>CM057047.1:52422482-57222482 GCA_029948455.1 Solanum rostratum | reverse complement strand
CAACACGATACAAGACATGAAGAATGGAGGAATTTCTTAATACATCTTCGTAGCCTCCCACTCATAGGTATGATGCACTTCACACCCATAAATAGGTATCTACTGAACGCGGCATGCT
Source organism: Solanum rostratum (assembly GCA_029948455.1). NCBI lineage: Eukaryota > Viridiplantae > Streptophyta > Magnoliopsida > Solanales > Solanaceae > Solanum > Solanum rostratum. The sequence continues at coordinate 57,222,364 of CM057047.1, read as the reverse complement.
GGGCTACGAGGACCATTATAAACCTAGGGCTCTGATACAACCTTTTGTCATGACCCGGGGTCGGAGCCTTGATGTGACACGGCGAATGGGGACCCAAGAGTCCCAAACAAGCCTCAAAATTCAGAATCTACGAAGCTTGGTTCGAGAGCTTTTAAAGACAAGAAAATTTTAATATCAAAAATCTAAATTTTAATAAAAGGAGGGAGAGAACATTTCTCATAAATGAAGCCAAATAATGAGGTATCTACAAAGCACCCAACTAGTGCCTCTAGTTAAGGAACGGGCCAGGACAAGTCAGGGCTCACCCTCAACAAAATGGTATATGTACATGTGGAATACAAGAAGAAAGCACACCCTTAGAAGACGGGGCTCACTGCAAAATATCTGCAAGAAGGACTATTCGTCCAACGGCTGGTACTCAAATTGCCCGGTCCCTACATGATAAAATCATGTAGGCATAGAGTATGCGTTAGTACATTGGAATGTGCTAAGTATGCGGGTATGCAATGCATATGACTTAGCAGACCTGCATATCGATGTTAGATGACAAGGGCACATAATATACAAGGATCATATAAGTAAAGGAATTTAATATACAAGATGCCATGGAATGTGTGATGCATGCAATGCGATAATGCTCCTATATAACGGGGATGGATTATAACCGACAAATCAAATCCATGCGAGCTATTACATGAATTGGACCGATTGGGACCTCCCACCGGTAGGGAGAAGATTACTTGCCACAGGTAAACTACATCACACCTTACGGGCAACCCCATTTTGGTGGATGGTCACCTTCCTTATGGGACCCCCATTTCGGAAGGATTTACAAGAATCATATCAATACATGTCATACTATAAACAAGTAGACGAATAACATCCGTCCCTATGTTGGCACATAGGCTCAAATACCAAATCACAAGATCAAAATCACATGATTCATGCAAGGAATAGCTCATCTACATATACAAGATGGTGCAAGCACCCAAGATGCTCCAAGAGCCAAGTACAAGATGGTGTAAACACCCAAGATGCTCCAAGAGCCATAAATCGTAGACATAGCGGTGATCACCTTCTTGTCATATCCCATGTCTTACCAAAAATCATGTCATGTTCCCTTTTTTAAATGAAATTGGGCTTAATCCCACTTTTTCAAGATTTCCATGTATCAATGTCATGAGTATGATGCAATGCACAATATAGGGATGGCATGGGTAATTTAGAGAATAGCTAACATAGCAATAAAATGTAAAGACTAGGAAATCCATAATAAAAGTAATAGAAAATAGTAGTAAATATCACCCATTCATAAGAACATCTTTAAAGGGTCATGCATGTTCATAGTTTCATAATCCAAGTAGTTCATCATAATAAACTTAACATACTCAAAATTCTGAGTCATAAATAGCACATGCATTGTTCAAGTAACCAAGATCAAGTAGTCAAAATTCACATTTTAAGTAGACTATTTCATAAAATAGTTTGAGAAGAACTTGGGTCTTCTTGGTTGAAAGAAACCAAGAATCAACACCCACATACCTGGTGGAAGACAACACTAAGAGGAATGGACTTCAAACAGAGAGCCTTAGCTTGAATGATCCTAGAGAGAATGTTGGAGAGCTTGAAGGAGGAATTTTAGAGTGTGGGAGAAATGAAGTAAAATGGCTGAAAATGGGAGTGATCAACTTATATAGGGAGCTTAGGAGGGGTGGGAAAAGACAAGATTCACGTTTGGGATACCCAATATTTCAAAAATGCCATTAATAAAATGGACCTGAAATTGGTCCGTCTGGGGAACACGGTCGGGTATACGGTCCGTGTAGCGTCACACGGACTGTTTACTGCGTCGTGACCCTAGACTCCTATTTTTCAGAGGCGAGACTTTTCGGACTAAGTATCGCAACATAGACTGGTAAACGGACCACCTGGAGTCAAACGGACCGTGACCCCGTCCGTGTGCAAGTATCCCTTCACACTGCACATTTAAACGGAAGGCCACACGGACCATGTAGCTTTACACGGACCATGTGGAGGCATGTTTACCCTCCACTCTCCCGGGTGTCACTCCACGGGAGGCCACACGGTCCGTGTGGCTTCACACGGGTCGTGTAGGCTCCCCGTGAGGTGATGCCTGGCAAAATTTTTTACGCAAGTTTTGTGGACCTTAAGTGACGTCAATGATCCCGGGCCTATCAATTACATGCGTATTTATATAATATCGACACACGTTTGTATACAATTCTTAAAATATTGATACATGTTTACATACTATTTATATAATATTGATACATGATTATACATAAATGATACAATGTGAATACATTACATAACTATCTATACAATATTGATATACGTTTATACGCATCTACACAATATTGATACATGAAAAAAAAACATGAATTTCTTTTTGAAGAAAGATTTATATATATATAAAGCAGCAATAAAATAAAAATATTTTTTTATGAAACATAATGCTGCCCAAAAAATATATTCTTTTTAAAAAGGAAAATTTTTTTTATATAAAACGAATGCGAAAAAATAAAATAAAATAATTTTTAAAAGAAACACTGCAAAAATAAATAAATAAAAAGGAAAAATTTTCAGGCTTAAGCAAGTTGATAAAAAAGAGCCTAATATCTTGGGTTTATTAGAGCTATGTTGAGCCCATTACCTTATTGGGCTATTTTCTGTAAAGGAAAAAGAATGAGCAATTTTTTAAAACTATTTTTTTTCTTGTATATATATGAAACTTCTCCAATTTTTTTGGGGGGGCGGGAGAGGGGGGGGGGGTAGGGTTAAATTTGGCCTTGGTCCGTTTTATTGCAAATTAAAAGATTGTACAAAGTTTGAATGTAGAGGTCCAGTAGTGTCGACCCATAAGACCATACAAATGCCCCTACCCCGTCTACGCCCTATCAACTTTCCAAATTGTGACTTCTCAGAAACTCTAGCATATATCTTTTGAATATCTTAAATTATCAATTATTGTGACTTATAAATTTTTTTACGTAGTTTTCAAATATGTTAATTTTATTTTCATGAAAGTGGGATCCCCCAAAACTCTATCCTCACACGTACCTATGTTTCAAGCTTCATTCTTATATGTGGAAAGTGTATTAGGGTCATAAGACACCTGTAGTACTTTGTCGAGTTCAAAACCTTTTTATAAATTGAGTTTCTAGTGTTGGGTTGTGCAAGGATCAACTTTAAATGATCATAACTCTTAGCACACAGAGAGTTAGATGTCTCATGACCTTTCAAATGAAAGTCCTTAGAATTAGCTTTTCAAGACGACTGGTTTCACATCATTTGGAGTTCGGAGTCAAAAGTTATGATCGTTTTACTGGAGCCTGACAGATGTGGAGTTGTTCTACGAAACCCTTTTACGGGCCGTAGAATGAAGTACGACCCATTTGCTAACTCGTGGGAAAAAGTCCTGAAACTTCAATTTTTGATCCCACATTCTACGAGCCGTAGATTGGGCTCGTGAAAGTGAACCAGAGATCTCGAAATCGGGTCAAAACTTTATGAAAGGGTCCCTACGCGTCGTGGAACTTTCTATGGGTTGTAGATGGGCCCGTAGACGACTTTTGAAGGCTTTTTAAGAAAGGTTAATTTGGTATTTTCCCACCCTTTCAAAACCAAAAATTGACATTTTTATATCTTAATAAAGCCCTAAACATGTCAGATCAATCTTTTTACGCTAAAACACTCTCTCAAACATAGAAGCAAGGTTTCAAGAGAGAAAAAGGGCTAGAATTTGAAGGCAATCTTTTGAATTCTTCCAAGCTAGTTCAAGGTTCAAAACTTCCAAGTATATAAGGCTAACCAAAACATGAATTCTGTTCTTCCATGTGCCTCATAGCCCGAAGTTATGGTGATATGAGGAAATTGAGTATCCTATGAATGTTTCTTGAAGGTTTTTCTTCAAATCTAATGTACTTTTACATAATCTTACATGAATTATTATTTTTATGATTTAATTACTTGAATTTGATGATTTTACCTTACTACATAAACCGTAGCATGAATTCTTGTTGTTTTCACATATTTCACTTAAATGAGCATGCATAAGCATAATTTGAGTCTAAAGAGTATATGAAATTCCTAAATACTTTAACTCTACTTTTGTTTTCCTGAGTGCTATGAGTTAGAATGATACACGATAGAGTCATTATGAGTCAAGAGTTGAACCTAAAAATGATATAACCAAAAGAGTTGATAGTTGATGTGATGAGTTGAGTTGATATATGTCCAATGAGACTAGATGAATGAGTTAACCATAGGGTTGGTGTCTTATGAGCATATTGAGTCTTGGGAGGAGTATTGAGCACTGAATTGAGTAAGACTAAGTCCAACTCGAACTCAATAACTACGTAGCCGGCATAGGAGATGATTGAACTATAAAATCGGATGTTTCCTATTGTCCCAAAATGAGGACTTGATGTTATTGATTTTGGATCCACTAATGGGATGTCCTATACCCCCGGCAGGGTATTGGATGGATGTGGCAATGACATCACTTCGTTGTATCATCACCGTCTCATAGGTGATGGTTGTTGGTTAGAGAAACTCTCCCAAATAGACCTACTCTAAGTGGATGGGACATGGATTATAGATGAATACTCATTGTCTAAATTGTATTCTTACTTTAGACTCTTGTGATGATGATTGAGTTTCCTACTTCTTGAGTTGAGCTATTTGAGTTGATGTTATTCTTCCTTTACATGTTTATTCCTGCCATTTTACATACTCGTACATTCTATGTACTAGTGTCCATTTGGGCCTGCATCTTTTAATGATGCAGGTACTAGCGGTCATCAACATGCGCCCCGTTGAGGACCTAGTTGCTTTCATCTGATTGGTGAGTCCTCCCCTACTTTCGAAGGACATTATGTTTCTTTCTAGCTTTGAGTTCAGACTTATTTTATTCTATTTTTGAGGTAGCCATAGGTCTGTCATTGACACCATTTAGTCAGATGTCTAGAAGCTTCATAGACTAGATTGTAGAGTTGTGATTGCATGTTATTATGGACTAGTTTTTTTCGCACTAGTCCTATTTAATTGATGGATAAACTGTGTGGCCTTTCGCCTTTGATTTTCATTCTATCATTACTTTTTGTTTTAGTATTCTTATTCATTGATGTATTTCGCTAGTAGAATGTGATTGAATGAATGTGATGAGGCCGAATGGTTCGCTTGAGGGCGAGCAATAGTCTCTGAGTGCTGGCTACGCCAAGGGTACCCTCTCAGAGCGTGGCAAACTTGGTATCATAGTACAGAGTTCAAGAGTCCTAGGAAGTCTATGAAGCCGTGTCTAGTAGAGTTTTGTTTATGAGTGTGTCGTGCACCACACTTTATAAGAAGGAGGCTATAGGAATTATTACACTTTCTTGTATTCTGAGTTCGTGCGATAGAGTTAAAAACTCTACAAAGATCTTTTCTAACCAGTGCATCACGTGGTTGCAGATCATGCCTCCAAAACATACTGTGACCCAGAAAAATTCTTCAGCCAACAATGCTGAGAATCCCACTTCAAAAGTGCCTCCTCAGATGAAGACATAGGGTAGAGGTCGACCTGCTAGAGCTGCCAGGAATCCTCAGCGTCCCACTACCTCACTTGCTCCTACCACAGAGGCTGATTTTAGAGGAGCTATCACTATGCTCACCCAATTAGTAGCTGCTCAGAGTAGGAACCATAGTTCACAAACTCCTAGTTCTATTTCTCAAGAGCCAACAGCTGCCACTAGACTAAGAGATTTTCTGAGGATGAGCCGACCAGTTTTTACTGGATCAAAGGTTAAGGAAGACCCTCAGAACTTTATTGATGAGATGTGGAAAGTTTTGAAAGCTATGCATGTGACTGAGATAGAGGGAGTTAAACTTGCTTCCTATCAGCTCAAGGATGTGGCAAGTGTCTGATACAATCAATGAGAAGAAAGTTGAGGTGAGGATGCTGAGCTTGCCATTTGGGATGACTTTGAGGGTTCCTTTCATGATCACTAATTTCCCTAAGAGTTGAGGGAAGCGAAGGTGGAGGAGTTTGTCAACTTGAAGCAGGAGGGGATGACTGTCAAAGTATATAGCCTTAAGTTCATACAACTATCCAGGTACGCTGCAGAGATGGTCCCCGACGTGAGATTTAGAATGAGAAAGTTCGTATCCAGCTTAGGCAAACATGTGAAAAAGGAGTGCAAAGAGACATTGTTGATTCCAGACATTGACATCTCTAAGTTTATGGTCTATGCGCAACAACTTGAGGAGGACAAGAAGAGGGATAAGGAGGAGCATTTGAGCAAAAAGGCTAAGTCAGCGGGGCATGAGCCTAGCCAGCATAAGCAAGGTAAGGGGGATAGGCCCCATTTTCAGAAGAGGTCTTCAAACTATGCATCATCCTCAGCAAGTGCACCAGCTCCAAGTAACAGGTATGATCTAACGTCTCAAGGCTATTAGAATTTCAGAGCTCAGGATTCTCAATCCCAAGGTAGTGTCACTCAAGGTTTGAAGGAAAAACCACCATGTGGCAAGTATGGTAAACTAAATCTAGGTAGGTGCCGTGAGGGCACAAATGCTTGCTATAGGTGCAGACAGACTACTCATTTCCAGAATGAGTTCCCAATGAGGATAAGGAGTGATGAAGGTAATAAAGCTCAGTCTTCGGCAACACCACAAAGGGTGCCACAACTAATACGGGCGGGGGGTATAAACCATCTGTATGCGATGGGAAATTGACAGGATCAGAAAGTTGCACCAGATGTTGTCACTGGTATGCTTCAAGTCTTTTCTTATGATGTGTATGTCTTGCTTGACGCATGTGCTACTTTATCATTTGTAACTCCATATGTGGCCAGTAAGTTTAAGATCCTTCCTGAATGTCTTCTTGATCCCTTCATGTTTCTACTGCTACTGGTGAGTCCATTCTAACTGAAAGGATACATAGAGATTGCACGGTGTCTACCTATCATAGAGATACTTTGGTAGACTTAGTTGAGTTAGAGATGATTGACTTTGATGTTATTCTTAGCATGGAATGGCTTCACGTCTGTTATGCCTCTGTTAATTGTAGAACCCAGACGGTGAAATTCTAATTCCCGATTGAGCCTATTATAGAGTGGAGGGGTAGCTCTGCAGTGCCCAAGGGTGAGTTTATTTCCTACCTTAAGGCCAGAAAATTAATTTCTAAAGGATGTATCTATCACCCCGTGCGAGTTAAGGGTGATGATGCAGAGTCTCCACCATTTGAGTCAGTTCCAGTTGTCGATGAGTTCCCTGATGTCTTCCCTGGTGATTTTTCTGGATTCCCTTCTGATAGGGAGATTGACTTTGGGATCGATGTTCTCCCCGATACTCAGCCTATCTCTGTTCTGCCAAATAGAATGGCTCCTGCTAAGTTGAAAGAAGTGAGAAAGCAGTTAAAAGATCTCTTGGATAAGGAATTTTTTAGGCCGAGTGTCTCTCCATGGGGTGCTCCTATCCTATTTGTTCAAAAGAAAGATGATTCCCTCAGAATATGAATAGATTATCGTTAGTTGAATAAGATGACCATTAAGAACAAATATCCCCTTCCGATGATTGACTATTTGTTTGACCAACTTCAGGGTGCCACTATTTTCTCCAAGATAGACCTTAAATCAGGCTATCACCAGTTGAAAATGAGAGGATGTGGCATCCGGAAGATGGCTTTTCAAACCCAATATGGTCACTTTAAGTTTCTGGTGATGTCCTTCGGATTGAGAAATGCTCCTGGCACTTTCATGGACTTGATGAACAGAGTATTCAGACAGTACCTTAATATGTTTGTGATTATGTTCATGTCATGCCCCGAAAGAGTACCCTAGGTATGGTCGGCACCCAGAGACTATTGCTAGTCCTAAAGAGAACCACATGGCTTCATCACATTCATTCAATCAATAATTCAAGAAAATAAGCGAAAGACAAAAGAGAGTAATGGGCACATCTCATCTAGTCTCAAAATAATATTATAAATAAAAGGGATAATAGAAAGAAACTAGCTCAAAAAGTCTCAGCATCAATATTCGACTCTAGTCTATGAAGCCTCTATAACTATTAGGTGGTACCAATGACAGACCCATGACTACCTCAACTCAAGGAATACTAAAGCTACTCTAAAAGTCTGACTGTAATAGATAGATAAAAGTACATAATAGTCCTCCGAAGTAAAGGAGGCTCACCAACTCTGCTGACTGTGATAGATCTTCAACGATGCGCCTATTGACGATCTCTAAATCCTATATATACATCATTATATGATGCAGCGCCGAGTGGCATTAGTATGTGGAATGTACGGTATGTAAAATAGCTGAATGAAATAGAAACAAGTAGAATAGTATGGAAATAACATCAATTCAGAATAATAACCAAATCAGAATGTCACATGTCTATTCAAAGAAAGAGTAAAGATTAGAAAAGTGACCCATCAACCCATCAACCATCAAAAATCAAATCAGACTCAACTCAATGGAACTCAACTCAACTCATCTCATATCTTCTCGTCTTGAGTCAGAGCACTCAATGTGGGAACTTTCTGGGAGTTCCTTCTTATCCAACAACAATCACTTATAAGCCAGTGATTGTACAACAAGTCGCCGTTGTTGCCACAACCGTTCCATACTTTTCAGGTAGGGAACAAATCAAAATTATAATGGATAATCCAAAATGGAGACGACAATCAACAAGTCCTTTATTGTTTCAGAGACTCTCTCAAGAGGGAACCCACAATGTAATGTGATGGTTCCAATCCTCTTACGCTTGGCCACATAGTTTGACCAGTGCGAGTTGGACTAACTCTTACTCTTTCGATGCTCGATACTCCTCCCATGACTCTATGCTCATAAGACAATCAAACCAATCAAATCATGTGGACTTTAACCTTCTCATCGATCAATCTCATGGGGACTTTAACCCTCTCATCAATCAATCTTTGATTAGAAGGGCATTCCGGTCAATTTCCCACCCTTTCTAAACTCTATACACGATCTAATAAGGTCGTTTCGACATAAAAAGGGTATAAAACCCCCATTTTAAGTCCTATTCCAATATTCTACTAAGGCTAGGGGTTGAGGAGAGAAGAGAAGAACTTGAGTTTGAGAGATTCGAACAGAAATCCTTGGTGTGCTTGATTGATAGCTGCATCCCAGGTATGTAAGGCTAAACTAAAAGTGTGGGATTGTTCTGTCATGTGCCACATAGAGGGTCATAGAGGAGTTGATGGTTTGGAGAGTCTACATGCATAAATCCTTGATAGTTTTTCTTAAAAGTTTATTTGAAATTACATGTTTTTCTATATTGATAATCATCATACTAATTGTTTTCTTGAATTGAACATTTTCGTGAGAATTTGCATAACCCTACATGACTAATTTGAAAAGCATACATAATGAACTTGAGAATTGAGTCTAGAGCCTTGAGTTGAGATTGTTGATTGTGATGAGAGAATGATGATGAATTGATAGAATTTGATTGTCTTATGAGTCTTTATAAATGAACTTTACCGATGTGTATATTCAATTGCTTCCTAATGATTGTTCTAAATCTTGAGTCATTGATGAGATTGATTGATGAGAGGGTTAAAGTCCCTATCAGTTGAATGATGATGGGGTTCGAGTCCCTATGAGATACCGATCGTTGACGGGGTTTGAGTCCCTATGAGATTGGTTGAGATGGAGGTTTTATGAGCATTGAATCATGGGAGGATTATGGAGCACTGAAAGGGTGAGAGTTAACCCGACTTGAACTTGTCAAACTACGTCGCCAAATGTAGGTGAGGCATAGAACCATCACATATATTATGGTTCCCTCGAGAGTAACAGTCCCTTAAACAATAGAGGACTTATTGAGTTTTGACTCCATATTGAGTGAGCTGATATGGTTTCTAAGTGTTCCCTACCTGGCATATTGGGAACAGTTGTGGCAATATCAACGTGATTACTGTGCATTCACTGGCTCATAAGTGATTGTTGTCGGATAAGAGAAAGTCCATAAAATTCCTACCTTGAGTACTCCGAGTCGAGATGAGACGAGAGGAGGCGAGCTCCTCTGAGATGAAAAGAGGTGAGCTCCTTTGACAAGAGTCTGAGATGATTGATATGTTTGAGTTGTTGATGTGTCACTTGTCAACTCTTTATTCTTGCATAGATAGCCATTTGACCATTTGACATTATTTGACGATTACTTTGAGTTGATGTTGTTTCCATATTATTCTACCTGTTTCTGTTTCACTCGGCTATTTTACATACCAGTACATCCCAAGTACTGATGTCCCCTCTGAACTGCATCATTTTATGATGCAGAGGCAGGTACTAGAGATCGTCAACAGGCGCTCCGTTGACGATCTAAGACTCGCAGCTGACTTGGTGAGCCTCCCCTACTCCGGAGGATCCACTATGATTATTTCATCATGTTTTCGAGTTAGATTTTGGATTATTTCTTTATTTTGATTTGGGTAGCCATGGGTCTATCATTGGCTCCACATGAGTAGTGATAGAGGCTTCATGGACGATGGTCGAGCATTGATGTTGAGATTGTGAGCTAATTTTTTCTACTAGCCATTATTATTATCTATTTATCTTGGGACTTTAGATGAGATGTGCCCATTTACTTACTTATATTTTCCGTTGTTCAGTAGAGTTTATTGATTGAATGATGTGATGAGGCTAAGTGGTTCGCTTGGGAACTAGCAATAGTCTCTGAGTGTCGGCCACGCCAAGGGTACCCTCCCAAAGCGTGACAATGTAGATGATCAACTTGGCACGAATACGGCTTGAATTCCTCGAGTCCTCGCTCTTCTCTCTTCTCTTTAGCCCTAGATCTTTTTGTTAAAGGTTTTGAAGGACTTAGAATAGGGTTTATAACCCTTTATATACTTAAAATGACCTATTTTACTCATATATTAAGTCTAGGAAGGCTTTGGCAAAGTCACCAATGCCCGTCACAAAATTCGAAAAAAAGTTCAGCTAGGGACATGGGGTCCGCGACGCGGACTAGGTTTATTTTTTGTATTTTTCGCCAAAAATTCTCTGAACGAGGTTTCTAGTCCCATAGAAAATTTTTGTAATAAAACCAAGTGTTGGTTCGCGATGGTGGCGCATCGCGGCCCCGCCGCACCTACACTGGTTCATGTCTTCAATCTTTTGATCTGGTTGCTCTAAAAATCAACCGAGACCATTTTCCCGCTCAATTTTTCATTATGATTGTATTTCCAGTCTCGAATTTGTCATCTGAGCATAAGAAGACGTGTTATGCGCACATCTCTCTTCTAGGGGTATTTTGATAATTTTGTCGGATGTTATATTATCTCCTCCTTGGGATCATTCATCTTCGAATGATGAATAAATATGGATATCAAGGCACAAATAGACTTAAGACTCATCTCAATACTCACATCCACAAATCAAACTCTTGACTCCTCATCAATCTCAATCAACTCTATTCAGACTCAAGAATAGACATATCAACTCAAGGATAGAAACATCAATTCAATCAAAGGTAAGAACATTAGCTTCAACATTTTCATCATCAGGCACGAATAGAACATTGAAACTTAATCAATTCGAATCATTTAAAAACTTCGTCAATCAGTTGTTTGAACTTAAGAAAGAAGTCATCAACTCCAATCGAGAAAGGGGACCATCGTGATAGCGGGCATTCTCAAGCTCAACTCTCCACCTCAATTGTGCTCCCTTTCATGGCACTCTACTCCATCAACTTAAACTTATAGCTCCTATTCAACTCCCTACCTATCTACATCTTTTTATTCTATTCAAGCCTACTTCTGAGCCTCACGATGCTATTGTTAACATGATCATATCCACACAAGGCTAACCCTCAATACTCAAGCCCTATACTCTCAAAGGGACTTTCCTTTAAAAGATCACTAGTCCTCTTCACTACCCCACTATCCTCACTTGAAACCCTCGTTATGAAGTCTTTAATAGTCTATCATCAATACGCGCATAATAACAACCACACATTCAAGCCTATCAGTCTAACCACTTCAACTGTATCTAAAAAATTTCAAGCCTACTAAGCACTTCTACCTTCTCCATTCAATGAGTTCTCACTCAAAGATACACCGCCATATTCTTATCTAGAGACACTCTAATTTACTCTTACCTATCGATTGCCCGTAATAAAGTCTCATCTCTCCTATCCTCCCTATCTCTATCCCTACAGGACACAAGTACAACACCAATGTCATAATAAGGATATATCCACTCTTCCTTATCTACCCTCATTCTCCGTCTACTACTATTAGCATCACTACTTGGGCCTAGAGGGACTCGTCATCTCCCCCTTTAGCAAAACCCCACTACTACCTCCTTATGCTAAATAAGCAAGATTCTTCATCTAAAACTTGATACTCTACATCCTACCATCAACAATGGAATCACATAACGAAGGTCGGGCATGCATAAGACGACATTAGAATAAAGAACCCTTACTCTCTCTCATCAACCATCACTCCTCTATTCTCATCAACATTTCTATCGCGATCGGGAAAACAGGATCAATCAAAGAACTTGGAATGAAGATCATTAGCACGATTAATAAAGAAATCTTTCTTGAGAACGTTCGTAATGAAGTACAATCTCTCTCGTCTATCGAGACTCATTTTCGGTTCACAGAATTACCCACAGTATAAAACTCAGGTCACATCTCATTTAACATAGGAGTAGAAACTCCTAAACCCATGGGGTAAGATCAAAGTTAATGAATGAATTCATCGCTTTTCATCCTCACAACTCAACATGAATAACAATCAACAAGTAGTATATGGGTCTAGGCCATGGGCATGGCAGTCGTATATCAGACGAGAATAGAGTATCATCTGCACTGAAGTATAAGAAATATACCGGATGGCAAAGAATTGATGCCTCATCCAAATCAACCTATCACCATGGAAAACTCAATATCTACTCCGGTCTATCACATCATTGTTTCCCCCTTAGCTCAAGGGTCATCTCTCATGTTTTGCGAATTAATTTCCTCTACTAGGCTATAAACATATACCTCCACACGGTCGAGGAATCACTATCGATGTGAATAGGCGTCTTAAACTTCTTCTATCATACGATAGTCGCATATATAAAATAACCACTAAGACTCTTTTTAAAGATACCACTCTTAGCTTCCTCCTGTCGCTAAGGAAATCTCTCTATAATTGCTGCTCTAATGGTGTACATAACCACAACCCGCAACTCTTACAATCTAACCTCTCCTATAAAATGTTTCATCCTCAATTCTCTTTTTCCATCTAACGACAACTATACCATACTCATAGCATCACACTCCTTGCAAGCCAACACCTTGTTCTCAAGCACACACTATGGTGAACCTCTTAGGGCGAATCTCCAACTAAAACTATCACTCTCACGATGTTGTCTCCTCTTTACCACTACTCCTCAACATTCAAGCTTAGAGTCTAGTTCTAGCATGTGCATCTATTACACACCTCTCCAATATCACACCAATCTTACAATTACGAGGCAAATTTTGGAGCATAAGCCTACTAAAATCTCATAGCAGGTATTCACTCAACACATCCCCTCTTCGCAACTCAAGTACCATTCCTTCACTCACTATACCCCCTTACCTGGCTAAGCTCATAAGTATATAAATCTCATGGGGCTCTTTCTTCAGAATTATAAGCCTAGTGTAAATCTATCACATAAAAAGCACTCCGCCCCTCTATTCAACATCTACGTCTCACCCTCACAGTACAATATCAAAATACATCAACATAGATCTCTTTCTAGCTTTGAGCATGCCCTAACACATCCGATACTAACTACCTCAACGTGACACTCATAGGGTACTTATGACTCTTTCATCAAACTTATGGCAATCGACTCATCATCTCATTACTTACCCAATGGCTATATAACTCTAATTACAAGCCCTAATCGACTTTCACTCTCACTATCTTACCTTTTCCTTTTTATTATCACCATTCTAGCTCTGGAATGACAACTCTACTCAGGGTGGTATAAGACTTCACATCTATATTAATCATGTTTTAGGTCTTGGAGGGGTTGGAAAAGGTTTAGAATGCCTCTCACGAAAATTAAAACAAGTTTGCCTCGGGGTGGCATGGTCCGCGATGCTGACTATTTAATTTTGGGATTTTTTTTCTGAAAATTCTTTGATCGAGTTCTCTAATCCCGTAGAAAATATTGGGACCAAGTCTAAGTGTATGTCCACGGTAGGTCCGCGTCGCGGGCCTGTCGCACACTCTTACTAGAAATCGTTTTCGCATCAAAAAATTATAATTTGATCAGGTTGCTCTAAAAGTCAACCGAGACCATTCTCTCACTCAATTTTTCATGTTGATCGCGTATCTGACCTCAGATTTGCCATCAGAGTTTGGAAAGACACGTTATGCGAGCATCTTTCATCTAGGGGTATTTTGATAATTTTACCGGATGTTACATTATCTCCCATTTGGAAGCATTCGTGCTCGAATGATGAGTAAAGGTAGACATCAAGGCATAAATTCAATCAAGACTCCTCTCAATACTTTACTCAATAAATCAAACTCTCGACTTTACTCATCAATCTTAAACAATCTCTACTCAGACTCAGGAATAGGTACATCAACTCAGGAATAGACAACTCAATTTAGATCAAGAGTAAGGAAATTACCTTCAACATTCTCATCATCGGCACAAATGGAACATTAGGACTCAATCAATTCGAATCATTTAAGTGTCTCGACAATCAGTCATTCGAACTCAAGAAGGAAGTCATCAACTCTAATCAAGAATGGAACCATTGTGATATACAAGACTTTATGGACACTCTCAAGCTCAGCTCCTCATTTCAATTGTGTTCCTTTTCATGGCACTACACTCTCTTCAATTTAATCTTATAGCTCCTATTCAAATCTACATCTAACGACATCCTCTCATTCCATTCTACACCTAACTCTAAGTCCCAATGTTCTAGTCCTAAGATGATCATACTTATACTAATCTAACCCCTCAAAATCTATGTATCATATCTCCATAGTAACCTTTACTTAGAGAATACTACTCGTTCTCATCACTTTAGTACACTCACATAATAGCAACTACATATTCCATCTTATCACTCTAACCACTTCATGGCCTCTTTAAGGTCAACATCACTTGAGAATCCTTAAAACCTACCATAGCACATCTACACCCTCAATAGCATGAACTCTATCCTGAGAGACACTATTATTCTTTCACCTATCCATTACACTCATCAAGATTTCTCTAACTCCGCTTCCACATCTACAACCTTACAAAGAAACAGTATCACATCATTATCTGGATCAAGAACACTCATTCGCTCTCATCAACCATCACTTCTCTACTACCATCAATATTTCTATCAAGACTAGAAAGCAAGATCACTGAAAGGGATTAGAACAAAAGATCATTAACACGATTTGACCGAGAAATCTTATCTGGGAACACTCATAATGAAGTACAATTTCCCTTGTCTATCATGACTCATTCTGAGTTCACAAAACTTTACATAGTGTAAAACTCAGGTCACATCTCACTCTACATAGGACTGAAAACTCTTAAATTCATGAGGTAAGATCAAGATTACTGAAGGAAGTCATTGTCTCTCATCCTCAAAACTCAACATGAACAAGAATCAACATGTGGTGCATGGGACTAGGCCATGGGCATGGTAATCATACACCAGACAGGAATAGAGCATCACCTCAACTGAAGTATAAGGAAGGTATGATATGACAGAGAATTGATATCTCATCTTGATCAACCCACACTATCGAGAACTTGAGATCTACTTTGGTTTATCACCTCATCATCTCCCCCTTAGCTCAAGGTCATCACTCTACATTTTGCAAATCAGTTCCCCCTTCCTAAGCTATAAGTACATATCTTTACACGGTCAGGGAATCACTATCCACAAGAAAATCTTAAGCCTCTTCTAATCTAATAAGTATCCTCAATGCATTATTCCTACCAAAAAGGAATCTATACCATGATCATAACATCACTTTCCTTACGAATAAGTGTCTTCATCTCGAACATACAATATGACAACCTTTTAGAGAAAATCTCCAACTAAGACTATCACTATCACAATGTTATCTCATTTTTCACGCTACTCCTCAAAATCCAAGCTTAAGGTTTAGTACTAACATGGACATCACCCACTTCTCTCATATCACACCAACTCATAACTATTAGAAAACTTTAGGAGCATAGCCCACTACAATCTCATAGCGAGTATGCAATCAACACATCCCCTCCTCACCATTCAGTACCACTCACCTATTCATCATACCTCCTTATCTAGATAAGGTCATAACTCTATGGATTTCATGGACTCTCACTTAAGAATCATAAGCCTAATTTAGATCTATCACATTGAAAGCACTTTGTTTCCCCTACTCAACATCTATACTTCACCCTCAATAGTAAGAATACTATAACACATAAAAAAAAACCTCTTTCTAGTCTAAACGCACTCTAACACCTCCTGACAATAACTCTTTCTCAATTCCTCATTATCACAATCATTAAGTTCCTACTACTAGTTCATCAAAACTTATGACAATAGACTCATCACCCCATTACTTACCTAATAGATAATAACTTTAGTCATAAGCCTTAATCAATCATTACTCTCACTATCCCATCCTTTCCTTTATCAGCTCTTCTTGGAAGCATGATCACAATTATGTAAACACGTAACACACGAATTAGAAGAGAGCTTTCATAGAGTTTAACTTTATCGAATGAATTAGAATATGAAAAAAGTGTAATAATTCCTAATGTCTTATAGCCTCCTTCTAATAAAGTGTGGTGCATGACACACCCATAAACAAGACTCTACTAGACAAGGCTTCATAGACTCCCTAGGACACCTGACATCTGTGCTTTAATACCAAGTTTGTCACGCTCAGGAGGGTACCCTAGACGCGGCCGGCACCCAGAGACTATTGTCAGTCCCTAAGCGAACCATTTAGCCTCATCACCTTCATTCAATTATAGTTAAATAAAATTAGCAGAAGACTAAAGATGAAAAATGATGGATAATCTTAATATATAGAGAGGTCATAGGCCAACAATAACTGTTATTCTCTAACATAGAAATAGTTTTAAAGGAAATTAGTCAAGGGATAAAGGTCTCAACTTCAACTCATCATTATCTAGTCTATGAAGCCTTTAATTCTACTATCTAGATGGTGCCAATGATAGGTTATGGCTACCTCAAGTCAAATAAAGGAAAATTTAAACTCTAGTGGCTAGATAATAGTAATATGGAAATCCTCTGAAAACAAGGAGGTCTCACCGATCAGTTGAATGTTAATAAATACTCAACGAAGCGCCTGTTGACGATCTCTAGTACCTACCTCTGCATCATGAAATGATACAGTCCAAATGAACGTCAGTACGGGGAATGTATGAGTATGTAAAATGGCTGAATGAAACAGATAAAGACAGAATAATATAGAATAACATCAAATCATAGAATACTCAATCAAGATGTCAAATATCTATCTAAAGAAAGAATAAAGAGTAGACAAAATGACTCATCACCAGTCCAAACACATCAATCAACTCAACTCTACCCAACTCAGAAGTACTATCAGTGTGGAACCTATTTAGGAGTTTTTCTTATCCGACAACAATTACTTCTGATCCAGTGATTGTACAAGAATCCCACTGATATTGCCATAGTCGTTTCATACTTTCCAGGTAAAGAACGAATCAAATTCATAATGGATCTGGACAATTATCCAATCAAGTTTTATTATTTTAGGACAATAGAATGGGGCCCTGTCCGACTTTAATAGACTTATCCTTAAAATAGGAACCTATCTGACTTTAACATACTTAGTTCACAAAATAAGAACATGTCTGACTTTAACGGACTTAGTCCACTCCTATGCTTGGAGACGTAGTTAGTGATTGCGAGTTGGACTTACTCTTACTCATTTCGGTGCTCGATACTCCTCCCAAGACTCAATGCTCATAAGACATCATCTCATTAACTTAATTAGTCTCGTAAGGACTCTCATTATCTTATTAAATCATACTCATTTGGGCCTTTTGACCTATCATATCAATTATCTCATCAACTTAATTCTCATTCAATAGATCAAGGCTTAGATCAAGTATTAGGAAGAAGTTCATGAGACCACCAAGCTCTATTAACTCATCATCATGCTCACATCACAATTACAATCAACAAACTTAAGTCAAGGCTCTAGACTCAGTCCCTAGGTTCATTCATGCATCTTTTACAAAGTAATACATATAGGGTTTATGTGTGACGCCCGGTAAAATTTTCAAAGTACCCCTAGAGGAGAGGTGTGCGCATAATGCATCTTCCCATGCTCAGATGAAAAATTCGAGACCATATATGTGATCAGCAGGAAATAATGAGTGGGAAGATGGTCTTGGTTAATTTTTATAGTAACCGGATCAAAAGATAATTTTTTGCTCCAAAAACGAAAATCGGTGTCTGTATACGACTTAGGCGCGGGAGCTAAGCTTAATTTCTTTTCAATTTTTTGTAAGGAATTGGAAAAACTCATTCGGAAAATTTTTGGAAGAAAATACACTATAGCGCGCCCAATCTGCGACGCAAACTGGATATTCCGAAGTAGAAATTATTCTAAATTTTTTAGGGGCACTCCAGACAATTCCCAACCTCTCCTAAACTCAAAACACGATAAAAATAGGTTGTTTTGGGTATAAAAAGGGTCTTAAATCCCATTCTAAGTCCATTCTAAGTCTTGAAAAAAGGTTAGGGCTTGAGAAAAGAGAAGAGAGAAGTGTAGATTGCAGAATTCAAGGGGTAAACTCTTGAAAATTGATTGTTAGAGCTTCATACTAGGTTTGTAAGGCTAAACTAAAAGCATGAGATTATTCTCTCACGTGCCCCATAGATGTTCATAGAAGAATTGAAAGTCTAAAGAGTTTACATATATAATTCTTGATAGTTTTTCTTGAAAATTATATTAATTACATGTATTGTCCTATGTTGATCATCAAAAACTTGTTTTCTTCAATTAAATACTTTTCATGAGATATTATATAACCCTACATGATTATGTTTGAAATCATGCATGAATGAACTTAGGGATTGAATCTAGAGTCTTGATTTAAAAATGTCGGTTGTGATTGTGATGTGAGAATAATGATGAATTGATAGAACTTGATAGTCCTGTGAGTCTCCATAAATGCACTCTCATGAATTATCTATTTGATTGTTCCCTAATGATCATTCTAAGCCTTGAGCTATTGATTGAGATGTTGATTGATAAGATGATTAGCGTCTCTATGAGATTGATTGAATGATAATTCCTCCACAAGGTTGATTGAGATGATTTGATTGAGACAGTTTAATTGAGATGGACTATCTTATGAGCATTGAGTCTTGGGAAGAGTATCGAGCATCGAAAGAGTAAGAGTTAGTCCAACTCACACTCGTCAAACTATGCGGCCAAGCATAGGAAAGGATTAGAACCATCACATTACATTATGGGTTCCCTCTTGAGAGAGTCCCTGAAACAATAGAGGACTTGTTCTCCATTTTAGATTATCCATTATGCTTTCGATTCATTCCCTACCTGGAAAGTACGGAACGGCTGTGGCAACAATGGCGGCTTGTTGTACAATCACTGGCTCATAAGTGATTGTTATTGGATAAGAGAAACTCCGAGAAAGTTCCCACATTGAGTACTCTGAGTCGAGATGAGATGAGATGAGATGAGTTGAGTTGAGTTCCATTGAATTGAGTCTGATTTGATTGATAATGGTTGATTGGTTGATGGGTCACTTATCTAATCTTTACTCTTTCTTTAACATAGACATGTGACATTCTGATTTGGTTATTATTCTGCGTTGATGTTATTTCTATATTATTCTACCTGTTTCTATTTCATTCAGCTATTTTACATACCATACATTCCACATACTGACATCACTCAGTGCTGCATCATTTCATGATGCAGATACAGGATTTAGAGATCGTCAATGGGCGCATCATTAAAGATTTATCGCAGTTAGCAGAGTTGGAGAGCCTCCTTTACTTCTGAGGACCATTATGTACTTTCATCTAGCTATTGGAGTCAGACTTTTAGAGTAGCTTTACTATTCCTTGAGTTGAGGTAGCTATGGGTTTATCATTGGCACCACTTGATAGTGATAGAGGCTTCATAAACTAGAGTCGAATGTTGATGATAAGACCTGTTGAGCTATTTTTTTCCACTAGCCTTTTATTTATGATATTATTTTGAGACTAGATGAGATGTGCCCATTACTCTCTTTTGTCTTCCGCTGATTGTCTTGAATTATTGATTGAATGAATCTGATGAGGCCAAGTGGTTCTCTTGGGGACTAGCAATAGTCTTTGGGTACTGGTCGTAATCCACTTTATGAGTCGTGAAGGGGTGCCGTAAAGGAGAAGTCTAACATTCAAGCAGCTGGTTACGAGACCCCGACTACGAGTCATTGAGGACGTACGAGTCGTAAAGTGCTTTCGTGGATTTGCCGACCAGTTTTCCTAATTTCTTTAGGATTTGTTTTTACTTATTATAAATAGGTTTTTAGGGTTTTTTTTTAGAAGAGGGAGGACAGTTCACGTGAGTTTAGAGTAGTAGGTTAGTGAACTCAATATTCTTGGAGAGAAAATTGTGAGAGAGTCTTTGAAACACTTGTGGTTTAATTCAATCTTCAAGTACATGATTTTCATTGACATTGGGCTTGCTTGTTCTTAATTCAGTTGTGTAAGTGTTGTATTATGTCTTCTAAATTCATAATCTCTTCATCTACACAAAGCACGAGTAGCTAAATCCACAACTAGGGTTGTGGGAACCATGAAGAACTAATAAAGTAAAACTGGATAATTCATGATTCTCGAAAGGTGTATATGCATGTATTAATTATCTCTATTCATTTTGCATGTTTTCTGATGGTCGCCAACATTAGAACCCGCCTAGTTTTACTGACTGGACCGAGGTAGTAATGAATAGAAAAAAAAGATTAATTAATAGGATTCGATTGATGTATTCTCGTCTAATCAACCAAACTGGGCCAAGTGGAGGTTGTACTGGGACTTATAGATAATGGTTAGTTATGCAAACTATGGAGATAGGCCAAGTCGCATAGTGAAATTTGCCTCTCACCTTTGACCAAAGGGTTTGGTGAACTAAAATTACTATCCTGCATGCTTTTACACAAGACAAGAATTAGGTTATCCGATGATACTAAGTTGGGGAATCATGAAGAACACAATACCCTAGTTGCTCTCCTTTATTGATCCTTCTCTCGTGATAGTTAGTTAGCTTACTTTTTCATTGATTTTTGCAACCCTCCCCCCCCCCCCCCCGCTTGGGAAATTGAGTTGATTAACTACTTGGATTACTTGTTGGTGAATTTGCCTTGGGTCTACGTATTCCCTATGAGTTCGATCTTAACCTTGGTTAGGTTCTATATCTTGACAACGACCACCTTATCCTCTAAAAAGGAGATGTAACTTGGGCGACAATCAGAAAGCCATGGACTTAAGCCAAAATTCATACTTCAAAAACTTTGCATACAACTCATGTTTCTAAGAGTCTAGAGGATAGGATAATTCTAAGGTGATTGGCATGCTCCACCTCATCTCTCGAATACACCAAAATGTCGTCAATGAACACAATCACATACATATCAAGATATTGTCCAAACTTTCTATTCATCAAGTCCATGAAGGCTGCAGGTGCATTACTCAACCCAAAAGACATGATAAGAACTCAAAATGGTCATATCTAGTCCTAAAGGTTGTCATTGGGATATCACATTCCCTCACCTTCAACTGATGGTAACCAAATTTGAGGTCTAGGTTTGAGAAACAAAAGACACCCTGAAGTTGGTCAAACAGATCATCTATCATGGAGAGAGGACATTTATTCTTTATCGTGACCTTGTTCAATTGCCTATAATGAATGCACATTCTGAGAGACCTATATTTCTTTAGCACGAATAGGACAGGAGCACCCCAAGGAGAAACACTTGGACTAATAAAGCCCTTCTCTAACAAATCTCTCAATTTCTCTTTCAATTCTTTCAACTCAGCGGGGTCCATCATATAAGATGGAATAGAGACAGGTTAGGTATTGGGAAGAACATCAATCCCAAAGTCAATCTCCCTATCAGGAGGGACTCCGGGCAGATCATCAGAGAACACTTCAGGAAACTCATTCACAATCGGAACTGACTCAAAGGGTGGAATGTAACACCCCAATTTTTTTTTACTAAGATTGAGTCATCCTTCATATGACATACGATCTTAATTGATAATTCTTAATTGAGCATAGTAATGTTAAAGTTAATTCCTTAGAGTGGGAATAGAATGGAGATGATAAAAGGACCTTTTACATCAAGTCAAGTCCAAAGAATTTCTAGCGACTAAGTTTTCGTATGAGTTGATAGAAGGGTCAACTTCAAATGACCATATCTCCTAAAGTATAATGAGTTAGGTGACCTACAATATAACAAATTAAAGATCTTTGAATTATCTTTCCAACGCATCTTATTTCGCCTTAATCAGAGTTCAGAGTAGAAAGTTATGACCATTTTACTGGAGACCTGCAGAGCTGTCTGAAGAACCGCGACAGCTCTGCGTCGCGGACCTATCGCGAACCCTTTCTGGATAAGCTAAGCAATGTCCCTTTATTTTATTTTGAGGGTACTTTTATCCTAAAACATTTGGGAGTCTATTTAAGGTCCTAAAATGGATAAAGCGTCAGTTTTCATAATTAAAACCCCTCTCTTTCACTCCTAAACATAAACGCTCAAGAATCATCAAGAAAGTCATCATGTTGGGATTAACTTTCAAGATTCATCATCAAGGTGAGTTATTCTTCATAAGCTTTAAGCTACCCAACCTAAATTTTTTTATTTATTCATGAATCCCTATAGAATCTTAAATCATAACCTAGGGTTTCAAGAAAACGAATTCAAGAAACCCGAGAAAGGATTTCTTGATCCTTCTTTTCATAAAATAGGGTTCTTCATCAAGAACTCTAAAGATTTTAAGTCAAGAATCCAAGAATAAAAAATAAGCCTTCAAACAATGTCTTTCCAAGTTTGTCTACTCTAAAAGAACTACCGAGATCAAGGAATTTCTCTAAGAAAATGAGTATTCATCAAATTTCGATTGTAATATCAACTTTTCAAGTATGTAAGGCTATACTAAAAGCATGAGATTGTTCTCTCATGTGCCCCATAGAGGTCATAGATGATGTGATGGTTGAAGAGTCGATATGCATGAATACTTGAGGGTTTTCATTGAAAGATTGATTTGAAATTACATGTTTTCTATGTTGATGATTATCATACTATTTGTTTTCTTTAAGTTAACATTTTTCATGAGATTTTGCATAACTCCACATGATTATTTGAAAAGCATGCATAATGAACTTAGGGGGGATGAGCCTAGAGCCTTGACGATGATGATGTTTGTGATGTTGTGATTGTGTTTCAAATTGATGAGAGTCTTGATGATGATGTTGATGAGAACGATGTTCATGAGTCCTAAAACTTAAAACTAAATTCTAAAAAGAATGTTTCGAGTCCATGATGTTGATGTTGATGTTGGGTATTATGTCCCTATAGGACTGATGATGATGATGTTTTATGAGCATGTCGAGTTCTGGGAGGAGTATTGAGCAGCGAAATGGATAAGAGTGAGTCCCACTCGAACCATTAACTACGTGGCCCGCGTAGGAGAGGATCAAACCGCCGTGCGGGTGTTTCCTTTGTCTCAAAAGAGGACTCATGTTTTTCTTGTGGATCCACTGAGGTTGATGTCCTTTACCCTAGGTAGGGTATTGGATGTGGCAACGATATAGCTTTGTTGTATCATCACTGGCTCATAGGTGATGGTTGT
The DNA here is from genome assembly GCA_029948455.1 of Solanum rostratum. Taxonomy (NCBI): domain Eukaryota; kingdom Viridiplantae; phylum Streptophyta; class Magnoliopsida; order Solanales; family Solanaceae; genus Solanum; species Solanum rostratum. The sequence goes on along the minus strand of CM057047.1, from coordinate 57,198,451 downwards.
CGGTTAGAGAAACTCCCAATGAGGTCTTACTTGATAGCACTCTGATGTTGATGTTGATGTGATGGTATGAGTCGAGTTCCCTTGAGTTGAGTTGAGTTAAGTCATGTTTCCTTGAGTTGAGTTTAGTCAAGTTTTTTTGAGTTGAGTTGAGTTGAGTCGAGTTTTCTTGAGATGAGTCTGATATATTGATGATGTTGAGATGAGATATTGATGAGTCATTTGTCTACTTTTTATTCTTGCCTTAGATAAACATTTGATATTCTGATGGAGTATGACGTTGAGTTGATGTTATTCCTATATTATTCTTCATGTTTCTGTTTCACTCAGCTATTTTACATACCAGTACATTCCACGATGTCCCCTTCTGGGACTGCATCATTTTATGATGCAGAAGCAGATATTGGAGACCATCGACAGGCGCTTCATTAAGGATATATTTACATTCAGCTGATCGGTGAGACCCTCCTTGTTTTTGGAGGATTTCTATATTATTATCATCTAGCTTGAGTTAGTACTTTATTTTCCTTGAGTTGGGTAACCATGGCCTATCGTGGTACCATCTAGATGTTAGAGGTAGAGGCTTCATAAACATTGAGTAGAGGATGTTATGTATTTTTTTTCCAACTCTTCTTTATTGGAAATTAACTGTTATATAAAGACTTGATTACTTTAATTACATTAAAGTCTTTTCCTTGAGGATGTTTCTTCCATTGTTGAGTAAGAGGTGATGATGAGGCCAAGTAGTTCGCTCGGGGACTAGTAATAATCTCTGTGTGTCGACCACGCCAAGGGTACCCTCCCGAGGCGTGACATGGAAACTCTACATCATCAGTCTTAACTCGCATGAGGTGGTAGATATAGCCTTTAGAGATTAGCTCTCTGGCTCTAAGGTAGGAAATAAACTTTTCTTAGGTACAACCGAATTTCCCTTCCACTGTAGGACCAGTTCATTTGGAAATTGGAATCTAACAATTCAGGTCCTACAATTGATGGAGGCATAACAAGCATGAAGCCAATCCATGCCAAGAATCACATCAAAGTCAACCATCTCCAACTCTATCAAGTCAGCCGGGTATCCCTATGATAAACAGATACTACACAATCCCTACAGACCCTCTCAGTTAGGATAGACTCACCAGTAGGGGTGGAAACAACAAAGGGTTCAAGTAAACATTCCCAAAAAAATCCCAAATCTATTAGCCACATAGGGAGTCACAAAAGATAGAATGGCACTCGAATCAAGTAATGCATAGTAATCAAAGGTAAAGACTCGAAGCATACCAGTGATAACATCTGGTGGAACTACCTGATCTTGTCGATTACCTATAATATATAGACTGTTTGTTCCGCCACTTGTACCCGCAGTAGTACCCCTCTGATAACTGTTGGTTGGGTGTGCTGCGGAGGACTGTGCTTTGTTACTTCCATCACCCCGCCTTCTCATAGGAAACTCATTCTGGATGTGACCAGCCTGTCCATATTTACCTCAAGCATTTGTGCCCTCACGGTTAGAGTTTGCCACACTTCCCATAGGGTGGCTTTACCCTCGAGCCCCGAGTCACACTAGATTGGGATTGAGAACTCTGAGCCCTGAAATTTTGATTGACCATAAGATTTCTGATCATACCTATTATGTTAGACGGGTGCACTCGCTGAGGATGGTGCATAACTAAAAGACCTATTCTGGAAGTAGTACTTATCTCCCTTATTATGTTTTTGCTGGCTAGGCTCATGCTCTGCTGATTTAGCTTTCTTACTCAAATGCTCTTCGTTGTCTTTCTTCTTATCCTCCTTAGTTTTCTAGGCATAAACTATAATTTTGGAGATATCCATACCTGGGATCAACAATGCTGCCTTGCACTCCCTCTTCATATGTCTACCTAACCTAAACATGAATTTCCTCATCTTTGCTCTCATATTCTGGACCATCTCTGGGGCGTACCTGGATAGCTAAACGAACTTGATACTGTACTTTATGATAGTCAACTCCCTCTTGCTTTAGGTTCACAAACTGTTTAATGTTTGCCTCCCTCAACTCTTGGGGAGAGAAGTGATCAAGGAAAGCACTTTCAAACTCACTCCACTCATCAGGCTCAACATCCTCACCTCGAACATCTTCCTATTGGCTATACCAAACGTTTGCCACATCCTTAAGCTGATAGGAGGCAAGTTCAAGTCCTTCAACCTCAGTCGCATGCATAGCTTTTAGGACCTTCCACATCTCATCAATGAAGTTTTGTGGGTTTTCCTCAACTTTCGACCCTGTGTAGACTGGCGGGTTCATCATCAAGAAATTTCTGAGCCTAGTTGTAGCAGTGGGTTCCTGGGAGCTAAAACTAGGAACCTGTGGACCTCGACCACTATTCTGGGAGGCCACTAGCTGGCTGAGAATAGTAATGGCTCCCCTAAAGTGTGCCTCTGATATGGGGGCTGGCGAAGTAGTAGGTGTCTGTGAAACCCCAGTAGTTTTGGCAGGTCAACCCCATCCCTTCGTCCCTGTTTGAGTAGGGACCTCTAGTGGGGGATTCTCAGTGTTAGAGGTTGAGGTATCTCGTTAGGAAGCAGTACGCTTAGGAGATATGATCTGCAAATGCGTAACGCACGAATCGGATGGATATTTTAATAGAGTTAAATTCTATCACACGAACTCATAATACAGAAGAAGTGTAATCATTCCTAATGTCCTATGGCCTCTACTTATAAAGTGTGGTGCACGACACACCCATAAACAAGACTTTACTAGACACGATTTCATAGACTTCCTAAGCGATTGAACTCCGTGCTCTGAAACCAAGTTTGTCATGCCCCGGGAGGGTACCCTAGACGTGAGCGACACTCAGAGACTATTGCTTGTACCCAATCGAATCACTTGGCCTCATGACAGTCGTTCGATCATTTAAATCAGCGGAAGACATCAGAAATAAAAGAGACATAATGATAGGCAGCTCAAATTACTTCTAACTCAATGAATGAAGGCCATAGGCCAACCAAATCAAACTCAACATATGTGGCATAATAGTAGATTTAAAGAAAACTCAATTCAAGGAAAGGAAGACCTCAACATCGAGTCATCATCTTCTAGTCTGTGAAGCCTCTATCTCTACAATCAAGAATGGTATCATGACAGGCTGGCTACCACAACTCAAAATAAAACTAACTCAATAAATAAGAAATACAAAATGGTATCCTCCGAATGCAGCGGAGGACTCACCAATCAGCTATAGGGAAAATGGACCTTAAATAGAGTTCATGTTGAAGATCTCAAGTACTTGTCTCTGCATCATGGAAAGATGTAGTCCCAAATGGACGTCAGTACGTGGAATGTATGAATATGTAAAATAGCTGAAAAGGAAAGACCATTATAAAAGACACTCAACTCAAACATTTAACTCATCTCAGTCATAGTCTCAACTCAAAAGACTCAACTCGAAACGTAAGGAGCTTAATCATCACCTTAAGATACCTTCATAACCTATCTGGGAGTTTCTCTAATCGACAACCATCATCTATGAGCCGGTGGTAATACAACGAAGTGATGTCATTGCCACATCCATCTAGTACCTTGTCGGGGTAAAGGACATCACATCAGTGGATCCACAATAAAGAATATCAAGTCCTCTTTGGGACAAGGGACACATCCGATTTTACGGTTCAATCCTCTCCTACGTTGGACACGTAGTTATTGAGTTTGGGTTGTTATCTACCCTTATTCAATTCGGTGCTCAATACTCCTTCCAGGACCCAACATGCTCATAAGATCCTAATCATCTGGATTACTCTTCTAACTAGTCTTGTTGGACATAGTTAACTCAATTCAGTACATCAACATCAACTCTTGGATTAGAATCACTATATTAGGACTAATTTCATGATCTTTAAGACTCCAGGAACATCAATTTCATCAACATCATCCTCAGCATTCTCATATCAAGATCACAATCACATTCGCATGCACATTCATACTGTCAAGGCTCTAGACTCATCTCCTAAGTTCATTCTTGCAACCTTTTTATGAAGATAACCCTTTTTATGAAGATAACATATAGGGTTTTCTAAAATGACTCATAAAAAGTAGTTAAACAGTAAAATAGAGTTTATGATTATCATCAACATATAAAAGTACATAGAAAATAAGTATGGGATTAGTTGTAATTAGCTCATAAAGTATGGGATTTGTGTAAAATGCCCTAGAAAATACATTCTTTGTGATACTCCACCGGTATCTTGATATCTTATTGGTATCATATAGTTTTGGGCTCTCTTTTTTAAGAAATGAAACAATTAAGAGAGAATTCTTAAAATCACAAACTTAGTTATTAAACTATAAATTAGTAGAAAATATATTCATTGTAATACTCTATCGGTAATATTGATATCATATCAACATCATATAGGATTGAGTTTAATCTGATGTGATACTCTATCTGGGATATTGATACCCTATTAATTTCATATAGGATGGGTGCTGACGTTGGCATGATGTTAGCGCGTGAATCTAATAGTAGACAAATTAGGAAAATATTGATTGTAATTAATTAAGGGGGTATCAATATAAAGTAGTATATAAATATAAATAATTTGTTTCAAAGGGACATGAGTTTAGTTTTTCCTCGATAGTTTCTTAAAAAAAAGAAAAAAAAAGTTTCAAAAGGACCTGGTCCTTTAGTTGAATTTAAACAAAACGGACCTGGTCCTCGGCTTTCAAATGTTTTGAATTTAATTGGAAAAATTCAAAAAATTGAGAATGAGTTCAATTATGTTTTTGAGCTAATTGTCAAACTTCTAAATTTTGACAATGTGAAATGATCATTCTCACATAAAAGTCTAACTATTTTAAAACAAAAGACTAACTATGTAATCTAATTTATATTGAGGAAATAAAATGCACATTAATTTAAACACTATTTTTAAATAAAATAATTTTTCAAATGGTTATTAAAAGTAAAAATTATGTAAAGCTGTATATTATGGGATATAGAAATATTATAACTAAAATGGAAAAATTGCCTTGAAAATAATTTTAAAAGTATTAGGAATTTTATAAAATAATTATTTCAAATTATTTGAAATTAAAAAAAAACTCAAAATTTGATTAAATTATGAAGGCACAAAATTGAGTGTCAATGACTATTTCTTTCTTTTGTTAGGGTGGATGAAAGAGAGTTTAGACCAGCAAAATTGACAAATCTATTTTATCCAATCAAAATTCATCTCTTGCAAATGGTGATTGGCACAAATTTTGAGTATCAGATTTTTTACATATTTTTTATTACATGAGAATTCATGTTACTTATAGTTTCAAACGCTTTAATTTTAAGCATGATTTAAATGATCTCAAAAGACAGTTCAGTATGGAGAGCCTAGGTAGTTTAGAATGAGATTAGGGAAACTTGGAAACCGTCGAGATTTTAGAGTCAACCTCGTCTATATATTCTCAATATCATAAATCAGGTTTAATGTAATTAAGTTTTCTCATGTGAAAATACCTTTTGGTTTGGAAGAGAGTAGAGAAAAAATCTATACTTTTTCATACTCATAAATAAAAATTTACAAAAGATATAATTTTTAAATAACTCAAATATATCACCAGGTGACGATTTAGAATGATATAATGTGTCACATTGAATAAATCGAAGATCCAACTTGAGCTTGAGATTTGTGTGCAGCCTTTTCGTGAGAGAATGAAGAAGATTGCATAGGGTCTGGTGGGTTAAGGCTATTGCTAGATCGGTTCGGAATTTTGGGCTTTAAAGTCAATTATTTGGCTAAATCTGAAATTGGGGTTTCTAAAAAGTTCAAATGGATCTGGTCCTTAGTTGAATTTAAGAGGAAAGGAATCTGGTCCCATGGCTTTCAATGATTTTGAATGTATTTAAAAAAATTAATAAAATTGGGAATAAGATAAATTTGTCAAGTTCTTTATTTTGACAACGTAAAATAATCATTTTCAAAAAAGCCTAACTATTTTGAAACAAAAGATGAACTATGTAATTTAATTGAGTTTTGAGGAAATAAAATGCACACCTAATATAAACACTAGTTTTAGATAAAATAATTTTCCAAATAGTTATTAAAAAGTAAAACATTATATAAGTCTGTATTTATGGGATATAGAAATATATTTATAGAGTACTAAAATTGAAAAAAAATAGTGCCTTGAAAAATTGTTTTGAAAGTATTTTGAATTTTGTGAACAATTATTTGAACTTGAAGATGCTCAAAATTAATCAAATTATGGAAGCCAAAATTGGGGGGCAACAATATCTATTTTTTTTCTTTCTAAAATTACGTAACACCTTTTTAAGTTGTTGTTGATAGCACTTTTGGTATTTTAATTAATATTTTATTTCATTTTTGCTTTTATCTTTCAAATTTTCAAGTTTATCATATTGAAAATTCTTAAGAAAAAATTGCACTGTAAATTTTTTATACAATAAAACCAAACATGTAAATAAAAAGTGTAATTTTTAGAAATCCCATCCAGGTTTTTAAAAATATCCAAAAATCCCGACTCTTTCCCTAATTACAAAAAATGCCGACTTTTTGTTCGTTTTTGATACCTGGAGGCGTCATTGCGCTTAATAAGGAAAAAAATTTTCTGTCAACTATGTAGATCCCTTAATATGGTAACCGTAGGAGAGAGAATATTAAAATAAAAATAAATTTAAAAACAGCTCTAAAAATGGAAAAAATTATAATTTAAATAGTGATTGACATTAATTAGACTTCTACACAAAAAAAATTGTACTAATTATATCTTTTAATAAAAATATAGATTCTTTAATATAAAAAATAAATGGATAATGATAAAGAAAATTGACATATTCTTTATGTATTATTTTATACAAAATTGATGAAGAAAGCTCCCCTCTATTTTTCTCAAATTTCTATCTTGATATAGCACGTAGCATTTAAATTTAATGAAGCATTTAATGAAGTATCAATCTTATTAGGTATCCACATCAACTTTCAAAATCCCCAAGTCAAATAGGTATCAATTTGACAAACTAACCGGTGTGAATATCAAGAAATAAATTACTTAAGTATCAATCTTACTAAACTTGTTAGGTATCCACATCCACTTTCAGAACCGCAAAAATTGGGTATCAATTTGACAATCCAAACAGAGTACATCTCAAGAAATCAATTACTTACGTATAAAATTTAGTTAATTTGTTAGGTTCCCACATCAACTTTCAAGCACCTAAAAATTAGGTATCAAATTGACCCAGTATATAATATCAAGAAGTCAAATACTTATGGATCAAATTTACTTAATTTGTTAGGTATCCACATCAACTTTCAAAACCCCCAAGAATTAGGTATCAAAATGACAAACAAAAGCAGTGTAAATATGCGTCAGTAATACATTCTTACCGTTGTGGTGGTCGACATTGGCAGTGTCGACTTCTTCACCACCTTCAAACACTTCTTGTGTAAGGCCAAGACTAAACGAAGGTATGAGTTCCATTGTTGATTGAAAGAAAATCTAAAGAAATTTCTAATAATGGGGGTCAGGATGGAGATAATGGGATTGAAAACTGAAAAAAGAGAGTGAAGGAGAAAGAAATTGAAAACTGAAAGAGAAGAAGAATGAAAACTGAAAAAAAGGAAATTTAAATCTTCCTATGGAAACTGTAAGAGAGAGAAAATATTTTTTTTAAAAAAAATTCAAAAACGGCTTAAAAATGGAAAAATTAAAATTTAAAAAAAATGAGAGAAAATAATTTTAAAAAAAATAAAAAAAACTGCTTTAAAAAAGGAAAATGTTTAATTTGAAAAGTGCTTAACATTAATTAGACATCTACACCTAATAAAATTTCCAATTATAACTCTTAATAAAAGAATATATTCTTTAAATATAAAAAATAAGTTGAAAAAATTTAAAAGATGGGATTTACGTAATTTTTAAAAAATATTGGGATAGTTTAATATTTGGAAAAAAAAGATTATGTAATTTCATAATTTTTACAAATAAAAATTAGTAGTAGTAGATGATATAACAATTAGCATATTGTCTGTGGATTCAACCGGAACAAAAATAGGGTCAACAAATCCAAACTCTAATATTATTTAGATAGATAAGAATTAATTTTGGACGTATAATTTTAAAATTTAAATCGTTTGGTGAGACACAGATAAAATTCATATTTTAGATCCAAACCTTAGTAATAGTACACCAATTTCCTCAAAATTTTGAATACATTTGGCATGAAGTTATGGTTTAAGAGGAAGCAAAGTATCTTTCAAGGTAATGCTTATTGTACAAAAGACATTCATGTTCATAGAGAAGCCTATGGTAGGATAACAAGACAGCCAAGAAGTTCACATTCCAATTGAAGATGATTATTAAAACTTGAAACAAACATAAAGTAATTACAATTCATAGTAGAATAGGAAAGCCACAACATCATTTTTTGTAAATTGAAGTCCATGTAAAGTAATTATTGATTGGTCTATATGCCTTTCTTATTAATAGTGTATCCCCTATTCTTCATATTGGATGGCAAAACATCAGTAAGAACATGTCCCATCACCCTCTGTGATGACATCCTTAAAAGAACCATCACTGGGAATCATAGGTAAAACATGCTCCTGATGAGGCACAATAACATCCAACAAGTAAGGTCCAGGAGTGTCTAACATCTTTTGTATCGCAGCTCTAACATCATTCTTATTTGTCACACGAGCAGCAGGTACATCACAAGCCTTCGCGAATTTCAACATGTTAGGGAAAATCTGTGCCTTGTTAGAAGGATTTCCAAGATAAGAGTCTGCTCTATTTGCCTTATAGAATCTATCCTCCCACTGTATCGCCATCCCCAAATATTGATTATTTATAATCATCATCTTAACAGGAAGATTCTCGACTCTAACTGTTGCTAACTCTTGCACATTCATCATGAAACTTCCATCCCCATCAATGTCCACAACAACTGCATCTGGTCTTGCAATAGCTGCTCCTATTGCAGCTGGCAATCCAAATCCCATCGCACCGAATCCACTAGATGTCAACAACTGATTTGGATTTTTGTACTTATAATATTGAGCAGCCCACATTTGGTGTTGGCCTACACCACTAGTTATAATGGCATTTCCATTAGTTAACTCATCAAGGACTTGAATTGCATATTGTGGAGGAATGGATCCACCAAAAAAATTGTACTTCAAAGGGTATTTCAACTTTTGCTCTGTCAACTCTATCCTCCAGGCAGAGAAATTCAGCTTGAGCACGTTTCTTGTATTTTCCCTCTCCATTAATATTGAATTCAACCCTTGTAATGCCAACTTAATATCTGCACAAATGGATACATGAGGCTGCTTGTTTTTCCCAATCTCCGTGGAGTCGATATCAATGTGAACAATTTTTGCTCTGCTTGCAAATGTTTCTAATTTACCAGTGACACGGTCATCAAACCTCACTCCAAATGCTAGCAGCAAATCACAACTATCCACAGCATAATTTGAATAAACGGTACCATGCATCCCTAGCATTTGAAGGGAAAGTTCATCCCCTGTTGGAAACGCTCCTAGACCCATCAAAGTACTCGCCACTGGAATACCTGTGCAAAGGGATGGTTCTAATGAGTTAGAAAAGAATCAAGTGTCTTCGGCCTCCAAATTTGAAAATTACGTAAACAATTGGAATATATATGTACCTGTGAGCTCAACAAAACGCCTTAACTCATTGCTGGATTGCATGCATCCGCCACCAACATATAAAACAGGTTTTTTTGACTCAGAAATTAGTTTTACAATTTGCTCCAATAGTATCTTTTTGGGTGGTAGAGGGAGTCTGGACATATAACCTGGCAACTTCATTGGCTGATCCCAATTAGGAATATCCATTTGTTGCTGAACATCCTTAGGAACATCAATTAAAACAGGTCCAGGTCGGCCTGATCGAGATAGGAAAAACGCCTCCCGCACAATTCTAGGAATATCATGAACGTCCATAACTAGATAATTATGCTTGGTGATTGATCTAGTTACCTCAATAATTGGAATTTCTTGAAATGCGTCTCTTCCCATCATCCTACGAGGAACTTGACCTGCAACAATTCAAGATTAGTAATATTAGCACCAAACTAAACAAGTGTCGTACTTCAAGTGCCCCCGCGTGCCGGAGAAATTAACATTCTTTCCAATGGTCATGACTAAACAAATTATATCCGGTAAATTATCACTTTTGTTCATTTTTACTTGTCCAATATATGAAAAATACACTTTCATTTTTTCTTTATCACTTTTACCATAAAAAGAAAAACATGTACTCCCATCATTCACTTTTTCCCTAAGACAGATTTTCACTTACTTGTCACTTTAACATATGAGGAAACAAATAATAGTAGTGTTTTTGTTTTCATGTTTTATCATTAGCTTTAATCATTTATTCCTCAAATCATTTTTTAAAATATAATACTAAATATTAATATAATTAATATGCATATTAAATATTATTTCTTAAGAGATGTGCAAAATCTAAAGATAAGTAAAGAAGGTATTTTTTAATCTTTTTTCAAATCCTGAGACTAAAACATCATCAATTAACATAAATATTATGGTAAAATACTCATGTCAAAACTGATAAGGGATGGAAAAAATCATAATTAGTTGACCTGTAATAGCAACCATTGGAATACTATCAGACATAGCATCAGCAAGACCAGTAATTAGATTAGTCGCCCCAGGTCCAGAGGTTGCCATACAAACACCAGGGAACCCGGTGGCGCGTGCATAACCTTCAGCGGCAAAAACGCCACCCTGTTCATGACGTGGCAATATATTCCTTATGATTGTAGAACGGGTGAGAGCCTGGTGAATTTCCAGAGTAGTGCCGCCTGGGTAAGCAAATACATTGGTGACGCCTTGGCGCTCGAGGGCTTCAACCAGTACGTCACATCCTTTTCGGGGTTCATCGGGGAGGAATCGGGAAGTGAATGGTGCTGGAGCACCATCGGAGATTGTGGAAACGTCCATGCTGATGGAGAGAGATTTATGAGAAATAATTGTTCCAGTGTGTGGAAAAGGGAAGAAAGTTCTCGAAACAAAATTACGGGAATTATAAGAAAAAGACGACGTAAAAAGGTTGTTGAGGAAAGTTGAAGAGAAAGGATTTGGAGAAGATGCAGCCATTGTTAACGTTACATAAATGCATGCACTATTAAGACACAATCAACTAAGTGACACTACTTATAAGTGCTGATGCCAGTTTAGTTTTAGTCTTTTCTCGTTTTGCTTCAAAATAAGGGTTGGTTTGGTGCGGTAATAACGCTAAATGGAGTTTGTTAATAATGTTTATATTAGTAATATATGTATTAGTCATGTTTGCTTTATATACATTAAAATATTTTTGTGCATTGTTTGGTTTGATGCATTAAAAATAATATGCATTGCATAAAAAAATTCATTGACAAAAATACCCTCCACATTTATGGTAGAAAAGATGTAAAAAAGATTTTGAGAGGAATTTGATTTTTAACCTTACTAATACATGCATTAAATTCTCTTGCATTATTACAACAACAACATACCCAGTTGAATCCCCTTGCATTACTAATAACTATAAATCCATGATATTAATAATGCATACCTTAATACACAAAAGAGTATATAACTAATGCAAATAATAATTATTCTTAGCATGAAATTGTGTACCAAACATGATATTACTAATGCATCAAATTAATGCATGCATTATTTTTGCTAATATACTCTGTCAAGTGATCTCTAAGTGATTTTTTATTGTTTCGAGAAAAAATTGACACAATTCTTTCAAATTTGCTCTCTTTTTTAATACATGGGATAAGATATTTCGTAAATAAGCTGTAAAAATACTAATATATGAGGTTTTTCGGACACATACATATGTCAATGAGCAAAGACAATCGTAAGATCATGGTTGCACCGCTAACTTCAACGTAAAGTTTATGTTTTCCATAATATCAAATGAATGTGCAAGAATTAAATACCTCCTCCCTTCAATAATAGTTGTTCGCTATATTAAAAATAAATGCCCATTTATAAAATTAATAGATAATTTTAATTACACTTAATTTTTAATTTATTCTTATCATTAATTATAATAATTTATTTATCACGGTTTTCAAGAAATCATATTTATTATATTCAACGGATGATTTAATAAAAGTATATTTATTATTTACTGCATCTTAATCGATCTCTGAATCAAATAAATAGTAGATAACAATTATTGGATGAGAGTATACATGTTTTGTGATCTATTATTAGTTTTGCACATTATCCAAAAAGATAAACTATATATGCTCTTGTTAATCTAAACTTATGTTGGGAAAATTAGTATTACCATTTATAATCTGTACAATTCAATTTTTATCGTCACTATTCAAATAAAGACGAAAAGCACGAAAATATATTTCAAAAAGCCCTACAGCATAATGCCTATGGCTAATTCTTTATATGCAAATTGCTCACCAACAAAGTGGATCATAGGAGGCTCAAATCCATCCACTAGGGGTAAATGCAAATTATGAACAAGGATGCCCACTGCACTATATGGCAAAATTTGTAAAAAGTTATAAGAAATGATGTTTTAGTTAATGGGTGAATAGGTTCGTAGGTTGTGATGTTGTGATTGAGTTGTTTTATTTTTAATCAGAGATATGATATGAGCTTTGTGTATAAAAACAAAATCTCATCGAGAGGATCATCCCCTAAATGAACCTTGCAATATGCAATTCAATTTTAATTGAAGCTCTAATATGGATACTAAACATTAAGTGAAAAATCAAACAAAATAAATTTATGTGTCCCATATTTCTTCAAGTCGATCCATCCTGACATGTCAATGAGTATATAATTTTGATACACAACATACATAGTTGCTTGATTAATAGAGTTACAAAACAAATATTCAATGATAAGGTTGGAATAATAGTCTATTAATATCCTCTAAAATTAAATTATATTAATTTAATATGATTTTCTTTTTAAATATTTGAATTGACATGTATAATGGTGATAGGAATTACCCGTGAATATCATGCTACGTACTATATTATGCATGTGTTAATTACTCTATTTTGATAAGATACGTCACCTAAGAAATAAATCATTATTCAAATATAAGATTCATCGTTATCCAGGAAATATATGTAAAAGATAATGTAATGTAATTTATTATTGATAACAATAATAACCTCCATAGATTTTGCCTAGATACTGAAAATGATATTCTACCTCATATGGATAATTCATTTAAAATGAAAAGAAAGTTTATTTAGGTGCCATGTGAGATAAAAATATAATTTGAATTAATATTATATTGGATGAAGTTGAAGTTTTGATTTGACATGCAATTTATTAAGTCATAAATATAAAAAATACTCTTTCCCAATTTATATGACTTATTTTCCTTTTTAGTCAGTTTAAAAAAAAAATACATTTTTATATTCAGTAACAATTTAATTTTAAAATATCACAGAAGAAAAGGTTCTCTATTGATTCAAACACTGTACCCATGGGATAGGGATCGAGGAAGGGGAAAAACCGAAGATTTCAATGAGAACTTGATGAGTTGATCCACCTACACGTCTTGCTTTTACTGTTATATCGGGAGTTACTCCACGTATTGGGCTTCTGTTGCTGATATAAAAACATCTCTTTCCATATCTTCGGATATAACCCAGAAGGGTTTGCCTACTTACTTGCTCTTGCTGCTTTTAATTGTTGAGCAAGTCGGTCTAGCTTCTTCCACACAAATAATCCAGTAATCCACTGTCACAAAATTCTACAACATTTATTAATCTAACCTTAAATCAATAAAAAAAAAAAACTAAACATATTTTATAGTGTGCTACCCTTTAATAAAATTAAACACGGTCAATATCATCATCAGTAACCACATTATCATATTTATATTCTGTTTCATCACTCCTTTTATTTCATCAATAAAAATTATGTCCATATAAAATAGTGTTGTTATTTTTGTTACAAAATATAAATTTATGGATCAATTTTTATATTTGAAAAATATAAAAACATGATATGAAATTTTTAAATCAATTTAAAAACTTTGAGATTTCATGAGATAAAATCATATATTTAAAAACTGATTTTATGATCTTATAATTTTGGATTATAAAATAAAATTATATGTCCGAACACCTACTTAATTATACAACAGAAACAAAAATAAAATCACCAGACCATGATTTCACCCTATTGAAAAAGATATCCTACCATATCAATAATGTAATTTATTAATGATAACAATAATTACCTCCATAGATTTTGCCTAGATACTGAAAAAGATATTCTTCCTCATATGGTTAATTCATTTAAAAAGAATAGAAAGTTTATGAAGGGTGTCATGTGAGATAAAATTATAATTTGAATTATGATTTGAACCATCATTTCTGTAATTTCCCTGTCGACCTCCCTGTGTGATGACTTCCTGTACCAAAATCTGGATGGCCTGGCGAAGCTTAGCAATAGAAACATCCGCTTGCGATGGCCGCTTAATAGACATAGCTGGACCCCTAGGTCCCTCAGGAATTGGTGGCTTAGGCTGGTTTGCATTATGTCTGGCTGGGTGCCTTTTACCCCAAGTTGGTCCGACGGCTCTAAGTGAAGGTATGATATGAAAAACAAGGCGTGCACACACAAATTAGAAAGGACTTAACAGAGGTAAACTCTAAAGCATGAAAGGGAATAACAATTGATAGTGACACTTTCTAATGCCCTGTAGCCTCCTTATTATGGATGTGACGCGCTTCACATCAATAATACGAACTCTACTAGACACGTTTCCATAGACTCCCTAGGACACTTGAACTTGTGTTCTGATACCAAGTTTGTCACGCCCCAAGTTCACACCCTGGGCGTGGCCGGCACCCAGAACCATCTTTGGTCCCAAGCGAACCACTTGGCCTGGCTACTTTACTCAGCAAAAGACTTAAATAATAAAGTTAAGCATAGATAAGATGCACTAAAGGAACTACAATGGTCTGAACAATCTAAACAAAGGAATTATCTCAATGATATCTGAAAATGAGAACTGAAACTCCTGTCATAAAGTCTATGGAACCTCTAACAAGAATAATCTGAAACAACTACCGTGACAGGTCCATGGTAACCACAACTGAAAAAGAAATGCTAGAAAGAAAATATGTATAAAGACTCTAAAGCCTCTGACTGGTAAAAGGCCTCACCAATAGCTGAATGAATAGTTGTTCCTCAACTCTTTTACCTGCGTGTGCATCATAAAAAACCATAGGTCCAAAGGATTTCAGTACGTGGAATGTACAGTATGTACAATAGCCAAAATCTGAAACTTAGGATAATGCACTATACTAACATAACTGAAACATGTCTCAAAATAGGAAAACATAAGTAATAAATAAAGTGCATGCTAAAAGTAAAAACATATGCTGAAACTCTGCATGTAGAAACTAGATTACTTTAGCTTGGGGAGTTTCTCTAATCGACAACCACCACTATGAGCTTCGTGATAGTACATCGTCTTGCCCATGTTGCCAGAGTCGTCCAATACTTTGCCGGGTAAGGGACAAAAACTAGGGGAGTGAATCCATCCCAAAACTAGGCTATCTCAGTGGCAAGTGAGGAGTTGTACTCTTGGTACAATCTTATCCTACGCCAGCTACGTATTTTATGAGTTCGAGTTACTATTACTCTCACTCATATCAGTGCTCAATACTACTCCCAAAATAACTTTTACAATGCTCATAACTTTAAGAGTAAGAGTTCTCAAAATGCCTTTTTAATCTTTTGGGACCTATCTCAACTTTAGCTTTTTTAAGACTTTTCTCAACTTATCACTTCTCTTTGACTGAACTTGTATCAATACAAAGTATTTCAAAACATAATTTTGTTACCCAATTATCTTGTAAATATAGAAGCTTTAGGTACTCCTTAAACTCAACTCAAAATTGTAAACATAATGGCTTTCATGTAATATCTAGGGTTCTTATTGATGCAACCTTAACCATGAAATCTTGAATTAATATCTTAACTTAGTGTGAAATCAGTAAAGACCATGACTTTTTCCAAGAAAAATACATGAACAAGTACTTTAATGAAATTAACTAGTATTGGAGGAAATCTTAACCTCAACTATGACCTTGGGTCGAACTGATAGTTAAAGATACTAGAATAGTAATAGGATAACTTTTGGAGGGTCTTACATACCTGGGGAATTAGTCTCTTGAAGAAATTGAAGAAGGTTCTTGAAAGTCCTAGCTTTTGCCCGTTAGAAACTACGTTTCGAGTTTGGAGAGTGTTTGAATTTTAATGATATGAAGAATTATGTTTTAAGGGTCTACTTAAGTGAAAACTGACAAGTTTAGGCTGAAAGGGTGAGAAAAGACAAAAATACCCTCTTTAAAAACATTGATCGGGTCGAGTACGAGACCCTCTACAATCCTTAGAAACTTTTACGGCCTGTAGGGACTCTTCCGTAAACTTTTAGGCGAATTTTCGGGTCTCTGGATCACTTTTACGAGCCCATTCTATGCCCGTAGAAGATTCTACGACCCATAGTATGGTCCGTAAAGTCTAAGGCCAAAAATGTGAAGTTTCAGGACTTTTGCCACGAATTAGCAAACAGGCGTACTTTGATTTACTTCTACTCTGGCAATCTTTAGTAGAACTACTATAATTTTGACTCTGAACTCCAAATGAGGTGAAATCAGTTGCGTTGGAAAGCTAATTCAAAGAGCATTTATTTGGTAGGTCATTGGACCTCTGATTCTTTATGTGCTAAGAGTTATGATCATTTAAAGTTGACCCTTGCATAATCTAAGACTAGATACTCAATTTATAGAAAAATTTTGAATCCGACTAAGTGCTAGAGGTCTCTTATGACCTTAATACACTTTCCACGTATAAGTGTGAGGCTTAAAACATAGGTACATGTGACCATAGATTATGAGGTGTCACAATAACTTCAGCGAACTCAAAAAGCAGCAACGAAATCACCGAAAGACCTTACTTTGTTTGTAAAAAAATGTATGCAAAAGAAGGAGCTAGTTCGATGCTCAAAACTGAGAGAAAACTCCTTTATTTATAGCCAACAAAAGATGCTTATTGTGCCTTATCAGAAAGGTTACAGATGTTTGAAAAAGGCACAATCTTTCAAAAAGGCTACAGCTCTTCAAAAAGAATCATGACAGTTTAGAAAATTCACAACTATTCAAAAGAGTCGCAATCCTTCATTTTAATTTACACATTTGAAAACCCAATAGTTAATACAAGATGCCAAATTATCCAATAATAACTAAATTTTGTAGAATTTTTAGGAATCCTATAGTGCAAGGAGTTAATTATATTCTATACTTGCTTTTTTTCAATTTACAAAAATTCCTTGAATTTGGTGGTGTCTGGATATATTCCAAAATATTCTGATATATCTCGTCTCAATTTCAGATATATTTCTCAACGTCTTGATACATCACATCTCAAGTTAAGATACATCACTCAATGTCTCGATAATGTATCTGACCGACACATTGTGTGAAGTAATGTATTCGACCGACACCTAAAGTGATGTATTTAAGGATATGAGAGAGTAGAGAAATTTAAATTTTTTATAAGTGATAGAAAATTTTAAAAAATATGATAAAGTAAATTGTGTGTTTAAATAATTTTTCTTTGAATGTTAGACTGCCAGTAAATTTTTTGGGTAAATAAAGCAAATAGTAGTGAGAGCTCGACAGGCCCAAATAAACTGCCACTTAATGGGTCGGCCCAAGCTTTCGGAAAAGCTAATCAAAGCCCTAGCAGTTGTTTATATAACCTGATAAAACCTAACACAAATTTTGTTTATGCTTGTTGAACCTGGTCGCCATTGCCGCCGCCGCCGCCGCCGCCGTCTTCCGAGCTCCGTCAGTGTAAGTCTTTAATTTTTGCAATTATAAAACATGGAATTGCGACATTCTTTATAATGTAACCATGAGCTATTAGTCTTTTGGTATGAGGAGTAAATAAATAATGGTTCTGTTAGATAGAGGTGTGGATTCGTGTGTTTATTAGAAAGAACAGTTTTTAGAATTTGGTGATCTTTTTTTGGGCTGTTCTGCATACCTGTTTTTCTTTTGAAGGTATAGTTGATTGATAGAGTAGTGTTTGGACTTTTGTGAGGTTGAAGTTTAGGTTGAGGAGGAGGAGGAAATGACATCTGTTTCTGGGTAGAAAGGTGAAATTGATGGAACCTCTCCGGACCTGTTGAAGAACACACAGTCGAATATTAGGAGGTTGGCAGATGAGATTGAGCACTTAGAGAGTAGCAGATGAGATTGAGCACTTAGAGAGTAGGTTAAAGTACCTTGCTCAGACTAGAAGTCCGTCATATGGTGGGGATGTTCGTTGGTATTTTTGCAATATGCCTTTGGCAGTGAACCGTATGTTCTACTCTTAACTGTAAATGTTTTAGGTACCATGTTGGGGTTCATATTAACGAACTGCTCTAATAGTTGTTTGTACCTGGATGACTTGTACATGAATTTGTTGCACTTGAGTTGAGGGTCTTTGGGGGAACAACTTCTCTATTTTCATGAGGCAATAGTAAGATCACTTGTAGGATTTCACGCCATATGGTGGTGGTGGTCATCTTTTTTTTGGGCTGACCGATTGAACATAGTTTTTCTGGTGAAGTGATAGTGGAGCTTAATTTTGTAGGAGCGTACTGTGTCCTTTTCTTCCAAGATTGTCTTCTGCTTTGGCATCTACATAATTGGTCTATTTTTATGTATATACTTGGTGGATAATGTCTTAAACTAAACCAAAGATACGTAGAATATACAAAAATGTCTTTTAGGCTTATGGTTTAAACACAAAATGTACAAAGTTGTAATTAAGGAGTTGCCAAAAAGGGAAAGAGACCTTTTTGAAATTGGCCCTCCAAATGAAGTAAAATATTAAAATTGAGGGACTCTTTTTTGTGTTTGATGTGCTACATTATTGTTAATTCATCATTTGATGCTGCTTTCTGCTCCAAAACCATTCCTCACTTCTAAGTTATTGAGCCTGATTATTGCATTGGTTTGCAGCAGGATTATTGTAGAAGATGGTACGAGTAAGTGTGTTGAATGATGCCCTTAAGAGCATGTACAATGCTGAGAAGAGGGGAAAGCGCCAGGTCATGATTAGGCCTTCTTCAAAAGTCATCATCAAGTTTCTCATTGTCATGCAGAAGCATGGTACTTTAGCTTGTCTAGATTATTTTTCTATGCTCATTATTTTTCAACCTCTTTCTGTTCTTACACTTCCCATCTTTTTGTGTGTAGGTTACATTGGAGAATTTGAGTATGTTGATGATCATAGGTCAGGAAAAATTGTTGTTGAACTCAATGGTAGGCTTAACAAATGTGGTGTTATTAGTCCTCGCTTTGATGTTGGAGTCAAGGAGATTGAAGGATGGACCGCAAGGTTGTTGCCTTCTAGACAGGTATAATAACATCAGCGTAGTTGTGTTGTGCTCATAAGATCAGTTTGTCGCCGTATTCTTTTATTTCATAATTAAAAAGGAATATGTGTATATGTGCTTTTATTCTCTGTAGAAATATATGGGAAGAATGTTTGTAATTGATCATAACTTGCAGAATTTAGTTTAGTTGTCGTTGTGACACCTTAGTTGGCCCAAGCCCCTTTTAGTTCCTGTTAGATGCTAGTAGTTTTTTTTCAGTTGCCATGGAGTGAACTTCTTCCTGTTTGCCCATTGATTAAATCTGAAATCGTAATGCCATGGGTAGCAGCACCACTAATAGTTTTTTGGATTGGGTCGTGGGAGAAAATATTTGTATGAAGCTATACTTGTAGCTGGAACAACAGCTTGACCTCTAAATTACTTCATCAGGAAAATAGAGATGTTAGATTTTGGTGTCCCCGCGTGAGAGGGGCACTAGGAGTGCTTGTTTGTTATCTTGCCTGGTATTGCACAAATCTATCTGATCCTGAAAATATTTTGTTTGAGCTTGCAGTTTGGATACATTGTACTGACAACCTCTGCCGGAATCATGGACCACGAGGAAGCTAGAAGGAAGAATGTTGGTGGAAAGGTTCTTGGTTTCTTTTATTAAGCTCCTTGTGTAGACAAGGATGAAAGAACACCCAGTTTTGGTCTACTTCAACCTTCATTTACAAGTGAAATGGTTCTTAGTTTGTTTTACTTCAATTGTTAGTTGGCTTATTAACTACACTTCTTGGACAAGAGGTTATCAGTATTTTGAACTTAATCCGGAGAATATAAGTTGATGTTTGTCTATCAGTGACATCCTTCTTTGATGAACTTTTGTGTCTTAAATTAATATGTTATTTTTTGCTTTGTATTTGGAGGAAATTTTAAAATGTTTTTGTCGTTCTCATAATATTACTGAGTTATTCTTCATATTGCAACATCATTTTGATTAAGACTTTATTTTTTGAGATATACCAAGAGTCGGTTATAATCATCTAACTATTAAATTGTTTTTATAACGTATTGTTAAATTCTGAGTAGTGATGCTGCAGTTCTAATTGATTGAATTTATAACTTTCACAAATTATTCTCCTAAAAATGAAATAATACTTATTGACAGTGAGCAAAGAGACGTTGAGTTCAGCATGCAATCCTTGGACTATAGGATTTAAGAAAGGTATTAAGAATCTATTACCTAGATGGAAATAGACGCTGGCTATGAAGCTCTATACGTGTATTAGCAAGAAGCTAGTATATAATAGTAGCCCTCATACGTCAATTAGAAAATAGTAATTAACGTATTTGTTTGAATAATAAAAAATGAATACTATTTGTAATCATATATTTAATAAAATAATTTAAATATATTATATTCAAAATATATTACTTTAATAAATATTAGGGGATTTTTCATAAATGACAAACTTAAAAAACATAAAGGTCTAAAATAGCCAATGTTTATGAAATTACCTTTTCTAACTATGGCTATAGCAAATCTAATGTATAATTTGGAATTTATGGTAACGTATAAAATGAAAATGCCAAAATTCTATTAATTAATTAGGCGAATTTTTAGGTACTTTTTATAGAAAACGGTTCCATAAATAAAGGAAGTAAAATACCAAATTTAAATCCTTTTCCTAATTGAACTCTTCTTCTAAAAATAAGATGATTTTTCTACTCTAAAATAAAAAAAAGATTTCCTTTCTATTTTGTTACCAAAAATAAAATATCAGACAAATTGCCAACGAAAAAATATGGGCACTGTGTATATAAATACAAAAAGTGTATAAATAAACACAGAACATACAGTTTTCTGTGACATATCATATGTATGAGTTCCAGCAAAGTATATACAATCTCTAAATTTGGCCAGTAATATATACAGCAAGTTATGCATTTTGGCTTATGTATGTGGGCTTAAATTAGATATGTACAAAAAGTGTATAATCATACATAATTTCTTATTTCTTGCAGTTAGGACATTTGTATACAACTAGTGTGTATAAGATCTATTAAATTTTATACAATTCTAGTAATTGAATAATTATAAAGAAATACACAGATCAATTTATACATGCATATCATTAAAGTGTATAAAATGTTCATGATCGTATACATGTGTGCGTACTTGTAATAAATTTATAAACTTTTACACTTATGTTTTTTAAAAAAGTTGCATTGATCAGGTTTGTATAAGTTCTCCTTCATAATAATTTTGATAATGTATAAAAGTGGGATAAATGATGCAGATTTAAAAAAAATATACAATTGGGGGAATATATACATTATATTGAAATGATGGATTCCATAAATGTATATACATTACCCTTAGATTTTGAACTTGACCCTGCAATATTCTCAATTTCTTGAGTTAATCCGAGTGAAAATGATGGCGATTCTTCCATTTTTTAACATGCACAATGCATACCTCTTGTTATCCTTTTGGAGGAAGACTCTTTCACCATTGTGTATGGAAGATGAGTTCAAAACAAATCTCACCAGTAATTTTCTCCCAAAAACACAGCAAAAAAGTAATTTGGATCTCTTTTTTTTTTTTGGGACAAAATAGTCACACTAGGAAATAAAATCTATGTTTTATTTAGAATGGAAACATCATCTTATTTTTAGAAGAAGAGTTCAATTAGGAAAAGAAATTATATTTGTATGTTTTACTTCCTTTATTTATGGAACTGTTTGTGTATATTGGAGAGATAGTGAAAGAGGAAATTTTTTAGGTTTTATACATGGGGAGTTGTGGATCCACAACTTTTATAGCAAAAAGAAATTACGAAATTGCCATAAATGTAATAATATTAAAATGTAGTTAAGATATGGTATTTATAGTTATATGTTTGCTTAATTATGTAATATTTCCTAAATATTATGATTAGTATAATTAGGTTAATTAATTACGTTCAATAAAATATGAATTTAATTAAAAGCATAAGTTCATTTATATGGGCTACAAAAGATGATTCACTTTGCTAGGCCCGATATCCTCTCATTTGAGAGGCTTACTTGATGCCATGTGTCAAATGACGTGGTATGCCAAGTAAAAAAAAAAGTCAATATACTCATGCCATGTGTCAAAATGATATGACATTCCTATCTTAATCAAGGCCAATAAAAATGTCACATGTACAAGTAATGTGTTCCAACCAATCAAATATCGCCATGTCACTTGAAAGGAAACCTATTCCTATCCTTTTTCCTGTGCCATGCCACTTTACATCTGATTGGCCGGAAAATAGCCTGATTCCATCATAACTCCCCTATTCTACAAGCATATATAGGGGTCCTCATAATTCAGAATGGATATACAAGAATTCTAGCAAGAAGCCAGAGAGAGCTCGTAGATCAAACACACAGATTTCTCTACAAGCTACAAGTTCAAGAATCCAAGCAATCAAGCATTCAAGTTCAAGAACTCATCAAGATCAAGACCGCCGAATTCAAGAATAAGCCCAAAAACCCTTGAATTCAAGTACAAGTCAAGATTAAGTTCAAGAACAAGTCTATATCAAGTTCCAGTTCAAGTTCATCAAATCCATAAATCAAGATCAAGACCACCGAATTCAAGATCAAGCCTACCGAATTCAAGATCAAGCCCAAAATCCCTTGAATTCACGTACAAGTCAAGATTAAATCTGTCAAGTTTTACAAGATTCAAGATCAAGCTAAAGAACCCTTGATTTTATATTTGAAAAGGCTAATCAGAGGATTCATAGAGATTGTAGAACTCACTCCTTGAAATAAAAATACTACGATTATTGCAATATTTTTCATTCCTTGATTATTATTTTCTCGACGCGAATTTTATTGTCATATAAATTCTGGCACGCCTAGTGGGACAATCTCCATCTCTCATCTCAACTTTTCAAGCATCAAAGAGTATTGAAATGGCTTCCAATAAGATCTCTCAATCGACTTCCTCTAAGGCTGCTGACTCCAAGTTCTCTGCTGAAGAAGAGGGAATCCCTGGTGTTACTTTTGGAAGTGTTGGAGTGGTTAAAAAAAGCAAAACCACTATGTTAGGACAACAAACAATGTGAGTGTCGTCCCCACCAACTCCTGATTTTGGATCTTCAACCCCAAAAGGAGCAAGGTCCTTTACAAATGCTTCAGAAAGAGGTAGTAGTGTTGCTGAGAAGATTAAGCAGACTTTGGCTCTACTTGAGGTTTTTGTTCTAAGAACTCTACTGCAAAGAAAGACCATGACTCATCTAATGAATCTTCTCTATATGCATCGCGTAATATGAATTATTTGAAGATCAACTTTCACAATAATCCGTGCTACTCTTCAATGCCTCCAATGATCATGCAAACGATGACGACTAATGCTTCATCCATGGAGGAACAACTTGCAAATCTGGCAAAGTTGATTGAAGGATTGACCAAGCATGTGCAATACCAAGAGTCACACATCGATAAGTTGATGGACAAGGTGGACAATTACTAGATGATGAATCTAGCCATGCACCTGGGAAGGGTATTGAAATTCAAGAGACTGAAAATATTGTGAAGCAAGCACCGCTTATCAAGGAGATGCCAGTTTCTGCTAAAGGGATGATCCCACCCGATCAATTAAAGGAGTTCATTGAAGGGACCATCAAAGAAATGTATGAAGTCTCTGCGAAGTCTTTCCATATGTATACCAAGCCTTACATTGCAAGGATCGATAGCCTTAAAATGCCTACCGGTTATCAACCTCCCAAATTTCAATAGTTCAAGAGCAAAGGAAATCCAAAGCAACATGTTGCACACTTTGTGGAGACATGTAATAATGCTGGGACCTATGGAGACTATCTCGTTAAGCGGATCATCCCCTTAAAAAGAAATGCCTTTGACGGTACACAAATATTGAGTCTCATTCTATTGACAATTGGGAGCAACTAGAGCATGAGTTTCTCAATCGCTTCTATAGCACAATGCGCACGGTGAGCATGGTAGAACTCATAAATACTCATAAAAAAGTAGGATGAACAAATCATCGACTTTATAAATCGATGGAGGAGCGTGAGCCTTAATTGCAAAGACAAACTTAGCGAAGCTTCTGCAATTGAAATGTGTATCCAAGGAATGCACTGGTATTCTCTACATCTTACGCGGAATCAAGCCAAAGTCCTTTGAAGATGTAACCCCAGAAGGTACACCTACGCACAGTAACAGGGTGAACAAGTGCAAGATTTGGGTGTCAAGTCTGAATGGAGCTCGTGAATCCATTATGTACACATAACCATAACCTTGACATAACCTATAAAGTCTTTAACCTACCTTGTATACTTCGATCTGGGCTTTAACCAAAACTACTATTCAGGCTTCAACCAAAACAACTTGAATTTCAATCGAACAAGTCGGACTTCAAGCGAATCTATGACCCAGACTTTAATCTAGAATAAGGTCAGACGTAGCCAATGGTCTTCCTTGGCCCTTAGGTCTGGACTAGTCCAAAATCCCCTGCATCAATGCCGACTTTAATGGTAACTACAGGGAATTCAACCCAGCATCCTACATTTATATAGACTTTAACTATATAGCCTTTAACCAAGGATATACAGAGAGTAACACATCCTTATCTATACGTTGTCCTAGTGAACAAACATGTAATTAAGTAAAGGAAAGGATCGGGCCTTTAGTCGTATGAGACTTTACTCTAATTGTCTGGGTGACGTTGTCGTCCCCTCATATTCGAGCAGAATCTGATATGTTGCAGGAATAATACAAAAGCTAGCCAACAGAGGGGTAATCAGGTTCTCGACTCATTATGGCCTATCTAAGGCTCAACTCTATAGACTTTGGTCTACTAGTTTGGTCTACAAGAATCTACTCCTCTCAAGTCGCACTGGGCATAAGTATAGTTGTCTATAGATCATGACCAACATGATTCTAGGGCATCACTAGTCTAAGCCTAGACCGAGGCTCAACAATCACAAAAAAACTAAGCATAACACAGTGGACAGTGAATACAATAGTTACAGGCTTGCTTAGCATGTCAAACAATAGCTTTGTCAATCTTAGACAATCAGTATATGACAGGAAACTTGTATATCAGTCCCACAGGATCCTCAGCAGGTCAAATAATCATCCTACATAACAGGAATTTATATGCTAGCCACAAGTATCCTCAACATACCAACTGATGCTAATAACAGTTGATGTAATCATACTCAACATATATGGACTTCAACCTATTTCCCTACCCCCTATCCAATCATCCCAAACAGAATTCACACATTTCACTAAGTCTAAGAGAGGAGAAGATCGTAACTTATATGTATGTTGACTGCGCGTCTCCAATCACTATGCTGGCACTTTTCCCCTACAGACGATCTAAGAATGTTGTCTAGCTGTCAAAAGTAGAGCAACAACATGAATACAGTCATTTTGACATTAAAATTATAGAAAATGAGCTTAAATCAACCTTGACCCAAAAAGTGGGTCTACACTGAAATCCCGAAATAAAAACCATATAATAATTATATTCTCATACTTTTCTAAGCTTGTACCTCAAATTCGAGCTTAATTTTATGCATAAAACAATACAAAAGCCCAATAACGAAAAATATTTATTTTGCGTAAAATTCAATCTAGACAACAGGTTCAATGGCATTTTCACTTTAAATGCATCTCAATTAATTAATTCTGACATTAACACAGTGTGTGCCTCGAGAAAACACACAGAATAGACCTAAATTTTACAATCCAACTTAACTGGACAAGGAAATCACATTTGAAAGTTTTCAAAAAACACTCCAATATATAGTAGCAAAACAACAATATTTACCTCAAATGGTATGCCAAAGGCAATTTCCAACTCTCCTACGACGTTGCTCTAAAAATAATACACAATTTAATCTTTTGATTCACTAAATTCGAACACCAGATGATGAAATTATCGCAATAATTGGAATTTTTCTCTACTCTTTTTCGCAAAGCTGGAAATTTTTCCAGGATATATACTTGCCACGTGGGGCCGTGTGTTATCCGGCTACGTCAGCATCGCACACCGAATTTCAGCATCCCTCCAAACTTTAACTTCGATGCTCTAAATGCATTCGGAGTCAGAAAAAACAAATCGTATATGAAATCTAATGGAAAATGATATTCCAGATTCAATGGTGTAGTCGAAATTCCTAAATTTTCGATTTCCTTATGGATGATTTACCTCATGAGACACATTAACATGCCTTAAAGGGCCTTATTTTGCAGCAGTGAGTTAGCATTCAGAGAAAGGTTATAAACTCCTTTGTGGTCCTGGGTGAAACAGTGGGCAATTCTATATTATATAGTCTAATTGAGAAGGGCATGCGTCTTTTTCTGCGTCGGTTTTGCTTATCTTTTGCAGATACGTCTACTTTCTCTCCTTTGAATCTCTTCCTTATGCTAGCACTTCCTGCTATCTTTCTTAACCTGCTTCTATTAAAGCAGCTTGTAAACTCCGACCATCGTCTCAGTGAAGTAGCCTATGGGTATGGGATACAAACGATTAAGAGTGCTTGCTTTAAAAAAAGGTACGTACTAACTGAGAGTGGAATCTATCCTAACTTTCGAGTATCTAAAAGATGCGAAAAGAGAAGAGGGGCAAGGGCGGCGAGACCAGAGAAGGAGCTAAGACCGCTTAGGCCTTTTACTAATGCCCCTATACTAAAAGAGAGAAATCTATGTAACTTTGGATCTTAGCAGCAGTTTCCGAAAAGACTAGTAGCCCTTGGAGGTCGTTATGATCAAATGTGGGTCTCACTTCTAATTCCATTTCTACTCAATTTTCACTAGACACAAAATGCACCTGAAAGCCTCGGGAATCAAGTGAAAGGCCATTCTAGACCTAACTGGACGTTCCGGAGCTAATCACGCTGTCAAAATTTTCATTCAAGAATGTTTACCAAGAATGTTGACTAAAGTCAACTATTGACTTATTCTGAAGGCTAAAATGCAAAACTCGATATAAACTAACACCGAAAACCTCGATGTTCTAATTGAACATTCTTCTAGCCTAATTTGGCCATTCCGGAGTTGATGGAACCCTCAGAATTCCGTTCCAAGACTACTTACTCAGACTTTACTGCTAAACTCATTTTTTAACTTTAAACAGGTTTGTAATATGGAAAACTGCACAATTTTCAAACGAACGACCATACGACCGAACTATTAGTGCCAGCAAGTCACAAATGACTTGGGGTCGCTATAGGAATGATCTAACAGGCGCAAACTATGCAGTTAAACTGAAATGACCTGGAGGGTCATTACATTACTTCCTCTGATTCATTTTATGTGACATCCTTTCCTTTTCGGTTCGTCCCTCTAATTGAAAATAATTGAACTTTAAAATTCCTTTTTTACCCTTAATGAAATGATTCTCAGCCATATAAATATCTAAGTATGATTTTAGATCACAAGTTTCAAAAGTCGTCATATTATCTTAAACGCCGTGTCAAGCCAAAGGGTGTCACATAAAATGGGATGGAGAGAATATCATTTATAACAATACATAGCAATAATTTGATAAATCTACACTTATATTAAAAGTGAATTATGCATGCAATATAAATGTATTATAAGAAGATAATTTTATTAATTTACCTTTTAATTTTTTTTTTTTTTTTGAGAATTTTACTTATATAAATACTTTCAAAAAGAATTAATTACAAGGGTAATATAAAAAAAATTTAATTAATGTCTTTTTGATTTAGTAAGGTAGACAACTAATATGAAATAACTATTTTTAATAAGATGATCAACTAATATGAGACGAGGAAATAATCTCTTTGATATCAAAGTTTATAAAAAAAATAGGATTATGATATTATTTTTTTTATTAGATATACTGTAATTACCATTCTACACTTGTGAAATTTTAGTTATTGATGATTTTTGTATAATGTAACTGACTAACTGCCATATGTGAGCTATTAACTTCCGCAGACAGCTTAGTTCCAATGGCCAAACGTCAAGTTTAATTAACAACAACAAAATAAAACCCTTCCTCGAGTGTAATTTTCTAAGTGAGCTATTAACTTCGTAGATTATTTTTATTCTAAATTTATCAAACTTTTAATATTTTTTTTCTTTTTTATGAGAAGTTTATATTATTCTTTTAAATACCTATAACGTATTAGTATTGCTTAAAAAATTGAGGTCCTTAAATTTGAATCCTAAAGCAACTACTTTTTTTCAGGGGTGGGGGGTGTATTATTTGCTACTAGATCTAGATATATTCCATATATTTGCTGACAATTGACGCATTCGAACACAAATTGAGGAAAGTCCTTTTTTTGGGGGGGTTGGGGGGGGGGGGGGGGGCGATTATGTGTTAATATAGCAAGATATTATTATTTGTTGTCATTTTTTTTAAAAAAAAGAAATCAATTATCAATTAATTGCAAAGAAAGTGATCCTATACTACAGGAATACGTTCAAGTGAAAAATATTGCATTTGAAAACACACCTCACAAAGTTATGCTCAACTACAGCAAAACACCTTCAAATTCAACGGTATCGTAAGGGTAAACAAAAGGTGGATATATGCTTTTAGTATAGTCAATAGTGGATAAGTAAAAATGATCAAAGGGAGTACGCCTAGAATCCTAATACTAGTACAAATATACCTTATTACATTTGTAAATGAAATTTCACATCTATCGATTTCTTAAATAAGAAACAAATGATGATACATGCATGTCCTAAGAGTTGATCTTTTTCTTGCCTTTGTTGGAAGAAGAAGAGACAATTTTCCTCATCTTTTCAACAGCCATGGTCTTCACTGATTTTTGCTCTTTAGGAAAAGCACTTCCACTCTTGGCTTTGTGGGGAAATACTCCATTAGTTTTCTCAGCCATAATTTGATCTTTTCCTTTTCCTTTATCAGCCATCTTCTATCTTTAGCGCGGATGAAAGGTTTGCAAGGAAGAATCAATATATGGTCAATAGTTCTACAACTGCAACAGCACTTACTGAAAAGACTATTCTATGATTAGCCACCTACTTAATTACACTTTCGGCATGGCATTAAGCAAGTTTTTTCTTCTGCGAATATAAGATAGACCGAAAGTCGATACGGAACTGTAGAAATAGCGATAGACCGGATTCAAAGATATAGGCCAATCAAAAGGAAGAGGGTGAAAGACCACCACAAAGAGACTTTATGTGAATGTTTGTAAGGAGAAGAGCTAGCTTGCTTAGTACTTTGTGATTATTTGGAAGGTTTTATAGAGAGAGCTGAGGCTTTGTTTGTGGTCTCTCACGAAATTTCACCTAAGGTTGATAGCAGATTCAACCTCATTTCTTGCATCGCTTATGTGTATACATGCATGTTTTTTTCCAATAAGGAGTGAAAATTTCCAACAAAGAAGTATTTTTTCGATCAGTAAAGAACTATAACAATGTTTATTCTAGAATTTTTATGAGTTATTTTACGTCACAAATTTTCAAAATTTAGATATTCAATCAAACAGTTAAATAAAAATATCTATCTATATAACATATTTTTTACTTTGTTAGAAGACTCCCAACGCCGCGTGTTGGACTGTTAGAATGCATAAAGCATAAAGAGGAGTCACATCAATAATCAAACTTATAACTTGTCATACAAGGCTCCCAATTCCGCCCACAAAAATGATAATTTATTCACATTCTACTTTACTGTTATGCAAACAAGTGAATAATTTATTTAATATATTTGTACGCATGTAGACTGCATTCATCCATATAACCTAAATGTACATATAAACACAACTAAGACAGTCATATGAAACTTCAATTTTCCTAAAACATAATATTTATTTTCTTAACATCTAAAATAATTGCTATAAATAATAAATATTAAAATTATAGCTATAAATAGCTAACAAAATCTAAACTATAATTATTTTTAAAAAATCCTCAATATTTAATCACTTCACTACAAAACCAGTTCCTTTAATCTAATTAGAAAAAAATATTCTCAACTACTCATAACATTAGCTACTTTCAATTAAAAGAATAGTATTTTAAAACTTTCAAAAGCTAGTTAGGTTTTTATATGCACTTATTTCTACTTGTGCCAATGTTAAACTACATCATATAAAATTAACACAGAGGGAGTACCTTTTACTATTATATATGAATATAGAACATAATGATAAAGCAACATTAAGTTTATATTTACTCAGCTATTTAAAATTGTAATATCTAGTTAACGAATAGGATGGAAAACAAGAAATCGTTAGTTTTGAATTCCTAAAAAAGAAAAAGAAAAATACATGGACCACTTATGGTCAAAAAAGTAAAAAGATAGCATTGAACTTGTAGTATAGTGGTAGAATAGAATAATGGGTTAAGAAGAGAATAGGAGGTCAAAGATGAACGTGAAACACACACAAATCGCATATATACCTTAATATATTCTACAAACTTAACTCTCCTCTTCATCTTCTATATATATCAATAATGACTCAAACATAAACAAACACCAAAATTAATACACCGAAGGAGAGACATGTCAACACATAAAGGAGGCAAAGAAGCAATTAATGGAAGTGAAAGAGGCAATGGGGTGTTTCCTTTTAAGGCTAAACTTGGGAGTGTGTTTCCTAAAGAGCACAAGTCAGTGAAGGCCATGGCATGTGATAAGTTAGCCAAAGTTTTCACTTCCCCTTTTAATGAAGACAAGAAAAAGATATAGCTGCTTCTATATATATATATCAACTTTTGTAACATATATAGTTTATTTATAGAAGCAAACAATTCTCTATCCAAGGTTGTACGAAGAGGATGGTTGAAATTTAACTTAATTAACAACTTCATGCATGCATGTAATGAAATACAAGTTGTGGGTCGACAAATGTGTTATCAAGAACTAGAATTCTATACATATGCTTATCAGTATACTATAACAATATATATGTTGTGGTATGTCTTTTTCTCTTCAGCACTGAAACATGTTGACAGTATAATCATGCATGGCCTTCATTCCAATCACATTATAAACCTAATCCAAACTTTTTAATCCTAGAATATCCACCTTATTCCGTTTATCAACCACCCCTTAGTACTTATCACGGGACCAAAAATCTCCTCCATAATCACCGAGGGTTACAATATTTTTCTCTGAAATCGGTCACAAAGAAAATGCAAACAACAAGCAACAATATAACGAGATTGCACCAAACTAGAGAACAAAAAGGACCAAAAGTACAAAAAAGGCAGCTACTATTCATGGATGAAAAACAAGAGATACAGGCTACCAAATCCAACTCTGTCAGTTCCTAACCAAAGATTGAGATGAGAGGAACAAGTTATCCAAAAAATAAGTTCAATCGGACAAGAAAAGAAGCAGGAACCGCAATTTGAAGTTGACGGCTGTGGCTGAAAATTTTGGGCGAAAATCTGCACCCTTTTTCTATATTGACTGCTGAAAACACTTTTCGTGAATTGAAAAATATGACCTAAAAAGGTCTAAATATATATGTTCTGCAGTATTGCGCCTATGTCAAAAGTGGGTTGGTCCAAATTGGGCTTAATTTTTCCATATAGGAAGAAAAAAAAGGCCCATATCTCAATAATTCTCTCCCTCCTGACTTTGTCGAAAAGATTGCAATCCCGGTGATAATGAAACAATCTTCAAACTTCCCTCTTGGGAAAGCTTTGGTCATCATGTCGGACCCATTATCATCCATACGAATCTTCTCAAGTTCAAGAAACTTATAATTCAGCATATTTCTAATCATTGGTATATATATCACATTAATATGCTTAGACTTATCATGGAATGCAGAATTCTTGCCAAGATGTATAGCATTTTGACTGTCATAATAAAACACGTACCTATCTTGAGCACAATCAAGTTCTCCTAAGAATCTCTTCATCTAAAGCAATTTTACTAGCTTCAACGGTAACGATAAGCTCAGCTTCTGTAGTAGATAGAGAAACACATTTTTGCAACCTAGATTGCTAAGACACAACTCCTCTTGCAAAAGTAACCAAATACCTTGAAGTAGACATGTAACAACCTGACCTAGGGCCTAGTCGTCACATGGGGAATGAGATACCCGAAGGCACCTCACCCAAGCCATCTTTAATGAGCCGATGGAGGAACACCTGTCCCTACATGATTAAATTATGCAGGCAAAATAATATGCGTTAGTACTTTTGAAATGTATTAAGTATGTGAGATACAATGCAAATATGAAATTTCTATGCCATCACTCATAAATAAAGACATATATATATATGTATGTATGTATGTATGTATAGGGCGGTAATGGTAACATAAACATGAGCTTAAGCATGCACAAAGAACAACGCTCAATATGAACAAGAATCATGTGTAAATGGAATACATATGAGGGAGCCAAAACTTGGATCATAAAGCTTGTGGGAATGAATCTTAATCGACATATAAGACCATGAGCTACTACATAGAATCCAACATAACCCCCTAGGTCGGCACGAGGAGACCACTTGCCAGGTGGAACTCTTGTCACTTCACATGCATCATCATGTAACATCTTTGGCTTATGTGGATCCATTAGCCTAGCCTACAAGGGCTCCTACGGTGGCACATAGTCAATGGGGCAAAGGGTTGCTTCTAGGGTGCCCTTACGGAATCCTACTGCGATGCCTCATTCGGTGCATCCTACAAAATTTTTTAAACATAACTTAGTCAAATTATGATGCTTGGAATCATAAGTAGCAATCTTAGGAGTAGCTCGAACTTAAGGAACTACTAAGTGAGTATTGTCATTTCATCTTGGAGACCTTCTTAAACATCTTTTAGAGTAATTGTCAACATATTTATATCTTTGACATATCATAACTTTAAAATCTTTCTTTAATGCTCTAATATTCATCATAAATCATGAAAGACTTAACAAAATATTTAATGGGCTTAGTTATAAGTTAAAACATTCATGAGTCATGAAATCATGCTTAATTATGAAAAATATGCTTATTCAAAATATGGTAAAACAACCGACACTTCATTACTAAAACCCACATCGTTAGGGTTATCAACATTAAATATTTGAAAACATGAAAATACTTACTATAACATCATATGGTAACATTGA
This sequence comes from Solanum rostratum, assembly GCA_029948455.1. Taxonomy (NCBI): domain Eukaryota; kingdom Viridiplantae; phylum Streptophyta; class Magnoliopsida; order Solanales; family Solanaceae; genus Solanum; species Solanum rostratum. The sequence continues at coordinate 57,164,947 of CM057047.1, read as the reverse complement.
AAACATATAACATAATAAAACATCATGAAATCATCATTAGCATGCATGATAATATAATGTTGAAGGAACTTAAAAAAAAAGGTAAAACATTATGTAGGACTTTGAGGGTGAAAGGAAATCACAAATCAAGCTCACATACCTTGGAAAAGCTTAGGAAGAAGGAATTTGTTGTTATGGAAAACTTCATTGAAACCCTAGCCTTCTTAGCTTGTTCTTTGAAGAGGAAGATGCCTTAGAGGCTTTTTGAAAATGGAAGAATGAAGTTTGGGAATGAGAAACTAGGGATTTATGGTCTTTTTAGGGGCCTAAAGTTTACTAAAATGACCTAATTTAGGATTAGGATTGGCGAAAAGGACAAAATTGTCTTTCATTAAAACTGTCGGACTAGACCCATGAAAGCCCAATCATAGGCCGTGGGTGGAACCACGGACCATAGTCCTGGTTGTCCTGGTCGTCCTGTTCTCCATTTCCAATCTTTAGAAATTGTTGGCCAAACCCAAATTACAAAACGCCTTCCTACGGGCCATCCTTTGTTCTACAAGTCATGGTTGGAGTCGTGAAGTCCTTCTACACTTAGTAAAATTTTACTTCTCTGTGGACCTTTCTACGAAGGTAATTTACGGGTCATAAAATGGTCGATGAACTGTCTTGTTAATCATGGATTACCTTTCAAAAACTCCAAATTTTCTTCATGTCTGAAATTCTCACCTACGATTCTACCTACGAGCCGTGAACACTTCTACAGATCGTCAATGGCTTCGTGGGTCACTTTACACTTGAAAACTTTTTCCCTTTCCTGAAGTTCTCATCTACAAACCTGATTTACGGCTCATGGTTTGAACCATGGATGGTAGACTTGGTTTCGTAGATTGAGTCTGACTTTTTCAGCCCAATTTTTCTGCACCTTCTAGGTTCCTAACTTATGGATCGTTACAATACATGCGAGTATCAATATCACCAGCCATGTCTGAATCAGTACAACCACAAAGAATAGATTTATTTGCACCAAAATACTAACTCAAACTGGATGTGCCACAAAAATATCTCATAATCCACTTCACAATATCCCAATGTTTTCTTCCCAAAGTAGAAAGAAAATAGCCAACTATACCAACAACATGAGCAATATTCAATTTTGTACAAATCATGGCATATATCAAACTACCAACAGTTGAAACATAAGGAACTTTTTTTATATCTTCCTTTTCATCGTCTTTGGAAGGACTCTGTTTCGTGCTCAATTTGAGGTGCATAGCTAAAAATGTACTGACAACTTTAGTCTTATCCATGTTGAACCTTCAAAATACTTAGAGTGTACTGCTTTGGTGATAATCATAACTTCTGGGCCTTTCTGTCATAAAGATCTGCATGCTAAGAATATGCCTTATTGGTCCTAAGTCTTTCATAAAAAGAGACTTACTCAACTCTTGCTTCAACTTCTGAATCCTGCAAGCATTATGACCAACAACAAACATGTCATCAACATAAAACAACACAATAGTAAAGTCGTCATCAGAGAATTTTTGTAAAAAGATATAATGGTCTCAAGTAGTCTTCTGAAAGCCCTGTTGACTCATAAAAGAACCAAACTTCTTGTACCACTATTTGGGAGCTTGTTTTAAACCATACAAGCTTTTCTTTCTAGTTCATGTTAAGTGAATTGTTGAGATTCTTTTTTAGTTGAGATTTTTTTTTCATATTTATCCATCTTTTTGATAAAGTTGTAACTATTTTATATTTTTTAGGAGAATAATTCTCTCATTATATAAGTGCGAGTTGGGCAGCCAAGCAGGCAACTTTCCATCGACGTGTCTACTTGAGCTGCCTGTTTTCTCTTATACATTATACAGGGTCCATAAAAATATTTCGTGAAGTTTTTAATTTAATATTTTTAAGCAGCTGCTTACTTCAACTATAATTTTACAATATTACCCATAATAAATAATTTTCCCAGTTGCTTCAACTATGATTTCGATATATCACCCCGATCAATTATTTTAAGTTAAGTAAATACTGAAATTAGGATAAAACCAATTTCTCTTTAAACTGGACAAATAAAATTAAATAACTGTTTTAATATCTTTTTGTGATTATATTTGTGTCAAAAAGGAAATACTACAAATATACATGTAAAAATTTAAAATGACTTAATCACTAAATTTAAAATTTAATCAATATTAATAATATTTATTAGATATGAATTTTACACTTAATGAGAAAATAAATAGCATTTTATTATATTATAAAAAAATAAATTTATAAATAACTATTAGCCCGTGTATTACATGAGATCTTCGTAACTAGTTTAAAAATAATAAAAAATAATCTTTAATTTTTGTCTTTAAATATTTTTCTTAAAAAATGCGTTCAACTTCAACTGTTCACTCAATATGAACTTCAACTGTTCACTCAATATGAATTAGAGATAATTAAGTTGTATATTTCAAAAAAGCATTTGAGGGATACCCAATATGAAGTGAATGGATGATACTTGTACCTTTCAATATTGTATACATGCATAAGCCTAAGGGCATTTATTGGCTAGTCAACATTCATGAAAGAATAGATAATGTCATATTTGTGCATGATGGATGCCCTACAAAAATTATTAGTCACCCAAATTATCACAGAAACTCCCAAATAATTCAAAACAAATTTCAATTATATGAAGTCCAAGTAGAGTCACTTCTAGATAGTCAAATTCTCACTTTATAGCTTTGACTTGATTTTTCTGATATTTGAAAATCTAGACAAGATTATAAGGTCTGAGAGTTGAGATTTATTTAAGTGCTACAATTTTCATTCAAACCCAATTCTTTTTCATTCCATCTCCTATTCTTCCCAAGTTTTCAGATCCAACTCTGTTTTTTTTTTCCTTTTTTTTTTAAAAATGTTTGAACAATAAATTATAGATTAAATCATTTTTTGAATACTTGTATTTACGTCATGAAGATGAGGTATATTATGTTACGTCATGACACACTTTTTATTTTACTTTATGGGCAGCAGCCTCTACCACTTGCAGTATGCGGGGTCCACGCAGAGATACGTGGCATTATACTGCTGTTTTTTTAATTTCAGCAACAAATTGGACCACATCCCAACAAAACAAGGAAGCCACTTAGGAAAAGGTACACAACAATCTTTCAATAATTTCGATTTACTTTTTTTATTTTTGACTATTCATTGAAGTTCGATTATTTTGAATTTGCATCACGTAAGATCTATTTAATTTTTTGTAAAGAAATTTTTCATACTTAGAGCTCAAATTCAAAATTTTTGATAAGGAAAAAATAACCTCATCTACTACACTACATATTGTAGTTAAGACTTGATTATTTTAGAATTGTCTTTCGTTTCTACACTTCATTTTGATTTTTTATATGATAAGTTTAAAAAAAATTTAATTGATAGTTGATATTGGAAGTAGTTATCATAATCAATGTTTAGTCATTCTTAAGAGTAATTTAAGGAAAAAAAAAAGAGTAATTTAAGAATAATTAAAGAGGATAAAAATGGAAAGTAATATTTTTTTTTAAAAAAATTTGACTTGGTATCCGATATCCACATTCGAGCCTGGCTAAATTCGAATTCGCCCTATGAAGTCCCAAACTTGGGGGGGGGGGGGGGAGGGGGGGGGGGAAGGGGGAAGTAATGTCTAATTAATACTCCCTGTATTTCATATTAATTAAATTTGTGAGGCAATGTAAAAAACTTTCAAAGACATAACTTGAATCATGACTTTTACTATTGTCAAAATTTTCCTAATTTGGTTTTCATTTTTACTTGTCATTTTGAAGAAATCAAGATAGGATAATTTTTTCTTCTTCTTCTTACCTATTTTATCCTTAATTTACTTAAAAAGTTAATATGTTTGAAAAATGTAGAATTTGTTCAAAATATTATTAATAAAATACAGCTTTAATTAGAATGTGTGACAAATCAATAACGATTAAGTAATTTAAATATAAAACAGGAAGAAGTAGTTGATTAAAGAAAGATGCACAAACATTTGGAAGAAAAAAATGATCACCACCAATAATCAGTGAAAACTGTTGACATAATAGATGTTGTAACCCCCTAATGGGAATTATTTTTGTTTAGGAAAAACAAAAAATCAATAGAATTAAGGAGGGATGGACCCTAACACTGAAAAGGATCTTATTTATGTGGTATGACTATTAACCATTGGCCTGTTGTTAATATCAATTTTTCGTATATATTGGATTTGTAGGTAACCTTCTAGCTCTGTCATTGTCCAGTTGCTTTCATGAATTCGTTTTCAACTTTGTTAGAATGGATAAAATTATTGATTAAAAGCCTTATCCTTTTAGTTAATGATCAATTCCATATATAGTAATTAGACTTGTGAGTTTTGGAAAATGAAAAATACAAACTTAGCAACTAAGAAACAAAAATTCTACACCAATTCCATTTAGCAATGAAAAAATAAACAAAATTCAATTCAATTCAATTAACTACATAAATTTCATATTTCTTTCAATGAATAAGGATAGATAGAGGAGGGTGTCGATCGAAGAAGCAAATTTCCAACATATTTTTAAGTATAATATACATGCAAAGAGAAGTTACAAGTCAAAATCACAAGAAACGTTGACCCCTGATGAAGAAGGAGACAAGATGAAAAAGAAGGTGAGCTTTTTAAATTTCTTTTATCTCCAAACCATTCTTTAAAACTTCTCTTCCAAATATTGTTATGTAAAGGAGAATAAGAAGATGGAGAGATCACGAACAAGGATATGGTGAGATAGATATATAAGATCGAGATTTTAATTTTCACATTCTAGAATTGATCAAATCTTTGCTTCCCTTATTATTATAAACATATGATACACAAATTTTGAGTTAATCAAGCTAAAAGCCTTTAAATGCTGAACACCGAATAAACAGAGAGAGAAGGGAGAGTGTTGATTGAGCGAATATAATTGACTTATATATAGTTACAATATACAAGCAAATTATTACAAGAAGATGAAATTAAAGTAAAAACACAAAGGGTGGCCCTTAAAGGAAGAAGATGACTAGTTAGCTAGCTAGCCTTAGTAGATGGAGGAGTCCTAGGACTACACAAGGAACCCTTTATATCTTCTAATATCTTTCTTCCTATGTCTCCCCTTCTAGGTGGCACCCTTCCTCTACTTTGGGTTCCATTAGTATTATTGTTGTCTTGGCCACCATATTCTTCTTGTCCACCACCCTCATTATTAGAATCAACATGAGTTTCTCTTGTGTTCCCTCCACCTTTGTTGCTCATGTTTGCTCTCTCTCTCTCTCTAACACTTGATTCTAATTCTATTTCTTTCTTTCTTTCTTACTTACTCATTATATATATAGACTTATTCAAGAAGGAAAACAAGTCTGACTAGTCTAGTCATCAAAGACAGAAAATATAATTAATGGACGGTCCCATTATAGAGCATGCGTATTTGTACACTTGCATTATATCTATTCCATGATTCATGAACCTCAATTACCTTGTCTTATCCTTTATTTTTTTCGCAAACTTATATTTGATTATGTCACCAATAAAGATAAATTTAGAATTTAAAGACCTTAGGAAATATTTGTTGGTTAATCTGTATTGAAAAATCACTTAGAACAATTTTTTTTGCATAATTACAAAATTTTGTGGAAGTAATAAATACAAAGTTTCTACCACACAGATTTTACTTTGATTGTAAAAAAAAGTATGAAGAAGAAGGAGGAGGAAATTTAATGTTCAAAAATGAAAGAAAATTCAATGCTAAAAAATGAGAGAAAATTCCTTTATTTATAATCAACAAAAGGTGTTCATTGTGTCTTATCAAAATTATCACGATCATTTGAAAAATGCACAACCTCCCAAAAAATGTCACAACCATTTGAAGAAGGCATAATCTTTCGAAAATGTCATAACTCTTTGAAAAGGTTACGATCCTTTAAAAAAGTTACAATTTTCAGAAAAAATTACAATCCTTTATTTCTATTCACACCTTTAAATGATGGGTTTAAATCATAAAAAAGAAATGGTAATGAAAACGTGAACAATTGCTATATGTAAAACTGTATATTAGGTATATACCTCCAAAGACCATATAATTATATTGTGGCTGCTCTCCGCCAGGGTTGGGGGTTGGAGCCACGTAGGACAATCAATCATCTTGACAACTTTAAATTGGTAAGAATATAATCACGTGATGGTCCTCTTTTACTTACCCCACGAATAAAGCATCCAAAAATTAATGGTCCTTGATAAGGAATGAATGTGCACGTATAACCCATATAGTAATTAAATTATTAAAAATTATACGAATAAATAAATATATATTAGTTAGTTAGCTAATATAATTATAGTTTAAACTAATTATAATTTGCGATAAATATTTAGTTGTAATTATAGTTTGAGTTCTGTATATTACAATTCGCGTGATTTATATAAATATTATACACGATTATAGGAAAGTTGTGCGCGAATCAAAGCATATAGCTAGATATATAAATACCGCAAATTGTATAACGAATTATACAAACGTTATATACGAATTGTATGGCGAAATATACAAACGATATACAAAAACTGTGAATTATATAAACGTATACGATTGTTGTGCGAATATATAAACGTTGGTATAACTATAGTTACGAAATATAATTATCCAAACTATAGCTAGGAGCATATTCAAAGTATTTTTGAGTGGTTATATATGAAAATTCCTCTTAAATTTACTCTATCTCTTGGGTCCACCTCGCACATGATAACAAAATTTACTTTAATACTTCTTACATGGGCATTTTAATAATTTTGAAATGAATTAAATACCACTCTAATATTATAATATCATTTTCACCTATTACATTATAGCCATCTAATGACCCCCAACATATCCATCTCAGCATTACATCATTAATTTTGAGTTTTTTAAATTTATTCATCATTTTTTCTTTATAAAATGCACTTTCTAAAATCAAAATTTTAAAGATGGACCCATTTTTACAAGCCCCCAACCAATCCATACTCAAATCAGCCTTGTTGAATATAATTTTTTTTCTATAACTTAAATGAAAAATGAAGATTATATAAAAAAAAAAATTGATAGACCCATATTTTTTACATCATAAATATTAAAAAATTAAAATAAATTATTTAAAATTCAGAAAAATTATATTTATGAAATTAACGTCAAAAATAAAATGTTGGATTTTGTGAATTACTAAAAGGCTATTGAAGATGAAGATGGAAGAAGAAGTAATGTTTCAATAGAGAAGAAGCACATGGGAAAGATAACAAAATAAAGAGAAAAAATTAAAAATTTCTGTGTGCCAATAAGAAAATTGTCACGACCAGAAAATGGACGTGATGGCACTCGTCTTATCCCACCAAGACAAGTCAGCCTAAAACCTAATTATAGCCATAAAATATGGGAGGATAATACAAAGTGAAAATTTTAACTACCGATGATAAGTCAACTTAATTAAAATCCACCAAGACCTGGTTGTCACGTGCACAAGCCTCTAATGTGTTACAATAGATTTGAAAAGAAAATACAAGTCAAAAATGATGTTGTCTCTAAAGTAGAACAAGATCATAAATAGGAGTGAGAAGTCAGCTGGGATGGCAAACAGCTACCTCACACAATCTCCACAGGAAGCCTCGGACACGAAAAATATAGAGGGTATCACAAAAATCCGGGCTCATAACCTACAAAAATGTAGTAGCAAGGGGTGAGTACCAAACACACGGTACCCAACAAGTGAACTACTAAATACAAAATTAAGTAATATAGAATGCAAGTACTCCTAACACTCCAACAGAACCTCCACAACTACCACCTGCATAAAGTCAGCTCAACCTAACAGTTCACAATGTACATAGCCTATAGCTCAATACCCACACCAACATTTATAGTTCAACAATATAATGATCAAGTGCATCCATCACAAGTTGCATAAAAGATACTCACAAGTTCATAGATAATGATAATGTGTGATGGAATGCAATGCAATGTCAAATATCATGATGCATGTCTGACCTAGTGATACACACCCGCTGCCTCGCAGTCCGGGACCCATGGGGGACTTCTAGTCCGTGCATCCGTCGCGGCGTGCGACACGACCCTCGAATCATATATAGTATCCGTCGCGGCGTGCGACACGACTCTCGAATCATATATAGTATCCGTTGCGGCATGCGACACGTCCCTCAAGTTATAATATTCGTCGCGGCGGGCGACACGTCCCTCGAATTGGTACATCCTTTTTAATTCTTATTCTTCCTCAGTTCACATAACACTTGTCACACAGGTCAATGCAAATAGGCATGCTTACATGATAATGAGAAAATGACTAACTTTAACACAATGCACAATTCACAACAACATGGTCTTAATACAACATCAACACTAACTCAATATGTCAAAATCCTTCACAACCTTCCCACAAGGAAGCACAAGATTTTATATACTTAACAAAGGTTAAGAAATTCACTTGCCTCAATTAATAGAATAGCACTCCAAATCTTGAGTCTTTTGTAACGCTTTCATATGGTCAAAATCTGTTCAAATACATAATCTACATAAGAATACGAACCCAATGACACCCATATTGCTATACTTATTTTTTTTCAAAAAAAATTGAGTCAAAAAGTCACCCTGAGCCCTTAAATTCAAATCTGAAATTTTCTTTCAAATTATGTTTACCCATCATATAATAAACTCATATGTTAAATTTCAGCTAAAACGGATCGTTATTCGACCCCCAAATCAAAATTTTATTCTAAGAACCCTAGGACTATATTTTCTTAATTTAATATAAATTATACACGTTTCTACCCTAAAAATTCATTCATAATCTCATGAAAACCTAATAGAAAGGATGAGAATAATTACCTTGATGTTTCGGAATGAAAATCACAATTTTTCTCTATCTTTTTCCCTTTCTTTTTCCTTCCCGTATTTTTTTCTTCTGCTCGTTGTTCTCTTTTTTTTTCTGCGTTTTGTATTGTTTAATAGGGCGGCTGCTGCGCAGCCCTTTTTCATCATTATATCTTTTCTTTTTTTTCTATTTTTTTAAATTTCTTTCTCCTTTTTATTTCTTATTTATTTATTTATTTATTTTAATATACTAAAAATGATAAATTCTATTAGTCTATTTTTGATAAACAAACAACAACATACCCAGTGAAATCCCACAAGTGGGGTCTGGGGAGGGTAAGATGTACGCAGACCTTACCACTACCACCTATAGGTAGAGAGGTTGTTTCCTAGGAACCCTCGTCACAACAACCCATCAGCAGAATAAGCTAGATATGATAAACAGATAATAAAGGTAAGAACACATGATAATACGTAGATACAGGATAGCTAACACATAAAGGCAGATAAATAACATATAAAGGCAAAAAAATTAACCACTCTTTCCTATCTACCCTATTAGCCTGCTACTCTAATTCTCGACCTCCACTCTTTCCTATCTAAGGTCATGTCCTCGGTGAGATCAAGTTTCGCCATATCATGTCTAATCACCTCCCCCCAATACTTCTTTGGTCTACCTCTACCCCTCCGTGTAACTCCCAGATCTAACCTTTCACACCTCCTAACAGGGGCATCGGTACTCCTTCTCTGCACATGTCCGAACCATCGCAGTCTCGATTCCCTCATCTTGTCAGCTACAGGGGCCACCTCTAGCTTTTCCCGAATGACCTCGTTCCTAATCTTATCACTCCTGGTGTGCCCACACATCCATCTCAACATCCTCATTTCTGCGACCTGCATCTTCTGAACATGTACATTTTTTATCGGCCAACACTCCACCCCATACAACAAAGATGGTCTAACCACCATTCTGTAGAACTTACCTTTGAGTTTAGTAGGTATCTTCTTATCACACAATACTCCAGAGGCCAACCTCCATTTTGCCCAAGCCGCCCCAATACGATGTGTGACATCATCATCGATATCCCCACTACTTTGGATGATGGACCCTAGATACTTAAAGCTTTCCTTCTTAAGGATAAGGTGAGTCGCAAGTCTCACATCAATGTCTGCTTCATCCCTCGCAACACTGAATTTGCACTCCAAGTATTCTGTTTTGGTCCTGCTTAGTTTGAATCCTTTGGTCTCCAAAGCGTGTCTCCAAACCTCCAACCTATCATTAACTTTGGTCCGGGTCTCATCAATCAGTACTATGTCATCTGCAAACAACATACACCATGGGACTTCCTCCTGGATAGATCGCGTCAGCTCATCCATCACCAAGGCAAATAAAAAAGGGCTCAGCACAGATCCTTGATGAAGTCCCATCTGAACAGGAAAATATTCAGAGTCTCCTCCCACCGTTCTTACCCGAGTTTTGGCCCCGTCGTACATATCCTTAATTACTCTAATATATGCCATTGGGACGCCTTTCATCTCCAAACACCTCCATAGGACATCCCTCGGGACTTTGTCATAGGCCTTCTCAAGATCAATGAACACCATATGAAGGTCCTTCTTACTTTCCCTCTATCTCTCCACTAATCTCCGAACAAGGTGGATCGCTTCAGTAGTCGACCGTCCTGGCATGAATCCAAACTGGTTTTCTGAAATAGAAACTACTTTTCTCACCCTCATCTCCACCACTCTCTCCCATGCCTTCATAGTATGACTCAACAACTTGATACCCCTGTAATTATTACAGTTTTGAATATCACCCTTGTTCTTATACAGTGGAACCATTGTACTCCTCCTCCATTCATCCGGCATCTTGGCCGTCTTCATGATAGTATTGAACAGCCTTGTCAGCCACTCTATGCCATCCTTGACCATGCTCTTCCAAAAATCTATCGGAATCTCATCCGGACTGAGCGCCCTCCCTCTCTTCATCTTACTAATAGCCCTTCTAACCTCCTCAACTCTGAACCGCCTGCAATAAACAAAATCACGGTGACTTTCGGAGTGTGCCAACTTTCCCAGCTCAATATCACTATCTCCTTTTTCATTTAAAAGTTTATGAAAGTAAGCTTGCCACCTTTGTTTAATAGAAGTCACATCCACTAACACCTCTCCTTCTTCATCCTTGATGCACTTCACTTGGTCTAAGTCGCGAGCTTTCCTTTCTCTCTCTTTAGCAAGCCTGTACATTCGCTTGTCCGCGCCTTTATCACTTAGCTCCTCATATAGGCGCTCAAACGCTGCTGTCTTAGCACTCGTCACCGCCATCTTTGCTTCTGACTTAGTCGTCTTATAAATCTCCTTAAGCCTTTGTTTTTCACCCTCATCCCTACACTCCAACCACTTTGTATAGGCCCCCTTCTTAGCTTTTACTTTGTCTTGAACTTCTTCATTCCACCACCAATCACCTTGACGTCCCCCGAAGGTTCCTCTCGAAACCCCTAGTACCTCAGAAGCTACCTTTCTAATGCACCCAGCAGTGTTGTCCCACATATTATTCACATCTCCACAACTACTCCAAGCCTCTAAGTTTCTCAGCTTTTCTTCCATCTCATGAGAGAGGGCAGGAGTCAGGCCCCCCCATCTTATCCTCGGTTGGGCATAGACAATCTTCCTCTTCTTTTCTCTCTTTATCTCTAAGTCCATCACTAGAAGCCTATGTTGAGTGGAAATACTCTCACTCGGAATAACTTTGCATTCTTACAAAGGCTTTTATCACCTTTCTGTAGGAGTAGGTAATCAATTTGAGTTTTAGCTACCGCACTCTGAAAGGTTATCAAATGACTTTCCCTCTTCTGGAAACATGAGTTAGCAATAACTAACTCAAATGCTTTAGCAAAATCTAAGAGAGACATCCCCCCTCCATTCCTTTCCCCAAAACCCAAGCCTCCATGGACATCTTCAAACCCACTACTGGTAGCCCCAATATGTCCATTAAAGTCTCCCCCTATGAAAAGCTTTTCCGTCACAGGTATGCCCCTCACCACCTCATCCAATTCTTCCCAAAAGAGCCTCTTGACTTCCTCATCTAGACCTGCTTGAGGCGCATAGGCACTAACTATAGTCACTACGTGCTTACCCACCACCAGTTTAATAGACATCATCCTATCGTTAAACCTCCTAACCTCCACCACATAATCCCTAAGGTCCTCATCTACTAGTATACCTACACCATTTCTGTCCCTAGAAACCCCCGAGTACCATAGCTTGAACCCGTCTACATCCCGAGCTTTGGTTCCTACCCATCTAGTCTCCTGAACACACGCTATATTAATTTGTCTCCTCTTAAGACACTTTACTAACTCTATGGATTTCCCTGTAAGTGTACCTATATTCCACGATCCTATCCTTAATTTAGATAAGCCTGTGCCCTTCCTACCACCCCTACCTCTTACCCCCGACCCCAACCAACGACATGACCCTACTCCACCATCAGAACCGGACGCCACCAACTACGAATTACTCTCACTAACCACTCACAAAGTCAGATAAGCAAACTAAAAAAAATCAAACTAATATTACAACAACAGTAATATAAAGCAGTAAAGCAGTAATGTAAAGCAGTAATGCAAACCTGGATTCCGGAAGTAGCAGCCAAAATATAAATAAAATACTACTAAAAGAAAATTGCAGTAATGTAATGTAAAGAAAATTGCAGTAATGCCGTACCCCAATGTATAAAAATGTATACTACTGCAATCAAATCCCAGTGAAAAAAATCCCAGTGAAAAAATCAAAGTAACAAAGGATTAACAATATTCAAGAAGTAGAAAAGGGAGGAACGATAGAACCTGGGTTGATTCTTGAAACACTTGTCGCCGGATTTTCTGTTTCTGGTCGGAATCTCGACGCAGTGAACGGAGCACCTTAAATTCTGAAAAGTTGGAGGCCGCCGGAAGAGGGTTTCTTGATTACCAAATTCTTGAGTAACCAGAGAAATGGTAGTAAGAGAAGAATTGACGCCGTCGCCGGATGTAGAGCTGACACCGCGGATAAGTTCGCCGGAGAAGAGAGCAGATCAGTTTCAAAATAGTTTCGCCGGAGAAGAGAAACAGTAGTAGTAGAGATACATTGATGGATAGATTAAAAAATATTAAAATCAGTCGTAGTTTGACGACAAAAGTAATAATTTGCCCCAAATTTGAAGGTCAGTCTATTTTTGATAAATATAAGATAAATTGTATAGGATATTGATTAAAATATTATTTTAACCCACCAACTAAATTAATCATCTAAAATTATCCGCCAACTAAATGACCGTAATTATCGAATAGTTCCAAATTTATGAAAAGAATCTTTTATGAAAGAGAGAGTGTTTATTTTTTTTAAAATGACCTAACGGGTCATTACATTATCCACCACTAAAAATCATGTTCGTCCTCGAACATAAGAAGGAGAAGGAAGAATAATCGATATTACTAAAATCCTAAGTTATGATCTTCCAAAGTCAGTATTTCATCTCTCCAAGTAAGCTCCTCCTTTAAGACCATTCCGTCAAAATCTTCTACTAAGAACTGAACTTTTGAATCAAACCTTGAAAGATTTTCAAATCGATAGTGATTTTTATACCACAAGCTAACCCATGAACTCGATTTAGATAACAACCCACTAGTCCATAACTCAATAATTAGGACGAATCTTTTCTCATATAACCTCGATAAAATTTTTAAATCAATACCGATCATAGTCAAAAGCGAACCTAAAAAAATCATCCCGCACTCCTAATGCACAAACCATCATGGATCTTGTTAAGATTACATTTTCATAGTTAAATCTTCCCACGATCTTAAGTTATAAAATGTTATTTTTAGACATTGAACACTCATCATAGAGAATCAAATTCCTTTCCGACCCAACGAAGGGAAGGATCAAGTAACAACTTAGCGAATGATTCATTCAAACATACAGAATCTCTAACAACACTATCAGGAATACTATATCAATAGCAGTGATGATAAACAATCCTTAAGAGTGGTAGAGCTAGACCCAATATGCCTCATATCCAATCATACATAGCCAGAACATAACCTCAACGACAAGATGAGCCTTAAAATTGTTGGACAACTATAAATATTTATGGTAGCTCTTTTATAAATTCACATAAACAAAGTTGTGTGTAGAAACACTTGTATACCTCAACTGTCCCAAATAATATTAAATATGTCAAAACTGAAATAATTAAGTCTGCACAAGCATCCTATCTTACTAAGAGAAAATTGCAGGATCGGTTTACCCGATCCACCACTAAGGAACTGTTTACAAAAGTGAAGACACGAGTGGGAATAGGCAAGGAGTAATACTCGAAAATATGTCCATAATGAGGTAGGTAGTCACATAAGAATGCACGGAATCAAAGTTGGATGATACAAGATACTACTTTCACAGTGCTCCTATCAAACGTTTTCATTCATACAAGATACTACTCACAATCAACCTGTCTAGTCCTCAATACCATCGTACACATACTCAATTATCAAACTCCACATATTCCTCACAACACTGTATCAAAAGCAATGCTCTCAATACTAACAGAATATCATAGTCATACTTGTCATGTACCATTCTTTCAAATTGTTACTAGTATTAAAGTCTTCTTAGCTATACATTAACACCTTCAAATATTTCAAACTATGGTTTCCTCTCTTTTTATTTAAGCACTTCTTATAGATATGAGTCACACTCAAAGTTGATAACATTCATATCAAATTTTATAGTACTTTTCTCATCGAGGTAAAGTTATTTAATTATACCTAAAGTCGATTCATGCAACCTTTCACATACCGAATTTCAACTACCATTTAAATCATCATATACATCATGCCAAAACTTAGAGAAATTCAATCACCTTAATCATTCTGCATACCATAAGCACATAACCCCTAGTCATCATCAAATGTCTATGTAACACAACACAATAATCTATGTAATCCCATTAATAAAGTAATTTCAACCTCCTCAATATTCTCAATAAGCGTGTGGAGCTATAGGTCTATATCGCAGCGCCCTCATAAGTCATTTATCATAGTTGAACAATCTAGATCAATATAAAAATGTGGCATACTTCAAACATCATTATTTGTCACTCAAATTCAAAACTCAGTCTTCATAAAAGTCACGAGTATATCCTAGAAAATTTGTGCTAAACAAGTACGCATTGCATTATCATGTTCGAGCTCAAAGGCAAAATAAGTAAAACCTTTAATTTCGAACCAAGGGTCCATACATGGGGACTTATTCCTTCACTATCTTAAATTTTTCCTATGACACAAATTTCAGATACCCTGAACTCTTCAATATATTAGATTCCCGTTCCTTCACTAACTTACTTATCAATTTTATTATCTGACCAACGACACGTGACATTTTACCTCATGTTCTAAGCTAAAACTTTAAGTGGAGCACTTCTTTAGGTCCTTCAATAAAAAAAATAAACTAACTAAATTTATGACCCAAATCACATGCAGGTTCTTCCAAATGTTGAATACCATTGCTATCCATTATTTCTTATCTTATCAATAAATATCTTGACAATATATATATATATATATATATATATATATATATATATATATATATATATATATTAGCAAAGATATACAATAACAATGATAAACTCGAATCTTATTTTTAACTTGTACCCCAATTTCTTTATCTATTGGCATTAGCTCGTACTCGAGATCTTTATGAATTCATATATCTTAACTTATGATTGATCCCCTCTTTATCGACCCTACAATATCCTTTATAAAAATCTTAATGTACTAATTACCAACTCAAAATCACAAAAAGACCTTATTATCATATTTAAGACGCACATATATAGTTTTTTTTTCAAATATTACCCTTATAGTTTTCTAACCCAGATCAATGATACGTAACACTATCACCATAATCAAAGCAAAACAAATGAAATCACGTGATTTTAAATTCAATTTCTTACTCTCTCGAAAGATATATTTTTGACCTTTACCATCAAAGTGAATATCCCTACATTTCACTAATTTATTCATTTATGACTCTAGCTCATTTCAATTCCATCGAAGCAATATCTCAATACATTTTACATCTTTCTTATGATCACGTTACTCATAAAATAGTAGCAAACGTAATTTTTGATACCTGCAGATTGTGTGTACAATACTGAATTCACTCAATAAAAAAATTCTCATCATATGATTACATCTTGATCATAATTCATCACAAACTTTTATTACCATTATGCTCTATAGCCATTACAATCTTCTCAAGGTTACCCTCATCATCGATATGACACCAAAACTATATCGGTCAAATATAAAGAACTAACTCCCTTGGATCTTATTATGGAGTAATAGTCCACATTTAGAATCCCCCAAATACACCTCACAACTTAAATACATTAATTGTACCAAAGATCCACCAGTAACATTTTTCTTATAAATAATACTTAGCCCATATATCCAAAGTAGAAAACTAGTTGATTTCTCGAATATGAATATGACATTAAACCTTATCAAATGAGCCCACGAAACACGAATACTCTAAAATAGTTTGTATTCACGCTTGACAATGGATAGATCCATTTTCATATGCCACTAGTACTATATTGTGAAAGTCCATTAGATCCACCACTAGAACACATCATATCTATTAAGGAAGTAGCACCAAACTAGCCCACATGTTTCTACCTATCAATAGTTGCAAAACGTTATCCATCCCATCATGACTCTATCTTAAGTAATAAACATTTTTTTCATATATTTAGTCGCTAGCAAAAGTAACATACTCCATAACTCTAATCAAGTAAGCATCAGTTCATTTAGATGGTCGTATCATGACCTTCCTTAATATCCACTCGATCTATGAAATCATAATAGAGATTCTGACCTTAATTGGCACAACATCATTCTTATCATTATTTAAGCAATCCATACATATTATGAAAACTTTAGTAGTATTAGTTTACAGAACAAAATTCGTGATCCACCTATCCTTTCAAGATTCCGCCTTAAATTGTTGAACCATTTTCGATATCATATATACCACATTAATACTGTTTGTGTTGCTGGATAACTAACTCCAAAAAGGACAACATGTTCATAAAATTCCTCAATCCATTGTTTGACCTTACCACTCAAATATCCTCAAAGTGTATCGTCAAGTCATCACCTTACTCAACCTCTTCTAATCATTGAATCTTTTAAATATAACCACACATCCTTTTTACAAGTATGCTACTTACACTTTAGAACTAGATCTAACATTCAAGTCATATATAACCCACAAACTACTCAGTTAAAGAACCAAGCACGAATCATCTCTATAAATGAGAGAGAATGAAGAAAACGATAAGAATCACACTGAATCAGGGACGCACGATGGAGAAAGAATAAACAAAAGGAAGTTTCCTAACAGTCTTCATAGCCTCTTAAAGATAAATATAGACGTCTCCATACCGATCCTCGAGACTCTACTAGACTCGGCTTGTATACACGTGAGACCTATCAACCTGGGGCTCTGATACCATTTGTCACGACCAGAAAATGGACGTGATGGCACTCGTCTTATCCCACCAAGACAAGTCAGCCTAAAACCTAATTATAGCCATAAAATATGGGAGGATAATACAAAGTGAAAATTTTAACTACCGATGATAAGTCAACTTAATTAAAATCCCCCAAGACCTGGTTGTCACGTGCACAAGCCTCTAATGTGTTACAATAGATTTGAAAAGAAAATACAAGTCAAAAATGATGTTGTCTCTAAAGTAGAACAAGATCATAAATAGGAGTGAGAAGTTAGCTGCGATGGCAAACAGCTACCTCACACAATCTCCACAGGAAGCCTCGGACACGAAAAATATAGAGGGTATCACAAAAATTCGGGCTCATAACCTACAAAAATGTAGTAGCAAGGGGTGAGTACCAAACACACGGTACCCAACAAGTGAACTACTAAACACAAAATTAAGTAATATAGAATGCAAGTACTCCTAACACTCCAACAGAACCTCCACAACTACCACCTGCATAAAGTCAGCTCAACCTAACAGTTCACAATGTACATAGCCTATAGCTCAATACCCACACCAACATTTATAGTTCAACAATATAATGATCAAGTGCATCCATCACAAGTTGCATAAAAGATACTCACAAGTTCATAGATAATGATAATGTGTGATGGAATGCAATGCAATGTCAAATATCATGATGCATGTCTGACTTAGTGATACACACCTGCTGCCTCGCAGTCCGGGACCCATAGGGGACTTCTAGTCCGTGCATCCGTCGCGGCGTGCGACACGACCCTCGAATCATATATAGTATCCGCCTCGGCGTGCGACACGACTCTCGAATCATATATAGTATCCGTCATGGCGTGCGACACGACCCTCGAATCATATATAGTATCCGTCGCGGCGTGCGACACGACCCTCGAATCATATGTAGTATCCGTCACGGCGTGCGACACGTCCCTCGAGTTATAATATCCGTTGCGGCGGGCGACACGTCCCTCGAATTGGTACATCCTTTTTAATTCTTATTCTTCCTCAGTTCACATAACACTTGTCACACAGGTCAATGCAAATATGCATGCTTACATGATAATGAGAAAATGACTAACTTTAACACAATGCACAATTCACAACAACATGGTCTTAATACAACATCAACACTAACTCAATATGTCAAAATCCTTCACAACCTTCCCACAAGGAAGCACAAGATTTTATATACTTAACAAAGGTTAAGAAATTCACTTGCCTCAATTAATAGAATAGCACTCCAAATCTTGAGTCTTTCGTAACGCTTTCATATGGTCAAAATCTGTTCAAATACATAATCTACATAAGAATACGAACCCAATGACACCCATATTGCTATACTTATTTTTTTTCAAAAAAAATCGAGTCAAAAAGTCACCCCGAGCCCTTAAATTCAAATCTGAATTTTTCTTTCAAATTATGTTTACCCATCATATAATAAACTCATATGTTAAATTTCAGCTAAAACGGATCGTTATTCGACCCCCAAATCAAAATTTTATTCTAAGAACCCTAGGACTATATTTTCTTAATTTAATATAAATTATACACGTTTCTACCCTAAAAATTCATTCATAATCTCATGAAAACCTAATAGAAAGGATGAGAATAATTACCTTGATGTTTCGGAATGAAAATCACAATTTTTCTCTATCTTTTTCCCTTTCTTTTTCCTTCCCGTATTTTTTTTTCTTCTGCGCGTTGTTCTCTTTTTTTTTCTGCGTTTTGTATTGTTTAATAGGGCTGCTGCTGCGCAGCCCTTTTTCATCCTTATATCTTTTCTTTCTATTTTTTTTAATTTCTTTCTCCTTTTTATTTCTTATTTATTTATTTATTTATTTATTTTAATATACTAAAAATGATAAATTCTATTAGTCTATTTTTGATAAATATAAGATAAATTGTATAGGATATTGATTAAAATATTATTTTAACCCACCAACTAAATTAATCATCTAAAATTATCCGCCAACTAAATGACCGTAATTATCGAATAGTTCCAAATTTATGAAAAGAATCTTTTATGAAAGAGAGAGTGTTTATTTTTTTAAAATGACCTAACGGGTCATTACAAAAATTTACATATTTTTAAAAAGTATATGAAATAAATAATATTTGAGATACTAATTATATATTAACATATAAAAAGTGCCATGTGTGTTATTTTATAAATTTATTTTTTTTAAAAAAAAATTACGCACATTTAAAAGTGTGATTGCACTTACTCTGCCACGTCACTTCTTAGAATGTCATTTAATTCACTTAAAAATATTAAGGAGTCGAAATATTTAAACACTCGTATAGTTATAATATTAAAATAAATTTTATTGTTAAGTTCAAGTGGATTTGATGCATTTTCTCTTGATATTAACATCATATATATTCTCTTTATTAAGTTTGTATGAGAATGCAGGGGAATTGATTTACAAGATATACCAATACAGACATCAATAAACACTACTGACCTTATTAATTGAATCAATAACAAAAATTCAATCACTTCATTACAATTTGTCAAACAAAGACCTGCTTGGATAAACAAAATGTTTTACATAATTTAATTGGAAAACTACGTAAATCGAATTCATAAGGTAAAATATTTATGCAAATAAGATCCAACTCAATATATTTACTTTGATTGGACCCACTGTCCACTCTCCATTTCTTCATCTTTCATACCATCACAGTATTTATATATTTTTATGGTATCTATATACTTTGATGGTATCAAACAGTAGTTGAACAGTCTTTTTACTGAAGCACGGTCTGTTCTCCCTTGATGCAACCAGAATATATATATTCTAATGGTATTAGGGAGTAAATGAATATTGTTTTCACTCCGCTGCTTCTCCATTCTTGATACCATCAAAGTATATAAATATTCTAAAAGTATCACGTAGTAACTAAGTACTGTTTTTACTGAAGCTCTATTTCTTCCTCTTTGATACCATTAGATATATAATTTGATGATGTCAAGCAATAATTTAATAGTGTTTGATTCTTCCTCCTTGATACCATCAAAGTGTGTGTGTATATATATATATATATATATATATATATATATTTATGATGGTATCAAATGCATGAATAATTAAAATAGGAGGGAGGAGACCGGGGTGGTAGCCTCTTGTAAATAATCTATTTTTTGGGTATAAATATTTTTTCCCCCTAATTTAATTACAGCGTGTAAGGCAGTAAGTAGGTATACTCATATAATTACAATATATAGTACTTATAACACGTAAGCCAATAATTAGGCATAACCATACAATCATAATACTACTGCATATGTATATTGATATATAGTACAATAAAATTCAATACCTTGGAAAAAATTAATGATAATATTTGTGTTATTAAATTAGTACCATTAATTTATCTCATTTGAATAACTTAGTGATCATTATTTTAAGGGAAAATTTCATAACTGAACAAACATTCACTACAAAACCACATAAATTAACTACAGTTTTTTAAAATTACATAAAGTAACCAACGTTTGAAAAAAAATTGCTATAAGATTTTGTGGGACCCAGGCACTTTTTGTATAAAACTCTTATCTTCCACATTCATCTTCTCTCTCCATTCTATACAAAAATATCAAGATTTTCTTTCCATAGTTATCTCCTTCAATTTCTCAACAAATCATCAGTTTTCCTAATATTCATCCAGATCTTGTAGCTTCAATTTCATACCAATTTTTGGCCCTTTTTTAATTTTTATTTTGAAATTTTTTTCCACAGTCGAAAAAATCACCACTGTAGAACTACAAATTATGGCCGACGAATTATCATCTAAGAGGATAACTAGATGTATAAACTTGCATGATAAGTTTATGGATGATTTGCCTTCTTTTTCGTTGGGTATAACTCAAGAGGATGAGCCCATTGCAAGATGCATTGCAAGAGATAGGGCTAGTGTAGAAATTAGATCCAAGTCGGAATGACAATGTTCATCGGCCAAGCAGTTCCAAAAAGAAGAGGAAAGCAGAGGACCTGGCTTCCAGCAGTGGTGAAGCAAAAAAAAATGGCGATGGGTCTGATTTTGACAACTCAGACGAAATCGTAGAAAACAATTAGGTAATTTTTTTTTTAAAAAAAATTGTTTCTCACATAGTTAAGCATAAGTTATACACACATATCTCATTACTTATGTAAATGTTATTATTATACACATTTTTTATATGTGCCATTATTTATGTATAAGTTATATAGTTATTGCCAGCACATTATACAGTTTAAGCCATTTTTATACACTGCAAATATATATATATATATATATATATATATATATATATATATAAATACTTGGATATAGTTTAAGCTATTTTATACACTGCAAGTATATATGCACACCTGTCTGATTAAGTATACAAATTCCAATATAGCTATTGCCAGCACATTATACAATTGCATAAGCACATTATACAGTGTAAGCTATTTTATACACTGCAAATATATATGCATACCTGCATATAGTTAAAGCTATTTTATACACTGCAAATATATATGCACACTGTATGAGTAATTTACAGATTCATATTAGGTAATAAATATTGATTACATTGACTTTCCATTATTTAAGGGAACGTTTCCTTTTATTGCATCTAATCAGTAACTAATCACCATTAAATGTCAGCTCATCTTTTTGTATAAAATAACAATGCATACACGTTTTATACAAATCTGGATACATGTTTAAAAGCTATAAAATGTATTTTTCAAAACTGTAGTTATTTTAGCCTATTATGTTTCACTAGGTGGTTGTTTATGAAAATTTCCCTTATTTTAAAGGTACACCTCTTGGGAAAAATATTTTTATAAGACATTCTTATGAGGGGCAAAATATCAACACCACTTTTATGAAGGTATTTTTAAACATAACCCCTTTCTAATCCATCACTCATCTTGAGCCCATGTTTCCAATTCCCTTAAAGGCCAATATTAGGTGCAACAAGACATGTATCTATTTAGGGAAAATAAAGGAACTACACCATTAATTTATGGAACCTTTTACAAAATCTACTCTAATTATTTTGGAAATTATGTATATTATCCTAAAAGTTATTATTCCATACACCCAATTTCAAAAACACATGAATATTTAGGGAACATAAATTTCGTGATACATGGTCTCCTAATAAAATTGGTGAAATGTCCTTATGGTTAGGAGTTCATCTCAACCATCTTCGACAAAAAAAAATTAAAATGATTATTATTATTATTATTATTTTGGCGCATACAAAAAAGATGTCAAATTCCATAGAACTAGTTTGAGTATTTTCTCATTTGAAATCTTGACTCCATCAATATAATTCCTAAAGAATTTCATTCGTTCTTATACATATTGATGAACGTTGAAGCTTGTCTATCGAATATTACTTCAAAAATACTGAATAATAATATTGACAAAAGTTCTAAATTTGAATATTACACCACATAAAAAGACATAAATAAAGAATTTATCTGCCTTACTAAAGTACCAATTAGGAGTGTTAAATGGGCGGATCGGGTTGAAATTGGGAATGTTAAAATGGGTTGAAATAGAGATTGGGTTATGTTGGGCTCAAATGAGCTAAAATTCGGATTGAGTCATGGCCTGCCCAATTTGACCCGCTCAACCTCAGTAATTTTAACGTCTTATTGTTTATTTTTTATAACCACAATTTAAATTTTAACACAAGAAAATAAAACAAAAAGTTATAAATAGATAGATAAATTATAAAAAATATAAAATGGATAAAAAAACACACATTATATCAATGCAAGTAAAGAGTCTTAGAATGGGTTGAAATTGGAGATTAAATTGGCTCACTTGAAGATTCTTTCAAAATAGATTGAGATTGAACCCACTTCAAGTTATCCTGAGCTCAACCCATAAAATTTTGGACGGGCTACCTATATTAGGACTCATTTTGACACACTTAATACCAATATTTGTCTTTGAAAGAGTCTTAAATATTGGAGGCATGGAGGACATTTTGTTTCAAGAGAATAACAAATTGCAAAAACAATACTTAAAGACATGATCACCTTCTTGTTGGTTGAATCCATCAACATATGATGAAGATGCACCATTTGACAAAGCATTTAGAGCAATTAATAAGGCACTAGAAGATAGAAACGGCCGTTTGAAGTACTATTTTAAAGTAAAATGTGTTGATTTCTATTGAGGATGTCTAAACCTAGTTGTATTTAATTTATCAACAGAAAAGTATAGTTGGGTTTCCAAATGCAGGGATGAATTAGTTGTAATATATTCTAAGTATTTCTTTTTTAGTTTAGTTGATTTCGATATGTTTACTTGGTTAGCTTTGCCTTCACGACCTAATTGCCAACGTAATCAACCTTTGTGGTGAATGAGCGAGTTTAGTTGAATTTGAAAACACTAGAAATTACTCAATTTAAAAAATGAGTTATAATTAAGAGCACCCTTATTCTCACGGGTTCAAAAATTGGCTGGAGATCATGAAAAATTTGAGTCTATTTATGTTTTATACAATATCTGAAACAAAAAAGAGTTTAAAAGAAGACGCTAGAATAAGGAAAAACTACCAAAGACTTTAAAAAAGAAGGCGTTAGAATAAGGAAAAACTACCTAATTGTACAAACATTCCTACTATATTTACTAATTCTTTTTGTAGTTTGAAATGATTACATATTGTCTCATTAACTAATTCATACCATATTTCAAGTCTGATATACTTAGATATATGTGTTCTACCACCCAAAAAGTTGAAATAGGAAAGAGGCAAATGAGAACGGGGAGGGAGACGAGTGAGATTTATCTATGTAGTCCAGATATATGCGAATCACACTGGATATACATATATCTCAGATACCAAATATGCGAGCAAGATTGGAGCGAGGCCAAGTGAGATTTAGCTATATATGTATCCCAAATACATGCTAATTTACTTAAATACAATATATCTAAAATAAATTACACCTAATTTTAACTTTATGTATATGAGATATATGCATGTATCTGGATGTATAAAGACTCGCCAAATACATGGAGAAGAATCTAATGAAAGGTCAAGTTAGGCACTTATCCTATATCCTTTACCAAGGTTGATTGTATCAAAAGGCCCAAAAATTGAATCTTTTTATTGATTCATATTGTTTCAAGACAAGTGAATTATTTATTAAAAAAAAGCATAAAAGATTAATTCGAAAATTTTATAGAGTAAGTGAAAGTGTAGAACCATGCATGTATTTTTTTATATTATTATTGAAAGGTTTTGGACGACATATATAGTTTGTGACGCCAAATCAAAATATATATTTGATTCAAAAACAAATGATTGAATGAATACATATAAAATTAATCTTGGAATCCCTTCAAATGAGAAAACAATTTATACATATGTACTAGCTAATATTGGACGTATCACGTGTCTTTAAATAAATATGAAAAATTAATATCTCTTGATTACTTATAAAAATGACTAACAGAAAATGACCTCTTTCAAAAATTTTACGTGGAACGTAATAGTGTATATCATTGATCTCAAACTTCAATTAGACGTTGCTATAACTAACAAATAAATGATTGCCAAACCAAGGGAGGAAAAAGCAAATGAAAGAACAATACAAGGATAATCTACTACAAAACTATACATACATACATATCATTATTATACATTTTACAAGACTTAAACGTATATATTATGTAGCTAAGTGGCATCACCAATCGAAGGCATCAGTCATCACTTTGTTTTTCTCTGAATAGCAAAAACTTGACCAACAACTGCTAAATAACCCTTCCCTTTTCCTGCATTACATGAAAAGCAAATAAAAAATTCAAAGGTCTAAAAATTCAAAAAAAAAAAAAAAAGTTATAACATACCAATCAACCAATGTGTCTTACAACTTAGCCTTATTTCACATTTATGTTCTTCAACTTTGAGAGTGCACAAGTAGACACTTAAACTTATATAAAATTGAATAAGTAGATATATAATTCGTAGATGGCATAATATATGTAGGACACCAAGTAGGATGCGAATTGCCATGTAGGACGCATGTGTCTACTTATTCAACTTTATACAAATTTAAATATTTATATTTTACGACTAAAATCAAAGAACGTAAATGTAAGGTGAATCCAAATTAAAAGGTATTTATGTATTATGCATAATTTAAACTCTCCTCTTTTCCTTTTTTTTCAGTGGGTGGATGTTTCAATAATGTCAAATATAAGATATAGTGCTAAAGAATCAGATTCTGTAAATTAATTGTCTTATCTAAACAAATTCTCTCAGTTTTGATTCATGTGGTATAGTCTATTGAAATAGAATGTTGCATCTCTATAATTAACAAGAATTTAATTTTTAAAAATTTCTTATTATTCCAAATCACAAATTTTAAAAAATAAATAAAAAAAATTCAACTTTGTTTCAAGTAAAACAGTTAGGAATTTCTTGAGATGCAATCTGTGCAAAGCTTCTAACAATTATGAGATGAAATTGTGAAACAAAACTTGCTTATCTTGGATCCCAAAGAAAAATTCAATTCTCTGCTATTTTGTATGCAAGTAGGATTTCCCACAATCATTCAAGAACCAAATAAACACACACAAAAAGTTCCAGAGACTCTTATTCAATCCATTGGAACCTTCTCTTTGATCTTAAAATTATGTTTGGAGTGCTTCTATGACCTTCAAGTATAAGATTTCTCCACTCTTTAGTTAAATGTTTCTAGTTTGAATATTGAGAAATTCATGAAAAGCGCTTCCTCTTTATAGCTTTATACTTGAATTAGGCTGTTAAATATAAGAGCAGAAAAAGGAGCACTCCCATGAATCCAGGTAGCATATTCATAGGCTATATGTACCAGAGCTAGTGCTAAAAATCAGGGACGGATCTAGGACTTTGAGTAGGCCATAAATTTTGTACAAGATTCTTTATTTATATTTGTAAAATCTATTAAATATATAAAAAAAATAACTTAGTAAAGAAGTATCTTCTGGTCCAGTAAAAGAAATGGAATCGAATCCACTTAAGCTTTATGCTCTCCTCGATGAAAGTTGGAATTCCCTCTGACACTTACAATAGTTTTTTCTTTTACTATTTTAGTCTTTTAAAAATTCATAAACTTTAAATTATGAATCCGTCTTAGTTGAAAATTAAGAAAAAGAAAAACTGAAGATATGTATTACCTGTTACTATTACTGCTTCCCCTGCTGCTATTTCTGGCAGTGCTTCCACTACTGTTGCTGCTACTTGAAGCAGAAAATCTCTTCTTCCACCACTCTTTCTCCAAACTCTTTGAAGAGGAATTTTCACACTCTTCAGGTTTAGGGGAAACTCTTGTTGTACTTGCTGATGAATTCTTTTTTCTCTTTGATCTGAAAGAAACAGGGGGAAACATCTTGATAAATACCCCTCCATTCTCAACACTGTTACTTCTCATCATCACCTTGGCTTTCCTAATTTCATCATTCTTCTTAGTCTTCACTCTGTTCTGCACAACTTGTTTTTTCTCTCTGTTATTGATTAAGCATTCTTTTTCAGATTCAAACGATTTTGGCTGCTCAACAAGATCCTTTAAAGAAAGCTCAAAGCAAGATTCAGGCATATTCTTCACCATTTCCATGAGTTCCCATTGCCCTCTAGCTATAGCTTGAGTTCTAGAATTGGGCGAAAGTGACCGATAATTTATGGGATGAACTGGACTTCTTGGTGGGCTATTTCGCCATAAGGTGGGTGAAGAAGCACCAGATTCATCATCATCTTCCATTTCTTGACCTCTTAATTGAATATTCTCATGTTTTTGTGGTACTTGAAAATCAAAATTTTGAGGCTCCCAACTGTCCTTTAAGGTTGTATGGTTATGGACATTGTATGTTTGTTTTCTTAGATCAAACATGATTAATGTTAAAGGAAGGGAAATGGGGTGGAGAGAGAGAGGGGAAAATAATTCATGGAAGTGTGTTTATTAAGGTGAGGGATTATTCAATAATTGTTTTTGGTCCATTTGTCACTTCCCTTTTAATAACAACAAAGTATTTATTGGTGTGTGCCTGCATCTTTTTGTTTGTTAGGTCTTTGCTTTTTTACTTCATCCGTTCATCTTTAGTGGCCACTCAACGATTTGACATTGGGAGTAAAAAGTAATAAATTATATGAAGAATTTTATAAAATTATCTTTTGAATATAATTAATATAATATTTTAAAAAATATAATAAAAAAATTAATAATAATAAATTAAGAATTAAGTGTTAAATATTATTGAATATCCTGAAAATATAAAGATTAAGTAAAGATGGACGAAGCGAATAAAATTATTTGAAACAAAACAAGATGAGAGAGAAAGAGGTGTGGAAAATAAGTATGCCAAAAAGAAAAAGTTGCCCAACTTAACTAAAGTAAAACCCAAAGAATAATGTACAATAATATGAACCACATAATGCTCCAAATATATCATCTTTCGTATCAATCTTTATGAGAAAGTGACAAAATGATCCCTTATATTTGAAAATATGCTTAAAATGGTCTCTTTAAATTTACGCTTAAGTAGGTTTGTTATCTAAATTTGTGAAAAGTAAACAATTTTAGTTTTCCTAAAATTTTTACATTTTGCCCGGTAAATTATATAGAAAGTCTCATCAAATCTCACAGATGGTTAGGGGTGTTAATGAAACGGTTCGATTGGTTATTTCTTAAAAAATAGATCATCCCAATTTTTCAGGTATTTTATAATGTATAACCAAAATTAAATTTTTTAAAACCATTAATTTTTTATTTTTTTAAAGTATCACTTCAAAATACACAATTATTAAAATAATTTTTCGCAAATATATTTTTTGAAGAAACACTCTAATTCACCAAAAAGTCAAGAATATAAAATCTTCTTGCCTATATTATTTGGTCTAAAACTTTATATAGGAACATTACATAGATTTTATCATATTGTTTGATGGAATTTCTATTATACTATCTTTTAATTTAATATCTACTTAATTAAAAGCTAGTTAAAGTGTAAAGACCTAAAATCGTTCAATCACCAGAGGCTTAGGACCTAGGTTGTATTTATATTTGAAAATTTTTATAAAATATATTTATATATTAAATTTAAATATTAATATTAAATTTAACATGTTAATATATTAATATATTTATAGATATGTAAACTTATTCGGTTCGGTTCGATTCGATTTGGGAATTTTTTGATTTTTTTTATATAAACTAAAAAGATCAGCCTAATTATTCGAGATGGTTATAGACTTAAATAAAAGTCCACAGTTTTGTTAAAAAATAATAAAACTCAATTCGATATTATTAGGTTCGATCAATTTTTTATATTCTTTTGACACTCCTGCAAAACAAAAAATAAAAAAATAAGTTAATAGAAATTATACCTCAAAAAGTTGCACTACCTACTACCCATAAATTAAAGAAGAACAAAAACGTGCACCTCCAAATGTGAGTTCATATTTTTCTTTTACACGGTTCTTATTAATCTAATGACCAGAGTTCATTGAATATTTGATGGAGATAAAGATGTTCAATTTGACAAACTTTAAGTCATCATTTGTAACAATTGGTAAAATTATCAAAATATCTTTAGATAAAAGGTGTGTGCATAACGTGTCTTCCCAACAAATCTGAGGCCGAAATTGCGATCAACATGAAAAATTGAGTGGGAAAGTGGTATCGGTTGATTTTTAGAGCAACTGGATCAAAAGATAATTTTTCGATGCGAAAATGATTTCAAGAATAAGTGCGCGATAGGTGTGCGACGCGGACCTGTCGCGGAGTTACACTTAGACTTGGTCCCAATATTTTCTATGGGATTAGAAAACTCGATCGAAGAATCTTCGGCGAAAAATCCCAAATAAATACCCAGTCCGCATCGCGGACTAGGCTTCCTGAGGCAAAGTATTTTTTTCAGTTTCATGAGGGGCATTTCAAACCTTTCCCACCTCCTCCTAAACTTAAAACAATATCAAAATAGGTCATTTTGAGAATAAAAAGGGTTTTAATCCCCATTCCTAAGTCTTTTCCAAGTTCCTAACAAAGACTAGGGCTAAAGAGAAGAGAAGAGGACTGAGAATTCGAGGAAATCAAGGAGGGCTTTTACGAGATTGAGTGTCAAAGCTTCATACCAGATATGTAAGGCTAAACTAAAACATGGGATTGTCCTTTATGTGCCCCCATTGATGATGATAGAAGAGTTGAAAGTATAATGAGTCTACATACATGTTTCTTGAATATTTTCTTGTAAATCATATGCATTACATGTATTTTCGTATGTTAATGGTCATCACAAACTTGATTTACTGATTAAATGTTTTACTTGAGCTATTTTCATAAACCATATATGTTACTTTATAAAAGAATGCATGAATGAACCTAGGGATTGAGTCTAGAGCCTTGACTTGAGTATGTTGATGGTGATTATGATGTGAGCATGATGATGTGTTAATAGATCTTGATAGACCCATGAGTATTCATAATTGAAATTTAGAGATATGTCTAATTGACTTCCTTCCAATGATTGATCTAAGACTTGAGCTATTGAATGAGAATTGAGTTGATGAGATAACTTGAGATCATAGACCGAAAGGCCCAAGTGAGTTGAGTTAATGAGATGATGAGAGTTTCTACAAGATTAATTGGGATGATTGATTGAGATGAAGAGTCTTATGAGCATTGAGTCTTCGAAGGAGTATTGAGCACCGAAATGAGTAAGAGTAAGTCCCACTACACTCATTAACTACGTCGCCAAACGTAGGTGAGGATTGAACTATCACATAAGAGGTTTCATCTTGAGTTAAAATCCCTGAAAGCAATAGAGGACTATAGAGCCAGACTCCTTGTGGGTCCGAGTTTTTCTTTACCTGGCAAGTACGGAATGGTTGTGGGAACATCAGCGAGATTGTTGTATCCATGATTGTGTATAGATGTGTGAAGCTCTAAGATATGACTGCTATAAGAATCTAGGTAGCATATTTGAGTTGTCAACATGGAGTAGGCTGATGTAAGCATTCTTATCATCCCTAGTAAATGAGTCGATCGGGGCTGATGGATAGATGATGATAAGTATTCCATGATAGTCTAATTCTTTATACAATTAATTTATGGGAGCACAGAAGTTGAGTGTTAGCAGGCTAAGGTAGAGGTTAGATTGTACGAGTTATGGAAAGTGGTTATATACACCAATAAGAGTAGCAAATATAGAAAGATTTTCATAGAGACAAGAAGGAGCTAAGAATAGTATCCTTGAAGAGAGTCTTAGTGGCTATTATAGATATATGCGACTATAGTATAACAGAAGAGTTTAAGATATTCTTGTGAATAGTGATTCCCTGACCGTGTGGAGATAAGTACTTACAACCTAGTAAAGGGAATTGATTCGCAAACTTAGAGTAATGACCTTTGAGCTAAAGGGGGAGATCATGAGGTGATGAACCAAAATAGATCCCGAGTTCTCGATAGTGATTGGGTTGATCAAGATGAGACATCAATTCTTTGCTATCTCATATATTTCCTATTCTTCAGTGAGGTGATACTCTATTTCCAACTGGTGTATGACTGCCATGCCCATGGCCTAATCCCATGTACGACTCGTTGATTGTCATTCATGTTGAGTTTCGAGGATGAGAAGCGATAACTTCATTCAATAATTTTGATCTTAGCTAATGGATCTAAGAGTTTCCGGTCCTATGTTAAATGAGATGTGACCTGAGTTTTACACTACGTATAATTCTGTGAACTCAGAATGAGTCTTGATAGACGAGGGAGATTGTACTTCATTATGAATGTTCTCAAATAAGATTTCTCGATTGAATCGTGCTAATGATCTTTCGTTCCAAGCCCTTTCAGTGACCCTACTTCCCGATCTTGATAGAAATTTGATGATAGCATAGGAGTAATGATTGATAAGAGAGAATGAGTGTTCTTGATTCTGATAGTGAGGTGATATCGTTTTCTTTTAAGGTTATAGACGTGGAGGAGGAGTTAGATAAATCTTGATGAGTGTAATAGATAAGTAAAAGAATATTAGTGTCTCTCTTGATAAGAGTTTATGTGATTGTGGGTGTAGATGTATTATGATAGGTTGAAGATTCTCAAGTGATGTTGACCTTAAAGAGGCCATAAAGTGGTTAGGGTGATAGGCTTGAATGTGTGGTTGCTACCATGTAAGTGTATTAAAGTGATGAGAATAAGTAGTATTCTTGAAGTAAAGTTACTGTAGAGATATGGAACATAGATTTGGAGAGGTTAGATTGGTATAAGTATGATCATCTTATGACTAGAACATTGGGACTTAGAGTTAGGTATGAAATGGAATGAAAAGATGTGGTTAGACGTAGTTTGAATAGGAATTATAAGCTTAAACTAATGGAGTGAAATGCTATGAAAAAGGAGCACAATTGAGATGAGGAGCTGAGCTTGAGAGTGTCCATAGAGTCTTGTATATCACGATGGTCCCATTCTCGATTAAAGTTGATGGCTTCCTTCTTGAGTTCGAATGACTGATTGTCGAGACGTTTAAATAATTCGAATCGATTGAGTTCTAATGTTCCATTCATGCCTGATGATGAGAATGTTGAAGGTAATGTCCTTACCCTTGACTTAATTTGAATTGTCTATTCCCGAGTTGATGTATCTATTCCTGAGTTTGAGTAGAGATTGTTTGAGATCGATGAAGAGTCGAGAGTTTGATTGATTGAGTGAGTATTAAGAGGAGTCTTGATTCTACTCGTGCCTTGAAGCCTACATTTACTCATCATTCGAGGACGAATCATACCAAGAGGAAGATGATGTAATACCCATTAAAATTACCAAAATATCCCTAGATGAGAGATGTGTGCATAACGCTTCTTCCCAACTTCTGATGGCAAATCTGAGGTCGAAAATGCGATCAGTATGAGAAATTGAGTGGGAAAGTGGTCTTGGTTGAGTTTTAGAGCAACCGAATCAAAAGATAATTTTTCGATGCGAAAATAATTTCCAGAATAAGTGCGTGATAGGTGTGCGACGCGGACCTGCTGCGGAGTTACACTTAGACTTGGTCCCAATATTTTTTATGGAATTAGAAAACTCGATCGGAGAATTTTCGACGAGAAACCCCAAAAAATACCCAATCCGTATCGCGGACTAGCTTCCTGAGGCAGAGTTTTTTTTTTCAGTTTCATGAGGGGCATTCCAAACCTTTTCCAACCCCTCGTAAACCTAAAACACGATCAAAATAGGTCGTTTTGAGCGTAAAAAGGGTTTTAATCCCATTCCTAAGACTTTTCCAAGTTCCTAACAAAGACTAGGGCTAAAGAGAAGAGAAGAAGAGCGAGGATTCGAGAAAATCGAGGAGGGTTATAACGAGATTGAGTGTCAAAGCTTCATACCAGGTATGTAAGGCTAAACTAAAATATGAGATTGTCCTTTCATGTGCCCCCATTGATGATGATAGAGGAGTTGAGAGTACAATGAGTCTACATACATATTTCTTGAATATTTTCTTGTAAATCATATGAGTTACATATATTTTTGTATGTTGATGATCATCACAAACTTGATTTACTGATTAAATGTTTTACTTGAGTTATTTTCATAAACCCTACATGTTACTTTGTAAAAGAATGCATGAATGAACCTAGGGATTGAGTCTAGAGCCTTGACTTGAATATGTTGATGGTGATTATGATGTGAGCATGACGATGAGTTAATAGATCTTGATGGTCCCATGAGTATTCATAATTGAACTCTAGATATACGTCTAATTGACTTCATTCTAATGATTGATTTAAGCCTTGAGTTATTGAATGAGAATTGAGTTGATGAGATAACTTGAGATGATAGGACGAAAGGCCCAAGTGAGTTGAGTTAATGAGATGATGAGAGTTTCTACGAGACTAATTAAGATGATTGATTGAGATGAAGAGTTTTATGAGCATTGAGTCTTGGGAGGAGTATCGAGCACCGAAATGAGTAAGAGTAAGTCCCACTCGCACTCATTAACTACGTCGCCAAGCGTAGGTGAGGATTGAACCATCACATGAGTGGTTCCTCTTAAGTTAAAGTCCGTGAATGCAATAGAGGACTTAGATCCAAACTCCTTCTGGGTTCGAGTTGTTTTTTACCTAGTAAGTACGGAACGACTGTGGCAAAATCAGCGGGATTGTTGTACAATCACTGGCTTATAAGTAGTTGTTGTCGGATAAGAGAAACTCCCAGATAGGTCTCACTGAGTTGAGTTGATTGATGAGTTTAGATTAGTATTGATGGGTCATTTGTCTACTCTTTATTCTTGCTTTAGATAGACATTTGACATCCTGATTGAGTATCTTATGAGTTGACGTGATTCTATATTATTCTGCCTATATCTGTTTCATTCAGCCATTTTACATACTCGTACATTCCACGTACCGATGTCCATTCAACAGGCGCATCGTTGAGGATCTACCGCAGTCGGCAGAGTTGGTGAGCCTCCTTTACTTCGGAGGATCATTATTTTATTTTCATCTAGCTTTCTAAAGTTAGACTTGGTTTAGCTTAATTTTGTTTTGTGGTAGCCATGGTCTGCCATTGGCACCAATTAATAGTGATAGAGGCTTCATAGACTAGAGTCGAGTTGGTGAGTTGAGATTCTGTTGAGCTAGCTTCTTTCAGACTGGCTCGACCAAAATGTGAATATACTAGAATAGATAGATTATGAATGAAGAGACTCGGGAAAAAGGTGAAAGTGGATTCCATGTAGATAAGATGGGGGAAGTGAGGTTGAGATATTCAAACATATGTAGAGGAGATAAGTGAGAAGGTGTGAGAGGTTGACCATGAAGGGTCCAAGGAGAGAGAGAGAGATAAACCTAAGAAATTAGTTTGGAAAAAGGTGATTAGGCAGTATATGATGCAATTTCAATTTACAAAGAACATGACAATTGAGAAGAGAGTGTGGAGGTCCATCAGAATAGAAGATTAATAAGTCAGCAATAGATTTTTTTTTTCCATCCAGGATTATCAATTTAATTTTTACATTTTCTTATCCTTAAATCAATAGTATTATTTATTTGTTTCTTCCATTTCATTTATCTTATCCAAGTCAAAAGTTTATCAAAAATAATTTTTCAATCCTTCAAGATAAAAATAAAATCTTCATACATTTTTTCTCCAAACATACCTGCTAGGATTACGTTATTATTATTTGGACCAAAACCACCTTCTCGAAACCCAAATCATTATTTTTGTCATAGCAAAAATATCATAGTATACTAGAATTTGAGGCTTTTGTTAGTGGTGTACATTGTGCATCTATTTGAACATCAAGGTGGTTGGGTGTAGGGCCTCCTTTGCTCCTGAATTTCCTCTTGTTTTGTCCTTACATGGTGGAAATAATGAGTCTCCTTTTTTGTATGGCATTGAAAGACTCACGTGTCTTTGAAAAAGTAATACACCTCTTCATTGCTTAGCGGACTAAGCTACCTCTAAAAATCTTTGGTGGTGACGCTTGCAGCTTTAAAATTTGAATAGTTTATAATATTTTTAAATTGATATAGGAATAATAAATAATTTTATAATCAAATATTTATAAACATTTGATGAATTTTTTAGTATAAATATAACATCCGCAAACAGGGACGGTACCGAGAGGTTCACCTGAATTTCCTCGATAAAGAATCTGATAGATTTTTTATATTTTGTACATTTATTAATTTTGAACCATCTAAATTAAAAAGGAGAGATTACTCAGTGGTAATAGACTACTTAACTTGAACCACAAATAGTAATTTTGTACGTTTCATTCTAATTCATATATTTATATTTTTATTTTTTGAAACCTCTGAATGAAAATTCTGGATCCGCAATTGTCCAAAAATCCTTGAGTTTCACATCAGATCCACCCATATTATTATTTCTACTTTTTACTACTATATAAGTTAAAAAATATATTGTATTTTGTTATATATTACTCCCTTTATTTCATTTTGTGTGACATCTTTTTTGGTTATCTCAAAAGAGTGTTTACCTTACTGTAATTAGAAATATTTTAACTTTAAAAATTTTCTTCTATGCTTAATAAAATGATTTACAAGCATACAAATATTTAAAAATTATTTAGACCACAAGTTTCAAAAGTCTTTTTTTTTTCTTTATACGCTGCACCAAATCAACTCGCGGTACACGGATGAAATAACTTGTTATTATTTTTAATGGCATATTTTTATAATTATAAAAATACCATGATTTATTATCATAAAGTTCAATAAATTATCTTGATACAAAATCACATGGAGGGAGAATACACTATATTTTATAGAAGTACTACATACCATAAAGATAAACAAGCATACTAATTTAAGGAATAGGATTTCATTTTTGGTTAAAGAGTTGATGTATATGTACTCAAGATGTTAAAAGAAGCATAAAAGAAGTTAGTTACGCTATTCAAGTTAATCATGAAGAATTTAAAAAGTTGAAAAACATAAAAACATTGGCCTATTATTCAATAGAATAATTGAAACTAAAAAACAGGAATTTCCTGTATATTAAATTTATAAAAAAACAAACATTGTTTGTGGGTGTGTTCGTTATGAAATATGTTTTTTCATAGTTTTAGGATAATTTTTGTTGAAGGAATTCATAAGAGAACCAACGTAGGCTTTATTTTTGTGTTCGATGCATATAAGTAAAAAGATATTATTTTAAAAATACTTGAATTAATATAAATAAATACTATGAGAGGTTGGGGTGATGGTAAGCGTGGAGTGATGGAAATAGCGTGAGGAGAAGATGGAGTGTATTAAAGGACAAGGGGAATACATTAATCAACATGAAATATCATTTTGAAACTTGTTTTCATGCTTTTGTTAGGAAAGTCATTCTCCTCATTTTTAAGGAATTTGTTTTCTTAGAGAAAATATTATTCAAAATTTTGATTAGTCGAACATGAAAATATTAAAAATACATACCCTACGTGTACAAATAGTGGCATAGCAACATGTAGCTAATTAGGGTAGTCAATCGGACATCCTTCATCAAAAAATCATATACAGAAAATTATATGAAGTAAAATATTTTCTCTCTCTCCCTCCCCCCCTCTCTCTCTCTCACATATATATATATATATATATATATATACATATTAAATATTAACAAAAATTTCGTCAAAATACAAATACATTTAAAACTGTTACCAATAACTAATATGTCTTTCGACTACTTTATGCTTTTTAAGCGCTAGAATCAATTACTTGAAAATATATTTTTTTTATTCATATGATGTGGGGAGGTTTTTTTTTCTTTTTTGGCGGCTTTTCTACGTCAAGAAGTATGTGGCATACATAATAAGAAGATCTAATAAGGTTTGCACCTAAATATTACTATTCCTTAATGTGAATTGATAATTATACAAGCTTCCTATGGGAGATTATTCATCAAATTAAATATCAATATAAATTTTTTTCATTCTCCAATACTACTCTATTTCACACTAAAGAATGAATATTTGGTTTGTGGCTAATTTTAATTTTGAAAGCTCAATATTAGATGAAATAAATCATGCTTTATTATCATGCAATTAGCCAAAGAAAAAAATTATTTAGCCTTATGAGAAAAATCCTTCATCTCATCAATTATCAATATGTGATATTAGATTTTTTTTCTGTTCTTCATAGATAGTTTTAGAAACTTGAAATTAATATGGGCGTCACATGTGTCAATTTGGGATGATTTGAGATCTATTTCCCAACCATAGAGGGCCCTCATATTAAATATTTTAATTTGATATTTCGCTCTTCATTTTAGGCTTTTCAAATTACAATTATCACTTATTCATATCTTTTTCTAAATCTCATTTGCTACCGTAGCCACAACCTATGGCTCTAAACTATCTTTTATTTTTTATATTAGGCATCGGATTCTGTATCAATACGACTCTAATATACGTTATTTATTTTAATCAGAAAATTATATAGAATGTTCATCAAATGTAATTGTTTATACTTTTTGTCCTTCATAAGAGAAGTCTTACAAAAATGTCTTTTTCCACTTTAAGTTGAATCAAGGATATTTTTACCCCTCTACACCTTAAATATTTTTAAAAAACTCTCTATGCTCGATTACCCCTCGATTTTTCTCTTTTTCTCTTTTTTTATTTTTCTTTTATTTAATATTTTTCTCCTTTGATTCTTGTGAAAATTGAGGAGGAGATATCACTTAAGTTACAAAATTAAAAAAGGTGACAAGTTTGACCTTTATCGGTCAAACTTGTCATTAATTAAAAATTAAGTGGGATTAAAGTAATGAAGGGTTAAATTGTATATTTTAAAAACTTTTGGAACCCATTTGTGACCAAAAAAATTTATAATTTTTTTTAAAAAAAAATTCCAGGCGCGATATTTCAGACCGTCCGCGACAGGTCCGCGTCGCGGACGCGTCGCGCGGAAACACTTAATGAACTGTTCTGGGTCCAAAAATGCATCATCATTTTTTTCCAAATCCGTGGTTTGTTTTTGTCATTTGTTTGGTTGAAATAACATACATTGCTGTTTTGAAGCGTAGTCCATTGTTCGGGGAATTTTTCGGAGCTTGTACCTAAAAATTTTTAAAAATAATTTGCCCGAAACAGTGATCCTCCGCGACGTCTCCGTGTCGCGTACCAGCAATTACCTGAGACCCCAGGAAATAAAATATTTAAGTGTTGGTACGCGATGTGTCCGCGTCGCGTATTGGTCGCGCACCTGTGTAATTTGTTCCTCGATTTTCGCGTGACCCCACCACTATATAAAGCCCCTTCGTTATTTTTAGGATTTTTTTTATATCCCTCAGCCGATTTTCGCCCCTTTCCCTCTACTCTCTCAATTTTTTGCCTCTACTCTTCAAGTTTTCAAACTCCTACGCGACGCACACTCATCTAACCATCAAGTCAAGTAAGTATTTTCTTCTACATGTCGCATTTGTGTTGCTTTTTGTTCTTGGATTTGATTATTGCATTATTTCAAGTATGGGTGTTGTTGTTTTTGTAGTAATTTGGAGAAATATGTTAGATTTGTTGGTTGATTTAGATTATTTCAAGAATTTGTGATGCTTGACATATAAAAGAATTTGTAAGGGTTTTGTTTGTTACTCTTTGTGCTTGGATTTGGTTATTGCATTATTTCAAGTATGGGTGTTGTTGTTTTTGTAGTAATTTGGAGAAATATGTAGATTTGTTGGTTGATTTAGTTTATTTCAAGAATTTGTGATGGTTGACATATAAAAGAAGAATTTGTGATGCTTGACATATAAAAGAATTTGTGATGCAATGAACAAGATTTTGATTTTGTTGAACTTGTTTTGCTGCAGGTACTAATGGCTTCTAGGGCAAGACGTACAGGGCAAACAAGTGGAGCTGGCGCCTCGAGCAGCAGACGGCGTACCAGGGATGTCCCAGTGGTACCTCGAGCCCCTGAGCGCAGAGGCCAACGACCTCGTTTTGGGCTCCAGGCAGTCGATAGAGAGGGACAGAGGTGGTACCGGGCTCATAATGAGACCAAGTACTTCCCCGATGTTTCTATTGATGCGGACTCCTTGGCACGCGAGTTCCCCCACATCTATCAAAGGTGCATGGAGTACCACCTCATGTTCCTCTTCAACGATCCCCTACCATGCAACCTCAACATGGTTAGGGAATTCTACGCAAACATGAAGAAGGAACCTCGCTCACAGGTGGTTATTGTGCGAGGAGTGGAAGTAAACATTGCCATAAATGGCATTCTGGGCACTCCAGATGTTCCTTCCGGGCTTTTCAATGATTTGCAAATGCAGCCCCCGTACCGTCTCATCCGGCACACCCTCGCTGGAGTAAACTCCACGGCAAGATGGATAAGGCACGCTGAACGAGGACACCACCAAAACTTCCCCTTTGCCCACATGAATCGAGAAGCTCGGGTGTGGGTCAAAATTGTGATGCATTCCTTCTTTCCGGAGCAACACTTTACTGCCGTGACCTGAGACCGAACTTTCTTGATATATGCCCTCATGACGGGCATGGAGCTCAACTTTGGGGCCATTCTCAAGTCCGCCATGAGAAAGGCTAGAGTCCATCGTGGTCGGAGGTACGCTTTCGGGGGCTTCATTACTGAATTGTGCACTCGTGCAGGTGTTCCCACCGAAGAGCTGGACTATTGGCCCCAGATCGAGGCCCCACCCTATAATGTCACCAACATTAAGGGGCCAGAGGAGGCTACGGGGCCAATCCTCACCACTGCTGAGCGCAACCATTGGGATGAGCTCATTATGACACGCATGTACGGGCTCAAGATGCTGAGGCATAGGACGGGCGGTCGCGCATCTACGGAGCAGGAGTTGGAAGAAGTTTCCACCCACTACCCTCTCAACGCCCTGGCAAATGTTGTGCTAGGCATCGGGCCTACCTTTGTGGAGCCCGTTGATGATGATATCCCCACGGACCCCGAGGCAGGACTGATGAGATCCGACAATGATGAGGATGATATTGAGGAGGAGGTGCCATTTGCCACAGGAGGGGACCCAATCTTACCTAGCCCTGATGAGTAGTTCAGTAATTGGTTGTATAATTCAAACATTGCTTGTATAATTTCAGACATTGCTTGTACATTAAATCTTATTTTTAGACATACATTGTTGCTTTTATTAATATCATTGCTATTAATCTTGGATACCAATTGCTATAGCTACTAACTACGTTGCAATAGTAGGTGTCGCGAACAATAGTAAGCGTATTAGCATGTATCAATATTCTATCAATATTAGGCGTCACGAAAAGTCCTAAAACTTGTATTATATAAATGTATATAAACTTTTATTAATATTGTATAAATAGTTATGTAATACATCAACATTGTATAAAACTGTGTATTAGCATGTATCATATTATATAAATATTGAGAAATGTTGGCCCTGTTTCCAGCGGGGGAAATGTTTCGTCGTTTTCGTTCGAAGGGAGAGTTTTTTTTGGTGAACCAACATGTCTCAATGTTTTGAAGGATGTGTAGGTGGTCGGTGAATTTTTCGGGGCTCGTAGCGGAAAATTCCAAAATTTTGGAACACGAAAGCAGTGACTCTCCGCGACATGTCCGCATCGCGGAGGCGTCGCGTTGCAGCCTATTTCATATGTAAGCGCATATGTAAGTGCTAGTGACTAAGTAAATTGAGTATTACTTGGTTGCGTCAATATGTTTAATAATATACAATTCATATGTTTTATAATATATTGCATCAATATGGCGGTAGTAAACATTTTGTTAGAAGTTGTCGTAGCAAGTTGCTGGATTATTCTCAGCAGCTGTTGAGAAATGTTCAGCAGCTGCTGGGAATTTCGTAGCAGGTGTGCGTCACCTCCGCGACGCGGACAGGTCGCGGAGGGTCACTGTTTTCGTGCCCCAAAATTTTGAAACTTTTCGCTACGGGTCCCGAAAAATTCACTGACCACCTACACATTCTTCAAAATGTTAAGACATGTTGGTTTAGCAAAAAAAACTCTCAAAAAAACTCTCGGGTCGAACGGAAAACGACGAAACATTTCCCCCGCTGGAAATAGGCAGGTGCGTGACACCTCCGCGACGCGGACAAGTCGCGGAGGGTCACTGTTTTCGTGCCCCAAAATTTTGAGATTTTTCACTACGGGCCCCGAAAAATTCATCGACCACCTACACATCCTTCAACACATTGAGACATGTTGGTTTAGCAAAAAAAACTCTCAAAAAAACTCTCGGGTCGAACGAAAAACGACGAAATATTTCCCCCGCTGGAAATAGGCAGGTGCGCGACGCCTCCGCGACGTGGACAGGTCGCGGAGGGTCACTGTTTTCGTGTCCCAAAATTTTGGGATTTTTCGCTACGGACCCCGAAAAATTCACCGACCACCTACACATCCTTCAACACATTGAGACATGTTGGTTCACCAAAAAAAACTCTCAAAAAAACTTCCAGGTCGAACAAAAAACGATGAAACATTTCCCCCACTAGAAATAGGCAGCTGCGCGACGCCTCCGCGACGCGGACAGGTCGCGGAGGGTCACTGTTTTCGTGCTCCAAAATTTAGAGATTTTAAGCTACGTGCCCCGAAAAATTCTCCGACCACCTACACATCCTTCAAAACATTGAGATATGTTGGTTCACCAAAAAAAAACTATCAAAAATACTCCCGGGGAGAACGAAAACGACGAAATATTTCCTCCGCTGGAAATAGGCAGATGCCAATTGCACAAGTAATATACAATCTATTGAGCAATAATAAATTGAGTAAAAATGTATTCAAATAACAATAACACTGATAATATTAAATAACAATAAATGTTAATTGTTCCATACTTAACATCCAGAATGAAAGACGTTTACAAACACCAAATAAAAGCGAGTGTTCTTATGAAACATTTCGCTCCGAGCAAGTAGTTCTCTTGTGCCCAACCCTTTTGCATATGGAACATCTGTTCTTCTTGCTTGGCAATGATTGTCCGATACTTGGACGCCGCTTCTTTGTCCTTGTTCCCACCTTTCCCGACGCAACATGTGGAGGAAGTATTTCCCTTTCTAAAATCTCCCTAGGAACTTCCCTAAATTCTTCAGACGGCACGTACGGGATTAATTTCCTCCACGTATGCAAGAATGTATGTCTCTACCTTATAATATTGAGAAGAATACTCATAAATACGTCTTCCATAATCTTCACCATATTGACACTGGAGCGCGGCCATCGCATGCGGACAAGGAATTTTATCAAGATCAAACACTCTGCAAGTACAAGATTTGCAATGAAGATCAACAATTGTCACTGCATCATGTCCAGAGACAACATATCTATAATTGGCAATTGGATGAACCAATAGCTTGTTCCCTATATTAATATTTTTGGAGATGACCTCCTCTATCGAAGGGACCAAGATGGTTGATGCATTGATGAACTCCATTCTTCTTTGGTAAAAATTTTCCCCAAACTTCTTGATTATTTCATCAAATAGAGCAGGAATTGGAAATTCTCTTTCAACAACAAAAAGTGAATTAATTGACTCAGCTATGTTTGATGTCATAATACCAAACCTGTAAATGTTGCAGCAGATATTATAGAATTTAATAACTACCATTATTAAAAATAGAAAATTCTACAACAGATAATAAAGATGTTCCAACAGTTGCTTCGACACAAACTTCATCAGCATCAGAAATGTAACAAATGTAGCAGTAAGTTACACATACCTATTTCCAGGAAAAAATGCCCTGCTCCATTTGTGAAATCCAATTTCTTCAAGATGTATGGCAGCCTGTGGAACAATATCTCTAATTTGATTGAAGTGGTCATTAAACTCACTTACATTGTATGCTTGTGCGGCCTTGTAAAAATGATAAATGATTCTTCCATTGTGAAAATGGGTTCGAATATTTTCACCAAGGTGCCACATGCAACAACCATAATGAGCAGAAGGGTAGACAATTGAAACTATTTTTCTAATGCTTGGATGCCTATCCGAAATTATGCACAATTCCGGAGTATCATCTACAAAACTCTCATTTGCTCAAAAAAATACCGAGTCAACAACACAGAATGCAACAGGAAAAACATGTTTCTCAGCATCCTGTGCAACAGCAGACAACAAAACGCCACCATACTTGCCTTTTAAAAATTAACCATCGACAGCTATGACTTTTCTCATATGCCTAAAACCAAGAATCCAACTCCTATGGCCACAAACAAATACTTAGATTTACCATTTTCAACGACCTCCAACGCCGTTTTGGTCCCCGGATTTACAGTGCTAAGCATATAGCGATATGCGTCAAGCACTGCATATCCATGCTCGTGTGTTCCCCTTATCAAAGATTTTGCAATTTCACTTCCCTTCCGAAGTTTCCAATAACTTACCTTGCATCCAAATTCAACCCGAAGTGAGGTTTTCATATCTCTAGTGGACGGCCCTTTACCCTCGGGGAACTTATCTTTGAAGTATGCACCAATTACCTT
Source organism: Solanum rostratum (assembly GCA_029948455.1). Lineage (NCBI taxonomy): Eukaryota > Viridiplantae > Streptophyta > Magnoliopsida > Solanales > Solanaceae > Solanum > Solanum rostratum. The sequence goes on along the minus strand of CM057047.1, from coordinate 57,121,570 downwards.
GGACGTAGCATGTGGATTGTGGCTTATCAGATGCTGAGAACCACAAGTGTGAAACTTTTCATACTTTCGAATGTAAAATCTGTCAGAACTTTTGAGCTTCACCGCTCTCAGCCACCACTTGCACTCGGGATGTACACACTTGACGCAATACACATGACGCGAGTTTATCACTTTTTTTAATCTAAAATATTTCTTCAAACAAGGCTTTTTTTAAATGTAATATCTAAATCTTCCTTATTCTTAAATGTCATACCATTATGAAAACCTGTTTCATCATCTTGAACATGATTCGACTGTGTCGATTGTGTATTCGCTGGTGTGTTGCTCCCAACTTCTGGGGTCGGCATCAGCTCACCTCCACTTGCTCTATCTGGAATGTCCATAGCCATCACTAGCATTCATCATTCACAATTTCTAGATTTTGATGTGAATTTTGGTTCTCCACCGCTCTTTCAACCATGTATACCCATAGAATGGGTCTTCCTTCATCTTCCAAATAAATCTGTAAACTCACTTGATTTTTTATTCTAAAAGGAGTCACTCTCTGTTTTTCACCACAAGAATGCATGTAAGTGATGATGATATCTTCCGGCTCACAATTGAATTCACAGCTAGAAATAATTTGATTTACAAAATCCTCATACGAGATATCTCGATTCACAATCATCGCTATCGTCTCGACCATTTCTTTGCCTTTCCAACGCCAAATAAAATGATTGTTCGACTCAACCCATTCACCACGACAATCAACTCCTAATACTATTTGTCTCCCATGGATGATCTTCAAGGTACCTATATGAGTAACAGTTAAAAGCGCAACATGAGAAAAGTGTACAAAAATACAATAATTGTTGTATTCAATTCAACAGCTACTTCATCATATGAAAAACATCACATGCAACAAATACACACTAATTTAAGACTGCTGCAAAAAGTGGTGAACCAGCTTGTTAGTCCAGCAGCTGCTGCACTCAGTCCAGCAGCTGCTGCGTCTTCCCCAAAATGGCTCAACAGTGAAGAAATGGCAACAATGGCGGAAACATCAACAAAAACACAAAACCCAAATAAATAGCACCACATACACTTTTATCAGTCATAATAATGATTAAACTTACCTTTCAAGTACTTTCGAAGGCTACCCAAACAAATGCCTAAAAAAAAATTGATTTCTTTTCACCCAAATTTGAAGCTCAAATCTTGTGTTGGGAAAATAGTAACAAGAAGAAGAAGAAGAAGAAGAAGAAGAAGAAGAAGGAGGAGGAGGAGAACAACAACAAGAAAAAGAAGAAGAAGAAGAAGAAGAAGAACAACTACAACAATAAGAAGAAGCAAAATAGAACCGATGAAATGGGGGAAAAAAAGTGTGGGAACCTGGGGGTAATGATTGGGGTCGTTGGGGGTTGGGGGGGGGGGTAATTAGGGTATTTTTTTGGTGGGTTAAAGTGTATAAAAATAAACTTGGGGACCTTTTTGAAAATAGTCCAACATCATTAACTCTTAATTATAATTTTGTCACCTATACTCAATAATTAAAACTTGTATCACTTTTTTTTAATTTTGAAACTTGTTTGTCACCCTTAATTAAATTGCCCTTGTTTCTTTTTCTTTTTTCCCTTTTTTTTAATTTCTATTTTTTCTCTTTCTTTTTTTAATTATTTTTTTTGTTTTTTCCTGTTTTCTTAACTTGTATGCTTTTCTCTTTCTTTTTATTTATTTATTTTTTTTCTCTTATCTTTTTTTTTTCCTTCTTATTGTCTATTTCTATTTTTTTTAAAACTCCATTCTATTAAATTATCAATTTAAAATTTTCTTTTAACACAAAAGTTATTATGTTTCTCATAAGACAGACTTAGTAAAAGTTGAGAAAAATGTTATCATGAGATGCAACTTGTTATTTGAAAGTATTTGGGGACTAAGTCTTGCCACCAAGGCAAAAAATAGAGTATATCGTAAATCAAGACAAAATTTGGTAGTATCAATTTCTGCCCATAGAGAGTAACTTGTCATTTCGAAGTTTTTGGTCTAAGTCTTACATCTAAAATAAGAATTATAAAGACACAGTAAAATAGTGTAAACATTGCCCATGAGGTATGTGTTATTTTTTTAATACCTGAGCTATATTTTGCCTTTAAGACAAAAGTTACTGTGTTTCCCATAAATTACTTAATAAAAATGATGTAAATATTGCCATAAAACAAAACACAATATTATTTATTTAAGTCTTGACCATGGAGTTTAACTTGTTATTTCAAATTTAAGTTAAGAGGCAAGAGTTATATATATAATAAATCAAGACTTAATATAGTAGTGTCAAGTCTCGCCATAAATTGTAACCATGAATTAACTAAATCAGATATTACTTTTATTACAAATCAAACTTCCAACCCGAGCAGATCATTTCATCAAAAATCAACAAATATACATTTGCAATGACTAGAGATATAATAGTCCAAATATTATAGTAAAAATTGTACAAATCTCATATTATTAATTATGTTAATCCTCAAGAATATTTACAGATTTAGGTTTTTATTCACATCACTATACATCTTATGTTATTATTATATTTTATTTTTATTTAAAAAGAAAATTTATATTTAATGTCCATTTAATCTTATTCTGAAAAAATATTTATTTATGGTGTTGTGTTGCTTTTATTTTGTGTATATTAAGTTTTTTTAAATTGTATTAAAAATCTCTAATAAATTCTTGGAGTCGGCCGTATTTTTCATTTAATATTTTATTGGAATTAGGTAAAATTTCCTTTTCGTTTGTATTTGTTCCCCAGACTAATTAATTGTGCTTATCTTTTTGTTCCATTCGTTATTTGTATCTATTTACATGTCTAATCATTTGGTTTAGATTCATTTGATCAACTAATGATGTCATGTTCCTGTACTGGCAAGAAAATAAATTGAATATCATGAAATTTTTAAAGTAAACATCAACGTAATGTCTAACACTTATTTTCATAAATATCTAATACTTGCTACAAAATTCGGTATCAACGTAATACCTATATGCAATCATTTACCTTTTTCCAGGTAATATAATCACTTTAAATAAAAAACATAAACAAATAATAACTTTTTACGATATATGTATCAACCCAAGACAATTATATAATTTTAATCATGAATATCTTACACTTTCTACAAATTTTTGCACCAAATTAATACCTATATTCAAACCGTCTACTTTTTCTCCAAAAAAAATATATATATATAAACAGATGTAAATTTTATATCAATCCAAGAAAAAAAACAAAAAAATTATTTTATTAAAAAGAAGAACAAATATATTGCATCCCATTTACCATCATGATAAATTAAAATAGAAAGACTCTACGTATTCAACATAAAACCACGCAACATTAACTCTCATCTTAATAAATACCACCAATAAATTAAGGAGAGAGATTAAGCATAAATTAAATACATTCCACAAAGCGTATTTAATCCCCTTTTTCCTGTGTTGTATTTTTCTCTTTTTTTTTTTTTTTGGTTTTTTTTCTTATGTATGTATGATTTTGTTGAAAAAGTGTAAACATTTAATCATAAATAAAGTTTGTTAATATATTCATGTAAATAAAGTTTGATATTTTTTTTCAATATTATACTTTCTTCGTTTATTTTTATTTATTTGATCGAATTTTACATATTCTTTAAAACAATAATACTAATATGAGTATTTCTAACACTTACATTAGTTGAGATATTTTATCTTATATAAATCTTGATAGATAATTTTAAAAATAAGTAATTAACATACGATAAGCGTAAAATCTAAAAAATATTTGTTAAGATATTAAAAATATTAAATAAAAATATATTTTTTATATAATAGATAAGTAAAATAAATCGAAGGAGTAAATAAGATGAAATTATGGATGATAATCCATACGCCTCGATACTCCAAAACTTTTTTTATATTTGAATTCAGAGAAAATGATTATTTCAAAACGATATATTTAGAAGTTACGGATTTCATATGGGATAAATATGGATTTCACAGTTTCCCATTTCAAAACGATATACATTTTATTGCTTACGTGACATAAACATATATATATATATTCTCTTGTTGATGAGCTGCAGTTAGCAGTTGAACTACTTCATTGTTACTATCTTATTTTTCTTAGCTGCTTAAGCAAACAACAGATATAATTATAATTTCTTGTAATAATTAAGCTGTTTCAGAACAACAGTTGAGCTGTTTTAGCTACTTGCCCTTATATATATATATATTTAGGGTTTCGGCCGGGGGGGGGGGGGGGGGTTTCCTTTGCACGGGCATGGTTTTATTTTTTTGAAATATAAATAAAAGAGGCATTCATTTGATTGAGTATGAACATAAACTGCTTTGCCAAAATTTCATATAGGAGACAAATATTAACATTATAACTTTACATAAATTTGTAGAAGTTAGATTTTGATCTTGAGTTCCCAAAATGTGGTTGCTCCACGCAGGTTTTTCATTATCTGTGCAGGCAAAATAAAAGAATTATGGCATAGAAGTATATAATACTTCAATGAAATAATCAGAAATACAAATACAGAATATTCAAGACGCGACAGATATGGAAGAGAAAGTTGTAATAAGCTACGGCTGTCAGTGAAGATCAGGCTCGCTCGTTGAACCACGAAGAAGGCAGAGCAATGTTCCCAAAACCGACGAATAACTATCTATTATATTTTAATGATGAACTGAGCATGAATAGGAAACAATTATGTGCTGTTGATCACAGAAAACAGTCCAGATGTTGTGAGTTCAGTTGAGAAAAATGTGACCCATACAACTCTGATAAGCATACAACAAAATGGGGGAGGACTTTTGATCAAACTGTGAGGGACCTGTAAGTCTAATTAGTCGTAGAACTCTCGTATCATAATCTAATATGTATAAGAGTTGTGGTACCAATTAGTAGAATACCGTTTCTAGTAGGTTCTCCATAGTACGGTACCTCTTATTCTTCTATGATTATTGTTCAGCAGGCTTTCACTCCCGTGAAGTCCCTAAGTCTTAACATTCTGGCACCTAATTGATCTGGAAGAGAAATTCGTAAATATGGAGTATGCAGTAAGTAAAAAGATTAATTAATAGATGACGAGGACAGAAAATATGACATAAGCAAATGAAAGAGACACATAAACTGCAACCACCTGTCGTTGTCATCCCACACAAATGGATTAGCAGGTAAAAGTTAATGGACAAATCTGTACCTATGCGTTTCTGTTTCTGTACCTTCAAGAGCTAAGAATCTTGGGGGTAAGGTCTACTCTCCTCAGACTTTATAGGTAGGATTATATCGTATATGTCATTATTATTTTTTATTTAATGTCTCTTTACTTTAATTTTCTCTAATTAATGAAAAATACAACCTTGGTTGTAAACAATTTTCATTTATATGAATCCCTTTAATCTGAGGTAACATAAGAATGACACCAAGAAGTAAACCCTTACCAACTGATCAAGATTACCTGTATGAATCCCCTCACGTAAAAGAGGTCTATTGAAGATGATGTCCACAATTAAAATATTTTCCTTAATCGAACGTAGAATTTTTACTCAGAGCAGGTATAAATATAGGCTTATATATATATTACCAACGTTCAAAATATAAAAGTTATAACTAAAGGATATGAATTTAAAACCAAAGGTCACATAGGTTTCAAAATGTCAACTGTTCTCACAGTAAGTGTTCTATCCAAAGGTGGTGGTTCTGTTCCACTCACTCAAGAAAACTACCCAGAGTTAGAAATCGAGTCTATCCTATTTTTTAAACTCAGTGACCTTATATTTTGTTGGTTTTGGCTGTTGGTTAGTTAGTTTGGCTGTTGGTTAGTTAGTTGATCTCCCTTCTATGGTTTATTGGTACAACGGCTAGTGTAACTGTTATAGTAGGAAGAATCAATTCTACATGATAACCTCACTGGAAGAGAGATTTTGTGGTCATTAATATAAGAAGTACAATGCCTGCAACAAATAGCAGAACTTTCATCCATGCAACCTTGCTGATTCTAAACTCTGCGGACATATTTTAGGTATTTTGTATTATGCAAGTCTTGCAATTGGAGTATACACTTTTAAATTACTTACAATTCAAAATAGAATCCAAGATGGTATCGGAAGAAATAGGACGCACCAGAGGCTATATTTGAGTTCTTGTGATCAATCTAGAGTAGCAATACCTGCCGATGTTAGCTTATCATTTAGATTTTTCTCAAATGTTTAGCAATATTATCTAAATCATGATGACCATGGTTTCTTAATTAGAAAGTACTATGTTTTCTGGTTTTCATATCTCTACTTCTTTTGTTCTTCCACTGTCCTCTTTGCCTTCGTTAATATGTGATGAGTCCTTCCTACTTGTTAAATTGTTATGGCTGGCCATCCGTGGAGACATTTATGTTCAGATAGTTTCAGCACATCATTATAATTTTAATGATTTTCCATGTCGTTGCTATGTATTGCCTATATTAGTAGAAAGCAAAGAACAAATTTATCTCGCTTCTAACTAGATGGATTTAGAACTGTGGAAGAAGCAGCCAAATCTATGAAAGAAGAACTTATCAGCTATCTATTGTTTGTTGATTTAAGTCAGAAGTCTGAACAAATATTAACGGTTGATATGTGTCGATGTTGAACTGTAAAACATTTTTGCAGGCAAGACTACCATGTCAACAAAATGCAAACTGTAAAACAAGATTACACTAACCACTATCCACAAAATTCAAAGAACTAGATTTCAAAAGTATAAATAGCAGCAAGCAAAAGCAATTAAAAATTCCGACAACATATATATCAAATCCAAAGGGGCACAAAACAATATCATATCTAGAACACGCAAGGACATGGACAGAAGCAGGGGAATTTCAAATAAAGCACTTGGAAAAACACTTAATGATATACATTCGTGTCCACTCCTTTGAGTAAGTAGCATGTGTACAATATGCTAGCATGTCAGCAACCCTTCCATTCACATTGTACAAGATAAGGACAAAAGGTCTGCAACTGCAACTACAAATTAGAATGGGACTAACCAGTCATCCAGATAATAATTATGTTCAGCTGCTGTTAACTGAGACAGACAATAAAATAAGATATGTATTAGCTGACTCTTCTATCATATTCATTGCATTGGATAACCCCTGATTGGATTACTTTCTTCTCATCTCCCACCTCAGTTAGGCTTTTCTCAGATCCTATTAATGCAAAGATGCTTTATGATAGAATCTAGCTATTAGAATGAGAGAAGAGATTGAGAGGAAGAGAATTTCTCCATTAAGGAGCTCTGTAGAAGGAGCTCAAAATATCTAATAGTTTGTTACATGAGAAAGTGGAGCAGTGAGTGTATTTATACAGTAATTAACAGACTAATAACTGTTTCCTAACTAACTCTTTATTATTCTAACTAATCATGATTAGTGCTAACACTTCTCCATTAGCTTGTCATTAGTTTTCTCCTTCTCAACACTCCCCCTCAAGCTAATGGCTTGAAGAGGTTCTTCAGTCCCAGCTTATTCAGCAGATACTCATGTGTAGTTCTTCCCAATGCTTTTGTAAGTATATCAGCCAGCTGCTCTTTGGTAGATACATGGTTGGTTTTGAGCAGTCCTTGGTTTATTTTTTCTCTCACAAAATGGCAATCAATGTCAATATGTTTTGTTCTTTCATGGAATATAGGATTTGCTGCAATTTGAATTGCAGCCTTGCTATCACACCTTAGTTCAACAGGTTGTTGCACTTGCACCCCCAACTCCTTAAGCAGTCTTGTGAGCCATATAATTTCAGCTGTGCAAGATGCCATACTCCTGAATTCTGCTTCAGCTGAACTTCTGGAGATGGTATCTTGTTTCTTTGACTTCCAAGACACTAAAGCACCTCCAAACTTTACAATATAACCAGTCACAGACCTTCTGGTTTCCACACATGCACCCCAATCAGAATCACAATAGGCTTCCAGTTGGCTTGTGCTCTTGGCAGGCATGAATATCCCTAAACCTGGTGTTCCTTTGACATACTTCACAACTCTCAGTGCTGCATCCATGTGAGATCTTTTGGGACTGTGCATGTACTGACTTAACATTTGGACTACAAATGCAATATCTGGCCTAGTCATGGTTAGATATAATAATCTTCCTACTAACCTTTGATATACTGAAGGATCACTGATTTCTTCATCTTCATCTTCTTCTGTCCTTGAAACATACTTGTCATATTCAACTGATGTGAGTTTCTGATTTATTTCAAAGGGTGTTGCAGCTGGTTTGGCTCCACTCAATCCAGTTTCAGACACTAGCTCTAGTGCATACTTTCTTTGACACATGATAATTCCTTCCTGTGACCGTGCTACTTCTATTCCCAGAAAGAATTTTAACTCACCTAGATCTTTCATTTTGAATAGTAATTGTAGTTCTTTCCTTGTCTGTCTTATAAGATCTTCATTGCTTCCAGTGATAAGCAAATCATCTACATATACCAAGATGATTATTTTTTCTTTACCAACTGACCTTGTGAAGAGTGAGTAGTCATAGTGACTCTGGATAAACTCCATTTGTAGAAGAGCATCTGTTAGTTTCTTGTTCCACTGCCTAGGAGCCTGCTTAAGACCATACAATGATTTGTTGAGTTTGCAGACCTTCTGAGTGTCCCCCTGTCTGGCAAACCCTTCAGGAATAGTCATATATACATCTTCAATCAAATCACCATTCAAAAAAGCATTGTGTACATCCATTTGGTAAATGGACCAGTGACATGATGCAGCAAGTGCTACCAATGTTCTAACAGTCACCATCTTAGCAACAGGAGAAAAGGTTTCTGAGTAATCCAGGCCAGCCTTCTGGCTATATCCTTTTGCTACCAGCCTGGCTTTGTATCTCTCAACTGCCCCTGATGCTTGATATTTTACCTTGTACACCCACTTACATCCAATAGGTGTTTTACCAGTAGGAAGATCAACCAGAGACCAAGTATTATTCTCTTCCAAGGCAGCAATTTCAGATTGCATTGCTTGAATCCAAAGGGGATCCTGAGAAGCCTGATGAAAGGAGGTTGGTTCTACAATAGAAGAGTAAGCTGCTAGAGCTTGTTGATAGGTAGGAGTTATATTAGAGTATGTAATATATGAAGACACAGGATATGGACTTGTGACAGTAGATGAATGCACATAGTCATGCATCCATATGGGAGGATGTTTGAGTCTGGAGGATCTTCTAAGAGGAGGTGAAGAAGGTTGATTAGATTCTGGGGGATCTGAAGTGGAATCAGATTCAGGAGTCTCTCTCTCAGTAAGATTAGTAGGAGAGATGGACAAGGATGATGGATAATCATTAGTCATTGATAGGTCTAGGACTGGAAATAAGGGTGTCCCAGATGATGTAAGATGGAGGAAAGGAAAGACTGACTCCACAAAGACTACATTCCTATTGACAAAGAAGGATTTTGAATGAATGTCATAGAGAATATATCCCTTTTGTGTCAAAGAGTATCCCATGAAGACACTGAGTATGGCTCTAGGGGAAAACTTGTCTAAGATTTTTGTGTTTGATGCATAGGCAAGACTGCCAAATACTCTGAGATGACTCAGTGATGGAGGATGTTTGAAAAGAAGTTCAAAAGGAGACAGAAACTTAATGACTCTAGATGGAGTTCTATTCAACAGGTAGACTGCTGTAAGAACACACTCACCCCAAAACTTCAGAGGAATTGCAGCCTGGAACCTAAGAGCTCTAGCTATTTGAAGTATAGATCTATGTTTTCTTTCTACCACTCCATTTTGCTGAGGAGTATAGACACATGAGGTTTGATGACTAATACCAAGAGTAGACATAAGAGATTGAAAGTCAGTGCTAAGGAATTCACAACCATTGTCTGTTCTCAGCACTTTTACAGAGGTAGAAAAGTAGTTATGTATTTTGTAAAGAAATCTTTCAGAACAACCAATACCTCAGACTTGAATTGAATAAGGAACACCCAAGTGAATCTAGTGTAATCATCAACAATAGTAACAAAGAATCTTTTGTTATTGTAGGTGGGGACCCTATATGGACCCCAAATATCACAGTGAAGTAGTTCAAAAGCTGATTGAGTGCTAGAATTACTTAAAGGAAAGGCAAGTTTAGTATGCTTAGCCAAAGGACAAACTGTACACTTGTGATCTTCAGGAACAATATGTTGAAGAGCTCTGTGTTTTCTGATGATCTCTGGTGGTGCATGTCCAAATCTTCTATGCCATAGAGAGATGGATGTAGGAACTGTTTGAGTTGATCTACCAGTGTTATTCACTGTACAATGAGATGCCTGTAAATCTGAAGTACTTCCTTTGAGAATGTATAATCCTTGGTCTTCTCTACCAATCCCTCTCACCATGCCATTGCAGAGATCCTGGAATATGCAAAAGTCAGGGAAAAAATTCACTGAACACTGCAACTCCTTGGTGAGCTTAGATACTGACAACAGGTTACATTTAAAATTTGGAAGAAACAGAACATTAGACACTGACTGTTCTTTCAATACATGTGCTTTCCCAGTGTGAGTAACCTGAGCTTGATCACCTGTAGGTAAATGTACATAGCTATGTGCATATTCTGGAATCCTTTTGCACTCATGTAACAGTTCAGAGCTTGAAATCATGTGATTTGTAGCTCCGGAATCTATTATCCACTTAGGATTGGATGTGTTAGTAACAATACCTGCATTTGCTGTAGAAATTGCCTGATTTCCTTCAGCACCTTTGTTTAACAGCTGAATAATTTGCTGATATTGCTCCTGAGTAAAATAGGGAGGTAGTTGATTTGTAGTCTGTTGATTGCACTCTTCCTGACTACTTTCTGCTAGATTGGCATATTGGACTCCTATTTTCTTCTTGTTTCTGGGCCAGTCTAGTGGATATCCAATGAGTCTGTAGCACCTGTCCTTTGTGTGGCCATTGTAGCCACAGTGCTCACAAATTACTGGCATCTTCTTCTGATTCTTATAGTTGGGATTATAAGTAGGCTTACTTGTCCAGTTGCCACTAGTGTTAGCCCTTCCCCCTGAATGAGTATTTCCCAAAATTGAATTCCCACTGTTTGGAGTGACTTGAAATCCCACATTGCTTCCTCTTCCTTGAGTGTTATTGATAGAACCTGGTCCTCCCTTTTGACTGAAAAACACAGCTCCTTCTAGTTTATCACTCACCACATTAGCTACACTAGCAATTGTTCTCTGACTTTCATGATCAATCACCATAGAATAAGCTTTGTTTAGAGTAGGTATGGGAGACATCATCAAAATTTGACTCCTACACTGACTGTAGGTCTCATTCAGTCCCATAAGGAACTGTAACAACCTCTGGTATCCATGATGTTGAGCATAACTCCTCGATTCAGTGCAATTACACCCAGGACAAGGCATAAGGGCATCAAATTCATCCCATAAGTTTCGCAATTTGGAAAAGTATTCAGCTACAGACATGACTCCTTGTCCTAGAGTGACAATTTCTCTATGCAGATAAAAAATTCTTGATCCATTAACTGTATTGTTGGGGCACAGCGCATTACAGTTTTGATGATTGACAAAGAGCTTGAAACAGTTTCATGTTGGGGCACAGCGCATTACAGTTTTGATGATTGCCAAAGAGCTTGAAACAGTTGCAAGCAACAGTTCCCTGAACATGCACTAAAATATGCTGAAGATAAGGTGCGCGATCAGGAGAAGTGGGAGCAGGTTACCTACTGCAAAAAGACTTCAAATCAAATCAATAAGTGAACACTGAAGAGAAGAAGCAGAAGTCTTCTAATAAGAAAAGGATTGTGCTAAGAAGACTTATCCTAAAAGAAGAGGACTTCGACTAGGACTACTCAAGAATAACTATAAAGGGGGAAGCTGCAGCGGCTAGAGAAGCAGATTTTGAGGAGAGAAAAACAAGCGAGCTTTGAGAAGAAAAAACAGCTTAGGTTACAAAGAGAGATAACAGTAAACAAGTTGTTTTATTTTCGTTCTTCAAATCGTTGGATCTTAGGGCTATTGAGCTAAAGATCTAACTAAGGTTGTAATTGTTGTTGAAGGCTCTGTGATCTAGTGAAGTTGAAGTTAAATCCTGTGGAGCACAGGTCGTGGTTTTTCACCCTTTTTGAGCCGAGGGTTTTCCACGTAAAACTGCTGTGTCCAAGTATTTCTGCATCTTTGGAACACGTCTTATTTACCTGTTCCAACGACTAGGCAATAATTGTAGGGTGCGTGTTCCTATCAATTGGTATCAGAGCAGGTGTTCTTATTAAAGGCTAATACCTAAGAACCTATCATCATGAACACAGCACCACCGCTAGGTCATGGAGAAGGACAGTCATCTGTTCGACCCCCTCTGTTTAATGGAACACACTTCGGATGGTGGAAAGCCAGGATGGAAGATTTTATCCAAGGAGAGGATTATGAGCTCTGGGATAGAATCATCATAGGACCCACTATTCCTATGCAAACTGTGGATGGCAACCAGGTCCCCAAGGAAAGAAGGGATTTCAATGCTGATGACCTGCTTGCCATGAAGAAAAATGCTAAGGCAAAAAATATACTGGTATGTGGTCTAGGCCCTGAGGAGTACAATAGGATATCAAGCTGCACTACGGCCAAGCAGATCTGGGATGCTCTCACTGTTGCCCATGAAGGAACAGCTCAGGTTAAGAAATTCAGGATAGCTATGCTCTTCACAGAGTATGAGACCTTCAAGATGAAGGAGAATGAGACTTTGCACGAAATGATAGCTAGACTCACCTTGCTCATCAATGAGCTAGCCTCCTTAGGTAAAGTACTCACTCCTGAGGAACAAGTTGACAAAGTCTTGAGGATTCTTCCTAAATCAAAGTGGGATGTAAAGGTGACGGCTATCAGGGAAGCCAAGGACATTGAATCAATGACCTTGGATGAACTGGTAGGAAACCTCAGAACGTATGAGATGAACATGGAAGGTCAGAAAAAGGGAGTTGGCATGAAGGAGAGGTCACTTGCTCTCAAGGCAGCCTCAGATGATGAAGAATCAGACTTGGATGATGATCAGATGGCCTTTCTAACAAAACACTTTAAAAAATTCATGAAAAAGAAGAGCAAGGACAAAAGAGAAACAGGCAACAGGAGAGGGACTGATGAAACAGGTAACAAAAGATGGTCTGACGACAGAAACACTTCTGGTTGTTACAAGTGCGGAAAGACTGATCACCACATCAAGCAATGTCCCCAGTGGGAAATCGAGTGGAGAAAGGAAAGGGCTGAGAAAGAAATTAAAGAAAAGGGAGCCAAGCAAAAGGAAAGAGGAAACTGTGCCATGGTGGCAGCATGCGGATCAGGATTGGAGGACTCTGACTCTGAGGAATTTGATGAAACTGCATTTATGGCTGTTGGAGAATCAGACAGTGAAGAAGAACCCAAATCTGAGGTAAGTAGCTCAGAATTCAAAGAAAAACTGCATCTCTTCTCAAATAAAAAATTGATCTCTCTCATTACTGGCTTGTTAAATGACTCTCAAGAAATAGAAAATGAAAAGACTCAATTAATAAAAGACTTTTCTGACCAGAAATTTGAAAATCTTGAATTACAAAATTGCTTAGATGAGGCTAATGAAAGAAACAGTAAGTTAATGAAACAGATTGAACAACTTGAGTCTTTTATTCTGAATCTGAAATCAGAAGTGCTAAAATTAACCCTTGATGTTAAAGAGAAAAGTGAATCTAAGGAAAATTATCTGAAGATGGAATCTGAACTGAAAAAATGTAACATTGACTTCCTGTGCGAAAAGGAGAAGGTAAGAAAGCTAAATCAAGAAATCTCAACCTTGAGATTTGATCTTGAGAAAGCCACTAGATGGACCAAGTCATCTAGAATTGTAAATCACCTAGGTGATAGGAGCTATAGTGAAAAGGCTGGAATAGGTTTTTTTACATGAAAATGGTTCTTCCAATGATTTGTGCTACCTGTGCGGCAAGATGGGGCATCCAACCACAGAATGTCCAATTGCCTCAGCTGCTAAAAACAGAAATAGTGTTCATTTGCACAAACTAAAACAGGAACAGACTAATAGAAACAGATCAAAAATTGAGCTGCCTTACTGGGCAAGAAAAGATCTCATTCATCCATTTTTCAACAAGAAAGGACCCAAGCTAGTCTGGGTTCCTAAAACTAACTTCTGATCTGTTTTGCAGGTTGCAGTGAAGGGGAGTAAGCACTGGTACATGGATAGTGCTTGCTCAAGGCATATGACAGGAGATGGAACCAGGTTCCTTTCACTTGCACCTTTCAAAGGAGGAAAAGTTTCCTTCGGAGATGGAAAAAAGGGGACTGTCGTGGGAGTTGGAAAGATTGGACGAAAAGACTCAAATGCCATAGATGAAGTTTACCATGTGAATGGATTGAAGCACAACCTCCTAAGTATATCTCAACTTTGTGACAAAGGCAACAAAGTGACTTTTACCTCTGATGGTTGTAAGGTCGAAAGACTAGACACAAAAGAAGTGGTGCTAACAGCAAACAGACACAAAAATGTTTATAAAGCTGATATTGTGGGCATGGCTGGAACTCAGCTGAAGTGCTTAAGTGCCATGACAAATGACTCACTGCTTTGGCACAAGAGACTTGGACATGCAAGCTCCAAACAACTGAACATTTTGGCATCAAAGGACATGGTCATAGGTCTACCCAAAACCAAGTTCAAAGATGACAAGGTATGTAGTGCATGCGTCAGAGGGAAACAAGTCAGAACTGCATTCAAATCAAAGAACCAGGTAAGTACTTCTAAGTGCCTGGAACTGGTCCATCTGGATCTGTGTGGACCAATGAGAGTAAAAAGCAGAAGAGGAAAAAGGTACATGTTTGTCATAGTTGATGATTACTCTAGATTCACATGGACCCTGTTTCTGACCTCTAAGGATGAATCTTACAATGCCTTCTCTATCTTCATCAAGAAAATTGAGAAGAAGTTGAAGACTTCTCTAGTTTCCATAAGATCTGACCATGGGACAGAATTTGAAAATGCAAACTTTCTTGAATTCTGTTCAACACATGGAATAGATCACAATTTCTCAGCCCCAAGAACACCTCAACAAAATGGAGTGGTAGAAAGAAAAAACAGGACCTTAGAAGACATGGCCAGGACAATGATGATTGCAAATAACTTGGCAAGAAATCTTTGGGCTGAAGCTATTAACACTGCAGCTTACACTCTTAACAGATGCATGCTTAGACCAATACTCAATAAGACTCCTTATGAATTACTCAAGGGCAGAAAACCAAATATTTCTCATTTCCGAACATTCGGATGCAAATGCTATGTTCACAATAATGGGAAAGATAATTTGGGAAAATTTGATGCTAGAAGTGATGAGGGAATATTCTTAGGTTATTCTTCACATAGTAAGGCATATAGAGTACTGAATAAACGAACAAACTGTGTTGAAGAAAGCATTCATGTTATTTTTAATGAAACCAGTGGTGCTTTTGAGAATGATCTGCAGGATGCATATGACAAGGAGCACAAACCAGAGGAACAGATCTGTTCACCTGATCCACACACTGTTCAAGAAGAGGGCACACAGTCAGGGGGAACAGGTGATGCTGAGGTGCAGTATTCAGTCCCTGAGCCTAATTACACTCCTTCAGCACAAGAAGCTCAACCCCATGAACTGGTGATCAAGAAATACAAATATCAGGACTCGCATCCGCTTGATAATGTTCTTACAGATCTGACATCTGGGATCACCACCAGATCAGGGATGAAGAACCTATGTGCATTCCATGCGTTTGTATCCATGATTGAACCAAAGAAGATAGGTGAAGCACTGCAAGATGAAGAATGGATTCTAGCTATGCAGGAAGAACTGAACCATTTTGAAAGGTGCAAAGTCTGGCATCTGGTCCCTAAGCCAGAAACTAGGACCATCATTGGCACAAAATGGGTGTTCCGCAATAAGCTGGATGAACATGGAACTGTTACAAGGAACAAGGCGAGACTAGTGGTTCAAGGATACAATCAGGAGGAAGGGATAGACTATGATGAAACATTTGCACCAGTTGCACGACTTGAGGCTATCAGATTGCTCGTTGCATTCGCGGCATTCAAGGAATTCACCCTATATCAGATGGACGTGAAGAGTGCCTTCCTTAATGGGCACTTAAAAGAAGATGTGTACGTAAGACAGCCACCTGGCTTCGAAAATCCAGATTTTCCAAATCATGTGTTCAAGCTCGACAAGGCCTTATATGGGTTGAAACAAGCCCCCAGGGCATGGTACGAGAGGCTGTCGAAATTTCTTCTGAACCATGGGCATACAAGGGGAAAAATCGACAATACCTTGTTTCTTAAATCTCAAGGAAAGCACCTGTTGATTGTACAAGTATATGTAGACGACATCATCTTTGGGTCTACAAATGCTCTCATGACCCAGGAGTTTGCCACCTTGATGAATGGAGAATTCGAGATGAGTATGATGGGAGAACTAACCTTCTTCCTGGGGCTACAATTTAAACAAACACCCTCAGGAACTCTAATTCATCAAAGCAAGTATGTTAAGGAACTCCTCAAGCGGTACAACATGGAAGACTCCAAAGAAATTGACACTCCAATTGCCACTGCAACAAAATTGGACCTGGATGAAAGAGGGGTAGCCGTGGAACAAAAGCTCTATCGAGGTATGATTGGTTCTCTCCTGTATCTCACAGCTAGTAGACCAGACATAGTGTTCAGTGTGGGACTCTGCGCCAGATTTCAAGCAAATCCCAAGGAATCACACCTCAAAGCAGTAAAGAGAATACTCCGATATCTTAAAGGGACCCAGGACTTGGGACTATGGTACTCCAAGGGCAGCAACTTCGATCTTATTGGCTACACAGATGCTGACTATGCAGGCTACTTGGTGGACAGAAAAAGCACTTCAGGTATGGCTCATTTTCTTGGAACAAGTCTGATCTCATGGTCCACGAAGAAACAGAACACTGTGGCTCTATCAACAGCAGAAGCAGAGTACGTTGCAGCTGGTTCATGTTGTGCTCAGCTACTTTGGATAAAACAACAACTTCAGGACTTTGGGGTAGATCTGGGTTGTGTTCCTATTCTATGTGACAACACTAGTGCTATTAACATAGCCAAGAACCCTGTACAACATAAGCGAACAAAGCATATTGACATACGGCACCATTTTCTTCGCGATTCTGTGGAAAGAGGTCTTGTATCTATTGTTCCACGGAGGATCAGATAGCTGATATTTTCACCAAAGCCTTAAGCAGAGAAAGGTTTGAAAAACTTAGGTTAGACTTGGGGATGATTAAGATTGCATGAACTCCCTCGGATAATTGACTAGACTTCAATGTGATAACGGATGCTAAGGTACTCTGTTAAAGCAACCTAATAATCATCATTTGGATTAACATGGTGTGTGACTCTATGTGCAGGTTTGGTTTCCTTACACGCAAAAACATTTGGAACAGGTCCCCTTAACCAGGTATCAGTAATTATGTATTTCACTTTCAATACTGATCTATAGACCAGGTATCCTAACCTGTTCCCTTACTGGCTATGCTGACACTCCCCACTTTTCCTTCTTGCCGCCCTTAGTCTTTTCAAGTGTCACTCCCCCCTGACAGGTTCAGAGAACCACTCATCATTCGTCTTCCGCCTTAAATGAAAACAGGAACTCTTCGAATTCCTCACCCCTTTAAAAGGACGGTTTTCATCTTTCCCTCCTTCATCCTATCTGAAACAATCTCTCACACCCGTCTCCATGGCATCCCCAAGCGACTCACAAAATACCTCCGTCCAAACTGCTCCTACTTCGCCCTCTCAAGCCATAATTGTTCATCCTAATGCAAACGTTCCTCCACCCCTTCGCATACATCTCTCTGACCTCGCTTCTTGGGGAGGCTTCTCCATCCGTTTTCCTGGGTTTCCCGGCGCTCTTTCGCCATTCACCATAATTCCCTCTCCATTGGCACCCGGCAACTCTCCGACGACGGACGATCCTGACAACCGTCCTAACCCTCCTTTCGTTCGTCTTCAACCCCAAAACATTGCAGTGGCACCCGTTGAAATCTCAGACGACCTTTCCTCTCCTGAACGGGTCCCTCCATCCAGTTCAATCAGAACCCCTCATACACGGAGTCGCAAACGCCAAGCCGATCTTGCTCTTCAACGGGCCATGCAACAGAGTAAGAAACCAAAACCTGGGTCTGTTTCTACTCCCTCAAGAAACCCTTCGCCTCACCTGGTTCGTGGGACCAGAAGAAAACATATCTTTCCAAAAGCTCCCCGCACTCTGCCTTCATCTTCCTCCTCTGAAAGCTCCTATATGTCTGGGTTCACTACATCTTCCTCCTCCTCATCCATGTCCGCCTCCTCACCAGAAAGACCCACCAGGACCTCTACCACCCCAAGCTCTTCCGCGCCTAAAAAGCCGACCAAGAAGAACCAGGTTCCTCAATCTACTCCACCTCCACCAAATACACCGGGAGAAATGCCTGCTACTCCTACTCCCCTTGCTCCAGAAACGTCTTCCGCATCTCTTGATCATTTTAAGAAGCGTTCTCTCATTCGGGGACGAGTGATCACTGGCTTTGGGGGCCCTGATATGGACACCTTACTGTCCAAAATTGCTCATCAGGGTTGGTCTGACCTGTTCCTTCAACAACACTCTCAGAGAAAAATGGCTAGGCCTGAGATGTATGAGTTCTATGCAAATGGTCGTATTCGCAATCTGGTTCTCTCTACGTCTGTTCGAGGTGTGCCCTTAACTCTGGCAGCCTCTGATTTCTCAAGAATTCTGGGGATCCCAAATGCTGGGTGGGATCACTATGTGCGCCATGAATGGCCTCCGTTGGACAACCTCCCCTCTGCTCTCGATATAACCACAAAGTTCTCAGGGAAGCCCAACTTGACTCACCACAGGCGAGTTCAGCGTAGGGAGATGTCATCTCTTCATCGTCTTTACTTTGATGTTGTCCACAAAGTTCTCCTGCCTCGACAGGAGCGTCGCTCTGAAGCAAGTTTCCTGGATCTCACATTGATGGAACTCCTAGATGCAAATGTTCCCATGAACTTGCCGTGTCTTCTCCTGAAACATATCCAACGGGTCCTCATACAGGATAGGAATGGTCATGCGCTTCCCTATGGGTTTTGGCTGGGACAAATATTTGAAGCTTACTCTGTCCCAGTCCATGTCTGGACCCTGCAGACCACAAAGGATGTCATTGGGCAAGTGAACCATGCGCTTTTACCTGGTTCTATACAGCGTACTGGTACTCCTCTGCATCGTCTCCAGCTTGAACTAGATGCCAAAACTGTTGAACTTTCTCAGGCCCAACAGCGCTTCACCCTGGAACGAGATGTCCTTTCTTCCAGAATCAACGTTCTTGAGGAAACTCTTCAGAAGGAGAGAGCAGAGCATGCGGAGGTTGTTCGGAAACTCACCATGTTGATCCCTTAAACCTGTTTCCTGGTTGTCTGGTCTGTGTCAGCTGTCCACCCTTGTTATGGTTAGGGTGCTAGTCTTGGTCTGTGGTTGTTTGTGTTGTGCTAGATTGCTGGTTACTTTTGTTAAGCCCTTCTCCATCTCTGTCTTTGTGTGCGAAGGGCTCCATATCGTATGTTCTTGTTAATACAATCCTCGTTTTTTCTTCATCATGTTATTAAGTTCGTCATAACTTTGCCTTACATATACGTATTCATTGATTTTCGATGATGTCAAAAGGGGGAAGAGTAAGTAAAAGGATAAGTCATGCAATATTTCTAACCCGTGTTTTAACCTTTGTTTTAACTGATGTGTGTTCAAGCTTTAGAAACAGGTTCATTATCCAGTGGTTTGTCATCATCAAAAAGGGGGAATCTGTTGGGGCACAGCGCATTACAGTTTTGATGATTGACAAAGAGCTTGAAACAGTTTCATGTTGGGGCACAGCGCATTACAGTTTTGATGATTGCCAAAGAGCTTGAAACAGTTGCAAGCAACAGTTCCCTGAACATGCACTAAAATATGCTGAAGATAAGATGCGCGATCAGGAGAAGTGGGAGCAGGTTACCTACTGCAAAAAGACTTCAAATCAAATCAATAAGTGAACGCTGAAGAGAAGAAGCAGAAGTCTTCTAATAAGAAAAGGATTGTGCTAAGAAGACTTATCCTAAAAGAAGAGGACTTCGACTAGGACTACTCAAGAATAACTATAAAGAGGGAAGCTGCAGCGGCTAGAGAAGCAGATTTTGAGGAGAGAAAAACAAGCGAGCTTTGAGAAGAAAAAACAGCTTAGGTTACAAAGAGAGATAACAGTAAACAAGTTGTTTTATTTTCGTTCTTCAAATCGTTGGATCTTAGGGCTATTGAGCTAAAGATCTAACTAAGGTTGTAATTGTTGTTGAAGGCTCTGTGATCTAGTGAAGTTGAAGTTAAATCCTGTGGAGCACAGGTCGTGGTTTTTCACCCTTTTTGAGCCGAGGGTTTTCCACGTAAAACTGCTGTGTCCAAGTATTTCTGCATCTTTGGAACACGTCTTATTTACCTGTTCCAACGACTAGGCAATAATTGTAGGGTGCGTGTTCCTATCATGTATCAAACCTTTCCTTCAAGTCTAACCATACCTTGTGTGCATTTGAGGCGTAGATAATGCTGCTCAACAGATCCTTTCCCACTGAGTTCATGATCCAAGACAAGACCACTGCATTAACCTTCTCCCACTGTTCATGCAGGGATGAATCAAACATCTCCTTCGAATGTCTTCCATCAATAAACCCTAACTTGCTTTTGCCTAACAGCCCTATGGTCATGGATCTACTCCATAATGCATAGTTCTCAGAACCTGTTAGCTGAACAGAAATTAACGAACTACCTGGAGTGTCCGCAGGGAAGAGATACAGCGGATGGTTGTGGTCTATCTCCACACGACTAAAATTGCTAGTTCCTGATGTTGCATGGACATTTTCAGTAGCCATTTCAGCACTTCTGAGGTCAAATTAGCTTTTCTGAGTTGAATCCCCAAATCTACACTTCTTCCGCAGCTTCTTCTTCTACTTCTTCTTTTCTTTTCTTTGTGATTCAGCTTCTCAAAGCTTGAATCTAGCACTTTGGATCAGTGCTCTGATACCATGATAGAATCTAGCTATTAGAATGAGAGAAGAGATTGAGAGGAAGAGAATTTCTCCATTAAGGAGCTCTGTAGAAGGAGCTCAAAATATCTAATAGTTTGTTACATGAGAAAGTGGAGCAGTGAGTGTATTTATACAGTAATTAACAGACTAATAACTGTTTCCTAACTAACTCTTTATTATTCTAACTAATCATGATTAGTGCTAACACTTCTCCATTAGCTTGTCATTAGTTTTCTCCTTCTCAACACTTTATCTATCGAATTATCCTTTTTGTCTCTATGACCTTAAGGCAGGACTCACACACAACAACTGCCTGCCAGCCCAACATAAGAAGCAGCACAGTTTTAACAACTCAAATGAAATTCAAAAACTTTTTTAGAAAATAAAAGTTGAAGTAGAGTTATGTTCTCAACAATCCCACAATTAAGTAAACCGACAGAGAATCAGTGAGTACTTCAGTTGTTACTCTCTGAATCCTCTGGACGTTCATTTGTTACTACCTGAATACACTGGTCGACGGTAGCCCGAAGCAGGGAATCATCGAAAGCGAGGGGAAAAGATTAACTTTTTATGAACATTTCACTCATCCCCCATCAAATCGTGAAGTATACGGACACGCTAATTGAAACAGAAAATGGAGCCGAAGATGTTACCGAGAAAATTAAGAAACTCGAAATGCTGAAAGCCAGCAAAATAGCAACAATTGAAAGTAAACCAGCAGAATATAGTCAAAATTCAAGCCCAAAATGGAGCCGAAGATGTTACTGACCAAATGAAGGAACCTTAAATACTGAAAGCCAGCCAAATAGCAGCAGGTCATTACTGGTTTGGTAGTAATATATATATTGCACTTCTTTTTAAAGAATAACAAACGAAGTAAATATTGTACAATGATATTTATGTTAATCCTTGTATAATTTCATTATATATGGAAATAATTAGTTAATGTTAAGGATTTTATTAGTTTTCTTCTTTGTTTTGTCTTTCATTCTTGTCTTAATTTTCTAAAAATGGATAAAGAACTTTTTAGAAAGATTCCTTCGAGTCCAATTCAACATGAATTTTTCGACTTATCACTCGCAGACTATTCAAGGCGTGCTTCAAATTCAATAATGGCAATTAAACATGATGATTGTGCTCGTTATGGAACTTAATTCACCACCTTACGACAAAAGTTGATCGAAGCAGCCATACACCACCTGTGTTTACATTCTTGAAGTCACTCCTCTCTTTCAGGATTCGCTTGCCCTTGAAGTAAGATCAAGCATATCATGAGCTTGAACAAGTTGATATGTTTTTTTTAATCCCTATATGGGAGGAAAAGAAAAGTGAAATGTCAAGTCCCAATAAGATTCTTCACTTTACATCAAATTAAACTACTTGTTTTACCATTTGTACAAGCCCCATCAATTCTAAGAAATATTATTTTTTTCATATATAATAAACAAATAAAAATAAAATACAGAGAGTATTTATTCATCTATATATTTAAAGGTTAAACCACTTTATTACTCCATGACATAGGAAAAGAAAAACACGATTTACATGATCACTTGAAATCTGTTATCAAGCAGATATGGTTTATATACTTTGTCCATTTTAATTTATCTGTCACTTCTCTTTTTAATTTATTTAAACAATTTTTTCAGTAATTTTAATTAATAGAAATATATTATATGTTTAAAACTATAATTATCACTATTTTAGTACATCTCTACTTAACTTCAATCTAAGAGCACACAATTTAAAATTTCATCTCAGAATCAGAAAACAAATTAAAACAAAAGATATATGATATTTTATTGCAACATAAACTTATCTACATATATACTTCAATCTTGAGTCCTTACTGTTACAGATCGAGATTCTTACGCTCGCCAGCACGCTCGTATGGCATCTCTTCGTGACATTACAATCATCTTCTCTCAAACTTGAAGCTCCTTCTTCATTTTTCTTCAAGAGAATTATCTCATGGAGATGTTGTTTTCAAAATCTAGAAGCTTAAATCATATTTTGCAAAGGAGATCAAGAAAATGCTGGCACCAATACTGTAGGAAAAAGTCTAAAGCCATTTTCATACTCCTCCCAAGACTCAATGCTCATAAGACCATTCATCTCAATCAATTATCTCATTCGTCTCATAAAGACTCTCATTATTTCGTCACCTCTATCACAATCGGGACTTCCGGTCTAACATATCAATCATCTCATTAACTCAATTCTCAATCAATTTCTCAAAAGAGCTTTGACCAATTATTAGGAGGACAATCAATTAGACCAATCTTTAGAGTTCAATTATGAATACTCACAGGACCATTAAGTTCTATCAAAACCTATCATCATGCTCTCATCAATCACAATCATCATTCTCAATTAAGGCTCTAGACGGATTAGGTTCATCCATGCAATCTTTTATAAAATATCATATAGGATTTATGCAATAACTCATGAAAAGTATTTAATCCGTAAAATTAAGTTTATGATGATCATCAACATATGAAAATACATGGAATGTATATAATTTACAAGAAAACCTTCAAAAAAAACATGCATGAAGACTCAATACTTTCACAATCCATCTATCACTATCCAAGGGGCACATGGAAAAATAATTCCATGTTGTAGGTAGCGGAGTTTGACAATCAACTTTGCTGGAATTCTCCTTAATTCCCTTGAATCCTCGCTTTTCCTCTCTTATCCTTAGCCCTAGTCTTCGTTAGTAGTTTAGAAAGACTTATGAATGAATGTTAAAAATCCTTTTTACACTCAAAACGACCTATTTTGATTGTGTTTTAAGTTTAGAAGGGGTTGAAAAAAGTCTGGAATGCCCCTCGTTACAAATTAAAAAATTTCGCTTCGGTGTACCAAGTCCGCGACTCCATTTTAGGGGTTTTGCGCTGAAAATTTTCTAATAGAGTTTTCTAATCCCGTTGAAAATATTGGGATCACATCCAAATGTAAGTATGCGATAAGTCCACTTCGTGTGCCTGTCACACACTTTTCTGGAATCGCGTTTTCGCATCGAAAAATTATCATTTTGATTCTGTTGCTCTAAAAATCAACCAAGACCATTCCCCCACATAATTTTTCGTACTGATTGCAATTCCGGCCTCAGATTGGCCATCGGAGTTTGGGAGGACACGTTATGCAAGCATCTCTCATCTAGAGGTATTTTGGTAATTTTACTAGGTGTTACACAAAACTCCAAAATAAATCACGAAAATAAGAAGTGCAAATGAAGTAAATTAAATTCAGAAATTTAGACAAAAAAACACGAAATTGGATCCCATAAATTTATCAGTCCTCAACTATAACATCTTCGATTTTGCAAATTAATAATAGTGATATTGAAATTCGTTTCATAATTCAATGAATAAAAGCTGTTCAATTGTTTTTTTAAAAAATTTTTGGGTCGAAGATTTTAGGGGTTTTGTGAAAGAATTGCTGAGATGGCGAAAGAAATCGAACTTGATGCACAAAGAAATTGAATGAAAAGCATAAAAAAATCATATAACATTTATAAACTACCACAAAACAGCAGCGATGAATTGAAAACTCACGTGAGATGAAGAAGTCTAAATCGAAAGAAAGAAAGAAGGTCACAGTGAGAAATAAAAAAACAATCATGATAGATATTGAAGTGAGAGAATGGGGCTTTCATGACGCAGAGAAACCAACACGTATCAATTTGCGCTGAAATTATCGGAGTAACCTTTGAACGACAAGCTGGTATGACAACAATCAATTACTTTCTAAGCGACTTTTATATTATAATCATATACAATGAACAAGTAAAAAAAATACATAGAGTATTTATTTATATTCATCTATATATTTAAAGGTTAAACCACTCTATTACTCCATGACATAAGGGGAAAAAACATGATTTACGTGATCACTTGCAATCTCTTATCAAGTAGATATGGTTTATATACTTTGCCCATTTTAATTTGTCTGTGTCTCTTCTTCTTAATTTGTTTAAAAAAAAACTTCTTAGTAATTTTAATCAAAAAAATTTATGTGATATGTTCAAAACTATAATTATCAATATTTTAGTACATTTTCTACTTAACTTTAATTAAGAGCACAAAATTTAAATTTTTTAAAATTTCATCTCAAAATTAAAAAAAAAACAGATTAAAACGAAGAAAATATATAATATTTAAATGCAACATAAACTTGTCTATATATAATATTTAAATACAACATAAACTTGTCTACATATAGACTTCAATCTTGAGTTCTTACAATTATCTTCTCTCAAACTTGAAGCTGCTTCTTCATTTTTTCATCAAGATAATTATCTCAAAACTATACATAGAGATGTTGTTTTCAAAATCAAGAAGCTTAAATCATATTTTGCAATGGAGATCAAGAAAATGCTGGCACCAATATTATAGGAAAAAGTCTAAAGCCATTTTCATACAGCAGATGAGACGTTTTGAAACCATCAAAGCTGGAGAGCAACTTGATACATGCAACTATGATGAAGATGATCAGGTAATATCTCGCAGACAAACACTATGTGATTTCTTTTCATCATTTAAATCTAATTTGATGAACAAAGTTATCTTATATATGCACTACATTAATGGAAGCTAAGGTGCACTAACAAGTACTCCATTGAATTAGTTAAACAATAACAATATATCTAGTGAAATCTCATAAATGGAGTTTGGAGAGGGTAGAGTGTACGCAGATCTTATCACTATCTCAGAGATAAAGAGTTTATTTTGGAAGACCCTCAGCTTAAATATATCAGTTCCAAAAGCAAAAAATAATTAGTCAATGTGCGGAAATAACATGAACTTAATACGCAAATTTTGAGAATTAATGCAAATCAAGATATCTTAACTTGGTCTCAACTAGCAACTGAACATTTCAACTCATTTAATTGTATCTCATGAACATTTGCTGATATAACACAGATTTTGGAGAAGCCAAGATGATCATTTTGTAAGTTAGCATGTCTTGGAGGAACCAAGATGGTCATTTTATAAGTGAGAATGTCTTAAAAAATAATTTAAAATATTTAAATATGCATACTCAAAAATTAAAATATTTTTTTGTTCGATTTAAATCAAATTTAAATATCTCTTATATAATATGCTAAAAAAGAAAATCACAAATTTATATTTTAGTACTCTTAAAGATTATAGCCTAATGAACTGACCTGACAAGTTGGCCACCTGGCATTAAAAGTATTTTCGATATGTCTTAATTACATATTTAGCTTGTGATTTGCATGTTAAAAGAATTTATTTCTTTTTTGAAATTTTTATGTTATTTATAACACTATATAGTATGAAATCGGAAAATATGATGAATTATAATTAAAAAAAAAAAAGAAAATTATGATGATTATGTAGAAAATATTGTACAGAATGTCAGCCACATTCTTTATTGTTTTCTCTAACATTAAATAATGCAAATTTTATAGAGTGATGTGATTTGCTAGATGACACAAATTTACTTGTTTATTTAATTCCACAAAGGAAGTATTTTGTCTCTTTCAATTATGTGGTGAATTATTTTTGGGTTTTGACGTAGAATTCAAATTACCCAAATGTCATAAGGCACTCTTGCTTTATGATTTCACAATTGTATAGGTACTTTTGATTTTATTAAAATATTTATAATTATCAATATCTTTTTATAACAGAAGTTTTTTTTTTTTTTTGAAATATTAATATCACTCTATTCAATTTTTGTTGCTGGTCATTTTTATTATGTAAAAAATACTTTTATATTAATATTTTATGTTAGTTATGTAAATATAAAAACAAAGTACATTATCAACATTTTTTTAACCATATATTAATGATTTATTATCAGTTTGAACACTTGTAATCAAACATGGTACTATTTATTTATAAAATCAGCTTCAAACCTATACAGAAGTTCTTAAAACACTTGATGTTTACTAGATACAATTAATTAGTTAAGATAAAAGAGCTCTAAAATTATAAGTTGGTCAAATTAACTTTTAAATATATATTTGATTATCTATGTATTTGATAACTATCAAATGTGATAACAAGTTAAACCAGTAAAATATTATAAGTTGGTGATTCTCAATTTATGATTTTACATCTTATAATTTTTTTGATCTGATCAAATATTTTATGTATTTATCCCTTTAACCTTTTGTAACCTTTCTAACTATAGTCTTCCAAAAATATAATTATCTTTATTCTATTTTTATTATTCATCATTCTTATGTAAAAGTACTTTTAGATTATATTTTTTGTAAATAGCCTTACAATATTGCCGTACTTTTAACAGAAAAGTGTTTATAACCACCAAGCTTGTCTGCCGAAGTTTCCAATTTGCTTATTTAAAAAGAAAAAAAAAATCGAAGTGCTTGCTTTTGGAGACGAAAAAGTTTGTATTTTGCTACTATTTAAAAATATTTCAATTTTTTCTTAAAACATGATCAAACACCTCAATTCTCGAAAATAAGCATTTTTTAAAAATAAAGGTTTACTTCCTCAAAACTTGGTTCTTATTATCAGATTCAATACTTTTATCCAAACACGCAAATTCTTATTTATAAAATCAAATTTTCACTTAAAAAATATTTGTGGACATATTAATGCTTATCAACAATTTTTAATGAGGTAACACAAGCAAGCTCTTACTACTGAATCAGCAAAGCTTGAATTTCCCTGGAGGAAGGATTCCAATTACATCCAGGATGAAGTTCATCTCAGAGTCATCTGAAAAGAGGCTACCTTGTTATCGAGTCCTCGATGATGAGGGATATCTAATTCCAGGCACTATATTTGAGCAGGTATACGACTCAACATATTTAATTTTTAATTAATTCAGATGTGTTATATTTGGACTATTTTCAGAACTTTGTACTGTCAAATATGGAAATGAATGGATTAACAATGTACATCAGGTAAACAAAGGGCTAGCAATAAATATGTATTCAACAATGGTAGCACTTGAAACAATGGACAAAATTTTCCATGAAGCACAAAGACAAGGGAGGTTATCTTTCTACCTAACCAGTACTGGAGAAGAAGCTATTAACATAGCTTCTGCTGCAGCTCTCACACCAGATGACATTGTGTTGCCTCAGGTACTTAGTTTTTGTCCATGTGAGTTCTTGGCGAAAATCAGCCTTTCTTTAGTTTCAGATCAGCAACAGGTGCCTTGAGCACCTCTTATATGTGTTGCAGTATAGGGAGGCAGGGGTTCTTTTATGGCGCGGCTTCACTCTTCAAGAATTTGCAGACCAATTATTTGGAAATAAAGCTGATTATGGAAAAGGCAGGCAAATGCCTATACATTATGGTTCTAATAAGCTCAATTACTTCACTGTTTCCTCTCCTCTCACGTATGATTTTTCAAATCCTTTTCCCCTAATTTGCCAGTACAAGTTATATAACAATAATTAGCAATTCACAGCTGCAAATTCCTTCTTTTTTTTTTTGGTTAATTTCAGCACACAGCTTCCACAGGCTGCTGGTGTGGCATACTCTCTAAAAATGGATAAAAAGGACGCTTGTGTTGTG
The DNA here is from genome assembly GCA_029948455.1 of Solanum rostratum. Lineage (NCBI taxonomy): Eukaryota > Viridiplantae > Streptophyta > Magnoliopsida > Solanales > Solanaceae > Solanum > Solanum rostratum. The sequence continues at coordinate 57,092,950 of CM057047.1, read as the reverse complement.
GTTTATTTTGGTGACGGTAGCTCCAGTGAGGTGATATAATCGCACACAGTTGATTTCTCATATGGTCATCTAATTAATTATATATTATCTCAAAAAATCACTTTCTTTGTTAAGAAAATTAAAATCAAGAAGAAAGATTATTTTATGAGATAATAAGGTGACCATATGAGAAATTATTAACATGATTTTCTTTCTTAGATGGAATTAGTGAATGGTTTAACTTGTTTCTATTGCAGGGTGATTTCCATGCTGGTATGAATTTTGCAGCAGTAATGGAATCCCCTGTCATTTTTCTTTGCCGCAACAATGGATGGGCCATTAGCACTCCTGTAACAGAACAATTTCGAAGTAAATTCCAACTTCATTCAATTTATTAATTTCGCCATTTTTAGGGTCTGTAATTTACTACAACGCAAAATATTGAAACGTCTCACATACTTTTCAATTTCAGGTGATGGTATTGCTGTTAAGGGGCAGGCATATGGAATCAGAAGCGTTCGCGTAGATGGCAATGATGCTCTAGCAGTTTACAGTACTATTCGTGCTGCTCGTCAAATGGCAATAAAAGAGCAAAGACCAATATTAGTTGAGGTGAAATTTAACTCCTCCGTTACTACCTCTTGTTCATATTATCTGTCGTCTTTTAAGAATTTTTACACATCCTCTAAGACGACATACATTTACTAGTCGTATTTGTCAAAACTACTTAACTTTTTATCCGAGTAACAAGGATGAATATGAAAAAAAAGTTTAACTTTGTAGTATTCCATAACACACTGCAGGCCATGACATACAGAGTAAGCCACCATTCAACATCTGATGATTCAACAAAATATCGTTGCGTAAAGGAAATAGAGCAATGGAGAACAGAAAAAAACCCCATAACCAGATTCAGAAAATGGATTCAGAGAAATGGCTGGTGGGCTGATCAAAATGAAATTGAACTTCGCGGAAACATCAGAAAACAGGTTCAACATTTAACCACCTTTCGTACTAAAATCTACCAAAAAATTTATTATGATTTGTTTTGGCTCTGTTCTTTGATATCTTAGGTAGTGGAAGCAATTCAATCTGCAGAGAAATTGGAGAAACCTCCATTGACAGACTTATTTTGTGATGTTTATGACAAAATTCCATCAAATTTACTAGAGCAAGAGAGGTATATTAGAGATACTATTAAAAGAGACGCAAAAAAGTATCCTTCTGATGTTCCTTTCTAGGCTTATTTCCCCTGATTTTCGCAATATATTAAGATTGGATTATTTGTAATATTCCATAGAATTTTTGTTGTATTCGGCTCAATTTTTTTAATAAAATATTGGACTGAGTTTAATCGCAAATTTGCAATTCCATTAAGAGAAAGAGATCACTATTTGGATTTCTCTTCCTTTTCCTTCTTCATTTCCAGCTAATTCACTGTTGCAAAATCAAATTGAATGAATCTGTGGAGTGAATTTGCCTAGAATAAGTCATGTGAGAGTTGGGATTTCCTATAATGTTCTTAGGATGAATCATGGAGTGTGTGAAGAGAGTGAGCTATACTATAATGATTAATGGGTAGTCTTCAGAACCCTTTGATGCAAAGAAAGAATATGGCAAGGAGCACTCAACGACGACATCACCTGGGAGATGGAAAAAGTTAGAAACATGAGAGGAAAGAAAAAATGAAGTTAGTAGATCTTAGCAAGGAAGAAGTTCTGGTCCGGCATGAAGATCCAGCCACAAAAAGAAGCAAGCACTATCCAACGATCCTGAGAATACAACTATATGAAGAAGACAAATCAAGAGAGTAGAGAAGGAAGGCAAAAAGATAGATATAGAGAGCAAAAGCAAGATCTTACTTTGATAGCTGAATAAAAGATGAAAAACGAATGCTCAAGTATTGAAGATTAATTGTCGAAAGAAGTAGGAATTATAGAGAAATGCTTTCCCAAGGGGGCAACATCTTCTGACAGGGCGAGTAGGTGGAGTGAAAGGGATTAGGAAACCCTAGCATTATTTACTTGGTTTTACGCTAAAAATCGAGTTGATGTCCGATATTGGACTTTTGCAATATTTATGTGTTAGTTTGTGGATCAGATTTGGGTAATAGGCCAAAATGAGTTTATAATTCGGTATTTTATCTATTAATAAAAATCCAAAGTTTTTTAAAAAGAAAAAAAAAGGATTGAGGCAAAGAAATCCAATCTCCCCCTACTTAATAGTTTTCTATAGCCATGGAGTGCCGTAGCAAGTTGTTGAATAATTTTAAGGACTAATGAATTCAAGTATCATTGTAGATGTTCAAAATTAGGTGTTGTAAAATTGAGCTTTGTTGATGAACTCCTCTTATTCTTTAGTGCTGATCTTAACTCTGTTAGCATGTTACAATAATGTTTCACTATTTTCACTGAAGCTTCTGGATTACAATCAAACTTGGACAAAAGTTTAACTTATTTTGGTGGTACCATATAGGCAGTGTAATCTTGAATCTTATATCACCTTGATTTGACACTAGGAACCCTTCCTTTGAAGCATTTAGGGATCACTCCGTCTGCTAAAAACTTACTCTTGTGCAATATAGTTTACTTATTGAGAAGATCACAGCAAAAATTACCTCATGGACAGTCAAAAAACTATCTTATGCAGGAAAGATACAATTGTTCAATCAGTTCTTTTTTATATTCAAGCCTATTTGCTTAGTTATTTGTTATCCTCTCCAAGGTGCTTAAACATATTGATGCCCACTGTAGAAGTTATGTATGGTGAAGCATTAATAGTATTAAGAAAACCTAGGTGCCTTGGGAAAGAGAGTGTTCTCCAAAACTAGTTGGTGGCCTCAACTTAATTAATCTTCACTTATGGAATAAGGTTGCCATTGCTAAACATTATTGGGACCTGGAGGACAAGTTGTGGCTTAAGTGGGTCCACTTCTATTATATTAAAAGTATTTTTTTTTTCAAAAACTTTTAGGGGTTAAACAAATTTACTCACAGTTCTAGCCTAATATCTTAAGGAGTAAAACTATAATTAGACAACTATACTTTCACTTGCTAGAGTTTCAATAAAGAGTTCAATTTCGCTTAGACCAAAGGCAATTTTTACTATGTGGTTACAACTAAGCTAAGCACCACAGATAGACTCAAAAAATGGGGGCCAGATGTTGATTGAAAATGTATCTTATGCCAACTCCATTAGATCTAGAGATCATGTATACACAAGTTGTGTATTTAGTCATCCAGTCTAGTGGAAGTTACTACGATGGTTTAATGTGTTCAAGTTTCTTAGAATAATTATGATCAATACGTCTTGGGAATCATAGGCTCTGCTAAGGGAAAAACTCAAATTGCCCTTATGTCATTTGAACTGAGAGAAACCAAAGGATCTTTAAAAGCAAGACTTGAATTTATTGCCAAGATCGTTTATATTTGTTGCGTTAGGACCAACCAGAAGACTATGCAAGACATTCGTCAATTTGTATTTTAACTTCCTAGATTCATGGTATCTTTGCTTTGAGAATAGCAATTTGTGTCATGGCTTAGCTATTGATTTGTAACTGATACATCTGGTGATTAATGCAATCTTGTTCGTTACAAAAAAAAAAGTCAAATTGAATCTCTTTTCGTACTTCCCAAGTAATAACTACTTTAGAATTCATTTGCTAGGTTCACGAATAATCATATTACCTTTCTCAACAAGGTTGCATTCTTCATTACTAGCTTGTACACATACTATTCTAGGTCTACTTAATTAGCTACGGACTTGTCACATTATGTCAAAAATACCCTAAAGTTCCTCCGTCAAACTGTAGGATGAAACCATCTCTAAAAAATCAAAAATTTTGGTTAGAGCAGACATATGCCAAACTTGAATACCTCCAAAAGTCACAGGTAGAACACGTGATAAAAAGACTCAATTTTAAAAATACTAAACATGATACATATTTCTATGTAAAAGAATTTAAAAAATTGCTCATATTTATAATTTTTTAATTAAATTGATTCATCTAATCTTTCACAACCCATTATGATGAAAAATTTAACATTGATCACTATCTAGTATTTATTATTAATAAAATTAACCCCAAAAAAAACAAGGGAAAGGGACATAAACCTAATATCTAATCTTGATGGTTACACTAATCAACTACTTTCATTGCTTATTTTTACTTGTGACACTTAAACTTAGCATGCCGATTAAGAAAATAATAGCTGACATGAATATTTTATTATTCTGTCCATATTAATTAATGTTATGTGTTATGTCTTGGATAATAATTTGTAGAATAAGTAACTAATATTAAGAATAGCAGATAATTATCTTTTTTTAATATGTTATATTAAAAATGACAAATTAAATAAAAATAAAAATTTATTTTTAAAATAATGAATCAATAAATATTAACACAGTATTTTGCTAAAGACGATATAACCAAAGAACTAGGGCCCGGTTAATAGGATAACTACCTACCTTGCACTTAAGATATGAGAACTGCTCTTATTTATTGTCACACCCCGCTGTAAAAAGGTTTGAAGGATTTATTAAATTAAAGTGATAATTTTAAAAATAAATTATTTATTAAATTTGTTATAATTGAGTTTTGATATTGTAAGTCATCTTTATTTGAATTTTCAATAAAAAAAAAGTTTAACTTCTAAATTTATGGTCTGCAAATTAAAAGTTCGAATAAAAGATTTGGTTAATCAAGGAAAGTGTCAGATCATTTATTTGTTTACTTTCTCTCTCTTTTCCTCCTATTTTACATATCTAGCTTTTTCTGCTTATGGGTTTTGTGACGAGGGTTCCTAAGAAATAACCCCTCTTCCTCTATGAGGTAATGGCAAGATCTGCGTACATTCTACCCTCCCCAGATCCCATTTGTGGAATTTCACTGAGTATGTTATTGTTGTTGTTGAGGAAAGTGTCAGATAATATTAGGCCTAAACTATAATTTTGGATTGTCTTTTATGGTTATCCCAGAGAATAATTAGTTTAGGGGGCTAGAAGCATTAGCCTCACCAAATAGCCATTTCGAATTAATTTTTGTTTTCAGGAACATAATTCCACACATACGACAACAATAACATACTTAATGAAATTTCACAAGTAAAATCTGGGGAGATAGAATACACGTAAACTTTACCACTACCTCATAAAGTAGAGAGGTTGTTTCTTGGGAAACATAACTCTACACATGGCACACATTTTATTTGAAAAAAAAATTGCAGAAAAAATAGTGAATTTTAGAAAAAAAAAATATTGTGATGAGTAAAAAAAATTATTCAAACAAAATATTTACATATACTCTAGCAAAAATACTATATGAACGGATGAGGTGGAAAGTGAAAGTGCAGGGTCTTGGGGATCAGTGTTTTCAAAAACGTTTTCAGGGCGAGTCTCAAGATGAGTCGTATAAAAAATAAAAATAGGGTGTAAATTAAAGGCCCAGATCTATATGATATAAGTCCTAAAATTTGGGACATAAGCCCTGAGCATAAAAACGTATGTCCCAAACGTAAAAACGCACACTAAGCATTATTTTTTTATTTTTATTATTTTTAAACTAATTTTTTATAAATCATATTTGTAATGATGAATATAATGATATTTATAGTTTATGCTATCATATTTTTTATGTTATACAATATTTTCTAAAATATATATAAGAAAATAAAGCAACTCTCTTGATTTTTAAATAATTGTGCCTCAGACTAGTAGGATAGAATTTTCATAGCATTATATCCCTTACACAACTTTATTTGAAATATATAAATATTAATCAGTGCAAATATTAAAAATTATCTCTACTTCATATGTTATTGTTGCTATTATTTACAGAATTATTAAAAATTTTATTTTTACTTATTTTCTTAATATTAAAATCATAAAATTTAAAATATATGAGATATACGTCCCGTAAATTCATCAAAACTTGCCCCCCGTTTCTCAAGACTCAGGCCAGGAGATACTATAGTAAACGTTTCGCCTGACGTTTTAAAATATTGGTGGAGACTCTGATGGTCAAACATTGGGAATGGGGAATGTTGGGTGGTAACTTCTGAATTGTTTGTTTTTCTATGAAGTTATTTTCCTCTAGAGAAGCTTTCTTTTCCCTAAAAAAAATATTTTTAAAATATTATGATCAAGCAAATATGAAAAACTTAAAAAAAAAAAAAAATTCCTAAACCAAACAACACTCTAAAATTCAATTAAAAACACATGATTATATATATTTCTTAAAAGTGTCTATATTTTCCTAATGCTCAACTGATCCTAATATTTGTGTAATATTCATTAACGAGCAAGGGTGTTTTTAATGATCCAATTATAAAAAAAAAATCAGAAAAATAGATCCCACGAATAACATTTTCCCTTCGTATCAAACACACCCTTAGCTAGCATTTGGCAAAATTTCTAAATATTTTTGGCAAGTTATTTTTAGGTGAAATTTAGATTTTGAAAAAATATTTTTTAAAAGAAATATAATTTATATCCATAAATTTTAAAATTACTAAATATATCCATAAATTTGTATCATCATTTTGTAGTAAAGATGTTCCATGAAAAGATAAGACAACTAATTAACATAATTATTATAAATTGAAAAAAAAGAAAAATATTATTAATTTACATACCAAAAACTATTATTATTACGTATAATTGAAAGTGATGTCGGAGAACATGCTTGGATTAAAATTATACAAAGTAGGTATATGACAATATAAATTTTGTACAACAAATTAGGATTGAAATTTAATCTAAAACTATAAATGATGGGTCTTTTTATAAAATATAAAAATTGGAGATAATTTTTAAAATTTTCAAATGCTAAATTTTGGAACAAGTTCTAACTTTTTTAAAACTTAAAAATCTTAGAATATTTGTCAAATATATTTATCAAATAATAATTACCAAATAATAATAAATTATATATTTGCCAAGTAATTTCACTAATGAATAGAGTCATAGGGAAAGTCATGTGTCAGGTGGTCAAAAACCTCGCCTTTCATATAGTAGTAAGAGCTATTCACTTTTAGAAAGTTAAAATGTATTTTTATCAAAAACTATTTTAGTAATTTTTTTATTATACAATTTTTTATTTAAAAAACAAAAATAAAATCAAAAGAATATTACTAATGTTATTTGAATTATGTGAAACAACACTTATTTTAAAATTAAAAAAGGCATCATTTACTTTGCAACAGAGAAAATATAAATTTCAATATTTCACATAATAAATGTTTTCGATAAGGTGGTTGTGGGTTGCCAACTTGGTTTTTAGTACTTTCTGGCATTTACTTTTATTTATCCATAATAAATTTTGCGCACTTCTTAAAAATAAATCTTACTCCATCAGTTTTAAATTATTTTATCCTTTTTTTTTTAAACTTTACACACTTTCTAACAAATACTCTTTTTAATTCATATTAAATAAATTATTAAAATATGACATGTTAATAATTTTTTAAATTGAACAAGTAAAATAATAATGAATTAATATGAAACGAAAAGAGTATTTGTTTTGTATGAGAAATTGAAAAGCCAGCAAAGTGAGATTGACCTGTGAAATGGGAAATATAAATGAGCCCACGTTCAGTTTTAAGTGCAAGTAGTTGCAGTGTTGTATCTTGTACTAAAACCGGAGGAGATATTAATTCAAAAGAAAATATTCTTTCGGTTCATTTTTATTTGTTACTGTTTCGCTTTTTTAGATTAATTTGATTAAATTTTAAAGTTAATTGAAGTAGCTAAAATCTAAAATTTAGATGATTGAGAACTATACGAAAAATACTATGAGTTGCAATTTTTCTCATATTAATATGAAGAAAATTACATCTTAAAATGTTTATGAAAGTTCACGTAGTTTGACCTTGATAAGTGAAATATTGACAAATAAAAATAAATTGAAAGAGTATAAAGGGTACAAATGCCTAAAACAATAAACCATAAAAACCATCACCTATACCCAAAATGTCCCTATCTGGTAGGAAAGAAGGGATATTATAGCTCCAAAATTAACGGCCAGGACAATTAGGATTCAATAAATACAACAAGGATAAATTTAAATTATTTAATATATATATTAAGGGCTCATTTGGTAGTTTAAGCTATTAATAATGTAGAGATTATTATGAGTATTATTTTATACATGTATTAATTGTGTAGGGATTAGTCATATATATATGTATTGGTTATTCCACCTTTTGTCATGTATGAAATTATTCATAAATTTCATCATAACTTATATATGTATTAGTTATATGAGTTTCTAAATTGTCAACCAAACGTTGTATCAATTTTATAGATAAGTAACTTATTTCATATCTACCTATCAAACATAGTATAAATTATATAAAACTTAATGCAAAAATAACTTATTCCTTATCCAACTATCAAACTACTCGTAAAATGATTTTTGATCGTTTTTCGTAATTTTAAAGCAAGGAGATTTCCATGAGAAATTCTCACGATCATATTTTGTACTCCCTTAATTTTATTCTATGAGTTTTCTCCTAGTTTGATGGAATACGGAATTTAAGAAAATTAAAAAAAAATTGAATTAAAGATCCTAAACTCAACAGGTGTACAAGATATTAAATGTCTTTTGAATTTTATAGTTTCTGGCATGTCCGTGAATTATTAAAATTACGAAATATATAAAGTATTCTCTCTGTCTCATATCATATGAGTATCTTTTTATAAATATGTGTCCTATATTATATAGACATTTACTAAATTAGGATAAAATTAATTATTTTTTCTCATTTTATCCCACCATTAATATAGTATTTGAAAATTTTAAGAGGCTGATTAATTACTTTCACATTCAAAGAGTAAACTATTCCTATATAAATATATTTTTCTAACTTAATTTAATATATATTAATATAAATAAAGTGTAAAATAGAAAATTTACATATAATATGAGACAGAGATAATAATATTCTATCTAAAACAGGGAAAAAGTAAAGTAAGAGACATGGCATCCGTTTATCTTGTGATATCCTGCTCCTATATAATGGGCATAGATAGTTTTTGTATCTCCACAGTATACATACTTCAACCTTGAGCTCATCGACTAATTAATACATATACAAAAGTTTCCATGGCAAGTTGGTTTTTAAGAAGTTTAAATAATCATGCTGTTACAAGAAAGCTGCCGATGGCTTTTTCCGGCGAGGTTGTCGTTCGGAGACTCTTCCGGTCGATGGAAGCTGGACAGAAACTCGATCCCTACAGTTGTGAAGATATTGATTACCAAAATCAGGCAACATTATTTGAACTGTCTTTCTTTTTTTCTCTTTCCTTGGTTGAGCAGGGATAATTGTATAGAAAATACTTTTTAACTTGACGCAAGTTATTAAGATTTTGTCCTCCAATTATTGACAGTCTTAAAAATATTTTTTATTAGACTAACTAAGCTAAAATACACTCCCTAATTTGCCACAAGTGTTAAAAACACTCCTTAACTTGACAAGAATTTAGGGGTATATTTTTCACTCATGTTGCAAAATCGAGGGTATATTTAAGTTCGATTATGTTATAAACATAGTCAATAATTCAAGGACGAAATAATAATTCATGCTAACTTTAGATCTATTTTCAATACTTCTCTATATAATTTATAATAGTCATTGAACTTGTAGAAATATTCTACTAAAGTAACTTTTAAATATATAATCCATACCGCTGAACTTGTTATTTAAAAATTTTTAATAACAAATTTTATTTATACACAAGAAAATTCATACCATGTGTAAGAATTTTATACAAGATTAATTAGTTACTGTTATTGCTAATTTATTAGAAGGGTGAATCTTTATAAAATTATGTATATTTAAAAATTTAATTATAATAACATGTGATTGCAAATGTCTATTTAAAAAAAGAGTATAGAGATATGTGACTTATTAATACAATATTTTAAAATCTTACAATACCTTATTTATAAACTATGATTCACTCATTAATCGGTAAGCCACTATTAGAGTAGGGAAGTTTGGATAGTTCTCATAAATTATGAGATTTTAATTTTACGTTTATAAGAAGAAAAAAAATCCAACTCCAAAACTTCAAATTACATGTCCTAATAAAATCTCAACTTCAAATTAATTTGATTTCAACTCATGCTACGAGAAAACACAAAAATTATCTTTTTATTCGAAGAGATAATCATATTTTTGTAAATCTGTTTCCCTAATCCACACTAGGGATCATACAATATTTCCAAAAAGAAAAAGAAAAAGGGTGATCACGGGTTTTCTTACTCCTACATAATGAGTATAGATAGTAAGTAAGTACCTGCCCATGATCAAGGACAAAGCCAACATACAATGAGGGGTTCATCTGAATTTTCTTCGACGAAAAATTCTGTTATTTATATAAGGTCAAAATAATTTTTTTATGTATATATAATAGATATCGAACTCCTTCGATTAGTTTATATATTTACTTTTCTAAATTTTAAATTTCTCAATTTAAATCCTGATTCCGTCACTGATACTCATGCCATAAGAACCCATACAATAAGAATTAAAGACCAACATACATAAAAAGGTTTCAATATAATGGCAAGCTGGTTTTAAGAAGTTTAAATAATCATGCACATATTTCTGACAAGGTGAAAACTAACAGAAACGTTGAATTTTTTATAAAAATTTAATACATGTATCATCCATTTTTAGAGTGAATACCCATTAACCCATTATAAAAAATTCATTTAACCCATTTTCAAATGGGTCTTTGAAAAAATAAATTATATTCATATAACTAAAGAGAAATTAAGGTGCAGTTTATATATACGACTTGATCAATATCATGCATATCGACTATATTAAACAATATAGTTTGTTATTTCAGTTAAAAAAAATGAGAAGATTGTTAAAGTTTATAGAGAGACACAATTAATTAAACTTTGTGCTCAGTTAATATATATTACTCTCTTTCTTTTCATATTACTTGTGCACGTTATAATTGGTAATTTGCTAAATCAAGATATAATTAATTTAATTTTTCTTACTTTTCCTTTAAACAAATTAATTTTCTTTGGAAATATAATCATTGTAAAGTTCTTTACAAAATAAAAACCATTTATTGTTAATTTTTACTATTGATAAATAAGGCACATAAATATAGATCGAGTATAATAAAAAGAGTAAATAAATAAAGATACTATATTTTTTATTTATAATCTATATCTATACTATATTAAAAGCATGCCATTAAAAATGTTGTTGAACTTTTTGCCCTTCATTAAAAGAACAAAACCCTTTATTAAAAGATTTCTCTTTAGACAAAATCATTTTTATTTTATTTTTTATTTATTTAGTTTCAAGATTCATTTTTGAATTAAATTTTCTTTATATTCAGAATTAACTCTTGATTTAAGACTATTTTATATAAATAATTATCTATGATTATCAAGGAAAAAAAAATTTTTATTATTTTAATATTTAAGATTTTAAAATTAACTAAAATTTTGATTCTTTTTTAATTAATTAATTAATTATTTAGCTTCTAATTATTATATTTTGAGTATCATAAAATATAGGTGCAATAGGAAGTACACTAAACTAGCATATTAAAGATATGTAAAGCAAATATCCTATTCTTGTCTGGAGTGATCCATTGACATGGCAAAGGTTGTGTTTCCAATATTTTTCAAAAAAGCAACTAAACATTACACATGTCGATTTTTAATTGAATAATATACGACTGACACTATAAATTTAAAGATATTTTCTGATTTCATGCCACATTTACTCAGAAATTAGAAATGTGTATTAATGAGGCACCCAACTCCTCCCTAACTAGCCGTCCAAGTCACATTTATTCCATAACCAACTTAATTACTCCAAACACACACTACTTCACACCCAAAAATAGAACAATCACATTAATCACTTCGGTTTGTACCTAAATTTAGTAACAAAAATATGAAACAATATATAGGAATTCTCATTTAGTTATGAACATTCATGCAGGATTTAGATTTTCCAGGTGGAAAAGTTCCGTTGACATCACAGATGAAGTTCATTTCAGAAGCATCGGATAAGAGATTACCATGTTATCGAGTTCTAAATGAAGATGGCTCTCTAATTTCTAATACCATACATGACCAGGTATATGTTATGTTCCAAAATTGGATCTTTAATCGTACTAATAAAATACTACTTTATTCTTACAATGGCCACATACATACCTAATTAATTTAAATTAGTTAGGAGAAGAAGTAGCTGTGAACATGTACACTGCCATGGTTACTCTGAAGACAATGGACACCTACCTTTATGAAGCACAAAGGCAAGGGAGAATTTCCTTCTATATGACCTCTTTTGGTGAAGAAGCTATCAACATTGCTTCCGCTGCTGCTCTATCTCCACATGACTTTGTATTACCTCAAGTAAACGACGATCCACCTCATTAATTATGTAAAATAGTTTTAGTTTATACTGTCGGTGCATAAAACTTAGACTTATATTGCAGTATAGAGAGGCAGGGGTCTTACTATGGCGTGGCTTCACCGTGCAAGAATGCACAAATCAATGTTTTGGGAATAAGGATGATAAAGGGAAAGGCAGGCAAATGCCAGTACATTATGGTTCCAGCAAACACAATGTTATTACCATATCTTCACCTTTGGCGTAAGATATTAAACTCTTCTTAGAAATCGCGATAATAATAATGTGTTATTACTTACAATTACTCTATTTTCCCCCTATACATTCAGCACTCAGATATCTCAGGCCGCTGGTGTAGCTTATTCTCTGAAAATGGATAAAACGGGTGCTTGTGCTGTTGCTTTTACAGGGGAAGGTGCAACTAGTGAGGTAATTAATTAATGATCACGTTGAAATAATTAACATTCTAATTTCATTAATTGCAGTTTCGAAAATAATGCAGGGAGATTTTCATGCTGGATTGAACTTTGCAGCTGTTATGGAAGCCCCTGTTATCTTCATATGCCGGAATAATGGATGGGCCATAAGCACCCCTGTACACGAACAATTTCGAAGTAAATTACTTCTTCTTTGATCTCCATTGACTAGGCACGACTTTAAAGCAAGAAAGAATGACTTGTTTAATTTGTTGTGGTAGGTGATGGCGTTGTGACAAAGGGGCTAGGTTATGGAATAAGAAGTATTCGCGTAGATGGGAATGATGTTATTGCAGTTTATAATGCTATTCGTGCAGCTCGAAATATGGCAATTAGTGAGGAAAGACCAATACTAGTTGAGGTAAAACATTATTGCTTTTGAAGGATACATTAGGTGAAAAATTATTGAACTTTGTGGTGGAAAATTTCAGGCAATGACGTATCGAGTGGGACATCATTCAACATCTGATGATTCAACAAAATATCGGGAAACAAATGAAATAGAATACTGGAAAACAGATAGAAGCCCCATTTCCAGGTTCAAAAAATATATGCAGAGGAATGGTTGGTGGAGTGATGATCGTGAATTTGAACTCTGCACAAATGTCAAGACACAGGTACCCTTCACTTTATTTACATAATATAATTAACACCAATATATCTACTCTGAAATTGAAATAAATTTTTCATTACAGGTATTAGAGGCAATTAAAATAGCAGAAGGAATGGAGAAACCTGCATTGACAGAATTGTTTAGTGATGTGTATGAACAAATGCCACCTAATCTACATGAGCAAGAGATGTCCATCAGAGATGCAATCAACAAATATCCTAAAGACTATCCTAATGATCTTCATGTTTAGCTTTAATATTTTTTTGACAAATTTGAGTTTAACTACTATACACCCTATACTTTTATCTGTAGCAGCACATAATTTGCCTTATTTTCAATGTCACAAATTCACTTTCACCTTTATTACGACTGTTGTATTTGCCTTACTTTTTTTTTTCTTTTCTTCTATAGAAGAATATAATTCCATGTCGTATTTGAACCACCGGAACATGTACAATAACATCAAGAAGATCATTAGTGAATGCTCCCCTATCCTCAACACATCTCGTTGATGGTTCCATGATTTTGTGTATATCAAAATTAAGAATATTGCTAGTGTGTGTGCCTCTCTATTATCTCTATACTACCTTGAACGCATGAACTGGTTAACTTAAATGTTAAACTACATAAATATCCTTAACCTTAAAAAATCCTAACTAAAAACACGCCTACATAGTCCTACGCGAATAGTCATCACTACCAACTCACAGGTGCAAATCCATCTAATCCAAATACAATCGAAGAACAAATGCAGTTCCAAATCTAGCATCCATGTTTTGCAAACAACAATAGGTATGCAAAAAATGAACAAGCGTGGTTTGCTACTGTCTTAGTAAATCTAACCTTCTTCCACAATTGTGTTATACGTTTACGTTTTATGCAATGATTTTTCACGTTAAAAAAACATTGAAATAGACTTTTAAGAAATTGCTTTGCTGCCTTTAACGTGTGATAAGTTTCATCCTGATTACTTTTTTCTCTTGTTTATATAGAATTTACAATTGTTCAATTATCTATATTATAGCTGATATCCACACTCAAATCTAGCTGTTGTACTACTGAGAAAAGTTGCATTATGAAATCTAAACTTCTTCTACGTACATGTGTTGTTCACCCTTCTTCTATAGTGTGTTATTTGTATGCACAAATTTTTCACATTGGAATTGGCTATTGTAAAATTGTTCGCTTCCATTAATGGTCGGTAATTTTCCTCTTAAATACCTTTTTGCTAATTTTTACAGAAAATTTGCAACTGTTCAATCATCTATATCCACTCTAAGAAACTTAGTAATATAGACATGACAGTGGGGCGAGAGGGGTTATAGTATTTGCGAGGCAGTGCGCGATAGAGCTTCAGTGGGTACATTGAAAAAAATATACAGGCCAGAGTGCATTTCTTTTAATGTTCTATTTCTAAGTATTATTTTTATAGCTGTGGTAAATTCCTTGGTGTGGAAACAAATACTTATGTTGAAGACTTGTGATTGGCAGTGTTATACTTCAATTGGGATGTTCTTATTGTTTGTTATAGTGTGTAGCTGTGTATTTGGGCCCTTGTCTGTTTCTATAGCGTTGCTGCTGGGTCTATGGTGAATTGTCCTCTTTTAATAAAGTTACTTTAATACTAAATTGATCACATGCTATAATTAATACCTCAAACTAATAAGAAAATTTGAAAATTCCATCCAAAAAATTTACAACCCAAAAAAAAAAAAAAAGGGGGAAAAGCAGCCAATTAGTAGTTAGGCATAATGGAGTATTATTCACTAACTTATATTTGGTGTGCCTCTCTTACACAACCTTTTTTAGATTTTCAGGAAATAGTGCCTAAATTATGCAGGCATTGCCTTTTCAATAGTTTGATAGAATATAGTATGGATACTACTTTTTGGTTATCTGAATCTCAATACTAGACATACACGTGCAACACATATGTGGTAAATTTAATACTATATTGAAAGCATGAAGACCTTTAAAAATATTGTTTGCACTTTTTGTCTTTCATTAAAAAACTTCGCGTTAGACAAAATCGTTCGTTTATCATTTTTCTCGAATAATTAACATTAAAAAGTTTAGAAAAATAACTCCCAAGCCTAAGAAGAACCCAAAGTATAATATGGGGCAAAGTTTATTTTGGTATACTTAAATTTGCAGACCTAAATAATATGGCTTAAGGTATCCTCAAATCATTTATCTAAAAAGAAAAAAAAAGTGTCCTCAAATTATGAGAAAATATGTGTCCTAAATGTATGAGGAGATCCAAAATATAAACGTGACTAATATGGATAGGTAAATACATGATTTGCTTTTGTCTGTGAATAATATGGATAGATTTGGAGTTGAATACGACAAATATGCTCTTTTTTGCTTTAATTAAAATACTCCATAATAAATGACATTGTTATTTACTATTTTTCTCAAATTAATTCAAGAAAAGTTAGAATTATTTTTTATACAAATAAATATCACAAACATTTCTTTATTCAGGTTTAGAATTTAACTTGAGATTCTTTCACCCAATGTGGCGCCTACCTAGGAAATAATTGCTTAGCATTTAGCACTTTAAGTTTAGATTTCTTTCACCAATTAATGTTATTTATATTAGTGTTCTTAAAATTTATATTCTTTAACATGAAGTGCAAAAAGTGTTAATTATGACATCAACGATAAATTTATTTGTGATTTGAGGAAATTTTTTTATATCTTTTAGTTTATTTTTGTATTGTAAAATAATAAACGATAGTGTATTATTGAAAGACAATGGCGAATTCAAAAGTTGTTGAATTTTATATTCTTTAGCATAAGTTTGGATGGTGTTGATTGTGGATGTAAATTTGCTGCTGATATGAGCAAAGACAAATTTACTTTTATTTAGGCAATTTTTTCTACATCTTAAGTTTAATTTTTAATTGTAGAACAAAAAAGGCGGAATGACCTTATAGACCCCTGTACTTGGTCCCATTTGTCACCTAGGACCTTATACTTAGAACTTTGCCAACTAAACCCTTATACCCACTCAAAACCTACATTTTAAACCCCTCCAACTCATCGTGTCTCTCAATCGCACTGATGTCACACTCCATGTTAGATCAGATTTGCCACATCATTTTTTATTTTTTACAATATTTTTTTTGGGTCAAAAAGTCAAAATCCTCATAATTTTCAACATTTTCCCCTTCAAACACAAGTACACCAACCCCTTCTTCTTCAACCCCCACCTCCAATTCAACTCAAGAAACAAAACCCACCAAAAATCCAACTCCAAATTACCAAAAAAGTTGTCTTTTCTAGTTAGATCAAACCCAAATCAAGAAAAAGAAGACCATTTATGTAAAACTCTATAGGAATGAGCTAAAGTAGAATGGATGAAATTTTTTTGAGAAACAAAATGGATGAAATATTTTTGATATGGATAAGAGAGAAAAAGAGAAATTGAACTTGAAATCAAGAGGATGAGAAGAAAAATAGGGGAAAAGGATTGTAAATGGAGTGACTACTAATATATGGTATGGGTTCTTTGAAGAAAATGAGAATCAAAACAAGAGCAAGCGCAAAAGCAAAACCCACTTTAGTAGAAAAATAATTTTCCAAGAAGAAATTATGGCTAACAAGAAGAAATTTCATTTGGAGAGACAAAAATAAGAAGAAAATTGAAGAATTTTGAGAAGAAGAAATGGAGATTTATATATTTGGGTATTTGGGGAAGAAGATGACTGTTAAAGGGGTTTTTACAAACCTCTCACGCTCCAAAATGGAGTGAAACTCACGCACCAGGCCTGGTATGCCACGTAGGATGTCAGGTAAGAAAAAAGTGTTTAAAATGTAGGTTTTGAGTGGGTACAATGGTTTAATTGACAAAGTTCTAAGTATAAGGTCCTAGGTGACAAACGGGACCAAGTACAGGGGCCTATTAGACCATTCCGCCAACAAAAAATGATAGTCTACTTTTGTCCGGCAGAGAATGACAAATTCAAAAATTGTTGAATTTTATTTTTTTTAACATGAAGTTTGTATTAGAGTTGAAGATTATGTAGATAAATTTACTTGTGATATGAGTTAAACTTTATACACAATTAGTCTTCAATAATGTTAGTTTTTCAATTAGTAGATGCATTCAAAAAATATGTATTTTACAAATTTAAATAAGAATATACAAATAATTACATATCTTCTTCGTTTTTTCAGTAATCCTGCAAACATGGATAAATAAATGTGAGGTACTTAAATTCTTTCACCAATTAATGTTATATATGCTATTCATCAAAAGTTTAACTAACTTGTTCTATTTTTATTTGAGAAAAGTTTCATTCATGTTATTATGAGTTGACTAAAAATCCATCGATTTTGCAAAGCTATTTTGTCCCCGTGGTGAATGGTGATTCGGCTACATCATTAATTTTTTCACTTTTAAAATCAACCAAATTTCTAAAAAACATTTGAACTTTTTCTTTTTTTTAAAAAAAACAAATTTTAAAGCCATTTGAAATAAGGATTTTTTGTCCATCTGGCAAACAATGATTTGCCATGTCATTAATTGGATATTTTTTTGAAAAAAAGGGGCTAAATTTCTAAACCCATTTGATTATTTTCAAAAAATATTATTAACCCACCTGAAATAAGAGTTTTCCTCTATGTGGCCAACAATGATTTGGCCATCATTAAATACAAGTGGATTTTTCATAAACAACCATCTAGTGAAACGTAATAGGCTAAAATAGCCACATTTTTAAAAATTACATGTTATAGCCTTTTGAATGTATAAAATGCATAGTATAAAACGGTCTGACTATAAAATTTTATACATAAAAGGCTGCTGGCATTTAATGAAAAATAATTAATGATTGGATTAAATAAGGGAAACGTTACCATAAAGAATGGAAGGCAAATATTTTCAATATACATTACCTAATATAAATCTTGACAATGAAAAAAGGAAAAAGGCGACTGAAACTGAAAAACTAAAAAAAAAAAAGAGGAGGGCGTGATCTATACGAATTCAACTCGGGTAATGTTGATTTTTAGTTTAATTTTTTATACGTTTGTTCTTGTGATTTCATGGTATTATACGACTTAATGTAATCGCGATGAAATAAAAATGTGTTTATTAGAATTATAGGTTCTGTGCATTTTTTTTTTATTTGAATCTCCATCTATAGAAAATAATGTTTTTACATGTGTTAATTTGCTGTTTTGGGTCGTATGAACATGTGTAATTGTTGTTGTCATTCTACTGTTGCGGCTGATAAAATATGAATTTCATATGTATAAAATGGCAATATAGAAAAATATAATTGTTGTGTAATGTATAAATTGTTTGTCTAGATGAATGAATTCGTATACGAATTGTTGAATACGTGTGCAACCATCCTATTATTTTCTGTATAAATAAATTGTTTCCTTTGTATATGTATATGTATATTTAAATGTGTGCGAATTTTTTTTGTGTGTGTGTATATACGTATGAATATGTATATATATGAGAATATTTTGTGTTGTACGTAATTTTTTTATATACACTTATGTATTGATGACTGTTGTATTGTATTGTATAAATTTTTTGTGTATTGATGACTGATGTATTGTATTGTATAAATTTTTTGTGTATGTCCACGAATATACATATAAGAGATGAATTTATGTTTTATACAGTTGTATATTAACAAAAGGATTTGCGTATAATAATTTTTGCTGTATAAGCTTCTTTTTGGTGTATAATTGTATGACTATGTATATTGATTGGAACTAAAAACAGTTTTATATATTTTTTTATCGTATATAATTGTGTATTTATTCTATTGTATAAAAATATGAATATAATGCTGTATATATTTGTAATATGTTGTATGTATGTAATGTATTGTTTATAGAAATGACTTCGATAGCTCTTATGGTAATGCATTCGGGACGGTGGGATGAAAAAAATTGTTACGTTGACTACATGTTGGAGGGCATTGTTTTTGGAGAGGAAGCAACCTATCTGGAATTGTATATGTTAATAGCAAACCAAATTGGTGTTGATCTCGCTAAGTATGAAATAAAAATGGAATACAAGATTGAATCTGTAGATATACCAATCATTATACACAATGATATGGGTGGGAGGGTTTATGTTATGTTGAGGAAGACAAGTAATGATTTCAATAAGTATCCAATTTGTGCAAGCATTTTAGATAAGCAGATGGTTGATACTGTTGTCGGTAGAAGTTCTTCAAAAAAAACATTTTCGGTGATTGAGGAACATGCAATTGTTGGACTTGGTGATTTTGAGAATCGTGAACTGTCTGTAGATGAGGTAATTGAGCCATTGAATGCTTTTGTTACCGGGGACATGAATGCAGTCATATGTGATCCATCTCATAAGTATGTGGATGTAGGCCAGGTATACATAAATAAAGCAACATTAAAGGCTGTTATGTCTCAATATGCAATTGCGGAAAGGTTCCAATTCAAGTCAAGGAGGTCGAATGCAGTAAGGTATGAACACATTATACACAAACATTTTTCATACTGTCAAACTTATTTGTGTATATGATTTGTTTTTTATGTATATGATTGCAGTTACACTATTGTGTGTACATCTGATGAATGTGAGTGGTTGATGAAAGCTTCTGCAATTAATAAAACTGCCATGTTTCGAATAAGAACATTCAACATGGTTCATACATGCCAGTTGAAGGATCGAATATATTCACAACGGCAGGCAACCAGTAATCTGATTAGTGGTCTTGTGATGCCTAAATTGGAAAATCACAAACGAAAATACACGGCTTCGGATATTAAAAATGATGTCAAACAGGATCTTGGGGTTGATATTACGTACATGTTAGCGTGGAGGGCAAAGGAGAAAGCATTGAATTATTTGAGAGGATCTCCATCTGGATCGTATAACAAGTTACCTGCCTACTTATATATGTTAGGTAATACGTATCCGGAGTCACACATACGTTTAAAGAAGACAGAGCAAGGTGAGTTCCTTTACGTCTTCATTGCTCTGCGTGCTTTTATAAAAGGATTTGATCACTGTAGGCCTGTAATTGTTGTGGATGGGAGTCATCTTAGAGGTCCATTTAATGGCCAGTTTCTTTCAGCAAGTACCATGGATGGGGCAGGTATGTTTCCCATGTTTTCATGTATATGTATCTGGAACTAATGCAAAAAAGTAGTTATTTTATACAATTTTAGATACTTGAAAATGAAATGGGATATTGTATGTATAGGACACATATTTTCACTAGCCTATGGGATTGTCGATTCAGAAAATGATGCTTCCTGGACGTGGTTTTTCCGGCAGTTTAAGGAAGCATATGGAAAAAGGGATGGAATGTGCGTAGTTTCTGATAGAAATGAGAGCATCATAAAGGCTGTTATGACCATATATGATGGAATACCTCATTATGCTTGTATATGGCACTTATGGAATAATGTGCAGGCGAGGTACCGGAAGTCACATGCAAAGTTGCACGAAGTCTTTTATACCATGGCAAAGGCTTATACACACGCTGAGTTTGATAGGTTGATGAAAACAGTGGAACAGGTTGATATAAGAGTTAAGGAGTACTTGCAACTAGCTGGGTATGATAAATGGGCTAGGATTTATGCAACTGCTCATCGGGGGTGGTGTATGACTTCGAACATTGCAGAAAATATTAATTCGGCTTTGGTGTCGGCGCGCGAGTTACCAATTTTTGACTTTCTGGAAGAAGTCCGGATGATGTTTGGTAGATGGAACTGCGAAAATCAAAAGCAGGCAACTTATGTATTTACCCCCCCTTATGGGTAAATTCCAGGATATTCTTGTGAAAAACGAAATAAAGAGTACGAGGATGATGGTAATAACTTTTTGATTTATACATATGAATAATTAATTTTTTTATCTCTATTCATCTTCTGTATATTATTGTTGTGTTTTTTTTTTTATTTTTACATAGGTTGTATCGGCAAGTGTCCACGTGCACAACGTAATTGATGAAGGGAGAACATATATAGTGTGTCTGGAAAATAAGACATGTAGTTGCGGCCGATATCAGATTGATGAAATACCATGTGCACATGCTTGGGCTGTTTTAAAGTATAAGCATGTTGAACCAGATGATTATTGCTCCGAACTGTATAAGCCAAAAACAGTGTTGAAAACTTATGAGATACCAATCTATCCTCTTCCGGATCGAAAGGATTGGGTCATACCAGACCACATATTAGCTGATGTGGTTCTACCGCCCATATATAGAAGACCTCCGGGAAGACCAAAGAAGAAGACGCGAGATAAGTCATTCTCTGAAATGCTAGCAAGCAAGAGCAAAAATGCATGTAGCGTATGTGGAAATGCAGGTCACAACAAGCGTTCATGTAGGAATAGACCCCGTAGTACTTAGCTTATGATTTATGGATGATGTTTATAACTTATGGAGGTAGTATTATTGCTTGCATGTGTTTGTATTTTGTTGGTTTGAGTTATTCTTGTTTATATAAATGTTTGCTGCCAGTTTGAAAAATAAGAAATGATGGTTATACACTTAGTGCAAAATAAGAAATGTGTATACATTTTTTAAACGTTTACTGTAGTGTCTCTTTAATTATACAGTTCATATAGTTTATTTGCCCCGAACTTTTATAACCACATACCTGGACACGTTTTAGATGGGGATTTATATATAAACGTTCCATAAAAAAATATACAATTGCATTCAAAAATTACACCTATTCAAACAATTTTATAACGTGTGGTATATATGTTATGAATAAGTAATACACAACTTTATACGCTTGAATTATTTATACAGACATGTAGCAATGCAATTGTATATATATGTCTGGACATATTTATGCAATAGAAAGTACAAAATACACCGTAAATGTATTTTATCGAAATAAAATACAATCACAACATAGTCGTTGTCAACACAGTATACATTTGAAATTCCAAAAAATAAACAAAATTAAGCAAACTGTATACACTGAAGTATATATGCAATCAAATAGTATTCCAAAAATGAAATTGAAAAATTACTTAGCAAAATAATATTATAACTCCAAAAAGGCAATATCTAGTGCAAGAAAATACCATGAAAAACACAGTAAATTATTTGTTTAGTCTACACATAGAATATGAATATGTTATAAGTTAGCCTATGATTTAAAAAGAGATGTGTTGCCCAGAATGTGAATATCAGTTATATTTCGATTCGTTCGCCGTCACTGTCACCAGATGTCCTACTTTGCTTCGGCGGTGCTTCATTATCACTGATGGCGTCTTGTTGTAACTTCCTCGAACCGTAGTCCCACAAAAGAGCTGCATATCGAGTCCGGAATTGTTCTGAATCAATGCTTGTTACTGGGATGCCATTCCCATCACTCAAAAATTCAGCAAAGGCTGCCATATACACTCCACACTCCCTGCCAAAAAAATATGACCCAAAAAAAGATTAAATGAAAAGCCATATATACAGTAGTGGAAGTGTATAAAATAGAAAGCGTGACAAGGTCTTTAAGAAACTTACAAGCTGCCTTCAGGCTGAATGGGTAAGTTGTTCACATGCACAATGTCAAATGGATCATATTCAGAGTGCAACTTATAGCTTGGATGCTCATGAACGTCCAATCCCTTCTTCTTGTAAAAGTCTTCAGTCGCCAGGTATGTGGGTACAAGTTCTGCATACTTACGGACCTCTTTAGCTACGAATCCGTCATGGACTGCGGATCTGGTTGAGTCGTATATGTATATGGTTCGGTTGGTGAAGCATACGACTATTAGAACCCAGTGGAATTTATCCTTCATGTTGACTGGAATGAAAACGTTGTCAACTGTATGCCATGGCACTGCAGCTTGCAACCTAAAACCATTTATATATGCGCGTACTGTCCGTTCGGAGTTAGCATTACACGCACCATTTTCATGATCAGCGTATGCAGCCCATATACCGTGCATCAGTGCACTAAAATTACAGTCCACAGTAGTGTATCGATATGTATTTCTCATGGAATATTTTGCCTTTTTTCTGAGATAATACATGATGACATCTATGTGCTGAAAGAAAATTGTGTAAAAAGGAATATATTAAATATATGAAAGTGATTTGTGTACCCATCTATATACATATATGTATACATATATACAAACATGTTTAATACAAAAAAAACATACATATACATATACACAGGAAAAACACATATACAGTTCTGTTTTTTTGCATACGCATCCATATACATGTACAAAATACACTGAAGAGTTATACAAACATGTTTAATACACCAAATATATATATATATATATATATATATATATTTGTATATACACATAAAAAAACATATACAGTTCTGTTTTTTGCGTATTCATCCATATACATGTACAAAAATACACAGAAAGTTATACAAACATGTTTAATACACAAAAAAAACATACATATACATATGCACAGAAACACGCATATACAGTTCTGTTTTGCGTACTCATCCATATACATGTCCAAAATTTACAGAAAAGTTATATAAACATGTTTAATACACAAAAAAAAAACATACATATACATATACACAGAAACACATATATACAGTTCTGTTTTTTAGTACTCATCCATATACATGTACAAAATTCACATAAAAGTTATACATCCATCATTTTTCATCATTAAAAAAAACATATACACATACATATACGTATAAGTTTATATATACGTATGCGTAAACATATAAGTATTCCATGAAATCTACTTTGCGTACTCGTCCATATACGTATACATATGCATGTACACCCAAAAAATATGTTTTATCGATACATACCGAGTCATTGATGACCTGGCCCACGGATGCCAGTGTGTAGAACCAGTTTTTGTTTGAAATTGCTGCTACACCAAAGTCAAGCGGCGGATGAAAGGCAGCCTTGTGTTTTCTGTAGTGGTCTTCATTATGGTTCCTATTGTTTGGTATTAGATGAACATTTTGTAAATAACTTTGTAGTATTTAAATAATAATATACAAATATGAAAGTTAATGAATACACTTACTTGTTTTGATGTCTTGCTAGGAGTCCAACTGACAACCAGTCCCAAAAATTCATATACAGCGAATCATCATGTGTGTCAAGAATTGAATTGAATGGGTGCTTTTGATGAAAAA
The DNA here is from genome assembly GCA_029948455.1 of Solanum rostratum. Taxonomy (NCBI): domain Eukaryota; kingdom Viridiplantae; phylum Streptophyta; class Magnoliopsida; order Solanales; family Solanaceae; genus Solanum; species Solanum rostratum. Next base: position 57,068,369 of record CM057047.1, on the reverse strand, counting down.
TTTTGGGCCTCTTTGATGAACTGGAACCTATTGTATTTTGTAAAATTCTGTGAAGACAAATATATGGTAAAAAAAAGTGTATACGTTATGTTTTATAGAGATCTTACCTGTTTCAAATCCGAAAGATGCCATGTATGGTGAAACATTATATGGACCTGGGCGTCTAGGCCTCCTGGCTGGTACAGGTGTCTCAACTATTTGAAGCCGAGGCGTGTCGATGTATGCCAATGGATGTACCACAATACTCCTTTGGTTATTGATGTTCTCTGGATTAATGCTTGGGAGAAGCTCGTCAGGCAGTTCAAATTGAGATTCAGAAAAATCTTGAGCCTGATTTGGGTCTGCCTTTGAATGTTCTTGTTCCTCGCCCAAATTGGATTCAGCTGCTTTTGTATTTACGGCTACCTCCTAGAAAATAAGGTAAAAAATGCGATATATTCATGTGCTGACAAAAATGTAAGACTTTACTACCCAACTAGTTCTGCATGTACCTCACGAATGTCAGAACCTGATGCATGGCAACAATCTTTGTCAGTTGGCTCTACATTCGCATTCATTGCATCGTTTTCCACTTGAGGCTCGTCTACATGAAACTGTAATAAAGTATGTTAGATACTATTTCAAGTATGTATTGTAAGCATGCATATACCTCTTTGTCAGTCGTGTCTTTGCAAACAGTCTCCGATTGACCACTGCCCTCAACCTGAAATATGACAACAATTTATATAAATATACTATCCATATATACTTTGCAGTGTATAAAAAAGCCAAACATGGACCAGGTATGTGTATGTATAATTATCAGTGTATAAAAAATTAATGTATACCTTGCTTGCAGTGTCCATAAGTATCAGTGTATAAAAAATTAATGTATACCTTGCAGTGTCCATAAGTATCAGTGTATAAAAAATTAATGTATACTTATATAAATATACTGTCAATATATACTTTGCAGTGTATAAAAAAGCCAAACATGGACCAGGTATGTGTATGTATAATTATCATTGTATAAAAAATTAATGTATACATTCAGGGTAAATTTATTTCCAATGTATAAAAACATATAATGTATAATAGTCCTAGACATCAGGTTTATATATTTACTTGACATTATACACATGTACAAGTATGAACAAGGTGTGTGTATAAAATATAAATGTACTGTCCATATATACCTTGCAGTGTATAATAAATTCATACATAATCTAGGTGTAGAAGTGTATAATTAACAGTGTATAAAATCAGTTAGGTGTAAATGCAATGTATATTTATTGCATTGTATAAAAACATACATTGCATAATTGCTCAGTCAACAGTTTTGCATATTTTACTTGACATTATATACATGTGCATGCATGAACAATTTGTGTGTATAAAATCTAAATGTATAATATTATGTGTATAATATGTGCAAAAAATATAAATTTAAACAAATAATTTATAGGGACAGCAGCAGATTTTCTACTTGAAAAAAAATAAAAAAAATGTTGTACCTCTTGGCTAGTATGAGTACTTGTTACTTCAATAGGGACTTGTTCTGTGTCATGCACTGGGACTGTTCCATATCATCTTTGTGATCATTTTTGTTGCTTCTCAATTCTTTCAAAATCTCCTTGAAGTTATGTTGAACCATCGTCTTCAACTCTTTAAACTCCTCTCTTACCTGCATTTTATTTACAGTTATAAAACATATGTTATTGTTAAAAAAATAAATAAAGTAAGTCTGTGTTTTGAGTTATGTACATACAAATTGTTTGAACGATTCAAATTCATCACGCGAAATCGTTTCTTCAACGGTCCTGCTGCTTGAAGGCTTCGAAACTGTTTTCTTATTTTTTTTACGTTCCAATGGTCGCCTTGTCTGTGCCTTTTTTGCAGTATTTGCATCCTCTCTTTTTTCCGGTGACTTTTGAGAAACTTTTCTTGCAGAAGATCTCAGATTTTTTCTTGCAGGTGATGCACGAGGTATGACTTTTTCTTTTCCTTTGCTCTGTCTTCTAATTGGAGGATCCTGAAAATCATCATCAAATTGGATATCTTGACGATGGTCGGACCGATGTGTGCGGGACTGTACTGTATCTGATACAACATGGTCCGGCGGAAGATCAATGCTTGAGAGCTCCCGTTCTGTTGCTGTAATGTTTTTTTAGGACAACCTAATAGATTTCACAATAAGTATCAATAAAATCAATTATTATAAAATTTAGGACATTGAAATTTGAATGTCATACCTTTTTTCGAGTGCCTCGGAACAGAGAATTGATTAAGAAATCACAACGGGGCTTGTCGGTTGTAGTTACCCAATTACGTATCCTAGGAATGTGATCGAAAACTTTAACAGCAATCTTCGGATTGACGTGCGAGCAACACTCGTATATCCAAACCTGCATGGCTAATGGAAAGCCGTGAATCCTGTAGTATTTTCCAGTCAAAGTGATCTTTGCATGCAGATTCTTTAGGAGCTCCCCGAAAGCCTCGTTGCCCCATGGGTATTCAACATGTCTTCCAGATTCAACAAGATCGAAATGTTTCCTTGGAACTATTGTTGATGATGGCTCTTCGGACATGATGAAATTGTGTATAAAATACAACGTGGCAAACTTCAGGGCGTCCTCATCGTTATCACCCCATACCCTGTTCAAACAATTACCAACCAATTATTGCTTGGTAATAGATCTACTTGTATCTCCAAAGTATTGCCGTATGATGCGATTTGGCTCTTCTGTATTGAACATAAAATTTGATGACTCATCACCGCACTTTAGACCAGAAATGAGGGCAAAATCTCTACGAGTGAATCGTAGAGTTGAATCATTCACATGGATGATAAATGCATCAGATGAACTGCCCTGTACCTCAAACATCATAAAGGCCCTGAATATCTGGGCCTGGACAGAGCACTGATTGATATCTAATATGTGTGAAAAGCATGTAGTTTCCCGAAACCTCTTCAACTGTCTTTCAGTCAACATATTTGTCAAATCTTCCATCACGTTTGTGTTTGTGTAACACTGCATATGTTGAATGACAGAAGGATTGCCTTCCATAATATACTGGACTACCTGTTGTGAAACATAATTGTATAATTGCTCAGACAAACAAGGATGCATACATACTGTAAAGTATAAAATGCAATGTAAAATGCAATGTATACAGCAGTGTATAAAAAAAAAAGAACACCCCTTGGTAACTACACTGTATACAGTTTAGTGTATATTGCAGTCATTTAACAAAAATGCCAAATAAAAAAATTACGCAGACATGCATGTGTATAAAAATTAGGAAAAATACATGTTGTAGTTGTATAATTACATAGACAAACAAGGGTGCATATATACTGTAGAGTATAAATTTGATAATTCATCTGCAGTGTAAAAATGCAATGTATACAGCAGTGTATAAAAAAAGGAACACCCCTTGGTAACTGCACTGTATACATTTTGGTGTATATTGCAGTCATTTAAACAAAAATGCCAAATAAAAATCACACAGACATGCATGTGTATAAAAATTAGGAAATACATGCTTTACTTGTATAATTACACAGACAACAAAAAGTTCATACATATGGCAATGTATACAGCAGTGTATAAGAAGGGGGACAAACACATCTCAGAAACAATTTTTGTGTTCAAAAAAAAATCTTTCAGATTTTTTGACAAACATTTTTTACATTCATCTTACTGGAAACAAAGCAATTGCAGTGATTTACACTGCAAACAAACAATTGCATTCAATTTTTTAGAAATCAAAAAAAAAAAATTAACAAATTTTTTTTTTTAAAAATAGAAAAAAACAGAACCTGGTTTTCCTCTTCATTCTCGTTTGGTTTATCACTGCCTGAGTCTAGATCCACATCTTTCCTCTTCCTTTTGGAAGTGCTTGGCCGATGAAGATTATCATCCCGCTCTTTGGATCTAATTTCTACATTATCCTTTTCCCTTGCAATGTTTCCTGCAATGGGCTCTTCCTCTTGAGTTATACCCAACGAAAAAGAAGGGAAATCATCCATACAAAAGTTGTCATGCAAATTTATACCTCTAGTAATCCTTTTTTATGATGATTCTTCAACCATAGTAGCGGGAACTTGTGATTTGTGCGACTGTTGGGCAATTTAGGGTTAGCCGTTTATCAAAAAAGGGGGAAAGTTAAACTTTTTTAAAAAAAATAGTAAGAACCGCCAAAAATGTAGAATTAACAGTGAAAGAAAATCTTGAAGAATATTCATAGAAGATTTAGGAGAAGAAAATGGAAAGAAAATGGAAGAACATACCTGTAACTGCCAGAGAGATTGAAGGAGAGTAAAATGGAAAGAAAATGAGTAAAATGGAAAGAAGATTTTGAATCTGGTATGGATGAAAGAGAAAGTGATGAGCGGTTTTATATTTTCTTGGTTTTATACATTTGTGTTGGGAATAGGTGTTATAGCCGCCTTTTTGAAAAAGGTGGTTATTTTTTGTAATAATTTAAAAGTGTACTTAATATATGTAGTTTTGTGTTTAATGTTTGATTAATTACGAAATTTTCCCTAAATAAAATTATTTTTTAAAAAAACAACCAAAATTCTGAAATCCATTTCAATTTTTAAAAAACTCCAAATTATAACGTCCCCACCAATTTTTTTTTTAAAAAAAATCAAATAAATGAGTTTTAGAACTTTAGCTAATTTCTTAAAAAAAATTAATTAGTGATGTGGTCGAATCATCTTTCACCATGTGAACAAAAGATTTTTAAAAAATGAATTGGTTTTCGACTAACTTATAATGGCATGAATGAGCCGTTTATCAAACGAAAATGACATAAATGAGCAAATCTTTATAATAAATGACATAGATGAGTTTTTTCTTTTTTTAAAAAAAAAAGTTTGATATCATATTTGAATCTTTAGAAATATTTTGAAAAAAAAAAATATCCATTAGGTTAAAACTCTTTATTCAAAATAATCCGATTATCATTATTAACTCAAAATGATCTTCTTCTCTTCCTTTTCCTACAGGAAGTTAGAATGTAATAATAAATTCAGGACTCATTCAAGTGGATAACTAATTTTAATGGGGTGTCCTTTATTCCAAATTTTTGAAGCGTGATACAAATATTCCAATCTAGATTGGTATAATTCTTTGATTTGCTCTACCTGTTTATGGTTTGAATAAAACGGATGGAAATAGATTAAACAAATTAATTTTTAATTTGATTTTATATTTTTTAAAAATTAATAGTATTTGTTTTGATTATATTTTTTGAAAAAACATAAAGAAATAATTATTTTCAACTGAATCAACAGATTATTTTTTATAAGAGAAAATAATCAAATATATTTCTTTACTTTCATTTCTTAGTTAATCATGTCTTCAATTATATAAAAGGGCTAAATGTATATATCCTTGCCGTTAACAAACTTCACAAAAATATTCTTATTAAATTCTAGAATCCTGAAATCATGTCAAATTTTTAATTAGGTTGCTTATGTTTTACAATCTATAACCAAAAAAAATTTCTTACCATCTTTACATATATTCATAGAGAATTAGTTTAAAATAATGAAGTTAATTGCATCATTTCTCTTTGTTTATTTTCTTACTATATGTACTTTGGAGTAATATAATCGGTCTCATAATATTTAGAGGATTGAGTCGTGATAAATCAAATACAAAATCTTCTAACTAAATCTCGATAAATATCAAGTTTTCTAAAGTATTTTATAAGTACTTTATGAAAATCTTGTTTAGCCATTTTGTAAGTTCTTCAGTTTTATTATTAACCTTGAGTACTCTAATTTATTTTTACCATACAACAATTATCAAGGAATAACTGTTGGGGAGCAATAAAGTTTTGATGACTGACAAAAAGACATGAAACATGTTGATCTACCAGATCCTTTAGCATACTATCTCCCCGGCAAGCTGCATAAGCATCACAAGACTCGAAGTGGATAAAAGGCTCTGGAGATAAGGTTTACAAGCGTATAAATAGGAAGGTGGTTAGCAGTCATAAAGGGATGCAGAGTTTGTGAGAAGAAGGACTCTAAGAAAACAAGATGCAAAAATAAAGAAGTTAGATAAGGGGAAGGAGTCTTCTGGGTAAACATCATCAGAGAATCAAAGAGCAAATAGAACTCTAACTGACAAGTACAAATACGAGCTCATCACACCAGCAAATCAGAGATTCAGAATAGCAAACACAGAAGTGTTGCAAACACGCAACAACAAAAACTATGAAGCTGTTTAGATCTAGGGAGTCTCTCTGTAAAAGAAGTCTGCTTTTCATTCTTGATATGCTCTTGAATCTGTAATTTCTCAGTACTGATAAACTGAGAACTGATTTAGTCTTCAAGTTGAGGGCAACTCGAAGACATTGGGAACATAAGCCTTGGGAGGTTTATGTGTATAGGCCAAAAAGGTTGAGTTGAAGTTTAGATTACTAGGAGTTGTAATCGTTTGTTGAAGGCTCATTCTGAATTAGTGAAGTTGGGAGTAAATCCTGTAGAGGTACAGGTCGTGGTTTTTCACCTTTTGTGAGCGGGGTGTTTCCACGTAAAATTGCTGTGTTCCAGTTTATTTCTGCTTCACTGAAACACGTCTACTAACCTGTTCCTACGATTAGGCAAATCCATAAGATGTGTGAATCTATCAATTGGTATCAGAGAAGGTTTTTTTATTAAAGGCTAGTACTAATAAATGACAAGTTGAAGAAACAGGTTGATCAACTTGATTCACTTCTTTTGCACCTAAAATCAGAAATCCTAAAGTTAACTATTGCTAATAAAGAAAAAAGTAAGATGAGTGAAGAGCATCAGAAGGTGGAAACTGAATTGAAAAAAAGTAATATTGAGTTCCTGTGTGAGAAAGAAAAAGTGAGAAAGTTGACCCAAGAAATCTCAACCTTGAAACTTGAGTTAGAAAGAGCTAACAGATGGACTCAGTCGTCTAGAATAGTAAACCATCTAGGAAACAGGAGCCATAACGAGAAGGCTGGAATAGGTTTTTTTCATGAAAATGTCACCTCTACTGATTTGTACTACCTCTGTGGTAAAATTGGACATCCAACTACTGAATGCCCAATCGCAAACAATGCTAGAAATAGAAACACAGTTCATGTGTACAAACGGAGGTATGAATATAATAAAAGAAACATGTCAAGGAATGTGTTACCTACCTAGGCGAGAAAGGATCTCATTCATCCTTTTTACAACAAGAAAGGACCTAAGCTAGTCTGGGTTCCTAAAACTAACCCTTGATTTGTTTTGCAGGTTGCAGTGAAAGGAAGCAAGCATTGGTATATGGACAGTGCTTTCTCAAGGCACATGACAGGAGATAAACACAAGTTTCTTTCACTAGCACCCTTCAAAGGAGGAAAAGTTTCCTTCGGAGATGGAAAAAAGGGGACCGTTGTGGGAGTTGGAAAAATTGGACGAAAAGACTCAAGTGCTTTAGATGAAGTCTACCATGTGGATGGGTTGAAGCACAATTTGTTGAGCATATCTCAATTATGTGATAAAGGTAACAAAGTGACTTTCACATCTGCAGGTTGCAAGGTCAAAAAGTTGAACACAAAGGAGGTAATACTCACAACAGATAGACATAAAAATGTGTACGAGGCTGACATCGTGGGAATGCCCGGAGCACATTTGAAATGTCTAAGTGCTATGTCGAATGATCTATTACTATGGCACAATCGACTTGGTCATGCAAGTTTGAAGCAACTGAATACTCTGTCATCAAAGGACATGGTCGTAGGGTTACCTAAAACCAAGTTCAAAGATAGCAAAGTATGCAGTGCATACGTAAGGGGGAAGCAAGTTAGAGCATCATTCAAGCCAAAGAACCAGGTAAGTACCACTAAGTGCTTGGAACTGGTTCACATGGACCTGTGTGGACCGATAAGAGTAAAAGCAAAGGAGGTAAAAGGTACATGTTTGTTATAGTTGATGATTATTCTAGATTTACATGGACCCTCCTTTTGGCTTCTAAAGATGAGTCTTACGACGTCTTCTCCATTTTCATTAAGAAAATTGAAAAGAAGTTGGAGACCTCCTTAATTTCCATAAGATCAGATCATGGAACTGAATTCGAAAAGCAAATTTTTTAGAATTCTGTTCAACAAATGGTATAGATCACAATTTCTCTGCTCCAAGAACCCCTCAACAAAATGGAGTGGTAGAAAGGAAAAATAGGACTTTAGAAGACATGGGTAGAACAATGATGATTGCTAATAACTTAGCAAGAAATCTTGGGTTGAAGCCATAAATACTGCAGCTTATATTCTCAACAGATGTATGTTAAGACCGTTACTAAACAAAACTCCCTATGAATTACTCAAAGGCAGGAAACCAAATATCTCTCATTTTAGAACATTTGGATGCAAATGCTATGTTCATAATAATGGTAAAGATAATCTGAAAAAAATTGATGCTAGAAGTGATGAGGGAATTTTCTTAGGTTATTCTTCACATAGTAAAGCATATAGAGTACTGAATAAACGAACCAATTGTGTTGAAGAAAGCATACATGTTGTCTTTGATGAGAATAGTGGAGTCTTTGAGAATGATATGCAGGATTTCTATGAGATGGAGCACACATCAGAGGAACAGGCCAGGTTAGTTATTCCACCTACTGGACAAGAGGAGTGCACACAGACAAGGAACTACAGAAGTTGAGTCTCAACATCTTGACATCAGAACTGATCAAACTGTCTCAGTACAGGATGAACAACCTCAAGGGTTCGTGGTAAAAAATTACAAGTACCAGGACTCACATCCCTTAGATAATGTCCTCACAGAACTGACATCTGGAATCACTACCAGATCAGGAATGAAGAACTTGTGTGCATTGCAGGCACTTGTATCCATGATGGAACCAAAAAGTATAGGAGAAACACTGCAAGATAAGGAGTGGATTCTAGCTATGCAGGAAGAACTAAATCAGTTTGAGAGATGCAAAGTCTGGCACCTGGTACCTAAACCAGATGAAGAACCATAATTGGCACAAAGTGGGTGTTCTGGAATAAACTTGACGAACATGGAACAATTACGAGGAACAAGGCAAGACTAATGGTCCAAGGATATAATCAGGAAGAAGGAATAGACTATGATGAGACGTTTGCCCAGTAGGGGGACTTGAAGCCATCAGACTGCTCGTCGCATTTGCTGCTTTTAAGGAGTTCACCCTATATCAAATGGATGTGAAGAGTGCGTTCCTGAATGGTTACTTGAAGGAAAAGGTCTATGTGAAACAACCACCTGGTTTCGAAAATTCTGAGTTTCTAGACCATGTGTTCAAGCTGGATAAGGTTCTGTATGGGCTGAAGCAAGCCCCTCGAGCCTGCTATGAGAGATTGTCAAAATTTCTCCTGCACCATGGCCATAAAAGGGGGAAAATTAACAACATCCTGTTTTTAAAAACTCAAGGAAGAGACTTGTTAATTGTGCAAGTGTATACGATATCATTTTTGGTTCCACAAATGTGTTCATGACCCAAGAGTTTGCTAATCTAATGAATGGAGAGTTCGAAATGAGCATGATGGGAGAACTTAATTTCTTTTTGGGACTACAGTTCAAACAAACCTCTTCTGGAACTCTGATTCATCAAAGCAAATATGTGAAAGAGCTCCTCAAACGATTCAAAATGGAAGATGCCAGAGATATAGATACTCCAATTGCCACTGCCACAAAATTGGAACTGGATGAGACAGGCGTGTTCGTAGAACAAAAGCTCTATCGAGGTATGATCGGATCTCTCTTGTATCTTACTGCTAGTAGACCTGACATCGTTTTCAGTGTGGGACTCTGTGCTAGATTTCAAGAAAATTCTAAGGAGTCACATCTCAAAGCTGTAAAGAGAATTCTCAGGTATCTCAAAGACACTTCTGACCTGGGACTCTGATACTCTAAAGGTAGTAATTTCAAACTTGTAGGGTACACAGACGCTGATTATGCTGGGTACTTAGTAGACAGAAAAAGTACTTCAGGTATGGCTCATTTCATTGGAACATGTTTGATATCATGGTCTACCAAGAAACAAAACTCTGTAGCATTGTCCACTGTAAGGCTGAATATATAGTAGCAGGATTATGCTGTGCTCAATTGCTCTAGATCAAGCAACAACTGCTGGATTTTGGAACGGATGTTGGTTGCGTTCCTATTTTGTGTGATAATACAAGTGCTATTAACATAGCTAAAAATCTCGTACAACACAAAGGAACTAAACATATAGACATAAGGCATCATTTTCTTCAGGACAATGTCGAAAAAGGTCTTGTATCTATAATGTTTTGTCCTACTGAGGATCAAATTGCTGACATTTTTACTAAGGCTTTAAGTAGAGAACGTTTTGAAAAAATTAGGTTAGACTTGGGGATGATTAAGATTGTATAAATTCCCCTCAATGATTGACTAGATTTTCCGATATAACAATGTCAAATACAAGAGGTCTTCTAGTCAAATTCTCATATTATGTGTATTCCATCAATGTCTAGATTGACATGGTGTGTGGTTCTATATGTAGGATTACTCACTCCAATGCAAAGACAAATGGAACATGAAAACAGACCAGGCAACAATTATTATGCATTACATTTTAGAAATCGATAATGAAACCAGGTACCCTAACTTGTTCCCTACCTATGCCTACCCTGTCAGTTCCTTTATCTCTTTTGCCACCATAAGTGAAATCAGTCTTTTCACACTGACAGTTTTCAGAGGACGTCTCCTCACAAGCCTTTTCCTCTCCAGTCAAAATGGATTCTTCAAGTCTCCAAAACCCTTTAAAACTCAACCTCTTCCCTTCCTTCTCCTCTCACATTTGAAACACCTCTTTGGTTCTAGATTATACAACCTACTGCACAAATGTCTTCCCCTCGTGATTCTCAAAAGACACCCATGCAAGAATCCCAAAATCCTGACTCCCTTGCCCTGATAGTTCATGAAACTGCCAATCTTCTTCCTCCTCTACAAGTCGATTTCTCCGACTTTGCGTTTTGGGGGGGGGGGGGGGATTTCAGAACAACTTCTCACAGTTCGCAATTTCTCCTCACCTTCTCCTGTTTTCCCATCTCAAAGGGCGAACATTGACCCTCTTTCCTTCGCGTCTACTGAACCTGCCCCAAACCCTAAGCCAGTTCGTTGTCGCCTGAGAAAGGCTACAGGGGAACCCATAGAAATCTCCGACGACTTTCCATCTTCGGAATGGGTCGCTCTTCTGGTTCTCTAAGGACGCCTCATACCCGAAATCGCAAGCGCCAAGAAGAGGTAGTACTTCAATAAGCTCTGCAACAGAGCAAGAAACAAAAAGGTACTCCTGTTCCCTCCTCTTCTGGAGATCTCTTGGTGAGGCAAGTTCGTAGGAATAGACGAAAACATATTCTTCCAAAACCCCCTCGAACTCAACCAACACCTTCACCCACCAAGAACCGAACAGCCTCCCACAATCCATCTTCACCCAAATCCACTCCATCACCCAAAAAAAGAACCATTGCTTCTTCCAACCCAACTTCCTCCGAGCTCAGAAAATCACCCAAAAAAAACACGCTCCCCCTCCTGTTCCCTAGGACGACTCTGCCATAGAAAGTGACACAGAACCATCACCAGTCACCACCACAGATCCACACTCTGCCTCCTTCACTCATTTCCAACAGCGCTCTCTCATTCGAGGCCATGTGATTATTGGTTTTAGGGGTTCTGACATGGATACTCTTCTTTCTAAAATAGCTTTTTAGGGATGGTCTGACCTGTTCCTCCAGAACACCACTCAGAGGAAACTGGCCAAACCTGAAATGTATGAATTCTATGCAAGGGGAACTGCTAGTGACTCTGTTTTCTCCACTACTATTCGAGGGATCTCCCTGCGTTTGGAGGTTTCGGACATTTCACGAATTCTCAGGATCCCAAATGAGGGTTGGGATCACTATATCTGCCATGAATGGCCTCCCTTAGATACTCTCCCCTCTGCTCTTGAAAATACAAGGAAATTCTCTAGCCAGCCTACATTGGACACCATAGGCGCGTTCAGCGAAGAGAGATGTCCTCGCTCCATCGCCTCCACTTTGACGTGGTCCATAAGGTTCTCATTCCTCGTCAGGAGCGAAGGTTAGAGGCTGGCTATTTTAATCTCACTCTGATGGAACTGCTTGACTCAAACGTTCCTATCAATTTACCTAGTCTCATTTTGAAACACATGCAACGGGTTATCATTCAAGATAAAAATGGTTATGCTCTTCCTTATGGGTTCTGGTTGGCCCAAATATTTGAGGCATACTCCATTCCTGTCCAATTCTGGACTATGTAGACTACAAAGGACGTCCTTGGCCAAGTGAACCATGCTACTCTACCTGGTTCAATGCAACGAACTGGCACCCCTCTTCATCGCCTTCAAATGTCCCTGGATGCCAAGACTACCGAGTTGTCCCTCGCTCAATAACAATTTGATCAGGAACGGAGAGCACTGACCTCCAGAATCTCAGACCTTGAGGAGACCTTGATGAAAGAGAGAGTTGCTCATGTGGATATTGTCCACAAGCTCACTATGCTAATCCCTTGATCCCATTCCATGTCCATCCTGTCCTACCTGTGGTTCTTTTATCTCTTCTGGTGCCTTTGCTTGATTATCAATCTCTAAAGTAGTTGCATGGTTTTTGTTCTTATGTGTACATCCTTCTAGTTCCATATGTTGTTGTATGCAAGGCTTTATGTAATTCTATCATATTAATGAAACCCCTAGTTATTTCTCGTGTTACTGGACATCGCTCTTATGATTTTTTGATTTGATTATTCTCTCTATATTTGTGTATCCACTGGTTTTCGATGATGTCAAAAGGGGGAAGTTATCTGAGTTATGCAATATTTATAACCCTTGTTTTAACCTGTTTCATTCTTGAGGTTCTCCTATAGCTGCAGAAATTATGGACAGTTTCAATACTCAGTGAGTTTGTCATCATCAAAAAGGGGGAATCTATTGGGATCAATAATGTTTTGATGACTGACAAAAAGACATGAAACATGTTGATATATCAGGTCCTATAGCATACTATCTCCCCGGCAAGCTGCACAAGCATCACAAGACTCGAAGTGGATAAAAGGCTCTGGAGATAAGGTTTACAAGCGTATAAATAGGAAGGTGGTTAGCAGTCATAAAGGGATGCAGAGTTTGTGAGAAGAAGGACTCTAAGAAAACAAGATGCAAAAATAAAGGAGTTAGATAAGGGGAAGGATTCTACTGGATAAACATCATCAGAGAATCAAAGAGAAAATAGAACTGTAACTGACAAGTACAAATACGAGCTCATCACACCAGCAAATCAGAGATTCAGAATAGCAAACACGGAAGTGCTGCAAACACGCAACAACAAAAACTATGAAGTTGTTTAGGTCTAGGGAGTCTCTCTGTAAAAGAAGTTTGCTTTTCATTTGTAATTTCTCAGTACTGATAAACTGAAAACTGATTTAGTCTTCAAGTTGAGGGCAACTCAAAGACATTGGGAACATAAGCCTTGTGAGGTTTATGTGTAGCTAGTAGGCCAAAAAAGTTGAGTTGAAGTTTAGATTACTAGGAGTTGTAATTGTTTGTTGAAGGCTCATTCTGAATTAGTGAAGTTGGGAGTAAATCCTGTAGAGGTACAGGTCGTGGTTTTTCACCTTTTGTGAGCCGGGTGTTTCCACGTAAAATTGTTGTGTTCCAGTTTATTTCTGCTTCACTGAAACACGTCTACTAACCTGTTCCTACGATTAGGCAAATCTATAAGGTGTGCGAATCTTTCAATAACTTTTCTTTTAAACTCATGAAGACTTTCAAATTAATGAACTAACTCTTGTTTACACGCTATATATGATTCTCTTCGAATTTATTTCAAAACATATTTTTCTATAGCTTGGGAAGTAATGAGGATAACAAATACATGATTCTTCTCCTTTATATATATATAAGATAAAAAGAGTCCATTTAATCCATATTTATTTTAGTGTATCGCTCATATTTTCAAAATGAGTAAATATGAGTTAATCTATTTTGAAAGCTCATACAAATGGTCAAAATTGGTAAAATATGCGCATCATATAGATCTATAGACACCCCCTCCCTCCACCTCATAATAATTTTTTTTTAGTTATTTTAATTGCACTAATTTTTTTTTGTGTGTGCGTGTTTTTTTTTTATTTTTCTTAAAAAAATTTGGGGGCGGGAGTGGGGGTTAGGGGTGTGTATCGGTTGGTTCGGTTCGATTTTATGAATTATGGGTTCAATTTATTGGTTTTCAGTTTTTAAATATGCTAAATCAATAAGATATTTTTTATCGATTTTCGATTTATCAATTTTTGATCCTTAATGGTTCGATTTTCAGTTTACCCTATAAGAAAATACTAATAAGATAAATATATGACTTTTCTAACTATTTGATGCAATACGAGGAGATACAATAAAACAAAAAAATTAATTGAGTACCTAAACTTAAATAATATGTAATATTTCACCTCATATTCTAATTTACTTTCCAACAGAAGTGTTTTACTTTGGAAACCAAGCAAATACATGACTTATGAATAATGATTTAGTATCAAGTGATACAAGGAGATACAACAAAACAAACAAATTAATTGAGTACCTAAACTTAAATAATATGTAATATTTCACCTCATATTCTAATTTACTTTCCAACAGAAGTGTTATACTTTGGAAACCAAGCAAATACATGACTTACGAATAACGATTTAGTATCAAGTGATGTTAAATTATTAATATTTAATATTTATGAAAGGATAAAGTAGTAAAATTATTATAGTCTTAATGAGTTATCGGTTTACCCAATAACCCAATACTAAAAATCGAAATCGAATTGATAACCGAATAATTTTGTAAAAATCATTAAAAACCCGTTAACCCAATAACCCGATAACAATAAACCAATAACATGTTTTCAGTTCGATTTTTGCACACCCCTATGAGGGGTGGGTTGGAAATTTGAGGGGGGGGGGGGTAGGATGGAAGTGGGGAAGTGATATAATTTTTTTTAAAAAAAAATAAATTTAAGTTTTGGTATTGAAGTAGAAAAAATTAAGATGAGGTTTAGGGATGGGGTGGGGGAGTGGGTGGGTGATGGGTATTAAAGTAGAAAAAAATTAATTTTTTATAAATTTTTTTATTTTTCAAAAATAATTATTTGGGATTAGGATTGGGATGATTGTTGACACCCAATTTTGACCCTCCACAGTACAAATTAATTATCGAGCTTTTAATTTTAACAATTTGAAATAATTAGCTTTCAAAATGCAAAAAAAATATTTTTGAGTGATTTTTAGGCTTAAATCTTTTAATTTTAATCATGTTTATATATTGCACACTATATATATTTATTTCAAGTATTAATAGTTAAGTATTTTCGTTAATTTTTCAAAAGAATTCTCAAATAGATTTTATCTCTAATCACTTCACTCAATCGTTTTTAGGATTAAATATCCCGTAGTAAATCTAATTATTTTTAAGTTGTTAATATTAAAAAAGCTCTTTAATTAATTTATATTAATCCATCTCGTGGTCAAATTAATCAATCGATTTCAAATTGATCACATTTTAATTGGTCACATTTGTAATAAGTGGCTAATTTTTAAACTCTCCCTTAACCCATCCTTTAATTTTCACCCAATTAATCTTAAAAAACCCAAACTATTCTAAGCCCAATCCCCCAAATCCTATTCTGCAGGCCCAATCCCCTTTATTTAATTTTCCCATTTTAATTCTCCCCAACCCAGCTCCCCAGACCGGCCCAATACCCCATTTTAGCCCAATTCTTTTTCTTTTAATTCCAAACCCAATTCTTTTTAAAAAAAAGGGGATTTTTCATAAATGGCAAACTTAAAAATCTTAAAATAGCCATGTTTATGAAATTACTTTTTATAACTATGGCTATAGCAAATTTAATGTATAAATCGGATTTCAGGTAATGTATAAATCGGAAGTGTCAAATTTTTGTTAATTAATTAGGCGTTTTTTTAGGTACTTATTATAGGAAACGGTTGCATATATAAAGGAAGTATAATAACAAATTAAAATCCTTTTCCTAATTGAACACTTCTTCTTAAAATAAGATGATATTTCTACTCTAAATAAAAAAAAAATTTCCTTTCTACCAGAAAAAATTGCCAACTTAATTAAGGAAGTATAATAACAAATTAAAATCCTTTTCCTAATTGAACACTTCTTCTTAAAATAAGATGATATTTCTACTCTAAATTAAAAAAAAAAAATTCCTTTCTATCAGAAAAAATTGCCAACGTAATTTTTTTTTTCCTGGGTTTTTTGGAAGGAAGTTACTGGTGAGTTTTCAATTTATATAAAAACTAGTATAATTTATACAATGTTGCTCACTGTATAATTACACATAAATATACAGATCAATTTATACATGTATGTCATTAAGTGTATAAAATTTTCATGAACTTATACATGTGTGCTTACTTGTAATAAATTTATACACTTGAACATTTGTGTTTTTTTTTAAAGTTATACAGATCAATTTATGCATGTATGTCATTAAGTGTATAAAATTTTCATGAACTTATACATGTGTGCTTACTTGTAATAAATTTATACACTTGAACATTTATGTTTTTTTTAAAGTTGCATGGACCAGGTTTGTATAGTTTTCCTCCGTAATAATTTATATAATGTATAAGGAGGGCTAAATGATGGATTCCATGGAAATGTACATTATATTGAGATGGGGGATTTCATGGTTGTATAAACATTACCCAAAATTTTTAATGTACAGTATTTATATATACACAGTTGCAATTGGCATACATTCCATAACTGTATAAATGCTAAAAAATCTTTATTTTTGTATAAATCTACCCTTATACACCCATGTTTATATAAATACATTATCAGATCTGTCAATATATATTTTTTTTTGTATAAAAATATGAAAACAAGACATAGATATTTGAAATCTACAACTTGGGAAAAATGAACATTACATGCATATATAACAAAAATGAAAATGTTTGGAAATATAGAAACTGTATGCTTCCATTTTTTTAACATGCACAATGCATACCTCTCGTAATCCTTTTTGATGAAGACTCCTTCACCATATTGTATGGAAGATGAGTTGAAAATTCCGGCTAAAAAGTAAAAAATTTGGGGAAAATTTGAACAGGGTGAGCAAAAATAAAAAAGCGCCAAAAAAATAAAACTTGAAATTTCAAGTATGCATTTTGAAAATAAACTGAAATATTACCTTAGTTAAACTGATCTTGACTTGATTTGTTAAGATTTTGAGAGATTTAAGGGTGTGAAAATGGCGTAAATTGGGGAGGCGGTTATGGAAGGTGGAATGGAATCATGTGTATAATGGAGTCTAATGAAGGAGGGAAAAGGAATTAGATTTTATACATTGGGCTGGTGGGGACCACATCTTTTATAGCAAAAAAAAATAACGGGTATGTTATTAATGTAATAAAATTGAAATGTAGATAATAAATGATATTATTAGTCTTAAGTTTGCTTAATTAGGTAATAATTCCTTTAAAAAAAAAGAAACCCTTGACCCGGCCCACACCACCTTTTAATTAAAAACCCTTTAATTAATACCCCTCCCCTTTCCCTTGTCTTCTTCCCAACGCTCCAAAACCAGAACAAGAAAAGCACGCCAGAACAGTAAGAAAACCAGAAAAGATCAGTGCCCATTTCAGGCAAAACGACAAGCCAACGTTAAGAAAATGGTACACTCGTACTCCCCTCTGCTTTTTCCCTTCATCTATTTCAAATTTCAAATCGAATTTTGACTCGAAATTCCGATTTTGCCCCACTGTTTTCCCTCCCGTTTTGCCCTAATTTTCGAGCTATTTATATCCCCTTTCTCTATTGTTTGAGGAGGGGAAAAGAGGGGGAAAAAAGCACTCAAAAAATCCCCATTTTGCTCACCATTTTGGACGGCCGCGGGGCCGAAATCGAACCCGAATTTCCTCCATTTTGCTTACTGTGAGAACATCATTGAAGGGTGGTGGTGCGAGGCGTCGTCGTTAAGCTCATCTCGTCCCAGCTTGCTGCTCCCGAAGAGGTAACATTCTCGTTCACGTCTTTATGATTGCGTTTTCCGTATCGGATTTTGTTTAAAACATGTAATATTTCGGAATTGCTGTTTGCTGTTGGACTGTTTGGTTATGCTGTTGTGTCTATATATATATGTATGAATTTTGAAAAGTTGTTTGGTTATGTTGTTGTATTGCCGCGTCTATGTATATATGCACATATACACATATATTTACATATATGTATATAGATGTATATATAACTTGAATTTGTTAGGTTATTCCATGGTATTTGCTGGGTTGTAACATATGTATGTACTCATATATGGACATATATATGTGTGTGTATATATATGTTATCTGTATGTATATAAGTTGGTTAACTTTTTCTTTTTTTTCCATTTCTACCTCTACGTGCTTTTGCTTCTGTTAAATGGCTGCAATGGCCATGTAACTATATATATATATTTATGTTCTAGTATCTATGGATCTATACATATATATTATATTAGATATTGCTGTAATGCAGTAGCTATGTATCTATATATATATTATGTATTGCAGTGTCTATGTGTCTATGCATCTATATACATCTATATATATCTACATATATATTTATATTATATGTATTTGTCCTAATTTGTGCAATTTCTTTTCTCCTTGTCTTAAGGTCTACTTTGATTAGCATTTGATACTATTTTGTTGTGTCATGCAAGTTGTAAGTTGCATATCAACTTGTGAAACATAATGTTTTTTATCCATCCGTGTTTGTCTTGTGTTCTAGTAAGCGATTATTTATTTATTTTGATTCAAGTTGGCGTCAAGTTTCGAGTGAATTTTATCTTTTAGGGGTAATTTAAGTGTAAATGATCATTTAGAGCATGAGTGTGTTCTTGTTTATGTGTTTTCTTTTCTTAGACCTCGCTTGTATTTATATATTCTTCCACATTTGTCCATTTTTGTCCGTGAGCCTCTGCTAATCCTTATTTTATTTCTTTGCATGAACGATGCTTTTGGGTCCATTTTTGGACTCTATCTTTGCCTCTTTTGGGCCACGGAGGTCCAAATCTTCTTCTTTTGAGTTACCCCCATCCGTTTCTTGCTTCGGAGAGCGATTAGGAGCTGGAAAAGTCGACTTGCAGGTTTTGAAAGCTGAAAAATAAGTGTATATACATTGATATACATTGAATATACAATGAGTGTGTATGCAGGAATAAAAATGGGCCAAAAACCCCCTTTGGATCAGCAGCAGTCATTTGGGGTAAAAGTGGGCCAGGCAGGCCCATGTAGAAATTAGGACATGTTTTTTTTGAGAGATTGGGCCTGCCAAGCCCAATGGTTTTGGTTTATTACATTTTATTACTTTATTTATTATTTGTGATATTTGTTTTCTAACAATTATTTGGTTTATGTGTTTTAATCTAATCTAATGTGTTTGAATCTAATTAAATTTCCTTGAAGTTGATCATTTATGTTATTCTACTGATTTTGAATTTTTGATGCCAAAAAATCATTTCCTTAGGAAATTAGACTTTAAAAAAAAATTATCTTTAAAACACTTCAAACATTTTTCTTTAAAATAATTTGTGGATATTTCTATTTCTTTAAACGCTTAGACGTTCCGGGATTTAAATTCTAGCAACTTGGCACAATTCTTTAGCTCCTTTAATTAAATAAAGTTTGGTTGGACTTTAATATTAAGTTTTCTTTCTTAATTATTTTTAAATGGTTCACTTAGATTAATCTTAATTGAATAAGATTCAAAATATTTTTTCTAATCCTTAAATTTTTACTTAAACTTTTTCTATTTAACGATATAAATTATTGTTTTTTAAAGTTAGTCAAAATTATTTGATCGTCGGATAACCGCGCGTTAGCGGCCATGTCGAGTGCGTAAAACCTTCTCGAAGTGGAAATGTGAACCCGAACCCTTTTCTTTGGATTTTAAAAGATTTTTTCTGTTGGAGTCTTTTAAAATAATTAAATCGATTTTCTTGATTTTTCCTTTAAAAAATTAAGTGGCGACTCTAAAATTTGAAGATTCGATTTACTTAAATTAATTAAGTAATAAATCGAATTTTCGAAAGTCAAGTCATTTTTCGATATAACAATGATAAGGGTTGAACATTAACAATTAAGCTTTGATTTGATTTGATTTGACTTTTTTATTTTTTGTTTTTTGCTTTTAAGAAACTAAAGTGAGTTAGAATCATTTTTATCCAAACTATATTTGATCATACCCTTATTTACCCATATTTTATATGAATGAATTGTGATCAATCCATTTTGGCTCAATTCATATTCAATCCATCCAAATTCGATCCAATTCATTCATTTGACTTCTCTAATTCTGTTAGTGATTTATGAAGTGTATATTCACAAGAAGAATTGTGTATATTATTATATTCATATAATGCGTATAATACGTCATAATGTAAAGTCAGACTTGATATTTGTCCACAAATTGTTAGTTCATGCATCAACTATTATCATGTACAAGTTACATATGATGCCCCACCTACTAAAGAAGAGAGAAAAAGAAAAAAAGGAAAAGCCTATTAGGTTCTTGGTGCTTTAATAATGCTCAACTTCACAATGTATAAAGTATAATTTAACTTTCAAAAATAGAACGATAATCTTTGGTACCTTTCTTTTTTATTTGACTGTTACAATCTAAGTTCAAGATACATATTATTCACTTTAGACTTAAATCAGCACGAATTATTTTCTTTTTATTCCAACATGAAATTTGTGTAAGATGTCATGTACACATAATCATAATTTTTAAAAGCTTGTCAATCTAAAAGTATATGATCAGTCTTGCCTGATCTTGTCAAAGGGTCATTTTAACTTTGTAAAATTAATCTCCCGTGTGATTTTGAGATATTTCATTCACTTTCCTTATATTTATTAGAGTATATTTCTTAAAACAAAAGCATTTTAAAATATGAGCTTGGTAATTTTTTCATAAAAATAATTTTGAACTTTCCTTGGTTCAGAAAAGATGGTATAGTGGGAAGTGGTGTCAGCACATTTCATATTTAGGTATCCACCCCTTGAGAATGTCAAAGGAGCATAGTGAATTAATAATAATTTATGATCCAACATGACCCTATCACTTTGAATCTTCCACATGAGTTCACTATGTAACAAATAGTATCACCAACTTGAAATAAAGTTTATGGAGTTGTGGTTGCCACTTCTAAAAAAAAAGAGTGACCAACTTTTGGTAAAGGAACTCTCCAGGCAAAATGTAATCATAACATAATATTAGTCATCTCAATAATGTCTATATTAGGTGAAATTCTAATTTTACTTTTTATTCGTGCTATCAAACTTTGTCACTACTCACTAACTTCTCCACTTTAATTTGTATCGAAAATATCATTATTTGCTTCGCAATAATGGTGAAGGAATCAACACATTTAATCGCACGATTTGCGGTTTAAATAAATTAATTTTTTAATTTTTTTCTCAACAATTAAATTTATACCTGGCGGGGCATAAATTCCTTAAGAACAATGAACATAACTCGTACATGTTATGATGCAAAAATATAAATGTATGCCTTATGTAAAAATTATTTGTCTTGAGGGATAAAATTGAAAGTCTAACATAAATAGAAAAAAAAGTACATAAGACCATATTTAACACTCTAGCTAGGCAAAATATAATCATGTGTTATATATAATACTAATAGCATAATAATACAATATGACTTGTATTGAAATGTCAAAACTTGAGATTATTAAATGTTAATATGCTGCATACAAAGGTTAGAGTAACACTTAACGAGGTACAAAAGTGTAAAACATAAAGTAGAAAGCTTTTCTAATATCTTTAACACCCTAGCTAGCCTCCTAGCTGCCCTTCTCTTTCCTATTCCATTTTAATAAATGATTTACTAGTGTTATAACTTTTTGAAGTTTAGATGAAAAACGATATAATTTTTCAACAAAAAACTGAAACAACTAGAAAAGAAGGAAAGTTTTTTCTTAAAAAAAGGAGCAAATAATAATAATAATAATAATAATAGCCATTAGGGACATTAAGAATGTGATACCACTTCTAGTTCATCAAGTATATATGCAAAGTTTCAGTTTTTTGGTTATTCTCCTTTTTCAATTTAGTTTTAAAAAAAGGAAAAAAACAAATTTCAAATTTTTCTTATCAAGGCGTAATCGATTCGTACTTTGGATTAATTAATGTGTGGAACATGGAGAACGATAAAGTGGAGCTAAACAAATATTATCATAATAATAAATGAATATCATTAGCGTATGATTGGATTCCTAATTTGTACTTAAGAGTAGAAATATTAACTATTAATTCATAAACCTCAGGATTTAAGTCCATTGCAAAAGTGATGAGTCCCTACCTAGCTTAAAGTATAGTGTTATTTAGTTTACCCTAACTTGACCGATTATTTTAACATTTTGATGTACAAATTAATCTAATAAGGAAAAAAAAAAACGTACTATTTAACAAATCTTAAATTTAGATAAATAAGTGGGAAAAAGCTTAAATATACCTCTTAACTTTTCAAAAATATCGACATATACACTTCGTTTGAAGTTCAGCCTGCTCATGCCCTTGCCGTCTAACTATTAGCTCATCTATGCCCCCTCTGTCCGTTATTTGCTTTGTTGGGTTGTTAGCTTTCCCTTTAAATTAAAAATGAGTAGCCACATCATCTAAAACTTTCCACATGGCATTTACATATTTATTTTACACTAAATAGACACACCCAAAATATAACCAGATTCATTTTATTACCCGACCCAAGTCCTATCCCTTTTAACCCATTCTCAAAGCCCTAATTAGACCTCAAACTTGTCAGTCCGATCATCCCTTCTTGAAGTGGTGCTAGGGTTCGATTTTGTGGAATACAACAAGAAGGAAGAGGGTCATATATCGATTAAGGTAAAGATTTAGGTATGCGAATTAGTTATGGATCTATTTTGATTAGGGTTATCTTCCACACTCGAACTAATAAAGGCATATGTGAGTCTACCAAAATCAAAAGAAATTTGTTGTTTATTGTTAAAGGGTGTATTTGTTATTCCTTTTAGGATTAACAATTTAATTTTATTTGTCTTTTGATAGTCTCAAAAATGAGTGTTGTGTTTTAGGGTATAGTTTATTGCATTTTGTAGCTTTTAATGTATTCTGTTTGACGTGGTCCCTGATTTTGCTGTGACTTTTTATTTTATTTTTTTGTTTTCTTTTGATGTATATTTGTAAGATGGTTGATGAAGCTGATATTGTATTCAACTATGGGGGTAGTTGGGTCATTCACCTATGTTGTCATACAATAAGAACTTGGCACAGTGTTGGCTTAACTTGCAAATTAGGGTTTTCTCGGGTAAAACAACTGATTGTCACTGGTTCTTCCGGTAAGTATTATATAGTAGATGGGGATGGTGGAATTTGGGCCATTCTCGACCTATTGTGTGAGAAATTTAAAGTCGTCAATTTCTTTGCTGTGGAAGAGAGTAAGCTCACAGTTTCTGCTCCAAAGCTCTCACATAATACCGAAGCATCTTCTACCAATGTTGAGGTTGGTACAGATTGTGAACACAGTGTTGGTTCTGATAGGGGTATTTCTGAGGGTGAGAAATATGATTCTGACTGGATGGAGGGTATTAGCAAGGAAAGGGGAAGAGTATTAGGTGACAGATTGGAAAACTACAAGGAATTGCATGTTGGTATGTCATTTAAGGACATGAAAGAAGGCAGGCAAGTTATGAATTATTATGCATTAGCTAATAAAAGGGCTTTGACTATAATCAAGACTAATACAACAAGAACTAGATATGCTTGTGAAGAGGAGTATCCTTTCAGGTGCTTGATTTCAAGAGATGGTAAGACTGAAGGATTTAAGATAAAGACTTTCATCAGCAAACACACATGTGAGGAGGCCTTTAAAAATCCCAGAGCTGATGCAACTACTTTAGCTCAAATACTTCAAGAACAACACTTAAAATAACCCCAAGTATAAGATAAAAGATAATGAGAGAAGAGCTTGAAAATGGTTTAAAGCTGAATGTGTCTCAATCCAAGCTTAAAAGGACTAAATGTATGATTCTTGAGAATTTGGACGGTAGTTTTATAGATGACTACAACAAACTTGAAGCCTCTGCAGAAAAGATTAAACATAGTAATCCTGGAAGTGATGTTGTGATAAATATCTCCAAGGATGCCCTAGCTGAAGGAAAAAGAAAATTTTTTGAGGATGTACTTGTGTTTTGATGCTCTTAAAAAAGGCTGAAAATCTGGATTGAGACTTCTAATTGGACTGGATGGTACATTCTTGAAAGGTAGATGTAATGGCATATTGTTGGTAACAATAGCACAAGATTCTATGAATAGTTTCTTTCCACTAGCATGGACAATGATGGATAAAGAAACTAGCAGGATATGGAACTGGTTTATCGAGCTACTAAAGGAGTCTTTGGACCTTAAAGATGGTGCAAGAATCACATTCATTTCCGATATGCAAAAAGTCTTATTTTCATTTTCTATTTCTAGATTATATGTACTTATTACTTCTAGATTTTAATTTTAATTTCCTTTTTTTGTGCTAATGTAATAGGGGCTGTTAGATGGTGTTGATAAAGTATTTTCTGAAGCTCAGCATAGGTATTGTATGAGACATATTGAGAGTAATTGGTGCAAAAAATGAAGGAGTGGTCAGATGAGGAAGCTTATGTGGTGGTGTGCATGGAGTTCATATGAGGATGAGTTTAAAGATCAGTTGAATAAGTTAGGAAAATTATCAGAAGAAACTGCAAGAGATTTGGTTAAATATCCACCAAAGGCATGGTGTAAAGCTTATTTTGATACTTAGTGTAAGAACACAATGGTTCATAACAATTTCACTGAGTCATTTAATGCATGGATCCTTGAGGCTAGAGGAAAACCAATAATCAGGATATTAGAAGGCATAGGGGTGTAGGTGATGGAATTATTAGGGAAAAATGAAAAGAAGTTGAGGACATGGGTTTCTAGTTTTAGTCCAGCGTGTATGAAGTTGTATGTAGATTTCAGGGTCATAGCACAAAATTGTAAAGTAGAATTTAATGGAGATTGGAGCTATGAAGTTTCTGATGGAGAAGATAGACACATTGTCAATCTAGAGCAAAACAATTCCACCTGCAGAATATGGGATTTATCTGGTATTCCTTGCCCACATGCCATCAAAGCATTGACACAAAAAAGGTAGATCCTAGAACTGAAATTCATTGGTGATACAACAAGGAGGCTTACATGTTGACTTATAAACATAAGATGCAACTTATGAGAGGTCAAGTGTTCTGGAAGGTTGATCCTTCAAGTGCAATGTTGCCTCCTGATGTTGTGAAACAAGTTGGGAGACCTAAAACGAAGAGAAATAGAGAACCAGATGAAGCAAGAAAAAGAAAGGGCGAGTGGTCTCAATCCAGATTGGGTACTCAAATGACATGTAGTAATTGTGTGAACCAAATCACAATAGAAGGGATTGTTACAAGGTAAGCTTCTAAATACTTATTGACAATATTTTTATGTTAGTTCAGTTGCATTTACTAATAATGATTTATTAATAGGAAAAATCTGTTGAAAACAATGCAAAAGTAAAAAAGGAAAAAGATCAAACGCTGGTAGCAGTTCATAGTTAAGAACAATGGAGACTGAAAATGAGACTGAAATTGGCACACAAGAATCTGTTTTTCAACCACAAGCTGCAAACACAAAAATTTGAACGATATGGCTCTAATGTTTGAAAATGAGGAAGACCCACCCCTAAGGGCAAAAATGATTCATGAATCAGAGTTCAGGGCTGAAAAGTTGAAGACCAAAACTATTCCAACCGATACAAGAAAAATTCAGTTTATTGGAGATCACACTGGTGCTTCAGTGCCAACTAATCTACCTTATTCTTCGGTCAAAACAACATGAAAAGGAAAATAAGTCATCTATTCTGGACAGGTGCAGATGGAAGCAAAAAAGAAAAAGAGAAGAATAAAGATGATGGGGGTCAAAGGCAGAGGAGAACCAACACCTGATAAAGATTTTGAGTGTTTTTTTATGTTTATTTTTTTCTTAATCCTCTGATGGTTGATTACATTTGGTTTAATGACACTTTAAGGCTGGTAGTTAATTTTTGTGGCTGGTGCATTGAGCACATGAGGATTAAGTTAGGTGAAACTTTCATATGCCTTGGTAGAATGACATTAATGATACCTTTTTTTGGTTGTGTTTATCTTTTTCAATTATGTTGATGTGTTCTTGTTGAATGATCTTCTTCAATTACATTCATTTGTTGTGTTGACGTGTTATTGTGGTATTGTTGAATGGTGATATACCTTCATTAGTTTTTAGTTTGGGTATTGCCATGACAGTGATTTCTCAATGGATTTCAGTGAGTGTTTAGTTTCAATACAACCATTAAGAATGCCATAGATTTTAGGATGAATTTTAGTGAAAAAAAAGAAGAATATTTGCTGTGATTTGGATCATTATTCAGTTTCTTCCTCGTGTGGCCTTTCTTTTGTTGGTGATATGGAACATCTATTACATATTTAAGGGCGGAACTTCAGATAGAGGTTATATATAGATAGTTTCGTAAAGTTCTGGGGCATATACGACCCTTTTTCCTATAGTGTACAACCATTCTTACTGTCCTTTTTACTCTAGCTTTTTCATCAACAATGTCAATATGAATCGCCCAAAAGGGAAACAAAAAACAATAAACCACTTTAACTGAAGAATAATTCATATTTCATCACCCAAAAGAACAATTACAAGATCCAAAACAACCATTCCTACAAAACAACATTACAAGATTAAAAAAACACAATCGAAGTCAAAATATTACGGTGCATTACAAACATTTTTATTTCATCACCCAAGATGTGATGAATCCTACAAAACAATACCACAACATAGCTATCACAATCCACACTTTACAGACTTCTTGCTTAGATTTTTATTGTTATCAGCAATAACCTTTTCATTAACGACAATAACCTCCTCACTCTTGGAAACACCAATTTCATCTAGACGTTCACAATTTTCTTTAATATCTGATGCCAAATACTTTTCAAGATCAATCATTCTTGCATCCAAAGCTCTCTTTTCACGAGAAAGTTTATCATATTCCTTCTTTAAATTGTGGATGAGATTTGCAATTCTAGGATGGAGCAGATCATCAATCTATTTCCAAAAGATACATTTATAACCTTACACATAATATGAACTTGAAAAAAATCAATAATGTCCAAAAATTCAAAAATTAATGAAAATTTTACATTAACTTACATTAGGCTTAGAACACTTATAAAAGTGTCATTCAACATTCATTGGAGTAAAAGCCATGAAAATTCTCGATGCAATACCGCATTGACAGTTCGTTGAACCTTGACTTGAAACATTCGAACCCTGACTCATGTTTTCAAAATTTGAACGGATGAAGAACCTCTTCCTTTTTGATGTATTCCACAAAATCGAACCCTAGTGCCACTTGCAAGAAGGGATGATCGGCCCGACAAGTTTGAGGTCTAATTAGGGCTTTGAGAATGGGTTAAAAGGGATAGGACTTGGGTCGGGTAATAAAATAGATCGAATTATATTTTGGGTGTGTTTATTTAATGTAAAATAATATATAAATGCCATGTGTAAAGTTTTAGATGATGTGGCAATTCATTTTTAATTTAAAAGGAAAGCTAAAATCCACCAGAGCAAATAACAAACAGAGGGGCATAGATGAGCCAATAGTTAGACGGCAAGGGCACGAGCAGGCTGAACTTCAAACGGACGGTATATGTAGACATTTTCTGAAAGTTAAGGGATATATTTGAGCCTTTTCCCTAAATAAATTGATTTATAAATGTATTTCACATGAGATTGTGAATTTTATTTAGTTTGAGATTATTAACTTAAACTAGGAATTCTCATAGTTTTTCAATCCATTAATTTATTAAGAATTTTTCTAAAAGCTCACTACTTAGTAAAAACAAATGTTAAAGTCTATTTTGATTCAACTCTGTTCCGCAAGAGAGCATAATTGTACCCTATATAACAAGAGGATCAAACCAAACCAAATTAAACCAAATCAAATCAAATATCAGTTTTTTTTAATCGATATGGTTAGAATTGCGATTCGATTTGATTTTTTAACCATAACCATGAATAGTCCTAAATATAGGTAATAAATCCGCCATTGTTGCCACCTATTATCCTCATCTAGAACTATCATCACCACCAATAACCACAATTAAATATTAATAGCATAAATTATCTTTTACATATATCACTATAAATTATCATTATAATGATCAATTATTATAAAAAGTATAATCATAATTATCAACCATTATTATTATTATCAATCACTATCACCATTCACTAGACAATCGTCCAGCATAATTATTCCACTATCAACTATCATAATTTACAACCTTTCTTAATCAAGATATCATCAGTTTCTATCATCTCTAACAACCAAGTACACAAAAACACCACCATTTATTCAATATAGTTTTCCATTAGCATCCAAAACCATTATGGTTAGGCATTACCATCATTAACAGTCACACATTATTTAGAAGTATTTTATTAATATAATATTAAATTAATTCAATATTTTTTAATATTCAAATTTAAACATTTTAATTTTAATAAAATAAATAAATTTTACTATTCTATCCGCAACTCTTGATGGTATTTGAGCTCCATTCTAATTCAACTAAAATAGTGCTTGAGATTGAACTTGAATTCTCAAGGTAAAGTTTGAGTCTCTGAAATCACTGACTCAATCTTTATTTTTTTTCATGATATTTAATTTTGACACACAATATAATTTTTTATCGAAAAGTTTGGATAAACATTATCGCATTCTCTAAATCTACTCTCGAAAAAAAACGAAATAATAAGTCACGCATTAGGTCAGAGATAGAGAGATCAGGAGTGGGGTAGTCAGGTGACATTTCGAACGCCGCATCATTACCTTAATTAAAAAAAATTGAAATATATATATATATTTTCTAATACCTATTTTGTATAATTTACCTGTCTTACTTTATTTAATTTAATATTCTCTTTGTCCATTTTTATTTGTTCACTATACTAAAAATACATTTTTAACAATACTTATCCAATTTATGAAATAAGGTAAAGTTACCCTTCTATTTATAATTTCTTAAGAAGTGTACAAAGTCAATAATGGACAAATGAATGGAGGGCATCTTATTCATAAGGTTCTTATTTATCTAATATAAAGGTTTAATTTTAGATAATTGATTTTTATTTATAAGATTTAATATAATTCATGACAAACAAATAAATCATTATAACTACTACACTTATAATTACACCAATTTTATTTATCATGTGATTTTTCAAATTGATACATTTATTCTTTTTTTATTTTAAGAAAACAAAACTTATTTTATTAGACGGGGTTTTCAAAAAGTTTCTATGATGCAGTAGTAGAGTCTGCGTATATTCTATCATCTCCACACTCCATTTTGTGAGATTGCACCGTGTGTGTTATTGTTATTGTAAAACTTATTTTTAGTTTTGTTAGATTTGGTATTAAATGAAAATGAAATTGATGTCTCCAAAAAGGAAGCGGGGAAATTGTTTATACACATAACACACCCCCACTTTGGCTACTAATAGGCACTGCACTTTGTAGCCATTCATGACAAGTTGGTGCTACTCCTACGTCGAAAGGATTTCCACTTTTCCTTTTCCTCCTTCTATTTAATTCCAACCATTTTCTATTTTCTCCTCAAATTACAACTCTATTTCCTCTTATAATTACTCTGCACATTAACTCTCCGCCGCGAATCTCTTCTCTGTTTCGGTAAGTTCTAACTTTTCTACTGATTATGCTTAAGTTCTGCACATCAATTAATTCATTAAGAGGTGAATTGATTGATTTTAACAAAAAGGAAGGTTCCAGTAACTTCACTGCCGTCGTTGTCAGTTTACCGGCAAAGTTTGTGCTCTGTTATTTTCTCCGCTGATACGCATCTCTATGTGGATTGGATGCGATGGTCAAATTGGTGGTGCATTTTGTTGTTAAATCAGGACCGTTCAAATCCTGTGGTTTAAAAGACAAGCTAGTGTCGAAAATCTTGGAATCAAATTCCTTTTTTACCCTTTCGCCGCCACATTCCTGCTTCTTATTTTTAGTCTAAATAATTCCCTAATTCCTCTTTTACCCCTTCCCCACCAGATTCCTCCTTTCCTTTGGTCCCTTTTTTCCACTCCCACATGGAACAGGATATAAATCCTCCAGTTTCTAATAATTGTCAATCACGTTGTAATTGTTGTCCATGTGGCTTAAAATTAAAAGACATTTTAATATATTTTTATTTTCTTAAACTTATGCTTGTTGGCCAAACATAAAATTACTAAGCTAAATTCTAATATTAACATAAGTCTTTTCAAATTAATTAATTGTCTGCATCTATAACTACTTCCAGTTCCTATTCAACAAAAAATGATTCTTTTCAAAATATACTTCCCAAAAAACAAGCACAAGTTCTCTCATCGGTTTCTGAACTGTTGAGTAGTACAACCATTTGCCTCGTTCTCTATGCATACACCTTGCATAATAACCAGAAGCTTTAAATGCTTTACAGAAATCAAGCTAGAAAAGTACTTGGGTTTATTGAATTTCTTTTTCAAGGCTCTGCTACTTGCAGCCACATACATTTATTCGCGCATTTATTATTTCATTTGGTCAGGTAAAATGCTGGTTTGATATGCTATGGTTGTCATCATGGATGACTAGGCCCGTCAGAGTAAAATTGGCTACTTCTGATGTAAAGGAAAAACGGAAAGTATCTTTGTTGACTACAGGAGTGTTGTTCATATGGCAAGGAGTTATGGGCCTTATTTTGATCCTGAATACGAGACCTTAAGTATCAGAATAAATCCTCCAAGGTTGAGCTTTTCTACTTTTAGCCCACATCCACTGCTTGCCTTCATTATGTTTGTATTTACTTTCATTGGCCAGCCTAGATATTATTAATTGTGGCAGCATCACAGTTCTGATGTGCATTTAGAATGTCACCTCTACCAAGATATGGGAAGCTGTCAGTCTTCTTGAATCAATGGAATATCATGGATGTCAATTGAATTGCTTCATATTTAACACCTCATCTTTTTTCATATGGTTTTACTAATGATTATTTGATGCTATTAGGGTATCTGTGGACAATGCGAGTCGCAAGGATTGCACTCTCGTGAAGGTAATTTTTTTCAACGTTAAGAATCTTGAGTGATATTGATTTTTCTAATTTCTTATTTTAAGATGCCGAGGAACTTTTGATGAGATGCAGCTCTCTTATCACAGTTCAGTAAGCTCTTAAAGATTTCATCAATAACTCCTGATATCTAGTGAGAGTCTGGTCATCTCATCCTGCTATGGTACATGGTCTGTAGTTTTACTGAAAGAAAGTACTATATTGAGGAGTTTTTCAAGACATTGGTGCATAGTTGACTAATGTATTTGGCAAACTTTCTATCTGTTGTCAAAAGCAGAATTACTAGTAAGCTACAGCCTGGTGATCTAAGAGGTTGTCATTCAGTTTCTTTGTCAGTGTAGTTGATACTTTTTTTTGTTAGGCAAAATAAAGTAATTTATTGATGTACGTGTTCAAAAAATGTACAAGTACGCCATGCCTGTAAGAGAGTTCATAAAATCTATCAAGCTATCCTCCTTAACCTCTCTGCTGGGGTAGATGGCTGAATGGTGCTTATAAGTACAACACATACACAGGGGTGGCTCAAGCATATTAGTGGCCTAAGGTGAAAATTGACTGTAAATAGAACTTACTTAGTATTTTTTTTTAAAAAATTTATAACCTATTATTACTAAAATAAAAATTGAGGCTCCTAAAATTTGGAGGCCTAAGGCGCTTGCCTTTTTCTAACACTGTCGAGCCACCCCTACACATACAGTTTTCTATTATTATTATTTTTTTTTTAATCAGAAGTACCCACTGAGATTTTCATGTTTTTCCTCAGGTTGACAGTATAAACAAACCTGGAATACTGCTCGAAGTGGTACAAATTCTGACAGACCTTGATCTTGTAATTACCAAAGCCTACATATCCTCTGATGGCGGGTGGTTCATGGATGGTAAGTCTATTGTTTCTTGTTGGTATTTTCAGTTAAACTAGGCACATCTAAGTCTTTTTGCTCGAGGTTCTCATTTGAATTCATTCTAAATCTCTTTTAGTTGCAAGTGTTAGAGCTACTATAGGGGATTCGATTTAAGGGCGGAACTAGGTTTATGTAAGTGGATTTAATTGAATCTCCTTCCTCCAGAAATGATACAATGAAATGGGGCTAAAACAAATTCTTTTGTCTGTATAAGCTGGTGAATTCCCTTGGAAGATTTTGGTGTAATGAAGGGAATGGAAAAGTTGAAAATTTGAGGTTTATGGGTTCTGAATCTAAAGATCATGGTTCTGTAGTTTGTTGTTTGTACATATTCTGTGAATTCCTAACAAATAATTCGGCCCCTCGTTTTAGGTCATAGGGTCAAATTCCAATAGTGACATCTAGTATTATTATTATTTTTGAATTCTCTTGTATAAACTACTTCTTCCGCTGGACCGCTGCTGCTGGGTATGGATCATGTTCCACCTTATATCATTACAAACTCAGACTGCTATCTGAGCAAAAAAGCAAAGCAAGGGATAAAGGAGAAGCATCCGGCCCCACACACGAATACATAAATTCAGGTCTCTTCGACAGTGGCGGTTATTGATTTACTAGTATGTATCAATTCCTCATAAAAAATAGTAGGTTTTAATTGGTGGCCGTGTATACCTTTTTCACTTTGCTAACTTTTTGGAAAGTATCAACCTTCTAAGCTCTCTTTTCTAGTTCTGTCACATCTGCATATAATATTCTAAAGACTCAAGGAACTCATCTGGGAAAAATTGTGCTAATTTTATTTCTTTTTTTAACTTTAACAGTATTTCATGTTACTGATCAACACGGCAACAAGGTTACAGACAGCAATACTATTGGTCATATAGAAAAGGTAAAATATCCCTTATTTTCTCACCTTTTGATAAATTAATGCAGGGATAACGCAACAATTACTTTGACAATTCCTAGTATTGAAGTATATAAAACAAAGGAAAGAGGGATAAACTAATACATAGTATCTTCCAAAATTTGCAAAAAATCATGCAACTCCAAGCTATCCATTGTAGTTGATATTATATTACTTTGGGTTTATACCCAGGCATCGTCAATGACATTTCTACTCATACACTTTATTGCCCCTACGTGTATAAGAGTTTTACTTCTGGGGCTCTATGACTATTCAGAACACAGCAAAAGTCAAACAACTATTGAGAAATCCCTGGTGACTAAAAGTTGTTACATAATAGCTGTCATTTGTTAGATAGGAGTTCCCAATTCCACAAAATGAATAGTTTTTGATAATGTGTTTGGATTTGCCTATTTTACTTATGTATTTCAGTCATGAGCTTATTGCTATTGTAATCCTTACCTTGACTGCAGTTTCTTTCTTTCTTTTTTTTTTTTCTCACATGAGTTGTGTTTAGGCTGTCCAGAAGATTGTATTCAAGATCATATTTACCCCAGTGATTACCCAGTAAGATATACTTATGCAGAGAAAAATGCAGCTGTGTCATCTAGGTGACTGAAACTGAAAATAGTCACCTGAGAAGAAGACCTAGTTTTTATCCAAGTTATTAACAATTTCATTGAATTTCTTACGTTAGGCTCTAGGACCTGAAGGTTACACATCAGGCATATTGAAGACTCAGCCAGGTAGAAAGGTAGGAGAGAACTCTGTGGATGATTACACCACCATCGAGCTTATAGGCAGGGATCGTCCAGGTCTTCTATCAGAAATTTCTGCTGTTCTAGCCAATCTTCATTTTAATGTCGCTGCAGCTGAGGTTTGGACTCATAATAGGCGCATAGCATGTGTCCTTTATATCAATGATAATAGTTCATCCCTTGATGTGGATGAAGAATCCAGATTGTGTGTCATGGAAGAGCAACTTAATAACATTCTTCGTGCACATGAGGATGACGAGAGTGGGGCTCATGCTACTCTCTCAGTTGGTAGTACTCATGTTGATCGGAGGCTTCATCAGATGTTCTTTGCTGATAGGGACTACGAAGGTGGTTGTCTTGAAATGGAGATAGAATACCCTCCTAACACCAAACCAGAAGTCAGAATTGAAAGTTGTGTCGAGAAAGGGTACTCAGTGGTCAGTGTAAGTTGCAAGGATAGACCAAAGCTTATGTTTGACATCGTGTGCACCCTCACGGACATGCAGTATGCTGTTTTCCATGCCACTATCTCATCAGATGGTCCCTCTGCATCACAGGTAATCTGATGATTACTAAGACAAACTTACTTATGGAGGATAGATCATTTATTTTTAATTTCTGTTTAATGTTGACACCGCTCCAGGCTCTACACTTCGGAAAGAGATGTTATCTACATGGTCTTTAGTGCTATTTTCATTTGATAAAATAAATGTTAAATCATTATAGAGGAAACTCCAATTGATTTCAATTCTTTCAGTGAAAGCAGAAAGATCAGAGCTGATAGCATCAATGATATGGTTGCCTTGTTTGAGTTTCTGAAACTACTCCACTAAAATTCCCACCCCCCATGTCTATCTTAGAAATATTTTCTTCCATCACCTTTCAATTTTTGGTTACTGATTAGTGTAATTTTTGGTCGCACTTCCAAAGGAGTTGAAAGAAATAAAGGCTTGAAACCCCCTCCCTGAAAAAAAGAAGAACAAGAAGTCTAGTTTAGCTTATGCTATAGTACCTGAGATTCCTCCCAGTTTGAAAGTGGCTCTACGTTGGAATCCTGGTAGATTGTCATTAGGCTTTGATTCCAATATGTAATATGAAGACAATTGAATTTGTAGGAATATTTTATTCGCCACATGGATGGTTGCACTCTGGTATCTGAAGCAGAGAAGGAAAAGGTTGTGAAGTGTATTGAAGCTGCGATTCGGCGAAGGATAAGTGAGGTAAGGGAGATTATCTACTCCTCTTAACTTGTCCCAAATGTTTCTCAAGATTGTGATTAGCCTTGGCGCTGAGCCAAGTGGGCTTGGCTTGTCAAATGACGAGCTAATTGTACTTAAAGTTGGCTTGACTCACTTGATTTGGTCGAAGTTTGATCTGAGCTGGTTTGGCACAGATAAATTGGCTCGGTTGAGTTATGCAACTTTTATTTGAAAAATAAAATCCATTCATTTCTCTACATAATTATGTAATTAATTATTTTGTATGTAATTCTAAGTAATTAGTGTTCCATCCGTTCCAATTTATTGTGTCAGAACACAGAGTCTAAAAAATAAAGAGCGACTTAAAGAATTTGTTGGCTTAAACATTCTTTGAGATAGCTGTGAATATAAAAGCATGCTAATAAGGGTAAAATCTAAGTTCAATAAATTACTTAACAATTATAAAAAGGTGGCATTCTTTGAAACAAACAAACAAGGCAATATGTCACATAAAATAGAATAGAGAAAGTAAATTTGTAATTTTGACATCTTTGTTGGGTGCTCTTAAATTTTTAATCCTATTGTAATTTAAGCCTACTTTGTGATTGAGGTGAATGCAACTAAAAAACGAAGTTTCAAAATTAGAAATCATGAAATTAGTTAAGTAAAACTTTTGAACTTATTACCTTCTCTTGTTTTGATTCAATTACATTTCATCTTTAATTAACCACCTCTATATTTAAGTCCTCAGAAGTACTTATAATCAAGTAATTTCTATGGGGCATATGAATTTAATATTTAAGTAAAGTATTTATCCTTATATTTTCACAACTTCGTGCATAAGCAAACATTAAAGAGTTGATTTGGACTTGGCTTGACTCAACTGAAGCTCGGCTAGTTTCAGCACTATTAGTAACTCGATTTAGATTCACTTTTGCTTGTGTTTGCTTGGAGTGTTGGTAATCTCGATGCCCCGGCTTAATTGTGATGAATCCCTTGTCTATAGTGATTCTTGCTTCATATGCTGATATGATGTTATATCTCTTCCTATTTGATTTAGTTGGGGTATAAGAAAATCCAATGGTTGGTATTTCTTGTCTCTTTATGAATTGGCAATTTCTTATCCTTCAGATAAACAAATAAGCTTTATGGAACCAATGCTCCTAACAGTATAACATCAGAATTTTTTCTCATTGGAATTATTTTGAAAAGGACTATTTGTTAGACCCAAACAGATTCTTGCTCGCGCCCATTCTGAACTACTTTTGTCAAATAGACAAAAGGTCTCTTAACTTATAAATAATTTATAGTTAAGGTGATCTTCACTTTAAGAAAGTATCAAGGACTATTGCATATATAAACTTCCATTCTATGTCTGTGAATTGCTTGGTATTGATGAATCAAGCGAATAAATGCAAAGCTGAACTTTTTTCTAAGCTTAGGTCCATCAACATGCATGCACAACGTTCTATTTTCCTATTGGGAATGTGTGAGTTTGATAGTAGGATGTTGGTCTTCTGATATTACACTTTTGGAATATTACCATTGCTACTATTCTATTTCTGACTTGGACTTCAAATGTTATGACTGCCTTCCAAGTGCGCATTCATATGTTACCTCAATCTATAACATTCTGGCATGCACAAACCTTCCCGAGAACCTCAAGATTCTAATGCCACCAGGTGGGATGTACTTAATTCCTTTAAAATGCAGGGGTTTAGCCTAGAGTTGTGTGCCAAGGACCGAGTTGGCTTACTTTCTGAAGTTACCAGAGTCTTGCGAGAAAATGGGCTATCAGTGACTAGAGCTGGTGTCACAACTATTGGGGAGAAAGCAAAGAATTTCTTCTACGTAACAGATGCGTCTGGAAACCCTGTAGAGATGAAGACGATTGAAAGACTGCGTGAAGAAATTGGACAGACGATGATGCTTAATGTGAAGAAAGTCCCAACGTCTGCAAAGGCACCTGAAACTGGTGGTCTGGCTAAGACAAGCTTTTTCTTCGGAAGCTTACTGGAAAAGTTCCGAACCTGAAAGGTCATCTACACCTAATTGTATAGAAGAATAAATCACTTATATATAAATGTGGCAAGGTTTCCTTGTAAAAATCTGTAGATATATTGGACAATCATCTTTGTCGCGATAAACAAAGGGAAAAAAAGGAACGAGTCTCTCTGAGTCTTATTCTGCTGAAGTCTGGAAGATTGTGAGATGAATGTGTGTTCTTGCACAATAAAAGATGAAGATCTATGTTTCGCTGATGACACTATGACTTTGAATTGGAGCTCTGGCCAAAAAAATGCTGCTATTGATGACTGAACACCAATAAGTTATAGTGTTATACGTTCTGTATCAGCTAGCTTGGTTCAACAATGATGGAGCTGCCAACTTTGTTTTGATTAATAGCTACTGCTATATAATTCTAGCTGGTTGAGTATTTTCCCCATCTGGGGAAAAATAGTATGTAATATCATTGATTTGCATGTAAGGAATGAGGAGTTAAGTAACGTGGAACGCCATTTTCTTTCAAGGCAAAGTATACAATCTCAAAAGAACATATTGATTTGATATCTATCCGTGGAGAACGTCCTAAACAATTAGAAAGAGATTCTTTTGAATGTAGAATATCAATGCAGAAATTTTCATAACTCAATCATATAAATGTCTCGTAATATTCTTACTAGACATAGTTGCAAGTGAACCACCTTGTAATATCAAAGATACTCAATGCTCACCTGGAATTGGTGATCCTTCAAATTGCCCAAACAATTCAGTCGAAAAATCAAATGTACCAACGTTTATCCCTTCATTGATAAACTACTAATCCAATGATACATAGTTGGCATTTGTATGAGAAATTAGGCTCCAAGTGCCATTTTTACAGCTGCACAAACCTTAGGAACAGTGCCCTCATACTCATCCCAAAACCTTCCTACCCATATAATTAGGTTCACTTGCAACAATGTCTAGTAAGGATGTTAGTAGACATTTATATGATTGAGTAATAAAAACTTTTGCATTGATAAGAATCTCTTTTTAGTTGTTTAAGACTTTCTCCACGGATAGGTATCAAATCAATATGTTGTTCAGTAGAAATGTGAGGATGACATTGTAAATGTCTGAATATTTGAAACGGACATGTGCATGATTTTTTTTTTAATTATTCTGTTTCTTTCACCAAAAGAGAAAAGTTCAAAATTTTGGTTGCATAAGCAATTAGGTTTATATCAATTGCAAATTTGTATTTGCGCCAATCTGTTAATGGACAGACAAGCTAAGGAGAAGGAATATATATACACGATATTCTGTGTTGACGTAAAGGCACTAAAAATATATCAATTTATGGGGTTATTTTGTCATATAACGATCATTTTAATATATCTTCACAACGTCCTCCACAAATTGACTTTTAAATTTGTGGAGTTTTTTTTAGTATGAATTTGTGATGGTTTAGAACCTTCACACTATGTTGTGAAATGAGATCAAATTTTACATAATTAATTTGATTTGTGAATTCTTAAAAAATTATTATCTTAACAATACATGTAAAATTTAATTTACATCAAGCCTTTTAAATAATATGAATAGATAATTTTACTAACTAGCAGATTTAATGCAAATTAAATTTGACTAAAGAAATTCATATTAATAAACTTGAAGAGATCAAATTCATGTCCAATCAAAGTAATACAAACTTGTGTATAATAACATGAGCATTACAATTTGAAATCCTTTAAAGTACACATCAAATAAATATAATTTTTTTATAGCATTTGTTTGGTGATTTGAGTTGTTGTCATCCAATCTTTTATTCAAGGTGAAGCAATCTTAATCTTCGCATCATTCTGAAATAACAAAAATCTTATACATAATTAAATTGTGAATCATCAAGCCACGTAATAGAGAATTATCTTTATATTTTAAAAAATAACCATTCACTTCATTTTGTAAAACCTGAAAAAAAAAATTAATTCGCAAAAGTCATACACAAAAATTGAACTAAAAAATGGAGTAAAGAAGGGAGAAGGGAAATAATGGATTAAGGGGGAATAAATATGAAAATGGGGTGTGTGTACATAAGGAAGGAATGAGTTAATGGGAAAAAGAGAGATGGGATTTGGGTAGTTATTTGTTTGGTTTGAAGTTTTGTTAGCAATTTTTAATATTTTGGAGGGAAAGCTATTAAAATTTTGGTTGAATTTAGGTCCAAATAAAAAATGACGGAATATCTTTGTCGTATAAAACAAGCTTTTTCTTAAAAAAAATATTTTCCTTTATTTATTATTAAATTATAACCACTAATTAAAGTATTTTATCTTAAAGTTAACTAGTATTACAAGAGATTAAATAAATAAAGTTTTAAAACAAACAAATAAATAAATAAATAAAAATGAATATGACTATTGATTTAGCATCTTAGTTTCATTTTAAAGGGGGGGGGGGTGTATATATACTAAATTGTGGCGATTTT
Organism: Solanum rostratum; assembly: GCA_029948455.1. Classification (NCBI taxonomy): domain Eukaryota; kingdom Viridiplantae; phylum Streptophyta; class Magnoliopsida; order Solanales; family Solanaceae; genus Solanum; species Solanum rostratum. The sequence continues at coordinate 57,028,860 of CM057047.1, read as the reverse complement.
TTAATCTTCGTAATAAAATCACGACAAAAAGATTTATATTGTGGAGATTAAAATAAATGTCACAAAATAAAGTAATAGTGGGAGTTTTTAAAACACCCACAAGCTAACCATCACAAATTGAACATTTTTTTTAGTGAGGGGTTTTGGGTGATCTCTTATATGACTATTGATTTGGCATCTAAGTTTCATTTTAAAGTGTGTGTGTATATATATATATATATAAACATATATATACATAATAAACTAAATAAATTTTTAGGGATTGATAATCGCCACAAGCTATACTAGATTGTGGCAATTTTTCAATCTTCATAATAAAATCACCATAAAAAGATTTATATTGTAAAGGTTAAAATAAATGTCACAAAATAAATTAATGATAAAAATTTTTAAAACACCCACAAGCTAACCATCACAAATTAAACTCTTTTTTTTAGTGAGGGGTTATGAGTGATCTCTTAAGTTAATGACAAGGATTAATTAAATCCATCATTAAGAATACAAGAGACTAAACTGTAAGTGTACATCCCTCACTTCCGACCCTAAAAAATCAATCAATGAAGGCAAAAAGAATAGGAGCTCCTACAAGGGGTTAAAAAGAAACTAAAGACTTATTATGGGCTGGTAGCTAATTCCCATTTCTTAATAAGTAGTGAAACTAACTCCCCCTTAATGACCATATACAACTTTCACAGCATGAAATACACACTAACTACATCATCTTGAGTTGTAACTTTGACATTGCTCTTTTGAAGTAGTGAAAGTGTTAAAATTCTACAAGTTGTAGGTAGTAATTATCTCTCCCTTGAGTAAGGAGTTTTTCCACTCTACATCGTGTGTTCATCTGTTTACTTTGTGTGTGCGTCCTTAACTAGTATTCGCACTAAAACTTGGTTCTAGGAAGTGTTAGGATACAAAGCTTTTCACATGTGCACCTCCTCCATTTGGACATAGGCTATGTTCCCCGTACTCTCAAAAAAGAAAAACACTATATTTGAAGTATTTGACATCCATTCATTAATATTTTTAAAGAATTCGAGCAACTTAGGAGGATATAAGTATCTTTTCAAATTTAGCAAGTTCTTTCTATAGTTTTCTGTTAGACACCCATAGCAATCAATTATGACTAGACACTTTTGTTTGCACTCCGCAGGTTCTGCCTTCACTTGTTGGATGCCATGTACGATTGATGTGTTTAAAAAATTCACCATGAAGAGTCTATATGGTCACTAGTTAAATTTGAGTGCACACTTATGAATCGCGCCAAGTTTAAGAAGCTATCTAGTTATATCGCCAAAGATTGGAGGCCATCGTAACTATTCCTAATATTTTGTGCAACGTGGAATTAAAACGAAAAAGATCAATGGTTTCCAAGTATTCTTCAATCCTTACTTTTGATCAGAATTGCAATTACTGAATCCTTTTACCCAGTCTTTTAGGAATTGAACGGAGACATTTTTTTAAGGAAATTGTCAGCTAGTTTTACGCAATTTCATTGTTTTTCTTGTTACATGTCCAATGTAACCATTTATTTTTGTTATAGGGAAGAGATTATTATATTGTTGATCATATATTAACGAGATTACCTGTTAAATCACTGTTGCATGCGTGTAAAAGTTGGCGCGATCTCATCAAAAGCTCGAGTTTTATCAAAAAGCACTATGATAACGAGAGTGTTGGTACAAGTAAACTTATAGCCAAGTTTGGTCTGAACCCAAGCCTACAAGCCAATTTCATTTGTACTCACTCCCTGACCAAATAATTCCCGGATGTGTACCTACACATCAGCGGCGATATTAATGATTTCAGAAACATTCATGGTCCGGTTCGGACATTTCGCGCTGAATATCGTCAGATCTTTATCCTAAGGTTTCTGCTGCTCTCTACTCCACCAAAAACAATTCGTGGAATTTGGTGGAACCGAATATCTCTCACGAACGTGAAATATCCTATCCCCAAGATTTCACCTACAAGAATGGAGTTTATCATTGGCTGATCAGCAGCAACGAGATGATCGACAGCGAAAATGTGTATAATGTTCTGACATTTGACTTTGAAACGGAAGAGTTTGGGATGATGCCAGTGTTGGGTTCCTTCCTTAATTGGAGAGATTCTAGGAGCGTAGAATTTTTAGAATGATCCGGAGAACTCAAGAGAAGTATAGAACTCTCTAGAAGCTTATGGAAGCATGTGGAAAAATGTGGAAGAGTATGGAAGAACTTGGAAGAATGTAGAAAGGAGTGGAAGAGTAGAGACTCTCTAGAATGTGTGGAGCATTCTAGAGGCATCTCCGCCACCATTCACTAAGGAGGTGGAGTAGTATAAATAGAGGATGGAGCTTTCATTCCTAACCATCCACAAGCCAAAGCAAATCTAGCAATCCAAGTGAAGTAAGAATCCACTTGAGAAATTCTAGCAATTCAAGTGAAGTAAAAATCCACTTGAGAGCAATCCACTTTCAAAGTGAGGATATCTATTAGTGAGAGTGTAAAGCTTAAGAAGTCTTAATCCTTAAGCTTGTAAGCCATCTTAGAGTGAGAATATCTTTTGTAAACATATTCTTATAATCATACTATTCTTTTGTATAGTGGAAAAATCTCCTTTTGGAGAATTATTAACTCTTGTACTCCCACCACTATCTTAATTACTAAAATGCCTATCTTAACTTCACGAGCAAGAAGAATCGAACTTTCCCAACAGTGGTATCAGAGTCAAGTTCATTCGAAGCCGTCATTAGCTTGTGCAATTCAAGATAGAGGACAATGTCACTCATGATGGTGATATGTTCAAGCTCACAGCCAACAACTACTCATATTGGAAAACGATGATAGAGGACCATCTATATTGCAAGGATTTGCATGAGCTCATTATCTACAAAGAAAAGGTGGAAAGCAAGAGTGATGTTCAATGAGAGCTACTAAATCGGAAGGCTGTTGCAATGATCCATAAGTACATTGATAAATGCTTACGAACTATGGGCGAAACTTGAATCCATGATTCAAAAGAAAACGCCTCATAACAAGGCTAATTTAGTTCGGCGGTTGGTGAAATTGGAGTATAAGGATGGCAACAGTATGATTGAGCACTTGAATAATTTCAAGGGGCTCGTTAATCAATTAACAAAAGTTGATATGAAGATTGATGATGAGCTGCAAGCCCTTCTACTCCTTAGCTCCTTGCCGGAAAGTTGGGATACACTTGTTGTTACTATGAGTAACTCAGCTTCGGAAGGAAAGCTCACCATGGACACCGTCAGTGATAGTCTTCTTGGTGAAGAAGCAAGGAGAATGGAACGAGGTGAGTCAACTTATCCCGTAGTCAATATCATTGAGAATCGGAGCAGAAATAGAACTCGTGCAGTGGACGTAGCAAGAGCCAAGATATGCACCAATCTCGAGGGAGATCCAAGGTCACGCTCCAAGATTACATGTTATTACTATGGAAACATGGGCCACAAGAAAGCTGAATGTTGATCTTTAATGAGAGATTAAAATGAAGGTAGTGTTAAACCAGACCAGATCAGCCCAACGAAGAAGCAAGAAGAAAAGAGTATTACTGCTCTAGCATCAAAAGAAGATGTGCTCTATCTCGTTGATGAAGGTAATATCCTAAACATTCATAGTTTCATAATCTCAATGCATACTATAATATAAGGGCTTAAATCAACTTAAAATAATCAATAAAGCACAACTCATACTTCAATTGAATTTATAAAATCATAAATCTCAAAACTCATATTTTGAAGTAAGCAAAATTTATGAAAATCAATTGAAAAGAGTTTGGGTCTTCTTGGTTGAAAGGGGCTAAGAATCAATCTCACATACCTTGATTAGGAAGATGAATTTGAGAAGAATTTAGCTTAAGTTGAAACCTCAATTGAATCCCTAGCTTGAGTCTTGAGAGAAAGACTTAGACAGGATTTTTTTAGTGAGGGTCTTTTCTAATGAGAATGAATTAAAGTGAAAGGATATCAACCGATTTAGGGGTCGAGGATAGGTAAAAAAAAAAGGTCTTAAAACACATTTAAGTAAATCATATTTACGTAAAATGCATTAATGAAATGGAGGAAAATTGGGTCGTCATGGCTTCACTGGCACTGACACGGTCCGCAAGGCACTTCACGGGCCATGAACAGTGCCTGTGAGACGACACTTAGACAAATTTTCGCAATGTTCACCACTTAGAATTTTCAACGCGAAGGAGATTCACACAGACTGCCACACGGCTCGTGTGACACTACATGGGTCGTATCAAGGGCCGTGAAACAATACTTAGAAAAATTTTGCATGAAAAAAGTTACGAGACAGTGATTTCGTACCTAGAAAAATTTCACATCTCGAGTCACACGAGGAGTCACACGGCCCGTGACACACCACATGGACCGTGTGGGTGGACGTGTGACCATGCTTAGCCCGAAACTCCTTGTCAAGTCTCCGTAATCGAAATTATGGCCAAGTAACCCTCCATTGGAGGCCACGGTCCGTGTGACCTCACACTGGCCGTGTGGGCCTCCCATGATGTGACACTTGGTCAAATTTTCTCACGGGGCGACATAATGAGGTCCGATAAAGTCTTTCGAAAATTTGGGTCCTTACAATTGAATTCATTGAGTTTTTGTAATATCATCCATTATTATCAGTTTATATATATATATATATATATATATATATATATTTAGTTTGATTGTAAAAAAAACTAACAATGCTAAAAAAAATTCAATATAACATACTCAAAAATTTGAAAGATTTTAAAGCACAACAAAAATAACGGCAAAAGTGCTACCAATAACCACTTGATATTACCCAATGAAAGAAAAAAATAATTGATAAAATATTTAAATTTCTATTTTCACTTAAGCCTCATTTGTTTGCACTTAATGAAGATGTTAACCTTAATCATTGAGATCTCAATCATTTAGTGTCTTTATTTTCAAGGTCTGAATGTTAGTCATTCATATCTGAATTATTAAATACAATTTGTTAATTCTATAATCACTTAATATGTCTGAATATGACTGAATGATTAAGATTTATAATTAACAAAGTCTTGATATCAGTAAGATATCTATTATAAACTTTAAACAAAGATGATAGTTGATGCTACCCCATCTACTTTCACTCACAACTATTATTCCAGCCACAACAATCACGATCGTCAATCATCAGAGCGTACCATCCACAACCACCACTATTTTAATCACCAAAATAAAGTATCATCATCATTAGCTATCATTTTACAATCATTGCCATTAATCGTTGTTACATTCACTAATCATTATAGATAATTATTATTCGTCAATATTATATGTCACAAATCATCACTATCATTCACCATCACCATTAGTTATGAATATCATTCAGTACTACTTATTAGTTGCCGCTATCATCATTCATGATTAATCACTATTGCCAATCACTATACTAAAAGAAACAAAAATAACGACAAAAGTGTTACCAATAACCACTTGATGTTACCCAATGAAAGAAAAAAATACTTGATAAAATATTTTAATTTCTATTTTCACTTAACCTCATTTGTTTGCACTTAATGAAGATGTTAACCTTAATCATTGAGATCTCAATCATTTAGTGTATTCATTTCAAGGTCTGAATGTTAGTTATTCATATCTAAATTATTAAATACAACTTTTTAATTTTATAATCACTTAATGTGTCTGAATAATTTTAATCACCAAAATCAATTGTCATCATCATTAGCCATCATTTTACAATCATTGCCACCAATCGTTATTACATTCACTAATCGCTATCGATAATTATTATTCGTCAATATTATATGCCACAAATCATCATTATCATTCACCACCACCATTAGTTATGAATATCATTCACTACTAACTATTAGTTGCCACTATCATCATTCATGATTAATCACTATTGCCAATCACTACACTATAAGAAACTGAAAACGTAAGGAGTGTGAACAGAAATTTTCTTCCTTTTTACTTCGTTAGTCGACTTACTAACCTAATAGTTGACTAACAAAACTGATTCAGACAGTAAATAAAGTGCGTAAAAGGAAATTCAACACCTAATGTTTTTATACTGATTTAGATCCAAAATAGATCCTAGTCCAATCTCCTTGGGTTGCAAGAGAGATCTTTTCTAGCCTTTATATACTGTAGTACAAAGGGTTTATGTAGAACCTAAATCAACACTCAGAAAAAAATTTCTTTCTTTTGATACAATGTCTCACCACAAATGGTCTTCACTTTTCTCCTTTTTGTGACACAATAACTCTATAAGAATTACAATATTTAGATTGGAGTATGACAACTTCTATGTGTGTGTTTTATTGATTCTTAGATAAATTGTTACAGTATTTACTTTTGTTACAGTATAAGTTTATTTACTTTTGAAATTCATTTGATAACGAAATTTTGTATGATATGCCTTGCAATGACGATAATATAAGTTGAATATGTTCACCATTCAATATTGATCTAAACTTATAATTTTTCCCTCTTCAAATTCAATGTAACACATCGCACACTTATTATAATATTTTTAAAATATTAATATTAATTAGTAGGAAATACATGTGCAGCGCACCTGTTCAAAACCTAGTATTTTTTAAAAGAAAGAGAAAGAGAAAGTAATAAAGAGAAATAGAAGAGAAAGGTTATCTTTCTCTTTCTCCTTCTCTTTATTAATTTTGGTAACAAAAGTATAATTATATTTGGTAAGAGTTAAAGTTATGATAAAACTCGTAATTTAGGTTAAAAATATATTATTTATATAAATGACCCTTTTAGTTTTTAGGGAATAAAACGAGCCTAGTGCTCAAAAGTTAATTTTTTTTAAAAAAAAAAAATGCTTTTTTGTGGTAAGTTAAAGAGTTATGTCAATTTCTATAAATTACCTGATACTAAGAATGAATTGATCATTAAAGATTTTTAAGAAGTTCTACATTTTTCAAGTTTCAACAACAATATTTTCATATTAATACGTATATAAAGCAGAGTTTATTCGACCAACACAAAATAGATATTACATAATTTTATTAACGGGATAGTGTAGCTATAAAGTCCTTTTAGTAAAAACATTACATCATATATATAGAATGGAAACTGGCACACACATATATATATCACTTGTTCAAATCCTTGTTACAGATTTTAGTACTTGTCCTTCAAACCTACAAGGCAATATACAAAAACAGAAACAAATATGGTAATCAGCATCCATAGATATATATAGTTTCTATGTTGAATTAAATGGTGAAGCCAAAATTACAAATACAAAATGAAAAGCGTCATATAAAATAAAACAGAACAATATTCCGCGTAGGATAAGGAAGTTACTTGTTACAATCAACGTTAGGGTCAATAGGTAATTTGATAGGAAGGTTGCATAAGGCAGAGAGCTTTGCTGCTTTCTCAGGGATTATCGATATAGTTTGGGCAATCTTCTTGAGACATAAACAGATTGCCTCGCGGTCCGGCTTCTCACCCTCTCCTAATTGTTTGTCAAGAGCTTGTGCTCCACTGCAACAGGCAACACTAGGGGACGGGAAGACTTCACTCAATAAGAACTGTTCGCATGGAATAAACTTCATCATCACATCTATGCATTGACCCTCTTCATTTGCTAAAACCAAACAAGGACACATTAAGATGAGTGCGTAAATGGGAAGTATGCTTCTTGACATCTTTACTACAATTTAAACAACTTTCTTTGTTGTGTGTGTATGTGAAGTCGTGAAAGTAAGTGAGAGATTGGATGTTAATTTATACTGCTTTAAGGCATGGTCATTTTTGTCATTTCCTCCACGTCTCTGTAACGAACTCTACCATTATTTGTTTTTTACTCCTTTTCCTCATGAAATGATTCTTCCTTTTTCAGTAAAAATTATTGATAGATAATTAATGACATTTGGATTATTTACTTGTTTTTTCCCATTTGATATGCAGTACGATCCATTAGCTAATTCGGATCTTTAGCACATAAGGTTTATTTTGTGAAGAACCGCTTCTTACCCAAAAAAAAATATATATACATTTCGACTCAAACTCGAAACATGATTAAAAATGAAAAAATTATGTTATTTTAGAAGAAACACTCTACTCATGATAATTAGCTATCAAAATCATCCATCTTTTATTTTATCTATCAAACATCACCTTAGTTCACTACCTAATAATCCTAGCTAGATTTGTATTTTGTGAAGAGAAATGACATGCAAGTTTAATTTTTAAAAGTTAGTTTTAAACACTAAGTTAGAACCTGACCTGACAGGTCCATTTTTTAAAAACAAGAGAACTCATATTTCTTTGAAGACAAAATAGAAATAGAACATAACTTTGATAGATAATTATCAAAAATTGAAAGATCATTTAAGACAATCAACTCCCCACTACAACAATTTATGATTTATTCTTTTTTTAAAATCTTTTGGAATATATATTTGCTTACTTTTCATAGTACCTCTCTATTCTCTCGGAAGAAATCAAAGTGTAGACAATTCTGAAAAATAATCCAAGAAAGTGGTTAAAAATCAAAATCATCACAATAAAAAGGAAAAGAATAAAGCAAATAATTATACGCAAAATTATTGACATATCCGCAGATTATACTATATCAATTAGATTAATTAGGGGAATAAATGGATTAGCAATGCTAGCAAGTTTCTTATGGAACTTCATTGTGGAGGATGTAAGCAACACCTTAAAATAGGAAATCGTTTACTAGGGTAAATAATTTGTTAGATAATTATTATCATAATTCAGAGTCTTAAGAGAATGAATTTATCTGATTTAATCTTTGAATTTTTATCACTAAACTAAACTTTTAAATCTATAGGTCTAAAACTAATGAGCATCTATTCAAATAGTGTGTGTATAACTCTGTGCATGTGCATATGTACGTTTATATATATATATATATATATATATATTGAGATTGGTTGAATTTATTGATTTTTTGCTATATCATATATTCAGTACATACTCTCAGGTTTGATATATATATATATAGTTTAATTAGATAAAAGAAAATTACAGTGCTCAAAAAAAAAAATCAATATAGCAGACTTGAAAATTTTGAAAGATTAAAGCAAAAAATAAAAACTAAAATGTCAAAAGTGCTATCAATAACCACTTAGAGAGATGTTACCAATGAAAGAAAAAATGCTAGATATAATATTTAAATGGGGAGTTTTCAAAAATACCAAGTTTTTGGATAAAAATTACATGCCCCTACCGAATCATTGAAAAATACCATATAAAATACCAACTTTATTTACAAATTTAGGAGAGAGAGTGTTTTGAGTGTGATTATTGTGGTGTGTGGTATGATATAATAGTGTTGGAAAATGAAAAAGAGTGTGTTTTTTTTGGTATTTTGATAAATAAATTTTAAAGTGTAATTTTGGGGGTGAAAGTTGTTATTTGTGTAAAAATTTCTTATTTTTTTAAATTTCTAACCTCACATAGGCCTCATTTGTTTGCACTTAATGAAGGTCTAAACCTTAATCTTCAGATCTCATTCAGCAAGTCTATTTGTTTTCAAGGTGTGAATGGTAGTCATTTATATCTAAATCGTTAAATACAATTTTTTTTTCTTATTTTACAATCACTTAGTGTGTCTAAATAGGATTGAATGATTTAGATCTATAACAAAGTTTTGATATCATTAAGATGTCTATTAATGATTTTGTGCAAAGATGACGGTCATGTTGCTGCATCCACTTTCACTGACAACCATCATTTCAGCCACAACTATCACTATCGTCAATCACCAGTGTTTACCATCGACAACCGCCGTCCTCAAGCCAACCACAGCCACCACTATAGTAATCACCAAAATTAATCGTCATCACATTAGCCATCATTTTACAATCATCGCCACCAATCATAATTACATTCATTAATCACTATCGATTATTATTACTGTTAGTCAATATTATATACTGTTGATCATGATCATCATTCACCACCGTCATTGGCTATGAATATCATTCACTACTATCGGTTGTCGCCGCCACCATCCATGGTTAATTACTATTGCCAACCATAATTTCATAAGAAACTACCGACAACCACCATCATCAGTCAACATCATCCCAAATCAACATACACAATCACCATAGTTAATTATCATCATCATTGATTGTCATATAATACTTTTAAATATTTTATTGACATATTATTAGATCATTTTAGTTTATATTTGAATTCTTTGTTTATTATTGTCACGATCCAAAAATGGGATCATGACTAAGAGACAACAAAAAAATCGACTAAACAAAAAAATAAACTCGAAAGAATATAACCAGGCAAATAAATAGATAAGTAACCAAAATCACAAAAGACAATCCATATCCCAAAATCTGGTGTTACGAGTTTAAAGAGCATCTATCATAACACTGGATTTAATGGGTACACTTAGTCTCTGATAAGTAAACAAAGACTACAAAACTAAGGATAGCATCCAATGGAGACTTGGAGCCCTAAGTCACACCACTAGATCTGAGAAGGGCCAACTATACAATCAATCGGCTACCTCGAGGGAATCCTTGACTGGAATCTACGGAGGAAAAAAAGTAGGGGTGAGTATAAATAATATGTACCCAGCAAGTTTGATCGACTGGTATTAGGAATTAAGCAAACTATGTAATAAACTCGGAACGCTTCCACCTGCATAAGGAAAAACTTAGTTCGATGTCAGTGTTGCCAATTCATATAGAATGGCGCAAATAAAAGTAAACACATAGTTTTAGAAGTAACAAGTAAGGCAATATCAAGCAGTATAAGTACAATATGTGTAAAGCAATGTATGAATGATGCTGGTGGAATCAAGACTGTGATATAGTCTTCGGTATACATCTCCATCAGACGATGGCTCAAGACTAAGAGGATCTAGAGGGTCTCGCTAACCATATATCTCACTCACAATCCCATTATAACCATCGCCTTGCCGCATATGTGGATAAGAATTTTTAAAGGTGTCATATTTTCTTTCGAAAAGGCACTTCACCATAACAAGTCCCCACTGTACATGACATGTCTGAACATAAATCTCTTCACAACCCATCACAGTTCTCAATTTATTTCATGAGTGTCAATAGTATCAATTATGAAATAGAGAGGCCACAATCACAAGTATAGATCAATTTCACGAATAGGTATAATAACAAGTATAACTACATCAGGAATATCATAATAATATGCTCAACCAATATTCACAATCTCACCCCATAGTTTAATACATACGAATACTCAACTACCTAACCCTGACCCCAAGAAAAATTATCCAAACCTACCTTAGGGTGGAACCGCATATGAACACTTCAACTAGACGAACAATTCGTGAAATCAACTTCCAGTATGGTAATCCACTATCAAAAATGTAATGTACACAATATAAGTAGTCTATCCATACCCATATTACAATAATTCATAGCCGGGGGTAAAATGATCCAAAAATTAAGAATTTTTAAAGAAGGTCAATTTATGAAATTAAGTTTAAAATTAGGCTCGACAGGTTATTAGGAATGCATAGTTAAAAAATTCATAAAAATGATGTTGAAAACGAGTTAGAAATCATCAAGTTCAAGTTTCATAAAAAAAACTCCCAAAAATTAGGTTAAAATCAAGAAATCTAAGTTGAAATCAAAAAATATTTGATGAAAAGTAAAAGTATTAGATTGAAAATCACTGTCTTTATATTAACAAAAAAAAGGGAGAAATACCAAACATATCTAAGAGACTTTCTCTCTCAATTCTCTACTCTTCTAATGTATTTTGTTACGAGTTTTGAAATGATCTCAACAATGAAGAATAAACATCCTTTTATAGGTGGCCAAATTTGGACTCCAAACATAAAATAAGAAAAGAAAAAAATACAAAATTTTTCCTCCTTAAATTTCAACTTGTTCTTCAAATTCAATTCCTAGCCAAGTAAATTGTCACATAGAATTTTCTTCCATTTGATTTGACCCCACAAAGACCAAACCAACTCTTTTAGTTGTCTATCATCAGCATTTTATTCTTAACAGTATAACCCCTTTTTACACTTTAATTTAATATTTTGTGGCATGATGTTGTATAATTTATGATTTAGAACTTTGATAGATTCTGGATTTTTCTTTTAAATTGTTCAATAAATTGTATGATTAGTACATGTTCTAGGTTTTTTGTTTTCCATTTAGGATAATTTCATGTTCTATAAAATACTAAATATTATTCGAATAACTCTTAAGCAGAATATCTCTCGTTTTTAAAAGCTATTTTTACACCATCATTTAATTATTTTGCTAATATTTAAGACAGTCAAATTAAATAAAATTTTATCTATTCCTAATATTTAGGATTTTATCAATTTTTTCCGTATTTGAACTATGTGGAATGATTTGCCAACTATTCTATCACCACATTCACCTACAACTAAAATTATTTTTCAATATCTAGTAACAGTAAACGGGCTAGCCATTTCTCTGATTGGTTTTTGAAAAATAGTCCGTGTTTCAAACAATAAGATTTGCTAAAATACAAGTAGAATATTAGGGTTGATGTTTATTTTCCTCTTTGGCTTTAAAAGGAATAAAATAACTTTTTGTTTGGTCCAATTTCCAGATTTGATTTTGGTTTCGTCTTTAACTTTTATTTTTTAGTAATCAGAAGCCATATTATTTGAAATATGAATTATTTTTTCCCAAAAGGGAAGTAGTTAATGGATCAAAAAGAAAGATTATACACTAAGCTTCAACAACAACATTTTTGTATTATTATTTATTGTGTGTATAACACAAAATAGATGTTACATAATTTTAAAACAGAATATAATATAATTGGGATAGTGTAGGTATAGAGTCCTTTAGTAAAGACATTACATTACATCATCATAGAATGTAAACTGGTGTGTATATATATATCACTTCTTCTAATGAGATTCCAGGTCTTGTCCTTCAAACCCTACAAGAGATCAACATATAAAAACACACACAAAAATGGTAATCAGCAACCGCAGAAATGTATTCTTACTATGATAAATTGATGAATTAAATGGTGAAGCAAAAATTAAAAAAAAAAAAAAAAAACCTAGTAACGCAAGGCTGTATGGGAATAGGATTCTGAAATGTTTGATTTAAAAGAAATCATAAATCATAAATATATATAAAAGAGAATGTTAGACTCGTCTACATGGTACTCTCATATAATTCTTATTTATTTTTTAAATAATTTAATATTTTAAAAATTAATTAAATAAGACAATGGAGGTTAACAAAACTCAAAAGGAATCGTTTTTGATTAAACGGTACTTTAACCTAGCGCAACCATTTGAAAAAAGTCAAAACCATTCAGAAAAGTAACAACCCTCCACAAAAGTCACAACCTTTCGAAAAAATCATAACCCTTCAAAAAACCACATTTTTCGAAAAAGTCACATCCTTTAAAAAAAAATCTTCGAAAATGTTACAACTTTTTACAAAAGTAATAACCCTTCAAAAATGTCATAATTCTTTGGAAAATTCTCAACTTTTCAGAAAAGTCAAAACCTTAAGAAAAAATCATAATTCATAACTCTTCGAAGCGCGGGCTAATTACCTATATGAAAACATGTTAATTATCTTTCTGACAAAAAATGAAAGCTGTAGACAATCTTAATTTCATGTCCCTCTGTTTGAATACATGAAAAACATGTTAATTATTCACATTGACAACTTACTGTTCTTATGAGCTATATTATTTGAATAAAAAGAGAAGAATGATTTACGTGGAGCAATCAACGTTAGGGTCCATAGGTATTTTGACAGCGAGGTTGCATAAGGCAGGTAGGGTTGCTGCTTTTTGGAGATCTATAGGAAAAGATTTTGCAATGTCCTTTAGGCAGGAGCACTGGGCCTCACGGTCTGCCTTCTCAGAGCCTGCAAATTGTTTGTCAAGAGCCTGGGCTCCGCTGCAACACTCAGCACTGGGGGACTCTTCTCCATTTATCAAGAAACCTTGACATGCCATCAACTTCATTATCAAATCTGGGCATTCAACCTCTCTATTATTTCCTAAAACCAAATAAAAACACATCAAAAAAGAGCAAATGGGAATTATGTTTCTTGACATCTTTCTTAGCTAATTATGTGTTTTCTCTTCTTCTTTTTTGTATTGGAGTGAATGAGAGATCGATTACATGTTAATTTATAGTGCCTTTTAAGGCATGGTCAATTTTGTCATTTTAGGAGATCAACTTTTAAAATTATTTATAGATAATGACTTTTGGAATATTTACTTCCTTTTTTTTATTTGATATTCATCAGTTTATTCAAATTATATATCTTTATTTAATAAAGAAGTGCTCGAATTCGAGATATTAGGTTAAGAATGGAGATCATTATCTCCATTCATTAGAATTAATTTTTAGAAGGGCATGATGGAATTATTTATCTTTTTATGTTGTCTTATCTTATTTTACCTATTTAAATTCAAATTATAATGCAGCAAGATTTTGTACTTTTGGGGGAGAGATATGACATGCAAGTTTAATTCTTAGAAAATAGTTTTAACATTAATTTAGAACCCCCATCAAACTGATACTCAATCCACTTAAAACAGACCAATTACTTGACCTGACTCATCTTTTTTATACTAAAAAAGGGAAAATAGCCAAGAGCTCATATTTCTTTGGGAGACAAAATAAAAATAGATAATTTTCATGGACAATTATTAAAAGTGGAATGACCATTTAGACAATCAACTCTCCCACCACAAAACTTCATGATTTATTCATTTTTAGAATATATATTTGCTTACTTTTCTTAGTATCATTTGTATTCTCTTCGTAGCAGAAAGCATCAAAGTATAGACAATTTCAAGGGAAAAAAATTTAAAGAAATCGGTTGAAAGTCAAAATCATCATAGTATGTGAGTTTTCAATGGACTGAATCATTTAATTATCAATTCATCATACGAAAAAAGAAATTATTGATCTCTCTCTCTTTTTTTTTTTGTTTTTTGTTTTTTTTTTTGGGGGGGGGGGGGGGGGGGGGGGGGGGGTTATGTTATCAACACCTTTAAATAGGAAATAGTTTACTAAGGTAGGGGATGCAAAAAAGTTTCTTATAGAACTAAAATATGGAGAATGTTACCAACACCTTTGATAAAGGAAATAGTTTACTAGGATAAATAGTTCGCATAATTATTATCGGAGGCATATTCAGAATTTTAAAAGAATGAGTACACTATCATGAAAAAAGAAAAAGATAAATTTGATGAATTTAGTATTTTAAGTTCTTGTCGCTAAATCCATTAAACTTCAAAAATTATAGGTCCAAAATTAATACATATCTATTAAAATGGAATAGCAATTTATTATATAGCTATATTCCAGATATTGAGATTGGTTGGAACCATCGATTGTTCGCTATATCATCCGGTACTTCTAGTTTTAATATATACATTTGGTTTAATTATATTAAAAAAAATGAAGTGTTGAAAAATAAGAAATTTCCCTTTTTTTCTTTTTTTTTTTTTTTTATGGGGGAGCGTGGGTGAGATGGCAAGATAGATGGAAGATATAAATTTTCTAATCTCACTTAAAAAGGTACACCCAATCACCGTCATATTATATCTACTTCACGCATGAGTTTATATATACGTCTATATTTAAGTATTTTTTTAAAAAAAAAATTAACATTGCTATATATGATTTAAGAAGAAAAGCATAGATTTACATGAATTTGAGTAATCCCTAAATATGAAATAAAAATACTTATATTATTATTAATGAGTAATAGGAAGAAATGGTTGGTGTTGACGCAAGTATATAAGATAGAAATCCTCAGAGGGTTTGCCAATTGCCATTTAGTTGATAACAATCAAAATCATCTACCAGATTCAGTTTAGATCATTTTAGTTATAAATTTCAATTACTTATAACTTAAGTTACACTTGATGATCAATTATTTTCCCATTTAGGGGATTTTACGTATATGTATGGTTAAGGCAAGTAGTTTCTAGCTGATATAATCCACCTTTTTCACGTAAAACTCGCCTAAAACATCCAGCTCCAAATTCACATGTATATGTAATATATTTATATTATATAAATAAGTGTATAATTGATGTATCATATATATCAATGTATATTTTTATACAATAATTATACGTTCTTATATAACATATATGTAATGTATCTATATTGTATATCCGTGAAAAGTGACTACTAAATACGTCTTCATATTTTAAGTGTGGAAAAATTCATATGAAATTTTTAGTTGTACAATTTGTTGGCAATCAGTATCCTATTGAAAAAAAAAACCTTTAAAATATTTTATAATTGAATTAATTAAATACATATATTAAATTTATTCTAACATCAATTGCTATTTTAATAACTTAACAAGTTGCTACCTCAACCCAAATTTGTACAACACATAAAACATAATGTACTTACTAGGTAAGACTCTTAAATCGCTTGCTTTATGCCTCCAATATTTTAAGAGACCTAAAAAAAAGTGAATTATATGATTTTTAATTTACTTAAAACAATACTGAGGATTATAAAAGAAAGCTACAAATATTATATTTTAAAACTGTAATCTAAATAATTCAAATCTTCATATTAGTAAATGAAGTTTTTACAACAACATTCAAGGTAATGTATTGTGTTAAATTTAATATCTGCATAACTCAAAAAAACTCGTTTAATTTATTGTGTCTGTAGACATCGAAATTTTATAAGGCTCTACAAGATGAGTCATATTTCAGTCAGGGCTTCTTGGAGACTACTCTACCTAAACATTGATTCATGTCTATATAAGGGTATTATATTCTCTTGAAAAGGCATCTCAAATATCTCATAAATTTTGGGATATTTACAAAGAGATCAAAATATACCATATTCTTTTTGAGAATACAAATTATTCAAGAAGATCCACAAAAATTCTTTAATGGAGATCAAGTCAAAATCATCCTAGTTCGAGAAATACACCACTAACGGTCCTCGAATCATGGAGAAATGATCTTATGGGAGAAGAAACAAGGGATAAATAGATTTGTACGCACAATAGTATTCTTGTATATTCAGATTTTATTTGTGATTGCAATTTATTTTCTATCACATTAAAATTTATCGCAAACCAACTGGCACGCCTAGTGTGACCAAATCTGCGCTTCATCTCTTCTCTCATGAATCAAATATGCAAATTTAAAGCCAGCAACAGTGGAAAAATAAGTACTTCAAGTCCTATCTTTGAGTTTCATCAAGTCTACACTCCGATAAGCCTTGAAGCGGGGGCATTTGAAAACATCAAAATTTTGTAAGCTCTACAAGATGAGTCCTATTTCAATCAGGGTTTCTTGGAAATTACTTTACCTAAACCCTAATTCATGCTTATATAAGGGTATTATATTCTCTTTAAAAGATATCTCAAATATCTCATAAATTCTGGGATATTCACAAAGAGATCAAAATATTTAATGTAAATCAAGCCCAAATCATCCTAGTTCGAGAAATACATCACTAACGGTCTTCGAATCACGGAGAAATGATCTTATAAGAGAAGAATCAAAGGATAAATAGATTTGTACGCGTATCATTTATTAATAATATTATTGTATATTCAATGATAGTATTGTTTTGAAATTTTATAGTGTAATATAAAATTGTGACATTCATGGAAGAGTAATTGATACATTCAATTCCTAGTCAGGAATTGAACCCGAGACCTCTAAGCGGCATCATTCACCGCAACAAATTCTTTGATGGTTTTTGTCCTTCAATTAATTTTTTTTTATATACCATACAAGGCAAACATGGAAAAGTATTGGAGTTTATTTAGAAGCAGCATTGAACACATTTTGAGGTATCTAATTTTCAGAAGTTATGTAAGTACCCAAAAAAAAATGAATTTTAAAATATATGGCAACTAATTCCAAGTAAATTATAGTTATAACTGCTTTAGCACTAGTCAATACTCAATACATAGAAAAATTAGCATCTTAAACGTGTAATGATATATTTCAATCTGTAATACCATGTGACTCAATTAATTTAGTGTCAATTAAATGGAGAACGTGTTTGCTTCTTAACATGATTTTTTATATTTTTAGAACTTAAATTCGAAATATCTGATTAAGCATGAAGAAAATATTCATCATTTTACAATTATTTGTGATTTTTTTTTAATTAATATATGCTTACTTTTCGCAATATCATCTCTATTCTCTTCAAAGAGAAAGCGTCCAAGTGTAGATAACTTCACACAAAAAAAAAATCCACGAAATGGTTAAAAGGTGAAAAACATCTTAATTAGTACATTATTTGATTATCACCATAACAAAAAGGATTTATCAGATGTTTTATTCGTTTTTTTAATGAGTTAATTTAAACAAAAATGAGAATTTGCTTAGCTGTTAATTTGAGAATAACGTTAGAAGTTTGTGAATGTGTTCTTTTAAGATTGTAGGTAGTTAAAAAAATAAATATGAATTAAATAAAGTGATTATGTGATTAAATTATCAATTTTAGTTGTATCATAAATAATGAAAGCTTTGGCGTTTAGTTAATAACAATCAAAATCTAGTTAACATCATTCAAGGGAATTTCAATTACTTACATGTATAACTGAGATATATTTGAAGATCAATTCATATACTTTCTTCGTTAAAAATGAATAATCTACCTCTTTTATTTTGTTAAAAAAATATTGACTTTTTTTTTTACTGAGTCTATTGTTGTTGTTTATACTTTAACTTTTCACATAACATGTTTAAGGCTACAATATTAAAAGATATTTTAATATAATTAACATAATTTTAATTTAAAATCACCAAATTAAATAAATTTATAAACTTCATATCAAGATAAATTAAACTATTTTTTTTAAACGAAGGGAGCCTATTTATTTTGTTATTCTGAGCAATACCAAGTTACCAATGCACCAAAAGCTTTACCTTGCGTCTCACAAATTATATGAAAATTTTTTGTGTCCAACAATGATTGTCCATTATTATCTTGACAATTGGCATAAAAATTAAAAAAATAATAAATAATAAAAATAATTTTATCATATCATTAAAAAAATAACAATAATTAATGATAAGAGCAAAATTAAAAACTAAATATAAATATATTTCTTGGTTTCATAAATTAAACAAGTATATTTGGATATTTATGTTTTGTATAATGAATAAGATAGTAAATGGGAGTATGTGAAATATGGTAGGTCTAAAGATAGTAAATGGGAGTATTTCATAATTTGGTAGGTCTAACGTTCAAAAATCGTTTGATGTGAAAGATAACACCACATAATTTGAAAATTAAATTAAATGACCTTTAATTTGTTATTTGATTGACAATTTTAGGATAATTTATCTCAAAATTAATAATTCACACTCTTTCCGTCCCATTTTATGTGGCACCTTTCCTTTTTTGTTTGTTCCAAATAGAATGTCACTTTACTCTAATTAGAAACTATTTACCTTTAAAATTTTCTTTTTACCCTTAGTGAAATGATTCTCAACCACACAAGTATTTATGAATGATTTTAAACCACAAATTTTAAAAGTCTTTCTTTTTTCTTAAACATAGTGTCAAGTCAAAGAGAAGGTACTAGAATAAATTACCCCAACTCATGGTATACTAATCCCAAAATAAATTATCTCAGAATAAAATAGGTAAAGAACAAAAATATCCATTTAAGCCCCTTTAATGGCTCACTTTTCACATTCATGTATATTTATATTATTTTTAATCCCATTCATAACCTTCGCTCCTTATTTTTTTATAAGAATTTTTCATATTTTTAATCAAAAACTTAGAAAATATATAATATTTTTATTTATAAAATTTATTTGACTAATTCTTATATTTATTTATTTATATTTTAAATAAATGTCAGTTGTGAGAGGTTTAATAATAATTTCTCCTCTTTATTTTCGTTACTTGTAATATTATTTTTTTTCCTCCATTGATGCGACATTTATAAATGTCATTTTGCATAAAATTGGATGAGTTATGGGGACTTAAGAGGCACCAGATCACACGTTGTTGGGCTAAAACGAGAGCTTCAATTTTCTTTTTTCCAGCAAAAACATGAGCAACCAGCTCTTTCTACTTTGTCAAGCAATTACAACAAACATCTATCATTTCCTAATCAACAGCTCAATAGAAATACTTCCCTTCCCTATGGAAAATTCCATGTCAAATCAATTTCTTCACATATACTCCACACTACGATTTTTACTTTCATTCTTTTCCAACCCTCATCCTAACCTCTTTTTTTTTCCAGGAAATGATGATTTCTAGCACCTCCTGGAAGTTCTACAACAGAATCCCAACTATATACAACCGCATGCCTCCATACGGTATAGATAGATTGACCATTAGCCTCCCTGAACGAGCAGATGTGATAAACCAGGCAAAATCAAGTTAGAAAGAAGTGAGTATGCACTCTCGGATCAGATAACATTTCAGCTGTTGAGATGCCACGTAATATGTTGTCCTTCCCTCTCAAATCAGTACACGAGACCTTTGAAGCCAAGTCTCCTTCAGCAACCATAGCTACTCTCATATCATGCGAGGCAAACATCTTTGCAGCACAACAGAGACTAACAATGGCCAACTGAAACCTTTTTAAGGAGATGTTTTCCAGTCAAACGGAAGGCTGTTAAAACCGTTGACTGCTTCTAGACCACTAAGCAGTTGGTTTCCCAGATCTTGTTGCTGTTGACTCATATTTCGCTCTCTCGCCATTGTCATGCCCACTAACCCATTCATTGCTGAAGGGTTATTACCCAATGCAGCTCGAATTCCATTGACCATTGCAGCTTGGCCCAGTCCATTGTTCATACTCCCAAATCCAGCACCAACACCTGTGCTACTAGCATTGGCTGTCCCATTCCTAACAAGGCCATTGCTTCCATTCAGAATGGAATTATTACTTGTTGCCAACATCCCATGTACATTTTTTATGTCATTCCCAATAGTACCATTACCTACCATGCCACCACCACCGCCACCGAGCTGTGAAGACATCATCATTTCATGTATAATTTTTTGTACAGAACTCTGAGAGTCATTAGCATCCATGTCACTTGAATGGGCTGGTTGCTGCATTGAGATTTTTGGAGAATTTGCAGAGTTCATGTGTTGCACGGATGATAAGCCAATGTGTGAAGCTTGTGGTGGATTGTTAGATGACGATGGTGTTGGAGATTGGAATTGAGAAGAGTTGGGTTGAGATTGAGGCATTGTATTTGAAGAATTTGGTGAAGGCATTTGGACAGCATTTCCCGAGTATGTACTACTTCCACCATTCACTGGATTTTGTTGTCTGGAGTTCATGGAATTTTGGTGCAGTAATCCAACAACAGTACCGCTAGACGAAGTAGCAGGGACTTGGTTCACAGAGTTGTTTACATTCGACATACCACTGCTCAAAGGTGGTGGTGGTACACCAGGCTGTGAAGTCATCTCATGGTTCGAACTGCTGACTGTTTGCTGTTGCTGCTGTGGCTGATCCTCAGTTGATTGAACTGGACCTCGTACTCCAGCTGAAGCACCGCTCCTACGAGGAAACTTCGCCAAGCTCTCTGGAAAATTAAGAGTCAGGCGCAATGTGAACTGTAAGATTCCATGTATAGTAAAACATAAACTCCAGGAAAGATGATCAATACGAGATGAAAATAAAAGTTGTTCCATCAAGGGCAAGTTGCATAACTGCATCATCAATTTAGCGCACACAAAAAAGGTGTGCAGAATGCTTTCACAGGTTGCAAGGAAAACGATGGGCCAGACAAAGAATTGATTAGTGATGAGCTGAGCTCCACTCACTTAACCCCACAAATTAAATTCTGTTAGATTACCACTTAAACTTCATGAATGTTGGGAAAAAAACATCCCACCAATCCGGTTTTCTGGGATTTAAATGTCACAGCAAACTCCAAAGCACAAAGAGGTAGCACTAAAATATAAAATACCAAATCCTCATTTTAAAAAAAGATTCAACACCAAATCCAGAATGCATCTAGGAATAATAATACATTTCGGGGCAACAACATACCTAGTGGAATCCCACAAGTGGGGTCTGGATTTCGGG
Source organism: Solanum rostratum (assembly GCA_029948455.1). Classification (NCBI taxonomy): domain Eukaryota; kingdom Viridiplantae; phylum Streptophyta; class Magnoliopsida; order Solanales; family Solanaceae; genus Solanum; species Solanum rostratum. Next base: position 57,006,804 of record CM057047.1, on the reverse strand, counting down.
GCAAAAGAGGGATTTTATAATAAATTTAGGGGGGAAACTGCATTACTGGATCAATGAGCACCAACGAGAAAATTTTACTATGCATCATGTCCATTATGAAAAGTGAGCCTTAGTCTGTGAGAGTTGGACTGTCGTCCTCTCTAGTCCCCCGCATTCATGTATATTGTGAGGCTCAAGTTATACATGACAGTTATCCTACCAACAGAACTGACTAAAGATGCAACGGAATCTGCTGTATCGCATGGGTTCTCTGCTCAGATATGATGGTATCTATTTTTAATCCCCAAAGCCAATTTTATGAGTGTGAGCACAATTTACTTCAAATGGCAATCTTCTCTCTTTCGCTCCCCCTTAATTTGTTCTCTTCTTTTTTATTTGACTGCGAAATCTCTTGTTTCAGCTTAAAAACTCAGGATCATGATCCTAATCCTCTCTATATAAGTGTCACTCTTTACTCATAAAAAGAAGATAATGGGCCTAATTCTCTACTCTTCACCCAAAACCAAACTTGGACTAACAACAGCTAACCACACATCTCATGTTGTACCACCTTTACCGTTGAACCAAAGCCCTGGGCCACCTTTAAATGACAATCAGATGCCTCGTCATGAAATATATTCTGATCTATACAACACTAACTCAATAGTGTCTCGAAAAACGCACAATCTCTTAGAATACATGTAGGCTTAGCAAATATAGGACACAATGAAAGAAGAAAAAATCTTGTATAGACAATATCAACTAGTTGGCAATACATCATGTTAGTAGGCTTCTTTGCTTCCGCTATTTCATTTTCCTTGAGCCGAGGGGATATCAGAAACAGCCTCTCTACCTCCGTAGGTAGGGTGGTTAAGATATGCATACATTCTAACCTCCCCAGGCCCCACTTATAGAATTACACTAGGTGTTTTTTTGTTGTTGTATACAAGACCAACTCACAGAAAAACAATCCCATCTATCCTCCCATTTTCATGAGTCGCTGGTTTGTCATAAGGTCAGTAAAATTGAACTGTGATGTAAGGAATTGATAGAAAGGTTAAGTAGGTTGAACTTACCCATGGGTCCGGTCCCTGTCTCCCTGCTATGGTCGATTAAATCTTTCATGCTATTAACCACTTCCGATATCTGCAATCCACCAAGAACACAACATATTCATGGTTAATCACAAGGCCTCTTTTAATTGAATGGAAATTATAAAACAAGCAAAACATCACCTAACCAGATGTTATCACACAAAAGCAGCTTTAATAAACGATTATATAACTTTTGGGAAATAAACAAATGATCAGAAGACCTAAAACCAAAAAACCTTGAGTTCCCACTAGAACAAACATTTTGTAAATGAAGTCAAGTTCTGAGCGTAAAGACGAGATTTTCCAACAGTAGGAAAACATTGCACCGCATATTTGCATCCCAAGAGAAAAGATAAAGCATTATACATGAGTTAATTATACACGTTATTAAAAGGAAAATTCCAAATCCACAACATTAACAACCATCTCTAACCTAAGGCTGTTAAAAGAATTGAATGTCTCCATTTTCAAGTCTGCTCCAAAAACAACAGGACGACATATGAAAGGAAATGAACTGAAGCAGGACGACAGAACTAATTGACTTTTAAATCAGACATAAAAAGAGAGATGCATAAGCTGGCCCATACACTTAATAACTGTTACAGTAGTTAAATTTCTAACAATCACAATTAGTGATGTTAATACGATAACTATTTCCACTACTTAAAACAAAAACCTGCATAAGGGATAGCGAAGGGGGAAAAGAGGAGCTCTCAATGCAGAACAAGGTACATACCTGTAGGCATCTCACATATCTCTTTGTATATCCTAAATCATTAACTAACGGAACTTCCAAAGCTTTTGCTAACTGACGAGCTGAAGCAACAAACCTGAAGCACAATTAGAAATCAAAATTACTAAATAACTCACGCATCTAAAGCTAAAATAAAGGAACACATGATGATAGCAGATATGCAATCTTCATGAAATTTTCAAGAATCAAGGGATCTCCAAACATAGCTTTACAACTAAATGCTAACATGTTTTGCTTGTGAACCGCCTCAAATCACTACCCACAGCAGTGGCATAGCTAGGATTTAAGTGAAAGGTATTCAAACTTTGAAGAGGTAAATAAAAAAACACAAAGAATGGGTGCGAAAATTTTAAGTCGAGCTACATTATATTTAACTAAGACATAAAACACTTGTTAAGAGTATTAGCAATAGCAAAAATTAAAACTGACGTAAAAATAGAAAAAAGAATTTCTTCCGGTGAAAGCATAATCCAAATATATTATATTAGTCAATCCTACTTGAGGAGATTTCATATCTTGAAATATCTTTACAATAAACTCACTCATTAGAAACATAAATAAATATCTCTTTTCGACATTAAGGACTATGAAATTGCCTAAAAATCATCATTTATTATAGAACATTTTAGTTGTAAAATTTCTTTCTTAAAATATCAAATTGATGATGTATTCCAATTAGAAAAATAATTGCAAGACACAATATAATAACCCAAAACAAAAGAATTGCAAAACATAGCTAAGCCACTGTAACTGTCACGAAAATATTTACAAATATCGAAAGAGGATTCTACTTTTGTGCTTAGTTTTGTGATGCCTATAAACTAAACTCACTTCATTTTAATTTGTGGCAACTTTTTGCTTTTTGAGAATCAAGTTAACTAATCGTTGAAGCTAAATTGGACTAGATCAACTCAATATTTTAAAACTAAAATTTAGATATTTAAAAACTACAATTAAAAAAAACAAAAAAAATAATTATATGTTGCAATTCTACACGTCAATAATCAATATGATAAAAATAATACATTTAACATATTGATGAAAGTTCACATAGTTTGAATCTTGAATATTAACAAATGATATCCACATAAATTGAAATGAAGTAGCTTTAAATAAAACAAAAGTTTTTTTTTTTTGAACTTGGTAACTTTGAAACAAAAGTTCTTTTTTTAGATAGCAACAAAACATTGAATCTATTAACAAGAATATTTTATTGTTAATTTGAACGGCACACGCAACAACTAATTAGTGAACATCTTGTTCTATTTTTCTTTTAAAAGAAGTACACATATGTAAGCGGCACTGAGCTATCCTTCCAGCTGTGCCAATAGTGTTCAAAAGTAAATAATTATCTGTTTAAAAAGATATTTGACCTCTACATACAGTATAATTTCGACAAAAGATGTTCAGCTGACCACCCTTCCAAGGCTGTAGCTCTGCCCCTAACCCATACCTCCCGAGTTTAATGTAATTCCATGGGAAGAAAATTTATCCTCTCCTTTTGGTAGGTCCAAGCACCAGATGACATCCCCAGCCCCCTAACCCCTCCCATATGTCATCATACCACCAAAGCGAGAACTAATTGAGTATGTTTGATGAGCACAAGAAAAGACTGGAACTTAAAGTAACACCCACACAGGTCTCACAGCCAGCATCCTCAATCCACGCCCCAAAACATGATACTCTTAAAGTTCAACTTTCGATTGAAAAAAATTGTACTAAATCAAAATAAGGTAGACAGCCATGCACCTAAATACACCATTGTGGTAAAATATCTACCAAATGTGAATTACAAATAGATCCTATCTCATCACCACTGGCCACTAATGCAGGGATCTAACAATTGGGCACTACTGACCTCTTAATAAAGAAGGTTAGATGTTCAAAATAGAAATTGCTAGGCAACAACCACCATTAAACAAATTAGCCAATTACTAACCTCTTCGAAAAGAGGGTTAGATATGCTAATAGATATAGTAAGGCAGCAAATACCATCAAACAAAGTTATGGAACATTGCCAGCCCATTACTCAGAATAAATGCCATAATGCAAGTATCTGGACTTACATATTGCAATTATTCTGCAACTCAGAAACAGACGCACTAGATGATGCATTTTGGGTGGCGGCCTGGTACTTTTGAGCTGCAGCACCAAGTTGACTAACCTGTACAGCATATCAAAACAATAGAAGGCAAATCAGAAATGATTTAATAGCCCATCTTATCTGCAACATCAACACTCAAAGCTAAAACGTCATCCAGCTACAATAAAAATATATGATAAAACAGTCAAATGCCGCAGAAGTACGATCAAAAGCAACATATTGAGAACAGCTTCAAAAAGACATCCTGAGGTAGAAAACCTAATCCACTCACTATGCACAAGATCTTTTAGGAACACTGTACTAACTGCCTCAAAGCATTTGGTCTTGGCTAAGTTCATTTGGAAAGTGTTTTTTTCAGTATTTCATGAGTAAATTGTGTTAGCTAATCTTTTCAAAAAATGTTTTTGAGTGTCAAATTACATAAAAGGACAAGTATTAATGCAAATCTACTGTTAAGATTATTCTATAGAAAAAAAAAATATTTAAAATAACTATAACGATGACTTCAATAAAGTTGCTACTGTTATTTAATTAAAATAAAATACATTTTAAAACATCCAACTAATATGTAATAAACAGAGATAAATCAATAAAAGTATTAAATATTAGTATAATATTGCCAAGATGATTTGCAAACGCTATAAAACATTAAACAATATATATTGCAAAATCACTCACATATAATGAAAATTCACTGCGATATATGAAGCACAGTAGTAATTATTAATAATATTACTCTTACCGAACAGATAAATAAAAGACAAAAAGAAACTCTTACATGAAATGCATGGATGCTAGTATTAAGAGGCAAAAGGGAATAATATATTCTAAAACTAGTTTCTTCTTCCATTTTTACAAGAAAAGGAAATGATTGTTTCATAATTAAGAATTAATAAATTAACGAGGGATATACTTGATAAGTATGTACCTCCAACATGTAAGTCCCAAGCCTAAACTATTGAGCCACTCTGAAGGGTATTTTATGGTAGAGGTATATTTGTCTGAAAACAATATTTTTTTACTTCTACCTTTTTCTAGAAGCAGACATTTTAACTTCTTCCCAACAGTATAAATTCTGCTTCTGCTGGCTGGCTGCTGCTACTCAAAAGCACTCTACTTATTCACTGAACACTTCAAGTTCAGAAATAAGTACTTTTGGCCTTCAAGAAGCTTGCCCGAAAAGGCACTAATTCATAACACACAGATAATAGTCAAAGCATGAATCCTTTACTTGGTTACCCAAAAATGAGTTTTTACCATCCGTATTGACCAGATTATAGTTCACTATCAGCACGCATAAAAGCAGGAAAAACAATGACAAATTTAAAGATATTGCAGCTCTAGGGGAAAATTAATGAGTTTTGCGTTTACCAGTTAAAATCTAGCTTTTGTTTTCTTTACTTTCTTTTAGATTAAGTTGTAGTCAATCTGGAGCCAAAAGTTCTTCACCCCGCACTTACTGGATAATGACAAACCTTAGAAACTAACACCCAAAGCTAGGAACTTGGGGAATGTTTGGATTGGCCTTTTTTAAGTGGCTTATAAATTAAAATTCATAAGTTGGAAACCCCTAACTTTTGGCTTTTGGCCTTTTTTTGTACTATTTTGTGTTACCCAAACACTTCCAAAATTAAAAAAGTGCTTAAAAGTCAAAAGAATAAGTCAATCCAAACACCCACTTAACTATCATAGCATATTTAATTCATGTCTCGTGAAAATCTAGATGTTAATATTATAAGAAGCAAGCATAAAAAATAAGTAAATCCTCGTACAACTATCACATCTAAAGCATACTTCCTTTTTTTTTCCATCTTTTTAGGACTATGGTGTTAGGGCCAGTTTTCACGCACCTCGACTAATTCCATGGAATGCCTGTCACCTCCCACTATCAAAAGGTACCAAGTAATTCAGTCCACCAAAGCTAAGACAAATGGGACGAATCACCTAGTGTTTTCTATCTTCGCTATGATTCAAACCTGAACCTCATGGCTCTCAACTAAAGCTTACTTCAGTCCATGTTTCTCTACTTTGTCACTTGAAGTTGAATTTCTTCCATTCTTTTCCTTTTTGTAGCATACTTTTATCAAATCGCAGTTCACTATTATACATGTGTAAAAGGAAAAACAAAAAGATAACAAATCTGTAGGTTAAGGGGTATACTAGCTTAGATCCAGCTTTTGTTTGTTTTTTGTTTTCAATTGAGTTGTGTCCAATTTTCTGCACCGAGATCCATCACCCGATACTAATCTTTAAACAATCCTACTGAGAGAGATTTGACTTTAAATTTCATCAGCGAGAAGTACTTTTTGATATATAGGCATTTGAAGCTAGTTTTGATAGCTGGATAAGAAACAAATTATACATATAGTAATATTCATATAACTTATACGATGTTTGGTAGGTAGATAGGAGATAAGTTATTTATATATAAAATTAATGCGATGTTTGGTTGACAATATAGAAACCCGCTTAACTAATACATATATAAGTTACGAGGGAATATATGTATTATTTTAAGTAGGACAGAATGTGGAATAACCAATACATGTAGAACTAATACACACATAAAATAATACATAAGTTCCCTTATAACTCATCCCGACATTATTACTAATACATGTGTAACTTTAACTAGCAACCAAACGACCCCTTAGGCCTTAGCCAAGGATAGAAGTTCTACGAAATGCATTTCAAATCGTCATGCAAACAGTCAATTCTTTTCCATTAATGGACAGAAATGGAGACGATAAACTACTAATTGGAGCTCAATTCATCTAAAAAGCAATTTAGAGCTGTCTATCAGCAGCCCTTACCACTTCAATATCACAAGAGAGGAAAAAAACGAAGACGCTTCTAAACTGTTCTATATTGCTGAGAAGAAGAAACAGGTAATTTTGAAATTATAAAAGAACGAAAATGCACAGAAATCTTGTACTTCTGCGTATATTGAGCTTGTACCAACCGACAAAAGAGAAGGAAATAAAGACCATAAACACTCACAAGACCATACTCTCATCCAATCAAATAGCACTGTTGATAATAAAGATCAATCACATTAAATTAGCACATAGTTCCAGATCAATGAAACTAAAAAGCTTCTGCCATAGCAGATGTGGAAAGAAATAGATGGAAGAAGTTCTTCACTTTTCAAGTAAAGTTTCTCAAAAAGCATCTTCAATTTATTTTTTTATTTTTTTTATTTTTTTTTTGGGGGGGGGGGGGGGTGGAGAGGGCAAACACCTAAAGAGAAAAGTTTCTTCAGTTTTTGGTTGAAAACATTTTAACCTATTTTTAAACCTAGGCCACCGAAAAATCTGATATCAGTGAATAGAAGCGTATGATTCAAATCACAGTTGAAGTATGACTTCATAATACATCCTTGGAATGGCAGTTGAAAGGTAAAATTGTTAACCTGAGGTATCAACAATCTTCTAGGGATAAGCTCCTCATGACGTCGTGCACAAAATTCCCAAGAAACTATCTGCCAAAGAGATACAAAAAGAATCCAGATCAGACAAATGATAGCATTAATATATAAAAACCATGCTAGGTCTCACTGTCCATGAATAAGCACTTCACTGAATATAAAACTATCAGCTGTTCAATTAACCTTCAAATCAGGTTGTGAAAACACTAAGCGAAGCTGACCATCACGGACAACACGAAGTTGCTCAAAGACACTCTCCTGAATCGCTTTTGCGTAATCTAGGACTATTTGCCCAGATGAATTCTGATATTCACGAGGCATATCGACATAGAGAAGTTCTTCCAAAGTGCCACTTTCGTACTTTATCTTGAAAAGCCTGGGCAAGACCTCAGCAGTCGCTTCTGAGAAAAATGAGTTGAGATGTATCAGATGATGAAACAGAACTATCAGCTGAGAGGAAAACCAAATATATAAGGAGCATTAATTGAAGGAGGTGTCATGCAAAGTCACAAAGTTAGTCAAGTGTTTCTCGGACAAAAATATAATTCAAGAGCTGGATGCTGCAAAGAACATACCGAACCCACGGCCTGGCTTGCGGTTGCATATTTCGCAGTGCCACACATCCTGCAAATTACACAATATTGATCAAATATATAAACTGATTTGCAAACAGTTGTTCTACAGTTAATCAGCAGCATTTATAGAACGAGCTCTAAATGGAGCATCTGAGAGAAAAAAATATCTATGTTGTAATAGAATACTATAACGGTAACATGAAAGTTATTACAAAAACAATATTGTCATTTAATGGGAGAAGAAACAAACATTACAAAAACAACTATGTAAATAGCTTCTATATAAGCAGTGAACCTGAGGAAAAACTCCAGTAGTCTGCCGACCACTTCCATACATAGAGACACACCATTTTTTCTTGGCATTGGGAGCGAAATACTCGGCAACAAATTTTCTCCAGAACTCAATGTTATTGTCCTATAAAGGAAGTAGAAACATTTGTTAGGAAAACAATTGATATCATACTTTCTTTTTCATTATCTGGGCAAGCTGTGGGGTAGGGTGTAGTGCATAGATGCCACACAGTGATATAGCTGACTCATTCCCCTTACTTCAGGTCTATGTTGCTGCTGATACATATAATGAGTCAGCCGACGGGCACACATCCCAGGCTCATATACTGGCTTTACGGGAGGTCGTACAGCAAGATTCTGCGGTTGAAACTGTTGTTGTAGTGGGTTTCTTTGCTGAGGGATAGTCTTCAAGAGTTGCTGATGATGCTGGAGCTGCATTAGCCTCTGTTGATGCAAAAGTTGTGCTGCAGCAGCAGCTTGAGGGGACTGCCTTGACATCTGAAGGAACTGCTGCTGCTGCTGCTGCTGCTGCTGCTGTAGAAATAAAGATGGGTCTGATTGTTGTTGTTCTACTTTGACAGGCGCAAGACCTCTCATACTTTGAATCTGTTGTGGTTCCATTTTTACAGGTGCCAAGTTTCGCAGAGCTTGCAACTGCTGGGGTGTTTGATCGTTAGTCACCTGTGTCTCCATTTTGATGGGTGCCACACCTCCTAATCCACCGCGCATGGACTGAAATTGATGCTGCTGTTGCGGTGTTTGGGAATTGATAGGGGAAGAGAACTGCTGCAACTGTTGATTATGTTGAAAATTCTGGGAATCAAGCTGTTGGGATCGTTGTTGGTCAGTCAACATGTTGTTACCAGAGGGATTAGGGAACTGCTGTCCTTGAATTTGACTGCTATTTGGATTAGTCACCACGGCTGATGACATAAACGACGTTGCAGGAGCACTAAATCCCATCCCATTTCCTCCACCAGAAAGTGGATCAGTCTCAGCCCCATTATCAACAGGACCACGCTGAGAACTTCCTGGTCCAACCAGCCCTGCATTAGGACCTCCATTGGGAAAGGACTGATGTGAAACATTGGGAGCATTCCCTAGCATATTCATGTTAGAAAACATTGTCCGCGGAGAAACCATAGAAGGGAAACCACCTGGTGAAGGCATTGACCCCCCTTGACCGCCCATTACCCCTGAATTTGATCCTAGTAATGAGGAAGGTACTGACTGGGAACCTCCAAGTGGATTAGGAGGCCCTGTTGGAACCATTTTTCATCAAGAAGAACGCAATCTAGGAACACTTGAGAAAATACAGAAACTTCCTAAAATGGCATAAAAGCCTTGAGTGCGTATAGAAATTTCATAAAATGCCCACACTAAGCCCGAGAAACTTCAATTGCTCTGAAGAAAGAACTAGGCGGAGAACCAAGAAAACCCAATTATATGATTCAGTTAAGCCAGTGATTACTAAATGGATCTGAGGTAGCATTAAAAAGTCTCCACTTTTGACCCAAAAGATGGAAGCTTGTCCCTGAAACAACTAAACCACACTTCTTTCTGCACAAATAGCAGTCTTTTGCCCGCTTATTTGCATCATCCACTGCAAGAGTTATTCAATTTTGTGTCAATTTTTCTGCCCCTTCAAATAAACATCGATTGACCCTACCCCACCTTACTTTAAATCATCTCATCAGAATGTTGTGCACACAAAACCCCAAATCTCAATAGTTCAAAGACAGAAAAATCAAACTTCATTCTTATCCCTTTAGAACACGAATTTAGAAAAGCAACAGTAGAGAATATTTACCCAATTTTCAGACTCTCAGAATATTGGAATCTCCAAAAAAAAAAAACAAGAGAGAGAGAGATAAAAGTAGCTCCCGTAATTGATTAAACGTTCAACATCATAGAAAGAGAAAAAAAACAAAAAAAAAACTTATACAACCATAAGAACACTTGATCGAGCCCTAAATCTGGCAAGAAATAATAAAAGCAGTCGATCCAAGTTCAAATGAGCAACTTTGCACACAGGTTGGCAAGCAAAATTGAAGACTTACCAGAAGAGAATTTGAACACCGACTCACCGCAAATTGATTATTCCTTGTGCGGAACTACAACCACAAAAACACAAAAATTTTAGCGTCACCTTTTTTGAGCCTCACTGTGCTTACAGTAGATAGATTCAGCTTATTAGCTGTATGTATTTTTTTTAGAGAGAGAAAGTAGAAGAGAGAGAGTGTGTGTTTACGGACGTCAAAATTGCATTCAATCAGATTGAATTTTCTTCTTCATTTCTTCTTTTTCTTTACCAATTCTTCTCTCTCTGAATCAAAACAAAGTCAAATCCTCTTCTTCTTTTTATTTTGTAGGGGTAGGGGAGGGATTTACACATGCATGTGGATCGATGATGGATATTTTATGGGACTCTTTATACATACATCATCACCGCTAGTTCTGTTCTATAATTGACACTTGACATCCACAGTATTTACAGATTACCCTCCACATATGTTTTATGTTTTTAAAACGCACGCTAAAGCAAAACAAAATAAATGACCCAACATCGTTCGTAACGAAGTCATGTATTAGCAAAATAGGTTAGAGATTTAATTGTCATAAATATGAAGGCATTTTTTATTTATAATATGCAATACAATATATAAAAATATTTTATGTATAATTAATACAAATATAATTAATACATACATTATTAATATAAGTATTATTAATATATTCCATTTAGCATGTAACGATCCCCTTTAAAAACTAAGATCCCTCTAATTTGTCTATAGAAATTTACTTTTTTACTCCATATTCGTTTTGAAATAAAATAAATATCACCTCATGACCCAAAAAAAATGAAGGCCAGTAATAAAAAGACTTTAGGCTAATATGTGTATAAAATATAACCCTAATAAAAAATAAAAATAGTTTACCTCCTTCAAAGAAGAATCTTTAAGTGACGTGAAAAAATAGAAGCGATTCAAATAATATGTAAAAGAAAAACTTGATAGAAATTCTTGTAGTGCACTAATTTTGTGTTATATATTATTCATTAATAAATTAAGTCTTGACGATTATTATAATCAATGAACTTACGTAGTATAATAAATGCACGATATGATATCTTGAAAAAAATATATATAATAATAAAACTAGGATTTAGGTCTTATAGTTTTAAGATCTAATATAATAATAAATTTTATTAATACCCTACTTATATGAGTCCACTGAACATAATAATTATTAAGGTTTGATTTATTAATGAATCTTATATAGCGCACTAAATTAATATGTTATATTTGTAATCTATTAACGTCATACGTTATGTTGATCATGTTTCGCCTCTTCCAACCTCGTTTAAGTTTTGAACTCTTCTTTGAACCCCTTAACTTGCCTTTTGTTTTATACTTGTAATCTATTAACGTTATACGTTATGTTGATCATTGTTCGTCTCTTTCCATTTCGTTTAAGTTTTGAACTCTTCTTTAAACCCCTTAACTTGCCTTTGGCCTATGTTCTCTTGTTTTATGTATATTCTTAAAATGGAAATGAAGAACCACAGTAAACAATGTAATATACTGTTTCTGCTCAATAATAATTATTTATTATTGACTTGATACAGAAATTTATAATGTAGTAAATAATGAAAATGTTTTATTAGATCACACCTATTTTATTGGACATAGAAAAGTGAATACTAATATCTAATAGCAAGAATATAATAGATATAAAATAATAAATTATTTATTAATTTTATACCTTAAATAAATATTATTTAATATTCTAAAATAATTTAATGAATAAATAAAAATAGACATAAAAAAATATTTCCTAGTCAATGCAAGAGAGCAGATGAAATTGAAGATCCTTGACCTCTATCTCATTAGTAACTTAAATATACTACTAATATAGAAAATGCGTTCAATAGATTTTAATGAAATTTTAGTAACTTTCTCACGCACAACTAAATTTTAATAATTTTCTCTCATACATATATGTGCGTAAACTATAAGTCTAGTCACGAAAATTTTGTATTTGTGCAGAGATTTAATATTTATTCATAAATTTATTTTTTAAATGATATTAATTAAATAATATTAAATTATCTCGTTAAGTTTAAAATAATTTAATAATTATTATTAGTATTAATAATTTTTTAAGTGATAATGATTAAATAATTTTATATGTTTACTCTAAAATAAATGATAATATAAATTTATGTGGTGGTAAATTATTTTCTGTTTTTCTCTTGTGTAAACCTAATACGAAAAAGTTCATTAAGATGACCATTATTAAAGTATATTTCATTATTGATTTTTTTTTACTCAAAATAATTATAAATATATACAAATATTATTAATATTCAAAATAACAAAACTATAATTGAAGGACATTTAAAACTAAAGGTTAAGTAGAAAGAAAGAATTTTTTTTTAAATTTTTTACGTAAATATTCTTGCTGAAGCAGACACGCCAACAAAGGTGTGTCTGCTTCATCCTCAAACTCACTCTTTAAATTTAGTTTTATTTACGTGATTTATGATATATGGTATAACTTATATTAGCTCATTTTCCTGTGTTATTTTTTCATGATTTATTTCATTGAATGATTTTAAAAAAGAAAGGTCTTAAATTGAGTGATTTTGTTGATCCAGAACAAAATTGGATGACTTAGCTAGGATAAGTTATTTATATATAAAATTAATACGACGGTTGATTTGTAATCTAAAAATTCGCATATCTAATTCATGAATAAGTTATGAGAAAATTTGTACTATATTATCTTATACGGAATAACATATGAAGTAGTTAATACTTGCATAACTTATGCCCTCTAACGAATATACCTAGATACTAATAACTGCATTTAGCTAGCTATGAAAATCATTTGGTAGCTAGTAATAAAGAAACAATTTATTTAGGGAACTTTCATAAATAGCCTAGGCTTAAAATGTAATATGGTCGAAAAATTATATTTTACGTAATTACACAATATAACCTTAGCTATGTGACGTGGAGAGGAGGACAGAGGCGAGCGAGATCGAGAGAGGGAGGGGAGAGGCGAATTGTATATGTATGTTTGTCAAATTTTATGTGTGTACCTGTCAAATAATGGTATATGTGTAATTAATATACATATATATTTGTATATCTGGCAAGTGAGATTAAGAGAAGGGAGGAGAGAAACGAGCGAGATCGAGAGAGGGAGGAAAGAAGCGAGCGAGAGTGGAGAGAGGTGAATTGTATACGTATATCTGTCGAATTGACTATGTATATCTATCAAAATAATTGTATATATGCGGCTGCTATACATTTGTAATTATATATCTACAAAAAATTGCAGAAAGAGAGGAAAGAGGCGCGAGAGGTAAGAAAGGAGAGAGAAAATAGCAACAAAATTCTAACTATAACTATAATTTGTATTTTTTTTCAAACTATAGTTGTATAATGTAAATACGTATCATATGTTTGCCTAATTATGTTATTTTTCTATTTATTTATGTATTAATTATACAATATTCGATATTTAGTAAAAAAAAATAAAGAAGTTATGTATAAAATTAATATGATATTTGACTTACCATTTAAAAAAATCATATAGCCAATGTATATATAAATTATAAGAAAATTAATATATTTAAATGGATAGAGTAGAAGATAAAATAACTAATTTATAAATTTTATTCTACTTATTATTAGAAGAGTGGGTAAGCTTCATGGCATCAACATATATGCTTGATGTCTTTTAAATTATATTTAAGGATATTTTCGTCTTTTACTATCTTTTAAATTTTTGGGATAGGTTCGCATGAGTGTGTCCTACCTTTTTGACTCTCAGTTTTGTCCCTATTTCATTTTTTTATTACTTAAATTGATTCCAAAATAAGTAAATATAACATTTTTTTTACCCTTTTAACGCACTTAAAGAATGTTTAAATGGAGATGACGTCAACAAAAGCATATGATGTTCCTATTTCTGTCGCTTTGGTAAAGTGACTCGATTCAATTTTGAGAAAGTGTGAAGTATATATAAAATCGAACTATTTTAGTTTAATTTTTCTAAGTTCAATTTAATTTTATTTTATGTTTTTAAATTGATTTTTTAGTGTGAACTAATGAAAAAAAATGAAGAAAAAATTAAAATATAAGATATTTAAAAACTTAAAATCATGTTAAGTAATAATGTGACTCTATGGAACATTTACTGTGCTTAAAAAACTATATTTATTTTTGTTAGGAACTTACACCTCCAACTATTACTTGAAGAAAACAAGCACGAAGACGAATTTCTTTACATGAAATAAATCGATTAAAATATATTTAAATTTCTCTTGAAAATAATATTTCAGGTTAACTATATATATTTTATTTTATTTGGGGTGTAATATATATATATATATATATATATATATATATATATATATATATAATTTTTTAAAAATAAAAGTTGTTGCACCGAAGTTTCGAGACCCCTAAACCGAACACCAAACTGAAAAACTAAACTTTTGAAAAAAATACCAAACTAGAAAATCGAAGAACCGAACTAGTTTGGTTTGATTCAATTTTTCGATATTTATGTCCATCCCTAGTGACTCCAATGTTTTTTTCCTTTGAGAATTATATATCGAAAAATGCTTTCCATTTAAATCATGGTATTAATGATTTAAAATATATTACAATTTAATTAATTCTTAAGAATTTGTATGTGTCACATAAATCATAACAAAAGAAGTAACATAATTTTTTTACATATATGGGAGAGAATGTGAGCAGCTTAGAGTTTTAAAACCACATTAAAAATTTAGTTGACTCTTGAAATTTCGCCTATACTACATAAACAGGGACAGAGAAAATATCAAATATTATTTGAAAATCATGTACAACTTGAGCTAGGAAAGTCGGATTCTGGACGAGTATCATCACATTCCTCGTTTCTACTAGTGCACTAAAGGAGAGGGCCTAGCCTTGTAGGCTCATTTCTAGCTAGGAATGTGGCGTTTGATTGGGTTCTGGAGCTAGTATGGCGTAGAAGGTGTTCTCCCCTAGAGTTACATGAGAGGTTGGGAATGACACGTCCTAAGGGGGTGGGTTCAATATAGAGTGAGCTGAGAGAGGTGAGTTCCTTTTATTGAAGGGTCGCGGAGTCCTCCTGGGGTTGGATCTCCTCTTTTGCGAGGACATCGGGATTCTTGGCATTTTCAGTGGTAGAGGAGTTAGTTATGAGAGCGGAGTTTTGGGGTTTGATAGTTTTACTAATACTAGGAATATTCAGAGAGTTATTTATAGTAAGATAATTAGTTTTTGTACTTAGAATGGGATTTTTTCCATTTATGGAGTTAGTTGGTTGTTTAAGGGCATTATTGGTTTCTTGCAAACTTGTGGTATCCATTTTAGAAGGAACTAAAATTGATTGAGATGTCAACAAGGTTTTTCAGAGATTAAATGATTGTGAATGGGAGGTGTCACTCTTATTATTGGATTATGTGCTAATTTGGGTTGGTGAGGAGGGGATTTGATAGTGTAGTCCATAGGGGCCGCCAACGTAGAGGACCCTAGTGAAGCCTTATCGTCATTGGGATTTTGTGGCCTCTTTTGAGTGATGAGTTGGCTGTAGCGATTTTTTATTTTTTCATTTTTAATTTTGTGATGGTCAATTTCTGGAGTGACATTGATAGACGCGACGTCATCATCATTGCCAGTGTTGTCGATCTGTGCGTCTCTCACAGTGGGGCAGTTGAAGCTTTCCCAGGGTTTGATTGTTGTAGGTAAACTAGGGCCTTTGCCAGGAACTAATTTTGCCATCAATTTATATTGAAAAACTTTTGAGTCAAGGAATTTACCTGTGGTGGTATGAAAAAAAATTACATGGATACCTTTATCGGCTTTTTGTTCCATTCTTTGTGGATTCTCTTTGTCATGGTTACTTTTGCGCCTATGTTTTTGCTTTCTTGTGAAAGTGACGATCTGCCATTCCATGTCTTCATGAGGCGGGGTTGGTGAGATGATTGGGCTTGGTTACACCTGTGACTGTTGTGCTTCTATTTCCAAGGATGTTTGCTTTTCTTTCTTGCTTGAATAGTTTATGACAGTATGCCCTATTACTCTTCGAAATGAGCACAGGATGTCTTGTCCATCGTAGAGAAGTACTTGTTCATGGTTGCCAATATTGATTGTTTTTTTACTAGTACTCTTATGGTGACTTCTACACAAATGCGTGCATAACGTCCACGGAGGGTTTCTGAGTGCACACATTTTGGGTGTTTGCACCATCTTGTATATGTAAATGAGTTATCCCTACGTATGAGTATTATGATTATGGATTATGGTTTTACATTTGCGCCTAAATGAGCATTGAACACATTTGAAATGACTATTCCCTCATTGAAAGCATGTATATATACATATATGTATTCTTGTGGGATGCCAACTTAGCACCGATGGATTGAAGGTTCTCTCTCTTTCCTTGAACTATGTGCCTAACATAGGTTATGGGAATCTTATCCGAAATGGGTGATGTTCCCGTAAGGAAGGTTGCTTCATACGAAATGGATGATGTTCCCGTAAGGTGAAGTATTATGTGTTATATGAAAGTCCTATCCGAAATGGGTGATGTTCCCGTAAGGGGGTTGCTTCATACGAAATGGGTGATGTTTCTATAAAGCTGAAGAATGGTTTACCTTTGGCAAGTAGACCACCTCTTTACCGGTGAGGGGATTTCATCGGGATTTCAACTAATAGCTCGATTGGTCTTACTCTTGTCGGTTGAGGTCACATCCCCACTATATATGAGCATTATGACATTTCATGCATTATGGACTTCATGGCATGTTGTATACTACTCTTCTTTAGATATATAATTCTTTTTATATTATGTGCCCTTGCCAACCCATTTAAATGCAGGTTTGATAAGTCATATGCATTGCATGCCCACATACTTAGTATATTCAAACGTACTAACACATGCTTTTGCCTACATGATCTCACCATGTAGAGACTGGAGATTACTTCACCCACCATTTGACGCTAGATTGAATTTGAGATATTGGTTGTGGTAAGTCATATCTTTCGAGAATAAGCCACCATTCCTCTACCTATGAAGTCTTGCTTATGTTATTTAATTTGAGGGTGAGCCCGGGACATGTCTTGACCCCCGTCCCATCTTATGACTAAAGACATTGTTGGACATCTTGTAGACTCTCGTAAATCCTATATATTATGTGTTGTATTTAAAGCTTATGATTTCGGTTATCTATTGGATATGGCTATCATGGATTGATTATAGGAATTATGATATGTATGTATGTTTGATGTGGAAATGTGGAAGATCCCAAGCCCCGTATTGCCCCCATAGAGTGGGTCGTACTTACCCGTCCCTTAGTTCTTATGTGCTATGTGCTATGTGAATCCATGTAATCCCTTCCCTTCGATATTCCTATAGCGTGAGTCCTACTTTCCCATCCCTTAGAACTATGTGTTTACTATTTGAATGCACTTCTGAATCGATGATGTGAATTTAGATACTTTGAGGCTTGTTTGGGGACTCTCGGATTCTCATTCGCCGTGTCACTTTTAGGCCCTAGGTCCGGGTCAGGTAATCGGATCCAAATTGCCGATTTCATTTTCTTTGCTTCGGAAGCAACGAAATTTGGGTGCCATCGCTTCACGAATAGGAAGAACCCGTTAATGAACCAAGGTCCCATTTATAATTTTCTCTGTAGGTTCTCCTCCTTGAGGAATTTAACGATATAATACTCATATCCCAGATCAATGAGTGTGATTTCTTCAGTCACTTTCCACATCGCTGGCCAGTTTTCGTTTGAGGTAAAGGTGGTTGATTTTCCTTCCAAGGACCTAAATTATAATAGAGAAGGCCCAGGGCTTGTAGATACGCTGCTTGTTCTCTTCTGTGAATTGTATTCCCAAGTCGTCTTCTTAAGGGAATTGTTGGTACTAGAGTAGTAATTACCATCATAGTAATAGTATAATTACAAGTGTCTTTTTTTTTATTGTACAAGTGCAAAATTACAAAGCTATATTAAATTTTAAAAATAAAATGTAATTATCTAAAATTAAAAAAATTATATTAGACAAATAAAAGAATTTATAAATAATATTGAATTAAATACTTAAGAGATATTATTGTTTAAAAATATATTATATGCCGCCTCCTGCCGCTTCGAAATTTCCACCCTCCTAATTTTAAATAAATATATTTATTTAGTGTAATTAATAATTTTTTTTATTGTGATTAGGAATCTATAGAATTATATGAATTTTTATATTTTATTCATTTTAACAATATCTGTACGAGAACTTAAAATAGATAAGCTCATATTTATCTAATTAAAAATTATAAGTGATCCATTAAAATACATACTCCAATTAAATGAACTTTTTTCATTTTATATGGACTACTAGCTAGAAGTAAGTAACTAATTATTGATGTGGTTGTTTTTACCCATTTCTGTATTTTGTCATTTCATTTTAATTTATTTTAGTTTCTGTTTTTTAATTTTATATATTGAATGTGTAGATTCTTGTATGAAATTAAAAAAAGAATGCTGGAAATATTTTTGTGAATAGAAAATGAAAAGAGAAGGCGAAAAAACACCTAGGATGGCGAAACCAGGCGCGCCAATTTTTTTGATAACCACGTGTCATCTAATGTATAA
This sequence comes from Solanum rostratum, assembly GCA_029948455.1. NCBI lineage: Eukaryota > Viridiplantae > Streptophyta > Magnoliopsida > Solanales > Solanaceae > Solanum > Solanum rostratum. The sequence goes on along the minus strand of CM057047.1, from coordinate 56,987,902 downwards.
TAAGGAATTAACTAGTTCAAAACAGCGGCTGAAGAGAGGGGTATGATAAGATGACATGTTGTTCACACAAATCCATGTGGAATGTTGCTACAAATTGCCAGCTGTCCAAAAATGGAATATATTTTTCATGCTACCACCAGTGCCGTTAGCTTCTTCCCAAAATCATTTGTAATCATGAATAATGCCCACACATTATATTTTTAGACTTTTGAAATTCCATTATTACCCTTTTGTTTTAATTGCCTTTAGACCTAGTGGGGTATGTGAGCAGTGACGTCATCGCGATGTAATCTTCTTTTTATTCATTTTTACTCTATATATTTGAATTCGACATGCTCATTAATAAAAACTACTCCTAATATTTTCTCCCTCTTATTTTATACCTTCTTTATTTTAAAAGGAGTGATCTAATTCAATTTAATATGATATTTAAAATATTTTTAATTTTATAATCTTAAATTAAAATTATGTTAAATATATTAAAATATTCTTTAATCTTTTGGCATGCAACATATCACGTGAAAAGTTTAAAATTAAACTGAGAGACTACTATAGTCCTCAAAAGATATTACTTATTATAATTAAATAATTTAATTTTAAATTTAATCTTTTATACAATATGTTAAAAATAATAATGATAATAAAAATTTATTTTTAAAATATCGAATAATTAAAAGTAAAGAAAGGGGAGAGAGCACTAAGAAAGTAGTACCACAGTGTAGTCTTCACCTTTTTGTCTAGTATATTTTTTTTTTCCAATTTTATGTTTACGCACATTTTTCCCAGCTCTCTCTTAGGAGTCATTTGGCCAGGGATAAAGAAAAAATAATTTGTAGAATAAATATTAAATTAGTTTATTTTATATTTAATTAAAAATATTTTGAGATTACTTATCTCATTATTTAAATTAAATGTAGGCATAAGAATCAAGAAAGATTTTTTTTAAAAAAATTTGAATCAAAACTAAATTAATTCAATTTGGATTTGACTATTTTAAAAAAATCTTTGATATTTTGATTTGATTCACGATTTTAGTATCCCAATTTTTCGATATGCCAAAAAATCATAATTTAATAATATAAGTTTAAAATCGACAATTATCGATATTAAACTTACTTACTCTTCAATTCATTGAGAAAATCTCATAAAAGGATATAGTATATTGTGTCATTCAACAAAAGTTTTGCTATTTATATAAAATCATTGTTTTTTTTTTCTTTTTAGGTAGTATTGAAGTTCCGGCGCAAGTGTATCATTGATTTTGCAATTCAAGTTGTTGCAATTAGATGCATAACTCCTTAACTGATGCGAGTAAATAGCGCAATAATGTGATCAGCTACATTAATTTACTTAATTTATATTATTAATTTGTTATAAATTTTAAATTGAATACCATTAACAACTTATCCCAAAAATATCTGGGTGATATTTATTTACCCTATTTTGGCTTTATTTTCATTTTGTTTATTGGGGATTGTGGGTTGAGTATCAAAGTTGGTATATTATTTTAGTGTATTAACTAGAGAAAATGATCAAAATGGTCCTACTTTTATTATATTTCACTTGATTGAAATGGTCCTTAATGTATAGCAAATGTGTTCATTTTGATTCTTATTCTATTTCACTTGATTAAATGGTCCTGAATATATAACAAAAGATGTTCATTTTGGTCTTTTACCCTAAACCTAACAAATCCTCCCCCCCCCCCCCTCCCCCCCAAAAAAAAACCCAAAATGAAAAATTTAGTTGTGGACCCTATGAATTTACAAAATTCACCATTATTGTCTTCTTTGTTAGCTCCAAAGAAAAACTCCATGATATCTAACACCATTGTCTCTATTTTTTCTAAAAAATAAAAACTACTGTCTTGCTTAAAACATAAATTTTTATTAGGTCAATGGAATAATATTTTAAAAACGAGAAAATAGTAAATTTTGTTGGAGAAAATAGAAAAAACGGTATTAGATTTTATGGAATTCTTTGTTGAAACTAACAAAAAAGACAATAATGATGGATTTTGTTAGCCATGTAGGGTCCATAATCAAATTTAATACTTTTTTATATAAGGACCAAAATGAAGACCTTGACTATACATTAACGAAAAGTGAAATATATTAAGGACCAAAATAAACGTTATCAATACATTAAGGACCATTTTGATCATTTTCTCTATTAACTATGTCAACTATTCAAGTATTAATACGGCATTTCGAGATCTAAAATGCAAAGAACAATTACCTAAACTATGTAATTGATGGTATTGTGCTACTTTTCCGATATATAATGTACCATGATACATTTTCAATACATTACAACATGATACCTTTATGATAGATGATGTATCATAGTATCTTTTCAATATATTACATAGTGATATTTTTTCGATTCATGATGTATCGTAATACTTTTTTGATATATTATATAATGATATCTTTCTGATATATAATGTATGATGATTCCTTTTCAATACATGATGTATCACGATCCAATAAATATGTTAAAGAAATCGTATAACTCTTTTTCTTTTTGAAAATTTCTAAATTAAAGAACAAAAATTAAGTTTTAAGTGAAATTTCTATCACGAAAATTCATCATAACCAACAATGGAGCCAAAAATTATGAAGGATGTGCAAAATTTTAAAAAACAACTAACAAAATGATATGATCCCATCAATCTTAGTTAATCCAACGATTTTACCAGGAACGATATCAATAATTTTTCTTTACCAAATACAAATTATATTAAAAAAAAATTCAGTTTGAGTTGCTTTTAGTAATAAAGATACATGATCAATTATATAAACTGAAATAATAATTTTATAATGAAGAAGTCAAGATATTTACGCAACACATGTTACACATTAAAAAAAATAAAATTAATCTATTGATCTTTACTTAAATTTAAAGTTGTTTTCAATAGGGTTGGGCATTCAATTTCAAATTCGATTCGTTTTTTTGGTGCCTAATTTTCAAAACGTGTGCACCATACTTTAAATTAAACTAGATTGGTTCGAGTAGATTTTTTCAACTTCTCTTTGATTTATTTGAGTGTTTTTAAAATGAGTTTTTTGATACAAATTAAAAATAAAATGAAAACACAAATAATGACTTTGATCCCTTTGCTATCTAAATATAGTGGACAGCCAAAATGGCTAAGTCCTGTCACCCAAATGGGGATTGGCTTAATAGCCTCCTCTATATCTATGTCATTGACAGCAATAACAGAGGGCAATACAAGACCCAAATGCTTTAGTTTGTGCCACAGTGTGCTGGCTTTCGAGCAACATTAATAAGGCTCACCTGGATTACTATTTCTGTCTATATAAACAGAAAAGACATACATATATCAATAGTAGTGATCACAATCGGACGGATTGAATTAAATTTTGACGGGTTGAAAATGAATCAACATAAAATGGGTAATATTTTAACTTGCTCATATTTTATATGGATTAATATGGATTGGTAACAAATAGATTGGGTAAAATATTAGCTTACCCATATTTTCATGAGCAAATCGTACTCTATTTTAAAATTCAATATGGATAAAATATTTTAGTCTATCTTTGAATGAAAAAATGTTGAAAATATTTTATTTAATTTTATTGTATTATAAAACTAAAACCCAATGCGAGATTCGACTTCTAAATTGTGATTCAATCCCTAATCAGTCCTAGAACCCGACTTCCAAATCGAGACCCGACATAATCGTAATTCAATCCTAACACCCGAATTGAGAGGAGATCAAGGATAGAGGTGGGATAAAAAATAATTCTTATTTTTTTTTTTCAAAACATAAAAATTTTATATTATTATTTTTGGATTGGGGGGAAGGGGCGGTGGGGTTATAATTTGAAAATTTTACAAGTTGAAATTCTTTTGAATTTTTTTTTTTTGGTGTGGGTGGGGTGGGGCTGCTTGGGTGTAGGAGGCGGGGTAAAGGTAGAGTAAAATGTTTTAAATTTTTTAAAAAGAAAATTATGATTTTTTTAAAAAAATTAATCAATTTTCTTTAGGGAAGAGTGTGGGGGCTAGTGGAGGGGTCAGAGTATGGGGGTGGGGTATGAAAAAATTGTAATTTAAAATTAAATGAGAATTTTGAAAAATATTCTTCCTATTTTTTAGAGGTGAATTTTTTAAAAGGAAAATTGAAGAAAATAAGCTTATTTAAAAATATTATTCAAAATATTTAAGACAATTAAACATAAGAAATTGGAAAATACAATGAATTTTGAGTGATTAAAAGGTGAAAATTTAACTCATTTGACTGATGCATAATTTATCCATATTTTACTCACGAATGTCCACATTTCTATGGGTTGAACTGAGTTTAAACCCATATTTTACCCCTGTAAAAAATCACTCACCCAAGTCATTAAAATATAAACGGATTATCAATATATGAATTCGTTTCGCCCACCTTAATCACTAGCATAAACAAGTATCTCTAACGTATATAGAAAAGACATACATATTGCCGTTGTTGCACTGCCTGAGGCCTGAGCAGCATTAACCTGTGAGTAATGATTTTAGGGCAATAAGTTTGGGTTGGGTGAACGTTTAGATGTTTTGGGTCATTGGATAAATTTGAATTGGGTAAAAGTTCAAATGTTTTGTTTTGGGTCTAAAATATATAAGTGATATAATTTAAAATATCATTTTGAATTTCTCTTATTTAAGAAGAGGCAACCAGTTGACTGTATCATGTTTTGCAAAAACTAATGCAAGCAAATGCCTTGGCTGGATGGTTAAAGTTTTTTTATATGTGCTAGTCTTGCTAGAGGTCTTGTGTTATATTCCCACTATAGCCTTAAAATCTTTTTAGGAAGACTTCTTAGGTTCAATTTCCTATTTTGTTTATTGATTAGTTCGTTAAATCATTTTTGATTTCTCTATAAATATTTTATTCATGATTTTAAGATGGTGACATAAGATTTTCAAGTCATTCTTCATAATTATATTATCTTAAATTATGTAGAGGTCATATTAAAAAATTTAATTAACTCACAAAATTCTATTTTTTAATTTAATTTTCCTAAAATAGCTAGTATTAACATGTCTGCTTCGGCTGCTTCCTTATATTTCTTTCGTTGCTTCAATTACGATTTTACTATATCATCCTAGTAAATTATTTTAAGCATATAAAGGTTCAAATTAGGACAAAATAAATAAAAAAAAATGAGTCTTCCTTTTTAAGCTGTACAAATAGAATTAAATAATTATTTTAAAAAATTATATTTATGTTAAAAAGACAATACTTTAAAAAATATAACAGTATAATTAAACCAAGAAGTTCATGTATATTGATAAATAAATTTGTGATATACTCTCAAAATTTTATATGCGCAACATAAATTTGAACAAAATAGGTAGCAAATAAAATGTTCTATAGATCTCAACAATTAACAACTTAAAATTTTAAATCGAGACTAAAAAATAATTTTTCTGATTTTTCCAGTGCACTATGGTTTCGTGGTCCTTACACTAAACACCGAATTGAAGTCCCCCCAAAAAGAATCGATATCAAATTGAAAAATCAAAAAATCCACACCAAAAAATTAAATTAATTTAATACGATTTGAATGATTTTTCGATATTTATGCCCACATCTAATTTTCCATCTATTGCTACTTTTTAATTTATTTCTACTATAAATAGGAGGCTACGAAGCAGCTGAAGTAGACAGCTGTTGGACGACATACTTGCTTTAGCTGCTTGCTTAAGCGGACAACTGCCGCTCGTTGTGTCTACTTCAGTTGCTATAAAAGTATTTTCTGGACTTTTTAATTTAATCTTTTTAAAGCAACTGCTTACTTTAATTATAATTTTACAATATTAGCCCTAATAAATAATTTTCCCATTTGCTTCAACTATGATTTTATTATATCACCCCAATCAGTTATTTTAAGTTAGGTAAATATTGAAATTAGGATAAAATAATTTTTTTAAACTGGACAAATAAAATAAAATAACTATTTCAATATCTTCCCATCGACGTGTCTGCTTCAGCTGCTATATATAACACCCCAATTTTTTTAAAGCTAAGACTGAGCCATCCTTCATATGATATAGGATTAATTGATGATTCTTAATTAAGCATAGCTGATAAAGTCAATTTCTTAGTATGGTAATAGATTTGGAGATGATCTAAGGTCACATGAACCCTCAGTACGAAGTTAAGCTAAAAACTTTCTTAGCGTTGGAGTTTCAATGTAAGATTATATAAAAGTTTTGTCACGCCCCTGGAGAGTACCCGAGACATGGCCGGCACCCTAAGACTATTGCTAGTCCCCAAGCGAACCGCTCGGTCTCAAGATAGTCATTCAATCATCAAATACAACGGAAAATATTAGAATAAGAAAAATTAGACAGTGGGCATCTCAGTTACTTCTACATCAATGAATAAGGGCCATAGCAATAAGAATCATTCTCGATATCTATGTCATAATAACAATTTTAATAAACTCAATTTAAAGAGGAAAGGACCTCAATATCAAAACATCATCTTCTAGTCTATAAAGCCTCTATCTCTACAGTGTAGAATGGTACCATGACAAGCCATGACTACCCAGTTCAAAGAAAATAACAATGATAGGGAAATAAAATAAGGCTCCTCTGAACAACAAGGAAGGCTCACCAAGCTTGGAACTCAAGAACTTTGAACCTCAACGGTGCGCCTGCTGAAGTCCTCTATTTGCATCATCAAAACATCATCATGACGTCAGTACGTGGAATGCAGGGTATGTAAAATGACTGAATGAAACAGTACCGACAGAGTAATATATTATAACATCAACTCATAGGATACTTACTCAGAATGTCATATGTCTATCTTTAGCAAGGATAAAGAGTGGACAATGACTCATCAACATCAATCAAGACTCATACCATCAACTCAACATCACAGTACTATCAGTGTGACACCTACCTGGTGTTTCTCTAACCAACAACCATCACCTATGAGCCGGTGATGATACAACGAAACGATGTCATTGCCGCATCCATCTAGTACCTTGTTGAGGTAAAGGACATGACATCAGTGGATTCACAAATAAAGAATATCAAGTCCTCTTTTTGGACTAAAGAAACATTCGATTTTACAGTTCAATTCTCCATACACTGGCCACGTACTTAATGACTGCGAGTGGGACTTACTCTTACTCATTTCAGTGTTCAATACTCCTTCCAGGACTCAACATATTCATAAAATATCAAATATCAGGATTTGTCTTCATTTAGTCTCATTTGGACATAGTACATCAACTCGTTTCACCACCATCAACTCTTAAATTAGGAACAACTCTTTTAGAATTAATTCATGCTCTTTAGGACTCCATGAACATCAATTTTACTCAACATTGTCATCAACATTCTCAGAATCATGACCATAATCATAAACCACAAGCACACTCATACCATCAAGGCTCTAGACCCATCCTCTAAGTTCATTCTTGCAATCTTTAGTAAAATAACATATAGAGTTTTATGAAATAATTCATGAAAATCATTTGTGCGGTAAATTAAGTTTGTGATGATCATCAACCTAAGAAAATACATAAAATAGGTATAATTTCCAATAGAATACTCAAGAATTTCACATACAAAATTCATTACGTTCAACAATCAACTTAATTCAATCAAGGGGACACATGGAAGAACAATTCCATGCTGTGAGTTAGCCTTACATACCTGGGATGACGAAAAAACTAATCTCTACAAGGAATTGTCTTCAATCCTCAAGAACTCTAGCTTTCCTCCGCTTCTTCTCTCAAGAATTCTCACTTTAGGGAGCAAAATATGGGTTTCGGAAGCCCTGTTTTGAGAAAAACGACCCTTATACTTGTTTATAAAACTTGGGAGGGGTTGGCAAAGGTCCAAAATGCCCCTTACAATTTTTCTCAAAAATTCTCTAAACAAGTTTTTCCAATCCCCGTCGAAAAAATTGAAAAATAGAAGTGTGGGTCCGCGCCCAGGGCATGGCGCGACCCTAACACGCACCGACAGTATTTTCGGATTTTGCATCGAAAAATTATCTTTTGATCTGGTCGCTCTAAAAATTGACCGAGACCATTTTCTCATTCAATTTTTTATGCTGATCACAAATCTGATCTCGATTTGCCATCCGAGCACGGAAAGATGCATTATGCGCATATCTCTCCTCTAGAGATATTTTAGTAATTTCATCGGGCGTTACAAGTTTGATAGACCAATGACTATTAGGTTTATATACATGCTAGGATCAATTCCTAAGTATTTAAAGTATATTAGTTGTGATTTATAGTCATAAGAGATCTTCTACATCAAACCAAGTTTAAAGAATTTCTACCGACTAAGTTTTCATATGAGTTGATAGAAGGATCAACTTCAAACAACTGTATCTCCTGAAATATAATGATTTAGGTGGCCCATAATATACCAAATTAAATATATTTGAATTACGTTTCCAACAATCCAATTTTGCCTTAATCAGAGTCAGGAGTAAAAAGTTATGACCATTTTACTAGAGACATGCAGAGTTATCCGAAGTCAGCGATAACTCTGCGACACGTAGTGGGCGCGGACTCTTTTGGACAAGTTAAATAAAGTCCTTTTATTATTTATTTTAAGGTAATTTAATCCTATAACCTTTAGGGGTTTAATTTTGTCACGCCCCGGGAGGATACCTTAGGCATGGCCGGCACCCAAAGACTATTGCTAGTCCCCAAGCGAACTACTCGATCTCAGGACAGTTATTCAACATCAAGCATAGCGAAAATAATAGAATAAGATAGTGAGCTACATCAGTCGTTCTACATCACTAAGAAGGGCCAATGGCCAACAAACTCAACCTCAACATCTATGATAAGCAAATATAAATGCTAACTCAACTCAAAAGGGGAAAAGACCTCAACATCAAACCTCAACTCATGTCTATGAAGCCACTAACTCAACTAGATAGTCTAAGAGGGTACCATGACAGACCATGGCTACCCAACTCAATAAATAAAATAACAGGTAAAGGAAAAAGGGCTCCTCCGGATAGCAGGGAGGGCTCACCAATGATTGAAATCAGAATCTTCGAATCTCAATGATGCGTCTGCTGAAGTCCTCTACCTCCTGTATCTGCATCATGAAATGATGCATCATCGAGTGGTATCAGTACGTGGAATGTACGGTATGTAAGATGGCTAAATATTATATAACAGATAGAACAATATAGGAATAACATCAACTCAATATCATACTTCGTCAGAATGTCAAAGGTCTATCTAAAGAAAAAATGAAGAGTAGATAAATGACCCATCAACTCATCAATACATCATACTCATCTCAAGGAAACTCGACTCAACTCAACTCAACTCGAAGGACTTATGCCCGTCTAGGACAAGGATAAAAGGTAGATAATAAAACATCAACATCCATCAAGACTCATACCATCACATCAACATCAGAGTTCTATCAGTATGGAACCTAGCTGGGAGTTTCTCTAACTGACAACCATCACTTATGAGCCGATGATGATACAATGAAGCGATGTCGTTGCCACATCCATCCAGTACCCTGCCCGAGGTAAAGGACGTCACCATCAGTGGATCCATAAGAAATACCATCAGTCCTCTTTTGGGACAAAGGAAACATCTGTATTACAGTTCGATCCTCTCCTACACGGGCCACGTAGTTAATGAGTTCGAGTGTGACTCACTCTCACCCATTTCGGTGCTCAATACTCCTCCCAGAACTTGACATGCTCATAAAACATCATCATCAAGATTTCTCATCATCGGTCTCATAGGGACATAGTACATCAACATCAACATCAACATCAACATCGGATCATCCACATCAACTCATCTCATTAACATCAACATTATGGACTCGAAGCATTCTTTAAGAATTTAGTTTCAAGTTTTCAAGACTCATGAACATCATTCTCATCAACATTATCATCAAGAGTCTCAACAATTTGGACCACAATTACAACATCACAAACATCATCATCGTCAAGGTTCTAGAATTATCCTCTAAGTTCATTCTTGCATTTTTTTAGTAAAATAGACACAGAGTTTTGTAAAATCATTCATGAAAACACATTATGTAGTAAATCAAGTTTATGATGATCATCAATTTAAAAAAAATACATGAATTAAGAAGAATCTCAGTAGAATACTCAAGGATTTTCACATATAACTCATCATTTTCAATCATAGACTCAATTTACTCAAAGGGGGCACATGAGAGAACAATCTCATGCTTTAGGTTAGCCTTACATACCTGGGATGATTGCTAACAACACAAATCCCTTGGAACTTCCTCTTGACTCTTCAATCTCAACTCTTCTCAAGTCCTAACTTGATGATTTTCTAGGAAGGGGATTCTAAGATGGGTTTTGGAACTCAATTTTGTTGAGAGAAAAAGAATTGCAAATCCTCTTGTTCATGAAAAGGAAATTTGATGATATGGTATATCCTACAAGTTTCGACCCAAGAAGAATTCCACATCGGACACAGTAAACATCAGCTACAGTATTGCCATTTACATGGCGAATATAATTTGCACATGTCTAGTATGTGCACATTAAACCTGCATACATACACAACATATATTCTTACATATAAACTGTATTAACATATATGTAAAAATATTTGATTGAATAATACTACTCAATTTTCAAAATTACATGAATTCTTGAGACCTACACACTGTTAAAGACCCCTATTTTACCATTTTGCACCTGAAAAGATGCACCGGACAGAAACAATTACCAAAATTATCTGTTTTGTGCTTAGTCAAAAAGCATAACAGAAGCAGATAAGAGTATTGAATCCCATGCTTAAACACATTTTACATATTGCTGGTGCAATTAAGCAAGTGATCACATATACTCATTATGGAAGCAATAACAATTTCATCCAAACAATACAAAATAATTTTTGCCTAATTGAAAACGTACGATGACAACAACAACATATCCAAGAAAATTCCACAAGTGGGATCTAGGTAGAGTAGAGTGTATGAAGACCCTAACCATCTTGTAAAGGTATAGAGAGTATAAGTGTTACTTCTGGAGAGAAGTATATTATTTATCTATCTATATCTATATCATCTATATCTATATCTATATCTATATCTATATCTATATTTATATCTATATCTATATCTATATCTATATAACCTTAAAAGCATGAACTAAAAAACTTTAAATGTCAAATTACTATTTTACCTTCTTATCAAATTTTAATGTGCTGTCACTTTCCCAATCCTAAAGCATAGTATTCTTTTGCAAGAGGGTCAGTTGTTGTGAAGCATCGCCACCTCCTGCGCTTTTTATATGATGGGACACAACCCCTGTGTCTTCACTATTAACGGACACCCCCGCATCTTCATTACGAACAGACACAACTCCTTACAGGTACGCACATATATTCTTTCTCATCAAACATCTACATACCGTTTGCAACCAAAAACACAACTAAGCACTTTCGTTCCCGCTTATATTCAATTTCACACTTTTATACTCGATGAATTAATCGTATTAGCTTAGCAACTGTTACCTACTCTATCACCATTTAAATCTTGCCCCTGCAATATTATTTGCTCGGTGCTAACGATATAGTTTCCACACATTATGTCGCACTGTAATGTGTTCCACGCGCTCAAACTTCGCCCTCCCAATTGCAACTATATTTTTGCATATATACTTTTCTGCCAACTTTATGTTTGCTCGATCATTAGTTTAACAGACTATAATTTGTTGACGGAGTTCCGCCAATGCCATTTGCATTTACATCCTTCCAATATCTATGATACTGGTAACCTTACATTTCTTGCAAATCAAACACTACTGTTATTTGTTAGACAACGTTCAAACAATGTCCTCCCAAATCCAATTACATTCTTTGCATATATACTTTACTGTCAACCTTATGTTTGCCGCATTTTCAACCTCCCTGCTAACCTTCTGTTTGCCTTAAATCTATCTGGTGCCCAATTTCAAGGAAATATATACAAGGTAAGTCATCATGCATTGTGCTAATTGCGTCTGGTGGCTCCAAGTGCCTAGACGAGGATATGGAGAAATACAAACATCTTCTTTGCATTTTCCAGGCTTTGGGAAGGCCCCAGGAGGCCATAGTGTGTTATCAGCCTGCTCCAAGTGCGACCAGACTATGCCATCGCTTTTGGTGAGTGACCCATTTCTAGTCATACGTAAAATTCAGCGCATGATGCAACAAGTCCCTGGGAGTCTGTTTACTATTATTTCTATACTTAGAGATGTTTGTGTATGGGATTTTTTACAATATGAAGACACCGATTTTCATCTTCAGTGTGATGAGGCCACCCTAATAAGGATTCACAACTGAATCTCCTTTCTGCAGGAGAGCTATACATGTGATACTGAATTCTTGGAGGCATATAACAATCTGGTTGGTACTTTCTTCCATCTTTGTTTATAAAATTCCCATCCTAAAGTCACTGTTTGTTTCGATAGTAATACTATATGTTCTCCAAATCTTTTTATACATCTTCTCCAAGTCTTTTTATAAGGTAATGCTCTGAAAGACGCTGGTAGAATGGAGGAAGCAATTCATTGCTATTGTGTAAGCTGAGTTCCCTTGTTTGTTTGATGTAACCTTTCTTTGATGTTGCTTTTGTGCTGTTTTTTCTAACTTTTCTGACAATGCATGCAACAATGCCTCTCTTCAAACTAACCATCCCCAAGCGCTTACTAATTTGGGAGACATTTATATGGGGTGGTAAAGTTTACTTAGTCGCAATGATTCTCTTCTTAACTCTTTCAATCAAGTAGTTTTCAAGAGTTACTTTCCTGTTCTCTAGGAACATGATGAGTGCGGCTGCACAATGTTATAAAGCGACTTTAGCTGTGACAACAGGGAGATTGAATATCATGGTCGTTGTTGCATCTGCTCTGGAATATCTCAATCATGGTTACTCAGTTCACTGCGACCTGAACCCTAGCAACGTGTTACTTGACAAAGACATGAACACTTGACTGACTTTGGCATTGCCAAACTTCTAGCTAAGGAAGAATCAATTGCTCACACTACAACCTTAGCTACAATTGGTTACATTGCTCCTGGTGAATCCTTCTTTTAACTTGTAACAAGGTAATAGATTAAATCAGTATAAGCCTTTCCATTAACATGGTTGTTGGGTTTTGCACCCCCTACGGATTTGCCTAATCGTTGGAACAGGTTAATCGAACGTGTTTCAATGACGCAGAAATAAACAGGACGCAGCAGTTTTACGTGGAAAACCCCCGGCTCAAGAAGGGTGAAAAACCACGACCTATACTCTACAGGATTTAACTTCAATTTCACTACTTCAAAAGAGCTTTCAACAAACGATTGCAATTCCTAGTAATCTAACCTTCAAAACTACTTCAACAATTTCCTAACTTCACATAAACCTCCCTAGGCTTATGTTCCCTACGTTTTCGAGTTGCCCTCAACTTGAAGACTAGAATCTAATCTCAGTTATAGACTCTGAGAGATTACACAATTGTTCAGAATTATAAAGAGAAAACAAAACTGCCTAAACCCTATGCTATGTCGCCGCGTTTCTCTTCTTCTTCGTCTCTCTCTTTTTCTGTGTCTGAATCTCTCTTTTTCTCTCCGCTTCTTTCTTTTTTTCTGCGCCACTTTTCTTCTGTGAACTCTCTCTAGTTTTATAGTTGCTGATCGGAGATTTAATTGCTCTCCATCTCTTTAAGGATAACACCAGTTATTAGTGGAATTCTTTTTCCTTTAGAACTCCTTCTTCTAATCGAACTTCTCTTTTCTCCTTCTTTTACGCATCTTGTTTGAGTTGGAGTAGTATTCCTCTTTAAATCCTTCTTCTTGACAGCTGTTGTTTTTATACGCCTTATTTCCAACACCCTTTATTCCATTTTTATTGTGTGCAGCGTGTGCAGTTTGCCATGGATACAGTACGCTGAAAGAACCTGGTAGACCAACCTGTTTCATTATCTTTTGTCAGCCATCAAAACTTTACTGCTCCAACAAATTCCCCCTTTTTGATGATGACAAACTATCTGAGTGTCAGGCCTATCCATCTTTTCTGATTTATTTTCAGCTTTCCATAGTTCCCCCTGACTGTGTGCCCTGTGCTTGTCCAGTGGATGGACCAGATAGTCTGACTTGTTCCTCTAATCCAGCTCATAGCCATCCCGTCCTCCCCTTTTTTAAAAGGTGCAAGTGAAAGAAACTTGTGCTTATAACCAGTTATGTGCCTTGGGCAAGCGCTATCCATGTACCAATGCTTGCTTTCTTTCACTGCAACCTGTAAGACAGATCAAGGGTTAGTTTTAGGAACCCAGACTAGCTTGGGTCCTTTCTAGTTGTAAAACGGATGAATGAGATCCCTTCTTGCCCAAGTAGGCAACATGTTCCTTGACCTGTTTCTTTTATTATTTTCATGCCTCCTTTTGTGCACATGATATGTGTTTCTACTCCTAACATTGTTTGCAATTGGACACTCAGTAGTTGGATGTCCAATTTTTCCACAGAGGTAGCACAAATCAATAGTAGTAACATTCTCCTGAAAGAACCCTATTCCAGCTTTCTCATTGTGACTCCTGCTTCCTAGATGGTTCACTATTCTTGATGACTGAGTCCATCTGTTTGCCTTTTCTAAATCCAGTTTTAAAATGGAGTTTTCCTGGGTCAATTTTTTCACTTTTTCTTTCTCACAAGAAAACTCAATTTTGCATTCTTTCAACTCAGTTTCTACCTTCTGAAGCTCTTCACTCATCGTACTTTCACCCTTATCAGCAGTTAACTTTTGGGTTTCTGACTTTAGGTTCAACACAAGTGAATCAAGTTGTTTAACCTGTTTCTTCAACTTGTCATTTATTTCTTTTGCTTTATCCAGGCAGTTTTTTATCTCAAGATTTTCAAATTTTTGATCTGAAAAATCTTTAATTAGTTGATCCTTTCCATTTGCTACTTCTTGAAAATCGTCTGTCAATCCATTCATTAGCAAGATTAGCTTCCTTTTTGAAAAGAGATGAAACTTTTCTTTCAATTCAGAGATACTTACCTCAGATCTGTCATCTTCTTCTAGATCTAAATCTCCAGTAGCCATGAACGCAGTTTCATCAATCTCCTCTGTATCAGAATCTTCCAATCCCGATCCCCACGCGACCATCATGGCATAGGTTTCCTTTTCCTTTTGCTTAGCAGTTTTTTCTTTGATTTCTCTTTCAGCCCTTTCTTTTCTCCACTCAATCTCCCATAGAGGACACTGTTTGATGTGATGATCAATTTTTTCACATTTGTAACATCCAGAGTTGCTTTTGTCATCGGACCACTTCCTTCGGACCACTTCCTGTTACCTGTTTCTTTCTTATCCTTCCCTTTCCTGTTCCTTAGAAACTTTTTGAATTTTTTAGCTAAAAATAATATCTGATCTTCATCAAGATCTGATCCCTCATCATCAGAAACTAACTCTAAGAGCGAGTGATTTTTCATACATTCCCACTTCTTCCTTTTGCTCTTCCATGTTCATCTCATATATTCTGAGATTTCCAACCAGCTCATTCAATGTCATGGTTTCAATATCCTTAGCTTCCCTAATGGCAGTAACTTTTATATCCCACTTAGCTTTTGGTAAAATTCTCAGAACCTTGTCTACCTGTTCTTCAGAGGTAAGCACTTTTCCCAGAGAAGCCAGTTCATTAATAAGTAGTGTGAGCCTTGCCATCATCTCTTGTAATGTCTCATTCTCTTTCATCTTGAAGGTCTCATATTCCGTAAATAGCATGGCAACCCTGAACTTCCTGACCTGAGCAATTCCCTCGTGAGCAATTGTAAGAGCATCCCAGATTTCTTTTGCAGTGGAGCAATTTGAAATTCTGTTATACTCTTGTGGACCAAGACCACAAATCAAAATATTTTTAGCTTTGGCATTTTTCCTCATGGCCACCAAATCCTTAGCGTTGAACTCCCTTCTCTCTTTCGACACTTGTTGGTTCTCCACTTTTTTCATAGGAATAGTAGGCCCTATAATAATTCTATCCCAGAGTTCGTAGTCTTCTCCTTGAATGAAGTCCTCCATCCTAGCCTTCCACCAACCGAAATGTGTTCCATTGAAAAGAGGAGGCCTCACAGATGATTGTCCTTCTCCATATCCAAAAGGTGGTGCAGTATTCATCTGGATCAATTCTTAGGTACTAGCCTTTAATAAGAAAACCTGCTCTGATACCACTTGTTGGGTTTTGCACCCCCTACGAATTTGCCTAATCGTTGGAACAGGTTAATCGAACGTGTTTCAGTGACGCAGAAATAAACAGGACGCAGCAGTTTTACGTGGAAAACCCCCGGCTCAAGAAGGGTGAAAAACCACGACCTGTACTCTACAGGATTTAACTTCAATTTCACTACTTCAAAAGAGCCTTCAACAAACGATTACAATTCCTAGTAATCTAACCTTCAAAACTACTTCAACAACTTCCTAACTTCACATAAACCTCCCTAGGCTTATGTTCCCAACGTCTTCGAGTTGCCCCCAACTTGAAGACTAGAATCTAATCTCAGTTATAGACTCTGAGAGATTACACAATTGTTCAGAATTACAAAGAGAAAACAAAACTGCCTAAACCCTATGCTATGTCGCCGCGTTTCTCTTCTTCTTCGTCTCTCTCTTTTTCTGTGTCTGAATCTCTCTTTTTCTCTCCGCTTCTTTCTTTTTTTCTGCGCCACTTTTCTTCTGTGAACTCTCTCTAGTTTTATAGTTGCTGATCGGAGATTTAATTGCTATCCATCTCTTTAAGGATAACACCAGTTATTAGTGGAATTCTTTTTTTTTTAGAACTCCTTCTTCTAATCGAACTTCTCTTTTCTCCTTCTTTTACGCATCTTGTTTGAGTTGGAGTAGTATTCCTCTTTAAATCCTTCTTCTTGACAGCTGTTGTTTTTATACGCCTTATTTCCAGCACCCTTTATTCCATTTTTATTGTGTGCAGCGTGTGCAGTTTGCCATGGATACAGTACGCTAAAAGAACCTGGTAGACCAACCTGTTTCATTATCTTTTGTCAGCCATCAAAACTTTACTGCTCCAACAATGGTAATAGATTAAATCATTATAAGCCTTTCCATTAACATAGTTTAATTTTTTTTTTCAGAGTATGGATTGAAAGGCCTTATATCCAAGAGGTCTGATGTTTGTAGTTCTGGTATCATGCTGATAGAAACTTTTACAAAGAAGAAACCAAATGATGAAATGTTCACTGGAGATTTGAATTTGAGAAGCTTCGTGCATAATTTGCTTCCTGATGAGCTGGATCATTCATAGATGCTGCCTTACGAGCAGGAGATGAACAAAACTTAAATCAAAAGCTGCAATGTGTGTCATCCATCACGGAGTTAGCCATGAATTGCACCTCTAATATTCCAGTTGAGAGGATGAACATGATTGATGTTGTAGCAGCACTAAAAAAGATCAAACAGAAGCTTTCTTCCTTTTATTGAACAACATAACAACGTGCCATTAGGTAAGAAAGCAACCTTAACTACTTTCTGATTGGGAAATTCTTGAAGAGCAATAGCATTACTGACCATTATCAAGGTAAATTTCCACCTCTCATCCACGTTCCTATACATCTTTCTCAAGATGAAAGCTTCATGTGTGTGTAGTTTGGTTAATATATATACATTAGGATATTTTTATTTGGCTAATTACATATACATTTTCGTTCATTTAAGCTTACTTAACCTTTGGGGTGCCGCAACTCAAAATCTCTCATCACATAGCAAACTGTGAAACTGTGAAACCGTTGCTTACGGAATTGTAAAAGTTAGATGTAATCATGAAACGACTTAACATTATCTTTCCAGATCAAAAAATGAAATAGGTTAGCAAATTGGTACAACAAAATGTGAACATACGACAAAATTCATATCACAACATGAGTTGTGGATAGATGAAGAGAAGTTGGAGCAACAATATATATAAGAAGAAATTTTTTCATTTTCTTTGTTGATTTATGCTAATTCTAATTTCTAACTAAGCTACCGACCAGAAACCCCGACCTGACCTCTTAGTCACATACAACAACTTTACAAAGGCTTCCCTTTTTACACGCTAGAGTTAAAAGAATTAAAAGGTGGTAAAAGGATCAGCGATATTGTTGGAAAAAGTCTGTTCCACTTACCCCCTTCTTCAAATCGATGTGATTTCTGGCCCTCGTCCTCCCCTGTTATCTCTTCAGTTACGCGTTATTTGCTTGTAGTGGTAATTTATGTTCTCGATGATTATAAATTTATAATACTCATAATTGTGGTGTTGGTAAGTTGAGTTACTAACTAAATTCCCAACAGAAAACTACAAATTAGTTTATCAAACAGTGAGGTATACCAAATAGCAGTGAACATTACGGCGAATTTATAATTCCAAGATACTCACATGAACACATAAAAAATTCAATAAGGCTCAAATGCAAAATACTTTCGCATGAAGAATGGGCATTATGAAGGGTGAAAAAATCTGTGGCATCAACTAATCGTTAGAAATAAAAAAAAAGAAAAATCAAATACACCATTTCAATGAGATATTATTGTAAATGAACACTCGGGGAACAAATTGACTTAAACATTATTATGGATACTATCTCACGGTTATATAGATCTCACAACTAGGCATACACGTGCAATGTATGTGCGATGAATCTAGTTACCTTAAAAGCAGGAATTCTAAAATTCTAAATGTTAAATTACCATTTTGTGCTCTTAATAAATTTTAATATGCTGTGACTTACCCACCCCTACAACATCACCTCCTACGCAGCACGAACAAACGAAGCCCCTGCCTCTTCATGATGAACAGCCACAATCTCCTGTGTATTTAATATGAACAGAAGCAACTTTTTTCTCCCCAACAATTAGATGCATATGTTATTTCTCATCAAACACCCATCATCTATAATCAACGAACAGGTATGCACCTCAATACTTGCTTATTCGATCGTAAGCTTTTATACCCACTGATTCACCTGTAATGGCTTACCTGATCTTACCTACACCTTCATCATTTTACTCTGTACTCCTATGCATCCCGATTATTCGCCGCGAATCTGCAATTAACGAATGTGTATGCACCTACTGGTTCATGTGCAAGACTCCATTTACGGGAAGTTCTAATTGGTGTGGCACACAAGTTAAATCTTGTAACAAAGAGAACGCCTGTAGCCCTGTGCGGTCTGATGCAGCATAAGTATAAAATTTCTGTCCTTCACTTCAGGTACCTCATCTGGTTATATGCTTTTGTAATATTTTTCCCCCTTAATTTTTCCCCCGTGTGGTTTTACGTGTAATTGTTTAAAGACTTAACTAACTTTCCTTTTGCAGCTTAAAAAAGCATGACAGTTACACTGCTTCAAGAAAAGCTAAAGAAGAGATGATATTCAATCTTGGCTTTCACCAGTTTGTTGCAAGGTGCTTGTCTTCTGTGTAATAATCTTTGTCGCCTTTTTTTCTAGGTTAAGTTACTAATGTTCATCAAATTCTTTCTGCCTCCTTCCCCCTGATTATAGGCCAGTATTTTCTTCAGATAGTTTTAACGCCGATAAGCAAAAGGGAAAAGGGTCAAAATTACCCTTAAAGTATTTAAAATAGCTCACATATACCCTTTAGCTATTTTTGGACTCAAAACTACCCTTGCCGTCAAACTATTGATCCACTTCTACCCTCCACATCCAAATCTCCGTTTGGCCTCACACGTGGCATCCGATGTGTCACGTATTTTGACACATGGACGTCCACGTAATGGAAAAAGGGTCAAAATTACCCTTAAAGTATTTAAAATAGCTCACATATACCCTTTAGCTATTTTTGGGCTCAAAACTACCCTTACCGTCAAACTATTGGTCCACTTCTACCCTCCACATCCAAATCTCCATTTGGCCTCACACGTGGCATCCAATGTGTCACGTATTTTGACACATGGATGTCCACATAAGCAGTCATTTATTTCCCCAAATTAAAACCCGACCCGTTGGATCCCAAATATCAAACCCGACCCGTTGGAACCCATCTTCTTCCAAATTCCAGATACTCCATTTCTGTCATCTGAAAAAGCCATGTATCGTCCATCGAGTACTGCGCGAGTATCCGAAGCGTCTTTTTTAATTCATCTCCAAATCTCAAATCAACAATTTTTTGGCGTAGCATAAATATATTTTCATTTATAGAGTTTCCTGTGTTTTCTGTATTTAAGATGAAATTGGAGCTTAGTGGATGTTGTTTATCCCACATTGAACCTTTGAATAGATTCCCAGCATTAGTAATCAGTAAATGATCATGAAATTTCACTTAAGATGATTATACATATTGAAATTGAGAACTAGCTGAGTAATAATCGCCGTTCGCATATGTTGTTTACTTGAGAAATTCTGACATTGAACTATTAAGATGGAATCTGTTTGAAAACTTAAAAGAATGTCCTCTGTCAGAAAAGGGATCTAAGATCCCCTTTTAACTTGGCACAAATAGACGAGTCGGGTTTGATATTTGGGATCCAACGGGTCGGATTTTAATTTGGAAAAATAAATGACTGCTTACGTGGACGTCCATGTGTCAAAATACATAACACATTGGATGCCACGTGTGAGGCCAAACGGAGATTTGGATGTGGAGGGTAGAAGTGAACCAATAGTTTGATGGTAAGGGTAGTTTTGAGCCTAAAAATAGCTAAAGGGTATATGTGAGCTATTTTAAATACTTTAAGGGTAATTACCTCATTAACAAACATCATAAAGTTGAATATGATATGTAGTGCATACAATATACATTAGATTGTTAAGCTAAATGTCACTTCCACTATACAAAAGCTGATATAGAGGAGGTTCAGACCTTAAAATCTCATAAAGAATCACTCTATTTGGATCCATACACTCAAAGTGGTAGAGTAACTGATCGAAGTTTCGGACAGAAGGATGGTTTTGCTATCCTTGTAACTGAAGTTTGAAAAGACTAACAACTATGTTCATGTGAAGCAAACAGCAAATATTACCACGATCACCACAAATGTGACTGACTTTGTTCAACTAAGGAGAAAATATCTGTATGCTTCATTTTCTTCAAGCCTATAATCTTGGTGCTGACATTTTTCAGTTAAATCCACATACTTCATAGAATGAGAACAGCACCAAAAAGAATTGAGAATATCGTAAGCTGCAATCACCAGAGACAAAAATGAGGACCGTTTTCTTTTATCTATTGCCAAACCAGTTCAACATTTATGATTATGGAACTACTTTACAATGAATATACTTCTTCTGTTATTTCTTTTGCATCATAAGAATGCCTATGTAACAGATAATTGTAGTAACCATAATAATAGGTGAGAAAGAGGTAATACCATTTCCACTTTTGCTAATATTACTATACTATCGTTCCCATTTTCTATGCTAATGCTGCCATCCGTAGCTTAATACTAGAGGACAAAGATTCAAGTAATACTATTTAATAAGCATATTGAAACATGGAAGGACTTCTTGAAGCCAAATAAGAGTTATTACATTGCTAATAGTCTTTTAGATCGTGTAAACCCCAACTATTCCTCTGTGCATAAAGAGGATGAACTGTCCTTTACAAACAACATGCTCATAAGTTGTGAATACATAGATTTATTTAGTATACACTTCTAACTTATACTTTAGCCTGGAGCGTACGACTATTACTCTTAAGGGGAGATTTCGCAGAAAACGATGGTACATTTCTAAAAAAGTTAAAAGATGAAAAACCCATTCATGGCTTATGTGACATCAAGGTGTTAATCAGTAAAGGTATCACACGTATTGTTTGTGGCTAAAGAAAATGTACTTAATATGGTTGCTATTAATAACTAAACATGCTGTTTCCACACTAGGCACTTTTGGTATATCTACTATTTCCATGAGGAATGTATTGATCAATTCAGTGTCCGAAAAAGCAACGAAACTGTGTACTTGGTATAGTACTAGATGCTATAGTAATATGTACAACATAATCTCGATCAATAGCCTCGCTATTATTGGTAAACATGGTTAAGAATAAATGCTGCAACACTGTTATGAGCGTTCATCCTTATATATATATAGGTCATTTTCTCCTTTCTCTTCCTTTAGGAGGTATACTTTCACTATAGCACAATATAATTTCTAATACAAACCTTTTATGTATGTGTACCTTTTGTTTAATTTAATTGAGAATTAAATATGTTTACTCCTTGGAATATTTTGGTATTCCATTTGTTAATGGAGGGTGCCCTCAGATAGAATGCATACGAAGATCTACCAGATGAGGATTCAATATCTGGTGAGAAGACAACAATTAAAGAGACTTAGATCCACCATACAAAGAATGAATGCAAATATATTAAATTACTTACAACTGTTCTCTTATAATGTGTAAGCAATTTCAATAGTAGCAATTTACCCCTTCGTAACGATGTGTCTTTTGAAAAACACTTGCCAATTTTAATAAAATTGACTTATTAACCAATCAATACTATGTCTTTCAGCCATAATTACATGCTTTGGCCACAACAAAGATGCACCAACAGTTATAACCATTTATATTGGTACTAGTTAAAGATAACACAAAGTGTAAAAATAACCTATAAATAAGACTCTCAATTGTACAAAATGTTACTTATAAATTGGGTTAAGCATCTGCGTCAGTTTATATGTCACACTAATAAGAAATTTTGAAATTGATGCTAAAAGATTAATGTCCTACAACCAAAAGAAATAAAATAGAAAAACCATAAATTAGTCAAGCGTAATAGAGTATTATTAACAAACTTAAATTTGGAAATAGTGCTAAAATTATAGAATGAATACTATTTTCCGGCTACATGATTCTCAAGACTAGGCATATACGTGCAACACACGTGGGGTGGTTCTTAGTACTACCTTAAAAACATGAACTCCATAGAATGAAAGTAAAATTACATAAATACCCCTTATTTAATAGAAACCCTTAACTAAAAACATCCGGTCACTACAACACACCTTTACACGCTTCAAACTTCCGCGCGAAGAGTTCTCACTTTCACGTCTCACCTTCTATACAGTCGCTACCGTCATCAGATCTCCAATACATGCAACTTCTCATCTTTCTTCCTTTAATAAATCAACCAAACACAACCGAGGGAATATGCCCTTGTACATCTTCCTACCCTAATGTACTGTCTTTGTTTCACAAACCTTCATCGAGACTGTCTTTAGGAGGAGTCAAAATTAAATTGCTAACATGGGAACTTCGTTATAATTGCTTAGCTCTCTGTATTACTAATTATTGATAATGTTAAAGTAGTTGGTTGGTGGATACACCTTGTTTGTCTGTACCACAAATGGGAAGGTAACCTCAATGGAGGAAGAGCAAAGCGTGTGATTACTTCTGCATCTATCGGCAACGGAAGAGGTGGGCGCGGTCATGGCCGTGGTTAGGGTCGCGCGCTTTCCAGTAATGTGTCCTCTGTGTCGGCAACAGGTGAAACGACACCGGGTGAAACAATAACTAGCAGATGTTTCATCTATGGTGATCCAGGTCGTTTTTGTTGAAATTTGCTTTTAGTTACTACACTAGTTTTTAGCAAATAAGTTATTTAGTTTAAATAAATTTGAAATTTGAAATTTTAGTTAAGTTATTGAGATATTTTAGGTTAGTTTAAATTTCAAATTATACTGATTTGATTTTATGTTGGCTATTTAAAGCCCCTCATTACTTAATAAAATTATTGAAAGCTATTGAAAGCCATTGAAAGCATTTCAATCCATTGAGAGACTTTTTCAACCCTATTTTGCTGCCCCATTCATTCCATTAAAAAAACCAAATAGTGGTATCAAAGCCTCAATGATCTTACGAGATTTATAAGTTCTTCCAAAGAACTACCATATCATTTTTAACCCGCAAAGACTACTTTTTTTAACCCGTGAGGGCTATTTTTAACCCGCAAGGGCTACTTTTTAACCCATTTTAACCCGTTAGGGTTATTTTCAACCCCTGCTTTTTTCAATGCAAAGACTTTTTAACCAATTTTTAAATGCCTCACAAATTTCATTGGCAAAATTTATCAAATTTGGTCAATGATAATAAAATCTCATTTTGAGACCTATGTTTTATTGACATTGTGATGGAAGAAAAATCATCACAACAACTCTCTGCGAATCCTGTCAATTTTCAGATGAAAGCACTTTCAAACAAGAGAAGATCATTGATGGTGTTTGTAAAGTACAAAACCAAAAGAAGAAAAAGAAACAAAAAATTTTGCAAATTCAAATTTAATGAAATAATTCAGCACCAAAGCAGAAATTGAGGAGGAGCAGTTTTGAAATTGCAGTAACTAAAGCAAAGGAGGAGTGTTAAAATTTGCTTTTAGTTACTGCACTAATTTTTAGCAAATAAGTTATTAATAAATTTGAATTTCAAATTTTAGTTAAGTTGTTGAGATATTTTAGGTTAGTTTAAATTTCAAATTATATACTGATTTTATTTTATGGTTGCTATTTAAAGCCCCTCAATGCTTAATAAAATTATTGAAAGCTATTGAAAGCCATTGAAAGCATTTCAATCCATTGAGAGACTTTTTCAACCCTGTTTTGTTGCCCCATTCATTCCTTTAAAAAAACCAACAATTTTGCTCCCACGCCAACATTGTTCCTTCTCTCACAGGCGTGTTTGCTCACCACCATTGTAAGTCTCAACTTCTATTTTTAATATTAATGTTCATTATTTTGTTGTGGTAAGTACCAATAGCTCGATTTCCTGTAAATGTATGTTAAATCAACAAGGGACTTGACCAATGTGTAGGGATGTTTGGAGGATGGTTTTGACTTGAATTCAATCTATACGGGCTGTATGTTGCACAAGTTCTGCTAGATGGTAACAGTGAAATTGTAAATGGTTGTTGAAGTCACTGTGATTCTGTAATTGGTTGTTGAATTAGACTTTGAAGGGGGAAATTTGATCATCGTAAGATTATGCACATGATTTTAACAAGCCAAAGCTAAGTAAAGGTTTGTTTTAAAAACTTTCACTATATTTTCAATAATTTAAAACCTTAAGGAAAGAGTTAAAATTACTATCTTTTGTACAATTCCCTCACCCACGCCCCTCCCTCCTCCCCAACACATCCAATACTTGACATATATGATCGAAGTGAGAATGTGATGGCTTCTGTTAGTTGGAATTGTGTAGAGACAAACATATCAATTTCTATGTCAGGATCTATATGAAAAATACAAACTCATGAATGAGTCTAATTGCCCAAGAAATACGTATGCGGTACATAGTTAGATAACTAAATCAATAATTTTATATATTGATAAAATAACTATTCATACTAAACTCAATGGTTGTGCGCATATGTTCGGTTGAATAATAGATGAAATGACAATCACCAAGAAACTTCCACAGAACACGTCCCTGTTGTAGAAAAGAGTATAATTAGTTACTTAAAAATTATCATAACATTCGGCAACAAATAGTTTGCAAAACAAATAAAAGACTTTATTGAAGATGTTCTCAAGACTTACTAATACATACAACGCACGTGCAGTGAATCTAGTTTAATTAATATATATGAGTATTTATACAGGAAAGCAAACAATGAATAAGGAAAGAATCAACTAATAGAAAGATTGTGATCCTCTCCTAATCATAATAGAAACTAAATCACTAATGAGATAATAAGATATGGAAGATCAATCAAGAGATATCACTAATATGCCCCCGCAAGATGGTAGATCGGTCAGATATACTAATCCTGTACCTTAGTTCTTTGAATGGAGGTTTTGGAAGTGGCTTGGTAAAAAGAACAGATAGCTGGTCTTGGGATGAAATATGAGAAACATGCAACAGTCCTTGTTGACAGATATTTTGAACAAAATGATGGTCAATCTCAATGTGCTTCATTTTGAAATGATATAAACTGGCTTAGCACACACATAGGTAACGTCAAGATTCTCACAATAGATAACTGGAGATTCCTTGAGAGAAATAAATAACTCCTGCAGCAAATTACAGACCTAATAAGTTTCAGCTGACACTGAAGTAATAGACCGATATTCAGCTTCCATGGACGAGCGAGCAACAGCTCTTTGCTTCTTAGAGATCCATGAGATTGGATTGGATCCTAAAATACAATGTATGATGTAGTAAAAGAGCGATCTTCTCGACTACCTGCTCAGTCAGAGTCGGAGAAGGAATGCAGATTTAGTGACTTGCCTTCGCGAAGAAATAGTCCGTTAGCAAATGTGCCAGCAAGATAACGAAGAACTCATTTAACCATAGCCCAACATGCAGTTGTTGGAGCACTTGTAAACTGAGACAATTTTCTTACAACAAAAGCAACATCTAGTCTGGTAAGGTGAAGATATTGTAAACTTCCAACTATACTCTGATATTCTTTAGGATCCTCATGTAAAGAACCATCAGTACTCGTGGGACAAGATCCGCTTGCCATTGGTGTGCACATAGGATTAGCTTCAGCCATGTCAGTTCGGTCTAAGATCTCATAGATATACTTATGCTGGCGTAAGAAAATTTCAGAAGGTAAGCAAATAACTTGAACACCCAATTCAAATAACCAAGATCTTTTCTCGAAAAACGATTTGCAATACACCCAAATAAAATCTTCTACCAAACTTTGATGATTGCTCGTGATAATTAGATCATCAACATCGACAATGAGATAGGGCATAACTCTAGATTTAGCATAAATAAATAAGTAGTGATCTGATTGGGTGTGGCAAAATTCATATGAAATAAGATAGGATTTGAGTTTCCCATACCATGCTCATGGAGCTTGTTTAAGCCCATAAATTGCTTTGTGAAGCCAACAAACATGGGTAGGATATATATCATTCACAAGCCTAGAAGGTTGAGACATATAAACCTTCTTAGGTAAGAGTACCATGCAAGAAGCCATTGTTGACATCTAATTGATGAAGCGGCTGAAGGATAAATAGGAGGAAGATATTTTTCTCAGAGAATGTTCAAGTTATGTTAGGCTACTTAAGGTCACTTGAGATGATTACAATCACTAATTACATCTCTATTTATACTACTTGAAATGTTAATCCAAGAGTCATGCACACATAACTAGATACATGTATTGCAGTCTACTAGATACATGTATTAACTAGATACATGTATTACTAACTCCTAAAAAACTTCTTGAATAACTAAGGGATAACATTGAAGCATTAAAAGACAAGGATAAGATGCATGTGTTCTTGTGAATGTATTAATTCCAGCAGTCCCCATTAATGCATTTGTTTGACAAGACCAATGCGTTCACGAAGATAGTGAAACTTTTCTCTAGGAAGTGCTTTGGTGAAGATGTCAGCAAGTTGTTCTCCTATCCGGCAATAATGCAACTGAATTTCGCCTCTCGCTTGTGCTTCTCAGATAAAATGGTTCTTGATGGAGATATGCTTTAATTTTTCATGGTTGGCTGGATTCTTGGCAAAGGCAATTGCTGATTTGTTATCAAAATACAAAATAGTCCCTCTTTTTTGTTTTTAACCAATTGTCTTCAATAATTCTCCAAAGCCAAATAGCTTGAGAAGTAGCCTTGGCTGCTGAGACATATTTTGCTTCAGTGGTAGATTGAGCAACAATCGTTTTTTTTTTGACAACCAAGAACAAATTCTTGAACCAAATAAGAAAGCATAACCAGAAGTACTCTTCATGTCATCTATACTTCCAGTCCAATCACTATCAGAATAACCAATTAAGTTCAAATCTCCATCAAAATTTTACATTATCCCATAATTCATTGTTCCTTGCAAGTAGCATAGAACACGCTTTGCAGCTCCAAAATGCACTTGGCTTGGTTCTTGCATGAATCTGGATAATAAACTAGCAGCAGGTCTTATTGAAATAAGATATAGCAAACTTCCAATCAAGCTCTTGTAAAGCGAGCTATTAGCTTTTTTTCCACCATCATCTTTTCGGAACTTCTCATTTGCTGCTTGGTTGATGATCTATCTCTTTGCTCCCATGTACGATTGGTTTTGACCACTCTCTCCATCCTTTCAACGATTTTTGCAAATGGTTGATCTAAGAACATGCACCCCCATAATAGTATCAGCACAGGCTTGACTATTCTCATCCAGGGCACGGTAGAAGATCTCCACCAAGGCATCATCAATAATTTTGTGGTTTCGGACACTCCTCAAGCATTTAGTGAACCGCTCATATGTAGTAATGATCGAGTCACCAGGAAGTTGCTCAAAGTTGTTGATCTTATTGTCACGCCCTGGGCTCTTCTTCTGGTGTGCCATGATGGTATGGAAGATGCATTTTCTCTGGCCATTGCAGGGTAGGGTACCCTCGGCGTCGCCGACACTTGAAGAACCATTGCTGATTCCTCAAGAGAATCACTTGGCCTCATCGTCACATCTTACTCAACAACAAGAATACTCAAATAAAAGCATCAAAGAAGTCATAAAGCTATTATAAAATAATCTCCAAAAAACAAAGTTTGGAAAATAAAATACTCAATGATACTCTACTCAATGTTTATGATGCCTCTACCTCTAGACATATAGATGGTACCATGACAAGCCATGGCTACCTAAATTAGAGAAGATAGAGATAACGAGCAAAATAATTAAAAGGCTCATCCGAATGGCAAGGAGGGCTCACCAACTCTGGAAACAAGGAAGCTGAACCTCAACGATGCACTTGTTGAAGTCCTCTATCACCTGTGTCTGCATCATTAACGATATAGGCCTGAATTGGCCTCTGTACATGGAATATACTGGTATGTAAAATAGCTCAAGAAAACAGATAAAGCTCAAACTCAAATCAACCGACTCGACTCAAAACTCAACTCATTCATCTCATAACCCAACTCAGATAAATAATGCAAGTTTAAAGTTTGAAAATCATGCTTTAGGATTAGACTCAATGTTTAATGCAACTCAGTTCGAATCATACTATGCTAGATCAAATGTTGCTTGGACATTTCTTTAACCGACATAACTCTCCACCACCATGAGTTTGGTGATGCACAACGAAGCAAACGTCGTTGCCACACCCATCTTAAACTTGCCAAGGTAAAGGACATCAACCTCACCCTCTCTCTCGAATCCTAAGAAAGTTTCCATCTATTGGGGCATGGACCGCCAGAGTTAATTGCATGACCATCCTACGCTGGCAACGTATTTCTGGGTGTTTCTTCTCACCCAATTCGGTGCTCAATACTCCTTCCAAGACTAAAATGTGCTCATGAACATCAACTCAAGCTCATCCTAAAACAACTCAACTCAACTTTCTCAAATAACTCTATAACTCAGGATTAACAATCAATACAATGCAACTCAAGACTCCAACTCACATCATGTAAGACTCTCACTATCACAGTCAGTTAATATCATATCATCCATGTTCAACACATAAGACATATTAGGTGCTCATCACGTGCATATACGAAACAAGAAAATGTACTCCTCATGCTCAACTTACTTAGCTCAGAAAATTAGATTCATAATCTCAATTCGGATACAAGGAAAACAATGAGTTTTAGGGCTTGGATATCAAGCATATGATTAATAACTCTATTTCATGGTAATAACAATGCAATTCATCAATTTACTCATGTATATTCATGAAGACTCAAACAAGTGTAAGAACTTAGACCTTAAAATCACAGGATTTGCATTATTCAGTTATTACTCACAAATTCAACTCAAGTAGACGAAAGGGCGCGTGGATGAACCAATCCAACACTTTAGATAGCCTTACATACTTGGAATGAAGGACGACACTAATCTTCTCAAGGATTCGACCCCAACCTTAGGAACCCTAGCTTTCTTCTCTTCTTCTCTCAAGAACTCTAACTCAAGTTTAGCGTAAGAGGCTTTAGAATGGGTTTACAAACCCTTTTTAGACAAAAAATAACCTACATTGGTCGTGGATTCAGTTTAGAAGGGGTGAGAAAATGTCTGGAATACCCCTTAAAAGATTTAAAATTTTGAACTTCGGTGGAATAGGTCGGGGGACCAGGTCTGCGATGAAGACCAGTCGTGTACCTGTGCATTTTCTTTCAAAAAATTTTTGATCGATTTTCTAATCCCATAAAAAATATTAGGCCCAAGTTTAAGTGTAACTCCATGTTAGTTGCGCATCGCACACCTGTCGCACACTATCACTGGAAATTATTTTCGCATAAATTTTTTTTCTTTTGATCTGGTTGCTCTAAAAATCAACCAAGACCATTTTCCACACAATTTTCATGTTAATCACATTTCCAATCTTGGATTTACCATTAGAGTTTGGGAAAATGTATTACGCACACATCTCTCATCTAGGGGTATTTTGATAATTTTAACAAGTGTTACACTGATCTTTCAACTTGAGTTTCTTCGATCTCGGGAAGTACCTCTCCAAAAAGACCCTCTGCAACTTAGATCAACTGATGATCGAACTCTGCGGGAGCTCAAATAGCCATAGTGTTGCATTGCTTGTCAGAGATAACAGAAAGATACGAAGTCCCACAGCATCCATAGACAAATTTTATGTTCCCATTACACTCTTGCAGAGAAATGCAACGTGGATATGAGGATCCTCTAATGGTAGGCCTACGAACAACCCACGGTTCTGCGGTATCTGAAGCAACCCACTCGAAACCACAAACTTTGTGTCAGCCAGTAGTGGTGGCAACACAATAACTCTAGTCACCTCTATAGCCATAGGGTTCAATTGATATTGATTCCACTAATAAGCTTTGGCGTTGAAGTCCTGTGGCTGTGGAGCAATGTCCTTAAGCGGAGGTGGGTTTTCATTGTTGGCATTCTCATTCTCATTCCGATTCAGAGTTGCATTCGCCGCATTGTTGGCAGTATCTTGGGCCATTCATCTTAGTCTTCTCTAGATCTCTGGGTAAAATGGAGTTAAGGGTATGCCTCGACTTTGCATGTTTGGCATACACTACACTTATATCCCGAAAGAAAATTAAAAAAAAAACAAAAAACATAAAATAAGGTAAATAAGGATTAATTCCCAAATTACTTGAATTAGACAAGTCTAGCGTATTCCCTAGCAACAATGCCAAAATCTTGATGTCTCCCAAGCTACACCTCCTTTTTGAGGATAAAATGGTCGTTGTCAAGATATAGAACCTAACCAAGGCTAGGGTCGGATCCAAGGGAATATAGTAGATTTAGAAGAATTTAATTTTTCAATTTGGGTTTATTAACCAACTTATCTCCCCAAAGGGAGGGGGTTTATAATCACTAATAAAAATAACTCTAAACTTAGACAAGTGTTTAACCAATATGAAGAGAAACTAGGTATTGTGTTCCCCATGATTCCCTAACTTAGTATCACAGAATAATCGAATTCTTTTCTAGAGTATAACATGAAAAAAGGTAGTTAAGTTCACCAAACCCTTTGGCCCAGGCGAGAGGCAAATTTCACTACATGACTTGGTCCATCCCCACAGTGTGACATTACTAATCTGTACCTATTTTCCCAGTATAACCTCCCCTTGGCCCAGTTGGGTTGATTAGATGAGAAATATCGATCAAATCCAATTAATTAATCTCTTTTTCTATTTATTACTACCTTGATCCAGTCAGTAACACTAGGCGGATTCTAATGTTGGCCACCATTAGAAATCAATCAAACCAAAGAGAATTAATTAATATATGCATAAACACTTTTCAAGAATTATGGATTATCCAGTTTTACCTCGTTAGTTCTTCATGGTTCCCACAACCATAGTTGTGGATTTAGCTACTCATGATCGATGTAAATACAAGATTTATGAATTTGAATAACACAATTGAGGACTTACACAATTGAATTAAGCACAAGCAAATCCAACTCTTTAATAAGAATCACAAGATTGTAATTGGAAGATGAAATTGAAGCTTATAAGTGTTTCTCAAACTCTCTAATGTTTTCCTCTACTATCTCTCTCTTCTTTCATGCTAATTCCTAGAAAAATAACCTAAAAACCAATTTATAATGTTTAAAATATAAATCCAAAATATAATAGGACAACTGGGTCGGCAGGCTCCACGAGGTGTTCCATGGGCCGTATAGTAATTTATGGCTCGTAGTCGGGCTTTGGTACTTTGTTACTTTAATTCTGGACTTGGCTTCTATGACACCCCTCTACGACCCGTAAAAGATTCTATGGCCCGTAGAGGGTTTTGTTTGATGAAATTTCAAAAAGTCCTCAATCTCTGGTCCTCAGGGTACGAGAGTTGGTCTATAGCTCGTAAAGTGTTCCACAACTCATCTACATGTTCGTAGACAAAACTTTAGAATTCCACCCTTCACTAGAATTGCAAACGAAACCACCTTTACGGCTCGTAGAATACTTTATGGCCTGTAAAGGGTCTCATTGTCACGACCTGGGGTTAGGGTCTAGATGTGACACGGCGAATGGGAATCCAAGAGTCCCCAAACAAGCCTTAACTATCTATATTCAAATCATCGGTTCAAGTATAACATCCGACACATACATATATAGATAGCCAAATAAGAGTTTCTCATAAACCTTCTCCACAATATGAAGCAATATACTAGACATAACAATGGGTTTAAGAAGAGTTACATAGTATCCAACAAATGCCTCTAATCAAAGGAATGGGGGCCAGGACAAGTCCCGGGCTCACCTTCAATAAAGAAGATAGTTCTGAAATAACATAAAGGAAAGATATTCGGTTCGTCCTTGGAAGATGGGGCTCACCATAATATTCTCCGGGAGTTGGACTATCTATCAACCTGTTGATAATCAAAGTGTTCGTCCCTTACATGGTAAAATCATGTAGGTATAGAATATGCCTAGTACGTTTGAATGTAATAAGTATGTGGGCATGCAATGCATATAACTTACTAAACCTGCATTTCAATGTTAGATGACAAAGGCACATAATATAGAAGAATTGTATATTCAATGGAAACATATACAAGATGCTATGAAATTTATGATACATGTAATGCAATAATGCTCATATATATAGTAGGGATGGACTATAACCGGCAACTCAAATCTATGCGAGCTATTTCATGAATTAGTCTGATAAAGACCTCCCATCAGTAGGAGAAGACTACTTGCCAAAGGTAATCTACATCACACCTTACGACACTCACCATTTTGGCGGATGGTAACCTTCCTTATGGAACTCACCATTTTGGAAGGATTTGCAGCATTATACATATTATATCAGATTTTCATATACGTATAACCATTCCTTACGACTTGATCATTTCGATAATAGCTTACATTCCTATGCAGGCACATAGTTCAAGGAAAGGAAAAGGGTCCTTGGTGATCGCCCTAATATCCCCAATCCATTGGTGCTAAGTCGATAACATCTCACTTGAATACTTATACATATACGTGCTTTTAGGAAGCGCAATATTCGTTTCAAAACATTCATTACACATTTAGGCTCAAAATACCAAATCATAATTCATGCTGATGCAGGGAATAGCTCATTCACATTTACATAATGGTGCATGCACCCATATTGCTCAATGAACCAGAATCGTAGACATACTGGTTATCACCTTTTTGTCATAATCAATATCTTATCAGAATCGAATAATAATCGTTTCAGAAAATATAGTTAGGCTTAACCCACTTTATAATTTCCACGTATCAATGAATGCAATGCAATGTTTGATGTGAGGATGGCATGGGTAACATAGATTCAAGTTAAAAATCAATATCACAATATAGAATTAAGTAAATCTATAATTAAATCCACATGTAAATCGTAATATAGATCACCCATGCATAAAACAACTTTAAAAGGGGACATGCATGTTCATACTTTATGACTCAATGTAGATCATCATATTAATAATTAAAATGAATTGAAATCATAGGTAAAATGCAGCCCCTACACTAATTAGATTTAATAGAATCAAATAATGAAATCTCATATTTAAAATAAACTAAAATTCATTGAAATAGATTGAAAGATCTTTGGGTCTTCTTGGTTGAAAGGGACCAAGAATCAATCCCACATACCTTGATTGAGGAGCTAAATTTGAGAGGTAAATTAGGCTTGAATTGAACTCCAATTGAACCCTAGCTTTGATCCTTGAGAGAGGAGTATAGAGAGGAATAGAGAGGTGATCTTGTGAGGGGTAGAATGTTTTTAGGAGAATGAATTAAGGGGAAAGGGATATCAGCAGAATTAAGGGTTTAGAATAGATAAAAGGTCATAATTCATGATTAAAATAAATTGAAATTACATAGAAGCCATTAATGAAACAGACCAAAATTGGAATCGTTAGGTCCACACGGTCCGTGAAGCGTCACACGGACCGTTAACAGTGGCCGTGATCCCCTACTTAGACTTTCATAGAAAAAAACTTCACGGAGCTAAGTGGTATCACACGGACGACGATACATCCGTGTGACTCCACACAGTGTAACGATACTTGGAATAATTTTCGCATGACAAAGTTACGAGACAGTACTTCCATACTTTAGAATAATTTTAATGTAGTGAGTCATATGGAGAGCCACACGATCCGTGACACATCACACGGACTGTGTGATTGGTTGTATGGCCTCACTTGGCCAAAATTTCCTTTCGTGTCAAATCGTCCCAACCATGGACTGGACCAAGTGTCCCTCCACGGGAGACCACACGGTCCGTGTGGCTTCACACGGCCCGTGTAGGCCCTCTGTGGAGTGATGCATTGACAGTTCACTTGGAACAATTCCAAGAAATTTGGGAAACGCCACTCGAAAAATCCGAGTCCTTACACTCATGGATCCTCAAAATTAGCAACTTCTGCATATTTTGCCCAAACATTACGCCAATTCTGAAATCCTGCAAAACAAACACAAAAACACATCAAACCTACTAATATTGCATTGAGAACACACAAAATTCCAAGTTTTAAGTATCAAAAGTGCTATATTCTGACATCACATCACTAGTCCGAGCTCTAGTAGGATAAGACCTACCTTGGTAGCCCCTGGAGGTAGTACCATGTCCCCCACCACGTCCAACAGTTGCATTAGATCGAACAACAGGGGGAGAGCCACACTTCTTAGCCATTTGGGAAAATTATTCAAACGTTAAACTTGATCCAACTCATGCACGAATAAGGAATAAAGAAGAGAATATATCCTAAATGTTTAGTAGCCACTGGGACATAAGTATGGGCGCCTACATACACATGAATAAGACTCTACCAAACACAGTTCCATGACCCGGGATTAAAGCCTAGGCTCTGATACCAACTTTGTCACATCCCAATCTACCCCTAAGATATGACTGTACCCGCCAATACTATCTATCGAGAGAACCAAACATCCAAATTATCAAATCACATGGATACAACCCAGACAACACATGCAAAAAGACCCGCCAACAGTCAAATAATTAGTGAACCTTAGAGATTGAGAGATATTTCTATAATTAGTTCATTTCTTTTCTATTTTTCTATCTCCTATCTATCTATTTTCTTTAGTTATTTACTAGAGCAATTATGACCTAGAAGTCGATTCGGGGCAAGTGTTTGGATCTACATGAAATAGCCTTGAGGCGCTCAACGGACCTTTTAACCTTTTAAAAACCTCCCTATTCTATTTCATAAGTTAAATAATTCTCTTGTGCCACCCACCATATATATTTATACATTGTTGTGGGCTAAGCTAAAAAATACTATTTCAATGATGGCCCTCCATGGATTCACCTATATAAGCCACGGCTAAAGTTGCAAAAATAAGAGCTTGAATACCACTTGTAAATAATCCAAAGAGCATGACAGGTATGGGGACTACTAAGGGTACGAAAGAAACAAGAACAACAACTACTAATCATCAGCTAAGATATTCCTAATGTGTGACACCAAACCTCATCACTACTCATAAAAATTGAATAACTATCAAACCAAAATCGTATATCAAGTTAGGAAAGAAAAATGTCACTTAACCAAAATATCTCTTGTCCAAAACCCACAATAAGATCATGGAGCATCTAATAGAGTGACATGAGTTTAACTATCAGGCATACAAACCCCAAGAAGAGAAACATAATCTATAGTAGATAGAGCTGAAATAGTAGCCTCCACGAACAATGCAAAGGCTCACCTTAGAAATAGATTTCGTGGGAATGAACTTGTCAGCCACTAGTCTCACCCTATGCAATAGTATCTGCATTAACATGCAAGTAAGGAGTGAGCAATATATAAATATAACTAAGTAAGATCCTTGACTTGCTACTTTAATACCCCTAGAACAAGAGTTATAAAATATATCTGCACAACGGATATATATAAATAATATACACAAGAATATACTTCATGATATATGTCTCAATAAGTTCAACCAAGTGTTCACAAAGGTCACTACATATATCAATTCAATCAACACTCAAATCTTTTCATAAACGGCAGCGAAGGAGATCAACCCATCACCCCGATAAGCCCATGGTAGCATGTATAATGCTCTGACAATATACTACGACAGCATGCGCAAAGCTCCTAACATATTACGGCAGCATGAGTATGTCTCAAACATATTACAATAGCTATGTATGCCCCTAGAAACCATATCACAATAATGAAGAAGGATATCCAGCATCACATCACATATAACTTATAAAAATATTATATATTTTTCACAAAATAGCAGGTAAGGTGCTGATCGAAGGACACTAGTTCTACCAAGCACACGCTTGTCCCGATACATGCACCAAGCAGAGAAAATATATTTTTCAAAGCATGTTTGACAAGCAAGCGCTAAAGCTTAAAGTCTCACTTAACTTATTAATCATAAGTTCCACAACCTTGCACGTATTGAACACCCACCAAAATAACCCCCACTTGCCTCAATCTATGAAAAATATTGATTAAGGATATCAATTATGTTAATGGGGTCAAGCCCAATATCCCAAACTTTTAAGCTTAGAGCTAAACCTTAATATCTCACCTTAGACCATGAGTTAACAATAAGACTATCTCCACAACATAATGAGTGAATCAACTTCCTAAATGCTAATTATACATTCTGAAAGAGACCAATACTACATAGGATAATATTGATGAAAGAAAAATTTGACAGCAACTAAAGGTTGCACCAGTTCATAGTCAAAACCCCTTCACTGGACAACCTTCTAACTTACAAAGAATTTGAAATTTAACATCTATAGCTTGTTCCAATTAATAAATTTGTCACCCATAATGCCTAAGGTAGCAATGCCCTAAAGCTCTAACTTTGCATCTTTATATGTTGATTTATCCTGCAACCTGCCCACTAACTACTACTCATCACCTCTATTTAATCCCTAAAAATCGCCCGAAAGGAGATGAGAATAGGTCGAATCTGTCTCTAACTAGAGAAATAGTTGTATAATTATAATTTCTCTTATCTTCTTGTTATATCTACTAGCTTACAGTAAATAAAAGGGCTGCCCAACAACGTATACCTGAATTCCAAGCAAACAAGAACACAAAATATCTAGAAGCTTCAATACCTGCAATTTATCACCCAAACAATGGTATCAAGATCCAGTTAATTCTATCTATGAACTCCTCCCACATATCCCTAGTGATGCTTACTTTCTATCCAACCAAAAGGGAACGAAAGAGAAGAAAGAAAAAGCTGCCCTAATATTTTTTTCCCTGAAGCGTGCGATGACAGACTAGAAAAAAAGGGTTTGACTGCTTCTTTTAAAAAAAAACATTTAATAGAAATTATTGGTTAAAATTACCAATTAACCCTTCATTAAGAAAAAGGGTTATCACATCAGGTCACTTTTCTATATAGTTTATCAAATCATCAAAATAATGCATAGTACTTGAACGCCTATGCTTCATCACAACGTATATTTTCACATGGAAAATTGTATTTTCATTTTCAAGTTTGGGGAAAACTTACACATCTATATTTTACTAATATTCATGTCATTTTAGAAAGTTTGAAATACTTGATAAAAAGATACATATGCAGCACACATATCCATAAATATTATAATTAATATTTTGATGAGAGAACTTAGGTGAACACTCTTGAGGACCCCTAGATCTACCCCTACTTATAAAACTATAATTCTTTGATATCATAAATTGTCACTAGCTTCGGGTGAACACCCTCGAGGTCCCCCTGAATCTGTCCTGCTTATAGAACTACAATTCCTATGATATCACAGATAGTCATAATAACATAATTAACCACATATACATTTATTATAATGAACAACTATTATATTTAAATGTACGTTTGACCATAACCGTTAAACTACACGTGCAAGGTGCTTGTACGCTAAAACTAGTATTTTATAATCCGATTTTTATCAATGGAATCTTCACAAGAGTCACATAATTAAATTGCAACTCTATTTCTCTTAAGTGGAGTGAACAAAAGAATTATATTTAATTCCCTCCAATTTAGTTTCAAGATTCAAGAACTGAACTTTAAGTATAAAAGAACCTCTTCTCAGTCCTCTCTATTCTACTCCACTCTCTGTTTTGAGATTGCAGTACATATTATTGCTTCAGTTTGGAATAAACCAAATTTAGACTATCAATGCTTGTTTTTCTTTTAATTTGTTGATACAAGTCATCTGTCAATCATTTGAATATAATCGACTAGTTTAAAGTTACTACGGAATTACTTATATTTTCTTTAGAGTTTGCTCGACAGTATATGCAACTGAACTTTCAGGAAACTGTTGTAGCAATGACTAACTAGTACTATAATTAGGTAGTAAATACATACATGTTTCAAAATGCAGAGCTAGAGAAGCTAATCCAAATGAACTCAAGAGGGATGATTATGCGTTTGTTGTTATGTAGTGGTTCTGTGTGTCAAAATATATGTTTTTAGTTTTTATAGAGAGAACCTAGAGTTAAAACAACCTCTAGTCTTGTGTTTGGGGATTCAAACTCGCTCTTTATATATGCATAAAAACTAAAAACATATAACATAATATTTTACTGAGAGAGTTTCGGTGAACACCCTCGAGGCCCTCTAGAGCCGGGGCTGTTTATAGAATAACAACCCATGACATAATAAAATATCATAATGATGCAATTACCACATTTACATTTATTAATTTCAACAAAGAATTATTACTATTAAATGTAAGTTTGACCATAACCGTCAGACTACGCATGCGAGGCACACATACACTGAAACTAGTATTCGTTTAATTTGATTTTTATCAGTGAAATCTTCACAGGCGTCGCATAATGAAATTGCAAATTTCTCATAAGTTGGTGTGATGAAACTTTTGCTTTAACCGTCTTTATTACTACAAAAAAGTTACTCCTTAAATTAAAATCATGTAAAAAATATTATGAGAAATTGAGTTGAGTAATTAAACTTCATTTTGTTTAGCTTTTAGTGATATGAATCAGCAAGATTATTCTATATATTACTTAAGTAGCGTTGTTGATTTATTTGTTATTTTACTTTATTAATAATATTGTCGTAGTTGTTTTATATTGTTGCAATATATATTTTCACAGGGAAAATTGTATTTTCATTTTCAATTTAAATTTGGGGAACTCTTACACATCTATATTTTACTAATATTCATGTCATTGTAGAAAATTTGAAATACTTGATAAAGATACACCATGCAACACACATATCCATAAAATAGTAAAGTTTAATATTTTGCTGAGAGAATTTGGGTGAACACTCTCGAGGTCCCCAAGATCTACCCCTACTTATAGTACTACAATTCTATGATATCACAAATTGTCACTAGAATTGAGTGAAAACCCTTGAGGTCCCCTAGATCAGCCCCTATTTATAGAACCACAATTCCCATGACATCACAAATTGTCATGATAACAGAATTACCACATTTATGTTTATTAATTATAACGAACAACTTTACGTTTAAACGTAAGTTTGACCATAACCATTAGACTACACATGCAACACGCGTGTCTGCTAAAACTAGTATTTTTATAATCAGATTTTTATCAGTGAAATCTTCACAAGAGTCACATAATTAAATTGTAACTCTATTTCTCTTAAGTGAAGTGAATAGAAGAAGTATATTTAATTCCCTCCAATCTAGTTTCAAGATTCAAGAACTGAACTTTCAGTATAAAAGAACCTCTTCTCAGTCTTCTCTGTTCTACTCCGCTCTCTTTTTTCCACTCTCTTGAATAAGGTAAATTGTCCATCAGCTAGTCTTTTTCTATTGTATTTCAGCACGGAATAATCTTTGATCTTTCTTCTCTATTTGTTTTTTGTTCTGCAACAGGTTCATTACTCACAAAGTTGATACAATAGGGGTGATTACTTATACGCCTGACCAAGTTTACGAAGAGTATTTAATTCATTGCAATGTCTGCAAAATCCAAACTAGATTCATCAAGGACCACCTAGATATCGTACATATTTTTCTCATCACTCCCTCTACATCAGTTTTGTCTTTCATTTTTGAATATTCTAAGTTTTTCTTGCACATGTTTTGTCAATTTCATTTCTTTATGGTGTTTAAACAAAGAAAATGGTGTTTATGATGTTTTACTGTTAACCATGAATATTTCTTGCAAATCTTGTAAAACTTTGCATTTAGGATAATCTTGAATCTGTTTAATGAATTTTACTTTACCATATTTTCAATTAGTAAAGTAAATGAAAATAACCACTCTGGCTCTACGATTATATTGTTGTTGTACGTTTTCAATTAGAAAAACTATTTTGTATGTTTTGATGAAACTTTTACTGATATTCATGTCATTTTAGAAAGTCTGAAATACTTGATAAGAACACACGTGCAATACACGTATTCATAACTAGTACAATTTAATAT
The DNA here is from genome assembly GCA_029948455.1 of Solanum rostratum. NCBI lineage: Eukaryota > Viridiplantae > Streptophyta > Magnoliopsida > Solanales > Solanaceae > Solanum > Solanum rostratum. The sequence goes on along the minus strand of CM057047.1, from coordinate 56,947,151 downwards.
TTTGCTAAGAGGACTCAAATGAACACCCTCAGGCCCAACTAGATCTTCCCCTGCTTATAGAACTACAATTCCTATGATATCACAAATTATCGCAATTACGTAATCACCTCATTTGCATTTATTAATTATAACGAACAATTATTACGCTTAAATATAAGTTTGATCATAGACGTGAGACTGCATGTGCAAGGCGCGCGTACACTAAAACTAGTATTTTTATATCTGATTTTTATCAGTGAAATCTTCACAAAAATCAAATAATTACATTGCAACTCTTTTTCTCATAATTGAAGTGAATAAAGAAGAAATGGATGCATTAATTATATTTAAGTATCCCTCAAATCTTGTTTCTAGATTCAAAAACTGATTTTTTAGTATAATCATATTTGCACCCCTCCTCCACCCTTTTTTCTGAAATGTTTGAAATCGTTGTGCTTATGGATTCCTTTCCTACAATTATAACAAACAACACGATGCCATATCTCTACACTGCAAACAATTAAAAAAATTTGTGCTTAAAAAAATGCACCATGCACCAAGCACCGAAAATATATAAAAAAAAGTGATAAAAGTTTTATCTCAAAAGTTGCAACAAACTCGCAAAATCATTTAAAGAAGTATTATTTTTGACAAATAATTATTTTATACCTTATAAAAATAATATCTAATTTGACCTTGTTGCGAAAATATCGTGGATTAACATGCAATCACAAACAAAGAAAACAAAGAAGAAAAATAATTCAAGGATTTAATGAATTTCAACTCTGCCTACTCCTTCCAGCAAAAACAGAGAGAGGTTTCCACTATGAAAGAAAAAAAAGAAGTTTACCATCCTTTCAAGCCCCTGTGGCTATATTATGGATTCTATATGTCCTCTAGAATACCCAATAATATTCTCTATATAGAGATTCCAAATAGTCCCAGTTCTATAAGGAAAAAGGTTAAAGATTTAAGAAGTGAACTTTCTAGTATAAAAGACCTCTTGTCAGTCCTCTCTGTTTTACTTCACTTTCTTTTTTCACTCTCCTGGATAAGATACATTGTTCATCAACTAGTCTTTTTTCATTGTTTTTCATCAGTGAATAATCTATGATCTTTCTTCTCTATTTGTTTTTTGTTCTGTGACAGGTTCTTGACTCACAAAGTTGATACAATAGTGATTACTTATACACATGATCAAGTTCGTGAAGAGGATTTAATTCATTTTAATGTCCGCAATACCCAAATTGGATTCATTGAGGACCACCTTGATTTCGTACAGATTTTTCTCATCACTCTCTTTCTCAATTTACCTTTGGTTAAATTTTTTAGATACATTATATTTTTGTTTTTTATTCATTTTTGACTCTAAAAACTTAACAAAACAATGATGAGTTGCTATTAAACATAAAAAGAGGGCGATACCATTTACTAACTCAATTCTTATATTTTTTTAAGGAATTTTGCAATTTTCAAAGTAATATATGTTTGAATGAGGTCTAATTCACAATTTTCAAAAGTTTAACACAAAGTAAAGAACTACAAAATAAAGAACAAAAAACAAGAAATTTTAACAGGTTGAATGGAGCATGGTGAAAAAAGGAAGAAATGCTAAATGCTGCATAATAATGCAAATTAAATTTAGCGAGTTAAAGATATATAGTTCCTTTCTCAATCTCGTTTCATTTTCTTTGTTATCAACAAAATGTCCAGATCATGAAATAATGGCTGTTGAACTTTGCAGATATTCTTCTGCTGCTTCATTTACTTTTGCAGATCTCTTGCCAACGCATTAGAGTTTAGACAAAGGATGCAATCTTGAGAGAAGCCAAAAGCCCAAAATCATACTGCAAAAGAAAACTCAAAGGCTAACATGCCCCACTGTTCAAGGGGAAGCAAGTCTTTTGTCATATGAATGGGTCTTTGCCAGAAGACCTATTTATCACTCAGCATCCCTGCTTATATATATTTTACCATATGCATGCAGTAAACTCATTCCAATTCTAACAATGAAATTCAATTTGAATTTCTCAATCATGAAGTTATTTCTAGAATAACAATAATCATTATCTGGGGGATAACAATTGTAATTTCTAGAAACTGGAATTTTTTCATTGAATATGTAATGAGAAATTACAACATTTTGAACTTAAGAACTAGAGCAACGGTTACATAGATACCACAACACAGAAATGGCAGAAATTTCCATGGACCTAAATCATCTTTCGGTTTGTCTTGCTCTCGAAGTCGAAGAACAGTGATACTCAACTCGCTTTGACAGATCTGCCGCCAGAGAGAAATGTCAGATTATTTGCCCCTAGAATTGTTGGTTAACATCTTATCAAGACTACCAATCAAATTAATCCTTTGACGCAAAAATATTTGTAAGTCATGGTATTTTTCTCATTTTTAGCCCTATCAAGACAACCAATCAATTATCACAAATGTAAGAAAATAACATGACTTACAAATGGCTGTGCATCGAAGGATTGATTTGATCGATAGTCTTAGTAGGATGTGAACCACCAATTCTAAAGGCAAATAATTTGATATTTCTCCCCAGCGGCAGATCTGTCGAAGCGAGCTGAGTATCACTGTTCTTCGATATCGAGAGCAAGACAAAACCCTAAAAGCTAACACCTGATCTAAGCCACAAATTCCACAATTTAATCACCAAACCCATAGAGGAGTCCTTCCTTGTTTCTTAAGGGCATAGACAACATCCATAGCAGTGACAGTCTTTCTCCTGGCATGTTCAGTGTAGGTGACAGAGTTATGAATCACATTCTCCAAGAAGATCTTCAGCACTCCACGGGTCTTCTCATAGATCAAATCGGAGATACGCTTCACACCACCTCTACGAGCAAGACTGTGAATAGCTCGTTTAGTAATGCTTTCACTCCCTGAGAAGGTACCCTTGGTGTGGCGAGCACTCAAAGCCTAGTGCTAGAACCCAGACGAACCACTTGGCCTCAATGTCACCTCATACTCAACAACGAAAGGAACATTCAGAAGGAAAAGACTGTGATGTAATTAAAGTAATCAAGTCTTTATATAAAAAGTTAATTTCCAATAAAGAAGAGTTGGAAAAGAAGCAATACTCAACATTTTCTACTCAATATCTATGAAGCTTCTACCTCTAACATCTAGATGGTACCATGACTGGCCATGGTTACCCAACTCAAGGAAAATAAAGTACTAACTCAAGCTAGATGATAATAATATAGAAATCCTACGAAAGAAAGGAGGTCTCACCGATAAGCTAAATGCGAATAGATCCTCAATGAAGCACCTGTTGATGGCTCTAATACCTGCCTCTGCATCATAAAATGATGCAGTCCCGGAAGGGGACATCAGTACGTGTAATGTACTGGTATATAAAATAGCTGAAAGAAACAGAAATAGGTAGAATAATATAGGAATAACATCAACTCAACATCATACTCCATCAGAATGTCAAATGTTTATCTAAACCAAAAATAAAGAGTAGACAAATGACTCATCAACATCTCATCTCAACATCATCAATACATCAGATTCACCTCAAGGAAAGTCGACTCAACTCAACTCGGAGGACCAATGCCCGTCTAGGTCAAGGATAAAGAGTAGACAGTAAAACATCAACATCCATCAAGACTCATACCATCTCTAAGGACCTAGATTTTTCGAGTGGAGTTTCCAAATCTTTTGGAGTTTTCCTAAGTGAACTACCAGACATCACTCCGCGGAAGGCCCACATGGGCCATGTGAAGCCACATGGACCGTGTGGCCTCCCTGAAGGGACACTTGGTCCAGTTCACGGTAGGGGAAACTTTGAGATGGAAGGGATTTTAACCAAATGAGGGCACACGGCCACTCACACAGTCTGTGTGATGTGTCACGAACCATGTAACTCACTACGTAAATTTTTTCTATATATGGAAGTGCCATCTCGTAACTTTGTCGTGCGAAAATTATTTCAAGTACCATCACACGGTTGATGTCATGGCCCGTGTGGAGTCACACAGACCGTGTAGCCATCTGTGTGGTACCCCTTAGCTCCGTGTGAATTCCCTCTGTGAAATTTCTAAGCGTTGGTTCACGGCCACTGTTCACGGTCCGTGTGACGTCTCACGGATCGTGTGGACCTGACGGTTCCAATTCTGCCTATTTCATTAATGGCGTTTATGTAATTTTGGTGTATTATAATTATAAATTATGACTTTTTACCTATCCTAAACCCCTAATTCAGCTGATACCCCTCCCCTCTTAATTTATTCTCCTAAAACCTTCTATGCCTCATAAGATCACCTCCCAATTCCTCTCTACACTTCCCTCTCATAGGTTCAAGGCTAGGGTTCAATTGAAGTCTAATTAAAGCTAAGTTCTTCCCTCGAATTCAGCTCCTCAATCAAGGTATGTGGGATTGTTTCTTTGTCCATTTCAACCAAGAAGATCCAAAGATCATTCAATCTATTTCATGAATTTAGTTTACTTTAAATATTATTTAAATCCAATTGATGTATGAGTTGTATTCTACCTATGATTTCAATTCACTTTGATCACTATTATGATGATTTACATTGGGTTATGAAGTTATGAAATGCATGTCCCCTTTTTAAAGTTGATTTATGCATGGGTGACTTATATTATGTTTTAGATGTTGATTCAATTATGGATTTTCTTAATATAACACTATGGTATTGATTTTAACTTGAATCTATGTTAACCATGCTATTCTCGCATCATGCATTGCATTTGCATTCATGCACATCAGTTTACATGAAAATTATGAAGTTGGTTAAGCCCAACTATGTTTTATGAAACGATTATAAAATGATTCTGATAAGATATTGGCTATGACAAAAATGTGATCACATACATGTCTATGATTCTGGCTCTTTGAGCATTCTGGGTGCTTGCGCCATTTTGTATATATAGATGAGCTATTCCTTGCATGAGCATTATGATTATGATTCTGATTTGGCATTGAAGCCTAAATGTGTATTGAACGGTTTGAAATGAGCATTGTATCTTTTGAAAGCACGTATATGTATAAATATTCATGTGGGATGTTATTGACTTAGCATCGATGGATTGGGCGCATTAGGGCTATCCCCAAGGGCCCTCTCCCTTTCCTTGAACTATGTGCCAACATAGGAATGTTAATTATTACCGAAATGATCGGGTCGTAAAGAATGGTTATTCGTTTATGATTATGATATGTTATGTACGATTCTGGAAAATCCTTCCAAAATGGTGAGTTCCGTAAAAAAGGTGACCATTCACCGAAATGGTGAGTTCCATAGGGTGTGATGTAGATTACCTTTGGCAAGTAGTCTTCTCCTACCAATGGGAGGTCTTTATCGGACTAATTAGTATCCTACTCATAATGATATTCTGCTCTTACAAAATGCTATAATTTATAATTGTGTGATATTCAGTTTTTCGTTTCTGTTTTGAGATTGCAGTACATATTATTGCTTCAGGTTGGAATAAACCAATTTGAGACTATCAATGCTTAGTTTTTTTTTAATTTGTTGCTACAAGTCATCTGTCAATCATTTAAGTATAATCGACTAGTTAAAAGTTAATACGGAATTACTGATATTTTCCTTAGAGTTTGCTCGACAGTATATGCAACTGAACTTTCAGGAAACTGTTGTAGTAATGACTAACTAGTACTATAATTAGGTAGTAAATACATACATGTTTCAAAATGCAGAGCTGGAGAAGCTAATCCAAATGAACTCAAGAGGGATGATTATACGTTTGTTGTTAACTTATGTAGTGGTTCTGTGTGTCAAAATATATGTTTATAGTTTTTATAGAGAGAACCTAGAGTTAAAACAATCTCTAGTCTTGTGTTTGGGGATTCAGACTCTCTCTTTACATATACATAAAAACTAAAAACATATAATTAATATTTGGATGAGAGTTTGGGTGAACATCCTCGAGGCCCTCTAGAGTCGGGGTTGCTTATAGAATAACAACCTATGATATCACAAACTATCATAATGATGTAATTACCAAATTTACATTTATTAATTACACCAAACAATTATTACCATTTAACGTAACTTTGACCATAACCGTCAGACTACGCGTGCGAGGCACATGTACGCTAAAACTGCGTTTAATCTGATTTTTATCAGTGAAATTTTCACAGGAGTCACATAATGAAATTGCAAATTTCTCATAAGTTGGTGTGATGACACTTTTGCTTTAACCGTCTTTGTTACTACAAAAAAAACTACTCCTTAAATTAAAATCATGTAAAAAATATTATGAGAATTGAGTAATTAAACTTTATTTTGTTTACCTTTTAGTGATATGAATCAGCAAGATTATTCTATACATTACTTAAGTTGTGTTGTTGATCTATTTTTTATTTTACTTTATTAATAATATTGTTGTAGTTGTTTTATATTGTTGCAACATATATTTTCAGAGGGAAATTTTATTTTCATTTTCAATTTTAATTTGGGGAACACTTGCACATCTACATTTTACTACAATTCATGTCATTTTACAAAATTTGAAATACCTGATAAAGATACATGTGCAACACACGTTTCCATAAACAGTAAAATTTTAATATTTTGATGAGAGAATTTGGGTGAACACTCTCGAGGTCTGTCACGACCCGGGGTCGGGGCCTTGATGTGATATGGCGAATGGGGACCCGAGAGTCCCCAAACAAGCCTCAAAATTTCAAAGTCAACGAAGCTTGGTTCAATAGCTTTTAAAGAAAAGTAATTAAATAACGGAAATCTAAATCCAAAAAGAAGAGAGCATATCTTATAAATTGAGCAAAATAACAAGGTTTTTACAAAACACCCAACATAAGCCTCTAGTGAAAGAACGGGGGCCAGGACAAGTTTCGGGCTCACCCTCAACAATATATATATATATATACACACACACACACACACACATAAGAAACACAAGAACAAAGCTCGCCCTCAGACGATGGGGCTCACCGCATAAGTATCTTCAAAGAGGACTATTCATCCGACGACTGGCACTCAAACTGCTCGGTCCCTACAGGGTGAAATCATGTAGGCATCGAGTATGCGTTAGTACGTTTGAATGTACTAAGTATGCGGACATGCAATGCATATGACTTACTGACCGACATCTCAATGTTAGAAGACAAGGGGCACATAATATACAAGGATCATATAAGCAAGGGAATTTAATATACAAGATGCCATAGAATGCATGATGCGTGCAATGCGATAATGTTCCTATATATATATTTAACAGGGATGGACTATAACCGACAAACCAAATCCATGCGAGCTATTACATGAATTGGACTGATTGGGACCTCTCACCGGTAGGGAGAAGATTACTTGCCAAGGGTAATCTATATCACACCTTACGGAACTCACCGCTTCGGGGATGGTTACCTTCCTTATGGGGCTCCCCATTTCGGAAGGGTTTACAAGAATCATATCAAGACATAATAAACAAATAACCATTCTTTACGACTCGGTCATTTCGGTAATAACAAACGCTCATATATTGGCACATAGTTCAAGGAAAGGGAGAGGACCCCCAATCCATCAGCGCTAAGTCTTACACATCCCACAAAAATAGTTATGTATATACATATGCTTTCCAAGAGAGAGTCAAATATCCATTTCAAAATGTTAAATGCACAAGTAGGCTCAAATGCCAAATCACAAGATCAAAAATCACATGGTTCATGCAAGGAATAGCTCATCTACATGTACAAGATGGTGCAAGCACCCAAGATGCTCCAATAGCCATAATCATAGACATACCGATGATCACCTTCTTGTCATATCCCATGTCTTACCAAAATCATATCATAATTTCTTTTTAGGACAAAATTGGGCTTAATCCCACATTTCCAAAATTTTCATATACCAATGTCATGAATGTGATGCAATGCATAATGTAGGGATGGCATGGGTAATGTAGAGTATATCCAAAATTAGCAATATAATGTAAAGACTAGGAAATTCATAATAAAATTCATATGAAAATGTAGTAGATATCACCCATGCAAAATAACACCTTTAGAGGGACATGCATGTTCATAGTTCCATAATCCAAGTAGTTCATCATAATAAAACTTAACATAGCTCAAAATTCAGAATCTTAGATAGCACATGCAATATTCAAAGTAACCAAGATCAAGTAGTCAAAATTAACATTTTGAGTAGACAAGTTCATAAAATAGTTTAAAAGGAACTTGGGTATTCTTGGTTGAAAAGAACCAAGAATCAAAACCCACATACCTGATTTGGAGACAATTTGAAGAGAAATGGACTTCAACTTGAGAGACTAAGCTTGACAAATCCTAGTGAGAGGTTGGAGAGCTTGGAGGAGTGTATTCTTTGAGAGAGGAGTGAAAATGAAAGAAATGCTGAAATTTGGTGACGTTAAGCTTATATAGGGAGCTTAGGGGGGTGGGTGGGAAATGACCTGATTTTCATTGGAATTAACCAATATATCAAAAATGCCATTAATGAAACGGACCTAAAATTGGTCCGTCTAGGGCATACGACACGGTACATGGTCCATGTTGTTTCACATGGACCGTTTACTGTGGCGTGGCCCTAGATTTCAAATTCTCCGGGGCTAGATTTTTTTTTCGGACTAAGTATCACAATACGGAAAAGTAAATGGATCACCTGGGGTCACACGGACCGTGACCCCGTCGGTATACAGGCCTCACGGACCGTCTAAAGTCATACGGGCCGTGACTTGGTCCGTGTGAAGGCAACTAAATAGTACATCATACAGAAGGCCACACGGACCGTGTAGTCTTACACGGACCGTATGGAGGCCCGTTTTCCCTCCATTTCCCAGGCGTCACTCCACGGGAAGGCCACACGGACCGTATGGAGGCCCGTTTTCCCTCCATTTCCCAGGCGTCACTCCACGGGAAGGCCACACGGACCGTGTGACACCACATGAGTCGTGTATGCCCTTCTGTGAGTCGATGCCTGGCAGATTTCTGGAAAAGTTTGTGGGCCTCGAAGTGACGTCAAAGATCCGGGGCCTTTCATCATCTCCCCCTTGGGAACATTCGTCCTTGAATGTACAAGAACAAGGCTTGAAATGTTAGAGCTAAGGCAAGATACATCCGACACAAGACACAATGCACAACTCAACTCAAAATGAAAGGTTTGTGCCAAAAGCTTTTTATGCCACAAGTCAAATTATAGTTTAAGACCCAAACTCATATCAAAATTGCATTCAACTCATTTGTTAAGAAAGGAAAGTCCTTTAGTGTGCATATATACATGTCATGTCATGAGACTCAAAAGGGCAAGAAAATCATACAATCGATAAGGAAGGTCCCTAGTACCTTAGGCTTGAGTGGGGGTATCGCTTCATCATGTCTAGCTCTGCCTCCCAGGTAGCACTCTCCACTAGTTGATTTCTCCAAAGCACCTTTACCAAAGCCATGTCCTTGTTGCGAAGCCGCTTTACTTGCCTATCCAAGATTGCCACCGACACCTCCTCATTAGTCAAGTTTTCCTCAACCTCAATTCCCTCCAAAGGCACAGTGGTGCTAGGATCACCAACAAATTTTCTCAACATGGATACATGGAAGATTGGATGGATGAAACCCAATTCCGGAGGTAACTCCAACTTGTAAGCCACACTCCCAATCCTCTCAACAATTTCATAAGGACCAACATACTGAGGGCTTAGCTTGCCCTTTTTGCCGAAACACATTACCCCCTTCATAGGAGAGACTTTCACATAAACCCCACCCTCGACATGAAATTCGAGGTCCCTTCTCCTACTATCCGAATAGGACTTTTGACGACTTTGGGCTGCTTTCAATCTCTCCCTAATCACTCTTACCTTCTCCATAGCATCCAACACTAAATTTGGGCCAACTAAAGCCATCTTATCCACTTCAAACCAACCCACCGGGGATCTACATCTCCTCCCATACAAGGCTTCAAACGGCACCATGCCAATGCTAGCATGGAAGCTATTATTATAAGCAAACTCGATGAGTGGAATATGGTCATCCCAAATCCCCTTAAACTCCAACACACACACCCTCAACATATCCTCCAAGGTTTGAATAGTCCTCTCCGCTTGGCCATCAGTTTGAGGATGAAAAGCGGAACTCAACTTAACTTTGGTCCCAAGGCCCTTCATAAAAGATTTCCAAAAGTGGGAAGTGAATTGAGCACCACGATCCGATATGATGGATCTAGGTACACCATGCAACCTCACCAACTCCTGAATATACAACCTTGCGTAGTCCTCGGCACTATAGGTAGTCTTGACCGGTAGAAAGTGAGCCGATTTCGTCATCCAATCCATAACAACCCAAATGGAGTCGAATTGCCTTCGGGTCTGAGGAAATCCAACCACAAAGTCCATATTCACATCCTCCCATTTCCATGTGGGAATTTCAATGTCTTGGGCCAAACCACCAGGCCTTTGGTGTTCTACCTTCACCTGCTGACAACTCCTGCATTTAGACACGAACTTAGCAATATCCCTCTTCATACCATGCCACTAATACACTTCTGTCAGATCCCGGTACATCTTGGTAGACCCCGGGTGAATAGAGTAACGAGAGTTATGAGCCTCACTCATAATCACCTCCCTAAGGTCATCTACATCGGGAACACAAAGCTGGCCTTGGTACCGGAGAAAACCATCTTCCCCTTGGGAGAATGCCTCGATCTCCTTTGCAGCGGCCAACTTCTTCAACTCACATAACGACGGATCTAGATCTTGCTTAGCTTTCACTTCAATCACCACAGAAGATTCTGCCCCACCTTGAACCCGAATACCGCTCTCGCTGGAATCAGTCAACTTGACACCCAACCTAGCCAACCGGTGAACATCCCTTGCCAACTCCTTTTTCCTATTTTCAACATGCACCACACTCCCCATAGACAACCTGCTGAGAGCGTCGGCCACAACATTGGCCTTGCTCGGATGATACAACACACTCATGTCGTAATCTTTCAGAAACTCCAACAACCTCCTTTGCCTGAGGTTAAGATCCCTCTGGGTGAAAACATATTGCAAACGCTTGTGAACGGTGAATACATCAACATGGACCCCGTACAAATAATGCCTCTAAATTTTCAAAGCAAAAACCACCGCTGCCAATTCACGGTCATGTGAGGGATAGTTACGTTCATGCGCCTTTAGCTGTCTTGATGCATAAGCTATCCCCTCGCCATCCTACATAAGAACACAACCCAATCCGATCCGCGAGGCATCACAATACACTACGAACCCTTCTGGACCATTTGGTAAGGTCAAGACGGGAGCTGATGTAAGCCGATCCTTCAAGGTTTGAAAACTTCTCTCGCATTCATCCGACAATATAAACTTAGCCTGCTTCTGGGTCAACTTGGTCAATGGAGATGCAATAGATGAAAAACCTTCTATGAACCTTCTGTAGTACCTGGCCAACCCGAGAAAACTATGGATATCCGAAGGAGTCAATGGTCTAGGACAATTTTTCACAGCCTCTGTTTTCCTCGGATCCACCTTGATACCATCTCCGGACACCACATGACCGAGGAAAGCCACTTCTCCCAACTAGAAATCGCACTTGCTAAACTTGGCATACAATTTCTTTTCCCTCAGAGTTTAGAGGGCTATTCTCAAATGATTTCCGTGCTCCTGTTCACTTCGGGAGTAAATGAGAATATCGTCAATAAAGACCACCACGAAGTTATCCAAGAAAGGTTTAAACAATCTGTTCATCAAGTCCATAAATACAGCCGGAGCATTAGTTAGGCCAAACGACATCACCATAAACTTGAAATGCCCATACCTTGTGCGAAAAGTTATTTTGGGGATATCACATTCCCTAACCTTGAACTGATAATACTTGGAACGGAGATCAATTTTTTAGAAGTGAGTGGCACCTTGAAGCTGGTTAAACAAATCATTAATACTTGGCAACAGGTACTTGTTCTTAGGGTCACCTTATTCAGCTACCTATAATCAATACACATACGGAGAGACCCGTCCTTCTTCCTTACAAACAATACGAGAGCACCCCACGGTGACGTACTAGGCCGGATAAAACCCTTCTCTAATAGGTCCTTTAACTACTCCTTTAACTCTTTCAATTCTGCAGGGGCTATCCAATACGGAGGGATAGAAATAGGCTAAGTATCTGGAAGAAGATCTATGCCGAAGTCTATCTCTCTATCCAGAGGAAAGCCCGGTAAGTCCTCGGGAAACACATCCGAAAATTCATTCACCACAGGGACCGACTCGGGAGTAGGCACCTCAGAATCTGTATCCCTGATCCTCACCATATGGAAGATACACCCCTTAGAAATCATTCTCTGCGCCTTGAGGTAGGAAATAAACCTAACTTTAATAGAGGAATCACTACCCTTCCATTCAAGAACTGGCTCATCGGGAGGTTGGAACTGGACTTTCTGGGTTCTACAATCTATGGAAGCATAAGATGCATATAGCCAATACATCCCAAGAATCACATCAAAATAAAAAATCTCGAGCTCCACAAGATCAAATGGAAAGATTTTATGCAACACAGCAACATGGCACCCGTGATAGACTCTATGAGCAACAATAGATTCACCCACGGGGGTGTAGACCGAAAAGGCTCTCTTAAAATCTGGGGTTTCAACCGAACTTAATAGCCAACATCGGAGTCACAAAAGACAAGTTTGCACCTGGGTCAAGCAAAACATAAGCATCAAAATCAAAGACTTTTAACATACCAGTCACGATATCTAGAGCCTCCTCGACATCCTGGCGAGCATGGAGTGCATAGAACTTGTTATTTCTTGAGGCAACACCTTGAGGTTAGAACCTCTCTGCTGACCCTGCCCGCCTTGGGCTACCTCACCTCGGCCTCCGCGCGCATTCCTCGGGCAATCAACAACCTTATGGTCCTTACTTCCACATCCGAAGCAAAGTCCCAACTCTTTTCGGCAGGCACCTGTGTATGGGTTCCCACACCTGTCACACCTAGTCCGTCACCCATCGGTACCCTAGGAGGGGGGTGCCCGAGCATTAGCCGCTCGAGCTCCCAAACCTTGGCCCTGCTGGAAGCGACCAAAACAACATTCCTAGCACCGGGGAACCTACCATCAAAGCGGGCTCTCTTGGGATTGTGTGCCCTTTTCTCTTTGAGTTTCTCCCCCTCTATCTTCTCAGCATACACCATGAGTCTGAAAATATCCATGTCCCCAATTAGCATAGCAGTTCGACATTCTTTTACCAGCGAGTCAGAAATACCCGAGACAAATTTGTGCATCCGTGCATGGGGGTCAGCCACCAGGGACGGAGCATATTTGGAAAGCTTGGTAAACTTGAGGGCATAGTCCCTCACACTCATGCTCCCCTGCTTAAGGTTAATAAACTTGGTTATTTTGGCCTCCCTCAGCTCAAGTGGAAAGAAGCGATCGAGGAAGGCAGATTTGAACTCTCCCCACTTAACATTACTATCATAGACTTTTTCCATAGCCCACTGTGTATACCATACCTGAGCTATATCCTGCAGCTGGTAAGCAGCCAATCCAGCTTTTTCCTCAGAATAGACACCTATAATGTTTAGTATTTTTGAGAATTCATCAATGAACTCTTGAGCATCCTCATCAACCCTTGACCCGTAGAACTCCCGAGGATTCATCCGGGTGAAGTCCCTCACAATAGAAGCGGGTGTATGGTCCCATGGAAAATTGGCTTGCCTTGCCTGAGCTGTCACCACCTGTGTAAGCATGGCGAAAGCGGTACGGAATTCACCATTAGAGATAGGCTCCTCCATAGGCTCGTGAGGGGCCTGACCTCCACCAGCCTGAGCCGTCCTAGGTAGTGGAGGTCTTCCTCGAGGCATTTACTGAAAAGGGATCAACGACACCAATAAGGAAATTCAGAAACCGGTCACAGCACGATACAAGATATGAAAAAGGAAGGAATTTCCTAATACGTCTTCATAGCCTCCCACTCATAGGTATGGTGCACTTCACACCCATGAATATGACTCTACTCAACGCGACATGATGGGCTCCGAGGATCATTATAAACCCAGGGCTCTGATACCACCTTTTGTCACGATCCAGGGTTGGGGCCTTGATGTGACACGGAAAATAGGGACCCGAGAGTCCCCAAACAAGCCTCAAAATTTCAAAGTCAACGAAGCTTGGTTCAAGAGCTTTTAAAGACAAGTAATTAAATAACAGAAATCTAAATCCAAAAAAAAGAGAGCATATCTTATAAATTGAGCAAAATAACAAGGTTTTTACAAAACACCGAACATAAGCCTCTAGTTAAGGAACGGGGGCCAGGACAAGTTCCGGGCTCACCCTCAACAATGGGGCTCACCGCAGAAATATCTTCAAAGAGGACTATTTGTCCGATGAATGGCACTCAAAATGCTCGGTCCCTACATGGTGAAATCATGTAGGCATAGAGTATGCGTTAGTACGTTTGAATGTACTAAGTATGCGGGTATGCAATGCATATGACTTACCGACCGGTATCTCAATGTTAGATGACAAGGGCACATAATGTACAAGGATCATATAAGCAAGAAAATTTAATATACAAGATGCCATGGAATGCATGATGCATGTAATGCGATAATGCTCCTATATATATATTTAACGGGGATGGACTATAACCGACAAACCAAATCCATGCAAGCTATTACATGAATTGGACCGACTGGGACCTCCCACCGGTAGGGATAAGAATTACTTGCCAAGGGTAATCTACATTACACCTTACGAAACTAACTATTTTGGGGATGGTCACCTTCCTTACTGGGCTCCCCATTTCAGAAGGGTTTACAAGAATCATATCAAGACATAATAAATGAATAGCCATTTTTTACGACCCGGTCATTTTGGTAATGTCGAACATTCCTATATTGGCACATAGATCAAGGAAAGGGAGATGACCCCCAATCTATCGGTGCTAAGTCTTACACATCCCACAAGAATAGTTATATATATACATATGCTTTCCAAGAGAGAGTCAAATATCCATTTCAAAACGTTAAATGCACAAGTAGGCTCAAATGCCAAATTACAAGATCAAAAATCACATGGTTCATACAAGGAATAGCTCATCTACATGTGCAAGATGGTGCAAGCACTCAAGATGCTCCAAGAGCCAAGATA
Source organism: Solanum rostratum (assembly GCA_029948455.1). NCBI lineage: Eukaryota > Viridiplantae > Streptophyta > Magnoliopsida > Solanales > Solanaceae > Solanum > Solanum rostratum. Next base: position 56,932,053 of record CM057047.1, on the reverse strand, counting down.
CAAGATGGTGCAGGCACCCAAGATGCTCCAAGAGCCATAATCATAGACATACCGGTGATCACCTTCTTGTCATATCCCATGTCTTACCAAAATCATATCATAATTCCTTTTTAGCACAAAATTAGGCTTAATCCCATATTTCCAAAATTTTCATATACCAATGTCATGAATGTGATACAATGCATAATGTAAGGATGGCATGGGTAATGTAGAGTATATCTAAAATTAGCAATATAATGTAAAGACTAGAAAATCGATAATAAAATTCATATGAAAATGTAGTAGATATAACCCATACAAAATAACACTTTTAAATGGACATGCATGTTCATAGTTCCATAATCCAAGTAGTTCATCATAATAAAACTTAATATAACTCAAAATTCGGAGTCTTAGATAGCACATGCATTATTCAAAATAACCAAGATCAAGTAGTCAAAATTAACATTTTGAGTAGACAAGTTCATAAAATAGTTTGAAAGGAACTTGGGTCTTCTTGCTTGAAAGGAACCAAGAATCAAAACTCACATACCTGATTTGGAGACAACTTGAAGAGAAATGGACTTCAACTTGAGAGTCTAAGCTTGACAAATCCTAGTGAACGGTTGGAGATCTTGGAGGAGTGAATTCTTTGAGAGAGGAGTGAAAATGACAGAAATGTTGAAATGTTGTGAAGTTAAGCTTATACAGGGAGCTTAGGAGGGGTGGGAAATGACCAAAGTTTCATTGAGAATAACCAATATATCAAAAATGCCATTAATGAAAGGACCTGAAATTGGTCCGTCTGGGGTATACGGCAGGGTACACGGTCCGTGTAGTGTCACATGGACCGTTTACTGTACTGTGGCCCTAGACTTCAAATTCTCCGAGGCAAGAATTTTTCCGGACTAAGTATCATAATACGGACAAGTAAACGGACCACCTGGGGTCACACGGACCGTGACCCCGTCCGTATACCGGCCTCACGGACCATCTAAAGTCACACGGGCCGTGACTTGGTCCGTGTGAAGGCGACTACACAGTACATCATATAAAAGGCCACACGGACCGTGTAGTCTTACACGGACCGTATGGAGGCCTGTTTTCCCTCCATTTCCAAGGCGTCACTCCACGGGAAGGCCACACGGACCGTATGGAGGTCCGTTGTCCCTCCATTTCTCAGGTGTCACTCCACGGGAAGGCCACAAGGACCGTGTAGTCTTACACGGACCGTATGGGGGCCCGTTTTCCCTCCATTTCCCAGGCGTCACTCCACGGGAGGGCCACACGGACCGTGTAAATCCACACGGGCGGCCCTGTAGGCCCTTCCGTGAGGTGATTCCTGGCAGATTTTTGGGCAATTTTGTGGTCCTCGAAGTGCCGTCAAAGATCCAGGGCCTTTCAAGGTCCCCTAGATCTATCCCTACTTATAGAACTACAATTCTATGATATCACGAATTGTTACTAGATACGGGTGAAAACCCCTGAGGTCCCCTACATCAGCCTCTATTTATAGAACTACAATTCCTATGATATCACAAATTGTCATGATGACTTAATTACTACATTTATATTTATTAATTATAACAAACAATTATTACGTTTAAACATAAGTTTGACCATAACCGTTAGACTACATGTGCGACGTGCGTGTTTGCTAAAATTAGTATTTTCATAATCAGACTTTTATCAGTGGAGTCTTCACAAGAGCCACATAATTAAATTGCAACTCTATATCTCAAGTGAAGTGAATAAAGGAATTATATTTAATTCCTTTCAGTTTGGTTTTAAACTATCAGTATAAACGAACCTCTTCTCAGACCTCTCTATTCTACCCCTCTTTTTTTTCGCTATCTTGAATAAGGTACATTGTCCACCAACTAGTCTTTTTCCATTGTATTTCAGCACGGAATAATTTTTTATCTTTCTTCTATGTTTGTTTTTTGTGTTGTAATAGGTTCTTGACTCACAAAGTTGATAATATGGGAGTGATTACTTATTCGCCTATCAATGTTCGTGAAGAGGATTTAATTCATTCTAATGTCTGTAAAATCCAAATAAGATTCATCAAGGACCACCTTGATATCGTACAAATTTTTCTCATCACTCTTTCTGGATCAGTTTTGTCTTTCATTTTTGAATATACTGAGTTTTTCTTGCACATCTTTTGTCAATTTCATTTCTTTATGGTCTTTAAACAAAGGGAATGGTGTTTATGATATTCTACTGTTAACCATGAATTTTCCTTGCGGATCTTTGAAAACTCTGCATTTAGGATAATCTTGAATTAGTTTAATGAATTTTACTTTACCACATGTTTAATTGGTAAAGTACATGAAAATAACCTCTCTGCCTCTACGAGTATATTGTTGTTGTATGTTTTCAATGAGAAAAACTATTTTGTATTGTTTCGATGAAATTGTTACTAATATTCATGTCATTTTCGAATGTCTGAAATACTTGATAAGAACACACGTGCAACGCGCGTGTCCATAACAAGTCCAATTTAATATTTTGCTGAGAGGACTCAAATGAACACCCTCAGGCCCCCCAGATCTTCCCCAGCTTATAGAATTACAATTCCTATGATGTCACAAATTATCACAATTACGTAATCACCTCATTTATATTTATTAATTATAACAAACAATTCTTACGCTTAAATATAAGTTTGATCATAACTGCGAAACTGCATGTGTAAGGCGCGCGTACACTAAAACTAGTATTTTTATAATCTGATTTTTATCAATGAAATCTTCACAAAAATCTAATAACTAAATTGCAACTCTTTTTCTCATAATTGAAGTGAATAAAGAAGAAAAGGAAACATTAATTATATTTAAGTATCCCTCCAATTTGGTTTCAAGATTCAAGAACTGGTTTTTCAGTATAATCATATTTGCACCCCCACCCCCACTCCTTTCCCTTTTTTCCAAAGTATTTGAAATCTTTGTGCTTATGGATTCCTTTCCTACAATTATAACAAACAATACGATGCCAAAATCTCAACACTGCAAACAGATAAAATATTTGTGTTTAAAAATAAAATGCACCATCCACCAAGCACCAAAATTATATAAAAAAAAATAAGTGAAAAAGTTTTATCTCAAAAGTTGCAACAAACTTGAAAAATCATTTTAACGAAGTATTATTGATAATAGATAAAATTTTTATACTTTATAAAAATAATATCTAAATTAACCTTGTTGCGAAAATATCGTGGATTAACATGCAATCACAAACAAAGAAAAATAGAGAAGAAAAATAATTCAAAGATTTAATGAGGTTCGACTATGCCTACTCCTTCAAGCAAAAACAGAGAGAGTTTTTCACTATGAAAGAAAAAAAGAAGTTTACAATCCTTTCAAGCCCCTATGGCTATATTATGGATTCTCTGTGTCTTCTAGAATCCCAAATAGTATTCTTTATATAAAGATCCCAAATAGTCTTAAACCTATAAGGAAAAGGTTTAAGATTTAAGAACAGAACTTTCAGTATTAAAGAACCTCTTGCATTGTCAGTCCTCTCTGTTTTACTCCACTCTCTTTTTTTAAGGTACATTGTTCATCAGCTTTTCATAGTGAATAATCTGTGATCTTTCTTCTCTATTTGTTTTTTATTCTGTGACAGGTTCTTGAGTTACAAAATTGATACAATGGTGGTGATTACTTATACACATGATCAAGTTCGTGAAGAGGATTTAATTCATTTTAATGTCTGCAAAATGCAAATTGGATTCTTGAGGACCACCTTGATATCGTACAGATTTTTCTCATCACTCTCTCTGTATCAGTTTTGTCTTTCATGTTTTGGGGATTAATGTGAACTTATATTTTCATTATTTTTCTTTTGTATGCTATTTCTCTTTCTCAATTTACCTTTCTTTAAAAATTTTAGATACATTATATTTTTGTATTTTATTCCTTTTTTGACTCTAAAAACTTAACATAACAATGATGAGTTGTTATTAAGCATAAAAAGAGGGTGATACCATTTACTAACTCAATTCTTATATTTTTTAAAAGAATCTTGCAATTTTCAAAGTAATATATGTTTGAATGAGGTCTAATTCAAAAGTTTTAACAAGTTCAACACAAAGTAAAGAACTACAAAATAAAGAAAAAAAACACAAGAAATTTTAACAAGGTTGAATGGAGCACGGTAAAAATAGGAAGAAATGCTAAATGCTGCATAATAATGCAAATTAAATTTAGCGAGTTAAAGATATATTGTTCCTTTCTCAATCTCGTTCCATTTTCTTTGTTATCAACAAAATGTCCAGATCTTGACATGTTTAAACCCACAAGATTAAATGACATTTTAGTGCATTTGACATAACGTTAATTTAGACTGCAAGATTGAAAAATCTTCTTTATTTTTTTAAATTAAGTGGCAAGTAAAACTAGTTTTTTTTCTAACGGTGGAAGTATGATTCATCTAAATTTTTTTTTTAAAAAAATCTCTATTTAAAATCAATAAAAGATAATATAAACATATACTATTGTGTATTAATGGAAAAGTTGCAACCACCAGAAAATCACAATTCTTAGAAAAAAATTAGCATCTCACTCATAAAATTCACAAAAAGTCATATCCATTCCAACAGTACCATTCAAGTTGAACTTTTGTTTGTTTAATTAAAAATATTGGGCCAGGTCCATTTTATTCAAAATAGAAAAGTCTGATATGTTACAATGACCCCGAGGCCCAACACCTCCAGATATTTTATGAAGACCCTAAGAAATAGGGTTCTAGAGTTCTCTACGCATTTCCTCTTCCTAGCCTCTTTAGTTTCCAGAAGTGGTCTCCGTCTTCATCAACAGGTTTCTTCCGGTTCCAAAAATGGCCGCACTCGTTGCTCTCCTCTTTCTGTCGTGTCCGATGCTTTTGTAAGCTTCTCCATGTCCTCGCTTTTCTTTTGATATCGACATTCCGGCATTGATTTGCTCTAAATCCCAGGATTCCGTGTGATGCACCCCCTTGGCTGCCATCGCAACATTTGTAAAGGACTTTTTGCTTCACTATGAAGCTAGATCTGTAAGTTAACCACCCTTTGTCGTTGTTGCTATGTTGATTTTTTTGGTTTGACTCTTTCCCATCGCATTCTCGTCTCAGCTCCTGGTGTTCTCGATCCCTTGACCTGCATATTTCTCCTCGTTGCTGCAGACTCAGGCCATCCCTTTTTGGTTCTCTTATTCGCAACTTTTGAAAGATGCACTAACAAGATTCAAGGTGAAAAGGTGCTCTTCAAATTACATTTTTTTTCTTATGTCAAAACACTTCATGCCAAAATTAAAAACTGGTCTCTCTACATGAATTCGCTAGGCGTCTACTCTATCGTAAGTCCCCCAACCATTTTTCTTAATTCTCATTATTAACCATCTCTGTTACATTTTTTGTCTGGTTTGCTACTAGTGTTTTTTCCATTCGTTTTCCAGCAGTTTGTTATGATTTTTTGTCCATGTAACAGTTGAACATATCGTGCAAACAATGGGATGGATGTTTTTGGTTCACTATGATGAATTTCCGGAAGAGGATTTTGTCCTTTGTAAAGTACACAAAACCTGAATTGGATTAGTCCAGGAGTTCATTGATGACGTATGGATTCTAACTCTATCCGCATGTTTCTTGCATTTAAATTATTTCGTTGTTCAATTGAATCGTTGTAAATTATAATCCGTTATGCATACCTGTTGATGACATTGCTTGTAGTTTTTGTGATGTAATTTACTCTAGCACAAAAATATAGCTATAAGTTTATTTACTATAATGATGTAACATTGAGCAAAATGAGGAACATGCTGGAGGTGCTAATCAATAGGGTCCTAATGACCAAAAGTTAGGCCAAAGTGAGGAGGATTATTGAAACATTGTGAGAATTCCATCAATGTGTGATTCTCTTCATTCATCACTCCTCCACACTCAAACATAAATATTAATTAATCCATGGTTCCATTATCTGTTATGGTAAAATATACCTGAGAATATGACTTGGTGACGCTATATTAATCCCGTTGATTTTCATGTTATCTTTTTGTAGGCTTATTTCTTACCAGTTATTTCTGGGCAAGTTTGATGTGATGGATATATTATTGAATATTTCCCAAAATAGAAAAGTTAGAAAAAAGTCTTCGATATATATACTACACAATTTAGCATGGGACATTATGCACGTGTCCAGGACTAGTTACTTATGTATACAATATAACCTTTTGTTTTGAGGGTTCAGGTGAACACACTCAAGGACCCCTAGATTTACCCTTGCTTATTGAATTACAATTTCTATGGTATCACAAATTGTCATGATGACGTAATTAGGACATTTAACATGTATTAATTATGTCACAATTATTACGTAGAAATGTAAGTTTGACCATAACCATCAAACGACACGTGCGAGGCGCGTGTACGCTAAAACTAGTATTTTTATAATCTGATTTTTATCAGTGAAATTTTTACAAGAGTCACATAATTAAATTGTAACTCTATTTCTCATAAGTGATGTGAATGAAGGACGTAAAGGAAATATAATTATATTTAAGTCCCTAATCTGATGGCAAAATTCAAGAACTGATTTTTTAGTATAAAAGAACTTCTTCTCGGTCCTCTCTATTCTACTCAATGAATAATCTTTGATCTTTCATCTCCATTGATTATGGGGGATCCAAATTGAAAGCTTTGTAGAGTAATATCTCGGATATTTGTACTTAAGAAAATCTAGATGCTCTAGAGTATTAGACATTTCAGATAAATTATACAATAATCTAGAATTTTGTTAGATAAAGTTATCTAGATATTTCTTGAAGATATATCTAGAATGATTTCTAGAAACATCCCTACACAAGTATAAATAGGAGTGGACATAGTCATTTGTAACCAGATTAAATTAAATTCAAGTAGTATTCTCTCATAACAAAGCTTCCCATTCTTTAGTTGAATCTTCTGATCTTAGTTAATGATCTTGGACTATCAGAAAGGTCTCTAGATTATACTTTTCTTCTGTTATATTTCTCTACATGGTATCAGAGCCATAGCCATATATTGGCTTGTGGATTTATTTATGTTGGGATGTGGAGTCTGATTAATATGTAAATATGGAGCCCGAATTTTAGGCTGTACTTTTTTTTTTTTATTATTCTCCCTGCATTCTGTAACAGTGTTATTTATTAATATAAATATTGCATCACCGTGGATGTTACCCCACAAGGTGTTAACACGAACTGTTTTCTCTCTCTAGGTATACTAAATTTTCTTGATTCATGATATGTTCTTCGAAATCACTAGGTGTTGTTGTAATCGATCCTAACAACTGGTATCAGAGCACAGGCGATTCAACAAGATCACTAAAGATGGATAGTTCGAAGCTTGAAATTGAGCAATTTGATGGATCTGATTTCAGTTTCTGGAAGATGTAGATCGAAGATTATCATTACCAGAAAGATCTTCATGTACCCTTGACTGGGGAGAAGCCTGAAGCTATGACAGAGGATGTGTGAAAACTCAAGGATCGCCAGGCGTTGGGGCTGATCCAGTTGACTTTGTCTAGGAACGTGGCATTCGACATCGCAAAGGAGAAGACCAAAACAGATCTATTGAAGGCATTATCAAATCGTTATGAAAAACCATCGGCAATGAAAAAGGTATATTTAATGCGTAATTTATTCAATTTACAGATGTCTGAGACTGGATCTGTAGCGGATCACATAAACGAGTTCAATACGATTGTGAGTCAACTGTGTTCTGTGGATATTAACTTTGAGGATGAGATTAATCAGCCCGAGTCTTGGGATATAGTTGTTGCTGCGATTAGTAGTTCCCGTGGATCTGAGAAACTGAAGTTTGGTGAAATCCATTATATTGTTCTCAGCGAAAGTATTCGCAAGTGAGAAGTGGGAGATTCATCGGGAGTGCTCTCAGCGTTGACGGAAGGGGGAGAAACAAATCAAAAGGCCAACATCAACATGGCCGATCAAAATCAAAGAATCATGGAAAGTCTCCTAACAGGCCAAACGTGGTTTGTTGGAATTGTGGAGAGAAAGGGCACTACCTGTCAAGCTGCACGAAACCAAAGAAGAAGCAAAATAAAAAATCTACAGATGATAATGATTCTGTAAATTCAGCGGAAGACATTGGGGATGCTCTGATTCTGAGCGTGGACAGTCTGGTTGAATCCTAGATTCTAGTGCATGTTTTCATTCTTGTTCAAGCAAGGAATTGTTCCAAAATTTCAAATCTGCATATTTTGGAAAGATGTACCTTGCAGACAACAGACCCTTGAAGGTTGAAGAAAAAGGGGATATTGCATTAAGACCCCATCCGGAAACCAATAGACATTGGAAGATGTCAGGTATGTTCCCGAGCTTAAGAAAAATCTACTCTCTATTGGTCAGCTGGATAGCACGAGCTATACAATGCAGTTTGGAAATGGTTCATGGAAGATTGTGATGGGGGCTATGGTTGTTGCTCGTGGCACAAAAATTGGAACCTTGTACACCACTGCAGGGTGCATGAATATGGTCGCTGTTGCTAAGGGTGGTTCTGGTTTGTGTCTGTGGCACAACAGACTTGGAGACATGAGTGCTAAGGGAATGAAGATGCTGGTTGCAAAAGGGGCATTGGAAGGTCTGAAATCAGTTGATATGGGTCTTTGTGAGAGCTGTATTATAGGCAAACAAAAACGATTTTGCTTTACAAAGACTCCGAGACAACCAAAGAAGGTGCAGTTAGAGATGGTCATACAGATGTTTGGGGGCCATCTCCAGCTTCATCACTAGGAGGATCCAAGTTCTATGTCACCTTCATTGATGACTTCAGCAAAAAAGTTTGGGTCTACTTCTTGAAGCATAAGCCAGATGTGTTTGTGACTTCTAAAAAGTGGAAGGCTGAAGTTGAGAATTAGACTGGTTTGAAGATCAAATGCCTGAGATCTGACAATGGTTGAGATTATGACAAGTCAGAGTTCAAAGAATTTTGTGGTGCTAAGAAAATAAGATTGATGAGGAAAGTTCCGGGGAAGGCAAGACAAAATGGAGTTGCTGAAAGGATGAACAGAACATTGAACGAACATGCAAGAAGCATGAGGATACACTGTGGGCTGCCTAAGATGTTTTGGGCAGATGCTGTAAACACAGCTCCTTACTTGATTAACAGGGGACCATTAGTTCCCCTGGAGTTCAAGATTCTAGAGGAGGTGTGGATTGGGAAAGAAGTCAAGTACTCACACTTGAGAACCTTTGGCTGCACAGCTTATGTTCATGTTGATCCAGAGAAGAGGGACAAGCTTGATGCTAAGGTTGTGAATTGTTACTTCATAGGCTATGGTATTGGCATGTTTGGCTACAGGTTTTGGGATGATGAAAATCGAAAAATCCTAAGACATTATGATGTCACGTTTGATGAGTCTGTCCTATACAAACATAGAGAGCAGAAAGATTTAGAAACTACAAAGCGAGTGGGAGTTGATATTGAGTTACCCAAAGATGTTGTTGTAGAAACTCAACCAACGCCAGACACTGCTGCTGAAGAGTCTAAGGGTGAGCAATTGACACCTGAGCAGGTGTTGAGGAGATCATCCAAAACTATCAGAGTACCTGAAAGGTATACACCTTCATTACACTATTTGTTGTTGACTGATGAAAGGGAACCCGAATCCTATGATGAGGCTATACAAGTGGAGAATTCAACTAAGTAGGAGCAAGCCATGGATGATGAGATGAGTTCACTTGAGAAGAACAATACATGGGTACTGACAGAGTTACCTACGGGGAAGAAAGCTTTGTCAAAAAGGTGGGCGTTCAGAATCAAGGTTGAGCCAGATGGCAAAAGAAGGTTCAAGACGAGGTTAGTAGTTAAGGGATACTCATAAAGGAAAGGTATTGATTATGCTGAAATATTCTCTCCTGTAGTGAAGTTAACAACTATCCAGATTTTATTAAGTATTGGTTCATCTGAGAATTTGCATCTTGAGCAATATGTAAAAACTACCTTCTTACACGGAGATATAGACAAGGAGATCTATATGCAGCACCCAGAAGGATTTGTTGTTCCGGGCAAGGAACACATGGTATGCAAGCTCAACAGGAGCTTATATGGACTAAAGCAAGCACCGAGACAGTGGTATAAAATGTTTGACTCTTTCATGACCAAGAGTGGATTTAGCAGGACTGAAATGGATCAGTGTTGTTACTTCAAGAAATACACTGAGTCCATTGCTTTCTTACTCTTGTATGTGGATGATATCTTGATTACAGGATCCAGCATGCGGGAGATAAATAGTCTGAAGGCAAATCTATCTTCAGCGTTTGATATGAAGGATTTGGGTGCAGCGAAGCAGATTCTGGGGATGAAGATTTCTCGAGATAAATCTGTTGGCACTTTAAATCTATCCTAGGAGCAGTATATCGAGAAAGTGTTGACCAGATTTAGGATGACTGATGCTAAGCCCAGAACTACTCCTTTGGAAAATCACAAAAGGATGTCAAAGGAGCAGTCACCCAAGACAGCTGAGGAGCGAGAATATATGGCATTTGTTCCATATGCTTCAGCAGTTGGGAGTTCGATGTATGCTATGGTCTGCACCAGATCTGATATAGCACATGCAGTGGGAGTTGTTAGCAGGTATATGGAGAACCCGAGAAAAAAGCATTGGGAAACTATGGAGTGGCTTCTAAGATATTTGAAAGGTACATCAAATACTTCACTTTGTTTTGGCAAGAATAATATGGTTTTGAAGGGTTTTGTGGATGCTGATCTTGGTGGTGATGTGGACTCAAGCAAGAACATATCTGGGTATATTTACACCATAGGTGGTACAGTTGTAAGTTGGATGTCTAGGCTTCAGAAGTGTGTTTCTCTTTCATCTACTAAGGTCGAGTATGTCGCAATGGCTGAAGCTGGGAAGGAGATGGTGTGGTTGGCTGATTATCTGGAAGAATTAGGAAAGAAGCAAAGCGAGAAGATTCTTTACTCAGACAGCCAGAGCGCCATACAGTTAGTAAAGAACCTAGTCTATCATTCGAAGACAAAGCACATCAGAAGACGATACCATTTCACTCATAGGGCAGTGGAGGATGGTGGTATATGTGTGGAGAAGATAGAGGGTGCAAAGAATCCAGCAGACATATTGACGAAATGTATCGATGTTAGGAAATTGGAGTTGTGCAAGACGTCAGTTGGACTTTTGTAGATGTGAGTTCTACATTGTTGTGATGCGGCAGGAAATATTGATGTTGTGATCACACTGTTTGAGAGAATACTATTTTGGTTACCTGATCAGTCTCCAAGTGGGAGAATTGTTGGGACGTGGAGCCTAATTAATATGTAAATGTTCTTTTTATATATTAACGATCTTGCTGTACTATTTTTTTTTATTATTCTCCATGTATTCTGTAACAGTATTATTTATTAATATAAATACTGCATCACCGTAGAGGTTACCCCACAAGGTGTTACCACGAACTGTTTTCTCTCTCTCTAGGTTTACTAAATTTTCTTGATTCTTGAATTGTTCTTCGAAATCACTAGGTATTGTTGTAATCGATCTTAACAATTTAAAGATTGGATTACTGGTTGATTCAACTAGTATTTATAGATGGACTTTAGTAGTCGTGTTAATGGAAGGGGGATGGAGTTGTTGAACCAATCTAATTACAAGGTATGAAAGACATGTATGGAATCATGCCTTGTGGGTGAGAATTTGTGGGATGTTTTCAATGGAAATAATACAAGTCCCCCTGATGACCGACCGGAGAATAGTAGTACATACAAGAAGTGGAGCAGATTAATGCAAAGGCAGAGTTCATCCTAAAGGGGTCAATCTCCTCGATTTATTTGATCATATAATAAAATATAAATTAGCTCTCGAAATATGGAGGACCCTCGATCATTTGTTTAATAAGAATAATGAAGCTCAACTACAAATTTTGGAGAATGAACTGGCTAACACCATTCAAGGTAATCTCTCTGTTGCCGAGTATTTTTTGAAGATTAAGAACTCATGTTCTGAGATATCTTTGTTGAACTGGAGGAGACTATCTCTGAAGCACGAATGAGAAGAATTATGATTCGTGGTTTCAAGCCTGAATATATTCCGTTTGTGACATCAATTCAAGGGTGGGCTCAACAACCGTCCTTAGAGGAATTTGAGAATTTATTGTCGTCACAGGAGTTAATAGCCAAACAATTGGCTAATGTATTTCTTCAAAAGTGAAAGGAAATGCGCTTGTAGCCAACAAGAGAAACTTTAAGGAAAAAAAGCAAGAGACACACCGTCTAATCAATTCACAAGTGGTTCAAGCTCACGTGGAAAGAAGGAGGAGTCTTTTAACTATTATGATAAAAAGCCTCTCAGATGCTATTGATATGGCAAAATAGGCCACATATAAAAATATTGTCGAGCTAAGGAGAGCAATATGGCTCAAATTGAGAAAGCTATTGAAGAAGAAGAAGATAATTAGGGGAAGTGCTTCTTAGCTGAGGCTTGAGAAATAGATGCCATGGTTTCCATCAATCTTGAAGGAGATTGGATTGAAGATTCAAATTATAATGCAATTGATCATATGGAGAAGGAAGACACTGTCATCAGTATGAAGCAAGAAACTTTCGAAAATGTTTATACTGATGATATGACAGTCAAAGAAGTAGATCCTCATGAAGGAGTGTCTGAAACTATATATACTAGTGGTGACCTTATTAGAGAAAGCATTGAGGGAGATGCATTAGAAGTTGAAGTCTTTGATCAATTGTCATCCATATCGAAGTCAATCGTTGGCTTAGATCAGACATTGGAGCAAATTAAGAAGATGAATCACAAATAGATAAAAAAAAAACTGATGTTGAAGGCCAAGCTTTAGATAGAGAGAGAAATGACAAAGTATTTGAAAGCTCTGAAGCTGATAAAAATGTTATTGGATCTGGTAGTAGATCCTATTATGGCGGCGAGGCTTCGCAAGAAATTGCTGTTCAGATCGCCACTAACTCAGATAAGAGAGTTGATAGTGATGAATTATCTTTATATCATGGTGTTACATTGGAAGGAGAGGGTTTTAAACTATTGAACTCTGGAGATACAAACCTTTTCAACATTGGTGTGTCTCCAAATAAAGCAATGGTCAAGAAGCTAAGAGAAAGGGGGAGTCTAATAACTCAACAAGGAGATATCTCACATTGATCAATTAAAAAGAAACAATCTTCATCACTTAAAGAAGCAAGAGGAGTCCGGCAGAAATTGTCTAGAATTTCACCAAGGAGTGACTCAAAGCTTCATTGGGATAGTTTTAAAAAAAACACTTTAAGGGGGAGTGTGAAAAATAAAGATAATTTTTTGGAGGTACAAAAGATCTTAGATATTTAATAGAACTCTCGAGAATTTTGTAGAGTAATATCTTGGATATTTATACTTAGGAAAAATCTAGATGCTCTAGAGTATTAGATATTTGAGTTAAATTATAGAATAATTTAGAGTTTTATTAGATAAAGTTACCTAGATATTTCTTGTAGATATATCTAGAATGATTTCTAGAAACATTTGTAATCAACTAAAATTGAATCTAATTCAAGTAGTCTTTTCTCATAACAAAACTACCTCTTCGTTAGTTGAATCTTCTGATCTTATTAATGATCTTGGGCTAGCAGAGGGTCTCCAGATTATACTTTTCTTATGCCATATTTCCCTACAGGCATCTCCAACACCATGGGTGCTTTCTTCTCCTTCAGATGAGCAGAAACCACCAAGTAGATTTGCCGTACCTGGCTGGGATGTATTTCATTCTAGCCAACTTCAAAGGGAAACTAAAAGATGGAGGATACATTGGGCAAATGACACTTCTTATCCTTAGAAAAGAACAAATGATCAAGGTTATGTGTTTGATGAACAGTATGGTTTTGGTCCATTTGGAACTGATGTTCCTTCAGGTCCTGTTATAATCAGTCAAGCAAATAACAAGGACGCAAGAATTTCTCCGGGACAGCATCATTCTGTCCATGACTTCAGATGGTGCGGCATTATCACCAAGAATGGAACATCTGTGTGTTATGCTATCTGTGTTTCCTTTGGGGAAAGTATAAAATGTGAGATGTAAGTATTCTTGTACTTTCCTTGTTGCTTCTTGAAGAAAATATCAGCCTTTTGAATTGCCTTTATGATTTACTAGATATTTCAGCTTGTGTTCTCTGCCTCTATGATTTCTCATCTTGTTGTTTCTGCAGCATTTTACACCTATTAAAAGTAATACGGCACATGCATATAAATCATAAAGACAGAGACAACAATTTGAGAAATCTATTAAATCATAGAGGCAATTCAAAAAGCTTATATTTCCTTCAAGAAGGAACAAGGAAAGTACAAGAATACTTAAATCTCACATTTTATACTTTCGTCAACAGGAACACAGATAGCATGACACACAGATGTTCCATTCTTGGCGATAATGCCATGCCATATGAAGTCATGGCCAGAATGTTGCTATCCCGAAGAAATTCTTGTGTCACTGTTATTTGCTTGACTGACTATAACAGGACCTGAAGGAACATGGCTTCCAAATGGACCCAAACCATACTGTTCATCCAACACATAACCGTGATCACTTGTTCTTTTCTAGAGGATAAGAAGTATCATTGCCCCATCAATCCTCGATCTTTTAGTTTCCATTTGAAGTTGGCTAGAATAAATACATCCCATCCATGTATGGCAAATCTACTAGGTGGTTTCTGCTCAACTGAAGGAGAAGAAAGCACCTGTGGTGTTGGAGATGCCTGCTTCTAGTTCTACTCAGTGAATAACCTTTGTCTTTAATCTTTGAGAACATTGGCATAAGGCACCCACCGGATTTGGCTGTGTAGGATTCGAGTAATCCATTTGCGTATTATTGCTTGGCGGTGGGATGTCCTCCAGTGGGAATAGCCCACCGGTGGTGGCTACCGCCATTGCCACCTCTTTCACAGCTAGGGCTTAATGTATTTTAGGGTTTTCTCGAGAGCATTTTCATTATTTCCGTTCCAAATATTTTTTAATTGGATGAAGATGTCGAGTTGGCTAAAAGAGAGAGTGCCAAACTAATGGCACTGTGCCATGAAAAATCAAGAGATATCCTAATATCAGTCAAGAGATATCACTAATAGAGAGGCTATTTTCTTTGAAAACATAGTAAAGTAAAATACATTAAAATGATTCAAGTTTATCCTAAATGTTGAGTTTTCAAACATCTGCAAGAAAAAGTCATGGTTAATAGTAAAACATGAATAAACACCATTCCCTTTGTATAAACACCATAAAGAAATGAAATTGATAATAGATGTACAAGAAAAACTCAAAAATGAAAGAAATAACTGATGCAAAGAGAGTGATGAGACAAATCTGTACGATATCAAGGTGATCCTCGACGAATACAATTTGGGTTTGTAGACAATACAACAGAGTAAATCCTCTTCACAAATTTGATCATATGTATAAGTAGTCACCATCATAGTATCAACTTTGTCTATCAAGAACCTGTTGCAGAACAAAGAACAAAACGGGGATGAAAGATCAAAGATTATTCACCAACGAAAACAATGGAAAAAGCCTAGCTGATAAACAATGTACCTAATTCAAAAGAATGAGAAAAGAGAGTGGAGTAGAATAGAGAGAATCTAGAGGAGACTATCTCTGAAGCACGAATGAGAAGAATCATCATTCGTGATTTGAAGCCTAAATGTATTCCATTTGTGACATCAATTCAAGGGTGGGCTTAAGAACCATCCTTGGAGGAATTTGAGAATTTATTGTTATCACATGAGTTACTAGCCAATCATTGTTGGCTAGTCTGTATGTTCATGAAGGGAAAGGAAATGCTATTGTAGCCAATAAGATGAACTTTTCATGAAGGGAAAGGAAATGCTATTGTAGCCAATAAGATGAACTTTAAGGAAAAAGTAAGAGACAGGCGTATGATTGATTTGCAGGTGGTTCAAGCTCATGTGGAAAGAAGGAAGACTCTTTCAACTATTATGATAAAAAGCCTCTCAGATTCTATCCTTGTTGAAAAATAGGACACATAAAAAGATATTGTCGAGTTAAGGAGAGCAATATAGCTCAAATCGAGAAAACTATTATAGAAGAAGAAGACGATTGGGAAAGTGCTTCTTAGCTGAGGCTCGAGAAATAGATGCCATGGGTTCCATCAATCTTGAAGAGATTGGATTGAAGATTAGAATATAATGCAGTTGATCACATGGAGAAGGAAGACACTGATGTCGTCAGTATGAAGCAAGAAACTTTAAAAGATGTTTATATTGACGATATGATAGTCAAAGAAGTAGATCCTCATGAAGCAGTAGCTAAAACTATATATACTAGTGGTGACCTTAATGGAGAAAGAATTGAGGGAGATGCATTAGAAGTTGAAGTCTCTGATCAATTGTCAACCATGTCGAAGTCAATCGTTGGCTTAGATTAGACACTGAAAGCAAATGAAGAAAAAGTGAAGAACAACTAGATAAAGAAACTAATCTTGAAGGACAAGTTATAGATGGAGAGAAAAATGACATAATTTTCGAAAGCTCTGAAGCTGATAAAAATGTTATTGGATCTGGTTGCAGATCCTATTATGGTGGTGAGGCTTCGGAGGAAATTGTTGGTCATATTATTGTTGACTCAGATAAGAGAGTTGATAGTGATGAATTATCTTTATGTCGTGGAGTTACATTGGAGGGAGAGGGTTCTAAACTATTGAACTCTGCAGTTCCAAGCTTTTTCAGCATTAGGATGTCTCCGAATAACGCAATTGTCAAGAAGCTAAGAGAAAGGGGGAGTCCAATAACTCAACAAGGAGCTAGATATCTCACATGGATCAATTAAAAATAAAGAATCTTCACCACTTAAAGAAGCAAGAGGAGTCCAGAAGAAATTGTCTAGACATTCACCAAGGTGTGGCTCAAAGCTTCGTTTGAGTTCCTCCACAACAAGGGAGGGATAGTTTCAAAAAAATCACTGTGGGGGAGTGTAAAAAATAAACAAGATTTTTTTCGGAGGTACAAAAGATCATAGATATTTAATAGAACTCTCTAGAATTTTGTAGAGCAATATGTTGAGTACTTGTACTTAGGAAAAATCTAGATGCTCTAGAGTATTGGATATTTGAGGTAATTATAGAATAATCTAGATTTTTGTTAGATAAAGTTACTTAGATATTTCTACAGGAAATATCTAATTGATTTTTAGAAACATCACTACACAAGTATAAACAGGGTTGGGCATAGTCATTTGTAATCAACCAAAATTCAATCCAATTCTAGTAGTCATCTCTCATAACAAATCTTCCTCTTCTTTAGTTGAATCTTCCGTTGACGATCTTGGGCTAGCAGAAGGTCTCCAAATTATACTTTTCTTTTGCTATATTTCTCTACAGGTATCTCCAGTACCGTAGGTGCTTTCTTCTCCTTCAGGTGAGCAGAAACCACCTAGTAGATTTGTCTTACCTAGCTTGGATGTATTTCATTCTAGAAAACATCGAAGGGAAACTAAAAGATTGAGGATAGATGAGGCAAATGATATTTCTTATCCTCAGAAAAGAACAAGTGATCAAGGTTATGTGTTGGATGAACAGTATGGTTTGGGTACATTTGGAAGCGATGTTCCTTCAGGTCCTGTTATAGTCAGTCAAGCAAATAACAGGGACGAAAGAATTTCTCTGCGACAGCACCATTCTGGCCATGACTTCATATGGCGCGGCATTATCGCCAAGAATGGAACATCTGTGTCTCGCGCTAGCTGTGTTCCTGTTGGGGAAAGTATAAAATGTGAGATGTAAGTATTCTTGCACGTTACTTGTTTTTTCTTGAAGAAAATATCAGCTTTTTGAATTGCCTCTATGATTTAATAGATTTCTCAGCTTGTTGTCTCTGCCTCTATAATTTCTCATCTTGTTGCCTCTGCTGCATTTTACATCTATTAAAAGCAATACGGCACATCCATATAAATCATAGGGACAGAGATAACAATCTGAGAAATCTATTAAATCATAGATTAAAAGGCTGATATTTCCTTCAAGAAGTAACAAGGAAAGTACAAGAATACTTAAATCTCACATTTTATACTTTCCTCAACAGGAACACAGATATCACGAGACACAGATGTTCCATTCTTGGCGATAATGCCGCGCCATATGAAGTCATGGCCAGAATGGTGCTGTCGCAGAGAAATTCTTGCGTCCCTGTT
The DNA here is from genome assembly GCA_029948455.1 of Solanum rostratum. Classification (NCBI taxonomy): domain Eukaryota; kingdom Viridiplantae; phylum Streptophyta; class Magnoliopsida; order Solanales; family Solanaceae; genus Solanum; species Solanum rostratum. The sequence goes on along the minus strand of CM057047.1, from coordinate 56,913,881 downwards.
ATTTTCTTGACTGACTATAACAGGACCTGAAGGAACATCGCTTCCAAATGGACCCAAACCATATTGTTCATCCAACACATAACCTTGATCACTTGTTCTTTTCTGAGGATAAGAAATATCATTTGCCCCATCTATCCTCCATCTTTTAGTTTCCCTTTGATGTTTGCTAGAATGAAATACATCCAAGCTAGGCACGACAAATCTACTAGGTGGTTTCTGCTTACCTGAAGGAGAAGAAAGCACCTGCGGTGTTAGAGATGCCTGCTTCCATTTCTACTCCGTGAATAACCTTTGTCTTTATTCTTTGAGAACATTGGCATAAGGCACATACCGGATTTTGCTGTGCAAGTTTCGAGTAATCCATTTGCGTATTATTGTTCGGCGGTGGGATGTCCTCCGGTAGGAATAGCCCTCTGGTGGTGGCTGCCGCCATTGCCACCTCTTTCACAGCTAGGGCTTAATGTATTTTAGGGTTTTCTAGAGAGTGTTTTCATTATTTCCGTTCCAAATATTTTTTAATTGGATGAAGATGTTGAATTGGCTAAAAGAGAGAGTGCCAAACTAATGGCACTCTGCCGTGAAAAATCAAGAGATATCCTAATATCAGTCAAGAGATATCACTAATAGAGAGGCTATTTTCTTTGAAAACATAGTAAAGTAAAATTCATTAAAATGTATCAAGTTTATCCTAAATGTTGAGTTTTCAAACATCTGCAAGAAAAAGTCATGGTTAATAGTAAAACATCATAAACACCATTCCATTTGTATTAACATCGTAAAGAAATGAAATTGGTAAAAGATGTACAAGAAAAACTCAAAAATGAAAGCATAACTGATGCAAAGAGAGTGATGAGACAAATTTGTACGATATCAAGGTGATCCTCCACGAATCCAATTTGGGTTTTGCAGACAATACAACGGAGTAAATCCTCTTCACGAATTTGATCATGTTATAAGTAATTACCACCATTGTATCAATTTTGTCAGTCAAGAACAACTACAGAACAAAGAACAAAACGAGGATGAAAGATCAAAGATGTTTCACCGATGAAAAACAATGGAAAAATCCTAGCTGATAAACAATGTACCTCATTCAAGAGAATGAGTAAAGAGAGTGAAGTAGAATAGAAAAGACTAAGAAGTTCTTTTATACTGAAAATTCAGTTCTTGAATTTTGCAATCAGATTGGAGGGACTTATATTTCCTTTTCCGCTTTTATTCACTTCACTTATGATCAGAAATAGAGTTGCAATAATTTAATTATGTGACTCTTGTGAAGATTTCACTGATAAATATCAGATTATAAAATTAAAATACTAATTTTAGTGTACGCGTGCATTACACATGTAGTCTACTAATGGTTATGGTCAAACTTACATTTATACGTAATAATTGTTTTCCATAATTAATACATGTTACATGTGCTAATTATGTCATTATGACAATTTGTGACACCATAGAAATTGTAATTCAATAAGCAAGGGAAAATCTAGGGGTCCTCGAGTGTGTTCACCAAACCCTCTCAATAAAGGTTATATTGTGTATTAAGTAACTAGTCCTGGACACATGCATAATTTCCCGTGCTAAATTGTTTAATATGTATATCGAAGATTTTTTGCTAACCTTTCTATTTTGGGGAATATTCAACGATATATCTGTTAGAAAAATGAGATTTTTCTAGATAGTCTTTAGTTTAATTTTTTTTTTCAATATTTTGTTTAGTTTGAAAGGAATGGTAGTCTTTATTTTATGGAATATATTTTGTCAAAAAGTATAATAGTAATGGGATAAGTATGGTCCTTTACTTTTTGAAATGCTTATATAGCTATATGTGTATGCCTTTTGGGACAAGAAATATGAATGAAAGTATTCTGCCGAACCTCCCTTGTTCACTCTCAAAAGCTTTGTAAAGTCCAACATAGTATCAAAGCCCTTCTTCTTGAGGGATCTGTGAAGGCAAAAGGTAAGGTTTTCTCTGGTTCTTTTAAGGAAGAGCTCAGCAGCAATAACATGACATCCAACAACTTCTTGGGTGCAGGCCCTCCTATGTATACGGGAGAAAATTATCACATATGGGTGATTAAGATGAAGGCTTATCTCAAAGCTCTTAGCTGATTGGAAACAATTGAAAGTGAAGATGATCCTCTTCCACTTGGACCTAATCCAACAGTTGCACAGATGAAGATTATGAAGATGCGAAGTCAAGGAAACCAAAGGCTCTTACATGTGTTCATTCAGCACTTTCAGATGTGATTTTCGCAAGAATAAAGGTTTGTGAAACACCTAAAAAAGCATGGGAGAAGCTAAAAGAGGAGTTCGATGGAAATGATCGAATGAAGACCGTCACACTCTTGACTCTCAAAAGAGAATTTGAGATGTTAAGGATGAAAAACGGAAACTTTGTGAAAGAGTATTCTGCCAAACTTATGGAGAATGTGAACAAAATATGGTTATTTGGTGAATCCTTTCCAGATTCAAAGGTGGTGGGGAAGATGATGATAAGCTTACCAGAAAAGTTCGAGTCTAAGATTTTAGAAATAGAGGAATCTTGTGATCTAAAGACTCTATCTGTAGCGGAGTTGATCAGCAAGTTGCAAGCTCAAGAACAAGGATCAAGTATAAGAGATGATGAAGTAGCTGAAGTGGCATTTCAGGTACAACATAAAGACAAGCGGCCTGTGAAGGACAACAGAAGAATGGAAGGAGATAAAGTAGCAAAAGAAAAAGCATGGAAAGAATCTTCAAAGAAAGGGAAGTTTCCACCTTGCAGCCATTGTAAAAGAATCAATCATCAAGAAAAGGACTGTTGGTTCAAAGGAAAGCCATTGATTCAATGTACATTCTATAGAAAGATGGGTCATATTGTTAAGAACTACAGTGTCAAGTAGAGTCAATTATAACAACGCCATGTGCAGCAAGCAAATTTTGTTGAGAAGTCGAAAAAGGAAGAAGAAAGCTTGTTTATGGCTTCTCATGAAGAAGACACAACTAACAAATCCTCTGTTCATAGACAGTGGATGTAGGAGTCACATGTCACACAATGAGCTCTTGTTTAACACACTTGACAAGTCATTCAAAGCTAAGGTTAGGATGGGAAATGGTGAAACTTTAGATGCACATGGAAAGGGTTCAGTTTCCTTTCAAACTACACAAGATACAAAATTTATACATGATGTATTGTAGGGCTGGGAATTCAGTCAGTTCGGTTTGGTTTACAAAATACGATTCGATTTTTCAGTTTTTGATTTAGTAAAAATGTCAATCCAAAGCAAACTGAAATAAATTCGGTTTAGTTTGGTTTTTACAATTTCGGTTTGGTTTTTGGTTTGTGAGATTAACTGAACAAATTCATTTTTAGTAGACTGGTACAATAGTACTGATCAATGGTTACTATTCGACAAACAAAATATAGTCACTACTGCACTACTGCAGTGCTTTCAGTGGTAAATTATAAATAAGTTGTAACATGCCAACCAAATTCACAACTCAATTCAAGTAACTGCACTACTGCAGTGCTTTAAAGTCCAACAAAATACACAGAGCCAAAATATATTCAAAACTGGCATTCACAGTGCTTTAAACTACAAACTGGCAACTAGCTGCAGTGCCTTGAATAACAATAGAAAATAACATAAAGAAACTGTAGAAACATCAGTTATGCCTTTTCCTGCCAAGCAAAATAAACATGTCAAATTCCTGCCCAACAAAATGAACAAAGTCACAACCTTTTCTCGTGATTTCTGTTGTAAAAAAGCCCAAAATCAACTCTTGTGGTATACATCTTAACCTGCAGTAAAGTATCAGTTAAAAATGTTCAATATTCACTGCTCTATGCTAAATACAAACACTAAATAATGCTAGTCTCTATTCCCACAATATAAGCTTGAAAGTGATACAAACTACAACGTGAATTAAATGTAAATACATATATGGTATTTTTTTACTTACCACATGTCGCTAGTTGATTGATGTTACTGCATATCCACAATACTAGATTCATTTCCACTACAAGCTATATCTTAAAAAACATGAAAAAACTTGTTATTGTTATGAAACATACATAAAGAAATTATTTTTGATATAATGAATTGAAACTATATAATTCTTAGGTTCTTATCAAGTTAAGTTGCTCGAGATACTCCAAATCTTCCTCAATATTGATGGAATAGGCTCACTTCTAAGTCAATCTTGAAAACAAATAAGAGATTGCACAAGTTTAGGAGTTAATGAACTCCTAAATGGATCAAGAATGTGACTACCTATGCTGCATGCATGCATATTCTGATGCGACGCTTGAAATGGGAATGAGTGACACATCACGAGCCATCTCCGCAAGAATGGGTAGTCTCAGCTCATTAATTTACACTACATTAATATATCTGTTACAAAATGTATATAGACATCATTCTTAGCAATATACATAGTCATAATTAGTTAGAAGATCTTTAGGAATCCTTTGTAATTACTAGTTGATCTTTAGGAATCTCTCTTTATTTTCTTTCCTAAATTAGCACCTAATGTATTGTATATATATCTTGCTTACCTATTGAAATAATGAATTAACTTCTATTCGATTACATGGTATCAGAGCCTATAGGCTGCTTGATCCTGTTTTGGCTTTGTTTGAAAAAAAAAAGGCAGGTCGATCTTGTTTTGCTGTCTTTCGGGATTCAACATCTAGTGTCATCTAGTCAGTTACTACCCCGAGTTTCGTTTGGTTTGATACATTGTTTGGAGAACACTTCATCACTTTCAGGTTCCTAGGTTTCTGAAAACTACTTCCAGGATCATATTTTTCTTTGTAGCTTCAACAATTCAGATCTAGTTTTCTGTTTGGTGCTGCTGTGATTATCAAGTTCTGTCCAATATTAGTGTTTTGTGGATGTTCTTGATTTTGAGCATCGGCTACAATTATTTTGCTGGGTGAATTGGCTTCTACTTTTTCTTGGAATCTAATATTATTGGGGACCTTTTGAAGCTTGGTTATTCTTAAGTTCTTCATTGAGAAGGAAGTATGGCTACAAATCAGAAGGGTGAGAAAATTTTGGTTTCGGCGGATGAGTTCGCACAATTCTCTCAGTATCAGAATTCCATTAAAGAATTCACTTCAGTTACTACCCTTGTTGATTCAAGAAAAGCATCTTTGGTCTCCTCTCCGAACAACTGGGTGATTGATTCAGGTGCTACAGATCATATGACAGGTAATCCTAATATATTTTCTACCTTTCGATCACACAAAGCACCCTCTCCTGTCACAGTAGCCAATGGGTCAACATGTAACATTGTGGGATCTGGGACAGTCAAAGAAACCTCCTCCATTACCCCGTCATCTGTATTAAATTTACCGAAGTTGGCCTTCAATTTGATTTCTGTGAGTAAACTTACCAGAGATCTTAACTGTTATATTTCTTTCTTTCCTGATCATTGCTTGTTTCGTGATCTTGCGACGCATAAGGTTATTGGTAAAGGACATGTAATTGATGATCTATATATCCTTGATGAATATGAGCCTCGATTTGTTGCCTGCTCAAGTGTCATCTCTCCATTTGAAGCACATTGTCGATTGGGACATCCTTCTTTACCTTTATTAAAGAAGCTTTGTCCCCAATTTCAAAACGTTCATTCTTTGGAGTGTGAATCATGGCGATTTGCAAAACATCACCGCATCACATTAGCTCCAAGGGTTAATAAGCGAGTTGGGCCAGCTTTTGAGTTAATTCATTCTGATGTTCGGGGACCATGTCCTGTTGTTTCTAAAAATGGATATAAGTATTTTGTCACTTTTGTGGATGATTTCTCTCGGATGACTTGGATTTATTTTATGAAAAGTCGCTCTGAAGTGTTTACTCACTTTTGTGCCTTTTGTGCTGAAGTCAAAACTCAATTCAATGCTTCAGTGCGTATTTTAAGGAGTGATAATGCAAAAGAATACATGTCAGAGTTGTTTCAATCCTACATGAGACAACATGGTATTCTCCATCAGTCATCATGTATTGATACACCATCCAAAAATGGAGTTGCTGAGAGGAAGAATAGGCATCTACTTGAGACAGCCCAAGCACTTTTGTTCCAAATGAAAGTTCCTAAACAATTTTGGGCCGATGCAGTCTCTACCGCTTGTTTTCTGATTAATCGCATGCCATCGGCAGTGCTTATTAGTAATACACCTTATAGTGTCCTTTTTCCAAACAAGACATTATTCCCGGTGGAACCAAAAGTATTCGGAAGCACTTGTTGTGTTCGAGATGTACGACCATCTGTTACTAAGTTGGACCCTAAGGCATTGAAGTGTGTTTTCTTGGGTTATTCTCGTCTTCAAAAGGGGTATCGATGTTATTCTACTGAACTTGGCAAATATCTAGTGTCAAATGATGTGATATTTTCAGAGAGTACACCTTTCTTTTATAACCCTCCTAATTCTACAAGTCAGGGGGAGGAAGATGAGTGGTCAGTTTATCAGGTTACTCGTGTTGAGCAATCAAGTGATGCTACTCTTCCATCTCCTAGTTACTCTATTGAGCACCACTCGACTACTGCGCCTTCAACACATGTTCCAGCAAGACCACCTATTGTTCAAGTTTATTCGAGGAGACAAGAGACTAATGCTACATGCCCTGCACCAATTCCTCCTTTATCTGATCCTCCTCCTTCAGACCCTCCAGAAAATCTTGACCTTCCTATTGCTCTCCGTAAAGGTACACGGACTTGCAAATCCACATATTCTATTGCTAACTTTGTTTCCTATGATCGCTTGTCTCCTGCATCTAGATCCTTGATTGCTTCTTTAGACTCTGTTTCTACGCCCAAAAGTGTGAAAGAGGCTTTGCATCATCCCGGATGGTCAAATGCGATGCTTGAGGAAATACATACATTAGAGGAAAATCACACATGGGATTTGGTGGATTTACCAGATGGGAAGAAACCAGTAGGATGTAAGTGGGTGTTCACAGTGAAAGTTAATCTAGATGGTTCCGTGGCAAGACTTAAGGCCAGGCTTGTGGCTAAAGGATATGCTCAGACTTATGGAGTGGACTATTCAGACACCTTTTCTCCTGTTGCCAAACTCACTTCTGTGCGTTTGTTCATTTCTTTAGCTGCTTCTGAGAATTGGCCTTTACATCAACTAGATATCAAGAATGCATTTCTTCATGGTGATCTTCAAGAGGAAGTATATATGGAGCAACCACCTGGTTTTATTGCTCAGGGGGAGTATAGAAAAGTCTGTCATTTGAAGAAATCCTTGTATGGATTGAAGCAGAGTCCACGGGCTTGGTTTGGAAAATTTAGTGAGGTAGTTCAGGAGTTTGGGCTGAAAATGAGCAAATGTGATCACTCGGTCTTCTACCGACTATCTGCAGCTGGCAGTATCCTTTTTGTTGTATATGTTGATGACATTGTCATCACAGGAGGTGATTCTGAGGGGATATCTTCCCTCAAGTCTTTCTTGCATACTAGGTTCCATACAAAAGACTTAGGCCAGTTGAAATACTTTTTGGGAGTAGAAGTAAATAGAAGCAAGAGGGGAATTCTTCTATCTCAAAGAAAGTATATTCTTGACCTACTTGCAGAAACTGAAAAATTGGCAGCCAAACCTTGCAGTACTCCAATGGCTCCCGGTGTACATCTTATGAAAGATGATAGCGAGCTTTTTGATAACTCAGAGAGATATAGGAGGATAGTTGGAAAGTTAACTACCTCACAGTGACTCATCCAGATATTGCTTTTGCGGTAAGTGTCGTTAGTCAATTCATGTCTACACCTACGGTGAAGCATTGGGCAGCTTTGGAACAGATCCTATGTTACTTGAAAGGAGCTCCTGGACTTGGCATACTGTATAGCAATCACAACCATACTCGTATTGAGTGTTTTGCAGATGCCGATTGGGCTGGTTCCAAAATTTACAGAAGATCTACTACAGGCTATTGTGTCTTTGTTGGAGGAAACTTAGTATCATGGAGGAGTAAGAAACAAAGTGTTGTATCTCGATCCAGTGCAGAATCTGAGTATAGAGCTATGTCACAGTCTACGAGTGAAATCATGTGGATACATCATCTTTTAATTGAAATTGGGTTGAAGCATCATATGCCGGTAAAACTTTGGTGTGATAATCAAGCTGCTATTCATATTGCCTCAAACCCAGTGTATCATGAAAGAACTAAACATATTGAAGTTGACTGCCACTTTATTCGTGAGAAGATTCAAGAAAACTTGATTTCTACTAGTTATGTGAAGACAGGAGAGCAGGTAGCTGATTTGCTTACAAAGGCAGTGAATGGAACTCAGGTTGATTACCTTTGCAACAAGTTGGGCATGATCAATATCTATGCTCCAACTTGAGGGGGAGTGTTACAAAATGTATATAGACATCATTCTTAGCAATATACATAGTCATAATTAGCTAGAAGATCTTTAGGAATCCTTTGTAATTACTAGTTGATCTTTAGGAATCTCTCTTTATTTTCTTTCCTAAATTAGCACCTAATGTATTGTATATATATCTTGCTTACCTATTGAAATAAAGAATTAACTTCTATTCGATTACAAAACCCATCAATATCTGGCTCAATATCTTTGGTAAGATATCTATCCAATTCTGACTTACTACCTAAACTTCCACCAACTTCTTTATGTTTCTCAAATTGTTTTTTTATTCTCCTTGTTTCTTTTTTTGAAGGTTTCCATAACCACTCACAGCAGATGCGCTTGATGAGTTGTGAGATGATGCAGGTGAAATGATGGAAACAAAGAGTCGTTTGATGATTTCTTAACATAATAATCAAAAAAAAATTTCAGGTAAGTTTTCACTGCTTCAATTAGCTTCTCCCCAATTTCTTTTCCAAATATATCCACAATTGCAAAAGGAACATAATCTAGTTACAGGGATCCAACACAGATGAAATAAAGATCATTTTATTCATTTTCTCTGTTACACCCCATGTAATGACCTGGTTGGTCATTTTTGGCTTTATCAGTGGAAATTATTGGTTTACCCTCTTGTAAGTTGCTTTGGGCCTAATTTGAACTATCTGTATGGTTGGAATTGAAATCCCGAGTTTTAAAAGTTCAAAAATATAAGTTTTGGCATTTTTGAAAGCTTAAGTTGTGGAAAAAGTGAGTTTTTATGTCATTCTGAGTTTTAGAGGTTGGATCAGGGATCCACAGATTCCATTAGCTCCGAAACATCAAAACTGAACTATAGGAAGTTGCATAACTAAATTCGGAGTTAAAATAAGGTTTTAGGCCCAAAGTTGTGATTTTAGTTATTTCCAGAACCAAAGTTTGACTTTGGTCAACATTCTGAGTTCGGAAGCTCGAATTGGAGTTCAGACAGTTCCAGTAGTTTCGGATGGTAAAACTAATGCTAGAAATAGTCTCGCTATAATTTTTGGAGTTGCCAAGGGCAATTTTAGTATTTTGAGCTATAAACTAGTTTATTTAACTTGCATTGATAAATGTGCCGTGGAGACCTCGAAATCGAATTTTGATTATTTTGTTGAGTCTGCAATGCCGTTTCCGATATGGATACATGTTTAGTTTGTGAATTTGATCCTAGATGGATCTAGGGTCCGTTTTAAGATTTTGCAATTACCAGTGTGAAACATTTGGTGCAACCCCATTTTCTTCTCCGCATTGGCGGACGAACTTCCGCATTCGCAGAGGTATAGTTTGCTTTCTTCTCCACATTAATAGATAATTATCCTCGATCGCGGAGTACATTTTACCTGAGTCAGCTTTAAAGAAGTAAAATCACCATTTTTACTCCATTTTCAATTTTCAAGCTTTAAGAGGCTATTTTGAAGAGAGTTTTTGGGGAAATCTTTTGGGTTAGTGCTTCTAACATCATTTTGATTAATTTTCATTGTTTTTATTTTGAATTTGTCTTGAATTTCATAATTTTGAATGTCCAAAATTGGGGATTTTTGTTCTTTGATCTTGAAACTTTAAATGATGATTTCTCAATCGATTTGAACTCAATTTTTGTGGAATTTTCACCCACGAACTCTATTTTTTGTGTAGAACCTGATTTTGAAGCCAATATTTAGATTCGGGGACTTCAAATTTTAACCCTAATTCATGCCAATATGGGTATCAAAATGCACCTCACGATGCGTAGTACCTATTTTTGATAGTGGTTGATCGATTCAAGGATCATTTGGAGGCTTGAGTTGATTGAAAGCTTGTCAAAGTGAGGTTTTGACATTGAGGTAGGTTCGACTAACCTTTTTGGGACTGGATTTGAGTTATTGAGCATGCTCATGTGGTAATTGTGAGATGCAAATTGAATTATGATCTGGTAACATAATATGATTAAATTTGATGGGAATATGATGTTGGTTATGCCAAATATGGAGTAAATAGCGATCCTATTGATTAATTGAGATGAAATCATGTGATTTGAGTAATTGAGATATCACTATGATTATATGAGACTTGAGATAGTTTTTGGGTTAATGTTGTGACTAATTGGTGATAAGGGTGAGAGTTATGAGCCCATTTGGGGTACTTGTAAAGCTTGTTTTAATGACATCTGGTTTTTAGTGAGTTAGTGATGAGATGGGTTAATGTTGGCCTTGTGGTACTAGTTGATATACTTGGTATAGCAATCCATTTTTATTTCTTGTGGTGTTAGTTGTAGTCTTCTAGCTAGTTGTAGGCCATGCACTAGGGCCAACTGTTCCGCTTTAATATTGTTGGTTTCTAGGGTGTTTCCCATATATCCCATTATCCAATTCCCTTGGGTTTTCCTAATGACCCCCCCCTTCCAGTGCCCTTTTTGGTATCTGTGTTTAATTTATAACCACATGTAGGAGGGTTCCGTTTTACATATTCAGTAAAAGACTTTTTCCTGGTGGATTGTTTTCCTGTCAATGCGAAATATTCCATGGCATGGATATATGGAGTGTCCGTAGGGATTTTCTGTTGAGTTCCTTGGAATGTGTCCTCATTCCTTATCAGCCAAATATTCCATGCAAGGAAGGGAAAGGTGTCTTTCCAATGGATTTTTTGGTTTAGGGTGAATTCTAGGTTGCTAATTGTGGAAGCCAGTTTTGTTTCTCAAATTTGAGGATTTGGTTTAGCTTGGTAGCCAGTTTTATCTTGAGTGCAAATATGATTGCAGCCAATTCTAAATCATGCATTGGATAATACTTCTCGTGAATCTTTAGTTGTAGAGAAGCATAAGCCACTACTTTAACATTTTGCATTAAGACATATCCCAATCTGACTTTAGACGCATTACAATAAATGGTGAAACCACCCTCTGTCATGGGTAAGGTCAAAATAGGAGCGGTAGTCAATGCAGTCTTTAATTTTTTGAAACTCTCTTTACATCCATCTGACCACTAAAAAATCACACCTTTTTGAGTTAAACGTGTCAATGGAGCGGCTATTGTTAAGAAACCTTCCACAAACCATCTGTATATCCAGCTAGTCCCAAGAAACTGTGTATCTCTGTAGGAGTATTAGGTCGAGGCCACTCTCAAATAGCTTCTACCTTCCTTGGATCGACTTGTATCCTATCTCATGACACCACCTGTCCCAAAAAGGAAGTTGTTTCCAACCAAAACCCGCATTTTGAGAACTTAGCATAAAGCTTTCGTTCCCTAAGTATCTGTAATACAACTCTTAAATGATGTTCATGCTTGGCCTCATCTCTAGAGTAGACCAAAATATCATCAATGAATACAATCATAAATTGGTCTAAGTATGGCTTGAATGCCCTATTCATGAGGTCCATAAATGTTGCAGGTGCATTAGTCAATCCAAAAGACATCATCAAAAATTCAAAGTGCTCATTTCTAGTCCGAAAGGCTATCTTTGAGATATCTTCGATCTTTAATCTCAGCTGATGATAACTTGATCTCAAATCAATTTTGGACTAGTGAGTAGCACCCTGCAATTGATCGAATAGATTATCAATACAAGGCAACATGTATTTATTCTTGATTGTTGCCTTATACAGCTGCCTGCAGTCGATACACATTCTCATTGTGCCATCTTTGTTTTTCACAAATAACACTGGGGCGCCCCAAGGTGATACTCTAGGCCTAATGAAACCTTTATCAAGTAGCTCTTGGAGTTAAACCTTGAATTCTCTCAACTCCGTTAGAGTTATACGATATGGAGGCATAGAGATAGGTTGAGTGTATGACATTGATTTAATGTTGAACTCAATTTCTCTCATCGGAGGTAGCCCAGGTAAGTCTTCTGGAAAGACATAAACAAATTCTCGCACAATTGGAATGCTATTGATAGTAACATCCTCCCTTCGAGGGTCATGGATAGTAGAAATAAAACCAAAGCACCCATGATTAGTCATTTGGCGTGCCTTTACATAAGATATTATTTTCCCCGTGTTAGATGAGTCATGCCTTTCCATTCTAAAGATGGTTCTCCAGGGAAATAAAAATGTACCAATTTAGCATAACAATAAACCAACACATAGATGCTAACCAATCTATGCCCATAATTACATTAAAGTCAGATAGCGACAACTCTAATAGAGAAACTATTGTGTCCTTGCCCTGCACAAATATAACACAATCTGTATACACTCTATCCGCTGATTAAGTCTCCCCTAGTAGAGTCATAACCATATATGGCACGTTAAGAGTCTCAACTCGTCGTTCTAAAGATACAACAAAAGATGGGGTTGCATACTAATACATAGAACTAGGATTAATAAGAGCATATGTCTCACGAGAATTGACAGTAACAATACATATAATTACCACACAGATCCCTTGACATCCTGTCTAGTCATAACAAATAATTTTTTGGTGGTCCGCCTGCCATCTGAGCAACCTATGTACCCTGTCAACCCTGTCCACAAGAACCGTGTGGAGTGGCCCTAGCTGGATGAATATGACCCTAGTGTTTGCCACATTCCTCTACACTTGTGTAATAGCTTGACTAGTACGAGAATCTCCCTTAGGACAAAATTTAGCAATATGGCCTCTTTCACCACAAGTTAAACAAGGATCACCAATACCAAAGCAGCAACCACTAGGATTCTTACCCTGATTAGGCATCAATGTCTCTAACACGTCCAACAATTCCATAACAACATCTGTAGGTAAAGCAACAGTAGGCGCAACAGCTGGCACTATTTTGGAGCATCCTGAATAACCTGTTCTAGCACTTGCTCTAAGACAACAACTTGAGTCTGTCCCCCATTCATAACTCCTGATTGAGGAGCAACAGGTGCACTAGTCCGAGCCCTAGTAGGATGAGACCTACCCTGATAGCCCCTGGAGGTAGTACCATGTCCCGCACCACGTCCAACAATTGCATTAGATCAATTAACAGTGGACCAGCCACGCTTCTTAGCCATTTGTAAAAATTATTTGAACGTTAAACTTTATTCAACTCATGCACGAACAAGGAATAAAGAATAGAATATATCCTAAATGTTTAGTATCCTCAAGGTCATAAGTATGGACGCCTACATACTCATGAACGAGACTCTACCAAACACTGCTCCATGACCTGGGACTTAAAGCCTAGGCTCTGATACCAACTTTGTCACATCTCAATCTACCCCTTAAATATGACCGGTACCCGCCAATACTATCTGTTGGGAGAACCAAACATCCATACACACATCCAAATTATCAAAGCACTAGGATATAATATGTGCGATACCAAACCTCATCACTACTCATGAAAATGGAATAAGTATCAAACCAGAATCGTATATCAAGTTACGAAGAAAATATCACTTAACCAAAATATCTTTAGCCCAAAATCCACAATAAGATCATGGAGATCCAAATAGAGTGACATGAGTTTAACTATCGAGCATATAAATCCTAAGAAGAGAAACATAATCTATAGTACATAGAGCTGAAATAGTAGCCTCCACGAACAATGTGAAGGCTCACATCAGAAATAGAGTCCGGGGGAACGAACTTGTCACCACAAGTCTCTCCCTCTGCAACAGTATCTGCATTGACATGCAAGTAAGGAGTGAGCTATATATAAATATAACCTAGTAAGATCCTTGACTCGCTACTTTAATACCCCTAGAACAAGAGTTATAAAATATATCTGCACAACGGATAAATATAAACATATACACAAGAATACACTTCATGATATATGGCTCAATAAGTTCAACCAAGTGTTCACAAAGGTCACTACATGTATCAGTTCAATCCATACTCAAAACTTGTCATAAACGGCAGTGAAGGAGATCAACCCATCACCCCAACAAGTCCATGGCAAGATGTATAATGCTCGGAAAATATACTACCGGAGTGTGTCAAAGTTCCTAACATATTACGATAGTATAGGTATGCCCCTAACATATTACAGTAGCTATGTATGCCCCTAGTAACCACATCACAATAATGAGGAAGGATATTCAACATCACATCACATATAACTTATAAAAATATTTGATATGTTTCACAAAAAAGCAGGTATAGGGCTAATTGAAGGACACTAGTTTTGCCAAGCACACGTTTGTCCCAACACATACACCAGGCAGAGAAAATATATTTTTCAAAGCATGTTTGAAAAGCAAGCGCTAAAGCTTAAAGTCTTACTTACCTTATTAATAACAAGTTCCGCAACCTTGCACGCGTTGAACATCAACCAAAACAGCCCCCACTTGCTTCAATCTATGAAAAATATTGATTAAGGATATCAATTATGTTAGTTGGGTCAAGCCCAATATCCCAAGCTTTTAAGCTTAGAACTAAGCCTTAATATCTCACCTTAGACCATGAGTTAACGATAACAACTACCTCCACAACATAATGAGTGAATCAACTTCCTAATACGCTAATTATACATTCTAAAAGAGACCGATAGTACAGAGGACAATTATTGATATAAGAAAACTTTGACAGCAACTAAAGGTTGCACCAGTTCATAGTCAAAACCCCTTCACTGGACAACCTTCTAACTTACAGAGAATTTGAAAATTTAACATCTACAGCTTGTTCCAATCAATAAATTTGTGCACCCATAATGCCTAAGGTAGCAACACCTTCAAAAATTAAAAAGGGAAAAGAAACTACCAAATAGTGGCCCTAAAGCTCTAACTTTGCATCTTTATGTGTTGGTTTATCCTGCAACCAGCCCACTAACTACCAGTCATCACCTTTATTTAATCCCTAAAAAACACTGGAAAGGAGAATAGAATAGGTCGAATCTGCCTAACCAGAGAAGTAGTTGTATAATTATAATTTCTCTTATCTTCTTATTTTATCTACTATGCTTGCAGTAAATAAAAGAGCTGCCCAACAACGTATACCTGAATTCTAAGCAAACAAGAGGGCAAAACATCTAGAAGGTTCAATACCTGCAATTTATCACCCAAACAATGGTATCAAGCTCCAGTTAATTCTATCTATGGACTCCTCCCACCTATCCCTAGTGTTGTGTGATTTCTTCCAACCAAAAGGGAACGAAAGAGAAGAAAGAAAAAGCTGCCCTAATGTTTTTTCCCTCAAGCGTGCGATGAAAGACTCAAAAAAAGGGTTTGGTTGTTTTTTTTTTTAAAAAAATATTTAATAAAAATTATTGGTTAAAATTATCAATTAACCCTTCATTAAGAAAAAGGGTTATTACATCATTTCCCTTTTCTATATAGTTTACCAAATCATCAAAACAATGCATAGCACTTGAACGCCTATGCTTCATCACAACATATATTTTCACATGGAAAATTGTGTTTTCATTTTCAATTTTCGGAGACACTTACACATCTATATTTTACTAATATTCATGTCATTTTAGAAAGTTTGAAGTACTTGATAACGATACACGTGCAACACACATATCCATAAATATTACAATTAATATTTTAATGAGAGAATATAGGTGAACACTCTCGAGGACCCCTAGATCTACCCCTACTTATAAAACTATAATTCTATGATATCATAAATTGTCACTAGATTCGGGTGAACACCCTCGAGGCCCCCTATACCTGCCCCTGCTTATAGAACTACAATTCCTGTGATATCATAGATAGTCATAATGACATAATTACCACATTTACATTTATTAACTATAACGAACAATTATTACGTTTAAATGTAAGTTTGACCATAACCGTTAAATTACACGTCACCGTGTACGCTAAAACTAGTATTTTTATAATCTGATTTTTATCAGTGGAATCATCACAAAAGTCACATAATTAAATTGCAACTCTATTTGTTAGGTTCGCCCCCTACGGATTTACCTAATTATCGGAATAGGTTATCTGACGTGTTTTAACGATGTAGAAATAACTGGGATGCAGCAATTTTACGTGGAAACACCCAGCTCACAAAAGGTGTAAAAGCCACGACCTGTACCTCTACAGGATGTTCTCCAATTTTTATTAATTCAACGTGAGCCTTCAACAATCGATTACAATATCTAGTAATCTAAACTTCACCATAATTTTCCTAGCCTATTTGCTACACATAACCCTCCCTAGGATTATGTTCCCCGTATCTTCAAGTTACCCTCAACTTGAAGATTACAACTAGATCTCAGTTTATACGTACGGAGGGAATACAATAATCAACTCTTAAGATTAAAAGATAAACTTTACGGCATAAGCTTCTCAATAGTAATTTCTTGTTAAACCTATGTCGTGACTTTCTCTCTTTCTATGAACCTCTGTCTTGATGGCTCGCCCTATATTTATAGCTGCTCTTCCCCTTCTGTTTGCCTATAATTCTTGTAGTAATAATCCTTAGTAGAATCCTTTTTGACATCTGTTTCCTTCTTCGTTTAGGATTCCTCTTGTACTTCAAACTCCTACTTTGTATAGGACTCCTTTGTTTAGACTTTTTGTTGGGTTAGAATATTATCTCAATCGGAATCCTTTTCAGCACTAACTAACTTTTTAATTGTCTTTTATTTCCAGAGCCTTTTATTCTCTTTTAATTGCTTCGAAGTTTGCCAGAGCTTAAGTGTGTGAAAGAACCTGGAACAACAACCTGTTTCATTTGCACCCTATCAATCATCAAAACTATATTGTCCCAACAGATTCCCCCGTTTTGATGATGACAAACTTCCTGAGTATTTGGCCTGGAACTGTCCAATTTTCTGCAGCTGTAAGAAGGCAACCTCAAGAATGAAACAGGTTAAGATTAGGGTATAAACATTGCAAAACATATACTACCTTCCCCCTTTTGACATCATCGAAAACTTGCATATATCAAACTTTAAGAGACACAGTTCTGGAAAACCAAAAACGCGAAGCCCAATAACATTCAGAAGGAACATGACATTCATTAATATGCAGAAGTACAAGCAACATGAACATTAACAATGAGAATTAGAAAGGTTAACCACTAATAACAAAAACTGCGCAATTCAACTTTAAAAACAAACAACAAACACAGGTACCCAAAACAAACAAAGATAGGCTATGAGAGACATAGGAGGAGATCAGTGGAGGAGTTTGGTTAGTTTGTGAACAACTTTGGCATGGGCAGCCCTTTCCTTCATAAGTGTGTCCTCAAGTTCAGATATCCTGAGGGTTAAGGCTTGCTTCTCCTGTTCAAACTTCTCCCGTTCCAAAATCATCTCGGCATTCTTGGCATTTAACGCCATCTGTAGTCGATGAAGTGGAGTGCCTGGGCGTTGCATTGAACCAGGTAAGTTTTGATGGTTCACTTGACCAAGGACATCTTTGGTGGTTTGCATGGTCCAAACCTGAACAGGGACTGAGTAGGCCTCAAAGATTGGAGCCAACCAGAACCCATAAGGAAGAGCATGTCCTTTCTTATCCTGAATAAGGACTCGCTGAATGTGTTTCATCATAAGTCCCGGAAGATTTATGGGAACACATGAATTAAGCAGTTTCATCAGGGTAAGGTCAAAGTAGCTCACCTCAGACCGACGCTCCTGGCGAAGGATGATAATCTTGTGAACGACATCAAAATATAGACGATGTAGTGGGGTCATTTCCCTCCGTTGTACATGCCTATGCTGTGTCAGATTAGGCTTCCTGGCAAACTTCTTGGTAATAGCAAGAGCAGAGGGTAAGTTGTCAAGAGGAGGCCATTCATGGCGAACATAATGGGCCCAACCCTCATTTGGGATCTGGAGAATGCGGGTAATGTCAGAGATTGTGAGACTGAAAGAAATCCCACGAACGGTAGTGGAGAAGATAGAGTCATGCATGATTCCTCGAGTGTAGAACTCATACATTTCTATTTTGGCCAGTTTTGGCTGGCCCGTTTGCTGAAGAAAAAGGGCAGACCATCCCTGAGCCTTAAGTCTGGCAAGGAGGGTTTCCATGTCGGGGCCTCCTAACCCAGTGATGACACAGCCTCGGAGGAGAGAGCGCCATTGGAAGTGAGTAAAAGAAGGGGAATGTGGTTCTGGAGTTGCAGCAGGAGTGGGCTCAGACTCACTTTCAGAGGAGGAGGCGGCAGATGGAACAGGTGAAGGAACCCGTTTCTTTTTGGGAGTGTTACGGGGTCTCGAGGTAGTGGGGGTGGAGAGTCGGAGTGAAGGGTTTCTTCCATTGTATTTTTCTGTGAAAGGGGTGAGGAAGCCATGTGTTGTTTGATGCGGTTCAAAATAGTTGGTTCAAATATAGGCGAGGAGAAGATGAAGAGGAAGAGGTTTTAATGTTTTGGGAGAGGAAGAGGCGTGTGAGAAAAAGGCGTCAGTGAGGGGATTGATTTGATTTTTGGCGGCACCAGTATTAAATACACTGACATAAAGTAGATGAGAAGAGAGAGGTATGGGGTACCTGATTTCATGTCTATTTCTTGAAGAAGAATTGCATAAGAATTGTTACCTGGTTTAGTTTCATGGTCCATTCGTTGGGTTGCTGGAGGCAGTAATCCTGCACATAGAATCACATATCATGGCATTCTTTATGTTAAAGGAAATACACATTTTATGGAAATATTTACCAGAGGACCTCCTGTGTTTGGTTGTAAGTCCTAGTCAAGCAGTGCGCGGAGTTCATACAATTTTAATCATCCCCAAATCCAACCTAATTTTTTCGAAACGTTCCCTCCTTAAGGCCTTGGTAAATATGTCAGCAATTTGATTTTTGGTAGGACAAAACATTATAGATACTAGACCTTTTTCCACGTTGTCACGAAGAAAATGATGTCTTATGTCTATATGTTTGGTTCTTTTGTGTTGTACGGGATTTTACTCTATGTTAATAGCACTTGTATTATCACACAAAATAGGAACGCAGCCAACATCCATTCCAAAATTTGACAGTTGTTGCTTGATCTAGAGCAATTGGGCACAACATGAACCAGCTACCACATATTCTGCCTCAGCAGTGGACAATGCTACAGATTTTTGCTTCTTGGTGGACCATGAAATTAAACATGTTCCAATGAAATGAGCCATACCAGAAGTGCTTTTTCTATCCACTAAGTGACCAGCATAATCAGCATCAGTGTATCCAACTAGATTGAAATTACTACCCTTAGAGTACCATAGTCCTAGGTCAGAGGTACCTTTGAGATACCTGAGAATTCTCTTTACTGCTTTCAGATGTGAGTCTTTGGGATTTGATTGATACCTAGCACAGAGTCCTACACTGAAAACAATGTCAGGTCGACTGGCTGTAAGATACAACAAGGAACTAATCATACCTCGATAGAGCTTTTATTCTACAGATACGCCTTTTTCATCCAATTCCAGTTTGGTGGCAGTGGCAATTGGTGTATCTATGTCTTTAGCATCTTCCATTTTGAACCGCTTGAGGAGTTCTTTCACATATTTTCTTTGATGGATCTAGGTTCCATAAGCGGTTTGCTTGAATTGCAACCCTAGAAAAAAATTTAGTTCCCCCATCATACTCATTTCAAATTCTCCATTCATAAGATTTGCAAACTCGTGAGTCATGAGCACATTCGTGGAGCCAAAAGTTATGTCGTCCATGTACACTTGTACAATTAGTAGGTCCTTTCCTTGAGTCTTCAAAAATAGGGTATTGTCAATTTTTCCTCTTGTATGACCATGAGCCAGAAGGAATTTTGACAATCTCTCATACCAAGCTCGAGGAGCCTGTTTCAGTCCATATAGTGCCTTATCCAGTTTGAACACATGATCAGGATACTCAGGATTCTCGAACCCAGGCGGTTGTTTCACATAAACTTCCTCTTTCAAGTAGCCATTCAGGAATGCACATTTTTACATCCATTTGATACAGGGTGAATTCCTTAAAGGCAGCAAATGCGACGAGCGGTCTAATAGCTTCCAGTCTCGCCACTGGAGCGAACGTTTCTTCATAATCAATACCTTCTTCTTGATTGTATCCTTGGACTACTAATCTTGCCTTGTTCCTTGTAACTGTTCCATGTTCGTCCAGTTTGTTACGGAATACCCACTTCGTCCCAATAATGGTTCTTCCTTCTGGTTTAGGTACCAGATGCCATACTTTGCATCTCTCAAATTGATTCAGTTCTTCCTGCATAGCTAGAATCCACTCCTCATCTTGCAGAGCTTCCCCTATCCTTTTGGGTTCTATCATGGATACAAACGCCTGAAACACACACTAGTTCTTCATCCCTGATCTGGTAGTTATTCCAGATGTCAGTTCTGTGAGAACACTGTCTAGGGGATGCGAGTCTTGGTACTTGTAATTTTTTATCACAAATCCTTGAGGCTGTTCATCCTGTGTTGTGACATTTTGATCAGCTCCTGGGTCCGTAGGTTGAGAGTCAGCTTCTGTAGTTCCCCCTTTCTGTGTGCTCTATTCTTGGACAATGAGTGGAACAGTTGGTCTATCCTGTTCCTTTGATCTGTGTTCTATTTCATAGACATCCTGCACATCATTCTCAAGAAGACCATAATTCTCATCAAAGACAACATGAATGCTTTCTTCAACACAGTTAGTTCGCTTATTTAGTACTCTATAAGCTTTACTATGTGAAGAATAACCTAAGAAAATTCCCTCATCACTTCTAACATCAAATTTGTCCAAATTGTCTTTACCATTATTATGAACATAGCATTTGCATCCAAATGTTCTAAAATGGGAGATATTTGGTTTTCTGCCTTTGAGTAATTCATAGGGAGTTTTGTTTAGTAAGGGTCGTAGCATACATCTGTTGAGAATATAAGTAGCAGTGTTTATGGCTTCAGCCCAAAGATTTCTAGCCACATTACTAGCTATCATCATTGTTCTAGCCATATCTTCTAAAGTCCTGTTTTTCCTTTCTACTACTCCATTTTGTTGTGGAGTTCTTGGAGCAGAGAAGTTATGATCAATACCATTGAACAGAATTCAGAAAATTTTGCATTCTCGAATTCCGTTCCATGATCTGATCTTATGGAAACTAGGGAAGTCTCTAACTTCTTTTCTATTTTCTTGATGAAAGTAGAGAAGATGTTGTAAGACTCATCTTTAGAAGCCAAAAAGAGGGTCCACGTGAATCTAGAATAATCATCAATGATAACAAACATGTACCTTTTACCTCCTCTGCTTTTTACTCTCATTGGTCCACACAGGTCCATGTGAACCAGTTCCAAGCACTTGGTGGAACTTACCTGGTTCTTTGTTTTGAATGAAGCTCTGACTTGCTTCCCCCTTATGCATACGCTGCATATTTTGCTATCTGAGAACTTGGTTTTAGGTAATCCTAGAACCATGTCCTTTGATGACAGAGTATTTAACTGTTTCAAACTGGCGTGTCCAAGTCTTTTGTGCCACAGTAGAGGATCATCCATCATTGCACTTAGACATTTAAGATGTTCTCCAGCCATTCCCATGATGTCAGCTTTGTACACGTTTTTATGTCTACTTGCAGTTAGTATTATCTCCTTTATATTTAATTTTTTGACCTTGCAGCCCTCTGATGTGAACGTTACTTTGTTGCCTTTATCACATAATTGAGAGATACTTAGCAGATTGTGCTTTAACCCGTCTACATGATAGACTTCATCTAAGGCACTTGACTCTTTTTGTCCAATTTTTCCGACTCCCACAACTGTCCCCTTTTTTCCATCTCCAAAGGCCACTTTTCCTCCTTTAATAGGTGCAAGTGAAAGAAACTTTTGTTTGTCTCCCGTCATGTGCCTTGAGCAAGCGCTATCCATCTACCAATGCTTGCTTCCTTTCACTGCCATCTGAAAAACAAATCAAGGGTTAGTCTTAGGAACCTAGACTAGCTTGGGTCCTTTCTTGTTATAAAAAGGATGAATAAGATCCTTTCTTTCCCATAGAGGTAATACGTTTCTTGACTTGTTTTTATCATTATTTCCATGCTTCCGACTATGCATATGAACTGAGTTTCTGTTTCTAGCGATTTTTGCGATTGGACATTCAGTAGTAGGATGGCCAATTTTACCACAGAGATAGCATAGATTAGTAGGGGTAATATCTTTAGGAAAAAAACCTATCCCAGCGTTCTCATTATGGCTTCTGTTTCCTAGGTGATTTACTATCCTAGATGACTGAGTCCATCTATTTGCTCTTTCCAGGTCTAACTTTAAGTTGGAGATTTGTTGGTTTAATTTTCTCACCTTTTCTTTTTCGCACAAGAACTCAATGTTGCTTCTTTTTAACTCACTTTCCATCTTTTGAAGTTCATTGCTTGTTTCACTTTTTCTTTTATCAGATATGGTTAACTTTAAAATTTCTGATTTTAGGTTCAGTATGAGTGAATCAAGTTGATTGACCTGTTTCTTCAATTGGTCTTTTATCTTATTTGCTTCGTCTAGACAATTTTTTACTTCAAGGTTTTCGTACTTTTGATCTGAGAACTCTTTTATCAGGTGATCCTTTTCATTTTCTACTTCTTGAAAGTCATCTATCAAACCATTTAGGAGTAAGATTTGCTTCTTTTTAGAGAAAAGATGCAATTTTTCTTTTAGTTCAGAGCAACTTACCTCAGATTGATTTTCTTCTTCGTGATCAGACTCCTTAGTAGCCATGAAGGAAGTTTCATCAGTAGTTTCTGTATCAGAATCATCTAGTCCTGATCCCCAAGCAACCATCATAGCGTAATTTTCTTTTTCCTTTTGCTTAGCAACCTTTTCTTTGTTTTCTCTTTCAGTCCTTTCTTTCCTCCACTCAATTTTCCATAGAGGACACTGTTTGATGTGGTGATAAGTCTTTCCGCATTTGTAACATCCAGAGTTGCTTTTGTCATCGGACCACTTCTTGTTTCCAGTGTCATTGGACCACTTCTTGTTACCTGTTTCTTTCTTGTCTTTCCCTTTCCTGTTTCTTTGGAACTTTTTGAAGTTTTTTGCTAGGAAGGCTATCTGATCTTCATCTAAGTCTGACCCTTCATCATCTGAAACTTCTTTGAGAGCCAGTGACCTTTCATCCGTGTTTACTTCTTTCTTTTGATTATCCATGTTCATCTCATAAGTTCTGAGATTTCCGACCAATTCATTCAATGTCATGGTTTCGATGTCCTTAGCTTCCCTGATAGCAGTAACTTTTACATCCCACTTAGCTTTTGGTAAGATCCTCAGGACCTTATCAACCTGTTCTTCAGAGATGAGCACTTTTCCTAGAGAAGCCAGTTCATTAATGAGTAGTGTAAGCCTAGCCATCATCTCATGTAATGTCTCATTATCTTTCATCTTGAAGGTCTCATATTTAGTATATAGCATGGCAACCCTAAATTTTCTGGCCTGAGCAGTTCCTTCGTGAGCGATTGTAAGGGCATCCCAGATTTCTTTTGCAGTGGAGCAATTTGAAATCCTGTTAAACTCTTCAGGACCGAGACCACAAATCAGTATATTTTTTGCTTTGGCGTTTTTCCTCATGGCCATCAAATCATCAGCATCGAACTCTCTTCTTTCTTTTGGAACATGTCTACCATCCACTGTTCGCATAGGAATAGTTGGTCCAACATGATCCGATCCCAGAGTTCATAGTCTTTGCCTTGAATGAAATCCTCCATTCTGGCCTTCCACCAAGCAAAGTGAGTTCCATTAAACAGAGGTGACCTCACAGATGATTGTCCTTCTCCGTTTCCAAGAGGGGGTGTAGTATTCATTATGATTGTTTCTTAGGTACTAGCCTTTAATAAGAAAACCTTGCTCTGATACCACTTGTTAGGTTTCCCCCTACGGATTTGCCTAATTATCGGAACATGTTATCTGACGTGTTTCAACGATGTAGAAATAACTGGGACGCAACAATTTTATGTGGAAACACCCAACTCACAAAAGGTGTAAAAACCACGACCTGTACCTCTACAGGATTTTCTCCAATTTTTATTAATTCAACATGAGCCTTCAACAATCGATTACAATATCTAGTAATCTAAACTTCACCACAATCTTCCTAGCCTATTTGCTACACATAACCCTCCCTAGGATTATGTTCCCCGTATCTTCAAGTTACCCTCAACTTGAAGATTACAACTAGATCTCAGTTTATACGTACTGAGGGAATACAATAATCAACTATTAAGATTAAAATATAAACTTTACGACATAAGCTTCTCAATAGTTTCTTGTTAAACCTATGTCGTGACTTTCTCTCTTTCTGCGCACCTCTGTCTTGATGGCTTGCCTATATTTATAGCTGCTCTTCCCCTTCTGTTCGCCTATAATTCTTGTAGTAATAATCCTTAGTAGAATCCTTTTTGACATATGTTTCCTTCTTCATTTAGTATTCCTCTTGTACTTCAAACTCCTACTTTGCATAGGGTTCACTTTGTTTAGACTTTTTGTTGGGTTAGAATATTATCTCAATCGGAATCCTTTTCAGCACTAACTAACTTTTTAATTGTCTTTTATTTCCTGAGCCTTTTATTCTCTTTTAATTGCTTCGAAGTTTGCCAGAGCTTAAGTGTGTGAAAGAACTTGGAATAACAACCTGTTTCATTTGCAGCCTGTCAATCATCAAAACTATATTGTCCCAACACTATTTCTCTTAAGTAAAGTGAACGAAAGAATTATATTTAATTCCCTTCAATCTCTAGTTTCAAGATTCAAGAACTAAACTTTCGGTATAAAAGAACCTCTTCTCAGTCCTCTCTGTTCTACTCCACTCTCTTTTTTCACTTTCTTGATAAGGTACATTGTTTATATCTTGAATAACATCGGTAGGGTTTGATTTTTTGGTTTAGATCAATTTATTTTCAAACTGTGAATACCCCCTAAACGTGGCCAATAAATTAACCAAGAATATTTTGGTAATAATATTTTAGATCCTCTTTTGTTTTTTAAACATGAAATATATGTCCTCTAAATTACAAATTGAACTCTTTTTTCCCCAAAAGGACCGCATTGTACTTCAAAAATGTTTTGAACTATTAAAGTGGAAATATAATCGGTATATAAATCTGCCCAAAGCAATAAGAAGCAGCTTTTATGGTCCATCTTTTGGTTTGTCTTGTGATACTCAACTCGCTTCGACAGATCCGCCACCGGAGAGAAATGTCGGATTATTTGCCTCCAGAATTGGTGGTTAACATCCTATCAAGACTACCGATCAAATCAATCCTTCGATACACAACTACTTGTAAGTTGTTGGCTTCAATACAGAAGCATTAGCAGGCTGGAAGAGAAGGAAGAAGAATACAGAGAAGAGAAGAAGAGAGAAGCAATTCTGTATATTCCCAATAATATCTCCAAATGAGTACAAATGGTCTTTTATATACAAGTAGTTACATTGACAACTGTCAATGTAACTAACTTGTTAATACACATTTAACTACTTCTAACAACCATGTAATACACTTAACTAATCCTAACAACCTCACTAACTAACTGATCCTACTTAACTAACTTGGACAATGACCTCTTCTCAATACTCCCCCTTAAGCTGATGGCTTGAAGAGGTTCTTAAGTCCAAGTTTGCTGAGTAGATACTCATGTGTTGTTCTTCCCAGACCCTTTGTTAATATGTCAGCCAATTGCTCCTTGGTTGAAACATGGTTGGTTTTGATCAGTTTTTGATTAATCTTTTCTCTTACAAAGTGGCAATCGATATCAATGTGTTTTTTCCTTTCATGGAAGATGGGATTTGCTGCAATCTGAATAGCAGCTTTGCTATCAACTGGTTGCTGAATCTGCACTCCCATTTCTTTTAATAACCCTGTGAGCCAAATGACTTCTGCAGTCTAAGATGCCATACTCCTAAATTCTGCTTCAGCTGAGCTCCTTGATATAGTGTCTTGTTTTTTTGATTTCCAAGACACTAGTGCTCCACCAAGCTTCACAATATATCCAGTCACTGATCTTCTTGTTTCCAAGCATGCTCCCCAATCAGAGTCACAATAGGCTTGTAGTGAACTACTACTATCAGCAGGCATGAATATTCCCAGTCCTGGTGTTCCCTTTAGATATCTTACAACTCTTAATGTTGCATCCATGTGAGACTTCTTGGGTTTGTGCATATATTGACTCAACATTTGAACTACAAAGGATATGTCTGGTCTTGTCATGGTTAAGTACAATAGTCTTCCCACCAACCTCTGATAGCTTGAAGGATCTTTGATCAACTCATCTTCAATACCATCTTTGTTTGGAAAGTATTCATCATATTCACTTGATGTTAGTTTTTGACTTACATCAATAGGAGTTGTAGCAAGTTTTGCTCCACTTAGTCCAGCTTCAGAAATCAGCTCTAAGGCATATTTTCTTTGACATATCAGGATCCCAGCTTGTGATCTGGCTACTTCAATTCCCAAAAAGAACTTTAGTTCACCAAGGTCTTTCATTTTAAATTGTTGTTGCAGGTCCTTTCTGGTCTAATTTATAAGTGTTATATTGCTACCAATCACTAGCAAATCATCCACATATACTAGAACAATCACCATCTCTTGATTAACTGACTTTGTGAAGAGTGAATAATCATAGTGGCTTTGAATAAAGCCCATCTGTAATAGAGCATTTGTCAATTTCCTGGTCCATTGCCTAGGAGCCTGTTTTAAGCCATAGAGTGACTTATTAAGTTTGCAGACCTTGTGATTCTCCCCCTGTCTAGCAAACCCCTCAGGAATAGTCATGTAAACTTCTTCAAGCATATCACCATTAAGAAAAACATTATGTACATCCATCTGAAAAATAAACCAGTGACAAGAAGCAACAATGGCTATTAAGGCTCTAACAGTGACCATTTTGGCCACTGGAGAGAATGTTTCAGAGTAGTCTAGGCCAGCTTTTTGGCTATAACCCTTGGCCACCAACCTGGCCTTACCTTTCAACCTCACCTGAGGATTTATACTTGATTTTGTACACCCACCTACATCCAATTGGTGATTTACCAGCTGGAAGATCAACTAAGGACCATGTATTGTTGTCTTCTAGAGAAGTAATCTCAGACTGCATTGCTTGAACCCAAAGTGGATCCTGAGAGGCCTGGTGAAATGAAGATGGTTCTGATATGGAAGAGTAAGCAACTAGAGCATGCTGATAAGAAGGATTAAGATTGGAGTAGGTAAT
Source organism: Solanum rostratum (assembly GCA_029948455.1). Classification (NCBI taxonomy): domain Eukaryota; kingdom Viridiplantae; phylum Streptophyta; class Magnoliopsida; order Solanales; family Solanaceae; genus Solanum; species Solanum rostratum. Next base: position 56,886,530 of record CM057047.1, on the reverse strand, counting down.
GTAGGAAGACAATGGATAAGAACAAGTGTTAGTGGTATGAGTAATAAAATCAGTCATCCATATAGGAGGATGTTTGATCCTAGATGATCTTCTAGGGACTATAGGAGCAATAGGAACAGAAGGTGAAGTAGTCACTGAGGGAGATTGGCTTGTAGATGAATTTATAGGTGTACAAGAGGTACCAGGGACAGTAGATGAAGTAGGAAAAGAAAGAGTAGTGGATTCTGATATAGAAAGATCAAGTACTGGAAAAATAGGAGTTCCAAAGGACTTGACATGTAGAAAAGGGAATATAGATTCCATGAAGACAACATGTCTGTTAACAAAGAAGGACTGTGAGTGAATATTATAAAGAATATAACCCTTTTGAGATGAGGAATAGCCCATAAAAATACTAGGGACTGCTCTTGGAGAAAATTTATCTGAGGCTTTTGTATTTGAAGCATAAGCTAGGCTCCCAAATACTCTAAGATGATGAAGTGGGGGGGGGGGGGTTTGATGAAACAGAAATTCATATGGAGACAAAAAATTAAGGATTCTGGAAGGGGTTCTGTTGATGAGATACACAGCAGCATTGACACATTCTCCCCAGAATTTTAAAGGGACACCAGCTTGAAATCTAAGTGCTCTAGCCACTTGTAAGATAGTTCTATGTTTTCTTTCTACAACCCCATTTTGTTGGGGAGTATATACACAAGAGGTTTGATGAGTAATACCAAGAGAAGACACAAGAGACTGAAAGTTAGAGCTTAGAAATTCACTACCATTGTCTGTTCTCAGGACTTTGACAGTGGTAGAGAAAAAATTCTTTATTCTTGTAAGGAAGGTTTTTAGAGCTACAAGTACATCAGATTTAGAAGTAAGAAGAAACAACCAAGTGAATCTAGTAGTCATCTACAATTGTGACAAAGTATCTTTTATTATTGTAAGTGGGGACCCTATAAGGGCCCCATATATCACAATGTAGTAAATCAAAAGTAGACTTAGTACCAGAATCACTTATAGGAAAAGCTAGTTTGGTATGCTTTGCAAGAGGACACACAGTACACTTGTGGTCTTCAGAATTGAGTTGTTGAAGTGGGATATGTCTTCTAATAACAGCTAGAGGAGCATGTCCCAATCTCCTATGCCACAGAGTAGTTGAATTAGGATGCTCAGAATTGCTCACTGTATAACAGGAAGAATGAGTAGAAGGAGAAGTGTTCCCTTTGAGAATGTATAATCCTTGCTCTTCCCTACCAATCCCCTTCACCAAGCCAGTGCAAAGATCCTGGAATATGCAGAAATCAGGAAAAAAATTCACTGAACACTGCAACTCCTTGGTTAGTTTAGATACAGACAATAGATTACACTTAAACTCAGGAAGATACAATACATTAGACACTAGTTGATCTTTTAATATACGTGATTTGCCAGTATGAGTAACTTGAGCTTCATCACCTGTGGGCAAGTGAACACAATTGTTTCCCAATTTCTGAACCTTTTCATAGTTATGTAGCAGCTCAACTTTAGATGTCATGTGATTTGTAGCTCCTGAATCTACTATCCATTTAGGATGATTTGAATTAGTATTTAGGTAAGTCATAGCACCTGCATTGGCTGTAGGAGTGTGATTACTATCTTCATTCCCTTTATTCAGTAGGTGAATTATTTGTTGATACTGCTCTTGAGTGAAATAAGGAGTAACTGTCCTTGCTGAGATGTATTTGAACTGTCTTTACGATTTTCTACCAGATTTGCATATTGAATCCCTCCTTTTCTCTTACTTCTAGGCCAATCTTATGGATAGCCAATAATTTTGTAGCAACTATCCTTAGTATGGCCATTGTATCCACAATGCTCACATATAACAGGCATCTTCTTCTGTGATTTATAGCTGTTGTTGTTGACTTTCTGACTGTAGCTTCCTTGAGTACTTGAACTATTCCCAAAGATGTTATTTCCTTGTGATCCAGTAGTAATAGTACCCTTACCTTTATAACCTGAGTTAATCCCTCCTTTTTGACTGAAAAATGCCACACTATCTACAGAATCACTTACCAAAGACACACCATTAGCTATAGACCTTTGACTTTCATGGTCTATCACCATTGAGTATGCTTTGTTTAAGGTAGGAATAGGTGACATCATCAAGATCTGACTTCTACATTGAACATAGGTCTCATTTAAAACCATCAGAAATTGTAACAATCGTTGGTAACCAAGGTGTTGAGCATAACTTTGAGACTCAGGGCAATTACAGCCAGGACAAGGCATTAGTGCATCAAATTCATCCCACAAATTCCTCATTTTGGAAAAGTACTCAGCTACTGACATAGTGCCTTGTGTTAAGGTAGCAATTTCTCTATGTAGGAAAAAAATCCTTGATCCATTAACAGTGTCGAATCTTTCTTTCAGATCTAACCACACTTTGTGAGCATAAGAAGCATAGATGATGCTACTCAATAACTCCTTTCCCACAGAATTCATGATCCAAGACAAAACCACAACATTCACTTTCTCCCATTGCTCATGCAAAGACATATCAAACTTATCTTTCGTATATCTACCATCTACAAATCTTAATTTGCTCTTGCCTAAAAGACCTATAGTCATAGATCGACTTCAAATTGCATAGTTTTCAGATCCAGCTAACTGAATTGAGATGAGTGAACTACCTGGTGTATCAGTAGGGTAGAGATAGAGGGGATGGTTATGATCAATCTCAATTAGACTTGAATTCCTTGATGTTGACGGAATTGAATTTGCATGCATCTCCTCAGCACTCGACATCTTCTTCTGGTTTAGATCTGTGATTACACCTGAAATTTTAGCTTCCTACTTCTCGGATTTCAGCTTCTCAAAGTTAAATTTCTTCGAATTTCAGCTTCTCAAGGAGTGATCTTCTTCAATTTGAGCTTCTCAAAGCTCGATTTTCTTCGATCTTCAGCTTATCTTCAACTTCGAGACAAGCTCGATTTCGATCTTCAGCTTCGAGACAAGCTCGATTTTTCTCCACTTTTCAGATTTACTCCCTTTTGAATCGCACTAGAACCAGTGCTCTGATACCATGTTGGCTTCAATACAGAAGCATTAGCAGGCTGGAAGAGAAGGAAGAAGAATACAGAGAAGAGAAGAAGAGAGAAGCAATTCTGTATATTCCCAATAATATCTCCAAGTGAGTGCAAATGGTCTTTTATATACAAGTAGTTACATTGATAGCTGTCAATGTAACTAACTTGTTAATACACATTTAACTACTTCTAACAACCATGTAATACACTTAACTAATCCTAACAACCTCACTAACTAACTGATCCTACTTAACTAACTTGGACAATGACCTCTTCTCAATATAAGTCATTGTATTTTCTTATTCCACTTAAAAAAGAAGAAAGTTCTGGTTGAGTAAGTTGAGTATACTTGCTGATGAGAATGGGTTGAACCCATTGAGGGAGTTGTATGTTTATATTTTCTTTTATATTATTAACTATATTGTTCTTGAATACCATTGTAGCGGCTTTTGCAATTGTTTTATATAGTTGCAACAAATATTTTCACACGGAAAATTGTATTTTCTCTTTCAATTTGGGGAACACTTACACACGTATATTTTACTAATATTCGTGTCATTTTAGAAAGTTTGAAATACTTCATAAGAATAGATGTGCAACACACATGTTCATAATTAATATGTTTTCTTATTTTCCTGAGAGGACTCAGGTGAACACCTCATGCCTCCTTAGATCACCACATTTATATTTATTAATTTTAACGGACAATTATATATTATGCTTAAATATAAGTTTGATCATAACCATCAGACTACATGTGCGGGGAACACACCCTAAACTAGTATTTTTATGATTTGATTTTTATCGATGAAATCTTCACAAGAGTCTGATAATTAAATTGCAACTTTATTTCTCATAGGTGAAGTGAATAAAAGAAGAAAAGGAAACTTTAACTATATTTAAGTCTGTCCAATCTGGTTTTAAGATTCAAGAACAGTATATCATATTTGTACCTTCTTTTTCTCGATGTGTTTCAAATCTTTGTATTAGGATCGATTGACTTATTTGTCCTTTTAAGTTAAAATTTTCTTCATCTGAAGAGTTACTCGGTGGAACAAATATAATTTTGTATTAGGACTAAAAAAATATTTTTCAAATAGAATAAATAGAGAATTGATGATTGTAATCAGCTTAAGTAACCTTAAGTAACCTAATATATCTTTAACATTCTCTAAGAAAAATATTTTCGTGCTATTCATCCTTCACAAAATACTGATCAAGATGGAGGCGTTACGGAAAAGAATCATGATCGAGATGGAGGCTGACCAACGAAATGAATGAAGATGTAGATCAACTTGTGATGGAATAGATAATATTGATGAAAATCCTGACATTGATAGCCTACTCATACTAATATTCTGCTCTTACAAAATGCTATAATTCATAATTGTGTGAAATTCTGTTTTTCGTTTCTGTTTTGAGATTGCAGTACAAATTATTGCTTCAGTTAGGAATAAACCAATTTTAGACTATCAATGCTTGTTTTTCTTTTAATTTATTGATACAAGTCATCTGTCAATCATTTGAGTATAATCGACTAGTTTAAAGTTACTACTGAATTAATAATATTTTCTTTAGAGTTTGCTCGACAGTATATGCAACTAAATTTTCAGGAAACTGTTGTAGTAATCACTAACTAGTACTATAATTAGGCAGTAAATACCTACATGTTTCAAAATGCAGAGCTAGAGAAGCTAATCCAAATGAACTCAAGAGGCATGATTATGCGTTTGTTGTTATATAGTGGTTCTGTGTGTCAAAATATATGTTTATAGTTTTTATAGAGAGAACCTAGAGTTAAAACAACCTCTAGTCTTGTGTTTGGGGATTCAGACTCTCGCTTTACATATACATAAAAACTAAAAACATATAATATAATATTTTGATGAGAGTTCGGGTGAACATCCTCTAGAGTCAGGGTTGCTTATAGAATAACAACCTATGACATCACAAACTATCATAATGATGTAATTACCACATTTATATTTATTAATTACACCAAACAATTATTACCATTTAACGTAACTTTGGCCATAATCGTCAGACTACGCGTGCGAGGCACATGTACACTAAAACTGCGATTCATTTAATCTGATTTTTATCAGTGAAATCTTCACAAGAGTCACATAATGAAATTGCAAATTTCTCATAATTTGGTGGATGACACTTTTGCTTTAACCGTCTTTGTTACTACAAAAAAAAAAAAAAAAACTACTCCCGAACTGAGAATTGAGTAATTAAATTTTATTTTGTTTAGCTTTTAGTGATATGAATCAGCAAGATTATTCTATATATTACTTAAGTTGTGTTGTTGATTTATTTTTATTTTACTTTATTAATAATATTGTTGTAGTTGTTTTATATTGTTGCAACATAAATTTTCACAGGGAAATTTTATTTTCATTTTCAATTTTAATTTGGGGAACACTTACACATCTATATTTTACTACAATTCATGTCATTTTACAAAATTTGAAATACTTGATAAAGATACATGTGCAACACACGTATCCATAAATAGTAAAATTTAATATTTTAATGAGAGAATTTGGGTGAACAATCTCGAGGTCCCCCAGATCTATCCCTACTTATAGAACTACAATTCTATGATATCACAAATTGTCACTAGATTCGGTGAAAACCCTTGAGGTCCCCTACATCAGCCCCTATTTATAGAACTACAGTTCCTATGATATCACAAATTGTCATGATGACTTAATTACCACATTTATATTGATTAATTATAACAAACAATTATTACGTTTAAACATAAGTTTGACCATAACCGTTAGACTACATGTGCGACGTGCGTATTTGCTAAAACTAGTATTTTCATAATCAGATTTTTATCAGCGGAGTCTTCACAAGAGCCACATAATTAAATTGCAACTCTATATCTCTTAAGTGAAGTGAATAAAAGAATTATATTTAATTCCCTTCAGTTTGGTTTCAAACTATTAGTATAAACGAACCTCTTTTCAGACCTCTCTATTCTACTCCTCTCTTTTTTTTTCACTCTCTTGAATAAGGTACATTGTCCACCAACTAGTCTTTTTCCATTGTATTTCAGCACTGAATAATTTTTTATCTTTCTTCTCTGTTTGTTTTTTGTGTTGTAATAGGTTCTTGACTCACAAAGTTGATACAATGGGAGTGATTACTTATACGTCTGATCAAGTTCGTGAAGAGGATTTAATTCATTGTAATGTTTGCAAAATCCAAATAAGATTCATCAAGGACCACCTTGATATCGTACAAATTTTTCTCATTACTCTTTCTGCATCAGTTTTATCTTTCATTTTTGAATATACTGAGTTTTTCTCATTACTCTTTTGTCAATTTTATTTCTTTATGGTGTTTAAATAAAGGGAATGATGTTTGTGATGTTCTACTGTTAACCATGAATTTTCCTTGCAGATCTTTGAAAACTCTGCATTTAGGATAATCTTGAATTAGTTTAATGAATTTTACTTTACCACATTTTTAATTAGTAAAGTACATGAAAATAACCTCTCTGCCTCTACGAGTATGTTGTTGTTGTATGTTTTCAATGAAAAAAACTATTTTGTATTGTTTTGATGAAATTTTATCTAATATTCTTGTCAATTTCGAAAGTCTGAAATACTTGATAAGAACATACGTGCAATGCGCATGTCCATAACAAGTACAATTTAATATTTTGCTGAGAGGACTCAAATGAACACCCTCAGGCCCCCCTAGATCTTCCCTAGCTTATAGAACTACAATTCCTATGACGTCACAAATTATCACAATTATGTAATCACGGCATTTATATTTATTAATTATAACAAAAAATTCTTACGCTTAAATATAAGTTTGATCATAACTGTGAGACTGCATGTGCAAGGCGCGCATACACTAAAATTAGTATTTTTATGATCTGATTTTTATCAATGAAATCTTCACAAAAATCTGATAACTAAATTGCAGCAAAAACAAAGAGAGTTTTTCACTATGAAAGAAAAAAAGAAGTTTACAATCCTTTCAAGCCCCTATGGCTATATTATGGGTTCTCTATGTCCTCTAGAATCCCAAATAGTATTCTCTATATAAAGATCCCAAATAGTCTCAAACCTATAAGGAAAAGGTTTAAGATTTAAGAACTGAACTTTCAGTATTAAAGAACCTCTTGCATTGTCAGTCCTCTCTGTTCCACTCCACTCTCTTTTTTCACTCTCCTGAATAAGGTACATTGTTCATCAGCTTTTTATAGTGAATAATCTGTAATCTTTCTTCTCTATTTGTTTTTTATTCTATAACAGATTCTTGAGTCACAAAGTTGATACTATGATGGTGATTACTTATACACATGATCAAGTTCGTGAAGAGGATTTAATTCATTTTAATGTCTGCAAAACGCAAATTGGATTCTTGAGGACCACCTTGATATTGTAATGATTTTTCTCATCACTCTCTCTGCATCCATTTTGTCTTTCATGTTTTGGGGATTAATGTGAATTTATATTTTCATTATTTTTCTTTTGTATGCTATTTCTCTTTCTCAATTTACCTTTCTTTAAATTTTTTAGATACATTATATTTTGGTTTTTTGTTCCTTTTTTGACTCTAAAAACTTAACAGAACAATGATGAGTTGTTATTAAGCATAAAAAGAGGGCGATACCATTTACTAACTCAATTCTTATATTTTCTAAAAGAATCTTGCAGTTTTCAAAGTAATATATGTTTGAATGAGGTCTAATTCAAAATTTTAAAAAAGTTCAACACAAAGTAAAGAACTACAAAATAAAGAAAAAAAACACAAGAAATTTAACAAGGTTGAATGGAGCACGGTAAAAATAGGAAGAAATGCTCAATGCTGCATAATAATGCAAATTAAATTTAGCGAGTTAAAGATATATTGTTCGTTTCTCAATCTCGTTCCATTTTCTTTGTTATCAACAAAATGTCCAGATCTTGAAATAATAGCTGTTAAACTTTGCAGATATTCTTCTGCTGCTTCATTTAATTTTGCAGATCTCTTGCCTACTCATTAGAGTTTAGACAAAAGATGCAATCTTAAGAGAAGCCAAAAGCCCAAAATCATACTGCAAAAGAAAACTCAAAGGCTAACATGCCCCACTATTCAAGGGGAAGCAAGTCTTTTGGCATATGAATGGGTCTAAGTATATTGCGAGAAGACCTATTTATCACTCAGCTTCCCCTGCTTATATATGTTTTACCATATGCATGCAGTAAACCCATTCCAATTCTAACAATGAAATTCAATTTGGATTTCTCAATCATGAAGTTATTTCGCGAATAACAATACTCTAGAAACTGGACTTTGTTCATTGAATATGTAATGAGAAATTACAACATTTTGAACTTAAGAACTAGATCAATGGTTACAGAGATACCACAACACAGAAACGGCAGAAATTTCCATAGACCTATATCATCTTTTGGTTTGTCTTACTCTCGAAGTCGAAGAACAGTGATACTCAGCTCGCTTCGACAGATCTGCCGCCAAAGAGAAATGTCAGATTATTTGCCCCCAGAATTGGTGGTTAACATCCTATCAAGACTACCGATCAAATCAATCCTTTGATGCAAAAATATTTGTAAGTCGTGGTATTTTTCTCATTTGTAGCCCTATCAAGACTACCAATCAATTCTCACAAATGTAAGAAAATACCATGACTTACAAATGGCTGTGCATCGAAGGATTGATTTGATCGATAGTCTTAATAGGATGTGAACCACCAATTCTGGAGACAATTAATCTGACATTTCTCTCCAGCAGCGGATCTGTCAAAGCGAGCAGACTATCACTGTTCTTCGACTTCGAAAACAAGACAAAACCCTAAAATCTAACAACTGATCTAAACCACAAATTCCACAATCTTATCACCAAACCCATAGAGAGTCCTTCCCTGTCTCTTAAGGGCATAGACAACATCCATAGCCGTGACATTGTTTCTCCTAACATGTTCAGTGTAGGTGAGAGAGTCTTGAATTACATTCTCCAAGTAGATCTTCAAGACTCCACGGGTCTCCTCATAGATCAGGCCGGAGATACGCTTCACACCACATCTACGAGCAAGCCTGTGAATAGCTAGCTTAGTGATGCCCTGGATGTTGTCTCTTAGAACCTTCTTGTGCCGCTTGGCTCCTCCCTTTCCCAATCCCCTGCCTCTCTTTCCATGACAAGACATTTTCAAAGAGAAATTTGAAGAAGAAGAAGAAGTTTCTAGGGTTTTGAATAGGGTGAAACAAACTCTCTTGGTTAAAATTCTTGTGCGATTTGGTGGATTTATATTTGGTGGCAGGTTAAAATGTGGCAAAGTAGAAATCGCAGCCGCTAATTATTTGGACATCGATGGACGATAATGTCGATCCATGTTAGAGGTAGAAACTTAATATGAACCATTGATTGGAAGATCTAGGGATGTTAATTGATCTAGTAAAAGTTTCTCATTAAATGTGAAGTGTAGATTTCGACTATCAAGATTTTACCTTTTATATTTTGATAGTCAAAATAATTTATTTGTCATAATCTTTTTCCATATATTTTAAATTTTGGATTGTTAATAATTATTCTCTCCATTTGAAAAAGAATGAATTATATTCCTTTTTAGTCCATGTAAAAAACAATGATCTATATTCTTTTTTTGGCAACACTTTAGTCCAACTCGCACATGACATGTTTAAACCCACAAGATTAAAGGACATTTTAGTGCATTTGACATAACATTAATTTAGACTGCAAGATTGAAAAATCTTCTTTATTTTTTTAAATTAAGTGGCAAGTCAAACTAGAGTTTTTTTCTAACAGAGGAAGCATGATTTATCTAATTTTTTTTTTTAAAAAAATCTCTATTTAAAATCAACAAAAGATAATATAAACATATAATATTGTGTATTGTTGGAAAAGTCGCAACCACTAGAAAATCACAATTCATAGAAAAAATTAGCATCTCACTCATAAAATTCACAAAAAGTCATATCCATTCCAACAGTACCCATTCAAGGTGAATTTTTGTTTGTTTAATTAAAAATATTGGGCCAGTGGTCCATTTTATTCAAAATAGAAAAGTCTGATCTGTTACAATGACCCGGAGGCCCAACACCTCCAGATATTTTATGAAGACCCTAAGAAAAAGGGTTCTAGAGTTCTCTACGCATTTCCTCTTCCTAGCCTCTTTAGTTTCGAGATGTGGTCTCCGTCTTCATCAACAGGTTTCTTCCGGTTCCAAAAATGGCCGCACTCGTTGCTCTCCTCTTTCTGTCATGTCCGATGCTTTTGTAAGCTTCTCCATATCATCGCTTTTTCTTTTGATATCGAATTCCGGCACTGATTTGCTCTAAATCCCAGGATTCCGTGTGATGCACCCCCTTGGCTGCCATCACAACATTTGGAAAGGACTTTTTGCTTCACTATGAAGCTGGATCTGTAAGTTAACCACCCTTTGTCGTTGTTGCTATGTTGATTTTTTTTGTTTCACTCTTCCCCATCGCATTCTCGTCTCAGCTCCTGGTGTTCTCGATCCCTTGACCTGCACATTTCTCCTCATTGCTGCTGACTCAGGCCATCCCTTTTTGGTTCTCTTATTCACAACTTTTGAAGGATGCACTAACAAGATTCAAGGTGAAAAGGTGCTCTTCAAATTACATCTTTTTTTCTTATGTCAAAACACTTCATGCCAAAATTAAAAACTTGTCTCTCTACATGAATTGAGTAGGCGTCTACTCTATCGTAAGTCCCAACCATTTTTCTTAATTCTCATTATTAACCATCTCTGTTACATTTTTTGTCTGGTTTGCTACTAGCGTTTTTTCCATTCGTTTTCCAGTAGTTTGTTATGATTTTTTGTCCATGTAACAGTTGAACATATCGTGCAAACAATGGGATGGATGTTTTTGGTTCACTATGATGAATTTCCGGAAGAGGATTTTGTCCTTTGTAAAGTATACAAAACCTGAATTGGATTAGTCCAGGACTTCATTGATGACGTATGGATTCTAACTCTATCCGCATGTTTCTTGCATTTAAATTATTTCGTTGTTCAATTGAATCGTTGTAAATTATAATCCATTATGCATACCTCTTGATGACATTGCTTGCAGTTTTTGTCATGTTATTTACTCTAGCACAAAAATATAGCTATAAGTTTATTTACTATAATGATGTAACATTGAGCAAAATGAGGAACATGCTGGAGGTGCTAATCAATAGGGTCCTAATGACCAAAAGTTAGGCCAAAGTGAGGAGGATTGTTGAAACATTGTGAGAATTCCATCAATGTGCGATTCCTTTCATTCATCACTCCTTCACATTCAAACATAAATATTAATTAATCTATGGTTCCATTATCTGTTATGGTAAAATATACCCGAGTATATGACTTGGCGATGCTATATTATTCCTGTTGATTTTCATGTTATCTTTTTGTAGGCTTATTTCTTACCAGTTATTTCTGGGCAAGTTTGATGTGATGGATATATTGTTGAATATTTCCCAAAATAGAAAAGTTAGAAAAAAGTCTTCGATATGTATACTACACAATTTAGCATGGGACATTATGCACATGTCCATGACTAGTTACTTATGTATACAACATAACCTTTTGTTGTGAGGGTTCAGGTGAACACCCTCAAGGGCCCCTAGATTTACCCTTGCTTAGTGAATTACAATTTCTATGGTATCACAAATTGTCATAATGACGTAATTAGGACATTTAACATGTATTAATTATGACACAATTATTACGTATAAATGTAAGTTTGACCATAACCATCAAACGACACGTGTGATGCACGTGTACGCTAAAGCTAGTATTTTTATAATTTGATTTTTATCAATGAAATTTTTACAAGAGTCACATAATTAAATTGTAACTCTATTTCTCATAAGTGATGTGAATGAAGGACGTAAAGGAAATATAATTATATTTAAGTCCCTAATCTGATGGCAAAATTCAAGAACTGATTTTTTAGTATAAAAGAACTTCTTCTCGGTCTTCTCTATTCTACTCAATGAATAATCTTTGATCTTTCATCTCCATTGATTATGGGGGATCCAAATCGGAAGCTTTGTAGAGTAATATCTCAGTTATTTGTACTTAAGAAAAATCTAGATGCTCTAGAGTATTAGACATTTTAGATAAATTATAGAATAATCTAGAATTTTGTTAGATAAAGTTATCTAGATATTTCTTGAAGATATATCTAGAATGATTTCTAGAAACATCTCTACACAAGCATAAATAGGAGTGGGAATAGTCATTTGTAATCAACCAAATTAAATTAAATTCAAGTAGTATTCTCTCATAACAAATCTTCCCATTCTTTAGTTGAATCTTCCGATCTTAGTTAATGATCTTGGACTATCAGAATGGTCTCTAGATTATACTTTTCTTCTGTTATATTTCTCTACATGGTATCAGAGCCATAGCCATATATTGGCTTGTGGATTTATTTATGTTGGGATGTGGAGCCTGATTAATATGTAAATGTGGAACCTGAATTTTAGGTTGTACTATTTTTTTTATTATTCTCCGTCTATTCTGTAACAGTGTTATTTATTAATATAAATACTGCATCACCGTGGAGGTTACCCCACAAGGTGTTACCACGAACTGTTTTCTCTCTCTAGGTATACTAAAATTTCTTAATTCTTGAATTGTTCTTCGAAATCACTAGGTGTAGTTGTAATCGATCCTAACAACTGGTATCAGAGCATAGGCGATTCAACAAGATCACTGAATATGGATAGTTCGAAGCTTGGAATTGAGAAGTTTGATGGATCTGATTTTAGTTTCTGGAAGATGCAGATCGAAGATTATCTTTACCAGAAAGATCTTCATGTACCCTTGACTGGGGAAGCCTGAAGCCATGGCAGAGGATGTGTGAAAACTCAAGAATCGCCAGGCGTTGGGCTGATCCGGTTGACTTTATCTAGGTACGTGGCGTTCGACATCGCAAAGGAGAAGACCACATCATATTTGTTGAAGGCGTTATCAAATATGTATGAAAAATCATCGGCGATGAACAAGGTATATTTAATGCATAGGTTATTCAATTTATAAATGTCCGAGACTAGATCTGTAGCGGATCACATAAACGAGTTCAATATGATTGTGAGTCAACTGTGTTCTGTGGATATTAACTTCGAGGATGAGATTAAGACATTGATTTTGATGTCATCTCTGCCCGAGTCTTGGGATACTGTTGCTGCTGCGATTAGCAGTTCTCGTGGATCTAAGAAACTAAAGTTTGATGAAATTAATGATGTTGTTCTCTGCGAAAGCATTCACAAACGAGAAGTGGGAGATTCATCGGGCAGTGCTCTCAGCATTGACGGAAGGGGGAGAAACAAATCAAAAGGCCAACATCAACATGGCCGATCAAAATCAAAGAATCATGGAAAGTCTCCGACAGACCCAACGTGGTTTGTTGGAATTGTGGAGAGAAAGGGAATTACCTCTCAAGCTGTACGAAACCAAAGAATAAGCAGAATAAAAAATCTACAAGTGATAATAATTCTGTAAATTCAGCGGAAGACATTGGGGATGCTCTGATTCTCAGCGTGGACAGCATAGTTGAATCCTAGATTCTGGATTCTGGTGCATCTTTTCATTCTTGTTCAAGCAAGGAATTGTTTTAAAATTTCAAATCTGCATATTTTGGAAAAGTGTACCTTGCATATAACAAACCCTTGAAGGTTGAAGGAAAAGGGGATATTTGCATTAAGACCCCATCCGGAAACCAATGGACATTGGAAGATGTCAGGTATGTTCCCGACCTTAAGAAAAATCTACTCTCTATTGGTCTGCTGGATAGCACGGGCTATACAATGCAGTTTGGAAATGGTTCAGAAGATTATGAAGGGGTTATGATTGTTGCTCGTGGCACGGAAATTGGAACCTTGTACACACTGTTGGGTGTATGAATATGGTAGTTGTTGCTGAGGATGGTTTTGGTTCATGTTTGGGGCACAATAGACTTGGACACATGAGTGCCAAGGGAATGAAAATGATGGTTGCAAAAGGGGCATTGGAAGGTCTGAAATCAGTTGATATAGGTCTTTGTGAGAGCTATATTATGGGCAAACAAAAACGAGTTAGCTTTACAAAGACTCCGAGACAACCAAAGAAGGTGCAGTTAGAGATGGTTCATACAGTTGTTTGGGGGCCATCTCCAGTTTCATCACTAGGAGGATCCAAGTTCTATATCACCTTCATTGATGACTTCAGCAAAAAAGTTTGGGTCTACTTCTTGAAGCATAAGCCAGATGTGTTTGCGACTTTTAAAAAGTGGAAGGCTGAAGTTGAGAATCAGACTGGTTTGAAGATCAAATGCTTGAGATCTGACAATGGTAGAGATTACGACAAGTCAGTGATTAAAGCATTTTTGTGGTGCTGAGGGAATTAGATTGATGAGGACAGTTCCGGGGAAGGCAAGACAAAATGGAGTTGCTGAAAGGATGAACAGAACATTGAACGAACGTGCAAGAAGCATGAGATACACTGTGGGCTGCCTAAGATGTTTTGGGCAGATGCTGTCAACACAGCTGCTTACTTGATTAACAGGGGACCATCAGTTCCCCTGGAGTTCAAGATTCCAGAGGAGGTGTGGATCGGGAAAGAAGTCAAGTACTCACACTTGAGAACCTTTGGCTGCACAGGTTATGTTCATGTTGATCCAGATAAGAGGGACAAGCTTGATGCTAAGGATGTGAAGTGTTACTTCATAGGCTATAGTATTGACATGTTTGGCTACAGGTTTTGGGATGATGAAAATAAAAAAATCCTAAGACATTGTGATGTCACGTTTGATGAGTCTGTCCTATACAAACACAGAGAGCAGAAAGATTTAGAAACTACAAAGCCAGTGGGAGTTGATATTGAGTTACCCAAAGATGTTGCTGTAGAAACTCAACCAACTCCAAACACTGCTGCTGAAGAGTCTAAGGGTGAGCAATTGACGCCTGAGTAGGTGTTGAGGAGATCATCCAGAACTATCAGAACACCTGACAGGTATTCACCATTATTACACTATCTGTTACTGAGTGATGAAGGAGAACCCGAATCCTATAATGAGGCTATACAAGTGGAGAATTCAACTAAGTGGGAGCAAGCCATGGATGATGAGACGAGTTCACTTGAGAAGAACAATATGTGGGTACTGACAGAGTTACCTACGAGGAAGAAAGCTTTGTCAAACAAGTGGGTGTTCAGAATCAAGGTTGAGCCAGATGGTAAAAGAAGGTTCAAGGCGAGGTTAGTAGTTAAGGGATACTCACAAAGGAAAGGTATTGATTATACTGAAATATTCTCTCCTGTTGTGAAGTTAACTACTATCCAAATTCTATTAAGTATTGTTGCATCTGAGAATTTGCGTCTTGAGCAAATGGATGTAAAAACTGTCTTCTTACACAGAGATATAGACAAGGAGATCTATATGCAACACCCAGAAGGATTTGTTGTTCCGAGAAAGGAACATATGATATGCAAGCTCAATAGGAGCTTGTATGGACTGAAGCAAGCACCGAGATGGTGGTATAAAAAGTTTGACTCTTTCATGACCAAGAGTGGATTTAGCAGGACTGAAACGGATCAGTGTTGTTACTTCAAGAAATACACTGAGTCCATTGTTTTCTTACTCTTGTATGTGGATAATATCTTGATTGCAGGATCCAGCATGCGAGAAATAAATAGTCTGAAGGCAAATCTATCTTCAGCATTTGATATGAAGGATTTGGGTGCAGCGAAGCAGATTTTGGGGATGAAGATTTCTCAGGATAAATCTGCTGGCACTTTAAATCTATCCAAGGAGCAGTATATCGAGAAAGTGTTGGCCAGATTCAGGATGACGAATGCTAAGCCCAGAACTACTCCTTTGGCAAATCACAAGAGTTTGTCAAAGGAGCAGTCACCCAAGACAGCTGAGGAGCGAGAACATATGGCACTTGTTCCATATGCTTCAGCAGTTGGGAGTTTGATGTATGTTATGGTCTGCACCAATCCTGATATAGCACATGCATTGGGAGTTGTTAGCAGGTATATGGCAAACCCGGGAAAAGAGCATTGGGAAGCTATGAAGTGGCTTCTAAGATATTTGAAAGGTACATTAAATACTTCACTTTATTTTGGCAAGAATAATGTGGTTTTGAAGGGTTTTATGGATGCTGATCTTGGTGGTGATGTGGACTCAAGCAAGAGCACATCTGGGTATATTTACACCATAGGTAGTACAACTGTAAGTTGGATATCTAGGCTTCAGAAGTGTGTTGCTCTTTCATCTACTGAGGCCGAGTATGTGGCAATGGCTGAAGCTGGGAATGAGATGGTGTGGTTTGGCTAATTATCTGGAAGAATTGGGAAAGAGGCAAAGCGAGAAGATTCTTTACTCAGCAGTCAGAACGCCATAGAGTTAGTAAAGAACCCAGTCTATTATTCAAAGACAAAGCACATCAGAAGACGATACCATTTCACTCGTAGGGCAGCGGAGGATGGTCATATGTGTGTGAGAAAATAAAGGGTGCAAAGAATCCAGTAGACATGTTGACGAAATGTGTCGATGTTAGGAAACTGGGGTTATGCAAGACCTCAGCTGGACTTTTGTAGATGTGAGTTCTACAATGTTGTGATGCGGTAGGAAATATTGATGTTGTGATCACACTGTTTGAGAGAATACTGTTTTGGTTACCAGATCAGTCTCCAAGTGGGAGAATTGTTTGGATGTCGAGCCTAATTAATATGTAATGTTCTTTTTATATAATAACGATCTCGTTGTACTTTTTTTATTTTATTCTCCGTGTATTCTGTAACATTTGTTATTTATTAATATAAATACTGCATCACCGTGGAGGTTACCCCACAAGGTGTTACCACGAACTGTTTTCTCTCTCTCTAGGTTTACTAAATTTTCTTGATTCTTGAATTGTTCTTCGAAATCACTAGGTGTTGTTGTAATCGATCCTAACAATTTAAAGATTGGATTAGTGGTTGATTCAACTAGTATTTATGGATGGACTTTAGTGGTCGTATTAATGGACGGGGGATGGAGTTATTGAACCAATCCAATTACAAGGTATGAAAGACATGTATGGAATCATGCCTTGTGGGTTAGAATTTGTGGGATGTTGTCAATGGAAATAATACAAGTCCTCCTGATGACGGACCGGAGAATAGTAGTACATACAAGAAGTGGAGCAGATTAATGCAAAGGCGGAGTTCATCCTAAAGGGGTCATTCTTTTTTATTTATTTGATCATATAATAAAATGTAAATTAACTCTTGAAATATGGAGGACCCTCGATCATTTGTTCAATAAGAATAATGAAGCTCGACTACAAATTTTGGAGAATGAACTGGCTAACACATTCAAGGTAATCTCTCTGTTACCGAGTATTTCTTGAAGATTAAGAACTTATGTTCTGAGATATCTTTGTTGAACTCGAGGAGATATCTCTGACGCACGAATGAGAAGAATCATCATTCGTGGTTTTAAGCCTGAATATATTCCGTTTGTGACATCAATTCAAGGGTGGGCTCAACAACCGTCCTTTTAGAAATTTGAGAATTTATTGTCGTCACAGGAGTTAATAGCCAAACAATTGGCTAATGTATTTCTTCATGAAGTGAAAGGAAATGCTCTTGTAGCCAACAAGAGAAACTTTAAGGAAAAAGCAAGAGACACACCGTCTAATCAATTCACAAGTGGTTCAAGCCCACCTGGAAAGAAGGAGGAGTCTTTTAACTATTATGATAAAAAGCCTCTCAGATGCTATTGATGTGGCAAAATAGGCCACATAAAAAGATATTGTCAAGCTAAGGAGAGCAATGTGGCTCAAATTGAGAAAGCTATTGAAGAAGAAAAAGATAATTAGGGGAAGTGCTTCTTAGCTGAGGCTTGAGAAATAGATGCCATGGTTTCCATCAATCTTGAAGGAGATTGGATTGAAGATTCAAAATAAAATGCAATTGATCATATGGAGAAGGAAGACACTGTCTTCAGTATGAAGCAAGAAACTTTCGAAAATATTTATGCTGATGATATGAGAGTCAAAGAAGTAGATCCTCATGAAGAAGTGTCTGAAACTATATATACTAGTGGTGACCTTAATAGAGAAAGCATTGAGGGAGATGCATTAGAAGTTGAAGTCTCTGATCAATTATCATCCATATCAAAGTCAATCGTTGGCTTAGATCAGAAATTGGAGCAAATTAAGAAGATGAATCACAAATAGATTAAAAAAAACTGATGTTGAAGGCCAAGCTTTAGATAGAGAGAGAAATGACAAAGTATTTGAAAGCTCTGAAGCTGATAAAAATGTTATTGGATCTGGTGGTAGATCCTATTATGGTGGCGAGGCTTCGCAGGAAATTGCTGTTCAGATCGCCGCTAACTCAGATAAGAGAGTTGATAGTGATGAATTATTTTTATCATGGTGTTACATTGGAAGGAGAGGGTTTTAAACTATTGGACTCTGGAGATCCAAACCTTTTCAACATTGGTGTGTCTCCAAATAAAGAAATGGTCAAGAAGCTAAGAGAAAGGGGGAGTCTAATAACTCAACAAGGAGATATCTCACATAGATCAATTAAAAAGAAACAATCTTCATCACTTAAAGAAGCAAGAGGAGTCCGGAAGAAATTGTCTAGAATTTCACCAAGGAGTGACTCAAAGCTTCATTGGGATAGTTTAAAAAAAAAAACACTTTAAGGGGGAGTGTGAAAAATAAAGATGATTTTTTGGAGGTACAAAAGATCTTAGATATTTAATAGAACTCTCTCAAATTTTATAGAGTAATATCTTGGATATTTATACTTAGGAAAAATCTAGATGCTCTAGAGTATTAGATATTTGAGTTAAATTATAGAATAATCTAGAGTTTTATTAGATAAAGTTACCTAGATATTTTTTGTAGATATATCTAGAATGATTTCTAGAGACATTTGTAATCAACTAAAATTGAATCTAATTCAAGTAGTCTTCTCTCATAACAATGCTTCCTCTTCTTTAGTTGAATCTTCCGATCTTAGTTAATGTTCTTGGGCTAGCAGAAGGTCTCCAGATTATACTTTTCTTATGCCATATTTCCCTACAGGCATCTCCAACACCGGGGGAGCTTTCTTCTCCTTCAGATGAGCAGAAACCACCTAGTGGATTTGCCGTACCTGGCTGGGATGTATTTCACTATAGCCAACTTCAAAGGGAAACTAAAAGATCGAGGATACATGGGGCAAATGACACTTCTTATCCTCAGAAAAGAACAAGTGATCAAGGTTATGTGTTGGATGAACAGTATGGTTTGGTTCCATTTGGAAGCGATGTTCCTTCAGGTCCTGTTATAGTCAGTCAAGCAAATAACAGGGTCGCAAGAATTTCTCTGCGACAGCACCATTCTGGCCATGACTTCATATGGCGCGGATTATCGCCAAGAATGGAACATCTGTGTCTCGCGCTATCTGTTTTCCTGTTGGGGAAAGTATAAAATGTGAGATGTAAGTATTCTTGCACGTTACTTGTCTTTTCTTGAAGGAAATATCAGCTTTTTGAATTGCCTCTATGATTTAATTGATTTCTCAGCTTGTTGTCTCTGCCTCTATAATTTCTCATCTTGTTGCCTCTGCCGCATTTTACAACTATTAAAAGCAATACGGCACATCCATATAAATCATAGGGACAGAGACAACAATCTGAGAAATCTATTAAATCATAGATTAAAAGGCTGATATTTCCTTCAAGAAGTAACAAGGAAAGTACAAGAATACTTAAATCTCACATTTTATACTTTCCTCAACAGGAACACAGATATCACGAGACACAGATGTTCCATTCTTGGCGATAATGCCGCGCCATATGAAGTCATGGCCAGAATGGTGCTGTCGCAGAGAAATTCTTGCGTCCCTGTTATTTGCTTGACTGACTATAACAGGACCTGAAGGAACATCGCTTCCAAATGGACCCAAACCATACTGTTCATCCAACACATAACCTTGATCACTTGTTCTTATCATTTGCCCCATCTATCCTCCATCTTTTAGTTTCCCTTTGATGTTTGCTAGAATGAAATACATCCAAGCTAGGTAAGACAAATCTACTAGGTGGTTTCTGCTCACCTGAAGGAGAAGAAAGCACCTGCGGTGTTGGAGATGCCTGCTTCCATTTCTACTCAATGAATAACCTTTGTCTTTATTCTTTGAGAACATTGGCATAAGGCACATACCGGATTTTGCTGTGTAAGTTTCGAGTAATCCATTTGCGTATTATTTTTCGGCGGGGGGACGTCCTCCGGTAGGAATAGCCCATTGGTGGTGGCTGCCGCCATTGCCACCTCTTTCACAGCTAGGGCTTAATGTATTTTAGGGTTTTCTAGAGAGCGTTTTCATTATTTCCGTTCCAAATATTTTTTTAATTGGATGAAGATGTTGAGTTGGCTAAAAGAGAGAGAGTGCCAAACTAATGGCACTCTGCCGTGAAAAATAAAGAGATATCCTAATATCAGTCAAAAGATATCACTAATAGAGAGGCTATTTTCTTTGAAAACATAATAAAGTAAAATTCATTAAAATGAATCAAGTTTATCCTAAATGTTGAGTTTTCAAACATCTGCAAGAAAAAGTCATGGTTAATAGTAAAACATCATAAACACCATTCCCTTTGTATAAACACCGTAAAGAAATGAAATTGATAAAAGATGTACAAGAAAAACTCAAAAATGAAAGCATAACTGGTGCAAAGAGAGTGATGAGACAAATTTGTACGATATCAAGGTGATCCTCGATGAATCCAATTCGGGTTTTGCAGACAATACAACGGAGTAAATCCTTTTCACGAATTTGATCATGTTATAAGTAATTGCCACCATTGTATCAATTTTGTCAGTCAAGAACCAATTACAGAACAAAGAACAAAGAACAAAACGGGGATGAAAGATCAAAGATTTTTCACCAATGAAAAACAACAGAAAAATTGTAGCTGATAAACAATGTACCTCATTCAAGAGAATGAGTAAAGAGAGTGGAGTAGAATAGAGAAGACGAAGAAGAAGTTCTTTTATACTGAAAATTCAGTTCTTGAATTTTGCAATCAGGTTGGAGGGACTTATATTTCCTTTTCCGCTTTTATTCACTTCACTTATGAGAAATAGAGTTGCAATAATTTAATTATGTGACTCTTGTGAAGATTTCACTAATAAAAATCAGATTATAAAATTAAAATACTAATTTTAGTGTACACGTGCATCACATATGTAGTCTACTAATGGTTATGGTCAAACTTACATTTATACGTAATAATTATTTGTCATAATTAATACATGTTAAATGTGCTAATTACGTCATTATGACAATTTGTGACACCATAGAAATTGTAATTCAATAAGCAAGGGCAAATCTAGGGGTCCTCGAGTGTGTTCACCAAACCCTCTCAGCAAAAGGTTATATTGTGTATTAAGTAACTAGTCCTGGACACGTGCATAGTTTCCCGTGCTAAATTGTTTAGTATGTATATCAAAGTTTTTTTTGCTAACTTTTCTATTTCAGGGAATATTCAACGATATATCTGTTAGAAAAATGAGATTTTTCTAGATAGTCTTTAGTTTAATGGTTTTCTTTTCAATATTTCGTTTAGTTTGAAAAGAATGGTAGTCTTTATTTTATGGAATATATGTTGTAAAAAATTATAATAGTAATTGGATAAGTATGGTCCTTTACTTTTTGAAATGCTTATATAGCTATATGTGTATGCCTTTTGGGACAAGAAATATGAATGAAAGTATTCTGCCAAACCTCCCTTGTTCACTCTCAAAAGCTTTGTAAAGTCCAACATGGTATCAAAGCTCTTTTAAGGAATCTGTGAAGGCAAAAGGTAAGGTTTTCTCTGGTTCTTTTAAGGAAGAGCTCAGCAGCAGTAACATGACATCCAACAACTTCTTGGGTGCAGGCCTTCCTATGTTTACAGGAGAAAATTATCACATATGTGTGATTAAGATGAAGGCTTATCTCAAAGCTCTTAGGTTATGGGAAACAATTGAAAGTGAAGATGATCCTCTTCCACTTGGACCTAATCCAACAGTTGCACAGATAAAGATTATGAAGATGCGAAGTCAAGGAAACCAAAGGCTCTTACATGTCTTCATTTAACACTTTCAGATGTGATTTTCGGAAGAATAACGGCTTGTGAAACACCTAAAGAAGCATGGGAGAAGCTAAAAGAGGAGTTAGATGGAAATGATCGAGTGAAGACCGTCACACTCTTGACTCTCAAAAGAGAATTTGAGATGTTAAGGATGAAAAACGGAAACTTTGTGAAAGAGTATTCTGCCAAACTTATGGAGAATGTGAACAAAATATGGTTGTTTGGTGAATCCTTTCCAGATTCAAAGGTGGTGGAGAAGATGATGATAAGCTTACCAGCAAAGTTCGAGTCTAAGATTTTAGAAATAGAGGAATCTTGTGATCTAAAGACTCTATCTGTAGCGGAGTTGATCAACAAGTTGCAAGCTCAAGAACAAGGATCAAGTATAAGAGATGATGAAGTAGCTGAAGTGGCATTTCAGGTACAACATAAAGACAAGCGGCCTGTGAAGGACAATAGAAGAATAGAAGGAGATAAAGTAGCAAAAGAAAAAGCTAGAATCTTCAAAGAAAGGGAAGTTTCCACCTTGTAGCCATTGTAAAAGAACCAATCATCAAGAAAAGGACTGATGGTTCAAAGGAAAGCCATTGATTCAATGTACATTCTATAGAAAGATGGGTCATATTGTTAAGAACTACAGTGTCAAGTAGAGTCAATTATAACAACGCCATGTGCAACAAGCAAATTTTGTTGAGAAGTCAAAAAAGGAAGAAGAAAGCTTGTTTATGGCTTCTCATAAAGAAGACACAACCAACAAATCCTCAGTGTTCATAGACAGTGGATGTAGGAGTCACATGTCACACAATGAACTCTTGTTTAACACACTTGACAAGTCATTCAAAGCTAAGGTTAGGATGGGAAATGGTGAAACTTTAGATGCACATGGCAAGGGTTCAGTTTCCTTTCAAACTACACAAAATACAAAATTTATACATGATGTATTGTAGGGTTGGGCGTTTAGTCAGTTCGGTTTGGTTTACAAAATTCGATTCAATTTTTCAGTTTTTGATTTAGTGAAAATGTCAATCCAAAGCAAACTGAAATAAATTCTGTTTAGTTTGGTTTTTACAATTTCGATTTGGTTTTTGGTTTGTGAGATTAATTGAACAAATTCATTTTTAGTAGACTGGTACAATAGTACTGATTAGTGGTTACTATTCAACAAACAAAATAATTTTTGTTAGCAAGTACACGTAAATCGTGCCAACTGCACTACTCGACCCTCACAATGTTAGTAAGTACACATACTCCACCCTCACAATTTAGTTGACACACACACACTCCTGACTCCACTAATTCAAGCGAGTTCATAACATTCAAAGTGGCAACTGCACTACTAACTAGTCGCAACTGCACACCTTTTCCAGTTTCCTGCCAAGCAAAAAATATAGTCACTACTGCACTACTGCAGTGCTTTCAGTGGTAATTAAATTATAAATACGTTGTAACATGCCAACCAAATTCACAACTCAATTCAAGTGGAAACTGCACTACTGTAGTGCTTTAAAGGCCAACAAAATACGCAGAGCCAAAATAACTTCAAAACTGGCATCCACAGTGCTTTAAACTACAAACTGGCAACTAGCTGCAGTGCCTTGAATAACAATAGAAAATAACATAAAGAAACTGTAGAAACATCAGTTATGCCTTTTCCTGCCAAGCAAAATAAATATGTCAAATTCCTGCCCAACAAAATGAACAAAGTCACAACCTTTTCTCGTGATTTCTGTTGAAAAAAAGCCCAAAATCAACTCTTGTGGCATACATCTTAACCTGCAGTAAAATATCAGTTAAAAATGTTCAATATTTACTGCTCTATGCTAAATACAAACATTAAATAATGCTAGTCTCTATTCCCACAATATTAGCTTGAAAGTGATACAAACTACAACGTGAATTAAACGTAAAAACATAAATGGTGTTTTTTTACTTACCACACATCGCTAGTTGATAGATGTTACTACAAATCCACAATACTCAATTCATTTCCACTACAAGCCATATCTAGAAAAACATGAAAGAACTTTTTATTGTTATGAAACATACATAAAGAAATTATTTTTGATATAATGAATTGAAACTATATAATTCTTAGGTTCTTATCAAGTTAAGTTGCTCGAGATACTCCAAATCTTCCTCAATATTGATGGAATAGGCTCACTTCTAAGTCAATCTTGAAGACAAATAAGAGATTGCACAAGTTTAGGAGTTAATGAACTCCTAAATGGATCAAGAATGTGACTACCTATGCTGAATGCATGTTTTGATGCGACGCTTGAAATGGGAATGAGTGACACATCACGATCCATCTCCGCAAGAATGGGTAGTCTCAACTCATTAATTTACATTACATTAAAATATCAAACCCATCAATATCTTCGGTAAGATATCTATCCAATTCTAATTTACTACCTAAACTTCCACCAACTTCTTTATGTTTCTCAAATTGTTCTTTTATTCTCATTGTTCCTTTTTTTTGAAGGTTTCCATAACCACTCACAGCAAATGCGCTTGATGAGTTGCGAGATGATGCAGGTGAAATGATGGAAACAAAGAGTCGTTTGATGATTTCTTAACATAATAATCACTGCTTCAATTAGCTTCTCCTCAATTTCTTTTCCAAACATATCCACAATTGCAAAAGGAACATACTCAATCTAGTTACAGGGATCCAACACAGATGAAATAAAGATCATTTTATTCATTTTCTCTGTTTCACCCCATGTAATGACCTGGTTGGTCATTTTTGGCTTTATCTGTGGAAATTATTGGCTTACCCTCTTGTAAGTTGCTTTGGGCCTAATTCGAACTATCTGTATGATTGGAATTGAAATCCCGAGTTTTAAAAGTTGAAAATATAAGTTTTGGCATTTTTGAAAGCTTAAGTTGTTGAAAAAGTGAGTTTTTATGTCATTCCGAGTTTTGGAGGTTGGATCAGGGATCCGCAGATTCCATTATCAAAACTGAAATATGGGAAGTTGCATAACTGAATTCGGAGTTAAAATGAGGTTTTAGGCCAAAGTTATGATTATAGTCATTTCCGGAACCAAAGTTTGACTTTGGTCAACATTCTGAGTTCGGAAGCTCGAATTGGAATTCAGACAGTTCCAGTAGTTTCGGATGGTAAAACTAATGCTAGAAATGGTCTCGTTATCATTTTTGGAGTTGCCAAGGGCAATTTTTAGTATTTTGAGCTATAAACTAGTTTATTTGACTTGCATTGATATATGTGTCGTCGAGACCTCGAAATCGAATTTTGATTATATTGTTGAGTCTGTAACGCCATTTCCGATATGAATACATGTTTATTTTGTGAATTTGGATCCTAGATGGATCTGGGGTCCGTTTTAAGATTTTGCAATTACCAGTGTGAAGCATTTGGTGCAGCCCCATTTTCTTCTCCGTGTTGGCGGACAAACTTCCGCATTCGCAGAGGTATAGTTTGCTTTCTTCTCCACATTAATGGATAATTATCCTCGATCACGGAGTACATTTTACCTGAGTCAGTTTTAAAGACGTAAAATCACCATTTTTACTCCATTTTCAATTTTCAAGCTTTGAGTGGCGATTTTTGAAGAGAGTTTTTGGGGAAATCTTTTGGGTAAGTGCTTCTAACATCGTTTTGATTAATTTTCATTTAAATGTTGTGACTAATTGGTGATAAGTGTGAGAGTTATGAGCCCATTTGGGGTACTTGTAAAGCTTGTTTTAATGACATCTGGTTTTTAGTGAGTTAGTGATGAGATGGGTTAATGTTGGCCTTGTGGTACTAGTTGATATACTTGGTATAGCCCGTTGAATGTGATGGCTATTGTACATTTTCTATCTTACATAGATTTTTTTTGGTAGTCAAAGATATTATATTATTTTCTAATATGCATCATTACACGTCAATAGCAGGGCACTTGTCCTACTAGTATAGTATGTGGAAGGAGCAGTAGTATTATAAATACAAGTAGCTGTCTTGTTCAGCATGCTATTTGTCGATTTTCTCTGTATCCTCACAAAAGCAGTTCCTCTTTGATCGGCTTCTAAGGTTCTTTGCAAAAATGCTGGTGGATCTTCCAGGGTAATTAGCGGGCAGAAGCTGTACATTCTTGCTCCCTCCTTGGCAAGAGCATCTGCTACGCTATTTGCTTATCTGTAGACATGGCTAATTGGGGGATTCCCCAATCGGAGAAGCAGATCCCTGCAATAAGAAATTATGTAAAACTATTTTGATTTCTCACCTTTGATGAGTGTTATAATGTTGTTGCAATCCATGTTTATTTCTTGTGGTGTTAGTTGTAGTCTTCTAGCTAATTGTAGGCCATGCACTAGGGCCAACTGTTCCGCTTTAATATTGTTGGTTTCTAGGGTGTTTCCCATATATCCCATATCCAATTCCCTTGGGTTTTCCAATGTCCCCCCCCCCCCCCCCCCCCCCTCCAGCGCCCTTTTTTGTATCCGTGTTTAATTTATAACCATATGTAGGAGGGTTCTGTTTTACATATTCAGTAAAAGACTTTTTCCTGGTGGAATTGTTTTCCTGACAATGCGAAATATTCCATGGCATGGATATGTGGAGTGTCTGTAGGGATTTTCTGTTGAGTTCCTTGGAACGTTACCTCATTCCTTATCAACCAAATATTCCATGCAAGGAAGGGAAAAGTGTCTTTCCAATGGATTTTTTGGTTTAGGGTGAATTCTAGGTTGCTAATTGTGGAAGCCAGTTTTGTTCCTCAAATTTGAGGATTTGGTTTAGCTTGGTATCCAGTTTTATCTTGAGTGCAAATATGATTGCAACCAATTCTAAATCATGCATTGGATAATTCTTCTCGTGAATCTTTAGTTGTCGAGAAGAATAAGCCACTACTTTAACATTTTGCATTAAGACATATCCCAATCTGACTTTAGATGCATTACAATAAATGGTGAAACCACCCTCTGTCATGGGTAAGGTCAAAATAGGAGCGGTATTCAATGCCGTCTTTAATTTTTTGAAACTCTCTTCACATCCATCTGAACACAAAAAAATCACACCTTTTTGAGTTAAACATGTCAATGGAGCGGCTATTGTTAAGAAACCTTCCACAAACAATCTGTATATCCAGCTAGTCCCAAGAAACTGCGTATCTCTGTAGGAGCATTAGGTTGAGGCCACTCTCAAACAACTTCTACCTTCCTTGGATCGACTTGAATCCTATCACATGACACCACCTGTCCAAAAAAGTAGTTGTTTCCAACCAAAACTCGCATTTTGAGAACTTAGCATAAAGCTTTCGTTCCGTAAGTATCTGTAATACAACTCTTAAATAATGTTCATGCTTGGCCTCATCTCTAGAGTAGACCAAAATATCATCAATGAATACAATCATAAACTGGTTTAAGTATGGCTTGAATGCCCTGTTCATGAGGTCCATAAATGTTGCAGGTGCATTAGTCAATCCAAAAGACATCAACAAAAATTCAAAGTGCTCATACCTGGTCCGAAAGACTATCTTTAAGATATCTTCGATCTTTAATCTCAGCTAATGATAATTTGATCTCAAATCAATTTTAGACTAGTGAGTAGCACCCTGCAATTGATCGAATAGATTATCAATACAAGGCAACATGTATTTATTTTTGATTGTTGCCTTATACAGTTGCCTGCAGTCAATACACATTCTCATTGTGCTATCTTTGTTTTTCACAAGTAACACTGGGGCGCCCCAAGGTGATACTCTAGGCCTAATGAACCCTTTATCAAGTAGCTCTTGGAGTTAAACCTTGAATTCTCTCAACTCAGTTGGAGCCATACAATATGGAGGCATAGAGATAGGTTGAGTGTATGGCATTGAATTAATGCTGAACTCAATTTCTCTCATCGGAGGTAGCCCAGGTAAGTCTTCTGGAAAGACATAAACAAATTCTCACACAATTGGAACGCTATTGATAGTAACATCCTCCCTTCGAGAGTCATTGATAGTAGAAATAAAACCAAAGCACCCATGATTAGTCATTTGACGTGCCTTTACATAAGATATTATTTTCCCTATGTTAGAGGAGTCATGCCTTTCCATTCTAAAGATGGTTCTCCAGGGAAATAAAAATGTACCAATTTAGCATAATAATAAACCAACACATAGATGTTAACCAATCTATGCCCATAATTACATCAAAGTCAGATAGCGACAAATCTGATAGAGAAACTACTGTGTCCTTGCCTTGCACAAATATAACACAATCTCTATACACTCTATCCACTGATTAATTAAGTCTCCCCTACTGGAGTCATAACCATATATAGCACGTTAAGAGTCTCAACTCGTCGTTCTAAAGATACAACAAAATATGGGGATGCATACGAATACATAGAACTAGGATTAATAAGAGCATATGCCTCACGAGAATTGACAGTAACAATACATATGATTACAACATTAGATCCCTTGACATCCTGTCTAGTCATAACAAATAATTTTTTGGTGGTCCGCCTGCTCTCTGAGCAACCTATGTACCCTGTCGACCCTGTCCACAAGAACCTTGGAGTGGCCCTAGCTGGATGAATATGAGCCTGAGTGTTTGCCACATTCCTCTGCACCTGTGTAGTAGCTTGACTAGTACGAGAATCTCCCTTAGGACAAAATTTAGCAATATGGCCTCTTTCACCACAAGTAAAACAAGGATCACCAATACCAAAGCAGCAACCACTGGGATTCCTACCCTGATTAGGCATCAATGTCTCTAACACATCCAACAATTCCATCACAATATCTGTAGGTAAAGCGACAGTAGGTGCAACAGCTGGCACTATTTTGGAGCATCCTGAATAACCTGTTCTAGCACTTGCTCTAAGGCAATAGCTTGAGTCTGTCCCCCCATTCATAACTCCTGATTGAGGAGCAACAGGTGCACTAGTCCAAGCCCTAGTAGGATGAGACCTACCCTGATAGCCCCTGGAGGTAGTACCATGTCCCACACCACGTCCAACAATTGCATTAGATCGAACAACAGAGGAAGAGCCACGCTTCTTAGCCATTTGCAAAAATTATTTTAACGTTACTTTATTCAACTTATGCACGAACAAGGAATGAAGAATAGGATATATCCTAAATGTTTAGTAGCCTCAAGGTCATAAGTATGGGCGCCTACATACTCATGAACGAGACTCTACCAAATACTGCTCCATGACTTGGGACTTAAAGCCTACGCCCTGATACCAACTTTGTCACATCCCAATCTATCCCTTAAATATGACCGGTACCCGCCAATACTATCTGTCGGGAGGACCAAACATCCATACACACATCCAAATTATCAAAGCACTGGGATACAATATGTGCCACACCAAACCTTATCACTACTCATAAAAATGGAATAAGTATCATACCAGAATCATATATCTAGTTACGAAGAAAAGGTCACTTAACCAAAATATCATTAGCCCAAAATCCACAATAAGATCATGGAGAATCAAATAGAGTGACATGAGTTTAACTATCAAGCATATAAATCCCAAGAAGAGAAACATAATCTATAGTACATAGAGCTGAAATAGTAGCCTCCACGAACAATGCAAAGGCTCACCTCAGAAATAGAGTCCGAGGGAACGAACTTGTCACCACAAGTCTCACCCTCTGCAACAGTATCTGCATTGACATGCAAGTAAGGCGTGAGCTATATATAAATATAACCTAGTAAGATCCTTGACTCGCTACTTTAATACCCCTAGAACAAGAGTTATAAAATATATCTGTACAACGGATAAATATAAACATATACACAAGAATACACTTCATGATATATGGCTCAATAAGTTCAACCAAGTGTTCACAAAGGCCACTACATGTATCAATTCAATCCATACTCAAAACTTGTCATAAACGGTAGTGAAGGAGATCAACCTATTGTTAGGATCGATTACAACAACACTTCTGGATTTCGAAGAACAATTCAAGACAGTTTTAGTAAACCTAAGAGAGAGAAAATATTTTTGTGGTAACACCTGTGAGGGTAACCTCCACGGTGATGCAGTATTTATATTAATAAAATAACACAGTTACAGAATACACGGAGAATAATAAAAAAAATATAGCCTAAAATTCGGCGAGATCGTTAATATATAAACAGTACATTTACATATTAATCAAGCTCCACATCTCAACAATTCTCCCACTTGGAGACTGATCAGGTAACCAAAATAGTACTCTCTCAAACAGTGTGATCATAACATCAATATTTCCACTGCATCACAACATTGTAGAACTCTTATCTACAAAAGTCCAACTGAGGTCTTGCACAACCCCAGTTTCCTAACATCAACACATTTGGTCAACATGTCTGCAGGATTCTTCGCACCCTCTATCTTCTCCACACACATATCACCATCCTCCACTGCCCTACGAGTGAAATGGTATCGTCTTCTGATGTGCTTTGTCTTCAAATGATAGACTGGGTTCTTCACTAACTGTATGGCGCTCTGACTGTCTGAGTAAAGAATCTTCTCGCTTTCCTTCTTGCCCAATTCTTCCAGATAATCAGCCAACCACACCATCTCCTTCCCAGCTTCAACCATTGCCACACACTCAGCCTTAGTAGATGAAAGAGTAACACACTTTTGAAGCCTGGACATCCAACTTACAACTGTACCACCTATGGTGTAAATGTACCCAGATGTGCTCTTGCTTGAGTCCACATCACCACCAAGATCAGCATCCACAAAACCCTTTAAAACCACTTTATTCTTGCAAAAACAAAGTGAAGTATTTGAGGTACCTTTCAAATATCTTAGAAGCCACTTCACAGCTTTCCAATGCTCTTTTCCTGGGTTCGCCATATACCTGCTAACAACTCCCACTGCATGTGCTATATCTGGTCTGGTGCAAATGATAACATACATCAAACTCCCAACTGCTGAAGCATATGGAACAAGTGCCATATGTTCTCACTCCTCAACTGTCTTGGGTGACTGCTCCTTTGACAACCTTTTGTGATTTGCCAAAGGAGTATTTCTGGGCTTAACATCAGTCATCCTGAATCTGGCCAACACTTTCTCGATATACTACTCCTGGGATAGATTTAAGGTGCCAGCAGATTTATCCCGAGAAATCTTCATCCCCAGAATCTGCTTCGCTGCACCCAAATCCTTCATATCAAAGGCTGAAGATAGACTTGCCTTCAGACTATTTATTTCCTGCATGCTGGATCCTGCAATCAAGATATCATCCACATACAAGAGTAAGAAAACAATGGACTTAGTGTATTTCTTGAAGTAACAACACTGATCCGTTTCAGTCCTGCTAAATCCACTCTTGATCATGAAGGAGTCAAACTTTTTATACCACTGTCTTGGTGCTTGCTTCAGTCCATACAAGCTCCTGTTGAGCTTGCATACCATGTGTTCCTTGCCCGGAACAACAAAACCTTCTGGATGCTGCATATAGATCTCCTTGTCTATATCTCCGTGTAAGAAAACCGTTTTTACATCCATTTGCTCAAGATGCAAATTCTCAGATGCAACAATACTTAGTAAGATCCGGATAGTAGTTAACTTCACAACAGGAGAGAATATTTTAACATAATCAATACCTTTCCTTTGTGAGTATCCCTTAACTACTAACCTCGCCTTGAACCTTCTTTTGCCATCTGGTTCAACCTTGATTCTGAACACCCACCTGTTTGACAAAGCTTTCTTCTCCGTAGGTAACTCTGTCAGTACCCACGTATTGTTCTTCTCAAGCGAACTTATCTCATCATCCATGGCTTGCTCCCACTTAGTTGAATTCTCCACTTGTACAGCCTCATCATAAGATTCAGGTTCCCCTTCATCAGTCAGCAACAAATAATGTAATGAAGGTGAATACCTGTCAGGTGATCTGATAGTTCTGGATGATCTCCTCAACACCTGCTCAGGTGTCAATTGCTCACCCTCAGACTCTTCAGCAACAGTGTCTGGAGTTGGTTGAGTCTCTATAGCAACATCTTTGGGTAACTCAATGCCAACTCCCACTCGCTTTGTAGTTTCTGAATCTTTCTTCTCTCTGTGTTTATATAGGACAGACTCATCAAACGTGACATCACAATGTCTTAGGATTTTTCGATTTTCATCATCCCAAAACCTGTAGCCAAACATGTCAGTACCATAGCCTATGAAGTAACACTTCACAGCCTTAGCATCAAGCTTGTCCCTCTTCTCTAGATCAGCATGAACATAAGCTGTGCAGCCAAAGGTTCTCAAGTGTGAGTACTTGACTTCTTTCCCGGTCCACACCTCCTCTGGAATCTTGAACTCCAAGGGAACTGATGGTCCCCTGTTAATCAAGTAAGTATCTTTGTTGACAGCATCTGCCCAAAACATCTTAGGCAGCCCACAGTGTATCCTCATGCTTCTTACACGTTCGTTCAATGTTCTGTTCATCCTTTCAGCATCCCCATTTGTCTTGCCTTCCCCGGAACTGTCCTCATCAATCTGATACCCTCAGCACTACAAAATGCTTTGAACTCTGACTTTTCGTACTCTCCACCATTGTCAGATATCAGGCATTTGATCTTCAAACCAGTCTGATTCTCAACTTCAGCCTTCCACTTCTTGAAAGTCGCAAACACATCTGACTTATGCTTCAAGAAGTAGACCCAAACTTTTCTGCTAAAGTCATCAATGAAGGTTACATAGAATTTGGATCCTCCTACTGATGAAACTGGAGATCGCCCCCAAACATCTGTATGAACCATCTCTAACCGCACCTTCTTTGGTTGTCTCGGAGTCTTTCTAAAGCTAACTTGTTTTTGTTTGCCCATAACACAGCTCTCACACAGACCCATATCAACTGATTTCAGATCTTCTAATGCTCCTTTTGCAACTAGCATCTTCATTCCCTTAGCACTCATGTGTCCAAGTCTGTTGTGCCACAAACACAAACCAGAACCACCCTCAGCAACAACGACCATATTCATGCACCCTGCAGTGGTGTACAAGGTTCCAATTTTTGTGCCATGAGCAACAACCATAGCCCCCTTCACAATCTTCCATAAACCATTCCCAAACTGTATTGTGTAGCCCGTGCTATCCAACAGACCAATAGAGAGTAAATTTTTCTTAAGTTCGGGAACATATCTGACATTTTCCAATGTCCATTGGTTTCCGGATGGAGTCTTAATGCAAATATCCCCTTTTCCTTCAACCTGCAAGGGCTTGTTTTCTGCAAGGTACACTTTTCAAAAATATGCAGATTTGAAATTTGGAACAGTTCCTTGCTCGGACAAGAATGAAAGATGCACCAGAATCCAGAATCCAGGATTCAACCGGGCTGTCCATGCTCAGAATCAGAGCATCCCCAATGTCTTCCGCCGAATTTACAAAATCAGTATCATCTGCAGATTTCTTATTCTGCTTCTTCTTTGGTTTCGTGCAACTTGACCGGTAGTGCCCTTTTTCTCCACAATTCCAACAAACCACATTGGGTCTGTTCGGAGACTTCCTACGATTCTTTGATTTTGATCGGCCATGTTGATGCTGGCCTTTCGATTTGTTTCTCCCCCTTCCGTCAACGATGAGAGCACTGCCCGATGAATCTCCCACTTCTCGTTTGCGAATACTTTCACTGAGAACAACATCACGGATTTCATCAAACTTTAGTTTCTCAGAACCACGGGAACTGCTAATCGCAGCAACAACAGTATCCCAAGACTCGGGCAGAGATGACATCAAAATCAACGCCTTAATCTCATCCTCAAAGTTAATCTCCACAGAACACAGTTGACTCACAATCATATTGAACTCGTTTATGTGATCCGCTACAGATCCAGTCTCAGACTTCTGCAAATTGAATAACCTACGCATCAAATATACCTTGTTCATCGCCAATGGTTTTTCATACATATTTGATAGCGCTTTCAACAGATCTGCTGTGGTCTTCTCCTTTGCGATGTTAAAAGCTACGTTCCTAGATAAAGTCAACCGAATCAGCCCCAACGCCTGGCGGTCCTTGAGTTTACATACGTCCTCTGCCATGGCTTCAGGCTTCTCCCCAGTCAAGGGTACGTGAAGATCTTTCTGATAGAG
Organism: Solanum rostratum; assembly: GCA_029948455.1. Classification (NCBI taxonomy): domain Eukaryota; kingdom Viridiplantae; phylum Streptophyta; class Magnoliopsida; order Solanales; family Solanaceae; genus Solanum; species Solanum rostratum. The sequence continues at coordinate 56,852,340 of CM057047.1, read as the reverse complement.
ATAATCTTCGATCTGCATCTTCCAGAAACTGAAATCAGATCCATCAAACTCCTCGATTCCAAGCTTCGAACTATCCATCTTCAGTGATCGTGTTGAATCGCCTGTGCTCTGATACCAGTTGTTAGGATCGATTACAATAACAGTTCTGGATTTCGAAGAACAATTCAAGACAGTTTTAGTAAACCTAAGAGAGAAAATATTTTCGTGGTAACACCTGTGAGGGTAACCTCCACGATGATGCAGTATTTATATTAATAAAATAATATTGTTACAGAATACACGGAGAATAAAAAAAAAGTACGGCCTAAAATTCGGCGAGATCGTTAATATATAAACAATACATTTACATATTAATCAGGCTCCACATCTCAACACCCATCACCCCAACAAGTCCATGGCAAGATGTATAGTGCTCGGACAATATACTACCGGAGTGTGTACAAAACTCCTAACATATTTCGGTAGTATGGGTTTGGCCCTAACATATTACAGTAGCTATGTATGCCCCTAGTAACCATATCACAATAATGAGGAAGGATATTCAGCATCACATCACATATAACTTAAAAAAGTATTTGATATGTTTCACAAAATAGCAGGTATAGGGCTAATCGAAGGACACTAGTTTTTCCAAGCACACGTTTGTCCCAACACATACACTAGGCAGAGAAAATATATTTTTCAAAGCATGTTTGAAAAGCAAGCGCTAAAGCTTAAAGTCTCACTTACCTTATTAATAACAAGTTCCGCAACCTTGCACGCATTGAACATCAACCAAAACAGCCCCCACTTGCTTCAATCTATGAAAAATATTGATTAAGGATATCAATTATGTTAGTTGGGTCAAGCCCAATATCCCAAACTTTTAAGCTTAGAGCTGCCTTAATATCTCACCTTAGACCATGAGTTAACGATAACAACTACCTCCACAACATAATAAGTGAATCAACTTCCTAATATGCTAATTATACATTCTAAAATAGACCGATAGTACAGACGACAATTATTGTTATAAGAAAATTTTGACAGCAACTAAAGGTTGCACCAGTTCATAGTCAAAACCCCTTAAATGGACAACCTTCTAACTTACAGAGAATTTGAATATTTAACATCTACGGCTTGTTCCAATCAATAAATTTGTGCACCCATAATGCCCAAAAATTAAAAAGGGAAAAGAAACTACCGAATAGTGGCCCTAAAGCTCTAACTTTGCATCTTTATGTGTTGATTTATCCTGCAACCAGCCCACTGACTACCAGTCATCACCTTTATTTAATCCCTAAAAAACACTGGAAAGGAGATTAGAATATGTCGAATCTGTCTAACCCAGAGAAATAGTTGTATAATTATAATTTCTCTTATCTTATTGTTATATTTACTACGCTTGCAGTAAATAAAAGGGCTGTCCAACAACGTATACCTGAATTCTAAGCAAACAAGAGCACAAAACATCTAGAAGCACTACTAGAAATTTGATATATTGCCACGGTTCTATGGCGACGGTTATAAAACCGTCGCAATATACTAATTATCACGACGCTTTTAACTGTGGCAATATATATTTGGATGTAGTAGGACAATTATTAAAATAAAGCGTGGTATTAGCATAGAAACTGTCGCTATAGACTTCGTATTGAGACAGTTTTTCTAATCGTGGCAATAGACTACCTATGACAACGGTTATTTCAGGCAAAAAATAAAAATCCCCGCGAAAGTTAAAATTTTACTCCCAAAAATTATAATATTTCCCTCTAAACTCGCCGCCTACCCTAATTTCTCTAAACTCCTCTAGTCTAAACCCATTTCTCTAAGAATCCCGCAGCAGAACCAGAGAGACAGAGGTATGGCTAAGAGCTTGCCGCCGCCGACGGAGGTACGATTTCTCCCACAAACTTCTTCATCTTGTTGGAAGATTTAGTCCGCATCGTCTCTCTACTCCACAGAAGCTGTTCATCGACACGGTTGGTGTTCATCGGACGTTTTGGAGCTGTTCATCCAGTGGTACATTTTTTCATTTCTCTCCGTATTTCTTGTTTTCTGAGCTCCCACAATCTCTAATTTGTAGTGCATGTACTATATATGTTCAAAATCACAAATTCCATTAAAGGGTTTTGAAAATTTCTAAAGAATAACAACTGGGTTTCAGAAATTCCATTAAAGGGTTTTGAAAAATTGGAGACTACATTCACAAATTGAGTTGATATTTTAAGTTGAGGGGTTTATGTAAGGCAAAAACCCAATCTTCAAACAATTTCGTTGATACTTCAAACAAATTGCTGATGTTAGTCTCCATTTTTTCAAAATTCTCTATTGATTCTTTGAAAGCAAGTCTATTCTTAGTTAGTTCTTTCAGATTCTTCAATATATGTTGGTATATATTATTATATGTTGTTCACTATATTTAGCTAATTTTATGTTATTGTTTAAGTGTTTGTGTTTGTTGATTTAGTGGCACATGCTGAAATTTGCTAAGTGTATATCTGATCTTAAGTTTTTCGTTTAACTATTTGTTTCCCTGCATCTCCGTGGTTGTGATTTGTGACTTGATTATTATATGTTCGATGAAATGTAAGTTGATTTGTCTCAAATGAAAGATCTGGTATATAGTCCTTTGTTCGACTTGTTATGATCTTTATTTTATTAAATCTTAAAACTGGGAAGAGTTGACTAGTTGCTTACAAGTTTGATTTGCAAGGATGAAACTTAAGTATTGAATGCCTTATCTCTTTGTTTAGTTTTTTTTTTTTTTGTGACTTTATAAAAATTATCACTACAAGAAAAAAGACTTTGAACGACCATTTCTTAACGACGAGAAATGAATTCGGTTGTTATAAATACACTTATAGTGACCAAATTCTTTTCCGATCGTTATAAATATACTTATAGTGACCAAATATTTTTTCGGTCGATATAAATATACTTATAGTGACCAAATTTTTTTCCGGTCGTTATAAATATAATTATAGCGACCAAATTATTTTACGGTCATTATAAATACACTTATAGCGACCAATTTTTTTTCGATTATTATAAATACACTTATAGTGACCAAATCTTTTTCCGGTCATTAAAAATAAATTTTAATCTAACATTAACAAGGGGAAAAATTTGATTTTTAAAAAGCATAACATCCCGTCGTTAAAGCATATCAGTTAGTGTAAAAATATATTTAACTAATATGAGAATAAAGAGATCAGACCAAATCATGTTATAAGTATAACAAGTGGTGTTTTTTTAATCATTTTGATAAAAATCCTCCATCTTTTATAATTTTTTCTTATTCCATAAAAAAGTTTAATAAAAAGAAAAAAATATTAATGTATTACTTTCTAATAACTCTATCCATCATTTTTATTATAATCAATTATATAAAATTTTGAAAATATATAAAAATATTTAGTTACAATCTTTTTGACATAATTTTTTTTAACTTAAATATTTTCTTGATATAGTTTTTATATATGTTTTTATTTTGAGAGACAATTTATTCATCTTAACTTGATATTTTTAAAGATGCAAGATGAAGTAGGTCAAAACAAAAAATTGTAATGAAACAAAAAATTAACAATAAAAGTAATAATATTAAATATATAATTATGAGCTTATGAGATTAATTTAAGGTAGAAAAGTTATATAAATTTGGTCGTAAGTAATTTTCTTAAGAGGAAAGATGTTTCTCCACTTGCAAATTACCTCGATCAATAGACTTAAGAATTAGTATCCAGTAATAATGTTTCTTCTAATAAAAAATGTATATTGTGCTGATTTTTTTTCCCATTATTGGTTGTGAAACCAATAGGTGTATACAAAGAAAAATCATTTATTTGAGTTAGAAAAGTATAACGTGAAATTTTACAAACAGAAAATTTAAAAACTTTACATGACATATAATCAACAATTAATTAATTAAGAAATCGTGAGTTTTTATTATTTAAAATTTAAGATGATATAATTGATTTGTATCAAATAATAATTTTAATGATATTGAATTATTTATATTAGGTAAATATCATTAGTATAAAAAGTGAAACTAAAAGAAGTTGGGGGTTTTATCCATGAAGCAATGTGCAAAAAGTCAATAACTTAAGGTGCAAAATACAAAACAAACAATTTTATGTCTAGAACCAGGAAGCCCAACTTTCTTTTTATATGGTTGTGAGAACAGAAACAAATTTTATATTTCATTGTGGTTAATCTTTGATTTTGCGAAAAAGAAAAAGGAAGATAATACTTATTAGGAGTATTATTAATAACTTTACATGAAATTTTTATACTTGTCTTTTGAAAGGTCATGCAATTTGAAAAACTCATCCTCAAAAAAAGTGTAAAGAAGTATAAGCGACAGAAAATTTTGAAGCACAGAAAGAATGCATTTCATATTTCAGAAATTGTTTAAAAATATTCTAATTTTTATTTTATTAAGAGTTAAAAAATATAATATTATATAAATTTGTATGTCTATATTTTTGTAACTTTATGCAATATCATTCTTTGTAGTGAACTATGAAATTTTGTATGAATTCTTTTTAGTATGGTATGAATGCGTATTGATGCTTTATTACACTGCCTTTTATGAGATTACTCATAGACCTTACATATTGGAATTTTATATCATTGGTATATAATAAATTTGTATGTTTTCATATGTGCTTGTATTTGTATGTTTCTGTGTGTAAATCCATTCTCAATTTGCACTTTTGCTAATTTGATTTGTGGTTATAATTAAGGTTTTAATGACTAGAACTAAAGGAAGCCTTGGAGTAATTGGTAAAGATGTTGTCATATGACCAGAAGGTCACGAGTTCAAACCTTGGTGACATCATCTTGCAAAAATGCAAGGTAAGACTATTGTACAATCGATTGTTGTGGGTTAGATCCTTCATCGGAAGTGCACCAGGCTTGCCTCTTTTTTCTTAATAACTAGAATATCAATTAGTGAAGGAAAAATTTGGTTGCTACAAAAAAGGTATAACGTCCGGATTTTTGTCGTCGTTAAAGCTTTTTTAACGACCAGATTTAATCTGTTCGTTAACGTTTAACGATGGGATTTAATCTGGTCATTAACTTTTAACGTCGGAGCTACTAACGACCGGTGACGACGGAATTTTTATCTGTCATTATTAGTTAATAATGACCAGATTTATACTTTTAACAATCGAATTTCCCCTCGTTAAAGACCTATTTTCTTGTAGTGTATATTGTTGTTGTATCAATCATCCTTGGCGCATTACTTACTCATTTAGGTTTTAATTAATTTATTGCCTATACTATTTTGGTCTAAGTAGGATATTAAATGGATATTAGGGATAAAAGTTGGATGGATCTCCCAAGATCCACCAATGAATATATTCATGGAGTGAATGATTTTCTTAATAAGGCAAGAGCTTCAACCAATGGAAGATTGTGATACCGGAAACATTCATCCGGCTAAAGCTTGTTTCTCTATGAAACCAGAAGAGAAACGACTATTTTGCACTGTTTTAAAAGATGCCAAATTGCCAAAAGGTTGTGCCACTAATGTATCAAATCGTGTGCAAATGGAAGAGCTGAAAGTATCAGGATACAAAAGCCATGATGCTCATTTCATACTACATTACTTGATCCAGATTGCAGTCCGGAAAGTGCTACCCAAGAATGTGTCTTTAGTCTTGATTAGGTCGGGAAACTTTTTTAAAACCATATGTAAAAAGGTCATAAGAAGAAGCGATCTTGATAAGATGAAGGCTGAAATCATTGATATACAATGCGAGCTTGAAAAGATTATTCCTCCATCCTATTTTGATACCTATTCATCTAGTAGACGAAATTAAGATTGGGGGTCCGACTCATTTGCGTTGGATGTATTCTTCTGAAAGAAATATGTGTGAATACAAGGGGCTTGTTCGTAATCGAAAAAATCCCGAAGGATCAATAGTAGAGGGTTGTAAAGGTGTAGAATGTTTGACCTTTTGTTCGAGATACCTACCTGATGGGTGAAAACAAGATTTAGTAGGTACCAAACTGAGAATGATGAGGACATTCAAATAGTGGGAGATGATGTTTCACCTTTATTTCCTAAGACAGGTCATCCAATTGGAAGTAAGAACAAAAGGAAAGGCAAGACTTTTAATATGGAGCATGGTGCGTGGTCTGCAACACATCGATACACTTTGTTTAATACCACTGATGAAAAAGTTGATGCATTTATCAAGTAAGTGTTGAAACTTCATTTATATGTTATGATTAATGTGTTTTGAATTTCATTAATAAGTACATATTGATTAAATTGCAAATACATGCTTGCAGGGAACATAAGAGTTTAGTTGATACTAGTAACAGAGGAAGTGCCTGGGTAAAAGCACAGAGCCATAGTAGAGAATTTAGTGATTGGTTTAGGGACAAAGTTAAAAATGTTGAAGTGTCCAATCATTTAAGATGGCTTGCCAAAGGGCCTAATTTTGGCTAAAAGATATACTGGATATTTCATTAATGGATATCGTTTCCATACGAAGACACGGGATGCTCTTTGCAAAACTCAAAATAGTGGAGTGACTTTGTCAGCAACAACAGATAGTTTTGCTAGTGCTAGGGATCAAAATCCTGTCGATGGAATGGTTATCTATTATGGAATTATTCAGGACATCATTGAGATTGATTATTGGAGTTGTTTTAGTGTATTACTTTTCAGATGTGATTGGTTTCATAATGAAGTTGATGAATATGGCTTGACTCGGGTATACTTCAATAAAAAAAATGTTGTATGGATGATCCTTTTGTACTAGCATCTCAAGTACATCAAGTTTTTATGTGGAAGACCCAATTGAGAAAAATGTTTATTATGCAAGAAATAAAGTTCCAGTAGATTTTTATGATTTGGAGGAAGAGAATTGTCCTAATATTGAAGAAACATTTTGAAGGGAAACCAATGATGATAATGTTTCTTCAGAAAGGTTAGTCGATGTAGATGTTAGATGGTCGAGGGAAGATCTCCCAGTTGATATCATTGATGTGCCTTCCATCTCACATGATTCACAAGATGTACCTTCGGAAGAATCAGAAGAGGAAGATGACTTCGATGATACTGATTGGGATTGGATGGAGGCTGATGATTGACAAAGGATCTTCCGACCTACTTCAAATACATTCTCTTCTTCATTTTTTTCAGTGAGTAATAAATACCCTATTGAGTTGCATCTTATCAATTATGAATGTCGATTGGACTCTATTTTCTATCTTTGTTTTCCATTTCTATTAATGTGGTTTTTTTCAAGTTGTCTCTAAATTAGTCCCATTTCAATAATACGCACGTGCTATGTATTATTGCATATATTACTAAGCCTAATTTTCTCTTTTATTCCTTTTCAGTGTTCTTCCTTCAAAGTTTCTCTGGAGAATCTTCAACTTAACAGTGGACCAACAAAACTCCAGGTTCTGATCTCTTTTTGGAACATTACTGGTCCAGGTTCTGATCTCTCATCTTCTTCAACTAAATACTTTGCTGGTCCATTTCATTTTCTTGTACAGTAATGGAAATTTGTTAGGCCACCAGTTGAGTGCATTAAAGAACTTAAGGTTCCAAGGTAACTGAAGCTGTAATCTTGCAAGAAGATGAATTTCTACAGTAAATCTTTGAAAAAGACTCTTCTTTTCTTCTGTTTGAGCTAATGTTCTAGTGAAAGATGTGGGTTGATTGGTGAGGAAATGATGAACTTGTTTTCCTATCTTGAATCTTTGAAAGTTCAGTCTGCACTTTGTTTTTGTCACTCATTGCCTCCTTTCAGCTTCTATACCTAGAAAAGTTTCTTTTTTTTTCTTGCATTGTTGTTGAAGGAGGACTCTGGTGATTTTCCCTGTTTTTACCTGCTTTGAACTGTGATTGGTTTTCATATGTCGAGCTTGTGCTTACAGTAAATCTCATACTTAAAACTGCCCCTTTTTTGATTTCTTGGAAGGTTGAAGACTGACTTGTAGTTTTGGGAGTGAGTTTGTTGTCACTTAATCTAGCAGAGAAGCTTCTTCTGGTGTTACTTTGGTTCTTCCATGGGGCAGCTTCCTTCCCAGGATAATTTGGCCCTGCTTGAGTTTAGGAAGGGTATCAAGCATGATCCAACTGGTTATGTACTGCAATCATGGAATGACGAGTCCATTGATTTCAATGGTTGCCCTTCATTCTGGAATGGTATAATGTGCAATGGTGGTAATGTTGCAGCTGTTGTCCTTGACAACATGGGTTTATCTGCTGATGCATATTTGAGTGTGTTTGCTAACCTCACAATGCTTGTGAAACTCTCTATGGCCAACAATTCAATTGCTGGACACATCTCAAAGAAAATTGGTGATTTTAAGAGTCTTGAATATCTGGGTATTTCAAATAATCTATTCAACTCCTCTTTACCACCAGAGATTGGAAAAATAGGAAGCTTAAAGAATCTGTCACTAGCTTAAAGTATACCTCAACTTTCTCTTAATGGATTTACAAAGGAAATCCCAAAAAGTTTTGAGCTAATGGCTAACCTTGAAGTTAGACAACTTGCCATACTTGCCCATGTTAAACTAGTTCAAATACAAGTTAAGAAATCAATTTCAGCTTGAGTCCCTTGCTTGTTATTCATATTTGCCTAGCTAGAACTTTTTTGTTGAATGATTGAAAAATTATTTTCTGTTATATTTTAACTATCACTCTTAATTTTATGCAGGTTTTGATAGTCATGAGTCAACAAGAATCACGAAAAAGAAATAAAAAACAAAACATAAGGCATATGCTAAACCTGGATCATTATCATTCTTGGCAAATAAAAAGCGACAGTTGTTGACAACAAATGCAGTAGTTGAAGCTATAGAGTCCGAGAAAGGACAACTGCTGAAATTAATTGAAAAACAACCAATAGCTCCACAGTCTGAAGTTAATGGACGATCTGTCGAGGCACAAACTTTCGATAATCATCCTTTTGAGCAGCAGCCTGTTGAGGATAAGTGCAAAGGAGTTCTGTTAGTCCTCCAACAAATGAACAACCTGAAGAACAAGGTAACATATAAGCTTAGGAACTTACTTATTTCATTCATGATTTCTAAGTCATATTTTGTTGTAGTTGAAGGCGTTCCCACTAAAAATACAAGAGGTAGAATGATGATGCCTAAAAGTACATAGCCGGCAAGAGCGTAAATTGATCCTATTGAATAGTTTAAATCAACCGATTGGGCCTACTGAAGAAGACGTAACAGAGCTAAGTAGCTTCCTAGGCACATTGGCAAGAAATGCGACCCTTTGTCCATATGATATATTTGATTGGAAGAACATGGACACTAAAAAGGATTTATGGGATTATACCAAGGTTTGGACTTTTCAATATTTAATTATTCTTAAAGCAATTTTACTTCTCTTTGATAACTTGTTGACACCAAATTGTAGGAGAAATACAATATTCCTGATGCGGCAAAAGCTTGGACTCTGGCAACAATTCGAGATGCATGGAGAAGTCATAGAGCTGAGTTGAAGAGAACTTATTATGACCAATATGGCAATGATACAGTTCGAATGTCAAAAAAGCCCGGCCATATTCCAGAATGTCAGTTCAAAGAACTCCTCAATTGGAAGTCTGAGAAATTCCTGGTAAATTGTAGTTCGGAATCTAAAACTTTCAACTCATTCTTTTCCTGATCTCTTCTATGATATTGTTGTTGTTGAAGCTTTATTGTATATTAAAGTTGATTGTTACCAAATTGTCGATCACTTAACTAACATTATTGGTTCATTTATTTGCAGAAGATGTCGAAAACAAATACTAAGAATCGGAAAAAGTTGCTGAATCCACACACTACCGGCAAAAAGAGTTTTGCTGTAATCCGTAATAGATTGATGTGTTTTCTTATTTAGTATCTAGTATTAATCTATCATTTAAGCAATTTCTTATATCAATTTTCTTGTGACTAGGAAAAAGAGAAGGAAATTGTATCATCTAAGGAGCTCTTTGTGGTCACAAGAACAAGGAATCCTAATCGTGTGTACAAGGCCTCCTATGAAACCACTGCTAGTAAAATTGTATGTATACTGCATATTAATAGATTTACAATGAGATTAATTCTTTATTTAGAATTATATACAAGACTTTGATTGTTGGATATGCTTTGCTAGGCTGAAATAGAGGAACTTGAAGCACAAACGAGTGCAAATGGCCAATCTGTTGATTCATTTTCCGTAGGAGTGGGTCCTGAACACCCTGGGCGTCTAAGACTATATGGAGTGGGGGTTACAAAGACTACATTGAAGAAAATAGTTGGCAATTCTGAACCAGCTTTAAATGCGACAAATGGTGTAGTGAAACAAATGGAAGAAAGGATCCAAAAAATGGAGAAACAAATGGAGGAACAAAAGAGAACTATGAGACAAGAAGTTATTGCCGATGTAATTGCACAACTACAGCATGCCAGATTAGTTGACCCTAACATACTTGCAGCATTGATTGTTCCATCATAAAGAGACGCTGCTTCTGCACAACCCGTCGGACAAGGTTAGTGTTACTAATTTTCTGTTTCGACTATTTCTTATTCTTCTTTTTCTTCTTCTGCTGCTGCTTCTTATTCTTCTTCTTTGAACATTATTTCTTTATCTGTTGAGACTCTATGTTCTTCTAGTTTGCTTTTCTATTGCGACCCCTGATGTCAGACTGAACCTCTCTGTTTTGCTGTAATGACTGAACCTCTCTGTTTATTTTGTCTCTCTGATTTGTTTTGTCTCATGATTCTTGTTGATAATTGGGTGAAAATGTCCAAAATCTGGTTGTCTCATGATTTGTTTTGGATCTGATTTTTTGAATCTGATATCTAGTACAGAATCTAGTATTTAGTCTGGTTGTCTCATGGTTGTTTCATGGCTGTCTCCTGTCCAGAATCTGGTTGTCTCATGGTTGTCTCATGTCCAGAATCTAGTATTTAGTCTCAACTAAACTCCTTTACACTGTCTAAGCAATTATTGGAATTTGTATATCATTAAAAGAAATCCATTTACATAAACGCTTATGGTCAAAAGGTAGCAGCCTTTGCTTATGTCCAGAATCTGATTCAAACACCGGGCATAAAGTGATGTAATTTCTCTCGATTCTTGAGATTTTACATTCAAATCATCCATATTGATCATGTGACTTTGATAGCTGAGCAACATTTAGAGGCAAAAATGTGTGGCTACTTTAACCCTTCCAGGTAGGTGTGGCTACTTTAACCCTTACATTAAGCTAAAATGTGTGGATGTTTGAGTCGAAATGTGTGAATATGATGCATATGGGCTGGTTTTGCTTAGTATGTAACATATATAGCTGGTTTTACCAAGTATGTATTATATATGATGATATGGGATCGTAATAACTGTGTTGGTGACTGCACTAGTTGTAGCTATGATAGTAGCTATGTTTTGGCACTATTTAACTAACTACGAGAGGGCCTGGTAAAGGCTAGATATGGGTTGATTCCATGTGACAGGCAAGTGTACTGAGCTTGACTCTAGTCTGTATATGGGTGTAGCCTAAGGCTACTGAGATGTGATAACTTGTACGACTGGTTCTTGGATATATGTTGTACTGTGGACTTGTTTTGGTATAGATATGAATTCTGATGCCCCTGTTTGTTCTGAATGCCGATGATAAAGTTGTGACTGTCCATGTTTATTCCAAATACTTGTGGCTGGTTAGATTGTGGTATACTTATTTCTGTACAGATGTGATTTTATTTATTCTTTGACATATACGTCTCTATATACAGCTATTAACCATTGTACACTTATTATGCTTACTTAATATTGAAAATACATGTTATAATTTGAGAAATGTGGTAGTTGTGCTTTTGTTTTTGCATTATAACTCTTAACATAAGATACGATACTACCAAACCTCTCGTAGGTTAGGAATGCTAATGTGATTCTATTGAGGAGATGTATTTCATATTCTATGGGATTCTATAGGCTGTCTAGTATGAGGAAATTATCTGTATCATCAGTGTTCGAGCCTACCATCTGTTCTGGGGATTTTCATATTACCAGCGAGCTGGCACATAGTGCCTTGGGGAGTTATCTCTGTTATTAGTTGGGTTGTTCTATGATTCTTGATTGGTACACACTTCTGATTAATGATTCTATTTGGGACTTAGTTTACGCTTAAGTCCACGCTGTCCTAGAGGTACTACACATACAGCCACATGGTTACATATATACTGAGGGCCTTGGGAGAACTATAGGGATGGGTGTCACAGCCTTACATGGTATGACTTTAGATTCTTAGATCCTAGTAGACCAGTTGAGTAGTTGACTATACCAAGGTTCGAGTCCTAGATGACTATTCCGGTGTTTGAATCAGATTTGCTGTAATGACTGAACCTCTCTGTTTATTTTCTGTGTTTGTAGCAGAGGTAACGCCAGTAAGCAAGATTAATACATGACATTGTTTTGTGAGTAGTCATGATGCAAGAGGTAACGCCAGTAAGCAAGATTAATACATGACATTGTTTTGTGAGTAGTCATGATGCAAGAAATTCTTTTTTGTTCCTTCAACTTGCTTTTTCTTCTACTTTCTTTGCTGGACTTTTTCAAGCTTCTTTAGGCTTTTTTTTGTTTTCTTTTCTGACATAGCTTTCTTGTGGATATAAATTAAAGGGCCAACTTGTATTTTTTTAAAAGCTGCAGGCTGTATTAGAAGTAAGGGACACATTCTTACACTTTAGCTTACATTTATTGTATGTAGGTGATGATGGAATTGAAGAAGTGGATGAAAGTATTGCGTGCGGCTGACTTTACCTACACAATGTGCTTTGCTAGGAACTGAATTGCATTTCTCACTTTACCTAGCTATGTTCCAAAAATTCTTTATATTTGAAGATTGAAAACAATGTGGTGCACGTACTCTCACCTATTTGTAATAGTTAAAACATACTTATGTACATGTGTTTTGCTTTTATCGCTATTACCAACACTATGGATCGATATATCTTGAATTAGTATTTTAGTAATGTAAAGTTTCTTCTCATTTTAATTAGTAATGTACATGTAAAGTTTCTTCTCATTCTAGTAATGTGTAGTTTCTTCATTTTCTATTATAAAATTATTGTCACTAAATATTAAGAGCATTATATATAGTTACAGGCAATAAGAGTATCTCAACAATTGATCCAACTTTTACACATTCTACTGCGACGGTTACAAAATCGTGCCAATAAGATCATCTATGGCGACGATTAATCAGACTGTGGTTATAGGATCTACTGCGACGGTTACAAAATCATGCCAATAAGAGCATCTATGGTGACGATTAATTAGACTGTGGTTATAGAATCTACTGCGACGAGTATAACAACTATGTTATAAGCTCTACTGCTACAGTTAATGGAACCGTGCTATAGACTATTTTGCGACGATTGCTAACCGTGCCAATATAATACTAACCGTAGCCAATTAATTATAAAGAAAACCGTCATACTAGATACCTTATTATGACGGTTAAAGCAACCGTGGGAACAAACCGTGGCAGTAGAGCTATTGCTACGCAATCAGTTGTGGCACCTAGCTAAACCGTGGTCATAGGCTATGGCGACGGTTTTCTGGTCTTTAGCGATGGCATTTAAACCGTCCCAATAAATCAAATTTCTAGTAGTGAAGGTTCAATACCTGCAATTTATCACCCAAACAATGGTATCAAGCTCCAGTTAATTCTATCTATGGACTCCTCCCACCTATCCCTAGTGTTGTGTGCTTTCTTCCAACCAAAAGGGAACGAAAGAGAAAAAAGAAAAGCTGCCCTAATTTTTTTTCCCTCAAGCGTGCGATGAAAGACTAAAAAACAGGGTTTGGCTGTTTTTTGTTAAAAAATATATTTAATAAAAATTATTGGTTAAAATTATCAATTAACCCTTCATTAAGAAAAAGGGTTATTACATCATTTCCCTTTTCTATATAGTTTACCAAATCATCAAAACAATGCATAGCACTTGAATGCCTATGCTTCATCACAACGTATATTTTCACATGGAAAATTGTATTTTCATTTTCAACTTTCAGGAACACTTACATATCTGTATTTTACTAATATTCATGTCATTTTAGAAAGTTTGAAGTACTTGATAATGATACACGTGCAACACACATATCCATAAATATTACAATTAATATTTTAATGAGAGAATTTAGGTGAACACTCTCGAGGACCCCTAGATCTACCCCTACTTATAAAACTATAATTCTATGATATCATAAATTGCCACTAGATTTAGGTGAACACCCTCAAGGCCCCCTAGATCTGCCTCTGCTTATAGATCTACAATTCCTATGATATCATAGATAGTCATAATGACATAATTACCACATTTACATTTTATTAATTATAACGAACAATTATTACGTTTAAATGTAAGTTTGACCATAACTGTTAAACTACACATGTAAGGTGCGTGTACGTTAAAAACTAGTATTTTTATAATCTGATTTTTATCAGTAGAATCATCACAAGAGTCACATAATTAATTTGCAACTCTATTTCTCTTAAGTGAAGTGAACGAAAGAATTATATTTAATTCCCTTCAATCTAGTTTCAAGATTCAAGAACTAAACTTTCGGTATAAAAGAACCTCTTCTCAGTCCTCTCTGTTCTACTCCGCTCTCTTTTTTCACTTTCTTGGATAAGGTACATTGTTTATCTATTGAATAAAATCGGTAGGGTTTGATTTTTTGGTTTAGATCAATTTATTTTCAAACTGTGAATACCCCCTAAACGTGGCCAATAAATTAACCAAGAATATTTTGATACCAATTTCAATATTAATAAAATTTTAGATCCTCTTTTGTTTTTTAAATAAGAAATATATGTCCTCTAAATTACACATTGAACTCTTTTTTCCATAAAAGGACCGCATTGTACTTCAAAAAACTTTTGAACTGTTAAAGTGGAAATATAATCGGTACATAAATCTGCCCAAAGCAATAAGAAGCAGCTTTTATGGTTCATCTTTTGGTTTGTCTTGTGATACTCAACTCGTTTTGACAGATCTGCCACCGGAGAGAAATGTCGGATTATTTGCCTCTAGATGGTGGTTAACTTCCTATCAAGACTACCGATCAAATCAATCCTTCAATACACAAATACTTGTAAGTCATGGTATTTTCTTATTCCACTTAAAAAAAGAAGAAAGTTCTGGTTGAGTATACTTGCTGATGAGAATGGGTTGAAACCATTGAGGGAGTTGTATGTTTATATTTTATTTTATATTATTAATAATATTGTTCTTGAGTACCATTGTAGCGGCTTTTGCAATTGTTTTATATAGTTGCAACATATATTTTCACACGGAAAATCGTATTTTCTCTTTCAATTTGGGGAACACTTACACAAATATATTTTACTAATATTCGTGTTATTTTAGAAAGTTTGAAATACTTCATAAGAATAGATGTGCAACACACGTGTTCATAATGAATATGTTTTTGTATTTTCCTGAGAGGACTCGGGTGAACACCTCATGCCTCCTTAGATCACCACATTTATATTTATTAATTATAACGGACAATTATATATTATGCTTAAATATAAGTTTGATCATAACCATCAGACTACATGTGTCCACACACCCTAAACTAGTATTTTTATAATTTGATTTTTATCGGTGAAATCTTCACAAGAGTGTGATAATTAAATTGCAACTTTATATCTCATAGGTGAAGTGAATAAAAGAAGAAAAGGAAACTTTAACTATATTTAAGTCTGTCCAATCTGGTTTTAAGATTCAAGAACTGATTTTTCAGTATAATCATATTTGTACCTCTTTTTTTCCAATGTGTTTCAAATCTTTGTATAAGGACCAATTGACTTATTTGTCCTTTTAAGTTAAAATTTTCTTCATCTGAAAAATTAATACGTGGTACAAATATAATTTTGTATTAGGACTAAACAAAATATTTTTCAAATAGAATAAATAGAGAATTGATGATTGTAATCAACTTAAGTGACCTTAAGTAACCTAATATATCTTTAACATTCTCTAAGAAAAATATCTTCCTGCTATTCATCCTTCACAAAATACTGATCATGATGGAGGCGGTACTGAAAAGAATCATGATCAAAATGGAGGCCGACCAGCGAAACGAATGAAGATGTAGATCAACTGGCGATAGAATAGATAATATTGATGAAAATCCTGACATTGGTAGCCTACTCATACTGATATTCTGCTCTTACAAAATGCTATAATTCATAATTGTGTGATATTTTGCTTTTCGTTTCTGTTTTGAGATTGCAGTACATATTATTGCTTCAGGTTGGAATAAACCAATTTGAGACTATCAATGCTTAGTTTTTTTTTAATTTGTTGCTACATGTCATCTGTCAATCAAAGTATAATCGACTAGTTAAAATTTACTACGGAATTACTAATATTTTCCTTAGAGTTTGCTCGGCAGTATATGCAACTGAACTTTCAGGAAACTGTTGAAGTAATGACTAACTAGTACTATAATTAGGTAGTAAATACATACATGTTTCAAAATGCAGAGCTGGAGAAGCTAATAAATGAACACAAGAGGGATGATTATACGTTTGTTGTTAACTTATGTAGTGGTTTTGTGTGTCAAAATATATGTTTATAGTTTTAATAGAGAGAACCTAGAGTTAAAACAACCTCTAGTCTTGTGTTTGGGGATTCAGACTCTTTCTTTACATATACATAAAAACTAAAAACATAAAATATAATATTTTGATGAGAGTTCGGGTGGACATCCTCGAGGCCCTCTAGAGTCGGGGTTGCTTATAGAATAACAACCTATGACATCACAAACTATCATAATGATGTAATTACCATATTTACATTTATTAATTACACCAAACAATTATTACCATTAATGTAACTTTGACCATAACCGTCAGATTACGCGTGCAAGGCACATGTACGCTAAAACTGCGATTCGTTTAATCTAATTTTTATCAGTGCAATTTTCACAGGAGTCACATAATGAAATTGCAAATTTCTCATAAGTTGGTGTGATCGACACTTTTGCTTTTAACCGTCTTTGTTACTACAAAAAAAAAACCACTCCTTAAATTAAAATCATGTAAAAAATATTATGAAAATTGAGTAATTAAACTTTATTTTGTTTAGCTTTTAGTCATATGAATCAGCAAGATTATTCTGTACATTACTTAAGTTGTTTTCTTGATTTATTTCTTATTTTACTTTATTAATAATATTGTTGTAGTTGTTGTATATTGTTGCAACATATATTTTCACAGGGAAATTTTATTTTCATTTTCAATTCTAATTTGGGGAACACTTAAACATCTATATTTTACTACAATTCATGTCATTTTACAAAATTTGAAATACTTGATAAAGATACACGTGCAACACACGTATCCATAAATAGTAAAATTTAATATTTTGATGAGAGAATTTGCGTGAACATTCTCGAGGTCTGTCATGACCCGGGGTCGGGGCCTTGATGTGACATGACGAATGGGGACCCGAGAGTCCCCAAACAAGCCTCAAATTTTCGAAGTCAACGAAGCTTGGTTCAAGAGCTTTTAAAGACAAGTAATTAAATAACGGAAATCTAAATCCAAAAAGAAGAGAGCATATCTTATAAATTGAGCGAAATAACAAGTTTTTTTACAAAATACCCAACATAAGCCTCTAGTTAAGGAACGGGAGCCAGGACAAGTTCCGGGCTCACCCTCAACAAATATATATATATATACACACATAAGAAACACAAGAACAAAGCTCGCCCTCGGACGATGGGGCTCATCGCAGAAGTATCTTCAAAGAGGACTATTCATCCGGCGACTGGCACTCAAACTGCTCGGTCCCTACATGGTGAAATCATGTAGCCATAGAGTATGCGTAAGTACATTTGAATGTACTAAGTATTCCGGCATGCAATGCATATGACTTACCAACCGACATTTCAATGTTAGATGACAAGAGCACATAATGCACAAGGATCATATAAGCAAGGGAATTTAATATACAAGATGCCATGGAATGGATGATGTGTGCAATGCGATAATGCTCCTATGTATATATTTAACGGGGATGGACTATAACCGACAAACCAAATCCATGCAAGCTATTACATGAATTGGACCGATTGGGACCTCCCACCGGTAGGGAGAAGATTACTTGCCAAGGGTAATCTACATCACGCCTTACGGAACTCACCATTTCGGGGATGGTCACCTTCCTTACGGGGCTCCCCATTTCGGAAGGGTTTACAAGAATCATATCAAGACATAATAAATGAATAGTCATTCCTTACGACACGATCATTTTGGTAATGGCAAACGTTCCTATATTGGCACATAGTTCAAGGAAAGAGAGAGGACCCCCAATCTATCGGGGCTAAGTCTTACACATCCCACAAGAATAGTTATGTATATACATATGCTTTCCAAGAGAGAGTCAAATATCCATTTCAAAACGTTAAATGCACAAGTAGGCTCAAATGCCAAATTACAAGATTAAAAATCACATGGTTCATGCAAGGAATAGCTCATCTACATGTACAAGATGGTGCAAGCACCCAAGATGCTCCAAGAGCCATAATCATAGACATACCGGTGATCATCTTTTTGTCATATCCCTTGTCTTACAAAAATCATATCATAATTCCTTTTTGGGACAAAATTGGGCTTAATCCCACATTTCCAAAATTTTCATATACCAATGTCATGAATGTGATGCAATGCATAATGTAGGGATGACATGGGTAATGTAGAGTATATCAAAAATTAGCAATATAATATAAAGACTAGGAAATTCATAATAAAATTCATATAAAAATGTAGTAGATATCACCTATGCAAAATAACACCTTTTAGGGACATGCATGTTCATAGTTCCATAATCCAAGTAGTTCATCATAATAAAACTTAACATAACTAAATTTGGAGTCTTAGATAGCACATACATTATTCAAAGTAACCAAGATCAAGTAGTCAAAATTAACATTTTGAGTAGACAAGTTCATAAAATAGTTTGAAAGGAACTTGGGTCTTCTTGGTTGAAAGGAACCAAGAATCAAAACTCACATACCTGATTTGGAGACAATTTGAAGAGAAATGGACTTCAACTTGAGAGTCTAAGCTTGACGAATCCTAGTAAGAGGTTGGAGAGCTTGGAGGAGTGAATTCTTTGAGAGAGGAGTGAAAATGAAAGAAATGCTGAAATTTGGTGAAGTTAAGCTTATATAGGGAGCTTAGGAGGGGTGGGAAATGACCAAAATTTCGTTGGAATTAACCAATATATCAAAAATGCTATTAATGAAACGGACCTGAAATTGATCCGTCTGGGGCATATGGCACGGTGCACGGTCCATGTAGTGTCACACGGACCATTTACTGTGCCGTGGCCCTAGACTTCAAATTCTCCGGGGCTAGATTTTTTTCCAGACAAGTATCACAATACAGACAAGTAAACGGACCACCTGGGGTAACACGGACCATGACCCCGTCTGTATACAGGCCTCACGGACTGTCTAAAGTCACATTGGCCGTGACTTGTTCCATCTGAAGGCAACTACACAGTATATCATATGGAAGGCCACACAGATCGTGTAGTCTTACACAGACCGTATGGAGGCCCGTTTTCCTTCTATTTCCCCGGCGTCACTCCACGGGAAGGCCAAACGGACTGTGTAGTCTTACACGGACCGTATGGAGGCCCGTTTTCCCTCCATTTCCCAGGCGTCACTCCACGGGAAGGCCACATGGACCATGTGACTCCACACGAGCCGTGTAGACCCTTCCGTGAGGTGATGCCTGGCAGATTTCTGGGAAAGTTTGTGGGCCTCGAAGTGACGTCAAAGATCCAGGGCCTTTCATCATCTCCCCCTTGGGAACATTCGTCCCCGAATGTGCAAGAACAACGCTTGAAAAGTTAGAGCTAAGGCAAGATACATCCGACATAAGACACAATGCACAACTCAACTCAAAATGAAAGGTTTGTGCCAAAAGCTTTTTATGCCACAAGCCAAATTATAGTTCAAGACCCAAACTCATATCAAAATTGCATTCAACTCATTTATTAAGAAAGGAAAGTCCTTTAGTGTGCCTATGTGCATGTCATGTCATGAGACTCAAGAGGGCAAGAAAATGATACAATCAATAAGGAAGATCCCTAGTACCTTAGGCTTGAATAGATTGGAAAAGATGGGGGTATCGCTCCAAAAGCACAATGATGCTAGGATCACCAACAAATTTTCTCAACATGGATACATGGAAGACCGGATGGATGGAACTCAATTCTGGAGGTAACTCCAACTTGTAAGCCACACTCCCAATCCTCTCGACAATTTCATAAGGACTAACATACTGGGGGCTTAGCTTGCCCTTTTTGCCGAGACGCATCACCCCCTTCATAGGAGAGACTTTCACATAAACCCAATCCTCGACATGAAATTCGAGGTCCCTTCTCCTACTATCCGAATAGGACTTTTGACGACTTTGGACCACTTTCAATCTCTCCCTAATCACTTTTACCTTCTCCATAGCATCCAACACTAAATCCGGGCTAACTAAAGCCGTCTCACCCACTTCAAACCACCCCACCAGGGATCTACATCTCCTCCCATACAATGCTTCAAACGGCGCCATGCCAATGGTAACATGGAAGCTATTATTATAAGCAAACTCGATGAGTGGAAGATTTTCATCCCAAATCCCCTTAAACTCCAACACACACGCCCTCAACATATCCTCCAAGGTTTGAATAGTCCTCTACGCTAGGCCATCGGTTTGAGGATGAAAAGTGGAACGCAACTTAACTTTGGTCTCAAGGCCCTTCATAAAAGATTTCCAAAAGTGGGATGTGAATTGAGCACCACGATCCGATATGATGGATCTAGGTACACCATGCAACCTCACCAACTCCTGAATATACAACCTTGCGTAGTCCTCGGCACTGTAGGTAGTCTTGACCGGTAAAAAGTGAGCCGATTTCGTCATCCAATCCACAATAACCCAAATGGAGTCGAATTGCCTTCGGGTCTGAGGCAATCCAACCACAAAGTCCATATTCACATCCTCCCACTTCCATATGGGAATTTCAATGTCTTGGGCCAAACCACCAGGCCTTTGGTGTTCTACCTTCACCTGCTGACAACTCCGGCATTTAGACACGAACTTAGCAATATCCCTCTTCATACCATGCCACCAATACACCTCTCTCAGATCCCGGTACATCTTGGTAGATCCCGGGTGAAAAGAGTAACGAGAGTTATGAGCCTCTCTCATAATCACCTCCCTAAGGTCATCCACATTAGGAACACAAAGCCGACCTTGGTACCGGAGAACACCATCTCCCCCTTGGGAGAATGCCTCAATCTCCTTTGCAGCGGCCAACTTCTTTAACTCACATAACGACGGATCTAGATCTTGCTTAGCTTTTACCTCAATCACCACAGAAGATTCTGCCCCACCTTGAACCCGAATACCGCGCTCGCTGGAATCAGTTAACCTGACACCCAACCTAGCCAACCGGTGAACATCCCTTGCCAACTCCTTTTTCCCATTTTCAATATGCGCCACACTCCCCATAGACAACCTGCTGAGAGCATCGGCCACAATATTGGCCTAGCCCGGATACAACACACTCATGTTGTAATATTTCAGAAACTCCAACAACCTCCTTTGCCTGAGGTTAAGATCCCTCTGGGTGAAAACATATTGCAAACTCTTGTGATCAGTGAATACATCAACATGGACCCCTTACAAATAATGCCTTTAAATTTCCAAAGCAAAAACCATCGTTGCCAATTCGCGGTCATGTGTGGGATAGTTTCGTTCATGCGCCTTCAGCTGTGTTGATGCATAAGCTATCACCTCACCATTCTATATAAGCACACAACCCAATCTGATCCGCGAGGCATCACAATAAACCACGAACCCTTCTGGACCATTTGGTAAGGTCAAGACGGGAGCTGATGTAAGCCGATCCTTCAAGGTTTGAAAACTTCTCTTGCATTCATCTGACCATATAAACTTAGCCTGCTTCTAGGTCAACTTGGTCAATGGAGATACAATAGATGAAAAACCTTCCAAGAATCTTCTATAGTACCCGACCAACTCAAGAAAACTACGGATATCCGAAGGAGTCAACAGTCTAGGCCAATTTTTCATAGCCTCTGTTTTCCTCGGATCCACCTTGATACAATCTCCGGACACCACATGACCGAGGAAAGCCACTTCGCCCAACCAGAACTCGCACTTGCTAAACTTGGCATACAATTTCTTTTCCCGATCAGAGTTTGAAGGGCCATTCTCAAATGATTTCCGTGCTCCTGTTCACTTCGGGAGTAAATGAGAATATCATCAATAAAGACCACCATGAAGTTGTCCAGGAAAGGTTTAAACACTCTGTTCATCAAGTCTATAAATACAGCCAGAGCATTAGTTAGGCAAAACAACATCACCACAAACTCGAAATGCCCATACCTTCTGCGAAAAGTTGTTTTGGGGATATCACATTCCCTAACCTTGAACTAGTGATACCTGGAACGGAGATCAATTTTTGAGAAGTGAGTGGCACCTTGAAGCTGGTCAAACAAATCATCAATCCTTGGCAACGGGTACTTGTTCTTAGTGGTCACCTTATTCAGCTACCTGTAATCAATACACATATGGAGAGACCCGTCCTTCTTCCTTAGAAACAACACGGAAGCACCCCACGGTGATATACTAGGATGGATAAAACCCTTCTCTAATAGGTCCTTTAACTACTCCTTTAACTCTTTCAATTCTGCAGGGGCCATCCGATACGGAGGGATAGAAATAGACTAAGTATCTGAAAGAAGATCTATGCCGAAGTCTATCTCTCTATTTGGAGGAATGCCCGGTAAGTCCTCGGGAAATATATCCGAAAATTCATTCACCATAGGGACCGACTCAGGAGTAGGCACCTCGGAATCTGTATCCCTGACCCTCACCATATGGAAGATGCACCCCTTAGAAATCATTCTCCGTGCCTTGATGTAGGAAATAAACCTACATTTAACAGAAGAATCACTACCCTTCTATTCAAGAACTGGCTCACTGGGAGGTTGGCACTGGACTTTCCGGGTTCTATAATCTATGGAAGCATAAGATGCATGTAGCTAATCCATCCCAAGAATCACATCAAAATAAAAAATCTCGAGCTCTACAAGATCACATGGAAAGATTTTATGCAACACAGCAACAGGGCACCCGTGATAGACTCTATGAGCAACAATAGATTCACCCACGGGGGTGTAGACTGAGAAAGGCTCTCTTAAAATTCGGGGGTTTAACCCGAACTTAATAGCCAACGGTGGAGTCACAAAAGACAAGTTTGCACCTGGGTCCAGCAAAACATAAGCATCAAAATCAAAGACTTTTAACATACCAGTCACGACATCTGGAGCCTCCTCGACATCCTGGCGAGCATGGAGTGCATAGAACCTGTTATTTTTCGAGGCAATACCTTGAGGTTAGAACCTCTCTGCTGACCCTGCCCGCCTTGGGCTGTCTGACCTCGGCCTCCGCGCGCATTCCTCGGGCAATCAATAACCTTATGGTTCTTACTTCCACATCCGAAGCAAAGTCCCAACTCCTTTGGGCAGGCACTTGTGTGGGGCTTCCCACACCTGTCACACAAAATATATCCTAGTGCGCCACCCATCGGTACCCTAGGAGGGGGTGCCCGAGCATTAGCCGCCCGAGCTCCTGAACCTTGGCCCTATTGGAAGCGACTAAAACCAACATTCCTAGCACCGGAGAACTTACCATCAAAGTGGGCTCTCTTGGTATCATGTGCCTTTTTCTCTTTGAGTTTCTCCCCCTCTATCTGCTCAGCATACACCATGAGTCTGACAATATCCATATCCCCAATTAGCATAGCAGTTCGACATTCTTTTACCAACGAGTCAGAAATACCCGAGACAAATTCGTGCATCCGTGCACAGGGGTCGGCCACCAGGGACGGAGCATATTTGGAAAGCTTGGTAAACTTGAGGGCATAGTCCCTCACACTCATGCTCCCATGCTTAAGGTTAATAAACTCGGTTATTTATGGCCTCCCTCAGCTCAAGTGGAAAGAAGTGATCGAGGAAAGCAGATTTAAACTCTCTCCACTTAACATTACCATCACAGACCCTTTCCATAGCCCACTGTGTATACCATACCTGAGCTACATCCTACAACTGGTAAGCAGCCAATCCAGCTTTTTCCTCAGAAGAGACACCCATAATGTTCAGTATTTTTTAGAGTTCATCAATGAACTCTTGAGCATCCTCATCAACCCTTGACCTGTAGAACTCCGGAGGATTTATCCAAGTGAAGTCCCTCACAATAGAAGCGGGTGTAGGGTCCCATGGCAAATTGACTTGCCTTGCCTGAGCAGTCACCACCTGTGCAAGCATGGTGAAAGCGGTTCGGAATTCACCATTAGAGATAGGCTCCTCCATAGGCTCGTGAGGGGCCTGACCTTCACCAGCTGGAGCTGGCCTAGGTAGTAGAGGTCTTCCTCGAGGCATTTACTAAAAAAGGATCAATGACACCAATAAGTAAGGAAATTCATAAACCGGTCACAGCATGATACAAGACATGAAAAAGGAAAGAATTTCTTAATATGTCTTCGTAGCCTCCCATTCATAGATATGGTGCACTTCACACCCATGAATAGGACTCTACTCAACGGGGCATGTTGGGCTCCGAGGATCATTATAAACCAGGGCTCTGATACCACCTTTTGTCATGACCCGGGGTCGGGGCCTTGATGTGACACGGCGAATGGGGACCCGAGAGTCCCCAAACAAGCCTCAAAATTTCAAAGTCAACGAAGCTTGGTTAAAGAGCTTTTAGAGACACGTAATTAAATAACAGAAATCTAAATAAAAAAAAGAGAAGATATCTTATAAATTGAGCAAAATAACAAGGTTTTTATAAAACACCCAACATAAGCCTCTAGTTAAGGAACGGGGGCCAGGACAAGTTCCGGGCTCACCCTCAACAATATATATATAAGAAACACAAGAACAAAGCTCGCCCTCGGACGATGGGGCTCACCGCAGAAATATCTTCAAAGAGGACTATTCGTCCAACGACTGGCACTCAAACTGCTCGGTCCCTACATGGTGAAATCATGTAGCCATAGAGTATACATTAGTACATTTGAATGTACTAAGTATGCGGGCATGCAATGCATATGACTTACCGACCGACATCTCAATGTTAGATGACAAGGGAACATAATGTACAAGGATCATATAAGCAAGGGAATTTAATATACAAGATGCCATGGAATGCATGATGCGTGCAATGTGATAATGCTCCTATATATATATATAACAAGGATGGACTATAACCGACAAACCAAATCCATGCGAGCTATTACATGAATTGGGCCGATTGGGACCTCCCACCGGTAGGGAGAAGATTACTTGCCAAGGGTAATCTACATCACACCTTACGGAACTCACCATTTCGGGGATGGTCACCTTCCTTACGGGGCTCCCCATTTCGAAAGGGTTTACAAGAATCATATCAAGACATAATAAATAAATAGCCATTCCTTACGACACGGTCATTTCGGTAATGGAAAACATTCCTATATTGGCACATAGTTCAAGGAAAGAGAGAGGACCCCCAATCCATCGGTGCTAAGTCTTACACATCCCACAAGAATAGTTATGTATATACATATGCTTTCCAAGAGAGAGTCAAGTATCCATTTCAAAACGTTAAATGCACAAGTAGGCTCAAATGCCAAATCACAAGATCAAAAATCACGTGGTTCATGCAAGGAATAGCTCATCTACATGTACAAGATGGTGCAAGCACCCAAGATGCTCCAAGAGCCATAATCATACACATACCGGTGATCACCTTCATGTCATATCCCATGTCTTACCAAAATCATATCATAATTCCTTTTTAGCACAAAATTGGGCTTAATCCCATATTTCAAAAAATTTCATATACCAATGTCATGAATGTGATGCAATGCATAATGTAGGGATGGCATGGGTAATGTAGAGTATATTTAAAATTAGCAATATAATGTAAAGACTAGAAAATCTATAATAAAATTCATATGAAAACGTAGTAGATATCACCCATGGAAAATAACACCTTTAAAGGGACATGCATGTTCATAGTTCCATAATCTAAGTAGTTCATCATAATAAAACTTAACATAACTCAAAATTTGGAGTCTAAGATAGCACATGCATTATTCAAAGTAACCAAGATCAAGTAGTCAAAATTAACATTTTGAGAAGACAAGTTCATAAAATAGTTTGAAAGGAACTTGGGTCTTCTTGGTTGAAAGGAACCAAAAATCAAAACTCTCATACCTGATTTGGAGACAACTTGAAGAGAAATGGACTTCAACTTGAGAGTCTAAGCTTGACAAATCTAGTGAGAGGTTGGAGAGCTTGGAGGAGTGAATTCTTTGAGAGAGGAGTGAAAAATGAAAGAAATGTTGAAATTTTGTGAAGTTAAGCTTATATAGGGAGCTTAGGAGGGGTGGGAAATGACCAGAGTTTCATTGGGAATAACCAATATATCAAAAATACCATTAATGAGACGGACCTGAAATTGGTCTGTCTAGGGCATACGACACGGTACACGGTCCGTGTAGTGTCACATGGACCGTTTACTGTGTCGTGGCCCTAGACTTCAAATTCTCCGGGGCAAGATTTTTTCCGTACTAAGTATCATACTACGGACAAGTAAATGGACCACTTGGGGTCACACGGACCGTGACCCCGTCCGTATACAAGCCTTACGGACCGTCTAAAGTCACACGGGCCGTGACTTGGTCCGTGTGAAGGTGACTACACAGTACATTATATAGAAGGCCACACGGACCGTGTAGTCTTACACGGACCGTATGGAGGCCTATTTTCCCTCCATTTCCCAGGCGTCATTCCACGGGAAGGCTACACGGACCATATGGAGGCCCGTTTTCCCTCCATTTCCCAGGCATCACTCTACTGGAAGGCCACACGGACCGTTTAGTCTTACACGGACCATATGGAGGCCCATTTTCCCTCCATTTCCCAGGCGTCACTCCACGGGAAGGCCACACGGATCATGTGACTCCACTCGGGCCCTATAGGCCTTTCCGTGAGGCGATGCCTGGCAGATTTTTGGGCAAGTTTGTGGGCCTCGAAGTGACGTCAAAGATCTGGGGCCCTTCAAGGTCCTCTAGATCTATCCCTACTTATAGAACTACAATTCTATGATATCACAAATTGTCACTAGATCGGGGTGAAAATCCTTGAGGTCCCCTACATCAGCTGCTACTTATAGAACTGCAATTCCTAGGATATAACAAATTGTCATGATGACTTAATTATCACATTTATATTTATTAATTATAACAAAAAATTATTACGTTTAAACATAAGTTTGACCATAACCATTAGACTACATGTGCGACGTGGGTGTTTGTTGAAACTAGTATTTTCGTAATGAGACTTTTATTAGCGGAGTCTTCACAAGAGCCACATAATTAAATTGCAACTCTATATCTCTTAAATGAAGTGAATAAAAGAATTATATTTAATTCCCTCCAGTTTGGTTTCAAACTATTAATATAAATGAACCTCTTCACAAACCTCTCTATTCTACCCCTCTCTTTTTTTTTCACTCTCTTGAATAAGGTACATTGTCCACCAACTGGTCTTTTTCCATTGTATTTCAGCACTGATTAATTTTTTATCTTTCTTCTCTGTTTGTTTTTTGTGTTGTAATAGGTTCTTGACTCACAAAGTTGACACAATGGGAGTGATTACTTATACGCCTGATCAAGTTCGTGAAGAGAGTTTAATTCATTGTAATGTCTGCAAAATCCAAATAAGATTCATCAAGGACCACCTTGATATCGTACAAATTTTTCTCATCACTCTTTCTGGATCAGTTTTGTCTATCATTTTTTAATATACTGAGTTTTTCTTGCACATCTTTTGTCAATTTCATTTATTTATGGTGTTTAAACAAAGGGAATGGTGTTTATGATGTTCTACTGTTAACCATGAATTTTCCTTGCAGATCTTTGAAAACTCTGCATTTAGGATAATCTTGAATTAGTTTAATGAATTTTACTTTACCACATTTTCAATTAGTAAAGTACATGAAAATAACCTCTCTGCCTCTACGAGTATATTGTTGTTGTATGTTTTCAATGAGAAAAACTATTTTGTATTGTTTTGATGAAATATTTACTAATATTCATGTCATTTTCGAAAGTCTGAAATACTTGATAAGAACACACGCGCAACGCTCGTGTCCATAACAAGTACAATTTAATATTTTGCTGAGAGGACTCAAATGAACACCCTCAGGCCCCCCTAGATCTTCCCCAGCTTATAGAACTACAATTCCTATGACATCACAAATTATCACAATTACGTAATCACCTCATTTATATTTATTAATTATAACAAACAATTCTTAAGCTTAAATATAAGTTTGATCATAACTGTGAGACTGCATGTGCAAGGCGCACATACACTAAATTAAAACTAGTATTTTTATAATCTGATTTTTATCCATGAAATCTTCACAAAAATCTGATAATAACTAAATTGCAACTCTTTTTCTCATAATTGAAGTGAATAAAGAAGAAAAGGAAACATTAATTATATTTAAGTATCCCTCCAATCTGGTTTCAAGATTCAAGAACTGGTTTTTCAGTATAATCATATTTGCACCCCCACCCCCCACTCCCATCCCTTTTACCCAAAGTATTTGAAATCTTTGTGTTTATGGATTCCATTCCTACAATTATAACAAACAATACGATGCCAAAATCTCAACACTGCAAACAGTTAAAATATTTGTGTTTAAAAATAAAACTCACCATCCACCAAGCACCAAAATTATAAAAAAAAATAAGTGAAAAAGTTTTATCTCAAAAGTTGCAACAATTTTGAAAAATCATTTTAACGAAGTATTATTGATAATAGATATTATTTTTATGCCTTATAAAAATAATATCTAATTTAACCTTGTTGCAAAAATATCATGGATTAACATGCAATCACAAACAAAGAAAAATAGAGAAGAAAAATTATTCAAAGATTTAATGAGGTTCGACTATGCCTACTCTTTCCAGCAAAAACAAAGAGAGTTTTTCACTATGAAAGAAAAAAAGAAGTTTACAATCCTTTCAAGCCCCTATGGCTATATTATGGGTTCTCTATGTCCTCTAGAATCCCAAAGAGTATTCTCTATATAAAGATCCCAAATAGTCTCAAACCTATAAGGAAAAGGTTTAAGATTTAAGAACTGAACTTTCAGTATTAAAGAACCTCTTGCATTGTCAGTCCTCTCTGTTCTACTCCCCTCTCTTTTTTCACTCTCCTGAATAAGGTACATTGTTCATCAGCTTTCATAGTGAATAATCTGTAATCTTTCTTCTCTATTTGTTTTTAATTCTGTGACAGGTTCTTGAGTCACAAAGTTGATACAACGGTGGTGATTACTTATACACATGATCAAGTTCATGAAGAGGATTTAATTCATTTTAATGTCTGCAAAACGCAAATTGGATTCTTGAGGACCACCTTGATGTCGTACAGATTTTTCTCATCACTCTCTCTGCATCAGTTTTGTCTTTCATGTTTTGGGGATTAATGTGAAGTTATATTTTCATTATTTTTCTTTTAATTTGTATGCTATTTCTCTTTCTCAATTTACCTTTCTTTAAATTTTTTAGATACATTATATTTTTGTTTTTTATTCCTTTTTTGACTCTAAAAACTGAACATAACAATGATGAGTTGTTATTAAGCATAAAAAGAGGGCGATACCATTTACTAACTCAATTCTTATATTTTTTTAAAAGAATCTTGCAATTTTCAAAGTAATATATGTTTGAATGAGGTCTAATTCAAAATTTTCAAAAAGTTCAACACAAAGTAAAGAACTACAAAATAAAAAAAAAACACAAGAAATTTTAACAAGGTTGAATGGAGCACGGTAAAAATAGGAAGAAATGGTAAATGCTGCATAATAATGCAAATTAAATTTAGCGAGTTAAAGATATATTGATCCTTTCTCAATCTCGTTCCATTTTCTTTGTTATCAACAAAATGTCCAGATCTTGAAATAATAGCTGTTGAACTTTGCAGATATTCGTCTGCTGCTTCATTTACTTTGCAGATCTCTTGCCTACTCATTAGAGTTTAGACAAAAGATGCAATCTTGAGAGAAGCCAAAAGCCCAAAATCATACTACAAAAGAAAACTCAAAGGCTAACATGCCCCGCTGTTCAAAGGGAAGCAAGTCTTTTGTCATATGAATGGGTCTAAGTATGTTGCCAGAAGACCTATTTATCACTCAGCTTCCCTGCTTATATATATTTTACCATATGCATGCAGTAAACTCATTCCAATTCTAACAATGAAATTCAATTTGGATTTCTCAATCATGAAGTTATTTCTAGAATAACAATACTCTAGAAACTGGACTTTGTTCATTGAATATGTAATGAGAAATTACAAACATTTTGAACTTAAGAACTAGAACGGTTACAGAGATACCACAACACAGAAACAGCAGAAATTTCCATAGACCTATATCATCTTTTGGTTTGTCTTACTCTCGAAGTCGAAGAACAGTGATACTCAGCTCGCTTCGACAGATCTGCCGCCAAAGAGAAATGTCAGATTATTTGCCCCCAGAATTGGTGGTTAACATCCTATCAAGACTACCTATCAAATCAATCCTTTGATGCAAAAATATTTGTAAGTCATGGTATTTTTCTCATTTTTAGCCCTATCAAGACTACTAATCAATTCTCACAAATGTAAGAAAATACCATGACTTACAAATGGCTGTGCATCGAAGGATTGATTTGATCGATAGTCTTAACAGGATGTGAACTACCAATTCTAGAGGCAATTAATCCGACATTTCTCTCCAGTGGCGGATGTGTCGAAGCAACCTGAGTATCACTGTTCATCGACTTTGAAAACAAGACAAAACCCTAAAATCTAACAACTGATCTAAGCCACAAATTCCACAATCTTATCACCAAACCCATAGAGAGTCCTTCCCTATCTCGTAAGGGCATAGACAACATCCATAGTCGTGACAGTGTTTCTCCTGACATGTTCAGTGTGGGTGACAGAGTCATGAATTACATTCTCCAAGTAGATCTTCAGTACTATACGGGTCTTCTCAGACCGGAGATACACTTCACACCACCTCTACGAGCAAGCCTGTGAATAGCTAGCTTAGTGATGCCCTGGATATTGTCTCTTAGAACCTTCTTGTGCCGCTTGGCTCCTCCCTTTCCCAATCCCCTGCCTCTCTTTCCATGACTAGACATTTTCACAGAGAAATTTGAAGAAGAAGAAAAAGAAGTTTCTAGGGTTTTGAATAGGGTGAAACAAACTCTCTTGGTTAAAATTCTTGTGTGATTTGGGGGATTTATATTTGGTGGCAGGTTAAAATGTGGCAGAGCAAGTCGCAGCCGCTAAGTATTTGGACATCGATGGACGATAGTGTCGATCCATGTTAGAGGTAGAAACTTAATATGAACCATTGATTGGAAGATCTAGGGATGTTAATTGATCTTGTAAAAGTTTCTCATAAATTGTGAAGTGTAGATTTCAACTATCAAGATTTTACCTTTTGTATTTTGATAATCAAAGTAATTTATTTGTCATAATCTTTTCCCATATATTTTAAATTTTGGATTGTTAATAATTATTCTCTCCATTTGAAAAAGAATGAATTATATTCCTTTTTAGTCCATGTAAAAAACAATGATCGATATTCTTTTTTTTTTGGCAACACTTTAGTCCAACTTGCACATGACATGTTTAAACCCACAAGATTAAAGGATATTTTAGTGCATTTGACATAACATTAATCTACACTGCAAGACTGAAAAATCTTCTTTATTTTTTAAATTAAGTGGCAAGTCAAACTTGTTTTTTTTCTAATGGAGGAAGTATGATATATCTAATTTTTTTTTAAAAAATCTCTATTTAAAATCAACAAAAGATAATATAAACATATACTATTGTGTATTATTGAACAAGTCGCAACCACCAGAAAATCACAATTCATAGAAAAAATTAGCATCTCACTCATAAAATTCACAAAAAGTCATACCCATTCCAACAGTACCCATTCAAGGTGAATTTTTGTTTGTTTGATTAAAAATATTGGGCGAGGTCCATTTTATTCAAAATAGAAAAGTCTGATCTGTTAAATGACCCGGAGGCCCAACACCTCCAGATATTTTATGAAGACCTTAAGAAATAGGGTTCTAGAGTTCTCTACGCATTTCCTCTTCCTAGCCTCTTTAGTTTCCAGATGTGGTCTCCGTCTTCATAAACAGGTTTCTTCCGGTTCAAAAAATGGCCGCACTCGTTGCTCTCCTCTTTCTGTCGTGTCTGATGCTTTTGTAAGCTTCTCCATATCCTCGCTTTTCTTTTGATATCGACATTCCGGCACTGATTTGCTCTAAATCCCAGGATTCCGTGTGATGCACCCCCTTGGCTGCCATCGCAACATTTGGAAAGGACTTTTTGCTTCACTATGAAGCTGGATCTGTAAGTTAACCACCCTTTGTCGTTGTTGCCATGTTGATTTTTTTGGTTTGAGTCTTCCCCATCACATTCTCGTCTCAGCTCCTGGTGTTCTTGATCCCTTGACCTGCATATTTCTCCTCATTGCTGCTGACTCAGGCCATCCCTTTTTGGTTCTCTTATTCGCAACTTTTGAAGGATGCACTGACAAGATTCAAGGTGAAAAGGTGCTCTTCAAATTATATTTTTTTTCTTATGTCGAAACACTTCATGCCAAAATTAAAAACTAGTCTCTATACATGAATTCAGTAGGCGTCGTCTACTCTATCGTAAGTCCCAACCATTTTTCTTAATTCTTATTATTAACCATATCTGTTACATTTTTTGTCTGGTTTGCTACTAGTGTTTTTTCCATTCGTTTTCCAGCAGTTTGTTATGATTTTTTGTCCATGTAACAGTTGAACATATCGTGCAAACAATGGGATGGATGTTTTTGGTTCACTACGATGAATTTCCGGAAGAGGATTTTGTCCTTTTTAAAGTATATAAAAGCTGAATTGGATTAGTCCAGGACTTCATTGATGACGTATGGATTCTAACTCTATCCGCATGTTTCTTGCATTTAAATTATTTCATTGTTCAATTGAATCGTTGTAAATTATAATCCGTTATGCATACCTGTTGATGACATTGCTTGCAGTTTTTGTCATGTAATTTACTCTAGCACAAAAATATAGCTATAAGTTTATTTACTATAATGATGTAACATTGAGCACAATGAGGAACATGTTGGAGGTGCTAATCAATAGGGTCCTAATGACCAAAAGTTAGGCCAAAGTGAGGAGGATTGTTGAAACATTGTGAGAATTCCATCAATGTGCGATTCTTTTCATTCATCACTCCTTCACACTCAAACATAAATATTAATTAATCCATGGTTCCATTATCTGTTATGGTAAAATATACCTGAGTATATGACTTGGCGATGCTATATTATTCCTGTTGATGTTCATGTTATCTTTTTGTAGGCTTATTTCTTACCAGTTATTTCTGGGCAAGTTTGATGTGATGGATATATCGTTGAATATTTCCCAAAATAGAAAAGTTAAAAAAAATCTTCGATATATATACTACACAATTTAGCATGGGACATTATGCACGTATCTAGGTTTAGTTACTTATGTATACAATATAACCTTTTGTTGTGAGGGTTCATGTGAACACCCTCAAGGAACCCTAGATTTACCCTTGCTTATTGAATTACAATTTCTATGGTATCACAAATTGTCATAATGACGTAATTAGGACATTTAACATGTATTAATTATGACACAATTATTACGTAGAAATGTAAGTTTGACCATAACCATCAAATGACACGTGTGAGGTGCGTGTACGCTAAAAACTAGTATTTTTATAATCTGATTTTTATCAGTGAAATTTTTAAAAGAGTCACATAATTAATTTGTAACTCTATTTCTCATAAGTGATGTGAACGAAGGACGTAAAGGAAATATAATTATATTTAAGTCCCTAATCTGATGGCAAAATTCAAGAACTGATTTTTTAGTATAAAAGAACTTCTTCTCGATCCTCTCTATTCTACTCAATGAATAATCTTTGATCTTTCATCTCCATTGATTATGGGGGATCCAAATTGGAAGCTTTGTAGAGTAATATCTCGGATATTTGTACGTAGGAAAATCTAGATGCTCTAGAGTATTAGACATTTCAGATAAATTATAGAATAATCAAGAATTTTGTTCGATAAAGTTATCTAGATATTTCCTGAAGATATATCTAGAATGATTTCTAGAAACATCCCTACACAAGTATAAATAGGAGTGGACATAGTCATTTGTAATTAACCAAATTAAATTAAATTCAAGTAGTATTCTCTCATAACAAAGCTTCCCATTCTTTAGTTGAATCTTCCGATCTTAGTTAACTATCTTGGACTATCAGAAATGTCTCTAGATTATACTTTTCTTCTGTTATATTTTTCTACATGGTATCAGAGCCATAGCCATATATTGGCTTATGGATTTATTTATGTTGGGATGTGAAGCCTGATTAATATGTAAATATGGAGCCTGAAATTTAGGTTGTACTATTTTTTTTTATTATTCTCCGTCTATTCTGTAACAGTGTTATTTATTAATATAAATATTGCATCACCGTGGAGGTTACCCCACAAGGTGTTACCACGACTTGTTTTCTCTCTCTAGGTATACTAAATTTTCTTGATTCTTGAATTGTTCTTCGAAATCACTAGGTGTTGTTGTAATCAATCCTAAAAACTGGTATCAGAGCACAGGCGATTCAACACGACCATTGAAGATGGATAGTTCAAAGCTTGGAATTGAGAAGTTTGATGGATCTGATTTCAGTTTCAGGAAGATGCAGATCAAAAATTATCTTTACCAGAAAGATCTTCATGTACCCTTGACTGGGGAGAAGCCTGAAGCCATGGCAGAGGATATGTGGAAACTCAAGGGTCGCCAGGCGTTGGGGCTGATCCAGTAGACTTTGTCTAGGAATGTGGCGTTCGACATCGCAAAGAAGAATACCACAGCAGATCTGTTGAAGGCGTTATCAAATATGTAGGAAAAACCATCGGCGATGAACAAGGTATATTTAATGTGTAAGTTATTCAATTTACAGATGTCTGAGACTGGATCTGTAGCGGATCATATAAACGAGTTCAATATGATTGTGAGTCAACTGTGTTCTAGGGATATTAACTTTGAGGATGAGATTAAGTCGTTGATTTTGATGTTATCTCTGCCCGAGTCATGGGATACTGTTGTTGCTGCGATTAGTAGTTCCCGTAGATCTGAGAAACTGCAGTACGATGAAATCCGTGATGTTGTTCTCAGCGAAAGTATTCGCAAACGAGAAGTGGGAGATTCATCGGGCAGTGCTCTCAGCATTGACGGCAGGGGGAGAAATAAATTAAAAGGCCAACATCAATATGGCTGATCAAAATCAAAGAATCATGGAAAGTCTCCGAACAAACCCAACGTGGTTTGTTGGAATTGAAAAGAGAAAGGAGACTACCTTTCAAGCTGCACGAAACCAAAGAAGAAGTAGAATAAAAAATCTACAGATGATAATGATTCTGTAACTTCAGCGGAAGACATTGGGGATGCTCTGATTTTGAGCGTGGACAGCCTGGTTGAATCCTGGATTCTGGATTCTTGTGCATCTTTTCATTCTTGTCCGAGCAAGGAATTGTTCCAAAATTTCAAATCTGCATATTTTGGAAAAGTGTACCTTGCAGACAACAAACCCTTGAAGGTTGAAAGAAAAGAGGATATTTGCATTAAGACCCCATCCAGAAACCAATGGACATTGGAAGATGTCAGGTATGTTCCCGAGCTTAAGAAAAATCTACTCTCTATTGGTCAGCTGGATAGCACGGGCTATACAATGCAGTTTGGAAATGGTTCATGGAAGATTGTGAAAGGGGCTATGATTGTTGCTCGTGGCACGAAAATTGGAACCTTGTACACCACTGCTGGATGTATGAATATTGTAGATGTTGTTGAGGATGGTTCTGGTTCATGCCTGTGGCACAACAAACTTGGACACATAAGTGCCAAGGGAATGAAGATGCTGGTTGCAAAAGGGGCATTGGAAGGTCTGAAATCAGTTGATATGGGTCTTTGTGAGAGCTGTATTATGGGCAAACAAAAATGAGTTAGCTTTGTAAGACTCTGAGACAACCAAAGAAGGTGCAGTTAGAGATGGTTCATACAGATGTTTGGGGGCCATCTCCGGTTTCATCAGTTTCATCACTAGGAGGATCTAGGTTCTATGTCACCTTC
Source organism: Solanum rostratum (assembly GCA_029948455.1). NCBI lineage: Eukaryota > Viridiplantae > Streptophyta > Magnoliopsida > Solanales > Solanaceae > Solanum > Solanum rostratum. The sequence continues at coordinate 56,816,004 of CM057047.1, read as the reverse complement.
ATTGATGACTTCTGTAGAAAAGTTTGGGTCTACTTCTTGAAGCATAAGTCAGATGTGTTTGCGACTCTCAAAAAGTGGAAGGCTAAAGTTGAGAATTAGACTGGTTTAAAGATCAAATGTCTGAGATCTGACAATGGTAGAGATTACGACAAGTCAGAGTTCAAAGCATTTTGTGGTGCTGAGGGAATTAGATTGATGAGGACAGTTCCAGGGAAGGCAAGACAAAATAGAGTTACTAAAAGGATGAACAGAATATTGAATGAACGTGCAAGAAGCATGAGGATACACTGTGGGCTGCCTAAGATGTTTTGGGCAGATGCTGTCAACACAGCTGCTTACTTGATTAACAGGGGACCATCAGTTCCCCTGGAGTTCAAGATTCCAGAGGAGGTGTGGATCGGGAAAGAAGTCAAGTACTCACACTTGAGAACCTTTGGCTGCACAGCTTATGTTCATGTTGATCCAGAGAAGAGGGACAAGCTTGATGCTAAGGCTGTGAAGTGTTACTTCATAGGCTACGATATTGACATGTTTGGTTACAGGTTTTGGGATGATGAAAATCGAAAAATCCTAAGATATTGTGATGTCACGTTTGAGGAGTCTATCCTATACAAACACGACAAACACAGAGAGCAGATTGATTCAGAAACTACAAAGCGAGTGGGAGTTGATATTTTGTTACACAAAGATGTTGCTGTAGAAACTCAACCAACTCCAGACACTGTTGCTGAAGAGTCTGAGTGTGAGCAATTGACACTTCAGCAGGTGTTAAGGAGATCATCCAGAACTATCAAAGCACCTGACAGGTATTCACCTTCATTACACTATCTGTTGCTGACTGATGAAGGGGAACATGAATCCTATGATGAGGCTATACAAGTGGAGAATTCAACTAAGTGGGAGCAAGCCATGGATGATGAGATGAGTTCACTTGAGAAGAACAATACGTGGGTACTGACAGAGTTACCTACGGGGAAGAAAGCTTTGTCAAACAGGTAGGTGTTCAGAATCAAGGTTGACCCAGATGGCAAAAGAAGGTTCAAGGCGAGGTTAGTAGTTAAGGGATAAAGGAAAGGTATTGATTATGCTGAAATATTCTCTCCTGTTATGAAGTTAACAACTATCCAGATTCTATTAAGTATTGTTGCATCTGAGAATTTGCATCTTGAGCAATATGTAAAAACTGCCTTCTTACACAGAGATATAGACAAGGAGATCTATATGCAGCACCCAGAAGGATTTATTGTTCCGGGCAAGGAACACATGGTATGGAAGCTCAACAAGAGCTTGTATAGACTGAAGCAAGCACCGAGACAGTGGTATAAAAAGTTTGACTTTTTCGTGACCAAGAGTGGATTTAGCAGGACTGAGATGGATCAATGTTGTTACTTCAAGAAATACACTGAGTCCATTGTTTTCTTACTCTTATATGTGGATGATATCTTGATTGTTGGATCCAGCATGCGGGAAATAAATAGTCTGAAGGCAAATCTATCTTCAGCGTTTGATATGAAGGATTTGGGTGCAGCGAAGCAGATTCTAGGGATGAAGATTTCTCGGGATAAATCTGCTGGCACTTTAAATCTATCCCAGGAGCAGTATATCGAAAAAGTGTTGACCAAATTCAGGATGACTGATGCTAAGCCCAGAACTACTCCTTTGGAAAATCACAAAAGGTTGTCAAAGGAGCAGTCACCCAAGACAGCTGAGGAGCGAGAACATATGGCACTTGTTCCATATGCTTCAGCAGTTGGGAGTTTGATGTATGCTATGGTCTGCACCTGACCTGATATAGCACATGCAGTGGGAGTTGTTAACATGTATATGGCGAACCCGGGAAAAGAGCATTGGGAAGCTGTGAAGTGGCTTCTAAGATATTTCAAAGGTACATCAAATACTTCACTTTGTTTTGGTAAGAATAATGTGGTTTTGAAGGGTTTTGTGGATGATGATCTTGGTGGTGATGTGGACTTAAGTAAGAGCACATCTGGGTATATTTACACCATAGGTGGTACAACTGTAAGTTGGATGTCTAGGCTTCAGAAGTGTGTTTCTCTTTCATCTACTGAGGTCGAGTATGTCGTAATGGCTGAAGCTGGGAAGGAGATGGTGTGGTTGGCGGATTATTTGGAAGAATTGGGAAAGAACCAAAGCGAGAAGATTCTTTACTCAGACAGTCAGAGCGCCATACAGTTAGTAAAGAACCCAGTCTATCATTCGAAGACAAAGCACATGAGAAGACGATACCATTTCACTCGTAAGGCAGTGGAGGATGGTGATATGTGTGTGGAGAAGATAGAGGGTGCAAAGAATCCAGCAGACATGTTGACGAAATGTGTCGTTGTTAGGAAACTAGGGTTGTGCAAGATGTCAGTTGGACTTTTGTAGATGTGAGTTCTACAATGTTGTGATGCGGCAGGAAATATTGATGTTTGAGAGAATACTATTTTGGTTACCTAATCAGTCTCCAAGCGGGAGAATTGTTGGGACGTGGAGCCTAATTAATATGTAAATGTTCTTTTATATATTAACGATCTTGCTGTACTATTTTTGTTATCATTCTCCGAGTATTCTGTAATAGTATTATTTATTAAATACTGCATCACCGTGGAGGTTACCCCACAAGGTGTTACCACAAACTGTTTTCTCTCTCTCTAGGTTTACTAAATTTTCTTGATTCTTGAATTGTTCTTCAAAATCACTAGGTGTTGTTGTAATCGATCCTAATAATATAAAGATTAGATTAGTGGTTGATTCAACTAATATTTATAGATGGACTTTAGTGGTCGTATTAATGGACGGGGGATGGAGTTATTGAACCAATACAATTACAAGGTATGAAACACATGTATGGAATCATGCCTTGTGGGTGAGAATTTGTGGGATGTTGTCAATGGAAATAATACAAGTCCTCTTGATGACGAACTGGAGAATAGTAGTACATATGTTCTGAGATATCTTTGTTGAACTGGAGGAGATATCTCTGACGCACGAATGAGAAGAATTAACATTCGTGGTTTGAAGCCTGAATATATTCCGTTTGTGACATCAATTCAAGGGTGGGCTCAACAACTGTCATTATAGGAATTTGAGAATTTATTGTCTTCACAGGAGTTAATAGCCAAACAATTGGCTAATGTATTTCTTCAAAAGTGAAAGGAAATGCTCTTGTAGCCAACTAGCCAACAAGAGAAACTTTAAGGAAAAAGCAGGAGAGACACTGTCTAATCAATTCACAAGTGGTTCAAGCTCACCTGGAAAGAAGGAGGAGTCTTTTAACTATTATGATAAAAAGCCTCTCAGATGCTATTGATGTGGCAAAATAGGCCACATAGAAAGATATTGTCGAGCTAAGGAGAGCAATATGGCTCAAATTGAGAAAGCTATTGAAAAAGAAGAAGATAATTAGGGGAAGTGCTTCTTAGCTGAGGCTTCAGAAATAGATGCCATGGTTTCCATCAATCTTGAAGGAGATTGGATTGAAGATTCAAAATATAATGCAATTGATCATATGGAGAAGGAAGACACTGTCATCAGTATGAAGCAAGAAACTTTTGAAAATGTATATACTGATGATATGACAGTCAAAGAAGTAGATCCTCATGAAGAAGTGTCTGAAACTATATATACTAGTGGTGACCTTAATAGAGAAAGCATTGAGGGAGATGCATTAGAAGTTGAAGTCTTTGATCAATTGTCATCCATATCGAAGTCAATCATTGGCTTAGATCAAGCATTGGAGCAAATTAAGAAGATGAATCACAAATAGATAAAAAAAAACTGATGTTGAAGGCCAAGCTTTAGATAGAGAGAGAAATGACAAAGTATTTGAAAGCTCTGAAGCTGATAAAAATGTTATTGGATCTGGTGGTAGATCCTATTATGGTGGCGAGGCTTCGCAGAAAATTGTTGTTCAGATCGCCACTAACTCAGATAAGAGAGTTGATAGTGATGAATTATCTTTATATCATGGTGTTACATTGGAAGGAGAGGGTTTTAAACTATTAAACTCTGGAGATACAAACCTTTTCAACATTGGTGTGTCTCCAAATAAAGCAATGGTCAAGAAGCTAAGAGAAAGGGGGAGTCTAATAACTCAACAAGAAGATATCTCACATTGATCAATTAAAAAGAAACAATATTCATCACTTCAAGAAGCAAGAGGAGTCCGGAAGAAATTGTCTAGAATTTCACCAAGGAGTGACTCAAAGCTTCATTGAGATAGTTTAAAAAAAACACTTTAAGGGGGAGTGTGAAAAATAAAGATGATTTTTTGGAGGTACAAACGTTCTTAAATATTTAATAGAACTCTCTAGAATTTTGTAGAGTAATATCTTGGATATTTATACTTAGGAAAAATCTAGATGCTCTAGAGTATTAGATATTTGAGTTAAATTATAGAATAATTTAGAGTTTTATTAGATGAAGTTACCTAGATATTTCTTGTAGATATATCTAGAATGATTTCTAGAAACATTTGTAATCAACTAAAATTGAATCTAATTCAAGTAGTCTTCTCTCATAACAAAGTTTCTTCTTCTTTAGTTGAATCTTCCGATCTTAGTTAATGATCTTTTGGGCTAGCAGAGGGTCTCCAGATTATACTTTTCTTATGTCATATTTCCCTACAGGCATCTCCAACACCGTGGGTGCTTTCTTCTCCTTCAGATGAGCAGAAACCACCAAGTAGATTTGCCGTACCTGGCTGGGATGTATTTCCTTCTAGCCAACTTCAAAAGGAAACTAAAAGATCGAGGATACATGGGGCAAATGACACTTCTTATCCTTAGAAAAGAACAAGTGATCAAGGTTATGTGTTTGATGAACAGTATGGTTTTGGTCCATTTGGAACCGATGTTCCTTCAGGTCCTGTTATAATCAGTCAAGCAAATAACAATGACGCAAGAATTTCTCCGGGACAGCACCATTCTGTCCATGACTTCAGATGGTGCGGCATTATCACCAAGAATGGAACATCTGTGTGTTGTGCTATCTGTGTTCCCTTTGGGGAAAGTATAAAATGTGAGATGTAAGTATTCTTGTACTTTCCTTGTTGCTTCTTGAAGGAAATATCAGCATTTTGAATTGCCTCTACGATACTAGATTTTTCAGCTTGTGTTCTCTGCCTCTATGATTTCTCATCTTGTTGTTTCTGCAGCATTTTACACCTATTAAAAGTAATACGGCACATGCATATAAATCATAAAGACAGAGACAACAATCTGAGAAATCTATTAAATCATAGAGGCAATTCAAAAAGCTTATATTTCCTTCAAGAAGGAACAAGGAAAGTACAAGAATACTTAAATCTCACATTTTATACTTTCCTCAACAGGAACACAGATAGCATGACACAGAGATGTTCCATTCTTGGCGATAATGACGCGCCATATGAAGTCATGGCCAGAATGTTGCTATCCCGGAGAAATTCTTGTGTCACTGTTATTTGCTTGACTGACTATAACAGGACCTGAAGGAACATCGCTTCCAAATTGACCCAAACCATACTGTTCATCCAACACATAACCTTGATCACTTGTTCTTTTCAAGAGGATAAGAAGTATCATTGCCCCATCAATCCTCGATCTTTTAGTTTCCCTTTGAAGTTGGCTAGAATAAATACATCCCATCCAGGTATGGCAAATCTACTAGCTGGTTTCTGCTCAACTGAAGGAGAAGAAAGCACCTGTGGTGTTGGAGATGCCTGCTTCCAGTTCTACTCAGTGAATAACCTTTGTCTTTAATCTTTGAGAACATTGGCATAAGGCACGCACCGGATTTGGCTGTGTAAGATTCGAGTAATCCATTTGCGTATTACTGCTCGGCGGTGGGACGTCCTCCGGTGGGAATAGCCCACCAGTGGTGGCTACCGCCATTGCCACCTCTTTCACAGCTAGGGCTTAATGTATTTTAGGGTTTTCTAGAGAGCGTTTTCATTATTTCCGTTCCAAATATTTTTTAATTGGATGAAGATGTCGAGTTGGCTAAAAGAGAGAGTGCCAAACTAATGGTAATGTGCCATGAAAAATCAAGAGATATCCTAATATCAGTCAAGAGATATAACTAATAGAGAGGCTATTTTCTTTGAAAACATAGTAAAGTAAAATACATTAAAATGATTCAAGTTTATCCTAAATGTTAAGTTTTCAAACATCTGCAAGAAAAAGTCATGGTTAATAGTACAACATGAATAAACACCATTCCCTTTGTATAAACACCACAAAGAAATGAAATTGATAAAAGATGTACAAGAAAAACTCAAAAATGAAAGAAATAACTGATGCAAAGAGAGTGATGAGACAAATCTGTACGATATCAAGGTGATCCTCGACGAATCCAATTTGGGTTTTGCAGACAATACAACGGAGTAAATCCTCTTCACGAATTTGATCATATGTATAAGTAGTCACCACCATAGTATCAACTTTGTCTATCAAGAACCTGTTGCAGAACAAAGAACAAAACGGGGATGAAAGATCAAAGATTATTCACCAATGAAAAACAATGGAAAAAGCCTAGCCGATAAACAATGTACCTAATTCAAAAGAATGCAAAAAGAGAGTGGAGTAGAATAGAGAGAATCTAGAGGAGACTACCTCTGAAGCACGAATGAGAAGAATCATCGTTCGTGATTTGAAGCCTGAATGTATTCCATTTGTGACATCAATTCAAGGGTGGGCTTAAGAACCATCCTTGGAGGAATTTGAGAATTTGTTGTCGTCACTGGAGTTACTAGCCAATCATTGTTGGCTAGTCTGTATGTTCATGAAGGGAAAGAAAATGCTATTGTAGCCAACAAGATGAACTTTAAGGAAAAAGTAAGAGACAGTTGTATGATTGATTTGCAGGTGGTTCAAGCTCACATGGAAAGAAGGAAGACTCTTTCAACTATTATGATAAAAAGCCTCTCAGATTCTATCCTTGTGGAAAAATAGGACACATAAAAAGATATTGTCGAGTTCAGGAGAGCAATACAGCTCAAATCGAGAAAACTATTGTAGAAGAAGAAGACGATTGGGAAAGTGCTTCTTAGCTGAGGCTCGAGAAATCGATGCCATGGTTTCCATCAATCTTGAAGAGATTGGATTGAAGATTAGAATATAATGCAGTTGATCACATGGAGAGGGAAGACACTGATGTCATCAATATGAAGCAAGAAACTTTAAAAGATGTTTATATTGACGATATGATAGTCAAAAAAGTAGATCCTCATGAAGCAGTATCTAAAACTATATATACTAGTGGTGACCTTAATGGAGAAAGAATTGAGGGAAATGCATTAGAAGTTGAAGTCTCTGATCAATTGTCAACCATGTCAAAGTCAATCGTTGGCTTAGATTAGACACTGAAAGCAAATGAAGAAAAATGAAGAACAACTAGATAAAGAAACTAATCTTGAAGGACAAGTTATAGATGGAGAGAAAAATGACATAATTTTCGAAAGCTCTGAAGCTGATAAAAATGTTATTGGATCTGGTTGCAGATCCTATTATGGTGGTGAGGCTTCGGAGGAAATTGTTGGTCATATTATCGTTGACTCAGATAAGAGAGTTGATAGTGATGAATTATCTTTATGTCATGGAGTTACATTGGAGGGAGAGGGTTCTAAACTATTGAACTCTGGAGTTCGATTCCAAGCTTTTTCAACATTAGGATGTCTCCGAATAACGCAATTGTCAAGAAGCTAAGAGAAAGGGGGAGTCCAATAACTCAACAAGGAGCTAGATATCTCACATGGATCAATTAAAAATAAAGAATCTTCACCACTTAAAGAAGCAAGAGGAGTCCAGAAGAAATTGTCTAGACATTCACCAAGGTGTGGCTCAAAGCTTCGTTTGAGTTCCTCCACAACAAGGGAGGGATAGTTTCAAAAAAATCACTGTAAGGGGGAGTGTGAAAAATAAACATGATTTTTGGAGGTAGAAAAGATCACAGATAGTTAATAGAACTCTCTAGAATTTTGTAGAGCAATATCTTGAGTACTTGTACTTAGGAAAAATCTAGATACTCTAGAGTATTAGATATTGGAGGTAATTATAGAATAATCTAGATTTTTGTTAGATAAAGTTACTAAGATATCTAGAATGATTTCTATAAACATCACTACACCAGTATAAACAGGGGTGGACATAGTCATTTGTAATCAACCAAAATTCAATCCAATTCAAGTAGTCATCTCTCATAACAAATCTTCCTCTTCTTTAGTTGAATCTTCTGATCTTAGTTAACGATCTTGGGCTAGCAGAAGGTCTCCAAATTATACTTTTCTTTTGCTATATTTCTCTACAGGTATCTCCAGTACCGCAGGTGCTTTCTTCTCCTTCAGGTGAGCAGAAACCACCCAGTAGATTTGTCTTACCTAGCTTGGATGTATTTCATTCTAGAAAACATCGAAGGGAAACTAAAAGATGGAGGATAGATGGGGCAAATGATATTTCTTATCCTCAGAAAAGAACAAGTGATCAAGGTTATGTGTTGGATGAACAGTATGGTTTGGTCCATTTGGAAGCGATGTTCCTTCAGGTCCTGTTATAGTCAGTCAAGCAAATAACAGGGACGCAAGAATTTCTCTGCGACAGCACCATTCTGGCCATGACTTCATATGGCGCGGCATTATCGCCATGAATGGAACATCTGTGTCTCGCGCTATCTGTGTTCCTGTGAGGAAAGTATAAAATGTGAGATGTAAGTATTCTAGCACGTTACTTGTTTTTTCTTGAAGAAAATATCAGCTTTTTGAATTGCCTCTATGATTTAATAGATTTCTCAGCTTGTTGTCTCTGGCTCTATACTTTCTCGTCTTGTTGCCTCTACTGCATTTTACATCTATTAAAAGCAATACGGCACATCCATATAAATCATAGGGACAGAGACAACAATCTGAGAAATCTATTAAATCATAGATTAAAAGGCTGATATTTCCTTGAAGAAATAACAAGGAAACTACAAGAATACTTAAATCTCACATTTTATACTTTCCTCAACAGGAACACAGATATCATGACGAGACACAGATGTTCCATTCTTGGCAATAATGCCACGCCATATGAAGTCATGGCCAGAATGGTGCTGTCGCAGAGAAATTCTTGCGTCCCTGTTATTTGCTTGACTGACTATAACAGGACCTGAAGGAACATCGCTTCCAAATGGACCCAAACCATACTGTTCATCCAACACATAACCTTGATCACTTGTTCTTTTCTGAGGATAAGAAGTATCATTTGCCCCATCTATCCTCCATCTTTTAGTTTCCCTTTGATGTTTGCTAGAATGAAATACATCCAAGCTAGGTAAGACAAATCTACTAGGTGGTTTCTGCTCACCTGAAGGAGAAGAAAGCACCTGCGGTGTTGGAGATGCCTGCTTCCATTTCTACTCAGTGAATAACCTTTGTCTTTATTTTTTGAGAACATTGGCATAAGGCACACACCGGATTTTGCTGTGTAAGTTTCGAGTAATCCATTTGCGTATTATTGTTTGGCGGTGGGATGTCCTCCGGTAGGAATAGCCCACTGGTGGTGGCTGCAGCCATTGCCACCTCTTTCACTGCTAGGGCTTAATGTATTTTAGGGTTTTCTAGAGCGTATTTTCATTATTTCCGTTTCAAATATTTTTTAATTGGATGAAGATGTTGAGTTGGCTAAAAGAGAGAGTGCCAAACTAATGGCACTCTGCCATGAAAAATCAAGAGATATCCTAATATCAGTCAAGAGATATCACTAATAGAGAGGCTAATTTCTTTGAAAACATAGTAAAGTAAAATTCATTAAAATGAATCAAGTTTATCATAAATGTTGAGATTTCAAACATCTGCAAGAAAAAGTCATGGTTAATAGTAAAACATCATAAACACCTCCCTTTGTATAAACACCGTAAAGAAATGAAATTGGTAAAAGATGTACAAGAAAAACTCAAAAATGAAAGCATAACTGATGCAAAGAGAGTGATGAGACAAAGTTGTACGATATCAAGGTGATCCTAGACGAATCCAATTTGGGTTTTGCAGACAATACAACGGAGTAAATCCTCTTCACGAATTTGATCATGTTATAAGTAATTACCACCATTGTATCAATTTTGTCAGTCAAGAACAAACTACAGAACAAAGAACAAAACGGGGATGAAAGATCAAAGATTTTTCACCAATGAAAAACAACAGAAAAATCCTAGCTGATAAACAATGAGTAAAGAGAGTGGAGTTGAATAGAGAAGACTAAGAAGAAGTTCTTTTATACTGAAAATTCAGTTCTTGAATTTTGCAATTAGATTGGAGGGACTTATATTTCCTTTTCCGCTTTTATTCACTTCACTTATGAGAAATAGAGTAGCAATAATTTAATTATGTGACTCTTGTGAAGATTTCACGGATAAATATCAAATTATAAAATTAAAATACTAATTTTAGTGGACGTGTGCATCACACATGTAGTCTACTAATGGTTATGGTCAAACTTACATATATACGTAATAATTGTTTGTCATAATTTATACATGTTAAATGTGCTAATTACGTCATTATGACAATTTGTGACACCATAGAAATTGTAATTCAATAAGCAAGGGCAAATCTAGGGGTCCTCGAGTGTGTTCACCAAACCCTCTCAGCAAAAGGTTATATTGTGTATTAAGTAACTAGTCCTGGACACGTTCATAATTTCCCGTGCTAAATAGTTTAGTATGTATATCGAAGATTTTTTGTTAACTTTTCTATTTCGGGGAATATTCAACGATATATCTGTTAGAAAATGGAGATTTTTCTAGATAGTCTTTAGTTTAATGGTTTTTTTCAATATTTTGTTTAGTTTGAAAGGAATGGTAGTCTTTATTTTATGGAATATATTTTGTAAAAAAGTATAATAGTAATTGGATAAGTATGGTCCTTTACTTTTTGAAATGCTTATATAGCTATATGTGTATGCCTTTGGGACAAGAAATATGAATGAAAGTATTTTGCCGAACCTCCCTTGTTCACTCTCAAAAGCTTTGTAAAGTCCAACATAGTATCAAAGTCCATCTTCTTGAGGGATCTGTGAAGGCAAAAGGTAAGGTTTTCTCTGGTTCTTTTAAGGAAGAGCTCAGCAGCAATAACATGACATCCAACAACTTCTTGGGTGCAGGCCCTCCTATGTTTACGGGAGAAAATTATCACATATGGGTGATTAAGATGAAGGCTTATCTCAAAGCTCTTAGCTTATGGGAAACAATTGAAAGTGAAGATGATCCTCGTCCACTTGGACCTAATCCAACAGTTGCACAGATGAAGATTGTGAAGATGCGAAGTCAAGGAAACCAAAGGCTCTTACATGTGTTCATTCAGCACTTTCAGATGTGATTTTTTCAAGAATAATGGCTTGTGAAACACCTAAAGAAGCATGGGAGAAGCTAAAAGAGGAGTTCGATGGAAATGATCGAGTGATGACCGTCACACTCTTGACTCTCAAAAGAGAATTCGAGATGTTAAGGATGAAAAACGGAAACTTTGTGAAAGAGTATTCTTCCTAACTTATGGAGAATGTGAACAAAATATGGTTGTTTGGTGAATCCTTTCCAGATTCAAAGGTGGTGGAGAAGATGATGATAAACTTACCTGAAAAGTTCGAGTCTAAGATTTTAGAAATAAAGGAATCTTGTGATCCTGTAGCGGAGTTGATCAGCAAGTTGCAAGCTCAAAAACAAGGATCAAGTATGAGAGATGATGAAGTAGCTGAAGTGGCATTTCAGGTACAACATAAAGACAAGCGGCCTGTGAAAGACAATAGAAGAATGGAAGGAGATAAAGTAGCAAAAGAAAAAGCATGGAAAGAATCTTCAAAGAAAGGGAAGTTTCCACCTTGCAGTCATTGTAAAAGAACCAATCATCAAGAAAAGGACTGTTGGTTCGAAGGAAAGCCATTGATTCAATGTACATTCTATAGAAAGATGGGTCATATTGTTAAGAACTACAGTGTCAAGTAGAGTCAATTATAACAACGCCATGTGCAGCAAGCAAATTTTGTTGAGAAGTCGAAAAAGGAAGAAGAAAGCTTGTTTATGGCTTCTCATGAAGAAGACACAACCAACAAATCCTCAGTGTTCATAGACAGTGGATGTAGGAGTCACATGTCACACAATGAGCTCTTGTTTAACACACTTGACAAGTCATTCAAAGCTAAGGTTAGGATGGGAAATGGTGAAACTTTAGATGCACATGGAAAGGGTTCAGTTTCCTTTCAAACTACACAAGATACAAAATTTATACATGATGTATTGTAGGCCTGGGCATTCAGTCAGTTCGGTTTGGTTTACAAAATTCGATTCGATTTTTCAGTTTTTTATTTAAAGAAAATGTCAATCCAAAGCAAACTGAAATAAATTCAGTTTAGTTTGGTTTTTACAATTTCGGTTTGGTTTTTGGTTTGTGAGATTAACTGAACAAATTCATTTTTAGTAGACTGGTACAATAGTACTGATTAATGGTTACTATTCGACAAACAAAATATAGTCACTACTGCACTACTGCAGTGCTTTCAGTGGTAAATTATAAATAAGTTGTAACATGCCAACCAAATTCACAACTCAATTCAAGTGGCTACTGCAGTGCTTTAAAGTCCAACAAAATACACAGAGCCAAAATAACTTCAAAACTGGCATTCACAGTGCTTTAAACTACAAACTGGCAACTAGCTGCAGTGCCTTGAATAACAATAGAAAATAACATAAAGAAACTGTAGAAACATCAGTTATGCCTTTTCCTGCCAAGCAAAGTAAACATGTCAAACAAAATGAACAAAGTCACAACCTTTTCTCGTGATTTCTGTTGAAAAAAGCCCAAAATCAACTCTTGTGGTATACATCTTAACCTGCAGTAAAATATCAATTAAAAATGTTCAATATTCACTGCTCTATGCTAAATACAAACATTAAATAATACTAGTTTCTAATCCCACAATATAAGCTTGAAAGTGATACAAACTACAACGTGAATTAAATGTAAATACATATATGGTGTTTTTTTACTTACCACACGTCACTAGTTGATAGATGTTACTACATATCCACAATACTAGATTCATTTCCACTACAAGCCATATCTAAAAAAAACATAAAATAACTTGTTATTGTTATGAAACATACATAAAGAAATTATTTTTGATATAATGAATTGAAACTATATAATTCTTAGGTTCTTATCAAGTTAAGTTGCTCGAGATACTCCAAATCTTCCTCAACATTGATGGAATAGGTTCACTTCTAAGTCAATCTTGAAAACAAATAAGAGATTGCACAAGTTTAGGAGTTAATGAACTCCTAAATGGATCAAGAATGTGACCACCTATGCTGAATGCATATTCTGATGCAGCGCTTGAAATGAGAATGAGTGACACATCACGAGCCATCTCCGCAAGAATGGGTAGTCTCAGCTCATTAATTTACACTACATTAATATATCAAACCCATCAATATCTGGCTCAATATCTTCGGTAAGATATCTATCCAATTTTGATTTACTACCTAAACTTCCACCAACTTCTTTATGTTTCTCAAATTGTTTTTTTATTCTCCTTGCTCCTTTTTTTTAAGGTTTCCATAACCACTCACAGCAGATGCGCCTGATGAGTTGCGAGATGATGCAGGTGAAATGATGGAAACAAAGAGTCGTTTGATGATTTCTTAACATAATAATCAAACAAAATTTTCAGGTAAGTTTTCACTGCTTCAATTAGCTTCTCCCCAATTTCTTTTCCAAACATATTTACAATTGCAAAAGGAACATACTCAATCTAGTTACAGGGATCCAACACAGATGAAATAAAGATCATTTTATTCATTTTCTCTGTTACACCCCATGTAATGACCTGGTTGGTCATTTTTGGCTTTATCTGTGGAAATTATTGGTTTATCCTCTTGTAAGTTGCTTTGGACCTAATTTGAACTATCTGTATGGTTGGAATTGAAATCCCGAGTTTTAAAAGTTAAAATATATAAGTTTTGGCATTTCTGAAAGCTTAAGTTGTTGAAAAAGTGAGTTTTTATGTCATTCTGAGTTTTGGAGGTTGGATTAGGGATCCGCAGATTCCATTAGCTCCGGAACATCAAAACTGAACTATAGGAAATTGCATAACTAAATTCGGAGTTAAAATGAGGTTTTAGGCCCAAAGTTGTGATTTTAGTTATTTTCAGAACCAAAGTTTGACTTTGGTCAACATTCTGAGTTTGGAATCTCGAATTGGAGATCAGACAGTTCCAGTAGTTTCGAATGGTAAAACTAATGCTAGAAATGGTTTCGTAATAATTTTTGGAGTTGCCGAGGGCAATTTTAGTATTTTGAGCTATAAACTAATTTATTTGACTTGCATTGATAAATGTGCAGTGGAGACCTCGAAATCGAATTTTGATTATTTTGTTGAGTCTGTAATGCCGTTTCGATATGGATACATGTTTAGTTTGTGAATTTGGATCGTAGATGGATCTGGGGTCCGTTTTAAGATTTTGCAATTACCAGTGTGAAGCATTTGGTGCAGCCCCATTTTCTTCTCCGCGTTGGCGGACAAACTTCCGCATTCACAGAGGTATAGTTTGCTTTCTTCTCCACATTAATGGATAATTATCCTCGATCGCCGAGTACATTTTACCTGAGTCAGTTTTAAAGATGTAAAATCACCATTTTTACTCCATTTTCAATTTTCAAGCTTTGAGAGGCGATTTTTGAAGAGAGTTTTTGGGGAAATCTTTTGGGTAAGCGCTTCTAACATCGTTTTGATTAATTTTCATTGTTTTTATCTTGAATTTGTCTTGAATTTCATGATTTTGAATGTCCAAAATTGGGGATTTTTGTTCTTTGATCTTGAAACTTTAAATGATGATTTCTCAATCGATTTGAACTCAATTTTTGTGGAATTTTCACCCACGAACTCTATTTTTTGTGTAGAACCTGATTTTGAAGCCAATTTTTAGATTCGGGGACTTTAAATTTTAACCCTAATTCATGCCAATATGAGTATCAAAATGTACCTCACGACGCTTAGTACCTATTTTTTTTAGAGTGGTTGATCGATTCAAGGATCATTTGGAGGTTTGAGTTGATTGAAAGCTTGTCTGAGTGAGGTTTTGACATTGAGGTAGGTTCGACTAACCTTTTTGGGACTAGATTTGAGTTATTGAGCATGCTCATGTGGTAATTGTGAGATGCAAATTGAATTATGGTTTGGTAACATAATATGATTAAATTTGATGGGAATATGATGTTGGTTACGCCGAATATTGAGTAAATAGTGATCCTATTGATTAATTCAGATGAAATCATGTGATTTGAGTAATTGGGATATCACTATGATTATATGAGACTTGAGATAGTTTTTGGGTTAATGTTGTGACTAATTGGTGATAAGTGTGAAAGTTATGAGCCCATTTGGGGTACTTGTAAAGCTTGTTTTAATGACATCTGATTTTTAGTGAGTTAGTGATGAGATGGGCTAATGTTGGCCTTGTGGTACTAGTTGATATACTTGGTATAGCCCGTTGAATGTGATGGCTTTTGTACATTTTCTATCTTATATAGATTTTTTTTGGTAGTCAAAGATATTATATTATTTTCCAATATGCATCATTACACATCAATAGCAGGGCACTTGTCCTACTAGTATACTATGTGGAAGGAACAGTAGTATTATAAATACAAGTAGCTGTCTTGTTCAGCATGCTATTTGTCGATTTTCTCTGTATCCTCACAAAAGCAGTTCCTCTTTGATCGGCTTCTAAGGTTCTTTGAAAAAATGCTGGTGGATCTTCCAGGGTAATTAGCGGGCAGAAGCTGTACATTCTTGCTCCCTCCTTGGCAAGAGCATCTGCTACGCTATTTGCTTATCTGTAGACATGGCTAATTGGTGATAAGTGTGAGAGTTATGAGCCCATTTGGGGTACTTGTAAAGCTTGTTTTAATGACATCTGGTTTTTAGTGAGTTAGTGATGAGATGGGTTAATGTTGGCCTTGTGGTACTAGTTGATATACTTGGTATAGCAATCAATTTTTATTTCTTGTGGTGTTAGTTGTAGTCTTCTAGCTAGTTGTAGGCCATGCACTAGGGCCAACTGTTCTGCTTTAATATTGTTGGTTTCTAGGGTGTTTCCCATGTATCCCATTATCCAATTCCCTTGGGTTTTCCTAATGACCCTCCCCCCCCCCTCCAGTGCCCTTTTTGGTATCCGTGTTTTAATTTATAACCACATGTAGGAGGGTTCCGTTTTACATATTCAGTAAAAGACTTTTTCCTGGTGGATTGTTTTCCTGTCAATGCGAAATATTCCCATGGCATGGATATATGGAGTGTCTGTAGGGATTTTCTGTTGAGTTCCTTGGAACGTGTCCTCATTCCTTATCAGCCAAATATTCCATGCAAGGAAGGGAAAGGTGTCTTTCCAATGGATTTTTTGGTTTAGGGTGAATCCTAGGTTGCTAATTGTGGAAGCCAGTTTTGTTCCTCAAATTTGAGGATTTGGTTTAGCTTGGTAGCCAGTTTTATCTTGAGTGCAAATATGATTGCAGCCAATTCTAAATCATGCATTGGATAATTCTTCTCGTGAATCTTTAGTTGTCGAGAAGCATAAGCCATTACTTTAACATTTTGAATTAAGACATATCCCAATCTGACTTTAGACGCATTACAATAAATGGTGAAACTACCCTCTGTCATGGGTAAGGTCAAAGTAGGAGTGGTAGTCAATGCAGTCTTTAATTTTTTGAAACTCTCTTTACATCCATCTGACCACTAAAAAATCACACCTTTTTGAGTTAAACATGTCAATGGAGCGGCTATTGTATCCTATCTCATGACACCACCTGTCCTAAAAAGGAAGTTGTTTCCAACCAAAACCCGCATTTTGAGAACTTAGCATAAAGCTTTCATTCCCTAAGTATCTGTAATACAACTCTTAAATGATGTTCATGCTTGGCCTCATCTCTAGAGTAGACCAAAATATCATCAATGAATACAATCATAAACTGGTCTAAGCATGGCTTGAATTCCCTATTCATGAGGTCCATAAATATTGCAGGTGCATTAGTCAATCCGAAAGACATCAACAAAAATTCAAAGTGCTCATATCTGGTCCGAAAGGCTATCTTTGAGATATCTTCAATCTTTAATCTCAGCTGATGATAACTTGATCTCAAATCAATTTTGGACTAGTGAGTAGCACCCGGCAATTGATTGAATAGATTATCAATACAAGGCAACATGTATTTATTCTTGATTGTTGCCTTATACAGCTGCCTGCAGTCGATACACATTCTCATTGTGCCATCTTTGTTTTTCACAAATAACACTGGGGCACCCCAAGGTGATACTCTAGGCTTAATGAACCCTTTATCAAGTAGCTCTTGGAGTTTAACCTTGAATTCTCTCAACTCAGTTGGAGCCATACGATATAGAGGCATAGAGATAGGTTGAGTGTATGGCATTGAATTAATGCTGAACTCAATTTCTCTCATCGGAGATAGCCTAGGTAAGTCTTCTGGAAAGACATAAACAAATTCTCGCACAATTGGAATGCTATTGATAGTAACATCCTCCCTTCGAGGGTCATGGATAGTAGAAATAAAACCAAAGCACCCATGATTTGTCATTTGGCGTGCCTTTACATAAGATATTATTTTCCCCGTGTTAGAGGAGTCATGCCTTTCCATTCTAAAGATGGTTCTCCAGGGAAATAAAAATGTACCAATTTAGCATAACAATAAACCAACCATAGATGCTAACCAATCTATGCCCATAATTACATCAAAGTCAGATAGCGACAACTCTAATAGAGAAACTATTATGTCCTTGCCCTGCACAAATATAACACAATCCGTATACACTCTATCCACTGATTAAGTCTCCCCTACTGGAGTCATAACCATATATGGCATGTTAAGAGTCTCAACTCGTCATTCTAAAGATACAACAAAAGATGGGGATGCATACGAATACATAGAACTAGGATTAATAAGAGAATATGTCTCACGAGAATTGACAGTAACAATACATATAATTATAACATTAGATCCCTTGACATCCTGTCTAGTCATAACAAATAATTTTTTGGTGGTCCGCCTGCTCTCTGAGCAACCTATGTACCTTGTCAACCCTGTCCACAAGAACCTTGTGGAGTAACCTTAGTTGAATAAATATGAGCCTGAGTGTTTGCCACATTCCTCTGCACATGTGTAATAGCTTCACTAGTACGAGAATCTCCCTTAGGACAAAATTTAGCAATATGGCCTCTTTCACCACAAGTAAAACTAGGATCACCAATACCAAAGCAGCAACCATTGGGATTCCTGCCCTGATTAGGCATCAATATCTCTAACACGTCCAACAATTCCATCACAACATCTGCAGGTAAAGCGACAGTAGGTGCAACGGCTGGCACTATTTTGGAGCATCTTGAATAACCTGTTCTAGCACTTGCTCTAAGGAAACAACTTGAGTCTGTCCCCATACATAACTCCTGATTGAGGAGCAACAGGTGCACCAGTCCGAGCCCTAGTAGGATGAGACCTACCCTGATAGCCCCTGGAGGTAGTACCATGTCCCGCACCACGTCCAACAATTGCATTAGATCAAACAACTGAGGAAGAGCCACGCTTCTTAGCCATTTGTGAAAATTATTTGAACGTTAAACTTTATTCAACTCATGCGCGAACAAGGAATGAAGAATAGAATATATCCTAAATGTTTAGTAGCCTCAAGGTCATAAGTATGGGCGTCTACATACTCATGAACGAGACTCTACCAAACACTGCTCCATGACCTGGGACTTAAAGCCTAGGCTCTGATACCAACTTTGTTACATCCCACTCTACCCCTTAAATATGACCAGCACCCACCAATACTATCTGTCAGGAGAACCAAACATCCATACACACATCCAAATTATCAAAGCACTGGGATACAATATGTGTGACACCGAACCTCATCACTACTCATAAAAATGGAATAAGTATCAAACCAGAATCGTATATCAAGTTACAAAGAAAATGTCACTTAACCTAAATATCTCTCGCCCAAATCCACAATAAGATCATGGAGAATCAAATAGAGTGACATGAGTTTAACTATCGAGCATATAAATTCCAAGAAGAGAAACATAATCTATAGTACATAGAGCTGAAATAGTAGCCTCCACGAACAATGCGAAGGCTCACCTCAGATATAGAGTCCGGGGGAATGAGCTTGTCACCACAAGTCTCACCCTCTGCAACAGTATCTGCATTGACATGCAAGTAAGGAGGGAGCAATATATAAATATAACCCAGTAAGATCCTTGACTTGCTACTTTAATACCCCTAGAACAAGAGTTATAAAATATATCTGCACAACGGATAAATATAAACATATACACAAGAATACACTTCATGATATATGGCTCAATAAGTTCAACCAAGCGTTAACAAAGGTCACTACATGTATCAATTCAATCCATACTCAAAACTTGTCATAAACGGCAGTGAAGGAGATCAACTCATCACCCCAATAAGTCCATGGCAAGATGTATAATGCTCGGACAATATACTACCGGAGTGTGTAGAAAACTCCTAACATATTACGGTAGTATGGGTATGCCCCTAACATATTATAGTAGCTATGTATGCCCCTAATAACCATATCACAATAATGAGGAAGGATATTCAACATCACATCACATATAACTTATAAAAATATTTGATATATTTCACAAAATAACAGGTATAGGGCTAATTGAAGGACACTAGTTTTGCCAAGCACACGTTTGTCCCAACACATACACCAGGCAGAGAAAATATATTTTTCAAAGCATGTTTGAAAAGCAAGTGCTAAAGCTTAAAGTCTCACTTACCTTATTAATAGCAAGTTCCGCAACCTTGCACGCGTTGAACATCAACCAAAACAACCCACACTTGCTTCAATCTATGAAAAATATTGATTAAGGATATCAATTATGTTAGTTGGGTTAAGCCCAATATACCAACTTTTAAGCTTAGAGCTAAGCCTTAATATCTCACCTTAGACCATGAGTTAACGATAACAACTACCTCCACAACATAATGAGTGAAACAACTTCCTAATACACTAATTATACATTCTAAAAGAGACCGATAGTACAGAGGACAATTATTGATATAAGAAAAATTTGACAGCAACTAGAGGTTGCACCAGTTCATAGTCAAAACCCCTTCACTGGACAACCTTCTAAGTTACAGAGAATTTGAAAATTTAACATCTACAGCTTGTTCCAATCAATAAATTTGTGCACCCATAATGCCTAAGGTAGCAACACCTTCAAAAATTAAAAAGGAAAAAGAAACTACCGAATAGTGGCCCTAAAGCTCTAACTTTGCATCTTTATGTGTTGATTTATCCAGCAACCAGCTCACTAACTACCAGCCATCACCTTTATTTAATCCCTAAAAAACACTGGAAAGGAGGATAGAATAGGTCGAATCTGCCTAACCAGAGAAATAGTTGTATAATTATAATTTCTATTATCTTCTTGTTATATCTACTATGCTTGCAGTAAATAAAAGAGCTGCCCAACAACGTATACCTGGATTCTAAGCAAACAAGAGCGCAAAACATCTAGAAGGTTCAATACCTGCAATTTATCACCCAAACAATGGTATCAAGCTCCAGTTAATTCTATCTATGGACTCCTCCCACCTATTCCTAGTGTTGTGTGCTTTCTTCCAACCAAAAGGGAACGAAAGAGAACAAAGAAAAAGCTGCTCTTATTTTTTTCCCTCAAGCGTGCGATGAAAGACTAAAAAAAAGGGTTTGGCTGTTTTTTTTAAAAAAAAATATTTAATAAAAATTATTGGTTAAAATTATCAATTAACCCTTCATTAAGAAAAAGGGTTATTACATCATTCCCTTTTCTATACAGTTTACCAAATCATCAAAACAATGCATAGCACTTGAATGCCTATGCTTCATCACAACATATATTTTCACATGGAAAATTCTATTTTCATTTTCAATTTTCGGAAACACTTACACATCTATATTTTACTAATATTCATGTCATTTTAGAAAGTTTGAAGTACTTGATAACGATACACGTGCAACACACATATCCATAAATATTATAATTAATATTTTAATGAGAGAATTTAGGTGAACACTCTCGAGGATCCCTAGATCTACCCCTACTTATAAAACTATAATTCTATGATATCATAAATTGTCACTAGATTCGGGTGAACACCCTCGAGGCCCCCTAAATCTGCCCTTGCTTATAGAACTACAATTCCTATGATATCATAGATAGTCATAATGACATAATTATCACATTTACATTTATTAATTATAACAAACAATTATTACGTTTAAATGTAAGTTTGACCATAACCGTTAAACTACACGTGTAAGATGCGTGTACGCTAAAACTAGTATTTTTATAATCTGATTTTTATCAGTGGAATCATCACAAGAGTCACATAATTAAATGGCAACTCTATTTCTCTTAAGTGAAGTGAACGAAAGAATTATATTTAATTCCCTTCAATCTAGTTTCAAGATTCAAGAACTAAACTTTCGGTAGAAAAGAACCTCTTCTCAGTCCTCTCTATTCTACTCCACTCTCTTTTTTCACTTTCTTGGATAAGGTACATTGTTTATCTCTTGAATAACATTGGTAGGGTTTGATATTTTGGTTTAGATCAATTTATTTTCAGACTGTGATTACCCCCTAAACGTGGCCAATAAATTGACCAAGAATATTTTGGTAATAATATTTTAGATCCTCTTTTGTTTTTTAAACAAGAAATATATGTCCTCTAAATTAAAAGTTGAATTCTTTTTTCCCCAAAAGGACCGCATTGTACTTCAAAAAAGTTTTGAACTGTTAAAGTGGAAATATAATCGGTGTATAAATCTGCCCAAAGCAATAAGAAGCAGCTTTTATGGTCCATCTTTTGGTTTGTCTTGTGATACTCAACTCGCTTCGACAGATCCGCCACCGGAGAGAAATGTCGGATTATTTGCCTCCAGAATTGGTGGTTAACATCCTATCAAGACTACCGATCAAATCAATCCTTCGATACACAACTACTTGTAAGTCATTGTATTTTCTTATTCCACTAAACAAAAGAAGAAAGTTCTGGTTGAGTAAGTTGAGTATCCTTGCTGATGAGAATGGGTTGAACCCATTGAGGGAGTTGTATGTTTATATTTTATTTTATATTATTAACTATATTGTTCTTGAGTACCATTGTAGCGGCTTTTGCAATTGTTTTATATAGTTGCAACATATATTTTCACACGGAAAACTATATTTTCTCTTTCAATTTGGGGAACACTTACACACATATATTTTACTAATATTCGTGTCATTTTAGAATGTTTGAAATACTTCATAAGAATAGATGTGCAACACACGTGTTCATAATTATATGTTTTCGTATTTTCCTGAGAGGACTCGGGTGAACTCCTCATGCCTCCTTAGATCACCACATTTATATTTCTTAATTATAACGGACAATTATATATTATTCTTAAGTATAAGTTTGATCATAACCATCAGACTACATGTGTGGGGCACACACCCTAAACTAGTATTTTTATGATTTGATTTTTATCGGTGAAATCTTCACAAGAGTCTGATAATTAAATTGCAACTTTATTTCTCATAGGTGAAGTGAATAAAAGAAGAAAAGGAAACTTTAACTATATTTAAGTTTGTCCAATCTAGTTTTAAGATTCAAGAACAATATAATCATATTCGTACCTCCTTTTCTTCGACGTGTTTCAAATCTTTGTATTAGGACCGATTGACTTATTTGTCCTTTTAAGTTAAAATTTTCTTCATCTGAAAAGTTACTCGGTGGAACAAATATAATTTTGTATTAGGAGTAAAAAAATATTTTTCAAATAGAATAAATAGAGAATTGATGATTGTAATCAGCTTAAGTGACCTTAAGTAACCTATATCTTTAACATTCTCTAAGAAAAATATTTTCGTGCTATTCATCCTTCACAAAATACTGATCAAGATGGAGGCATTATGGAAAAGAATCATGATCAAGATGGAGGCCGACCAACTAAATGAATGAAGATGTAGATCAACTGGTGATGGAATAGATAATATTGATGAAAATCCTGACATTGATAGCCTACTCATACTAATATTCTGCTCTTACAAAATGCTATAATTCATAATTGTGTGAACTTCTGCTTTTCGTTTTTGTTTTGTTATTGCAGTACATATTACTGCTTCAGTTTGGAATAAACCAATTTTAGACTATCAATGCTTGTTTTTCTTTTAATTTATTGATACAAGTCATCTGTCAATCATTTGAGTATAATCGACTAGTTTAAAGTTACTATTGAATTACTGATATTTTCTTTAGAGTTTGCTGGACAGTATATGCAACTGAACTTTCAGGAAACTGTTGTAGTAATCACTAACTAGTACTACACTTAGGCAGTAAATACATACATGTTTCAAAATGCAGAGCTAGAGAAGCTAATCCAAATGAACTCAAGAGGGATGATTATGCGTTTGTTGTTATATAGTGGTTGTGTGTGTCAAATATATGTTTATAGTTTTTATAGAGAGAACCTAGAGTTAAAACAACTAGTCTTGTGTTTGGAGATTCAGACTCTCTCTTTACATATACATAAAAACTAAAAACATATAATATAATATTTTGATGAGAGTTCGGGTGAACATCCTCGAGGCCCTCTAGAGTCGGGGTTGCTTATAGAATAACAACCTATGACATCACAAACTATCATAATGATGTAATTACCACATTTACATTTATTAATTACACCAAACAATTATTACCATTTAACGTAACTTTGAACATAACCGTCAAACTACGCGTGTGAGGCACATGTACACTAAAACTACGATTTGTTTAATCTGATTTTTATCAGTGAAATCTTCACAGGAGTCACATAATGAAATTGCAAATTTCTCATAAGTTGGTGTGATGACACTTTTGCTTTAACTGTCTTTGTTACTACAAAGAAAAAATTACTCCTTAAATTAAAATCATGTAAAAAATATTATGAGAATTGAGTAATTAAACTTTATTTTGTTTAGCTTTTAGTGATATGAATCAGCAAGATTATTCTATATATTACTTAAGTTGTGTTGTTGATTTATTTTTTATTTTACTTTATTAATAATATTGTTGTAGTTGTTTTATATTGTTGCAACATATATTTTCATAGGAAAATTTTATTTTCATTTTCAATTTTAATTTGGGGAACACTTACACATCTATATCTTACTACAATTCATGTCATTTTACAAAATTTGAAATACTTGATAAAGATAGACGTGCAACACACGTATCCATAAATAGTAAAATTTAATATTTTGATGAGAGAATTTGGGTGAACACTCTCGAGGTCCCCTAGATCTATCCCTACTTATAGAATTACAATTCTATGATATCACAAATTGTCACTAGATTCGGTGAAAACCCTTGAGGTTCCCTACATCAGCCCCTATTTATAGAACTACAGTTCTTATGATATCACAAATTGTCACGATGACTTAATTACCACATTTGTATTGACTAATTATAACAAACAATTATTACGTTTAAACATAAGTTTGACGATAACCGTTAGACTACATGTGCGACATGTGTGTTTGCTAAAACTAGTATTTTCATAATCAGATTTTTATTAGCGGAGTCTTCACAAGAGCCATAATCAAAATTGCAACTCTATATCTCTTAAGTGAAGTGAATAAAAGAATTATATTTAATTCCCTTCAGTTTGGTTTCAAACTATCAGTATAAACGAACCTCTTCTCAGACCTCTCTATTCTACTCCTCTCTTCTTTTTTCACTCTCTTGAATAAGGTACATTGTCCATCAACTAGTCTTTTTTCATTGTATTTCAGCACTGAATAATTTTTTATCTTTCTTCTCTGTTTGTTTTTTGTGTTGTAATAGGTTCTTGACTCACAAAGTTGATACAATGGGAGTGATTACTTATACGCTTGATCAAGTTCGTGAAGAGGATTTAATTCATTGTAATGTCTGCAAAATCTAAATAAGATTCATCAAGGACCACCTTGATATCGTACAAATTTTTCTATCACTCTTTCTGCATCAGTTTTATCTTTCATTTTTGAATATACTGGGTTTTTCTGGCACATCTTTTGTCAATTTCATTTCTTTATGGTATTTAAATAAAGGGAATGGTGTTTATGATATTCTACTGTTAACCATGAATTTTCCTTGCAAATCTTTGAAAACTCTGCATTTAGGATAATCTTGAATTAGTTTAATAAATTTTACTTTACCACATTTTTAATTATTAAAGTACATGAAAATAACCTCTCTGCCTCTACAAGTATGTTGTTGTTGTATGTTTTCAATGAGAAAAACTATTTTGTATTTTTTTGATGAAATTTTTACTAATATTCTTGTCATTTTGGAAAGTCTGAAATACTTGATAAGAACACACGTGCAACGCGCGTGTTCATAACAAGTACAATTTAATATTTTGCTGAGAGGACTCAAATGAAAACCCTCAGGCCCCCCCTAGATCTTCCTTAGCTTATAGAACTACAATTCCTATGACGTCACAAATTATCACAATTACGTAATCACCTCATTTATTAATTATAACAAAAATTCTTACGCTTAAATATAAGTTTGATCATAACTGTGAGACTGCATGTGCAAGGCGCGCGTACACTAAAATTAGTATTTTTATAATATGATTTTTATCAATGAAATCTTCACAAAAATCTGATAACTAAATTGCAACTCTTTTTCTCATAATTGAAGTGAATAAAAAAGAAAAGGAAACGTTAATTATATTTAAGTATCCCTCCAATCTGGTTTCAAGATTCAAGAACTGATTTTTCAGTATAACCATATTTGCACCCCTTCCCTCCACTCCCTTCCCTTTTTTCCAAAGTATTTGAAATCTTTGTGCTTATGGATTCCTTTCCTACAATTATAACAAACAATGCGATGCCAAAATCTCAACACTGCAAATAGTTAAAATATTTGTGTTTAAAAATAAAATGCACCATCCACCAAGCACCAAAATTATAAAAAAAAAAAGTGAAAAAGTTTTATCTCAAAAGTTGCAACAAACTTGAAAAATCATTTTAACGAAGTATTATTGATAATAAATAATATTTTTATACCTTATAAAAATAATATCTAATTTAACCTTGTTGTGAAAATATCGTGGATTAACATGCAATCACAAACAAAGAAAAATAGAGAAGAAAAATAATTCAAAGATTTAATGAGGTTTGACTATGCCTACTCATTCCAGCAAAAACAAAGAGAGTTTTTTACTATGAAAGAAAAAAAGAAGTTTACAATCCTTTCAAGCCCCTATAGCTACATTATGGATTCTCTGTGTCCTCTAGAATCCCAAATAGTAATCTCTATATAAAGACCCCAAATAGTCTCAAACCTATAAGGAAAAGGTTTAAGATTTAATAACTGAACTTTCAGTATTAAAGAACCTCTTGCATTGTCAGTCCTCTCTGTTCTACTCCACTCTCTTTTTTCACTCTCCTGAATAAGGTACATTGTTCATCAGCTTTTCATAGTGAATAATCTGTGATCTTTCTTCTCTATTTATTTTTTATTCTGAACAGGTTCTTGAGTCACAAAGTTGATACAATGGTGGTGATTACTTATACACGTGATCAAGTTCGTGAAGAGGATTTAATTCATTTTAATGTCTGCAAAATGCAAATTGGATTCTTGAGGACCACCTTGATATCGTACTGATTTTTCTCATCACTCTCTCTGCATCAGTTTTGTCTTTCATGTTTTGGGGATTAATGTGAAGTTATATTTTCATTATTTTTCTTTTGTATGCTATTTCTCTTTCTCAATTTACCTTTCTTTAAACTTTTTAGATACAGTATATTTTTGTTTTTTATTCCTTTTTTGACTCTAAAACTTAACATAACAATGATGAGTCGTTATTAAGCGTAAAAAGAGGGCGATACCATTTACTAACTCAATTCTTATATTTTTTAAAAGAATCTTGCAATTTTCAAAGTAATATATGTTTGAATGAGGTCTAATTCAAAATTTTCAAAAAGTTCAAGTAAAGAACTACAAAATAAAGAAAAAAAAACACAAGAAATTTTAACAAGGTTGAATGGAGCACGGTAAAAATAGGAAGAAATGCTAAATGCTGCATAATAATGCAAATTAAATTTAGCGAGTTAAAACTATATTGTTCCTTTCTCAATCTCGTTCCATTTTCTTTGTTATCAAAAAAATGTCCAAATCTTGAAATAATAGTTGTTGAACTTTGCAGATATTCTTCTGCTGCTTCATTTACTTTTGCAGATCTCTTGCCTACTCATTAGAGTTTAGACAAAAGATGCAATCTTGAGAGAAGCCAAAAGCCCAAAATCATACTGCAAAAGAAAACTCAAAGGCTAACATGCCCCGCTGTTCAAGGGAAAGCAAGTCTTTTGTCATATGAATGGGTCTAAGTATGTTGCCAGAAGACCTATTTATCACTCAGCTTCCCCGCTTATATATATTTTACCATATGCATGCAGTAAACTCATTCCAATTCTAACAATGAAATTCAATTTGGATTTCTCAATCATGAAGTTATTTCTAGAATAACAATACTCTAGAAACTGGACTTTGTTCATTCAATATGTAATGAGAAATTACAACATTTCGAACTTAAGAACTAGAACAATGGTTACAGAGATACCACAACGCTGGAACAGCAGAAATTTCCATAGACCTATATCATCTTTTGGTTTGTCTTACTCTCGAAGTCGAAGAACAGTGATACTCAGCTTGCTTCAACAGATCTGCCGCCAAAGAGAAATGTCAGATTATTTGCCCCTAGAATTGGTGGTTAACATCCCATCAAGACTACTGATCAAACCAATCCATTGATGCAAAAATATTTGTAAGTCATGGTATTTTTCTCATTTTTAGCCCTATCAAGACTACCAATCAATTCTCACAAATGTAAGAAAATACCATGACTTACAAATGGTTGTGCATCGAAGGATTGATTTGATCGATAGTCTTAATAGGATGTGAACCACCAATTCTAGAGGCAATTAATCCGACATTTCTCTCCAGCGTCTGTCGAAGCGAGCTGAGTATCACTGTTCTTCGACTTCGAAAACAAGACAAAACCCTAAAATCTAACAACTGATCTAAGCCACAAATTCCACAATCTTATCACCAAACCCATAGAGAGTCCTTCCCTGTCTCTTAAGGGCATAGACAACATCCATACCCATGACAGTGTTTCTCCTGACATGTTCAGTGTAGGTGTCAGAGTCATGAATTACATTCTCCAATAGAAATTCAGTACTCCACGGGTCTCCTCATAGATCAGACCGGAGATACGCTTCACACCACCTCTACGAGCAAGCCTGTGAATAGCTAGCTTAGTGATGCCCGGGATGTTGTCTCTTAGAACCTTCTTGTGCCGCTTGGCTCCTCCCTTTCCCAATCCCCTGCCTCTCTTTCCATGACCAGATATTTTGACAGAGAAATTTGAAGAAGAAGAAGAAGTTTCTAGGGTTTTGAATAGGGTGAAACAAACTCTCTTGGTTAAAATTCTTGTGCGATTTGGTGGATTTATATTTGGTGGCAGGTTAAAATGTGGCAAAGTAGAAATCACAGCCGCTAATTATTTGGACATCGATGGACGATAGTGTCGATCCATGTTAGAGGTAGAAACTTAATATGAACCATTGATTGGAAGATCTATGGATGTTAATTGATCTAGTAAAAGTTTCTCATTAAATGTGAAGTGTAGATTTCAACTATCAAAATTTTACCTTTTATATTTTGATAGTCAAAATAATTTATTTGTCATAATCTTTTCCCATATATTTTAAATTTTGGATTGTTAATAATTATTCTCTCCATTTGAAAAAGAATGGATTATATTCCTATTTAGTCCATGTAAAAAACAATGATCTATATTCTTTTTTTGGCAATACTTTAGTCCAACTTGCACATGACATATTTAAACCCACAAGATTAAAGGACATTTTAGTGCATTTGACATAACATTAATTTAGATTGCAAGATTGAAAAATCTTCTTTATTTTTTTTAAATTAAGTGGCAAGTCAAACTTTTTTTTTTCCTAACGGAGGAAGTATGATTTATCTAAAAAAAAATTTAAAAAAAATCTCTATTTAAAATCAACAAAAGATAATATAAACATATAATATTGTGTATTATTGGAAAAGTCGCAACCACCAGAAAATCCCAATTCATAGAAAAAATTAGCATCTCACTCATAAAATTCACAAAAAGTCATATCCATTCCAACAGTACCCATTCAAGGTGAATTTTTGTTTGTTTAATTATAAATATTGGGCCAGTGGTCCATTTTATTCAAAATAGAAAAGTCTGATCTGTTACAATGACCCGAAGGCCCAACACCTCCAGATATTTTATGAAGACCCTAAGAAAAAGGGTTCTAGAGTTCTCTACGCATTTCCTCTTCCTAGCCTCTTTAGTTTCCAGATGTGGTCTCCGTCTTCATCAACAGGTTTCTTCCGGTTCCAAAAATGGCCGCACTCGTTGCTCTCCTCTTTCTATCGTGTCCGATGCTTTTGTAAGCTTCTCCATATCCTCGCTTTTCTTTTGATATCGACATTCCGGCACTGATTTGCTCTAAATCCCAGGATTCCGTGTGATGCACCCCCTTGGCTGCAATCGTAACATTTGGAAAGGACTTTTTGCTTCACTATGAAGCTGGATCTGTAAGTTAACCACCCTGGTGTTCTCGATCCCTTGACCTGCATATTTCTCCTCATTGCTGCTGACCCAGGCCATCCCTTTTTGGTTCTCTTATTCGCAACTTTTGAAGGATGCACTAACAAGATTCAAGTTGAAAAGGTGCTCTTCAAATTACATATTTTTTTCTTATGTCAAAACACTTCATGCCAAAATTACAAATTGGTCTCTCTACATGAATTCAGTAGGCGTCTACTCTATCGTAAGTCCCAACTATTTTTCTTAATTCACATTATTAACCATTTCTGTTACATTTTTTGTCTAGTTTGCTACTAGTGTTTTTTCCATTCGTTTTCCAGCAGTTTGTTATGATTTTTTGTCCATGTAAGTATTGAACATATCGTGCAAACGATGGGATGGATGTTTTTGGTTCACTATGATGAATTTCCGGAAGAGGATTTTGTCCTTTGTAAAGTACACAAAACCTGAATTGGATTAGTCCAGGACTTCATTGATGACGTATGGATTCTAACTCTATCCGCATGTTTCTTGCATTTAAATTATTTCGTTGTTCAATTGAATCGTTGTAAATTATAATCCGTTATGCATACCTGTTGATGACATTGCTTGCAGTTTTTGTCATGTAATTTACTCTAGCACAAAAATATAGCTACAAGTTTATTTACTATAATGATGTAACATTGAGCAAAATGAGGAACATGTTGGAGGTGCTAATCAATAGGGTCCTAATGACCAAAAGTTAGGCCAAAGTGAGGAGGATTGTTGAAACATTGCGAGAATTCCATCAATGTGTGATTCTTTTCATTCATCACTCCTTCACACTCAACCATAAATATTAATTAATCCATGGTTCCATTATCTGTTATGGTAAAATATACCTGAGTATATGACTTGGCGTTGCTATATTATTCTGTTGATTTTCATGTTATCTTTTTGTAGGCTTATTTCTTACCAGTTATTTCTGGGCAAGTTTAATGTGATGGATGTATCGTTGAATATTTCCCAAAATAGAAAAGTTAGAAAAAAGTCTTCGATATATATACTACACAATTTAGCATGGGACATTAGGCACGTATCCAGGACTAGTTACTTATGCATACAATATAACCTTTTGTTGTTAGGGTTCAGGTGAACACCCTCAAGGACCCCTAGATTTACCCTTGCTTATTGAATTACAATTTCTATGGTATCACAAATTGTCATAATGACGTAATTAGGACATTTAACATGTATTAATTATGACACAATTATTACGCAGAAATGTAAGTTTGACCATAACCATCAAACGACACGTGTGAGGCGCGTGTACGCTAAAACTAGTATTTTTATAATCTGATTTTTATCAGTGAAATTTTTAAAAGAGTCACATAATTAAATTGTAACTCTATTTCTCATAAGTGATGTGAATGAAGGACGTAAAGGAAATATAATTATATTTAAGTCCCTAATCTGATGGCAAAATTCAAGAACTGATTTTTTAGTATAAAAGAACTTCTTCTCGGTCCTCTCTATTCTACTCAATGAATAATGTTTGATCTTCCATCTCCATTGATTATGTGGGATCCAAATCGGAAGCTTTGTAGAGTAACATCTCGGATATTTGTATGTAGGAAAATCTAGATGCTCTAGAGTATTAGACATTTCAGATAAAGTATAGAATAATCTAGAATTTTGTTAGATAAAGTTATCTAAATATTTCTTGAAGATATATCTAGAATGATTTCTAGAAACATCCCTATGCAAGTATAAATAAGAGTGGACATAGTCATTTGTAATGAACCAAATTAAATTAAATTCAAGTAGTATTCTCTCATAATAAAGCTTCCCATTCTTTAGTTGAATCTTCCGATCTTAGTTAACTATCTTAGACTATCAGAAAGGTCTCTAGATTATACTTTTCTTTTGTTATATTTCTCGACATAGTATCAGAGCCATAGTTATATATTGGCTTGTGGATTTATTTATGTTGGGATGTGAAGCCTGATTAATATGCAAATATGGAGCCTGAATTTTAGGCTATACTATTTTTTTATTATTCTCCGTGTATTCTATAACAGTGTTATTTCTTAATATAAATATTGCATCACCGTGGAGGTTACCCCACAAGGTGTTACCACGACTTGTTTTCTCTCTTTAGGTATACTAAATTTTCTTGATTCTTGAATTGTTCTTCGAAATCACTAGGTGTAGTTGTAATCGATCCTAACAACTGGTATCAGAGCACAAGCGATTCAACACGACCACTGAAGATGGATAGTTCGAAGCTTGGAATTGAGAAGTTTGATGGATCTGATTTTAGTTTCTGAAGATGCAGATCGAAGATTATCTTTACCAGAAAGATCTTCATGTACCCTTGACTGGGGAGAAGCCTGAAGCCATGGCAGAGGATGTGTGAAAACTCAAGGATCGCCCGGCGTTGGGGCTGATCCGGTTGACTTTGTCTAGGAAAGTGGCGTTCGACATCGCAAAGGAGAAGACCACAGCAGATCTGTTGAAGGCGTTATCAAATATGTATGAAAAACCATCGGCGATGAACAAGGTATATTTAATGCGTAAGTTATTCAATTTACAGATGTCTGAGACTGGATCTGTAGCGGATCACATAAACGAGTTCAATATGATTGTGAGTCAACTGTGTTCTGTGGATATTAACTTTGAGGATGAGATTAAGGCGTTGATTTTGATATCATCTCTGCCTGAGTCATGGGATACTGTTGTTGCTGTGATTAGTAGTTCCTGTGGATCTAAGAAATTGAAGTATGATGAAATCCATGATGTTGTTCTCAGCAAAAGTATTCGCAAACGAGAAGTGGGAGATTCATTGGGCAGTGCTCTCACCGTTGACGGAAGGGGGAGAAACAAATCAAAAGGCTAACATCAACATGGCCAATCAAAATCAAAGAATCATGGTAAGTCTCCGAATAGACCCAACGTGGTTTGTTGGAATTGTGGAGAGAAAGGGCACTACTTGTCAAGCTGCACGAAACCAAAGAAGAAGCAGAATAAAAAATCTACAGATGATGATGATTCTGTAAATTCAGCGGAAGACATTGGGGATGCTCTGATTCTGAGCTTGGAAAGCCTGGTTGAATCCTGGATTCTGGATTCTTGTGCATCTTTTCATTCTTGTCCGAGCAAGGAATTGTTCCAAAATTTCAAATCTGCATATTTTGGAAAAGTGTAGCTTGCAGACAACAAACCCTTGAAGGTTGAAGGAAAAGGGGATATTTGCTTTAAAACCCTATCCGGAAACCAATGGACATTGAAAGATGTCAAATATGTTCCCGAGCTTAAGAAAAATCTACTCTCTATTGGTCAGCTGGATAGCACGGGCTATACAATGCAGTTTAGAAATGGTTCATGGAAGATTATGAATGGGGCTATGATTGTTGCTCGTGGCATGAAAATTGGAACCTTGTAAACCACTGCTGGGTGTATGAATATGGTAGATGTTGCTGAGGATGGTTCTGGTTCATGTTTTTGGCACAACAAACTTGGACACATGAGTGCCAAGGGAATGAAGATGCTGGTTGCAAAAGGGGTATTGGAAAGTCTGAAATCAGTTGATATGGGTCTTTTTTAGAGTTGTATTATGGGCAAACAAAAATGAGTTAGCTTTACAAAGACTCCGAGACAACCAAAGAAGGTGCAGTTAGAGATGGTTCATGCAAATGTTTGGGGGCCATCTCCAGTTTCATCACTAGGAGGATCTACGTTCTATGTCACCTTCATTGATGACTTCAGCAGAAAAGTTTGGGTCTACTTCTTGAAGCATAAGTCAGATGTGTTTGCGACTTTCAAAAAGTGGAAGGCTGAAGTTGAGAGGTTTGAAGATCAAATGCCTGGGATCTGACAATGGTAGAGATTACGACAAGTTAGAGTTCAAAGCATTTTGTGGTGCTGAGGAAATTAGATTGATGAGGACAATTCCGGGGAAGGCAAGACAAAATGGAATTACTGAAAGGATGACCAGAATATTGAACGAACATGCAAGAAGCATGAGGATACACTGTGGGTTGCCTTACTTGATTAACAGGGACCATCAGTTCCCCTGGTGTTCAAGATTCCAGAGGAGGTGTGGATCGGGAAAGAAGTCAAGTACTCACACTTGAGAACCTTTGGATGCACAACTTATGTTCATGTTGATCCAGGGAAGAGGGACAAGCTTGATGCTAAGGTTGTGAAGTGTTACTTCATAGGCTATGGTATTGACATGTTTGGCTACAAGTTTTGGGATGATGAAAATCGAAAACTCCTAAGACATTGTGATGTCACGTTTGAGGAGTCTGTCCTATACAAACACGGAGAGCAGATTGATTCAGAAACTACAAAGCGAGTGGGAGTTGATATTGAGTTACCCAAAGATATTGCGGTAAAAACTCAACTAACTCCAGACACTGCTACTGAAGAGTCTTGAGGGTGAGCAATTGACACCTGAGCAGGTGTTGAGGAGATCATCCAGAACAATCAGAGAACTTGACAGGTATTCACCTTCATTACACTATCTATTGCTGACTGATGAAGGGGAACCCAAATCCTATGATGAGGCTATACAAGTGGAGAATTCAACTAAGTGGGAGCAAGCCATGGATGATGAGATGAGTTCACTTGAGAAGAACAATACGTGGGTGCTGACAGAATTACCTTCGGGGAAGAATGCTTTGTCAAACAGGTGGGTGTTCAGAATCAAGGTTCAGCTAGTTGACAAAAGAAGGTTCAAGGCGTGGTTAGTAGTTAAGGGATACTCACAAAGGACAGGTATTGATTATGCTAAAATATTCTCTCCTGTTGTGAAGTTAATAACTATCCAGATTCTATTAAGTATTGTTGCATCTGAGAATTTGCATCTTAAGCAATATGTAAAAACTGCCTTCTTACACGGAGATATAGACAAGGAGATCTATATGCAGCACCCATAAGGATTTGTTGTTCCGGGAAAGGAACACGTGGTGTGCAAGCTCAACAGAAGCAAGAGCTTGTATGGACTGAAGCAAGCACCAAGACAGTGGTATAAAAAGTTTGACTCTTTCATGACCGAGAATGGATTTAGCAGGACTGAAACGAATCAGTGTTGTTACTTCAAGAAATACACTGAGTCCATTGTTTTCTTACTCTTGTATGTGGATGATATCTTGATTGCAGAATCCAGCATGCGGGAAATAAATAGTCTGAAGGCAAATCTATCTTCAGCGTTTGATATGAAGGATTTGGGTGCAGCGAAGCAGATTCTGGGGATGAAGATTTCTCGGGATAAATATGCTGGCACTTTAAATCTATCCCAGGATCAGTATATCGAGAAAGTGTTGACCAGATTTAGGATGACTGATGCTAAGCCCAGAACTACTCCTTTGGAAAATCACAAAAGGTTATCAAAGGAGCAGTCACCCAAGACAGCTGAGGAGCGAGAACATATGGCACTTGTTCCATATGCTTCAGCAGTTGGGAGTTTGATGTATGTTATGGTCTGCACCAGACCTGATATAGCACATCCAGTGGGAGTTGTTAGCAGGTATATGGCGAACCCGGGAAAAGAGCATTGGGAAGCTGTGAAGTGGCTTCTAAGATATTTGAAAGGTACATCAAATACTTCACTTTGTTTTGGCAAGAATAATAATATGGTTTTGAAGGGTTAGGATGCTGATCTTGGTGGTGATCTGGACTCAAGCAAGAGCACATCTGGGTATATTTACACCATAGGTGGTACAACTGTAAGTTGGATGTCTAGGCTTCAGAAGTGTGTTGCTCTTTCATCTACTGAGGTCGAGTATGTCGCAATGGCTGAAGCTGGGAAAGAGATGGTGTGGTTGGCTGATTATCTGGAAGAATTGGGAAAGAAGCAAAGCGAGAAGATTCTTTACTCAGACAGTCAGAGCGTCATAGAGTTAGTAAAGAACCAAGTCTATCATTCAAAGACAAAGCACATCAGAAGACGATACCATTTCACTCGTAGGGCAGTGGAGGATGGTGATATGTGTGTGGAGAAGATAAAGGGTGCAAAGAATCCAGCAGACATGTTGACGAAATGTGTCGATGTTAGGAAACAGGGGTTGTGCAAGACGTCAGTTGGACTTTTGTAGATGTGAGTTCTACAATGTTGTGATGCGGCAGGAAATATTGATGTTGTGATCACACCGTTTGAGAGAATACTATTTTGGTTGCCTGATCAGTCTCCAAGCGGGAGAATTGTTGGGACGTGGAGCCTAATTAATATGTAAATGTTCTTTTATATATTAACGATCTCGTTGTACTTTTGTTTTATTATTCTCTGTGTATTCTGTAACAGTATTATTTATTAATATAAATACTGCATCACCGTGGAGGTTACCCCATAAGGTGTTACCACGAACTGCTTTCTCTCTCTAGGT
Organism: Solanum rostratum; assembly: GCA_029948455.1. Taxonomy (NCBI): domain Eukaryota; kingdom Viridiplantae; phylum Streptophyta; class Magnoliopsida; order Solanales; family Solanaceae; genus Solanum; species Solanum rostratum. The sequence continues at coordinate 56,779,937 of CM057047.1, read as the reverse complement.
TTACTAAATTTTCTTGATTCTTGAATTGTTCTTCAAAATTACTCGGTGTTGTTGTAATCGATCCTAACAATTTAAAGATTGGATTAGTGGTTGATTCAACTAGTATTTATACATGGACTTTAGTGGTCGTGTTAATGGACGGGGGATGGAGTTGTTGAGCCAATCCAATTACAAGGTATGAAAGACATGTATGGAATCATGCCTTGTGGATGAGAATTTGTGGGATGTTGTCAATGGAAATAATACAAGTCCTCCTGATGACGGACCAGAGAATAGTAGTACATACAAGAAGTGGAGCAGATTAATGCAAAGGCAGAGTTCATCCTAAAGGGGTCAATCTCCTCGATTTATTTGATCATATAATAAAATGTAAATTAGCTCTTGAAATATGGAGGACCCTCGATCATTTGTTCAATAAGAATAATGAAGCTCAACTACAAATTTTGGAGAATGAACTGGCTAACACCATTCAGGGTAATCTCTCTGTTGCCGAGTATTTTTTGAAGATTAAAACTTATGTTTTGAGATATCTTTGTTGAACTGGAGGAGACTATCTCTGAAGCACGAATGAGAAAAATTATCATGCATGGTTTGAAGCCTGAATATATTCCGTTTGTGACATCAATTCAAGGGTGGGCTCAACAACCGTCCTTAGAGGAATTTGAGAATTCATTATCGTCACAAGAGTTAATAGCCAAACAATTGGCTAATGTATTTCTTCAAAAGTGAAAGGAAATGCTCTTATAGCCAACAAGAGAAACTTTAAGGAAAAAGCAAGAGACACACCGTCTAATCAATTCACAAGTGGTTCAAGCTCACCTGGAAAGAAGGAGGAGTCTTTTAACTATTATTGTCGAGCTAAGGAGAGCAATATGGCTCAAATTGAGAAAGCTATTGAAGGAGAAGAAGATAATTAGGGGAAGTGCTTCTTAGCTGAGGCTTGAGAACTAGATGCCATGGTTTCCATCAATCTTAAAGGAGATTGGATTGAAGATTCAAAATATAATGCAATTGATCATATGGAGAAGGAAGACACTGTCATCAGTATAAAGCAAGAAACTTTTGAAAATGTATATACTGATGATATGACAGTCAAAGAAGTAGATCCTCATGAAGAAGTGTCTGAAACTATATATACTAGTGGTGACCTTAATAGAGAAAGCATTGAGGGAGATGCATTAGAAGTTGAAGTCTTTGATCAATTGTCATCCATATCGAAGTCAATCATTGGCTTAGATCAAACATTGGAGCAAATTAAGAAGATGAATCACAAATACATAAAAAAAAAAACTGATGTTGAAGGCCAAGCTTTAGATAGAGACAGAAATGATAAAGTATTTGAAAGCTCTGAAGCTGATAAAAATGTTATTGGATCTGGTGCTAGATCCTATTATGGTGGCGAGGCTTCGCAGGAAATTGCTGTTCAGATCACCACTAACTCAGATAAAAGAGTTGATAGTGATGAATTATCTTTATATCATGGTGTTACATTGGAAGGAGAGGGTTTTAAACTATTAAACTCTGGAGATACAAACCTTTTCAACATTGGTGTGTCTCCAAATAAAGCAATGGTCAAGAAGCTAAGAGAAAGGGGGAGTCTAATAACTCAACAAGGAGATATCTCACATTGATCAATTAAAAAGAAACAATCTTCATCACTTAAAGAAGCAAGAGGAGCCCGGAAGAAATTGTCTAGAATTTCACCAAGGAGTGACTCAAAGCTTCATTGGGATAGTTTAAAAAAAACACTTTAAGGGGGAGTGTGAAAAATAAAGATGATTTTTTGGAGGTACAAACGATCTTAGATATTTAATAGAACTCTCTAGAATTTTGTAGAGTAATATCTTGGATATTTATACTTAGGAAAAATCTAGAAGCTCTAGAGTATTAGATATTTGAGTTAAATTATAGAATAATTTAGAGTTTTATTAGATAAAGTTACCTAGATATTTCTTGTAGATATATCTAGAATGATTTCTAGAAACATTTGTAATCAACTAAAATTGAATCTAATTCAAGTAGTCTTCTCTCATAAAAAAGCTTTCTCTTCTTTAGTTGAATCTTCCCATCTTAGTTAATGATCTTGGGCTAGCAGAGGGTCTCCAGATTATACTTTTCTTATGTCATATTCACCTACAGGCATCTCCAACACAGTGGGTGCTTTCTTCTCCTTCAGATGAGCAGAAACCACCAAGTAGATTTGCCGTACCTGGCTGGGATGTATTTCCTTCTAGCCAACTTCAAAGGGAAACTAAAAGATCGAGGATACATGGGGCAAATGACACTTCTTATCCTTAGAAAAGAACAAGTGATCAAGGTTATATGTTTGATGAACAGTATGGTTTTGGTCCATTTGGAACCGATGTTCCTTCAGGTGCTGTTATAATCAGTCAAGCAGATAACAATGACGCAATAATTTCTCCGGGACAGCACCATTCTGTCCATGACTTCAGATGGTGCGGCATTATCACCAAGAATGGAACATCTGTGTGTTGTGCTATCTGTGTTCCCTTTGAGGAAAGTATAAAATGTGAGATGTAAGTATTCTTGTACTTTCCTTGTTGCTTCTTGAAGGAAATATCAGCATTTTGAATTGCCTCTACGATTTACTAAATTTTTCAGCTTGTGTTCTCTGCCTCTATGATTTCTCATCTTGTTGTTTCTGCAGCATTTTACACCTATTAAAAGTAATGCGGCACATGCATATAAATCATAAAGACAGAGACAACAATCTGAGAAATCTATTAAATCATAGAGGCAATTCAAAAAGCTTATATTTCCTTCAAGAAGGAACAAGGAAAGTACAAGAATACTTAAATCTCACATTTTATACTTTCCTCAACAGGAACACAGATAGCATGACACAGAGATCGATGTTCCATTCTTGGCGATAATGCCGCGCCATATGAAGTCATGGCCAGAATGTTGCTATCCCGGAGACATTCTTGTGTCACTGTTATTTGCTTGACTGACTATAACAGGACCTGAAGGAACATCGCTTCCAAATGGACCCAAACCATACTGTTCATCCAACACATAACCTTGATCACTTGTTCTTTTCTAGAGGATAAGAAGTATCATTTCCCCCATCAATCCTCGATCTTTTAGTTTCCCTTTGAAGTTGGCTAGAATAAATACATCCCATCCAGGTATGGCAAATCTACTAGGTGGTTTCTGCTCAACTGAAGGAGAAGAAAGCACCTGTGGTGTTGGAGATGCCTGCTTCCGGTTCTACTCAGTGAATAACCTTTGTCTTTAATCTTTGAGAACATTGGCATAAGGCACGCACCGGATTTGGCTGTGTAAGATTCGAGTAATCCATTTCCGTATTACTGCTCGGCGGTGGGATGTCCTCCGGTGGGAATAGCCCACCAGTGGTGGCTACCGCCATTGCCACCTCTTTCACAGCTAGGGCTTAATGTATTTTAGGGGTTTCTAGAGAGCGTTTTCATTATTTCCGTTCCAAATATTTTTAATTGGATGAAGATGTCGAGCTGGCTAAAAGAGAGAGTGCCAAACTAATGGCAATGTGCCATGAAAAATCAAGAGATATCCTAATATCAGTCAAGAGATATCACTAATAGAGAGGCTATTTTCTTTGAAAACATAGTAACGTAAAATACATTAAAATGATTCAAGTTTATCCTAAATGTTGAGTTTTCAAACATCTGCAAGAAAAAGTCATGGTTAATAGTAAAACATGAATAAACACCATTCCGTTTGTATAAACACCACAAAGAAATGAAATTAATAAAAGATGTACAAGAAAAACTCAAAAATGAAAGAAATAACTGATGCAAAGAGAGTGATGAGACAAATCTGTACGATATCAAGGTGATCCTCGACGAATCCAATTTGGGTTTTGCAGACAATACAACGGAGTAAATCCTCTTCACGAATTTGATCATATGTATAAGTAGTCACTACCATAGTATCAACTTTGTCTATCAAGAACCTGTTGCAGAACAAAGAACAAAACGGGGACGAAAGAGCAAAGATTATTCACCAACGAAAAACAATGGAAAAAGCGTAGCTGATAAACGATGTACCTAATTCAAATGAATGAGAAAAGAGAGTGGAGTAGAATAGAGAGAATCTAGAGGAGACTATCTCTGAAGCACGAATGAGAAGAATCATCATTCGTAATTTGAAGCCCGAGTGTATTCCATTTGTGACATCAATTCAAGGGTGGGCTTAAGAACCATCCTTGGAGGAATCTGAGAATTTATTGTCGTCACAGGAGTTACTAGCCAATCATTGTTGGCTAGTCTGCATGTTCATGAAGGGAAAGGAAATGCTATTGTAGCCAACAAGATGAACTTTAAGGAAAAAGTAAGAGACAGTCGTATGATTGATTTGCAGGTGGTTCAAGATCACATGGAAAGAAGGAAGACTCTTTCAACTATTATGATAAAAATCCTCTCAGATTCTATCCTTGTGGAAACATAGGACACATAAAAAGATATTGTCGAGTTAAGGAGAGCAATATAGCTCAAATCGAGAAAACTATTGTAGAAGAAGAAGACGATTGGGAAAGTGCTTCTTAGCTGAGGCTCGAGAAATAGATGCCATGGTTTCCATCAATCTTGAAGAGATTGGATTGAAGATTAGAATATAATGCAGTTGATCACATGGAGAAGGAAGACACTGATGTCATCAGTATGAAGCAAGAAACTTTAAAAGTTGTTAATATTGACGATATGATAGTCAAAGAAGTAGATCCTCATGAAGCAGTATCTAAAACTATATATACTAGTGATGCATTAGAAGTTGAAGTCTCTGATCAATTGTCAACCATGTCGAAGTCAATCGTTGGCTTAGATTAAACATTGAAAGCAAATGAAGAAAAATGAAGAACAACTAGATAAAGAAACTAATCTTGAAGGACAAGTTATAGATGGAGAGAAAAATGGCATAATTTTCGAAAGCTCTAAAGCTGATAAAAATGTTATTGGATCTGGTTGCAGATCCTATTATGGTTGTGAGGCTTCGGAGGAAATTGTTGGTCATATTATTGTTGACTTAGATAAGAGAGATGATAGTGATGAATTATCTTTATGTCATGGAGTTACATTGGAGGGAGAGGGTTCTAAACTATTGAACTCTGGAGTTCCATGCTTTTTCAACATTAGGATGTCTCCGAATAACGCAATTGTCAAGAAGCTAAGAGAAGGGGGGGTCCAATAACTCAACAAGGAGCTAGATATCTCACATGGATCAATTAAAAATAAAGAATCTTAGCCACTTAAAGAAGCAAGAGGAGTCCAGAAGAAATTGTCTAGACATTCACCAAGGTGTGGCTTAAAGCTTCGTTTGAGTTCCTCCACAACAAGGGCAGGATAGTTTCAAAAAAATCACTGCAAGGGGGAGTGTGAAAAATAAACATGATTTTTTTGGAGGTACAAAAGATCATAGATAGTTAATAGAACTCTCTAGAATTTTGTAGAGCAATATCTTGAGTATTTGTACTTAGGAAAAATCTAGATGCTCTAGAATATTAGATATTTGAGGTAATTATAGAAATATCTAGAATGATTTCTAGAAACATCACTACACAAGTATAAACAGGGGTGGACATAGTCATTTGTAATCAACCAAAACTCAATCCAATTCAAGTAGTCATCTCTCATAACAAATCTTCCTCTTCTTTAGTTGAATCTTCCGATCTTAGTTAACGATCTTGGGCTAGCAGAAGGCCTCCAAATTATACTTTACTTTTGTTATATTTCTGTACAGGTATCACCAGTACCGCAGGTGCTTTCTTCTCCTTCAGGTGAGCAGAAACCACCTAGTAGATTTGTCTTACCTAGCTTGGATGTATTTCATTCTAGAAAACATCAAAGGGAAACTAAAAGATGGAGGATAGATGGGGCAAATGATATTTCTTATCCTCAGAAAAGAACAAGTGATCAAGGTTATGTGTTGGATGAACAGTATGGTTTGGGTCCATTTGGAAGTGATGTTCCTTCAGGTCCTGTTATAGTCAGTCAAGCAAATAACAGGGACGCAAGAATTTCTCTGCGACAGCACCATTCTGGCCATGACTTCATATGGCGCGGCATTATCGCCAAGAATGGAACATCTGTATCTCGCGCTTTCCGTGTTCCTGTGGGGAGAGTATAAAATGTGAGATGTAAGTATTCTTGCACGTTACTTGTTTTTTCTGGAAGAAAACATCAGCTTTTTGAATTGCCTCTATGATTTAATAGATTTCTCAGCTTGTTGTCTCTGCCTCTATAATTTCTCAACTTGTTGCCTCTGCTGCATTTTACATCTATTAAAAGCAATACGGCACATCCATATAAATCATAGGGACAGAGACAACAATCTGAGAAATCTATTAAATCATAGATTAAAAGGCTGATATTTCCTTCAAGAAGTAACAAGGGAAGTACAAGAATACTTAAATCTCACATTTTATACTTTCCTCAACGGGAACACAGATATCACGAGACACAGATGTTCCATTCTTGGCGATAATGCCGCGCCATATGAAGTCATGGCCAGAATGGTGCTGTCGCAGAGAAATTCTTACGTCCCTGTTATTTGCTTGACTGACTATAACAGGACCTGAAGGAACATCGCTTCCAAATGGACCCAAACCATATTGTTCATCCAACACATAACCTTGATCACTTGTTCTTTTCTGAGGATAAGAAATATCATTTGCCCCATCTATCCTCATCTTTTAGTTTCCCTTTGATGTTTGCTAGAATGAAATACATCCAAGCTAGGTAAGACAAATCTACTAGGTGGTTTCTGCTCACCTGAAGGAGAAGAAAGCACCTGCGGTGTTGGAGATGCCTGCTTCCATTTCTACTCAGTGAATAACCTTTGTCTTTATTTTTTGAGAACATTGGCATAAGGCACACACCGGATTTTGCTGTGTAAGTTTCGAGTAATCCCTTTGCGTATTATGGTTCGGTGGTGGGATGTCCTCCGGTAGGAATAGCCCACTGGTGGTGGCTGCCGCCATTGCCACCTCTTTCACTGCTAGGGCTTAATGTATTTTAGGGTTTTCTAGAGAGCGTTTTCATTATTTCCGTTCCAAATATTTTTTTAGTTGGATGAAGATGTTGAGTTGGCTAAAAGAGAGAGTGCCAAACTAATGGCACTCTGCCATGAAAAATCAAGAGATATCCTAATATCAGTCAAGAGATATCACTAATAGAGAGGTTATTTCCTTTGAAAACATAGTAAAGTAAAATTCATTAAAATGAATCAAGATTATCCTAAATGTTGAGTTTTCAAACATCTGCAAGAAAAAGTCATGGTTAATAATAAAACATCATAAACACCATTCCCTTTGTATAAACACCATAAAGAAATGAAATTGGTAAAAGATGTACAAGAAAAACTCAATAATGAAAGCATAACTGATGCTAAGAGAGCGATGAGACAAATTTGTACGATATCAAGGTGATACTCGTCAAATCCAATTTGAGTTTTGCAGACAATCCAACGGAGTAAATCCTCTTCACGAATTTGATCATGTTATAAGTAATTACCACCATTGTATCAATTTTGTCGGTCAACAACCAACTACAGAACAAAGAACAAAACGGGGATGAAAGATCAAAGATTTTTCACCGATGAAAAACAACGGAAAAATCCTAGCTGATAAACAATGTACCTCATTCAAGAGAATGAGTAAAGAGAATGGAGTAGAATAGAGAACAATAAGAAGAAGTTCTTTTATACTGAAAATTCAGTTCTTGAATTTTGCAATCAGATTGGAGGGACTTATATATCCTTTTCCGCTTTTATTCACTTCACTTATGAGAAATAGAATTGCAATAATTTAATTATGTGACTCTTGTGAAGATTTCACTGATAAATATCAAATTATAAAATTAAAATACTAATTTTAGTGTACGCGTGCATCACACATGTAGTCTACTAATGGTTATGGTCAAACTTACATTTATACGTAATAATTGTTTGTCATAATTAATACATGTTAAATGTGCTAATTACGTCATTATGACAATTTGTGACACCATAGAAATTGTAATTCAATAAGCAAGGGCAAATCTAGGGGTCCTCGAGTGTGTTCACCAAACCCTCTCAACAAAAGGTTATATTGTGTATTAAGTAACTAGTCCTGGACACGTGCATACTTTCCCGTGCTAAATTGTTTAGTATGTATATTGAAGATTTTTTGTTAACTTTTCTATTTCGGTGAATATTCAACGATATATCTGTTAGAAAAATGAGATTTTTCTAGATAGTCTTTAGCTTAATGGTTTTTTTTCAATATTTTGTTTATTTCAAAAGGACTGGCAGTCTTTATTTTATGGAATATATTTTGTAAAAAAGTATAATAGTAATTGGATAAGTATGGTCCTTTACTTTCTGAAATGCTTATATAGCTATATGTGTATGCCTTTTGGGACAAGAAATATGAATGAAAGTATTCTGCCGAACCTCCCTTGTTCACTCTCAAAAGCTTTGTAAAGTCCAACATAGTATCAAAGCCCTTCTTCTTGAGGGATCTGTGAAGGCAAAAGGTAAGGTTTTCTCTGGTTCTTTTAAGGAAGAGCTCAGCAGCAGTAACATGACATCCAACAACTTCTTGGGTGCAGGCCCTCCTATGTTTACGGGAGAAAATAATTATCACATATGGGTGATTAAGATGAAGGCTTATCTCAAAGCTCTTAGCTTATGGGAAACAATTGAAAGTGAAGATGATCCTCTTCCACTTGGACCTAATCCAATAGTTTCACAGATGAAGATTATGAAGATGCAAAGTCAAGGAAACCAAAGGCTCTTACATGTGTTCATTCAGCACTTTCAGATGTGATTTTCGCAAGAACAATGGCTTGTGAAACACCTAAAGAAGCATGGGAGAAGCTAAAAGAGGAGTTCGATGGAAATGATCGAGTGAAGACCGTCACACTCTTGAGTCTCAAAAGAGAATTTGAGATGTTAAGGATGAAAAACGAAGACTTTGTGAAAGAGTATTCTGCCAAATTTATGGAGAATGTGAACAAAATATGGTTGTTTGGTGAATCCTTTCCAGATTCAAAGGTAGTGGAGAAGATGATGATAAGCTTACCAGAAAAGTTCGAGTCTAAGATTTTAGAAATAGAGGGATCTTGTGATCTAAAGACTCTATCTGTACAGCAAGTTGCAAGCTCAAGAACAAGGATCAAGTATAAGAGATGATGAAGTAGCTGAAGTGGCATTTCAGGTACAACATAAAGACAAGCGGCCTGTCAGACCCCTGATCTGCCTACATGCCATGGCACGGGCGTGGCATGGGGCGTGGCACGGACATGGCAAGGACTTCTACATTGGCCTTGACATGGGTGTTGGCAAAGCAATGTAGCATGGGCTGTGCGGCTAAGTGTTGGTAGTGCAGCAAGGTGTTAAGCTACTTGAGTATGTGCAAGTGAGCTTAGACACAACCACCAAGTATGCTGGGGTGATGGCCAACCAGACTTGGGCACGACACAGGCAAGGCATAAGACAAGGCAGAGGCATCGGCAAGGCAGCGTGCGGCTTGACAAGGCTAAGGCTTGGCGCGGCTAGGCAATGTGTTGGCTTGACAAGGCAAGGCTGTGGGACTTGACGATGGCAAGACAAAGCTGATGGCATGTTGACATGGTGCTGGCAAGAAGTCAGAAATAATTCTAAGTATTGAAGAAGGCAGAAAATATTCTAAGTGTTGGGGCAGTGGCCAAAATTCGCCTAAGGCATGGGGCATGTGCTAGGCACATGCCAGACTTAGTTTGAATTCGAATTTAGGCCTAATCTGTTAAGAATATGACTGTTGTAACAACTTAGTGGATTTCTGATGTGGCTGCCATGTAGGCATGACAGTTTGTAACTGTCTTATCTTGTTGTAACTGCCATGTGCAGAAAATTATAAATAGGGTGGAAAATATGGCTAAGGCAGAAGAGTGTGTTCTTTGCCTTAGACATATTTCGTGAAGCCTTTCCTTGTATTGAGTTATTAATAAAGGTTGGGAAATTGTTTCCTGTAAATTTGGCTAAGTGTTCAAATACGAGTTTCTGTCCAAAACGTGCAAACAGTCTAAGTGTTAGACAGTGCAGTGTTGTGTTTGTGAGGCTGAAGTTTACTGTGTGTAGGCTGCCTAACAGCGGTGAAATTGTGAAAAATAGATCACCTTGCTATCAATTGGTATCAGAGCGTAGGTTGTACGACGATGGTGACTAATGCAGAAATACGTGAACACTTGAGGCATGTCGAGGCATTCATTGGCATGACGGACGAGCGCTGGAATGACCCAAGTCTGGTGGATCTGTTGACACAGATTCTGGGCATTAAGACTGAATTCGAGAAATTTCGGTCTGAGTTTGCTGTACATACTGCCGAGAAGGACGAATACATGGCGGAAATTATCAATTTTCGTGAAGGCATGTCGCTGCAGTCAGAAAGTTTGACGAAGGAGAATGAGGAACTTCGTTCAGAAATTGCAGTGCTACGTCTGGCAGTCGCTGCGTCCGGGCCAATCCGTGGAGAACACTCTAAGTTGAAAATCCCAGAGCCAAAGACTTTTGGCGGGGCTAGGAGTGCCAAAGAACTGGAGAATTTCCTTTGGGACATGGAGCAGTACTTTTCTACTGCAAGGGTGCTTGAAAATGACAAAGTAAACATCACCACCATGTACTTCACTGGTGATGCCAAACTTTGGTGGAGGACACGAAATGCAGACGATGAAAGTGCTAATAGACCACGTATTGATACGTGGGAGAAGATGAAAAAGGAAATGAGGGACCAGTTCCTCCCTTGCAATGTGTCATGGATTGCTAGGGACCGATTGAAAAGGCTGCAGCAGAGTGGGACTATTCGGGACTATATCAAGGAGTTTTCTTCCTTGATGCTGGACATCCAGAACATGTCCGATGAGGACAAGCTTCATAATTTCATCTCAAGCATGCAAGGTTGGGCCCAGAACGAACTTAGAAGGCAGAATGTCAAGGATCTGCCTACCGCCATTGCTGCGGCAGATTCCTTGGTTGATTATCGCTCAATCCGGCCTACTTCTGACGAGCCCTCCACTTCGAAAACTAAGAAAAAGTTTGAGAAGAGAAGGGAAGAGAAGAAGGAACACCGGAAAGAGGCTGCTAATAAGGGCAAGGCTCCGATGAGGGAAGGCAACAACAACAAGGCCATGAGCAAAGACAAAGGCTGCTGGACTTGTGGTGGCCCTCACTTGGCCAAGAATTGCCCAAATCGTGAGAGGGTGAACGCCATACTTGCTGGGAATGTGAATTGCAGCGAGGATGAGAGGCAAGTGGTTGCTGCACTTGCCAATCCCTTGGGACTGTCCTTAAATCAGATCAGTCTGATTAATGCAGTCGGGGAGACTTCCAAATCAGGTAATCCTCATGCCTCACTGATTCATATTGAGATGATGGTGAACGGGAAGCCGACTGTGGCCATGGTTGATACTGGGGCCACTCACACTTTTGTGGATGTCAAGATTTCTGATAGGATTGGACTGAAATTGAAGAAATGTTCATTCTATGTCCAAACGGTCAGTTCAAAGCCTATGATGTAGATATGCTGACTGGTTGCTGGAAGGGCAAGCATAATCTGATGGTGATGCCGCTCGGAGACTTTGAAGTCATACTTGGGATTGATTTTCTGAGGAAATATAAGTTTGTTCCGTTTCCTCACTTGGATGGTGTCATGATCATGGATGAGACCAGTCCAAGCTTTGTGAAGGCGTGCACCCATATGGTGAAGCCGAGAAGGTTGCTAAGTACAAGACCCCGATGTTATCCGCCACTACTGTCGACAAAGGGTTGAGAAAGGGTGATGAGACCTTTCTGGCCGCCTTGGTCGAAGTGAAATCTGATGTGCAGGTTGAAGTGCCTGACTGTGTAGCGGGTGTGCTGAAACAGTTTGCAGACGTAATGCCGCCTGAATTGCCAAAGACCCTGCCACCAAGGAGGGATATTGACCACAAGATAGAGTTACTGCCGGGTTCAACGCCTCCGGCCCAAGCTCCTTATCGGATGGCCCCTAAAGAGCTGGCTAAATTAAGAAGACAGTTGAATGAATTGCTAGATGCTGGGCTAATTCAGCCATCTAAGGCTCCTTATGGTTCTCCTGTTTTATTTCAAAAGAAACAGGATGGATCCTTAAGGATGTGTGTGGACTACAGGGCGCTGAACAAGGTAACTGTGAAGAACAAGTATCCAGTTCCGTTGGTACAAGATCTGATGGACAAGTTGAGCAAGCAAGCTGGTTCACAAAACTGGATCTAAGGTCGGGTTACTGGCAGGTTAGAATAGCAGAAGGGGATGAGCCTAAGACTACGTGTGTAACTAGATATGGATCATATGAATTCCTTGTAATGCCTTTTGGCTTGACAAACGCTCCGGCGACTTTCTGCAATATAATGAATAATGTGTTGTTTGAGTATCTCGATGACTTTGTTGTTGTTTACTTAGAAGACATAGTTATTTATAGTAGAACGTTAGAGGAGCATGTGCAGCACCTAAGTATGGTCTTAACGAAATTGAGAGAATACACGCTTTTTATTAAAATGAAAAAGTGTGAATTCGCTCAAAAGGAGATAAAGTTTTTGGGGCACTTGGTTAGCGAAAAGCAGGTTCAGATGGATCCTAAGAAAGTGCAGGCCATAGTTGAGTGGCAGGCACCTTCAACAGTGAAGGATTTGAGATCGTTCCTTGGTATGGCTAACTATTACCGGAAGTTTATTGCTGGGTACTCTAGAAGGGCAGCAGTGTTGACAGACTTACTGAAAAGGGATGTCAAATGGGTATGGTCGGTGCGGTGTGAAGAAGCTTCTCAAGGGTTGAAGAAAGCTATTGCATCTGAACCGGTACTAAGGCTGCTTGATTTTGAGTTGCCATTTGAAGTGCATACTGACGCGTCGGACAAGGCTGTTGGAGGCGTGTTGGTGCAGGAAGTCCATCCTGTGGCCTTTGAAAGCAGAAAGTTGAATGATGCTGAGCAACGATACTCCACTCATGAGAAAGAGATGGTTGTTGTTGTGCACTGCTTGCAGACTTGGCGGGTGTACTTGCTGGGAACAAAGTTTGTTGTGCGGACTGATAATGTGGCAAACACGTTCTTCAAAACTCAGAAAAAGTTAAGTTCGAAACAGGTTCGCTGGCAAGAATTTCTGGCAGAATATGATTTCATGTGGGAACATAAGCTGGGAAAGCATAACCAAGTGGCAGACGCATTGAGCAGAAAAGAGGTATTTGTTGCAGTATATTCAATTTCGAAACTTGAATCTGACTTTGTTGACAGGATCAAGTTGGCTGCATTGAATGATCCACTCTATGTGAAGTGGATGGGTCAAGTCCAAGATGGGACTGTGAGCCGGTACTGGATCGAGGACGATCTGCTCCATTTTAAGGGGGGGAGAATCGTGGTGCCAAATGGCGGTGGACTGCGTAGAGACATAATGAAAGAGGCGCATGACACTACTTGGGCAGGTCATCCGGGTGTGGAATGGATGATGGCACTACTGTCTCGTGTTTATTTCTGGCCAAAGATGGAAGATGATATTGAAGCTTATGTGAAAACCTGTCACATTTGTCAAGTGGACAAGACAGAACGTAAGAAGGAGGCAGGATTATTGCAGCCCCTGCCTATTCCTGAAAGGCCATGGTTGTCGGTAAGCATGGATTTCATTTCTGGTTTTCCCAAAGTTGAAAGTAAGACACCAGTTATGGTTGTAGTAGACAAATTCTCAAAGTATGTTGTATTTGTTGCTGCACCTAACTTATGCTCATCTGAGGTTGCTGCTGAGTTGTTTTATCAAAATGTTGTTAAGTATTTTGGTGTTCCGGCTGACATTGTGAGTGATAGAGACACTAGGTTCACAGGCAGGTTTTGGACGGCATTGTTCAATATGATGGGAATCGAGTTGAAGTTCTCTACTGCAAATCACCCACAGACGGATGGACAGACGGAAAGGATTAACCACCTGTTGGAGGAATACTTGAGGCATTTTGTGACTGCAAGTCAAAGGAATTGGGTAAGTTTACTTGATACCGCCCAATTTTGCTATAACTTGCATAAGTCTTCAGCAACGGAGATGAGTCCGTTTGAGATTGTCTTAGGCAGACAGCCTATGACACCATTAGATGTCACAAAGAACAGGTCTCATGGGAAATGTCCAGCAGCGTACAGGGTTGCAAGGGACAGGCTTGAAATGTTTTCCGAGGCTCAGGACAGTTTGCGCAAGGCTCAGCGGCGCATGAAGAAATATGCTGACCAACATAGGCGCCCATTAGAGTTTCAAGTGGGTGACCAAGTTCTGTTGAAGCTTACTCCACAAATCTGGAAGCAGATTTCAAGCAAGACAAGGCATAGGGGACTGATCCCTAAGTACGATGGTCCGTTTGAAGTCATGAAGAAAGTGGGGGAAGTAGCTTACAGATTGAAGCTGCCAGAAAGGTTAAAAATTCATCCAACCTTCCATGTTAGCTTTCTTAAAACTTATTTTGCAGATGAGGATCCGGAAAGGAACAGGTTCAAGAGGGCTCCTCCTTCCATTCCAACACAGTTTGATGCAGACATTGAAGAAATTCTGGATCACAGGATTGTGGGGCATGGAAAGAAGAACACCAAGACGGATTTCCTGATTCACTGGAAGGGGCAGGCTGTTGAAGATGCTGTTTGGGTGAAGGCAAAAGACTTGTGGCAGTTCGATGCAAAAATCGAGGACTACTTCAAAACAGTCTCAATGAGGGCATCGAGTTCAAGAGGTGAGGGTGGTCTGTCAGACCCCTGATCTGCCTACATGCCATGGCACGGGCGTGGCATGGGGCGTGGCACGGACATAGCAAGGACTTCTACATTGTCCTTGACATGGGTGTTGGCAAAGCAATGTAGCATGGGCTGTGCGGCTAAGTGTTGGTAGTGCAGCAAGGTGTTAAGCTACTTGAGTATGTGCAAGTGAGCTTAGACACAACCACCAAGTATGCTGGGGTGATGGCCAAGCAGACTTGGGCACGATGCAGGCAAGGCATAAGACAAGGCAGTGGCATCGGCAAGGCAGCGTGCGGCTTGACAAGGCTAAGGCTTGGCGCGGCTAGGCAATGTGTTGGCTTGACAAGGCAAGGCTGTGGGACTTGACGATGGCAAGACAAAGCTGATGGCATGTTGACATGGTGCTGGCAAGAAGTCAGAAATAATTCTAAGTGTTGAAGAAGGCAAAAAATATTCTAAGTGTTGGGGCAGTGGCCAAAATTCGCCTAAGGCATGGGGCATGTGCTAGGCACATGCCAAACTTAGCTTGAATTCGAATTTAGGCCTAATCTGTTAAGAATATGACTGTTGTAACAACTTAGTGGATTTCTGATGTGGCTGCCATGTAGGCATGACAGTTTGTAACTGTCTTATCTTGTTGTAACTGCCATGTGCAGAAAATTATAAATAGGGTGGAAAATATGGCTAAGGCAGAAGAGTGTGTTCTTTGCCTTAGACATATTTCGTGAAGCCTTTCCTTGTATTGAGTTATTAATAAAGGTTGGGAAATTGTTTCCTGTAAATTTGGCTAAGTGTTCAAATACGAGTTTCTGTCCAAAACGTGCAAACAGTCTAAGTGTTAGACAGTGCAGTGTTGTGTTTGTGAGGCTGAAGTTTACTGTGTGTAGGCTGCCTAACAGCGATGAAATTGTGAAAAATAGATCACCCTGCTATCACGGCCTGTGAAGGACAATAGAAGAATAGAAGGAGATAAAGTAGCAAAAGAAAAAACTAGAATCTTCAAAGAAAGGGAAGTTTCCACCTTGTAGCCATTGTAAAAGAACCAATCATCAAGAAAAGGACTGATGGTTCAAAGGAAAGCCATTGATTCAATGTACATTCTATAGAAAGATGGGTCATATTGTTAAGAACTACAGTGTCAAGTAGAGTCAATTATAACAACGCCATGTGCAACAAGCAAATTTTGTTGAGAAGTCAAAAAAGGAAGAAGAAAGCTTGTTTATGGCTTCTCATAAAGAAGACACAACCAACAAATCCTCAGTGTTCATAGACAGTGGATGTAGGAGTCACATGTCACACAATGAGCTCTTGTTTAACACACTTGACAAGTCATTCAAAGCTAAGGTTAGGATGGGAAATGGTGAAACTTTAGATGCACATGGAAAGGGTTCAGTTTCCTTTCAAACTACACAAGATACAAAATTTATACATGATGTATTGTAGGGCTGGGCGTTCAGTCAGTTCGATTTGGTTTACAAAATTCGATTCGATTTTTCAGTTTTTGATTTAGTGAAAATGTCAATCCAAAGCAAACTGAAATAAATTCGGTTTAATTTGATTTTTACAATTTCGATTTGGTTTTTGGTTTGTGAGATTAACTGAACAAACTCATTTTTAGTAGACTGGTACAATAGTACTGATTAATGGTTACTATTCGACAAACAAAATATAGTCCCTACTGCACTACTGCAGTGCTTTCAGTGGTAAATTATAAATAAGTTGTAACATGCCAACCAAATTCACAACTCAATTCAAGTAACTGCACTACTGCAGTGCTTTAAAGGCCAACAAAATACACAGAGCCAAAATAACTTCAAAACTGGCATCCACAGTGCTTTAAACTACAAACTGGCAACTAGCTGCAGTGCCTTGAATAACAATAGAAAATAACATAAAGAAACTGTAGAAACATCAGTTATGCCTTTTCCTGCCAAGCAAAATAAACATGTCAAATTCCTGCCCAACAAAATGAACAAAGTCACAACCTTTTCTTGTGATTTCTGTTGAAAAAAAGCCCAAAATCAACTCTTGTGGTATACATCTTAACCTGCAGTAGAATATCAGTTTAAAATGTTCAATATTCACTGCTCTATGCTAAATACAAACATTAAATAATGCTAGTTTCTATTCCCACAATATAAGCTTGAAAGTGATACAAACTACAACGTGAATTAAATGTAAATACATATATGGTGTTTTTTTACTTACCACACGTCGCTAGTTGATAGATGTTACTACATATCCACAATACTAGATTCATTTCCACTACAAGCCATATCTAAAACAACATGAAAGAACTTGTTATTGTTATGAAACATACATAAAGAAATTATTTTTGATATAATGAATTGAAACTATATAATTCTTAGGTTCTTATCAAGTTAAGTTGCTCGAGATACTCCAAATCTTCCTCAATATTGATGGAATAGGCTCACTTCTAAGTCAATCTTGAAAACAAATAAGAGATTACACAAGTTTAGGAGTTAATGAACTCCTAAATGGATCAAGAATGTGACTACCTATGCTGAATGCATATTCTGATGCGACGCTTGAAATGGGAATGAGTGACACATCACGAGCCATCTCCGCAAGAATGGGTAGTCTCAGCTCATTAATTTACACTACATTAATATATCAAACCCATCAATATCTGGCTCAATATCTTCGGTAAGATATCTATCCAATACTGATTTACTACTTAAACTTCTACCAACTTCTTTATGTTTCTCAAATTATTTTTTTATTCTCCTTGTTCCTTTTTTTAGGTTTCCATAACCACTCATAGCAGATGCACTTGATGAGTTGAGAGATGATGCAGGTGAAATGATGGAAACAAAGAGTCGTTTGATGATTTCTTAACATAATAATCAAACAAAATTTTCAGGTAAGTTTTTCACTGCTTCAATTAGCTTCTCCCCAATTTCTTTTTCAAACATATCCACAATTGCAAAAGGAACATACTCAATCTAGTTACAGGAATCCAACACAGTTGAAATAAAGATCATTTTATTCATTTTCTCTGTTACACCCTATGTAATGACCTGGTTGGTCATTTTTGGCTTTATCTATGGAAATTATTGGTTTACCCGCTTGTAAGTTGCTTTGGCCTAATTTGAACTATCTATATGTTGGAATTGAAATTCTGAGTTTTAAAAGATGAAAAATATAAGTTTTGGCATTTTTGAAAGCTTAAGTTGTTGAAAAAATGAGTTTTTATATCATACTGTGTTTTGGAGGTTGGATCAGGGATCCGCAGATTCCATTACCTCCGGAACATCAAAACTGAACTATAGGAAGTTGCATAACAAAATTCGGAGTTAAATGAGGTTTTAGGCCCAAAGTTGTGATTTTAGTTATTTTCAGAACCAAAGTTTGACTTTGGTCAACATTCTGAGTTCGGAAGCTCAAATTGGAGTTCAGACAGTTCCAGTAGTTTCGGATGGTAAAACTAATGCTAGAAATGATTTCATTATAATTTTTAGTGTTGTCGAGGGAAATTTTAGTATTTTGAGCTATAAACTAATTTATTTGACTTGCATTGATAAATGTGCCGTGGAGACCTCGAAATCGAATTTTAATTATTTTGTTGAGTCTATAATGCCGTTTTCGATATGGATACATGTTTAGTTTGTGAATTTGGATCCTAGATGGATCTGGGGTCCGTTTTAGGATTTTGCAATTACCAGTGTGAAGCATTTGGTGCAGCCCCATTTTCTTCTCCGCATTGGCGGACAAACTTCCGCATTCGCAGAGGTATAGTTTGCTTTCTTCTCCACATTAATGGATAATTATCCTCGATCGCGGAGTACATTTTACCTGAGTCAGTTTGAAAGACGTAAAATCCCCATTTTTACTCCATTTTCAATTTTCAAGCTTTGAGAGGCGATTTTTGAAGAGTTTTTGGGGAAATCTTTTGGGTAAGTGCTTCTAACATCATTTTGATTAATTTTCATTGTTTTTATCTTGAATTTCATGATTTTGAATGTCCAAAATTGGGGATTTTTGTTCTTTGATCTTGAAACTTTAAATGATGATTTCTCAATCGATTTGAACTCAATTTTTGTGGAATTTTCACCCATGAATTCTATTTTTTGTGTAGAACCTGATTTTGAAGCCAATTTTTAGATTTGGGGACTTCAAATTTTAACCCTAATTCATGCCAATATGGGTATCAAAATGCACCCCATGATGCGTAGTACCTATTTTTTTTATAGTGGTTGATCGATTCAAGGATCATTTGGAGGTTTGAGTTGATTGAAAACTTGTCTGAGTGAGATTTTGACATTGAGGTAGGTTCGGCTAACCTTTTTGGGACTAGATTTGAGTTATTGAGCATGCTCATATGGTAATTGTGAGATGCAAATTGAATTATGATCTGGTAACATAATATGATTAAATTTGATGGGAGTATGATGTTGGTTACGCCGAATATTAAGTAAATAGCGATCCTATTGATTAATTGAGATGAAATCATGTGATTTGAGTAGTTGGGATATCACTATGATTATATGAGACTTGAGATAGTTTTTGGGTTAATGTTGTGACTCATTGGTGATAAGTGTGAGAGCTATGAGCTCATTTGGGGTACTTGTAAAGCTTGTTTTAATGACATCTGGTTTTTAGTGAGTTAGTGATGAGATGGGTTAATGTTGGCCTTGTGGTACTAGTTGATATACTTGGCATAGCCCGTCGAATGTGATGGCTATCGTACATTTTCTATCTTACATAGATTTTTTTTGGTAGTCAAAGATATTATATTATTTTCTAATATGCATCATTACACATCAATAGCAGGGCACTTGTCCTACTAGTATAGTATGTGGAAGGAGCAGTAGTATTATAAATACAAGTAGCTGTCTTGTTCAGCATGCTGTTTGTCGATTTTCTCTGTATCCTCACAAAAACAGTTCCTCTTTGATCGGCTTCTAAGGTTCTTTGCAAAAATGCTGGTCGATCTTCCAGGGTAATTAGCGGGCAGAAGCTGTACATTCTTGCTCCCTCCTTGGCAAGAGCATCTGCTACGCTATTTGCTTGTCTGTAGACATGGCTAATTGGGGGTTTCCCCAATCGGAGAAGCAGATCCCTGCAATAAGAAATTATGTAAGACTATTTTGATTTCTCACCTTTGATGAGTGTTATAATGTCGTTGCAATCCATGTTTATTTCTTGTGGTGTTAGTTGTGGTCTTCTAGCTAGTTGTAGGCCATGCACTAGGGCCAACTGTTCGGCTTTAATATTGTTGGTTTATAGGGTGCTTCCCATATATCCCATTATCCAATTCCCTTGGGTTTTCCTAATGTCCCCCCCCCCCCCCAACGCCCTTTTTGGTATCCATGTTTAATTTATAACCACATGTAGGAGGGTTCCGTTTTACATATTCAGTAAAAGACTTTTTCCTGGTGGATTGTTTTCCTGACAATGCGAAATATTCCATGGCATGGATATATGGAGTGTCTGTAGGGATTTTCTGTTGAGTTCCTTGGAACGTGTCCTCATTCCTTATCAGCCAAATATTCCATGCAAGGAAGGGAAAGGTGTCTTTCCAATGGATTTTTTGGTTTAGGGTGAATTCTAGGTTGCTAATTGTGGAAGCCTGTTTTCTTCCTCAAATTTGAGGATTTGGTTTAGCTTGGTAGCCAGTTTTATCTTGAGTGCAAATATGATTGCAGCCAATTCTAAATCATGCATTGGATAATTCTTCTCGTGAATCTTTAGTTGTCGAGAAGCATAAGTCACTACCTTAACATTTTGCATTAAGACATATCCCAATCTGACTTTAGACGCATTAAAATAAATGGCGAAACCACCCTCTGTCATGGGTAAGGTCAAAATAGGAGCGGTAGTCAATGCAGTCTTTAGTTTTTTGAAACTCTCTTTACATCCATCTGATCACTAAAAAATCACACCTTTCTAAGTTAAACGTGTCAATGGAGCGGCTATTGTTAAGAAACCTTCCACAAACCATCTGTATATCCAGCTAGTCCCAAGAAACTGCGTATCTCTGTAGGAGTATTAGGTCAAGGCCACTCTCAAATAGCTTCTACCTTCCTTGGATCGACTTGTATCCGATCTCATGACACCAACTGTCCTAAAAAGGAAGTTGTTTCTGATAGAACACGCACCCTAAGAATATGCCTAGTCGATGGAACAGGTTATTCGAACGTGTTTCAAAGACACATAAATAAACAGGACGCAACAGTTTTACGTGGAAAACCCCCGGCTCAAAAGGGTGAAAAACCACGACCTGTACTCTACAGGTTTTAACTTCAACTTCACTACTTCAAACGAGCCTTCAACAACAATTACAACCTCAGTTTGATCTTTAGCTAGATAGCCCTAAGATCCAACAACTCAAACAGCAAGAATTGAAAAAAACAATTTGTTTACAGAAGGATTCTTCCTAAACCCTAATTGTTTTGACGTTGTGCTTTCTAGATTAAGCTCTTATGTTGTTGGTTTTTTCTTCGCAAAAACTCTGTCTTCTTTGCACGCTGCTTTTCCCTTTTTATACTTGCTTCTCCAAGTCCTAGTCGGACTTGTCTTCTCCTGATGATGATTATCCCTAGTAGAATCCTTTTCTTATTAGTAGACACCTTTTTGCTTTCTACCTTCTTTTTCTTTGCTTCTATCATTATCTAATTCTTTTATGCTGACAAGGTCTCCTCGTGGTGAATGACCAGCTTCCTATTTGTACGCCTTAATTCCAGCGAATTTAGTGCAGGTGAGATGATGTGCTCTGGGACCTGATAGATGAAACCTGTTCCATGCATTTTGTCAATCATCAAAACATTAGCGCACCTAACAGTTTCCAACCAAAACCCGCATTTTGAGAACTTAGCATAAAGCTTTCGTTCCTTAAGTATCTGTAATACAACTCTTAAATGATGTTCATGCTTGGCCTCATCTCTAGAGTAGACCAAAATATCATCAATGAATACAATCATAAACTGGTCTAAGTATGGCTTGAATGCCCTATTCATGAGGTCCATAAATGTTGCAGGTGCATTTGTCAATCCGAAAGACATCAACATAAATTCAAAGTGCTCATATCTGGTCCGAAAGGCTATCTTTGAGATATCTTCGATCTTTAATCTCAGCTAATGGTAACTTGATCTCAAATCAATTTTGGACTAGTGAGTAGCACCCTGCAATTGATCGAATAGATTATCATTACAAGGAAACATGTATTTATTCTTGATTGTTGCCTTATACAGCTGCCTGCAGTCGATACACATTCTCATTGTGCCATCTTTGTTTTTCACAAATAACACTGGGGCGCCCCAAGGTGATACTCTAGGCCTAATGAACCCTTTATCAAGTAGCTCTTGGAGTTAAACCTTGAATTCTCTCAACTCAGTTGGAGCCATACGATATGGAGGCATAGAGATAGGTTGAGTGTATGGCATTATGTTGAAATTTGCTTTTAGTTACTGCAGTAGTTTTTAGCAAAATAAATTATTTAGTTTAAGATAAATTTGAATTTTGAATTTTAGTTAAGTTGTTGAGATATTTTAGGTTAGTTTGAATTTCAAATTATGCTGATTTTTATTTTATGTTGGCTATTTAAACCCCTCAATGCTTAATAAAATTATTGAAAGCATTTCAATCCATTGAGAGACTTTTTCAATCCTTTTTGCTGCCTCATTCTTTCTTTTAAAAAACCAACAGTGGTATCAAGAGCCTCATTGATCTTACGGGATCTGTGAGTTCTTCCAAAAACTATCATATTATTTTCAACCCGCAAGAGCTACCCTTTTTAACCCACAAGGGCTATTTTTAACCCGCAAGGGTTACTTTTTAACCTGTCAGGGCTATTTTCAACCCGTGTTTTCTTTCAAGGCACATGCTTTTTTTAACCAAAGAATGGCAAGCAACAATCTCTCCTTAAATGCCCCAAAACATTTTACTGGTGAAAACTATCAGATTTGGTCAGCAAAAATAAATTATATCTTGAAGCCTATGATTTGTGGAAAGTTGTGATGGAAGATATAATCTTAAAATCTCTTCCTGCAAATCCCACTCTTACTCAGATTAAAGTTCATTCGGATGAAAAACCCAAAAAATTCAAAGTCAAAACTGTAATTCAAAATTCAGTAGCGGATTCAATTTTTTCTAAAATCATTGCTTGTGAGACAGCAAAAGAAGGTTGGGAAAAACTGAAAAAAGAATACCAGGGAAGTGATCAGGTCAGACAAATGCAAATTTTGAATTTGAAAAGAGATTTTGAATCTCTTAGGATGCAAGAGAATGAAACTATTGTTAACTATTCTGATAAGATATCTTTGATTATTAATAAAATGAGGTTGCTTGGCGAGGATTTCAAAGATGATAGAGTAGTAGAAAAAATTCTTGTGACAATTCCAGAGAGATTTGAGTCTAAAATTTCATCTTTGGAAGAGTCTAAAGATCTCTCTACTATATCTGTTGAAGAATTAATAAGTGCACTTCAAGCACAAGAGCAAAGAAGAGCTTTTAGACAAGACAGTGTTATTGAGGGTGCTCTTTAAGCACAAAGCAGAAAGAAAAAGGCAATTATCCTCTTTGCAAGCACTGCAAAAGAAAACACACTTGGAAAAATTTTGTTGGTGGAGACCTGATGCAATATGTGGAAATTGCAAGCAAGCAGGTCATGTTACAAAAGTGTGCAAGCATAAAAATAATCTTCAAGCAAGAGCAGTAGAAGCAGAAATTGAGGAGGAGCAACTTTTTTAAATTGCAATAACTAAAGCAAAGGAGGAGTGTTAAAATTTGCTTTTAGTTACTGCAGTAGTTTTTAGAAAAATAAATTATTTAGTTTAAGATGAATTTGAATTTTGAATTTTAGTTAAGTTGTTGAGATATTTTAGGTTAGTTTGAATTTCAAATTATGCTGATTTTTATTTTATGTTGGCTATTTAAAGCCCCTCAATGCTTAATAAAATTATTGAAGCCATTGAAAGCATTTCAATCTATTGAGAGACTTTTTCAATCCTTTTTGCTGCCCCATTCTTTCTTTTATAAAACCAACACATTGAATTAATGCTGAACTCAATTTCTCTCATCGGAGGTAGCCCAGGTAAGTCTTCTGGAAAGACATAAACAAATTCTCGCACAATTGGAACTCTATTGATAGTAACATCCTCCCTTCGAGGGTCATGGATAGTAGAAATAAAACCAAAGCACCCATGATTAGTCATTTGGCGTGCCTTTACATAAGATATTATTTTCCCCGTGTTAGAGGAGTCATGCCATTCCATTCTAAAGATGGTTCTCCAAGGAAATAAAAATGTACCAATTTAGCATAACAATAAACCAACGCATAGATGCTAACCAATCTATGCCAATAATTACATCAAAGTCAGATAACGACAACTCTAATAGAGGAACTATTGTGTCCTTGGCCTGCACAAATATAATACAATCTGTATACACTCTATCCACTGATTAAGTCTCCCCTACTGGAGTCATAATCATATATGGCACGTTAAGAGTCTCAACTCGTCGTTCTAAAGATACAACAAAAGATGGGGATGCATACGAATACATAGAACTACGATTAATAAGAGCATATCTCTCACGAGAATTGACAGCAACAATACATATAATTACAACATTAGATTCCTTGACGTCCTGCCTAGTCATAACAAATAATTTTTTGGTGGTCGGCCTGCTCTCTGAGCAACCTATGTACCTTGTCAACCCTGTCCACAAGAACCTTGTGGAGTGGCCTTAGCTGGATGAATATGAGCCTGAGTGTTTGCCACATTCCTCTGCACCTGTGTAATAGCTTGACTAGTACGAGAATCTCCCTTAGGACAAAATTTAGCAATATGGCCTCTTTCACCACAAGTAAAATAAGGATCACCAATACCAAAGCAGCAACCACTGGGATTCCTACCCTGATTAGGCATCAATGTCTCTAACACCTCCAACAATTCCATCACAACATCTGTAGGTAAAGCAACAGTAGGTTCAACGGCTAGCACTATTTTGGAGCATCCTAAATAACCTGCTCTAGCACTTGCTCTAAGGCAACAACTTGAGTCTGTACCCCTATACATAACTCCTGATTGAGGAGCAACAGGTGCACTAGTTAGAGCCCTAGTAGGATGAGACCTACCCTAATAGCCCCTGGAGGTAGTACCATGTCCCGCACCACGTCCAACAATTGCATTAGATCAAACAACAGAGGAAGAGCCACGCTTCTTAGCCATTTGTGAAAATTATTTGAATGTTAAACTTTATTCAACTCATGCACGAACAAGGAATGAAGAATAGATATATCCTAAATGTTTAGTAGCCTCAAGGTCATAAGTATGGGCGCCTATATACTCATGAACGAGACTCTACCAAACACTGCTCCATGACCTGGGACTTAAAGCTTAGGCTCTGATACCAACTTTGTCACATCCCAATCTACCCTTTAAATATGACTGGTACCCGCCAATACTATCTGTTGGGAGAACCAAACATCTATACACACATCCAAATTATCAAAGCAGTGGGATACAATATGTGCGACACCATACCTCATCACTACTCATAAAAATGGAATAAGTATCAAACCAGAATCGTATATCAAGTTACGAAGAAAATGTCACTTAACCAAAATATCTCTAGCCCAAAATCCACAATAAGATCATGGAGAATCAAATAGAGTGACATGAGTTTAACTATCGAGCATATAAATCCCAAGAAGAGAAACATAATCTATAGTACATAGAGCTGAAATAGTAGCCTCCACGAACAATGCGAAGGCTCACCTTAGAAATAGAGTCCGGGGAAACGAACTTGTCATCACAAGTCTCACCCTCTGCAACAGTATCTGCATTGACATGCAAGTAAGGATTGAGCTATATATAAATATAACCCAGTAAGATCCTTGACTTGCTACTTTAATACCCCTAGAACAAAAGTTATAAAATATAACTGCACAACGGATAAATATAAACATATACACAAGAATACACTTCATGATATATGGCTCGATAAGTTCAACCAAGTGTTCACAAAGGTCACTACATGTATCAATTCAATCCATACTCAAAACTTGTCATAAACGGCAGTGCAGGAGATCAACCCATCACCCCAACAAGTCCATGGCAAGATGTATAATGCTCGGACAATATACTACCGGAGCGTGTAGAAAGCTACAAACATATTGTGGTAGTATGGATATGCCCCTAACATATTACAGTAGCTATGTATTCCCCTAGTAACCATATCACAATAATGGGGAAGGATATTCAGCGTCACATCTCATATAACTTATAAAAATATTTGATATGTTTCACAAAATAGCAGGTATAGGGCTAATTGAAGGACACTAGTTTTGCCAAGCACACGTTTGTCCCAACACATACACCAGGCAGAGAAAATATATTTTTCAAACCATGTTTGGAAAGCAAGTGCTAAAGCTTAAAGTCTCACTTATCTTATTAATAACAAGTTCCGCAACCTTGCACGCGTTGAACATCAACCAAAACAACCCCCACTTGCTTCAATCTATGAAAAATATTGATAAAGGATATCAATTATGTTAGTTGGGTCAAGCCCTCTGAAAAAAAAAAAGAAAAAAAAAAAAGCTTAGAGCTAAGCCTTAATATCTCACCTTAGACCATGAGTTAACGATAACAACTACCTCCACAACATAATGAGTGAAACAACTTCCTAATATGCTAATTATACATTCTAAAAGAGACCGATAGTACAGGGGACAATTATTGATATAAGAAAAATTTGACAGCAACTAAAGGTTGCACCAGTTCATAGTCAAAACCCCTTCACTGGACAACCTTCTAAGTTACAGAGAATTTGAAAATTTAACATCTACAGCTTGTTCCAATCAATAAATTTGTGCACCCATAATGCCTAAGGTAGCAACACATTCAAAAATTAAAAAAGGAAAAGAAACTACCGACTAGTGGCCCTAAAGCTCTAACTTTGCATCTTTATATGTTGATTTATCCTGCAACCAGCCCACTAACTACCGGTCATCACCTTTATTTAATCCCTAAAAAACACTGGAAAGGAGAATAGAATAGGTCGAATCTGCCTAACCAGAGAAATAGTTGTATAATTATAATTTCTCTTATCTTCTTGTTATATCTACTATGCTTGCAGTAAGTAAGAGAGCTACCCAACAACGTATACCTGAATTCTAATACCTGCAATTTATTACCCAAACAATGGTATCAAGCTCCAGTTAATTCTATCTATGGACTCCTCCCACCTATCCCTAGTGTTGTGTGCTTTCTTCCAACCAAAAGGGAACGAAAGAGAAGAAAGAAAAAGTTGCTCTAATTTTTTTCCTCAAGCATGCGATGAAAGACTTAAAAAAGGGTTTGGCTGTTTTTTTTTAAAAAAAAAATATTTAATAAAAATTATTGGTTAAAATTATCAATTAACCCTTCATTAAGAAAAAGGATTATTACATCATTTCCCTTTTCTATATAGTTTACCAAATCATCAAAACAATGCATAGCACTTGAACGCCCATGCTTCATCACAACATATATTTTCACATGGAAAATTGTATTTTCATTTTCAATTTTCGGAAAAACTTACGCATCTATATTTTACTAATATTCATGTCATTCTAAAAAGTTTGAAGTACTTGATAACGATACACGTGCAACACATGTATCCATAAATATTACTTTTAATATTTTAATGAGAGAATTTAGGTGAACACTCTCGAGGACCCCTAGATCTACCCCTACTTATAAAACTATAATTCTATGATATCATAAATTGTAACTAGATTCGGGTGAACACCCTCGAGGCCCCCTAAATCCGCCCTTGCTTATAGAACTACAATTCCTATGATATCATAGATAGTCATAATGACATAATTATCACATTTACATTTATTAATTATAACGAACAATTATTACGTTTAAATGTAAGTTTGACCATAACCGTTGAACTACATGTGCAAGGTGTGTATACGCTAAAACTAGTATTTTTATAATCTGATTTTTATCAGTGGAATCATCACAAGAGTCACATAATTAAATTGCAACTCTATTTATCTTAAGTGAAGTGAACCAAAGAATTATATTTAATTCCCTTCAATCTAGTTTCAAGATTCAAGAACTAAACTTTCGGTATAAAAGAACCTCTTCTCAGTCCTCTCTGTTCTACTCCACTCTCTTTTTTCACTTTCTTGGATAATGTACATTGTTTATCTCTTGAATAACATCGGTAGGGTTTGATTTTTTGGTTTAGATCAATTTATTTTCAAACTGTGAATACCCCCTAAACGTGGCCAATAAATTAACCAAGAATATATTGGTACCAATTTCAATATTAATAATATTTTAGATCCTCTTGTTTTGTAAACAAGAAATATATGTCCTCTAAATTACAAATTGAACTCTTTTTTCCCCAAAAGGACCGCATTGTACTTCAAAAAAGTTTTGAACTGTTAAAGTGGAAATATAATCGGTATATAAATCTGCCCAAAGCAATAAGAAGCAGCTTTTATGGTCCATCTTTTGGTTTGTATTGTGATACTCAACTCGCTTTGACAGATCCGCCACCGGAGAGAAATGTCGGATTATTTGCCTCCAGAATTGGTGGTTAACATCCTATCAAGACTACCGATCAAATCAATCCTTCGATACACATCTACTTGTAAGTCATTGTATTTTTATATTCCACTTAAAAAAAGAAGAAAGTTCTGGTTGAGTATACTTGCTGATGAGAATGGGTTGAACCCATTGAGGGAGTTGTATGTTTATATTTTATTTTATATTATTAATAATATTGTTCTTGAGTACCATTGTAGCGGCTTTTGCAATTGTTTTATATAGTTGCAACATATATTTTCACACGGAAAATTGTATTTTCTCTTTCAATTTGGGGAACACTTACACACGTATATTTTACTAATATTCGTGTCATTTTAGAAAGTTTGAAATACTTTATAAGAATAGATGTGCAACACACGTGTTCATAATTAATATGTTTTCGTATTTTCCTGAGAGGACTCGGGTGAACACCTCATGCCTCCTTAGATCACCACATTTATATTTATTAATTATAACGGACAATTATATATTATGCTTAAATATAAGTTTGATCATAACCATCAGACTACATGTGCGCCCCACACACCCTAAACTAGTATTTTTATGATTTGATTTTTATCGGTGAAATCTTCACAAGAATCTGATAATTAAATTGCAACTTTATTTCTCATAGGTGAAGTGAATAAAAGAAGAAAAGGAAACTTTAACTATATTTAAGTCTGTCCAATCTGGTTTTAAGATTCAAGAACAGTATAATCATATTTGTACCTCCTTTTTTCGATGTGTTTCAAATCTTTGTATTAGGACCGATTGACTTATTTGTCCTTTTAAGTTAAAATTTTCTTCATCTGAAAAGTTACTCGGTGGAACAAATATAATTTTGTATTAGGACTAAAAAAATATTTTTCAAATAGAATAAATAGAGAATTGATAATTGTAATCAGCTTAATGACCTTAAGTAACCTATATCTTTAACATTCTCTAAAAAAAATATTTTCGTGCTATTCATCCTTCACAAAATACTGATCAAGATGGAGGCGTTACGGAAAAGAATCATGATCAAGATGGAGGCCGACCAACGAAATGAATGAAGATGTAGATCAACTGGTGATGGAATAGATAATATTGATGAAAATCCTGACATTGATAGCCTACTCATACTAATATTCTGCTCTTACAATATGCTATAATTCATAATTGTGTGAAATTCTGTTTTTCGTTTCTGTTTTGAGATTGCAGTCCATATTATTGCTTTAGTTTGGAATAAACCAATTTTAGACTATCAATGCTTGTTTTTCTTTTAATTTATTGATACAAGTCATCTGTCAATCATTTGAGTATAATCGACTAGTTTAAAGTTATTACTGACAAACAACAACAACAACATACCCAGTAAAATCCCACAAGTGGGGTCTGGGGAGGGTAAGATGTGCGCAGACCTTACCACTACCACTTAGGTAGAGAGGCTGTTTCCTGGGAACCCTCGTCGCAAAAACCCATTAGCAGAATAAGCTAGATATGATAAACAAGCAAGAAAGAGAAGAACATATGATAATACGTAGATACAGGATAGTTAACATATAAAGGCAGATAAATAACATATAAAAGGCAGACAATTAACCATTCCTTCCTATCTACCCTATTAGCCTGCTACTCTAATTCTCGACCTCCACTCCTTCCTATCTAAGGTCATATCCTTGGTGAGATCGAGTTTCACCATATCATGTCTAATCACCTCCCCCCAATACTTCTTTGGTCTACCTCTACCCCTCCGTGTAGCTCCCAAATCTAGCCTCTCACACCTCCTAACAAGGGCATCGGTACTCCTTCTCTGCACAGGTCCGAACCATCACAGTCTCGTTTCTCTCATCTTGTCAGCTACAGGGGCCACCTCTAGCTTCTCCCGAATGACCTCGTTCCTAATCTTATCACTCCTGGTGTGACCACACATCTATCTTTACATCCTCATTTCTACAACCTACATCTTCTGAACATGTACATTCTTTATTGGCCAACACTCCACCCCATACAACAAAGATGGTCTAACCACCATTCTGTAGAACTTACCTTTGAGTTTAGGTGGTAACTTCTTATCACACAATACTCCAGAGGCCAACCTCTATTTTGTCCAAGCCGCCCCAATACAATATGTGACATCATCGTCGATATCCACACTACTCTAGACGATGGACCCCAGATATTTAAAGCTTTCCTTCTTGGAGATAGGGTGAGCCGCAAGTCTCACATCAATGTCTGCTTCATCCCTCGCGACACTGAATTTGCACTCCAAGTATTCTGTTTTGGTCCTGCTCAATTTGAATCCTTTAGTCTCCAAAGCGTGTCTCCAACCTTTCATTAACTTTGGTCCGGGTCTCATCAATTAGTACTATGTCATCTGCAAACATCATATTGTTGGGTAATGGCAACATTCTGCCTATGGCAAGGCCCATGAAAGGGCCGGGGTAGCCCGGGTCGGAGTCATGATCGAACATGGCGCTTGCTTGGTGGACTTGGTTAAGAAATAAAGTTGTGCCTTTGCTATCAGCTATAGCTTTTGGCATAATGGTAAGCGCTTGATCCTAACAAGTGGTATCAGAGCCAAGGTCATGGGTACGATTCCCACGAGCAACATGCTGCATGAGGCAGGTGTTGGGAGGGGGATTGTTGGGTAATGCCAACATCCTGCCTATGGCAAGGCCCATGAGGGGGTTGGGGTAGCCCGGGTCGGAGTCATGATCGAACATGGCGCTTGCTTGGTGGACTTGGTTAAGAAATAAAGTTGTGCCTTTGCTATCAGCTATAGCTTTTGGCATAATGGTAAGCGCTTGATCCTAACACATACACCATGGGACATCCTCTTGAATAGATCGCGTCAACTCGTCCATCACTAAGGCAAATAAAGAAGGGGCTCAGCACAGATCCTTGGTGAAGTCCCATCTGAACAGGAAAATATTCAAAGTCTCCTCCCACCATTCTTACCCGAGTTTTCGCCCCGTCGTACATATCCTTTATGACTCTAATATATGTCATTGGGACGCCTTTCATCTCCAAACACCTCCATAGGAAATCCCTCGGGACTTTATCATAAGCCTTCTCAAGATCAATGAACACCATATAAAGGTCCTTCTTACTTTCCCTGTATTTCTCCAATAATCTCCGCACAAGGTGGATCGCTCAGTAGTCGACCGTCCTGGCATGAATCCAAACTGATTTTCTGAAATAAAAACTACTTTTCTCACCCTCATCTCTACCACTCTCTCCCATGCCTTCATAGTATGACTCAACAACTTGATACCCCTGTAATTATTACAGTTTTGAATATCACCCTTGTGCTTATACAGTGGAACCATTGTACTCCTCGTCCATTCATCCGGCATCTTGGTCGTCTTCATGACAGTCTAATCAGCCACTCTATGCCATCCTTGACCATGTTCTTCCAAAAATCTATTGGAATCTCATCCGGTTCGAGCGTCCTCCCCCTCTTCATCCTACTAAAAGCCCTTCTAACCTCCTCAACTCTGAACCTCCTGCAATAACCAAAATCTCGGTGACTTTCGGAATGTGCCAACTTGCCCAGTTCAATATCACTATCTCCTTTTTCATTTTAAAGTTTATGATAAAGTTACTACTGAATTACTGATATTTCCTTTAGAGTTTGCTTTCAGGAAAATGTTGTAGTAATCACTAACTAGTACTATAATTAGGCAGTAAATACATACATGTTTCAAAATGCAGAGCTAGAGAAGCTAATCCAAATGAAATCAAGAGGCATGATTATGCGTTTGTTGTTATATAGTGGTTCTGTGTGTCAAAATATATGTTTATAGTTTTTATAGAGAGAACCTAAAGTTAAAACAACCTCTAGTATTGTGTTTGGGGATTCAGACTCTCTCTTTACATATACATAAAAACTAAAAACATATAATATAATATTTTGATGAGAGTTCGGGTGAACATCCTCGAGGCCCTCTAGAGTCGGGGTTGCTTATAGAATAACAACCTATGACATCACAAACTATCATAATGATGTAATTACCACATTTACATTTATTAATTACACCAAACAATTATTACCATTTAACGTAACTTTGACCATAACCGTCAGACTACGCGTGCGAGGCACATATACGCTAAAACTGCGATTCGTTTAATCTGATTTTTATCAGTGAAATCTTCACAGGAGTCACATAATGAAATTGCAAATTTCTCATAAGTTAGTGTGATGACACTATTGCTTTAACCGTCTTTGTTACTAAAAAAAAACTACTCCTTAAATTAAAATCATGTAAAAATATTATGAGAATTGAGTAATTAAACTTTATTTTGTTTAGCTTTTAGTGATATGAATCAGCAAGATTATTCTATATATTACCTAAGTTGTGTTGTTGATTTATTTTTTATTTTACTTTATTAATAATATTGTTGTAGTTGTTTTATATTGTTGCAACATATATTTTCACAGGGAAATTTTATTTTCATTTTCAATTTTAATTTGGGGAACACTTACACATCTATATTTTACTACAATTCATGTCATTTTACAAAATTTGAAATACTTGATAAAGATACATGTGCAACACACGTACTCATAAATAGTAAAATTTAATATTTTGATGAGAGAATTTGGGTGAACACTCTCGAGGTCCCCTAGATCTATCCCTACTTATAGAACTACAATTCTATGATATCACAAATTGTCACTAGATTCGGTGAAAACCCTTGAGGTCCCCTACATCAGCCCCTATTTATAGAACTACAGTTCCTATGATATCACAAATTGTCATGATGACTTAATTACCAACATTTTTTATTGATTAATTATAACAAACAATTATTACGTTTAAACATAAGTTTGACCATAACCGTTACACTACATGTGCGACGTGCGTGTTTGCTAAAACTAGTATTTTCATAATCAGATTTTTATCAGCGGAGTCTTCACAAGAGCCACATAATTAAATTGCAACTCTATATCTCTTAAGTGAAGTGAATAAAAGAATTATATTTAATTCCCTTCAGTTTGGTTTCAAACTATCAGTATAAACGAACCTCTTCTCAGACCTCTCTATTCTACTCCTCTCTTTTTTTTCACTCTCTTAAATAAGGTACATTGTCCACCAACGAGTCTTTTTCCATTGTATTTCAGCACTGAATAATTTTTTATCTTTCTTCTCTGTTTGTTTTTTGTGTTGTAATAGGTTCTTGACTCACAAAGTTGATACCATGGGAGTGATTACTTATACGCCTGATCAAGTTCGTGAAGAGGATTTAATTCATTCTAATGTCTGCAAAATCCAAATAAGATTCATCAAGGACCACCTTGATATCGTACAAATTTTTCTCATCACTCTTTCTGCATCAGTTTTATCTTTCATTTTTGAATATACTGAGTTTTTCTTGCACATCTTTTGTCAATTTCATTTCTTTATGGTGTTTAAATAAAGGAAATGGTGTTTATGATATTCTACTGTTAACCATGAATTTTCCTTGCAGATCTTTGAAAACTCTGCATTTAGGATAATCTTGAATTAGTTTAATGAATTTTGCTTTACCACATTTTTAATTAGTAAAGTACATGAAAATAACCTCTCTGCCTCTACGGGTATGTTGTTGTTGTATGTTTTCAATGAGAAAAATTATTTTGTATTGTTTTGATGAAATTTTTACTAATATTCTTGTCATTTTCGAAAGTATAAAATACTTGATAAGAACACACATGCAACGCACGTGTCCATAACAAGTACAATTTAATATTTTGCTGAGAGGACTCAAATGAACACCCTCAGGCCCCCCTAGATCTTCCCTAGCTTATAGAACTATAATTCCTATGACGTCACAAATTATCACAATTACGTAATCACCTCATTTATATTTATTAATTATAACAACAATTCTTACTCTTAAATATAAGTTTGATCATAACTGTGAGACTGCATGTGCAAGGCGCGCGTACACTAAAATTAGTATTTTTATAATATGATTTTTATCAATGAAATCTTCACAAAAATCTGATAACTAAATTGCAATTCTTTCTCTCATAATTGAAGTGAATAAAGAAGAAAAGGAAACGTTAATTATATTTAAGTATCCCTCCAATCTGGTTTCAAGATTCAAGAACTGGTTTCAACATTCAAGAACTGATTTTTCAGTATAATCATATTTGCACCCCCACCCTACACTCCCTTCCCTTTTTTCCAAAGTATTTGAAATCTTTGTGCTTATGGATTCCTTTCCTACAATTATAACAAACAATGCGATGCCAAAATCTCAACACTGCAAATAGTTAAAATATTTGTGTTTAAAAATAAAATGCACCTTCCACCAAGCACCAAAATTATAAAAAAAAAAAAAAGTGAAAACGTTTTATCTCAAAAGTGGCAACAAACTTGAAAAATCTTTTTAACGAAGTATTATTGATAATAGATAATATTCTTATACCTTATAAAAATAATATCTAATTTAACCTTGTTGCGAAAATATTGTGGATTAACATGCAATCACAAACAAAGAAAAATAGAGAAGAAAAATAATTCAAAGATTTAATGAGGTTTGACTATGCCTACTCCTTCCAGCAAAAATAGAGAGAGCTTTTTATTATGAAAGAAAAAAAGAAGTTTACAATCCTTTCAAGCCCATGTGGCTACATTATGGATTCTCTGTTTCCTCTAGAATTCTAAATAGTATTTCTCTATATAAAGATCCCAACTAGTCTCAAACCTATAAGGAAAAGGTTTAAGATTTAAGAACTGAACTTTCAGTATTAAAGAACCTCTTGCATTTTCAGTCCTCTCTGTTCTACTCCACTCTCTTTTTTCACTCTCCTAAATAAGGTACATTGTTCATCGGCTTTCATAGTGAATATTATGTGATCTTTCTTCTCTATTTGTTTTTTATTCTGTGACAGGTTCCAAATAGTATTCTCTATATGTTTGAATGAGGTCTAATTCAAAATTTTCAAAAAGTTCAACACAAAGTAAAGAACTACAAAATAAAGAAAAAAAACACAAGAAATTTTAACAAGGATGAATGGAGCACGGTAAAAATAGGAAGAAATGCTAAATGCTGCATAATAATGCAAATTAAATTTAGCGAGTTAAAGATATATTGTTCCTTTCTCAATATCGTTCCATTTTCTTTGTTATCAACAAATTATCCAGATCTTGAAATAATAGCTGTTGAACTTTGCAGATATTCTTCTGCTGCTTCATTTACTTTTGCAGATCTCTTGCCAACGCATTAAAGTTTAGACAAAAGATGCAATCTTAAGAGAAGCCAAAAGCCCAAAATCATACTGCAAAAGAAAACTCAAAGGCTAACATGTCCCACTGTTCAAGGGGAAGCAAGTCTTTTGTCATATGAATGGGTCTAAGTATGTTGCCAGAGACCTATTTATCACTCAGCTTCCCTGCTTATATATATTTTACCATATGCATGCAGTAAACTCATTCCAATTCTAACCATGAAATTCAATTTGGATTTCTCAATCATGAAGTTATTTCTAGAATAATGTTGGTTTTTTAAAAGAAAGAATGGGGCAGCAAAAAGGGATTGAAAAAGTTTTTCAATTAATTGAAATGCTTTCAATGGCTTTCAATAATTTTATTAAGCATTGAGGGCTTTATATAGCCAACATAAAATAAAAATCAACATAATTTGAAATTCAAACTAACCTAAAATATCTCAACAACTTAACTAAAATTCAAAATTCAAATTTATCTTAAACTAAATAATTTATTTTGCTTAAAACTACTGCAGTAACTAAAAGCAAATTTCAACACTCCTCATTTGCTTTAGTTACTGCAATTTAAAAAAGTTGCTCCTCCTCAATTTCTGCTTCTGCTGCTCTTGCTTGAAGATTATTTTTATGCTTGCAAACTTTTGTAACATGACCTGCTTGCTTGCAATTTCCACATATTGCATCAGGTCTCCACCAACAAAATTTTTTCAAGTGTGTTTTTCTTTTGCAGTGCTTGCAAAGAGGATAATTGCTTTTTTCTTTTCTGCTTTGTGCATCAAGAGCACCCTCAATAACACTGTCTTGTCGAAAAGCTCTTCTTTGCTCTTGTGCTTGAAGTGCACTTATTAATTCTTCAACAGATATAGTAGAGAGATCTTTAGACTCTTCCAAAGATGAAATTTTAGACTCAAATCTCTCTGGAATTGTCACGAGAATTTTTTCTACTATTCTGTCATCTTTGAAATCCTCGCCAAGCAACCTTATTTTATTAACAATCAAAGATATCTTATCAGAATAGTTAACAATAGTTTCATTCTCTTGCATCCTAAGAGATTCAAAATCTCTTTTCAAATTCAAAATTTGCATTTGTCTGACTCGATCACTTCCCTAGTATTCTTTTTTTAGTTTTTCCCAAGCTTCTTTTGCTGTCTCACAAGCTATGATTTTGGAAAAAATTGAATCCGCAACTGAATTTTGAATTACTATTTTGGCTTTGAATTGTTTTATTTTTTCATCCGAATGAGCTTTAATCTGAGCAAGAGTAGGATTTGCAGGAAGAGGTTGTAAGATTCTATCTTCCATCACAACTTCCCACAAATCATAGGCTTCAAGATATGATTTCATTTTTGCTAACCAAATCTGATAGTTTTCACCAGTAAAAATTTTTGGGGCATTTAAGGAGAGACTGTTGCTTGCCATTCTTTGGTTAAAAAAAGCCTATGCGTTGAAAGAAAACACGGGTTGAAAATAGCCCTGACGGGTTAAAAAGTAACCCTTGCGGGTTAAAAAGGGTAGCCCTTGCGGGTTGAAAATAATATGGTAGTTTTTGGAAGAACTCATGGATCCCCTAAGATCAATGAGGCTCTGATACCACTGTTGGTTTTTTAAAAGAAAGAATGGGGCAGCAAAAAGGGATTGAAAAAGTCTCTCAATTGATTGAAATGCTTTCAATGGCTTTCAATAATTTTATTAAGCATTGAGGGGCTTTAAATAGCCAACATAAAATAAAAATCAGCATAATTTGAAATTCAAATTACCTAAAATATCTCAACAACTTAACTAAAATTCTAAATTCAAATTCATCTTAAACTAAATAATTTATTTTGCTAAAAACTACTGCAGTAACTAAAAGTAAATTTCAACAAATAATAATACTCTAGAAACTGGACTTTGTTCATTGAATATGTAATGAGAAATTACAACATTTCGAACTTAAGAACTAGAACAACGGTTACAGAGATACCACAACACAGAAACGGCAGAAATTTCCATAGACCTATATCATCTTTTGGTTTGTCTTACTCTCGAAGTCGAAGAACAGTGATACTCAGCTCGCTTCAACAGATCTGCCGCCAAAGAGAAATGTCAGATTATTTGCCCCTAGAATTGGTGGTTAACATCCTATCAAGACTACCGATCAAATCAATCCTTTGATGCAAAAATATTTGTAAGTCATGGTATTTTTCTCATTTTTAGCCCTATCAAGACTACCAATCAATTCTCACAAATGTAAGAAAATACCATGACTTATAAATGGTTGTGCATTGAAGGATTGATTTGATCGATAGTCTTAATAGGATGTGAACCACCAATTCTAGAGGCAATTAATCCGACATTTCTCTCCAGTGGTGGATCTGTCGAAAACAAGACAAAACCCTAAAATCTAACAACTGATCTAAGCCACAAATTCCACAATCTTATCACCAAATCCATAGAGAGTCCTTCCCTGTCTCTTAAGGGCATAGACAACATCCATACCCGTGACAGTGTTTCTTCTGACATGTTCAGTGTAGGTGACAGAGTCATGAATTACATTCTCTAAGTAGACCTTCAGTACTCCACGGGTCTCCTCATAGATCAGACCGGAGATACGCTTCACACCACCTCTACGAGCAAGCCTGTGAATAGCTAGCTTAGTGATGCCCTGGATGCTGTCTCTTAGAACCTTCTTGTGCCGCTTGGCTCCTCCCTTTCCCAATCCCCTGCCTCTCTTTCCATGACCAGACATTTTCACAAAGAAATTTGAAGAAGAAGAAGTTTCTAGGGTTTTGAATAGGGTGAAACAAACTCTCTTGGTTAAAATTCTTGTGCGATTTGGTGGATTTATATTTGGTGGTAGGTTAAAATGTGGCAGAGTAGAAATCGCAGCCACTTATTATTTGGACATCCATGGATGATAGTGTCGATCCATGTTAGAGGTAGAAACTTAATATGAACCATTGATTAGAAGATCTAGGGATGTTAATTGATCTAGTAAAAGTTTCTCATTAATTGTGAAGTGTAGATTTCAACTATCAAGATTTTACCTTTTATATTTTGATAGTCAAAATAATATATTTGTCATAATCTTTTCCCATATATTTTAAATTTTGGATTGTTAATAATTATTCTCTCCATTTGAAAAAGAATGAATTATATTCCTATTTAGTCCATGTAAAAAACAATGATCTATATTCTTTTTTTGGCAACACTTTTGTCCAACTTGCACATGATATGTTTAAACCCACAAGATTAAAGGACATTTTAGTGCATTTGACATAACATTAATTTAGACTGCAAGATTGAAAAATCTTCTTTATTTTTTTAAATTAAGTGGCAAGTCAAATTAGTTTTTTTTTCTAACGGAGGAAGTATGATTTATCTAAAAAAAATTTTAAAAAAAAATCTCTATTTAAAATCAACAAAAGATAATATAAACATATAATATTGTGTATTATCGGAAAAGTCGCAACCACCAGAAAATCACAATTCATAGAAAAAATTAGCATCTCACTCATAAAATTCACAAAAAGTCATATGCATTCCAACAGTACCCATTCAAGGTGAATTTTTGTTTGTTTAATTAAAAATATTGGGCCAGCGGTCCATTTTATTCAAAATAGAAAAGTCTGATCTGTTACAATGACCCGGAGGCCCAACACCTCCGGATATTTTATGAAGACCCTAAGAAAAAGGGTTCTAGAGTTCTCTACGCATTTCCTCTTCCTAGCCTCTTTAGTTTCCAGATGTGGTCTCCGTCTTCATCAACAGGTTTCTTCCGGTTCCAAAAATGGCCGCACTCATTGCTCTCCTCTTTCTGTCATGTCCGATGCTTTTGTAAGCTTCTCCATATCCTCTCTTTTCTTTTGATATCGACATTCCAGCACTGATTTGCTCTAAATCCCAGGATTCCGAGTGATGCACCCCCTTGCCTGCCATCGCAACATTTGGAAAGGACTTTTTGCTTCACTATGAAGCTGGATCTGTAAGTTAACCACCCTTTGTCGTTGTTGCTATGTTGATTTTTTTGGTTTGACTCTTCCCCATTGCATTCTCGTCTCAGCTCCTGGTGTTCTCGATCCCTTGACCTGCATATTTCTCCTCATTGCTGCTGACTCAGGCCATCCCTTTTTGGTTCTCTTATTCACAACTTTTGAAGGATGCACTAACAAGATTCAAGGTGAAAAGGTGCTCTTCAAATTACATATTTTTTTCTTATGTCAAAACACTTCATGCCAAAATTAAAAACTGGTCTCTCTACATGAATTCAGAAGGCGTCTACTCTATCGTAAGTCCCAACCATTTTTCTTAA
The DNA here is from genome assembly GCA_029948455.1 of Solanum rostratum. NCBI lineage: Eukaryota > Viridiplantae > Streptophyta > Magnoliopsida > Solanales > Solanaceae > Solanum > Solanum rostratum. The sequence goes on along the minus strand of CM057047.1, from coordinate 56,740,167 downwards.
TTCTCATTATTAACCATTTCTGTTACATTTTTTGTCTGGTTTGCTACTAGTGTTTTTTCCATTCGTTTTCCAGCAGTTTGTTATGATTTTTTGTCCATGTAACAGTTGAGCATATCGTGCAAACAATGGGATGGATGTTTTTGGTTCACTATGATGAATTTCTGGAAGAGGATTTTGTCCTTTGTAAAGTACACAAAACCTGAATCGGATTAGTCCAGGACTTCATTGATGACGTATGGATTCTAACTCTATCCGCATGTTTCTTGCATTTAAATTATTTCGTTGTTCAATTGAATCGTTGTAAATTATAAGCCGTTATGCATACCTGTTGATGACATTGCTTGCAGTTTTTGTCATGTAATTTACTCTAGCACAAAAATATAGCTATAAGTTTATTTACTATAATGATGTAACATTGAGCAAAATGAGGAACATGCTGGAGGTGCTAATCAATAGGGTCCTAATGACCAAAAGTTAGGCCAAAGTGAGGAGGATTGTTGAAACATTGTGAGAATTCCATTAATGTGCGATTCTTTTCATTCATCACTCCTTCACACTCAAACATATATATTAATTAATCCATGGTTCCATTATCTGTTATGGTAAAATATACCTTAGTATATGACTTGGTGATGCTATATTATTCCTGTTGATTTTCATGTTATCTTTTCGTAGGCTTATTTCTTACTAGTTATTTCAGGGCAAGTTTGATGTGATGGATATATCGTTGAATATTTCCCAAAATAAAAAAGTTAAAAAAAAGTCTTCGATATATATACTACACAATTTAGCATGGGACATTATGCACGTGTCCAAGACTAGTTACTTATGTATACAATATAACCTTTTATTGTGAGGGTTCAGGTGAACACCCTCAAGGACTCCTAGATTTACCCTTGCTTATTGAATTACAATTTCTATGGTATCACAAATTGTCATAATAACGTAATTAGAACATTTAACATGTATTAATTATGACACAATTATTACGTAGAAATGTAAGTTTGACCATAACCATCAAACGACATGTGTGAGGCACATGTACGCTAAAACTAGTATTTTTATAATCTGATTTTTATCAGTGAAATTTTAACAAGAGTCACATAATTAAATTGTAACTCTATTTCTCATAAGTGATGTGAATGAAGGACGTAAAGCAAATATAATTATATCTAAGTCCCTAATCTGATGGCAAATTCAAGAACTGATTTTTTAGTATAAAAGAACTTCTTCTTGGTCCTCTCTGTTCTACTCAATGAATAATCTTTGATCTTTCATCTCCATTGATTATGGGGGATCCAAATTGGAAGCTTTGTAGAGTAATATCTCGGATATTTGTACTTAGGAAAAATCTAGATGCTCTAGAGTATTAGACATTTTAGATAAATTATAGAATAATCTAGAATTTTGTTAGATAAAGTTATCTAGATATTTCTTGAAGATATATCTAGAATGATTTCTAGAAACATCCCTACACAAGTATAAATAGGAGTGGACATAGTCATTTGTAATCAACCAAATTAAATTAAATTCAAGTAGTATTCTCTCATAACATATCTTCCCATTCTTTAGTTGAATCTTCCGATCTTAGTTAACGATCTTGGACTATCAGAAAGGTCTCTAGATTATACTTTTCTCCTGTTATATTTTTCTACATGGTATTAGAGCCATAGCCATATATTGGCTGGATTTATTTATGTTGGGATGTGGAGCCTGATTAATATGTAAATGTGGAGCCTGAATTTTAGGCTGTACTATTTATTTTATTATTCTCCGTGTATTCTGTAACAGTGTTATTTATTAATATAAATACTGCATCACCGTGGAGGTTACCCCACAAGGTGTTACCACGAACTGTTTTCTCTCTCTAGGTATACTAAATTTTCTTGATTCTTGAATTGTTCTTCGAAATCACTAGGTGTTGTTGTAATCGATCCTAACAACTGGTATCAGAGCACATACGATTCAACACGATCACTGAAGATGGATAGTTCGAAGCTTGGAATTGAGAAGTTTGATGGATCTAATTTTAGTCTCTGGAAGATGCAGATCAAAGATTATCTTTACCAGAAAGATCTTCATGTACCCTTGACTGGGGGGAAGCCTGAAGCCATGGCAGAGGATGTGTGGAAACTTAAGAATCGCCAGGCATTGGGGCTGATCCGATTGACTTTATCTTGGAACGTGGCATTCGACATCACAAAGGAGAAGACCACAGCAGATCTGTTGACGGCGTTATCAAATATGTATGAAAAACCATCGGCGATGAACAAGGTATATTTAATGCGTAGGTTATTCAATTTACCGATGTCTGATACTGGATCTGTAGTGGATCACATAAACGAGTTCAATATGATTGTGAGTCAACTGTGTTCAGTGGATATTAACTTTGAGGATGAGATTAAGGCATTGATTTTGATGTCATCTCTGCCCGAGTCTTGGGATACTGTTGTTGCTGCGAATAGCAATTCCCGTGGATCTAAGAAACTGAAGTTTGATGAAATCCATGATGTTGTTCTCAGTGAAAGTATTCGCAAACGAGAAGTGAGAGATTCATTGGGCAGTGCTCTCAGCGTTGACGGATGAGAGAGAAACAAATCAAAAGGCCAACATCAACATGGTTGATCAAAATCAAAGAATCATGGAAAGTCTCTGAACAGACCCAACGTGGCTTGTTGGAATTGTGGAGAGAAAGAGCACTACCTGTCAAGCTGCACGAAACCAAAGAAGAAGCAGAATAAAAAATCTACAGATGATGATAATTCTGTAAATTCAGCGGAAGACATTGGGGATGCTCTAATTCTGAGCATGGACAGCCTGGTTGAAACCTGGATTCTGGATTCTGGTGCATCTTTTCATTCTTGTCCTAGCAAGGAATTGTTCCAAAATTTCAAATCTGCATATTTTGGAAAAGTGTACCTTGCAGACAACAAACCCTTGAAGGTTGAAGGAAAAGGGGATATTTGCATTAAGACCCCATCCGGAAACCAATGGACATTGGAAGATGTCAGGTATGTTCCCGACCTTAAGAAAAATCTACTCTCTATTGGTCAGCTGGATAGCACGGGCTATACCATGCAGTTTGGAAATGGTTCATAGAAGATTGTGAAAGGGGTTATGATTGTTGCTCGTGGAACGAAAATTGGAACCTTGTACACCACTACTGGGTGTATGAATATGGTAGTTGTTGTTGAGGATGGTTCTGGTTCATGTCTATGGCACAACAGACTTGGAAACATGAGTACCAAGGGAATGAAGATGCTGGTTGCAAAAGGGGCAATGGAAGGTCTAAAATCAGTTGATATGGGTCTTTGTGAGAGCTGTATTATGGGCAAACAAAAACGATTTAGCTTTACAAAGACTCCGAGACAACCAAAGAAGGTGCAGTTAGAGATGGTTCATGCAGATGTTTGGGGGCCATCTCCAGTTTCATCACTAGGAGGATCCATGTTCTATGTCACCTTCATTGATGACTTCAGCAAAAAAGTTTGGGTCTACTTCTTGAAGCATAAGTCAGATGTGTTTGCGAATTTTAAAAAGTGGAAGGCTGAAGTTGAGAATCAGACTAGTTTGAAGATCAACTGCCTGAGATCTGACAATGGTAGAGATTACGACAAGTCAGAGCTCAAAGCATTTTGTGGTGCTGAGGGAATTAGATTGATGAGGACAGTTCCGGGGAAGGCAAGACAAAATGGAGTTGCTGAAAGGATGAACAGAACATTGAACGAACGTGCAGGAAGCATGAGGATACACTGTGGGTTGCCTAAGATGTTTTGGGCAGATGCTGTCAACACAACTGCTTACTTGATTAACAGGGGACCATCAGTTCCCCTGGAGTTCAAGATTCCAGAGGAGGTATGGATCGGGAAAGAATTCAAGCACTCACACTTGAGAACCTTTGGCTGCACAGCTTATGTTCATGTTGATCCAGAGAAGAGGGACAAGCTTGATGCTAAGGCTGTGAAGTGTTACTTCATAAGCTATGGTATTGACATGTTTGGCTACATGTTTTGGGATGATGAAAACCGAAAATCCCTAAGTCATTGTGATGTCACGTTTGATGAGTTTGTCCTATACAAACACAGAGAGCAGAAAGATTCAGAAACTACAAAGCAAGTGGGAGTTGATATTGAGTAACCCAAAGATGTTGTTGTAGAAACTCAACCAACTCCAGACACTGTTGTTGAAGAGTCTGAGGGTGAGCAATTGACACCTGAGCAGGTGTTGAGGAGATCATCCAGAACTATCAGAGCACCTGACAGGAATTCACCTTCATTACACTATCTGTTGCTGGCTGATGAAGGGGAACCCGAATCCTATGATGAGGCTATACAAGTGGAAAATTCAACTAAGTGGGAGCAAGCCATGGACGATGAGATGAGTTCACTTGAGAAGAACAATACGTGGGTATTGACAGAGTTACCTACGGGGAAGAAAGCTTTGTCAAACAGGTGGGTGTTCAGAATCAAGGTTGAGCTAGATGGTAAAAGAAGATTCAAAGCGACGTTAGTAGTTAAGGGATACTCACAAAGGAAAGATATTGATTATGCTGAAGTATTCTCTTCTGCTGTGAAGTTAACTACTATCCAGATTCTATTAAGTATTGTTGCATCTGAGAATTTGCATCTTGAGCAAATAGATGTAAAAACTATCTTCTAACACGGAGATATAGACAAGGAGATATATATGCAGCACCCAGAAGGATTTGTTGTTCCGGGCAAGGAACACATGGTATGCAAGCTCAACAGGAGCTTGTATGGACAGAAGCAAGCACCGAGATAGTGGTATAAAAAGTTTGACTCTTTCATGACCAAGAGTGGATTTAGCAAGACTGAAACGGATCAGTGTTGTTACTTCAAGAAATACACTGAGTCCATTAGTTTTGTTACTCTTGTATGTGGATGATATCTTGATTGCAGGATCCAGCATGCGGGAAATAAATAGTTTGAAGGCAAATCTATCTTCAGCGTTTGATATGAAGGATTTGGGTGCAGTGAAGTCGATTCTAGGGATGAAGATTTCTCGGGATAAATCTGCTGGCACTTTAAATCTATCCCAAGAGCAGTATATCGAGAAAGTGTTAGCCAGATTCAGGATGACTAATGCTAAGCCCAGAACTACTCATTTGGCAAATCACAAAGGGTTATCAAAGGAGCAGTCACACAAGACAGTTGAGGAGCGAGAACATATGGCACTTGTTCCATATGCTTCAGCAGTTGGGAGTTTGATGTATGCTATGGTCTGCACCAAACCTGATATAGCACATGCATTGGGAGTTGTTAGCAGGTATATGGCGAACCCGGGAAAAGAGCATTGGGAAGCTGTGAAGTGGCTTCTAAGATATTTGAAAGGTACATCAAATACTTCACTTTGTTTTTGCAAGAATAATGTGGTATTGAAGGGTTTTGTGGATGCTGATCTTGGTGGTGATGTGGACTCAAACAAGAGCACATCTGGGTATATTTACACCATAGGTGGTACAGCTGTAAGTTGGATGTCTAGGCTTCAGAAGTGTGTTGTTCTTTCATCTACTGAGGCCGCGTATGTGGCAATGGCTGAAGCTGGGAAGGAGATGGTGTGGTTGGTTGATTATCTGGAAGAATTGGGAAAGAAGCAAAGCCAGAAGACTTTTTACTCAGACAGTCAGAGCGCCATAGAGTTTGTAAAGAACCCAGTCTATCATTCAAAGACAAAGCACATCAGAAGACGATACCATTTCACTCGTAGGGCAGTGGAAGATGGTGATATGTGTGTGCAGAAGATAGAGGGTGCAAAGAATCCAGCAGACATGTTGACGAAATGTGTCGATATTAGGAAATTGGGGTTGTGCAAGACCTCAGTTGGACTTTTGTAGATGTGAGTTCTACAATGCTGTGATGCGATAGGAAATATTGATGTTGTGATCACACTGTTTGAGAGAATACTGTTTTGGTTACCTGATCAGTCTCCAAGTGGGAGAATTGTTGGGATGTGAGCCTAATTAATATGTAATGTTCTTTTACTATATTAACGATCTCGTTGTACTATTTTTATTTTATTCTTATTAATATAAATATTGCATCACCATGGAGGTTACCCCACAAGGTGTTACCACGAACTGTTTTCTCTCTCTCTAGGTTTACTAAATTTTCTTGATTCTTGAATTGTTCTTCAAAATCACTAGGTGTTGTTGTAATCAATCCTAATAATTTAAAGATTGGATTAGTGGTTGATTCAACTAATATTTATAGATGGACTTTAGTGGTCGTATTAATGGACGGGGGATGGAGTTGTTGAACCAATCCAATTACAAGGTATGAAAGACATGTATGGAATCATGCCTTGTGGGTGAGAATTTGTGGGATGTTGTCAATGGAAATAATACGAGTCCTCTTGATGATGAACTGGAGAATAGTAGTACATATAAGAAGTGGAGCAGATTAATGCAAAGGCGGAGTTCATCCTAAAGGGGTTAATGTCCTCGATTTATTTGATCATATAATAAAATGTAAATTAACTCTTGAAATATGGAGGACCCTCGATCATTTTTTCAATAAGAATAATGAAGCTCGACTACAAATTTTGAAGAATGAACTGGCTAACACCATTCAAGGCAATCTCTCTGTTGCCGAGTATTTCTTGAAGATTAAGAACTTATGTTCTGAGATATCTTTGTTGAACTGGAGGAGATATCTCTGACGCACGAATGAGAAGAATTAACATTCGTGGTTTGAAGCCTGAATATATTCCGTTTGTGACATCAATTCAAGGGTGGGCTCAACAACTGTCCTTATAGGAATTTGAGAATTTATTGTCGTCACAGGAGTTAATAGCCAAACAATTGGCTAATGTATTTCTTCATGAAGTGAAAGGAAATGCTCTTGTAGCCAATAATCGAAACTTTAAGGAAAAAGCAAGAGACACACCGTCTAATCAATTCACAAGTGGTTCAAGCTCACCTGGAAAGAAGGAGGAGTCTTTTAACTATTATGATAAAAAAAACCTCTCAGATGTTATTGATGTGGCAAAATAGGCCACATGAAAAGATATTGTCTAGCTAAGGAGAGCAATATGGCTCAAATTAAGAAAGCTATTGAAGAAGAAGATAATTAGGGGAAGTGCTTCTTAGCTGAGGCTTGAGAAATAGATGCCATGGTTTCCATCAATCTTGAAGGAGATTGGATTGAAGATTCAAAATATAATGCAATTGATCATATGGAGAAGGAAGACACTGTCATCAGTATGAAGCAAGAAACCTTCGAAAATGTTTATACTAATGATATGACAGTCAAAGAAGTAGATCCTCACGAAGAAGTGTCTGAAACTATATACTAGTGGTGACCTTAATAGAGAAAGTATTGAGGGAGATGCATTAGAAGTTGAAGTCTCTGATCAATTGTCATCCATATTGAAGTCAATCGTTGGCTTAGATCAGACATTGGAGCAAATTAAGAAGATGAATCACAAATAGATAAAAAAAATTGATGTTGAAGGCCAAGCTTTAGATAGAGAGAGAAATGACAAAGTATTTGAAAGCTCTGAAGCTGGATCTGGTGGTAGATCCAATTATGGTGGCGAGGCTTCACAGGAAATTGTTGTTCAGATCGCCGCTAACTCAGATAAGAGAGTTGATAGTGATGATATTTTTATATCATGGTGTTACATTGGAAGGAGAGGGTTTTAAACTATTGAACTCTGGAGATCCAAACCTTTTTAACATTGGTGTGTCTCCAAATAAAGCAATGGTCAAGAAGCTAAGAGAAAGGGGGAGTCTAATAACTCAACAAGGAGATATCTCACATTGATCAATTAAAAAGAAACAATCTTCATCACTTAAAGAAGCAAGAGGGGTCCAGAAGTAATTGTCTAGAATTTCACCAAGGAGTGACTCAAAGCTTCATTGGGATAGTTTAAAAAAGAACACTTTAAGGGGGAGTGTGAAAAATAAAGATGATTTTTTGGAGGTACAAAAGATCTTAGATATTTAATAGAACTCTCTAGAATTATGTAGAGTAATATCTTGGATATTTATACTTAGGAAAAATCTAGATGCTCCAGAATATTAGATATTTGAGTTAAATTATAGAATAATCTAGAGTTTTATTAGATAAAGTTACCTAGATATTTCTTGTAGATATATCTAGAATGATTTCTAGAAATATTTGTAATCAACTAAAATTAAATCTAATTCAAGTAGTCTTCTCTCATAACAAAGCTTCCTCTTCTTTAGTTAAATCTTCCGATCTTAGTTAATGATCTTGGACTAGCAGAGGGTCTCCAGATTATACTTTTCTTATGCCATATTTCCCTACAGGCATCTCCAACACCGTGGGTGCTTTCTTCTCCTTCAGATGAGCAGAAACCACCTAGTAGATTTGCCGTACCTGGCTGGGATGTATTTCATTATAGCCAACTTCAAAGGGAAACTAAAAGATCGAGGATACATGGGGCAAATGACACTTCTTATCCTCAGAAAAGCACAAGTGATCAAGGTTATGTGTTCGATGAACAGTATGGTTTGAGTCCATTTGGAAGCGATGTTCCTTCAGGTCCTGTTATAGTCAGTCAAGCAAATAACACGGACGCAACAATTTCTCTGCGACAGCACCATTCTGGCCATGACTTCATATGGCGCGGCATTATCGCCAAGAATGGAACATCTGTGTCTCGCGCTATCTGTGTTCCTGTTGGGGAAAGTATAAAATGTGAGATGTAAGTATTCTTGCACATTACTTGTTTTTTCTTGAAGGAAATATCAGCTTTTTGAATTGCCTCTATGATTTAATAGATTTCTCAGCTTGTTGTCTCTGCCTCTATAATTTCTCATCTTGTTGCCTCTGCCGCATTTTACATCTATTAAAAGCAATATGGCACATCCATATAAATCATAGGGACAGAGACAACAATCTGAGAAATCTATAAAATCATAGATTATAAGGCTGATATTTCCTTCAAGAAGTAACAAGGAAAGTACAAGAATACTTAAATCTCACATTTTATACTTTCCTCAACAGGAGCACAGATATCACGAGACACAGATGTTCCATTCTTGGCGATAATGCCACGCCATATGAAGTCATGGCCAGAATGGTGCTTTCGCAGAGAAATTCTTGCGTCCCTGTTATTTGCTTGACTGACTATAACAGGACCTGAAGGAACATCGCTTCCAAATGGACCCAAACCATACTTTTCATCCAACACTTGTTCTTTTCTGAGGATAAGAAGTATCATTTACCCCATCTATCCTCCATCTTTTAGTTTCCCTTTGGTGTTTGCTAAAATGAAATACATCCAAGCTAGGTAAGACAAATCTACTAGGTGGTTTCTGCTCACCTGAAGGAGAAGAAAGCACCTGCAGTGTTGGAGATGCCTGCTTCCATTTCTACTCAGTGAATAACCTTTGTCTTTATTCTTTGAGAACATTGGCATAAGGCACACACCGGATTTTGCTGTGTAAGTTTCGAGTAATCCATTTGCGTATTCGGCGGTGGGACGTCCTCCGGTAGGAATAGCCCACTGGTGGTGGCTGCCGCCATTGCCACCTCTTTCACAGCTAGGGCTTAATGTATTTTAGGGTTTTCTAGAGAGCGTTTTCATTATTTCCGTTCCAAATATTTTTTAATTGGATGAAGATGTTGAGTTGGCTAAAAGAGAGAGTGCCAAACTAATGGCACTTTGCCGTGAAAAACCAAGAGATATCCTAATATCAGTCAAGAGATATCACTAATAGAGAGGCTATTTTCTTTGAAAACATAATAAAGTAAAATTCATTAAATTGAATCAAGTTTATCCTAAATGTTGAGTTTTCAAACATTTGCAAGAAAAAGTCATGGCTAATAGTAAAACATCATAAACACCATTCCCTTTGTATAAACACCGTAAAGAAATGAAATTGATAAAAGATGTACAAGAAAAACTCAAAAATCAAAGCATAACTGATGCAAAGAGAGTGATAAGAAAAATTTGTACGATATCAAGGTGATCCTCGATGAATCCAATTTTTGGGTTTTGCAGACAATACAACGGAGTAAATCCTCTTCACGAATTTGATCATGTTATAAGTAATTACCACCATTGTGTCAATTTTGTCAGTCAAGAACCAACTACAAAACAAAGAACAAAACGGGGATGAAAGATCAAAGATTTTTCACCGATGAAAAACAACGGAAAAATCGTAGCTGGTAAACAATGTACCTCATTCAAGAGAATGAGTAAAGAGAGTGGAGTAGAATAGAGAAGACGAGGAAGAAGTTCTTTTATACTGAAAGTTCAGTTCTTGAATTTTGCAATCAAATTGGAGGGACTTATATTTCCTTTTCCGCTTTTATTCACGTCACTTATGAGAAATAAAGTTGCAATAATTTAATTATGTGACTCTTGTGAAGATTTCACTGATAAATATCAAATTATAAAATTAAAATACTAATTTTAGTGTACGCGTGCATCACACATGTAGTCTACTAATGGTTATGGTCAAACTTACATTTATACGTAATAATTGTTTGTCATAATTTATATATATTAAATGTGCTAATTACGTCATTATGACAATTTGTGACACCACAGAAATTGTAATTCAATAAGCAAGGGCAAATCTAGGGTCCTCAAGTGTGTTCACCAAACCCTCTCAACAAAAGGTTATATTGTGTATTAAGTAACTAGTCCTAGACACGTGCATAATTTCCCGTGCTAAATTGTTTAGTATATATATCAAAGATTTTTTTCTAACTTTTCTATTTCGGGGAATATTCAATAATATATCTGTTAGAAAAATGAGATTTTTCTAGATAGTCTTTAGTTTAATGATTTTCTTTTCAATATTTCGTTTAGTTTGACAGGAATGATAGTCTTTATTTTCTGGAATATATGTTGTAAAAAAGTATAATAGTAATTGGATAAGTATGGTCCTTTACTTTTTGAAATGCTTATATAGCTATATGTGTATGCCTTTTGGGACAAGAAATATGAATGAAAGTATTCTGCCAAACCTCCCTTGTTCACTCTCAAAAGCTTTGTAAAGTCCAACATAGTATCAAAGCCCTTCTTCTTGAGGGATCTATGAAGGCAAAAGGTAAGGTTTTCTCTGGTTCTTTTAAGGAAGAGCTCAGCAGCAGTAACATGACATCCAAGAACTTCTTGGGTGCAGGCCCTCCTATGTTTACAGGAGAAAATTATCATATATGGGTGATTAAGATGAAGGCTTATCTCAAAGCTCTTAGCTTATGGGAAACAATTGAAAGTGAAGATGATCCTCTTCCACTTGGACCTAATCCAACAGTTGCACAGATGAAGGTTATGAAGATGCGAAGTCAAGGAAACCAAAGGCTCTTACATGTCTTCATTCAACACTTTCAGATGTGATTTTCGCAAGAATAATGGCTTGTGAAACACCTAAAGAAGCATGGGAGAAGCTAAAAGAGGAGTTCGATGGAAATGATCCAGTGAAGACCGTCACACTCTTGACTCTCAAAAGAGAATTTGAGATGTTAAGGATGAAAAACGAAAGCTTTGTGAAAGAGTATTCTGCCAAACTTATGGAGAATGTGAACAAAATATGGTTGTTTGGTGAACCCTTTCCAGATTCAAAGGTGGTGGAGAAGATGATGATAAGCTTACCAGCAAAGTTCGAGTCTAAGATTTTAGAAATAGAGGAATCTTGTGATCTAAAGACTCTATCTGTAGCGGAGTTGATCAACAAGTTGCAAGCTCAAGAACAAGGATCAAGTATAAGAGATGATGAAGTAGCTGAAGTGGCATTTTAGGGACAACATAAAGACAAGCGGCCTGTGAAGGGCAATAGAAGAATGGAAGGAGATAAAGTAGCAAAAGAAAAAGCATGGAAAGAATCTTCAAAGAAAGGGAAGTTTCCACCTTGCAGCCATTGTAAAAGAACCAATCACCAAGAAAAGGACTGTTGGTTCAAAGGAAAGCCATTGATTCAATGTACATTCTATAGAAAGATGGGTCATATTGATAAGAACTACATTGTCAAGTAGAGTCAATCATAACAACGCCATGTGCAGCAAGCAAATTTTGTTGAGAAGTCGAAAAAGGAAGAAGAAAGCTTGTTTATGGCTTCTCATGAAGAAGACACAACCAACAAATTCTCAGTGTTCATAGACAGTGGATGTAGGAGTCACATGTCACACAATGAACTCTTGTTTAACACACTTGACAAGTCATTCAAAGCTAAGGTTAGGATGGGAAATGGTGAAACTTTAGATGCACATGGAAAGGGTTCAGTTTCCTTTCAAACTACACAAGATACAAAATTTATACATGATGTATTGTAGGGCTGGGCGTTCAGTCAGTTCGGTTTGGTTTACAAAATTCGATTCGATTTTTTAGTTTTTGATTTAGTGAAAATGTCAATCCAAAGCAAACTGAAATAAATTCGGTTTAGTTTGGTTTTTACAATTTCGATTTGGTTTTTGGTTTGTGAGATTAACTGAACAAATTCATTTTTAGTATACTGGTACAATAGTACTGATTAATGGTCACTATTCGATAAACAAAACAATTTTTGTTAGCAAGTACACGTAAATCATGGCAACTGCACTACTCGACCCTCACAATGTTAGCAAGTACACATACTCGACCCTCACAATTTAGTTGACACACACACACTTCTGACTCCACTACTTCAAGCGAGTTCATAACATTCAAAGTGGCAACTGCACTAGTAGCTACTGAAGTGACAACTGCACTACTAGCTAGTAGCTACTGCATGCCATTTCCAGTTTCCCGACAAGCAAAAAATATAGGCACTACTGCAGTGCTTTAAGTGACAAATTATAAATAAGTTGTAACATGACTACCAAATTCACAACTCAATTCAAGTGGCAACTGCAGTTTAAAGGCCAACAAAATACACAGAGCCAAAATAACTTCAAAACTAGCATCCACAGTGCTTTAAACTATAAACTGGCAACTTGCTGTAGTGCCTTAAATAACAATAGAAAATAACATAAAGAAACTGTAGAAACATCAGTTATGCCTTTTCCTGCCAAGCAAAATGAACATGTCAAATTCCTGCCCAACAAAATGAAGAAAGTCACAACCTATTCTCATGATTTCTGTTGAAAAAACCCAAAATCAACTCTTGTGGCATACATCTTAACCTGCAGTAAAATATCAGTTAAAAGTGTTCAATATTTACTGCTCTATGCTAAATACAAACATCAAATAATGCTAGTTTCTATTCCCACAATATTAGCTTGAAAGTGGTATAAACTACAATGTGAATTAAATGCAAAAACATATATAGTGCGTTTTACTTACCACACCTCGCTAGTTGATAGATCTCTCAATAAAGAGATACCACAGTCTTTCTCGGATAGGTCTCTGCCTAACCCTTAATGTTTCAGCTGTATTTTCTCAAAACAGAGAGAGCATAGCTCTGCCGAGCAACGATCAACACAATCTCTGTTTTTATACTCGAATCTGATCAGGTATACTTTATTTTTCCATGAACCTCCTTAGCTTCCTATTCCTGATCCTAGGTTGCCCATATGTGTATACACATGATAATCTCTTCATTACATCCGTTTCCTCATGTATCACTAGCATCATTGGGAATAGTATAGCCAACGCTCCTCCAAAGCCATGTCCTGTAATGAAAAACCTTGCATTCTCGCGCTCCGTTAGCAAACTTTTTAGTTTGATTCAAACAGTATAGTAAGCAGTCCTATTTTCTGGTGGTTGCTTCTCTGGATGAGCAATAGTTACATCAACATTCTCCAAATCAACAGATTTGTTCAGGAAACGTGGAAAACGTTTCCTCTATTTCCTAATATTAAAGCCTCTAAGATTCCCATCTGTACTTTTCCTAATTTAGGAATCTCACCCAATCATCAGCATCAAATGGCTCAGTACCCCTGAAGCTGATCAAAATCAAGTTTGCATCTTTTGGCTTATCACAAAGTATAAAAACTTGGGTCGAACTCTCTTTCTGGTAATCTATCCCAACAAACACAGCTTTTTAAGAAAGAACATATTTATACTATCAGAAAAGAACAATTTTTACAATTGACTATCCTTAAAGAGATATTGCTCGTATACAGATTAGGGGAAAAAAAAACAACAATTCCTTTCCGAATAGTCACGTTCTTTCAATTTAAGGCCTCTATATATTAGGTACAAACTATCTATCTAGGACATATGTTGAGTTCTCACCATTCCAGTAGTTATAAAAATCCACAAAATGCATCTATGTTTTGGAAAAAACAAATGTTTCTTGTAACAATTGATTAAGAAAATACTAGTAATAAGACGAAGGTGAAGTATAACATATATCTTCCAGTGATGATTTACAACGTCCTTAACGACATTTTCATTCTCATAGGCCAACTTTGAAGACATCATACACAAGTCCAAAGAGCTCTATGCCCCATTCCTAGTTGCACATTTTTATAGACGAAATCATCAGGTCGAGCTATTTCCTTGGTTAATATTTCAGTGTTGTATTATAAGTTTATTCTCCCATCTATGTGGCCAATTATACTTGTGAAAGTTTCACTGCCTCTCTGTTTTACCAACAACTTTCCTGTTTCCTTGCAAAATTTTGTTTGTTTATAATCTGATAACTAACTTATTATACTTCCTAGCTAGTTACCTTATAAAACCTGTCCCATGTAAAACACATTCTTAAGTAGCTTTTAGAAGGAAAAAAATTTAACTGAGTGTTGAAGCAATATGAGTCTATTTTCTTATTGAAAGTAATCGTATAGTAGTATATCTCACGAATTGTTATTTCTAACTATTTTGGAATAGCCAAATGCTTCAAGTACTGGATCTTCTAAAGATAAAACATGAATCATGTGTTAAATGAATAAATATATCCAAATACAGAAGGTTCTAAGTGAAATAGACAGATACGCTTCGTAGTTTAAAGTCATGTCCATGTGATTTAGACTTTTTAGATGTGAAACATAACCTATAAGAAATTACTGTCAATTTAATTAAAATCAAATTTATATTTATTGACAAATGTCATTTAAAAAGTTTCTATGTTTGTAGTATAAACTATATTGTTCGTAAGTTTTACATCAAATCGACTGATTCCTTTCCAATATGATCTTTTCTAGAAGTATTCTATATCACTTTTCGCTGAAGTATTTGAATCGTTGATTTTGCTTCAAAAACTTACAATACCAATTACTGAATCACAAGTTGCGCACATCTTAAGATTTTTTCTTTCTCTTTATAATTTTTAATATAATTTTTATGTATTCTTCAAGGTTATATATATGGCACCTAGTAAGAAATGGATGCAACTTTCTCTTGATAATCGAATCGACCAAGCTTATCTAGATGGGGTGAAAAAGTTCTTGTATTATGCTTTTCGAAGACTGGGAGAAGAAAATGAAATATGGTGTCTATGTTACAAATGTTGTAATACAACATTAGGAACTCGTGAGATGATTGATACACATTTGAAAGTATACGGAATAATTCAAAATTATACTTTTTGGTATTATCACGGAGAAAGTTTAGGTGAGGTAGTGTCAGAAGATGAAGTAGAGGGTTGTGAGAGTGAAGATGAAGTTCAAGAACTGTTGAGAGATTTATATCCTAATGTTGATGAGAGAGCTATCCACACTGGTATTAATGATTTATTTGAAGAGGAACCAAATGATAAAGCAAAAAAGTTTTACAGCCTATTGAAGGATTTGGAGCAGCCACTATACCAAAACTCAAAAGGCTTCAAAGCTTTCATCTTTGATTAAATTACTTCACATCAAGAGTATGGATCGTTGGAGTAATGAGTCATTTACCATGCTATTGAAAATGTTAATAGAGGAGTTGTTGCCTGATGGGGCCAATGTGCCAAATTCATATCACGAGGCAAAGAAGGTTATTCAAGATCTTGGGCTTTCTTACAATAAAATTGATGCTTGTATTAATGATTGCATGTTATATTGGAAGGAGGATAGCTAACTTGATTCTTGCAAAATTTTTAGTGCGTCCAGATGGAAAATAGATACACATACCGGAGAGACAAAGAATAAAAAGGGTAAAAAGATAGCCTCAGAAACTTTGCGATATTTTCCTTTAAAGCTTAGGCTTCAGAGGTTGTTTATGTCTATAAAGGCATCTTCTTTAGCGACATGACATAAGGATGAAAGAAATAATGATGGAATAATAAGGCACCCAGCTGATTCAATGGCATGGAAGTCATTTGATGAACTTCATCCTTCATTTGCACTTGAGCCTCGTAATGTTTGACTTGGACTTGCTAGTGAAGGATTTCAGCCATTTCGCAATTCAAAAACCTCATATAGTATTTGGCATGTGGTTCTTATTCCTTATAACTTACCACCTTGGTTGTGTATGAAACAGGAATATTTTATTTATCAGTGCTTATTCCTGGTCCAAGTGATCCTGGAGATGCAATTGATATATATCTTCAACCTCTAATAGAAGAATTGAAGGAGTTGTGGGAAGTTGGTATTGAGACTTTTGATGCATCAACTAGACAAAATTTTAAGTTACATGCTTCTTTGCTATGGACTATCAATGACTTTCCAGCATACGAAAATTTATCTGGATGGAGCACAAAAGGAAGATTGGCATGTCCATCTTGCAATAAAGACACTTTCTCAATTCGATTGTCTAATTGTAAGAAATAGTGTTTTATGGGTCATCGACGTTACCTTCCTCTTGGTCATAAATGGAGGAACGACAAGAAGTCATTTGATGGTACAATAGAGAAAAGGATCCCACCAAAAACATATTCTGGAATTGATATACTCAATCAAGTTCAAGATCATGAAGGAAAACCATTAACAAAGGATCCTAACAAGAAGAGAAAGATATCACATGAAAAGCGAAACGATAATTGGAACAAGAAAAGTATCTTTTTTGAACTTCCATACTGGAAGTCTCTCTTATTGTGACATAATTTAGATGTCATGCATATTGAGAAAAATATATGTGATATTATTATGGGGACAATCATGAATGTCAAAGGAAAGACTAAAGATACAATAATTAACACTCGGTTAGATTTGCAGGAAATGAATATTAGGCCAGAATTGCACCCTATCCAAAGAGGGGAGAAAGTCAAAGTTCCAATGGCGTGCTACACATTGTCACCCAAAGATAAGCACAAGTTATGTATTTTCTTGAAGAATTTAAAGGTCCGTGATGGATTTTCATCTAATATTTCTCAATGTGTAAACTTGAAAGATCACAAGATATCTGGGTTGAAAAGTCATGATTGTCATATTCGTTTGCAATATATACTCCCTCTTGCACTTCGTGGTATGTTGTCTAAAGAAGTGTGTGAACCTCTTTTTGACTTATCTTTATTTTTTTGTGTGCTTGGATTGAAGGAGTTGAGGATTGATGACTTGAAGAATATTGAAGCACAAATTCTCATAATACTTTGCAAGTTAGAAAAGGTCTTCCCTCCTTCATTTTTTGATGTCATGGTGCACTTGCCTATTCATTTAGCTAGTGAAGCTGAAATTACTGGACCCATTCATTATCGATGGATGTATATTATTGAGCGATGGTTGTATTTTTTGAAATCTATTATTGGTAGTAAGGCATGTGCAGAAGGTTCTATTATAGAGGGCTACATTGCAAATAAATGTATGACCTTATGTTCAAGGTATTTGCATGCAATTGATACAAAATTCAATCGGCCAGAACAAAATTATGATTGGGGTTTTAAAGCATCAAATGGAGGTTTATCCATATTTTGTTAACCAAGAAAAACTCTTGGAGCTAAAAATCCATGTGAGCTTGAAGCAAATGAACTGGAACAAGCACATGTATACATCCTGAAGAATTATAATGAAGTCATACCATATCTTGAGTATGGAGAGTTTTTTTCTATCATTTTATTTTTATAATTACCTTTAAGGTGATATCATTTCTATATATCATTTACGGTTAACATTAATTTTGTAGAGAATTTGCACAAACTCATATGGATACTGCTCAACACTTGTGAGATGTTGAATGGGACCGAGAATTTATTGAATGGTTTAATTTAAAGATAGGGTTAGTATACTATACATAACATTATTTAACATTATAATGTTGTACTACTCATTCTAAAAGTACTAAATGTAATCTTATTTTAGGTCGCATAATTGCATAAAACAGACCATAGTCTGCTCATGGAAGATCTTCTCTCACTCTCACTATTGAAATAATTAGCTAATTGTAATTGTGCATAATTGTAGTTGTACATATTGCTTCTATCATTGTAACTAATTAGTGAAGTAGTTAGTTTGTTAAGTAATCTGTTAGTTTGTTAGAATTCAGTTAATAGTGGATTAGTTAGTTAAGCATTAGTTAACCATGTGTATATAAATACACAGGTGTCACATTGTACAAAAACTCTCTTTGCATGTATGAAGGAATTTTCCCCAAATCTTCTCTCTTCAATCTTCTTCCTAATTTCTCTGTAAATTGAGCTGTGAGTGTGATCTTCAGATCACATTTCTTCATGGTATCAGAGCAGTAAGAGAATCCGGCAAATAGAATCGATCCTGTGGCAAGGCAATCGAAGGTAATTCTCGGCCATGGTGAACCGTGGGAGTAGACCAAATATGGAGAATGCAGCTACTGGAGTCGATCCTGTAATGGAAACTCTCGATCAAGTAGAGAAGAAGAGGAATCATCCTCTGTATCTTCATAATTCAGATACTCCTGGGAGTGTTCTCACAGCTGTGCAACTCACTGGGACTGAGAATTATTCTCTCTGGAGCAGATCTATGTTGATCAACCTTCGAGCAAAAGGAAAACTTGGCTTTGTACTTGGAACATGCAAAAGAGGCGATTATGAAGGAGAAATGGAGGAGCAATGGGAGAAGTGCAATGCGTTTGTATTGGCTTGGATTATGAACACAGTGTCAAAAGATTTACTTAGTAGCATTGTTTATGCTACAGATGCAGCTATGTTGTGGTCAGATCTAAAGGAGAGATTTGACAAGGTCGATGGATCAAGAGGATACCAACTGCATAGAGAAATTTGCACAATTAATCAAGGTAACTTGAGTGTCTCTGCCTACTTCTCAAATTGAGGTTATTGTGGGATGAGTTTGATGCTCTTGTACCCCCTCCTTCATGTAATTGTGATAACTCCAAAACATACATAGATCATTTGGCATGCTTGAAACTATTTGCATTTCTGATGGGACTGAATGAAGTATACAGTCATGCCCGAAGCCAGATATTAATGATGAGTCCATTGCCTAGTGTTGGGAAAGCATATGCCATGATAATGGCTGATGAAGGCCAAAGAATGACTGCTAGTGTAGGAGTGAATATGTTGGAACCAACTGCATTATATGCAGGAAAAAGGTAGTTTTCAACAAAGAAAGCCACAATTTAAGAAGAAAAATTGGGATATGGCCTGTGATTTCTATAAGATGCAAGGCCACATCAAGAAGATTGTTACAAGCTGAATGGATATCCTCCAGACTGGAAGTTCAAGAGAAGGACTGGACATACAAACTATCAAGCCAATCAAGCACTACAAAACAAACAGGAAATGGCCAATCATATCAACACTGGAAAAGGTGAAGAAAATTATGTTGATGAGTTTGCACCTCAGATGAACAAAGGGAAGAAAATTGAATCTGATGCACCACTGGCTACACAACCTACATTCACACCAAGGCAATACAACAAGATTATCCAGATGCTGAACAAAGCAGATGTTGGTTCAAGCTCAGAAAATGGAATGAATGAAGTGGCTAACATGGCAGGTATTTTTACTAATCCAAACAACCTATATGTAGCAAATATGATAGAAGACAAAAATGAAAGGTGGATTGTAGACTCGGGAGCTACTTGTCACATGACATCTAAATTAGATAGACTGGAAAAGGTATCTAATTGTATTGGAAGAAAGGTACACTTACCAAATGGTGATGTTGCACCTGTTACACATATTGGCCAGTTTAACACAGGCTATGATGGTGTGTTAGACAATGTATTGGTTGTTCCAGCATTCAAGTATGACCTACTTTCAGTGTCTAAACTGACCAGACAATTGCAATGCTCAGTTAATTTTTTCCCTGAGTTCTTTGTACTTCAGGACCTCTTCAGTGGGAAGGTGAAGGAGATTGGTAAGGAGATTGATGGACTCTACTACTTTCCAACTTATGGTGCATATACACAACAACACAGGAATGATGCAACATGCATGACAAAACATTCAGAATCACACAAATTACTATGGCACAACAGGCTGGGACATCCATCCTCAAAGGTGCTGCAACAATTACTATAAGATAGGGAACACATTGATGTAAATGAATGCAATAAGTGTTCAATATGTCCACTTGCAAAGCAGACCAGGTTACCTTTTAAATCCAGCATGTCTAGAGCAGATACTATTTTTGAATTGATTCATATAGATGTATGGGGACCATATAAACTTGCCACTCATAATGCATGCAAATATTTCTTAACAATTGTTGATGATAACTCTAGAATGACTTGGTTGTATCTACTTAGAATGAAGACTGATGTACTTTCAATGCTGAAAATATTCATAACTTTGGTCAGAAATCAATTCAATGTGCACATCAAGAAAGTTAGATCAGACAATGACACTGAATTCTTCAATACTGAGTGTGGAATTTGTTTAAATCTCTTGGAATCATCCATGAAAGTAGTTGTCCACACACTCCACAACAGAAGGAGTGGTGGAAAGAAAACACAGGCATATACTTGAAGTAGCAAGAGCACTTAGATTTCAGGGAAATGTTCCTATCAGATTTTGGGGTGAGTGTGTACTAGCTGCTGTCTACTTGATAAATAGAATGCCTACTGTGTTTTAAAGGAAAAAACCCATTATGAAAAGTTTCATGGGCAGAAACCAAGTATTGATCACCTAAGAACCATAGGATGCTTGTGTTATGCTACAAATATAGTGAAACCTGATGAGTTTTTACCAAGAGCAGAAGCATGTGTGTTGATGGGATATTCAATGACTCAGAAAGGGTATTTACTATATAGCTTGTCCAAGAAAAAGTTCCTAGTTCAAAGAGATGTTGTATTCAAAGAAGATGTGTTTCCTTTTCAACATCCAACTGGAGTGCACAAACCTTTATTTCAAAATGAAGGTAACAAGTTTCAAGATGATTATGATGATATGCATGATGACAACATTCCTATAGTTACTGATTCAGAGGGAGATAATACAGAACAGGCCATAAATAATCATGAAAATGATGCACCTGTGGACAATGATCAGGCACTAGAATCAAGAAGATCCACAAGGGTATCTCATCCTCCTATTTGGATGAAGGACTATGCCACTGTCAAAACTCACACTTATTCACAAAGCAACTATGTTTCTTATGATAAGGTGACTACCAGATACAAAGCATACTTGACAAAGTTTTCTACAGATATTGAACCTAGAATCTATGAAGAAGCAATGAGGGACAAAAGATGGGTACAGGCAATGCAAGAAGAGATCCAAGCACTAGAAGATAATGGTACTTGGAAGATAGTACACTTGCCAAATGGGAAGAAAGCTATAGGGTGCAAATGGGTGTTCAAAATCAAGTATAAAGCAGATGGACAAGTGGACAGATTTAAGGCCAGGTTAGTAGCTAAAGGATATAATCAAACAGAAGGAATTGATTACCAAGAAATATTTTCTCTTGTAGTCAAAATGGTGACAGTAAGATCAGTCATAGCCTTGGCTGCTGCAAAAGGGTGGAGTATTTACCAGATGGATGTCTTCAATGCATTCCTACAAGGAGATTTATTTGAGGAAGTATACATGGAACTACCAAGAGGATTCTGCAGTCCAAGGAAGAACAAGAACCTAGTTTGCAAGCTTACTAAGTCCCTATATGGGCTCAAACAAGCTTCAAGACAATGGAATGCAAAGCTCACTGAAGCATTATTGAATTCCGGATACACACAAAGCCATCTAGACTATTCTCTATTCACAAAGACAGAGGCCTCAAATCTGGTAATAATTTTCATATATGTTGATGACTTGCTGATCACAGGAAATGATTCAAAGCTCATAGAAGACACTAAGCAGGTTCTACATAGTCACTTCAAGATCAAAGATCTTAGGGAGCTTAAATATTTTTTAGGAATTGAGTTCCTAAGGTCTAACAAAGGGATCTTGATGAACCAAAGAAAATATGCCTTAGAGTTGATTGCTGAAGCTGGATTAGGGAATGCTAGACCAAGCATGACACCAATGGAATGCAACATGAAGCTGACAAGCATTGAATTTGACAAAGGTGTTGAATCATCTGATGCTCTATATGAAGATGTGCACAGATATCAGAAATTAGTGGGAAAGTTACTCTATCTAACAATCACAAGGCCAGATATTGCATTTGCAGTCCAGACCTTGAGCCAATTTATGCAACAGCCCAAAGTATCTCACTGGAATGCAGCCTTGAGGGTCATCAAGTATGTTAAGCTGGAACCAGGAAAGGGATTGCTTATGAGTTCTTGCAACAAACCTCATCTGACAGGCTACTGTGATGCAGACTGGGCTGCATGTCCAAACACCAGAAGATCTATTACTGGATTCCTACTCAAGTTTGGGGATTCACTTATATCTTGGAAATCAAAAAAACAAAATACAGTGTCTAGATGTTCAGCAGAAGCAGAGTACAGGAGCTTAGCTGCACTAACAGCTGAAATAACATGGGTCACAAGCTTATTCAAGGAACTAGGAGTAAAGTTATCTGAACCAGCATCCATTCATTGTGATAACAAGGCAGCCATACAAATTGCAGCAAATCCTATATTTCATGAACGAACCAAACACATAGAGATTGATTGTCATTTTATTAGAGAAAGGATTCAAAAGGGACTTATCAGAACTTACTACATCAACACTAAGGATCAACAGGCTGATATCCTCACTAAAGCTCTGAGTAGAGCACAACATGATTTCTTACTAAACAAACTTGGAGTACTGAACATCTTCAGCACATCCAGTTTGAGGGGGAGTATTGAAATAATTAGCTAATTGTAATTGTGCATAATTGTAGTTGTACATATTGCTTCTATCATTGTAACTAATTAGTGAGGTAATTAGTTTGTTAAGTAATCTGTTAGTTTGTTAAATTCAGTTAATAATGGATTAGTTAGTTAAGCATTAGTTAACCATGTGTATATAAATACACAGGTGTCACATTGTACAAAAACTCTCTTTGCATGTATGAAGGAATTTTCCCCAAATCTTCTCTCTTCAATCTTCTTCCTAATTTCTCTGTAAATTGAGCTGTGAGTGTGATATTCAGATCACATTTCTTCACTCACGTAGTCCTACGAAATATTCAACAGATTCTAATGGCTACATTGTTAATGGATATAGATTTCATGTGCGAGATTATGATCAAAAGTTAAGAACACAAAATTGTGGTATTGTTGTAGTTGGAGAAAATGATAAGGATAATGAGAACCTTGATTACTATGGAGTTTTAACAAATGTGATTGAACTTCAATTCATTCCAGATAGAAGAATTATTTTGTTCGGTGTGACTGGGGTATGATGTGTATGACAAAATAAAAGGAGTTAAAAGAGATGAGTATGACATTGTGAGTGTGAATCCAAGTAGATTTTTGAAAACAAAATGAGCTTTTTGTTTTAGTGGATCAAGCATCTCAAGTGTTTTATGCTAATGATAATTCCAACAAAGATTGGCATGTAGTGAGAAAGACTCAACCTCGTGATTCCTACGAGATCGTGGAACAAATGGATGCTGATATTGTAAATAACTTAGAAAGTCCTTCAACAAAAAAAAACAAAAAAAACCTAATGAGGTAAAGTGTCTTGTATTAATTAATATATTTGTCATTACTCAGACCGATGGACATGAATTAATCTTTTTTCATTACATTGTAGTAGTATTTCTATAGTTTTGAGATTTTGTAAAGCTCAAAGACTACGAACTTTGGTTCTCTCCTTGAGTTCATTGGATAAGAAGTTTATTTGATTTGTTTTTTACTTTTCGCTTTTTTAGAGGTTCGATATGAAAACTGAAAATAAGGATGGATCAAGTACGAAGAGTACTATTAGGTACTCCTTCGTCGCTCCTGGTACATTGGAAAGGGCCGAGGATGAGGGCTTAAATCTTTAACGTCAAAAGGAAAATTTCAAACAAAGAAATTATTTCCTCAATCTAGTGGTCTTGTTGAGCAATACATCCAAGAAATGGAAACAAGTAAGTTCTGTTTAATTTTTTGGTTAAAAGATAAGTTTCTATTCAACCAAATGGAAAATATGTGCAACTAGTCCTTTTGAACTTAAGGATTAGTTTCTGTATTCAGATCACTACTACTTTCTTCTATATATACGAAGGGATCCTATAGACAGGACTATAGTCTAAAGAATGTTTGATCTACTCTATTTCTGGACATCTATGTGTAGCTCTATCAAATTGCGCACTTGACTAATAAGATAGAAAGGGTCTTTCTCGCTTGTTTAGTAAAGTCAAGTTTTTGGCCTTGCAGGTGACGATGACGTCGAGTTGACGGCAAAGAAAGACTCGGCATTCAGGCGAGCTACCTGGTGGTGTGGTACGTAGTGGGTTTAGTGCGCCCCGCCCAAACAAACGGCTCCGAAACAAACAAAAAGGACGTCAATTTATTTTATTGTTTAAGGGGAATTACGCTTACTTGTTTTTTAGTACAAGTAGCTACTGGGTTTGCTATGACTTTTTATTATCGTCCAACCGTTACTGAGGCTTTTGCTTCTCTTTTAGAACTATGGTTGGCTCTGCAATTTCTGTTGGAACTTATGATTGTTTCTCTCCGTCAAAGTATGATAGACAGTGGCAGCATACAAAAAGCCTAGTATGTTTTTATGGGATCTAATGTTTGCAAATTTAAATGCCAAGTAGCCTTATCTTCCTATGATTGCACCATTCGTTGTATTCATAGCCAATTTAATAGTATGTGTGACATCTGGGTACCTTATGTTTCCTCAAACATTACATTAAGCGTAATAAGGTCTCTTCATCTTAGGTATCGCACAGGACACACATAGCGCCAACTTAAGTATCCTATTTTGTTCATCTATCAACTGTTGTTAGTCTTCTATGTAGGGCTAGCTGGAGGATGAATTATTATTTATCAGATTTTTCTTTACCATAGTATGTTTATTCAATATAGCTTTAGGCAATTGTGGAAGAAATAATTTATAAGCATTCTTCATTCTGAATTCACCACTGTCGATGAATCTGTCCAGTTTACTTCAACAGGAAGTTCCAATAGCTAATCAAGATCATGCATCCAAAACTTTTCTAACCACCCAACTAGATTGTTTAGGTGTAGGGACAATATCTATAGAGTTACTTCTGAAGTAGAAGATTTATATGAACCCTTAACTTGTCTTTTTTCATTGCTGTAGTCCATTGTAACTTTAGTATCCCAGCCTTGTTTCAATATTAATTAGATTGTAAATAACCTATGTCTGGCCCTCCATGTCTGACATATTACAATTTAAACTACTATTCATGACAAAGTAACATTATTTGCTTTATCCAGGTACTATTGGTAAAGGACAAGAACAAGGACTTGCAAGCATTACCATGTCTTCTAGTCTAGGAAAAAGAGCAATACGTAATAACTCTCTGGTTCTTGAGAAAGAGTATATGCAATTTGATACTCCATTTCCTTCATCTACTAATCAAGTTAAGCAATACATCAAAAAGTTGAAACAAGTAAGCTATTCTCAATGGAATTACACTTTTTTATTTGAACAATACAACTTCTTACTAATTATAACTTTGTCCCAACTTTTTCTTACATCAGCCTGCACGTGAGTTTTCTATTCTCTATATTCTCTCCTATTACCTTAGTACAACAATTTTCCTAAGAATTTTCTTGAAGTTTGCATTTAATAAAATACTTTGGGCAAACAGTTATTGTGAAATTATATTCAATAATGATTTGTTTTTTCCAGCTGCTATTGGGAAGGGACAAGGAAAAGGAATTAACAACTCTACTATGTTCAAGAGTCAAAGAGCGGGAGCGATACACAAGAACTACATGATTCTTAAGAAAGATCATATGCAAGTTCATACTTCATTTCCTCCATCTACTAATGGAGGTGTTGCGCACTCTACTGGAAGTTGCACTTTTGCTCCAAAAAATTATTTTTTGATCCGGTGAAACCACTTTGCTACCTAATTTTTCATGATGATCATGACTCCGGTCTCTGATTTCCCAAAAAGGTTTGGGATCATGCGTTATGCAGACAATTTCTCGTCTAGGGGTATTTTGATAATTTTACACGATATAACACCTTGGGTCGATTAGTTTGACCATCAGAATGGCCTCCTTGATTACCACCATTCCTTTGATTGGAACATGAGGTATTGGTATTTTTATTGGAATTCCGATTGGTAGTTAGTGGAGGTTTTGTTAGGATCGATTACAACAACACTTGGGAATTTCGAAGAATAATTCAAGAATCAAGACAGTTTTTGGTAAACCTAAGAGAGAGAAAAGAAATAATTTCGTGGTAACACCAGTGAAGGTAACCTCCACGGTGATGCAGTATTTATATTAATAGAATAACACTGTTACAAAATACACGGAGAATAATAAAAATAGTACAGCCTAAAATTCGGGCTCTACATATATAAACAGTACATCTACATATTAATCAGGTTGAACGGCGAGATCGTTAATATATAAACAGTACATCTACATATTAATCAGGCTCCACATCCCAACAATTCTCCCTGGAGACTGATCAGGTAACCAAGACAGTATTCTCTCAAACAGTGTGATCATAGCATCAATATTTCCTACTGCATCACAACATTGTAGAACTCACATCTACAAAAGTCCAACTGAGGTCTTGCACAACCCCAGTTTCCCCGCATCAACACATTTGGTCAACATGTCTGCAGGATTCTTTGCACCCTCTATCTTCTCCACACACATATCACCATCCTCCATTGCCCTACGAGTGAAATGGTATCTTCTTCTGATGTGCTTTGTCTTCGAATGATAGACTGGGTTCTTCACTAACTGTATGGCACTCTGACTGTCTGAATAAAGAATCTTCTCGCTTTGCTTCTTGCCCAATTCTTCCAGATAATCAGCCAACCACACCATCTCCTTCCCAGCTTCAGCCATTGCCACATACTCAGCCTCAGTAGATGAAAGAGCAACACACTTCTGAAGCCTAGACATCCAACTTACAGTTGTACCACCTATGGTGTAGATGTACCCAGATGTGCTCTTGCTTGAGTCCACATCACCACCAAGATCAGCGTCCACAAAACCCTTCAAAACCACTTTATTCTTGCCAAAACAAAGTGAAGTATTTGAGGTACCTTTCAAATATCTTAGAAGCCACTTCACAGCTTCCCAATGCTCTTTTCCTGGGTTTGCCATATACCTGCTAACAACTCCCACTGCATGTGCTATATCTGGTCTGGTGCAAACCATCGCATACATCAAACTCCCAACTGCTGAAGCATATGGAACAAGTGCCATATGTTCTCGCTCCTCAGCTGTCTTGGGTGACTGCTCCTTTGACAACTTTTTGTGATTTGCCAAAGGAGTAGTTCTGGGCTTAGCATCAGTCATCCTGAATCTGGCCAACACTTTCTCGATATACTGCTCCTGGGATAGATTTAAAGTGCCAGCAGATTTATCCCGAGAGATCTTCATCCCCAGAATCTGCTTTGCTGCACCCAAATCTTTCATATCAAATGCTGAAGATAAACTTGCCTTCAGACTATTTATTTCCTGCATGCTGGATCCTGCAATCAAGATATCATCCACATACAAGAGTAAGAAAACAATGGACTCAGTGTATTTCTTGAAGTAACAACACTGATCCGTTTCAGTCCTGCTAAATCCACTCTTGATCATGAAGGAATCAAACTTTTTGTACCACTGTCTTGGTGCTTGCTTCAGTCCATACAAGCTCCTGTTGAGCTTGCATACCATGTGTTCCTTGCCCGGAACAACAAAACCTTCTGGCTGCTGCATATAAATCTCCTTGTCTATATCTCCGTGTAAGAAAGCAGTTTTTACATCCATTTGCTCAAGATGCAAATTCTCAGAAGCAACAATACTTAGTAAAATCCGGATAGTAGTTAACTTCACAACAGGAGAGAATATTTCAGCATAATCAATACCTTTCCTTTGTGAGTATCCCTTAACTACTAACCTCGCCTTGAATCTTCTTTTGCCATCTGGTTCAACTTTGATTCTGAACACCCACCTGTTTGACAAAGCCTTCTTCCCCGTAGGTAACTCTGTCAGTACCCACGTATTGTTCTTCTCAAGTGAACTCATCTCATCATCCATGGCTTGCTCCCACTTGGTTGAATTCTCCACTTGTACAGCCTCATCATAGGACTCAGGTTCCCCTTCATCAGTCAGCAACAGATAGTGTAATGAAGGTGAATACCTGTCAGGTGCTCTGATGGTTCTGGATGATCTCCTCAACCCCTGCTCAGGTGTCAATTGCTCACCCTCAGACTCTTCAGCAACAGTGTCTGGAGTTGGTTGAGTTTCTGCAGCAACATCTTTGGGTAACTCAATGTCAACTCCCACTCGCTTTGTAGCTTCTGAATCTTTCTGCTCTCTGTGTTTGTATAGGACAGACTCATCAAACGTGACATCACAGTGCCTTAGGATTTTTCGATTTTCATCATCCCAAAACCTGTAGCCAAACATGTCAGTACCATAGCCTATGAAATAACACTTCACAGCCTTAGCATCAAGCTTGTCCCTCTTCTCTGGATCAACATGAACATAAGATGTGCAGCCAAAGGTTCTCAACTGTGAGTACTTGACTTCTTTCCCGGTCCACACCTCCTCTGGAATCTTGAACTCCAAGGGAACTGATGGTCCTCTGTTTATCAAGTAAGCAGTTGTGTTGACAGCATCTGCCCAAAACATCTTAGGCAGCCCACAGTGTATCCTCATGCTTCTTGCACGTTCGTTCAATGTTCTGTTCATCCTTTCAGCAACTCCATTCTGTCTTGCCTTCCCCGGAACTGTCCTCATCAATCTGATACCCTCAGCACCACAAAATGCTTTGAACTCTGACCTGTCGTACTCTCCACCATTATCAGATCTCAAGCATTTGATCTTCAAACCAGTCTGATTCTCAACTTCAGCCTTCCACTTCTTGAAAGTTGCAAACACATCTGACTTATGCTTCAAGAAGTAGACCCAAACTTTTCTGCTAAAGTCATCAATGAAGGTTACATAGAATCTGGATCCTCCTACTGATGAAACTGGAGCTGGCCCCCAAACATCTGTATGAACCATCTCTAACCGCACCTTCTTTGGTTGTCTCGGAGTCTTTGTAAAGCTAACTCGTTTTTGTTTGCCCATAACACAACTCTCACAAAGACCCACATCAACTGATTTCAGACCTTCCAATGCTCCTTTTGCAACCAGCATCTTCATTCCCTTAGCACTCATGTGTCCAAGTCTATTGTGCCACAAACACGAACCAGAACCACCTTCAGCAACAGCGACCATATTCATGCACCCTGCAGTGGTGTACAAGGTTCCAATTTTTGTGCCACGAGCAACAACCATAGCCCCCTTCACTATCTTCCATGAACCATTCCCGAACTGTATTGTGTAGCCCGTGCTATCCAACTGACCAATAGAGAGTAAATTTTTCTTAAGTTCGGGAACATATCTGACATCTTTCAATGTCCATTGGTTTCCGGATGGGGTCTTAATGCAAATATCCCCTTTTCCTTCAACCTTTAAGGGCTTGTTGTCTGCAAGATACACTTTTCCAAAATAAGCGAATTTGAAATTTTGGAACAGTTCCTTGCTTGGACAAGAATGAAAAGATGCACCAGAATCCAGAATCCAGGATTCAACCGGGCTGTCCACGCTCAGAATCAGAGCATCCGCAACGTCTTCCGCCGAATTTACAGAATCAGTATCATCTGCAGATTTCTTATTTTGCTTCTTCTTTGGTTTCGTACAACTTGACCGGTAGTGCCCTCTCTCTCCACAATTCCAACAAACCACGTTGGGTCTGTTCGGAGACTTCCCACGATTCTTTGATTTTGATCGACCATGTTGATGTTGGCCTTTCGATTTGCTTCTCTCCCTTCCGTCAACGCTGAGAGCACTGCCCGATGAATCTCCCACTTCTCGTTTGCGAATACTTTCGCTGAGAACAACATCACGGATTTCATCAAACTTCAGTTTCTCAGACCCACGGGAACTACTAATCGCAGAAACAATAGTATCCCAAGACTCGGGCAGAGATGACATCAAAATCAATGCCTTAATCTCATCCTCGAAGTTAATCTCCACAGAACACAGTTGACTCACAATCATATTGAACTCGTTTATGTGATCCGCTACAGATCCAGTCTCAGACATCTGCAAATTGAATAACCTACGCATCAAATATACCTTGTTCATCGCGGATGGTTTTTCATACATATTTGATAGCGCCTTCAACAGATCTGCTGTGGTCTTCTCCTTTGCGATGTTGAACGCTACGTTCCTAGACAATGTCAACTGAATCAGCCCTAACGCCTGCCGATCCTTGAGTTTCCATATGTCGTCTGCCATGGCTTCAGGCTTCTCCCCAGTCAAGGGTGCGTGAAGATCCTTCTGATAGAGATAATCTTCGATCTGCATCTTCCAGAAACTGAAATCAGATCCATCAAACTTCTCAATTCCAAGCTTCGAACTATCCATCTTCAGTGATCGTGTTGAATCACCTGTGCTCTGATACCAGTTGTTAGGATCGATTACAACAACACTTGGGAATTTCGAAGAATAATTCAAGAATCAAGACAGTTTTTGGTAAACCTAAGAGAGAGAAAAGAAATAATTTCGATGTAACACCAGTGAAGGTAACCTCCACGGTGATGCAGTATTTATATTAATAGAATAACACTGTTACAAAATACACGGAGAATAATAAAAATAGTACAACCTAAAATTCGGGCTCTACATATATAAACAGTACATCTACATATTAATCAGGTTGAACGGCGAGATCGTTAATATATAAACAGTACATCTACATATTAATCAGGCTCCACATCCCAACAGGTTTAGCAACAAAGTTCTCCATGATTGGCACCATAGTCTGGGATGATGGACGGGTCAAACGAGCTTCAAAATTAGCCAACTTATCATGAAGCTCTTGAAGGTTATGGCTATTTCACGAGCACGAAGTGCCGAGGCAATTCTATCATATATGGAAAGAAGACCATATACAACATGAAGAAAAACTTCATCAGCGATGATGTGAGCACCAACTGAAGCAAGCTTGGTGCAAATCTCTTTGATTTTCTACAAATACACAGTAATAGAGAGATTTTCCTTTTAAATAGTGTTCAAATCTTCTCTCAAACTCATTATGCAAGCTTGCGATGGCTTCACATAAGTTGTGCCAAGGTTTTGCCAAAGCGCATAGGAAGTTTCATCAGCAGTAACTAAGGATATAATTTATGGTGAAACTTCTAATGAATTGGTCTTGTCGTTCATAGGCAGTGACCAGTGCTTTCCATTGATATTGTGAAGATTGGTAGTTGGTGATAGTGAGTTTCAGTGGAGCTTGGACGGCGGCATTGATGGAGATAAGCTGGTCGGAGTTGATGTTGTTAGAGGATGCCACAATATTTGGAGTAGTTTCATTTGTTAGAGTTGGGAGGGAATCAGAAGTGTTATTCAAAGGAATCATGGCTACCAAGAATAAAAAAATTACTGCCCAGAATACCTTTTGGCTGTGAAACGGAATACTGCTGTTACCATAAAGTAGTTTACTGAAGAGATAAGTTCTTATTTTTATTACTCCCTTTGTCCAATTTTATGTGACATCTTTTCTTTTTATTGAGTGGAGGTTAGTGTCCAAGTTAGTTAAGTAGGATTAGTTGGTTAGTGAGGTTGTTATGGTTGTTAAGAAGTAGTTAGAGTTAGTTAAGTGTCATTAAGGAGTTAGTTACACTAATGTAACTATTAGCTATAAAAGCACTCTTGTACCCTTTATTTTCACTATTCTGGAATACACAGATTACTACTTCTTCCTCTCTAGTCTTTCTTCTTCTCTTCCTGTTCATGAGAATGCTTCCATATGGAAGCTAACATGGTATCAGAGCACTGGTTCTAAGTGCGATTCGAAGGGATTGGAAGGTGAAATTGGAGAATTCGAGTGTATCTCGAAGCTGGAAATTAGAGAGGGTCAAGTTTGGTGAAGAGATTGAGCTTGGAGGAGCTCGAATCTGAGGAAATTGAGCTTTAAAAAGTTCAATTCTGTAGAAGATTTAGTTGTGACAAGCTAAAGTCGAAGAAGCAGAGAGCAATTTGCAAGAGTAGTTGCAGATCAGAATCAGAAGAATGTCGAGTGCCGAGGAGATGCATGCAAACACAATTCCGTCAACATCGAGGAATTCAAGTCGAATTGAGATTGATCACAACCATCCTCTCTATCTATACCCTACTGATACACCAGGTAGTTCTCTCATATCAATTCAGTTAGTCGGATCTGAAAACTATGCAATTTGGAGTCGATCTATGACTATAGGTCTTCTAGGGAAAAGCAAATTAGGATTTGTGGATGGTAGGTACACTAAGGACAAGTTTGATGTGTCGTTGCATGATCAGTGGGAGAAAGTAAATGCTGTAGTTCTCTCTTGGATCATGAATTCTGTGAGAAAAGAGCTGCTGAGTAGTATAATCTATGCCTCAAATGCTCACAAGGTTTGGCTAGATTTAAAAGAGAGATTCAACACTGTAAATGGATCAAGGATTTTTTGTCTACATAGAGAGATTGCTACCCTAACACAGGGCACCTTGTCAGTAGCTGAGTATTTTTCTAAACTAAGGAACTTGTGGGATGAGTTTGATGCTCTAATGCCTTGTCCTGGGTGTAAGTGTCCTGAATCCCAAAGTTATGCTCAACATCATGGTTATCAACGTTTGTTGCAGTTTCTGATGGGTCTAAATGAAACATATGTGCAATGTAGAAGTCAGATTTTGATGATATCACCCAGTCCTACCTTAAACAAGGCATATTCAATGGTGATAGATTATGAAAGCCAGAGGTCCATAGCTAATGGTGTATCTGTGATAAGTGAATCTATAGACAGTGTTGCCTTCTTCAGTCAGAAAGGAGGAGTTAATTCGAGCTATAAAGGCAAAGGGACTACTACTAGTGGATCACAGGGTAACAGTCAGTTTGGAAATGGTTCAAACATCCAAGGAAACTACAGTCAGAAATCTACAAATAACAACTATAAACCACAAAAGAGGACACCTGTTGTATGTGAGCATTGTGGATACAATGGGCATACCAAAGATAATTGTTACAAAATCATTGGTTATCCACAAGATTGGGCCAGAAACAAGAGAAAAGGTGGGGTTCAGTATGCAAACTTGGCAGAAGATAGTGGAGACAAGTCAAATATATCTCAGCAGGAACAATCAGCTCCTTATTTCACTCAAGAGCAGTATCAACAAATTATTCATCTACTGAATAAAGGCAATGAAGAAAGTAATCCTACTCTTACAGCCAATGCAGGTATTTTGACTCATCTAGATGCTAATTCAAATCATCCAAAATGGATAATAGACTCAGGAGCTACAAATCACATGACATCTAAGGTTGAGCTGTTACATGATTATAAGAAAGTCCAGAAATTAGGAAACAATTGTGTTCACTTGCCCACAGGTGATGAGACTCAAGTTACTCATACTGGAAAAACAAATATATTGAAAGATCAATTAGTGTCTAATGTATTGTATCTTCCTGAGTTCAAATGTAATCTCTTATCTGTATCTAAACTAACCAAGGAGTTGCAGTGTTCAGTGAATTTCTTTCCTGATTTCTGCATATTCCAGGATCTCTGCACTGGCTTGGTGAAGGGGATTGGTAGGGAGGAACAAGGGCTATACATTCTCAAAGGGAACACCTCATCTTCTACTCATCATTCTTCCTGTTACAATGTGAACAATTCTGAGTATCCTGAGCATTCCAGTTCAACTACTTTGTGGCATAGGAGGCTGGGACATGCTCCTCTAGCTGTTATTAAAAGACATACCTCTCTTCAACAACTCAATTCTGAAGACCACAAGTGTACTGTGTGTCCTCTTGCAAAGCATACCAAACTACCTTTTCCTATGAGCATTTCTAGTACTAAGTCTTCTTTTGAATTACTTCATTGTGATATATGGGGACCTTATAGGATTCCCACTTACAATAATAGAAGATTTTTTCTCACTATTGTTGATGACTACACTAGATTCACTTGGCTATTTCTTCTTACTTCAAAGTCTGATGTACTTGTTGCTCTAAAGACTTTCCTTACAAGAATAAAGAATTTCTTTTCTACTACTGTTAAAGTTCTGAGAACAGATAATGGTAGTGAATTCCTAAGTTCCAATTTCAGATCTCTTGTGTCTTCTCTTGGTATCACTCATCAAACTACTTGTGTATATACCCCCCAACAAAATGGTGTTGTAGAAAGGAAGCATAGAACCATTCTACAAGTGGCCAGAGCACTTAGATTCCAAGCTGGCATTCCTTTAAAATTTTGGGGAGAGTGTGTTAATGCTGCTGTATACCTCATCAACAGAACCCCTTCAAGAGTTCTTAAGTTCCTGACACCTTATGAAATGTTATTCCATCATTCACCCTCACTTCATCATCTCAGAGTATTTGGAAGCTTAGCTTATGCTTCAAATACCAAACCTTCAGATAAATTCTCACCAAGGGCAGTTCCCAGTGTCTTTATGGGCTACTCTTTATCTCAAAAAGGGTATATTCTGTATGATCTTCACTCACAAGCCTTCTTTGTTAATAGACATGTTGTTTTCATGGAATCTGTATTTCCTTTTCTTCATGTCAAGTCTGTTGGAACTCCTATTTTCTCAGTACTTGATCTTACTGCACCAGAACCCACTACTCTTTCCTTTCCTACTTCCTCTACTTCTCCTGATACATCTCTTTCACATATGGTTCCTTCTACAGATCAATCTCCATCAATAAGCCCTTCACCATCTATTCCTGATAACTCTGTAGTTCCTAGAAGATCATCTAGAGTAAAACATCCCCCTATATGGATGACTGATTTTATCACTCCTACTATAAACACTTGTTCTTATCCTCTATCTGCTTATCTTACTTATTCAAAATTCAAACCCTCATATCAGCATGCCTTAATTGCATACTCTTCAAAATCAGAACCAACCTCCTTTCACCAGGCTTCTCAGGATCCACTGTGGGTTCAAGCAATGCAATCTGAGATTACTGCTCTAGAAGATAACAATACTTGGTCTTTAGTTGATCTTCCAGCTGGTAAATCACCAATTGGATGTAGATGGGTGTACAAAATCAAGTATAAATCATCAGGTGAGGTTGAAAGATATAAGGCCAGACTTGTGGCCAAAGGTTATAGCCAAAAAGCTGGCCTAGACTACTCTGAAACATTCTCTCCAGTGGCCAAGATGGTCACTGTAAGAGCCTTAATTGCTGTTGCTGCTTCTTGTCACTGGTTTATTTTTCAGATGGATGTACACAATGCCTTTCTTAATGGTGATCTAATTGAAGAAGTCTACATGACCATACCTGAGGGGTTTGCTAGACAGGGGGAGAATCACAAGGTCTGCAAACTGAATAAGTCACTCTATGGTTTAAAACAAGCTCCTAGGCAATGGAACAGAAAACTGACAGATGCTCTATTACAGATGGGATTTGTTCAAAGTCATTATGACTATTCACTCTTTACAAGGTCAGTTAATCAGGAGATTGTGATTGTTTTAGTGTATGTTGATGACTTGTTGGTGACTGGAAGCAACTTAGTACTCATAAATCAAACTAGAAAAGATTTACAACAGCAGTTTAAGATGAAAGATCTGGGTGAACTAAAGTTCTTCTTGGGTATTGAAGTAGCTAGATCACAAGCTGGAATCCTAATGTGTCAAAGGAAATATGCTTTAGAACTAATCTCAGAAGCTGGACTGAGTGGTGCAAAACCTGCCACAACTCCTATTGATACAAGTCAGAAACTAACTTCAAATGAATATGATGAACACTGTTTAAAGAATGATGGTATTGAAGATGAGCTGATCAAAGATTCCTCAAGTTATCAGAGATTGATAGGAAGACTATTATACTTGACTATGACAAGACCAGACATCTCTTTTGTTGTACAGATGTTAAGCCAATACATGCACAAACCTAAGAAGTCTCATATGGATGCAGCATTAAGGGTAGTGAGATATCTAAAAGGAACACCAGGGCTGGGAGTTTTCATGCCTGCAGATAGCACTTGTTCACTACAAGCCTACTGTGATTCTGATTGGGGAGCCTGCCTAGAAACAAGAAGATCAGTGACTGGCTATGTGGTTAAGTTTGGTGAAGCACTAGTGTCTTGGAAGTCAAAAAAACAAGACACTATATCAAGGAGTTCAGCTGAAGCAGAATTTAGAAGCATGGCATCATGTACTGCAGAGATCATTTGGCTTACAGGTTTATTCAAAGAGTTGGGAGTACAGATTCAGCAACCAGTTGAGCTTATGTGTGATAGCAAAGCTGCTATTCAGATTGCAGCAAATCCAATCTTTCATGAGAGGACAAAACATATTGACATTGATTGCCATTTTGTGAGAGAGAAGATCAATCAAAAACTGATCAAAACTAATCATGTCTCAACCAAGGAGCAACTGGCTGATATATTAACTAAAGGCTTAGGAAGAACAACACATGAATACCTACTAAACAAACTTGGACTTAAGAACCTGTTCAAGCCATCAGCTTGAGGGGGAGTATTGAGTGGAGGTTAGTGTCCAAGTTAGTTAAGTAGGATTAGTTGGTTAGTGAGGTTGTTATGGTTGTTAAGAAGTAGTTAGAGTTAGTTAAGTGTCATTAAGGAGTTAGTTACACTAATGTAACTATTAGCTATAAAAGCACTCTTGTACCCTTTATTTTCACTATTCTGGAATACACAGATTACTACTTCTTCCTCTCTAGTCTTTCTTCTTCTCTTCCTGTTCATGAGAATGCTTCCATATGGAAGCTAACACTTTTTTGGTCCGTACAAAAAAGATTGTTACCTTATTTTAATTGAAAATGATTTAATTTTAAAATTTCTCTTTTACTCGGTTGAAATGATGCTCAGCCCGACAAATATCTAAAAATGATTTTAGAAACACAAGTTTCAAAAGTCTTTTTTTTTTCTTAAAACCGCAAATCAAAGATTATCACATAAAATAGGACGGAGGGAGTAATATTTATACAAGAGGCTGGATCTGAGGGAAATTTAAAACGATTTTTTTAAAACGACTTTTCTAAAAATATGTGTACACATATTTTTAGAAAATATTTTTTTACTACTTGTGTATTGAATATGATAGAAATAAAAAAATTATTATAATTTTTTTACGGCAAATAAAAAATAATTTTTTTAAATGAGAAAAAAATAAAAGCGGAAGATTCGGTGAGTAGCGTAGAATTATTTTTGCATAATAAAATAAAATAATATCTAAATTATTGTTTTAAGGGTTTGGTTGGTTGGGTTGGAGGTGGGGGGGGGGGGGGGAGGATAAAGTAAGGATTTTTAAGGTGAGAGGAAGTGGTGGGATGGGGTAAGAAAAAAATTTTATATTTTATTTTTTAAATAATAATACTTTAATATTTAATTTTAAGTAATACTATGATTTTTTTATCAAAGTGAAATGTTTTATCCACGTATAATGTGATGTGGCATATTTTTTGAAATAAAAGAGAGATTGTAGTTCACACACCTTGATGAGAGTGTAATAAAAGTTAGATGTGTGTTTTTCAAACTAATAAGTGATAGTTTATGTATGAAACTCACACTCCCACTAGTTTAGGTATGAAACTTAAAAAAATAGAATAGTTTAGATGTGTTTTTTAACACTTATCTCTTCAAAATATCGATTCCCCAATACGACAATATTTTAATAAGGTACTTATCAAGAAATCTATGCATATAAACACTCAAAGCTTCAAGACTCATAATGGTTCTTGACACAGTACAAATAAAGAAATGTTATATTTGACATGGAAAAACTACTTTTGTCGTCATGAAATATACAAGTAACATCGAATTTAAATCTTCCTTATTGCAAACAAGCTATCTCAACTTTAAGAAGGAATTTCGCAGTAAATGACTATCGACCAAAAATTGTAAAACTGATTCTTATTGCATATTGGATTCCCTGAGGAATTTGATTTATGAATTATACGGTTTGCATCAAGGAATTCATAGACAACAAGAAAATCTTATTGCATTTGCATAAAAGGAAAGCACTTAGGAAATAGAAGAAAACATATGGAGGTTGAAACAAATGAGGAAACCAAGTCTAAGGGTTGTGTTATATCTCTAGATGGGATCGCGGTTGAGTCTCAAGTTGGGGTTGGATGTTGAGGTCAACATTGGGTCTCTAGGTTAGAGTTAGGGTTAGGTCCAAGTTGAGTCATCTAGAGGTTTAGGATCAGGGGCTTGGCTTGGGTCTCGCTTCATGTCAGAGTCAGGGGTCGAGGTTATATCGAGTCTCCAGTCAAGGTCGAATTGAGATTGAATTTCAAATCTTAATATTGGGTCACGGTTATCTCAATTCTCGATGTTAGAATCTCTAGCTCAATCTTAGTTTTGGGTTTGAGGTCTCGAGTCTATTGTTGAAGAACAAAAAATCCCACATTGGTGGTTAATGAGATGGGTGGACTCCTTATAAGGCTTGGGCAATCCTCCTTCTTTTGAGCTAGCTTTTGGGGTGTGAGTTAGGCCCAAAACCTAATTTTACATGGTATCAGAGCAGGACCCATCTCACCCAATGTTGGGCCCCCGAAAAAAAATTAAAATTGCCCACGCACCAGATGCTAAGCACTGGGCGTGAGGTGGGGTGTTAAAGAACAAAAAATCCCACATTGGTGGTTAATGAGATGGGTGGACTCCTTATAAGGCTTGGGCAATCCTCCTTCCTTTGAGCTAGCTTTTGGGGTGTGAGTTAGGCCCAAGACCTAATTTTACATCTATATTAGGGCCGAGTCTTAGGTTAAAGTCATATCTGAGGTCAATATAACGTCAAAACCTGACTTTGGTCCTGCTTTGGGATAGGATACGGGGTTCAAGTCTGGGGACATACTATTTCTCTAGATTATATCTAAATTCTTATGATAAAAATGGAACAGAAAACATTCCCATATCGGTAGCAACTTCCACCCATCTTTCTCGAGAAAGGTTGCCTTCTCTCAGGCTAGCATTCTTTTACTTCTAGTCGACTGTTTCATGATGACGGGATTCTCTTTTTTCTTGGCTCTCCTCACTCATCTATGCTCCGGCCTAGCAAGTAATAAATTTTAAAAAAGTCTTATAGTTAAGTGATTTTTCTCAAACGTATTAAACTTTTAATACACTCATATCAATTCCGCCAACAACCATCTCAGTAATTATCTAATCAAATAATCAAGATTCAAGAAAAGATGATCAACTTTAACTCATGGCCATTTTTTCAAAAATGATCCAATAGACGTAAATATGAGTACCTCTTAAACTAGTTTACATTAATCCTTTGGATTCATAAACTCCATTACACCAAATTTCTTAGCTGTAGAATAGAAGTAAATGGATGCATGATTTGATTTGCAATGAGACA
Source organism: Solanum rostratum (assembly GCA_029948455.1). Classification (NCBI taxonomy): domain Eukaryota; kingdom Viridiplantae; phylum Streptophyta; class Magnoliopsida; order Solanales; family Solanaceae; genus Solanum; species Solanum rostratum. Next base: position 56,700,588 of record CM057047.1, on the reverse strand, counting down.
AGTTATAAGGAAGGAAAATAAGAGAATGGATCAAGAATTTTGAAGATTTAAGTGAAAAATATCAAGGCACATTTGTAAGACACAATTTAATTACCGGTAGAATCAAGCGTTTATCATTATACCATAAGCTATAGCTTTTAGTGAAGATGAAACTTTATTTCTTAACTAAGTCCAAGAAACAAGGGTTATGTTTGATTATGACTTCGACCCAGGCCATCTCAGTTATCTTGTTGGAGTAACCTAACAATCTCCATCCAAACACCTACTTCATGCATTATGATGTTGCTCTTAGGAATCAAATTCATGACTTTGGATTATGATACCACTTGTTAGGATTAAATACTTATCATCCACACCTTTATCTCTTAATTAAGTTCACCAAACAAGTGCCATTTTCGATTATAACTCTAATCTGGGCCACTTCAGTCCCTCGTAGGACTTTCCACAGGTTACGATGCCGGCGTTGCCCAACAATTACTTTGCTCAAATGCACTAACATTTAAATCAATACCAATATCAAGGCATATGAAGAGGGTAAAGGTGTTGGATCCATTTCAATTCAAGCTCATCAACCGTGTAGGAATTATATGATTTAGAGGAAGAAGAAGAATTACTACAAGAAAACAAGGAAGAAGAAGATACATATTCCTAGTAAAATATTGGCTTCACTCTGAAGCTATTTGATCATTCCCAAAACTCATCCTAAAAGGATAAGTGGTCACTGCAAATATGATCGGTTTTTTTGAAGTCAAATCCCACAAAAACTGATAAGGTTTAGTTATAATTACTCAATGTCGCTAACAAAAGAGGTTTGGAAAACCATTTAGTTTTAAAGGTTAAGATTCTTAGTTCTAATAAAATATAAAAGTAATATAAATTATCAACTTAAAAAGAATGGGTTGACTTCAAGATTAAGGAGGTCCAGTGTTAGGTTCTATGCACTTTTGATGATTGAGAAATTGATATGAAACATGTTGGTAAACCTGGTTCTCAGATGCACTGTCTCAAGGAGCCAAATCCATAGCAAAATCATTAAGACAAGTATGTCATAATCAAGGAATGGATGAGGTCTCGCAATACATGCAAGAAAACAAATAGTTGCAGAATTAAAGCGTTGGAGTTTGACTAGAACATAAGTAAAAAAGAGTTTGAAGTCAAATAGGAGTCTCACTTGAAGTAGAACTCTAAGGCTAGAGAGTTTGAATAGATGAGAAGTTTGACATAAGGAAGAACTTTATCTAGAGTTGGGCCTAAATAGAAGTGAGGTCGTCTAGAATACTCACACACTGACAGAGCAAAAAGGAAATTAATAGATTGACTTTTGAAAGGTACTGATTACTGAACAGACACTTCAGAGAACCTAATCTTGTACCAAGTCTTAGTTCTAGGAAGTTTTCTTTGTGTTGAGTTTTAATATAATATAGTTAACTGAAGTAGGTTGATAGTCTTCAAGTTGAGGGCAACTCAAAAACCTGCGAGCATAGACCTTGGGAAGTTTGTGTCAAGTTAGGAGGTTAGGTTTCAATTCCTAAGATTACATGGATTTGTAATCCTTTTTGTTGAGGCTCATTGATTTAGTGAAATTTGGGTTAAATCTTGTAAAGGTACAAGTTATGGTTTTCTACACCTTTTGAGCTGGTTGTTTTCCACCTAAAAAATTGTATGTTCTTTACTTACTACTTTTACCTTGTCGGAACAGTTAGGTTACATATTTCACTCGTAAGAAAATCACTAGGTCGTGCGGATTTTTAATTGGTGATGGAGCTGATTTTCTTATCAAAGGCTAATACTTAAAAAAGATTATAAATAATTTTGTACCATCTCTTGGACACAGTGAACGACAATCAACTTATAGACTTTCACTCTTCAATGGTTGTCATTTTGGTTGGTGGCAGACGCGCATGGAGGACTTTATTCAAGCTGAAGACTTTGAATATAGGACAGGATCACAGTGGGACCAAACATCCCAATGAGAACGGTGGAAAGTGCACAAGTTCCAAAGGTTTAGAGTGAGTTTACTACTGATGATCTAATATTTCTCAAGAAAAATGCCAAGGCCAAGAACATCCGAGTATGTAAACTAGGGTTGGATGAGTACATCAGGATTTCGAATTGTTCTGTAGCTAAGAAAATATGGGATGCTTTGATCAATGCTCATGAAGGAACTAGTCAGGTTAATTAGGAAATTCAGAGTTTCTATGTTGTTTACTAATTATGAGACCTTCAGGATGAAAGATAATGAGTTCCTGTCAAAAATGATCACTACACTCACAACTTTAATAAATGAGCTATCATCTTTAGGGAAGATTCTCAACACTGATGAGGAACAGGAGGATAAGGTTTTGAGAGTTCTTCCTAAAGCAAAATAGGATGTGAAGGTTATTACCATAAGAAAAGCCAAGGAAATCTCCACCACGACTCTGGATGAATTTGTGAGAAATCTTAAAATCTATGAAATAAACATGGAAGATAAGAAGAAAGAGGAAGTAATGGCCGAAAATCACTAGCATTGAAGTATCTAATGATGAGGAATCTTATCTAAATAAGGAACAAATAACATTTCAGCAAAGAACTTTAAGAAGTATTTCAAGAAAGGAAAGAGAAGGGAAAAGATATAAAAAAGATTATGCCACGCCATGAGAGGATACCCTAGGCTGCCGGCACTCAAAAAATATTGTTGGTCTCCAAGCAAACCACTTGGCTTGATACTCATTCAATCCAATAGCGAAAAACTCAGATTGAATATCTAAGATACATTTAAGTGGGCTAATCAAGTCAACAACTCAATAGATAGATGGTTCTAAAACAACAATATAGATCAACTCAATATCAAAAGAAATAGTTTAAAAGAACAAGTCTTAGAGATTGAAACATCAACTCTATTACATCCCTATCTATGAAGCCTTTTATCTCTTTTCATCTATCAAGAATGTGTCAGTGACAAGTCCATGACTACCTCAAAATAAAATAAAAATGCTCAACTCTAAGAAGTAAATATAAAATGATTCCTTTGGATGCAAGAAGGTCTCACCGCTGTCTCTAAAATGAAATAGATCGTCAACAAAACGCATGTTGAAGATCCCTAGCAATTGTATCTATATCATAAAATGATACAACGCCAAGTGACATCAGGGCATGAAATATACAGTATGTAAAATAGCTAAAAAGGAAAGAACATAATTAAAGATGCTCAATTTATAAGAGGCTTAACTCGACTGTTCCATCAACTCAACTCAGTAAAACATGCTAGTTTAAGAATAAAATCATGCTTTGAAAATAGACTCAATAATATACAACTCAATCAGATTAAATTAATTGTTAAGTGAGAGTTTCTTAATAATTGAAAGTTTTACTCCTTTGTTTAAAAAAAATGATTTGGTCTGATTTGGTATGGAGTTTAAATAAATAAAGAATTTGTATGAATTTTTCTTTATCATGTGAATGGCCAACAAATCTTAATTTATCTTATTTTAAAAATTATTTTTATGTGAAGAAAGGGAAGAAGTTGTATGAAATTACAAGTTGACATTAAAAAAAATGATACAGTATTGTCGTTCCATTGAATATTACCACCACACGTTCTTTGACTTTGTTGACAAAAACAAAAACAAACAGCCTAAAACTGGTTTCGAAAATTAAACCAAGTGACCAAAGGAGTAAATTAATTGAAAAGAGCTAATAGGTGGATAAAATCATCTAGAATCATAAACTAGTTAAATAATAGGAATTACAATAAGAAAGCTAGCATATGTTTCAATAAAGAAAGTGTTGTTGCTACCGATTTGTGCTATATTTGTGGTAAACTTGGGCATCCTACTACTAAATGTTTAGTTTCTAATAGAATTCAAAAACAAGAGCACTGAATTGGCAGATAAAAGGAGTTTCAAAAATGCTAAAAGAAATGGATCAAATAACATGTTGCCAAGCTGGGCTAAAAGAAATCTGATTCATCTTTTTTTTCAATTCAAAAAGATCTAAGCTAGTTTAGGTTCCTAAAATTAACCTTTGAATCAGTTCTACAAGTAATGGTAGTGTTTGCTCGAGACATATGACTGGAACTGGAAAAGTTCCTTTCACTCACACCTTTCAAAGAATAGAATATCTCATTCGGAGATGGGAAAAAGGGTACAGTTATAGGAGTTGAAAGATTGGAAGACCTAAATAAAGAGCTCTGGAAGAATGCAACCATGTGAAAGGATTGAAGAACAATCTGTTAAGTATATCTCAATTGTTGATTGAGATAAAGATAATAAGGTAACATTTACTTCTACATGATCGATTAAGAAACTGGACACAGAAAAGACGGTTTTAACTGCCAAGAGACATGAAAATGTGTACAAAGCTGATATCATGGGAATTCTAGGCACACATGTGAAACATCTTAGTGCAATTGTTAATGATCCCTAACTATGGTAACTTGGACATGCAAGTCTAAAATAACTCAACAAAATTGCTTCACATGACATGGTTGTACACCTGCCTAACATCAAGTTTAACAATGGCAAGATTTGTAGTGCATGTGTAAAGGGGAAACAAGTAAGATTATCCTTCAAGACAAAGAACATGGTGACCACAAACAAGTGTCTGGACCTGGTCCATATAGACCTATGTGGTCCACTAAGGATAAGAAGTAGAGGAGGAAAAAGGCATGTCTTTGTCATTTTTGATGATTACTCTAGATTTACTCGACGCTGTTCTTAGCTTCTAAGAAGAGTCCTTTGACGTCTTTTCTATTTTCACCAAGAAAATTGAAAAGAAATTGGGGGCTTCCTTGATTTCCAAAAGATCTTACTATGAAACAGAATGTGAAAATGCTAAATTCTTAGAATTCTATTCTACAAATGGACCAGATCATAACTTCTTTGCTCCTAGAACCCCTTAGCAAAATGGGGTAATTGAAAGAAAAAATAGGAGTTTAGAAGATATTGCTAGAACAATGATTATTGCTAGTAATCTTACAAAAAAACTTCGGGCTAAGGCGATAAACACTTCTTGTTATATTACAAACAAATGCATGTCCAGACCTATCTTGGAAAAAATTCCCTATGAATTACTCAAAGGAAGAAAGCTAAATATCTCCCATTTTAGAACTTTTGACTGTAAATGCTTTGTTCACAATAGTGGAAAAGAAAATTTGGAAAAATTTGATGCAAAATGTGATGAGGAAATTTTCTGATGACACTCTTCACATAGTATAATATAGGGTGTTGAACAAAAGAACAAATTATTTTGAAGAGAGTATTCATGTTATTTTGTATGAGAATAGTACTGTGTTTTAAACTAATATGCAGGATGACAATGAGATGGAGCGGATTGTACTGGAACAGGATGGCTACTTAGTCCATCTATAGAACACATAGAGAGCACACAAATAGTGGGAACAAAGGGAACAACCAATCAAGTAACTAATCTGGCTCCCTCTCAATTAGAAATAATAACCGATGAAATGTCTCAAGGCTCGATGGTAAAAAGCTACAAGTGTCAAGGTTCGCATCCTATTGAAAATATTCTCAAAGACCTGACTTCTAGGATCACTACCGGATCAAGATTGAAGAACTTGTGTGCCTTCAAAGCTTTTAGTCAATGGTTGAACTAAAAAACGTGGAAGAGGCACTTCTTGATGAAGATTGGATAAGGCTATGCAAGAGGAACTAAATCAATTTGAAAGAAGTAAAGTGTGACATCTTGTACCGAAAGAAGAAGGAAAGTCCGTAATTGGCACAAATGGGTGTTTAGAAACAAGCTTGATGACCATGGAATAATTATAAGGAATAAGGTGAGACTGGTGGTCCAAGGGTATAATTAGAAAGAAGGAATTGATTATGATGAAATTTTTGCTTCGGTGGCTAGACTTGAAGCCATTAGATTGCTTATAACCTTTGCAGCCTATAAGAAATTCACTTTATATCAAATGGATGTAAAGACTGTATTCTTGAATGGCTATTTGAAGGAGGAAGTGCATGTTAAGCAACCATTAGAATTTGAAAGCTTTGACCTTCCAAATCATGTCTATAAGATGGACAAAGCTTTGCATGGTTTGAAACAAGCTCTATGAGTTTGGTATGAAGACTATCAAAGCTTTTGTTAGAACATGGACACACTACATGTAAGATTGACAATATTCTTTTTCAAAAAATGGATGGCAAGGATTTGTTGTGGTCATGCAGGTTTATCTCGATGAAATCATCTTTGGGTCAACAAATGAATGATGACTCAAGAGTTTTCCAAGCTCATGAACGATGAATTTGAAATGAGTATGATGGGTGAACTTAGTTTTTTTCTTAGGGCTGCAGATCAAGCAAACTCCTCGTAGAACTCTTTCATCAACAAATGTATGTAAAAGAGCTTATCAAAAGATTCAAGATGGAGGATTCTTAGGAAATTGGCACTCCAATTGCAACTGTTACCAAGTTAGGCAGGAATGAAACAGGTTTATTGGTTGAGCAGAAGATGTACAAGGGAATGATTGGGTTTCTCTTGTATCTTAATATAAGTAGACCTGATATTATTTTTAGTATTGGACTATGTGCAAGGTTTCAAGCTAATCCTAAAGAATCATATCTTAAATTTGTAATGAGAGTTTTCAGGTATCTAAAAGGAATAACTGATTTGGGACTTTGATACTCAAAAGGAAGCAATTTCAATCTTGTGGCATATGCAAATGTTGATTATGTAGGGTACTTAGTATGTCAGAAAATCACCACAAGTATGTCACACTTCCTTAAAACATATTTGATTTTCTGGTCCTTAGGAAACAACACTTTGTTGTTCTATCAACTGCTGAGTACATAATTGTTGGCTCATATTTTGCTCAATTGCTTTGGATCAAGCAACAACTATTGGATTTTAGTACGAAGATCGGAGTGTTCCTATCTTATGTGATTGTACTAGTGCAATTAACAATGCAAAAAAAATTTTGCAACATAAGAGAACCAAATATATTAATATTAGACATTAATTTCTTTGTGATAACATAGAAAAAGATCTTAGTTCAACAATGTTTTGTCCTAATGAAAATCAAATTGTTGACACCTTTACTAAAACACTAACTAGAAAACACTTTGAAAAACTTCAGTTAGACTTAGAGATGATTAAGATTGCATTAACTATCCCCAATGATTGGCTAGAGAATATGTTTGTAATATTAATATTACATTGTACAAAGAGCAGGACTCATGAAGCAAAGGGACATTCACAAGCTAAAACAATAAGGAATGTTTTGTTAAACCCCGAGATAATGTGTTGACTCTATGAACCTTTTAAACCGTCCTGGTTCATAATTTTCGATATCCTACCACCAAAAATCCCAAGAGTCCTTCCTTTTCCAAAAAGGTTGTGCATTGTGCTTTCACCTGTCATATTTCATCATCATTAAACCCCTCTTCTTACATGGGGTTTTTAATTAAGGGTGACAAAATTGTTTGAAAATTAAAAAAAAGTGACTCTAGTTTTAAGAATTAGGTGTAGGTGACAAAAGATTAATTAAGGGTTAATGATTTAAGTGAATTTTCAAAAAGGTCCCCAAGTTCAATTTTTTACACTTTAACCCACCAATACAAAATACCCAAAATATCCCCAAACCCTCCCATCTTTCTCCCAGCTCCCGCGACGCAAAACTCCCATTTTCCGCGACTTTTTTCTCCCCATTTGCATCGGTTCCTTTGGTTTTGTTGTTGTTGTAGTTGTTGTTCTTCTTCTTCTTGTTCTCCTCCTTCTTCTTCTTCTTCTTGTTGTTGTTGTTAGTATTTTCCCAACACAATATTTGAGCTTCAAATTAGGGTGAAAAGAAATCAATTTATTTGGGGCATTTGTTTGGGTAGGCTTTGAAAGTACTTGAAAGGTAAGTTTCCATCCTCATTATGACTGATAAAAGTGTATTTGGTGCTATTTATTTGTGTTTTGTGGTTTTGTTGATTTTTCGGCCATTGTTGCCATTTCTGCACAGTTGGGTTGTTTTGGGGAAGACGCAGCAGCTGCTGCACACAATTCAGCAGCTGCTAGACTGAGTTCAGCAGCTGCTGCACACAATTCAGCAGTTGTTGGACTGAGTTCAGCAGCTGCTGGACTGAGTTCAGCAGCTGCTGGACTGAGTGCAGCAGCTGCTGGACTGAATTCAGCAGCTGCTGGACTGAATTAGTTGGTTTCATATGATGAAGTAGCTGCAATTGTTGCATTTCTGTACAGTTTTCTGATGTTGCGCTTTGAACTGTTATTCATATAGGTAGCTTGAAGATCATCCATGGGAGACAGAATAGTATTAGGAGTTGATTGTCATGGTGAATGGGTTGAGTCGAACAATCGTTTTATTTGGCGTTGGAAAGGCAAAGAAATGGCCGAGATGATAGCGATGATTGTGAATCGAGATATCTCGTACAATGATTTTGTAAATCAAATTATTTGTAGTTGTACATTAAATTGTGAGCCGGAAGATATCGTCATCACTTACATGCATTCTTGTGGTGAAAAACAGAGAGTGGCTCCTTTTCAAATAAAAAATCAAGTGAGTTTACGGATTTATCTGGAAGATGAAGGAAGACCCGTTCTACGGGTATACATGGTTGAAAGGGCATTGGAGAACCAAAATTCTCAACAAGATCTCGAAATTGTGAATGATGAATGTCCTTTGATGGCTATGGACATTCCAGATAGAGCAAGTAGAGGTGAGTTGACGCCGACCCCAGAAGTTGGGAGCAACACACTAGCGAATACACAATGGACACAGTCAAATCACCTCCAAGATGATGAAACAGGTTTTCATAATGGTATGACCTTTAAGAATAAAGAAGATTTAGATATTTCATTGAAAATGGCCTGTTTGAAGAAAGATTTTAGAATAAAAAAAGTGATTAACTCGCGAAATGTGTATTGCGTCAAGTGTGTGCATCCCGAGTGCAAGTGGTGGTTGAGAGCGGTGAAGCTCGAAAGTTCTGATAGATTTTACATCAGAAAGTATGAAAAGTTTCACACTTGTGGTTCTCAGCATTTGACTAGCCACAATCCCCATGCTACAGCCAAGGTAATTGGCGCATACTTCAAAGATAAGTTCCCCGAGGGTAAAGGGCCGTCTACCAGAGATATGCAAACCTCACTATGGGTTGAATTGGGATGCAAGGTTAGTTACTGGAAACTCTGGAAGGGAAGTGAAATTGCAAAATCTTTGATAAGGGGAATACACGAGCATGGATATGCGGTGCTTGATGCATATCGCCATATGCTTAGCACTGTGGATCCGGGCACCAAAACGGCGTTGGAGGTAGATGAAAATGGTAAATTTAAGTATTTTTTTGTGGCCGTAGGAGCCTGGATTCTTGGTTTTAGGCATATGAGAAAAGTCATAGCCGTAGATGGAACATTTTTAAAAGGGAAGTATGGTGGCGTCTTGTTGTCTGCTATTGCACAGGATGCTGAGAAACATATTTTCCTGTCGCATTCTATGTTGTTGACTCTGAATGTGATGCGGCTTATCGTTATTTTTTTGACCAAATGAGAAGTTTTGTAGACGATACTCCGGAATTGTGCATAATTTCGGATAGGCATCCAAGCATTAAAAAAATGGTGTCAATTGTCTACCGTTCTGCTCATTATGGTTGTTGCATGTGGCACCTTGGTGAAAATATTCGAACCCAATTTCAGAATGGAAGAATCATATATCATTTTTACCAGGCTGCACAAGCATACAATGTAAGTGAGTTTGATGATCACTTCAATCAAATAAGAGATATGGTTCCACAGGCTGCCGCACATCTGCAAGAAATTGGATTTCATAGATGGAGCAGGGCATTTTTTCCTGGAAATAGGTATGTGTAATTACTGTTGTAGAATTCTCTATTCTTAATAATGGTAGTTATTAAATTCTATAATATCTGTTGCAACATTTACAGGTTCGGTATTATGACATCAAACATAGCTGAGTCGATTAATTCTCTTTTTGTTGTTGAAAGAGAATTTCCAATTCCTGCTCTATTTGATGCGATAATCAAGAACTTTGGGGAAAAATTTCACCAAAGAAGAATGGAGTTCATCAATGCATCAACCATCTTGGTCCCTTCGATAGAGGAGGTGATCTCCAAAAATACTATTATAGGGAACAAGTTATTGGTGCATCCAATTGCCAACTATAGATATGCTGTCTCCGGACATGATGCAATGGCAATTGTTGATCTTCATTGCAAATCTTGCAGTTGCAGAGTGTTCGATCTTGATAAAATTCCTTGTCCTCATGCGATGGCCGCGCTTCGGAGTCAATATGGTGAAGATTATGGAAGGTGTATTTATGAGTATTCTTCTGAATACTATAAGGTAGAGACATACATCCTTGCATACGCGGAGAAAATCAATCCCGTGCCGTCTGAAGAATTTTGGGAGGTTCCTAGGGAGATTTTAGAAAGTGAAATACTTCATCCACATGTTGCGACGGGAAAGGTGGGAAGAAGGGCAAATAAGAGGCGTCCAAGTATCGGACAATCACTGCCAACCAAGAAGAATAGATGTTCCATCTGCAAAAGGGTGGGCACAAGAGAACTACTTGCTCTGAGCGGAATATTTCATAAGAACACTCTATTTTATTTGGTGTTTGTAAACGTCTTTCATTATGCATGTTAAGTATGGAACAATTAACATTTATTGTTATTTAATACATTGTACATTACTTGTATTATTGTTCAATATATTTTTACTCAATGTATTATTGCTCAATACATTGTATATTACTTGTGCAATTGTGTAGCAAGAAATCCCAAAAATTTGGGACACAACAAAGTGAGTCTCCGCGACCTCACCGCGTCGCAGAGGCGTCGCGCAACAGCACTTAAAACCGGGGTTGAAATGTTGCGTCGTTTTCCGATCGACCCAAAAAAATTTTTGGGAGTTTTTTTTGGTGAACCAACATGTCTTAAGATATTGAAGGATGTGTAGGTGTTGGGTGAATTTTTCGGGCCCCGCAACGAAAAATTCCAAAAATTTGGGACACAAAAACAGTGAGCATACGCGATGTCTCCGCGCCGCGTTTGCATCGCGTAATAGCACATTTCCAGTAGTGAAATGTTGCATCATTTTCCATTTCCAGTAGTGAAATGTTGCATCATTTTCCGATCGACCCGGCAGTTTTTTTTGGGAGTTTTTTTGGGTGAACCAACATGTCTTAAGATATTGAAGGATGTGTAGGTGTTGGGTGAATTTTTCGGGCTCTGTAACGAAAAATCCCAAAAATTTGGGACACAAAAACAGTGAGCCTCCGCGACCAGTCCGCATCGCGGAGGCATCGCGTAATAGCACATTTCCAGTAGTGAAATGTTGCGTCGTTTTTCGATCGACCCGGGAGTTTTTTTGGGAGTTTTTTTTTGTGAACCAACATGTCTTAAGATATTGAAGGATGTGTAGGTGTTGGGTGAATTTTTTGGGCTCCGTAATGAAAAATCCCAAAAATTTGGGACACAAAAACAGTGAGCCTACGCGATGTCTCCGCGTCGCGTTTGTGTCGCGGAGACGCTATATAATTCCCAGCAGCTACTGAGAATTTTCCAGCAGCTGCTGAGAATAATCCAGCAACTTGCCAACTTGCTACAACAACTTATAACAAAATGTTTTCCATCGAGTTATTTCTAGTGTTGAATTGGACTAAATTCCTTATATTCATGTATAACGACGCAAACAAGAAATAGTCACTTTACTTTGTCACCATCACTTACATGTGCAATTGATCAATTGATTGTGTATTACTTTTGAGTAAGTGAAGGCAATGTATAAGATCATTGCTGAATTTACCATTTTATTTGTAGTCGGAGTAACAATACTCAACTTATCACTACACATGGATGATAGCATCCCCTTATAGGTATCTTCCCATAGGTACTAACGAAAAATCAAAGGTTGGGTCCAGCAGCTACTGGGAAAAATACAGCAGCTGTTGTACATTTCCCAGCAGCTGTTGTACATTTCCCAGCAGCTGCTGTATAGTTACCAGCAGCTGCTGTACATTTCCCAGCAGCTGCTGAGAATTTCCCAGCAGCTGCTTTACATTTCCCAGCAGCTGCTGAGAATTTCTCAGCAACTTGCCAAGTTGCTACAACAACTTGTAACAAAATGTTGTCCATTGAGTTATTTCTAGTGTTGAATTGGACTAAATTCCTTATATTCATGTATAACGATGACCACGTCGACTAATTAATTGAAACAACCACCGAAATAAGTGTGACTTAGATCTGCCAACCTTTTATTTGTGTAAGTACTATCCAAATGTATAAGATCACTGCTGATTCCACCTCAATGCATAAGATAACTACTAATGTATTACAAAACGTATCGATGCAACCAAGAAATGGTCACTTTACTTTGTCACCATCACTTACATGTGCAATTGATCAATTGATTGTTTATTACTTTTGAGTAAGTGAAAGCAATGTATAAGATCATTGCTGAATTTACCATTTTATTTATAGTCGGAGTAACAAAACTCAACTTATTACTACACATGGATGATAGCATCCCTTATAGCCATCTTCCCATAGGTACTAACGAAAAATCAAAGGTCGGGTCCAACAGCTGCTGGGAAAAATACAACAGCTGTTGTACATTTCCCAGCAGCTGCTGTACATTTCCCAGCAGCTGCTGTACATTTCCCAGCAGCTGCTGTATATTTCCCAGCAGCTGCTGTATAATTCCCAGCAACTTGCCAAGTTGCTACAACAACTTCTAACAAAATATTTCCGATCGAGTTATTTAATTTCTAGTGTTGAATTGGACTAAATTCCTTATGTTCATCTGCAAAGATGACCACATGGACTAATTAATCTAAACAACCACCGAAATAAGTGTGATTTACTTAGTCACCATCACTTACATCTGCAATTGATCAATTGATTGTTTATTACTTTTGAGTAAGTGAAGGCAATGTATAAGATCACCCGTGAATTTAGCATTTTATTTGTAGTCGGAGTAACAAAACTCAACTTATCACTACATATGGATGATAGCATCCCCTTCTAGGCATCTTCCCATAGGTACTAACGAAAAATCAGAGGTCGAGTCCAGTAGCTACTGTATAATTCCCAGCAGCTGTTGTACATTTCCTAGCAATCACCGATTCATAGGCATCCGTCCATAAATATTGATTTTTTTTGTACGCAATAAGTGAACCTCCGCGACATAAACGCGTCGCGGAGGCGTCGCGGAGGAGGTCACTCTGTGAAGCCCGAAAACTGCCTGGACGAGTGTGTTTGCGCGATAGGTTCGCGACGCGGACCTGTCGCGGAGCAGTGTATTTCGGGCCTCGATTTTCGCGTGAACCCACCACTATATAAAGGGCCCTTCATTTTTTTAGGGCTTTTTTATCATTATCCCACCTGATTTTCGCCATCTACCCCTTCAAACTCAATTTTCCCCCCTCATTCTTCTAGTTTTCAAACAACCACGCGACGCACACTCATTTCACCATCAACTCAAGTAAGTATTTTCCCTCTACTCTTCAAATTTTCAATCATCTTAGTCATCTCACCATCCATTATTCTTAGGTTTTTGGTAAGTGTGAGTGCTTTGTTGGTTTATTACTTATCATTGCACTTTGATTTATGGGTGTTATTGTTTTCGTAGTAATTTTGTCAAATATGTTCGATTTGTTTGTTGATTTTTATTGGGTGTTATTGTTCGTTGCTTAATTTTAATTTTCGGTAAATATGCAACATGTAATGAAAAATGACTTCCTTCCTTTTATCCCTCTCTTGTTGAAATTGGTATTAGTTTTTGGTAGGGCTATACTAAATGGCAAGACCAAAGCGAAAAAATGTTGGGCCCGACGCAACTCCTTCTAGACGTACTAGAAGGGTGATTATATTGGAAGACGAAGAAGACGATGATCAAACACAACAACAACAACTTGATCGTCTCGTTGACGCAGTTTGTGCTGACGCTGGTATTGGTTCCAGTCAAGCAGATGCTCCACAGAGCCCAGCAGTTGCTGGTCAGGCTTCCTCAAATGCTCCACAGAGCCCAACAGCTGCTGCAAGCTCTTCCTTAGATGCTCCACAGAGCCCAGCAGCTGCTGCAAGCTCTACCTCACCTGCTGCAGAAACACCCTCAACTGATGTCGGGAGTCCATCACCCGCTTCAGACGCTGCCACAGTTGTGGCATTCAGGTATGACGATTATGGATTTGACATGCCGGGGTTTCTAAATCGTCATGAGGGAGGGGATATAGGGATAAAATCTGAATTTGGGAAACCATATTCGGATTTTTAAAGTATTTTAGTGAAGCAAGACTTAGAAGGCTACTTTAGGTCTATGGTATTTGGGAAATTATACCTAGACATAGGTGAGGGAAACATCCCCCGATTTCAAATAAAGCTGATGTATCAGCTTATTCGTCGGTGGATTAGTAGCCAGAATGACTTCTGGGTAAATTTTTGTGGAATGCCAGTTTGTTTTGGGCTGAGAGAGTTTGGCATTGTTACTGGCTTGAACTATCACGTCCCACCTCCTCCTCCCTTCTTTTCCAAAAAGACTAAAAAGACCTATAAAAGAATTTGTGAAGCAATGGGGAAGACGCATTGCAAAACAAAGGAGATACTTGAACTTTTGCAGTCAAGCGAGGTGAAGAGGAGTGTGAAGAAGTCCCTCTGTCTAGTTTACTTTGTCCATGTGATTCTTATGGGTAGAGATGGAGGGACTAATGCAAAGGATTCTTGGTTCAAGCTATCGGCCGACCGAGATGCATTCTGTGCATATCCTTGGGGTCGGGATAGCTATGAACTAACAGTACAATATTTGAAGAAGGCGGCGACATCAACCAAACAGTCGTCGAATCTATATGGTTTTCCATGGGCTTTTATGGTAAGTTGTATGTGTTGTATTTTCGTTATTTTTTTATATTGATTTATTATGTTAATTAATAACTTTTCGTGGCATTGATTTATTTAGGCTTGGGCTTTTGAGGCCATTCCTTATATTCAGAAGTGTCTTATCCGAGACTTCTTCGATGGTTGGCAGCGCCAAATAATGCAAGAGTGGAGGCGCATGAACTCTTTGATCCACCCGAGGACGAGGTAAGTCATACTATTGTTGTACTTCTTAAAAATTGCTTTCCTTCTCGTACTTTACTATTTTGTTGCTAATATAATTTTATTAAATTTCTAGGTCGTTTATCCGTGGCTAATCCCGACTGAAAGTGAGAAGGATATGGACTTCTGCAAGGGATTTATGCCACTCAGGCAAAAAGAAGAGGATCCTAGGATTGTGAGGATGGTGAAAGATTTGCGCGGGGTAACGGCCATCAAAAGGGATGCTCTTGTTCATGTGGGTGTTGGTGTTGGGGTTGGGGTTGCTGGTGCTGGTGCTGGTGCTGATGCTAATGCTGCTGGGGTAGGGGTAGGTGATGCTACCATGCCTAGTGCAAATGCTGCCGGGGATGAACATATAGGTGGATTCTCTCCTCTTGGTGGTGAATGTAGTTTTGGAACTCCATTCACCCTTGGTAGATACCGCGATTTGGGTGCTGGGACTTCTAACGCAGCAGCTTGTCAAACTTGTGGTTGCGAAAGTTGCAACGAGAGGATGAGCAGGATGATGGAAATGATAGTGTCACATAATGAGAAGAAGGATAAAATGATGGAAATGATGCTATCATTTAAGGAATCGTTAAATACCATCCAATCCAAAAGAGGTGTCATCCCGTCGTCTAGGTTGGTGTCACCTTATACTCCAATTCGACATCACAGGAGGCGAAAGCAACTTTCAAAAGCGATCATGACTGCAAGGAAAAAAGCCAAAAGTGCTGTGATGAAGGACAAGCAGCCGGCAGCATCTGAGATGGAGGAGCAGCAAGCAACGTCTACGGAGGAGCAGTAGTTGATCTCAAGAACATATAATTTTTTATGTTTGTAATTTTATACACTTTATGGTGATGTTCATCAGGGATAATTTTATACACTTTTTGAAATGTCGAAGATGAATATTTTTAGTAAACCATATATCTCCAATTATTAAGTTGTTTTATTCAAAGCAATTACTGCGACAAAAAAACTCCCTAAAATAACTCCCAAAAAAAACTGGAAATGTGCACCTCCGCGACACATCCGCGACGCGGACATGTCGCGGAAGCTCACTGTTTTTGTGTCCCAAATTTTTGGAATTTTTTGTTGCGGGACCTGAAAAATTCACCCAACACCTACACATCCTTCAATATGTTAAGACATGTTGGTTCACCCAAAAAAACTCCCAAAAAAACTCCCGGGTCGACCGGAAAACCACGCAACATTTAACTACTGGAAATGTACTATTGCACGACACATCCGCGACGCGGACATGTCGCGGAGGCTCACTGTTTTTGTGTCCCAAATTTTTGAGATTTTTCGTTGCGGGGCCCGAAAAATTCACCCAACACCTACACATCCTTCAATATGTTAAGACATGTTGGTTCACCCAAAATAACTCCCAAAAAAACTCCCGGGTCGATCGGAAAACCACGCAACATTTCACTACTGGAAATGTACTATTGCGTGATGCCTCCGCGACGCGGACATGTCACGGAGGCTCACTGTTTTTGTGTCCCAAGTTTTTGGGATTTTTCGTTGTGGGGCCCGAAAAATTCAACCAACACCTATACATCCTTCAATATGTTAAGACATGTTGGTTCACCAAAAAAAACTCCCAAAATAACTTCCGGGTCGATCGGAAAACGACGAAACATTTCAACCCCGGGGTTAAGTCCTATTGCGCGACGCCTCCGCGATGCGGAGAGGTCGCGGAGACTCACTGTGTTGTGTCGCAAATTTTTGGGATTTTTGGCTACGGGCCCCAAAAAATTAAAGGACCACCTACACATCCTTCAAAATGTAAAGACGTTCTTGTTCGCCAAAAAAAAACTCAAATTTACATGACATTTGTCAATATTTATATTATATGTTACATCCTAATATGCATACTATCGTTCGCGACACCTACTATTGCAACGTACCAACGATATATGTCTAAAAAGCAATTGGTATCCAAGATTAATTGATGGCAATGAAATTAATAAAAACAACAATATATGTCTTAAAAAAACGATTTAAATAAGATAATCACTGTCTGAATTATACACAACAAATGTCTGAATTAAACAACCAACTACTATACTACTCATCATGATCGGGCAAGATTGGGTCCCCACCTGTGGCTAATGGCACCTCGTCCTCAACGTCATCCTCATCACTGTCGGATCCCATTGTTCCTGCCTCGGGGTCCGTGGGGATATCATCATCAACGGGCTCCACAAAGGTAGGCCCGATGCCCAACACAGCATTTGCCAGGTCATTGAGAGGGTAGCGGGTCGCAACTTCTGCCAACTCCTGCTCCATAGATGCGCGACCGCCCGTCCTATGCCTCAGCATCTCAAACCCGTACATGCGAGCCATAATGAGCTCATCACGATGGTTCCGCTCAGCAGTGGTGAGGATTGGCCCAGTAGACTCCTCTGCCCCCTTAATGTTGGTCACATTATAGGGTGGGGCCTGGATTTGGGGCCAATAGTCCGCCTTTTCGCTCGGGACACCTGCACGAGTGCACAATTCAGTAACGAGGCCCCCGAAAGCGTACCTGCGACCACGATGGACTCTAGCCTTTCTCATGGAGGACTTGAGAATGGCCCCAAAGTTAAGCTCCATGCCCGTCATGAGGGCATATACCAAGCAAGTTCGGTCTCGGGTCACGGCATTAAAGTGTTGCCCCAGAAAGAAGGAATGCATAACAATTTTGAGCCACACCCGAGCTTCCCGATTCATGTGGGCAAAGGGGAAGCTTTGGTGGTATCCTCGTCCAGCGTGCCTTATCCATCTTGCCGTGGAGTTAACTCTCGCAAGTGTGTGCCGGATGAGACGGTACGGGGGCTGCACTTGCATATCACTGAAAAGCTCAGAAGAAACATTTGCAGTGCCCAGAATGCCATTTATGGCAACGGGGCCTATGTTTACTTCAACTCCCCGCACAATAATCACCTGCGAGCGAGGTTCCTTCTTCATATTTGCATAGAATTCCCTAACCATGCTGAGATTGCATGATAGGGGATCGTTGAAGAGGAACATCAACTGATACTCCATGCACCTTTAATAGATGTGCGGGAACTCGCGTGCCAGGGAGTCCGCATCAATAGGAACATCGGGGAAGTACTTCGTCTCATCATGAGCCCGGTACCACCTGTGTCCCTCTCTGTCGACTGCCCGGATCCCAAATATACGGCGTTGGCCAGTGCGCGACGGGGCTGGGGGTACCTCTGGGACTTCCCTGGTACGCCGCCTGCGGCTAGAGGCCCCAACTCCACTGGATTGCCCTGTACGTCTTGCCCTAGAAGCCATTGATAACTGCAACAAAACAAGTTCACCAAAATAAAAATCTTCTTCATTGCATCACAAATTCTTTTAAACGTAAAGCGTCAACACAATTTCTTGAAATAGACTAAATCAACCAACAAATCTAATATCTAAAACAACAACAGCCATACTTGAAATATCACAATAACCACTTACAATAGCAAAGAGTAAAAACAAAGCCCTAACAAATTCTTTTATATGTCAACCATCACAAATTCTTGAAATAATAAAACTCAAACAACAAATCTAACATATTTCTCCAAGTTAATAACAAAAACAACACCTATACTTCAAATGATGCAATAACCAAATCCAAGAACAAAAACTAACACAAATTTGACATGTACAAGAAAATACTTACTTTACTTGAAGATTAGATGAGTGTGCGTCGCGTAGGAGTTTGAAAACTTGAAGAATAGGGCAAAAAAATTGAGAGAGATGAGAGAAAACGGACGAAACGGCTAAGGGTAATAAAAAAACCCTAAAAATAACAAAGGGACTTTATATAGTCCTAGGGTCACGCGAAAAACGAGGAAGAAATTACACTATTGCGCGACCGGTGCGCGACGCGGTACGATCGCGTACTGACACTTCAAAAATTTATCTCCTGCGGTTCTCAGTTATAGGCTTGTACGCGATACGTACGCGACGCGGAGACGTCGCGGACGATCACTGTTTCAGGTAAATTATTTTTAAAAATTTTTAGATCAACGCTCCGAAAAATTCCTCGGACAATGGACTACGCTTCAAAACAACAATATTTGTTATTTCAACCAAACAAATGACAAAAACAAACCACGGATTCCGGAAAAAAATGATGCTACAAATTTGGACCAAGAACAGTTTATTAACTGTGTACGCGCGACCGGTCCGCGACGCGGACGTGTCGCGGAGGGTGCGAAATCTCCCGACTGGATTTTGTTTTTTTAATTTTAAATTTTTTTAAGAAAATAAATTTTTATTTTTATTTTTTTTAAAAAAAAGTTTTTTTTACAGATGGGTTCCAAAAGTTTTAAAACTTTACACTTACACCCATCATTAACTTAATCACATAATTAACTTAATTAATGACAAGTTTGACCGGTCTTGGTCAAACTTGTCACCAATTCTAATTTCCAATCTTTTTTTTGTCACTTTCCTCTCAATTTTCACTTCTTACATGCCTCTCTCTCTTATAAACTACCGATCTTTCCCTCACCTAACCAAATTCTCTTAATATTTATCTTCTTGAAATCCTCTCACATCTTAAAGAACTTCCTTCACCCAAAAATGGCATTCCCATTACCTCCCTCAAATCAAACCCTTGCTGACCTTGACCAAAACAAGTCTCGAGAGTTGGTCTTGCATGAAAGTGCAAATTTTCCACCCATCTTACCAATTCATCTGTTCAAAATGGATTCTCCACTTTTTCTTCTGTTCCGCCATCTTTCCATAACTCCTCTTCTGAGGGGACGGAAGTCATTCCTCTCAATGCTATTTCATTGACGATGTGCCTTTAGCAAATTTGAGTCCCAAGAAAATTTGTTTTAGGCTAAAAAAGGCATTCATGATGACACTTTTTCTCGGAATTGAGTGTCTCCATTTGGTTCTTGAAGGGTGCAACAAACCAGAAATTGTAAGCGTGAGGACGCAAATCTCCAACAGGCTCTTGAACAAAGCAAGAAATGCAACCCCACGCCTAGTGGCCAAGCTAGAATTTAATTAAGGTGGTTAAAAATTTGAGGAAGTAAACACACGAACTAGCGGAAGGGGGTTTGGATGAACCCCTCATGTATGCTGGCTCCGCCCCTGCCCACGCCTGGTTCACCCTATCCAGTTTCTTCTTCATCTTAGGGTGGCCTTTTGCTTCATAGAGTTCGTCATCAATTGGTAGTCCGTAAGCCTATCATTCCAAAGCCTCCTTGTCTCACCTAAATCACCCCCTAAGGAAACCCCCCTCTGCCTCTCTTAAACCCACTCCAAGAACCCATTCCTCATCCGGTCTCTCGAAATAGGTTCCACAACCTATTCCTTCAGAGAACTATGACTCTGAGGCCTCGATGGCTGATGTTACAGAACTTGATCCCTCTGATCCTGCTTTCTTGACTCTGCTTCATTTAAAAAAATGTTCCCTAATTTTAAATCAAGTGTTATTTACTTTTCCGTTCTTTTTCAACTAAGAAACTTCTTGATACACTTTCCAAGCCATAAAGCCATGCACGTGTATGCCAAATCTAGATTAAAACAGCAGCGTTACACCAGCTAATGGACTGAAACGTATGTGAAATGACAAGGGACAACTGGATAAAATAGGAATTGCAATTTTTACAAGAACAGCAATAGATATGGCATTGCCAAGGACAAAGCATATCAGTAAGCAAAAAACATGAAAAGACAGGGATGGACTTCGACAGGAATGTTACAACTCAATCACCAAACTAAAAATGAAAAATAAGCCTACAATTTATTGGTCTATTCTCAAACAGTAACTACTAGAAGCTCCTTTTCTAGGACAGTAAGTTTAGTCCTCCATGGTGATTATGCAACGAAGACCTTCTCCCTTCAACATTAAATCAAAAGCTTTGTTGATTTGAGCAAATGGGATTGTATGAGTGATGAACTTCTCCAATTCAAGTTCTTTGTTCATGTATTTCTCAACAACAGAAGGAATATCCGAACGGGGCTTGTAGTTTCCAAAGAAGGTTCCTTTGAGAGTCCTTTCGTTCAAAAAGTTCATGGGCTGTGTCTTGAACACAGCTTCTTTATGGGGCACTCCAACAAGAACAGCCACTCCCCAGCCCTGACAAATAATTACGAAAGGGTTCGTTAAGATTAATATATTAATAAGAACACACGACTAAGGAAATTTGATGACAGAAAACATACATCATGGACACATTCAAATGCTGAAATCATAGCATCAATATGACCAGTACATTCCACACTCCTATCGACTCCACCATCAGTCATCTCAGCGATTACCTGATCAAATAATCAAGATTCAAGAAAAGATGATCAACTTCGGCTCAAGGTTGTTTTTTTGCCAAATGATCCATTAGGAGAAGTAAATATGAGTACCTCTTGAACTGGTTTACTGTAATCCTTTGGATTCACAAATTCTGTCACACCAAATTTCTTAGCTGTAGAGTACAAGTATAATAGATACATAAATTGATCCTGAATGAGACAAGTTATAAGGAAGGAATAAAATAAGATAATTTATCAAGAATCAAGGCACAACTTAATCACCTTGCTCAAATCTGCTAGCATTTAAATCAACACCAATTATCCTTGAAGCACCAGCAATTCTTGCTCCTTCTGCAGCCTGACCAAATGAGATCAGACCATTAGCAAGATTAACATATATATGGGAAATAAGAAAACAGAACAAGAAAGTTATTTGCAGTATGGAGAATACTCACTGCAAGGCCTACAGCCCCTAGTCCAAATATAGCCACACTTGAACCTTTTTTCGGTTTAGCAACATTCAGTGTTGCACCAAGGCCTAGAAAACAAGCATGTCAATCAACATACAATTGAATCCCTATAGAGAAACTACTAACATAAACTATTGTCGTTTCGTCTAATACCTGTCGAGATCCCACAGCTAAGCACACATACTTTGTCAAGAGGAGCAAGGGGGTTGATTTTGGCGAGACATCCAACATGAACCACAGTGTACTCACTAAAAGTGGAGGTCCCAACAAAATGGTAAATGGGCTTCCCATTGATGGAAAACCTTGATTGTCCATCATGAATCATCACTCCTCTGTCAGTGTTGATCCTTAAGAGGCTGCACATATTGCTTTCTTCAGATTTACAGTGAGCGCAATCTTTGCATTCCCCTGTAAAGACAGGAAGAACATGGTCTCCTGGTGCAAGTTCTGTTACTCCCTCTCCAACACTCTCCACAATCCTGAATATCCACAAAATCAAGAAAACAACAGAATTCAGTACCCTTTTGGCTTTAGAGATAGTAAATGATGAATTTAAATCAATGACTTGAAACAAGACACTGCATACCCTGCTGCTTCATGTCCAAGAATTCGAGGAAAGACTGGATTTTGGCCCTGAATATAGTCAAAGAAGCATTTTTAAAACAAAATTGATCCGCCAAAGTAGATAGAGTAAATGGAGAGCTTAGTCCAACCTTAGAGACATCAATAGACCCTCAACCTATAACGTTTGCTTAAATTAATGGAAGGAGCATTTGTAAAACAACAATTGATCCACCAAAGTAGAGTCCGAGGAGAATAGGAAATTGTTTATTTACCTTAGCTTCCCAGAAGTAGACATCAGTATGACAGAGTGAAGTGTAAAGGATCTTAAGACGAACTTCCATCTTCTGTGGAGGTGCCACTTCCACTTCCTCAATCATTAATGGCTTTCCAGCCTCCCATGCCACAGCAGCTATTAAAAATTAAATTCCCATTAGTTCAAAAATTCTCAAAACAAAAATGCAGAAATTTCAATGAAGCAAATGTCTTTTCACCTTTGCAACGAATGACTTGCCCAACAGTGTTTGACATTTTTCTTGACGGATTTGGTAACTTTGGTTGTTTACTGAGTTGATTTTGTTGAAGCAGAGCATTAGTTGGGGTTATTTATAGGATTCATGAAATGGAAAAAGTGAAATACAATAGGCAGGCCACAGTAAAACCTTTTCCATGTTTAGATCACTGGGTTTTCGAAACCGGGTTCTGGCTGTTTGTTTTGTGTTAGTCGCTTTAGTTTTGGTCAACAAAGTGATAGGTGTGTGGTGGTAATATTCCAATGGAAAAACAATACTATTACCCATCTCAATTTATGCGATTTCGATTAATAATGCATAAAATTTAAAAAATATAATCTCTTCATTTAAAAAAATAACTAAGTTTAACTTGACACAGAAGAAAAAATTTAATCTTTTGAAGTAATTAGTTTAAAAGATTTTAATCTTATAAAAAAATGGAGTAATTAAGATTTTTTGGCCACTAATAAAATGAAGGTAAAAAAAAAGAAGTCTTCTCAAATCTTTCATAGACAAAAATATAAATAATTTATTAAAAAACATATTATAAATGCTCTACAAATCAATTCTCCTAAAATAAGTTAATTTCTCTCCTTCTCGTATCATTTTCTTTCATATCCTTTCTTTTCCATTTTTGGAGTATATTCATATACTTTGAATCCTCAAATGTATTTATTTAATATAAATCGACAATATAAATATACGTATACGATCATCATAATTTAATTTGTCATCATCAATTAATTATAATATTTATCAAATTACCAATTAATTATATATAATTTAGTTGCTTGCTAAAACTTTTTTTAATTGGCTTTTGAAATATTTGTTAGCTTGATTCTACTTAAGCAGTCAGTCGTATTACATTATTTGATGGTTTTCATGAAACCTTTGGGTGGTTTTCCTATAATTGGTCTTTTGAGCATCTCATCAAACGTTATTATTAATGTGAAAGCTGGACATTTCACATTACCTAACCAATTACCTACATGTTGTGTGTTGACAGATGGCTATCTAGCTGCTTCCATTTGTGCATGTTACTCCCTCTCTCCCATATTATATGGCGTATTTCTATAAATATTTATCTCATATTATATGAGGGCACTTACTAAATTGGAATAGAATTAATTAAATTTTTTTCATTTTACCTTACCACTAATATAATATTTAAAAATTTCAAAAGACGGATTAAAGTATATTTTTTCTAACTTAATTTAATGTATATTAATATAAATAAATAGTAAAATAATAAAATTAACTAGTGTATCAATGATTTCTTATCACTGTGTAAAATAAAAAGTGTCCATATAATATAAGAAAATAGTACTTTTAGTAGTATATTCAAATTTGGTGTCCAATAAAAAAATCCGTTTTTTCTTTACTTTTGGATAATAGGATAATATTAGTTAGTGTACGTTTCTGTAATTAGACTCTTGGTTTTATTATTCTTTTTGTCTGAAGACATGTGAGGCAATTCGAACAATCAAAATAAAAAACATCTAACTTTTAGTTATAGTTTAAGTATTGATTCCTTTAGACACGAAAATTATCTTTTAAGAAAGCTTCATAAACAATCAAAACTTGGTGACTCATCATGGACGTTCTTGATGCTTTGAATCGGTACAAATAGTGAAAATGGCATATTTGACGTGAAAACTACATTTGCCAACATGGAATATATTGAGACTAAAGAGATAACAAGCAGTTAGCAAACTTAACTAACACGTGATTAGTTAGATTAGTTAGTTATTAGTCTTAATTAGTTAAATGATGATTGGTTAGTTAGTTATTAACCATGTATATAAAGAGAAGGGTACTCTTGTAAAGTTAGTTTTTCTAATAAGAAAATATCTTCCCCTTCTTCTTCACATTACATTTTCTCTCTCTCCGCATCTTATACCAGCCTAAAACCATGGCTTCATCCATGGTAGCTGAAGCTTCTATCTTACTTCAAAACAACTTCTAGCTGTTGTTTACATGGTATCAGAGCTCGATCTGTAGCATGCATCATCAGAAGATAACTGATTTCCTTAATTTCCAGCTTACTGATTTCTGATTTCTGATTTCATTAAAATCGATTTGCGATGAGTGATGCTCCAGGAAATCGAAATGACTCGGCAATTGATCATAATGATCCATCGTTCCTGCAACCAATGGATACTCCTGGGATTACTTTGATAACAATTCAGCTAACGGGAGCTGACAATTATGCTCTGTGGAGCAGATACATGAAAATTGCACTACTCGGCAAGAATAAACTTGGATTTGTTGACGGAACTTGTACTCGATCTTCATACACTGGAGCATTATTGAAGAGATGGAAAAGGTGTAATGCTATTGTTCTATCATGGATTATGAACGTGGTTTCGAAGGAGCTGATGACCGGAATAGCATACGCCTCAGATTCAAAAAGAGTTTGGGACAATCTCAAGGAGAAATTTGATAAGGAAAACAGTCTGAGAACATTCCATCTACACAAGGAAATTGCATTTCTCACTCAAGGAACTGGTACAGTATTAACATATTTATCAAAACTTAGTGATTTATGGGATGAATTCGATACTTTAATTCCTCCTCCGATGTGTAATTGTGACACTTCAAAGATATACACTGAGCACATTCAGAAACATAAGGTCTTTCAATTTCTCACAGGATTGAATGACTCATATTCTAGGGCAAAAAGTCAGATCTTAATGATGCAGCCATTGCCTAGTCTAAATCAGATATATGCACTTATAATTCAAGAGGAAAGTCAGAGATCACTCACACATGCAATGCCAGAACTAGAGATCAATGACTCTACTGTACTGATGGCTAACAAATCAACACAAAACTACAGGACTAAAAGGCCAGATTTATATTGTGACTACTGCAGGAGGCCAGGACACACTAGATCTGTTTGCAGGAAATTGCTAGGTCAGTCTAATGATAAAAATTTTCAGAGCAACAAGGGATATCAGAATGAAAGAAGGGAATATCAGCCAGACAGAAATTCACAAGACAACAGGACAAAGTTCAAGCCACAAAACTACTCAAAGCTTGTAGTGAATAGTGTAACTGATGAAGCACCAAAACAGACACAGAATGAACAGGTAGCACCAGTGTTTTCACCTGAACAATACCATCAAATTCAGCAAATGATCAGAAAAGTGCAGGATTCAGAAGTTGTTGCCAATGCAGCATCAACTAATATTGCTAGTTCCTCTAATTCCAATGATTCAAGTTCAGGTACAATTTTATCCTTATTATCTAGCTTGGATCAACTACATTGGGTGATAGATACAAGAGCAACCAATCACATGATAGCAAGACTAGGAATGCTAGATGAATGCCAAGAATTGTGTAACACTGAGAGTGTCCATTTGCCAAATGGTAAGAAGTCTGAGATCACACATAAAGGATCAGTTAAGATTTTGGGTACAAAGCAACGAAGGGATGTTCTATATGTCCCTAAGTTCAAATTCAACTTGTTGTCTGTATCCAAACTCACTAAGGAATTACAGTGTATGGTAGGTTTCTTTCCTGATATATGTGTATTTCAAACCTCTACAGTGGCAAGGTGTTGGGGATTGGTAAAGGAATCTGGTGGCCTCTATCTGCTTGGTACATCTCAATCAACAAACCATGTTCACACAAACTCAGCAGTTGTTAACAACAATACTTCACTCAGCATATTACACAAGAGGATGGGACATATGCCTGTTGCAGCTATACAGAAAATGGAAGAATTCTCACATCACAAAATAGATAAGTCACAAAATATATGTCATGTGTGTCCTTTAGCTAAACAATCTAAGCTACCATTTCCTATCAGTAATTCTCACTCTTCTGCTGCATTTGATCTACTACATGCTGATGTTTGGGGACCATATAGAGTTCCTACTATAGATGGCAAAAGATATTTTTTGACCATAGTAGATGATTTTTCAAGACTTACTTGGGTTTTTTTGATGCAATCTAAAGATGAAACTTGCTGGATGTTGAAGAATTTTTTTTCCATGATACACACACAATATGGTTTCACTATCAAGGTACTTAGAACTGACAATGGTTCAGAGTTTACTAATTATGATGTGCATGAATTCCTTCTTTCAAAGGGCATAATTCATCAGACTACTTATGTCTATACTCCTCAACAAAATAGAGTAGTAGAAGAAGACATAGATACATACTTGAGGTAGCTAGAGCATTAAGATTTGAAGCATCCATTCCTATATCATTTTGGGGTGACTATGTACTCACAGCAGTACACATCATCAATAGGATTCCCTCCTCAATCTCGAAACATAAATCCCCTTTTGAAATGTTTTTCTCCAGCAAACCAAACCTAGATCATCTAAGAGTTCTTGGTTGCCTAGCATATGCAGTCAATGTTCATAGAAAAGACAAATTTGCTCCTGGAGCATTCCCCACTGTTTTCATGGGCTAGTCAGCCACAAAGAAAGGCTATAAGTTGTATGACATTCACTCTAAGAAGTTTCTTTTCAGTAGGGATGTAGTTTTCCATGAATCCATCTTTCCCTTCAAACATATGACTGCCAGTAATGATCCTATTTTTTCTATTTTAGATACCACTGATGATATCCCAATTCCTGACACTAACATCATTCATCCTAATCAGCATCTCATTCATGTTGATTCTTCACAAATTACTTCACATAATCCTCCTACTCTAAGGCATTCTGTTAGGACTAAAGCTCCTCCAAAGTGGCTACATGACTATGTTGTTAATTCCTGTACCTATCCTATGTCAAACTATCTGGGATAGAACTCCATATCACCTAAGTATGCTCAATGTCTTGCCTCATTTGCATCTGAATATGAGCCTCAATCATATCATGAGGCTGCCAAGGATCCCAGATGGGTACAGGCTATGCAGCAGGAAGTACAAGCTCTTGAAGAAAATGGGACTTGGGAAGTTGTTGACTTGCCCCCAGAGAAACATACCATAGGTTGTAAATGGGTGTTTAAAATAAAATATACAGTTGATGGTCAAATTGAGATATTTAAAGCCAGACTGATTGCAAAAGGGTTTAACCAATTACAAGGACTTGACTACAAAGAGACTTTCTCTCCAGTTGCTAAAATGGTGACTGTTAGGACTGTATTGGCTATTGCAGCATCTAAGCAATGGTACATTTTCCAAATGGATGTATATAATGCATTTCTTCAAGGAGATTTGGTTGAAGATATATACATGCAGGTTCCACCTGGGTTTCATAAGGTTCCCAACAAGGTTTGTAAACTCAAGAAATCACTCTATGGACTCAAACAGGCTTCCAGACAGTGGAACCTGAAGCTTACCACTGCCCTACAAGATTTGGGATTTACCCAAAGCCATTTTGACTACTCTTTATTCACTCTCACTTCCAATTATGATGTGACTATTATTCTTGTCTATGTTGATGATCTCTTAGTCACTGGTTCCAACCTTGATCTTATTAATTCCACCAGACACAAACTTCAACAAACTTTCAAAATAAAAGATCTTGGTCCCCTAAGATTCTTTCTTGGTATTGAATTTTCTAGAGGTGCTGCTGGGATCCTCATGAATCAGAGGAAATATGCCCTGGAACTTATCTCAGATTCAGGGCAAGGGGGAGCTAAACCTATTTCTACACCAATTGATGTCAATTACAGACTTACATCCTATGAATATGATGAAGCAACAGGAAGCACAGCTGATGACAAACTACTATCTGATCCTGGTAGTTATCAAAGATTAATTGGAAGATTATTGTACCTCACCATGACCAGACCTGATATTGCATATGTTGTTCAAATCCTGAGCCAGTTCATGCATAAACCCAAGGACTCTCACATGCAAGTAGCCATCAGAGTCATCAGATACATTAAAAATGCACCAGGACTTGGGCTTCTTATGTCTTCAGACACAACTCAGAACTTGTATGCTTATTGTGACTCAAACTGGGTAACATGTCCTCAAACCAGAAAATCAGTTACAGGATACATGGTACAATTTGGTTCATCCTTAATGTCATGGAAATCAAAGAAGCAAGAAACAATATCTAGGAGCTCAGCAGAGGCTGAATTCAGAAGCATGGCATCAACAGTGGCAGAGTTGTGTTGGTTGACAGGATTATTCAAAGAATTGGGTGTCCACATTGATCAACCTGTTAGTCTATATTGTGACAGCAAGGCTGCCATACAAATTACAGCAAATCCAATATTTCATGAATGTACTAAGCACATAGATATCGATTGTCATTTCATAAGGGAGAAGTTGCAGCAAGGTCTGATTAAAACTTATCATATAGG
Organism: Solanum rostratum; assembly: GCA_029948455.1. Classification (NCBI taxonomy): domain Eukaryota; kingdom Viridiplantae; phylum Streptophyta; class Magnoliopsida; order Solanales; family Solanaceae; genus Solanum; species Solanum rostratum. The sequence goes on along the minus strand of CM057047.1, from coordinate 56,671,485 downwards.
AACCAAGGATCAACCAACTGACCTGTTCACCAAAGGCCTAGGAAGAGTTCAACATCATCATCTACGTACTTGCCAAGCTTGGAATGAAGAATGTATTCTTATCATCCAGCTTAAGGGGGAGTATTGAAACTAAAGAGATAACAAGCAGTTAACAAACTTAACTAACATGTGATTAGTTAGATTAGTTAGTTATTAGTCTTAATTAGTTAAATGATGATTGGTTAGTTAGTTATTAACCATGTATATAAAGAGAAGGGTACTTTTGTAAAGTTAGTTTTTCTAATAAGAAAATATCTTCCTCTTCTTCTTCACATTACATATTCTCTCTCTCTGCATCTTATACCAGCCTAAAACCATGGCTTCATCCATGGTAGCTGAAGTTTCTATCTTACTTCAAAACAACTTCTAGCTGTAGTTTACAGAATATATAAGCACCATCAACTTAAAGTCTCAATTAGGAGCGAAAAAAATCAAATCAGAAATCGACTAAATTGCAAACTGAGTCAAATAAAAAAAAAATCCATTAGTGGTTTAGTTAAGTTAATTTGATACTGAAAAAAATACTTGGCCTGGTTTGATTTTAACTAAATAAAATTAACCTGAGATCAAATCGTTGGGACATTATGTTGTTAAAATTTATTTAATACATATAAAAGTATTTAGTTTGATATAATTTATTTGAAACACATGAAATAAGATGTGAAGGATTTTGTCTCCGTGTGCAAATCTGCCAGCAGTTGAAACATCTCAACCATCACCCTTCAGGTTTTCTTCAACCCTTCCCAATTCCTGAGTTGGTGTTTGAAGACATCATCATGGACGTTATCACTTGTCTTCCTAGTTCAAAAGGAAAATTCCCAGTCATGACAATAGTAGATCGCTTGTCCAAATATGGACATTTAATTTTGTTTCCCTTCCATCTACTTTCACATCTAGAACTATAGTTGAAGCTTTGGTGGTCAAAATCATTCACTTACATGGTCCTCTATGCATGTACTGCCCTCCAAACTTTAGTGGGCATGACGCCTCTTAAGGCAGTCTTTCGCCGCAAACGTCGTCTATAACTCACTATGTCATGGGAGACAATTCGAGTGATCTTGTGGAATGATGCTTGTTACAGAGGGATGAAGTTTTATAGTCGCTCAAGTTGAACTTGTCCAAGGCTTAGAAGTGTGTGAAACTTAATGCGGATAAGTCGCACATTGACATTCATTTCCAAGTGGGAGATTGATCGGGTCCACGTCAAACTCAAACCATATCGCCAACATTCCTTACGCTTGCAGCCTTCCCATAAACTTAGGCGCAAGTTTTTAGACCCCTTCAAGTGCTCAAGAAAATAGGTGAAGTTGTTTACAAACTAGACCTTCCAGAGGCTAAAGCAACTTCAAATTCTTGGACCCTTTCAGTTGAGTAGAGCACCAAGGATTTATGGTTTAGTGGGGCACCAACTTCAGGTGAATGGGAGAAGCACGCGCCTAAGAAATTAATGGATTATGTTGTGACTCGGGCAAATCACGTGAAGGGCAACGTAGGTGCTAGGAGTTTGTATAAATAGCTAAAATGAGGATAAGGTAGGGTAGGCAAAAATTCATAGCAATTTATTCACACCCGATGTTCTTCTCATTCTCATCACCTTCTTTATCTACTCCGTTCAACGTTTTTGTGGTATTTCTATTTCCTTCAAGTTGCAGTTCTATTGTAATCGATTGGTAGTGGTTGTTCCTAATATACTACTTGAGACATTACTGTTCCATTGGTGCTTTCATTTTGCTGACTATCTGATCGCTGGATTCTAAACTCAACACTCTCGATGGTTCCTTAGACTCTTCTTGGCTTTCTGATCCCGACCTTCGCTCCCACCTGGCAAGCCAACAATTAGTGATTCGGGATCTCACTGCTCAAGTCGCCAATCTCAGCTCTCATTTATTGTCACTGGTGGTTGCTCCACCTTCTGGCTTGTCTGACGGCACTTCAGGTAGTAATGTGTCTGTTCGACATCGATTGAATTTGGTCATTTTGATGCTGCTCAACTAAATGCGTGGATCTTTTAGGCTGACCATTATTTCAATTTCTACGGCATTATTGCTGAACATAAATTGACCTTGTCTTTTTTTTACCTTGATGATGAAGTATTGAAGTGGTATCGATGTCTTTATGGCAATAAGCAACTGAGTGATTGGCCTTGATTTATGGAGAAATTGCTTAGCCATTTTCGTCCTCATCACATCCTCTCGCTGAAAGGTTATCTATCTAATATGATGCAAACTTCTACTGTTGCAAACTTTCAACGTCATTTTGAAGTTGTTATGAATGAAACGGTGATATTGTCCAAAGAGTTTACGTGGAGTTCTTTCTTTCGAGCCTTCAACCCAATATTTTGACTATTGTTACTGTTCATGACCCCACATGATTGGACCAAGTCTTTAACATATCCCATATTAATGAGCAACATACTATAGCTGAGAAGGATGCATCCGAACTTGCCTTCGCTCGAACCCAACCCTTACGGCCTATGCCAACAACCTATTCAGCTTTAATTGCGCCAACAATGTCCTCTAATGGCAGTCTTCCCTTTAAGTGACTATCTTTAGCTGAGATGCAAAGTTGCCAAGAGAAAGGGCTTTGCTTCAATTATGTTGAGAAGTTTTTTGTCAGTCATTGTTGTAAGATTTGCCTCAACTATTGCTTATATCGGCACTTATTATTTTTGATGAGATCCTCACCAACGAACTTAAGTACTTGGAGGATTAGGCTCATTTATCTATTTTCTATCATTCCTTGACTGGCATCATCTCTGACCATGTGATTTGCCTCACCAGACATGTCACTTGTTATCTAGTATAGGTACTTGTCGATAGCGACAGCGCACATAATTTTATTCAGTCCTGGGTGGCCAAGTTTCTTTAGCTCCTGGTAGGGTCCCCATTTTCTCTATGGTGGTAGGTGTTGAGAGGAGTAAAAGCAAGCTGATGTAGTTAGCAATAACTAACACTAATCACAGTTAGTTGGGAATAATGAAGTGGTTAAGATGGTAGTTAGAAGTTAGTTAAAGTGACAGTTGTACATCACATGTCACTCATATGTGTATATATATACACCTGTAATCACAGATCTGTGTAAGATGAAATAAAAGAAATATCTTCCCTTCTCTCAAATCCAATCTCCTTCTCCTCCAGCATTTTCCTCCAGATTAACATGGTACCAGAGCTTGGTTCCGGCATCAATTTCAAGTCTGGAGAAGCTGTAATTTAGCTCAATTCAGCTAACACAAGTAGAAGAATGGCAGGAGAAGGAGTAATAGAAGCTCCGAGCTCGTCTGCGTTGAGAAATCTCAGTAGAAGTGAGATAGATCACAATCACCCGCTGTATCTTCATCCAAATGACACTCCAGGTAGCTCTCTAGTCTTAATTCAATTAGTAGGCTCAGAATATTATGCACTGTGGAGCACATCTATGACTCTAGATCTGCTCGAAAAAAGTAAACTAGGCTTTGTCGATGGAAGACATACCAAGGACAAGTTCGAGAACTCATTGCATGAGCAGTGAGAGAAGGTAAACGCAGTGGTCCTGTCTTGGATTATGAATTCAGTTGGAAAAGACTTGCTAAGTAGTATAATATATGCCTCAAATGCTCATAAAGTGTGGTTAGATTTGAAGGAAAGATTTGATAATGTGAATGGATCTAGAATTTTCTACTTACACCGAGTGATTGTAACTTTAGTTCAAGGAACTATGTCTGTTGCTGAGTACTTCTCTAGGATGAGGAATTTATGGGATGAGTTTGATGCACTCATGCCCTGTCCTAGCTGTAGTTGTTCTGAATCCAGAAATTATGCCCAACATTTTGGTTATCAAAGACTTATTCAGTTCCTTATAGGACTAAATGAGACCTACAGTCAGTGTAGGAGTCAAATTCTTATGATGTCACCCAATCCTACTTTGAACAAAGCTTATTCCATGATCATCAATCATGAAAGTCAGAGATCCGTAGGCAGTGTTGCATCAATGGTGAGTGATACATTGGAAGGTGCTGTATTTTTCAGTCAGAAGGGAGGAATCAGTTCAACCTACAAAAACAAAGGGACAATCAGTGGATCTCAACCAAATCAAAGCAAAGGTACTATATTCTTAGGTGGTAGCAACCTAGGGGGAGGCTTTAGTTCTACTGGAAATTTCAATAACAAAGCCACACCAAGTAACAACTATAGACCTTAGAAGAAGCTGACAGTGGTGTGTGAATATTGTGGCTATAATGGTCACACAAAAGAAAATTGCTACAAACTCATTGGATATCTATCAGATTGGCCCAAGAATAAGAGGAAAGGAATTACTCAGTATGCCAACCTTGCAGAGAACAGTCATGAAATGAACAACTACACTACACAGGATAATTCTAGTTGTCAGGTCAACACATCTCAGAAATTACCTCCATACTTCACCCATGAGCAGTATCAACAAATCATTCAAATGTTGAACAAAGGTAATGAAGGAAGTGATCATACTCCAACATCAAATGCAGGTACTAGGAATTTTACTTAAACACTAATACAGCTCAACCTAAGTGGTTAATAGATTCAGGTGCAACTAACCATATGACCTCTAGTACTGAGTTGATACATGATTATATAAAAGTGTCAAGTCATGAGAATAGTCATGTTCATCTACCCACAGGTGGTGAAGCTCAAGTTACTTACAAGGGAAAATCTCAATTTCTAACTGATCATATGATTTCAAATGTCTTATTTCTACCAGAGTTTAAGTGCAATCTATTATCTGTATCTAAACTAACCAGGAAATTACAGTGTTCAGTGAACTTCTTCCCTGATTTTTGTATATTCCAGGATCTTTACACTGGCTTGGTGAAAGGGATTGATAAGGAAGAACAAGGTTTATCTCTCTTAAGAGGAAACACAACCGATACTCAAGCTACTCACTGTACAGTGAATAAAGTAGACAGCTTAGACAGAAAATCCTCAACATCCAGTACTCTTTGGCATCGAAGACTGGGACATGCCCCTCTTGAAGTCATCATAAGACATTCAACTCTCCAACACCTGATTCCTGAAGATCATACACGTACTGTCTGTCCTCTTGAAAAACAAACTTCCTTTCTCCACAAGTACCTCTATTACTAAGTCTGCATTTGAATTACTTCATGGTGACATCTAGGGTCTATATAAAGTTCCTATTCATACTAATAAGAGATTCTTTGTCACAATAGTAGATGAGTTTTCTAGATATACTTGGCTATTCCTTATTCAGTCTAAATCTGAAGTTCTAGTTGTCTTGAAAGACTTTATTACAAGAATGATCAACTACTTTTCCACTTCTGTAAAAATTCTTAGAACAGACAATGGTTGTGAATTTTTTAGCAATAACTTTCAATCACTTATGTCTCATTTTGGGATCCTACACCAAACTTCATGTGTCTATACTCCCCAACAGAATGGAGTAGTGGAACGAAAACACAGAACTATTTTACAAGTTGCTAGAGCTCTCAGGTTTCAAGCTGTTGTACCCCTTGAAATTCTGGGGAGAATGTGTTACTACTGCAGTTTATCTCATAAACAGAACACCATCCAAAATCCTCAACTTCTTCTCTCCATTTGAACTACTGTTTAAACACTCACCCTCACTCACTCACTTGAGAGTCTTTGGCAGCCTAGCCTATGCCTCTAATACTAAGACTTTAGATAAATTCTCTGCCAGAGCCATTCCTAGTGTACTCATGGGTTATTCCTCAACTCAAAAGGGATATAAACTCTATGATATCCATTCCAAATCATTCTTTACCAGTAGAAATGTAGCATTTATGGAATCTGTGTTTCCTTTCCAACATCTCAAGTCTCCTAGTACACCCCTATTTCCTGTTCTAGATCTTTCTTCCCACACAGATTCTTTAACCCCTCCATCAAGTTCTCTTCCTGACATTACCAAAGAAGAGTCTCCCTCTGATCCTACTCCTACTACATAACAGTCTATATCCCCTGATCCTGTTCAACAATCTATAGCTCCTAGAAGGTCAGTCAGAGTCAAACATCCTCCTATTTGGATGCATGATTTTATCACACCTTCATCTACTCACTCCTGCTCCTACCCTATGTCATCTTTTGTCACATACTCCCATCTCACTCCCTCATATCAATTGGCTCTTGCAGCCTATTCATCTATTACTAAACCAACTACTTTTTCCCAAGCTTCCCAAGATCCAGCATGGATTCAAGCAATGCAGTTAGAAATAGGTGCTTTGGAAGAAAACAAAACCTGGTCTATAGTTGATCTTCCACCTGGAAAAACACCTATTGGGTGAAAGTGGGTGTACAAAGTAAAATATCAGGCATCAGGAGCAGTTGAAAGGTATAAGGTCAGGCTGGTAGCAAAAGGTTATAACCAAAAGGCTGGTCTAGATTATTCTGAAACCTTCTCTCCTGTTGCTAAGATGGTGACTGTCAGGACCTTAGTTGCTCTTGTTGCCTCTTGCCACAGGCCTATCTATCAGATGGATGTTCACAATGCTTTCCTTGATGGTGATCTACTTAAAGAAGTATACATGGTTATTCCTGAAGGGTTTGGCAGACAGGGGGAGAATCAGAAGGTCTGCAAACTTGACAAATCACTCTATGGCCTGAAATAGGCCCCTAGACAATGGAACAAGAAGCTGACAAATGCTCTACTTCACATGGGGTTCACTCAAAGTCACTATGACTACTCACTATTCACAAAAGTAGTTGACAAAGAGTTAGTGATCATCCTGGTGTATATGGATGACCTACTAATTACTGGGAGCAGTCAAAAGTTTATAGAAGAAGCCAGGAAAGACTTACGACAAAAGTTAAAGACGAAAGATCTTGGAGATTTGAAATTCTTCCTAGGAATTGAAGTATCCAGGTCACAGGAAGGAATAGTAATGTGCCAAAGAAAATATGCATTAGAATTGGCGTACTAGTTTAAGTGGAGCAAAACCTGCTGCAACACCTATTAAAGTAAATTAGAAGCTAACATGAGTGGAATATGACAAATATGTTCCAAGTAAAGAGGCAAGTGAAGATGAGAAAATCAGTGATCCTACAACTTATCAGAGATTGGTGGGAAGACTGCTATATCTTACCATGACCAAACCTGATTTAGCCTTTGTAGTCAAGATGTTAAGACAATACATGAACAAGCCCAAGAGATCTCATATGGATGCTGCATTGAAAGTGGTAAGATACATCAAAGGAACAGCTGGTGTAGGTTTGTTCATGCCTGCCAGAAGTTCAAATCAGCTACAAGCCTTATGTGATTCTGACTGGGATCATGTGTAGAGACCAGGAGACCAGTGACTCGGTACATTGTAAAACTTGGGGAAGCTTTGGTGTCTTGGAAGTCCAAGAAACAAGATACCATATCTAGAAGCTCAGCAGAAGCTGAATTTAGAAGTATGGCTACCTGCATTGGTGAAATCATCTGGCTGACAAGATTGCTCAAGGAACTGGGGTTCCAAGTTCAGCAACCAGTTGAGCTGATGTGTGACAGCAAAGCTACAATCCAAACTGCAGCAAATCCTATCTTCCATGAAAGGACAAAGCACATTGACATCGACTGCCATTTTGTAAGAGAGAAAATCAGTCAAGGCATGCTCAAAACCAATCATGTATCATCCAAAGAACAGTTGACAGATATACTCACTAAAGGACTAGGCAAGGCAACACATGAGTACCTTCAGCTTGAGGGGGAGTGTTCAAAGAAGTAGAAGCAAGCTGATGTAGTTAGCAATAACTAACACTAATCACAGTTAGTTAGGAATAATGAAGTAGTTAAGATAGTAGTTAGAAGTTAGTTAAAGTGACAGTTGTACAAAACATGTTACTCATATGTGTATATATATACGCACCTGTAATCACAGATCTGTGTAAGATGAAATAAAACAAATATCTTCCCTTCTCTTAAATCCTCTCTTAATCTCCTTCTCCTCCAGCAGTTTCCTCCAGATTAACAGTAGGAAGTGGCCAAATTCTCAAGTGAGACGGTGTTTGTCGGGATGTGTTGTTGACAATTCAAAGGTTCACCCCTTATTTAGATTGTGTTAGTCGTAGAGTTGATTTAGTTATTAGGGCATCATGGATGGCTACGTTAGTTTTTGTTATTACGGATTATGGGGCTTGGAATTTTGAATTCAACTATAGTAGGCAATGGTATCATTGGCACGGTGCCACATGGGACATGCAAAACATTCAGTTGCATAGCCTCTGTCATTTATCAGTTATTGATACCATCTCTTCTTATTTCCATTTAAAACTGGTTGTTGATTTTCCGCCACTAGCAGGGGATGATACTTTCCCTAACATTATTGCCTTTTTGGACTCTTTTTTTATTGTATTTCAGAAACCTCAGGGTCTTCCCTTAGTGCGCCCCCAAGATCGCACCATTCATTCGTTACCAGGGATAGAGTTGATGAATGTTCCTCCATACTGCTATCTTTATTTCCTAACAAATATCATGGGGCAAGTAATTGGGGATATGCTTTGTGACGGAGTGATTCATCCTAGTACCAGTCCTTTTTCTTCACTTGTTCTTTTAGTGCGTAAAAAAGATAGCACTTGGCATTTTTGTGTGAATTATCACGCCTTGAACACTGTCATAATGTGCAATAGATTTTTTATTCCCACCACTCATGAGATTTATGGTGCCTAATTTTTTTCTAAATTAGCTTTCTTATCTAACTATCATCAGACTTGAGTCAGACCAGAAGACATCGAGAATGCTGCATTTTGAACTAATAAAGGGCACTACGAGTTTCCTGGTATGACGTTTGGTCTCTCTATGGATATAGTGTTTTCAGTAACTTCTTGACTAACCCCTGTACCTGTATTACCGTTTCAAAGAATGTGGTCTTCCCGCTATGTTTGAGGTCATTCCTCCATGATAAATGTTGGTATAGCTTTAAACCTCCTATAGCTTGGGTGCAATAATATGCTTCCACCATGTTATAATCAGCTGTTGTAAATGCATTCCCTCCATTATTATACCTGCAAAATTAGCGAACTGTCTCTAGAACTTTTCAACTATGGGGGCTGTTAGATAATATGCTCCATAGTCTTCCACCTTATGCTCACAACACCAATATCTTGAGACCACCTGAATTCTCATTCTCTTCAAATTATCATCAGTTAGGATTCTTCTCTTCCAAACTCTCCACAGGAAAAAGTTGATTTTAAAAAGAACCCCATATCTCTATATAAATTCATAATTAGTTCTTTCTTATTTTTTCTTTCTTAATGTCTTTCATGCTGACTTCAATGTGAATACTCCATGAGCATCTCCCATCCACCAAGGGACATTATCAAATTCTGACTCTATTGGAGGCTGAATATTTTCTCTTATATGATCCGCCATCTCTATTGACAACTTTGGTAATAATTTATGTTCATTCCATACCCCATCAATCATAAACTCCCTTACCTCTCGTTCCTCCTCTTTAGCATTCTCTCCTTCAATATAGTACAAAGGTCCAAATTTAATCCAATTATTAAATCAGAAGCTAGAGGTACCATTCTTAAGCTGCTACCATAGGTCCTGCTCCATTTCCTCCCTTATTTTCACTAACTTCTTCCATACCCGTGATGCCCCATTACCATAAGTCATTATTGGATGTGTCTTTATGCAATACTTATTCCAAACATAATCTTTCCCCCTTCCCCCAACAAAGATGGGGTTGTTGTCCTTAGGTTCCAGCACAGTTTTGCGAAAAGTGCCCTCGACATATCATGTAGAGATCTAAACCCAAGACCACCTTCATTCTTAGGGTAACACACGTTCTCTCAAGCCACCCAATGCTTATTCTTTGATCCAGTTGCATTTTTCCAAAAGAATTAAGCAAACAATCTGTCACATACCCTTTTTGCCACTTTTTTCAACAAGTCCTCAAAGTAGCTGTCTTTGTCTCCCGTAGAACATAGGACACCCCAAGTATGTAAAAGAAAACTTTTCTTGTCCGATTCTAGTAATTCTTCTTATTCGATGACAAATAACCACCTGAACCTTCTCATGTAGGTAAAAGACACTCTTGTCTAATTTAACAATCTGTCCAAATACCATTTCATATTCTCTAAAATTCTTCATCATTGACTTTATGAATTTCTTTTCACCAGAGCAAAATAGAATCATATCATCGGCATGATAAGTAGTGGTTGATATCCGAACTCCATTTTGACATCCCAAACCCCCTAAAGTATCCATTCTCAAATAAGTCATTCAAGCTTCTAGACAATTCTTTAACTGCAATAATAAAGAGAGCAGGGGATAAGAGATCACCTTGTTTCAATTTCCTTGATGATTTGAAAAATTCAAAAGCCTGTCCATTCATCAACATTGAATACCAACTATTACTAATCAACTAAACCACCATATCAATTATTCTTTCTGAAAACTAAACCTCCTTATTGCACCAAATATTTTCATGAAACCCTGTCACATGCCTTTGCCATGTCCAATTTAACTATCACATTATGTCTTCTACATCTCCTATTAATGTCTCAAATGATCTCCTATACAAGTAATGCGTTTTCAGTGATACTTCTACCTTTTACAAAATCAGACTGATTAATAGAGATGATTTTTGGCAAGACTTTTGCAATTCTACCATGAATTATCCTTGAAATAATCTTATTCAAAAAGGTACTTCTTATATCCCCAAAATCCTCCACCATATTCTTTTTAGGGATAAGCACAAGATTTTGTGTAGGTAATGAATCTTGGAAGTTCATAAACATTGAAAAATGCTCTCACCATATTCCACACAGCCTCCCCAATAATTTCTCAACAACTTTGGAAAAATTTCCCCCAAGCCTCCCCTATATGTCTCCAACTCATCGGGGCTCTGGAATGGCTCTAATAATGCTATGCAAGAATAGTGGTGTCTTCTATGCAGGTCTACTACTCTATCAAATGCATTTTGAGTTCGAACTGACATGATATTCCACACGGATATCATGTCTAATATTACGTTGATATTGTAGATGTCACCTTCTTATTCCTTGTATGTATTTGTGAAGGTTGATTGGATTTAGCAGCTCCCTTTTTATTCTTGCCTTTCAATCTTGCAATTTGATTTGGAGACAAATCTCCACTTCTCTCTATGCTTTCAATATTTGCTACCAAAATTCTGATCTTCCATTGTTTCCTTCATATGTTGCTTTTCCTACGATGTAAACTGGTGTATCTTATAACCATGGGAATCAGCAATATGCCCACCAATGCTCCCCTGGTCTACAATATTTTTCTCTCTTTGCTCCACCAAAGGAGTATTACTTATACTTTGTGATGTTTCTTCCCCTTTCACAATCTCCTTTTGCTCATCTTCTATTTTTTCACCTTCAAAATACCCTTTGTTCTTTGTCTTGTCATCATCATTTTTGTCTTCTATTTTTTTAATTATTTTCTTCATCCCATCTTCAACTTTCTCCCCACCTAGCTTATCTATTGTCTGACTTGTATCCCCAACATCTATAAGACTACCCTGATTATCCTCTTTATTAATCACCTCCTGATTATTGCCTTTCTCCTTGCTATTATCCACCTCCCCTTGAGTCTCATCTTTGTCACCTTGTCCTTCCAGGGCTCCTTACTAGACATGACTCTAGGATTCCATGTCTGCTTTTCTTTTCCACCAAAAATTCTACCCCTATAGTTGTTTCTCCATCCCTTCTCTTTACCCTCATTTTTGTCCCTTTGAACTACTTTTCCTTTGTCCATCTTTCCATCCCCAGATTTGTCCCCGTTCACGTTGATCTCCCGCTCTTTATTATTAACATTCACCTCATCTTTTCCTTTGCTAAATAGTTCTGGATGTAATACAAAGCAATGTTTTATTTCATAATAAGGTTTGGATAGTTCAACACGTGCAATTCATATATCATGATTTCGTAGAACTCAATCAAAGAAAAAATTACATAACTAAGCAAACATACAATACTTAATTATTTATTATAGCTATAATTTAATTAATCACCACTCGCCACTATAACTTAATTCGGGTTGTTAGGGGCACGTCCAAAATTTGTATAATTAAGTTTTCAATTGTATAAATTATGAATTTGTTTGTATAAATCAAGAATTTCCTAATTGAATAAATATATAATTTGTATATGCTTACCCTAACTTGTATATAATTATAATAGTGATGCATTTGATTTGTACAAGTTCTGAAAAATTCTTAAAATGTATGACTATAGAATTTGTTTATACCTGCCATGTTTGTATATTAACAGTGAATTATATAATAAGATTTATATATTGATAGCAAATTATACAAAATTGTTGTTATAACTATAGTTATGAAATGTAATTATCTAAACTATAGTTATTTCGACCTATTAAACTTTAGGACTAAGTTATTTATGAAAATTTCACGTCAAGATATTATTGTCTATTAATTATGAAAACATTACTTGGGCAAGTCCTTTTTTAAAAAAATAATTACTAATTTTAGCAATACTTTTAATTTATTACGATTTATAGCAGTATATAACAATATTATGATAAATTTGCACTTATATTAAAAGTGAATTATGCATGCAATATAAACATATTATAAATGTTTAAAATCTTTTTTGTGATTCTTTGGTAGGAAATTGACAAAATATAAGTGCATCAATAAAATTTGTATTATATATGTTTTTTAAATAGTTCTTTGTAATATATATTAGATTTGTATTATAAATGCAGTATAAATGATTCAGTGAAAATATTTTGTTATTGCTATAGATGATAAATCACTAGTGATTTTTAGCTAGGCTTTGTCCGACCCCAAGATTAAATGTGATAAATTTTTCTGCAATGTTGACATTTTATCACCCCAATATGTATTTTCTTATTATTCAACTAAGACTATACTTTAATTTTTCAGAATTTTAAACTTATATTTTATTTTCCATGACATATTTTATTATACTTATAGGTATCGTTTTGATAGCTGATTTAGATATGAGTTATGTAGGTATTAAATTTTGAATAAGTAATACTATGTTTGGTAGTTAATTAGGAGGTACTGATTAGGAGGTAAATTATTTATACTTAAAATTAATATGATGTTTGATTTAAATTTTAAAACTCGCATAATGAATACATGTATAAATTAGGAGAGAATCTACATATTATCTTATGCAAGATACAAGATGAAATAGCTAATCCCTACATAATTAATACCATATAAATTAATACATGAATTCGTTCATAGTTAATCCTTATATTACTAATACATGCATAATTCTAGCCAGTTGTCTAACAATCCCTTAATGACATAATGTTATGGTCTATAAATCTCTTCAAATGTTGAAGAATGTGAGTGTCAGTTTAAAGCATTGTTTTACACTATAAAATCATTCAAAAGAAGATAAGTGAAAAATTAACCCTAAAGCTCTCTTCTCTCTCGCGCGATATATAGAGTGAATAGTAGCCATGGCTGCTTCGCTCTCTCCCTAGCCTATGGCGGTGGGAGAGACATTGTCAATCCTACGACAAGGCCTACATATGCTTCGGCAATCAGCGAGAACCAACAATCTAGTGAGAAATCACTCAAACCAGTCATTCTTCTACACGGAGAACCTACAGTGATTTTTGACTCCAAAGACCTTGAAGCTTTATTGTGGAGGAGAATTTAAAATATGTTCTCATTGCCAAATTCTCACATGGAAGGCCAGAACTTTCAGATCTACGGAGAATATTGCCTCAGCAATTAGGTTTTAAAGGTGGAATATAATATTGGGTTATTAGAAAGTCGGCACGTACTGTTGCGGTTCACTTTGAAAGAAGATTATATAGCAATCTTTTCAGAAACTAGTAGGTCGATTAAGTTTGCTGGTACTTTTATACTATTCAGAATCCAAAAGTGGATTCCATCTTTTGATCCGAGGGAGGAAACCTCTATTGCAATGACATGGATTTCTTTTTTGAGTTTATCGTGTCAATATTTTGCTCGTAATGCATTGTTTTCAATAGCTTCAACTATTGAACAACCTCTTGATGTGGATCGAGCTACTTATGATAAGACACAACCTAGTACTGCAAGGGTTAAGGTCGAGGTGGATCTTTTAAGGACGCCTCCAAGAAGAATTAGAGTTCAATTTAAAGATTTAGTCACTGGTGAGATTACAAGTGTATGGCAAAGAGTCAAGTATGATTATTTACTAATGAGCCGTTAACATACAACTCTTATAACGCTTGAAACATAGAATTTTTACGGGTTCTCAAGCAATTTTATTGGTTTGATGTTTTGTTTTATGTTAATTTGCAGGAAAATTGACAAGGCATGGAGATTTGGGTGAAATGCAAGAAAAGAACTAAAAAAGGAGCACAAGTGTTGTCATATGGAGGCCTACATGGTCCGTGTAGTATCACACGGACTGTGAGAGGGTGTGTGGACCTGGCCTAGGCATATCGAAGTGAAAAATGGAGTGAAATGAAGTACCACGAGTGCTCTCATCACCTGTGAAGCACTATATGAACTGTGAGGCCCGTCGTGGCCTCACACTTAGCGTGTTAGGAGGCAAAGGGAACAATAGAAGCTAAAGCAAGGTCCACGTTATCTGTACGGACAGTGGAACCTCATACGGGTCATGTACACCACCGTGAAGTTGATGTGAATTGAGAGGAGTACCGTCAAAATCAAAGAAATCGCGCAAGGGGAAGTCCACATGACCCTGTACGGGTCGTGTGACTTACGAAGAACTGTTAAGAGGGTCGTGATGTTGAGGACGAAGCGGACAGTGATGAAAATTTCCAAGGCAAGGTTCACAGATCATTCTCACAGACCGTGAACCCTCACCACGGCCTGTTGATGGCCACTCGTGAAAACGTGCGACGACTGGAAGCCTATGTATAAACATCACGGATCATTTCGTGGTCTGTGTGAAGCCTCACGGGCCGTGCCGATGCTCGTACCCACGCCGATGCCTATTTTTCTATTTTAAGTTGGATTAGGTTTTCCCTTGACTGTTGGAGACAAAAAGTGACGAGAGAACACTATTTCATGCTTAATTTAGATTAAACTCTTGGATTTTGGTCTTCTCTTTAAGATTTTAATCCATGGATTCATTACTTTATCAATAATAAGTTCTTTATCTTGTTGTGGGTTATTTACATTAAATATGCTAGGCTAAATCCACAACTAGGGTTGTGGGAACCATGATAATGCAATAAGATAGAAAATTTTTTGGTAAATCTCGGGATTGATTATTGTATACATTGTAGTGTTCTTCACTTTAATTTCTTCCTTGATGAGTCGACGCATTGAGGGTATGTCTGTATTCATTACTTTCTCGGGAGGGGTGTAGTGATTAGGAAAAGAACTCTACAACAAAAATTCGAAGTTAATAACCTAGTCTAAGTAGTTGAGATCGGAAGGTGAGAGTATTCTGGGATCCATAGCAAGGGTTAAGAATATACGTTCTGAGATCTAAAGGCGAGGAATGAAATGCATCTAAGAAGGACCGAGAGATGAATTAGATGTTAACTAACTTATTTGATCTTGTATACATAATCATGAACGGATTTATTAAACGAATTTGGCTATGGAGTTGGACATCATGGAGAACACAATCCTAGCTTCTAATTAATTGTTTGAATTCCAGTAGTTAATGAAATCCTGTCATTATTTTACTTAACTAGTTCCCAACATTAAACCCCCATTTACTTTATGCATCCTTGTTTTTGATGCCTTTGATTTGGGAATAGATGTTACATCTTGAAAAAGGGTGCTAATAGATATATTCTTACGCATTCCTTGTGGGATCGACCTCAACTCTTGTTGAGTTCTATATTTGATCAACGACTGTTTTACTATTCCTTTTGGAGTGTAAATTTGGGCTTATCATTTACCGTATTATTGTAAGATACGTAAACGTCGTCAAGGGCATAGAGAATCTGATTGTGGAGCTCTCATCAAGAGTCAAGTTGATGCCACAGTCAATGAAGATAATAATGAAATTAAAAAAGTTTAAGGCGATCTTTGTGATCATCTCAATGCTAAAAAAATTAATTTAGATAGGCTAGAAGTTGGTGAAAAGGATGTTGATGGAACAGTTAAAGAATAAGAAGTAGAGGCACGTACGAGTGGTGTTGAAGATCAAAATTTAGTGTGCCAAATTGGAGAAAATCCTGGCCAACGCCCAGGCAAAGTAGTGCCGCACGACTATGCATCAGGGAATAGAATATTATCCATAGTTCCTCAAACTGGTGAGTTTTCACAACAAGAAAAAATAACACCTTCTCCCAATCAACAAAATGATAATTTAGCTGATCATGTGGGAGTTGAAGAGCAACTCGTGGTGGTTTCAAATCAGCAGGTTGACCAATCAAAGGATGCACAACTTGGGCAAAAAATTAAGGATAAAAAAGAGAATGAAATGGCCCATGATATTGCTAAAAATTCTAGTGAGAATAAACATACACGTGAGGAACTTCATGATGCTATACTGATGCAAATTCTCAACCTGAGAATTTGGTAGATGATATAACATCACAAAGTCTTGATGGATAGGAAAAATTGCAGCTTCAAAATGCGGTGATGTGCAGCTTTTGGAAGCTATTGATTTGCAAGCTGAAATGCCAAGTAGTAATGAGAATGCAATTGGGAACTGGAATATGGTTGCACCAAAAAAATCAAATTCTATGGGTATTGATTTCTGGACGAGTCGAAGTAAATCTCCAAGCCTTGAAAATAGACAACATATAGCAACTAGTCTAATAGTTCCAGCTAATGAAGGTATGCCATCACTCTCTCAATCTAATGTCACAAATGATGTGATTATTTTGAAAGGAAAACAGAAAGAGATGAGTCCTCCTAGGTGGGCTAATTTGGTTGATGAAGAAGAGTAAGTTGCACCTCCTTTTTGAATAGCAAGCTAAGCCCAAAAGCTCTAGAATTTGTGCCTAAAAATTCGATTTCAAAGAAAAATAAATTAGAGAATTTAGCGTCTATGCTATTGATTTGGATGATGATTGTTTTGATGAAGACGAGGAAGATACTATGTAGAATATATGCTTTGATAAAGTCGTCATGGATGGAGACATCTCACCTAATAGGCATCAAAGAAGTGGAAGTAGCAAAAATAAAAAGAAAACACATGGAAGACAACATAGTTGGGATGGTAAAGTGATCGCGGATTTTGTTCCAAAGCACCTATCAATGCAACTGACAAAGCAGAATCACATGACAGTATCAATAGATTTGACCATAAATCCAAAAAGTGATGAATTATCAAATATTGTTGGACAGATGCGAAGAAGAGGACAAAAGGAAGAGAGTCTTGAGGTTGATAACTCAACTTTTTTCTTGGCTTTTATATTTTTACTTTATTTAAGTATCATCATTTGTAATATCATCATAAAGTATATTACAAATTCTATGACAATCATAGAATACCTATTTCTAGCTAGCTCTTATTTTCTTCATACTTATTAATTAGTAGAGGTTTGTTACCTCATCAGGTTTGACAAGTTAAGGTCTAGCCCTTCTTGCTTATAATTATTCATATTGAGATTTTCTTCTTTTAATAAAAAAACTGCTAGATGTTATGTTAAGTGGTATGAATTAAAAAAAAAAAAACATTCAAAGAATATTTTATTTATGAATCAGAAACAACTAATATGGAGTAACTCATTTTTTTTATCTCGTTAATAAAAGTATTGATGCCTCCACGTAATTTATGTCAAAAAAATTCAAATAACATAAAAATAATAAGAAGACATGAGATAATTTTAATTTAAATCCTTAAAATATTATAAGAATAGTCCGTTTTAATTCTATCGTAACTTGCTCACTAAAATGCCTTTTTTTTAAGGCTTAAGTTATTGATAAACACCTAAATTTGTTAGAATTTTTCATTTATAGACATGATCACCTAAACTATTCAAAATATGTACCGCACAAAATGTTGATTTGACAAAAAATGTAAAAATGTGTGTAATTAAGTTATGTGACAAAGTGAAAAATTAAAGTATGACATTTGGCATATGAATAATTATAAGAAAAAAAAATCAAAATAATAAATTATAAAAAAATAAAAAAGGAAATCTGTTTTTTATTTCATTACCTAAAATTTTTTTTGCACACATACACACACATATATAACCACTCATCCACCCCGCCCCCTGCCCTGCCACCCAGCCCCACCCCCCACGCCGCACTCAGCCCCCCCCTCCCAACTTATATACAAATAATTATGAATTTTTTTTATATATGACGTATACAAATATATTTTTTAATATAATTAAATATATATATATATATATATATATATATATATTATATGAACTTTTTTCCATATAATTATAGTGCATAAAGAAGAAAAGATGTTTTTTTTTACATATAAAGAAGAAGAGAAATTGTTTTATATATGAAATATACAAATATATTTGTAATATAATTTTATATTTACTTTTATATATATATGTGTGCGCGCGCGCGTGTAATTTATATATGGGCTAGGTGGCGGGGCTTGGGGGGAGGAGGGGTGCTGGGTGGTGGGGGCAGGGGCAGGGGGCAGGGTGGTGGGGCTTGGGGAAGGGGGGGTGGCAAGGGCAGGGTGGCGGGGGTGGATGGATGGTTATATATATACTAGTCTTGTTGTATGTGTTTTGCGCGTGATCAAAGTGTGTAACAAATATTATAGAGAAAAATTAAATTTAATCAAGAATTTATAAAAAGATAAATAATTCATTGATTTTGATAAATTATTTATTTATAAAGGTCTTATCTATATATCTATAGAGATATTGTCACTAATTAGAACCCATGGTAAATTAGAATATAAAAAAAATAGAAGTCTATCAAATAAGGAAGATTTATGAGTCTTTCCATGACTAGAAGTTCTTACTTTATCACTTCTATCCATATAATTCAAAAGTCAATATTATAAATATAATTAGATAATAATTTAAAGAAAAATGGTGAAAATACGATTTTATCTAAAGACGGGTCTTTTAATGAAGGGCAAAAAGTTTAAACAACATTTTTAAGGGTATTCATGCTTTTAATATAGTATCGATAATATATATATATATATATATGCAAAAAAAAATTAGGTAATGAAATAAAAAATAAATTTTCTTTTTTGTCTTTATATAATTTGTTATTTTAATTTGTTTTTCTTATTCATATGCCAAATGTCATCCTTTAATTTGTCACTTTGCCACGTTAGCGCAAGTGAACTGCACACACTTTGCATTTTTGTTTGTCAAATTAACACTTTGTGCTTAATAGGTACATGTTTTGAATAGTTTAGATGTTCATTAGGAACTAGTCTTAGTTGAGTAGTCTGAGTGAAACGGACAAATTTAAATCTTCATGGATGACTTAAGTCTATTTTAAATATAAAGAAATAACTTATTCATGATCTGTAGAAAGTAAGAGGAATAAAATTTCCGAATTTTGAATGGAGTAAAAGGGAATTTATTTTTACTGTTTTATTAAATAATACAATCTTAATTTCCCAAATACCCCTACGACCCCAAGCACCTCATTTTAATTGCTTATTCAATAAGAGAATACACTAATGTATACAATTATATCATCAAAAACAAATTGTATTAAGCATAGTGAATCTCTTTGCAGAATTGAAGTATCATAGTGTATACTCGCTTGATATTTATTGTAATGTAATTAATAACCAAGTTTGAGGTTCTAATTTCTTTACAATAGTATGTTCATCGACTTTAGCTTACTAATGACTAAATTGGTTTTGCTAGAACCCAGATTGTAGCTAGCATTTGCTGCTGCAGAATAAACCAATTTCAAAATGGCATAACATGCTCTATAGGGCAGGAGTTCTAGTATCATAAGTGTTTCCTCATAGAAATGTTTGCGAGTTTGATCAATTACTCTTTGTGCTTTGTTAGCAAACATAGATATATGTTCACCTAAAGCATATACTTCTGTTTTTTCCTTCTTATATAAAAAGTTAATTTCCAACACAAGAGTCGAAAAAAGAAGGAATACTCAACATCCTCTACTGAATGTCTATGAAGCCTCTACCTCTAACATCTAAATGGTACCATGACAGGCCATGGCTACCCAACTCAAGGAAAATAAAGTACTTAGTGAAAGTAAAAGGGCTCCTCCGAAGGCCAAGAGGCTCACCAACTCTGTAAGCACGGGTCTGAACTTCAACGGTGCGTCTGCTGAAGTCCTCTAATACCTGCCTTTGCATCATATGCAGATTCAAATGGGCGTCAGTACATGGAATATACTGGTACATAAAATAGCTCAAGAAAACATATATGGCTCAAACTCAAATCAACCGACTAGACTCAAGACTCAACTCCTCATCTCATGACTCAACCCAGATAAATGATGCAATTTTAAAGTTTGAAATCATGCTTTATAATTAGACTCAATGTTTAATGCAACTCAGTTCGAAAATCATGATATGCTCAATTTAAGTGTTGCTTGGAAGTTTCTCTAACCGACATAACTCTCCCCACCACCATGAATTCGGTGATGCACAACGAAACAGACGTCGTTGCCACGCCCATCTTAAACTTGCCAAGGTAAAGGACGTCAACCTCTCCCTCTCTCTCGGATCCAAAGAGAATGTCCATCTATTGGGACAATGAGCCGCCAAAGTTAACTGCACGACTATCATGCACGGGCGATGTAGTTCTTAGGTGTTTCCTCTTACCCAACTCGGTGCTCAATACTCCTTCCAATACTAAAACGGACTCATGAAAATTAACTCAAACTCATCTCAATCAAGTCAACTCAGTTCTTAATAGCTCAACTCAATAATTCAGGACCCTCATTCATGCAATGCGACGCAAAACTCAAACTACCTTCATGCAAGACTCCAACTCATACGGTTAGTTAAATCACATAGAAATCATACTTAGCACATATGACATAGTAAATGTTCATCCCATGCATATACAAGAACATGTACTCATCATCCTCAACTTACTCAAGCTCATCAAAACACGCATCAGCTCATCAAAACATGCATTAGCTCATCAAAATATTTTCCTCAAAATATAACTCTTTGGACTCAATAAAATACATATATAATATTAGTTCAAATCACTTTTTCATCAATGCATAGAAAAATCATCATCTTTATCCTCAATAGTAAAACTTTAATTTTTAAAAATAATATTTTTCTTTAATGCTTGAAAACCATCAATCTCAACATCAAACAATGTATAAAATAGCCATGATCATCAACATCATTAGGGTTCTTGGGAAAGTATCCATGAATGACAACTCCAACAATATAATAAAGTGTTTTTTTAAGGAAATATACAACTTTGACCCTTTAAATTACGTTTATCAATTTATTTACTTCTCTACCAATTAATTTACATTTTTACCAAGTCAAAAAATCTGACTTTTCCATTAATGTAAAGATTTTTCTTTTTTTTTTTTTCCTTTTTGACATGCCTGATTTGACCCGCATTAAATGCGGTCAGGCGGCTCATTAAATGAGCCATTAATGCAACATTTGAATGTAATTTTTTTTTTAATAAACAAACCTTCATATCCCTTATTTAAAAATTGATATTTTGACAAGAAGCATTAAATAGAAGCCTACATTAATATTCTGACAAAATATATTTTCTTCTTCTTCTTTGTATTATTATTTGTTTATTAATATTCTTATCCTTTTTCATCTTCTTCTTTGTATTATTATTTGTTTATCAAAAAATTTTCTTCTTCTTCTTTACAACTACCCTTCATCTCGCGGATTCCAGGTATGTAATTCTTGAATTTTCTTTTTTGGTTTTCGTTTTGAGTCGGGTCATTCAAGTAATGGTCATCTCCCATTTTGTGTAAAACTTATCTCAACCCTTTTTTTTGAATTTTTTTGCATCTCATGTCGTTGTTCTTCCTCCCAACTCCCTTTTTTCATTATTTTCGAATTTTTTGCATTTTTTTGGATTTTTTGTTGTTCTTTCAGAGGGTTATTGGTGTTTTTACCCCCTCCGGAGGATGTGGTTTTCATCTTCTTCTTTGTATTATTATTTCTTTATCAAAAACTTTTCATCTTCTTCTTCACAATTACCCTTCATCTCGCGGATTCCAGGTATGTAATTCTTGAATTTTTTTTTTGGTTTTCGTTTTGAGTCGGGTCATTCAAGTAATGGTCATATCCCATTTTGTGTAAAGTTATCTCAACCCTTTTTTTTTGAATTTTTTTGCATCCCATGTCATTGTTCTTCCTCCCAACTCCCTTTTTCGTTATTTTCGAATTTTTTGCATTCTTTTGACTTTAGCATGTGCTGTATCTTCCCTTGTTTGTATTTAATTTGGTTCTTTTTGGTAAGCAACTGTTTGTTTTTGTAGAAGAGTAATTGGTGACATCAATAGTGTTTGTATCGAAATTTTTGGTATACTTTTTGGCATTGTCCATGGTTGTGTGTTAAGCATGATGATGGTTGATGTATTAGTTTTTTTACACTGCAATGGCATTATCTTGGCTGTTTTGGTATGCGATATCTAAATTTTTCGAGGTTGAAATTGTGGTATTTTTATTGGTATGCAAATGGTAATTGGGGACATGTGACTTTATTATGTGCTGTTTGCCCCCCTTAGTTTTTGGTATTTTTTTTGGTATTCTTCATGTGCTGGATTGGGGATAATTGGTATTGCTGATGGTAGTTTGGAATTCAATGATTCTTCCCCATGGGTGGTATGCATTATGGTATTGCCCTATGTATGTTGGTATGCTATTTTGGTAATTGGATGGGTTTTTTTCATGTTGGCTGTTTTGGTATGCAACATGAATTTTTTTTGAGGTTGGAATTGTGGTATTTTTTTTGGTATGCAAATGGTAATGGGGGCACGTGGCTTTAGTATGTCTTTTGTGTCCTCCATGGTTGTGTGTTAAGTATGCTGATGATTGTTGTGTTAGTTTTTTTATACTTCAATGGCATTATCTTGGTTTTCACATTTTTCCCCCTTGCCAATTCCAGAATTGGTATTTTATATGGTATCTAATTTTGGATGTCGGATTGGTGATAATTGGTAGTTGGGAATTCAATGATTCTTCCCCAGCCGCTTTGGTGGTCTTAGGAGGCAGGTTGAGCATGTTGGACAAAGTGAAAGAGTACCGGCATCCAAGTATGTTCCGAGGAGGAAATCATAGTTTTTAATTGTATTGTTAGACATAATCTACCTCCCCCCCCCCCCTCCCCCTTCCAGACTGTGTGAACAATGGTGTATTTTTTCATTTTTGTGTAATATTAAATTTCTATTTTCGTTCTTTTTGTATTCTGTGACTTGATTTTTTCGAAGTAAATTTGCATGCTTTATTGTGACAGGTTAATGGATCACATAGTGGTTAAAGTTATGCCTACTGACATGTATTTCCTTTTTCTTTCTTTCACAACATCCCCATGACACCAAGGTTAACACCAGGCGGAATATCACAAATATACACTAAACAACTGCTATTACTATCTTGACCCAAAAAAAAAATTTAATGGTTCACATAGTGGGTGACGTTTATGCAGGCACCCAGCATAATTAACACACACGTATATGTCAAATGCGATGAATAATTAACCTCCTCATTAATTTTTACTAATCTATTCACAAAACCATTATGGACCCCATGTTGTATACCACAAACAACACCAAACAACTGCTATTGTTCTCTTGAACAATGAAAAGAAATTATCATTTTTATATTATAATACCTGCAATGGAATGTATCAAACTGGTTTCCTGAAATAACTTAATAATATAAAATATTTCACAATCTTAATGTTCCTTCCTCTTAAGTGCTCCACCCAAAAAATTCATAATACCAACCAAACACACCACCAAACCACTGCCAGATCTTACTAACTCAAACAATACCCTTCTACAAAGAAAACACTTTCTTTTTCAAGCCTTTTGTGTCCAAATTAAAATTTCTTGGTCAAACACTTATTAAATACACCAAAAATATTCCCTCCAATTTCTCTTTTGTCCAAAATTGTGCATGAAAAAAATGGAAGACACATGGGCCGACTGTACCTCTTGATGTGGCCTCCTTTATAGGGGCGTGTAGGCTGTAATAGTAGGCTGCCCATATGTAATGACCCTGAACATGGTTTTGACTTTTTGAGCCCGAAACTAGTTTAAATGAGTTTTCTCGGGTTTCGGCCAAGGGGACCTCAAATTAAAATTCTAATAATTTCGTTGGATCCGGGACATCAATTTTGGTCTCGAAGGACCCTTCGTTCAGTTTCTGAAACTTTCGAGTGTGCTTTGGTCCTTTCGATAGTTTTCGATATTGGGAAATGAGACCCACATTGGAACAAAATGACCTCCGATGAGAATTTCGACTACACCATTGAGTCCAAAATATCATTTCCAAACAGATTTCATATATGGAATGTATTTTTCCGACTTCGGGTGAGGCCGGAGCGTTGAATTTAAGTTTGAGAGTTTGCTGGAAATGCTGAAGCGGGGATGACGTGGCCCAATCAAGCGCTGCCACGTGGCAGGTGGTGCAGTATATTAAAAAAAAACGCAGATTTTCTCAAAAAATTTCTGGGTTTCTCCCAAACTTCAATCAACGATTTCTCCCTCGATTTTGGTCCGATTTGGGCGATTCAAAAGGCTAAATCGCGTATTTTTCCGAGAGGAACACCATGAGATTTTCAGAAATTAATTTTAGCGCGCCGTTCGAGGTAAAATTTGCTGTTTTTCGCGGGTTCGGATGTCTTTTTTTGAGACTTTAAATATGAGATTTCTACCTCGTTTTAGCTCCGTTTTTGAAACAGTTTTCGCCGTTGAATTCCTTGTTACCAGGAGAACATTTTTATGTATAAATTTTCAGATTTCTGACGACTTTTTCCGGTGACGAAATTTTTGGACCATTTTGCCCTTTTCACCGAATTAATTGATTTTAGTGTCGTTAGATTCGTTATGTGATTGTGATGTTATACTTGAATAGATTTTGGTGATTTGGAGTATCGTAGGGAGGGAAAATCTTCGGAATTGACACGATTCGAGACTTTATATAAGGCAAGTGGGTTTCTAACTTTTTGTTAAATATGTTGAACCTTGTATGCTCTAATGTGTATAGAATTGAGTATTTTGGGATAGAGATGGATTAATGTAGGCTTTGATCAAAATATTTTGAATTGAGTAATTATTTCTATGGTGATATTTGACTTGTGAATTAATTGTGGAAGTGTATCTTAGGGAAAATAATGAATTATTCGATATTGATATCGAATTGGTACTTGTTTTGAGATGTGACTGTTGTTGAGGTTGTGATAGTATTGAGATATTAAGGGTATTGCAACATTTATGGTATTGGGTAATACCCTTATTCTTGTAATTTTTCTATGTGTGATTTATGAAACATTTTAATATTATAGAAACTGAGGCAATTAAATATAAATGTGAGTTGGTGTGGTGTTGTGATACTTGAATTGAAAATGTGGCTAAGTGACGAGAATTCTATTTTTGAGATATATTGTTGTGGTTGGTGATTATGAGTTGATTTGTTTGTGAACTTCATCTCATGTTCATTCATTCTATGTTACACATAATTTGCATTGATTCTGGATATTGATATGAGTGAGATGGTAAAAAAAAAAAAAAGGAAATTGCGGCCGAGGTCTTTACCGGTCGAGATGTGATGCCGAGGTCTTTGCCGGCGATACTGTGATGCCGAGGTCTTTGCCGGCGATGTTGTGATGCCGAGGTCTTTGCCGGCGATGTTGTGATGCCGAGGTCTTTGCCGGCGATATTGTGATGCCGAGGTCTTTGCCGGCGATGTTGTGATG
The DNA here is from genome assembly GCA_029948455.1 of Solanum rostratum. NCBI lineage: Eukaryota > Viridiplantae > Streptophyta > Magnoliopsida > Solanales > Solanaceae > Solanum > Solanum rostratum. Next base: position 56,645,730 of record CM057047.1, on the reverse strand, counting down.
CCAAGGTCTTTGCCGGCGATGTTGTGATGCCGAGGTCTTTGCCGGCAATTATTGCATAAGCATTGCATCTCATCCTTGCATATTGATATTGTGATGTCGAGGTCATTACCGACAGTTCTTGCATACGCATTGCATCTCATCCTTGCATACTATTATGTGGCATGGTGTTATGCATGTGATTGATTATGTTACCACTTGTGAGTTATGACTTGTGATTTGATGATTGTGATATACTGGAAAACTATCTTTATTGTGTATTATGTGTTGTTGGGCTGGGACTTTTCTGAGTGCAGGATTGTAGTTTGGCGGTATGTGGTTGGGTGTGAAGGAGTTACTTGGTTCTTCATTGTTTTACTCTAGGTTAGTTCCATTTGCTGAGTACCGTGTTGTTTTTGGTACTCACCCCTTGCTACATTTTTGTAGGTTGCGAGCCCGGTCCCTTTAGTTAGAATTTCCTCATTTCAGGATCGAGCTTCTGGATTATCCTTAAGGTAGCTGCTTATCACATCGGTGGACCTTCAAGGAATCCATTATTATGTTACGTCCTATTTGAGGACTAGACATTTGAGACATTTATTTTATTCGAGTACTATGTATCTAGAGGCTTGTACATGTGACACCAGTTCTGGGATGGTTGTAGTTTGGTTTTCCTATGATTTTTGCCATATTAGACTATTTCCTCTTCCGCTATCATTGTTATGTTTGGATCAGTAGGTGTTGGGCTGACTCGCCTTGGTGGGTTAGGTGAGTGCCATCACGCCCGAATTTTGGGTCGTGACAGTTGGTATCAGAGCCCCAGGTTCATAGGTCTCACATGTGTACAAGCCCAATCAAGCAGAGTCTTAAGGATCGGTGCGGAGACGTCTGTTACTTATCCTTGAGAGGCTGCAGAGATTGTTAGAAAATTTTCTCTTATTCTTTTGATTTCTATCGTGCGTGGTTGTTGTAGTTCTCTATACATTGCGTGGTTTGAAATTTGATCTAGCTTAGAGGTAATGAATTTAAGGGATGAATGTGTAGTCAACCTTGGATTGTCCCTTGATTCGAAACGATTTGGGTGTGGATGAGGTCCGGTGAGGTATGTCAAAGGTAAGTATCAAACGGAGAATTTGAATTGAAGGAGCAGCTTTAAGATCTCTTGAGTTAAGAGTTCATATGCCCTAGTGTGTCTCCATGGGGTGCCCTGTTTTATTTGTAAAGAAAAATGATGGTTTTATGAGAATGTGTACTGATTACAGATAGTTGAAAAAGTGATCGTTAAGAAGAAGTATCCTCTCCCTATAATTGATGATCTATTTTACTAGCTTCAGGGTGAAACCATGTTTTCCAAGATTGATTTGAGATCTGAATATCACTAGCTAAGGATCAGGGATTCTAACATTCCTAAGCTAGCATTTCGGACAAGGTGTGGGCACTATGAGTTCCTTATCATGTCCTTTGGGATAATCAATGCCTTTGCCGCATTTAGAGAGTTGATGAATGATGTATTTCAACTATATTTGGGTTTCTTGTTTTTTTGTTATTAATGATATATTGGACCACTTCAATGCCAAAGAGGATTATGAGCGGCATTTGAGGATTGTACTTCAATAGATTAGAGAGGGTAAGTTATATGACAAGTTTTTCCAAATGTGAGTTCATCTGAGTTGGTGGCATTTCTGGTTATGTTGTTGTTGTTGTATCTTATATCATCTGGGAAGGCCAATGGGGTGGATAATGCTTTGAGTAGGAAGGCCTCAAGCTTGGGGGGTCTTGTAGCTATTCAGGTAAAGGAGTGACCATTAGCTAGATATATTTAGAAATTGGCTAATGGATTGGTAAGAGTGTAGACTTCAGCGTCGAGGGTGGTGCTTTCTTAGTCTACTAGATGTTCGGGTGATTCGTAAACGTGGCATAGCATCATTAATGTAATGACTATGTTATCGATGTAATAATTATGGGATTCCAGTTGTTAAGTTTTCAAATGAGGGTTGACTCGTATGGACAGAGGATGACATTGTGTTTATTAAAATCAGGACCTCTACTAAGTCTTTTTGGAGTGGATATGTTGCACAAATGACTATGATACAACTGCTATGATGGTGTATATATCTATTTGGATAGGGCTATGGGTTGTGCTGCTTCTACTACTCATCTTGTCTATGGAAGAAGGTATATTGTTTGGTGAGAGATGAATTCAATGAGATAAAAGTGTGGACCATTCGAGCACCAACTTCTCCGAGAATATGGGGCATTCTAGTGGTGAATATGGTGGGACTTTTGATGTGGTACGGATAATATACAAGGACAGAGGTATTGATCATTGAGTGCAGACACTAGTACTAAGGAGTTATAAATTGTTGCACTTCCTCAGGTAGTGGAGTTTGGCATTACCGTTATATTTGGGGAGAACCATTTGGTTGTTACTATGGGTGCTTGAGTTTGGAATCAGTTATAAGGAAAGTTGTAGGGGTGAATCTTAGAATGGGTATTAATATGTTTAAGTGTGATTTTACTCCATAGATGTATATGGGGATTGGTGACCTCATTGTAAGCTAAGAGGAGTCCTTTGATATCGAGATAACCAGAATGTGGACTAATAAGGTTTCGACAAGTTCACTTGTATAAATGGAAATGGAAATGATAGTGAGAAAGTACATATGGTTAATTGGTTGAGTCAGTAAATTTTGCTGGTATGACTTGGGATTGGGCAACCATATCAATCATAACAACAATTTCATTATATGTCATGACTTTAGTTGCCTAATTCGACTATGGTAAGATAGTTACACTGGTATCAGCAAGGTTAACAGATTGTTTGGTAAGGTATGAGAGAGAAGTCTACATGGGTTGGCTCGAGTGTGAGAATGGATTTCTTTATGGTATTCAATTCAGTGACTAGTATGACTTGGGTTGCGAGTAACGAGTACGACAACGTATATGAGAAAGCGATTGATAAAAAAAAATAGGGTATTCAATCTCTAAAGATCTTCAAGATGTATATTAACTATGATTGAGAAGGAAATCAATTGCATAGTGTGAATTGGGATCCAGAGTTTCATAGTACGTTGCGTTCACGATAATTGATTTTGTTAATGTATGGATTAGTCTAATGAGATAATCGGTTATGTTGGTTACTGAGCATTTTTGAAGGGTTTTGAGCTTGTCTTCGATTATGGATTCTGTTACTTTTGACGGTGAAGGGACTAAATGAAGTTTCATTTTGAGTAGTTTGGTGTAAAGTAAAAGACAATCTGTTGTGGAAGTTTTTCTAAGAAAGTTTAACAATAAATGGGATAGGAGCGAGTACATAAGCCTTGGGCATCAAAGAGTTTGAGCACCTAGGATTAGGCCATGGATATGGGTTTAGCATTCAAACATCCTCGCAACATTTATGACAGACACAAGTCAAGAAAAGTAAAGGAAAGTAGACATCATATATGGGTCCATGGTTCAGAGTTGTAAATTGTATGGATTTTCGCTTTGAGTTCGTGTGATAATGTGAGAGGGGTTGACTCATCAACGGATTATGAGAGACTGTGAACTTCTTTTAGAAAGTTTGATTTGGGTTGGAATGACAAACAGTGGTGTGTGAGAAATTATGCAGTTCATGTTAGGTTGGATTGCTCAATCATAATAGGTGACTCATGGAAGCAATATAGAAAGGACTCATGATTTGATATGTGTCGCTGATGACTTTGGATCAGATGGATACTACCTCAGTGATGGAGGTTGGCGTAAACTATCATGATGGATTATGTTGGTACCTAGTGGTAAATGGAGGTTATATGCTTATGGTATGCAGAATTTCTAGGGTGATCAAGAATTTCTTAAGTTTGGCATGAGGGAACAATTGTTGGAGTTGACGTTGAGACATTTTTCTTCTCTTCGAAGCATTATATGTGGTTGATGTTGATTTCTAATTAAATAGTTGTAGCTCGTGAAAAAGGGAACTATACTTGATTCAGCTATTGCTCCAGCATCGGGGCAGTATTATTTGAGGTTTTATAATCTTGGGAGTGTCATTCACTAGTTGTCAAATTTAATTGCGTTCTCTCTTACGAATATGTATTGTTGAAGTATTGAAATTGCGCAGCTTAAGTTCAGGGAAGATTATGTTAAGGGAATGGGACTTGGACGAGGTTTGCGATGGTGGGTAAATTGCAATTGACTATTATTGGTTCAAGTTTGGTTCATTGGCTAGTCTCCGACTTGTTAGCTACTCTTAGAGGGCAGAATTTCATGTTGGCTCATAAGTATCATTCTTGCTGGTATGTTTTGGTGTTATGGCTCTTGAGAATAAGGTCACTTGGAAGCAATTAATGACTTGAGAAGGGTATGTCAGACTCTTGGTTACTTTTAGTGAGGCTCCTCTCTTTGCCTTATGTTCGAGGACGAACATGATTTTTTAGTGGTGAATAATGAAATGACCCTGAACATGGTTTTGACTTTTTGAGCCCGAAACTAGTTTAAATGAGTTTTCTCGGGTTTCGGCCAAGGGGACCTCAAATTAAAATTCTAATAATTTCGTTGGATCCGGAACATCAATTTTGGTCTCGAAGGACCCTTCGTTCAGTTTCTGAAACTTTCGAGTGTGCTTTGGTCCTTTCGATAGTTTTCGATATTGGGAAATGAGACCCACATTGGAACAAAATGACCTCCGATGAGAATTTCGACTACACCATTGAGTCCAAAATATCATTTCCAATCAGATTTCATATATGGAATGTATTTTTCCGACTTCGGGTGAGGCCGGAGCGTTGAATTTAAGTTTGAGAGTTTGCTGGAAATGCTGAAGCGGGGATGACGTGGCCCAATCAGGCGCTGCCACGTGGCAGGTGGTGCAGTATATTAAAAAAAAACGCAGATTTTCTCAAAAAATTTCTGGGTTTCTCCCAAACTTCAATCAACGATTTCTCCCTCGATTTTGGTCCGATTTGGGCGATTCAAAAGGCTAAATCGCGTATTTTTCCGAGAGGAACACCATGGGATTTTCAGAAATTAATTTTAGCGCGCCGTTCGAGGTAAAATTTGCTGGTTTTCGCGGGTTCGGATGTCTTTTTTTGGAGACTTTAAATATGAGATTTCTACCTCGTTTTAGCTCCGTTTTTTAAACAGTTTTCGCCGTTGAATTCCTTGTTACCAGGAGAACATTTTTATGTATAAATTTTCAGATTTCTGACGACTTTTTCCGGTGACGAAATTTTTGGACCATTTCGCCCTTTTCACCGAATTAATTGATTTTAGTGTCGTTAGATTCGTTATGTGATTGTGATGTTATACTTGAATAGATTTTGGTGATTTGAAGTATCGTAGGGAGGGAAAAGCTTCGGAATTGACACGATTCGAGACTTTATATAAGGCAAGTGGGTTTCTAACTTTTTGTTAAATATGTTGAACCTTGTATGCTCTAATGTGTATAGAATTGAGTATTTTTGGGATAGAGATAGATTAATGTAGGCTTTGATCAAAATATTTTGAATTGAGTAATTATTTCTATGGTGATATTTGACTTGTGAATTAATTGTGGAAGTGTATCTTAGGGAAAATAATGAATTATTCGATATTGATATCGAATTGGTACTTGTTTTGAGATGTGACTGTTGTTGAGGTTCTGATAGTATTGAGATATTAAGGATATTGCAACATTTATGGTATTGGGTAATACCCTTATTCTTGTAATTTTTCTATGTGTGATTTATGAAACATTTTAATATTATAGAAACTGAGGCAATTAAATATAAATGTGAGTTGGTGTGGTGTTGTGATACTTGAATTGAAAATGTGGCTAAGTGACGAGAATTCTATTTTTTGAGATATATTGTTGTGGTTGGTGATTATGAGTTGATTTGTTTGTGAACTTCATCTCATGTTCATTCATTCTATGTTACACATAATTTGCATTGATTCTGGATATTGATATGAGTGAGATGGTAAAAAAAAAAAAAAGGAAATTGCGGCCAAGGTCTTTACCGGTCGAGATGTGATGCCGAGGTCTTTGCCGGCGATACTGTGATGCCGAGGTCTTTGCCGGCGATATTGTGATGCCGAGGTCTTTGCCGGCGATGTTGTGATGCCGAGGTCTTTGCCGGCGATGTTGTGATGCCGAGGTCTTTGCCGGCGATATTGTGATGCCGAGGTCTTTGCCGGCGATGTTGTGATGCCGAGGTCTTTGCCGGCGATGTTGTGATGCCGAGGTCTTTGCCCGCAATTATTGCATAAGCATTGCATCTCATCCTTGCATATTGATATTGTGATGTCGAGGTCATTACCGACAGTTCTTGCATACGCATTGCATCTCATCCTTGCATACTATTATGTGGCATGGTGTTATGCATGTGATTGATTATGTTACCACTTGTGAGTTATGACTTGTGATTTGATGATTGTGATATACTGGAAAACTATCTTTATTGTGTATTATGTGTTGTTGGGCTGGGACTTTTCTGAGTGCAGGATTGTAGTTTGGCGGTATGTGGTTGGGTGTGAAGGAGTTACTTGGTTCTTCATTGTTTTACTCTAGGTTAGTTCCATTTGCTGAGTACCGTGTTGTTTTTGGTACTCACCCCTTGCTACATTTTTGTAGGTTGCGAGCCCGGTCCCTTTAGTTAGAATTTCCTCATTTCAGAATCGAGCTTCTGGATTATCCTTAAGGTAGCTGCTTATCACATCGGTGGACCTTCAAGGAATCCATTATTATGTTACGTCCTATTTGAGGACTAGACATTTGAGACATTTATTTTATTCGAGTACTATGTACTAGAGGCTTGTACATGTGACACCAGTTCTGGGATGGTTGTAGTTTGGTTTTCCTATGATTATTTGCCATATTAGACTATTTCCTCTTCCGCTATCATTGTTATGTTTGGATCAGTAGGTGTTGGGCTGACTCGCCTTGGTGGGTTAGGTGAGTGCCATCACGCCCGAATTTTGGGTCGTGACACCATAACCCCATCAAATCAATTAAATGGATGTGATGTGTCCTCTTTTAACACCTATTTAATTATTTATTAAAAAGCCAATTTTTATACATTACATTTTTATAGTGTAGAATAAGCAAAATATATATGAACATGTTAATAAATAATTAATTCCACGAATTTGGTTACGATTACGTTTTTATAATCTTTAAAAAAAAAAAAACAACCCTATAGTCCAACGAAAATTTCATATTGTATGTTTTTTGCTATTATGACAATATCAATTATACGTAAGACTAATTTTTTATCCATAGTATAATCATTTTGCATAACATTTTTTAAAGGATTTTTTCACGAAATTTACTACTTTTAGGATTTACATTACGTTTACAAATTAAAATTTTTTTTTCTCCAACTTTGAAGAACACACTACTTCTTAGTCAATAATTATTAATAAAGAAAAAAAACTAATAAAAGTAGATATTCATATCTTACACCAACTTTCAAAAACTTTTAAATATCAATAATTATTAATAAAGAAAAAAAAAGTAATAAAAGTATAAATCCATATCTTACACCAACTTCCAAAAACTTTTAAATATCAACAAATTATTCTTTCTTTTCACCACCTATCACATCACAATTTAATCAACTTTATTATAAAAAATCATACTCTCTTTCTTACTTTGTAATAAAATTTGGTATACTTTTGGTAATTTTAATTAGGTTGGTAGAGGCTTGTAATTTCCTCTCCAAATAATGGCATTTATGAAATCTTCCCTATAATAAATAGGAATAACAATAATCTCAATTGCATAAATATTTCTAACTCAATTAAAGAGGAAATTTACCCATTTAGAATTTAAGAAGTTGGATAAAACACTACTCAAACACAACTATGGAGAGTTAACATGTGGGGCACGTGGATGAACTCAGTCCAACGCTATGAGTAGCCTACATACCTGAAATTAAAGGATGATGCAATTCTCCACAAATATTTGACCCCAACCTCAAGAACCCTAGCTTCTTCTCTTCTTCTCTCAAGAACTATAATCTCAAGTTGTGCGTAAGAGGCTTTAGAATGGTTTTAGAAAATCCTTTTCGACTAAAAATGACCTATTTGATCATGTTTTTAGGAGAGATTGGGAAAGGTCTTGAATGCCCCTCAGGAAATTAAGAAAAAGAGTTCGCCTCGGAACATGTCACTTTTGGGTGTTTTTCGCTGAAAATTCTCCGAACGAGTTTTCTAATCCTGCAGAAAATTCTTGGTGCAAAATTAAGTGTGGTCCACGGCAAGTGCGCGTCGCACACTTGTCGCGCATCCTCACTGATTTTCGTTTTTGCATCAAAAATTTTATTTTTGATCCAGTTGATCTAAAAATCAATCGAGATGATTTTCCCACTCAATTCTTCATGCTGATCGCATATCCTGCCTCAGATTTGCCATCGGAGCATGGAAAATGTGTTATGCGCACATCTCTCCTATAGGGATATTTTGGTAATTTTACTGGGCGTGACATGTATACAAATTTATTAAATGAATATAGACAAATATATATATATATCAATGCAAACAAATAGACAAATATATATCAATGCAAACAAATATATACAAAGTTGTTATGAAAAACTACATAAAATAAACCTAATGTGAAATTATTTACTCAAATTATTGGACCCAACCCAAATTATTTACCTTTAATGGACCCATGGCCCAAAACATCTACCCTTTTACCCCACTTTTTTCCTCTTTATTTCACCCATGACGTCAATATGATGTCGGCATAACCGCTATGAATTAATCCTTTGTGATACTCCAACGATATATTGATATCATATGGATATCATATAGGATGAGTTTAAGCTTTTGTGATACTACATCGATATATTAATACTCTATCAGTATCATATAGGATTGAGCTCTTATTTTTAAGAAATAAATAAGAAATAGTTAAAAAAGAAAAGAGATTTATTAAACTCTAAATTTAGTTAAAAATATATTTTTGAGATATTCCGACGATATATTGATACCATATCGGTATCATACAATACTGAGCTTAATTATTTATGATACTACATTAGTGTATTGATACCCCTATCAGTATCATATAGTTTTGCGCCCTTTTTTTTAATAAATAAAATAATTAAGAGAAAATTATTAAAGTCACAAACTTATTTATAAACTCTAAATTAATAGAAAATTTATTCTTGTCATACTCTGTTGGTATATTGATACTATATCAATATAATATACAACAGGACTTAATTCTTTGTGATAGTCCATCGATATATTGATATCTTATTGGTATCATATAGTTTTCGACTCTTTTCTAAGAAATAAAATAACTAAGAGAAAATTATTAAAATCGTCAACTTATTTATTAAATTTTAAATTAGTAGAAAATATATTTTTTGTGATACTCCATCAGTATCTTAATAGCCCATCAGCACTTATTTATTATTCTAAATTGACAGAAAATATATTCTTTGCGATACTCCATCGGCATCTTGATATCCTGTCAGTATCGTATAGTTTTGAGCTTTTTTTTTAGAAGTAAAACAATTAAAAGAAAATTAATAAAGTCACAACCTTATTTATCAAGCTCTAAGTTAGTAGAAAATATATATATTCTTTGTAATACTCTGTCGGTATATTGATACCATATTGATATCATATAAGACTGAATTTAATCATCTGTGATATTCTGTCAGTATATTAATATTTTATTGGTATCACATAGGGTGGGTGCTGATGTCAGCGAAATGTCAATGTGAGAATTTTAATAGTAGACAAATTAGAGGATAGTAAATTGTAATTAATTAGGGGCATGAAGGTAAAGAAGTATATATACGGAAGTAAATAGTTTATTTTAAAAAAGAATAGACTTAGTTTTTCATTAAAAAAATCTCCAACTACATATGAGATGAATCATCGTGACTTTTCATTAATAAAATCTTCATTTTTCTTTTTTGTGATTCTGTTGTTTCTCTTTCTTTATGTCATAGTTAGTCTTTTGTTGCCGGAGTTGATATATAAATGGTTAGAAATACTAAAGGACTTTTCAAAAATGATTATACTTCAGATCTCATAAACTATTTATAACAATAGTTCAGATTTTTTCTTGAAAAGTTAAAAATTTCTCTATTATGATGTTTTCCCTGAACTCGTGTCATCAGTTGACAGAGCTATTAGTGGTCACAATTTTTTCACAGACCGTGTCACATTGTCTGTGGATGACTATAATTTTGCCTGCCAACCTAATATGACGTTGAATTTTTATTCACTAACAATTTAATCATGTAAACGTATTTAACTTTATTATAAACAAATTTAATTGAAAGTGATATTTCTTTCAAACCTTAATCATTTTATATACCTGATTTTGGAGACATTTGCCACCAAATATTCATTTGAAAATCACCAAACAAGTAAAGAAAAAAAATGAGCACTGAAGCAATTGAAGTCTTTCTTTCTATTTCCTGTTGTTAAACTTAAAATATCTATCCAGGATTACAAGTAAATCATTAGACAGGAATTTAAATTTATAAAAATTAAAAGGGCACTAACCTTTTTTAATTGCAAAAATCTTGAAAGAAGATAAGATCTTCTAAGTCTTGATACTGAGCTTAATTTGTTTCTTCTCATAGATGGGGTAGAAAAGAAAGAGTGTGGTATCTGACTTAGGGACCAGATCTTTATATAATATGTTTATTACCTTTTCAAATTTAAACGGTACCTTTTCAGGTTTAAATAGTACCTTTTAATAAGTCTCCATCAAACTTGAAAAAAAAAGGTCCACAGGTTTTAAAGTTATCTAAACTATACCCATAAAATAAATATTTAATCTTAAGGCCCAAAACTTTAATACTTTATTAGATCATACAATGGGCTACTTTAATGATGACATATCTATATGTGAGTCCGTAGAATAGAAAGAAATTCCTAACATTTCCAACCAAATGGGGAGTACGATCTATTATGACATGGGAAAACTGGCACGGGCCAAACGAAACAAAATAAGATATAATACTATCATCCGTGTGCATTCTTGACAGTCACCTTATTCAACTAGGGGTAGTCAATACACATCCTAAGGGAACCATCCTTCTTTCGCACGAACAAGACTAGAGCACCCCATAGAGAGACACTCGGCCTTATAAATCCTTTCTCTAACAAATCCCTCAACTACTCCTTCAACTCTTTCAACTCCGCAGGAGCCATTCTATATGGAGGAATAGAAATAGGTTAGGTGTCAAGAAGTACATCAATTCCAAAGTCAATCTCCCTCTCAAGAGGGACTTTGGGCAGATCCTCAGGAAATACATCAGGAAACTCACTTACGATTGGGATACACTCAAGAGTAGGGGGCTCAACATCGTCAGACTTGACTCACACGATGTGGTAGATACATCCCTTAGAGATCACTCTTCGGGCCTTGAGGTAAGAAATAAACTTACCCTTTGGCGCAACAGAATCTCCTTTCCACTCAATAACAGGCTCATTCGAAAATTGAAATTTGACAGTCCGGGTTCAACAATCAATAGAGGCATATCAGGCGTGAACCCAGCCATGCCAAAGATCACGTCAAAATCGACCATCTCTAACTCAATCAAATCAACAAGAATATCCCTATGATAAATGGATATCACACAATCTCTATAGATTCTCTCAGCTTGAATGAACTCACCAACAGGAGTGGAAACAGAAAACGGCTCAAGCAGGCACTCCAGAAGAATCTCAAATCTACTCGCCACATATGGCGTCACAAAAGAACAAGTTGCACTCGGATCAAGTAAAGCGTAGCAAGGAAAGGTAAAGACTCAAAGCATACCCATCACAACATCTGATGCAACCTCTTGGTCCTGTCGGTCCCCCATTGCATACAGACTGTTCGTCCCATCGCCTACCCCTGGTGTAACACCTCTCTAGTTACCCCTCACTGGTGGTGCTGTGGTAGAAGACTGGGCCTTATTGCCCCACATCGGACACTCCCTCGGAGAATGGCCTGGTTGGCCACACTTATAGCAACCATTCCCTCCCTCTTTACATTCTCCTAGATGCATCGTGCCACATTTCCTACAAGGTGAGTTCCCTTTAGAGCCAAGAGTCGCACTGGCATGAGACTGTGCACCCTATGCCCTAAAGTTTGGCTGACCTTGGGACTTGTGATCATACCTGTGGCTCGGGGTTGGTGTGCTGGCTGAAGATGGTGTATAGCTAGAGGGCCTCTTCTAGAAATAGGACTTATCTCCCTTACCCTGCTTGATCTGACTGGGCTTAGGCCCTACTGACCTGGCCTTCTTACTCAGATTCTCCTCTCTGTCCTTCTTCTTATCTTCCTCAGTCTGCTGGGCATAAACCATCATTCTAGAGATATCCATATTTGGGATCAGCAATGTTGCCTTGCACTCCCTCTTACCTATCTACCCAACCCAGACACGAATTTCCTCACCCTCGCTCTCATATCTTGGACCATCTTTGGGGCATACTTGGATAATTGGATAAAATTTAGGTTGTACTCCTTAACAGTTAGACCTTCTTGTTTCAGATTCACAAACTCCTCAACCGCTGCCTCTCTCAACTCCTGAGGAAAGAAGTGATCGAGGAAGGCACTCTCGAACTTGTCTCAAGCAGCGGGCTCACCATCATCACCTTAATTCTCTTCCCACTGATTGTACCAAACATTGGCCACATCCTTGAGCTAGTAGGAAACAAGCTCAACTTCCTCAGTCTCAGTTGCATGTAAAGCTGGCAAAGGAACCAGAACGTACCGGTTTCGGACCAGTTAAGTGTCTCTCCGGTCCGGTCCCGGTACTCTACCGGTTTGTTCCAGTTAGGGGGGTACCGATAGGGGTATCGGGAAGGGAGGGGGTATTTTACCGGTTATTACCGGTACTGGTTTACGGGTTCTGGTCCGATACCGAACCGGTAATACTTGCTTAAATTTTTTTTCTTTTTTTTAATTTTGTTACCGTTGGGGTGGGGCCCACCAATGGTAACAAAATTTTTTGGACTATTTTTTGCCCCTTTTTTTACCCTTTTTATTTATTTTTTTTATTGTTGTTTTTTTTTCAAAATTTAATAATTTCTCAACTATAAATACCCCTAAATCTTTTATAATTCTCTCAATCCAATTCTCTCTACTATTATAAATTTATAATTATATTATACATACTACTCTCAAATTTATTATATATTAATTATTTACTCTCTCAATTATTATAAAAATATTATTTAGTTTGGTGTGTTAATTGCAATTTGGAGCAAATTTTGGTGGATCAATTTGGAGCATATTCAAGCTTCAACTTTCATCAATTTCGGCTTCTACGTCTGTTTTTACACAGACATTTGGTACCTTCGTTCCTACTTATTTGTTCTTCTAATTAGTTATTTGATTACTTGTCTACTTGAATTAATTTTTTTATATTCATAAATAATAAGTTCATATTTCATAACTTGAATTTTTGCATATAATCTTTATTTGTTTAATTAAATTTAACATGGATTCCGGTGGAAAAGGAAAGGGAAAAAGTATTTTATTGATGGAACAAAGAAAGCTATAACCGGTAAAAAATTCGGTGGTAATTCGTCTAAATCTACAAGACAACCACCACTTAGATTTAATACCGAAGATTTTACACACGTAGACGACACATGTTTTAATATTGACTCTAATACGATATTAGAACACGAATTTCTTGAACATAGATTTGGCTTTCAAGAAGATTTACCAGAAGATGATTTTGAAATTAATGAAGACGATGATATTTTTTATGAGGATGAAACTCAACCCCCATATACTACTACTACTCCCCCCCTCCCGCTCCCGCCCCCCCCCCCCCCCATACAACCTTCGTCATCTAATAGGCCTAAGACGGAACGCGCTAAAAAATCTGTTGTTTGGCAATTTTTAACTCAAAATGAAGATAAAACAAAAGCGATTTGTAATAAATGTAAGCATGTTTTAAACCATAAAACTTCAGGAAAGGAGGGTGGGACGAGTCATTTGAAAAATCACTTAATGCATTGTTGTAAATTAGAATTTTTGCATGCCCAAGCCGTTGCGGATGCCAAAAAATATGGAACTCCCATTCCCGAAGAATCAGTGGGAGGTTCAAATATGGTGCAATCGCAATTAAACCCTAGTAATATTTCCGGTCCTAGTACACATCGGCCTTATAATAGACAACGTGACTTAGACGAGCTTGCTAAAATGATTATTGTTACTGGTTTGCCTTTTAGTTTTGCTGAAAATCCAGGTTTTATCTATTATATTCAAATTATTTATAACCCGTCTTTTAAGGGTTTTTCTAGAAATACAATTTAAAAGGCTGTTTTTTATTATCAGGCACGACATGTACAGTATCTTAAATGTTTATTTGCTTATAATAATTGTAGGATAGCAATTACTTCTGATATGGGACGTAGTATAACCGGTAATGATTATTTTACAATTACCGCCCATTGGATAGATGAAAATTGGAATATGTGGAAAAAAATTTTAGGATATAAAAGTTTTGAAATGCGAAAAATATGTTCTTATATTGCGCAAACTATTCTTGATGTTTTACAATTTTTTGGTATATCTAGAAAAATAATTAGTGTAACTTTAGATAACGCTTCTAGTAATAAACGTGCGGTAGATTTTATAAGACCTGTTCTTACTCCAATTTATGATGATGATTTTCATATTAAATGTGCTGCTCATATTTACAATTTAATTATTAGAGATGGTGTTTCATTATTTGAAAACGGTTGTAATAAAGTAGAATTAGCATGCCACTTTATATTTAAATGTCAAGTAAAGGCTAGGCGTAAAGAATTTGAAAGTCGTTGCATTGAATGTAATTTGCCATTTAGGAAAATTTCTAAAACCGTAGCTACTAGGTGAAATTCATTGTACGAAATGCTAAAAGTAGCTTACGAATATAGGAGACCAGTTACAATGGTTTGGAATGCACATAATGCAGATATGACCTACCGGCTAGATGAAAATGACTGGATTGATATTAAGAATTTTATTTGAATCTTTAAAAGTTTTTTATGTAGCCATTAAATAAATATCTGGTCTTTATTATCCTACGATTTGTTCTGTTTTGCCCAATATTTGTGCTATTTGTACTAAATTTGCTTTGTTTAGAAATAATCCAAAATTTAAAGAACCTGTTAAAAAAATGATAGAAAAATTTAGGAAATACTTTTTCCCAATCCCTCAGATTTATTTAACTACTTGTTTATTTAATCCGGCTTACAAAGAATTCGAGGTATCTAGAATGGTAGATAGTATATATACAAACTTAGAAATCGAATACGATAAACAAAAGCAATCACATAATTTAGACGTAGTTAAAAGTAACATTAGAACAGAAGTTAGAAAACTATATGATTTAGAACAGTATAATTTAGTAGAAAATGTACAATACCAACCACAACCATGTAGGCCTAGATACGATGACGATATTGACTCCATGTTAGAATTTCAACTTGGACTAACTGCTAATGAAAACAATGATTTTGATGAATATCTTAACCAGGCACCAAAAAGCATCAAGGATACAGAGGGGAAGCAGCAGCTTTTGGCGTGGTAGAAGAATCGTGGAAAAACGTTTCCAAGACTTCAGCGGGTGATTCGTGATGTCCTCGCAATTCAAGCTTCGTCAGTGGCTTCGAAAGGTGCTTTTAGTGTTGCTAGATTCCAATTTGGAGACCATAGGCATTCACTAGCAGCTGATAGCTTGGAAGTTTCAGTCTTGTTTCGAGATTGGATAAATGCGGCGCAGGAATTTAGAGCGTCCGACATTGCCTTTTCAGTTTGAAGACGATATCGATAATATTTTATCGGAGTCAAGCGAAGACGGCATGGACTTTCTAGAGGAACAAGCTCAAGAGCCGATTCCAGAAAATGTAACACTTGAAATGTTAGAAACACTTAGGCAAGAATTTCAAAGTGGTTTAAGATATTAGTGATTAAATTTTATTGTACTACAAATTTACAATAAATAAGACCTAGTTGAAACAGAACCCTTCCTAGAAGGTGGCTGCGTAAATTAGGTTGATTTCTAATATCTTACATCACTACATTGTACAATTTAAATTTTAAAATAACATAATAAATTATAGGCTATTCGCCTTATTTCTTTTTTTAATGTTATTACCTTGACTTAATTTTAATTTAAGTTTTGACTTTTTTTAAATATATTTGCCCCCTTATTTCTCAAATCTTTATTAACTTTAAAGTTTAAAATATAAAAAGAAACATTCAAAATTTAATCCTTAAAAATTAAACTTTATAATTTTATATTTAAAAAATTAGAAATTTGAACTTTTATAGTAGAAGGTTAAAAAAAATTGAGTTTACACTTTGAATGTGTTATATATAAGTAGAACTACTTATAGATTTAAAACTTTTATACTTATATTTTATGACAACTTTAAATTCAAACTTCATTTTAAATTTTAAAAAATTTATATAATGAATAATAATACTGTTTCAAAATTTTAATTTAACCTTTAACATTTTAAACTTCAATTTAAATTTTTAAATATTAATCTTAATTTAACATATAAAAATTACACTTCAAATTGTAAATTTGTAATATATTAATTAATTTTTTTAAAAAATTACCGGATTACCGGTCCGGCCCGGTCCGCTCTGGTCCCGTACCGGTTGGTACCGGACTGATAGGGTAACGTGGTATTTTCTCGAAACTGCTGGTACCGGTTCCGGTCCAATTTCGAAAAAAAACTCCCTCCGCTTTACCGGTCCCGGTAATTACCGGTCTGATGGTGCCGGTACCGGACCCGGTGCCAGTCTTAGTCGCATGCATAGTCTTCAACACCTTTCATATCTCATCAATGAACAACACCTTCCATATCTCATTAATGAAGTTCTGAGAGTCCTCCTCAACCTTTGACCCAGTGTAAACAGGTAGGTTCATCCTAAAAAAGTCTCTCAGTCTGGAGGCAGCCGTCGGCTCACGAGAGATAGAACTAGGAGTCTATGTGCCCTGGTTCCCACTCTGGGATGCCACTAATTGTGTGAGCATGGTGATAGCTCCTCTGAAGTCAGCCTCTATAGTAGGAGCAGATGGAGCGGTAGGTGTCATAGGAACAACAGCAGTTCTGACCAGTTTGACCTTGGCCCCTTGTTAACATCTGAGTAGGTACTTCTAAAGTAGGGTTCTCAGCATTGCTAGATTAGGCATTCCTCTAGGTTGCAGTGCTCCTAAGAGGCATGGTCTGAAAGCGCGTAATGCATGAGTTAGAAAAGAGTTTGTAGAGTTTTAACTCTATCGCATGAACTCGGAACACAAGAAAAGGGTAACAATTCATAATGTCTTATAGCCTCCTACTTATGAAGTGTGGTGCAAAACACACCCATAAACGAGACTCTACTAGACATGACTTCATAGACTCCCTAAGACACTCGGACTTTGTGCTCTGATACCAAGTTTGTCACACCCTAGGAGGGTACCTTTGACATGGCCGGCACTCAGAGACTATTGCTAGTCCCCGAGCGAACCACTTGGCCTCATCGTCACATCAATTCAACAATAGAAAAATAACTCAGATACAAGACATTGTATGAGAAAATTATAACTCTACTGTATTATAAGTTCCAACGAAAGGAGTTTGGAACAAAATACTAAATAAAATCCTCTAATCAGAGTGTATGAAGCCTCTACTCAACAATCTAGATGGTGCCATGACAGGCCATGGACACCCCAAATTAAAGAAAGAAAGAAAAGAAAATAATATACTAAATCAACCCATAAGATAAAAGAGCTCCTCCAGAAAGCAAAGAGGGCTCACCAACTCTGGAAGTACACTGATTCGGGCCTTAACGATGCGCGGGCTGAAGTCCTCTATCACCTGTATTTGCATCATAAAATGATGCAGGTGCAAATGGACATCAGTACATGGAATATACTAATATGTAAAATAGCTTAAGAAATAAGGCTCAACTCACTCATCTCGACTCAACAACTCATGCTCGACTCACTACATGCAAGTTTAAAATAATTCCTGCTCTTTTCAAAGTTTGCTCAATAAACATTAGACTCAGTTTAAAGTGTCATGCTCAATCAATGTTGCTTAGGATTTTCTCTTAATCGACATCCAATTCTATCACCTTTAGTTTGGTGATGCACAACGGAGGTGACATCGTTGCCACACCCATTATAAACTTGCCACAATAAAGGACGATCAACCTCTCTCTTGGATCCATAATAAATGTGTTGGAGCAGTAAAGTTTTGATGGCTGACAAAAGATAATGAAACAGGTTGGTCTACCAGGTTCTTTCAGCGTACTGTATCCATGGCAAACTGCACATGCTGCACACAATAAAAATGGAATAAAGAGTGCTGGAAATAAGGGGTATAAAAACAATAGCTGTCAAGAAGAAGGATTTAAAGAGGAATACTACTCCAACTCAAACAGGATGCGTAAAAGAAGGAGAAAAGAGAAGTTCGATTAGAAGAAGGAGTTCTAAAGGAAAAAGAATTCCACTAATAACTAGTGTTATCCTTAAAGAGATGGAGAGCAATTAAATCTCCGATCAGCAACTATAAAACTAGAGAGAATTCACAGAAGCAAGGCGGCTCAGAAAAAAGAAAGAAGCGGAGAGAAAAAGAGAGAGACGAAGAAGAAGAGAAACGCGGCGACATAGCATAGGGTTTAGGCAGTTTTGTTTTCTCTTTGTAATCCTGAACAATTGTGTAATCTCTCAGAGTCTATAACTGAGATTAGATTTTAGTCTTCAAGTTGGGGGCAACTCGAAGACGTTGGGAACATAAGCCTAAGGAGGTTTATGTTAAGTTAAGAAGTTGTTGAAGTCGTTTTGAAGGTTAGATTACTAGAAATTGTAATCGTTTGTTGAAGGCTCTTTTGAAGTAGTGAAGTTGAAGTTAAATCCTGTAAAGTACAGGTCGTGGTTTTTCACCCTTCTTGAGCCGGGGATTTTCCACGTAAAACTACTGCGTCTTGTTTATTTCTGCATCATTGAAACACGTTCGATTAACCTGTTCCAACGATTAGGCAAATCCGTAGGGGGTGCAAAACCTAACAAATGGTATTAGAGCAGGTTTTCTTATAAAAGGCTAGTACCTAAGAATTGATCCAGATGAATACTGCACCACCTTTTGGACATAGAGAAGGACAATCATCTGTGAGGCCTCCTCTTTTTAATGGAACACATTTCGGTTGATGGAAGGCTAGGATGGAGGACTTCATTCAAGGAGAAGACTACGAACTCTGGGATAGAATTATTATAGGGCCTACTATTCTTATGAAAAAAGTGGAGAACCAACAAGTGCCGAAAGAGAGAAGGGAGTTCAACGCTAAGGATTTGGTGGCCATGAGGAAAAATGCCAAAGCTAAAAATATTTTGATTTGTGGTCTTGGTCCACAAGAGTATAACAGAATTTCAAATTGCTCCACTGCAAAAGAAATCTGGGATGCTCTTACAATTGCTCACGAGGGAACTGCTCAGGTCAGGAAGTTCAGGGTTGCCATGCTATTTACGGAATATGAGACCTTCAAGATGAAAGAGAATGAGACATTGCAAGAGATGATGGCAAGGCTCACACTACTTATTAATGAACTGGCTTCTCTGGGAAAAGTGCTTACCTCTGAAGAACAGGTAGACAAGGTTCTGAGAATTTTACCAAAAGCTAAGTGGGATGTAAAAGTTACTGCCATTAGGGAAGCTAAGGATATTGAAACCATGACATTGAATGAGCTGGTTGGAAATCTCAGAACATATGAGATGAACATGGAAGAGCAAAAGAAAGAAGTGGGAATGTATGAAAAATCACTCGCTCTCAAAGCAGCCTCAGATGATGAAGGGTCAGACTTGGATGAAGATCAGATGGCTTTTCTAGCAAAACATTTTAAAAAATTCATGAAAAAGAAAGGCAAGGACAAGAGAGAAACAGGTAACAGGAGGGGGGTTGATGAAACAGGTAACAAAAAGTGGTCCGATGACAGAAACAACTCTGGATGCTACAAGTGTGGAAAGACTGATCACCACATCAAACAATGTCCTCAGTGGGAGATTGAGTGGAGAAAAGAAAGGGCTGAAAGAGAAATCAAAGAAAAAGCTGCTAAGCAAAAGAAAAAGGAAACCTATGCCGTGATGGCCGCGTGGGGATCGGAATTGGAAGATTCTGATATAGAGGAGATTGATGAAACTGCGTTCATGGCTGCTGGAGATTTAGATCTAGAAGAAGATGATAGATCTGAGGTAAGTATCTCCGAATTGAAAGAAAAGTTGCATCTCTTTTCAAAAAGGAAGCTAATCTTGCTAATGAATGGATTGATAGACGATTTTCAAGAAGTAGCAAATGGAAAGGATCAACTAATTAAAGATTTTTCAGATCAAAAATTTGAAAATCTTGAGATAAAAAACTGCCTGGATAAAGCAAAAGAAATAAATGACAAGTTGAAGAAACAAGTTAAACAACTTGATTCACTTGTGTTGAACCTAAAGTCAGAAATCCAAAAGTTAACTGCTGCTGATAAGGGTGAAAGTACGATGAGTGAAGAGCTTCAGAAGGTAGAAATTGAGTTGAAAGAATGCAAAATTGAGTTTTTTTGTGAGAAAGAAAAAGTGAAAAAATTGACCCAGGAAAACTCCATTTTAAAACTGAATTTAGAAAAGGCAAACAGATGGACTCAGTCATCAAGAATAGTGAACCATCTAGGAAGCAGGAGTGAGAAAGCTGGAATAGGGTTCTTTCAGGAGAATGTTACTACTACTGATTTGTGCTACCTCTGTGGAAAAATTGGACATCCAACTACTGAGTGTCCAATTGCAAACAATGTTAGGAGTAGAAACACATATCATGTGCACAAAAGGAGGCATGAAAATAATAAAAGAAACAGGTCAAAGAACATGTTGCCTACTTGGGCAAGAAGGGATCTCATTCATCCGTTTTACAACTGGAAAGGACCCAAGCTAGTCTGGGTTCCTAAAACTAACCCTTGATCTGTCTTACAGGTTGCAGTGAAAGAAAGCAAGCATTGGTACATGGATAGCGCTTGCTCAAGGCACATGATTGGCTATAAGCACAAATTTCTTTCACTTGCACCTTTTAAAAAGGGGAGGACAGGATAACTATGAGCTGGATTAGAGGAACAAGTCAGACTACCTGGTCCATCCACTGGACAAACACAGGGCACACAATCAGGGGGAACTATGGAAAGCTGAAAATAAATCAGAAAAGATGGATAGGCCTGACAATCAGATAGTTTGTCATCATCAAAAGGGGGAATTTGTTGGAGCAGTAAAGTTTTGATGGCTGACAAAAGATAATGAAACAGGTTGGTTTACCAGGTTCTTTCAGCGTACTGTATCCATGGCAAACTGCACATGCTGCACACAATAAAAATGGAATAAAGGGTGCTGGAAATAAGGGGTATAAAAACAACAGCTGTCAAGAAGAAGGATTTAAAGAGGAATACTACTTCAACTCAATCAGGATGCGTAAAAGAAGGAGAAAAGAGAAGTTCGATTAGAAGAAGGAGTTCTAAAGGAAAAAGAATTCCACTAATAACTAGTGTTATCCTTAAAGAGATGGAGAGCAATTAAATCTCCGATCAGCAACTATAAAACTAGAGAGAATTCACAGAAGCAAGGCGGCTCAGAAAAAAGAAAGAAGCAGAGAGAAAAAGAGAGAGACGAAGAAGAAGAGAAATGCGGCGACATAGCATAGGGTTTAGGCAGTTTTGTTTTCTCTTTGTAATCCTGAACAATTGTGTAATCTCTCAGAGTCTATAACTAAGATTAGATTCTAGTCTTCAAGTTGGGGGCAACTCGAAGACGTTGGGAACATAAGCCTAGGGAGGTTTATGTGAAGTTAAGAAGTTGTTGAAGTTGTTTTGAAGGTTAGATTACTAGAAATTGTAATCGTTTGTTGAAGGCTCTTTTGAAGTAGTGAAGTTGAAGTTAAATCCTGTAGAGTACAGGTCGTGGTTTTTCACCCTTCTTGAGCCGGGGGTTTTCCATGTAAAACTGTTGCGTCCTGTTTATTTCTGCGTCATTGAAACACGTTCGATTAACCTGTTCCAATGATTAGGCAAATCCGTAGGGGGTGCAAAACCTAACAAAATGTCCATTTGCGGGACAAGGGTCGCCAGAACGAGCTATACGACTATCCTAACGCTGGCAACGTAATTCTGTGGGTTAAAGTATATGTTTACTCGCTCCCAGCTCGGTGCTCGATACTCCTCCCAAGACTAAAACATGCTCAACTCATCAATCAACTCAAATCCCGACCTCGTTGGGTCATCGCATCTCAACTCGTCTCATGTTACTCATTAGTTCATCCAATCAATGCAAACCATCAAACTCAACTCAGGCTCAAACGGTCATTTAGACTCACTCAATTTGACTCATCATGTAATACAAGCAAGATAATCATATATGATGATGTACGTGACTCAATGCAACATGCTTCTCGTGCTCAATCATACTTAATTTACTCAACTCAAATACTCAATCACTTAACTCAAATACCCAATGGCATGCATAAAATTTCATAAAATCGTGCAATTTAGGGTTCATGCTATCAAGTATGAAATACATATGTAAATCTCTTATCAATAATCATGAAATACAACAATTGTCTCATACAATATCAGAAGGATTCATACGAATTACAGAAAATTTGGTAATTGTTTGAAAAATACAAAAACCCAACTCATTGCTTCTCAAAATCGACTCATGTAAAGAAATGGGTGTGTGAACGGACGTAGTTCCACACTCTGGTAAGCCTTACATACCTAGAATTAGAAGAAACAATCGAACCTCAGTCGATCCTCACACTTGAATTGGAAACCCTAGCTTCTTCTCCCTTCTCTAGTGCTCTCTAGAAATTGTAAGTGTGAAGAATGATGAATGTTACACGTAGAGTTTGTTTTAAGGCTTTATTCGAGCCTAAAACGACCAAGGATTTATTTAAATAGAAGTCAAAATGGACAATAATACCCCTTATTAAAACTGTCCTCTGAGTCCATGAGACCCCGTCTACGAGTCGTAGACCATTCTATGAGCCATAAATCACCCCTCGTAGACTAAGTGCCTGAAAATCTGAGTTATTGAAAGCTGGCACGAAACCCCTCTCTACAATCCGTAAAATATTCTACGGGTCGTAAATTCCTCTCGTAAATAGGGGGGTCTTGAAATTTAGGTTACTGGAATTTGTCATGAAACCTCTTCTACGAGTCGTATACCATTTCGTATGTAGGCCTCAGACTTAGAAAATTTTACCAAGTCATCTGGGGTTTCACGAGACCCATTCTACGAGTTGTAAACCTATCTACGAGTCTTAGATGGTTCTCGTGAACCTTCCTCTGCAGCTTTTCTCAGCAACCTCTGCCCATTCACTCCAGATCAGGTAGAAAGAAATTTGGGGGTGTTACAAACATGTCAAAAACATAAATAAAGTAACAAACTCCCACTATAATGGGTGAATCTAGAATCCTTGAGTTTGTACTAATATGCTTAATTGACATAAGATGATTCTAAACTCTTTCCTTAACAAGCAAAAATCTAATGTTAATGTGCCTTGACTTTTAATATTAATAAGCCACACACATATACATAAAGGTGAGCCCATCTCAAGATATCTAACATAACATTACCATTTAGTCTTTGGACAAAAATAATAATTCGTAAGTGGTACTCTTACACACAATTCATAAATATCGATTACTAAAAGTGGCCTAATAATATGTCTTTCTTTGGACCGACATATTACTAGCATGCACTACAAATGTATCACATATTCATAGCTATCATAATCTTGCCAAAATAATTTTCATTTGGGATGATTATTTCGCATAGATATAACATGTTCATATGTTCAAAGTAAATAAAATTTACGCAATAGAGGTTATTTTGGTAACATATTGTATAATCTACTCACTTTTAAACAAGACACATAATTAAGGTGTTCAAATTTAACAAACCCGCTTTTATACTTTCTTGTATAATGTAAAAGGACAAAAAGGAAATACTGCCACTTTATGGAATATTGCCAATTTTCAAGGCAAACTTGAAGGGAAATTCATCTGCAATTTTAACTCCAAAACCAAATCTGGAGAAACTTGTTCTTGTTCCAATCATGAAAAACCCATCATCATGAAAAGTTGCATTAAAAAAATGCAACAACCAAATTTTGCCACTTGAATCTATATATTATTAAAAGGAGAGGACAAAGCCACCATATTAAGCCAAATGGCAGCCTATAAATATGCCAAGTGGCATCTTAGGAAAAAAATTAGTTAGATAAATTATTAGTTAATTTAAATAATAAATTCAATTATAAAAACAATATATATAAATATAAAATATTTTCTACAATTACATTAATTTCAATTATATAAACAAAATATATAAATATACAATATTTACTACAATTAAATCAAATTCAATTATAAAAATAAAATATATAAATATAAAATATTTTCTACAATTAAATTAAAATAATTTTAAAAATTTATATTTAACTAACTTTAAATAAGTATTTAATCAATATATTAACTAACTTTATATAAGTATTTAAGCAATAACGAAAATCTTAAAAAGAACAAATCAATTTTTTTAAATTGATGTCAAACCTTAACTAAATAATATTATATATTAATTGATATTACTATTAATTATTAAATTTACATATTTAAAACTACTGAAAATTTCAATTAACGGATTACACATTATCTATATCAAAACATAAAACATCTATCTTCTATATATTATTAAAAGGAGAGGATAAAACCACCACATTTATCCAAGTGACAGCATATTAAGATGACATATGGCATTTTAGGCTACGTAATTATTTAATTAGTTATTAGTTAATATTTAAAATTTAAAAATTAATTATCATAAAAACTAATTAAACAAAACAAATCCTATATATAAAAATTCACATTAAAAAAAATTTTAGTCATGATTATCTATTTACTTCTTCTTTACCGCAAATAAAATTAATTAAATTTTAATTTGCATGTTAAGTCTTTTTCTCTTTAACAAAATAAATTTAAAACATAAAAAAATACAAACATAAAAATAAAAATATTTTTTATAATATTAAAAAAGAAGAAGAAGCAAAGCGGATTAGTATAGTATACTACTAATTTGCACGTATAGGTCTTTTGCCTTTTAACAAAAAAAGTTTAAAATATAATAAAATGCAAACAAAAATAGTTTTTAACATATTGAAAAAAAAAACTTTAAATATGGTTTTCCTCAAATGTATAACCACCCCTTATTTATGAAGTCTATAATAATGGCAACCACTAACCCATTTAGCCATTTGATTTCTCCAATTTGTCAAAAATATATATTTCTAATCAAGCATAGAACTTTTTTATTTTATTGCATGTTCCAAAAATCTAAAATAATTTCAAAAAATATTTAAGTTATAAGATTATTATTCGAATTACTATTTGAATTATTTTCTAATAATAGACAATTATTAGAAACAATAACTGCAACCTTATTTATTCTTTGTATGTTTTTAAACTTTAAAAAGAAAAACATAAAAGGCACAAAAATAGATTTATTTTTTAAAAAAAAGGTAAACTAATACATGCACGTCTATAACCCCTATTATAGAACTAATTCACATAAACACAATTTTACACACGAAAATAGTATCTTAATTCCTTCTTTGATCTCCTTTTGGACTTTGTCTTTTAACATTGCATTTATCTAAATAAATATCTGAAATATCTTTTTTTTTAAATGAGAAAATAATTAAATTTAAATTCAAATTTTAAAAGATGAATAACTAATTCTATCTCTAAAAACCGCTTAACCCCATAACCCACGTATTATAAAAATAAAGATTGTCTTAACTCCATATTGCTCTTTTGCTTCGCATGGTGCTCTTATGATTTCAAGACTTTCTTTTTCTAATCTCTTTGTTTTTTGCCATGAATCTTCATGATTTGAAGTGATAAGTTAGAATATTCATTATATATGGTGCATACCTACTAAGTTTGGATTACTATTCGTTCTCTTCTTCTTCTTTTTTGAACACTTGCACATGTATATGTTTTCCTTTTTCTTGATTTAGAATTATTATTATTATTCAATTGAGGAATGACTATTTCATTGATAATTATGTATTACTTAATTATGATTATCTTACTTCATTTTTTAGTAACTAATTAATACGTTGATGTTGGAAATCTTTGTGATAGTTAACACTAGCTTTTAGTGTTGAATTTTTTACAATTTATATACTATTCAAATTTAACAGTAGTATCTATATATGTATAGTATTGTTTGAATTTTTTTTTTTTTTTTTTGCACAAATATAACACACAACACACAATGAAATCCACATAAATTCTCTAAAGAAATCAATTGATTTAGATATAATTTTGGTGTAAACTATTTGTTTTTTTAAACATTTGCTACTTCTTATTTTCTTAAAAAAAAAAAAATGAGAATGACGTCCTAGACAAAACGAGGTGCTGGCCATTCGTTTAATATATCAATTTTAGATATAATTTATTATTATTTTTGTCAAATAACTACTTGACTGTAGAAATTATTATTTTTCTTTACAGGTACTTTTAGTGTTCTTATAACTAATTCACATTATTTTTGAAAAATTTAACATTCTAAATTATATGTAAATGATAAAATTCCTTCTTCCTTATTCTTAATATAAATATTTGTATTATCAAGACTAGAAAGTTATTATAGTTGTAGTATAAAAAATATATTATAAATGAAAGAAATTATAAAAGTTATTAATTTATTTAAAATTCAAAATATGAAAGAAAATATTGAATGTATAATTCAAATACTAATTGTTTTTTTTATTTAAAAGAATAAATAATTAGGTAGCTTTAGATATTGTGAAGAAGTGGGTGTACATTGAGCAGTTTTAAATTGACAAATTTAGATTGGAATATTAATTAGTAAAAAATTATTATTTCTTAAAGAAAAAAAAGCAATATATTATAAATTTGTATGTTGCAAAATAGTGTCACATTTTATTGTTAAAATAATTCTCAACATTTCAATTTGATTATTTTGTAAAAACCAATTATCTCCAAAATATAATTTTAATTTATTAAATAATTATGAAAAAAATGTTAAATAACACTGTCAAAAACAAAAAATAATAAAAGAAGACTAAAAGATTACCACTACCCTCATTTTTCACATTTCTCTTCTTAAAGATGATTAAATTCTTACTCATAAAATTGTTTATTTTACCGCAATTTTGCTGTTCTAAGTGACAATATCTATGAAAATCAAAAAATGTCATGACAAAATTATATAAACAAAATAACAATCCATAAAGTAGAAAATATTGATAAAGAAATAGTTAAAAATATATAGGTTAAATTTTTTTAAAAAAAGGATAAAGATCAAGAAAAAACAACAACTAACCCAAAATCATCCCTAAAACTCCTCACCAACTTATTTATGTTATTATCCCAATCTTTGAAAACTCAATTATATATTTTAATCTTATGCCTATATAACTGCAAATGCAAAAGTGTCATATAAACATCACAAAAAAAAACTACATTTGATTTTAAAAAAAAAATTAAATATTTCAAATATGTTTTTTGTAAAAATAAAATAAAAGATCATCGATAAAAATATTTTCAAACTATCGATTTTTAAAAAGAATATATTAAAATACTTTTTATGAGTACTCATCAAATTAGGTTAATAAATGCAAACTTCGGATAGAAAACATTCCCGTTATATTTATTAATTTTAATATATATGCAATTTTGCTATCATATCATAAAATATGTGTATTGTAAGTCAATTTTAATGTATTTTGGTAGCAACTACTTCAATATGAATTTTAAAGACTATAATGTATTTTTTTTTAAAAATTTTACGATCTTGATATTGTTTTATGTCATTTATTTTAATTTAAAATATAGATGACAATTTGAATACAAAAGTCGACAAAATAAGCAGGTATTTTGAGGGATGTCATTCTTAAAAAAAAATGAATTCTTTGTAGTTCTAAATTGTAACTATAAAAATATTAAATTTATCAAAATTATTTTACATGTAGAGATAAAATTTACAAAAATTATATATACATATTTAATTTGTAACAATTGTTACATAAATTGAAACAACAAAAAGATAAAGTTTATTTTTAAAAACTTTTTAGATAAAATACAATTTCATCAAAATTCGACAAATCCTGAAGTTGAATTCATTTATAACAGACGTACTTCTATAAGAGTTTTTTTAACACCCATAAAAGTCCTTCTACGAATCTTGGTTAATTTAAATTAAACTAAATACAAAATATAATTTTCTAATTCTCAATTTAAATAAATAAATAATTTTGCAACATTAAAAATTAAATTGTATACCCAAATAAGTTTTTGAAATTCACAATTTAAAATAAATATTATTCTTTTGATTTTGAAAATGAACTGGGAGTTATATAACTTCCATAATCCCATTACACTAAATATGGTTTTTATATTTCTCAATATAAAAAATAAATAAATAATTTTTATTCTACAAATAAAATTGTTAACCTAAATATTTTTTCTAAAGACACAATTTTTTTTAAAAAATTGATCTTTAATAATTTGTCAAAAAATGTTTATCCAATTTAATGTGGATTTTTATAACTTCCCATCACATTTTCAACCGAAGGGGAGTTTTATAACTTCCCATGATATTAATTACATTTTCAAAATTCTCTATTTAAATAAATAAATAATTTTTATTCAGAAAAAAAAGTGCACCTAAATACATTTTCAAAAGTCAAAATAGATTTTAAAACTAAATTTTTCGTGCAAATTTTCATTTTCATTCTTAAACTAATTAGTGAACTTAGTTGATATCTAAAATTTAAAAACTGCGCACCTAAGAAATTAAATTTAACAATACAAACTTAACAAAAAACTACTAAATAGCTTAGTACTTATTTTAATGGTTTATACTGATTGCCAAATAAAATTACATAATATAGTTTATATTTTAAAATTTTAATATAACTTTTGTACACAATCTAAGTATGATATATGAAAAAAAAATATACAAAAATTTTTAAATAAAAAAAACATGACCACATAAATAGGAATTTTAAAACTTCCCATAAATATTATACATAAAAACAAATGGAAATAATTTAATATTAAAAAACTGTCTGTCCAATTACATTTTCAACCGTCATAATTTGAAAATCACATCAATCTTTATCTCTTTAGAAAAACAAAAATGTTTATCCAATTTAATAGGGAGTTTGGTAACTTCCCATCACTTTTCCAAGTAAATGGGAAGTTTATAACTCCTCATCATATTAATTACGAGTCAACTTTTCAAAATAACTAAATAAATAATTTTTATTATAAAAAAAATGTGAATCTAAACACCTTTTAAAAAAGTTATATAATATTTTAAAAACAAAAACTTTATTATTAATATATTTGGCAATCAATTTAAACTTTTTAAATAATAACTAATTTATTTATTATATTTTTAACTTCATATTTTAAATTTTAATATTTTGGGTATTTAGTTTTAACTTTTCATACATTAACAAACGTAACTAATTAATTATCTGGAAATATTTTAATTTAAGAAAAATAATAACAATTAAATATACTTAAATAGATTCGTATGAATTAGTTGATATCTTAATGAAATAGTTTATTTATTATGCATAACTTTTTAAATTATTAATTCAAATTTAAAACTTTTCCATTTTTTTGTAGAAATTTTATACTACTTAAAACTCTTATTTATTTGGTTACACATTTTATTGATTAAAATAATATGCTACATACGGTTTCAAAATTCTCCTTATAAATACATAAATAAATTTTATTCAGAAAAAAAATGTTAACCTAATTATTTTTTCAAAAGACACCATTTAAAAAAAATAATTTTTAATTTGAAAAAATAAATGTTTATCCAATTAATGGGGGAATTTATAACTTCCCATTACATTTCCAGGTAAATGGGGAGTTTTATAACTTCCCATTGTAGTAAATAAATCATTTATAATTCTCAATTTAAATAAATAAATAATTTTTGTCCAGATAAAATTTACAGCTAAATACATTTTCAACCGTCACAATATATTTTTAAAACATAAATTCTAATATTAATATAATTGGCAATCAATTTAAACTTTTAAAATAGTGGCTAATTTATTTATTATATTTTTAACTTCATATTTCATAATTTTTAATTAAAATATTTTGGGCATTTAGTTTTATACATTAACAAAGTTATCTTATTGATTATCTGTCAATATTTATTTTTGAAAAATAAAAAAATTTAATGATAGTTACTTAGATTCTTATAAAATTAGTTGAGGTCTTAATGAAATAATTTCTTTAGTATGCATATCTTTTAAATAATAATTCAAATTTCAAAAATTTTCATTTTATTTATAAGATAAATTTTATCCTAATTAAAACTCCTTTTTAATTGGAATCAAGTTTTAGTAAGTGCAATACATTAGTTTTCCCAACATACATTAAACTGTATTAAAAAATAAATAATAATTAAGCTGCATAATTTATACTAAAAACACTTTCAAAACTATACTAGAAGTATTCTTATAAGATGATTACGTAAAACACTTTTATAATTGTAATGAAAGTACATTTATAATGATAAAGAAAATATTTTCACAAATGTAATAAAAGTAACCTTCCAATAAGAAAGAAAAATACTTTTACAAAATTTTTATAAAGTATAATTGCACAACGATCATAAATTTATTATATAAAATTTACTAAAATAGTTTTGCAACACAATAAGATAAAAAGCTTTTAAATTTATATCAAAAATATCCCGACAACATCAGAAGGAAAACATTTTATAAAATATGACGAAAAAACCTTCAAAACATAATTATCTATTTAATCTTATTTGTGTTTATTAAAACAATAAATGCATTATATATTGAAGTCTGTTCTCTTTTCAGACAATATTTTTGTATATGTTATTCTACATAAATATGATTAATACTATTATACATACACTTTTTATTTAGAAATTAATCTAACCTATTCATGGATAAATTATGTAATTTTTTTAAATTGTGAAGTTTGATTGATATAATTTTCTTGGTGACATTGGTTTTGACATTTTATTTTAATATAATAAAGATGTCTGAATTATATGATATGCTCTTCATTTTGATAATTTAATCATGATATTCTAAAATAAGTTTAGAATGTATTATGCTGTAGACTTCACATAATTATATTTTGTTTGACCAAATATATAGGTTGTCATTAGATTTTTAAAGATATTTTGTCTTATAAATAATGCTTATGAAGTAAGTTTTTGGTGTTACCAATATCTTTAATTTTTACTTATGAACACTATTTATTAATTTTATAGACTCAAAATTTTCCGCGCAACGCGCGGGTACGAATACTAGTTATACATAAAAAGAAAACATTCAAAACTTAACAGAGAAGAAAAAAGAGACTTTCTTAGAATGGCGCATACAGAGGACACTATATGCTATCCCATATAAAGAAGAAACTCTCACAGAAAATTAAAATATTCAATGGAAGATATTCTTCAACCAAAAAAAAAATACATATACAGTGTCTTCCCCAAAAATCTTGGCAGGATTAATAAACATGGTCCTTTAAAATAAATTCCAAAAAATTATTCAAAATTGGCAGAAATTTCCCCATCATCATCCCCCAAAGCATACTCTACAGAAACAACTCTGTCAAGGATCTCACTCATGTGTGTACGTACACTCCAAGGGGCATCTTCCTTGTTCAAATTGCAATTTCGATGTATTCGAACATTAAGGATATCTTTTCATATTCTTCGAATTAATCACAAAATATAATATTAAACTCATCTAATGATCTAACTAGACCTTGCGCTTGTTGAAAAACTTAAAGAAATCTATCTAGGATCACAAGTAAATCATTAGACAGGAATTTACATTCATAAGTATTAAAAGGATACTAATCTTTTTTCATTGCAAAAATCTTGATTTAAGAAGATAAGATCTTGATGTGCTCTTAATCTATTTTTTCTCATAGATTGGGTTAAAGAAAGAGTGTGGTATCTGACTTAAAGACCAGATCTTTATATAATAAAATTTGTTTAGTATTTTTTCAGATGTAAACATGCATTTTCAGGTTTAAAAGGTACCTTTTAATGAGTCTCCATCAAATTTGAAAAAAAGGTCCATAAGTTTTAAAGTTATCTAAATTAAACCCATAAAATAAATATTTAATCTTAAAGCCCAAAACTTTAATACTTTATTAGATTATACAATAGCTTACTTTAATAATGATATATCTACATATAATATATTAATATATGAGTCCATAAAATAAAAAAAAATTCCTAATGTTTCCAACCAAACAGGGAGTACGATCTATTATGACATGGGAAAACTGGCACGGGCCAAACGAAACAAAATAAGATACAATACTGTCATCCGTGTGCATTACCCTTTTTCTAAAAAAAAATTGTGTAAAAAAAATCTGGATGTTTTGTTATAAAATACGTATGAATTTATGGTACAGTGTTCCATTTTTAACTTAAACTAAAAGTTCTATCTTCTAATTGAATTTGAAATTTAAAATTAAAATTAAAATTCTATTCAGTAGTGAAAACAGGGTTCTAGTAGACACATAAATACATGTTAATTTCATATCAAAACTTAAAATTTGAACTCCAAACCAGACACCTACTCAAATGCATGAACAACATAGGGGGTAAGACATAAGGAGAAGGTTAAAGTCACACATTGGTGGGCGAATAAATTGATGATCTACTTATATAAATTTGAATAATTTCTTTCACATTATTTTTAAAAAATATATATATTTTATTTTGAAAAGGAGAAGAGGGAGAAAAAGAAGAGATAAGGAGACAGAGATAGATGGGTGGGTGCATGCGTGAAGGTGGTTAATTGCAACTAAACAACTAGGCCTATCATCTCTTGTTTCACTAATCTTATGTTTCATCATAAAATGACAAATTAACATTGCCCCCTCTTAACCAACATCTCTCTCTATTCCAACCACTTTATTACTCTAATATTAGCTACTCTTTCCGTCTCAATTTATGTGATATCTTTTGAATTTTGAGATTCAAATCAATCTATTTTTTACTATAAAATTTTCATGTATTTTTTAATTATTTTGAGTTATTAATTATTGTGACATATAGTACTCCTTACGTAGTTTTAAAATATATAAATTTTATTTCAAAAAAATTGAAGATTCCACGCACAACTTCTTGGTCAAACTTAAACTATTTGACTCTCAAAAAGTGAAAAGTGTCACATAAATTGAGACAAAAAAAGTATTATATTCTAAAAACCACATTTAAGAATTTTGTTTACTCTAGTATTACGTATATTTATTTGAAGTATCAAGTATCTATAGAGATTGTTTTAATATTTTCATAACATGCATATATAGCCCAAAGAAAAGGAGAAGTATTTGTTAGAGCGGGTAAAAGTTTCACGCATTAATTGAAGAACAGACATGATTTGCTTATATAAATTTGGACAATCTTTCCCTGATGAATTTATTTGCGAGGTTTGTATTAAACGCTCAAGTATCATATCTACCAAATTAAAACTGCAAAAGTACATAACTATCTTATTTTTATAACTATATAGTAGAAAAATGCATGAATGCTAAGTACACATAATAAAAGAATGTAATATATATAAAGAAGCTAACGTACTTTGTATCATTTCTTTTTAAAGAAGTGAAGAAAGTTACTTAAAGAAGTGTGAAAAGTGACATAAAAGTTGGATGTCAGTTGTATATCTATTTATCAAAGTTACTTTAATATTTTCTTTGAGTAACAATATTTTCTCTATATGAATGATATTGAAGGACAATATGAACAGTCCATGTCTCTCACTAGCTTTTCCGCCTCCTAAATTATATTTCACTCCGAAAAAAGATAGAGGGTGTATCCGGTAAATTTCTTTATTTGTTTTCGCATGATATTTAGTGATGACAAAGAGACGAGACGGGTGCAGAGTGAATTGAATTGAAGTAAGTATTTTAAAATTATTGTGGGGTTGGATGAGTTGCGAGTTTAAAGAACCAAATAGGAATTCGTAGAAAATTTAATCTTTATAATTAGTAAAAATCAAATATATAAACTTTTTATATTAAACATTGACTTTAATTTTAATTTCTTTTCTAAAATTTAAACTAGACATGTCCGTTGTTGTTCCATATCTAGCTTATTCTGCTTATGAGTTTTTGTGACAAGGGTTTCCAAAAAACAACCTCTATGAGGTAGTGATAAGGTCTGCGTACATTTTACCCTCCCACTACTAGAAATTTGATCTATTGCCACGGTTCAAAATCCGTTGGTATAGGCCAAAAAACCGTGGGCATAGGTTATAGCCACGGTTTAGAGAGGCGCCACAACTGATTGCGTGGCAATAGAGCTATTGTCACGGTTCATCCCGACGATTTCTATAACCGTCGCAAAAGGGTATCTGTGGGGACGGTTTCCGTTAGAATTAATTGGCTACGGTTTGTACTATATTAGTACGGTTTGGAACCGTCTCAAAAAGTTTATATCCACGGTTCTACAACCGTAGCAATAGATCTATATTAGTACGGTTTGGAACCGTCGCAAAAAGTTTATATCCACGGTTCTACAACCGTAGCAATAGATAACCCTATTGCTACGGCTATATATCTATTGCTACGGTTGTTGCTTTAGGTATTTTGCCAAAGCTTTTACCACGGTTGTAAAAATGCACGATGACCCATGTAACACATCTTACGACTGTGTTTGAGATATTGGGAACAAGTATTATGATTGCAAGTGGGACATGCCCATCTCCCCTTGGTGCTCCATCCCGAAAGCATTGCCAATGCTGGAAAATCACTAACTGTCCATAGTAAAGCTGCACGCAACATAAATGTTTGGTTAGCTACAACATCATATGTCTTCACTCCCACTACCCATAGTTCTTTCAACTCCTCAATCAGTGGTTGTAAGTATACATCAATATCATTTCCGGGTGACGATGGACCTGGAATAATCATTGACAACATTATGTACTCTGACTTCATACAAATCCATGGTGATAAATTGTAATTCATTAACATAACCGGCCATGTGCTGTGGGAAATGCTCATAGTTCGAAATGGATTGAATCCGTCACTTGAAAGACCCAATCTAATATTACGAGCATCATTAGCAAAGTCAGGGTGAAGGGAATCAAAATCCTTCCAAGCTTCTCCATCAGCAGGATGTCTTAGATTTCCATCTTTGGGTCGCTCGGTATCATGCCATCTCATAGCTATAGATGTTTCAGAACACATGAATATTCTCTGAAGCCTAGGCTTTAAAGGAAAGTACCTCAAAACCTTCACCGGGATTTTAGTGACCTTACTTGTTAAGTCATTCCGAACATTCTTCCATCTAGAAGATCCACACACAGAGCAATTATCTAACTTTGCATTGTCTTTCCAAAATAACATGCAATCATTAGCACATGCATGAATTTTCTGATAATTAAGACCCAAATCTTCTATCACCTTTTTTGCCTTGTAAAAAGACTCAGGTATCTGAGCAAGTGGAAATGCCTCTTTTATCAAGTCTAACAAGTCTGAAAAGGCAACATCACTCAATTTGTGAATGCATTTTAACAAGTACAATCGGATGGTGAAACTCAACTTAGAAAAATTTTTACACCCCGGGTAAAGCTCTTGTTTTCCATCCTCTACTATTTTAAAGAATTTTTTAGCATCTTCAAATGGTCCCTCTTGAACACCCTCATGTCTTAGGTGATCTTCTACATTTTGGAAAGTATCATGAAGTAGTTTACCAAAATCATCATGCATGTTTGAAGTTTCATCATCATTGCTTGGTTGTGGCATATTTCTTGAGGAAAAACCTTCTCCATGGAAAACCCATTTGATGTATCCATGAACAAATCCATGACAAATCAAATGATCCTCCACTACATTTCGACAATGCCAATTACGATTAAAGCACTTCTTACAAGGACACAATATTTCATTTCCTTGGGAAGCTTGTTCAAATGCCTTATCAAGAAAATTATTAACTCCATGAATATATTCATCGGTAGATCTTGGGAGATCCATCCAACTTTTATCTCCTATATCCATTTAATATCCTACGTACATGACCAAAATAGTATAGGCAATGAATTAATCAAAACATAAATAAGTAAGTAATGCACAAATTAGGATGATTGATACAACAACAATATAATTTTTATGTAGTCACAAAAAAAAACCTAAACAGAGAGATGAGGCATTCAATACTTAAGTTTCATCCTTGCAAAGAACTATCTACCAGATCTTTCATGTTTACAAGTCGAACAAAGGACTATATACATACCAGATCTTTCATTTGAGACAAATTAACTTACATTTCATCAAACATATAATAATCAAGTCATAAATCACAACAACGGAGATGCAGGGAAACAAATGGTTAAACAAAAAACTTAAGATCAGATATACACTTAGCAAATTTCAGCACGTGCCACTAAATCAACAAACACAAAGACTTCAACAATAACGTAAAATCAGCTAAATATAGTCAACAACATATAATATAACATAAACCAACATATATTGAAGAATCTGAAACAACTAACTAAGAATAGACTTGCTTTCAAAGAATCAACAGACAAATTTGAAAAAATAGAGACTAACATCAGCAATTTGTTTGAAGTATCAACGAAATTGTTTGAATATTGGGTTTCTGCCTTACATAAACCCCTCAACTTAAAATATCAACTCAATTTGTGAATGTAGTCTCCATTTTTTCAAAACCCTTTACTGGAATTTCTGAAACCCAGTTGTTATTCTTTAGAAATTTTCAAAACCCTTTAATGGAATTTGTGATTTTGAACATATATAGTACATGCACTACAAATTAGAGATTGTGGGAGCTCAGAAAACAAGAAATACAAAGAGAAATAAAAAAAAAACCTACCACTGGATGAACAGCTCTAAAACTTCCGATGAACACCAACCGGGCGGATGAACAACTTCTGTGGAGCAGATAGACGATGCGGACTGAATCTTCCAACAAGATGAAGAAGTTTGTGGGAGAAACCCCTGTCTCTCTCCGATTCTTAGGGCGTACCTCTGTTTCTCTGTCTCTCTAGCCGTACCTCTGTCTCTCTGGGATTCTTAGGGCGGCAAGCTCTTAGCCGTAGAGGAGCTTAGAGCGCTTAGAAGAGCTTAGGGCGCTTAGAGCTCCATAGAAGAGCTTTTTCTCAGATTCTTAGAGCTCCTTAAGGGAAATAGGTTTCTCAGATTTTTAGGAGTTAGAGGGAAATAGTTGAGCTTTTTCTCAACTAGAGGGAAATATTATAATTTTTGGAGTGAAAATTTTAACTTTCGCGGGATTTTTATTTTTTCCCTAAAATAAGCGTCACCATAGGTATTATATTGCCACGGTTAAAATAACCGTCTCAATACGAACTCTATAGCGACGGTTTCTGTGCTAATACCACGCTTTATTTTAATAATTGTCCTACTACATCAAAATATATATTGCCACGGTTAAAACCGTTGCAATAATTACTATATTGGGACGGTTCTTTAACCGTGACAAAAGAACCGTGGCAATATACCAAATTTCTAGTAGTGTCCCCAAACCCTACTGGTGGGATTCCACTGGGTATATTGTTGTTGTTATTTTGTTAAACTAGACATGTCCAGTAAATTATTAGTGGTTGAAATGTCAATTAAAAACTTTTAATTAACGATTAAGAAACAATAGTTGAAATGCCAACTAGAAATAGTTAATTAGTTGTTGAAAGGTTAATTAGCGAAAATAATTATGAAATTTATTTGTCGTATTTTCACTAAAAAGTTAATTTCATCATTTTTAAGAATTTACTTATTTATAAAATTTTGATCAATTAAATATAAAATTTTTAAAAATGCTTTCTACCTCAGCAAGCACGCCATGAGACTATAAGATACGGGTTAAATTTTATTTGCACCTGATGCATACCAACTCAATATAGGCATGCATGCTATGTGTTTGAATGCAGAAATCATTTTATTTAATTTTAACTAATTTAAACTAAATTACTTAATCATAAAAAATTACATTTAATGTGTTTATCCAATGTGGATAAGTTGTTACCTTGAGATACACCAATGTGTATCTTATCATACTTTGTGATTATTTATAACTGTATTATTATCCTATAATTTCATATTACATCAATTTCTCTTCAATAAATAAATAAATATATGGCTTCCCACTCATCAGTAGGGTTGAGTCTCCCATTTATGCTAATTTCAGTGGGAAATTTAATCACTTTTTTCTCTCTTTATGCCTCCCATTTTTTCTCAAATAATCATTCAATATTAGATTCACTTTAATATGAATATTATTTGACTTGACACAATTTTTTTAAAAAAATTCTAAAATGTATAATCTAAAATATTCTTTAATAATATATATGGCTATAAATCATTAGTTTGCCACTACCAACTTATCATATATTCTTCCCAAAAAGAATGTATATTTATTTACTTACTTATATGGTATACATCTTAATATGTCAGTACATATGTGTATTTAATTATTTTTTTCATGAATCAAATGTGCAAGTTTTTTCCACAATGAATTTTAGGTAGCACTTAAATCTTAACTCAATATGGCTTGGCTTATCTGTTATAGTATCATGTAGAAGTGCACGATTATATTTGATTTGATACTTAAACTGTTGAAAAACTAACACATTTTTAATTAATTAGTTATAGTATGGTATAGTCTATTGTCTCTTTTTATGTTTTTCCTCACCTTAAGAATTATTGAAAATATGAAGAGATAAGTGTAAAAAATATATTTGAATTATTCTCTTTTTTTGAGTTTTATATCTAAAGTATTGGAAGTGTGAGTTTCATACCTAAACAATTCTTTATTAGTTTGAAAAACACACCTCTGTCTTTTATTTCATTCTCGTCATGGTGTGTGTACTACACTCTCTCTTAATTTTTTAAAATGTCACATCACACTCCACATTAACAAAACATTCTACCTTGGCAAAAAAATAAATAAATTATAGTATAAGTTAAAAATTAAATATTAAACTATTATTATTTCAAAAAGAATATTATAAAATAAAATATAAAATATTTTTCTTACCCCACCCCACCACTTCCTCTCACCGTACCCCTCGAATAAACCAATGTTTTTTTAAAAAAAAATTGTAATTTTTTAAAAATTCTTACTTCATCTCCCTCTTAAAATAATAATTTAGATATTATTTTAATTTTTTTAGAAAAAATAATTCTATGCTACCCACCTAATCCTCCGCTTTTATTTTTTAGTTATTTTTTATTTATCCAAGAGTTTTTTTAAAATAATTTTTTATTTCTGTTATATTCGATAAACAAGTAAAAAATATTTTTCTAAAAATATGTACACATATCTATAAAAAAAGATTAAAAAATATTAGGAGCGGAGGGTTAGATGCAAGTGGATAGAATTGTTTTTTTAGGTAGGAGTGGAGTAGGCTGAAGTTTGAACTTTTAAAAAAAATTTTATAAAAGAGATTCAAAAAAATAAAAAGGCGGGGATTGTTGGCGGGTGGGTAGAGGGTACGCGGGAGTGTGGACGGTGGAGTAGGCTGAAGTTTAAATATTATCTTTTTATAAACAATTATTTAAAAAAATAATATATTTTTAGAAGAATATTTATAATTAATATTTTACTTTTAATTAATATAAATAATTTATTTAATTTTTGTCAATGTGGCATGTCATGTGGCAAGGTTTTCTCCAATAAAGAGAAAGAGAGTTGCACACACCACTGAAGGTATATTTTTCAAACCAATAGGTGATAGTTTAGATATGAAACTCACACTCCGACAAGTTTAAATATAAAATTTAAAAAAATAGATAGTTTAAATGTGTTTTTTATTCTTATTTCAAATATGAACGAAGGAAGTGCATAATTAATCCCAATGTGCGTCCTAAATTTTGAAGACTGTTCATTAAAGAATTAATTAAGCACAATGAAAGATTCATGATGAGTGGATTTGGCTGTTAATTTTCTGTAAGAACTCAAATTAAAGTGCACGACCGGAAAACAAGGAAAGGATTAGAGGAATCTAAGGTAAATGATTAAGGTAAGATACATCTGGTCGTAATACAAAAATGGCCCTTTTTACTATTTGGCCCAAAAATGTTGTCCCAAATTTGATTAAAAAGGTACAAGGACAATACTAACCTTTCTCTTTCATAGTAAAGTATTTGTATTTTTCAAAAATTACCATTCAATTGTAACACTAATTATAAGACATGAAATATGAAAGTCCTATCATTTATCTTGACTCAAAAGTCTTAACAAAATGGGGTTAAAAAATTATAAATACGACAAAGTCAAAATAATATTACCATTTTTTTTTCAAAATAAGTAAAATTTTCTACTAATAATATTTGGTACATTTTTTTAAAAAAAATTGCAGGAGAGGGTTAAGGAAAAAGGCCAAAAATGGTTAAAAGAAAAGAAAAAAAAAAGGTCAAAATAAATATAGCCAAAAAATTCTTAAAACATTGGTGAAAATTTTATATTCCTAGTATTTGGTACTAAAATTATAATTCTTAATTCTTTTTAAATTATATTAAAAGTCTTAACATTTAAATCTTTCCTTGTTATTTAAAAATTGAAAGAATTTTAAATTTATATCTCATGATAAATGTCTATAATAATTCTTCAGCCTCTTCTTTGTTCATAATCTACTACTACTAAACATCTATTAAGAAGGGTAATGTGGTAAATTGTCTGTCAATCATTATTTTCTTAATGAGTGTGCTAAGTCCGAATATGAAAAATAAAAATAAATTGAGGGAGTAGATCTCTAGTCATAACTTTCTTAAGTAGTGTGTCATGTCAAGAAAAATCAAATAATATGAAATAGAATATGAAATAAATAGTTAATATTAAGTGTAAAATAGGAAAATAGTTACCCAAAAAAAAAAAGTTTTTGATATACTGAAAGGACAGCTAATTTTTTTTTTAACATAATTAACAAATAAACGTGAATGAAAGAGTTATTAATTAAACTATAAACACCAAACAGAAGAATCAATAAATTAACGTATTTTTCTAAGTAAAAATATTTAGAATCTTATATAGTAAGGAGTTAATTCCATTATATATATTTTTTCAATTTATAAAAATATTTTAAATTTAATGAAATTCGAATATATCTCAAAATATTCATCATGTTTTAATTTTGAATAAATTATTCAACATCCCGATATATAAGTCTTTAAGACATTATGTGAAGTGATCTATCTGTGCTTTCACTTTCTACCCACTGCTACTATCATCGACATGACGTTCAACTTCGAAATTGAAAAGGAGACCGCGTTTATTTATTTTTTTTTAAAAAAAAATCAGAAGTAATTTGGTTAATTTTTGAACTTAAATTAATTTAATTATTATTTTAAAATTTTAATTTAAATATTTGAAAATTATACAAAAAATATTATAAGTGCAATCATTCTCACATCAAAATGATTAGTGAAAACATCTTAAAATGTTATTACTATTATTATTTTATAAACATTTTAAAATGTTAGTTAAAAATGCAGTTTGCCTTTCTAGAAATGACAAGTAAAGGTAACTAGGAATATTTAATTTGGTGCGAGTAAGTTTAAAGAAATTCGAGACCATTTAAGGGTTTGATTATAAGATTTAACATCTTTTTGTTTTAAATGAAAATAAGATATTTGCTCCATATGTTAAAGAACACTAATCATTGAATCTACCAACCATTAATCCCAGTGTTTAGTATACTAATTAAGAATCTCATTTAACGTACATCCAAAGTTTCAACAACATAGAGAATTTGGTCCTCAATATTCTATATAAACTCAATCTAAGCTTTCAATTTCCTTACAATATATTACACCCAAAGAGGGGGGGAAAGAGAGTAATTGATTGTAAGATGATAGGTGCAAATGATTTTTACAAAGTAATGTGTGCAATGGTTCCATTATACTTTGCTATGGTAGTGGCATATGGTTCAGTGAAATGGTGGAAGATATTCTCGCCGGAGCAATGCTCCGGTATCAACCGTTTCGTGGCGGTATTCGCCGTTCCGGTGCTATCCTTCCACTTCATCTCTCAAAACAATCCATACCAAATGGACACGAAATTCATATTGGCTGATACTTTGTCAAAGATTTTGGTTCTTGTGTTGCTATCATTTTGGGCCATTTGTAAAGGGCAGTTGGATTGGCTTATTACTCTCTTCTCTGTTTCAACTTTGCCTAACACTTTGGTTATGGGCATTCCTTTGCTTAATGCCATGTACGGAGATTTCACTCAAAGCCTCATGGTTCAACTTGTTGTCCTTCAATGCATTATATGGTATTAATCTACCTCCACTCCATTTATATGTTCTTTACCTCTTTTATTTTGAAGTGTGTGATCATTTCTTTTTACTAGCTAGTCTAAACCATTTTGGAGTAGTACATTTAATTTGTCCAATAATGCTAACTATCTTCATTTTGTATCCTTTTATTCATTCCCTAGTTTAAAAGTGTTGATTAGTAAGAAAAACTTCAATTAGTAACATTATATTCCAAATTTTTTTGGTGGTTTCAATCATGCAGGTATACTTTACTATTGTTCTTGTTTGAGTATAGAGCCGCCACCATATTAATCAAAAATCAATTCCCCGGCAATGTTGCTGCGGCCATAACCAAATTCGAGATCGACAACGACGTCATCTCACTGGATGGCCGCAGCCCACTTTGTACGGAATCAGAAATCGACGGTAACGGGCGTATCCACGTCCGTATCCGTCGATCGACGTCATCTGCACCGGAGTCAGCGTTCTCATCCTCTATAGGAATCACCCCCAGGGCATCAAATCTCTCCAATGCTGAGATTTTCTCCGTTCACACCCCTTTACAAGATATCCCGTTCGGGCATGGAGACCTGGGCATCGGGTTTCGTGCAGCGAGTCCTCGGTTGTCAGGGGGCTATGCGTCTTCGGATGCATACTCGCTGCAGCCGACGCCTAGAGCGTCGAATTTCAACGAAATGGATCTGACTACAAGTGGGAATACCCCAATGTGGGTGATGTCCCCAGTGGCGGGGAAAGTGTTGAGGCAAGCGTCGCCAGGGAAGTCATGTCTAAATGGAGAGAGACACGATGTTGGAGGTACGTTATCGGCCGTCCTGTCAAACTTACTTTGTTTTGGTCTCGTCTGGCGTTGGCATTCTTGTTTTATTGGAATCATGCGCAGTGGTGGTTTTTGGTTGTTTCTTATTGGATAATTGTTTCGCATAATCAAAAGAATAATAGTAGAAAATAGATTTTTGATTATGCCAAACTACTCAACTAGCTAGGAAATGTAAAGTAGTTAAAATCTCATGACATGAAGGATAAATATAACAAAAAGTCCCAACAATTTGAACCATGCATGCTGATGCATATATTTGTTTTGGAAAAAGAGTGTCGTTGAGGTATTTTTAAATCAAGAATGAAGGGTTCCTTTGACTGGGCAAAGTATATAACACATAGATAGGTTGCTTTCTCATTTGCATGCCCTAGAATAAAGTGTATCCGTAGATTCTCACATGTTGTCTCGTTTTCACTCGTATTATCCTACTCTCATCTGTCTACCAGACATATCACCTCTGACCTGTCCTATCAATACAACAAACTGCCTCATTCTTAGTAATGAGTCCAAAATCTTCAATAAATTCGACCTGTCAAAGTATTATACACCTTTTATTGAATTATTCCAAAGTGAATTTGTACATTGTTTCAATATATTTGTAAATAGGAATACTATTCCTATTTGTAAATAGGAATAGTATTTGGACATGAAATTTAAGATAGAAAGTAAATATTTAAAAAAAATTTAGTCTAAAACAATCTTGAAACAGGTGTTTATACAGCTATAAAAGTATAAATTATGTCATGATTAATGAAATACTGATCAGTACAAGGAAAACGTCGCCTACAGGTTAATGACATAAAAAGGCATAAAAAGTAGTATAAAATATCTCGCTAAAAATAGAATAATAAAATCAAATTATCTTAAATGTAAAAAAGTAATATTCTTTTTTGAGACAAGTAAGAATAATAACTAAACAAGTCCTAGTTAGTCTTGATGAGCTTTGTGATAGACCATATTTATAAGCTTGGTTCCAAGAACACTTATATTGTTGGTTAATTTTTTTCTTTGTTGCTAAATGTTACGAAAATATTTTCAATTAAATTAGTAATTCATTAAAACATTGAGTTAATAATACTAATGATAAAAGAATCTGAGGCCTCTTCTATTGAGAAGTATTTTCATGTGCCACTTTTCCTTCTATTTTCAAAAAAAAAGTGGAAAGTGAATTGAGAAGAAGAATTAGTGAAATAAGTTGGTCTTAAATGGGGAAAATAATAATTGGAGCAAACTTCAACA
Organism: Solanum rostratum; assembly: GCA_029948455.1. Classification (NCBI taxonomy): domain Eukaryota; kingdom Viridiplantae; phylum Streptophyta; class Magnoliopsida; order Solanales; family Solanaceae; genus Solanum; species Solanum rostratum. The sequence goes on along the minus strand of CM057047.1, from coordinate 56,601,380 downwards.
TATATAGACAATATCATTACTTTAAAGCACGTGTGTTTTGATGGAGAGACTTATTTGATAGACCGCACTTCCAATCTGCTACTCATAAAAACAACTTTCATCAATCATCATCTCTCCACTCCATTCTTCCCCACCATTTAAAAAAATAAAAATAAAAAATAACTACTTCCTCTTGTCAATTGTAAGTAGGTAATTTTGGGGTTAAGATACATAATTGTGTTGATATTAGAAATTTCATACATTTATCTCGTGTATTATCTAGAGTTGTGATGAAATAAATGAAATTTTTACGCTTTTAATGAACATAGCAACTTGAGTTGGAGCATTAAATAATAGATTGATAAATTCTCGATAGAAAACACTCGTTTTTTAATAAGTTGCATACCGTGCAACTTTCGAGAAAAAAATTCACAAATAATCACCTTTCAACGATTACAATTAAGAAAATATTCATCATCATGAAATTTAAAATTTCACAATTAAGTAAAACTCCATGATGTTGTTGTGAAATATATTGCACTAGTAAAATTTGAAACTCTAGAAATAGTTTTCAAAAATTGAAAAGTGACTAGTAGACGCTTTTATTTTTTTAATAAATTTTGATTAGTCTGACCAATTGTTTTATTTGTGTTGTAAGGGGATGAGTCATACATCTTTAGTGCCAACTAATCAATGTGAATAGCCTAATTGTGGCTAAATATATATTAATAGTAACAATTACATTTTACTACTCTTTATAAATGTCGCTAAACTCTATTACGATACTGGACTTAATGACAATTAACTAATGCTTTGTTTGGTTCAGCAAAAAATATTATTTAATTTTTTAAACGGGTAATAGCAAGTTATGATTTGTTTGGTTCAGAAAAGGAAATAAGCTTCAGAGATATCTCAAATTTGCCAGTGCAAGAAGGTGGAGTTGCAGATTCATCAACTACAAATATTATTATTAAACAAGAAATGCCAAATGCTTTGGTCATGCTAAGGCTCATTATGGTTATGGTTGGGAGAAAGCTTTCACGTAATCCTAATACTTACTCCAGTATTTTAGGACTTCTATGGTCTCTCATCTCATTCAAGTAAGTTCTTTAAACACCCTTAAAGTCTTCTATTATATTTCATCCTTTTTTAATAAATTCCTCCGTTCGAAAAAAAATGTCTAACAACTCTTTTATTTCAAGTTTTCATACGACATGTATAAGATCACAAAATTAAATGATATTTTTGTACATTTTATATATCTTTCGTTTATATTAAAATCGCAAGATTATTCATTATTTTTTAAACTCCTTGTCAAAGTCAAAACTAGACAAATAATTGAGTAGAAGGAAGTACTTATTAATTACCCCGTATATAATTTTGAAACACAATAAAGGTAATTTAATACTTTTGGTTAGTATATATAATATACTCCCTCTGTTCCATTTGATGTGGTACCCTTTTTCTTAGTGTGTTCCAAAAAATTGTCACCTTACTCTAATTGAAAATAATTTACCTTTAAAATTCTCTTTTTATTCTTAATGAAATGATTCTCAGCTATACAAATATCTAAAAATGATTTTAGAGCATAAGTTTTAAAAACCTTCCATTTTTTTCTTAAATATCATGCTAAGTCAAAAGGTGCCACGTAAAATGAAACGGAGGGAGTAATATTTTATTGGTTGTTGGCATTGTATTCCATAAAGGGTCATTTTAATGATGTCAAAGTTTAAAATGATGGTTGAACATGTACCAAAGTCAAATAGAGGGACTAATTAAACTTTAGTACCGTCTCAGAAAAAAAAGGAAAAAGGTCATTTACTTTCTTTGAATCATAGAGTACTTACTAACAAAGTTGCCTAACTTTTTGAGCAGATGGAATGTGGGGATGCCAAGTTTGGTTAAATATTCTATTAAAATAATTTCAGATGCAGGTCTTGGGATGGCAATGTTCAGTTTAGGTAAGTTACATAATTTTTAAACTACCTAATTATTTGGTATAATGTAATGAAATAATTCCATATTTTTATAGGGTTGTTCATGGCACTTCAACCTCGAATAATTGCGTGTGGTACGAAGATGGCATCAATAGGGATGGCCATAAGATTTATAGGTGGACCTCTAGTAATGTCAGCAGCTTCTATTGCCGTTGGCCTTAAAGGAGCCAGACTTCATACAGCTATTGTACAGGTAATTATCTATGCCAATCACTGTATTAGCTTACTCAAATTCTAATTTCCAAGGAAAATAATTATACCTACTTCAATATATAACTTTGATTTTACGGTTTTATTGCACATACTTACTAATAGGCTAGTAGGGGTAGGCTGATGTATGGTCTTGCGATACACTAGGTTAGTAGGAGTAGTCGTGCATTTATATCATGTATTGTCATTTTCCGTCTTATATCTTTTACTATCATTTGCTTTTCATTATTAGTCGTGTTTTCTTTTTTTTATCCTTTTTCCTTTTTTTCTTTTATTTTTCCTTTTTTTTCAATATCTAGTATCTTCTGCTTATGAGGCTTGATTTTTTAGACGAGGGTTTTCCGGAAACATCCTCTCCATCTTTATGAGATAGTGGTAAGGTCTGCGTACATACTTTGCCCTCTCCAAATTCCACTTGTGGGATTCCACTGGGTATGTTGTTGTTGAGATATAAGTTTTGTATTGGTGCATATAATTAGTTAAACTCATTAATCATATGTTTTACTTAATTCGTGCTAATTTGAACATTGAGAATACCATTATCAAATTTAATTCAAACAATCATGACGTAAAGGTTTTGGACATTGTATTTACATTTAATTACATGTTAAGTGGTTCGTGCACCACCATGACTATTAATTTCCATGATCATAGGGAGGAATGATGACTTCCAGTAGTTAAGTATTCAAGTTTGTATAATAGTAACATTTTTCAGAGCATGCATGGAGTCAAAGATAATTTTAGTTGTATACAGAATTTTCATTTTTTTTTTCATTTGAAATGCAAAGAAAACACTCTAATTTATTATTATAAGTTTAAATAAATTAAATAAATAGCATATAAATTCTAGTTTTGTACCAAATATTCAGGCAGCTCTTCCCCAAGGAATTGTTCCATTCGTGTTCGCTAGAGAATATGGCTTGCATCCGGACATACTAAGTACTGGGTAAGTTGCTCTTATTTACTTATTAATATATCTATATATTTATAAAGGCAAAATCACTTTCCATCCCTTAATTATTGCTCAATTCTGAATTCCATTATGAAATATAATTTAGCACATCTATCATCAATTTATTAAAATGCGAGTTTTTACCCCTTTATATTAGAAGCTAAGTAATTTTTTTGGAAAGTTATGAATTGTGACTTTTTTGAATGATTGTAACAGACTAAACTATCGTTTAATCAGAAATGATATATAATACATGTATAAAGTGCTCCATATGTGTAAAGTGTAATTATCATCTGAAATTAAATTTGATGGGTTAGAGATTTATGAAAATTACTACTATAAGTTTGACATATTTTAGATCGAAAATACAAAAAAGACAAATCTTATGATTAATGGATAAAAATCATTTATAAATAAAATTCTTCCCACAGAACTTAAACAATAGACATTCCCCCTTCCATATGTTCAATTGACTTTTTAAAAATACCTATTATATCCTGGCATTTTGAAAATAAAGATATACTTTTAAAATGACTTTAATGTGTTGTTTTGCAGGGTTATATTTGGGATGCTGGTTTCATTACCAGTAACCCTCCTTTATTATATCCTTTTGGGGATATGAAAGAAGAAAATCTTTGGTCCCCATGCGGATAATTATTGTGTATTTACTTTGACCTAACCAGCAGTTTGACAAGTAATTAATTACTATATATTTAATTAGAGTACTACTCATACATCCTTTCTTTGTAAAAGTTATGAAGATTGACTTATGAAAATTAAATCATCACTATTGTCCACTTACATAGTGATAGCAAAATCATGTACAAGATCTTTGGCCAACAAATTTACTCTTTACTTTAGGCTTAGTGGTAACCGAAAGGGAATAAATTATTATTATGTTCTTGTAAACATAATTATTTTCTCTCTCATATTAAAAAAGAGTGAACAAGTAGCTCATACTTGACATTGCTTCTTATCATTTTTAATTAAATTAAATTATATATATTAGCTCTCGCTTGTTGTTGTTCATTTTAACTGTCATTTATGATTTAATTAGAGTAAAAATAAACACCTTATGATTGACACGATTGCTTCATCTAGTGAGAGATTATTTTAGTTGTTATGATTAGTAAAAATAATTAGTCTAAAATATTTGTCATTTTAAAAATTATAATAAAATAAATTATTTTTCATCTTTTAGTGTAGTAAGTATAGCAAATATTAATATCACTACTAGAAAATAAGATATTAGCAAAAAATTTATTGCTAAACAACGAAATTCAACGCTATTCCAATTTACATATAATTGATGGCGAATTATAAGAAAATTTAGTTAGCTACCAATTTCTAGTGGCGAATTAGGTAGGAATTATCGATTCATTTGATATTTAATTCTATGTCGATAAGTTCAAAATTTTGTCTAAGATTGCCAATGACAACATAAGGGAGCATCTTTTGTTAAAACGCCAAGCATGTCCCATGCTTTGTTTCTGGACCTGGGGCATTTTGGTGAAAACAATTAAAATCGATCATTTTACATGTCCCATGTCCAATCTCCTTCTTCCTTGTTTAGAGCATATTTATCCAAAAACGTTTAAAGTGATTATTTTTCTTTTAAAATTGGTAAAGAGATACTAGTATTTATTTTCCAAGTAGAAGTGTTTCTTCATGTTATATATTAGTGATCATGTCAAATTCTTCGACTCGAATGAAATGTAATAAGGTTGTAGCAATAATATAAATCCAACAAAGGTTGAAGGTCGAATCCATGAGAAGTATACGTGTTTTAAGATGTTAAGAGTATGAGCATTTGTAACTTTCTTGAACTTATCTTCAAGTAAAAGAGTATTTGAGTAATTAATTATAAAACTAGGATATTGTTTAAGCTACAAATTTAATCGAACAGTTGGAATGCAAAAAAATAATAATTTGTTTTTTATATTTTTAAAAGGAGTATCAGAGTTATAACCTCAATGTGGCATATCTATTCATGGATATAACTTATAAATTTCTTGCTTACATATAAGGGATTTATGATTATGCATGATACAATTTTGAGATGCTTATTAAAATTTTTTAACTCTAGCAAGTTCTTCCAAACTCCAAGAGAAAGAAATATTAAAACTCAATTGATAGACCCAAGTAAAAATCTTCCTAATCTTAGTTTGATTCCATTAACCAAGCATAAAAATTTCTGAATACACTTGATTTCTTGCTATTTGTTAAAAATCCAATCCAATTTTCACTTTTTCAAGCAAAAAATAAATGTGAAAGACTTAATCTAGTGTTTACAACCATTAAATCAACAAATAAAAATGTAAACAAGTACATAATAATAACTCATGATAGACTAATACTCATTCATATTAATGCCATAAGAATTTACAATCCTAGCTAATGGGTTTAGCTACTCATACTAGAAATGAAAAATACAAAATAAAAAGAAAAGAAAGACATAATTAAAGAGTAATTAGGAAAGAGAATTGATACTGATCTATGATAACGAAAATGTTCAAAGCCTTCCCAAAGTAGCTATGGTTGCTTCCATCAGCTTTAAGAATACCAGATTAGGTATAAAAGTACCCTAAAAATCTATTTAATGTCACGTAAAAATACGCCAAAAACACCCCTTTTTGTCCAGTTACGTGGGTGAGACCACCTAGTTGGATGAGGCATATGGTCACACAGATTTTCTCTTTGCTCTTTTTAGTCCTTTTCTTTAATTTTTGACATTGTCTCAATAAATTTTAAAGGGCTAGAAAATAAATTACAGTCACAAATAAAATATGAAGAAACAAGAATATTATTGATAAATGGATACAAATCTGTCTCTCCCTTGATTCTTCTCTCATTAGATTTCTCCATGATTCGAGGGCCGTTAGTGGCGTATTTCTCGAATGGAGGATGATTTTGACTTCCTTAAGCCATATTTTGATCTCTTGATAAATATCCCCTACGGTTTATGAGATATTTGAGATGCCTTTTCAAGGGAATATAATACCCTTTATATAGGTATGAATTAGGGTTTAGGGTAGAGTAGCCTCCAAGAAACCTGACTAAAATAGGATTAGTTTTTTTAGAGTCCTACAAAACTTCAATGTCTACAGTGACATTTTTCATTATTTCAGAATCAAATAAGTTTGATTGGATATTTGCGCATGAAATTTTCAATTTTTTGAAATAAAATTTATATATTTGTAAACTATGTAAAAAATATTAAAAGTCACAATAATTAAAAACTTAACATATTTTTTAAAAAAAATATATTAAAAATACAGACTTATTTGAATCTAGAAATTCAAAAAAATCCCACATACTTTATATTTTAAAAAAAAGGATAAGCTTGTGTGTTACATGTTTAGGAATACCACAAATCAATACATCTAATTAAACATTCACTTGCTTGTTAAAAAGCCAACTAAACTTCACCTGACGTGACTCTAATTTCTTCGCTCGATTCTCTAACTTGGCAATCTTACACGGAAGTCCACACACAAAATCCTGTGCATGTCTGGCCTCGCTTGTTAAGCCTTCAAGCTTTTCCAAATTCCATCTTATTATGAAAAATTTTAGTATTTCAGCATAATCACGAGATGTATAAATCCCCTGCTTTTGGGAAATGGCTGAAAAGTGCTGAAATATATTCTCATCTTGCCCATCATACATGAGGTGCAGTGGCATAGTAATTCTCTTCCTCATCATATTGGCAATGGCTAGCATAGTGGTGTTTGGATCCACTTGGAGCAACTTCTCAATAATTCTTGTGTAGGCATTCTCATGCCGCTTCTCATCTGCTGCAATGGTTCCACATATACGCGCTAGCACGGGGTCTCCGCCTTGTGTAGCTAGCCTAGCCATATTACCATGCGTCACAAATGTGGCTCGCTCTTGAAATGATGTATACACAAACCCCATATACGGATTGTTCTCTGCTCCAATGTCCTAAATTTCAAATAACTTTTATAACATAACTTGCATCGAATATGAATAACAAGGTACAAAAATTTAAAGCATAATGTGACACACTCATCTACCATGATTTTTATTTATGCTCCGTTTGCTTTAACAATATTAGAGTATCATTTTTAGTTGCTGTTCAATACACTTCCATTTTTTATCTTGTCCTTTATACACAAATTATTTCTTGCTTTTTTTTTTGTCCACTTGAATCTTTTTTTTTTTTTAAAAAAAGGAGAGAACTAATATTTTAATTTTACCTTCATCATTAAGTAACTATTTTAGAATTTATTTAACTAATGATTATTAATAGTCAAATTCAATTTTTTCAAACCTTAACTTGCCATATTTCAAACCTTTACTGTGTTTCAAGCTGTAACTTTTGGTTTCAACATTGCTTCTGTTAATAGACTTAATATTATCAACAAATGATAAGTATTAAATAAGATTAATTATAATCAATACAAAAAAAATTACTTCAGATGTTATAAAAAAATAAGTGGTGTTTTAGTCTTTTCGTATTGGTCGAAAATAAATGGTGTTTTAGGATTTCAACAAAGAATTGATCTTTTTTTCTTCTAAATTTTACCCCTCATTTTAATACATGAAATTTTACACAAAATATTTGCTAATTAGGAATAAGTTAGTGAAACACTCCTTATTTTCTAGGAATGAGTAGCTTCTTAAAATTTGAGTAGATAGAGTGGTCAAGCCAGCCCCTTAACGACAAGGTCCTCAACCTTTTGGTGATGTCAATTGCATTTAAAAAACAGAGAGTAATTTCTTAAGGAGTGTGTTCAATCTAAAAACATCACTTATTTTAGAACGATAGAAGAGCATTAAATTAAACATTTGATTAATGTTCTTTACTTCTTTTATACTAAACAAGTAAAACTGAAACTATCTAAGTTATTAAAATTTACAGTGCAATGCAGTATCACATTTTCAGTATATATATATATGTTGGGTGGTTTCATTTAACGTATAATAACTCCAGGTTATAGTTAATCTTCACCTGATAGTGTAAAAGACCTAACACTATTTAACCAAATAATTTTTGTATAAAAATGCTCAGATCAGCAGTACTTACAACTCCAGCTCCAATCGAGTATTGCAATGTCTTCTCAACCATCAACATATCTACTCTCCCTGAAAGATAAAGGTATGTCCGTAGCAGATCACCGTGTCGATTCTCCTCAGCTGACCATGCCCGAGTCCAAATTGCCCACGGACATGGGCTGGACCCGGTCTCATCGCGTACTCCATCCCACGTATTAATCATGGTCTGATAGGTAGGCAAAGCATCCTCAGTTAGCATATTACCCACAAGCATAACAAAGTACTCATCCGAAAGCCCAAATATTCGCAGCCTTAGGGCCCGAACTTCTTCAGTGAATATGTCGGGCCCTTGAGATGGGTCAGGGAGAAATTCAATGGGTTGCCAACATTTCTCTACGGGCTTGCTGAGTGGGAGGATGTTTTCGGAAACCCAAGATTCTAAAGACTTAAATATTTCCAATTTTTCTGGTGGCATTGAGTGAGTAACCTGGTGGCGTGATGGTGAAGCCACCGCGTTGAGTGGAAATAGCCTTCGTGATGAGGTGGATTTGCGATGGAGTATGGTGGTTATAGGGGGAGGTGAGGCCCGTACAATCGATGGGATGTTGAACTGGGAGAAACTTGTAGTCTGCATGACTAATACAAAGTTAATTAAAGATGAGTGACCAATATTGCTTACAAGGAAATCCCATTAATATGGATATATATAATATGTTTAGCCACTGGCCTAAGTCCTAATTCATAAATGCTTTGGCTACTTTATAGTAATTTTCATTATTTAGAGGATGAGATGCTCTACAGCTTAAAGTGCAATTAGTCAATTATCCCTTTTCATTTCTTTAGTTTTATTGGTTTTTCACGAACATGGTTTTGGTTTTCTATATAGATTGTTTTAATTTTGCGTTGATCTTTCATGCGTAAGTGTGATAAGAAATGGACTGTGAGAGACAATTAAAATTGCACTCTTTCTAATGCATTAATTAGTTTTGGGTAGTTTCTTTCTTCAGACTTCAGATGGAGAATGATAAAAGATAAAATAAAAAGAAAAGGATAGTATGGCAGATGATGAGTAAATCATTGACAGTAATTCCACGGGCATCTTAAAGAAAGAGTGATTTTGCACCCTACTGTTACAATTAATTGCATCTTGCATTTTACAACTAATTTGTCACATGGATTAATATTTAAGTGATTAAATTGTCCTCACTAATCTCAATTTAGAAAGTCATGATTTATAACAAAGCACTCAACCAAAAATACTTATGTATGTCAGAAAGTAATGTTTTATAACAAAGCCATCTTAGCTATTTGTATTTCACTTAGAAAGTCATTTAGCCAATTTATTTTGAAAAAGTTATTAAATTTTTTATTATGAAATTTTTATTTTAAACTAAGCTTTTAAGAAATAAAATGTCTCCATTTTATTGATGCGCCAACCAAAACTATATGCGATTTGAATGTTTTTTTTGAGATGTCATATATGCGATTCTTTTATTTTCCTTTTTTCTCTCTCTATCTTCGCCTAATTTTTCACTACCTAACTTTACGAACTAGTGTGTTTAGGCCCCTTCACTTAGGTGTGGGAATTACTACTATGTACAAAGACAACAATAATTATTTTGGAAAAACAAGACTAAAAAACGATTGACTCAAATAAGAAAAAAGAAAATAACTAAAAACAATATATAATAACAAATATGAGAAATTGTATAGTATTTATCTCATAATTAAAACACAATGCAAGAAATTTAATGTCTATTAATCTCCTATCATAATATCCCTATTACCTACGAGGAGAATACATTTAATTTTGATTAGCATAGTCTACGCCTTAATGGGTTAGGGTCCCTTACGGTAGATTTAGGTCCAGTAGCTTTCTTTATACCATTAATATGGATATATATTGAGACTAAAAATATAGCAAACAGTTAGGAATTTTAACTAACTTGTGATTAGTTAGATTAGTTAGTTATTAGTCTTAATCAGTTAAGTAATTAGCTAGTTAGTTACTAACTATGTGTATAAAAGGGAAGGGGCACTATTGTAAAAGAATATATTCTGAAATATAACAAAATATCTTCTCCTTCTTCCCCATTCTGTACAAACGGTTGACACCCAATTTTGACCCACCTTAACCTTGTTTTTTATGTTATTCGAATATTTAAGTATTTTAAAAAATATTTTTTGTATAAATTTATATTTTAATTATCTTTTTTTACCCAAACAATTGTATATTTTTTGCATTCATAATTTACAAAATTATTGTTATTACTATTATTATTATTTACTCACTTTTGAAATTTATCTTTTGTATTATTTTATAAATGTTTCAATGAGAAAATTTTAAGTTATTAATTTATCGTAAATAACATTGATCTATTTTTTTTAATAAATATAATTAGTGATTTAATAAAATTTATTACGTAGTAATTTAGTAGTTATTTATATTATGTATTTTGATGAAATTTGATTTAGCCTCAATTATATTCAAATTTTAAACTTAGTCAAATTTTCATATTTAAAAAATCCTCCTAAATATGTATTTCCTTCAGATGGAAGAATATATTTTCTCCCTCCCAAAAAAAAAATCCTCTCCTAATGATTGTTTCCTTCTTTCAAATTGACCAGATTTTTTTTACTTACTCCTAGTATGACAAGAATCTTGGTTTTGGTTAACTGAATCCGTGCAAATTAGTAAATATCCTCATTTATGGAAAATATATTTTTGAATAAGGCAAGTTAATCGATTTATTTTAGGATAAATATAATCGAATCAAATTGATTGATATTATATTCTAAATTTAATCAATTACGGATTGTGATTTGAATTCTGATTATTTCTTTCCTTATAAGTGGGGATGATTGGTCATTAAGAGATTTTCTGCCTAATTAATTGGATTCACTCCTTTATGGTAACAATATATTTTTATCCTCTTACCTTTTAAATTTCTTTTCTCTATCCTATATAAGCATTCCATCTCCCGCTCCTCAGGACATGAAAAAAAAAGCATATTCTCTCTTTTCAGATACACACTATTTTGTTTAGTACTTTATTTAGTGAAAAAAAAAGAAAGGAGGAGATATTACACTAAGCGGATTGCAATAATCTTTTCAACTTCATCCTTTTCTTGGCATTAATTCGTAACTGGTTTGTTCTCTATTTATATTCTGTTAGAATAAGGTCCTTTACGTGCTTGATTGCCATGACTATCGTGTTGCTGGTTTGTTCCTCTTCTATGACATGTTAGAATAATACTTTAACATTATGTGTTTATTACTGCTGTTACGTTACTATTATTGCTAGTCGTTGTGAGTGTTGCAGGTCCTCTTATTATAAATTGGAGCGTCGCCCTTCACGGGTTGAAATTGAAATAGGAATATGGCCTTGAAGCTTTCACTATTAATATAAATATCTTCTTTACTGTTAGTAGCATTAGGATTATTATTTCCTTCTTTATTTTGCAATATTGTAACAATAAACAACTTGAGGATCTAGTTAAAAAGGGGGGCGGGGAAATACGTGTTATATTTCTTTTTCTTTCCTTTTATTTTTAATCTTTTAAACAAGAATTCACTAAAATATTTTCTTCTAAAAAATTCATTGTCTAGCCTCTTTCAACTTGGGCTAGACAATGCGGAAAAAGACTATCTCCTAACCTATAGTTAGTGAGGAAGTCAAAAGGAATTATGAGATCTAATTCCAAAATTTTATAATAGCCGATGCGTCCCCGGAAATACCACCTACCCAATTTCTTTAAAAAGAAAACAAAGAGAGAGATTATGTGTATCTATACTTAAATAAATTATGTGCATATATATATATATATATAATATTGTATCAAATTTTTTTTACTTTTTTTTAACACAAAATTATATATAATTTTTCTAAGACCGATCTCAAATAAAAATGTTTCTAGGTGAAGGAGCTATGATAACTAAATATCATAGTTTCGTACCTACAAAGAAACAAATATTTTTTTATTTCTCTATTGAAATCAAGAAAAATCTTTATTTCATGATTTTTTTTGTTTTGTTTTGGGTAGTTTAGATTATTTGATTTGTTTATTTTCTGCCTAATATTATTTTCTGCCTAATAACATAAAAAATGAGATTTATTTGATCACTTAGATTAAGATTAATAGCTTATTGCATTATTACTTGGATATTATTAAAAAAAATAAGATGAAAAATTGTGTTCTATAATTACTTGATGATCTGATTAGAGTTAATAATCAAGTCTAATTATTAACTTTAATTAACCAAATTATTTCGATGTATCACCTAGAGTTAATTACTTGTTCAATTACACTTTCATTATTTTTGTCACCTATTTAATAAATAAAATAAATGATTTTATCACTTAGAATCAATTTAGGAAATTTTAAAATTAAGAGACCTTACTTGTTATTTGCAACCCCCACATAAATACGAGACACGGCCGAAATCCACATTTGTGGATCTCGAAGGGTGCCTAACACCTTCCCTTCGAAGTAATTTGAGCCCTTACCCTATCTCTCTGGTTAGATTAAAATTAGGCTTAAAACGGTGTCCTAATGCACCTCAAATCATTAGGTGGCGACTCTTCCTTTATTAAAAATCCCAAAAGAGTCCTTGCCACGACGTCGTCCAAGTTCCCGTTTCTCCGCGAGGAAAAATGGGGCGCGACACAAACTCTCATTCCAGTCCTAAAACCATGGATCGATCCATGGTAGACTGAGGTTTAATAGATGTTTTCATGGTATCAGAGCTTCGATCCACAACACACGAGTTTCGCAAGATCAATTTCTGAAGCTGGTGCTTGACCCAGACTTCGACATAGTTTTTCTAATTTTCTGAATTCAGAGATGAATTCGGAGCTCAGTCTTCGATCCAAACTTCAATTCAGTCCTCAATTTAGTTGAATCAGTCGACAATCAATGAATCATCTAGTGTTCGAAGTGACCCAACCATCGATCACAACGATCCTCTGTTTTTACAGTTTACCGACAATCCGAGAATCACCTTGATTGCGATTCAGCTGAAAGAAAGCGAGAATTATGCATTATGGAGCAGGTATATGAGAATCGAATTACTAGGCAAAAATAAGCTCGGATTTGTTGATGGAAGTTGTGCTAGGTCTTCATACTCTGGAGCTTTGCTAAAAAGGTGGGAAAGATGTGATGCCATTGTGCTCTCTTGGATAATGAATGTGGTGTCAAAGGAGTTGATGACAGGGATAGCTAATGCATCATATTCGAAGAAGGTATGGGAGAACCTAAAGGAGAAATTCGACAAGGAAAATAGCGTTAGAACATTTCAATTGCATAAGGAGATGGCATTCTTTACCCAAGGAACTGGTACAGTGTCGACCTACTTCTCCAAGCTTAGTGACTTGTGGGATGAGTTTGATGCCCTAATTCCTCCTCCAACATGCAACTGCGACACTTCAAAGATGTATACTAAACATATTCAAAAACATAGAATTTTTCAATTTCTTACAGGATTGAATGAGTCCTATTCTAGAGAAAAGAGCCAGATCTTGATGATGCAACCACTTCCTAGCCTAAACCAAATTTATGCACTCATTGTTCAGGAAGAAAGTCAGAGATCAATCACTAATGTTGTGGCAGATTTGGAGGTTAGTGATTCTGTTGCATTGATGACAAACAAGGCAACACAAGGTTTCAGGCCAAGGAAGTCAGATTTGTATTGTGATTACTGTCGAAGACCAAGCCATACTAGGTCAGTTTGCAGAAAATTGCTAGGCCAATCTAATGACAAGAAAAATCAAGGATATCAACATGAAAGAAGAGAATATCAGCAGGACAAAGCTGTACAGGATAATATACCAAAATCGAGACAACAACAGTACTATCCAAGACCTATAGTGAACTACACAGCTGAAGAACCACCAAAGCCAACACAAACTGAGCAATTGACACCAATATTTTCACCTGAGCAATACTACCAAATCCAACTAATGATCAAAAAGGGACAAGAACCAGAGGCCACAGCTAATGCAGTCACAGCTAGTCTTATTGGTCCCTCGAACTCTAATGAATCAAGTTCAGGTACAATTCTATCACTACTGTCTAAACTGGAGAAAAGTCAGTGGGTTGTAGACACAGGAGCAACTAACCACATGATATCGAGACTAGAATTACTAAGTGAATTTAATGCAGTATGCAAAGTTGAGCATGTACATTTACCTAATGGTGGAAAATTTGAGATCACACACAAAGGATCTGTTAAAATAATGGACACACATCAGCTTAGTGATGTGCTTTACATCCCCAAGTTCAATTTAACTTGCTATCTGTCTCCAAGCTCACTAAGGAACTAAAGTGTATGGTAGCTTTCTTTCCTGATCTATGTATATTTTAGGACTTTTACAATGCAGGGTGTTGGGGATTGGTAAGGAATCTGGTGGACTCTATCTGTTTGGTGACACATCTCATTCAATAAAATCAGTCCCTTCAGCGTCTATTAGTATCAACAACAATGTTACTCTTGACACTTAGCACAGAAGACTTGGCCACATGCCTATTGCAGCCATACAGAAGATGAATAAGTTTCTTCACCTTAAAGTAGACAAATCACATAATCCTTGTTTTGTGTGTCCTCTAGCTAGACAAACCAGGTTGCCATTTCCTACTAGTACAACTCATTCTAATGTCATTTTTTTTAGTACATGCTGATGTGTGGGGGCCATATAGAGTGCCAACTATTGATGGAAAAAGGTTTTTTCTAACTGTTGTAGATGATTTCTCAAAACTGGCCTGGTTGTTTCTGATGAATTCTAAAGATGAAACTTGTTGGATGCTGAAAAATTTCTTTTCTATGATACAAACACAATATACTTCTACTGTCAAAGTGCTTAGGACTGATAATAATACAGAATTTCTCAATTCTGATGTTCATGACATGCTTCTAGCACAAGGTACTATTCATCAAACCACTTGTGTTTACACTCCATAGCAAAATGGAGTAGTGGAAGGGAGACATAGATGCATCCTAGAGATAGCTAGAGCCTTGAGGTTTGAAGCATCTATACCTATATCTTTTTGGGGTGAATGTGTGCTTACAGCTGTTCACATAATAAATAGACTACCCTCTTCAGTACTTCACAACAAATCTCCCTTTGAGATGTTTTTCCACAATCCACCTTCTCTAGATCATCTTAGAGTCTTTGGTTGTTTGGCATATGCAGTTAATGTGCATAAAAAGGACAAGTTTGAAGCCAGAGATTCACCTACTGTGTTTATGGGGTACTCAGCTACAAAAAAAGGTTACAAGCTATATGGCATACATTCTAAGAGTTTCTTATTCAGCAGAGATGTTATTTTACATGAAACTATTTTTCCTTTCAAACAATTGACCCCCAACAGTGACCCCAAGTTTCCTGTCTTAAATCCTCATGATGTTCCTGATGATGATAACATGTCTATAGCCCCCATTACATCTCACAATCCCATACTGTCTCCACATTCTACCTCTGCTGATATTTCACCTGATACTTCAACTTCTACACTACCTCACCATCCTTCCTTGAGACAATCCACCAGACCAAAGGTTCCTCCCAAATGGTTGACTGACTATGTAGTAACCAATTGCAAGTATCCCATGTCTAATTACTTGAGTTATGATTCATTATCTCCTGATTATGCACAATGTTTAGCTACTTCTACATGTGAGGGAACCTCAATCTTATAAAGAAGCAATTCAAGATAACAGATGGATCCTGGCAATGCAACAAGAAGTTGCTGCTCTTGAAGAAAATGGTACGTGGGATGTTGTTGATTTGCCTCCAGGTAAACATGTCATAGGGTGCAAATGGGTGTTTAAGATCAAATATAAAGATGATGGTACAGTTGAAAGATACAAAGCAGATTCCTCCTGGCTTCCACAGAGATACAACTAACAAGGCCTGCAAACTCAAGAAGTCCCTCTATGGACTGAAACAAGCTTCCAAACAATGGAACTTGAAGCTCACTACTGCCTTACATGATCTAGGATTCAATTAAAGTCATTTTGATTACTCTCATTTTACTCTTACTCATGGGTCTGACATGGTTGTTATTATTGTTTATGTTAATGATCTATTGATTACTGGTTCTAATCAGGATGTTGTCCATTCCACAAAACTCAAGCTTCAACAGAGGTTCAAGATGAAAGATCTTGGCCCTCTCAGGTTCTTTCTGGGTATTGAGTTCTCTAGAGGCTATTCTGGCATTCTCATGAATCAGAGAAAGTATGCCCTTGAACTGATAGCAGATTCAGGGCAAGGGGGAGCTAGACCTATTTCCACACCACTTGATTTCAATCAAAAACTCACCTCTTATGAGTTTGATGAAGCTACAGGAAGCACAATTGATGATAAATTGCTAACTGATCCAGGAAGTTACCAAAGACGGGTTGGTAGATTATTATATCTTACCATGACCAGACCTGATATTGCACATTCAGTTCAAGTCCTTAGCCAGTTCATGCACAAACCAAAATGGTCTCATATGCAAGCTGCACTCAGGATTATCAGATATATCAAGAATGCTCCAGGTCTTGGCTTATTCATGACCTCAGATACAGATCTTCATTTATATGCCTATTGTGACTCAGATTGGGCAACCTGTCCACAGACCAGAAAATCAATCACAGGTTATATGATACAATTTGGATCCTCATTAATCTCATGGAAGTCAAAGAAACAAGAAACTATATCCAGGAGTTCACCAGAGGCTGAGTTTAGGAGTATGGCATCGACAGTAGCTGAGGTGGTTTGGCTAACAGGTTTATTCAAGGAACTTTGGCATTCAGATTGAACAACCTATTCATCTATATTGTGATTGCAAAGCTGCTATTCATATAGTAGCAAATCCAATATTCCATGAACGGACCAAGCACATAGACATTGATTGCCACTTCGTGAGGGAAAAATTACAACAGAGATTGATCAAAACTCAACATATAGGGACAAAGGAACAACCTGCAGATTTATTCACTAAAGGGCTAGGAAGAGCTCAGCATTATCATTTGCTTTCCAAGCTTGGGATGAAGAATGTGTTCTTACCATCCAGCTTGAGGGGGAGTATTGAGACTAAAGATATTGCAAGCAGTTAGGAATTTTAACTAACATGTGATTAGTTAGATTAGTTAGTTATTAGTCTTAATCAGTTAAGTAATTAGTTAGTTAGTTACTAACTATGTGTATAAAAGGGAAGGGGCACTATTGTAAAAGAATATATTCTGAAATGTAACAAAATATCTTCTCCTTCTTCTCCATTCTTCTGTGTACAAACTCTCATTCCAGTACTAAAACCATGGATCGATCCATGGTAGACTGAGGTTTAATAAATGTTTTCAATATATATAATTTGTTTAGCCACCAGCCTAAGTCCTAATTCATAAATGACGAATAAAAAAAAAGGTTTTTGCTACTTTATAGTAGTTTCCATTATTTAGAGGATGAGATGCTCTACAGCTTATAGTACAATGAGTCAATTATCCCTTTTCATTTCTTTAAATTTTATTGGTTTTTCATGAACATGGTTTTGGTTTTCTATATAGATTGTTTTAATTTTGCCTTGATCTTTCATAAGTGTGACAAGAAATGGACTGTGAGAGAATTAAAATTGCACTCTTTCTAATGCATTAATTAGTTTTGGGTAGTTTCTTTCGGTAGACTTCAGATGGAGAATGATAAAGATAAAATGAAAAGAAAGGAATAATATGGCAGATGATGAGTAAATCATTGATAGTAATTTCAGGGGCATCGAAAAGAAAGAGTAATTTTGCACCCTACTGTTACAATTAATTGCATCTTGCACCCTATAACTAATTTGTCACATGAATTAATATTTAAGTGACTAAATTGTCCTCACTATTCTCAATTTAGAAAGTCATGATTTATAACAAAACACTCAACCAAAAATACTTATTTATGTCAGAAAGTAATGTTTTACAACAAAGCCACCTTAGCTCTTTGTATTTCACTTAGAAAATCATTCAGCCAATATATTTTGAAAAAATTATTAAATTTTTTATCATGAAATTTTTATTTTAAACTAAGCTTTTAAGAATTAAAAGGTCTCCATTTTAACCATTTTATTGATGCGCCAACCAAAACTATATGCGATTTGAATATCCTTTTTGAGATGTCATATATGCGATTCTTCTATTTTCTTTCTCTCTCTCTCTATCTTCGCCTGATTTTTCACTACCTAACTTTACGAACTAGTGTGTTTAGGCCCCTTCAAAAAAAATATATAATAACAAATATGAGAAATTGTATAGTATTTATGTCATAATTAAAACACAATGACATAGTAAATAAGTAAAAATGGACAGAGAAAATAGTAGTAGATTTGGTTATTAACAGATGTACACAATGGTATTGGGATTTATTATACTTGCTGCAGAATTGAAAACGTTGACACAAAACAAATTTAAAAAAAAAAAGAAAAAAACTTAGATGATCTGGATATGATTATTTTGATAAATTTCTCTTAAATATATCGCACATGGCCGTTTGCTACATAATGTTAGCACAAATCCTAGCTAGCTGTAGTACTTTTTATTCTTCATATAAATCTGCAAAATAATTCATTTTTTATTTTCCAACTCATGACCAAAATATCATAGACATCAACTTTATGCTTCCTCCGTTTTAATTAATTTGTTTTTTTTTTTCATTTTAATGAAAATATTAAAAATTAAATATTTTTTTCAATATTAAATTATAATTATGTCAAATATATCCTCGTATTATCATATAATATGCAATTCTTCTATTTTCCGTGTTGTCTTTTCTCTCTTTTTTGTTTTTCTCTCTTTCTATCTTCTTTTTCTTTTACTGCCTAACTTTATAGAGTGTTTAGACCCCTTCATTTAGCTGTGGGAATTACTACTACAGCTTATTAAAAAGAAGAAGTATACATCTAGTTTTGATTATCATAGTAATTCCCCTCAAAAGTAGTCTCTTTGCAGCGTCTCCTAGAAGCTTTATCATCCGTTATAGAAAGATGGAGAAAGACATCGGGAGTTCATCAACCGACTTATTTTTACCTACTCATTTACAAGTATATCTATCACGTATTTCACTAGTGATAATTATATTAGCTACGAACAATTTAATTTGTAGCTCATTTTTAATATTTGTTAGTAATAATAGGAGAAAGTCAATATTTTTGAGTAGTTGTAAAAATTCTTCTAATTTACATATTTTAAGTACAAGCCTAATAGTTTCTCCAAATATAAGTGCTTTTAATTTGTTTATAACAAGATTATCCATGCAATTCGTACTTATAAAATTAATTTGTAGTCACTATCTTTCTTCTTCCTTTTTTTAATTTTTTTTTGATAGTTAAAAGCATTTTTTGAAAATATTGGCAAACACAAACTAATAATAAAAACACTTCTTAGATAAGTTAGTCAAACACATACTACTGCTCTTCCGAACACTTCTTTAAAAACTTATTTTATTACTATTTATATCCAATAAAAATTGTTCATTATTGACTTAGAAAGTGATAAATAATAGAGATAATTTTATCAAATCACTCACATTAAATATAAATCTTTTAAATATTAAAAAATAAATACTAGTTAATAATAAAATAAATTAGACACAAAATAATAAATTATTTATTAGTTTTATAAATTGGCCAAGTATTGTTAAACATCATGTTGACACCCAATTTTGACCTTCCACAGTAGAAATTAATCATTGAGATTTTAATTTTAACGATTTGAAATAATTAGCTTTCAAAATGCAAAATATATTTTTTAAAGTAATTTTTAGGTTCAAATCTTTTGATTTTGATTATGTTATGTTTATATATTGCATATTATATATTATACATATTTATTTCAAGTATTAATAGTTGAGTATTATATTTCGGTTAATTTTTTAAAATTCTCAAATAGATTTATCTTTATTCACTTTGTTAATTCAATTATTTAATTATTTTAAGTTGTTAATATTAGAAAACTCTTTAATTAATTTATATTAATTCATCTCGTGATCGGATTAATTAATTAATTTCAAATTAATCACATTTAAATTGGCCGTATTTGTAGTTAAATTGACTAATTTTCAATCCATTTCTAACCCAATTACCCCATTTCCAGCCCAGTCTTCCCCTTGACCCAATTTTCCCAAGCCCAACTCCCCCTTTAATTAAAGCCCCAACCCAAAATTCCCTTTACCCAGTCACCCGACCCGGCCCACAACCCTTTAATTAACTCCCTTCACCCCACGCTTTTCTTCCCCTTTCCTTCTTCTCTTTCCCCGCTTCTTCCTCCCCTTTCTTCTTCCTCGTTTAACCCAGAAAACCAGAGAGAAAAACCAGAAATACCAGGCGGCCCTTTCGGGCAAAACGCCAAAATTAATTACTCCCTCGTACCTCCCCCAACTCCTCTCCTCGTGGCAGTCAAGAAAAAGACAAAACCAGTCGAGAAAATCAAAAAATTTCAGCCATGCCAGTCGCCACTTTCGAGCAAAAAAGGGTCAAACCCGTACTCCTTTCCCTTTCCCCTTTTCCGTGCGTCAGAGAAACCCTCGACGTGTCTCACATCCAAGCCATCGTTTCAAAATCGATGGCTAAGTTGTGAGACTTGTAGAGGGGTTTCATTTTGAATTCAAGATTGGGGGTTGAATGTCGATTATACCCCGATTTTCTACCCGTTTTTTGCCCTAAATTTTGGGTATTTATACCCACTTCGTTGATTGTTGAGGGGGACTTTTTTCCTCTCGGTTTTGGGGAGGTACTGGGACTTTTTTTGGTTTCTTTTTCAGAGTTTTGAAGAACTTTTTGGGCGGACAGTGAGCAAGTTTTCCCAAGAAGCTCACTAACCTGGGGTCGTTGGTTTTGATTTTCGAAGCTCGTCGTCTCAGTTCGTTGCACCAGAGAAGGTAACTCCTATCGATCTCACTACTTTTCTTCGACTTTGGTTTGTTGTATTGGACTGAGTTATATTCTGTTTGTTGCGGAAATTTTGAAATGCTTGTCATGTTACTGAGATGTGGCTGGATTATTAGTTTGGTGTCGGAATACAACTAATGTGATATATGTTATGCTTAACTCCTCGACATATAAGAAGCAACCTGATTCCGGTTATCTTGAAGCTATGTTTGCTCTTATTATGGGTTTGTTCATATTTGGTTCATGCTCTTATTATGGGTTTGTTCATACTCGGGATGTTGTGGTTGGTATGGTTGAATCACTTTATGAGTTTGTTATGAAATTTATCCTTTTTAAGTCCCGATAAGTTAAAATTAGAAAATAGATAATGTTGTAGATTGGCTTGCAAAATAAAATTTTATTTTTGGGAATGGTCATTTTCTTCTTTAATCTAACTCATGAAGACATTGGTGTTTCTATCATTTGTTTTATAGATTTCTTGTGTCCTAGGATGTCCAAGGGGATATGGGTATGTTTTGTGTTTATTCATAGGATTTTATTCTTGTTAAGTGTTTGGAATCGTTATTTATGTAATTTATTCATTTTGTTGCATGTGATGATCGTTGGAGTCCATTTTGGACTCCCCCTTGCACATCTTTGAGTTGTGACTCGTCGAGACAGTGTACGCGCTCGAGAGTATGCTGATTATGCAGGTTCCGGTGGCCGAAAGTTGATGTATATACATCCGTATACATATTATATACATTGGTATACTACTAGTGTATATGGCTGAACTAACTCAAATGGAAGTGGGCCAAAAGCCCTACCAGCAGCAGCAGAGACCCAAGGGAATGGCAGGCCCAAAATGTAGAAATTAGGATAGGTTAATGAAATTGGGCCTGCCAAGCCCAATCGTTATTTCTTTTAATTATTTGTTATGTTTTCTACTTGTTTGTGATATTTATTGTTTTATTTCTAACTCTAACATTAATTTGTTATTTTATATGTTTTAAATCTGATTAAAGTTCCCCAAAAGTTAGCCATCTATGTTATTTTTACGTCTTTGAATTTTGGTGTCAAAAACCTTTTTTTAGAAAAATTAGATTTCATAGATTATCTTTAAAATACTCCAAACATTTTCTTCAAAACGACTTATGAATTTTTTTTTATTTTTGTTTAACACTTAGATATTTTAGGGGATCTTCAAAATTATATTTTTCTCGGTTATTTTTAAGTAGTTTTACTTGATTAATTTTAATTGAATAAAATGTGGTTAAAATTTTAAATGTGATATTTTCCTCATTTTTTCAAATATTTAACTTAAATTTTTTCTAGTTAATAATATAAATTAACATTTTTAAAGTTAGTCAAAAATACCTAATCGCCAGATAACCGCGTGTTAGCGGCCATTTCGAGTGCGTAAAATCTTCTTGAAGTGGAAATATGAACCCGAACCTTTTCTCTGGATTTTTAAAAGATTTTTTTCTGTTAGGTCTTTTAAAATGATTTTAATAGTTTTCTTGATTTTTCTTTAAAAATCAAGTGACGACTCTCATAATTTCGAAGATTTGGTTTTACTTAAATTAATTGAGTAATAAATCGAATTTTCAAAATGAAAGCATTTTTCGCGATAACACATCACAAAATAGTATAGTAGATAAGTAAAAATAGATGTAGGTGTTGACACCCAATTTTGGCCCAAGTTTTTTTAAAATTCATACTTTTATATTGTTATTTTTTAGTTCTTGTTAAATTCATTATTGTGTGTTAAATTACATGTTTTTATGATTTTATTTATCTACCGTTGATTATATTTATTTTGTTCGTTTTAATATTTTTAACGCAGTGTAATGAATTCATTTTTTGTCCAGATATAATTATATGCGTATATTCAATTAGCCCATGATTTGAGCTCATATCTTTTTAGCCCATTAAACTTTGAAGTGATAATAATCGGGTTTACATTTTTAAATTTGTAAAACCTAAGAAGTCTTCTCTTTGTCAAACCTTGTTACCTTGTTTGTTCCTCACTACTTCACTATGTGAGCTGCCGGAAAACCTTCATTATCATTATCATTATCTATGAACTTGTGAGTATCTTTTATGCAACTTGTGATGGATGCACTTGATCATTATATTGTTGAACTATAAATATTGGTGTGGGTATTGAGCTATAGGCTATGTACATTGTGAACTGTTAGGTTGAGCTGACTTTATGCAGGTGGTAGTTGTGGAGGTTCTGTTGGAGTGTTAGGAGTACTTACATTCTATATTACTTAATTTTGTGTTTAGTAGTTCACTTGTTGGGTACCGTGTGTTTGGTACTCACCCCTTGCTACTACATTTTTTGTAGGTTATGAGCCCGGATTTTTGTGATACCCTCTATATTTTTCGTGTCCGAGGCTTCCTGTGGAGATTTGTGAGGTAGCTGTTTGCCATCCCAGCTGACTTCTCACTCCTATTTATGATCTTGTTCTACTTTAGAGACAACATCATTTTTGTCTTGTATTTTCTTTTCAAATCTATTGTAACACATTAGAGGCTTGTGCACGTGACAACCAGGTCTTGGGGGGATTTTAATTAAGTTGACTTATTATCGGTAGTTAAAGTTTTCACTTTGTATTATCCTCCCATATTTTATGGCTATAATTAGGTTTTAGGCTGACTTGTCTTGGTGGGATAAGACGAGTGCCATCACGTCCATTTTCGGGTCGTGACAGTTGGTATCAGAGCCCCAGGTTCATAGGTCTCGCGTGTGTACAAGCCGAGTCTAGTAGAGTCTCGAGGATCGGTATGGAGACGTCTATATTTATCTTCGAGAGGCTATGAAGACTGTTAGGAAACTTTCTTTTGTTTATTCTTTCTCTATCATGCGTCCGTGGTTCGGTGTGATTCTTACCACTTTATTCTATTCCCTCTCACTTATAGATGATTCGTGCGTGATTCGTTATATGAGTAGTTAGTGGGTTGTATATAGACTTGAATGTTAGATCTAGTATTAAAGTATAAGTGGCATACTTGTAAAAAGGATGTGTGGTCATATTTAAAATATTCAATGATCAGAAGAGGTTGAGTAAGGTGATAACTTGATGATAAACTTTGAGGATGTTGGAATAATAAGGTCAAACAGTGGATTGAGGGATTTTATGAATGTGTTATCTTTTGGGGGTTGGTTATCCAGCAACATAAACAATGCGAATGGGGTATATATGATATCGAAAATGGTTCAACAATTTAAGGTGGAATGTTAAAAGGATAGGTGGATCATAAATTTTGTTTTGTAAACTAATACTACTAAAGTTTTCATAATATGTATGGATTGCTTAGATAATGATAAGATGATCTTGTGTCAATTGAGGTCAGAATCTCTATTATGGTTTCATAGATCAAGTGGATATTAAGGAGTGTCATGACACGACTATCACCACGACACCAATGCTTACTTGATTAGAGTTATGGAGTATGTTACTTTTGCTAGCGACTGAATTTATGAAAAGAATGTTTATTACTTAGGATAGGATCATGATGGATTGGATAACATTTTGCAGCTATTGATAGGTAGAAGCATGCGGGCTAGTCTAGTGCTACTTTATTGATAGGTATGATGTGTTCTAGTGGTGGATCTAATGGACTTTCACAATATGGTATTAGTGGTATATGAAAATGGATATGTCAATTGTCAAGCGTGAATACAAACTATTTTAAAATTTTTACTGTAGCATGGGCTCATTTAATAAGGTTTAATGTCGTATTCATATTCGAGAAATCAACTAGTTTGCTACTTTGGATGCTTGAGTTAAGTATTATTTATAAGAAAAAAAATTTAGTGGTGGATCTTTGGTACAATTAATGTATTTAAGTGGTGAGGTGTATTCGGGGGATTCTAAATGAGGACTATTACTCCATAATAAGATCCAAGGGAGTTAGTTCTTTATATTTGATCGATATAGTTTTGGTGTCATATCAATGATGAGGGTAACCTTGAGACGATGACAATGGCTATAGAGCATAATGGTAATAAAAGTTTGTGATAGATTATGACCGCAATTATATGATGAGAATTTTTGATTGAGTGAATTCAGTAAGGTAAACACAATCTGCAAGTTTCAAAAGTTACGTTTGCTACTATGTGATAAGTAACGTGATAAAAAAAAATGTAAAATATGTTGAGATACTGCTTAAATAGAAATGAAATGAGCTAGAGTCATAAGTGAATAAATTAGTGAGATGTAGGGATATTCCCTTTGATGGTATAGATCAAAGATATATCTTTCGAGAGAGTAGGAAATTGAATTTAAAGTCATGTGATTTCATTTGTTTGGTTGGTGATAGTGTTACGTATCATTGATCTTGGCTAGAGAACTGTTGGATAATATTTGAGGGAAAAAGAATCTACAATGTTGGGCTCGAGTATGGTGATGATCTCTTTTGTGATTTTGAGTATGATAATTAGTACATCGAAATTTTTATAAAGGATATGGTAAAGTCGATAAAGACGTGATCAATACTAAGTTAAGATACATGAATTCATAAAGATCTCAAGCTATGAGCTAATACCGATAGATAAAGGAATTGAGGTACAAGTTAAAATAAAGATTCGAGTTTTTCATTGTTAGTGTATATTTTTGGGTAGTATTTATATTTTGCCAAGATATTTATTGATAAGATAAGGAATAATAGATAGCAATGAGCATTCGACATTTGGAAGAACCTGCATGTGATTTGGGTCATAAATTTAGTTTATTTTTTGTTGAAGGATCTAAAGAAGTGCTCCATTTAAAGTTTTAGCTTAGAAATGGAGAAAAATGTCATGTGTTGTTGGTCAAAGAATAAAGTTGATAAGTGAGTTGGTGAAGGAACGATAATCTAATATATTGAAGAGTTCAGGATATCTAAATTTGTGTCATAGGAAGAATTTAAGAAAGTGAAGGAATATGACTTCCTGTATGGACCCTTGGTTTGGAATTAAAGTTTTTACTTATTTTGCCCTTGAGTTCAAACATGATAATGCCATGCGTACTTGTTTAACACAAATTTTCTAAGTTTACTCGTGACTTTTATGAAGACTGAGTTTCGATTCGAATGACAAATAAATGTTTGAAATATGCTACATTTTTTATATTGGTCTAGATTGTCCAATTATGATAGACGACTTATGAGGGTGCTGCGATATAGACCTATATCCCTACACGCTCATTGAGGATATTGAGGGGCTTGAAATTACTTTATTAATGGGACTACATAGATTATTGTGATGCGTTACATAGATACTTGATGGTAATTAGAGGATATGTGGTTATGGTGTGCAAAGCTATTAAGGTGGCCAAGAATCTCTCTAAGTTTTGACATGAGGTATATGATGATTTGAATGGTAGTTGAAATTCGGTATGTGAAAGATTGCATGAAACTGACTTCAAGTATAACGAAATAACTTTACCTCGATGAGAAAAGTACTACCAAATTTAAAATTTACATTGTCAGCTTTGTGTGTGATTTATTTCTATAAAAGAAATACTTATATAAAAAGAGAGGGAAACCATAATATGAAATATTTGAAGGCGATAATGTGTAGCTAAGAGGACTTTAATACTAGTAATAATTTGAGAGAATGGTAAATGACAAGTATGGCTATGATATTTTGTTAGTATTGAGCGCATTGCTTTTGATACAGTGTTGTGAGGAATATGTGGAGTGTGATAATTAAGTATGTGTATGGGGAACAGACAGGTTGATTATGTGCAGCTAAAAATGAAATTCAAAAAAGAAAAAAAATAGGGTCAGATGAATGAAAATGTTTGATAGGGGCACTATGAAAGGAGTATCTTGTATTGTTCGACCTTGGTTCCGTGCATTTTGGTGTGGCTACCTACTTTATTATGGGAATACCTGCCTATTTCCACTCGTGTCTTCACTTGTGTAGACGGATCCTTAGTGGTGGATCGGGTGAACCGATCTTGCAATTTTCTCTTAGTAAGATAGGATGCTTATGCAGACTTGATTATTTCAATGTTGACATATTTAGTATTATTTGGGACAGTTGAGGTATACAAGTGGTTCTACACACACAATTTTGTTTATATGAATTTATAAAAGAGCTACCATAAATATTTATAGTTGTCCAGCAGTTTTAAGGCTCTTCTTGTCGTCGAGGTTATATTTTGGCTATGTTTGAATGAACCATTCGTTAAGTTGTTACTTGATCCTTCCCTTCGTTGGGTCAGAAAAGAATTTGATTCTCTATGGTGAGTGTTCAATGTCTAAAGATAACATTTTATAACTTAAGATCGTGGGAAAATTTGACTATGAGAATGAAATCTTAACAAAATCTATGAGGATTTGTGCATTGGAAGTGTGAGATGGTTGATTTAAGTTTGCTTTTGATTATGGCCGGTATTGATTTAGAGTTTTATCATGATTATATGAGAAAGGATTTATTGAGTTATGGACTAGTGGGTTGTTATTCATATCGAATTTGTGAGTTAGTCAGTGGCTTGAAAATAACCATTGAATTGTAAATATATCAATGTTTGATTCGAAAAAAAAGATTCAGTTCTTAATAGTAAATTTTGGTGGAATGGTCTTAAGGAGGAACTTACTTGGAGAGATGAAATACTGACTTTGGAAGATCATAACTTAGTTAGTAATATCGATTATTCTTCCTTCTCCTTCTTATGTTCGAGGACGAACATGATTTTTAGTGGTGGATAATGTAATGACCCGTTAGGTCATTTTAAAAATAAATACTCTCTCTTTCATAAAAGATTCTTTTCGTAAATTTAAGTTGAAAATTTTGGACTATTCGATAATTACGGTCATTTAGTTGACGGATAACTTTAGATAATCCACATAATTGGTGGATTAAAAATAATATTTTAATTAATATTCTATACTATTTATCTCATACTTATCAAAAATAGGCTAATAAAATTTATCATTTTTAGTATATTAAAATAAATAAATAAATAAATAAGAAATAAAAAGGAGAAAGAAATTTTTTTTTAAAAAGAAAAAGATATAAAGATGAAAAGGGGCTGCGCAGCAGCCCTATGAAACATACAGAACACAGAAAAAAAAAAAGATCAACGCGCAGTAAAAAAAAAATTACGGGAAAAAAAAGAAAGAAAAAGAAGAGAAGAAAAATTATGATTTTCATCCCAAAACATCAAGGTAATTATTCTCATCCTTTCTATTAAGTTTTCATGAGATTATGAATAAATTTTTAGGGTAGAAACGGGTATAATTTATGTTAAATTAAGAAAATATAGTCCTAGGGTTCTTAGAATAAAATTTTGATTTGGGGGTCGAATAACGATCCGTTTTAGCTGAAATTTAACATATGAGTTTATTTTATGATGGGTAAACATAATTTGAAAGAAAATTTCAGATTTGAATTTAAGGGCTCGGGGTGACTTTTTGACCCGATTTTTTTGAAAAAAAATATGTATAGCAATATGAGTGTCATTGGACTCGTATTCTTATGTAGATTATGTATTTGGACAGATTTTGATCATATGAAAGCGTTACGAAAGACTCAAGATTTGGAGTGTTATTCTATTAATTGAGGCAAGTGAATTTCTTAACCTTTGTTAAGTATATAGAATCTCGTGCTTCCTTGTGTGAAGGTTGTGAATGATTTTGACATATTGAGTTAGTGTTGACGTTGTATTAAGACCATGTTGTTGTGAATTGTGCATTGTGTTAAGATTAGTCATTTTTCCCATTATCATGTAAGCATGCCTATTTGCATTGACCTGTGTGACAAGTGTTATGAGGATTGGAGAAAGAATAAGAATTAAAAAGGATGTACTATTTCGAGGGACGTGTCGCACGCCGCGATGAATATTATGATTCGAGGGTCGTGTCGCACGCCGCGACGGATACTATATATGATTCGAGGGTCGTGTCGCACGCCGCGACAGATGCTACATATGATTCGAGGGTCGTGTCGCACGCCGCGACGGATACTATATATGATTCGAGGGTCGTGTCGCACGCCGCGACGGATGCACGGGCTAAAAGTCCCCCATGGGTCCTGGACTGCGAGGCAGTGGGTGTGTATCACTAGGTCAGACATGCATCATGATATTTGACATTGCATTGCATTGCATCACACATTATCATTATCTATGAACTTGTGAGTATCTTTTATGCAACTTGTGATGGATGCACTTAATCATTATATTGTTGAACTATAAATATTGGAGTGGGTATTGAGCTATAGGCTATGTACATTGTGAACTATTAGGTTGAGCTGACTTTATGCAGGTGGTAGTTGTGGAGGTTCTGTTGGAGTGTTAGGAGTACTTGCATTCTATATTACTTAATTTTGTGTTTAGTAGTTCACTTGTTGGGTACCGTGTGTTTGGTACTCACCCCTTGCTACTACATTTTTTGTAGGTTATGAGCCCGGATTTTTGTGATACCCTCTATATTTTTCGTGTCCGAGGCTTCCTGTGGAGATTTGTGAGGTAGCTGTTTGCCATCCCAGCTAACTTCTCACTCCTATTTATAAACTTGTTCTACTTTAGAGACAACATCATTTTTGTCTTGTATTTTCTTTTCAAATCTATTGTAACACATTAGAGGCTTGTGCACGTGACAACCAGGTCTTGGGGGATTTTAATTAAGTTGACTTATTATCGGTAGTTAAAGTTTTCACTTTGTATTATCCTCCCATATTTTATGGCTATAATTAGGTTTTAGGCTGACTTGTCTTGGTGGGATAAGACGAGTGCCATCACGTCCATTTTCGGGTCGTGACATAAATATTAGGACATTCTTTATATTATTATTTATTTTATTATTTATGTATATTTTGTGATTATTATACTTGTGTTATATTGTGTATCTCCTCCTCGGTTTGAAAAAAAATGAGTTCAGCCGGGACCCACAGTTGTGGATTCCGAAGGGTGCTAATACCTTCCCTTTGGAATAACTTGAACCCTTACCTAAAATTTTGGTTCTCAGACTATTTTTGTAAATAATTAATTAGTTTCCTAATTATCCTTAAAATTAGGTGGCGACTCTAAAATTAAATTATTTTTCCTAAATTAAAATATATTCT
Organism: Solanum rostratum; assembly: GCA_029948455.1. Classification (NCBI taxonomy): domain Eukaryota; kingdom Viridiplantae; phylum Streptophyta; class Magnoliopsida; order Solanales; family Solanaceae; genus Solanum; species Solanum rostratum. The sequence continues at coordinate 56,571,284 of CM057047.1, read as the reverse complement.
TTTTAAACATTATTTTATTTAATAATTTTTTGCAAGTTGCCACGACGTTGCGCCTTCGGGATGTCAACAGAATGGCGACTCCGCTGGAGATTTTCAAGGTTCTAACCATTATGGATTCATTTTTTTCAAATTGAGGAGATTTTATTTTTATCATATGATATATATTTTCTTGTATATTTGTTGTTTATTTGTATATTTATTGTTATTATTTATTGTATTATCTATACACCGTTATCACATTCATAGCATATCTTTCGCCACTTGACAATTTTTTATTTGTTACTTAAATGACGGTTATGCGGGTCTCCACCATTGAATCCAAATTGTTTATCAGGGTACCCTGACGAAATGAGTTGATCTCGAGGGGTCAACGATCGTTATTTTCCCCAACCCGAGTAGTCCGCTTGGGTCACCGGTCCAGTTAAATAAAGCCCACTCTTAGTAAACCTAGGTTAGTGCGGAACCAGATCTTTCATTTAGGTGCATTTCCTAGGTTGGCCCGATATTTATGATGTGGGTCTATTAGAACACAACGATCCATCTACTTGAAAGAATGTGTATGTAAGGCTATAGGTATCATTGCCCTTGGCATTTTATTTTATTTTATTTTTTGTTTGTTGTTTAGTTCATTTTATTGTAAATAATTAGTTTAGAGTTTATTGTTGCGTGGGAATTGTATTTTTGTTTGTACACCTTTTTTTCCCTCTCATTTTGTATCCCTATTTATTAGTGTAATTTGTACAATATATTTTCTGAGGGGTAGTAGGACGTACACACAACATATACATTCTTCTATAGTTAGGTTTCCTTTGGTTTGATTAGTTATATGTATATTACGGTGCGTCATACGTTATTTATGTACAAACATTGCATAATTTTTTCACTCATGTTTAGTTAATTTTGTGTAAATATATATATTTTGTTTGAAATGTAAATTTTGCCAGTTATAATTTATGAACTACGTTTGACTTGATTCCCATTTTAACGGGATATGTAGGCGCCAAAATGGTTCGGTCATATTCCCTATAAGTTTTTCATTTTGTTACTTTGGAAACATGGACAGTTTTTTTAGGTTAAAAAAAAATACTTTCAGTCACCAGGGTTTGTTGAGGTTGAAACAGGGATAGAAATTTTGAGAACTCATTTTTGAGAAGTCCTCAAAAATTCTACCAAATCGTACTCAAATGCTAAATTTGCAAGGCACCATTTTGAGCTTGTGTATATTTTAATTTTTGTATGTAATTTTATATTCAATAGATGTCTTTCATTTTGTTTATCGTACATTTTTGAAAAAAAAAAGAAATTTGTTTGATATTTATTTAAATAGTTTGTCCTTTGGTATGATTCATTGACTATTTTAGTTATGTTATTTTTCTTTTAAAAAAAAATATATTTGTTTATTTATTTAAAAAATACACTCCATATTATATCCTCACAAACTACGCGTACCTGATTCTCATATTCATGAGATACGTAGGCAACCCCTTTTTGGGTTTGGTAATCATTTTTTCAAAATATAAAAAAAATGTTGTACATATTTGTAACAGTCAATTTTTGACTCAATTGGGACCAATACAGTTAGACGCATGTAAATATTTGACAAAATGAAAATGATTGATTTTGTGGTAAACCATAGATCCTTTTGGTACCTCTTAATATTTTTATTTTTTTATGCTTGAGAATATTCTTGCACGCATTCAAGATAAGAATAAAACTAACCTCAGTGTTTCAAGTGTGTTGTGTGGTGAGCTTTAGATTAAAATCAATTGCATCGCATTGTTGATCTAGAACTTGGTCCGAATGTTTGTTGAGGCGAAATTCTGAGTAATGTTTGATTTGAGAAAGGATCGTAGGCCTTCTTTGACCCGTTTGTGCCTTTCAAAGCCTACCAAATGACATTAATCCATAGTTTTCCCACTTTGAGCCTGAAGCCTTTTCTTTGGATAACCACATTTTAGCCATTACCCTTTTTGAGTGCTTACATGCACTATCCCTCTCTCGGCCCATCCTTCTTGAGCGCACAAAAAATGTGCAAATGATATATAAAAAGAAGATTCAAGTTTGAAATTTCTATGAAATGCAAAGTTTCAAAATCAAGGAAACAAAACGATTTCTAGAGAGAAAAAAAAGAGAAGTGAAAAAAAAAAGATGTTGGAAAAACAAGAAAAAGAAATATGGCAAGGTAAAAAGGCCCAAGAAGGAAATTGCTCTAACAAAAGGAAAAGAGGGGGTAAAATGAAAATTTTGCCAACGAATAGAGTCTCAATGAAGCCGAAACAAAATAAAGAGACAACAAAGAGGATTAAACGTTAAATGAGTATCATTTGTTAAAAGCACAAATTCAATGTGACACTCAACGAGAGATTAAGTCACTTTTATCCCAGATAAATATCCTACCAGCCCCAAGCCTGCATTACAAGCCAATCACAAGTCCTACATGATCTCATTTCAAATGTTCTCACATTAGTGGAGGCGTGCATGAAGTCCAAGCATATGGTATCATAATTGCATGCGTTGAATATCTTTCTGAGTGTGAGCGTGTTTTGCAAAGTGTCCTTAAATCAAATATTTCCTACATGTGTGAAATAGGACTTTCTTTGTTGTGAGAGCACTTGACACATGAGGATTGGTATAATTCAAAATCTTTGTTTGAATCAAGTTGAACAGATCTTGTTCATATTTAAATATGTTTGAGGTACCATTTGAAACTGCAGGACTTACTTTGAATTCAATCTCAGTTGAAAGAAAGAATTGTGAGATATTCCTTTATTTTTCTAACTGTTGGTACCAATTGTAGTTAAAGTTTAACTATTTCTTTACATTCTTTGTTTTTGAAAAACAAAAGGCCAAGCATTTTTGAGATCCTTTTTATTATTCTTTTTATATATACGCCTTTAAAGGGATTCTTGAATTATTTTTCTTATAAATTGCATTTTTCTTTCTTTTGGAATATGATTGTTTGGGTTAAATAATATGACATTAGGCTAATCCCATTAGTGTGAGATGCCTATCTTATTCCATTGAATTGTGTATTCCAAAATCCTAGCATATCTTTTATTTTTTAGATTCTAAATCATTATTGGAGTGTCACTGCCTTCAGTGGGACAAGTTAAGTCATTTTGGAGCGTCACTTGCCTTCAACGTGACATGTTAAATCAATTTTGGAGCGTCACTTGCCTTCAACGTGACAAGTTAAATCATTTTGGAGTGTCACTGCCTTCAGTGTGACAAGTTAAGCTATTTTGGAGCGTCACTTGCCCTCAACGTGACAGGTTAAGCTATATTGGAGTGTCACTGCCTTCAGTGTGACAAATTAAATAATTTTGGAGTGTCACTTGCCTTCAATATGACAAGTTAAATCATTATTGGAGTATTACTGCCTTCAGTGTGACAAGTTAAATCATTATTGGAGTGTCACTGCCTTCAGTGTGACAAGTTAAGCTATTTTGGAGCGTCACTTGCCTTCAATATGACAAGTTAAGTTATATTGGAGTGTCACTACCTTCAGTGTGACAAGCTATGCTATTTTGGAGTGTCACTTCCTTCAATGTGACATGTTCAATTGGAGCGTCACTTCCTTCAACGTGACAAATTAAGTTGTTATTGGAGCGTCACTTTCCTTAATGTGACATGTTAAAATTGGAGCAAAGTTAAATTGTTATTGGAACGTCACTTTCTTCAATGTGACATGTTACATCATTATTGGAGCGTCACTTCCTTCAACGTGACATGTTAAGTTAGAACACTTCCTTCAATGTAATTGACGTACTAATTTGGATCATCTCTTCTTTCATGAGCAATACACCTAAGGATAGATCGTCATCTCCTTCAATATGACATGTTAAATCAGGTTTGCACAAATTATACTCGCATTTGTGTTATATTTGCTACTAACACGTTTTCTCAGTTGTTACAATACAGAAGTGTGCACTATTTTAGCAAGGACGTAGCAAGTCTAGAATGGAGATCATGCTAGTGCATATAACTGGGACAAAATTTTTGAGGAAAATCTAAAAAATTTTGCAACTTCCACCGCAATCAAGGCACTACTATTTAAAGGTTATGTGTTTGGTCAAAATTGGGTTCGTCAACTTTCTTTGTCCACGATCTTTTTCATCGATCATATCCAAAGAAAGGGACAGCTGTTGACACCCAATTTTGGCCCAAGTTTTTTTAAAATTCATACTTTTATATTGTTATTTTTTAGTTCTTGTTAAATTCATTATTGTGTGTTAAATTACATGTTTTTGTGATTTTATTTATCTACCGTTGATTATATTTGTTTTGTTCGTTTTAATATTTTTAACGCAGTGTAATAAATTCATTTTTTGTACAGATATAATTATATGCGTATATTCAATTAGCCCATGATTTGAGCCCATATTTTTTTAGCCCATTAAACTTTGAAGTGATAATAATCGGGTGACATTTTTAAATTGGTAAAACCTAAGAAGTCTTCTCTTTGTCAAACCTTGTTACCTTGTTTGTTCCTCACTACTTCACTACGTGAGCTGCCGGAAAACCTTCATCTCCTCACCAACAATACAACCCCACAACCAAACCCTCTTTTTTCCTCCCTCAAACAGCCACCATTGATGCCCTTTTCTCATCTCCGTTCTCCCTCTCACACCAGCAAACCACCATCCAAAAACCCCTATTTCCAGCCACCATAGCTCCACCTCCACAGCTACCAAAACCCCCTCGCCGAATCCACCTGAAACCACTCCTCAAACAGCCACAGAAACTTCCTCAACCACCATCTACGACCCCAAATCAGTCCACAAAACGCGGCGGCGAGCCACCACGAACCAGCCCTAAGAAACCCACCAAAACCCCAGCGAAAAGCCAACAAAACTTCCCCCAACCTCGCCAGAAAACCACCCCGAAACCACTGCAAAATGCTGCCCTCACAAACCCGAAACCCCACTGGTAAAACCACCGGAATACGACCCATTTCAACACCAAAATGAGCTCACGATGTTGGAGAAGTCGGCGGCTCCGACAAAAGACACCAACTCCATTTCAGACGGAGGTTTGAGCTCTAACACACTTTTTTTGTTTTGTTTGTCCATTCCTTTAATCTTTGTTAGATTCTATTAAGTTAATTGGGTTTGTGAAACACATCTTCTCCATTCCCTTCCTCTCTTATGTAGTCACTGCCTTGAAGGTTGCCATTAGAGTATATTATTTGAACTACTCATTTTTTTATTTATTTTTTAGATCTAAATCCTAATGTGACTGCAATTATTCTAGTTAATTTTACTATTTTGTTTAAGTTCATTGTGTATTTATTCATTTGCTAAGATAGGTGATTATACTAATTGTTTTGGTTTTGCAAGGTCACTGTTGTTATCATTTTCTTTTGTCCAATTTATTCCGTTTTATTATTATAGTAGTTATGTTCATCATCAAATAGTTTATTTATTGTTTTGATTTTGTTAATTTCCTCATATTAGTTGCTACTACTTTATGGTTTTGTTCGAATTTTTGTTATTTTTTATATATTGTTTATTGATCATTTATGCATTTTTCTTTTGTTTGTTGCTATCGTTGTTGCTCGTATTATTGTTATTTAATCATTTTACTTCTCGATGTTTGTTCTTCGTATACATTACTTGTTAAATTTGGCCGAGGAAAAGTCTATCGGTCGGATTTTGAGGCCCCCCATTCAAAAAGTCGGAAAAAGCTAGTTTATGTTCATATTTGTTATATGTTAAAATTATTATTTTTTTTAGTTTAGACTGATATTTGTTATATTTTAAAATTCAGAATTTTTCAAGTACACACACATCTCGTTTGTTAAAATTGGCCAATGACGAAACTTCTCCGTCGATTTTCGAGGCCTCCCCATTTGAAATGACGGAACAATTTTAGTTTATTCTTTATTTATTAATTATTGTGTATGTCGTTGACGTTGGATAAATATTAGGACATTCTTTATATTATTATTTATTTCATTATTTATGTATATTTTGTGATTATTATACTTGTGTTATATTGTGTATCTCCTCCTCAGTTTGAAAAAAATGAGTTCAGCCGGGACCCACAGTTGTGAATTCCGAAGGGTGTTAATACCTTCCCTTTGGAATAACTTGAACCCTTACCTAGAATTTTTGGTTCGCAGACTATTTTTGTAAATAATTAATTGGTTTCCTAATTATCCTTAAAATTAGGCGGCGACTCTAAAATTAAATTATTTTTCCTAAATTAAAATATATTCTTTTTAAACATTATTTTATTTAATAATTTTTTGCGAGTTGCCACGACGTTGCGCCTTTGGTATGTCAACAGTAGGGAGTAAGAAGTATGTCTCAAAACAAGTTTATTTTACCAGCAAAGTTTGTGTCAAGTCAAATTAAATAACTTTTTTTTTTAATTTTGTGTCAAATCAAATTAATTTTTTTTAAACGGATGGAGTATTATTGAATGGATAAATTTTTATTTTACATCTTTCTTACAAATGAATTGATCTAAACACTCACTTGTTTGTTGAAACCTAGCTAAACTTCAGTTCACGTGACTAATTTCTTGGCTCTACTTTCCAATTTCCTAACCTTAGTTGGAAGTCTGCACACAAAATCCTGTGCACGCCTTGCCTCGCCATTCAAGCATTCAAGTTTTTCGGGGGAGGGGGGTGTGGGGTGTGGGGTAGAGTTGGGAGAGAAAATATTTTAAATTTTATTTTTTTAAAATATAATTTCTTTTTCTTTGAAATAGTCATATTTTACCATTGAATTTTTTATTATTATTAATAATTTATTTAATTTTCACCAAAGTGGAATATTTTATCCATTTGACAACTTTTTCAAATAAAAGAAGGAGTCATGAGGTGTGTTTTTCAAATTAATACTCTCCCCATTTAAAAAAAAATGACCTATTTTCTATTTTAGTTTATTTAAAAAATATGTCCTCTTTTAATTTTTGGCAACATTTTAATTTTAATTTTTCACGTAACATGTTTAAGGCCACAAGATTAAAGGACATTTGAAACAACTTTAATTTATAACCACAAAATAAAAAAGTTTTCTTTATTTTCTTAAACTCCTTGTCAAGTCAAATTAGGTCGTTCTTTTTTAAATGGAGGGGATAAATAATAGTTTAAGTATGAAACTTACACTTTCAATAGTTTAAGTATGAACTCAAAAAAGGGAATAAAAATAATATTTTTTAGGGGGATAAATAATACTTTAATCTTTAAATTTTAAATTAATATTAATTATTATTTTATTTAATTTTTGTCAAAATAAAATATTTTATCCATGTGAAATGTCATGTGGCAAGTTCTTTTTTTTTTTTTGCAATGAAAGAGAATTCCTGAGATTTTGGTGGTGCAGTCATGATTCCTTTTCAAGGTGTTAACATTTGAGTGAAAAGACCTGCTCTAATATCAATTGAAAGAACATAAGACACTCAACGCTAACAAGAACTAGGTTCTTGTTTGACAGCCTCCAGTAAATACAAAAACTGATTCGTCATTAAGAGTTATAGTGAAAAAGAGAGAAACAACCACTACCTATAATGTTAGGATTTCAGCCAACTTCACTAACTTCAAAAACAAACTTTAGATTCCAACTCAGTAATCGCTCATTCACTTCTCACTTCATAACTCTAACGATCTACTCCGATTGCTTCATATCTCTAACGATTTACTCCGATCGCTTATTCTACTCTCCAAGAAATCAAATCCACTTCTTGTTAATATCTCTCAAAACATGTTCATATTTACAATAATTGTCCCAGAATAATAATTCTACTACATGTTCATATTTACAATAATTATCCCAGAATAATAATTCTAAGTAGAACACACACCAAACAAAACAAGACTTTTCAGATAGAAATTCTAACTCTAGATCTTCTTTCTTCCAAAGTATGCTCAACGATTTTCTCCTTGCCTTTGTTGCTAGATCGTCAATGTTTGGTTGGTGCAATAGTGGCTCATCTAGGGTTCTATTGGTAGTTATATAATTTGTCCTAGAAGAGTTATACTCGGACTTCTATTCCTAGTCAATATCTTTCTTTACCTTATTTAGGAGTCTATTGATGTCACATAAGATTTTCTTCTATTCTTGCTCTTTTCTCTTACTCGCCTAGTGGGTTCATCGAAGGCGACTCACTTCTTGTTTGAGATACCTTCATAGCATTTTTCAGCCTTTCGTTCAGCTTCTCCTTCTACCTTCTAAACTTGGTTCACTTTTTCATTATCAAAATACTTAACTTTTAGCATGCCAACAAATTTTGAACCTGATTGACTTTGTCATTATCAAAGCACCTCATACTTTTTAGCAAGCCAACACTAATAATATCAATTCACGTAGGACTTACACACTTGGTATCAAGCAGCTTCTCTATTCAACATTGTCCTCGAATAATATTTTCCACGATACCAATAAGTTAATGGTGGTTAGTGTTGTGTACCAATAGTTCATTTTTGGTACTTAAAAGTGTAAAAAACGAAAAAATCAGTAATGACATCCGACTTTACACTTAGCATCAAGTAATCGTGCAATGATACCAAATCTTATTTAGGTATTTTGCTCCAATTTTCTATGAATAAGTTATGAATCCATTGTAATGGTTCATATGAGAATGATGGATACGTTTACTTATTAAAAATGATGAAATGATATAAATTCAACCTATTTCATTCATTATATCCTTTTCAATATTTTCCTGTTGGAACTTCCAGTGATTATGAGCTCTTTCTTGTTTCGGTTCCTTTAGTCACTCCGATTCAAGATGTCATTTGATCATTGGATATTTTATTTGTAACGCGTGATAAAACTACCAAAATACCCCTAGATGAGAAATAATTTTTTTTAGGACTTTCTTAACTTAAACTTGGGATTGTCTCGCCATGATGACCACTTATCTCGCAATGCCGACTTACTATAACAGGATTAGTCCCATCGTGGCGGGTTGCACGGAGATAGAAACTCAAGATTTGTATTCCAAACCTTCATTTTGCAACACACCTTCGAATCATGACAGTTTGAAAATCAATCCTTTATGCCAAGATTAATTTGAGTGTTCTAATATTCCATACCTCAATCCATTACCGAATTATCCCAAATCTCACATAACTCAACTTTCATTCCGCTCTAGTCTAGGCTCAAAATTTTCAAGTTAGTACTCAAGAACTTTCTGACCCAAATTCTTTCCTTATTAGTCTATTCACAACGATAGGGATAAGTTATTATATTATAATAAATACGAATTTATCCATTATTTATCTATGATTGATCAAAATAGGAAAAACTAGGCTAAAATAAAGGTGGGGTAGTACCTGAATCGTCAAACAACTGAGGATATTTGTCTTGCATGTCCTTTTAGATTTTTCCAAGTCACTTTATCAATTGAACAATGTTTGGATTGGACCTTTATCGATCTAATCTCTTTGATTCTCAACTTCCAAATGTCACAATTCTGACCTTTATCGATCTAATCTCTTTGATTCTCAACTTCCAAATGTCACAATAAAGAATTGTAACTGGATCTTCCTCATATTGAAGATTTTTATCCAATAACTGAGTCTCACTTAATGATATTATCTCAATTCTCATGTTACTTCTTCAACATTAACTCATGGAATACTAGATATACTCCAAACAAGCTAGGGGTAGAGCCAACTTATAGGTCAAACTGTTCCCACACAATCAACGATCTCGAATGGGGCAATATAGTGATAATTGAGCTCGTCCTTCTTACTGAATCTCATAACACCTTTTATGAGGAATACTTACAGAAGAACTTGCTCACCGACCTGAAATTTCATATCCCTAACCTTGTGATCAACATCTTCCTTTTGTCGACTCTTGACTCTCAAGAGCTTAACTTGGGTGCTTCTTACCTTATCATGCACTTCCTTTACCAAATCAACCTCCCAAAGGTTTCACATCTCCAGCCTAAAACCACCCTGTGGATGATCTATATTTCCTCCTATAAAAGGCCGTAAATGGTGTCATGTTAATGCTAGAGTGATAAGTATTGTTGTAGGAGAACTCATATAGTGGTAGAAACTTGTCCCAATGGCCTCCAAAATCAATTACACATGGCCTCAATATGTCTTTCAATAGTTGAATCATTCTCTCCGATTGTCCATTAGTTTGTAGGCTGAAAGTGAGCTAAGCACCCAACTCCTCATGAAACTTTTCCCAATATGAGCAGGATTGTAACTTATAGAATTTTTCGTATAGTTTTCATTTATAGTTTTCCCCAACTTAAATTCTGTGTTAGTGGAGACTTGTACCTGTGACACCAATCTTGGGATGGTTTACACTATGATAATCATGCCTTATACTTGTTCATTCCTGTTTAGATTATATTGTATTATCATTTTGGCTTCCACATTTCTTTATTCTTACCTGTATAGGCTGACTTGCCTCGATGGGTTAAAGGCAAGTGTCATCACACCTGATTTCGGATCATGACAAGTCTCTTTAATTATTTCATTCATCTTGAGACTACTAGGTTATGGAGAATTAGTCTCTGTATGTCATTTCTAGCTTTCTCTTGCCACCAAGAATTTATAGCATATCTAATAGGCAAATGACTATGCTTAACACCAAATAGATTCCAAGCATAGCTAGTTGCTGTGATTTGCCTTGACTAAAAATATGATCAATAGTTTGATCGCATGAAGTTTGACAACAGTTACACTTAAAATTCAAATGTTTGTCAAATTTCATAATCACATCTTCAGAAGGAATTTGAAGTTGCTCTTTCCATAGCCTCCAAGTTAAAAAGGATATATATTTTAAAACAATTAAAAGCCTGTCATACTTTTGGTCTATATGATCTTACCAGATAATGTGTCATTTGGGCGTTGATGCTGTTTTCCGCACTTCCTATCTTGCTTTTTATAAAAACAAATCTCTTAAAGATATACTTTGGCTTTGAGTTATTGGATTCCGCATTTTCGATATATTGAAATAATCGACTAATAATAAATTGGCTTTGGTGTGACAGGGATTGGTTCCACCGATTTCGAATTTTTGGATCGTGACCATATATAACTCATAAAGAGTTATGGATTTGATTCAAGGTACTGATTCTCTTTCAAAATTACTCTTAGTCTAATCTAACTTTAAGTATCATCCTTCCAACGCAACACATCAATAACTCTTTTTCTAATAAATGTAGTGCTTGGGCTAATTTGTAAGTACCTTACTTAATTCCATGATGTACATATTAATGTAGTTATTATGTAATTCTATCCATCAAGACTTAATCAAATGAATAACAATTGCTTAGTATTTTCACTGAAAATTAAACCTGAGAATTCATGATTTAACCCTTTAATGACTAGTGGGACAACCCTCTTGTTAACCTTTTTATAAATTCGATGCTATTTAATTTATTTCAATTTGATTGTTGCAATAGTAGTGAAGAGAGAGAGAGGGGGTGGCATGTAAATCATCATCAACATAGTTCTTTTTCTTAAACAAGTAACAAATTAATACAAATAAAGAAATCAATATTTATTTGTATGACAATTTTCTCGTACTTTGTCTTTAGTTTATATAATTCAAATCATAACTTGATGCTCATTAACATGACTAGCTGTGACCATAACTGGAAGAAGAAGCATGCATGTTCTTTTGAGCTTCCAACTCTTTCTTTTTCCTAACAATGTCATCGTCTACATGACAATCTCCCTCCACTGATATCACCACGCTCTCCGCTCGACCATGGGGGCCTTTAACAATATTTTCCTTAACTCTCTTATTCTCGTCGATGTGTTTAACTTCTGTTTCTTCAACCAAAGATGTCTTGTTCGTCTTCTTCTTTAAGTAGCAGCGTAGTGCTAGCAAAGCCATGCATAAAAAAATGAAACAGAATGCTGGAAACACAATGATTATCATATAATGTGTGAAGTTTTCCAAACTAGAAGCCATTGATTAATAATGAAATGTCTTGAGTTGATATTTGATGAGAATTTGAATGGAGTTCTTGAAGGTATCGGGATAAGGAGAATGGATATTTTAGTTAGTTATTTATAAGTATGTGGATTAATGCAATGAGTCTTTATGTAGATTCTAATTTTTCCTTGGGTATGTGTATAATGTATTGCTTCCAAGATACCAAAGACTTAACTCTCATGTGAAGGGTATGGAGACTTAACTTTGATATTTTGATTGCAGTGGAAAACACTACACTTCTTTGATATGTATGTCCAAATAATTTTGAAAATAATTGGAGTACTCTTGATAAAAGATTTGTCTATACTAAGGGTGTGTTTATGATACCCCATTACATGATAGGGTGATCTTCACTCACTTGCAAGGTTCACAAAGAGTACTAAAACTAATCAATCTTGAACTCCTCTTATCCACTTGAATTTTGAACTATTCTTTATTGTTTTTTGTAATTTTTGGATATGCATCCAATATGCCATAAGAATAGATGAATAGTTTTAGCTCCTCTCCTAAAAAAGCGCACTGAAAAATATTCACAGATACTTTGATTAAATAAGTGAGAAAAGAAAAATGATTTAGAGTGTGTATGGTATGAAGGAAAATATTTTCTTAGAAAATGTTTTTAGAAAACAAGTTGGTTTTGACTTATTTTCTCATGTTTGGTTGGTGAAAAAAATATTTTCTATTATTTGGTTAGTGAATGAAAATATTTTTAGAGAATATCTTTTATTTTTGGAGTAGAAAATATTTTTGAGGAGAAATTGTTTCTGACATGAAAAATCGCTCATAATAATCTATTCGAGATTCGACCCCGACAATAATGCGGGACCCAACTCAACTTCTGACTTAAGATTCGACTTCCAAATTTAAACTCAACCCCTGCTTTTGAACTAAAATCCAACCACACTCGACTCCAGACCTAACTTTCAAATAATTTAATTTTTTTTAAAATAATTTTTAAAATTCTTTTTTTGGGGGGTGGGGGTGAGGGAGGGTTGGTGGTAGGAACCGGATAAAAAAAATGAAAATTTTAAATATTTTTGAAAAATAAATTTTATTTTTTTATTTTTTTGTATGTGTGTGGGAGGAGGGGGGCTAGGGGTGGGAGGGGGCGGGTAGAAAGGGAGTGATAATAAAATTTTTAAGATATAAAATAATTTAAATATTTTTGTGTGTGGTGGGGTTGGTAAGAAGGGTTGGGATAGAGGATGAGGTAAAAAAAAAATGAGACTTTCAAAATTTAAAATATTTTTTAAAAATAAATTTTCAATTTCTTTTGTGCAGCTGGAGGGGGGAGGGAGGGGTCGGGATAAGGGATGGAGTAAAAAAAATTTGAAATTTTAAAGTATTTTTTCATAAAAAATACTTTTTAAATTTTTTAAGGGGGTGAGGTGGATTGACACATGGATGGAGTAAAAAATTAATAAACTTTCAATATATAAATATTAAATAAATTAAATTTTTTAATTTTTGGGGGGAGAGGGGTATCGATAGGGTAAGAAAAATCCATTGTAACATAAGGTCGAAAGAGAGTTTCGAAAAATGTTTTCCTTGAATTTTGGAAGAAAGTCACTTTTCTTAAATTTAAAATAAATAAATTTATTTGAAAAATATTTTAAGCCAAAAATTAAAAGACATTTTATGAAAAATATTTTCCTCCATACCAAACACATCTTCAATGACTATTTCTAGTATGTCAACACGAATCTGTTTCCCACCATATGTTTAGCAAGCTGATTCAGTGGAAAAATCATGTTTTGTAGCATAAAATTCTTATTGTTTCGAAGTAATAAAAATCTCTATTTATAATTATAATATGTCTTGTTGTAAAAATTTCTCTTTCAGACCTCATCTCTAAAAACAGTATATATTATCTATTGTGCAAGTCAAAATTGTTCAGGATTAATATGTAAAAAAGAAATATGCAAACCATCACCACTGAATCAACTTTTCCTTCATCTATCAGTCACTATTCTTCCTTTTTTTGTTTTCAAACAACATATTTCTAGAAAAACATTCTTTCCAGAATAGAATTTTCATTATTATGTAAGAATATAGTTAAAAAGAAAAGTTGAAAATATTTCAAAAATTGTTGAAAATTTTACGGAAAAAATATAGTCACAGAATTTGTAAAGAATTCTTTATAGCTTGAGCCATGTCAAAGACACTATTTTGAAGATATTTCACCTAAGCAATATAGGTGTATTCCCCTAAATTTAACAAGCTGATCATTAAACTAGTTGTATAAAACTAGGAGCATAGAAACTATTAAAGATCAATAGAGAGAAGATACACATGTGTAAATCGTCATCAATATAGATCTTATTATTACACGAATGACAAGTTAACAGAAACAAAGAGAATCAATATTTTGATATCACAGTTTACTTTATGTTGATATGGCAGTTTTCTCATACTTTGTCTTTAGTTTATATAATTGAACTCATAACTTGATGCTCAACATGACTAGCTGTAATTAACTGGAAGAAGAAGCATGCATGTTCTTTTGAGCTTCCAACTCTTTGTTTTTCCTAACAATGTCATCATCTACATGACAATCTCCCTCCACTGATATCACCACGCTCTCCGGTCGACCATGGGGTCCTTTAACAATATTTTCCTTAACTCTCTTATTCTCATCAATGCGTTTAACTTCTGTTTCTTCAACCAAGGATGTCTTGTTCTTCTTCTTTAAGTAGCAGCGTAGTGCTAGCAAAGCCATGCATAACAAAATGAAACAGAATGCTGGAAACACAATGATTATCATATATTGTGTGAAGTTTTCCAAATTGGACGCCATTGATTATGAAATATAACTGGTATTGAAAAATATATGATGAGAAGTTGTATGTGTTGGGATGAGGAGGAGAAAGGTTTTGGCTAGTTATTTATTAGGTATGTGGATTAATAAAAAGAGCCTGTTGTGTGTATATTGCTTTCAAGATATCAAAGACTTGACTCTCATGTGAAGGGTTGGTGACTTAATATTGATATTTTAATTTGATTGAAGTGGAAAACACTATTTCCTTGCTATATATAAGAAGTACTAATTTATCTAAACTAAGTTTGCTAATTGATGGTCATCCATTAACCATTAACTTTTCTTTGCGCCATTCATCAATTTAATCTCCAATTTCAACTCGTTCTAATGTTCTTTACTTGCATTGATGTAATGTATGTTTTCTATCTATTTTATATTTTTGTATGATTTATCCATCTATTTGTAACTTTTTATTATTATTTTCTTGAGTTGAAATTCAAATTGTAGTTATAAAAAGTAAATAATATAATATGTTAAAACTATTGATATTAAGCGGGTCAAATTAGATGGGTCATGACCCAACCCGAATTTTAGCTCATTTGAGCCCAAAGTAAATTTGGACGGGTCATAACCCAACCCAATTTCTATTTCAATCCATTTTAACATTCCCAATTTCAACTCGCCCCCCCCTCCCCCCTCCCCGTTTGACACCCCTAGTTATTCTTGCCTAAAGTGACTCTCTTAAAAGGAAAAACATCGTTCTCACCGATTTATCAAAAAATGCCCAAAAAAATTAGTTTCAACTCCTGTAAAAGTATATACAATGTGTACGTAAGAAATTAAATTAATTTTATTTTCATCGTTATATATTAATTTGGTTGAATTGTATATAGCCAAAATTAATGTTGTGATCTAAATTTTTATACATTGAATTTTAAATTTTCAATGGATGAACTCTTTGTTTTTCTTTTTCTTGGTTCAAATGGATGAAGAGCTATCACTTATTTATAATAATGTTTACATGTATCGTATATGTTTTCACATTGGTTATTGTATAGTTCAATATCTCATTTAATTTTGTATTCAACAGTAATGTGCAGAAATTTATACATTTCAGCTAAAATGAATTGATTGCATAAAAAAAATTGTATTTGTATGTATCGATTTGTTTGTTGAGTTTTTGTTAACTGTAATTTCTAGAATTTTATAAGAGTTGGTTTGATGGTATAGATTGTATAGTTATGTTTGTATTTTTATAAATGAATTCATTTGTTGAGTTTGTAACAAATTGATTTGCAGAAAACTAGTGAAAATCGCTTTAAATTTATTGTTCGTATATTGCATTTTATTTTATATATGTTGATTTAAATATTGAGTTCATAAGTTGTCTAATTATAGGTTGTACAATTATATTTTTATTTGTATTTATAAATAATTGTATAGGTATCGGTCTAATTATAGGTTGTATGATTATGTTTATATTTGCATTTATAAATAATTGTATCTTTTTTAGCAATTAATTTATGTATATAGCATTCATTATATTAACATGGGAAAAAGCTCAAAAATGCCCTTAAACTACTTGAAAGGAACAAAAATGCTCTTGATTTATACTTAGGTCCAAAATGACCTTATTGTAACCAAATGAGTCAGAAATGTCCTTCTCTCTCTCCTATCTCTCTCTCTCTCTCTTTATATATATATATTCTTTATAAACATATTGTGATCCTAATAAAAATATTATTTTTAAAATAATCTTTTTTTTTTAAATCACATTAACTAATAAAAATGCAAGAAAATAATTTTTTCCCTTAATCTCATTTTATCAATTAAAATAGAATATCGTACCCCTGTAACAAATAATATATGTCATAAATATAAGATAATAGTAAACCCAACATTATTTTTTATTTAGATAACGATAAAAATAGTAATAATAATAAAACAAAAAAATAATTTTAAATTTTTTTTCTCGAACTGAAGTAGGATAAATATTTGCTAAATAATAAAAGTATTATTAGAAAGATAATGTGTTCAAAAATAAAATAAATAATAAATTTATTTGAAAAAAGGTATTTTTGACCCATTAAATTATAATAAGGGTATTTTTGGACCAAAGAATTGGCAGTAAGGGCATTTTTGGACTAAACTATAAATGAACATTTTTGTTCCACTCATATAGTTTAAGGGCATATTTGACCCTTTTCCCTATTAACATTCATATATCACTGCATATGAAGGATATTCTTTGAGGATAAATTCAGCTTCCTATATATACAAAGTTGGCAACAAAATAACTTAATAAACTTGTATAACCAAGAATATACAAAATTTGAGAAATCGTTGATATATAAAATTATCATATATACAGAGGTTATAGATAAATTTGTATGAATTCATTCAAAGTATACTAAAAACATATTAGAGTATACAATTACTCAAATTATACAAAATAATTAAATGTATACAACTAATGAAATTATATAAAAAAAAAAAAGTAAACATAAATTGTATATTTTTTAGTACCAATAAGGTCTCATATACAATTATATCAATACAAAGTAATAGAATATACAAGCAAATCTACTCATATAATATACAATTTAAAAAAAATATATATATAAAATAAAAATTGAATTATACAAAACGCCTCCTCCTCTTCAATCTCATCTTTGTATAATTTTCGAGAATCAGATACATCATTTTTTTTTATTCATTGGTACTAGGCACAATTTCTTTTGATTTCCTTTTCTGAACTCATCAACTCAATCAAACAATCTTTGTTTGTTCATCATATTCTCTATTGCTATCTTTTGAACTTATCTTTTGAAAAATTTATTGCTATGACTTGTAATTATAGTAAATTATAGTTATATTACTTAATTTACTAATATATATTTACTTATAAGTGGTATAATTTTCTAATTTAAATGTACTAATACTAAATTGTTGTGCTAAGTACCATCTGTCAGCACACATGTAGGCAATTGGTTTAGGTGGGGTTATGTTTATGTCCAACTCTATTTAATAACATTTGTGTAGATGCTCAAAGGACCAATTCCAAGAAAACAACTCAAAAGGTTTCATGAACAGGTTTGCAAAAATCATCAAACAACGCAAAATACAACTGCTCAACATAGAATTAAGAGAACAACGAGATTCAGAGTCAATACAAAAGTTTTACTCCTTCGTTTAAAAAAAAATGATTGATCATGTGAATCGCCAATAGATTATGATATATTTTTTTAAAAAAAATTATTTTTATGTGAAGAAAGGGAAGAAGTTGTATGAAATTACAAGTTGACATATAAAAAAAAAGATCCAGTATTGTCTTTCCATTGGAATATTGCCACCACACGTTCTTTGACTTTGTTGACAAAAACCAAAACAAACAGCCTAAAACTGGTTTCGAAAATTAAACGGTTTAGTGTGGCATATTTCACTTTTTCCATCAGCTATAAATAGCCCCAACTAATGCTCTTCCTCAACAAAATCAACTCACTAAACAACCAAACTTATCAAATCCGTCAAGAAAAATGTCAAATCCTTCGCCTCGAATGAAATGTACTAAGGTTTGAGGTCGAATCCATGAGAAGTATACGTGTTTTAAGATGTTAAGAGTATGAGAATCTGTGACTTTCCTAAACTTATCTTCAAGTAAAAGAGTATTTGAGTAATTAATTATGAAATTAGAATATTGTTTAAGCTGTCAATTTAATAGAACAGTTGGAACACAAAAAAATATAATTTGTTTTTGATATTTTTAAAAGAAGTACCAGAGTTGTAACCTTAATATGGCATATCTATTCATGGATATAACTTATAAATTTCTTGATTACATACAAGGGATTTATGATCATGCATGATTCAATTTTAAGATGCTTACTAAAATTTTCAACTCTAGCAAGTTCTTTCAAGCTCGAAGAGAAAGAAATATTAAAACCCAATTGATAGATTCAAGTAAAAATCTCCCTATTCTTAGTTTGATTCCATTAACCAAGCATAAAAATTCCTGAATATACTTGATTCCTTGCTATTTGTTAAAAATCCAATTCATTTTTCACTTTTTCAAGCAAAAAATAAATGCAAAGGACTTAATCTAGTGTTTACAACCATCAAGTCGACAAATAAAAATGTAAACAAGTACATATAAGTAACTCATGTAATAATAAGCAAGATGGACTAATACTCATTCATATTAATGCCCTAAGAATTTACAATTCTAGCTAATGGGTTCAGCTACTCATACTAAAACTGAAAAGTACAAGATAAAAAGGAAAAAAAAAGACATAATTAAAGAGTAATTAGGAAAGAGAATTGATACTGATCTATGATAATGAAAATGTTCAAAGCCTTTCCAAAGTAGCTATGGTGTCTTCCATCAGTTTTAAGAATACCAAATTCGATATGAAGTACCTTAAAAATCTATTTAAAGTCACGTAAAATTGTGCCAAAAACACCCCTTCATGTCCAGCTCACGTGGGTGATTCCAGAAGCTCCCCTTCGTATCTGCCTTCTCTTCCTTGGCTATGTGGGTGGTTAAGTGGGTGAGACCACCTACTTGGATGAAGCATATGCTCACACCTACTTTTTTTCTTTGCTCTTTTTAGTCCCTTTCTTTAATTTTTGGCATTCCACTCATTCTGTCTCAATTAATGTGATGTTTTTTATTTTTTCAGAATCAAATAAGTTTGATCGGATATTTGCGCATGAAATTTTTAATTTTTTAAATAAAATTTATATATTTATAAACTATGTAAAAAATATTAAAAGTCACAATAATTAAAAATTCAAAATATTTTAAAAAAATTTCAAAATACTTATGAAAAAAATAGACTTACTTGAATCTAGAAATTCAAAAAAATCCCACATACTTTATTATTTTTTAAAAAAGGATAAGCTTGTGCGTTACATGTTTAGGAATACCACAAATCAATACATCTAAACATTCACTTGCTTGTTAAAAAGCCAACTAAACTTCACCTGACGTGACTCTAATTTCTTCGCTCGATTCTCTAACTTGGCAATCTTACACGGAAGTCCGCACACAAAATCCTGTGCATGTCTGGCCTCGCTCGTTAAACCTTCAAGCTTTTCCAAATTCCATCTCATTATGAAAAATTTTAGTATTTTAGCATAATCACAAGATGTGTAAACCCCTTGCTTTTGGGAAATGGCTGAAAAGTGCTGAAATATATTCTCATCTTGCCCATCATACATGAGGTGCAGTGGCATAGTAATTCTCTTCCTCATCATATTGGCAATGGCTAGCATAGTGGTGTTTGGATCCACTTGGAGCAACTTCTCAATAATTCTTGTGTAGGCATTCTCATGCCGCTTCTCATCTGCTGCAATGGTTCCACATATACGCGCTAGCACGGGGTCTCCGCCTTGTGTAGCTAGCCTAGCCATATTACCATGCGTCACAAATGTGGCTCGCTCTTGAAATGATGTGTACACAAACCCCATGTACGGATTGTTCTCTGCTCCAATGTCCTAAATTTCAAATAACTTTATATTTATATAATAACTTGCATCGAATATGAATAACAAGGTACAAAAATTTAAAGCATAATGTAACACACTCATCTACCATGATTTTTATTTATGCTCCGCTTGCTTTAGAGTATCATTTTTAGTTGCTATTCCATTTTTTTAACTTGCTCTTTATACACAAATTATTTCTTACTATATTTTTGCCCACTTGATTATTTTTTTTTTAAAGAAAAGGAGAGAATTAATATTTTAATTTTACCTTCATCATTAAGTAACTATTTTAGAATTTATTTAAGTAATAAGTATCAATAGTCAAATTTAATTTTCAAACCTTAACTTGCAATAGGAAACTACAACCCCCCCCCCCTTTCCCCCTCCTTTGGTTTTTGGCCACCCAATGTTCAATGTCTGAAGTCTATATTGGAGCTCTGATTAAATACTGATCATGTAGACCCATTCAGGGTGACGCTTCCAATAGAATTTTCAGTATATATATTTTCTAGGAATAAGTTAGTGAAACACTCCTTATTTTCTAGGAATGAGTAGCTTCTTTAAATTTGAGTAGATAGAGTGGTCAAGCCAGCCCCTTAACGACAGGTCCTCAACCTTTTGGTGATGTCAATTGCATTTAAAAAACAGAGAGTAATTTCTTAAAGAGTGTGTTCAATCTAAAAACATCACTTATTTTAGAACGATAGAAGAGCATTAAATTAAACATTTAATTAATGTTCTTTACTTCTTTTAAGAAGAGTGCAATATACATACTAAACAAGTAAAACTGAAGCTATCTAAGTTACTTAAATTTACAGTGCAATGCAGTATCACATTTTCAGTATATATATTTGATGGTTTCATTTAGCTTATAATATCTCCAGGTTATAGTTAATCTTCACCTGATAGTGTAAAAGACCTAACACTATTTAACCAATTAATTTTTGTATAAAAATGCTCAGATCAGCAGTACTTACAACTCCAGCTCCAATCGAGTATTGCAATGTCTTCTCAACCATCAACATATCCACTCTCCCTGAAAGATAAAGGTATGTCCGTAGCAGATCACCGTGTCGATTCTCCTCAGCTGACCATGCCCGAGTCCAAATAGCCCACGGACATGGGCTGGACCCGGTCTCATCGCGTACTCCATCCCACGTATTAATCACGGTCTGATAGGTAGGCAAAGCATCCTCAGTTAGCATATTACCCACAAGCATAACAAAGTACTCATCCGAAAGTCCAAATATTCGTTGCCTTAGGGCCCGAACTTCTTCCGCGAATATGTCGGGCCCTTGAGATGGGTCAGGGAGAAATTCAATGGGTTGCCAACATTTCTCTACGGGCTTGCTGAGTGGGAGGATGTTTTCGGAAACCCAAGATTCTAAAGACTTAAATATTGCCAATTTTTCTGGTGGCATTGAGTGAGTAACCTGGTGGCGTGATGGTGAAGCCACCGCATTGAGTGGAAATAGCCTCCGTGATGAGGTGGATTTGCGATGGAGTATGGTGGTTGTAGGGGGAGGTGAGGCCCGTACAATCGATGGGATGTTGAACTGGGAGAAACTTGTAGTCTGCATTACTAATACAAAGTTAACTAAAGATGAGTGGCCAATATTGCTTACAAGGAAATCCCATTAATATGGATATATATTGAGACTAAAGATATAGCAAGCAATTAGGAATTTTAACTAACTTGTGATTAGTTAGATTAGTTAGTTATTAGTCTTAATCAGTTAAGTAATTAGTTAGTTAGTTACTAACTATGTGTATAAAAGGGAAGGGGCACTATTGTAAAAGAATATATTCTGAAATATAACAAAATATCTTCTCCTTCTTCCCCATTCTTCTCTCTGTACAAACTCTCACTTCAGTCCTAAAACCATGAATCGACCCATGGTCGACTGAGGTTTAATAGATGTTTTCATGGTATCAGAGCTTCGATCTACAACACACGAGTTTCGCAAGATCAATTTCTGAAGCTGGTGCTTGACCCAGACTTCGACATAGTTTTTCTAATTTTCTGAATTCGGAGCTCAGTCTTCGATCCAAGCTTCAATTTAGTCCTCAATTCAGTTGAATCAGTCGACAATGAGTGAATCATCTAGTGTTCAAAGTGACCCAGCCATCGATTACAATGATCCTCTGTTTTTATAGTCTACCAACACTCCGGGAATCACCTTGATTGTGATTCAGCTAAAAGGAAGCGAGAATTATGCATTATGGAGCATGTATATGAGAATTGCATTACTAGGCAAAAATAAGCTCGGATTTGTTGATGGAAGCTGTGCTAGGTCTTCATACTCTGGAGCTTTGCTAAAAAGGTGGGAAAGATGTGATGCCATTGTGCTCTCTTAGATAATGAATGTAGTGTCAAAGAAGTTGATGACAGGGATAGCTTATGCATCAAATTCGAAGAAGGTATGGGAGAACCTAAATTAAAGGAGAAATTCGACAAGGAAAATAGCATTAGAACATTTCAATTGCATAAGGAGATGGCATTCCTTACCCAAGGAACGGGTACAGTGTCGACCTACTTCTCCAAGCTTAGTGACTTGTGGGGTGAGTTTGATGCCCTAATTCCTCCAACATGCAACTGCGATACTTCAAAGATATATACTGAACATATTCAAAAACATAGAATTTTTCAATTTCTTACAGGATTGAATGAGTCTTATTCTAGAGCAAAGAGCCAGATCTTGATGATGCAACCACTTCCTAGCCTAAACCAAATTTATGCACTCGTTGTCTAGGAAGAAAGTCAGAGATCAATCACTAGTGTTTTGTGGCAGATTTAGAGGTTAGTGATTCTGTTGCATTGATGACAAACAAGGCAACACAAGGTTTCAGGCCAAGGAAGTCAGATTTGTATTGTGATTACTGTCGAAGACCAGGCCATACTAGGTCAGTTTGCAGGAAATTGTTAGGCCAATCTAATGACAAGAACAATCGAGGATATCAACATGAAAGAAGAGAATATCAGCAGGACAAAGCTGTACAGGATAACAGACCAAAATCGAGACAACAACAATACTATCCAAGACCTATAGTGAACTACACAACGGAAGAACCACCAAAGCTAACACAAACTGAGCAATTGGCACCTATACCTATATCTTTTTGGGGTGAATGTGTGCTTACATCTGTTCACATAATAAATAGACTACCCTCTTCAGTACTTCACAAAAAATCTCCCTTTGAGATGTTTTTCCACAGTCCACCTTCTCTAGATCATCTTAGAGTCTTTGGTTGTTTGGCATATGCAGTTAATGTGCATAAAAAGGACAAGTTTGAAGCCAGAGCTTCACCTACTGTGTTTATGGGGTACTCAGCTACAAAAAAGGTTACAAGCTATATGACATACATTCTAAGAATTTCTTATTCAGCAGAGATGTTATTTTCCATGAAACTATTTTTCCTTTCAAACAATTGACCCCCAGCGGTGACCCCATGTTTTCTGTCTTAAATCCTCATGATGTTCCTGATGATGATAACATGTCTATAGCCCCCATTACATCTCACAATCCCATACTGTCTCCACATTCTACCTCTGCTGATATTTCACCTGATACTTCAGCTTCTACACTACCTCACCATCCTTCATTGAGACAATCCACCAAACCAAAGGTTCCTCCCAAATGGTTGACTGACTATGTAGTAACTAATTGCAAGTATCCCATGTCTAATTACTTGAGTTATGATTCATTATATCCTGATTATGCACAATGTTTAACTACTTCTACATGTGAGGTTGAACCTCAATCTTATAAAGAAGCAATTCAAGATAACAGATGGATCCTGGCAATGCAACAAGAAGTTGCTGCTCTTGAAGAAAATGGTACATGGGATGTTGTTGATTTGCCTCCAGGTAAACATGTCATAGGGTGCAAATGGGTGTTTAAGATCAAATATAAAGCTGATGGTACAGTTGAAAGATACAAAGCAAGACTGGTTGCAAAAGGTTTCAGTCAACAAGAGGGTCTTGACTACAAAGAAACATTCTCACCAGTTGCAAAAATGGTGACAGGTAGGTCTGTTATTACCATTGCAGCATCTAAACATTGGCCTATATTTCAGATGGATGTATATAATGCATTCCTACAAGGTGACTTGGTTGAAGAGGTATATATGCAGATTCCTCCTGGCTTCCACAAAGATACAACTAACAAGGCTTGCAAACTCAAGAAGTCCCTCTATGGACTGTAACAAGCTTCCAGACAATGGCACTTGAAGCTCACTACTGCCTTACATGATCTAGGATTCAATTAAAGTCATTTTGATTACTCTCTTTTTACTTTTACTCATGGGTCTGACATGGTTGTTATTCTTGTTTATGTTAATGATCTGTTGATTACAGGTTCTAATCAGGATGTTTTCCATTCCACAAGACTCAAGCTTCAACAGAGGTTCAAGATGAAAGATTTTGGCCCTCTCAGGTTCTTTCTGGGTATTGAGTTCTCTAGAGGCTATTCTGGCATTCTCATGAACCAGAGGAAGTATGCCCTTGAATTGATAGCAGATTCAGGGCAAGGGGGAGCTAGACCTACTTCCACACCACTTGATTTCAATCAAAAATTCACCTCTTATGAGTTTGATGAAGCTACAGGAAGCACAATGGATGATAAATTGCTAACTGATCCAGGAAGTTACCAAAGACTGGTGGGTAGATTATTATATCTTACCATGACCAGACCTGATATTGCACATTCAGTTCAAGTCCTTAGCCAGTTTATGCACAAACCAAAAGAGTCTCATATGTAAGCTGCACTCAGGATTATTAGATATATCAAGAATGCTCCAGGTCTTGGCTTAATCATGACCTCAGATACAAATCTTCATTTATATACCTATTGTGACTTAGATTGGGCAACCTGTCCACGGACCAGAAAATTAATCACAGGTTATATGATACAATTTGGATCCTCATTAATCTCATGGAAGTCAAAGAAACAAGAAACTATATCCAGGAGTTCAACAAAGGTTGAGTTTAGGAGTATGGCATCGATAGTAGCTGAGGTGGTTTGGCTAACAGGTTTATTCAAGGAACTTGGCATTCAGATTGAACAACCTATTCATCTATATTGTGATAGCAAAGCTGCTATTCAAATAGCAGCAAATCCAATATTCCATGAACGGACCAAGCACATAAACATTGATTGCCACTTCGTGAGGGAAAAATTACAACAGGGACTGATCAAAACTCAACATATAAGGACAAAGGAACAACCTGCAGATTTATTCACTAAAGGGCTAGGAAGAGCTCAGCATTATTATTTACTTTCCAAGCTTGGGATGAAGAATGTGTTTTTACCATCCAGCTTGAGGGGGAGTATTGAGACTAAAGATATAGCGAGCAGTTAGGAATTTTAACTAACATGTGATTAGTTAGATTAGTTAGCTATTAGTCTTAATCAGTTAAGTAATTAGTTAGTTAGTTACTAACTATGTGTATAAAAGGGAAGGGGCACTATTATAAAAGAATATATTCTGAAATATAACAAAATATCTTCTCCTTCTTCCCCATTCTTCTCTCTGTAAAAAATCTCATTCCAGTCCTAAAACCATGGATCGATCCATGGTAGACTTAGGTTTAATAGATGTTTTCAATATATATAATTTTTTTAGCCACCAGCCTAAGTCCTAATTCATAAATGACGAATAATAAAAAAGTTTTTGTCTACTTTATAGTAGTTTCCATTATTTAGAGGATGAGATGCTCTACAGCTTATAGTACAAGGAGTCAATTATCCCTTTTCATTTCTTTAAATTTTATTGATTTTTCATGAACATGGTTTTGGTTTTCTATATAGATTTTTTTAATTTTGCCTTGATCTTTCATAAGTGTGACAATAAATGGACTGTGAGAGAATTAAAATTGCACTTTTTCTAATGCATTAATTAGTTTTGGGTAGTTTCTTTCGTTAGACTTCAGATGGAGAATGATAAAGATAAAATAAAAAGAAAGGAATAATATGGCAGATGATGAGTAAATCATTGATAGTAATTTCAGGGGCATCGAAAAGAAAGAGTAATTTTGCACCCTACTGTTTCAATTAATTGCATCTTGCACCCTATAACTAATTTGTCACATGAATTAATATTTAAGTGACAAAATTGTCCTCACTATTCTCAATTTAGAAAGTCATAATTTATAACAAAGCACCCAACCAAAAATACTTATGTATGTCAGAAAGTAATGTTTTATAACAAAGCCACCTTAGCTCTTTGTATTTCACTTAAAAAATTATTCAGCCAATATATTTTGAAAAAATTATTAAATTTTTTATCATGAAATTTTTATTTTAAACTAAGCTTTTAAGGAATAAAAGGTCTCCATTTTAACCATTTTATTGATGCGCCAATCAAAACTATATGTGATTTGAATGTTCTTTTTCAGATGTCATATATGTGATTCTTCTATTTTTTTCTCTCTCTCTATCTTCGCCTAATTTTTCACTACCTAACTTTACGAACTAGTGTGTTTAGGCCCCTTCACTTAGGTGTGGGAATTATTACTATGTAGAGAGACAACAATAATTATTTTGGAAAAACAAGACTGAAAAATGATTGACTCAAATAAGAAAAAAGAAAATAACTAAAAAAAAATATATAATAACAAATATGAGAAACTGTATAGTATTTATGTCATAATTAAAACACAATACAAAAAATTTAATGTCTCTATTAATCTCCTACCGTAATATCCCTATTACCTACGAGGAGAATACATTTAATTTTGATTAGCATAGTCTACGCTTAATGGGTTAGGGTCCCTTGCGGTAGATTTAGGTCCAGTAGCTTTCTTTTATATTTCTCCGTTCAACAACAATTGTTCACTATTAATTTAGCACAAGAATTAAGTAACACAAATAATATGAGGCAATTTTATCAAATCACTCCTTGAATATAATAAATATTATTTTGAAAAATGTAATAATTGATGATAAGAGTAAATTAGGAACTAAGTATAAAATTATCTCTTGATTTTATAAAGTAAACAAGTATTGTTGAACATCTAATTTTTAGTGCAACGAGTAAAAATCAACACAGAAAGTAGTAATAGGTTTGGTTATTGATACGTGTACACAATGGTATTGGGATTTATTATACTTGCCGCAGAATTGAAACGTTGACACAAAACAAATTAAGAAAAAAAGAAAAAACTTAGATGACCTGAATATGGTTATTTTGATAAATTTCTCTTAAATATATGGCACATGGCCGTTTGCTACATAATGTTAGCACAAATCCTAGCTAGCTGTAGTTCTTTTCATTTTTCATATAAATCTGCAAAATAATTCATTTTTTATTTTCCAACTCATGACCAAAATATCATAGACATCAACTTTATGTTCCTCCATTTTATTTGATTTTTTTTCATTTTTTAATGAAAATATTAAAATTTTAAAATTTTTTTACAATATTAAATTATAATTATGTCAAATATACCCCCTTATTATCATATAATAATAATATGCAATTCTTCTATTTTCCGTGTTGTCTTTTCTCTCCTTTTTGTTTTTCTCTCTTTCTATCTTCTCATCCTTTTACTGCCTAACTTTATAGAGTAAACCTAACTTTATAGAGTAGAGTGTTTAGACCCTTTCATTTAGTTGTGGGAATTACTACTGCTTATTTTGAAAGAAGAAGAATACATCTAATTTTGATTATCATATACTAATTTCCCTCAAAAGTAGTCTCTTTGCAGCGTCTTCTATAGCGAAGCTTTATCATCCGTTACAGAAAGATGGAGAAAGGCATCGGGAGCTCACCAATCAACTTATTTTTGCCTATTCATTTGCAAGTATATCTATCATATATTTTGCTGGTGATAATTATATTAGCTACGAGCAATTTAATTTGTAGCTCATTTTTAATAATATTTGTTAGTAATAATAGGAGAAAGTCAATAATTTTGAGTAGTCGTAAAAATTCTTCTAATTTACAGATTTTAAGCAGACACCTAATAGTTTCTCCAAATATAAGCGCTTTTAATTTGTTTATAACAAGATTATCCATTCAATTCATACTTATGAAATTAATTTGTAGTAACTATCTTTCTTCTTCCTTTTTTTAATTTTTTTTTTTGGATAGTTAAAAGCATTTTTTGAAAATATTGGCAAACACAAACTAATAATAAAAGCACTTCTTAGATAAGTTAGTCAAACACATATTATTGCTCTTCCGAACACTTCTTAAAAAACTTATTTTACTACTATTTATATCCAATAAAAATTGTCTATTATTGACTTAATGCATCATTAAGAAGTAATAAATAACATGAATAATTTTATCAAATCACTCATATTAAATATAAATTATTTAAATATTAAAAAATAAATACTAGTTAATAATAAAAATAAATTAGACACGAAGTAATAAATTATTTATTGGTTTTATAAATTGGCCAAGTATTGATAAACATCACAAAATATTATAGTGAACAAGTAAAAACGGACATAGGGAGTAAGAAGTATGTCTCAAAATAAGTTTATTTTACCAGCAAAGTTTGTGTCGAGTCAAATCAAATAACTTTTTAAAAATTTTGTATCAAATCAAATCAAGTAAATCTTTTTTAACGGATGGAGTATAATTGAATGGATGTGTTTTTATTTTACATCTTCCTTACAAATGAATTCATCTAAATGCTCACTTGTTTGTTGAAAATCCAGCTAAACTTTAGTTGACGTGACTCTAATTTCTTGGCTCTACTTTCCAACTTCCTAACCTTAGTTGGAAATCTACACACAAAATCCTGGGCACGCCTTGCCTCGCCATTCAAGCCTTCAAGTTTTTCAAGCTTCCATCTCATTATAAAAAATTCTAATATTTTAGTATAATCACGAGATGTGTAAACTCCCTGCCTTTCAATGACGGCAGAGAAGTGGTCGAATATATTTGGATATTTGCCATCATACATGAGATGCATCGGCATTATGATTTTCTTCTTCATCATGTTTGCAACAGTGGCATTTGGGTCTACTTGTAGCAGCTTTTCAATTATTTTTGTGTATGAATTTTCGTGCCGTTTCTCATCCGCTGCAATGGTTCCACAGACACGGGCTAGCACCGGGTCTCCGCCCTCTTTAGCTGATCCAGCCATATTTCCATGTGACGAACACGTAGCTCGCTCTTGAAATGATGCCTACACAAAACCTAAATACGTATTGTTCTCTTCCCATATCCTAACATTATAAAGTAATACACAAGTATTACTTTTCCCAAAAAATTAGTAAAATATAACCAAAAAAAAAATCTTACTCCACTTCATCATTTTCTCTCACCGTACCCCCGACTCACTCCACCCTAAATTATTAGTCTAAAGAAATTCTTGTGTCATCCACACACCACCACCACCCCCGGGCCCCCTCAAAAAATAATTTAGATATTATTTTGTGTTTTTTTTTTAAAAAAAATAGTACTGTCCCATGCACCTAATCCTTTGTTTTCAATTTTTTTTCATACATATATAAATTGAGCGAAGGGTTAAATAAGGCGGGATAGATTTTTTTAAATAAATTAAAAATAAGATCAATTTTTTTAGGAAGAAGTGGTGTAGGAGGTGAAGTCTAAATTATTAAAAAATAAAAGAGCAGGGGATTTTTGGGGGAGGGCGGTATGGGGGTAGAGTTGGGAGAGAAAATATTTTAAATTTTTTTTAAAAAAAAAAATATTTCAAAGGTCAAGAGATTTCGTACAAGCTTATCCATAGTTAGTGTATCTAGATCCCTTGCTTCAATGTTCTTCAACTTTGCTTTCCCATGACTCAAGTAATTAAGAGTTCTTTTGATAGCCTTACCTATTGGAATGATTTCTCCTAGAGAGTAGACCTCATTGACTATAGCAGTGAACCTGGTGAGCATGTCTTGAGTCGTCACTCCTTCCATCATTCTAAACAGCTTGTACTACCTATTCAGATAGTCAATTTTGGACTTCTTAACCTGACTTATTCCTTCATAAGTTGTTTGTAGAGTGCCCCAAATCACCTTTGCATTTCGGTATGTTGAGATCCTGTTGTATTCATCAGGACTTTTCAAGGGATCATAATTTTCTTGGTTTTGCGTTATTCTGAATGACTATTTTATCTTCAACATTCCAGTCTTTTCTATCCTTAGGAATTCATTTTTTTCCATCTGGACCATTTTTCAAGGGAATAGTGGGACTATCGAGAATGATATTTCAAAGATTAGGACTCTCTTGAATCAAGTGATCCATCATCCTTTTTTTTCCACCATCTATAATATTTTTCGTTGAACAATGTGGTCTAGTTGTGATGCTCCTTCCTGAGATTTTGGTGGTGCAATCATGGATCCTTTTCAAGGTGTTAACCTTTGAGTGAAAAGACTTGCTGATATCAATTGAAAGAACGTTAGACACTCAACGCGAACAAGAACCAAGTCCTTGTTTGGCAGCCTCCAGTAAGACATTAAGAGTTATAGTAAAAAAACTTCTTGCTCAAGGGAGAAACAACCACTACCTATAATATTAGGATTTTAGCCAACTTCACTAACTTCAGAAAACAAATGTTTAGATTACAACTCAGTAATTGCTTACTCACTTCTCGCGTCACAACTCTAACGATCTACTCTGATCGCTTACTCTACTCTCCAAGGAGTCAAACCCACTTTTCACTAATATCTCTCAAAACAAGTTCACACTTACAATAATTGTCCCAGAATAATAATTCTAAGTAGAACACACACAAAACAAAAAAAGACTTTTCAAATAGAAACTCTAACTCTAGATCTTCTTTCTTCCAAAGTATGCTCAACAATTTTCTCCTTGCCTTTGTTGCTAGATCGTCAATGTTTGGTTGGTGCAATAGCGGCTCATCTAGGGTTCTATTGGTAGTTATATAATTTGTCCCAGAAGAGTTATACTCGGACTTCTATTCCTCGTCAATATCTTGTTTTACCTTATTTAGGAGCCTATTGATGTCACACAAGATTTTCTTCTATTCCTGCTCTTTTCTCTTACTCGCCTAGTGAACTTGGTTCACCTAATCCGACTCACTTCTTGTTTGAGATATCTTCATAGCATTTGTCAGCCTTTCGTTCAGCTTCTCGTTCTACCTTCTAAACTTAGTTCACTTTTTCATTATCAAAATACCTAGCTTTTAGTATGCCGACAAATTTTGAACCTGATTGACTTTGTCATTATCAAAGACCTCGTACTTTTCAGCAAGCCAAGACTAACAATATCAATTCACATAGGACTTTCACATTTGGTATCAAGCAGCTTCTCCATTCAACATTGTGCTCGAGTAATATTTTCCACGATGCCAATAAGTTCATGGTGGTTAGTGTTGTGTACCAATAGCTCATTTTTGGGACTTAAAAGTGTAAGAAATGAAAAAATCAGTAATGACATCCGACTTTACACTTAGCATCAAGTAATCGTGCAATGATACCGAATCTTATTTAAGTATTTTGCTCCAATTTTCTGTGAATAAGTTATGAATCCATTGTAATGGTTCATAAGAGAATCATGGATATGTTTACTTATTAAAAATGATGTAATGAAAATAGAGGTTCTATAAATTCAACTTATTTCATTCATTATATCCTTTTCAATATTTTCCTGTTGGAACTTCTAGTGGTTATGAGCTCTTTCTTGTTCCGGTTCACTTAGTCACTCTGATTCAAGACGTTGTTTGATTATTGGGTATTTTATTTGTAACACCTGGTAAAACTACCAAAATACCCCTAGATGAGAAATAATTAGGTATGTGGATTAATAAAAAGAGCCTGTTGTGTGTATATTGCTTTCAAGATATCAAAGACTTGACTCTCATGTGAAGGGTTGGTGACTTAATATTGATATTTTGATTGAAGTGGAAAACACTATTTCCTTGCTATGTATAAGAAGTACTAATTTATCTAAACTAAGTTTGCTAATTGATAGTCATCCCAAGACGATGAGATTAACCATTAACTTTTCTTTGCACCATTCATTAACGTTGATGCATTTCTTCGTAGATATGTAGTCCATGTCCAGCTGAAAGTTTCCTTTACAGGAAGTACTTGAGGTAATTAGGTCTTCTTCGTTACGAAAGGCAATGTATGGTGCTTGTATTTTATTAGTAATTCTCAAGGCTATCAAAATGAATCCAAATAGAGGTTGTTGGAGTAGTAGCTTTTGATGATTGACAAAGATAATGAAACAGGTTGGTCCACCAGGTTCATTCAGCTTATGGTAGCCATGACAAAATGCACATACTTCACACAATAAAAATGGGATAAAGGGTGCTGGAGATAAGGTTTATAAAAGCAACAGCTGTCAAGAAGAAGGACTTAAAGAGGAATACGACTCCAACTCAAACAGGATGCATAAAAGAAGGAGAAAAGAGAAGTGCGATTAGAAGAAGGAGTTCTATGGAAAAAAGGATTCCACTAGTAACTGATGGTTATCCTTAAAGAGGTTTAGAGAAAATAAATCTCCAACCACCAACTATAAAGCGAGAGAGACTTCACAGAAGTAAGCGTGAAAAAATAGAGAGAGACGAAGAATAAGAGAAACACGGCAACTTAACGTAGGGTTTAGGTAGTTTTGTTTTCTCTTTGAATTCTTGAACTATTGTGTAATCTCTCAGGATCTATAACTGAGATTAGATTCTGGTCTTCAAGTTGGGGCAACTCGAAGACCTTGGGAACATAAGCCTTGGGGGGTTTATGAGTAGAAAATAGGCTAGCGAAGTAGGGTTGAAGTTTAGATTACGAAAAGTTGTAATCGTTTGTTGAAGGCTCATATTGATCTAGTGAAGTTGGGAGTAAATACTGTAGAGGTACAGGTCGTGGTTTTTTCATCTATTGTGAGCCGGGTGTTTCCACGTAAAACCACTGTGTTCAAGTTTAAATTCTGCATTCTTGAAACAGGTTAACTAACCTGTTCCAACGAGTAGGCAAATTTCTAAGGTGCGTATTTCTAACAAGTGGTATCAGAGCCAAGTTTTCTTATTAAAGGCTAGCACCAAAGAATCGATCAACATGAACACTGCACCACCGCTTGGACACGGAGAAGGACAATCATCCGTCAGACCTCCTCTTTTCAATGGAACACATTTTGCATGGTGGAAGGCCAGGATGGAGGACTTTATTCAAGGAGAAGATTACGAACTCTGGGATCGAATCATCATGGGACCAACTATTCCTATGCAAACTGTAGAAGGCCGACAAGTTCCAAAAGAGAGAAGAGAGTTCAATGCTGACGATCTGACGGCTATGAGGAAAAATGCCAAAGCCAAAAACATTTTGATTTGTGGTCTAGGCCCAGAAGAGTATAACAGAATATCAAACTGCACCTCGGCTAAAGAAATCTGGGATGCGCTTACAATCGCTCACGAGGGTACTACTCAGGATAGGAAATTCAGGGTTGCTATGCTGTTCACTGAATATGAGACCTTCAAGATGAAGGAGAATGAAACATTGCACGAGATGATGGCCAGACTAACCTTGCTCATAAATGAGCTAGCATCCCTAGGAAAGGTTCTCACATCTGAAGAACAGGTAGATAAGGTTCTAAGGATCCTTCTAAAGGTCAAGTGGGATGTCAAGGTCACTGCCATCAGGGAAGCAAATGACATTGAAACCATGACTTTAAATGAACTGTTCGGAAACCTTAGAACCTATGAGATGAATATGGAAGATTAAAAGAAAGAAACAAGCATGGATGAAAAGTCGCTAGCTCTCAAAGTCACTTCTGATGATGAAGGGTCGGATTTAGATGAAGATCAAATTGCCTTCCTTGCAAAAAACTTCAAAAAATTCCTAAGGAACATAAAAGGGAAGGATAGGAAAGAAACAGGTAACAGAAGGTGGTCCGATGACACTAGAAGCAAGAAGTGGTCCGATGACACGAATAACTCTAGATGTTACAAATGTGGAAAAACTGATCACCATATCAAACAATGTCCCCTAAGGGAAGTTGAGTGGAAGAAAGAAAGGGCTGAAAGAGAATTAAAAGAAAAGGCTATCAAACAAAAGGAAAAGGAAAACTATGCGATGATGGCTGCCTGGGGATCAGGAATGGAAGATTCCGATACTAAGGACACTGATGAAACTGCCCTCATGGCTGCTGAAGACTCAGATCTTGAAGAAGAAAATCAATCTGAGGTAAGTTGCTCTGAATTAAAAGAAAAATTGCACCTTTTCTCAAAAAGGAAGCGAATCATACTCATGAATGGGTTAATAGATGATTTTCAAGAAATTGCAAATGAAAAGGATCACCTGATAAAAGATTTTTCAGATCAAAAATTTGAAAACCTTGAAATTAAGAACTGCCCGGAGGAAGCTAATAAGATAAATGACCAGTTGAAGAAACAGGTCAAACAGCTTGATCCACTCGCGCTAAACTTAAAATCAGAATTCCTAAAATTGACTATTGTTGATAAAAGGACAAGTGAGACAAGTATTGAACTTCCGAAGGTTGAAACTGAGCTAAAAAGGAGTAATGCTGAGTGTTTATGGGAAAAAGAAAAGGTGAGAAAACTAAAACAAGAAATCTCCACCTTAAAAATAGACCTAGAAAAGGCAAACCGATGGACTAAATCTTCTAGTATAGTTAACCACTTAGGTAACAGGAACCATAATGAGAAAGCTGGAATAGGGTTC
Source organism: Solanum rostratum (assembly GCA_029948455.1). NCBI lineage: Eukaryota > Viridiplantae > Streptophyta > Magnoliopsida > Solanales > Solanaceae > Solanum > Solanum rostratum. Next base: position 56,536,509 of record CM057047.1, on the reverse strand, counting down.
TTCCATAAAGAGACCACCTCCACTGACCTGTGTTATCTCTGTGGTAAAATTGGACATCCAACTACTGAATGTCCAATCGCAAATAATGCTAGGAACAGAAATACTGTTTATGTGTATAAGAGAAGGGTTGAGGACAACAAAAGAAACAAGTCAAAAAATGTGTTGCCTCTATGGGCAAGAAGAGATCTTATTCATCCTTTTTATAACTGGAAAGGACCCAAGCTAGTCTGGGTTCCTAAGACTAACCCCTTGAATTGTTTTGCAGGCTGCAGTGAAAGGAAGCAAGCATTGGTATATGGATAGTTCTTGCTCAAGGCATATGTCTGGAGACAAACACAAGTTCCTTTCACTAGCACCGCTTAAAGGAGGAAAGGTCACCTTCGGAGATGGAAAGAAGGGACTGTCGTAGGGGTTGGAAAAATTGGACGAGAAGATTCAAGAGCTTTAGATGAAGTCTACCATGTAGACGGATTGAAACACAATTTGTTAAGCATCTCTCAATTATGCGGTAAGGGCAACAAAGTCACTTTTACATCTGCAGGTTGCAAGGTAAAAAATCTGAAGACAAAAGAGGTAGTTCTGATGGCTAATAGACATAAGAATGTGTACAAGGCTGACATCATGGGTATGGCTGGAGCACATTTAAAATGTCTAAGTGCAATAACGGATGATCCATTACTATGGCACAAACGACTTGGGCATGCCAGTTTAAAACAACTAAACACACTGTCATCCAAGAACATGGTTGTGGGCTTACCTAAGACCAAGTTCGAAGACGACAAAGTATGCAGTGCATGCGTAAGGGGGAAGTAGGTTAGAGCTTCATTTAAGTCAAATAACCAGGTAAGTACCACCAAGTGCTTGGAACTGGTTCACATGGACCTGTGTGGACCAATGAGAGTAAAAAGCAGAGGCGGTAAAAGGTATATGTTTGTTATTGTTGATGATTATTCCAGATTCACCTGGACCTTTTTCTTGGCTTCTAAAGATGAGTCCTTCGACGCCTTCTCAATTTTCATCAAGAAAATAGAAAAGAAGTTGGAGACCTCCTTAATCTCCATAAGATCAGATCATGGAACTGAATTCGAGAATGTTAAATTCTTAGAATTCTGTTCAAAAAATGGTACTGATCACAACTTCTCTGTTCCAAGAACCCCCCAACAAAATGGAGTGGTAGAAAGAAAGAATAGGACTTTAGAAGACATGGCTAGAACAATGATGATAGCTAGTAATGTGGCTAGAAATCTTTGGGCTGAAGCCATAAACACTGCTTCCTACATACTAAATAGATGCATGCTCAGACCTTTACTAAATAAAACTCCCTATGAATTACTCAAGGGCAGAAAACCAAATATCTCCCATTTTAGAACATTTGGATGCAAATGCTATGTTCATAATAATGGTAAAGACAATTTGGAAAAATTTGATGCTAGAAGTGATGAGGGAATTTTCTTAGGGTATTCTTCACATAGTAAAGCTTATAGGATACTGAATAAACGAACCAACTATGTTGAAGAAAGCATTCATGTTATTTTTTATGAGAATTGTGGTGTTCTTGAGAATGATATGCAGGATATCTATGAGCTGGAATCCAGATCAAAGGAACAGGACAGATTATCTGTTCCACCTACTGAAAAGGACGAGAGCATACAGACGGGGGAACAATGGAAGCTGAATCTCAACAGCCAGACCCAGGATCTGATCAAACAGCCTCAGCACAAAACGAACAATCCCAAGGGCTAGTGATAAAAAATTAAAAGTACCAAGACTCACATCCCCTTGACAATGTTCTCACGGACCTAACTTCTGGAATCACTACCAGATCAGGAATAAGGAACTTGTGCGCATTTCAGGCATTTGTGTCCTTGATAGAGCCAAAATGGATAGGAGAAGCACTACAAGATGAAGAGTGGATTCTGGCTATGCAGGAAGAACTGAGTCAGTTTGAAAGATGCAAAGTATGGCATCTAGTACCTAAACTAGAAGGAAAAACCATCATTGGCACTAAGTGGGTATTTCGTAACAAACTGGATGAACATGGAACAGTTACAAGGAACAAGGCCAGACTAGTGGTCCAAGGATACAATCAGGAAGAAGGCATTGACTATGATGAAACGTTTGCTCCAGTAGCAAGACTTGAAGCTATCAGATTGCTCGTCGCCTTCGTTGTCTTTAAGGAGATCACCCTATATCAAATGGATGTGAATAGTGCATTTTTGAATGGTTACTTGAAAGAGGAAATTTATGTGAAGCAACCACCGGGCTTTGAAAGTTCTGAGTATCCAGACTACGTGTTTAAGCTGGATAAGGCGCTGTATGGATTGAATTCCTGCTGCACCATGGACATACAAGAGGAAAAATTAACAACACCTTGTTCCTAAAAACCCAAGGAACAGACTTGTTGATCGTACAGGTGTAAGTGGATGACATCATTTTTGGCTCTACAAATGCGGTCATGACACGGGAGTTTGTAAATTTAATGAATGGAGATTTCGAAATGAGCATGATAGGAGAACTAAACTTCTTCTTGGGCCTCCAATTCAAACAAACTCCCTCTGGTACTCTGATCCACCAAAGCAAATATGTGAAAGAACTACTCAAACGATTCAAAATGGAAGATGCCAAAGAAATAGATACCCCAATTGCCACTGCCACAAGATTAGAATTGGATGAGAGAGGGTCGTCTGTAGAGCAAAAGCTCTATCGAGGTATGATTGGGTCCTTATTGTATCTTACTGCTAGTAGACCTGACATTGTTTTCAGTGTGGGACTCTGTGCTCGCTTTCAAGCCAATCCAAAAGAGTCACATCTCAAAGCTGTGAAGAGGATCTTCAGATATCTCAAAGGCACATCTGACCTGGGTCTATGGTACTCCAAAGGTAGTAATTTCAATCTAATAGGGTACACCAATGCTGATTATGCAGGGTACCTAGTAGACCAAAAAAGTACCTCAGGTATGGCCCATTTCATTGGAACATGTTTAATTTCATGGTCCACCAAGAAGCAAAACTCCGTAGCATTGTCCACTGCTGAGGCTGAATATGTAGCAGCTGGATCTTGTTGTGCTCAATTGCTCTGGATCAAGCAACAGTTGTTGGATTTTTGGATGGATGTTGGTTGTGTTCCAATTTTGTGTGATAATACTAGTGCCATTAACATAGAAAAAAATCTCGTTCAACACAAAAGAACTAAACACATAGACATAAGGCATCACTTTCTTCGTGACAATGTCGAAAAGGGCCTTGTATCTATTATGTTTTGTCCTACGGAGAACCAAATTGCTGACATCTTTACTAAGGCATTAAGCAGAGAACGATTTTAAAAAATTAGGTTAGACTTGGGGATGATTAAGATTGCATAAACTCCCCCCAATGCTTGACTAGAATTTCTGATATATTACTGTCAAATATACGAGGTGATCTAGTCCATATTTTATATTACGTATTTCCTAACAACTTGTAGATTGACATGAGATGTGGTTTTGTGTGCAGGATTACTCCCTAAAATTCATCAACTAATGGAACAGGAAAATCAACCAGGTAACAATTACTGTGCATTACTTTTTAGATTCAGATAATTAAACCAGGCACCCCAAACCTGTTCCTCCCATCATTACCCTGTCAGGTCATTTAATCCATTACTGCCAAAACGTCCTTTCACGCTTGTCACTGAAAAAAATTCAGACGGCCTCTCTTCACCCGTCCCTTCCTCTTCCCAAAAGCATTAAGTACCTCCATCTTTTCACATCTCTCTCTCCTCCTATATTTGGACCACCCCTTCCGATCTTCCTCATTCCACCTAATGCTCCAATGTCTTCCTCTCAAGAATCTCTGCAAACCTCCATGCAAAACTCCCAAGATTCCGCTTCAATGGCCCTGATCGTCCATCCCACCGCAAATATCCTCCTCTCAAATTTGACTTCTCCGACTTCCTATTTGGGGGGGGGGGGGGATATGACCAACACTTCTCAAAATTCTTCAATCCTCCCTCACCATCACCTGTATTTCCAACTTCAGGGGAGCAAGCCGACCCGACTCCTTCCGCCCCTCAACAGCCTACTCAAAACCCTAAAAAACCTCGCCGTCGCTTGTGAAAAACCTTCAGGGAACCCATTGTTGTGTCTGAGGATGATCCCTCACCTGAAAAAATAACTTCTCCTGACACGATCAGGCCTCCTCACACCAGACACCAGAAACGCCAGGCCGAAGAAGCCCTCCAACATGCTCTGCTACAGAGCAAGAAACGAAAAGGTGCCTCTACTTTTTCTCCCTTTGGGGATCTCTTACTGCGTCAGGTTCGACGGAACAAGCAAACACATTTTTCCTAAACCTCCTCGGTCTAGCCTGCCACCCTCACCCTCTGTGACTCCTCCTACCTCTCCTAACTCCTCTTTATCACAATCCATCCCTTCACCACAAAGGACACCCTCAGTCTCTTCCACCCCAACTACCTCGAGACCCCGTAACACTCCCCGAAAGAAACGGGTTCCTCCACCTGTTCCATCTGTCGCCTCCTCTTTTGAAAGTGAGTCTGAGCCCACTCCTGCAGCAACTTCAGAACCACATTCTCCTGCCTTCACTCACTTTCAACGGCGTTCTCTCCTCCGAGGCCGAGTTATCACTCGGTTAGGAGGCCCTGAAATGGAAACCCTCCTTACCAAACTTGAGGTTCAGGGATGGTCTGATCTTTTTCTTCAGCAAACGGGCAAGCGCAAATTGGCCAAAATAGAAATGTATGAGTTCTACGCACAAGGAATCGTGCGTGACTCTGTCTTCTCCACAACCGTTCGTGGGATCTCCTTTAGTCTCACTGCCTCTGGTATTGCCCGCATTCTCCAGATCCCAAATGAGGGTTGGGCCCATTATGTTCGTCATGAATGGCCCCCTCTTGACAACTTGCCCTCTACTCTTGCCATTACCAAGAAGTTTGCTGGGAAGCCCAATCTGACGCAGCACAGGCATGTACAACGGCGAGAAATGACCCCAATGCATCGGCTATATTTTGATGTCGTCCACAAAATCATGCATCCCTCGCCAGGAAATAAGGTCTGAGGCGAGCTACTTTGACCTTACCCTGATGGAACTGCTCGATTCATGTGTTCCCATAAATCTTCCGAGACTTATGATGAAACACATTCAGCGAGTTCTCATACAGGATAAGAAAGGACATGCTCTCCCGTATGGGTTCTGGTTGGCTCCAATATTTGAGGCCTACTCAGTCCCTGTACAGGTTTGGACCATACAAACCACAAAAGATGTCCTTGGTCAAGTGGACCACCAAAACTTACCTGGTTTAATGCAACGCCCAGGCACTCCACTTCACCGACTATAGATGTCGTTGAATGCCAAGAATGTCGAGCTGATTCAGGAACGGGAAACGTTTTCCTAGGAGAAGCAGGCCCTAACCCTCAAGATATTTGAACTTGAGGAGACGCTTATGAGGGAACGGGGTGCTCACGCTGAAGTTGTGCACAGGCTTACTAAACTCATCCCTTGAACCACATCCCTAATCTGCCTAGTCCTCCATGTATTTCCTTTTTGTCATGGGTGCCCTACAACAATTATCTGTTTCTACTTAGGTTACATGGTTTTTTGTTATGTCTGCTGATATTTCTGCTTTTATTTGTTCTTGCTTCAAAGTTGTATGTAATCTTGCTTTCTTAATGCAACTCTTTGTTTTTCTCTTAATTATGGAATTGCGTCTATATCTTGTTATGATTGCTCACCTTTTGTTCTGTAATTATCAGGTTTTGATGATGTCAAAAGGGGGAAGTTATGAGTTGTGCAATATTTATAACCCTTGCTTAACCTGGTTCATTCTTAACCTGGTTCATTCTTAATCCTTGCTTAACCTGGTTCATTCTTTAAGGCTTGCTTAACCTGGTTCATTCATAAGGTTGCTGTCTTACTATAGCTGCAGCAAACGCAAGTATGAGGACAATTCAGGAAGTTTGTCATCATCAAAAAGGGGGAATTTGTTGGAGTAGTAGCTTTTGATAATTGACAAAGATAATGAAACAGGTTGGTCCACCAGGTTCATTCAGCTTATGGTAGCCATGACAAAATGCACATACTTCACACAATAAAAATGGGATAAAGGGTGTTGGAGATAAGGTTTATAAAAGCAACAGCTGTCAAGAAGAAGGACTTAAAGAGGAATACGACTCCAACTCAAACAGGATGCGTAAAAGAAGGATAATAGAGAAGTTCGATTAGAAGAAGGAGTTCTATGAAAAAAAGGATTCCACTAGTAACTGATGGTTATCCTTAAAGAGGTTTAGAGCAAATAAATCTCCAACCACCAACTATAAAGCGAGAGAGACTTCACAGAAGCAAGCGTGAAAAAACAGAGAGAGACGAAGAATAAGAGAAACACGGCAACTTAACGTAGGGTTTAGGCAGTTTTGTTTTTTCTTTGAATTCTTGAACTATTGTGTAACCTCTCAGGGTCTATAACTGAGATTAGATTCTGGTCTTCAAGTTGGGGCAACTCGAAGACCTTAGGAACATAAGCCTTGGGGGGTTTATGAGTAGAAAATAGGCTAGCGAAGTAGGGTTGAAGTTTAGATTACGAAAAGTTGTAATCGTTTGTTGAAGGCTCATATTGATCTAGTGAAGTTGGGAGTAAATCCTGTAGAGGTACAGGTCGTGGTTTTTTCATCTATTGTGAGCCGGGTGTTTCCACGTAAAACCACTGTGTTCAAGTTTAAATTCTGCATTCTTGAAATAGGTTAACTAACCTGTTCCAACGAGTAGGCAAATTTCTAAGGTGCGTATTTCTAACAGAGGTAACCCACACAATCCCTTCAAATTTTTATGGATTGGGCTATAATTTGAATTGGATTCAAATCCCAACCCCATTTTGTAAGAATCCTCAATTGAGCCAAATTTAATCTCCAATTTCAACTCGTTCTAATGTTCTTTACTTGCATTGATGTAATGTATGTTTTCTATCTATTTTATATTTTTGTATGATTTATGCATATAATTTATGCATCTATTTGTAACTTTTTGTTATTATTTTCTTGAGTTAAAATTCAAATTGTAGTTCTAAAGAGTAAATAATAAAATATGTTAAAACTATTGAGATTGACTGGGTCAAATTGGATGGGTCATGACCCAATCCGAATTTTAGCTCATTTGAGCCCAACCCGTTTGAGCCCAAAGTAAATTTGGGGCGGGTCATAACCCAACCCAATTTCTATATTAACCCATTTTAACATTCTCAATTTCAACTCAACCCGCCTGTTTGACACCCCTAGTAATTTTTGCCTAAAGTGACTCTCTCAAAAGGAAAAACATCGTTCTCACCGGTTTATCAAAAATTACCCCAAAAAAATAAGTTTCAATTCCCGCAAAAGTATATAAAATGTGTAAGAAATTCAATTAATTTTTTTTCATCGTTATATATTAATTTTGTTGAATTTTCTATTCCCAAAATTAATGTTGTGATCTGAATTTTTATACATCAAATTTTAAATTTTCAATGGATGAACTCTTTGTTTTTCGTTTTCTTGGTTCAAATGGATGAAGAGCTATCACTTATTTATAATAATGTTTACATGTATTGTATATGTTTTCAGATTGGTTATTGTATAGTTCAACATCTCATTTAATTTTGTATTCACAGTAATGTGCATAAATTTATACATTTCAGTTAAAATGAATTGATTGTATAAAAAAATTGTATTTGTATGAATCGATTGGTTTGTTGAGTTTTTGTTGACGGTAATTTTCAAAATTTTACAAGAGTTAGTTTGATGGTATAGATTGTATAGTTATGTTTGTATTTTTATCAATGAATTCGTTTGTTGAGTTTGTAACAAATTGATTTGCGGAAAGCTAGTGAAAATCGCTTTAAATTTATTGTCCGTATATTGTATTTTTTTTATTTTTTTTTATATATGTTGATCTAAATGTTGAGTTCATAAGCTGTCTAATTATAGGTTGTACAATTATATTTTTATTTGTATTTATAAATAATTATATAGGTATCGGTCTAATTATAGGTTGTACGATTAAGTTTGTATTTACATTTATCAATAATTGTATCTTTTTTAGCAATTAATTATGTATATAGCATTCATTATATTAATATGGGAAAATGGTTAAAAATACTTTTAAACTATATGAAGAGAACAAAAATATTCTTATAATGGGTCAAAAATGTCCTTCTATCTATATATAGGTGGAGTTATGTTTATGTCCAACTCTATTTAATAACATTTTGTGTAGATGCCCAAAGGACCAATTCCAAGAAAACAACTCAGAAGGTTTCATGAAAAGGATTGCAAAAACCATCAAACAACGCAAAATACAACTGCTCAACATAGAATTAAGATTACAACGAGAGCAGAGCCAATACAAAAGTTTTACTCCGTTTAAAAAAAATCTAATTTGGTATGGAGTTTGAATAAATAAAGAATTTGTATGAAGTTTTCTTGATCATGTGAATGGCCAACAAATCTTAATTTATCTTTTTTTTTAAAATTATTTTTATGTGAAGAAAGGGAAGAAGTTGTATGAAATTACAAGTTGACAAGTTGTATTGTCTTTCCATTGAATATTACCACCACACGTTCTTTGACTTTGTTGACAAAAACCAAAACAAACAGCCTAAAACTGGTTTCGAAAATTAAACGGTTTAGTGTGGCATATTTCACTTTTTCCATCAGCTATAAATAGCCCAAACTAATGCTCTGCCTCAACAAAATCAACTCTGTAAACAACCAAAGTTATCAAATCCGTCAAGAAAAATGTCAAACACTGTTGGGCAAGTCATTCGTTGCAAAGGTGTGACATTTCTTTCATTGAAATTTCTGCATTTTTTCTTTGAGAATTTTTGGACTAATGGGAATTTATTTTTTATAGCTGTTGTGGCATGGGAGGCTGGGATGCCATTAATGATTGAGGAAGTGGAAGTGGCACCTCCACAGAAGATGGAAGTTCGTCTTAAGATCCTTTACACTTCACTCTGTCATATTGATGTCTACTTCTGGGAAGCTAAGGTAAATAAGCAATTTCTTATTCTCCTTAGTCTCTACTTTGGTGGATCAATTGTTGTTTTAAAAATGCTCCTTCGACTAAGTTCAGGGCCAAACTCCAGTCTTTCCTCGAATTCTTGGACATGAAGCAGCAGGGTATCCAATGCCTTGTTTCAAATCATTGATTTAAATTCATCATTTACTATCTCTAAAGCCCAAAGGGGACTGAATTCTGTTGTTCTCTTTATTTTGTGGATATTCAGGATTGTGGAGAGTGTTGAAGAGGGAGTAACAGAACTTGCACCAGGAGACCATGTTCTTCCTGTCTTTACAGGGGAATGCAAAGATTGCGCTCACTGTAAATCTGAAGAAAGCAGTATGTGCAGCCTCTTAAGGATCAACACTGACAGGGGAGTGATGATTCGTAATGGACAATCAAGGTTTTCCATCAATGGGAAGCCCATTTACCATTTTGTTGACCTCCACTTTTAGTGAGTACATTGTGGTTCATGTTGGATGTGTTGCGAAAATTAACCCCGTTGCTCCTCTTGATAAAGTATGTAATGAGAACACTAATCCTAATTGTACTTAATTAGTGGAAGTTAGAAAGTAGTTACAATTAGTTGTACATTTGGTTAATTAGTTAGAGTGGTTAGATTAGTTAGTTAATTAGTTGACTAACTACTAGTTGACTAATGACTAATGGCTCCCTATATAAATAGGGACCTGTTGCATTGTGTAATTCATTCCTTCTTCTCCACTTTCTGAAATGAAGATATTTTCCCCAAATCCTCTCCAAAATTAATATGGTATCAGAGCAGTGTTGAATCAATAATTGTTTGATTTGAAATTAAGATCCGGAGGAAGAAGCAGTGTTCGAGTAGTGAGCTGCTATTGACGGCAACAATGGAGAATGCGAACAGAGAAGCAGAAACTCTGGAAAGCATTGAATCGAAGAGGAACCACCCGCTTTACTTGCATCCCTCGGATACACCTGGATGTGTATTAACCACAATTCAGCTGACAGGAGCTGAAAACTACTCCTTATGGAGTAGATCTATGCTGATTAACCTGAGAGCAAAAGGCAAGGTAGGCTTTGTTCTAGGAATCTGCAAAAAGGAAGATTATCCTATGGAATTAGAGGAACAATGAGAGAAATGCAATGCATTTGTGCTTGCATGGATAATGAACACAGTTTCGAAGGAGCTATTGAGCGGAATTGTGTATGCGTCTGATGCATCAACTGTGTGGGCAGATTTAAAGGAGCGATTCAGCAAAATTGATGGATCTAGGATCTACCAGCTGCATAGAGACATAAGCACGGCTCATCAAGGTAATCTATCAGTGTCTGGGTACTTCACTAAATTGAAATTATTGTGGGATGAATTTGATGCCTTAGTTCCTTTGCCATCTTGTAATTGTGATAAGTCCAGAACCTATGTGGATCACATGCAATATTTGAGACTATTTGCTTTTTTGATGGGTCTAAATGAGACCTATAGTCATGCTAGAAGTCAGATCTTAATGATGTATCCTCTACCAAGTGTGAGTAAAGCATATGCCATGATAATATCTAATGAAAGTCAGTGGGTAACTTCAGGAGGTATGAATATTGGGGATCTAGCTGAACCTACAACATTATATGCTAATAGAGGAAACAATATAGGTTTTGTGGGAAGAGAAGGGTATGGTAAAGATGCTGGAACCTATGGAAAAGGAAGCTATGATACTGGAAGGAAGAAGGTGAATTGGAATCTGTACTGTGACCATTGCAACACACATGGACATACTAGAAATATATGTTACAGACTTGTAGGGTATCCTGAGGGCTAGAAATTCAGGAAGAAAATGGGGCAGAACAATGACCAAGATCATGGTAATCAATTCAGAGGAATAAGTTCTAACAAGGGTAAAGGGATTGCAAATAATGTGCAAGCAGACAAGACTAGCAAGACAACTAAAGAAGATGATGCATTTGATCAAGTTAGTAGATCACAGGAGTTCAGCTCTATGCGCACTAAGCTACAGGCACTGGCTACGCAACCTACATATACTCCAAGCCAATACCAAAGAATATCTAAAATTTTGAATGAAAGTAGAACTGATGAGATGGTGAAAATGGCAGGTAATTGTACTCACAATCCTACTATTCTATCTGTATGTGATAAGAAAAATGATCAAGTAAATGCAGCAGTCAAAAGTGATAAGTGTAATCTGATAAAGAAAGAAATCAACTAAATAGTGGATTCAGGAGCAACCTCTCATATGGTGCACAATGCTAGCCTACTATATAAAATTGATAACAGAGATATAAGGAGAAGAGTACATTTTCCTAATGGCCAAATCACATTGATTACTTGTTCAGGTAGTTGTACAGTACCAGCAGGAGGAACATTGGATAATGTACTAGTGATTCCTGATTTCAAACACAACCTACTTTCAGTTTCACAGGGGACTAGGCAACTCAAGTGTTCAGTCAGATCTTTTCCTGAATTTTGTATTTTTCAGGACCTCTTCAGTGGAGAGGTGAAGGTGATTGGTAAAGAAATGGAGGGCCTGTACTATCTCCCCAATAGTTTTCAATATACAGGTGAAGCTGGAAATAAAAATGCAGCACTGATGTCAAATGTATCAAGAATGACTGATTCTGAACATATGCTATGGCATCACAGACTAGGCCATCTCTCATACAAGGTGATGAAGCAGTTGCTATTGCCAAATAGAGAAGGTCATGATGTTAGATGTGATGACTGTCCTGTATGTCCACTGGCCAAACAAACCAGATTACCATTTCCTATGAGCATGAGTAGAAGTAAAGATATGTTTGATCTTGTACATTTTGATGTTTGGGGACCATATAGGATAGCTACTCACAATGGTTTCAGATACTTTCTGACTGTTGTAGATGATAACACAAGAATGGTATGGTTGTTTCTTCTGAAATTCAAGCATGAAGTCTTTTCTATCATGAAGTCCTTTTTTGCTTTAGTAAAGAATCAGTTTAATGTTCAGATCAAGAAAGTGAGGACAGATAATGGTACTGAGTTTTTTAACAAAGAATGCAAAGAATTGTTTACTTCACTAGGCATTATTCATGAGAGTAGTTGCCCTCATACTCCACAACAAAATGGAATAGTGGAAAGGAAACACAGGCATATACTTGAAGTGGCAAAGGCTATCAGATTTCAAGGTGCTATTCCTATTGAATTCTGGGGGGAGTGTGTATTAGCAGCAGTATATTTGATCAACAGAATGCCAACCAATGTCTTGCAAGGTAAGTTACCCTATGAGGTCTTCCATAAATCCAGACCTACTTTAAATCATCTAAGGGTGATTGGTTGTCTATGTTATACAACCAAGATTATCAAAGCAGACAAGTTTTCTCCTAGATCAGATGCTTGTGTTATATTGGGATATGCTGCAACTCAAAAGGGCTATATTCTTTATAACTTTTGCCTCAAGAGATTGATTGTAAGTAGAGATGTGATATTCAAAGAACATATATTTCCATTCAAAGAAATGAAGGATAAGTATGTCCCAATATTTGGGAATCAATCACTTCAGGATTATGAGTATGATGACAGAATAACTGATAAGTTAGTGACAATTGATGATCAACATCCATATTCACCTCATAACCAGCATGGTTCTGCATCCACAGAAACTATTTCAGAGTCTAATAGAGACAATGCAGGAGATGATCATGATCAAGGAAATGAAAGCAGAAATGAACAAGCACCAGATCAAGGGATTACAAGAAATAGGGTCTCCACAAGAATCACTCATCCACCAGTCTGGATGAAAGATTATGTTACTCATCTAGCAGGAAATGCACACCCTCATTCTTTGGCTAACTATATATCTTACAATCACTTGTCCCCATCATATCAGGCATACTTGAGCAGAATATCTCAAGATATAGAACCAAGAACATATGAGGAAGCTATAAAGGATCCAAAATGGGTAGAAGCAATGAAACAGGAGATAACTGCCTTAGAAGAAAATGGCACATGGGAAGTTGTGACACTGCCACCAGGAAAGAAAGCCATAGGGTGTAAATAGGTATTTAAGATCAAGTATAAGGCAAATGGTGAAGTGGATAGATTCAAGGCTAGACTTGTAGCTAAAGGGTACAATCAAACTGAAGGTATTGACTATCAAGAGACATTCTCACCTGTTGTAAAGATGGTGACCGTAAGATCCATTATTGCTCTTGCTGCAGCTGAAAATTAGGTAATATATCAAATGGATGTTTTCAATGCCTTCTTACAAGGTGATCTTTTTGAAGAAGTATATATGGAACTTCCTAAGGGATGTCACAGCAAGGGGGAGTACAAGGTATGTAAACTTGTTAAGTCCTTATATGGACTTAAACAAGCTTCAAGACAATGGAATGCAAAGTTAACTGAAGCATTAGTACATTCTGGATATGTTCAAAGCCAACTGGATCACTCACTGTTCACCAAAAGAAAAGGATCAGCTTTAGTAATAATCCTGATTTATGTGGATGACTTGCTAATCACAGGTAATGACTCTACACTGATACAGGAGACCAAACTAGTATTACACCACTCATTCAAAATCAAAGACTTGGGAGAATTGAGATATTTTCTTGGAATGGAATTTTGTAGATCATCACAAGGAATTGTGATGAATCAGAGGAAGTATGCACTAGAATTAGTGTTTGAGGCAGGTCTAACAGGTGCAAAACCATCGACCACTCCACTAGAATGCAATATAAAGCTCACTGTTGCAGATCAGAATGATGAAAAGGAATTATTTGATGACATCAACAAGTATCAGAGACTTATTGGGAAACTATTGTATCTCACCAATACTAGGCTTGATATAGCATTTGTTGTTCAATCTCTGAGTCAATTTATGCAGAAACCTAAGCTAACTCATTGGAATGCAGCTTTAAAGGTAGTAAGGTACATCAAAATGACACCTGGACTTGGCTTGTTCATGAGTTCTGGTAAGAAGACACATCTTACTGGCTATTGTGATGTTGATTGGTCTTCATGCCCCAATACCAGAAAATCTGTGACTGGATACTTGCTTAAGTATGGAGACTCACTAATAGCTTGGAAATCAAAGAAGCAAAGTACAGTTTCCAGGAGCTCTACAGAAGCAGAGTTCAGAAGTCTTGCTTCCTTGACAACTGAAGTAGTATGGGTGAAAAATTTGTTCAAAGAATTGGGCCTGCAACTGGATAGTCCTACTACTATACACTGTGACAGCAAGGCTGCTATCCAAATAGCAGCAAATCCAGTTTTCCATGAAAGAACAAAGCATATTGAGATAGATTGCCATTTCATCCGTGAGAAACTACAACTAGGATTGATACGGACCAGCTGCATCAACATTAAAGAGCAGCAAGCTGACATACTAACAAAGGCATTAGGAAGAACACAACATGATTTTCTATTATCCAAGCTAGGTGTCCTAAATGTGTTTAGTACATCTAGCTTGAGGGGGAGTAATGAGAACACTAATCCTAATTGTACTTAATTAGTGGAAGTTAGAAAGTAGTTACAATTAGTTGTACATTTGGTTAATTAGTTAGAGTGGTTAGATTAGTTAGTTAATTAGTTGACTAACTACTAGTTGACTAATGACTAATGGCTCCCTATATAAATAGGGACCTGTTGCATTGTGTAATTCATTCCTTCTTCTCCACTTTCTGAATTGAAGATATTTTCCCCAAATCCTCTCCAAAATTAACTGTGGAATCTCGACAGGTATTAGACGAAACGGCAATAGTTTATGTTAGTAGTTTCTCTATAGGGATTCAATTTTTGATTGACATGCTTGTTTTCTAGGCCTTGGTGCAACACTGAATGTTGCTAAACCGAAAAAAGGTTCAAGTGTGGCTATATTTGGATTAGGGGCTGTAGGCCTTGCAGTGAGTATTCTCCATACTGCAAATAACTTTCTTGTTCTGTTTTCTTATTTCCCATATATATGTTAATCTTCTTAATGGTCTGATCTCATTTGGTCAGGCTGCAGAAGGAGCAAGAATTGCTGGTGCTTCAAGGATAATTGGTATTGATTTAAATGCTAGCAGATTTGAGCAAGGTGATTAAGTTGTGCCTTGATAGTCTTCAACATTCTTGATAAATTATCTTATTTTATTCCTTCCTTATAACTTGTCTCATTGGGAATTAACTCATGCATCCATTTTTACTTGTATTCTACAGCTAAGCAATTTGGTGTGACAGAATTTGTGAATCCAACGGATTACAGTAAACCAGTTCAAGAGGTACTCATCTTTACTTCTCCTAATGGATCATTTTGCGAAAAAACAGCCATGAGCTGAAGTTGATCATCTTTTCTTGAATCTTGATTATTTGATCAGGTAATCGCTGAGATGACTGATGGTGGAGTCGATAGGAGTGTGGAATGTACTGGCCATATTGATGCTATGATTTCAGCATTTGAATGTGTCCATGATGTATGTTTTCTGTAATCAAATTTCCTTAGTTGTGTGTTCTTATTAATATATTAATCTTAACGAACCCTTTCGTAATTATTTGTCAGGGATGGGGAGTGGCTGTTCTTGTTGGAGTGCCCCATAAAGAAGCTGTGTTCAAGACACAGCCTATGAACTTTTTGAACGAAAGGACTCTCAAAGGAACCTTCTTTGGAAACTACAAACCCCGTTCGGATATTCCTTCTGTTGTTGAGAAATACATGAACAAAGAACTTGAATTGGAGAAGTTCATCACTCACACAGTCCCATTTGCTCAAATCAACAAGGCTTTTGATTTAATGTTGAAGGGAGAAGGCCTTCGTTGCATTATCACCATGCAGGACTAAACTTGTTGTCCTACACAAGGAGCTTCTAGCCGTTATTGTTTGAGAAAAAACTAATAAATTTTCACCATCTTTTCCCTTTTTAGTTTAGTGATTGTGTTGTAACATTCCTGTCCAAGTCCATCCATGTCTTCTCTTGTTTTTTGCTTACAGATATGCTTTGCCCTTGGCAATGCCATATCTATTTCTGTTCTTGTAAAAATTGCAACCTGTTTTATCTAGTTTTGTACCTTGCCATTTCGCATAAGTTTCAGTTCTTAAGGTAGATTTGGCACACACATGCATGGCTTTATGGCTTAAAAAGTGTATCAGAAAGTTCCCTTGATCAGTAGATAGCACAACAGTCGATGAATTGCCTTCATAGTGAAGCTTCCTTGTTGAGGTCTTCTCCTCCCCTGTTAACTTTGTAAAGAAAGAAGCTTCATTACAATAATTTCATGGTATTGTAAACCAGGAGCCAAGTATATGTACAGAATCTCATCGATTTCTAATATCCAAACAAGGTGCAATAATGCATCTGGATAATTACTCAAAAATCAATAAAAGAATGAAACAAACATCACAATTTTATGACAATCAAACGTCAACATCAGCTGACATCGGTCCAGATGATCCTTGAGACCTCGACTCTTGAATCTTTCCACTCACTTGATTGACTACAATTAGCAGGGAAATAAGTTATGCTCTAACTACGATTCTCAAGGAACCTGGTTCCTTAGTTGAACTAGAACGGAAAAGTAAATAACACTTGATTTAAAGGTATAATTTTTCTGTTTCAAATTTAAGATTGTTCGGAAACCCATCAACTTTAAATTCTAGATCTGCCTCTACAACTATATTCTCCTATTGGTTGATTTCTCAATGGTCGATTAGTTGCCATTACTTCATACTTGACTCTTTGTTGTCGAGATCTTCTCCTCCCCCTGTTAACTTTGTAATAAGAGTAGCTTCGTGACAGTAATTAAATGTTACTAAGCAAGGAGCATGCTAAGTATATTTATAGAATTCGATCGATTACAATCACGCTGTATTACATTTGTAACGATGAAATCAATTATCAATAAATCCACTTGGGAAACCAAACTTGAAACCACCTCACTAGGCCTGATATAGCTTATAATGTGCAAACACTCAGCTATTTCTACAGAAACCAAAGCAGTCTCATATGGATACAACGCTTAGAATAGTCAGATACATAAAAGGAAAACCAGGATAAGGTGTGTTATTACCTCGCAAGAAGAAAGATATCCTAACAGCTCACTGTGATGCAAATTGGGCTGCTAGCGCATTCTCTAGGAAGTCAGTCACAGGACTTATTCTGAAACTTGGAGATTCATTGATCTCATGCAAGTCAAAGAAGCAATCTACTGTGTTCAGGAGCTTAGCCTCTATAGTAGTTGAACTAACTTGGATTGTAGGCCTAATCACAGATCTTGGAGTTCAAATCCAACTACCAGCTGTGACAGCAAAGTAGCCATTCAAATGGCTGCAAATCTAGTTTATCATAAGAGAACTAAACATATTGAGATAGATTGTCATTTCATAAGAGAGAAGATTCAACAAGGTCTCATAAAGCCAGAGTACATATCAACACATGATCAACCTACTCATGTCCTAACCAAGAGCCTAAACAAGGTTCAGCATGTCTATTTGATTTCCGAACTTGGACTGATCAATCTTTGTAGTACCAAGTTTGAGAGGGAGTGTTGAGGATATGAGATGATCAAGAAGATTCCAAGTTAGTTATGAAGTAAGTTAGGTGGTTAGAGTTATCTGTTAAATGTAGATATTAGTATCCTCTACTCTATAAATTGACTACCTAGCTTACATTGTAATCTAGATTATTGAATACACATTAAGTGAATTACTCTCTTCTTCTCCTTCTCCTTCTCCTTCTCCTTCTTCTTCTTCTTTCATTATTATGTAAGATTATAGTTAAAAATATTTCAGAAATTGGTGAAAATCTTAACGGAAAA
Organism: Solanum rostratum; assembly: GCA_029948455.1. Taxonomy (NCBI): domain Eukaryota; kingdom Viridiplantae; phylum Streptophyta; class Magnoliopsida; order Solanales; family Solanaceae; genus Solanum; species Solanum rostratum. Next base: position 56,518,734 of record CM057047.1, on the reverse strand, counting down.
AATATAGTCACAGAATTTGTAGAGAATTCTTTACAGCTCGAGCCATGCCAAAGATACTATTTTGAGGATATTTCACCCAAGTGTATTCCCCAAAATTCAACAAGCTGATCTTCTAACTAGCTGTATAAAACTAGGAGCATAGAAACTAATAAAGATCAAGAGAGAGAATATACGCATGTGTAAATCATCATCAATATAGATCTTATTATTACACGAGTAAAAAGTTAACACAAACAAAGAGAATCAATATTTTGATGTCACAATTTACTTTATTTTGATATGGCAATTTTCTCTTACTTTATATAATTGAACTCATAACTTGATGCTCAACATGACTAGCTGTGGCCATAACTGGAAGAAGAAGCATGCATGTTCTTTTGAGCTTCCAACTCTTTCTTTTTCCTAACAATGTCATCGTCTACATGACAATCTCCCTCCACTGATATCACCACGCTCTCCGGTCGACCATGGGGGCCTTTAACAATATTTTCCTTAACTCTCTTATTCTCATCGATGTGTTTAACTTCTGTTTCTTCAACCAAAGATGTCTTGTTCTTCTTCTTCTTTAAGTAGCAGCGTAGTGCTAGCAAAGCCATGCATAACAAAATGAAACAGAATGCTGGGAACACAAAGATTATCACATATTGTGTGAAGTTTTCCAAATTGGACGCCATTGATTATGAAATATAATTGGTATTGAAAAATATATGATGAGAAGTTGTATGTGTTGGGATGAGGAGGAGAAAGATTTTGGCTAGTTATTTATAGGTATGTGGATTAATAAAAAGTGTGTATATTGCTTCCAAGATATCAAAGACTTGACTCTCATGTCAAGGGTTGGTGACTTAATATTCATATTTTGATTGAAGTGGAAAACACTATTTCTTTCCTATGTCATTTTATCTAATCTAAGTTTGCTAATTTTTTCATCGATTAATCATTAACGTTGATCCAACGAAAAGTTTCCTTTACAAGAAGTATTTGAGGTTACTTAGGTCTTCTTCCTTAAAAAGGAAAGGAACTAATAAGATAAATAAAAGGTTGTTATTCTTGACAGAAAAAAAAGAAGAAGATAGAAATGGATTAGCATGACGATATTGGGAAAAGGGTAAAGAACCTTTACTTTTATTTATTAGTTAACTTTTTCATTCATTATACTATCTGTTATTTTTATTCGCATCATTAATAAACTTAACAAACATACTCCTTAATTAGATGATTTCCACCAAACCAACTATTTACAAATCCTATAATTTCATGTAATATTTGATAGTTTTGGTTGATTTGAGGGAAATTATCTAATTAAGGGATAATTTTTGTTAAGTTTATTAGCGGAAGGGATAAAAATAGTCAGATTGTATAAAGAATTACAAAGTTAGCTAATAAATATAAGTAAAAGGTATTTTTGACTTGATTCAGAGCGAATCGATATATTGTATTCAAGTTTTTAAATTGCAAGCTACTAAATGTAAATTGTTATTAGTTTGATAATTAGTTAAATTATCACTACGCTTAATATTAGGGTATTGTAAGGTCTAAATTTGTCACATCCCAAAGTACCTCCTAGATGCGACTGGCATTGTAACAACTCGTTAAGTTTTTTTGAGATATAGAGTTTCATATGTTATAAAAGATTTATCTTGTAAATTTTAAAGGGGTTTTTTGGACTATTCAACAACTTTCGTTATTTAATTAAGGGACAATTTTAGATAATTAATTTATATTAGTTGATGGACTAAAATAATAATTTAGTTAATACTCACTACTAGAAATTTGATCTATTGCAACGGTTTAAACACCGTCGCTATAGACTACAAAACCATCTCCATATCCTATGACCACAGTTTAGATAGGCGCCACAACTGATTGCGTAGCAATAGTTCTATTGCCACGATTCTTTCCAACGATTGTTCTAACCGTCGTAATAAGGGACTCTATTGCAACGGTTTTCTCTATAATTAATTGGCTACGGTTAGTACTATATTAGTACGGGTAAAAACTGTCGCAATGAAGTTTATATGTACAGTTCTTTTAACTGTAGCAATGGATATCCCTATTGCCACAATTTTTGCTAAAAGAAATTGGCGATGGTTTAAACTATATTAGCACAGTTATAAACCATCGTAATAGAGCTTATAAACACAGTTGTTATACCCGTTGCAGTAGAATCTCTAAACTCAGTTGGATTAATTGTTGCCATAGACACTCTTATTGCCACAATTTGTAACCGTCCCAGTAGAATCTATAAACTCAGTTGGATTAATCGTTGCCATAGATACTTTTATTGCCACGATTGTGACTAATGCTCTTAATATTGAGTTGTGACAACAATTTTATAATAGAAATGCAGAAATTGATCATGAGAAGAAACTTTACATTACTCAAAAATAAAAATTCAAGATCAATCCATATTGTTGGTAATAGCGATAAAAGCAAAACACATGTACATAAGTATGTTTTAACTATTACAAAAAGGTGAAAGTACATGCACCACATTGTTTTCAATCTTCAAAAATAAAAGATTTTTGGAATATAGGTAAAGTGAGAAACCCAATTCAGTTCCTAGCAAAGCACATTGTTTAGGTGAAGTCATCAGCACGCAACACTTTCATCCCCTTATTCAATTCCATCACCTACATACAAGTTAAGAGTATGCAGAACCTAATAAATATTGACATGTTAAGTGGTATAACAACTTCTACCGTTTCAAAAGCCTTGAATGGATGAATGGAAGATAATCAGAAGTAAAAGTAATTATGGAAAGTTTGTATTCCAATATTCTACCTTATTAGCTAACTTTGGCTTGTCTACAAACAATCTGTAATAACAACAAATCTTGCCCAATAATTTGTCACAAAAATAAGAAAATCACATCATTGCAAATTCACATTTTATTTTTTAAAGTTTAAAGTACGGGATAACATAACTCAATACTTTTTACTTATTCTACCTTAAAACTAGTATTGCATTACAATATAAATACACAACAGAGGACTTAAAATCCCCATACAATATTGTATTCATCATTATAATCAAAGATAATCATACATTGGTAAAGACTTGAAAAGTAACAAAGGAGGCAACAAAATATGAAGAAAGACTACACAAGGTATCAGATGCAAGATTGAACAGATGTCATGTAAAATTACAGTTTATCAGATTCAAGATTGAACATATGTCATGTAAAATTACAGGTTATAGAATAATACATATTAAAAACAAACATAAATGGATATATTACCAAGTGATGAAGCACAAGTGTAGTATCGAAATGTCAAAGTATGGTTCCAACCAGTAACGAATTTCAATTCACTTTCAGTGACATCCTAAGAATGCCTATATATTTGTATTACGTACGAAGAGTGAACCCAAGAATTTAATTAAAAAGTTAGTCACAAGTCTGATGAATCAACTTATGTTACTTGTCATCTTCAAGCCTTCAACACTATATCACCATCAGAATGCAAATAAGAAGCTCTAAATCGAGACTCGTTAAATCAAATCAATTAAACACGGACACTCCAAATAGAGAGATGAAACATTCAGTTAAGTCTCAACTCAAACTTTTAAGCAGTTAGTGATATCCTTCAGGTTTTAAACTTTTTAAAAAGCAAAAACTTAAGGAAGTCGAACAAATGACTATATGTTGAGTTTTGAACTATAATATCTAATGATGTAAATCTACTTTAGAATAGCCCAAGATACCCAAAATACAGCTATTTATAATTGTTAATCACATTAGTGAAATTATTACCCCTGTAAGTTCTCTCATATTTTTAAGTAAGAAAAAAATAAACTAAAGATCATATTGTATGAAAAATCAAATGAAAGTCCAAACATCTTGCTGCGAATAGATCTGTTCTACGAAGCATCAATACAGAACTTTACTAACTTGAAATATTAACCACAGCACCCCAATTAGAACAATAACATAAATCTCAGACAAACCTATTTTTTATTCTTTAAAATCTTTCAAAAACCCTTCAATGAAGTTCCAATTTTAAAAAATAATAAATGCACTACAAATTAGAGACAATGGGGACTTAGAAATCATGAAGTACATAGAGAAGCTTGAAATTCTTACCACTGAAGCTGCAAAAGTTCTCTTTGAAGACTACTATGGAAGAAGACTACTACCAATAAAGGCCACTAGAGATGAACCCTTGAGATTGAAGAAGAAGACTGTCAAAGATTATCTTCACTGGAGCTAATCCAAAATTTGCAGGCAAAGCACATCGTCTTCTTCACTGGAGATGAACCCTTGGTTCTCTATTACAGTAGATGACCTTTTGTTTTCTGGAAAATTCTAAATTATGTTTTCGACTTAGACTTTTTATTAAATGGAATGAAAAATTTCGCGAGTACACTATTTTAGTGGAGAGAAATATTTTTTGGGATATAAATTGTGAGTGCTAAAAATTTTATAAAATGACCGTTGCCATAAATCCTCTATTGCCACAATTATAAATACTCGCTGCTACAGAACCTCTATAGCAACGATCATTGAAATGATACCACGGTTTATTTTAATAATTGTTCTTTTAGCTTTAATGATATGTTACAACAGTTATAACTGTTGCAATAGATTGTCTATGGCTACAATTATGTAACCGATGCTTAAAAGGTGTTGTAGTAGACCAAATTTCTAGTAGTGCTTATACTATTTATCTCATATTTATTAAAAATAAGTTAATGAATTTATCACTTTTAGTACATAAAAATAAATAAATAAATAAATAGAATAAAACAAAAAAGGAAAGAAAAAGGAAAAGAAAAAAAATAATAAAAGAAAATAAAGAGGAGCAGCATCGGACGACAAAGAGAAACGACGTACACAGAAAAAAAAGAGACAAGAGAAGAAAAGGATAGAAAAAGATGAGAAGAAAAATTAGGATTTTCATCCTAAATCATCAAGGTAATTATTCTCGTCCTTTCTATTCTGTTTCTATGTAATTATGAATAAAAAATTTAGGGTAAAAACGTGTACAATTTATATTTAATTAAGAAAATATAGCCCTAGGGTTCTTATAATAAAATATTGATTTGAGAGACGAATAACAATCTATTTTAGTTGAAATTTGATGTTTGAGTTTATTTTAATTATTATGGGTAAACATAATCTGAAGGAAAAATTCAGATTTGAATTCAAGGAATCGGGGTGACTTTTTTACTCGATTTTTTAGTCGAAAGTAAAGGATAGCAATATGGATGTCATGGATTCGTGTTCTTATGGAGATTCTATGTTTGATAGATTGGAAAAAAATATTGGTGAATTAGCTTGCTTAATTTCGGTTCTTCGATTTGAGGTAGGTTATGGTTTATTCTGTGTTGGAGAGACTCTTAATAGTAATAGATATTCATTGAATGATATTGTGAAATTATTCTATGCATTTGATTATTGTGGTTTAGATGATTGATATGTCTAGTGATTGGTCTGTAATTCCAAGACCATGAAATCCATAATCTTGAACTTACCTTACCGAGTGATGCCTTGAATAAAGAAGGCTTGATAAAATATTGTTAATAAAGTGAAAAATAATGATAAACACAATCACGAACATATCAAGATACTGTCTGAATACTCTATTCATCAAGTCCATGAAGGTTGTAGGTGCACTAGTCAACCCAAAGGACATCACTAAAAGCTCGAAGTCACCATATCAGGTTCGAAAAACTATCTTCGAGATATCACATTTTCTACTTTCAACTAGTGATAGCCTGATCTCAAGTCTATCTTGGAGAAAATAGTGGCACCCTGAAGTTGGTCAAACAAGTCATCTGTTCATGGGAGGGGATACTTATTCTCGATTGTTACTATGTTAAACTGGAGATAGTCAATATATATATTATGAGGGATCCATCTTTCTTTTGCATGAATAGGCCGATAGGAGCACCCCAAGGAGAAACACTTGGCCTAATAAAGCTCTTCTCGAACAAATCTCTCAACTGTTCTTTCAACTCATTTAACTCGACAGCGGCTATCCTATAAGGTGGAATCAAGATAGGCTGAGTATCGGGGAGAATATTAATCTCGAAGTCAATCTCCTTGTTAGGAGGGACTCCAGGCAAATCCTTAGGAAATACTTCAGAAAACTCATTCACGATTGGGACTGACTCAAGAGTAGAAGGATTAACCTCGTCATTCTTAACTCACACAAGGTGATAGATACAACTTTTAGAAATTATCTTTCTGGCCCTAAGGTAGGAAATAAACTTACCCTTAGGTGCAATAGAATTTCCTTTCCACTATAGGATAGGTTCATTCAAAAATTGAAATTTAACAGTTCAGGTCATACAATCAATGGAGGCATAGTAGGCATGAAGCAAATCTATACCAAGGATCACATCGAAATTAATCATCTCCAACTCTATCAAATCAGTAAGGGTATCGCTATGATGGACAGATACTACGTAATCCCTATAAATCCTCTCGGCTATAATAGACTCACCACAGGAGTGGAAACAGAAAAAGGCTCAAGCAAACACTTAGGAGAAATCTCAAATCCACCAGCCATATATGGCATCACAAACGACAGAATTTCACCTGGATCAAGCAAAGCATAACAGTCAAAATTAAAGACTCAAAGCATACCCATCAGAACATCTGGTACTGCCTCTTGGTCCTATCGGTTCTCCATCACATACAAAAGGTTTGTTCCACTGTCTGTCCCTGGTGTAACACCTCTCTGATTACCTTTGGCAGGTGGTGCTATAGTAGAAGACTGGGCCTTATTGACCTACATCGAATGTTCCTTATGAAAGTGACCCGCCTGACCACACTTATAGCAGCCATTCACTCCCTCTCTACATTCTCTCAAATGCATCTTGCCACATCTTCTACAAGGTGACTTCCCTTTCAAGACAAGGGTCACACTGGCCTAAGATTGAGAACCCTATATCCTAAAGTTCTGCTGACCTTAGGACTTCAGTAGTACCTGTTACTCGGAGCTGGTGCACTTGCTGAGGATGGTGCATAACTATTAGATCTCTTCTGAAAGTAGGACTTATCTTCTTTACTCTGCTTAGGTTAAATAAGCTCAGGCCTTGCTGACTTGGCCTTCTTACTCGGATGTTCCTTTCTATCCCTCTTCTTGTCCTCCTCTAATTGTTGTGCATAGACCATAAGTCTAGAGATGTTCATGATTGGGATTAGTAATGTCGCCTTGCACTCTTTCTTCACATGCTTGCTCAGTCCAGATATGAACTTCCTCTTGCTCTCAAGTCCTGGACCATTTCTGCGGCAGACCTGGATCGCTGAATTAACTTGAGGTTGTATTCTTTGACAGTCAATCCCTCCTGTTCCAAGTTCACGAACTCTTTAATATTTTCCTCCCTCAACTCCTGGGGAAGAAGTGATCAAGGAAGACATTCTCAAATTCACTCTACTCGACAGGTTCAGCATCCTCACTTCAACCCTATGTACATGCATTTTCTAGATCCTCAAGCTAGTAGGAGGCAAGTTCAACTCCCTGAAATCTCAGTCGCATGTATGGCTTTCAAGACTTTTGACATCTCATCAATAAAGTTCTAGGGGTCATCCTCAACCTTAGACCCTATGAAAACTGGTAGGTTCATCCTCAGAAAATCCCTAAGCCTAGTTGCAGTAGTTGGCTATAGGGAGCTAGAACTAGGAACCTGTGAAGTTCGGTTAATACTCTAGGAGGCCACAAGTTGGGTGAGCATTGTAATTGCTCCCCTAAACTCAATTTCTAAAGTGGGAGCAGGATGATTAGTTGTGTAACACCCCCAAATATCTTTCTACCTGATCTGGAGTGAATGGCCAGAGGTTGTTGAGAAAAGCTGTAAAGGAAGGTTCACGAGAACCATTTACGACTCATTGACAAGTTTACGACTCGTAGAATGGGTCTCATGAAGCCTCAAATAACTTGGTGAAATTTTCTAAGTCTGAGGCCTATATACAAAATGGTATACAACTCATAAAGTATTTCACGACTCGTAGAGGAGGTTTCGTGAAAAATTTAGTAACTCAAGTTTCAGGACCCCCTATTTACGAGAGGAGATTATGACCCGTAGAATATTTTACGGATTGTAAAGAGGGTTTTCGTGCCAACTTCCAGTAATTCGAATTTTTTGTACCATTTCTAATACTTCAAGGGCATTTTAGACCCTTTTCTGAATATATTAAGAAGTATCAAGCAAAATAAATCTAAAAATTATTTCACAAATTAAATAATTATATATGAGTAATAAGGCTCCTTGAAGAGGGAAAAAAGAATTCTTTTTTTTTCAAGAAATGATTATTTTTATGGTATAAAATTCAAAATATATAAAAATATAATTGTATTATAACAAGAATTTCGAATATCTATTGCGAGAGTATTATGTTTTTGAGATTGTTGTCTGATGTCATCAAGTGCATGCTCGCAATTGTGAGGTTCGTTTACAATTGTGATGCTTAAGATTTTATGTAATTCTCGTAATCGTAATCGTATTTCTTTTAAAATTCGAATATTTATATTATAATATGAGTATCGATGGACTAGTATACTCATATGAAATAATATGTTAGATAGTTTATGAGTTTTTTAGACCGTTTGAGAGGGGAAAGTAATTGTGTGAAAATTCATCTAATTCGTATTTTAGATTAGGTGACAACATAAACAATTCAAAAAATAATCAAAACTTCATCTGACAAAATAATTATCTCCACAATTTTTAAACAAATATCATAAGTATAAAGAGGCCACGTGTGCTGATTCTTCTCAATATGAAAGTAATAGTAACAATTTTTATTCTAGTTTTTGTTTTGTTGTAGATTTTGAAGTAAAGCTTGAAAAATTAAGTTTTTAAAGTAGTAAATTTTGAATTAAAAAAAATTGTGCTGAAACATGTATTTTACTTATTTTCTCTTGATGTTTTGATTCAAAGTATGATTTGAACTATTATTTGGAACATAAAGTATTTTTGAGATAAATTTTTAAAATTTGTTATAAAATCTATTGCCAAGGCTAACTTAATTTTACTCCTTGATCCTCTTAATCTTAAATAAATTTTTTAAAAGGACTTAAATTTTAAAAAAGAAATATTGAGGAATCACTAACACATTTCAAAAAGTCTCTTAATTTTTTCACATAGAAGAAAAAAAAGCAACAATTTCATTTTCTCGATTGTCACATTTATTAAACATTATTCCACAAAATTATTCTTTCACGTCTTCAATTTGTATCAAATAATCTTTTTTTCCCTTATCCCATCCCTACTTAGATAATCCATAAAACAAATTCTCTATATCTTTAGAATGTATTTTTTTAAATCTTGTTCTTATTTCTATTCCAGCACTCTATAAACATAATTATCACATTAAAATATTTTTCTCTCTCTTTTTTTAATCTTTATTCAACACTCCATAAAATAACACTTACATTTGTCAATGTATCACCTCCACAAATGATTTGACGTAGAAGCAAATAATTGACTTATATTTCTTAAAGTAAGTAGTAATACTTTTAGATCCTTCACTAGTTAGTATATTTACCACACGCATGTTGCACATGTATCCAGTGTCATTGGAGACTCAGTTACAGAAAAGGATGAAAATAGAATAAAACAAAATGGTGAGGAAACAGAGGCCGGCAATTGAAACTGAATGAGTTGGACAAGAGAGGCACTGGAAAATATGTAACGCAGCTAAGGGAACGTGGTACTAAAAGGGAAGAAAACGCGGATGCAATCTCAACGCCAATACTTGGGTTAAAAATAGGGGAGTTTTCAAAAATACCAAGTTTTTGGATAAAAATTACATGCCCCTACCGAATCATTGAAAAATACCATATAAAATACCAACTTTATTTACAAATTTAGGAGAGAGAGTGTTTTGAGTGTGATTATTGTGGTGTGTGGTATGATATAATAGTGTTGGAAAATGAAAAAGAGTGTGTTTTTTTGGTATTTTGATAAATAAATTTTAAAGTGTAATTTTGGGGGTGAAAGTTGTTATTTGTGTAAAAATTTCTTAAAAATATAACACCCGGTAAACTTATCAAAATATTCTTAGATGAGAGATGTGTGCATAACGCGTCTTCCTAAATTTTAATGGCAAATTCGAAATCGGAAATGCAATCAGGATGAAAAATTGTGGGGTGTTTCACACAACCATACAAAAAAATATTGGTATTTACAAGTCCCTACCAACTTTTGAATATTTACCATTAATATACCAACTTTATTTACAAAATAGATAAAAGAAGGTGTTTTAGATTACTTAATGTTGAAAAAGTTATGATGTGATTTGTATTGGGAAATGGGCTATTATGGTAAATAAAATGGAAAGAGTAATTCGTATCCAAAAATTGTATAATTGTGTAAAATTTCCCTAAAACCACACACAACATCTTTGTCATATAATAAATAACAGTCTGTGACATGTCGCGCACTCTTACTTGTGTAAACACTGAAATTTTGTAGGACTCTACAAGATGAGTCCTATTTCAGTCAATGTTTCTGGAAGGCTACTCTACCCTAAGCCTTAATTCATGCCTATATAAAGAGTAATATGTTCTCTTAAAGAGGCATCTCAAATATCCATAAATACTAGGGATATTTATAAAGAGATCAAAATCTACCAGATTCTTCTTGATAATCAAATACTTCAAGAAGATCTACACAAATCATTTCATGGAGATCAAGTCCAAATCGTCCTAGTTCGAGAAATACACCACTAACGGTCCTCAAATCACAAAGAAATCTCATGAGAGACGAATCAAAGGAGGAACAAATTTGTACCCACATCGTTTCTGAATAAATTATGTTTCTTCATATTTTATTTGTGATTGCAATTTATTTTCTATCACATTAAAATTTGTTGTAAACAAACTGGCACGCCCAGTGGGACCAAATCTGCCCTTAATTAATCTTTTCTCTTATAAATCAAATTTGCAAATCTGAAGCAACAAAACCACAAGTACTTCAAGCCTCGTCTTAGAGTTTCATCAAGTCTACACTTCGACAAGCCTTGAAGCAGGGGGCATTTGTAGACATTGAAATTTTGTAGGTTTTACAAAATTAGTCCTATTTAAGTTAGAGTTTCTTGGAGGCTGCTCTACCTTAAATCCTAATTCATGCCTATATAAAGGGTATTATATTCCCTTGAAAAAGCATCTCAAATATCCCATAAATCCTAGGGATATTTATCAAGAGATCAAAATATGGCTCAAGGAGGTCAAAATCATCCTACGTTCGAGAAATATGCCACTAACAGCCCTCGAATCATGGAGAAATCTAATGAGAGAAGAATCAAGGGAGAAACAGATTTGTACTTACATTTTTTATTAACAAAATTATGTTTCTTCATATTTTATTTGTGATTGTAGTTTATTTTCTATCACTTTAAAATTTGTTGTAAACAAAGTGGCACGCCCAGTGGGACCAAATCTGCCCTTCATCTCTTCTCTCATGAATCAAATTTGCAAATCTGAAGCTACAAAACCACGAGTACTTCAAGCCTCGTCTTGAAGTTTCATCAAGTCTACACTTCGACAAGCCTTGAAGCAGGAGACATTTGTAGACATTGAAATTTTGTAGGACTCTACAAAATTAGTCCTATTTAAGTCAGGGTTTCTTGGAGGCTACTCTACCTTAAACCCTAATTCATATATATATAAAGGGTATTATATTCCTTTAAAAAGGCATCTCAAATATCTCATAGAGATCAAAATATGATGACTTAAAGAGGTCAAAATCATCCTACGTTCGAGAAATACGCCATTAACGACCCTCGAATTATGGAGAAATCTTAGGAGAGAAGAATCAAGGGAGGAACAGAACCCACATCGTTTATTAATAAAATTATGTTTCTTCATAGTTTATTTGTGATTGCAATTTATTTTCAATCACTTTTAAAATTTGTTAAAAACAAACTGGCACGCCCAGTGGGACCAAATTTGGCCTTCATCTCTTCTCTCATAAATCAAATCTGCAAATTTGAAGTCAACAACAGTGAGTACTTCAAGCCCTGTCTTTGAGTTTGCCTATAAAAAGAGTATTATGTTCTCTTAAAAAGGCATCTCAAATATCCCATAAATACTAGGGATATTTATAAAGAGATCAAAATCTACCAGATTCAGATTCTTCTTGATAGTCAAATACTTCAAGAAGATCTACACAATTCCTTTCATGGAGATCAAGTCCAAATCGTCCTAGTTCGAAAAATACATCACTAACGGTCCTCGAATCACGGAGAAATCTTATGAGAGAAGAATCAGAGGAACAGATTTGTACCCACATCGTTTATGAATAAAATCATGTTTCTTCATATTTTATTTGTGATTGCAATTTATTTTCTATCACATTAAAATTTGTTGTAAACAACTGGAATTGCGTTTCGCATCAAAAAATTATTTTTTGATCCTGTTGCTCTAAAAAACAACCAAGATCATTTTCCCACACAATTTGGAAATTTTACACAATCATACAACTTTTGGATACAAATTACTCTTTCCATTAATATCCCTTCTTGTGGGTGTTTATTTTATGTTATATTAGAAAAGTTTTTTCAATTGAATATTTCATTCATAGATATAGTTCTTTTTAATTTAGTTTATTTATATATCTTGCGGAAGAAAGCTGTAAAATTGAAATTGCAATTGCAAGCTAATGTTTATTAATGCATTTAAAAGGGTTATTTTGTTTATTAATTGATTGAGTAAATGTTAAGATAGCATCGGTTCCGAATTTTAGAAACTACGATTTATTGTCTTCTTGATAAATTATATTTAATAAATTCAAACACATATACATGATTTCAACCTAAGTTGTTAGGTTTTGTCAAAATCATCCGCAAGAATATAGTCCGTTTTTAACACGTAAGGATTGTTACGCTAAATAGTGATATTGAAAATTTTTATATCGAGTTTAAGTATTATGCACACAACTTTTTAAGTAATTTTTTTCTACTATAATAGAGAAACTTAACAACGAAGTATCATAAGTATATATACCATGCTATATTCATTAATTGAAAATGCAATGGATCAATTATCTATAAACATACATTCTTTTTTGACAAATGTACCTATTAAAGGAAAGACGTGCATGCTTGATAGTTATAGTAACGTGGGTGATTAATTTGTTACCACTTCATCATGTTTAAGTTCTTAACTATATAGTCAATGCTCCTTATATTCACAATTAAATTTTATAAGCTTGAATATCACCAAGGATAGTATCTATTATTATTCTCATAAAATTGTGTCTTATATATTCTCATGTTTGATTGTTAAGGGACTTTCACACAAATATACAAAAAAGATGGTATTTACAAGGCACTAGTAACTTTTTAATAATTATCGTTAAAATGGCAACATTATTTACAAAAGAAGATAAGAGAAGAATTTTACATGATTAATGTGGAAATGATATGATATGATTGTGTTGGAAAATGGGAGATAAAAATTAAATACTAAAGTACAAAATCTGCAAAATAATATCCATTGTGTAATGGACAGCCCCCCATCAGGAATCATCTGAAACACCATAAAAATTGTGATTTTGCTCCTACGTATGCATATATATATATATATATATATATATATATATATATATATATATATATATATATATATGTTGACCAAAGCCACTGAAAAAGAAAATACGAAACTCAAAGGAGTAAAAAATTTAATTTCTTTTTGATATGTTATAGATTATTCGTGAATATCTATTTAATGGGATTCAAGTTTGTAAAATAATTTGGTTTTCGCAAAAAAAAAGGTTCACAAATAGTTCCAGGCAAGTCGATATTATACACACAAGAAGACCCAAAAATTCTTATGAAAGTATAAATAATTAGTCTTTGGTATTGTATGAAAATGATTTAATTGGAGTCCATTTTATTCTTTTCATTTTAATATAAAGTGATTTTATTGCTTTTCCTTTGGCTCAAACATCAAATCAAATTAATGTCATTGGGTAGTATCTTTTAGTGCAACCTATTTATTTTAGGTAAGCCACCAACTTATTGTACTTGGACCACATAGGAAAATATGCCATTGTTGAATATAGTCATGTATAATAATTGGAGGGAAAGAGTTTGTGTATATAAGAAGAGTTTCTGGCCTCTAAAAGGTTTTGTTGCTGAGTGCTTAAGGAATTCAGTGTTTGGTATAAAGAAGAAACATTGTGAGGTGTAACGAAGGTGTTCGATCCAATTAATGCCATGGGTAACGATAATATTATGTCGATTTTGGTGAAATATGATGGAAGATGGAACTTAACAGGTATTTAGTATTATGTAAATTTAATTCCACATGAGTAGTATGGAAAACATGTTAGAACAAAAAAACAGTGGTAACACCAAATGGTAAACCAATTTTAATATCCAAAAATATAGTCCGAATAAAGATCGAATTATGTACCAAGTTGTCAAGGAATGCATAATAACAATATAAAGACTGAACATTCACCATCCGGAAAACCATCCTGAATACCATTATGTACTATGATTAACAACCACATAAAAATAAAACCAACCCAGACACCAACATTTTTACCAAAAATCTAACCCTCAGTTCCAAACTAATTGTGCGCCAATAAGAAAACCAACCAACACATCAATATTTTAAGCAAAGATCTAACCATGAAGAACAAACTATTGTCGCACCAAAAAAAAAAAGGAACATCCATCATGCTGAATACCAATGTGCATTGTAAAAAGTAATCTGAATACTCAAAAAGGGGCATAACATTCACCATGCCAAACACCGTAAAGACTACCATTGTGCAGTATAATTACAAATCATAGATTGATCCACACTACTCTCATGCATATCCTCCTTACCCTTCCTTTTCGAACTCACATTAACCTTGCTCTTGCTAGAACTAATATTGATGCATTGTTCCTTCTCCTTGTTAACACCATTCCTGTCGTCATTTTTTTGTGGTGATGGGTTGTAAGCATTCAACTCAAAGCTAGGTCTGGAGCAACAACGTGGAGTGCTCTCAACAGAAATAACATTACTTTGGAGTGTTGGCTCTCCTTAATAGGTGTGCCCTCCATGATTATTCTTTACCCTTGTGAAATCTACACTACATAGAAACGATTTTTTTTAAAAAAAAAATGGAACTTACTATGGCTAGATAAACACCTAATAATAACATATACACTCATTCAAACAAACAATCTTTTGTTTGAATACAAGAAAAAATTTTTAAAAAATAAAGGTTTCGTTGATTTTACCTTGAATATAGATGGACTTCTGTGAATGTTGGAAGGAAAATTGGTATTTTTGCACCATGAAGAAACAACAATGAAAGAAGTTTTCCTTCAAACAAAATAAAAGATGAAAGGAAAAGATTGGGAGACATGCAAAAAGCTGCAATGTCAGCAAAAGTGGATGGAAAATCAAATCAAACGTAGTCACATTGGGAAAGGACCAATATGATTTAACATTATTTAAGAAAATTAAAAAAAATACAATATAATCAACATATTTATGGTATACTTTTATAAATTATTTGTTATTTTGGTAAATAAAATAGCATATGTAATTTTGACTCTAAAATTACATATACGCTTTTTTATAAAGTTGAAATACAGGGTGAAGGAAAATTAGTATCATTAAAATGACAAGAATAACATAAATATATGAAGAATGAAAAATAAATTCATAACTAGGAAATGCTATTAAAAGGAAAGAAGACAAAATAATGATAGAAAAAATAAAAATTATTACATGCTCAGTAAAAATTCTAAAGACGTCCGACATTCTGTTCTCTTTACAGCAAATAGCTTTAACAAACCTTTAACTTATCTAATCTCAAGCTCATCAAATCTTTTTCTTGCCTCAACAAGTTTGTTGAAGAGGTTCACCATTTCCTCTCCTTGGCCATTTCCTTTATTTCGTTAATATTATCTTCTCGATCATTTACTAAGGATTAAAAATAATTTTCATGCTTAACCAACTTATCTCGCTTTAGGTTCTCGGAGCAAAACTAAATAATCCTTTACTTTGTCTTTAGCATGGGCCAGAGATGACCAAGTAGGAACAAAAATTATTAAACCGATTTCTATGTCACAGAAAATAAACATCTCTTGCTTCCTTACGAAGTGATTTGGTCTCCAGATCGAAATTTTTAGTGTTCCCAATTCCCTTTATTGTCATATTTAGGTACACAAAAAAGTAAAATATATGAATGAGTATCTTCCTCTGGATATAAAATTTGAGAGTGTGGCTTCTATATATATAGACGACTGATGTGACCATATATTAAATAGCTAAAAGTTGATTCACATAATTCGACATTAATTGCACAAATCTAATTTTTTAGGAAATATTAATTACTTTCTTAAATAGACTTATATAAAGTTCTAGAACTCAATCTTGAAGTTGAAGATTAAAAAATTTTATTTTCACAATAGTTATATTTTAAGGTGGCAAATAAAAATGATCTGACTTTTAAACATTGCAAGGGTATTAAGACTGACTTTTAAAGGGTGGCACTATAGTCAAATTATTATTAACCTTGAACCATTACTTAAAATGAACATGAATAAGAAAATTATTATTTAATGCAACCAAATGAGAAAAATTTAATTTTTTCTATATATATATATATATCTTTTGGTGACAAAAAATAGATTAAGCTTCACTCTTAATAGCGTTGCGATGTTTAAAAGTTGATCATTTTCATTTGCGAGCTCAAAATATAATTATTATAAAAATAAAATTATTTAATCTCCAACATCAAGATTGAGTTTTAGGATGTTACATAAATTTATTTAAGAAAGTACCTAATATTAGCTAAAAGATTAGATTGCGCGATTCATATCAAATTATGTGAATTAACTTTTAACTATTACTTTTTTGTGTACCTAAATATGACCGGGGGGGGGGGGGGGGGGGGGTTGCCTGTGTGTTAGGAACACTAAAAATTTTCAATTCAGAGGCCCAAAAAACCATTCTAGGTAATAGAATAGAATCACTTTACAAGAAAGCAAAAGAGATATCTATTCTATGTGACATAGAAATAGATCTGATTGATTTTAATCCGGGAGAAAACAACACGTTTACTTGGCCATCTCTAGCCCATGCTAAGACATAGTACAGGACTATTTAGCTTAACCCGAGAGCCGAAGGCTAGATAAGTTGGTTAAACATGACAACTATCTTCAATCGCTAGTGATAGATTGAGACGATGATATTAACAAAATAGAGGAAATGGCCGAGGAAAAGGAAATGGTGAACCTCTCTAACGAACTTGTTGGGGGCAAGAAAAAAATTTGATGAGCTTGATATTACAGAAGTTAAAGATTTGTTAAAGCTATTTGCTGCTAAGAGAAGCCAAACTTTATGAAAGAAAAAGCTAACTCAACAAAAATGTTAAAAATGGAACTGTATCTATTAACAATGATGGAGAAAAAGAATGTTGGACATCCTTACGATTTTATTGAGCATGTGATAGTTTTTATTTTTTCTATCATTATCTTGTATTCTTATCTTTTAATAGCATTTCCTAGGTGTGAATTTGTTTTCCATTGTTCATCTATTTAAGTTATCGCTGTCATTTAAATGATATATGAAGGATGTTCTATTTAAGTTCAGTCAACTTCGTTATATGTATCCTTTTTACTTTGCTATTGAAAAACCTAGCTATATGTGGTCGACTAAGTGTAAGAATCATGAGGTCTCAGGTTCAAATCTTAACAAAACAAAAACGATGTAATTTCTTCTAGTACATCCAAACTTACTTGATACATGTACAAGTTAAAGGCAACAGATACATCATGAAATTAATCGATGTGCGCCCAAGATAACCCCAACACTGCGATTACCCAAAACCAAACTAGTAATATGTGTGAAATTTGATTTTGGTACAGAAAACCTATTTGTCACCGGATAGTAATCCCGTTAAAGAGTATCATTAGTCAATAAATAACTAGTAAGACTTCCCACAATTTTAGTCTCTCACTTCTCATTAAGTGTTTCTGTATTGGGATGTTCTAGCTTTAGCATCAATGCGGCTCTCTTTCTCAATCATTCTCATCGCCATCATTGCCATCGCACATTACAAACCCAGCAACAACAACCTTATTTGCTGCTCGACAAACTTTGTCCATCATCACTCCTTATACTTCTACCACTGCTAGTGTAGCTTAAAAGGGGTAATTTTACGTGGTGCATTTGCCTATACAATTTATTTCTCAAGAATGACAGCTTTCGGTTAAAAAGCTTAACCAACCCCTATCTCCTTCCCTTATCTCTGAGTTTTGTATTTCTACTAGGTGTTTATAATAGATACATAACTACACATGACCAAGCTAAGAAGAAAATCACCATTTCAACAAACTTTGACTACACAAATCCATTCAAGCTATTGCATATTAATTGCTAGAAGTACTGGAGACTATATTCTCACCTTCTGTTGTTTCCATTGAAGCAACTGCAGGGCTTCTACTTGCGGAGACTATATGGTCACGCCTTCTGTTGCTGAGGCAGCAACTGCAGGGCAGCTATTTGCGGAGACTACATTGTCACTTTCTGTTGTTTCCACGGCAGCAACTGCAGGGCTGCTACTTGCCGAGACTATATTGTCACCTTCTGTTGTTTCTGCGGTAGCAACTGTAGGGCTGCTACTTGCAGAGATTCTCTCTGCCATGGATGCACTGTCCTGTTTGGCCAAATCAGCATCAGCCACAATGGTAGTAGATGACATATTCAGTAAACCAGAGGCACCATCAGCAAGTTGCTTAGGCCTATTTAGGGAATTGCAGTGAGGGCAATAGTAGGTTATATAGGGGAGTTCTTCTTTCCTAGCGAGTCCTGCGAAGAATGGAAGAAGTTCAATACATTCATTTTCTTTATTTTTTTGTTCTCTTTTAGTGATGATATGTGAATCCCATGCTGCTAATTATGGGCCAATGATCATATCCTCGTGTCTTACCATTGTGCATATGGCAGTTGTCGCAGATAAGAGCATAAGATTGGGTTGGATCCTCTCCAACAAGCAATGCCGCAATTCGTGCAAGCCATCCCCCATCTTGTGTGCTTGCACCAGTAGGATTGTAATGCTCAACAATCATTTGCTGATGTTGGTTCATACTAGAACCTTCAAGCTGTACATCCTGAAGCATTTCTCGTTCCTCATGATCCAATACAGAACTCTCTGCGCTACCAGATCTGGCTTGCTTCCTTTTTCTCAGTCCAGTGGACTGCACAATTTCTACATCATTGCTCATTCCGGCAGGGGCATTAAGCTTAGATTCATCTCCCAGATAAACTTTCAAGCCAGTATCTGCACCGAGTTTGGATGCAAGCACAGTGGCTGCAGCTGCCTTAGATGCTGGGTCAGGGTCATATCTCTGCATAAAGGATTGAACAATGAAATGCCATGCATCTCCTCCCAACATCAGACATAAAAGTGCTTTATAAAAGTGGCGAACAGTAAAGAGTGAAGAATAATTGTAAGCATGTCTTCCCTAATGGACCTGCATGGTTAACTCATTTGTAAAAGGGAAGGCATAAGCCCAAAAACTCTTGTATTTCTATCAGCTGATGAGGTGCCTAATGCAACTTAATGACAAATTCTCTGTTAGAGTTCAGCAGAAATCCTAAAACTCACAAATTGCTATCACCTGAATGAGCTGCTGCGTTATATAGTAATTTGTCTTCTCTTTGAGTTCATCAATTTTGGCTTGCCTTTCAGCTCGAAGCCTTTCCAAAGTTTTCTGATCCCTGTGTTCTTCTGCAGGATTTAAAATTGAAAATCAAAGATATGAGAGTTCGTTCTAAGGCAAAACCATCACCAGCGTGAATATTCAAAAATATCAGAAACTACGTGTTTAATGAATATCATTTGAGGTGATAAAAAAGAACTATGTTAAAGACCTTTGACCTTCACATGCTCTGGAGTCAACATATAAATCAGTTTGCCATAACGAAGTTACTCTTAACGTTTCGATCTACACATCCTCAAGAGAAACACAGAAAGGAGAAAATCTCAATGTTGAGGACTAGTTATGTTATTGGAACTTCATTGTAATAGGCAGGGTTAGTCCAGACAATCTACAACCTTTTCACTTCAAAGTTTCCCAAGAAGAAAATGCAAATTAGACTTATCATCTTCCACTGTCTCTAACTTTAGTTAAAAGTCCATGGTCTCCTTTCTATCTTCTAATACCTTCTGAACCACCACTGCCAAACAAGTAGCATCACGCTTTTTTGGTCTTCTCACCATATTTAGCCAAAGAGTCCATTTATATCCAATAAACATGCAATCAAACACCTTTTCCTTTGCCAATTGTGTTGTTCATTACCTTATTTGGACTGGTAAAGTAAGTCCTAGCCCCTTGATTGTACTTATCCCTGTCGACGATTGTTTTATTTTTGTTATTAATAAAAGGCCGCTGGACACACTGTTAAGTGGCATAAATTCACCAAAAGGAGGAGGTAAAGTTAAGCTTTTCAGAGGCATAGGCTTTCCACCCTAGTACTATCAAAAGATGATGTGAGAAATATTGAAGAAAAATATTATTGCCTTGTGTATCTACATTATTACATAAAGATCCTATTTATAAACACTACAATCTAATCCAAGTCCAACTAGGAAACAACATACGATTCCTGTTCCAATTCTAAATAGGACTATATATTCATATTCCTATTCTAACAGATGGCATAGTTAATATACAGCAAAATAAGTCCATGAGCTACACAGGGTGTCAAAGTCAGCTTACCAAAGATTATACAAACTAAAATAAGATGAGAGCATTCTATTATTAAGGATCCTCTCAACCAGGAAATTTCCTTCGAACCAAATACACCAGATCCAAAATTACTTATCAAAAAAAATGCACCAGATTCAAACTTTTTACAGCACACAAGCTCCAACTTTTCCACGTTTATTCTTTTGTGTAATATTCTTTACTCCAGCTCAGTGAATCTAGGAATATTGTGAGTTGAGACATCCTTTAACATATAACTTCATTAAGTGTCAACCGTCAGAACTTCTCAAATGCAAAATCATAAAAGCCGTTTGTTTTATATTTATGATAAAACATGAGCTTATAAATTTTAGGAGATGCCAGTGTAGAAATTTTAATGCATTTAACAAAGGTAAGGTCTGTTTTATATTTACTACCAGCCTCTCTATCTCTCTATGAGGTAGTGTTAAGGTTTGCGCACATTTTACCCTCCCTAGACCCCACTTGTGGGATTTCACTAGGTATGTTGTTGTAACAGAGCAAAACTTGTTTTTATATATTAATTATTTCTTTGTTTACTTCTTTATCAACATATATTCTCTACTACAAATACCTTCAGTAGGTGAAATTAACCAAGGGTTTCTTGATAAGTTAAGAAATAAGCAGCTTGATAGACATTGCCATCAATCTTTCTGGTACAAGCACCAGCTGAGAGAGAGAGACAGAGAGGTTAAAAGGTGATGGTGAGGAATCTTAATTCATTAAACAAACCGAGCAACATTATATATTCAAAAGAGCAGCAAAAAACAAAAACATCTTTTAGCCAACTTTCTAAGAACTTACTAAAAGCTACCTAATGAAGAGTTCAACCCACCTAAGACTGAACATACATGTTTCTGCTTAGGCAGTTGACTTTTCAAACTTAATATTGTTTCTAAAACTCGCCAGCCTTCTTTGTCACTCTACTTAGTGAATCCCCATTGACATGTAAACACGAAGCAGTCAATCTGCCTTAGCTAATCAATTATTACAGCAACTCATACAGGCATAAATTACAAAAAAATGCTCTTCCCTAGGTTAAAGCACTCAAAAATTCTGAAGACAATTTTTTTAAAAAATTGACAGAGATTGAGAAATGAGCTGTGAACTGAAGAACACTAGTGCTCACATTATTTCTCAGTTATTTGCTAATTTTGCCACCTAAAATCCAATCCCAATTCACTATCAGCATCAGAAAGAAATGAGAAAGGACCAAATCATATCTTCTAATTTGATGAAGGTTCGTTGCACTGAAAAAGAAAAAGACAAAGCAGAAATGGAAGGAACTGCAATACAATTTGGAAATAATGAATTGTTTAAGAACTTTCGTAGGAGAGAACCAAGACCAACTTACTCATCCTCGTGAAGCTTCCAAGTGCTGAATATGTAAAGAAGGATAAGCCAGGCAATAGAAACATTGGTAAAACTCGCAATGCCCTCATTTTCCAGTTTAGCTCGAGCGATCTTGTTGTCATGATAGCATAAGCCACTGCAATAACCTGAACTGAAATAACCTCAATACTACAAACATAAGTAAATATGCACTATAATATGTGGCAAAGGAATAAGAAACTTGAGCAGGATGACATACATATAACATTAATACATCGATCGCAACATGAAAAATATACATCTTTATATGTGATATCTGCAATTTCAATATACTTTACATACTTAGTTATTGTTATAGACTCAGGCATAGTTAACAGCACAAGTTGTGTACTTAGATGCTGCTAAATATGTGCACTAAAGGCTACTGTGTGCGACAAGGCACTACAGTCTGCGCCTCATAGCTCATAAGCTCTGTTTGTAGAGGGCATCAGTAAATATACTTGACAAAATAATATTATTTGTTAAAGCAACATGATAAATTAATATGCCAGAAGCTAGGAATACAAAATTATAAGTTCTATATTAGAAAATCGATAATCAAATCTGAATATGAAAACGTGCTAAATTTTAATACGACTTCTCCACATGAGTAGGATGATTTTTGTTTCATGTATATCACGTGATTGTAGTTTTCTCTATCCCATTGTTCATAAAATTGCTCGTTATATTTATGATTATTTTTCTTTGCATACATATATGTATTTTACCTTTCATTTGCGCCGTTAAATTGTTATTTGTATTTGTGATTATTTTTCCTTGCATACATATATTTTATTTTTCCTTCATTTGCGCCTTTCTTGCTGAAGGCCATCGTTTATTTGCACTTCTACCAAATGTCCCAGTTGACCACAGCCTTTTTGCCATTAAGTGTTGCATGATTTGGGTGCCTAGTAAAATTCATACAGGAAGAAATAGAACAGACATCAACGAACACTTTTCTGACTGAAATAGGTGTAATTTTGTCGGAGACTTCCACTAATAATGTCGGTGTTTTCCTTGTATTGGTCTCCACTACTAACTGACACCAGATAATCCATCTTTGCTTTCTAGTCTTATAGCAATATATCCATGGATATGTAGGTAAAAGTTCAAGTAATTTTGCTCTCCATTTATGGATAAGATTTTGAGAAGTAGTTCTATGTTGGAGGCCAAATTTTGCTTCAACCGAATCTAATAGCAACAATGATAAAAGAAGAATGTGATCTTTTAAAAAGTTGAAGAAAAGAATGTGTCTGACAACTGACCAAGCTCATACACTTCTTGGAATAACTCAAAGTTTGTATATTGCTGAAATAACTTCATAGAACTTCGCATACATGCACAACAATTCAAGAACATCCCTTAGAAATTTATCTTAAATGCTGAGGTGATTTTTTCTTAACAAATAAATCTATCAGCCTACACAAGAACCCCAAAGTAGGCAGAGAAAAAGGAAAAGGTGTGGTCCCTATTAAGGTGGAGATATCATGAGAGCACAAGTTAGTCTTTATGCTACATGAGGATGAGATGGAAGAAAGGAGATTGTTTTCTCTAATTCTCATCATTCATTGAGCAATCTTTCTGTTTCATTTTTAGGTTTTACTTCACATTTAGTCAGCTCTAAATCAGTTTTAAGCCATTTCTTTTAGATTAAAGAATCCACATCCTTTAAGATACTTTAGTGTCCTTTAGTTGGTCCCACAGTTTCTGTGTCATGGCCCTGTAATTTGAAAATTCATGTTGCCATACTTCATCTTGATTCGTGCAGTTTAAATGCCTGTTAGGCCAAGCTTCTCCACCAAAAAAAGTGTTTTTTCCCATAAGAAGCACTTTTTTAAAAAAGTATTGAGGTGGTTGGCCAAATGACAAAGCAGAAGCAGTTTTTCTGCTTTTGGAGAAGGCTGAAATGCTGCTTCTAGAAAAAGTGCTTCAGGAGAGAAATGACAAAAGTATCTCGACAAAAATTCATATTTACAAAACTCTCTCTCATTAATCGAATCCATATTCCTTTTACACTTACCCATTTATGTTATTTGACACTCAAAAACACTTTTAAAAAAGATTTGTCAAACGCAAATTTTGTTTGGAAAAAAAACACCTTTCAAATGAGCTGGCCTAACACAAACTGCTTCTCTTCAAAAGCACTTAGCTGAAAAGCTGTTTTAAAAATAAATATTTCTCAAAAAAAGCACTGTTTGCAGCTTTGCCAAACAGGCTCTTAGAAGTCAAATTATGACTCATGCGTATGTTTCTTAATATTTAGTCATCATTGTTTAAGTGCAGGAAAGTGAACTGCTAGATTTACCTCCGCAAGTTATAAAACAGTAAATGAGTAGTTGAGAAATATCAGATGATTTCTATGGTTTGGTAAACAGAAGGATGTAGTTGCCTTTGGTGCCCTCCCACCCTCACCCTAGGGGTTCATACCGAGGAAATATTAGTTCAGAGGTTGGGAGATTGTTTGTCTCCCCTCGTTCTTTTCCCCGCTTGCTTTGTGCACTTAAGCATATTTCATCTCATCGCATTATGCCATCTAAGAGTCCCTTCACCTTACCCAAAACTTAACATCAAAAATCAGCTTCCATCCTTAGAAAAAAAGAGTTATGTTCAGAGTCACTTTTCACAAATCAGAACAGTCTCAATTGGCTACCGACCTTTCTGCTATTCTTAACCCAAAAAGGAATATTTTTCTCCATTCAGCAACAAGAAAGTGTCAAATCAGCCATAATATCTCATTCCCTATACTAAATCTAGAAAAGTTATTGCATCCTATCATAGTCATATCTTCTTTCTAGAACTATTTTATAACTTCCCCTGTCCCAAACCAGCTAACATTTTTCTTCCAAGAGTTGAAAAAGAATTTGTAGATTAAATCCACGACTATACTCTTTTTCAATCGCGATCCTACGTACAATAGACCCTTCGTCCGGCCCTTCCCAGACCCCACGCATATTGCACTGGAGTGACCTTTTTCTCTTTTAGAAGTTCGCAACTTCTCGTGTGATTTCTAAGTTGCTAAATAGTTTTCTGAAAGATGAAGCAATCCATATTCGGTCACACCAAATAGGTAAAGCCCCTCAATTTTACAAAAAAGGGAGTACCAATAAATTGGGAAAAGAGAGTAAAAGATGTTACAGAAAAACACCTAGCACATTTAATTGGATAATCATGCCACGTCTGACATATTGTGCAACAAAACCTGAATATAAAGGAAACCATTTTTCTTTGTAAAAGAAGACAAACTGAATATGTCAAATGTTGAGTGATCGATCAGTAAGGGAAAGATAGTTAATTAAAAAAAAAAAGCAATTTAAAGTCTTTGGAACAATAGAGATTTTTCAGAATCAAGAATTTCTACAAACTGAATAAGTCAAACGTTGAGTGATCAGTAAGGAAAAGGTAATTAAAAAAAAGAGAAGCAATTTAAGGCCTTTTGGAACGCTAGAGATTTTTCAGAATAAAGAATTTCAGGTTCTAGTTTCTTTTAGTCAGGACACACTATAATGGTAGAAAACAAAAATGGTAGCATTACCTCGAAAAATACAGAAAGTATAAAGAGATGCCTACGCATCCTTCTCCAACTATGAGATCGTTTAACTGTTCTGGCAATAACAGCAGCCTCCTCCTTGGAAATATGTTGCAATCTCTTCTCGAAGTCATCTTTGTGTGAACCGAATAGACTATTCCACATTCTTGACAGTAGTCTCTTTTTCTTTTTCATCTTTGCTTCATCATCTGTAGATGTGACAGGTGCAGTGCCAGCAGTATCAGCAAGATCTTTTTCAGACTCTATAGCCATTTCCTACAAGTTAAAAACGAAGACCACCACCATGAATCGTTTTTCACATAAATGTTTTATGTTTCTGGTAGGAGGGAGGAGAGACACAATGAGTGGGAAAAGATAGGGCAAATGAGCCTTTAGTTTAATGATATAATGACTTAGTAGTGCACAGAAAATTCATATTATAAAAAGTGCTGTACACAGAAGGTGTTGACATTTAAGAAATGAACAAATGAACCAACCTTTAAAAGTGTCAATTCACATAAATAAATATAAATTTCTCAACGAGATTCATAAAAAGAAAGAAAAAGAATTCCACCCTACAGAATCTTTGCAAGCCTCACAACGGCTACACAAGACTGAGGAGTGTCTTTTTCTAATTAGGGTTCCCAATTGTCTCTTCAAATTTACTAATTCAGTAGTTTTAATACCTCTCTTATAAGATCAACTAAGAAAAGACGAGAGCAGATAACAATGAATCTGTTTTAGTCCAAGCGGTCAGGTATTGTGTTAGCAAAGTGATGTTGCATGTTCGAACCTATTAATGTGCAATTCTAAGAATTTGCAGCAGGGTTCTTTACTGCTTCATAAACCACATGATGCATAATCCCCAAAACATAACTTAATTCCACATAAAACATCTTAGTTGAACCACTATTAATCTACTCCCACCGTAAGATCTCTGTTTGTTCATTCCTCCACTACAGCAACTACCAGAGATCAACTAGCATTTCCGAAATTCAAACTTCATCATCAAAATAGGAACTCAGCAAAAAAAACAAAAAGAATACACGATTCAACAACAAACGTTAACCAGGTGATACATTAAATCAAATTTTACCTGGTTCCAGAGTTGATCGCGGAAGCAGATTAATAATTTTAGAACTGCATTGTGTAAATGCTGAATACGAAAAGAGAAGGCGGCATCTGCATAGATATGGTTTTGGGTGCCTACTGCCCAGCAATAATCATAGATCGGAACCTTTTCCCTTAAGGAAGAATTAAACAAAAAATTATTAAGACGACGGCTGGGTTGGCGCCGTGACCCCTCTATCTGTCATTCTCCAACATATGGCCGCCTCTATCACGACCTCTATTATTGACTAAGGGTAGGCATTTGCTTCTGATTCGGTTCTTCCGTTTTTGGTTTTGAAAAAGTATGCATCCTTAAATATTTTGGTTTGTTCAATTTTTACAAATTTGGTTAGATTTTATTGATATTTTTAAAATAATTTTTTTGGTGCAAATTAATAAAAAAATATAATGAGAATAAAATCAAAGTAAGTGCTTAAAAAATTATATTTATCTTTGTCAAAAACTTGTGCCTCCAACTATTACTTAAGAGAAACAAACACGAAGACATCCTTTACATGACATAAATTGGCAAAAAGATATTTGAAGTTCTCTTGCTACTTTAACTTGTTTCATGTATGATTTAATTGTTAATTGATTTATATGTGAAATTCGACTTCTGATGATTTCATTGGGTTCGAAATGTCATTTCTGGTAAGATTCCACATTTAGTTTGTGTTCACGGAGTTCTGATCAAATTTCAAAGGTTTGGTTCATGATTTTATTGAAACGTTGTATTGTTGGTGCAATTGGGCCACTACTCTACGTTCGTGTGGACTCCTCCGCGTTCACAGAGTGTAACCCTCCCTGACCTCTGCATTCACGGATCTAGGGCTTGCATTCACAGAGTACAAGTGGCCACTACTCTGCGGTCGCAGGTGAACAATTCACATTCATAGAGTGTGAAGCCTTCTTGACTTCCACATTTGCGGGCAATGCTCCATGTTCGCGGAGTATTAATCATGTCTAGACAGTGAATCATTTTTAAAGATGGGTTTAAGCCCCTTTTTCACTATTTTTAACATTCCAAGCTTCGTTTTAGAGGGTAATTCAAGGTTTTTCAAGGCAAATCGATTGGGTAACTATTTTCTAACCTATTTCATTGATTTTCATTGATTAATTTGTGTTCTTAACTTATAATTTTAGGATTCTAATGGTGGAATTTGGAGATTTTTCAGACATTGATTCCTAATACTAATTTGATGATTTTTGCCTCGTTATAACTCTATTTTTGAAATGGTTTTCACCGTTGAACTCCTTGTTACTTGGGGAATGTCTTCATGTATTAATTTTCAGATTCTGGCTACTTTTCGGCATGGGATTTTTGACCATTTTACCCTTTTACTCCGAATTGATTGATCTTAGTGTTATTAGATTCGTTATGTGATTGTGATGCTATATTTAAATAGATTTTGGTGATTCGGAGTGTTATAGAAAGAGGAAAGCTTTGGATTTGCCTTGATTCGAGACTTTATATAAGGCAAGTGGACTTCTAACCTTTTGTTAAGTGTGATTGAACCTTGTATGCTCCTATGTGTACAGAAGTGAATACTATGGGGTAGAATTGTATCATCTTAGGCTTTGATCATGAGATTTTGGATTGATTACTTGTTCATATGGTGGTATCTTGACTTGTGAAATTATTTGTGGCCTCGTAATATATGTGATCTTGTGAATCATGTGATATTGATATTGAAATGGCATATATTTGAGATGTGATTGTTATTGATACTGTGGTAACCTTGAGACATTGATGATATTGAGACACTGATGATATTGATATATTGATGATATTAAGGCATTGATGACACTGATACTATGATAATATTGAAATCATCATGATATTTTCACTATGATATAAATGTGATCATGCACATTGCATCTATTATTACTTATGCATTGATACTTGTATCCCATTATTTACATCTCATGGCATCCACATCATTTACATCACTCTTGCTTTGATATTATCTTATGAATTGTTGATGTGATTGGATAACTATTGTATCATTTGACTTGAGTATCTGTTGAAGGTATATTGAGATATGATGCTATGTGATGGTTATATCTATATTCTTATGATTATATTGTTGACACTCAATTTTGACCGACCTTAACCTCTTTCTTTTTTTGTTATATTTGATTAATTAAACATTTTTAATAACTTATGTTTTTTATTATATGGATAAGTTTGTATTTGCTTTTTACCCGATAAATTGTATATTTTTTGCATTCATAATGTACAAAAATATTATTATTACTTTTGACATTTATCTTTTATTTTATTTTCTTAATGTTTGAATGAGAAAATTTTATAAGTTATTAATTTATCGTAAATAATTTTGATCTATTTTTTTTACAATAAATATAATTAGTGAAATAATATTATATGTTTACTTAATAATTTAGTAGTTATGTATATTATATATTTTGATAGAATTTTATCTAACTTCAATTACATTCAAATTTCAAATTTAAATTTTGTTAAATTTTTGTTTATTTGAAAAATCCTCCACAATCTTTTTTCTTTTTTTTTTTCTGAAAAATATTATATTACCCAGAATCACCCCAAATTAATGCTCATTTATTTAGGCAATTTCTTCTTTTACCAGACTTTTTTTTTCTCCAAAAATTATTTATTTATTTATTCAATCTCCCACCATCCCAAGTCTTTTTTCATTTATTTTGCTCCTTCTCCCAACGTGCTTCTTTCCATTTTTTGCTCTTTTTTTTTTTTTTAATTTTTTACTCTCTCTTATATTAATTTTTCAAAAGATATCACTCCATGGAGAAGATTGATTTTTCCTTTTCTTTCTCCCTCTCCAACGTTTCTTTTCTTATGTCCACTATATACCTATAATTCAAAGAAGAGTGGAATTCAGTCAAGGCGAGTTCGCTGAATTTTGTAAGGTCGAGTTGTGACAAATATTCAATCCAGTTTTGGTATTGGCAGAATGAAATCACTTGGAGTTCAATGACGACGAATGAAGAAGTCAACTCTTTTCTTTGATGTTGCCTTTAAGAGGTTGTATGTGCAATAAGGTTAACTTGCAGTGTTAATCGATGTGTTTCTTCATTCCAATTCAACAAAATGAGGATTAGAGAAGGTTAAAAATTAGAGGAGGTTGACACCACCATTACAATTCGAGAATGTTTGTTATCTTACCGATCAAAGTCTCTCTCATGGATTCCTATGATTTATTTCCCGTTATGCTTCACACCTTATTGTTCAAGTTATCCTGAAATTTTTTGAGGCAGATCTGAACAATTGAAAATTGACATATAAGGTCTACTTTACTCCTTTAAAGAAAAAAAGATCTCTTATATGCCTTAATGTAGAATGTTGGATTGTTATTTACTCATCGTCTTTCGTATCTATATAATGCTTATATGTTTATCTATTATGCTTAAGTATGTTAGTTTTATTTTTATCCATGCATTACTAGGAAAATAAGTTTAAAATAATTAATAACGAAAAAGTTTGTCCCTCAAGTCTGTTCTCTTTTCCCCTTTGATTTTTTAGTGCTTTTATTTGTTATTCATGAGAATTTTTATATCAACATTGATCAATGTTTGTGTTTATACATATATGGTTGCCATTAAAAGAGTCATCTAATTTTATTAGCTTCTGTTTGATTGGGTTTAAAGATACAATTTTGACATTTGTAAAGAAAATTTTGTTCAAAGTTTGTTCTCTTAATTAACATGGGTAAAATATTTTAGTTCATTAATTAGTTTACTGTGATGAGTATTCTAGTTTGATGTAATGAATTAATAAGTGCATTTCTATGTTAGCATTGTAATTAGTGAGCTGATTTGATGCATTGTTGTATAATATTTCCTTTTCTAAAAATCATGGGATATTCTGAAAATAAAAGGAACGAAAACTTGTGAGTTACTAAAACATTTTAGACTAAGACCGATCTTGAAGCTTATCTATTAATAATATGACATCTAGCAAAGGTATAAATTTATTTCAAACTCGTTATATTGAGTAAAGAGAAGAGAAGAGAGTTTTTTTTTCTCCCTTACGTGCTTATATTTATCAAGAATTGTTACAGCTTTAATATTTTCTAGGATTAATTAAACATTAAAAATAGACATACTCTCACTCCTTTTAAATATTTTTTTTCATGTACGTCACAATGGAATGAGGTCGCTTGGAGTTCAACTATGCCAACTGAAGGAGTCAATACGTGCAACAGAGTTGTCTTCCTCAAGTGGAGCCAGGTATGTTAGGGAAATGATGAAAACTGAATAGGCTATGACTCACTTCTTATATGAAGCATACATATAACTTTATAAAAATAAAATAATTCATTACTCCCTTCTTTTCCAACTTTATATGTCACCCTTTTAAAAATCTCAAAGGCTTGATAACTTTTACTATTTTGCTAAATTATGGATATACATTCACTAAATAGAAATATATTTTTTTAGCTTTACATGACTTTTAAAATATTGAATTATTTTATTTGGTACTCTTGAATAGTTTTTTTTAATGAACTTTTAAGTCTTGCTTTAAGGCATATAGGAGGATCAATTTTCAAAAAATGGTAAAGAGGGAGTAATATTGCATTGGGCCCATTTTTAGCCTTATCATATTCTGATCCCACATTTTCTCCTTATTTATTTATGTATAAATTTGACAAATACCAAACTAAAAAGCAAAAATGTCTAAAAATGCCGACTTTTATACAAATTACTAAAAATACCGATTATTTGGAGATATTTGATACTTAGTTATAGAAGGCTTATACCCTAAAAAAAAGGTTGATACCTAATAATTTCCTTATTAAATTTGCATCAGTTACTATAATTAAGGATTCATAACAGATCTTTTTATTAGATCCCTTAAATTACGCCGAGCTATTTTTCCATAATCACACGCTTCAAAATCGCAACGGATCCTATTTACCGTATTTTTTTATTTTTTACGTAGCACTGATTATACTTACCGTATTTTGTATTTTTTTTCCTCAAAAATTTTATCTGTAAATTTACCAAAAAATATACCTTATTGTAACAGATCAAAAATGTCCTTTTTTAATAAATATATTACTAGTATTTTATTTCTTTTTGACATATGTATCCGTAACAAAAATATTACCATTAAAGAACCCAACTCTTGTTTCTTTCTTTTATAATCACTTAAAATAATCTTTTTTTCTTCTTAATCTCATTTTAACAACTAAAATAAAATAACTCCTTAAACTGTTTTAACTAATAACTTGCTCATGTATATAAGATCATAGTAATTCTATCGTTAATTTTCATTGAGACAATAACAAGAAAATCCTAATAAAACAAAAAATATTTTATTTCTTAATCTTTTTCAAATTACGGTAGGAGAAACATCTTTTAATTAGAAAAAGAATGTGTTTTACAAAGAAAAGAAATAATATATTTTCGTGCAAAAAGGATAAATTCAACCCATTAAGTAACAAAGGCATTTTTAGACCAAACAATTGACAAAAAGATATTTTTACACCAAACTATTAATAAATATTTTTATCGATTTCACATGACTTAAGAATATTTTTGTCCATTTTCTGTTCCATAATCCATAGTAGATGGCTTATCAATAGTTTAGAAACCATGGGAAATATTGTAGTTACATAAAAAATGACATATTGTCAAAATATCCAAAAAGAAATAAAAAGCTGGAGTTCTACTAAGATAGAATTAAAAAATAAAAATCCTTCCTACAAAATAATATTATCAGTTTTTTCTACGAAAGAAGCACCACTTTATCGCTGTCAGCTGGGCGGAATGGTTCTTTGAGCCTGGGAGGATCATCGTTTTCGCTTTCAAAACCTTCATTAGCCTTGTATAGTCCATATTTCCAAAGAATAGCAGCATATCTTCTCCGAAGATAAAGTCCAAAAATAGTTTCCTTGAAAGCAGCCACACCATCATCGCCAATGGAGGACTTTATATCAGCTAAAAAAAGAGGTATCACCTGCAGGTATCAAATATCTGGACTGATACCACTTGTTGGTATCAATTTAGCATGGAGTCATAGTCATGTCTTTTTAGAATGAAATTACAGGTATCACTTTGTGCAGGTATCATCACACTATCAACATAAATAATGATACTTGATATTCGATCAAAAACTACAAGTATCACCTGCATGTATCAATACTTGGTCTGATACAATGTGCAGGTATCAATTTAATAGGGAAGTATAGTCATGTCTTTGTAGTGTGAAATTACAGGTATCACCTTCTGCAGGTATCATTACACTAGCAACATAACATTGATACTTGATATTTCATCTAAAGCTACAGGTATCACTTGCAGGTATCAATACTTTGTCTGATACTATTTGCAGGTATCATCACACATCATTACATAAAAAATTGTAAATTTTTGGGAAATAAACAATAACATTAAACACACAGTAGAAATTTATGGGAAATACACAACAATATAACTTTAAACAAAAAAATACATGTGTGGGATTTGTGTGGGACTGATAGAAATGAATGTGAGGCAAAGAAAACAAAATAATGTGTTCTAATTAAAACATCCGAGCAAAAGTATGAAATATGCACAAATCAGTACACACAAAACACACAGTAGGAATTTATGGTAAATGCACAAATCGGCATTTAAGATTTCGCTTACATAATGAAATGCATGTTATCAAAAACAATTTAAGATATTATTACAGTGAAGAAAAAATGAAACTAGTGAAAAAAAAAAAAAACCTTTTTAAGCGATGGACGAACAACAACTGGTTCAACTTTTTTCTTCTTCTTTTCATCCGACTTTTTGATGGAAGGCTTTGAAGTTGAACCTGTATCCTTCGGAACACTGGTCTCTCCTTCAATTTCTTCATCGACCGCATCAACTTGTTCCATTGAAATCGGAGAAGACAATGGAAGTTCTTGGTTATCACGAGGAGTTTGGGTTAAACCTTTACTAAATGAAGGAGATTCTATTGGACAAAAATGGCGGAAAAACAAGGATGGGAACGCTGCAATTGAAGCGAAGAAGAAGAACAGAAAAATGGAGAGAAGGCGGAAAATTGGAGAAAAAGAAAAGAAGTTGAATAAAAAGGGGGACCCGGTTTTGTGGGTTCCCAATAAAATTAAAAAAGGTAACTGCATGTTAATATAACCGGGAAAGGAAAAATATTAATTAACTGATTTATTGATGATTTTAATGGGACTGTTACCAAAAAAAATTGCATAGAAAAAGGAAGTGGACTTCTTATTTGATTAGGTATCAAAAAAGGATGGAAAATTTTAGAAAAAAGGAAATTTTAGTAATTAAATAAAACGGTTGGCAAAATTAGAGATTATGATAAAATTAGTCGTGTGTTTGTTTGTTTATGTATTGTTGAGTTACTTATTTATCTTATCTTAATTGTTTACATCATTTTACCACCAAAAGCTGAGGTGGAACATATGTTATTAATTAAAATAATAATAATTATAATTTATCCTTAATGATTATCTTATTTCGAGCTCAAAATATTAATGTATTGATTTTGACTTCGTCCTGACGCTATAAGAAGAAAAAGAGGTTATCGGACTTCACAGTTCAAAGAAGGCGGAATGATCTAATAGGCCCTTATACTTGGTCCCGTTTGTCACCTAGGACCTTATACTTAGAACTTTACCAACTAACCCTTGTATCCACTCAAAAGGTACATTTTAAACACTTTTTTCTGACCTGACATTCTAAGTGGCATACCAGGTCATGTGCGTGAGATTCACTCCATTTTGGAGCGTGAAGGATTTGTAAAAACCCCTTTAACGGTCATCTTCTTCCCCTAATGCGCAAATATTATAAATCCCCATTTCTTCTTCTCAAAATTCTTCAATTTTCTTTTTATTTTTGTCTATCCAAATTTCTTCTCTTGAAATTTCTTCTTGTTGGCCATAATTTCTTCTTGGAAAATATTTTTTCTGCTAAAGTGAGTTTTGCTCTTGCTCTTGTTTCGATTCTCATTTTCTTCAAAGAACTCATACCCTATATTAGTAGCCACTCCATTTACAATCCTTTTTTTCCTATTTTTCTTCTCATCCTCTTGATTTCAAGTTCAATTTCTCTTTTTCTCTCTTATCCATATCAAAAAAATTTCATCCATTTTGTTTTTCTAATACACTGGATAACTGTACTACCCATTCTACTTCAGCTCATTCCTACAGAGTTTTACATAAATGGTTTTTTTTTTTCTTGATTTGGGTTTGATCTGACCTGGGAAAGACAAGTTTTTTTGGTAATTTGGAGTTGGATTTTTGGTGGGTTTTGTTTCTTAAGCTGAATTGGAGGTGGGTTTTTTTTTGAAAATTTTGATGTTTTATTGATTTGGGTTTTGATGATCTGACAAAAAATTTAAGTTTTTTCTTGTAGATTGGTGTTGAATTCCTTGAATTCTCTTCTAGTTAAAGGGCACTTAGATCCACTAGCCCTCTTCTTTGTAGTCAAGTAAATGGGCTTCCCACCTGAGGTTTTGACCACGCTATGTTGATTGGATTTGGTGGCATAGTTGGGCCATTTACGGTAAGTAAGCTGTTGTACCATTTTTTACGGCGGTTGTGTTACTCTCCTCTCTGGTTTTTGGGGCGCTGAAGAAGAAGGGGCTGGTGTACTTGTGTTTGAACGGGAAAAGACAGAAAATTATGAGAATTTTTATTTTTTGACAAAAACAATTGTTGTAAAAAATAAAAAATGATGTGGCAAATCTGATCTAACATGGAG
The DNA here is from genome assembly GCA_029948455.1 of Solanum rostratum. Classification (NCBI taxonomy): domain Eukaryota; kingdom Viridiplantae; phylum Streptophyta; class Magnoliopsida; order Solanales; family Solanaceae; genus Solanum; species Solanum rostratum. Next base: position 56,483,320 of record CM057047.1, on the reverse strand, counting down.
TGTGACATCAGCGCGATAGAGAGACACGATAAGTTGGAGGGGTTTAAAAGGTTGAATTTGTCGAGTTTAAGGGTTTAGTTGGCAAAGTTCTAAGTATAAGGTCCTAGGTGACAAACGAAACCAAGTATAAGGGCCAATTAGGTCATTCCGCCTTCAAATAATTCTCTCACTCCTTTTCACTCAATTACTTCAAGCATTCTATGGGAAACAACCAAGTCAGTCTTTTCTTCTTTTGTTATTAATATTATTAATTTTTTTATTTTATTTGGCAACTTGAGAATATGTTTTGATTAGTTGAATTGATAAACTTTTGTAACTTGAGTATTTTTTTTTATCTAATTTATTGTAATACATGTTAGAAATCTCATATCTAAACTTGTTTTTAAATGTCATTTTGTTTGGAATATAGATTTGGTAATTGATATTTTTTTCAAGTTTTAAATGATATATATTTTCAATTGTGGTAATAAATGAGATGTGTGTTTTTTAAGTGTAGAACAAAATATTTTCTTTCATATTATTATTATTATTATTATTATTATTATTATTATTATTATTATTATTATTATTATTATTATTTGTTTTATTAATTCATTTAGTTATTGCCTTTTTGTATTTCTCTAGTTATGTTGCATGTAATTTTGTCACTTTAGAATGTTATAAGAATGAGTTTTTTTAGGCTTATCGCATGTCTATTTTTATTGTTCTCATTATAAGTGAAAACTTTTATGTGTTTAATATCTTATGTTTGGCGTAAAAATTAATTATTTCGTTAACCTTTATTTGTCAGGTTTACCCTCCACATAAAATGAAAGATACGGGCGGGATCCACATTTGCGGACCTCGAAGGGTGTCTAACATCTTCCCTTCTAGATAACTTGAACCCTTACCCGGTCTCTGGTACCTTAAACTTAGACTTAGTTTTTTTAGGTTAGAATGATATCCTAATGCACCTTAAAACATTAGGTGGTGACTATTCTTTCCTTCAATTCATTTCAAATCCCAAAAAGAGTTGTGTCACGATGTCGCCAGGTTCCTATTTCTTTCGTGAGAAAAAACAGGGCGCGACATATATATTATTATATTGTGCTGGAATTTTCCTGAGTGCAGGTGTGTAGTTCAACGATATGTGGTTAGGTGTTAAGGAGTACTTGTGTTCTCTATTGCTTTACTTTAGGTTAGTTCCATTTGCTGAGTACCCTATTGTTTGTTGTTCATCCCTTGCTACATTTTTGTAGGTTGTGAGCCCGATCCTCCTTGCTAGTTTTTTGATATACAGGATTGAGCTTGGGATCTATCGAGAGGTATTTGCTTGTCCCTTCGGCAATCTTTCCGAGATTATTACCTTTATGTTTTGTTCTATTCGAGGACTAGACATTGAGACTTGTATTTCATTTGAATATTTTTATTTAGAAGCTTGTACATGTGACACCAGTTTTGGGAAGGTTGTAGTTTTAATTTCCTATGTTTATTAATCTCTTTTACAGACTGTCTATCTTCTGCTTTTATCATTATGTTGAGTTGGTTAGGATTTTGGTGGCTGACTCGTAGGCTAGGTGAGTGCCATTACACCCGGATTTCGGATCGTAACACATATCATGCTCAAAACAGGAAGCATAACTGGACAAGATTAGCCTAATAAGAACAAGAAAAATTATCCTATTAGTGTTATCCCCATAATTCATTAAAACAAATAGTGAAGAGAGTTCGACCATCGATCACACCTTACTTGTCCTAACTTTAAGCTTTGAGAGACAGAATTATAGACTAAGCAAGGCCAACAACAATTTGGTAAATTAATTTTTTTTTAAAAAAAAATTTATGACAGTGATTCAGAAGGAACTTAAAATTAAGATTTGTAAGAAAGAACTAATGTGCAAAATACAAGATCATTTTTAGGTTTAACTTCGTTAATTTTGTGCATCAAAACATATTATTCTTAGATAATAAGGAGCTATGGTCTAGAATGGACTGACGGATACTCTCTGACTTAACAGATAAGTAGAACAAAGGGAAGAACAAAATTTGAATAACTAACAGATTCTAAATTTAATTAGGTGGACATTTGAAATTCTATACTCGAAAATATTTATGGCATCACAAAGTGAATAAAAATGGAGCTTGATATGAGTTGTATAAAGACACATAGTTAACAAAAAGGCTTATTTTAACTAAAAAATGAATTAATGATAATGCTAGGCGTAAACAAAAGGTCACAACTATATAGAAGCATAATTATTCCGAGAACTTTACATTAACAGAACAAGCAACTACAGTGATATCAGATGGTTATGAATCTGGGGAGGGACAGACTGGAGCTTCATAAATTAGACCAAATAATTCAAACTCGATAAAATTTTAATAACAAAAATGGCTAATCAGATCATTCCAATGCTTGATAAAACAAATTTTTAGAATAGAAAATCATAGCAACATGAAAGCATAATTGATGAAAATGTTAAACCAGGTGACTACCAATTTAGAACGGATAAGGAATTCAACTGAGATGGTAAGATATTCAAGCTAAAATAGTAAACATAATTACACAGAGAGGGTGAGAGAGAGAGAGCAATATTCATAATCAGAGATTAAACTAAGACTTTTTAGAAAAAGATTAGGCTATTTGTAGTCTAGAAACACATTCTTAACTATTCAGGTATACACATCGTAAATCGTATTTAAGTTAAAGCAAACATAATAGATGCATATATCATTATTAAATGAAAACTTTACTGTACTAAAAGTAAAAGATCATAATTTATACAAGTAAAGAATCTCAATTGTCGGAGCAGAAAAGTTTTGATGGCTGACAAAAGATAATGAAACAGGTTGGACTACCCGGTTCTTTCAACGTACTGTTTTCGTGGCAAAACTGCACACGCATCACACAATAAAAATGGAATAATTGGTGCTGGAAATAAGGAGGATAACAAGGAATATTATTCCAAGTTGAACTCCTAGAAGAAGAAGGTTCCAAAGAAGGAAATATTTTTCAAGAAGCATGAAATAAGGAGGATAACAAGGAATATTATTCCAAGTTGAACTCCTAGAAGATAAAGGTTCCAAAGAAGGAAATATCTTTCAAGAAGCATGAAAAAAGGGGAAACGCTGATCAGAAAAGGAATTCGAAAAGAAGTTGGAGAAAGACTTATCTGCAGCTATAAAACCAGAAAGAATTCACAGAAGCAAGCAGGCGCAGGAAAAAAGAAAGAAGGGCGCAGAAAAAAGAGAGATTCAGAGAAAAAAAAAGAGAGTCGCAGATGAAGAAAAAAAGGAAAAAAACAAAGGCACTACAGAAATTACAACAAGAAGAATTGTTAGAGCTAACAAGTTTCTTTCTGCAGCACAGTTTTTTTTCTTTCGTTCTTGATAGTTGAACACTGTAATCTCTCAGTACTTATAAACTGGGAACATAATCCTTGGGAGGTTTATGTGTAGCAAATAGGCTAGAAAAGTTGAGTTGAAGTTTGAATTGTTGGATCTTAGGGCTAACTAGCTAAAGATCTAACTAAGGTTGTAATCGTTTGTTGAAGGCTCATATTGAAGTAGTAAAGTTGAAGTTAAATCCTGTAGAGTACAGGTCGTGGTTTTTCACCCTTCTTGAGCCGGGGGTTTTCCACGTAAAACTGCTGCGTCCAGTTTATTTCTGCATCATTGAAACACGTCGGTTAACCTGTTCCAACGATTAGGCAAATCCGTAGGGGTGCAAAACCTAACATCAATCTTTACACATTACCAAAAATCAACTAAACGACCAGCTAGAACAAGAAAGAAGGCTTAAATAAGGGCGAGGTTATGTACCTTTTTAGGAGTAGCAAACAGGGGCTTGTCGTCAAGAATTCCAAGCTCGAACTCGATTTTGAAACTCAAATTTAAAATCAAATCAAAATAAGAGAACAAGAAAGAAAACAACTTAAATGATTTTGAAAATCTAGAACTTGTAGTAAAAGATGTAAGTGCGCTTCTGTTTCCTTTTTCTTTAATTAGTTCTCTCATTCCTCCCGATGAGTTCATTGAGAGGCACATATCATGGAAATGGAACAGGAAGTATCTGTCCAAGGTTGGAGAAAGCTTTTTGTCACGCCCCGGTAGGATATCATTGGCATGGCCGGCACTCCGAAACCATTTTTACCTCCCAAGCAAACCACTTGGCCTAGTCACATATTCATTCAAATCGATGGAAGACTTAATAATAAGGAGAAAACAAGATGGACAAATCATATCATCAATTTGTCTCAATATATAGAGGGCACAGGCCAACGATCAAACTCCAATTCTCTGACATAAGAATATATAGCTTAAAGGGAATCAGTCAATGACAAATATCTCAACATCAACTCATCACTGTCTAGTCTATAAAGCATCTAACTCTACTATCTAGATGGTTTCAATGACAAGTCCATATCTACCTCAAATCAAATAAAAGAAAATCTAAACTCTAGTATTCACCAATCAGCTGAATGCGAATAGATCCTCAATGGTGCGCCTGTTGATGATCCCTAACACATGTCTCTGTATCATAAAATGATGCATCTCAAATGGATGTCAGTAAGTGAAATGTATGAGTATATAAAATGACTGAGTGAAACAGATATAGGTAGAACAATAATCAATGTGGAAATACTCAATCAAAATGTCACAAGTCTAAATAAAGAATAAAGATTAGACAATGACCAATCATAGACCATCCAATGCAATCTGAGTACTATCAGTATAGAATTTTATGGAAGTTTCTTTTATCCGACAACAATCACTTATGAGTTAGTGATCGTACAACAATTTCATTGATGTTGGCACAACTATTCAATACCTTGCGAAAGCAAGAACAAATCTAATCCATGGTGGATCTGGTCAATCGAGTCAAATATTGTTTCAGGGACCTATCAAGAGGAAACATCCGGCTTAACAATTTCAATCATCTCCTATGTTTGGCGACGTAGTTAATGAATTTAAGTCAGACTTACTTTCACTCAATTCGGTGCTGGATACTCCTCCATAGACTCAATGCTCATAAAAAATCAATCTCCATCAATCCAATAAATGAGTCTTATAAGGACTCTTATCAATCCATTTATTGTCATAATCAAGCCTTTCGACCTATCAACCATCCAATCAATTCTCAAACACATCTTTCAACAGTTCGATCAATCAATCCCATCAACCTTTCAAAAGTGAATTAGACAATTACGTAGGAGGACTTTCAATTTAAGCCAATCTTTAGATTTCAATTATGAAGACTCACAGGACCATCAAGTTCTATCAACCTATCATCATGCTCATATCACAATCACAATCAATATTCTCAAATCAAGACTCTAGACTCCATTCCTAGATTTATTCATGCATTGATACTCAAATCATATTTAGGGTTTTTGAAAATAGAAGGTCTAAAACATGTTTAAAAAACACAAATTCATAAAAAAATCAGCTATGCAAAGATATATAATAATAAATTTTTTATCATGTAATTTTCAAGAAACTATCTCATGTAGACTCAATACCATCACCTTTCAATCTATCTCAATCAAGGGGTACATGGAAGAACAAATCCATGCTTTAGGTATTCTTACATACTTGGATGAGAAAAATCTCTTGAAGGAACTTTAGTTTGTACTTGAAGATAAAGAATCCTAGCCTCTCCTTTGGGAGAACATTGAACGTAGAAATCTAAAATTTTCAAGGTTTTATGGGTTAATGAGGGGTTATTAGGCTATATGATAGGCTTAGTGAAGTTAATTAAGAGTAAAAGATCGAAAATAACCTTTTAGTCAAATAATCATCAAAATTGAAAAAACGACCTTTGATGAGTTTCAACGTTCAAAAGATGGTCTAGGGGTTCCATCAGCAAATCATTCGGCGGTACGCCGAATGGGAACTTTGGGTCGCCCTTTTTGACAAATTCTAAGTTTTCTCGGAGCGTTTCGGTAGTCTAAATCGACGATCGCCGAAATTTACAGGTTCGGCAAGCTTCAGTAAAATGGTCATAACTTTTTACACTGAGCTCCGATTAAGGTGAAATTGGATGAGGTAGAAAGCTAATTTAATTATCTACAATTTGATATATTATGGATTACCTAAAACATTATGTTCGGAGAGATATGACTATTTGAACTCACACTGAATGAGTGAAATGGGCATTTCGGGTATATCTGGAGGTTATGTTGGGTTTCGATTTTGGGCTTGATTTGGACTTATTTTGGAGTAAAATATGGGCTATGAATGGTATAACAAATTTAATTGGAGGCAAGATGTTGGCTAGTTTTGTTGATAGTATGTTTCTTCTTTAAATTAATTATTTTGAGCTTCTTACTTAATAATTAGAATACTATCTATATAAATAAAGTATTGATACTATAATTCGCTAATAATCTATATTAATTTAGTAAGTATGAAATTTGAAAATAAGTGAAGACAGTCTGTATATTTTTTAAAAATAAAGCATAAAGTGATAAGAAAAATGTATTTATATTAGTAATTTCAAAAATGCGACAACAATAGTACAATAATAATGCTGAAAAATAGTGATAAAAATAATGTAATATTTTGTTAATAGTTTAGAAGCTCAAACAAATGTAATTTGAAGAAAAGCGGGTCAAAATTTGGTATCAACAGTCTATATATATTTTTCGTTGGAGAATTTTGAGAAAAAATTATTGCATATTCTTCCAAATTCCTTAAAAAAGATATTCAGTTCATTAGAATAAAAGTTAAAGAGGGTATTTATGCTCATTGTGCTCTTTATCTAGACATTTATACTTTTGTTATTGACCGTTATGTTTTCTATACTTTTCCTTGTTTTATTTGAGACTGATGCACTTGAGTCATTTTCCGAAAATAGTATCTTTACCTTCACGAGATAGTGCGTAAATATGTGTAAATTATATCCTCCCCGAACCCTATTTGATAGAATTTTATTGTTGTTCACCTCAATTTACACTGATATTCTTAAGTTATTTGGGAGACAAAATAACATTTTCAACCATGAGGTCATCTATTTAAATCTTTTATATTTTATTAGAGAATTTATTCATGCTTTACGCAGTAGGTAAAGCTTAAAGTAAAATCAAGAGTAACTTTTATGGATGGCATTTAATTTTGTGTTTAGTACATAAAAAAATATTATCACAAAAAGTTATGTAATTATTTTTTAAAATTGAATAAAAAGTAAATTTCACCTGAATTTTTATGTTTTGTACAGATGATACTTTAAAATAGCTACTTAGCTTAATAAAATATATTAAATGCGATCAGTTAGTTTCAGAGAAGGTTTTACGGAAATCATGTTACCTTCTTGTTTTGATTTTATGGATGTGTATTTACAACTTTACTTACTAATTAGGCATTTGACAATTAAAATTTTGAGTCTTTTTTTGTCAATTAAAATTTTATTGTTCATATATATGCTTGGTTAGCTACCAGGGGCGGATCTATGTATAGTCATGGAGTGCCACGACACCCAATGACCTCGATAGAAAGCCTGTCCATATATATATATGTGTATCAGAAAGTCTACAAATATTAAACGTGCCACCTAAAATATAAAATATGTGTGTAGTGCAGATGGTCAAAGGTTAAATTTTGATATGCAAGAACATAGGGGTTCAATTCCACATGTTGTATCAATAGAATTTTTCCCTTTTTACAAAAAGGGGATTCACTACATGAATTCGAACACACAACCAATATCAACATTAGGATTAAAAAGAAATTGACCATGGGTACTTCATAACTTTTTTACACTTTAAATATCTTATATCCATGGAGTGAAACTTCTCCATTTGGATTTTGCCAACTTTTTTTTTCTTTTTTTATTATTATCATCATTATTCTTATTATTTTAAGCATAAAAAATTACTTTTTAATCTTAATTTGTATGACATACTTTCTTTCTTAGACTATCCTAAAAATCATTACTTTTCTATAACTAGAACAACTTTAATTTATAATGCTCCTCTTACCCTTAATTAATGAAATTATTTATATTCACACTAATGATTAAAGTTTGTTTTAGACCTTCTCCTTCAAAATTTTCTTCGCTTTTTTGTCAAAATTTTAGAAAATTGAGACGGAATTCTTCTTACTCTTTGTTCTATTATCTAAATCATTTGGATGTATATGAAAAAGGAAATAATTTAAAGATTTAGAGAATTGATCTCTTATTTTATCAAAGTTTTAGAGAATAAAGTCTCTTAACTTTTTCTTTAAAAAAAGATGAAGTATTTATGTATATATTATTAATATCAAAATATCTAAAAATATATTTTTATTAAATATAATATGCATATTTAATTGATTTATTTATAAAATTTGAAAAAAGTAATAACCCGAATTATAATCCAAAATTGAAGGAACTGACCGCTTAGACGATATGGCACCCGTAACCTTTGAATCTTGGATCCGCCTGTGATAGCCACTCCAGTTCATTGGTGCAAGGTAAAATCTGTCTTGAAGCCAAGATGATAGTGAGGACTATATGTGTGATGTTGTTAGAAGCATATTTGGTATTAGTCTATACCGAGTTTTGCAAATTTAGCTTCTAGAATAGGTGAATAGTTGACTTAAGTCGACATTCTTGGTGAACATGCCCTAATAAGAATTTTGACAGTGCGGTTAACTCCGGGACGTCGAGTATAATCTAGGAGGACCTTTCGTTCGATTCTTAAGGCCTTCAGGTATGTTTTGACCCCCTCAATATATTCCAATATTGGAAAGTAAGACCCAAATTGGATCAAAATGACCTCTGGTGGAAATTTTGACTGCATCATTGAGTTCGAGATGTCATTTACAATCAAATTTCATATATGATTTGTATTTTTCTAACTTCGGATGAGGCCAGAGCATCAAAATTAAGTTTAAACTGTTGTTGAAAAGTTGAGGCAACGAGTGACGTGGCCCATTGGGAAGCCACCACATGGTAGGTGGCGGAAAAATAAGAAAAAAGAAAAAGCATACATTTCAAAAAAACTGCAATTTCGCGATGAACAACTTCAGACAACCATATCCTGCGTGTTTTTGATCCATTTTAAGCGATTCAAAAGGCTAAATTGTGTATTTTTCTGAGAGGAATGTTGTGGGAGCAACAAAAATTACTTGTGGCACGCTGTTATAGGTAAAATTCGGCTGTTTTTCTGCTATATAATATTGTGATTTTTCAAAGATTTCTTGTCCGTTTTTAGTTGGCTTTTTGTGAATTTTGGGTCTATTATGAGTGTTTTTGCAAGATGCACTCTGTGATACTGTCGAAATTGATTGACAGTGCTCCGTTTGGTGCAAAAATGTTATGTTTGCTACTATTTATGTTAGTTTTTTAGAAAAATTTAGAATGCAATAACTCGATCTTTTTTAATCAATTTTTAGTGAAATTTTAGTCTAAATTGAAGAGTTTTTCGAGGTGCACACAATGGTATTAACGATTTTTCTGAAATTGCTCGATTTGAGAGGAAAATGAGGTTAAATGGGTTATAAATATAATTTTTATTGAAAAGAAACATATTCTCATATTTGATTGTTTAGTTTTGTTTCGGGCCTATGTGTGAGATGTAATTTGAAATATATGTTTGGGTATTTGTGAGGTTCATTTTACAGATGTAACATCCGGTAAAATTACCAAAATACCCCTAGAGGAGAGGTATGTGCGTAATACATCTTCTGATGCTCGTATGGAAAATTCGAGACTGGATTTGTGATCAACATGAAAAATTGAGTGGGAAAATGGTTTCGGTCGATTTTTAGAGCGACCCAATCAAAAGATAATTTTTTGATCCGAAAATTGAAACAGTGTTGAAGCGCGACAGAGCCGCGTCGCTCCTCTGCAGTGGACCCACACTTATTTTTTTTCCAAATTTTTCGACGGGATCAGAAAAACTCATTACGGAGAAAATACACTACACGCGACTAGTCCATGCCGTGGACTAGGTTATTCCGAAGCTGAGAAATTTCTAAATTTTGTGAGGGGCATTCTGGTCAATTTCCAACTCCTCCTAAACTCCATACACGATTTAATTAGGTCGTTTTGATGTAAAAAAAAGTCTAAAACCCCTTTCTAGGTCCTTTTCTAATAATTTAATAAGAGTAAGGCTTGAGGAGAGAAGAGAAGAGCTTGAGATTGAGGAATTCAAGAGGAAATTCTTGAAGAGATTGTTGAGAGCTTTATCCCATGTATGTAACGCTATATAAAGCGTTGGATTTTGTTCATCCACGTGCCCCTTCATTTTTTGAGTTAAGATAATGAGTATAAATTGCATGTTTTGAATCCTGTGGTTTTTGAGTTCCCAAAGTTTTGCACATGTTGGAGTTTTCATGAATATACTTGAGTCAATTTATGAGTTGCATCGTCACTACCCTGGAATATAAATGTTGTTCGAATGCTTGTACCCTAGCCCTAAATTTAGTATTTTTTTTGCTTATCGACTAAATTGAAAATCATGAATTTAACCTTCTAAACCCAATAACTTGAACTTGGAAAGTATGTTTTCTTGTTTTATATATGTATGTAAAGAATACCTATTATGTCTTATGTGTTAAGCCTGTATGATATGATGTACTTGGCCGAAATTAGTGAGAGTCTTGCATTGCATAATGATGGTCCCAAGTTATTGAGTTGTTGAGAAATTGAGTTGAGTTATTGAGAGCGGAGCTGACTTGTTGAGATGAGTTTGAGTTAATTTTTATGAGCACATTTTAGTCTTGGAAGGAGTATTGAGCACCGAGTGGGTGATTTAAGAGCATCCTAGAACTACGTTGCCAGCATAGGATGGTCGCACAGGATAATTCTAGTGGCCCATGTCCTAATATATGGACATTCTCTTTCGATCCAAAAGAGAGAGGTAGAGTTTGACGTCCTATTCCATGGCCAGTCTAGGGCGGACGTGGCAATTTCGTTGTACATCACCAAAACTTATTGTGCGGTGGAGAGTTGTCGGTTAGAGAAATTCTAAGCAAATACTTGAGTTGAGCATATCATGAGTCTTTTGAATTGAGTTGCATCAAATACTGAGTATAATTCTAAAAGTATGATTTCAAACCTTAAACTTGCATGATTTACCTTAGTTGAGTTATGAGATGAGGAGTTGAGTCCTGTGTCGAGTTGATTGATTGAGTTTGAGCTTTATCTGTTTCTTGAGCTATTTTACATACCGTACATTCCACGTACTGACGTCACTCGGCGCTGCATCATTTCATGATGCAAACACAGGAGATAGAGGACTTTGGCAAGTGCACCATTGAGGTTCAGAGTTCCTTAATTCCAGAGTTTGGTGAGTCTTCCTTGCCATTCGGGGGAGCCTTTATTTTAGTTTACTCGTTGTTTATTTCTCTTTGAGTTGGGTAGCCATGGCCTGTCACGGTACCTTCTTAGTCTATAGAAGTAGAGGCTTCATAGACTAGAGATGAGGATTTGATGTTGGGGCCTTTCCCTTTTTTTCTAAATTGAGTTCCTTAAACCAGTTATTATGGCATAGATATTGAGACCAATGTTATTGGCCTATGGCCCTCTTTTATTAATGTAGAAGTAACTAAGTTGCCCACTGTCTTATCTTCTTTACTCTAACACTTTCCACTATATCTGATGATTGAATGACTTTTCTTGAGACTGAGTGGTTTGCTTGGGGACTAGCAATAGTTTTCGAGTGTCAGCCACGTCTTGGTTACCCTCTCGGAGCGTGACAAACTTGGTATCAGAGCCCAAAGTTTAAGAGACCTAGGGAGTCTATGAAGACGTCTCTAGTAGAGTTTTGTTTATGTGTGTGTTGTGCACCATACTTCATAAATAGGAGGCTATAGAACATTAGGAATAGTTAAACTTCTTTGATATTCTGAGTTCATGTGATAGAGTTTAACTCTACAAAATTCCTGTCTAAGTCGTGTGTGGCGCGTTTGCAGATCATGCCTCCTAAATGTACTACTGCCAAAAGAGATGCCTCAACCCCAAACACTGAGAATCCCCCACCAGAGTTCCCTACTCAAGCATGAACGAGGAAACGAGGTCGACCTGTCAGGGCCGCTAAATTCCACTGGCACCTCCAGCTCAGCCAGCCTCCACCTCAGAGGCTAACTTTAAGGGATCCATTTTGATGCTCACCCAACTAGTGGCCTCCCAGAATAGTAACCGAGGTCCCCAAGCCCCTAACTCCAGCTCTCAAGAACCCACTGCTGCAACTAGGCTCCGAGACTTCTTGAGGATGAACCTGCCAGTCTACACAGGGTCAAAAGTTAAGGAAGACCCACAGAATTTCATCGACGAGATACAAGGTGTTGAGGGCTATGCGGTGACTGAGGTTGAGGGGGTTGAGCTTGCCTCCTATCAGCTTAAGGACGTGGTGAACATCTGGCATAACCAATGGGAAGATGGTCGGGTGAGGATGTTGAGCCTGCTGAGTGGACTGAGTTTGAGAGTGCTTTCCTCAACCACTTCTTTCCCCAAGAGTTGAGGGAAGCAAAGGTTGAGGAGTTCATAAACCTAAAGCAAGAGGGAATGACCGTCAAAGAGTATAACCTCAAGTTTAGTTGATCTATGTAGGTACGCTCTAGAGATGGTCTAGGACATGAGGGCAAGGATGAGAAAGTTCGTGTCCAGGTTAGGTAAACAGGTGAAGAGGGAGTACAAGATAGCATTACTGATCCCGAGTATGGACATCTCTAGAATCATGGTATACGCCCAGCAAACTGAGGAGGACAAGAAAAAAGACAGAAAAGAGCATTTGAGTAAGAAAGCCACGTCCATCGGGCATGATCCTAGCAAACACAAACAGGATAGAGAGATAGGTCTTACTTTCAGAAGAGGCATTCGAGGTATGCACCATCATCAGCCAGTGCACCAACTCCAAACACCGGGTATGATCAAAGATCCCAAGGTCAGTCAAACTTTAGAGTACAGGGTTTGCAAGCCCATGTGACCTTTGGCTCGAGAGGAAAACCACCTTGTGGGAAGTGTGGCAGGATTCATTTGGGAGAGTGCAAGGATGGAGGAAATGCTTGCTACAAGTGTGGTCAGATAGGTCTCTTCCTGAAGGAATGTCCACTTTGGGGTAATAAGGCGTAGTCTTCTACTTTGATGCCACCACCAAAGGGTAACCAGAGAGGTACTACACTGGGGACAAGTGGAGGGATGAACCGTCTTTATGCAATAGGGAACCGACAGGACCAAGAGGTTGCACTAGATATCGTGATGGGTATGCTTTGAGTCTTTACTTTCAATTTGTATGCTTTGCTTGATCCAGGAGAAATTGTTTTCTTTGTGACGCCATATGTGGCTAAAAATTTTGAGATGACCCCGAGGGCTCACTTGAGTCTTTGCCTATTTCTACTCCTGTTGGTGAATCTAACAAAGCTAAGAGAGTCTATAGAGATTGCGTAGTGTCTTTCTATCATAGGGATATCCTTGTTGATTTGGTTGAGTTAGAGATGATTGACTTTGATGTTATCCTTGGCATGGACTGGCTCTACGCCTAATATGACTCTATTGACTGTAGAACCCGAACTGTCAAGTTTCATTTCCCAAATAAGCCTATTATAGAATGGAAGGGAGATTCAGTTGCACCTAAGGGCAAATTTATTTCTTACCTTAGAGTTGAAAGGTTAATATCTAAAGGGCGCATCTACCATCTCGTGCGAGTCAAGTCTGATAATGTTGAGCCTCCTACTCTTGAGTCATTCCCGATTGTGAGTGAGTTTCCAGAAGTGTTTTCTGAGGATCTACCTGGAGTCCCTCCTAATAGGGAGATTAACTTCGGAATTGATGTTCTTCCCGATACACAACCTATCTCAATTCCACCTTATAGGATGGCCCCCGTTGAGTTGAAAGAGTTAAAAGATTTAAAAGAAAAGTTTAGGGACTTGTTAGAGAAGGACTTTATCAAGCCGAGTGTTTCTCCTTGGGGTGCTCCCGTCCTGTTCGTGCGAAAGAAAGATGGGTTTCTTAGAATGTACATAGAATAAAAGCAACTAAACAAGGTCACAATCAATAATAAATATCCTCTCCCCAGGATAGGTGATCTGATTGACCAACTTCAGGGTGCCTCATGCTTCTCAATGATAGACCTCAAATCGGGCTACCGTCAGTTGAAAATGAGGGAGTGAGACATTCTAAAAACAGCTTTCAGGACTAGATATGGCCACTTAGAGTTATTGGTCATATTCTTATGGGTTGACGAACGCACCTGCAGCCTTCATGGACTTGATGAATAGAGTGTTCAGATCATATCTTGACATGTTTGTAATCATGTTCATCGACGACATTTAGTGTATTCGAAGGATGAGGAGGAGCATGCCAATCACCTCAGAACTGTCCTTCAGACTCTTAAGGACCACGAGTTGTACGCAAAATTTTCAAAATATGAGTTTTTGCTCAAGTCAGTGGCTTTCCTAGGCCATATGGTTTCGGATGATGGTATTCGAGTAGATGCCCAAAAGATTAAAGTGGTTAAGAATTGGCCAAGACCGACCTCTCCAACTGACATAAGAAGTTTCTGGGGGTTGACAGGCTATTACCGCAGGTTCATTGATAGATTTTCTTTCCTATCCACACCATTGACCAAATTGACTCAGAAAAAGGTCAAGTTTTAGTGGTCCGAGGAATGTGAGAAGAGCTTCCAAGAGTTGAAGACTAGACTGACTACTGCACCTGTTTTGACCTTGCCCGATGGGACGGAGGATTTTGTAATAAATTATGATGCGTCAAGAGTTTTGGGTTCTGTGTTGATGCAGAGAGGGAAGGTAATAGCCTATGTTTCCAGGCAACTTAAGGTTCATGTCACGCCCCGGTAGGGTACCCTTGGCGTGGCCGGCACTCAGAGACTATTGCTAGTCCCCAAGCGAACCACGTAACCTCATCACATCATTCAATCAAATAAACTCTACGGATCAGCGGAAAGTATATGCAAGCAGTGGACGCAGTTCATCTAAAGTAAAATAACGAAGGCTAGTAGAAAGAACTAGCTCACAAATTCAATATCAATGCTCGACACCAATCTATGAAGCCTCTATCACTAAATCAGGTGGTGCCAATGACAGACCCATGGCTACCCAAAAACAAAATAAGATAATATTCCAATCCTAACTCTAAAGCATGATGAAATAATATAATGGTTCCTCCGGAGTACGGGAGGCTCACCCAATCAGCTTCGGATTCTCCGATCTTCAACGGAGCGCCTGTTGATGATCTCTAGTACCTGCCTCTACATCATAAAACGATGCAGTCCAGAGTGGACGTCAGTACTTGGAATGTACTGGTATGTAAAATAGCTGAATGAAACAGAAACCGGTAGAAAATGTGGAAAACAACATCAAATCAAGGTAAACGTCATAATCACATCAAACCGTCAGCTTGTCTATCTATGAAAGAGTAAAGAGTAGACAAGTATCACATCATTAACTCAGACTCATCATTAGTCTCAACTCATCTCATGGATCATCTCAGAGGAGTTCACCCCCTCTCATCACATCTCATCTAGACTCAGAGTAAAGTACGAATTTTCCCGGGAGTTTCTCTTAACCGACAACACTCACTTATGAGCCAGTGAATGTACAACAATCACCCTGATGTTGCCACAGTGGTCCCAAACTTGCCAGGTAAGGAACACTGGATCCCATATCAATATACCCGACATGGAATCAAACCGAACAGATCCTCTATTGCTTTCAGGGACTGTTTAAACCTCGAGGGAAACCATATATATATGCATGTGATGGTTTAAGCCTCTCCTACGTTTGGCGACGTAGTTAATGAGTTCGAGTGGGACTCACTCCTGCTCATTTCGGTGCTCGATACTCCTCCCGACTCAGTGCTCATAAAATCAACCTCAACCAGTCTCATAGGGATTCTCTCCCCGTCCACGACTGCCAGTCTCATAGGGACCCACTCCCCGTCCACGACTGATAATTCACCGGGACCTTGGCCCCTTTCATCAATTATCTCATAGGGACTTTCACCCTATCATCAATATCTCATAGGGACCTTAACCCTATCATTAACACCTTCTCAATGACCCAAAATTATATAACAGTCATTAGGAAGCAAGTGAATAAACACACCGGTAGAGTTCATTTATAGAGACTCATACAGCAATCAAGATTCCATCATCTCATCATTACAACCAACAATCTCAATTCAAGGCTCTAGACTCAAGTCTCAAGTGCAATGTACATGCTTTGGAAATTAGTCATGAAGGGTTATGCAAATTCCATGAAAGTATTCAATTTAAGAAAACAAATAGTATGATGATCATCAACATAGAAAACATGAAATTTCAAATATAATTTTCAAGAAAGTCCATCAAAGAAATCATGCATGTAGACTCTTCAATCATCAATTCAACTATGACCTCTATGGGGCACATGAGAGAACAATCCCATGTTTTAGTTTAGCCTTACATACCTGTGATGCACTGTTCAACCGGGTGATGTCGAGGATTCTCTTCTCGTACTCCTCACCCAAGCCTTTCTCTCCTCTCCTCAAGCCCTAGCCTTGTTAGAATTTAGAATAGGACTTAGAATAGGTCTTGTTAGGCTCTTTTCGTATAGGAACAACCTCACTAGCCGTGTATTAGTGTTTAGGAGGGGTTAGGGATTGACCGGAATGCCCCTCAAAATAAATTAGAAATTTCCAGTTCGGAAAACACACGGTCCGCGACGCGGACCTATCGCGTACTGTGTAATTTTTGGAAAAAGTGCTTTTGTACGAGTTCTCTCCATCCCGTCGAAAATTTTGGAAAACATCCAAGTGTCACTCCGCGTCAGGTCCGCGACGCGCCTCCGTCGCGGACAGCCACTGTTTTGTGACTTGATCTGAAAATTTATCTTTCGATCGGGTCGCTCTAAAATTCGACCGAGACCATTTCCTCACTCCATTTTCCATGCTGATCACGAATCCGGCCTCGGATTCACCATACGAGCATCGGAAGATGCGTTACGCGCATACCCGCACTCCAGGGGTATTTTGGTAATTTTACCGGGCGTCACATCATCTCCCCCTTGGGATCATTCGTCCCCGAATGAGGAGTGGAGGTGGGCTTTAAGGCACGAATAGACTTACGACTCATTCCCACACTCAATTCAATAATAGCAAGTCAGATACAAGAATAGGACACTTAGCTTGGTGAAGAGCAAGGAGTTACCTTCAGTGCTTTCACCATCAATTGGCACGAACAGGTGCGGATACTTTGCCTTCATCTCCTCCTCAGCTTCCCATGTGGCTTCTTCAATGAATTGATTCCTCCACAGGACTTTGACTGAGGCTATTTCTTTGTTCCTTAGTTTACGAATCTGACGATCAAGAATTTGAACCGGAACCTCTTCGTAAGATAGGTTATCCTTCACCTCAATTCTATCAACAGGGATCACCAATGCCGGGTTCCCCAAGCATTTCTTTAGCATAGACACATGGAACACCGGGTGTACCCCATCTAGCTCGGAAGGCAACTCTAGCTCGTAGGCCACCTTCCCAATCCTCCTTACGATTTGGTAGGGTCCAACATAACGTGGACTCAACTTTCCCTTCTTCCCAAACCTTAGGACCCCCTTCATAGGTGATACCTTCAAATACACCCAATCATTTATCTCAAACTCTAAGTCCCTTCTCCTTACGTCGGTGTAGGATTTTTGGCGACTCTGGGCAGTCTTTAGCCTCTCTCTAATGATCTTGACTTTTTCCATCGACTGGTGAACAAGGTCAGGTCCAATCAGCCCTGCTTCTCCAACCTCAAACCACCCAATCGGCGATCTACATCTTCTTCCGTACAGGGCCTCATAAGGAGCCATCTGAATGCTCGCATGATAACTATTGTTATATGCGAATTCGATCAAGGGTAGATGATCATCCCAATTTCCTTTGAAGTCAAGTACACAAGCTCTCAACATATCCTCGAGTGTTTGAATCGTACGCTCCGCCTGACCATCCGTCTGCGGGTGAAAAGCTGTACTCAGATTCACCTTAGTACCCAAACCTTTCTGAAACGATCTCCAGAACTGGGAGGTAAATTGAGCCCCTCTGTCTGATATAATAGCCAAAGGAACTCCATGCAACCTCACAATCTCCTGGACGTACAATCTGGCATACTCTTCCGCAGTATTTGTTGTCTTTACTGCCAAGAAGTGAGCCGACTTTGTCATCCTATCCACGATCACCCATATCGAATCATGTTGCTTTCGAGATTTCGGCAGGCCAGTGATAAAGTCCATGTTGATCATCTCCCATTTCCACTCCGGAATTTCAAAGTTCTGAGCCAATCCACATGGCCTTTGATGCTCAACCTTCACTTGTTGGCAATTTGGGCATTTTGAGACAAACTCTGCAACATCCCTCTTCATCCCATTCCACCAATAGATTTCCCTTAAGTCGTGGTACATTTTGGTGGAGCCAGGGTGAATGGAATATTTAGTGTTATGAGCTTCTGCCATAATTCTGTCCCGTATGCCATCAACATTTGGAACACACAATCGACTTTGATATCTCAGTACACCATCTCCCCCTTTGGAGAAGACCGTCACCTTCTGATTGTGAACATCCTCCTTCAGTTGGAGTATAACTGGGTCTTGGTCTTGCTTTTCTTTCACTTCTATCACTAGAGAGGAAGCAGACCCGTTCTCCACATTAACTCCTCCTTCATTGTTCTCCCCAAGTCGAACCCCTAATCGAGCCAACCGGTGTACGTCCTTGGCTAATTCCCTCTTTCCTTCCTCCACATGGGCTGTGCTACCCATTGATAACCTGCTAAGAGCATCAGCAACAACGTTAGCTTTACCTGGATGATAGTGAATGCTCATGTCGTAATCCTTAAGCAATTCCAACCATCTCCTCTGTCGCAAGTTAAGCTCCTTCTGACTGAAAACATACTGCAAGCTCTTGTGGTCTGTGAATACATCCACGTGCACCCCATACAAGTAGTGACGCCAGATCTTAAGTGCGAACACTACCGCTGCCAACTCGAGGTCATGGGTTGGGTAATTCCTTTCATGGACCTTGAGTTGCCTGGAGGCATAGGCTATCACCTTCCCCCTTTGCATTAGTACACATCCTAGTCCGACCCTTGAGGCATCACAATAAATCACAAAGTCCTCGTTTCCCTCGGGTAAAGTTAAGACTGGTGCAGTAGTCAATCTCGTTTTTAATTCCTGGAAACTCTTCTCACATTCCTCGGACCACTGAAACTTGACCTTTTTCTGGGTCAACTTGGTCAATGGTGCGGATAAGGAAGAAAATCCTTCTACAAACCTGCGGTAGTAGCCCGCCAACCCCAAGAAACTTCTAATATCGATCGGGGTGGTCGGTCGCGGCCAGTTCTTAACCGCTTCAATCTTCTGGGCGTCCACCTGAATACCATCACCGGAAACAACATGGCCCAGAAAGGCTGCTGACTTAAGCCAGAACTCACACTTTGAAAATTTTGCATACAACTCATGGTCCCTAAGAGTTTGGAGGACGACTCTGAGGTGATCAGCATGCTCCTCCTCACTCCTTGAATATATCAGAATATCATCGATGAATACAATCACAAACAAGTCAAGATACGGTTTGAACACCCTGTTCATCAAGTCCATAAAGGCGGCAGGTGCATTCGTCAACCCAAAGGACATGACCAGGAATTCAAAATGACCATATCTAGTCCTAAAGGCTGTCTTTGGAATGTCGCACTCTCTCACCTTCAGTTGATGGTAGCCAGATCTTAGGTCTATCTTAGAGAAACAAGAGGCGCCCTGAAGTTGGTCAAACAAATCATCTATCCTTGGGAGAGGATATTTGTTCTTCACCGTGACCTTGTTCAGTTGCCTATAATCAACACACATTCTGAGAGACCCATCTTTCTTTCGCACGAATAGGACAGGAGCACCCCATGGTGAAACACTTGGCCTAATGAAGCCCTTCTCTAGCAAATCTTTTAGTTGCTCTTTCAATTCTTTCAACTCAGCGGGGGCCATCCTGTAAGGTGGAATCGAAATGGGGTGGGTATCAGGAAGAATGTCAATCCCGAAGTCAATCTCCCTATCAGGAGGGACTCCGGGCAGATCATCAGGAAAGACTTCTGGAAACTCGTTGACAATCGGAACTGACTCAAGAGTTGGGGACTCAACATCATCAGATTTCACTCTCACCAAGTGATAGATACAGCCTTTGGAAATTAACTTCCGAGCTTTAAGATATGAGATAAACCTCCCCCTAGGTGTCACTGAGTCACCCTTCCACTCTAGAACTGGTTCATTTGGAAATTGGAACTGAACCGTTCGGGATCTACAATCCACAGAGGCATAACAGGCGTGAAGCCAATCCATGCCGAGGATCAAATCAAAGTCAACCATTTTTAACTCGATCAAATCAACAATGGTGTCCCTATGATGGATAGACACTACACAAGCTCTATAGACTCTTTCAGCTCGAATCGACTCACCCACTGGGGTAGAAACATCAAAGGGTTCGAGAAGACTCTCGGGGGTTTTATCAAATTTACTGGCCACATAAGGAGTTACAAATGACAGTGTGGCACCAGGGTCCATCAAAACATAACAATCAAGAGTAAAGACTCGGATCATACCCGTCACGACATCTGGAGAATTCTCCTGATCTTGGCGACTCCCCATATTATACAAGCGGTTTGTGGCCCCGCCTGCACCTGACGTAGTGGCCCTTGGGTTCCCTCTAACCGGTGGGGCCGACGCCGCGGACTGAGCCTGGCTAGCCCGTTTTGGACAATCCTTCTTGTAGTGGCCTACTTGGCCACACCCGAAGCATGCGTCATTCTTATCACGACATCTCCCCCAATGCGCCTTCCCACAGTTATCACACTGTGGTCTACTCTGGGAACCTTGAGCCACACTAGCTTGGGACTGAGGTCCATGGTTCCCCGTATTCCGGAACCTCTGATCATACGTGCCTTTAGGCACAGGTGCGCTAGCAGCTGAGGGTGCTGGAAATCGATTCCCATTACCCCTCCTTCCACCTTCGTGGCTGGATGTCTTAGCTCTCTTGCGCTTGAACTCTTCCCTGTCCTGTTGTCTTTCTTCGTCAGCTTGCTGCACAAATGTCATCAATCGCCCAATGTCCATATCACTCACCAGCATTGCCCCTCTGCCATCCCTTTTGGGCCCTCTATTCAACCCATCGACATACATTCCCATTCTCCCCCTCATGTCGGCAATCATATCTGGAGCATAGCGAGATAGCTGTGTGAACTTCAGGCCATACTCCTGCACGGTCATGGAGCCCTGTTTTAGATTCAGAAACTCCCTCACTTTGGCCTCTCTTTTCTCCCTTGGGAAGAAGCGTCCCAAGAAGGCATCCTCAAACACTGCCCAGGTCACACATGAATCATCACCCACTCGGCCCCTCTTCCATTGGTCGAACCACAGCCTGGCCACCCCTTTGAGTTGATAGGCAGCCAACTCAACTTTATCAACATCAGCCACGTGCATCACTTGGAACACCTTCCCAAGTTCCTCTATATAGTTCTCGGGGTCTTCAGTAGATGTCGACCCCGTGAACTCGGGCGGGTTCATCCTCAGAAATTCTCGGACTCTAGAGGTGCCATGAGAGTCTGTCCCACCCGCACCTTGCCTCACAGCAGGTGCTGCAACAGCCTGGGCCAAAGTTTGAATAGCTTGGCGTAGCTCAGCATTCGAGATCTCAGTTTGAGGAGGTTGCCCAACAGGGACAGCTGGATCCACGGGCCCCTCGGGTACTTGAGGCTCAGGTGGGTTAACAGCTCGCCTGGCAGGACGTCCCCTTCCTCTGACAGCTCTCCTGGGAGGCATGTTATCGATTCTGCACGTGTAACGCACGAGTTAGAGGATAGTTTTCATAGAGTTCAACTCCATCGCACGATTTAGAGTAAGAAAGAAGTGTAACCATTCCTAATGTCCCATAGCCTCCTGTTTATGAAGTGTGGTCGACAACACACCCATAAACAAGACTCTACTAGACACGGCTTCGTAGACTCCCTAGGACACTTGAACTCTGTGCTCTGATACCAAGTTTGTCACGCCCCGGGAGGGTACCCTTGGCGTGGCCGGCACTCAGAGACTATTGCTAGTCCCCAAGCGAACCACGTAACCTCATCACATCATTCAATCAAATAAACTCTACGGATCAGCGGAAAGTATATGCAAGCAGTGGACGCAGTTCATCTAAAGTAAAATAACGAAGGCTAGTAGAAAGAACTAGCTCACAAATTCAATATCAATGCTCGACACCAATCTATGAAGCCTCTATCACTAAATCAGGTGGTGCCAATGACAGACCCATGGCTACCCAAAAACAAAATAAGATAATATTCCAATCCTAACTCTAAAGCATGATGAAATAATATAATGGTTCCTCCGGAGTACGGGAGGCTCACCCAATCAGCTTCGGATTCTCCGATCTTCAACGGAGCGCCTGTTGATGATCTCTAGTACCTGCCTCTACATCATAAAACGATGCAGTCCAGAGTGGACGTCAGTACTTGGAATGTACTGGTATGTAAAATAGCTGAATGAAACAGAAACCGGTAGAAAATGTGGAAAACAACATCAAATCAAGGTAAACGTCATAATCACATCAAACCGTCAGCTTGTCTATCTATGAAAGAGTAAAGAGTAGACAAGTATCACATCATTAACTCAGACTCATCATTAGTCTCAACTCATCTCATGGATCATCTCAGAGGAGTTCACCCCCTCTCATCACATCTCATCTAGACTCAGAGTAAAGTACGAATTTTCCCGGGAGTTTCTCTTAACCGACAACACTCACTTATGAGCCAGTGAATGTACAACAATCACCCTGATGTTGCCACAGTGGTCCCAAACTTGCCAGGTAAGGAACACTGGATCCCATATCAATATACCCGACATGGAATCAAACCGAACAGATCCTCTATTGCTTTCAGGGACTGTTTAAACCTCGAGGGAAACCATATATATATGCATGTGATGGTTTAAGCCTCTCCTACGTTTGGCGACGTAGTTAATGAGTTCGAGTGGGACTCACTCCTGCTCATTTCGGTGCTCGATACTCCTCCCGACTCAGTGCTCATAAAATCAACCTCAACCAGTCTCATAGGGATTCTCTCCCCGTCCACGACTGCCAGTCTCATAGGGACCCACTCCCCGTCCACGACTGATAATTCACCGGGACCTTGGCCCCTTTCATCAATTATCTCATAGGGACTTTCACCCTATCATCAATATCTCATAGGGACCTTAACCCTATCATTAACACCTTCTCAATGACCCAAAATTATATAACAGTCATTAGGAAGCAAGTGAATAAACACACCGGTAGAGT
The DNA here is from genome assembly GCA_029948455.1 of Solanum rostratum. Classification (NCBI taxonomy): domain Eukaryota; kingdom Viridiplantae; phylum Streptophyta; class Magnoliopsida; order Solanales; family Solanaceae; genus Solanum; species Solanum rostratum. Next base: position 56,460,069 of record CM057047.1, on the reverse strand, counting down.
TCATTTATAGAGACTCATACAGCAATCAAGATTCCATCATCTCATCATTACAACCAACAATCTCAATTCAAGGCTCTAGACTCAAGTCTCAAGTGCAATGTACATGCTTTGGAAATTAGTCATGAAGGGTTATGCAAATTCCATGAAAGTATTCAATTTAAGAAAACAAATAGTATGATGATCATCAACATAGAAAACATGAAATTTCAAATATAATTTTCAAGAAAGTCCATCAAAGAAATCATGCATGTAGACTCTTCAATCATCAATTCAACTATGACCTCTATGGGGCACATGAGAGAACAATCCCATGTTTTAGTTTAGCCTTACATACCTGTGATGCACTGTTCAACCGGGTGATGTCGAGGATTCTCTTCTCGTACTCCTCACCCAAGCCTTTCTCTCCTCTCCTCAAGCCCTAGCCTTGTTAGAATTTAGAATAGGACTTAGAATAGGTCTTGTTAGGCTCTTTTCGTATAGGAACAACCTCACTAGCCGTGTATTAGTGTTTAGGAGGGGTTAGGGATTGACCGGAATGCCCCTCAAAATAAATTAGAAATTTCCAGTTCGGAAAACACACGGTCCGCGACGCGGACCTATCGCGTACTGTGTAATTTTTGGAAAAAGTGCTTTTGTACGAGTTCTCTCCATCCCGTCGAAAATTTTGGAAAACATCCAAGTGTCACTCCGCGTCAGGTCCGCGACGCGCCTCCGTCGCGGACAGCCACTGTTTTGTGACTTGATCCGAAAATTTATCTTTCGATCGGGTCGCTCTAAAATTCGACCGAGACCATTTCCTCACTCCATTTTCCATGCTGATCACGAATCCGGCCTCGGATTCACCATACGAGCATCGGAAGATGCGTTACGCGCATACCCGCACTCCAGGGGTATTTTGGTAATTTTACCGGGCGTCACAGTTCATGAGAGGAACTATCCGACTCATGATCTTGAGTTGGCGGCGGCGGTGTTTGCACTTAAAATCTGGCACCACTACTTATATGAGTGCATGTAGATGTGTTCACTGACCACAAGAGCTTGCAGTATGTCTTTAGGCAACGAGAGCTCAACCTGTGACAGAGGAGATGATTGGAGTTGCTCAAGGATTATGACATGAGCATCCTCTACCACCCAGGTAAAGCTAACATTATTATTGATGCTCTTAGCAGGTTGTCAATGGGTAGCGCAACCCATGTTGAGAAAGGGGAGAAAGACCTAGTGAAGGAATTGCATAGATTGGCTCAATTAGTAGTCCAACTCGAGGAGAATGATGAGGGAGGATCAATATTCAGAGTGGGTCTGCATCATCCCTAGTAGTAGAGGTAAAAGAGAAGCAAGATAGAGATCCTGTCATACTCCAATTGAAGGATGTTATCTACAAACAGAAAGTGATGGTCCTCTCGGAAGGGGGAGATAGGGTATTGAGATACCAGAGTAGGTGATGTGTCCCCTATGTTGATGGTGTTCGAGAGAGAATCATGGTTGAAACTCATAGCTCTAGGTATTCCATTCATCTTGGCTCTACCAAGATATACCACGACTTGAGGGAAGTTTATTAGTGGAGTGGAATGAAGAGGGATATCGCTGAGTCTTCTTCTAAGAGCCCGAATTGCCAACAAGTCAAAGTTGAGCATCAAAGGCATTGTGGATTGGCACAGAACTTCGAGATTACAGAATGGAAGTGGGAGATGATTAACATGGACTTCATTACCGGCCTACCGAGATCCCGAAGGCAGTATGATTTGATATGGGTCATTGTGGGCGGGATGACTAAATCAGCTTCTTGGCAGTCGAGACGACTAATATGGCGGAGGAGTATGCCAAGTTATACATCCAGGAGATTGTGAGGTTGCATAGAGTTCCCTTGTCTATCATCTCGAACAGAGGAGCTCAATTCACCTCCCAATTTTGGAGATCGTTCCAGAAGAGATTGGGTACTAAGGTGAACCTGAGTACTGCCTATCATCCACAGATGGATGGCCAAGCAGAGTGCGCAATTCAGATATAAGAGGATATGTTGAGAGCATGTGTTCTTGATTTCAAAGGAAATTGGGATGATCACCTACCATTGATTGAATTTGAATATAACAATAGTTATCATGCAAGCATTCAGATGGCTCCCTATGAAGCCCTGTATGAGAGGAGATGTAGATCGCCAATTGGGTGGTTTGAAGTAGGAGAAACGAAGTTGATTGGGCCTAATCTTGTCTACCAATTGATTGAGAAGGTTAAGGCCATTAGAGAAAGGTTGAAGACTGCTCAAACTCACCAGAAATCTTATACCGATGTGAGGAGAAGAGACTTAGAGTTCGAGGTAAATGATTGGGTGTACTTGAATGTGTCAGGGAAAGTTGAGTCCAAGTTATGTTGGACCCTATCAGATTGTAAAGAGGATTGGGAAGGTTGCTTATAAATTAGAGTTGCCTTCCGAGTTAGATGGAGTTCCCTGATATTCCATGTATCGATGGAAAAGAAGTGCTTGGGAGATCCTGCCTTGCTGATCCCTGTTGAGAGTATTGGAGTGAAGGATAGCTTGTCCTACAAGGAGATTCCAGTCCATATCCTTGATCTTCAGATTTTTAAGTTGATAAAAAAAGAGATAGCCTCAGTCAAAGTCCTGTGGAGAAATCAATTCATTGAGGAAGCCACATGGGAAGCGAAGGAGGAGATGAAGGCCAAATATCCGCACCTATTTGTGCCAAATGATGAGAATGTTGAAGGTAAATATTCTTACCTTAACTAAATTGATTGTCTATTCTCGAGACCGAATTTATGATCAACATAAAAATTGAGTGAGAAAATAGTCTCGGTCGATTTTAGAGCGACCCGATCAAAAGATAATTTTTTTATTTGAAAACTAAAATAGTGTTGATGCGCGACAGAGGTGCGTCGTGACTCTATAGTGGACCCACATTTATATTTTTTCAAATTTTTTGACAGGATTGGAAAAACTCGTTCAGAAAATTTCGGAGAAAATACACTAAACGTGACCAATCCACGTTGCGGACTGGGTTATTCCGAAGTTGAGAAATTTCTAAATTTTGTGAGGGGCATTTCGGTCAATTCTCAAACCCTCATAAACTCTATGCACGATCTAATTAGGTCATTTTGAGGTAAAAAGGGGTCTAAAACCCCATTCTAAGTTTTTTTCTAATAATCTAACAAGATTAGGGCTTGAGGAGAGAGGAGAAACGCTTGAGATTGAGGAATTCAAGAGGAAATCCTTTAAGAGATTGTTGAGAGCTTCATCCCAGGTATGCAAGGCTACCTAAAGTGTTGGATTATGTTCATCCACGCGTCCTTCATTTCTTGAGTTAAGATCATGAGTATAAATTCATGTTTTGAATCCTGTGGTTCTTAAGTTCCCAAAGTTTTGCACATGTTGGAGCTTTCATGAATATACTTGATTCAATTTATGAGTTGCATCGTCACTACCATGCAATATGAATGTTGTTCTTATGTGTTGAGCCTGTATGATACGATGTACCTGGACGAAATTAGTGAGAGTCTTGCATTGCATGAATGATGGTCCCAAGTTATTGAGTTGTTGAGAAATTAAGTTGAGTTATTGAGAATTGAGCTGACTTGTTAAGATGAATTTGAGTTTATTTCTATGAGCATATTTTAGTCTTGGAAGGAGCATTGAGCATCGAGTGGGTGATTTAAGAGCATCCCAGAACTACATTGCCAGCGTGGGATGGTCGCAAGGATAATTCTAGTGGCCCATGTCCCAATATATGGACATTCTCTTTGGATCCAAAAGAGAGAGGTAGAGGTTGACGTCCTATTCCATGGCAAGTGTAGGGAAGACGTGGCAACGACGTCTTTTCATTGTACATCACTAAAACTTACGGTAGGCTGGAGAGTTGTCGGTTAGAGAAACTTCCAAGCAAATACTTGAGTTGAGCATATCATAAGTCTTTCGAATTGAGTTGCATCAAATACCGAGTCTAATTCTAAAAGTATGATTTCAAACCTTAAACTTGCATGCTTTACCTGAGTTGAGTTATGAGATGAAGAGTTGAATCCTGCGTAGAGTTGATTGATTGAGTTTGAGCTTTATCTGTTTCTTGAGCTATTTTGCATACGTACATTCCACATGTTGACGCCACTCGGGGCTACATCGTTTCATGATGCAGATACAGGAGATAGAGGACTTCGGCAAGCGCACTGTTGAGGTTCAGAGCTCCTTAATTCTAGGGTTTGGTGATCCCTCTTTGCCATTTGGAGGAGCCTTTATTTTATTTTACTCGTTGTTTATTTTTCTTTAAGTTGGGTAGCTATGGCATGTCATGGTATCTTCTTAGATTGTAGAAGTAAGGGCTTCATAGACTAGAGATGAGGATTTGATGTTGGGGTCTTTTTTTTTTTTTAAATTGAGTTCCTTAAACCAGTTATTATGGCATAGATGTTGAGACTAATGTTGTTGGCCTATGGCCCTCTTTTATTAATGTAGACTGAGTTGCCCACTGTCTTATCTTCCTTACTCTAATACTTTACGTTGTATCTGATGACTGAATGACTGTCTTGAGACTGAGTAGTTTGTTTGGGGACTAGCAATAGTCTCTGAGTGCTGGCCACGTCTGGAGTGCCCTCCTAGGGCGTGACAAAGGGTTGGTTTGAATTTAAGAGGTGAGGCCCACTTTTCTCGATGTGGCCCAGAATTGATAATTTTCCATATTGTTGAGATATTAATATCAAAACGATCGTATTGAGTCATGAGTCCTGTTTTGACAGTTTGACAACATTTTAAGATCACTGAGAGGATTACATCCCTTGTGGATTGAACAGGAGTGCACTTGATCGGCATCCAGGTAGGCTAGGTCTTTCTTTCTTGTTGGACTGGGTTAGAATATGTGAATATTGTCTGGGTGGCCTGGATAATTGTTGGACTTGTTGGATTAAGGGTTGTATTTGTTGTGGTTGATCTGTTAAGGCCATAATTGCTAAAATTGATCTGTTAAGCACTATATTATTGTAGTTGGCCTGTTAGATGTTATAATTGCTGGATCTTGACCTATTAAAGATGTATTTGCCAAGTTTAACCTATTGTTACCGGTAATGAGTTATATATCATTATTTTGCTGTAATTTTGGTTATTTGATGATGCTTGGGCCTTAGCCTAGTGTCACGGACTTAGAACTTGCGTTAAGACTTTCGTGCGGCACTAGTCAGTTTGCTCACGAATCTTTCACGATCTTGCAAATACTAGTAAGCCTTCAACTAAGACCGCTAAGAGAACGCTAGATAGAAGATTTTAAGAAAGAAAAAGAGCTTTAGAAAGGAAAACTTTTATAACTTGGAAGAATGCTTTACAAGTGATTCTTGAATGGTTTGCAAATGAGAATGGCCCCCTCTATTTATACTACTCCTAAAGGATCAAGGTGTAAATAATATTTACTCTACAAGTCCTCCATATTTACAAGTATGTCCTCCCTTATTTACAACTTAGTCCTTCCTCTAAAATCCTTCACACGGTTCTAGAGAAGACTACATAGTGCTGGAACTATCTACACAGATCAGGAGTCTTCTGCGCTACCCGAACACTCCAGATTATGCTCCGTTGCATGAAAATGGTGGCGGGTCCTGACACTCTCCCCCACCTGATGTGGCGATGACCCGGTGCACTGTTGCTGCTGCTGCTACACGAACTCCCGTACTTTGTCCTTGAACTGCCACAGGTCTTCATATCTTTTCCACGTGGCTTCCTCTAGTGCTTGACCTTTCCAGTGTACGAGGAACATAGCAGTAGCAGAGTGTCCCCTCTTCTGCTTGGCTTGGTAGTCCATGATGCCTTCTATCTCTCAATCGTGCGAGGCAGTAACTGTGATAGGCGCCCTCTTTGACTGTCCTCGACTTGGCTCCTCATTGTCTTCATGGTATGGCTTGAGGAAGCTGGCATGGAACATGGGATGTACCTTAAATGCTGGTGGAAACTCTAGTCGGTAAGAGATCTTGCCTACCTTGGCAATGATCCTAAATGGTCCCTCGTACTTCCAAACCAGGTTTTGGTGCACGCCTCGCAGAGCTTTGAACTGTCTTGGGTTGAACTTTACCAAGATCAAGTCTCCAACTTGGTAGTCCATGGGGCAGTGCTTGCAATCCGCGAACTTCTTTATTTTCTTGGCCACTTTTTCTAAGTAAGACTTAGCGGTATCCAGTTGCTCTTAAAATCCTCGGGCCAAATGATACGCCCCCAAACTCTTCCCCTCAAGTGCTGCCGGTAATGAATATGGAGTTTGAGGCTGTTGGCCCGTGGCCAACTCGAATGGCGATCTGCTAGTGGCTTCACTCCTCTACAGGTTGTATGAAAATTGGGCTACATCAAGCAACTTTGCCCAATCTCTTTGGTGAGAGCTCACGAAGTGCTTGAGATAGCACTCCAACAAGCGTCCCTTTCTGTCTGGCCATCCGTCTGAGAGTGAAAACTGGTGGAGAAGTACAGCTCTGTGCCAAGCATCCCGAACAGTTCTCTCCAGAAGTTCCCAGTATATCGCGGGTCTCGGTCGCTTACGATGTGCCTCGGCAGCCCCCAATACTTCACTACATTCTTAAAAAATAATTGGGCGCCTCCTTGGTTGTGCATCCGGCTGTGGCAGGCGTAAAGCTGGCATACTTAGAGAATCGGTCCACCACAACTATGATCATCCCATACCCGTCGGACTTTGGAAGGCAAGTGATGAAGTCCATAGTGATGCTTTCCCATGGACGTTCGGCTACCGATAGCGGCTCTAAAAGTCCTCCCGGTTGACATTATTTCGTCTTGTCTTATTGGCACACAAGACAAGTCTGGACGTAGCACTCTATATCGTCCCGCATTCGTAGCCAGTAGTAAAAGCCTCGATGAGAGCTCTCGTACGTCGTTTCCTAGGGTGTTCGGCCCATAACGTGTCGTGGCTTTCCCTCATGATCTGCCGCCTAACGTTCCCGTGCTTCGGCACATAGATTCTTCGTCCAGCGGTGAGCAAGAGTCCATCCTCCATCTAGAAGCGTCGCGTCTTGCCTTGAGATGCCAACTCCACAAGTCTCTTTGCTTCTGGGTCATACAACAAGCCTTCCTTGATGACCTTCCGGATGTCGCACTGGGCCGTAATGATAGCGGCTAGTTCGGCTTTTCGGCTCAAAGCGTCAGCCACGACGTTGCCTCTGCTCGATTTATATTCTAGCTCGTAGTCAAACTCTACTAAAAAGTCCTGCCGTCTAGATTGTTTGGGCGTGATCTTCTTCTATGACTAGAAATAGCTAGTGGCAACATTGTCGGTTTTGACCACTAACTTTGACCCCAATAGATAATGCCCCAAATGCATAGGTAACGACACTATGGCGGTCATTTCCTTCTCCTGTACCGTGTATCACCATTCTATCTCATTCAGCTTACGACTCTCGAAGGCGATGGGGTTCCTGTCCTACATTAACACACCTCTTATGGCGTAATCCGAGGCATCTGTATGCACCTCGAATGTTTTGGAAAAGTCAGGCAATGCAAGGACCGGTTCCTATAAAATGACAGCTTTTAGACCTTTGAATCCCTCCCGGCATTCCTTACTCAAAACCCACGGCTTGTTTTTCTTCAGCAGCTTGGTGAGTGGAGCGGCCTTTGCTGAGTAGCCACTGATAAATCGTCGGTAATAATTCGCAAGCCCAAGGAATGACCTTAGTTCTGTCACCTTCATGGGAGTCTCCCACTCCTTGATGGCTCGAACCTTGGCTTCATCCATTCTCAGCTGGCCCTGACTAATGATGTGACCCAAGAAGTGCACCTCGTGTCGGGAAAATTCACACTTCTCCCGCATAATGTAGAGTTCATTCTCCCGTAGGACTTGGAATACTCTCTTCAAGTGCTACATGTGTTCCTCCAAGGTGTTGCTGTAGATGATAATATCGTCCAAGTATACAACCACAAAGTCATCCAGGTAGGGGTGAAAGATCTTGTTCATCAGTGTGCAAAAGGTAGTGGGTGAGTTGGTTAGGCTGAAAGGTATCACCAACCACTTTAAGGATCCATACCTTGTCACACATATCGTTTTTGGCTCATCCCCTTCTGCGATCCGTACTTGGTAGTACCCCTTCCGTAGATCCACCTTGGTGAAGTATTTAGCTTGTCCAAGTCGATCGAACAAGTCTGCAATGAGCGGGATGGGATACTTGTTCTTCACCGTCACTTTGTTTAATGCCCGGTAATCTATGCAAAGGCGCAACAAACCATCCTTCTTCTTTTGGAACAATTTGGTGTGCGATACGGTGCTTTGGAGGGTCTGATATGGCCAACTTCGAGGAGCTCCTTCAATTGCTTCCTCAGCTCCTCTAATTCGGGTGGTGCCATACGGTAAGGCGGGTAGGTGGGTGGTATGGTCCCTGGCTCCAGCTCTATCCTGTGATCAACCTCCCGCCTAGGAGGAAAGTGTTTCGGCAGCTCTTTAGGCATCACGTCCTTGTTGTCCTCTAGCACCTCCTTGATGCACGGTGGCAAGGCTTCCTTAGCACTATCTTCATCGCCCGTACTCATGATGGTGGCTAGGTATGTCGGCTCCCCCTTCTTCAGCCCCTTCACTATATGCATGCCTGAAAAATGGGAAACGCCTTCTGCCTTTAGTAGCTCTATCAAGGGCACCATGCATGACCATTCCCTCTCCATAACAAGCATTCATTGGAGGTAGGGGTCAATCATGGTGTGGCATTTCCTGAAGAATTCTTGCTCGAGGATGATGTCAAAATTATCCAAGGGAGCAACGGCAAAGTTAGTCTTACCTTGCCATTTCTCGAGGGTGATGCTTACTTCTTGTGCTACGCCACACATAGGAGTCGGTGGGGCATTGACTGTCTTGAGGCGGGTGTTTCTTGGACTGTAACTCAACCCCAACCTTGTTGTCGCTGTCTGCGTCATAATGTTGGCCTCCGCACCTGTATCTACCATGGAACGTACCGGTTTCCTGTTCAGGGTCATGTCCATGTACTGCATTGGGTAAGCCTCCTGCTTATCGGCTGGCTTGGCGGTGGTGGCACATAACTCGATCATGCCCACTTAGGGTGTGCCCAAACTTTGTCCTTGGTCCTGTGTCTCCTTCTCCTTGTGTTCCTGCAAGATGGCTCCGAGGTTCTTCATTTGGGAACACCTAGCATACCCGCGTGGACCTCTACAAATATAGCAGTCGCTTCCCTTGAAGGACTGCTCCTTCTTCTTAGCATACCCCTGATGGTCAGGCCTTCCGTTGTCAGCCCGTTCTTGGTTTTTAGGTGGGTGTGGCTCCTTGCCCTTGCCGCGGTCTCCCCCACCTTTGGCATGGCCACCCTTCAACTCTTTGGCCTTGCCTTTGTCGTGCTTGAAATCCGTTAGGGCTTCGGCGTGTGTGATGGCTTCATCTACAGTGGACACTTGTCTTCATTCCAACTCGGTCCTGGCCCAATTCTGTAAGCCGTCTATGAAGTGAAACATCATGTCCTCCTCCGTGAGGTTGGGAATCTACAACGTGAGAGTTGTGAACTCCTTTATGTATGCCTTTATGCTGCCCGTCTGCTTCAGTTCCCTGAACCTACGCTTGGCCTCATAGACGACATTGTTCGGGAAGAAGGCCTTCTTGAACTTTTCCTTGAACTGCTCCCATGGGTTTATCGTGCATAGCCCCCTCCTGATGTCGGCCACCTTACGCTTCCACCATAGCATGGCCATCTCCGTCAAGTATAGCACGATCGCGTTAACCTTCGTGTCGTCACTCTTCACCTTGTTGCACTTGAAGTAGTTCTCCAAGTGCCACAAGAAGTTCTCCACCTCTTGAGCATCTCGGACGCCCTTAAAGGCGGGTGGCTTGGGAGCCTCGATCCTTGCCTCCCTATCAACGGTCGGTGCAACATACCTCCCTTCCTCAGAGACTTCCTCGAGCGCCTTCACCCTCAAGTTCATGACTTCCAGCATGTCCATGAACCTACTCTCCAATGCGGCGACCCAACCCTCCAAGGAAGTAAATTCTTCATTCGTCTCTATCTCGGAAGCCTTTTGTCCGTCCACATCTTTCCGAATGTTGTCACTCTCATCAAGGGTGAAATCCTCCAAGGTCTTGAACTTACTCTTGAACTCGTTCAAGCGCTTGTCAAGGAATTCCATTGCCAGACGAGCAGCCTCTACCCTTGTAATCTGCTCCAGGCTAGGTGTGACATTCACGGGTTCCTCACCTCGTTCATCGTCACTAACCTCTGTAGCCGAGAGTAAGTGGGTGGTAACGACATCGCTTGGTATTAGTTCGAGCAGCATTTCCTCCCTCTTGGAGTTCTTCTTGCCCTTTCGTGACTTCTTGCCAACATCGATCCTAACGTTGGCGACATTGGCAGCGTCAAAGTCTCCTCCATTTGCCATGATCCCTTAGTGAAACCTCGCTCTGATACCACGTTGTCACGGACTTAGAATTCACGCTAAGACTTCCACGCGACACTAATCAATTTGCTCACGAATCTTTCACGATCTTACAAATACTAGTAAGCCTTCAACTAAAACCGCTAAGGGAACGTTAGATAAAAAACTTTAAGAAAGAAAGAGAGCTTTAAAAAGGAAGACTTTTATAACTTGGAAGAATGCTTTACAAGTGATTCTTGGATGGTTTGCAAATGAGAATGGCCCCCTCTATTTATACTACTCCTAAAGGGCCAAGGTGTAAATAATATTTACTCTACAAATCCTCCATATTTACAAGTAAGTCCTCCCTTATTTACAACTTAGTCCTTCCTCTAGAATCCTCCACACGGTTCTAGAGAAGACTACACAGTGTTGGAATTATCTACACAGATCCAGAGTCTTCCGCGCTACCCGAATACTCCAGATTCTGTTTCGTTGCGTGAAAATGGTGGTGGGTCCTGACACTAGGCTTAGGCTAGTGATGACTTAGACTTGCTCTGTTCAGAGCCGATTACATGTTATGTACTCACTTAGTGTGAATTGAGAGGCATAGATCCTTATAAAATGACAGAGAAGACTTGGATCTAATAGAGTAAAGTCTCAAGAAAGACTGTGACATAGCAAGGCTCTACTACACATCATAGTAAAGGCGAAGTCCTGATTCATTCGCGGCTGGAGTCCACGTTGTACACCACTATTGAAGGCAATTGTTGCTAGAGTCCATACTATGCACCATTATTGGAGACATTCATGGAAAGAGTCCAACTGAAGACCTTGTCAGACCACACTAGCCTTGGTTGACTATACGCTTGGCTATAGGCCAGGTCGAGATCATGATCTGGGTTGGAGTCCCAACGTGTCTACTGCTGGAGTCCCAATATGATCCGAGGTTCTTGACCAGATCAGGTTACTACACCAGCACTGAGGTCACCTATGCATCATTCAGTTGGGAACCTTCCAGTTATACAACATTGTTAGACTTAGTCATCAATATACCTACCTTACACCACTTTTGTGCGTAGGCTTACCTTTTGGTCTTATTGGGGGTCGATTGGCATTTAGGCTTAGTTGGTAGGGCCTTACACCTACGTTCATCACTCTACTTTGGTTCATTCTTGCTTTATTTACTGTTTTTACTCAGTTGGCCTATGATGCCTATTAGGTACCTTATTTCTGGTACTCACCCCACAACCTACATCTCTGCTTCATGATGTAGGACCCAGTACGAGCCAGCATCGTTGATTTTCTTGCTATTGCTACTACTCTCGGAGATTTGTGGTGAGCGTCAAGTGATCTTGGATCATTCCAATCTCCTTCTGTATCAGTGGGCCCATCTTTGATACCAAAGACTAGCCTTGTATTCAGTTCTGGTCTTGTATATATTTGTATAGGTCTTTTTGGGTTGAAAGTTATATCCAGTCTATAAAAGCTCTTTACAGCTGACTCTCACGTTCTGAGAAGGTGATTCCGTAGTTGTGTTGTTGCTATAGCTATACATTTATATATATATATATATATATATATATATATATATATATATATATATATATATATATTGAGTAGGTTATCTTGTTTTGTTGTCTCTACCCTCATACTCGTTACTAGTCGTTCCAGATTATGAGTTGACTTGCCTATGAGGGGGGGGGGGGGGGTATAGCAGGCGCTATCATGTCCTATAAAGTCGAATCGTAATAAAAATATATAAAAAAAAGATAAATACAACTCATGGACAATAAGGTACGCAATGCAGACATATGGGTTTTGTATTCTCTTATGATATATATTAATGAAGCCGACATCAAGAAGATGCAAAGAATACAAAAGCCGGGAGGATGTCACAAAATCAAAAATCGTAGTTGATTTTGCTTTTCTAAAATAATCACTCTACTGAAAATTCAACTTCTTAAAAAGTTAAAAAGGATCAGATAGTTTAGGATAAGTAATCACAATACTTGGAAAATGATGAACGTTGCACGGATAAATAAGATATTGCTCTTCCTTCCTATTAATTTGTTTATTTTATTTTTAGTTTATTTTAAAAAAATATTTTTTTAATAATTTTATAATTCTAACTTTTTACCTTACATATTTTAAGATTATAAAATTAAAATATTTTAATATATATTTTATGCATCTTTACTTTAAGATCATAAAATTCACAAAATAATTACTTTCTTGAGATTCGTTTGATAGCTAGATTAAAAATAAGTACCATGTATTAATATTTGTATAACTTATTTGGTGTTCGGTAGGTAAGTAGGACTACGATGTATGGTTGATATTTAAAAATCATCATTATTAATATATATATATATATATATATACTAGGTGGCCGGTCCCGTGCGTCGCACGGGCTGGATCAACTTGGGAAGGTAGCGGTAATTCTCCGCGCAGTAACTCACAAAATGGAAGAGCAGCTATCTTAGCATTAATATAGCAGGGCGTGTTCACAGTATGACAATACAGTCTCGTGCATGTCTGAGTTAATGTACAATGTGTTCGGGGAGGGGGGGAGGTTGGGTTTGGGGGGTGGGGGTTTAGGGAGGGGGGTTTGGGAATCTCCATGTGCAGGAACGGTGAATATTGACGTGCAGGCGGCAGTAGGCGTAGTGATGGTGCTTTCATGTATGCTCTTCGTTCCTTGATGCATGGGATGTTGTGCCTGTGGAGTGTTGCATGGATCAGCAGTGGGTCAGTGTGGAGCTCATTTCATGGATTTCTTTCTTTGTTTACAGGGTCTGGGGAACAGAGAGTATGCACCTGTCCGTGTTAGTGTTTCGCCCATCCTGTGCGCTGATGGCAATTTCCATTCTGCGGGGAAGAACATATGGAGGAAATACAAAAACAGGGAGTAGAACTTGATGTTGACTATTTGTCCATACGCCTGCCAACAATAGTGTGAAGTGTTATACAATCAGTTCGAACCACAAAGTTGAAAGAAAGTTTGCATGAGAAAGAATATAAGTGGAAGTACCTTACGTTGGAGCTTTGGAGTGCAAAAGGTATAACAAAAGAGAGCCTCAAAACCTGTGGGTGAGTGGAAGGATGAACAGGCATCGAATAGTTAAGAAGGTGCAGAATGAAATCATCAAGTTATCTGAGATGCTGCGTAGGGGTATATGATAATGCAATGTTTAAGTACATGCAGTAACAATTGCACATGCTAACAAGGAAACAAAGAACCAAAGTATGGACGGACTTCTACTCTTCTGACATTTTCAAGGCAAGGTTAGATATGTAGGAAAGGAGAGCTATTATAATACCAGTGGAGAAACTGCAATCTGTACGTAGCAACCATGCGTTATTGACACCTAGGAAAGCCAGTAATACATACCGGGAATTTAAGATTAACAGAAATTGTGGTGCAGCAGCAATGAATGCAAAAGTAGATGCTGCAAAAGGCCAAGTTCAATATAATGACATGCTATATTTTTTACTTCCAAAAAATGTAAACATCCGACCAAAATCTTAAAGGTAGATATTAAGTAACCAGGATCAACATAAATGGCTTTGGGAACTCTTGTGATGAGAAGTCTCTTTCAATCCAAAAAGGAACTAAACAAATACTACTCTTAGATGCATATAAACTAATCAGCCGAACTGACCAATACATATCCAAACACTATATCATTAAGAACAACACAACAAGCCCATGACTCAGAAAGTATCAACTTCCGGTAGAAGGAAAAGCATCCAATCCAATGCAATTTAATATTTAAGTGAATACAGGAACATAGACAGAGTAAAATGTACATACACAGACGAAGAAAACAATATTTACCTAGCTCCGAAGTAGCAGAACAAAGAAGAAGCAATTGTTAACTGCATTCAGAATCAGAAACAGCGAGGGGAAAAGTTTAAAAAAACTATAATGCAATATAGAAAAGGTACCGTCTGACAATGTTGTACGGTGTTTTGACAAAGAGCTGGAAGTAAAATAGAATAAGCTGTGGAAGTTTTTGCCATTGAAGTAGTTGGTATGCTACTATGTACAGATTCTACTGCACGGACAAAGTTGAAGACAACTTTGCAAGACAAAGAGTATAAGGGGAAGTAGCTTACCTTGGGGTTTCAGAAAGCAAAAGGCGTGACGATAAAAAGTTTCCAAACCTGTAAGTGAGTGGGAGGTTAAACAGGCAGTTGGTTAGTGAGCGGGGAATATGCAGGTGAGAAAAGGTCGGTGTAGGTAAGTGTAGAAGGAGATAACCTTTATTTCTGTTTCGTTGGTGTTGCGGGTTCCATTTTTTCTTTCAGCTTCAGGTGGGTGGTTGTTTTCTTTGGCGTTGCTGCGTCGTCCTTGGCAGGGATGGTGGCTTGCTTTGGTTTCTTGTTCTTCCCCGTGATGTCCTCTGTGGGGCAGGTACTGATTGCGGGGGTTACATTCTCGATTTTGCTAATCCCAATAATGAAAACCCTGGGTAGGACAGGCATTGCACCATGAGCGAAGGCCTTTTTGACCTGGATTCGGAAGTGTATGTCTGGTATCTTGGGTTGTTCATCATCCTCATCATGTGACTGTGCCTGCAAGGATGTAGATGTTAGTTCCTGTGGTAGTGTGCAAGGAGAAGCAGTAATCATATTTTGGAGTAACTATTTAGGTCGTAGATGTTGCCTTGTTGTAGATCTGGTCTGCAGTGAGTGACAGTAATGCAGTTGCTTCGTCATCTGAAATTGTTCCCTTTGTGGAGCTAGAGGTGTCCACGAGAGTTGCTTCGAAGCGACATCTGCAATTAGACAAGGCATACATTGTGTAGATGCTAAGTGAAAGCAAGAGAAGAGCTGCATTTACCATTGATGTGGTGATGAAGCTTTTATACGGAGAATAAAGATTAGATTTTTACCAGCACATTAGCATAAACCCAACTGAGTCACCCATTAAAGACACACCCCAATAACAGAGAAGGTGAATTTTTGCACGAAGATTCAAGAATGATAGAAAGCGAAAAGCCAATCCATAGAGACAGGAAGATGTGCATCTATAATAGAAGGAGTAAAAATCAAGAAATTGTAGGGGAGCTACGGCCAGCAGTGTGCTTGAAGTTTCCTTTACCAAAATCCTTTTTCGGGGTTAAGGCAGCAAGGAATCACAAAGAACGTCCTAAGTTACAACCATAAATTCAATGCAGTTATGCTAATTATATGAGTGAGTAGTTGCATGCACCAAGCAGACTAATATTAAAAGAGGGAGATCGCTTACCTGGGAATCAGCATATTCTCCTCTTTGCAGCCGGGGCAGTGGAACTGTCTTTTCCTAAGATTCCTTACTTCCTGCTTGCAAGTTGGGCAGGACAAGATGTAGCAACAGCTGAAAGTGAGAGGAGGAATAATCCGTGCCTCGATTGTGAATGTTTATCCCTGCGCAATAGACGTTTAGCACATTAGTTGGGTGTTACTTGTATGCTGTAGGAAGGACGATTGTACTATTTATAGAAAGGACTTACATCTTGTTGTGCGTGGATGTTAGCAATTGGTATTATTTGTTCTTCCACGGGGGCCGAGATCAGACAGCCAGATGGTGAGGTGCTCCTCAGAGAAAACGATCTGAGCATTGCTGTGTTGGCTGATACCCTGTTTGTTGAAACAATGGGGAACTGTGGTAACTTTGTAGGTCGTGCGGGAGGGAAGGGAAGCACGACTAACCAGAGAACTTACCATGATTGCAAGGCGGTGCATTCAGCGTATGGGGGAGCTATTTGTATTGTTGTGTTGAATTTGGTCATCAACGATGTCCCTGTGTTAGGAGGAAATGTTGTTGGGTTTAATTTAAAGTGGGGTAATACTTGCGAACAATGATACAATGTAAGTGGGGGAGTTGAAGTGTTGCTATAGCTTACCGTTGTACTTTGATACACCAACTCTGCGTGCAAATATAATGGGGTGGGTTGGAAATTCTGCGAGCAGGCGCGTGCCTTCGTCCTGAGTAATAGCTTCCTCCTATAATGTGAAGGTGAATGCCTGCTTGCTACAAAAAAGAAGAAAGAGAAGCAGTTATGTTAGAGGTGGTAACAGAGCGGTGAAATCATGTGTTAAATACGCTAAACAGTGTAAGCAATTATGTTATGTTACATAGTTCAAGTGGTATATGCGGACTTACCTGGCGTCGATGACAATGAGCTCCTGTAGATGCTTCTGCATGCTTGGTACGTACCGGGGAGGGTAGCAGTTGACAACCACTGCAAGTATATCTGGTAGGAGTGTACGCCCGGGAGTCAAGTATATTGCAAGAACGTATGTATATATGTAGAATAAGTGGGCATTTCTTACTGAATTCAGCGCCGCGGAGTTGGTCCCGACTGCTTCGTGCTGCCTCGTCACTGATTTCTTGGAAAGACGCCATGCTGGTGATTGTAGGTGGTGGGAGGGCATGCAGCTGCACATTACCTGGACCCTCAGAAAGGTTTGTATCTTGGGCTGAGTTGCCTTCATTAAGTGAGTCGACAATGGTCTTCTTGTCGATGATCCACTCGTATTTGTGCAGGGGCTTCTCATATCTCAAAGTAGGTTCTTGCACGCGGGCGCTCGTGATCAAGTAGGCATGGAACAGTGTGAAGCGTCCGCGGTAAAGCGAGATATCATCCCCGTAAAGGATGGCCTTAACTTCAGCTTTCTGGGTTGGGGTCGGGGGGTTGGGGGGGAGGGTGAGGGAGGGGAGGACATTGTATGTATGTACGTAGTAGAAAGTAAACAGTCAGGAAAATAAATGGAGTCATACCTGTGTATCCTGGAAGATCATATTCATATACTTTATTCTGCGCTCTTTCCCTTCACCCGGTTTACCGATGTCCACAAGTCTCACTTTGCATGTCCAGTCTGATGTCGCTGGGGTGATAGCAGCTATTGGGAGTTGTTCTTCCATTGTAGATAGCCAGCGAAGGAAATGGATGAAATTTTTGTTAGATAGGTATAGCCTTGAGTAAGTTTATGCAGGCAGTAGTGGAAGTGTGCGCAGGACCGTGTGAAGGTGTAGCAACTGCAGCCGGCAGCGAAGTACGGTATATTCACAAGTTCGTGGATATAGTTTTTTTTTATAATCTCGCTGTACACCACATTCTGCGTGGAGTGATCATCACAGCTATCTACCGTTGGTGGGCGAATGAGTACTTTTACGCACTTTGAATTTCTCGCTCTCGACAAAGCAACATAAAGCTGGCCATGTGAGAACACTGGTTCGTGAAGGTAAATGCCAACGAAATCAAGTGTTTGGCCTTGAGCTTTGTTGATAGTCATGGCAAAGCACAAGCGAATGGGAAATTATGTTCGTTTGAACGGAACCGGGAGCTTCTCGTCGTTGGGGGACAGCAGTGGGATACGTGGAATAAAAACGTGTTTGCCTTTGAAATCGCCCGTGGAAATTTGCGCACTAATAATATGGCTCTTCATATGAGAGCAAGTTAAGCGCGTACCATTACATAAGCCCTCGGAAGGGTTTAAATTGCGCAATAGCATAATGGGACAGTTTCTTTTGAGAGTTAACTTGTAAGGAGGTAAAGAAGGAGGATTGAGTGTGTGCAAGAAATCTTCAAACTGGGATTGGTCCCGCAGCTCAATAGTTTCATCAATACCTGTGAAAGTTATACCCTCCGTGGGAAACTGTTGTATAAACCTTGTGTTTATTTCATCGACAAAATCATTCTTAGTTGTTAAAATTGCACGTGATATAACGTTACAGCCTTGAGGGGAGAGCATCTCTAGATTGGGGTAAGTATGGCGGAATAGAATATTCAGAGATTCTCTTTCGGTAGTGAAGGGAATAAGAAGTGGAGGAGGAATTTCGATTTTGCTGAACTCATTAGTAGGTTCTTGTCCATCTCCAATTCTAAGTAAGTAATCGCAAAACGAAGGATCATCTTGTGCCCGAATATTTTTTAGCAGCCGGATTTTTTCAAGGTTATTCCAAATGTCAAGAGTTTAGCAAAGATTCATTGATAAAATCGTCTCTACTTCCTCCTTTTACAACTGGTAGTGTTTGGCGGAAATCACCTCCAAGAACTACAACCTTCCCACCGAAGAGGGCGTTTACGCCCATGAGATCCTGTAGGAGTAAGTCCAAAGTTTGTACCAGGTTTTTTTTTGCCATAGACACTTCGTCCCATACTATTAGTTGCGCATCACGAATTAACGAAGCAAGGGAGCTTTGTTTGCTTATATTGCAGCTGTAGTTTGGCCCCGCGTCTAGCGGGAGTTTGAAGCGTGAGTGGGCCGTGCGCCCACCTAGGAGGACAGAGGCAGCAACGCCGGAAGTTGCTGTGGCTAAAGCAATAAGTCCTTTGGATCGGACAGCTGCTAGCAAAGCGCGGTATAGGTAGGTTTTCCCAGTTCCTCCTGGTCCATCAACGAAAAAAGCTCCTGATTTGTGAGAGACTATTCGATTCAGGATATTGTTGTACGCAACTTGTTGGTCGGTGTTTAGCTTGGTGCACAGCATTAAATCTTCCGTAGTTATAGTTATATTTCGCTCAAGGAGAATATCTCGTGCTTCCTGGATAAGTCTTATGGACGAAGGGGCGGAGACATGTTGGTTCAGGGAGAGTTTAAACTCAGTTATGTTCCGTCCAATTGAATGTAATATGTATTGTATGTGTTGTATAAGCTGAAGGTGAATGTCAGTGTGGCCTATGCCGTCGGCGCGTGCAAAGTCCTCTGACATGGACGGCGCGAAACGGCACCATAAATCGCTGGGTTCAGCAGGGTTGCAGTAAACTAATAGCGTTGCAAATAGGCGACGCAAACTGCATGGCATTTGGTATGTGCTGGCTTCTGCTAAGCATTCTATTAGGTTGTTATCCGAAGTTAGTAAGTCGTTTCTTTCTGTGGATTCTCTAAAAGTGGTGCAGATCCTTCCGCCCACATTAAGGAGATCCGTGAACGAAGTAGGTGCGTGAATGTTCATTAGTAGGAGTCTAAGGTAATATCTTTCTCCCTCTGTTGGATGGCAGGTAACAATGCGGCCTATAGCAGTACTTTGTTTTCTACGACTCCATTGTTTATTAGCAATTGACCACACGAAATGTTGCGGGAATTCTTTGTAGAGCAAATTCAAAGCTCTAGCATCAGCATTAAATAGATTCATGGCGAAAAATTCAGTTAACATAGTTTTCTTGTTTCGGGCGTCCTGTAATATTGACGTTAAAGTGGCTGTTGTTCGAAAGAAAATAAGCTGTTGGTTTGGAAGATCTAGCTGGAGATGGTAGACAGCGGGATTTATTTCATTTACTGGGAAAGCAAACAGGCGCCACATGGCTTCTGGCGGTGACACCCATCTAGCTGACCGATATTCTCGTATTTCGTCCACATCTGCGTGGGTGTCATCAATTTGAATGGAAAAGCTTATTTTGTCGTGGCCTTTACAGATATATTTATAAATATATTTCACAACTTTTATATCGGCGCAGACCTCTACATTTATGTGGCAGTTGTACTTGCTCAGTAAATAAGGGTTATATGGTACCACCCAGCCGTTGTCAAGATAGTGGTTTCTAATTTTTACGCATCTTCCGTTGTTGCGTCTTCTGTAAATGGGGTAGGAGTTTGCTCCTTTGGAAGTTTCGGCCGCATATTCTTTGGGGTAGCTAAACTTACACTGGCCTTTCTTCTGCATACAAGTGTTACTGGGATTCAGGTTTCCACAAGGGTCGTGCATCATGTGTTTTATTACTAAGGAATGCAAGTAGTCGTTAGTATTACAATTTGGGATTTCTGCGAAACAATTCTGTCATACGACTCTGCTGTAAGGAGTTTGTGCTCTGGCGAAAGCACGATGAGAAAGTGAGCATGGGGTAGACCCCGCTTTTGGAATTCTATGGAGTACATGTACGCAGCAATTGTGCCGAATAATTTTTTCTTCAGGAGGTCGGATTTCAATTCTTTTACTTTAGCACGGAAAACACGGCTTATTAAATCTGGTCGATTTTGCGTTTCATCAGTAGGTAGTAGCAAACTTGTTATTTCAGGCCAAGAAGGATTGCAGGTCATTGTTAGGAAGATATCAGGTTTGCCAAAATGTTGTACCAATGCGATGGCGTCCATGTAACGCCGGCGCATATCTCGCGGGCCTTCAGTAAAGCTTGCTGGGAGAATTGTTTTTTTACCAATATTGGAAGCCTCCCGTTCTCCCATTCTTTGAAGATCCATAAGCCCTGCGTATACCTCTGTTCGAAATAGATCTTGGTTGAAAAGTAAGAAGTCAAGTCGTTGTGTTTCAAGCTTTATATATTGGCCTACTGAGTACTGGTGGAATAACCGGCCGGAATGCAACGTTGCATTTTCAACTGAATGCCGGATTTGAAGTTTGTAGCAGTAATATTCACGACAGGAGACGTTGTTCTTTTTGGGCCTTTCCCTGCGTAGAACGTCTTCCTCTATGGCGAGGAAACCATGGATAGAGGACACACTTTCCACGTTTGGGAGCGGATCATGGGAGGAGGAACCACAATTCCCATCCGAGGAAGTTTTGCCCACGGTTTTCTTAATGCCACAATGCCATCCATGTTCACCGTGTGGGAATAGTAAAGGATATTGAAGTGGATCGTAGCAGCCGTAGTAGTAATGCACCAGTTGGCTGTTACTATCGTGGGGGTATATTCGAGTATGTGGTGTCGACGTGATGGACGCTGCATCATCATCAGTCCACAAAGCAGAAACCTCCGAAACGTTTGGTAAATTGTATGTGCGCTGGTCTAGAGAAAAATCGCACCTGAGAGCAACGTAGAAGCTAGATAAATCAGGAAGTTCTCTGAGGGATTTAAGAAAACTGGAGTACGGATTAACCTCTAAAGTATGAAGTAGCCGCGCGATAAGCGCTTTGTCAAGATTCTCTGCAAATGCAAGGTCGTTGACTGTTTCAATCTCATTGTCGTAGAAGTAAAGTTGGATGTTCTTAGCTTTACTCTCTGTTGTAGTGAGGCTGGGAAGGAAGTGGCGCATTTGTCCCTGAACTTTGAATGTGTAAATACCCTTAGTCCTGATCGCTAAAGCCTTATCGTACTTCACGCCTAGTGAAGTGAATGCAAAGATATTATTGTATGTCCTAATGTAATCGGGGAAGTGGTTTGATGTATTAGTGTTGCCGAAAAAGAGCTCCTTTAGTTGAGGAGGTAGTTGGTGCGACGCTAACTTTATAGTACCGCCGTTGCAGCAGAACTTTGGAGGCTCATACTGGAATCTTATCGCTGCGTAGAAAACGCAAGCAGGTACTTCTTTCAGAATGGCAGGAGAGCGAGGTAATTGGCTCGTACTCCAGGAATGTGCCCTTGCTAACACCGGGCCTGTATGGAAGGAAGGTTAAATTGGTTTGTTAAATGCCTTAAACGAAGTACCTTAACGCATTAGGTAATAGCCAAACCATGTATAGCGGAAGTGGAAGCAGCAGGAGTGTGCGCAGCATTTTGAACACCCACTGCAGGTGGCACAGAGGGTTCAACGCTCGAACGAATTGGCCGTGTATTTTTAGGCGTAGTACGTTCAGCGTGCTTTCTAGCAGCGTACTCCGCGCGACGTCGTTCAAGAAGAGCTGCCTTCTGTTCAGAAGGCATCTCTTGGTAAGCTGTACGACGCCGTTGGTTTCGTTGAATCTGGATGTCAGATTGACTTCGCCTATGCCGCAACATCTTCTTGGGTCCTTTGTAAGGCACATAAGACAGTGGAGATGTTGTTTGTTAGCGTAAATGGTCGTGCGTTTGCACGCCTGGTAGGCATACTATAAGGAAACATGTATGCACTGTTATCAATCCACTTGCAGTAACGGAGGCCCGAGGCAAAGTACAAGTGGTTATTGTGCTGATGACACAACACTTGGAGGATTACATGAAATATACAGTGGAAGTCCAAAGCTAAATACGTATGTAGTTGATGTAGCTCAATCGCAGAATCGTTTGGAGGAATGCCTTATCTTAAGACCGAAGGTACGAAGGTTTTAAATGGGGAAGCAACTTTATGTGTATTGTGTAACCAACACTACAGCAAGCTCAAAGCGGGGATCATAATCTTCCCGGTTCTTCAGTGGGGGAATAAAGCCAACACTACGAAACCATCCCCTTCTTTGAATAAACAGAAGCATTACAGAAACACAACATAGCAAGGACATACATTAGAAGAGTGAAAGAACATGTTTGGAATTAGGCAGAATGTGAAGAAGCATTTAACACAAAATACAATGCACTATTTCTGACATGGTGGGGCATTTCCGAACCTAAAAGCAATGCACGGAAGAAATTAAGGAGGAACTACGTACACGCTTGCTGCAAGTTATCAACTAAGCATACATATTTAACAATTAAACCTACAACGAATACATGTCTGTGGAAGGAAGCTTTAAAACTCTTGCGTAACACATGTTCTCTAGTGGGCCTATGCATCGTATGAAATTAAATTCATTTCCGGAGCATAAACAGAATCATCAGCAACATTCACCACCAAAAGAAAACAGGAGTGATCATGCAAAGAGATGATTGAGAGTAGATGGAATAATTTTAGTTTAGGTACTGATTACTTCTAAGCGTAAAAGAAGTATCCTATACAACGATCAGATGACATTAACTAAATAGGTTGACAAATCCAAGAACTGAGCAGTAAGAGCTCTAACAGTAATAATAAGCAAAAGCAACGCAGAAGCACCAAATATCGAGGGTGTACCTTGAAGGAATAAAAGTGCAGTGACGTGTCCTTTCTTTTCGACGCAGCAAATTCAGTCTCCTGTACACCTGCACGTAAGTCGTGGGAGAAGTGAGTATAAGAAGATGTGTATGCCATCTATTCAACACAATTATAGTAGTTTCTGTCAATTACTCAACAAGGGATTAATGTTGTTTGATTCATTATGAACATGGCGAAGGATGTCAGAGTTAACTTAGCAGCTTCACTCGTAGTCGAGACGCAACTACCCTTATGGAAGGACAAGTGCCCTGGTGCTAGCAGACCTTCAATTTCGCATGTAATAAAGCCAAAAGAAGATGGTACAGTTCACATAAGAAATTGACAATTAAAAAAAAATAAGCAAATGTTAAAATGCATTCAATTGTCACAACAGTAACTGAAGGGAAGAGACATAATTCTTGAAAAATTGAACAGGGAAATATAAAAAGCCACAAAATTTCAGTTGCAGCAACGAAGGAATGGTCTGATTTCATCTTCTACATTTAGTCTTCATTATACGCCATGATCTCTTAATATTCGCAGCGTTTGCCTCTTTTCCTTTTTCTCTTTTACCCCATTCCTGATGTACAAATTCAGGCTTTTTCCCTAGGTATACTGAAATTAGATTACACCTGTATATAAATTCTTCAGCTTAGTGAACATCCTGAGGCCCATTTTGACCTGCAGTGCAGATTCTTCAGCTTAGTAAATATCAATTTAGTGGAAGTTGAACTCATTCTTTATCTTCGGACACAGGTCAAACCTACAAGGTAGTCGTGGCACTTCTGAAGCTACGTATTACATTTGCAATTGCTTTTTACTGTGACCCCCACGTATATATACACTTCCGAATGATAAAATAGTCAAAATAACATAACAATTAAAGATGGAAGAGATACCAACCCATCTGGAAGACCTCATTGTTCAAATTCTCATCAGATTACCTCTCAAAACCCTCCAAAAATTTAGGTCTGTCTCTAACTCATGGCTTTATCTACTCTCAAATACTCAATTCCACCAAACCCATATCAATTTTCCATGAAGAAACCCTAAATTACTGATTATACATTTGCTGGTGTAGCCATAGTCTCTGGTTTGGGAAAAATCTATCAGGTCTACACCATATGCTCTGTAAATTCATCTATTACTGAAGCATGTATGCTATAACTATATTTCTTTACAGTTTTAAGAGTCATGCATGGCGAAAACATTCAGAAGTTGGTAAGAATGTTGGATGGCGACAACATTCAGAAGTATACAGTAGGGAAAAAACCAGAATACACAACGCCGGAGCACACAATAAAAGCACAATAGATTGTCCAGTGGCACAAACCCAAAATACACACACTAGTAGCAACATGCAACAACAAAATTGGACAAAATCAGAGGCGTAGAACAGTCAAGCAGACGATGCCTATGCATGGCAACCTCTGGACTTAGAATCAACGCAAAGCAGCCCGGTAAACGCTTGCGAACAAAGTTGCCTCTACAACCCTACGGGAGAAAGCCCAGACAAACGGAAGTCCCCAGAAACAAGTAATACATTCGAAGATCTACCACTTTACCTGAGAAAACTTCCTGCCGAAGACGCTGAGACTATGGCTATCGTGTCCGGCGAGGTGAGTTGTTGTCGAAAAGGGGAAGAGCAAGAAGAAACCGGACTATTTATACCTCAAAGAACCATCGATAATTACAGGATTGCCCTTAGTGCGCCGCCTTCAGAAATAGGCCCGCCCGACGCAATATTTACGGGAATGCTCCTGCGCGGACGACCAAAAGCCTTACTTATTAATGAAAAGTATATATATATATATATATATATATATATATATATATATATATATGTTTTGGGGGAATTCATATATTATTTTATATATAATAGAAGGTGGAATAATTAATATATGAATAATTAATATGTATATAAAATAATACATAGATTTACTCATAACCAATTCCTACATTACAAATTCATACATAATTTCAATTAGCTACCAAAAGACCCCTTAAATCTTATATCAAGTTAAAATTGGATAAACAAATTAAAACGAGAAAATATTCAATTCATTTCATTTTTAAATAAATAAGAAATTAATGAAATGAATCTCAATCACATAAATAAGAATTATTTTAAATTATAAATTTTAATTTTTTTTAAAATAATAAATTTGTCAAAATCAAAAGGTATATTGTTGTTGTTGTCGTCAGTTGGTCAAATATATTTTCTTAAAACTCATTAACTATCAAAGGTAAAACATGAAAAATAATATCATTTACGTATTAATTTTATAAAATGATATATATAAAAGATCATCTATTTATAATAATGACGACATATAAAAAAAATCGGAAAAAATAAGAATCATTGCAATGTAGTGTTACCGTGGGGAGGTGTGTCTGGTGACAGGGAGCAGAAAGGCAGGTGTAGGAGGTTTAATCCCAGAATCATCATCATTATTATACTCTGCTACTCATTACTACTAAAAGGATTAGACATCAAACTATTTATTGCAAAACTTATATTTTCCATTTTTGACTGTTACTGCTACTATTACTGGATGTGCTAGCTGCAAATCGGACACAACAGCCAAAGCTATCACTTCACTTAAAGAAAGAGAATATTTTATCTGAAACTTGGATTGAGGAAAGAAGCAGATCTTTTACGAACAGAGGCAAGTATGTATCCAAAGGTTCTCCACTTTTCCTAACCATCATGACCATTGATGAGGTCTTTTAGGAGCCGTTTGAGATTTGAGGTATATATTTCTCTTTCGCCGTTTCATTTTATGTAACACATTTTGATTTAACATAATGTTTAAGAAAAAGAAAAGAATTTAAAAATTTATGGTCTAAAATTAATCTTAGATATTAGTCTGACTGAAAGTTATTTCACTAAGGATAAAAAGAGATTTTAAAGGTAAATTATTTTTAATTAAAGTAAAATAATATTTTTTATTTGAATGAAATAAAAAAAATTGTCATATAAAATGAGATTGAGCGAATAATAAATAATAACATATTCAATAAAAAATTTATAAGTGGAGAGGTATAAAATATAAGGTATAACAATTTTAAGGTTAAGTATTTGATTATTTATTTTATTATTTATAATATATTCATAAAACAAGTTATCTCAATATACGTAATAAAATAATTTATTTTGAAATAATTAATTTTTGAATAAGTTATTCTAACCAGCCCTTAGATACGTGTTAGGTTGGTAACCTTCTATTAGCATAGCTTCATCACCAACAAAAGTTGTGGTGACCTATTAAGTATTTCTTTTCTATGGTAATTAGAGCTTTGGATTTTAAGTTTACGAGAATATGAAATTATTTTTATCAGAGATCATTTTATTTCTCCGAAACTTTTCAACTTATTATTTAACTTTTTCATTTGCATATCAAAACTTATACATGTTTATTTATTTTGGGACAACTTTAAATAAATGATCACTAAAACTAATTTCAATAAAGTTAAATATGGCTGAAACTAAATTATTTTTCTAGAATTCAGTTAGTTATGCTCGAAGTTTAAATAAAAACTACTACTAAACTTTAATCATCTTAAGCTCAGACAGAAGTGACTGAACCATACTCATATATATATATATATATATATATATATATATATATATATATAAAGATAATTTTGTCTGAAATTTGATTTTGTCAAACATAACTCTCAATATTATATATTGAAAATAAATATATAATATTTTCTTTGTTTAAAAAAAAATAACTTACTTTGATATGACATAATATTTAAGAAAATAATTTTTTTTAATTTAATCATTTTAAATTAAAGTTATGTAAAATATATTAAAATATTTTTTTATTTTATGATCTTAAACATATTTTCGAGAAAGCTGAAACTAAAGTGTTCTTCGAAAAAAACTATTTTTTCTAAATGAAAAAGATAATATATAAAAAAAATAAATACAATATTAAACGAGGATATCAAACAGATTGACTCATAAAGGTTTTACATTTTTAAAATTCAAAATGCAATCTTCAAGTATAACTTGGGAGATCCACTTCTTCGTTCCCTCTGCAATCCCTAGAAGGTATCAGACTACCACTTAGATTTAGTAACTCTATTTTAGGTGGAGGCGTGTAACTGAAATGATGGTCTTGTCAAATCCACATATAACCACAAGAAATGAATAATGTTTTAATTCTTTATACTCCCTCCGTTCCATTTTATATAGTATAAATTTGACAAATACCAAACTAAAAGCAAAAATGTCTAACAATATCGACTTTTATACAAATTACTAAAAATACCGATTATTTGAAGATGTTTGATACTTAGTTATAGAAGGCTGATACCCTAAAAAAAAGACTGATACCTAATAATTTCCTTATTAAATTTGCATCAGTTACTATAATTAAGGATTCATAACAGATCTTTTTATTAGATCCCTTAAATTACGCCGACTGAGTTGTTTTTTCATAATCACACGCTTCAAAATCGCAATGGATCCTATTTACCGTATTTTTTTATTTTTTACGTAGCACTGATTATACTTACCGTGTTTTGTATTTTTTTTCCTCAGAAATTTTATCTGTAAATTTACCAAAAAATATACCTTATTGTAACAGATAAAAAATGTCCTTTTTTAATAAATACATTACTAGTATTTTATTTCTTTTTAACATATGTATCCGTAACAAAAATATTACCATTAAAGAACCCAACTCTTGTTTCTTTCTTTTATAATCACTTAAAATAATCTTTTTTTCTTCTTAATCTCATTTTAACAACTAAAATAAAATAACTCCTTAAACTGTTTTAACTAATAATCTTGCTCATGTATATAAGATCATAGTAATTCTATCGTTAATTTTCATTGAGACAATAACAAGAAAATCCTAATAAAACAAAAAATATTTTATTTCTTAATCTTTTTCAAATTACGGTAGGAGAAACATCTTTTAATTAGAAAAAGAATGTGTTTTACAAAGAAAAGAAATAATATATTTTCGTGCAAAAAGGATAAATTTAACCCATTAAGTAACAAAGGCATTTTTAGACCAAACAATTGACAAAAAGATATTCTTACACCAAACTATTAATAAATATTTTTATCGATTTCACATGACTTAAGAATATTTTTGTCCATTTTCTGTTCCATAATCCATAGTAGATGGCTTATCAATAGTTTAGAAACCATGGGAAATATTGTAGTTACATAAAAAATGACATATTGTCAAAGTATCCAAAAAGAAATAAAAAGCTGGAGTTCTACTAAGATAAAATTAAAAAATAAAAATCCTTCCTACAAAATAATATTATCAGTTTTTTCTACGAAAGAAGCACCACTTTATCGCTGTCAGCTGGGCGGAATGGTTCTTTGAGCCTGGGAGGATCATCGTTTTCGCTTTCAAAACCTTCATTAGCCTTGTATAGTCCATATTTCCAAAGAATAGCAGCATATCTTCTCCGAAGATAAAGTCCAAAAATAGTTTCCTTGAAAGCAGCCACACCATCATCGCCAATGGAGGACTTTATATCAGCTAAAAAAAGAGGTATCACCTGCAGGTATCAAATATCTGGACTGATACCACTTGTTGGTATCAATTTAGCATGGAGTCATAGTCATGTCTTTTTAGAATGAAATTACAGGTATCACTTTGTGCAGGTGTCATCACACTATCAACATAAATAATGATACTTGATATTCGATCAAAAACTACAAGTATCACCTCCATGTATCAATACTTGGTCTGATACAATGTGCAGGTATCAATTTAATAGGGAAGTATAGTCATGTCTTTGTAGTGTGAAATTACAGGTATCACCTTGTGCAGGTATCATCACACTAGCAACATAACATTGATACTTGATATTTCATCTAAAGCTACAGGTATCACTTGCAGGTATCAATACTTTGTCTGATACTATTTGCAGGTATCATCACACATCATTACATAAAAAATTGTAAATTTTTGGGAAATAAACAATAACATTAAACACACAGTAGAAATTTATGGGAAATACACAACAATATAACTTTAAACAAAAAAATACATGTGTGGGATTTGTGTGGGACTGATAGAAATGAATGTGGGGCAAAGAAAACAAAGTAATGTGTTCTAATTAAAACATCCGAGCAAAAGTATGAAATATGCACAAATCAGTACACACAGAACACACAGTAGAAATTTATGGTAAATGCACAAATCGGCATTTAAGATTTCGCTTACATAATGAAATACATGTTATCAAAAACAATTTAAGATATTATTACAGTGAAGAAAAAATGAAACTAGTGAAAAAAAACAAACCTTTTTAAGCGATGGACGAACAACAACTGGTTCAACTTTTTTCTTCTTCTTTTCATCTGACTTTTTGATGGAAGGCTTTGAAGTTGAACCTGTATCCTTCGGAACACTGGTCTCTCCCTCAATTTCTTCATCGACCGCATCAACTTGTTCCATTGAAATCGGAGAAGACGATGGAAGTTCTTGATTATCACGAGGAGTTTGGGTTAAACCTTTACTAAATGAAGGAGATTCCATTGGACAAAAATGGCGGAAAAACAAGGATGGGAACGCTGCAATTGAAGCGAAGAAGAAGAACAGAAAAATGGAGAGAAAGCGGAAAATTGGAGAAAAAGAAAAGAAGTTGCATAAAAAGGGGGACCGGTTTTGTGGGGTTCCCAATAAAATTCAAAAAGGTAACTACATGTTAATATAACCGGAAAAGGAAAAATATTAATTAACTGATTTATTGATTGATTTTAATGGGACTGTTACAAAAAAAATTGCATAGAAAAAGGAAGTGGACTTCTTATTTGATTAGGTATCAAAAAAGGATAGAAAATTTTAGAAAAAAGGGAATTTTAGTAATTAAATAAAACGGTTGGCAAAATTAGAGATTATGAGAAAATTAGTCGTGTATTTCTGTAAATTTACCTTTTATATAACATCATTTGATTTTATACGATATTTTAAGAAAATTTTTTTTAAAAAAATTTATGGTCTAAAACCATTATGTGGTTGAAAATCAATTTATTAAGAGTAAAAATAGAATTTTAACTTAAAGTTATTTCTAAATCAGGTAAGAAGATATTTTTTTTAGAACAGGCTAAAAAAATGAATGCGACATAAAATGAGATGAAAAAAATAATTTATTATTAAAAAGTTTAAATTAACTTTACAAAAATATTTATTTTTATAAGATCTTTATTTTAATACGTAAGAGATACGAAAAGATTATTTTTTATCATTTGAATTTCATTTCCTCGCTCCCCGAAGCCCGTCTCCGCCGTACACTCTTATCAAATCAAACAAAGTCTTCGTTGTCTTAGGATTTTTCTCTTATTTATCGTTCTTCCTTTTAAATATATATTTTTCATTTTAATTAAATATATATAAATATTATAATTTTAAAACATGTCATATTGAAAACTGAGATTAAATTTTTTAAAATAAATTATTTTTTAAATGGCCAAAAAATTAGAACAAATAAATTAAAAATGACAGAAATATTATAATATTTATGTGATTATAATTTTTTTAAAAATTTATGATTTTGAATAGTAATATTTTATGGCTGTCAAATTTATTGCTACGACGTACCACATAAATTCGTACCACATAAATTGAGGGAGAACATATTTTTATCACGTAGATCAGTTACAAAAGCTCGTGCTAATACGAGCTTAATATATGTTATTTTTAATTTAGAATTATGAGATGATGATTGAACTTTTTTATATGTTTTAAAATATTTATGTTGTTAATTATTATAACTTATAATTTATTTTATGTTATTTTTAGATAATATTTATTATTTATTTTGCTCTGATTTGTGTTGCACATACAAAATTTTGATAGTCAATCAAATTTTATTTATCTTTTAAAGATTTTAAATTGTTAATTATTGTGATTTGTAGTACTACATTTTACATAAAATTTAAATAATATATATTACTCTCTTTATCCCAATCTATGTAATACTGATAAAATTACAACAATCATTTAAATTTTTTATATCTTTTAACTTTTAAGATAATAATTATTATGATTTATTACATCTTTTACATCATTTGAAATAATATATGTTACTTGCTTCATTTTAATTTAAATTGCTAATTATTGTTATTTATAATACTTTTTTCTAAAATTACTAATTATTATAATTTATAATATTTTAATATATAACATATTTCAAATGATAAAAAATAAATAAAAATAAATACATTAATAATCAATTACCTGCTTTTTACCGCTCAAATAAAGAGTACAATCAAAAGCTGCTCAAATAAGTAATTAAGAATATTTATATTATCAACATGGATTGTGATGCCATGGTGGGACTGTTTCACTCTTAACTAGAGATCTCAGATTCGAGCCCTGGGAATGAAAAAAATCTTGTTGAGAGCGTCACCCCAAATAAGTCCTACAATGTGTGATCCGAATTTAGTTGGAGCTCCACAAACTTCGGACACCATATGGGAAATAAAAAAAAAACATTTGTATTAGTTATTTCCTGCTTCTTACAACAAAAAAATGATTTATATTTTCTATATATCCTGTCAATTTATAAATTATTTATGGGCAGTGGAACCAACACGTTTTATATAATCTTACTACCTACTCCAATCTGATCCATTCACCGGACAAAATTGTCAACCTCCAATTAATTACTTTCTCATAGTTCAAATATGACAGTTTTGTCTTATTTGGTGATCAATCTACTAGGCATAAAAATCATATACTAAAGAAATAAATTTAGTGAGTATGGACAAAGTCATATTTCCTGGTGGTGCTACTTCAATTCATTTTGATTTTCCTTACATGTGTATGAAAGAAAGTCTTCCTACTAATAATGAGTCACAACTCACAACGGAAAATTAAGTATCTTTTACTTTTTTTTAAAGATTAGTTCAATTATTTTTTTTTAAGTTCTCATATTGCATTTTTTGAAAGAATTTTTTACACAAATAGCAATTATTGGTGCAATATTTACAACTTTCATTTTATTTACAAAAATAGCAGCATATTTATCAAAATATACTTCAACTTTTTGCTGTCAATGCAATTAATGAACTGACGATTTTTTTTTATTCTCTTTTTGCTTTTTTTTAATTAATTTTCTGACAAAATCATTAATTGGAACTTGGACTTTGGTCCTTTTTGTTTAACTTTTTCTGACATGCATTTAATGCAAGTCTTCTCACCCTTTACTTACCTTTTAATCATATTTTTGTTCCATTTACAAGGTTCCAACCAAAAAAATTCCATTATTGAAGACCTTTGTAATTTTCGGCCAAAGTTTCAAGGTAAGTCCGATGTTTTTTTTTAAAAATCTTCTTCAATATAACCTTTGATATACCAACAACCCAGTATATTTCGGCTTGATTTTTGTGCTCTTGAATTTTTTTTTGTTTTATATGTAGTGTTTTTTAATTAGAAAAGGGAAGATTGCACACACACCTACAAGAAAAAGCTCAAGGTTTCAAATTAATGTTATTTCCGTTGATAGCACTCCTCATTCTACATCTAGACCAAGAATCTACTTAATGAGATTAAGTTGTCACAAAGTGAAGGTTTAAAGAAGGAAGGACTTGGTGCTGAGAAGGTATTATAGAAGTTTATGTATGTGGGTATTGAAACTATTTCAAAATTTTTTTTTGGTATGCACGATGGTTGTATTTTAACCTATCATTAATTTGGTTTTTAATGGTGAAATAGGCTAATATGTATGGTTGGACCATTGGGTTAAAATGTTGTTACTACTGCTTTGCAGTTTAGTGTTTCTGTTGGTTTGTATAATGGTGGAAGTTGAGATTATGCACTTGTTATCTCATTACGTGGTGAAATTAATTTGTGTTTTTTAGGACAATAGATGTTATGATTATTTTTTCTGTTTTATTAGTTCTTGAAATTCCCAGCGCTTTTTGTTTGGCAAAGAGTTTTGGAGTGTTAGTTAGGTCCCCTGTTGGTAGTTTACATCACAGTCATTACCATTAAAAGTCAACAATACCATCGCGCACACCGTAGCAGTCAACAAGACTTCAACAGAAAACGTTACCAACACTCACACCATGCCAGTCAACAAAACCTCAACAGAAACACTACCATCACATACACCATACATATTACCATTACATCGCTAGCCAGTGAACACATTCTTCACCACAACACAACATCAACAAGGTGCAGTTATTAATCTACCAACCACAAAAACACGCACACCATCCCGAATATCATCACCTTCATAACCTGCCAACAACGTTTTCATCTAACCACAAATTTTTGTCACAATTTTTCAGCATTTAAAAAAAACAAACTTATGAATTTAAAGTATACTTAATCAATTTGACGTAGTATTATATAATATCCCTTCAACCATATAATCTATGTAGTTACTTGTTCACGCATGCAAACATATATAACAGTCACTAACATTAACAGTCAGTATTACCATCACGCACACAACACAAACGGACGTCACTTACACCATGCCAGTCAGCAAACCAGGAACAGAGAAGGCACCATTATACACACCACTTATATTACCATTATACTCATAATTAGTAAACTGATTTTTCAACGCAAGTGAACATCAACATATATGAAGTGATTAATACAGGAACCACAAAAACACGCGCACCATCTCCGATATTATTAACTTCATAACCAATCAACAAACGTTTCACCTAACCTCTAATTCCTTAGCCTCACCAACAAAAACATTTACATGGCTGAAAACCTTGTTATATACTCAAACAATTTCCCTCCAAGAGGTACAATTTGATTATCATGACATTTTATCATATGTGCATGAAGTACAATAGGTTAATAATAACCTAGGACATGTAGGTTGTTGAAAAACACTTTCCCATTAAATCACATTAATTGCATAACTTTTTAAAGTGAACCAAAGTCAATTTAAAAAGGACATTTGATATACCATCAAACACTTTTTTCTTCCATTTGTCTTTTTTTTTAGGATCTCTTCTTTTATATCTCAATTTTTAATGAATTGTATAATAACATATGAAACTTATATATATATATATATATATATATATATATATATATATATATATATATATATATATATATATATATTTACATGGGCAATGAACCACACGCCTATGGTGTTCCAAATGGTAGTTCACGTCGACTGACCACACATTACCCATTGGTTATTTAATGTCAATGGTGATTAGTGGGTCATTTATTTTCTTTTCCCATTTTCTTACGTTCCCTAACACTATCATTTCAAATCAACCACATCACCAATCATTTCTTCAAAAACACTCTCTTTCCTACTTATGTAATTAATTTGCTACTTTAGTTGTAATAAAAAAAAAGTTGCTAGGGGCATGTAAATACTATTAATATTTTGTATATTTGTGCAAAATCCCCTTTTTGAAAATTAGATTATATGATTTGGATTAATATTTTAAGGTATATTTTTTAATCATATTTATATGAGGAGTAGTGAAACTTATATAGATATTTTATATTATTTTTAAAAATCTAAAATATGATGTATAAATGTTTAAAGTTTAGATTAAAAAAAATCACAATTTACATTCATTAGCTTATCAAGTCAAACAAATTGAAATAGAGGAAGTACATTATAATGATTTTAACAATATCATCTTTTGAAATTAATTTTTATTTCAATTTATGTGATATTAATAGATTTTTAAATATATTTTGTAAATTCTTTAGCTGTTAATTATTGTGATTTATACTATATTTTTATGTTATTTTTAAATAATGTATATTACTTACTTTTTTTCAAGTTACGTCGTACATATAAAATTTAGCGAGTTTATTTAGTGTTTAGATATTTTGAATTATTGATATGTTGTAAATTATAATACGTTTTATATAAATTTAATATAATGTATGTTATCTTTTTGTCTCAAATTTTCTAGCATTTTAATAAAATTTCAAGAACCATTCAAATTTTCTATAGATCTTTTAAATTTAAATTGGTAATTATTGTGACTTTTGGTATTTTTTACATGATTTCAAGTAATATACATGAACCTTTTTTGTTTATTTATATTATTTTTTTAAAAAAAAATACCCTTTTTTGACGCAAATATAACCATCGAAAGATATTAAAGTAATAATTTTATTTTATTTGTCTAGTTTAAGAAAAGACTTAATTCATCAATTTTGTGTTAGTTCCATCCTAATTCTAATATTTATATTACCTAAAATAATTGTTTAGAGTGATAAAGTAAAATCGTAGGTGAAGCAACTAAGAAAATGAATTATTTAATTTTATTTGTCCAATTTTAAAAAGAGACTTAATTAATCGATCATATATGTGTTTATTTTATCTCAATTCTAATATTTGTATCACTAATAATTGATTAAGGTGATATGGTAAAAATCACAGTTGAAAGAATGACTTATTAAAAATCACAGTTGAAGCAATTGAGGAAATAATTAATAGAAATGATAAACTAAAAATAAGTAGCTAAAGCAAACACATCAATCGGTAGTTGTTTGCCTAAGCAGACGATTGAAGCGGACACGTCAATCGGCAGTTGCCTGCTTAAGCAGACACGTTAATCGACAAGCAAGCATGTCGACCGAAACGTGCCTACTTATTCATACGTGTGTATATATATATATATGATGAAATAGATATCGCTAAATGAGTACTATATAGTATGTACTTCTATTTTATTTTAAACAGTTAAATTATTAAATTTTGTAATTTGTATAAGCACAGGATGTGATTAAATATTTATTACTCCTCTGTCCCCAATTTATAAGTGTGTATCTTACTTTTTTTTTAATTTATCCCTAAAAATGTATTCCTTTTTATATTTAATAAAAATTTCAATTCTGACATTCCACATGACAGATTTAACAACGCGTATACAATACATAATATGGTCAGTCATCGTATAATATAAGACAAGTTATATATGTTAATGACAAAATTAAAGGATAAAGTTTAGGTATAAAGGAAATGAAGTGATGTCATGTGAGTAGCGTATTTCTTTTTCAATTGAAGGTTTGTTAAATGTAACTTTCTTTAATGTGCTTCAAACTCCAAATAGCTAACCCTCACTTCTACATTACATTACAAGTCTTGAATTTGGACAACTTAGAAAAAGGCTTTCCAACTTGGGAATCTTTTTTGCATTCCATTATTCTTTGTTATGACTTGGAAGCCAAGTTACTTTCTCTCTCTTCTTATCCCTTACAATATTCGTGGTAAGTGTAATTAATTACTACTAAAAATATTATTTCTTCTGTTTCAATTTTTAATTAAACATAAATAATTATTGTTAGTAGTTTTAAAGTGTATGAAAAAATAAAACTAGAAAAAGATACATTAATAGGAAAAATCAATATATAACATGACTAAGGCAAAGGCATCATTTTTAAGATTTGGCTTGCACCTACAACTAGGACGACAAAAGTAAAGAGAAAGAAATATAAGATATAAATATTTTACGCAAAAACTAACGTCACAAAATATTCCCTAAAAAATCTAGTTATTAGAATTGTTTAAACTATTTATGATAGTATTGAATTGAAGTCGTCGTTAAATATATAAATACTTGTCTAGTTAAGCTCTTATTATTAAAATGACTTCTGAATTTACTAGTTTAAAAAGCTAATTTATATTTTACCCAATAAAGACCTAAATAAAATTATAACTGAAAAAATTCGTTTGAGAGCTAAATATTTTTGAATTATATACCATTCATTATACAGATACCCACCGTAAAAAGGTTTTCTATTTTAATTTTATTTTAGAGAAAGCTGACAAAGTCCCTCGATTTTTATTCTTTTTAAGGAAATTAAGAGACTCCATCAGTTTTTTACTGTAAAACTATAGTTAAAAAGTATAACAAAAACATTTCATAGAAGAACATGTATATAATTGTTCAATGTAATAGCAAGTACTTGAGATTGATTTCAAGTTGCTATATCTTTTAAAATCATTTCTGAAAAATCAATTATCAACTTTTTATTTAATAAAATCGAGAAAATCCATCGATATTTTTCATCAATCCATTACATAACTAAGTACGTCAATTTTAGATAAAAATCAAAATTTATCATCAATTTTAATCCTGGATTTTCAAACTATTTTTTCACTATCATCACCAAACATTATGATGGAGTGAATAATAAATATTCTTCCATCTTTAACCAAAAACATTGGAGTTCAAACAATGAGCGCGGATTTATGCTTGACCGGAATATTCTAATTGTAAAATAAATTTTCTGACACTAATTTGAATTAGTTAGAATGGTGATACAAAACACCAGATATAGAAATAAAATTATATCAAATAAGGTTACAAAGTGCACCAACAAAAAATTTCAAGCACTTCTAATCCTCATATGATAACAAGCCAGGAGCAAATAGACCTTTAACAATATACAAACTAAGCAAAAATAACTTAAAAGTTCTAGCATTAATTAGCTCTCTTTTTAATTAGTCCTTCAAACTATATGCAGAGTTGGTGCAATCAAAGCAATTTTCTTGCAGTTATGAGAGAGCCATTTAGAGTGCATGTAGCTAGCTTTTCTCCAAGGTGGAACATGTAGACCTTTCTCCTTAAGGGACTGTTTGGCTGCTGAACAAAGCAAAGAGATAATGCCATTGAGTTTCTCCTCAGTACCCACAAATATTGATGGAAGAGAATTTAAAAGCTCTTCATACTCTTGTGTTGGCCTTGCCAACTCAAACTGAGACCTAAAATCTATATCCACTATTAGTCTCACTCTTTCTGATCCATTGCTGATTTCTTTCATCATCACATCAATGTATTCATAATCAACTGTGAACTGAAATGCTTCAACACCCACAAAAACAAATTAAAAAAAAAATTAGCAAAAAGAAAATTAATTTGGTTGAATTTAAAATAATAATAAAAAATGAAATTGGGACATGATTCTTTTTGCTTTTTTCTCAATAAACACTAAAGTCAAGTTTTCACTCCAACTTTAAAAATTAAACACCTTTACAAAAAAAACAAGTATTTGAAATTGAACCTGAAAAAAAACATTTTTAAGTTGAAATTGTGTCTATAATACTTGTCAAATAAAATTTTCAATATTTCAGCATAACAATATTTTATGTTCTTGTACCTGAAGGACTTCCAGAAGAGGTAATCCAAGAAGTTTTACAAAGAGAAGCTTCATAGTCATCCATTCTCAATTTATTCACAATCCATAGTCTCATCTTTTTAGGATCCATATTGTTAACCATGTTTCTCCAATAAAACAAAATTTTCCCAAGAATCTCTCTTTCAGCATCACTAACATTCTCAAGAATATCCTACAAAATAAAATTGGGATTTTGGATAAAGATAAAAAGAACAAGTCAACATTATTAGATGAAGTCAAAAATATGTACCTTTAAGGAAATATAGGTAGTAGGATTATTATGATCAACAAGTTCATCAACTTGAAAAGTTTCACAATCCAATTCAATAAAATCCCTCACCATTTGGGACAGCTCATCTTCTTCAAGTTCACAAATACCCATCATTTCTTTCTCTTTTTTGTTGCTTCTAATGTTGAGTTTTTTCATATCATATACAAAGAGAGAGAGAGAGAGAGGAGGAAAATTAAAAAGGAGGAAAACTTGTTCTCTTTCTTTTATAGCTAAATAAATGTTTGGTTGGAAGGGTATGTATTTATTTATATTTATATTACATAAAAAGAGGAAATCTTAAGGATTAATTGCTATGAGATACATTATGTCATCAACAGAATATACATACATGTCCACATCATATACTCATCAATGGAGTGTTGGAGATTAGCATAGGCCATACGTAATTATTAATAGCTTTTTAGGTCATTTCCTCTCTGTTTCTTGCTTGACTTTTTAGGAACTTGACTCTTGACCCATAAAAAAAAAGTTGTTAACTAATTTAATTCCTGTTAAAATGAAAATAAAAGAGGTAAAAGGCTTAAAATGTTCTCGAACTATTAAAAATAATATAAAATATCTTATATTTATTTATTGGGTTTAAAATACATCTGTCATTCACCTTTGTGTTTAAAAATACTCTCATTAACCTTTTTGGCTCACTTATACCCTTAAAACTAACAAACCTCACTTTTTCTTTTTCTTTTTCAATATTTATTATGTTTCAATTTTTAAAAAGTAAAATAAATCCTCATCTCTATTAAATTTTTTCCATAATTCATCCAAAATCAAAATAATGTATCTCTTTAAGGATCAAAGTGATTTTTTAAAAAAGTGATCAAAATGAATGTTTAAAAAGAGAAGATTGCTAGTTTCAAGGGTATAAGTGAGCAAAAAATATGAATGAAGGACATTTTTAAACTCAAAGATGAATGATAAGGATATTTAGACCCAATAGGTGGATGTAGGACATTTTTGCATAATTTTCAATAGTTCAAGGACATTTTTTATCTTTTCCGATCCAATTAATATATTATGTTAGTTCTAATAACACATTTGGTCGCTTAATTATTAAGAAATTTTAA
Source organism: Solanum rostratum (assembly GCA_029948455.1). Classification (NCBI taxonomy): domain Eukaryota; kingdom Viridiplantae; phylum Streptophyta; class Magnoliopsida; order Solanales; family Solanaceae; genus Solanum; species Solanum rostratum. Next base: position 56,420,580 of record CM057047.1, on the reverse strand, counting down.
TTTTAATTCTTGTGATATTTGATTACGTGTATCTAACCTTCAATTATTGAAATGTGTACTAATTCCCTTTGCACTAGTAAATAATCAAAATTATTAGCCATTTTACTATTTAGTTACTCATGTATTATATTAAGTTTGTATCACTATTATATTTGAAGATAATATACTTCTAGAAGTAGTCTAAATATAAAAATTTCTTCATAAAGGGACATTTTGGGTGTGTTCAATATGTACAAAAACAATTTTCTCTACGAAAAACATAAATTAACATCCAAGTAAGCAAAATCTAGTTCATTTATTAATCAATTAACAAATAAATAACGCGAAATAAACAACTACCTTTTATTTTTATAAAATAAATAATTAATCAGAAGTGTGAAAATAGAAAATAAATGACATTAGTATCAAAATATCTGCAAATACAAAAAAGTCTGAAAATGCTAAGACAATTATCTAAAAGGAAACACAACAGGAGAACATAAAGAATCTTTAGAATCCAGTGTTCTCAAAAAGAAAACAACCAAGGATGGTAAAATTAAACTTAATTTGCCTAATCTATTTGAATTTGGATGGATTAATAATTCGCCTCTTTATCAGCTTAATTCGTCTCAACCTATTTGAAATACAATTTATTAAGTTGAATTATCTATTGTGTATTATATGTGCAGTGTTGAGTCAGCATATCCGGTTAGAAGTTAGTCATAATTTGTTGATAGATTGTTACAATTAGTTAGATTTAGTGTTGAGTTGTCATTTGGATGTCACACTAATAGTGTGACTCAAGTAGGTGATCTTTGTATATATATATTCTTCTTCTTTCAATGAATGAATTAGCTTGTTCATTTTAGAAATCACATCTTTGTTTCAACCTTCAAGCTCTTCTCATTGAAAGGAGATTGAATCTTTAATTTCATCAATAGTGGTCTACTCATAGTTTTATTATGGTATCAGAGCCTACTGATCCTGCTCTTCTTTCTCTGCATTAACATATTTTCTTTCTTCTTTTTAATAAGTCTACACTGCTGCATATCTTCACTCTATAACTTCACCCTACATGGCCATGGATACTCCAACTGTAACCTTTACAACTAGTACAACTGTCACGCCCCGGGAGGGTACCCTAGGCGTGGCCGGCACCCAGAGACTATTGCTAGTCCCTAGGCGATCTCAGGACAGTCATTCAACATCAACATAACGGAATAACGAAAGTAGTGTAGGGGCTACCTCAAATAAAAGGGGCCAATGGCCAACATCAGAAGAAGTAAGTATAAGTACTACTCAATTCATAAGGGAAAAACATCAACGTCAAACCTCGGCTCATGTCTACGAAGCCTCTAACCTGACTCGACTGTTTAAGATGGTACCATGACAGGCCATGGCTACCCAACTCAATAAATAACGAAAGTAACAATAAAAGGGTCTCCTCCGGATAACAAGGAGGCTCACCAATGACCGAACTCGAAATCTCTGACCTCAACAATGCGTCTGCTGAAGTCCTCTAACTCCTGTATCTGCATCATGAAACGATGCAGTACCGAGTGGTGTCAGTACGTGGAATGTGCGGTATGTAAGATAGCTGAATACAACAATATAAGTGCAACAATATAGGGATAACATCAAATCAACATCATACTCCAGCAGAATATTTAAGCGTCTATCTAAGGCAAGAAGTTAGAGTAGACAAATGACTCCTCAACATCTCATCCCAACATCATCAATACATCTGACTCATCTCAGGGAAACTCGACTCAGCTCGACTCGACTCAACTCAGGGAACTCAACTCAACTCGACTCAACTCAACTCAGGGAACTCAAGTCAACTCGACTCAGGAAACTCAACTCAACTCGACTTAACTCAACTCAACTCGAAGGACTCATGCCCGTTTAAGACAAGGTTAAAGAGTAGACAATAAAACATCAACATCCATCAAGACTTATACTATCATATCAACATCAGAGTTCTATCAAAAGAAACCTAACTGGGAGTTTCTCTAACCGATAACCATCGCCTATAAGCCAGTGATGATACAACAAAGCGATGTCGTTACCACATCCATCCAATACCTTGCCTGGGGTCAAGGACATCAACCTCAGTGGATCCACAAGAAAAACCTCAGTCCTCTTTTGGGACAAGATAGGAGCCATCCGCATTGCAGTTCAATCCTCTCTTCCTACGCGGGCCACGTAGTTAACGGTTTCAAGTGGGACTCACTCTCACCCATTTCTGTGCTCAATACTCCTCCTAGAACTCGACATGCTCATAAAACATCAACCTCATCAGTCCCATAAGGACATAATACATTATCATCAGTCCCATAGGGACATAATATAATACCTCAACATCACCATCATAGACTCAAAATACTCTTTTAGGATTTAGTTTCAAGTTTTAAGACATCATGAATCATCTTTCTCATCAACATCATCATCAAGACTCTTTTCAAATATGAAACACAACATCACCACCATCATCCTCATTAAGGCTCTAGACTCATCCCCTAGTTCATTCTTATACTTTTTAATAAAATATTCATAGGGTTTTGTGAAAAACACTCATGAAAATGAATTATTCGATAAATCAAGTTAATGATGATCATCAATTCGTGTAAAATATATGCATTAAGTAAAACTCAGTATAATGCTCAACAATCTTCAAAATCAATCTCATTTTATTCAACAAACGACTCAATTTACTCAAAAGGGCACATGGGAGAACAATACCGTGCTTTAAGTTTGCTTTACATACCTGGGATGATTGCTAACAACAATTTCTTGGACAATCTCCTCTTGGATTCCTCAATCTCAACTCCCCTCAAGCCCTCGCTTAGTGACTTTTCTAGAAAGAACATTTTTGGATGGGTTTTTGGAACCCTTTTCTCAGGAAAACAACCTATATTCATCGTATGTGAAGTTTAGAAAGTATAGGAATGGACAAATATGCCCCTCAAAGTTTTAATGAAATGTTTCCCGGCTTGAAATAACACAGTCCGCGACACAAACCTGTTGCGGACAGTGCAATTTTGGAAAACTAAACTTCATCAAAAAATCACAGAAAAACATAAGTGTGGCTCTGCGATAGGTCCGTGACGCGGCCCTGTCGTGAAGACACACTATTTTTCGTTTTAGAACGAAAAATTATCTTTTGACTCGGTCGCTCTAAAAATTGACTGAGACCCTTCTCCCACTCAATTTTTCGTGTTGATTACGAATCCGCTCTCGGATTTTCAATCCTAACATCGGAAGACGCTTTTTGCGCATACCTCTTCCCTAGGGGTATTTTGATAATTTACCGGGCGTTACAACAACTAATGATGCAAGTGATCCTCTATACATTCATCCCTCCGACAATCCTAGTCTCACTTTAACTCCTGTTCTATTTGATGGCACTGGTTATTATTCATGAAAGAGAAGTGTTCTGAGATCACTATTAGTGAAGAACAAATTAGTGTTTGTTACTGGTGAATACACAAAGCCTGATGCATGATCTACAAAGCTCCGTTAATAGGAAAGGTGCAATGATATGGTTACTTCATGGATTTTAAACTCCCTTTCTAGAGACATTGCAGATAGTGTTGAATATGTGAGTAATTCAGCAGAACTTTGGAAGGAATTATGATCGATGTGATCAAACTAATAGAGCCAAATCATACCAAATTCAAAAGGAAATTAATAATTTGAGTCAGGGTGTATTGGATATCACTGATTACTACACTAGGATGAAGAAATTGTGGGAAGAACTAAGTACTTTGGCGGCTAATCACACATGCAATTATCAATATACCTGTGGTGCTAAGGATCTTATGTATAAAGCTAAACAAGACAGGCATTTAATTCAGTTTCTTATGGGACTAAATGAGGCCTATACAATGATCAGAGGAAGCATTCTCATGATGAATCCCCTACAAAAGGGACAAGCATTTACACTTCTTGTGCAGGAGGAAAAACAAAGAGAACTCAAGCCATATAACCAAATGTTCACTGAGGACCAAAGATATCCGAGCAATATGATTAATTGTTGGACGTGCTACAACACTTCAATAGTTCTGACACACATAATGATACTCAAACTAGTGGAGCTGCTAACTTTGCAGGTACCATTGCTTGTACTTCTTCTATGAACTTTGATAAACTATTTTGCAGATGTTTCAAAGAAAAGGTTGACCTATGAATCCTAGAATCAAGAGTATCCCACCACATGACCTTTGACAGAAAACATCTTAGTAACATTCTTTCATTACCCTATCTCAATGAAGTTATCTCAAATTTTTGTGATGGCTATATCCACAACTCTGCCATCACGCCACCAGATTACTCATTCAATGCCCATCTAGAGAGTTGGATTAAGCTGATTTCACATGTTAAATTTATTTTATCGATTCTATTTTAAATAATCAACAATAAAATTCAAATGTTCCTCCTATGATCCCTAGCTTAAGGGAGGAAATTTGAACACGAGAATTGTAATTTATCGACCCAGTGTATATCCTAATACACAAATTTGTCTCGTGACACCCTTAGGCATATATTATGTGCCTAAGGGTGGGTATATATATTTCGCAAAAAAAATAATTCAGATCATCAATATACAGAAGTCGTTGGAGTTAAGTTGACAAAAATAAAACATAGGTGGTTAAAACATACACTTTAGTTTCCTAATTTTGTGAACCTCATTCATTATACGAAGAAGGACTTAAAATGCCCTCCAACTATTGAAAATAGTACAAAAATACCTTTCATCCACCTATTGGGCCTAAAATACCCCTGTCATCTACCTTTGGGCCCAAAAATGTCTTTCATTCACCTTTTTGGCTCACTTATATCCTTGAAACTAACAACCCTTTTTTTTCTTTTTAAAATATTTATTATATTTCATTTTCTTATGAAATAAAGTAAACTCACATACTCAATTCTTTTTTTTTTTACAAAAAAAAACTTATATATATATATATATTTTTATTTTTAAAGTTTGTTTTGGGGTTATAAAGAAAGATATTATTTTCATTTGGACAAAATATGTGAAAAATATGATTAAAAAAAATAAACTAGTAGTTTTACCGCAGTTTTTTTTTTTAAAAAAAATGGGGCTATGAAGAAGGTATATTTTTTTGGATTTAATAAATTATGGAAAAAAAATCTTTAAAAAGACTCTCTTAAAAAATATAAAGGTACAACAATACATATTTTGAATTTTTTTTAAGAAAATTCGCACATACTTGTATTTTATATAGACAAAATAATTAACATTTTAACGATCAAAGCAATTTATTAAAACCGATTTAGCTTTTTAATTTTTTTTTATTTAATCAAATTTGAATAGTTTTTTCACTATTTTTAATATAACACTAAGAAAAAATTATTCTTTGGATAAATTAAAAACTTATTTTTTTATTAACTTTACGTAATTTAAAAGAATTTTTTTTTAGAAAGCTAAATCGATTAATTATTTTAATAAATAATTTTGATCACTTTTTAAAAGAATTATTTTAATCCTTAAAGAGATGTATTATTTCAGTTTGAATAAATTATGAATTTTTTTTAATAGAGATGAATATTTATTTTATTCCATGAAAAAATAAAATATAATAAATATTTAAAAAGAAAAAAAAAGATAAATAAGGATATAAGTAAGTAAAAAAGGTAAGGAATGACATTTTGGACTTAAAAGACAAATAATAGGGCATTTCAAATCAAGAGGCGAACAAAAGATATTTTTAGATCTTTTTAATAGTTCAAAGGGTATTTAGGCTTTTTCCGTTCATTATATTTGGGTTTCCACCGTACTGCCGCTGCCAAGGGGAAAAAGCTCGTGAAAATTTTGTAGGAAATGGAAAGGGGATGAGTGTTTCGGGGAGCTGTTGGAGTGGGTGGGATGGTAAGATTTCGTATTTGTATTCTCATAAAAATTGAGATCTTGCCAATACCGCCCATTCTTGTGGCTTCTGATCATTTCTCTCTTTCCTTTTTCCTAGTTGTTGAATCAGTTGCGTAATGGATTTCTTGGTAAGATATCCGAGCTCTAAATCCTGTTGAATTTTGTTATTTTGTGCAGTTATGGAGATATTACTTGTGGTGATTGATTGATAGGAGTTTTTCCTGTGAAGAATCTACATATCCAGTTTAAACAATGTCAAATTTGATAGGCTATGAATATTTGCTGAAAAAAAGACGAGAATCTGTATGCTCAGCTTATAGATTGTGTTTTAGATCTAGTTTTATTTGAGAATTTTGAATGAACTGACCAACTGGACGATCTTCAACAAACATAGGGAGCTAATTGTGCTTAAATTAAGAAAAGGTACTACAATGTAAATAATAAAACTCACATCCAGCAGATTTACAAGTGAGAGGTAGCATAGGTAGCTGTGGAATTAGCTTTCTTTTTCTTTCTGTATAGTTGCTAAATCAGTTGCACATAATGGGTTTCTTGGTATAACTTATGAGCTCTCAGTCGTGTTGAAATTCTCGTTATGTGATGAGTTGGTGATTGGTCGGGTAGGGTCACTTGTGACATGTTTTTACGTGCAAGGGTTCTACATTTCTAGCTTGAGTAATGTAAATTTTGGACCTAAACTTTTGGTAGGATATGAATCTCTTCTGAAAAGAGATGGTGTAGTCATATGCTGAGCTTACAATCTGTTGTGATCTGGTTTTATTAGACAAAGTTTGCATGAACTGAACAAAAAATTATTAACCTTAATGTTAATTGTTCTCTTATCTTCATTGTGCATAATTTTATGTCAACAAGAGGGTAAGCTTACAATCATCCTTGTCGTGATCACAAAATGAGTGCAGCATATGTTGTAGTTGATCAATCCTCAGCATACAGAAGGAGTTGATTTTGCTTAAATTGAGATAAGGGACCAAAATGCATTTAATTAAACTCACGCCATGTTTTCAAATGAATCTCAAGTCATACCATCTCATCATATCATTGGCTATGATTGTGAGTTGTGACCCTTCTTCGGCGCCAGAAGGATTTGACTATGAATTCTATAATCACAATAACATCAACTCTAAGTTTTATTGCTTCTCCTTTAATGGCTCTGCATTTAGTTGCTTTTGGAACATGTTGGAAAGAAAAAGATTGGATCTTGCTGAATGTATATGATAAAATTCTCTGTCAATTGATCAAGTAGTATCTCTTGAATTGTCTACTTTGTATCGATTTTCTTATACTAGTCTTTGTATTATAGCATTTTGGCCTATCTGTATGATTTTCATTTTGGGAAGTCTTGATATATGATTAGGCTAACAGGGCGGTTGGCAATATGTGGGGATTGACATGTCCTCACTAAAGAACTGGAGTACCTGAATATTGAGTTTATATATATTTTTATCTTTGCTTGATGATAAGTTGTTCTATTCCTGTAGATAACGGAAGTTGAAATTAACCTTGTTAATTTGGTCTACTTGTACTTTGTTTTTGGGGTAATTAATGATCGTTGCACTTAGTTAATGAGGTGCTCCATATATAATTGGCAGGTTTGCAGACAACTAGTCTATGCCTCTCTGTCCTATTATGTTCCAGAGTTTAGTTACATTTAGAGCTCTCTTTGGCAGCTGAAGCCACTGATCTTTGGTAGCATTACTTATTTCTCCTCCCTCCACCTTGAATTTATTGAACTTAAAACTTTTTCTGATTTGTGCCGCCCTCATAAAAATATAATATGTTAATGTTGCAGGCATACACTTGCACTGTCAATGCAAGTGCATGTTGTATCTGATGCTCAATCATGGCTGTACTGTTTTCATGTTATTTGCAATAATTGGTCTTCAACTTTAAGCACTTCTCTTGTTATAGGATATGTATCTTTTTACTGGTTTTATGTCAAGTGCTGCAACAATGTAATCCTGTATTTCACGAGGCTAGTGATTTACTTAAAAAATTTACCCATCCAATGAAGTTCTTTTATAGATAACTTTCTTTGAACGGCTAAAATTGTTTACTTCAAGAATCACACTAACCGAGACATCCTCTTCGTTTCTCATGATCAGGATATTCTTTTATCTAATTTAATTTGACAGGTAAGGCAAGTTCTCTTTGAAGTCCCTTGGTGGACCAGAGCTTATGGAGAAGGTATAATGCAACTGAGAAATGCAGAACCAAGAACATCTAAAGTTCTTACTAGAGTTTCTTTTTGTTCTCTTGGAAACCATCAACATAATCTCCACCGGTCTATTTCTTCTGAAATCTGATTGGAGTCTCAGAACCACTGATCCTCATCTTTCACTGTTTCTTGTTTATTGTTGTGACCCTTTCTCTGATGTGAATAATAATGACCTTGTACTATAGGTACACAGTTAATTCAAAAGGGATATACCTAGAAGATGAGATTGAAGAGCTCGGTTTTGAGAGGGTCCGAGCGAGGATTTCATCTTTAATCTTGGGCTAGGTGATTCTAACTCGCATATGAGATTATATCTTGAATCTAACTTATGGTCGCTCATTTGAACATGCAATCTTAGGTGGAAATTAGGGATTTTTGGATTTTGATCTAGAATTGCCTAAATCTAAATTTAAATGTCCAAATGGATTTGAAATAGAAATCTAAGATTTGAACTCTTGGAGTTATGTGTAACCTGAGTTCGACCATAAAGAACTAGGTTGACTTTGACTTAGACCCAACCTATGATTTTGAAAATGGTTCTTTAAGACCAATTTGAGCCCGTTAGACATGATTTTGAACAAACAAGGCCATTGGAGTGTGTGTGAGCAATTGAGTATTTCAAGAGAAATGAATTTTTGTTTTTTAATAGAAAGTGAAAATTTAATCTTACATTACTTATTTTTCATCAAAAAACATATTTTGTTTGTTGCTTACGTTTATTTCAAAAACATAGTGCGTAATGTTGTTGTTGTTTGTTTGTTGCTTATATACATTTTGTAGAAATTAGTGTGCTTTTAGTTTGTTAAAGTAGTTAATCAGTTAGTCATAATTACCAAGTTGTTAGTTAGTTGGAGTAGTTAGTTGAAGTTAGTTAGAGTTTGTGTGTATATATATATGCATTGTACTCAACTTAAATTTTTCTTGAGGCAGTTAATTCCAGTTCTACTCCTTCACTTTCTCCTCGCTTCTTTGCTATTCCCTCTGCGTCATCAAAGGATGAGCAACCATTGATGCTAGGTCGAGAATTCAGCATGGTATCAGAGCTAGGCCACTTGATATGAGGCCTAACTGTTCCTAAGTATAGAAGCTTATATTTGTGAGAAGAATCCAAAAGGAGGAGCTGCCAATTGATAGATCCAGATTAGAAGTTTCAGCTGTTTCGATCAAAGAAAAGGAAAAGGATGGAAGCAAGAATGAATCAACAACCAAATTCATCTTCTCAATCGAATTCTTCACAGCCTGAGAAATTCACAAACATTCATCCTAGAAGCCCTTTGTATCTTCACCCATCGGATACTCCAGGTAGCATTCTGATTTCACAACAATTGACTGGCATTGAAAATTACACTGGTTGGAGTAATTCCATGAGAGTTGCATTGTTAGCTAAGAACGAAATAGCATTCATAGATAGAATATGTAGAAAGGAACAATAGAAAGGAGATCTGGTGCATGAGTGGGAAAGGTGTAATGATTTTGTTTTGACTTAGATTACCAATTCTATTTCGAAAAAGTTAAAAAATGGGTTAATGTTCTCAACTAATGCTCATAGTGTTTAGAAGGATTTGAAGGAACGTTTTGATAAAAGGAACCTAACTAGGATATATCAGTTGCATAGAGAAATATGTACCATGAGCCAAGAAGCCTTTACGGTTTTTGAATACTATTCCAAATTGAGAAATTTGTGGGATGAACATGCCTCATTAGTACCACTCCCAGCTTGTGAGTGTGATAAGTACAAGGAGTATGCCGATCACATGGAAAACCAAAAACTCGTACCCTTTTTTATGGGCTTAAATGAAACATTTGCCCAATCCAAAAGTCAGATATTGATGACAGTTTCTAATCCTAGCTTAAATCAGGCCTACAACATGATCATGCAAGATGAGAGTCAGAGAGTCCAATCTAACATGATTTCTGTTTCAGTTCTGCCACTTCAACAATTAGACATCAATGATTCTACAACACTGGCATCTATTCAGTTCAACAAGTTCAAAAAACCAGGGAATTGTGTTGCGAACACTGTCACTTAAGAAACCATACCATAAAGAACTGCTACAAGATTATAGGATATCCAGCTGATCATAAGTATGGGAAGAAAATTGGTATGGACAAAGGTGATAGAAAGTCACATTATGAAAACGAAAAGCAAAGATTTGGAGGAGATAGATCACAAAAATTTGCTGGAAATAGGAAGCAACAAGCATACAATGCATATATTAAGGATAAGGTTGAAAATGGAAGAAGTGAGACATAACAGAATTGTCAACACAATGTGAATCATCTGGAGAGAAACTTGGATATTGGAAGTAGCTCATCTACAACAATGCTTATACCTACCTTTACACCTGATCAATATCAGCACATCATGAAGATACTAGATAATGACACTGCATTACAAGGGAATATGGCAAACATGGCAGGTATGAATCAAAATTCTGCAACCTCCTTAAGTTCAAGGAAATTTTCTGCAGGTTTAGATACATCTTCTTGGGTTGACACTGGAGCTACTAATCGCATCGTCTATATCTGAAATCTTTACTTAACTTCACCCCTATACCCTCATGCTTTAACAAAGTTTATCTTCCAAATGGCCAAACAACTGAAGTTCAACACATTGGTACAATAAAGCTTTTTGATAACTGTATTCTTCACAATGTGCTCCATTTACCTCATTTTGAATACAACCTCTTATCAATTTCTAAACTTATCAAAGAGCTTCATTGTAGTGTTTCTTTCTATGCTCATTTTTGCCTCTTTCAGGACCTCTACACTGGTTGGATGATGGGGATCAGTAAGGAAAAGGAAGGCCTATATCTACTCCTAACTACCAAGCAGCCATCACCTGTCAAGGATCCTATTACTTCCTCACTTTGTTCCACCTCTACTAAAGCTCCTCAGCGCAGTTCCATATCACTTCAAGATGAGTCTTCACTCTGGCATCTTATACTTGGACATGCACCAATAGCTGTTCTTCAGAAAATCTAGTCCATCAACACTTCATTTAGTGATAAAGAGTCCAAATTCTGTCCTATATGTCCTCTTCCTAGACAGACTAGATTTCCTTTTCCTAGCATTCATACAAAGTCTAATGTACCTTTTGAACTTTTACATATGGATGTTTGGGGACCATACAAACAATGTACTTACAATGGATATAGATATTTCCTCACTATTATTGATGACTATTCCAGGATGACTAGGATTTTACTTGTTAAAATTGAGAAGTGATGTTATTGTTCACATTACTTCCTTTATCAATCGTGTAAAAAATTAGTTCTCATCCTCCATCAAACTATTTGACAATGGTTTGGAATTCCTTAATGCTCAATGTAATTCCTTTTTTGACTCTCTTGGTATCATTCACCAAAGTTTATGTGTACACACTCCACAACAAAATGGCATTGCTGAGAGAAAACAGAGACACCTACTTGAAATGGCTAGAGCCCTTAGGTTCCAGGCTCACATACCATTAAAATTCTGGGGAAAATGTGTGCTCACTTCAGCATACCTCATTAATAGGCTTCCATCTACTGTTTTATCCAACAAATCACCCTATAGAATGTTCTATGGTCACTATCCTAGTCTAACTCACATTAAGGTCTTTGGTTGTTTCTGCTATGCTGCCAAGCCTAATTCTCATGACAAGTTCTCTCCTAAGGCTACACCTTCTATCTTTATGAGATACTCAGACACCAAAAAGGCTTCGAATTATGTGGCATATCCTCAAGAACATTCTTTGTTAGTAAAGATGTTGCATTTAAGGTACACATCTTTCCTTTTCAGCATCCCAGATCAACTTTATGAACCTTCGCCCACACAGCATTTCTCAAGTTCCTACATCATCTACTTCTACACCTCATACTAAGCCTGGCAACGGATCGGACCAGAGGAAAACGGATCGATTTTATCAAAACTGGTACTGGTTCTGTCAACCCCTTAAAAATCTAAAACCGGGTCTACTAGATTTTTAAGAGGGTTCCGGCCCGGTCCTATCGTTACCGAGTTGGAATCAGATCGGAACAATGCCCGAACCGAAACCTTACCGATTTTTTTTAATGTTAAGTTATTAACTTGTATTATATATATATTATTGAAATATTCATTATATTATTACTAATACAAAGTTATAAAATAATAAAAACTTTAAACTTTCAATTTTTTAAAAGAAAACCCATGTATTTATTCAAAATTTCAAATAAATAAAATTGTACAATTATAAATAATAAAAAGAATTAGAGTACCCAATCTACACAGCCACCTTCTAGGAAGAGTTTTGTTTGAACTAGGTCTCTAACATTATATTAATATCTGTAATTGTAACGTACGAACATATTTTGTCGTGAACTATCTATCATTGCTCGGGAAAGATTTTCTAGAAGTTGCATTTGTCACTGTTCCTCCATTGATTCCATGTCATCATCACTATTCTCTCCAAGTATTTCATCAATTTCATCTTCCACTTACGGGGATAATTTTGGCAATCCAAAACTCCTTCTTTCGGCATTGACCCAATCCCTAAACAACACCAATATTTCTAAACTATCCTTTACCAGTGAGTATCAATGATCTCCAATTTGATATCTCGCCGCACTAAAAGCTTGTTCTGAAGCTACCGATGACGCTTGAATTGCTAGCACATCTCGAACAACCCTAACAAGTTTCGAAAATTGTTCTCCACGATTCTTCCACCACAACAATAATTGAGGTTCTCCATTCTCGTCCCTAATCTTTCAAGTCCCTAGTTAATATATTCAATAAAATCATTATTACTAGACGTTTCAAGAACAAGATAATCATCCATCATATTATCTAAATCATTTTTCTATGTTTACGAGGTGGAGGTGCAACTGGTGGAGCATTTCTTTCTATGGCTCTATATGTATCATATAATTTTTTTGCTTTTGGTATTATACTACTTTACAATCTTCAAGACTAAGAGATTTATCACGTTTAGTTTCTAAATTAGCATAAATTTTTTCAACTATTTTTTCAACACCTTTTAATTTGTAAAAAGGATTAAACAAAGTAGCAGTCAAATAAATTTGAGGAATAGGAAAATAATATTTTTTGAATTTTTCAATCATAAACTATATTGCTTCTCTAAACTATCTTTTCTTTTATATTTTGTAAATTGGGATGAAATATCACAAATATTTACTAAAACAGAAGAAATAGTAGGATAATATTGATCAGAAATAACATTTATAGCAATATAAAAAACTCTTAGAAATTCAATAAGATCTATTGTCTCTTCCCAATCTTCTTTACGAAGTCTTAAATTAGTATCCAAATTATGAGCACTAAAAACCTTTTGTATCGGATCTTGATAAACATAAGCTACTTCAAGCATTTCAAATAAAGAATTCCACCCCGTGGAAACTTCTCTTGGAACTTTTCTATATTCAAGTTTATCTTCTTTACAACAATTTTTAAATTCTGTAAGTCTAGATTTTATTTTAGATTTAAAAATCCAATTACAAGCAAGTCTAATTTTTTCACAAGAGTTTCCAAAATTAAGAACACCATCTTTTACTATCAAATTATAAATATGTGTTGCATATTTAATATGAAAAGCATCGTCATCAATTGGACAAATTCTCTATCTTAAAAAATCATTTGCTTTCAAATTATTAGAAGCGTTGTCTAAAGTGCAACTCATTATTTTATCACATAATTCAAAATAGAACTTATAGTTGAGGCTATAATAACCAATTTTAGTCTCTTCAACATATTTGTAACTTATTATTCTTTTTTGCATATTCCAATCGTGATCAATCTAATGAACAGTAACAATATAATAATCTTTACCATTAATACTACAACCCATATCAGACTTAATAGAAAATTTACTGTCAAAATAAGCAAAGAAGCAACGAAGATAATGGCAATGTTCAGCTTGATATTGAAAAATAGCATTTTGAATTGTATTCCTTGAAAAACCTTCAAAAGATGGGTTACATAATTCTCGAATATAATGAATAAAATCGGGATGCGAAGAAAAACTATAAGGCAAACCACAAACAGTAGTCATTTTTGCTAATTCTTCAAGATCTTTTTCTTTATCATATGTGCGGGGTTTGCTTGGACCAACTAGATTAGACAAATTTAAAACACTTTCAAGCATATTTGAACCTCCTACAGATTCTTCAATTATTGGTTCGCCTCTTTTTTTAGCCCTATTCACAACTTCTAGACGGGCAAATTTTGGATTACATTTTCTCAAATGTGTAGTTAGTTGTCCCGTCCCTCCATGCGACCTAGTAGTCAAATGATTCATTATTTTTTACATTTTGTAAATTGAACAGTAGTTTTTTCCTTATTTTGTACTAAAAATTGCCAAACTAAAGATATTTTAGGACGTTCGGCATTAATAGTTTTAGTAAATGTAGGTGGGGGGGGGGGGGGGGGGGGACATCATCTTGTTGGGAGGGTAATCCCGTTGTGGGACTAGTTGGGGTGTCATCTTCTTCATAATTTTCTGTTTCTACTTCTTCATCCAAATCTTCCTCAAAATTAAAACATCTATTTAGCGTTTCATGATCTATTTGATTTTGAAAATTAATTTCTATAACATTAGGACGTGACATAAAAGAAGTTTCATCGACATGAGTAAAATCATCAGTATTAATTCTAAATCTAGGTGGCAATTTTCTATTAGAACTACTTCCACCTCTATTTTTTCGGACATGGTCTTCTTCCAAGATTTTTTTGTGAATCTATATTTAAAATAATAAAAATAATTAAAAACAAACAAGATGAATATAAAAATAAGTAATTTAGTAAATAAATAAATAACAAGAATAAAGTTGGAACAATTATACCAAACGTCTGCGTAAAAGCAGACGTATAACCAAAAGTTGAAATTGAGAGATGCCAATTGAAGCTTGCCAATTACTTAAAAAAAAACCTCCAAACAACACTAATCAATATCATAAAAGTAAAATTTATAATGAATGACGAAAATGAGTTACATTTATAGTGTTTGGGAGGTAATAGGATAGGAATGTAAAGGGGGTAATGGGAGGCCACATAGCCGTTAGTGCCCCCCTCCCCCCCCCCCCCCCCCAAAAAAAAACGTTCACAATGTGGGTTGAATGCCTATATAACCGTTGGGAAAAATGGGACCATTGAACTGATCTGGGACCGAGTTTACCGGAACCGATTCCACCGGTAAAACATTCCCATCCATTTCGGTACCATATATTATCGGTTCCTTACTAATTCAACCAGAACCGGATCAGATTGGACTGGGAATCAGACTGAAACTGGATCTGATCGAACCAGGAACCTGATCGGAACCGATTTGGACCGGAGAAAAACTGGTCCCCTGCCACCCTTACCTCCCACTAATACTCTCACTGCACCATTACTTACACATGATACTTCTACATCATCTACTAATGTTCCACCTCTTACTTTTAGAAGATTCTTTAGAACTATTAAACCTCTCATCTGGCACACTGACTATGTTACCAAATCCACCACTCATCATCCTATATCAAATTATATTACTTACTTTTAAATTTCACCTTCCTAGAGAGCTTATCTATCAGCTTTTTCCTCATCTATATCAAAACCTTCATCCTACTCTCAAATTGTCCAAGATCCCAACTAGATACCGGCTATGGACCAAGAGATTAGTGCTTTACCAGACAATCACACTTGAGAAGTTGTGGACCTTCTTGCAGGAAAGACACCAATTGGTTGCAAGTGGGTATACAAGGTTAAATACAAGGCTGATGGTTCTATTGAGAGGTACAAAGCTAGATTGGTTGCTAAAAGCTTCACATAATAGGAGGGGTTGGATTATCCTGACACATTTTCTCCAGTAGTCAAAATGGTGACAGTCAGGACTGTTGTAGCCTTAGTTGCTCAATTTCACTGACCCTTGTTTCAGATAGGTGTTTACAATGCCTTCCTCTAGGGTGATATTTTGGAGGAAGTATACATGACCTTGCCTCCTGAACTTAGTAGCCAGGGGAGAATAAAGTGTGTAGGCTACTTAAGTCCCTATATGGTCTAAAACAAGCTAGCAAGCAATGACATTTGAAGCTAACTACAACACTCACTCACTCTGGTTTCACACAAAGTAAGCTAGATTACTTATTGTTCACTAAGAATGAAAAAGGAATTGTGATCATACTTGTTTATGTTGATAATCTACTCATCATTGGTAGTGATAAAATACTCATACAAGAAGCCAAGGAGATTTTGAATCACAACTTTAAGATGAAGGACCTAGATGAACTGAGATACTTTTTGGGGATAGAATTTGTAAGGTCAGACAAAGGCATCATGATGAACCAAAGAATATATGCATTAGAGCTAATATCAGAATGTGGTTTAAGGGAGGAAAGTGTGCTGCAACACCACTTGAACAAAACCAAAAATTAACCAGCATGGAGTATGATAAGAATGTGCAACACCTTAGTCAATTTATGCATGCTCCAAAGAGGTCACATTAAGAAGTAGCACTACATGTGATAAAGTACATCAAGAAACAACCTGCACTTGGACTTCTCGTGAGCAGCAGAAACTCAAGGAAAGTCAGTGCATTCTGTGATGCAGACTGGGCATCTTGTTTATTACCCCGGAAGTCAAGAATAGGTTTTGGAATAAATTATGGACACTCATTGATATCTTGGAAGTCAAAGAAGCAAAGCACAATCTCTAGAAGCTCAACGTTAGCTAAGTACAGGAGTATGACAACCACTGTGGCTGAGTTAGTATGGCTACAAGGATTGCTTAAGGAGTTGGGAGCTATTGTGGAACCACATTGTGACAATAAGGCAGCATTGCAAATAACATCTAATCCCATGTATCATGAGAGGACCAAACATATAGAGATCGACCGTTATTTCATCAAAGAAAGGTTACAAGAAGGCTTGATCACAACAACATATGTTACAAGCAGAGACCAATTGGCAGACATCTTCACAAAGGATCTGGGGAATCAGTTGCACGCGGAAATGGTGTTCAAGTTGGGATTATTAGATATTTTTCATCACCCAACTTGAGGGGGAGTGTAGAAATTAGTGTGCTTTTAGTTTGTTAAAGTAGTTAATCAGTTAGTTAGTCGTAATTACCAAGTTGTTAGTTAGTTGGAGTAGTTAGTTGAAGTTAGTTAGAGTTTGTGTATATATATATATATATATATGTATTGTACTCAACTTAAGTTCTTCTTGAGGCAGTTAATTCCAATTTCACACCTTCACTTTCTCCTCTCTTCACTGCTATTCCCTGTGCATCATCAAAGGATGAGCAACCATTGATGCTAAGTCAAGAATTTAACACATTTAAACTATTATTCGTGTATGGGGCAAGCAAGAGTTAGATTAGTTTGTTTCAAAATATCAAGCATAGACCACATCCACAGAGGATCCTAGTATGTATGCTTACATTGTTTTGATATTTTCAGTAGCTTCATGATGTGTTTGTGATTTCTATTAGTTGTTTAGCGTAGTTTATCATTCAGTTAGCATCACAGGTAGCCTGAACATTATTTGACCTTTGCCAAGTTAGTTTTTTATTGTTTAGCCAGTATCAAGTATGACGTGTGGCTCATAGATCACAAAAGGTTGGGTAGCATGTGGCTAACTTCAGCTTTCCGTTATTGAGTCAGTTCTGAATAACATATGTAGTTCAATAGACTGCAATAGGTGGTTAGCCATGTAATCGACACTCCAAAGACATAAAGATCAACTAGCAGTAGGTATAACAAGGTAGCTTCAACTATTCAAGATTATTGCATATTTGATGGCTTCTGTTTTTGCTCGATGCATCACTTCAACTTGTTCCATAAAAAAAAGAGCTATTGTAAGACGTATGTTTCATGTGAATATTATAATGTATGGATTAAACGTCATCTACTCAAGTTTAATTTATTGGACACACTTTTTTTTATTTTTGCTTGATATACTAATGCAATGCAAATCCTTTTGTCGAATACAATCCAAAAAATTTCAGGTATAACTTTGAAAATCACTACATTTTTAGATAAAATTGAAAAAAGTTTCACAAAATATCTACATATTTGTAATCATAAAATACAAATAATAAGCCAGCAAAGTTGTTTTTGCAATGATAATTACCGGCGAAATTGAACAATGTCACTAAAGAAAAGGGTACATAACAATATCAAGCAAGAGATCCAAGCCACAACAAGTTAGTATCTTATTTTCCTTGGTCCTTTAATTTGTCACAACTCTGTTTGACCTCTCTTCTTCCTATTTATTGTCCTTCAGATTTGATCCTTCACATGTTAATATATTAAGATCGAAAAAGGGTCAAAATTAATCTCGAACTATTCAAAATAGCTCACATTTGTCCTTCGTTTATTTTTGGGATTAAAGTTACCCTTGTCATCTATATTTTGGACCACAAATGCTCTTACAACGTTATCTTTGTTACTGGAGCTGATATGGCAGTCACTTAGGCAGTCTAGCATGACAAAAATCTCTTCCCTCTCAATCATATTGTTCTTCCTTGTCGAACCTATCAAAAGAAAAAATAACATCTAAAATCATTCCGTCATAGTTGTTGTTTGAGTTATTTTTTGGACTTTAAAACTTCAATTTCGAAGTGTGCTTGTTTGTTTGAGGTTGTAGATACGTGTTGAGAAATCGAGTTCATTGTTTGGGTTTTGGGTCATTGAATTTGAGGCTAAAAATTTAATTCCAAAGGTTGAATGATGTTGAAAAACTCCTAAAGTCATTCTCTGTTGTTGAAACTCAAAAATAGCTACTCATTTGAAGCTTATTGGTGAGAAATTTTTAGCATATGTTGGGTTCGTGAAGTGCAAAAATTTGAAGAGATTTAACTTTATGTTATTAATACTGAATGAAAATTGTTTGAATATTACAATTGAAGTTGGATATTGACCTTTAACAACTGATTTCTTAGTTTGAGGATTGTTATTTAAAGATTTGAGTTAAACATCCCAAAAAAATAAAAATATGGAAGAGTTTTTAAAAGCTTGAAATCTGAAAATAGATTTTGCGAATTCATGACCCCAAAACCTAAATAATAAACTTGATGTTTCAACACGTAGCTACACCTCAAACAAACTTAAGCGTGTTTCGGAATTGGAGTTTCAAAGTCCGGACAATAAGTCAAACAAGAACAATGGAAGTATTATTTTTGGTATTTTTTTTTCCTGATAGAACAAGGAAAAACAAAATGATTGAAAGAGAAGAAATTTTTGCCATGTTCGACTGCATAGGTGGACTGTCATGTCAGTTCCAATGGCAAAGATAATGTTTTAAGGGCATTTGTGGTCCAAAACATAGACGACAAAGATAATTTTAATCCAAAAAATAAATGAAGGGTAAAATGTGAGCTATTTGAAATAGTTTGAGAGTAATTTTGACCTTTTTCCATATTAAGATTGGGCTACAAAATTATTTTTAGCTTGATACATAAAATAAAGTTATAATGAGTTGATGGGTAGAATCATAGTATATAGAAGTTATTGGAGTTAAATTAGCAAAAGTAAAAAATGGGTGGTAAAAGTGTACATTTCTACACCTGTTTTGTGAACCTCATATCTAGGGTTCCACCTACACATAAATTAGGATGAAGTGGAAGTAACTTATGAAATTTGTAGAAAGGGGAAAGGGGATGAGTGTTTCAGGGAGCTTTTGGAGTGGGTGGCATGGCAAGATATCATATTTAATTTTTATAAAAATTGAACTTGAAATCTTGCCTATTCCTCCCATTCCATTGGCTTCCGGTCATTTCTCCCTTTCCTTTTTCTCCAGTTGCGTGATGAGTTACTTGGTATGGCATCTGAGATCTAAATCCTGTTGAAATTTCTGTGTGCGCTGTTATGGAGGTTTTTATTTTGATAAGTGGCTGTTGGTTGATAAGAGTCTTCTGTGAGATTCTTATGTGTAAAGGTTTTACATTTCAAGCTTAGATAACGTTAACTCGTGAATACATTTGATTTTTACTTTAGGGCTTTGAACATATTTGCTGAGATTCTGGTGTTATCTGAGAATTTTGCATGATCTGATCAAGAATTGTTTACTCTTATCTTAGTTGTTATTGTATTCCATAATTTGATTGAGCATGATATAGGCCTGGGAGGAAAGAAGAAAACTATAAGGAGTAGTTTAGTGTGAGGGATAAGGTATAATAATCTCGGATAAAATGCATTTGGTTGAAGCTATCAGGTAGTTCTTGGATTATTTGTACCACCGTTTATGTTATAGTGATGAGATAGGTTATCCCATATATGTATGGTGGAATAGCTTATCCTATATAATTGTTCCCAACCAATGGGTGGTAGGTGATAATTGAAATGGAAAAAAAAGAGTATTTACTCCATCTTTAGATGCTCTCCAACTTTCATATCCTAAAAGATGGTCTTGTTTGGTCTGGAAAGAAATTATTTTCCAAATACTTTAACAAGTTAACAACTCAAATTGATGTAAAAAAAAGCAACTTTCTCAATCCAAGTGGCCTTAACTGTATTTCCTGTCAAATTTTCATCTTTTACAAATAGCATAACAGTTTTAGACAATGATGGATCTGCATAATAAGAATGATGAGTAAATTAGCTAACTTCAATTATCTATTGATCTTTGCTTATAATGATTCTGGAGAAATAGTACATGGTACATAAATACATATAGATATAAGATATATATGTTTTTCACAGTACTTCTTGACCTCTTGCCAAGGTTGAGGCCTTTCTTTCAACAGTACCACTATCCAAGATGGTGATCCTTTTGAGGTGTTTGAAGTATTTGATTATGATTTCTATAATCACAATGACATCAGTACTATTTCTTTTGCGTCTCTTTTAAAGAATCTGCTTTTTCAGTTGCTTTGGGAACATGGTGGGAAAGAAAAAGATTGGATCTTGGTGAATATCTAGGATTTCAACTTCTGTGTTGAAATGTCTCGTATTATCTGTTGAATTGCTTCTACTTATCAAGCTCTTTTATTGTGTTAGGTTTAGCATTTCGGCCAATATGTCATTCTGGGAACTATTAAGATAGCATAATGCTGACAGAGTAGTTGACGAACTGTGGAGATTCAAATTTTCCTCACTAAACACTTAAATACATCAATACTGAGCTTATTTTTTTGTTTTGTTGGCCTCCATGTTTAGTGGTATTCAGTGGGGTTAATTGCTGAAGTTGGACTTTAAGTTTCATCGTTTGATTAGCAACGGTAAGACAATGGTTATACATTGTGTATGCTTTCCATCTTTTCAGATTAGCAATATGAACTGTTGGATTGGTTTTGTCAAGGTTCAGTAATTGATTCTTTCCTCTGTTTGTAGTGATGAATTTCAAGTATTCAATACACAATTAAAATGTCCTCCAGGTAATGGATTTAAGGATGCTTGGGGTGTCAAAGCATATCTTCTACTTTCAGTAAGATGCCTAAGATAATTGGTATATCTACAGAAACTGCAACTATCTTGATTGATCTGTCATTCTGTCCTATAATATTCAAAGTTAGTACTTTTCTTTTGCATCTGAAGACATTGATCTTAGGTAGCATTATTCATTTCCCTCCAATTTCTTGAACTTAAAATTTTCCATATTAGTTTCAGTGTTGATATGATAATTATCTGTTGTGTTTCTGGCATACACTTGCGCTGTTTAGCACAATTGCATATCGTCTCTGATGCTTCAATCATGGCAGTTTTATTGTTCTATTACTATTTGCTATGTTTAGTCTACAACTTAAAATCTTCTCTGTTTATAGAATTTATCCTTGTAGTTTATGTCAACTGTGTGCTCATCTTTAGATCAAACATCAACTGTTTCGCAGTCGAATGAAAAATTGGTTGCTTCAAGAATTACAGTTAACATGATGTTCATTTATATATCTATTTACTTTTAAAGTTCAGGCATATGCTCTTTGATTGTTATCCTTGTTTGGACTAGCTTGTTGCAGAGGTTATAATGCAGATGAGAAATACACAACTAAGGTGGATTCTTTGCTTCGCCCTCTTGAAAACAATTAAAGATATCTCCACTGGTATATTTTTTTCTCCCGAGTCTGATGAGAAACGGAACCAAGCTCTCCATGCAAATAATGGAAGTTGCTGCATAGTTTCTCAAATTTTGCTGTTTCTTGTTTTTGTTTTTTTTGGTTTCCTACCCGGTGTCTGATACCCACATTGAAGCCCGACTAAATCCGAGTTCGTGCCGGGAAGTCCCATGTTGGGGTAAAACGCTCCCTAACAAAGTTTGCTGTTTCTTGTTACTTGTGGCCTTCTTTTGTGGTGTTTTTGATCTTGTGAAGTTGGGTAGTTTATGTCTAACAAGCATAGTCATGGTGGTGCAACGAATGCTTTTCCCTCGGTGCTTTACAAGCTAAAAGAAAGATGTTTCGAAAATGGGGTTGTGGTATCAGATTATGCAGCTGCGATTATCAATTCTTCCATGTCTTTGGGGCTCATTGGATGGCTGGCTGCCTATTTAGTGAAGTACATTTTGCTTAAATTAGAGATCCTAGCCTCTTCCCCTCGAAAGCTAGGGTTGTGCATCGATCGGTTCGGCTCAGTTTTTATACATTATCAATTTGATTTATTAGTTTTCAATTTTTAAATATGCTAAATCAATAACAAACTAATAAAATATTTTTTGTCGGTTTTAAGTCTTTAATGGTTCGATTTTTGATTTATCTGATAAGAATGATAATGAGAATTTGCATTAATAAAAACAGATGAAGTACGAAAGAATAAAGATTAAAGACTAAATACTAGAGTGGGCAACTAAAGTAAAGATTAAAATCGGTAAGGTACTACGGTAATACCTTATTATTATTAAATTACTAATATTTAATATTAACGAAGGGGTAAAATAATAAATTAATATAATTCTATTGGATTATTCCTTTATCCAAAAATCTGATAGTAAAAATCAAAAGCGAATCGATAATTCAATAATTTCTTTTTCAAAAATCATTAAAAAATTAATAACCTAATAATAATAAATTAATAATATTTTTATCAAGCAACTAATTTAATGTTTTATGTGTTGTGAATCTTGAGTGCCCCCGTGAACGGTCGACCATCTTTGCTCATTTTAAGGTATTTTTCGATCTTTTAACACTGAACAATTGTACAGTGATTTGATTTATAATTTATAGGAGAATTCATAAAAATCGTAATTTAAGTTTCTATATATTCACATTAATACAATGCAATTATTTTTTCTTTTGTTGTATTCAAATAAAAAATTGTGGAGGGAAAAAATGTAAATTTTTTATTTCAAATATAATTTTTCATAACAATTAAAAATTTCTCACCAAAATATTTCACTATAAAAAATCCTCCAATGAAATAATACAAGTGATATTTTTTGAAACTTCAAGAATATTTTTGTATTTTTAATCCATTTCTTCAACCAATATAAGTGAGTCCTCTACTTCGATTAAATCAAACCAATAGAACTCGGGTTTTTCCGTTTTTGGATTTTTTTTTCGAATTTTTATTTTTATTTTTTGAAATTCTCGTATTTCCAATTTTTTTGGCTATTTTGATAAAGTATTTATAAAAACATATAATCAACTTATGAGTCAAATATTTATTTAGTCCTACCAGAATACAAAAATCTAGGATGTTTTTAAGAAAAATACAAAATATTATATTAGTGAAGACACAAAAATATTCAACAAAAAATAATAATGAGATTGCATAAAAAAATGTAAGTCATAATGAAGATGATCCTAATTTTAAAGTATTAAATCATGCTAAAATAAGTCATAATGAAAATATCATAACTTTAAAGTACTAAATCGTGCTAAAATAAGTGTGATAAGTACTTACTAATTACATGAATAAATATTAAAAAAAAAATTAAAATTAAGTTATGTATATTAATTATCCAAATCAATGTAAAACTAAAGAACAAATATTCATTATTATTATTATCACTCTTAGTATTGGATTTTTTTATTTTGCTAGTATTAGTAGTGATTTAATTTTTTATTTGTGCTTTAGAGTTATTAGTTTGGAAAACTTACCTCAATATACCATATTTAAAAATTATTTATCATTTATAGCTATATAAATTTATCTAAATACATGTATAATTCACTTTAAATATATTATTTAGATTTATTGTCAAAATAAGTTTAATACATTTTAAAACATTTAAATCTATATTGCATGCAAAATTCATTTTTATACATTGTATAATACATCTATATTACATGCATAATTCGTTTTTAATACATAATGCAATTTTTTTAATCCAGATAAATATAATACATTTATAATATTTATATATATTACATATATAATTCATTTTCAATGCATAGTACAGTTGCTATAGATGATAAATATTTTCTAAATATGGTATTCCTAGATAATAAATAAAAAAAATATTTAGAAATAGTTAATACTTTATAAAAAAAACTCAAAAAGGTAATTATCCCGAATAATATCTATGGACTATCGCCTTTATTAGATCGTCCAAAATTCCAAGTCAAATTTAAAATAATATATTAAAATGTAAATTATAATTATATATATATATATATATATATATATATATATAATGTCGGATTGGTTTTGTCCCGGGTTGGTTTTTTAAAGATAAAATCAAACCAAACCAAATATAGTCATTTTTTTTCCAATACCAAACCAAGTCAAACTAAACTATTAGTTGGTTTTTCTCTTCGGTTGACTCGGTTTGTGGTTTGGTTCGATTTTCGATTTGGTTTTGTTAACCCCTACTTAATACGTAATTACATAAAAGTTTCAATATTATTCTAGGCATTAAAATTTTGTAGGACTTTACCAGATGAGTTCTATCTCAGTCAAGGTTTCTTAAAGGCTACTCTACCGTAAATCCTAATTCATGACTATATAAAGGATATTATATTCCATTCAAAATGCATCCCAGAAACCTCATAAACTATTAGGATATTCATAAAGAGATCAAATTATATCAAACTCTTTTTGATAATCAAATACTTTAAAAAGATCTCAAGCTCAAATCATCCTATTTCAAGAATACACCATTAACAATCCCCGAAACACGGAAAAATTTAAGTAGAGAAGAATCAAGGGATGTTTCTTCATATTTTATTTGTGATTATAATTTATTTTCAGCAAAAATATAAACTGACAAGCCCAATGGAACCAAATCTGTCCTTCATCTCTTCTCTCACAAATCAAATCTATCCTTCATCTCTTCTCTCACATATCAAATCTGCAAATTTGAAGCCACAAAATCATGAGTACTTCAAGCATTGTCTTTGAGTTTCATCAAGTCTTCACTCCGATAAGCCTTGAAGCAGTGGGCATTTGTAGACATTGAAATTTTGTATTACTCTACAAGATGCGTCCTATTTCAGTCAAGGTTTTTTTGGAGGTTACTTTATCCTAGACCTAATTCGTGACTATATAAAGGGTGTTATATTCCTTTGAAAAGACATCTCAAAATTTCATAAACTCTTGGGATATTCATAAATAGATCAAAATATATCAGACTCTTCTTGATAATCAAATACTTCAAGAAAAGTTCTCAAGCTCAAATCATCCTAGTTCGAGAAATACATCACTAACGATTCTCGAATTACGGAGAAATCTAAGAAGAGAAAAATCAAGGGAGGAATAGATTTATACCCACATTATTTATCAATAAAATTATGTTTCTTCATATTTTATTTGTCATTGCAATTTATTTTTTATCACTTTAAAATATGTTGCAAACAAACTGACACACCTAGTGGGACTAAATCTGTCTTTCATATCTTCTCTCACAAATCAAATCTACAAATCTGAAACCATAAAACCGCGAGTACTCAAGCCTTGTCTTTGAGTTTCATCAAGTTTTCACTCCAATAAGCTTTGAAGCAGGGGTCATTTGTAGACATCGAAATTTTGTAACACTCTACAAGATGAGTCATATTTCAGTCGGAGTTTCTTGGAGTCTACTCTACTCTAAACCCTAATCCATAACTATATATAAAGTATTATATTTTCTTGAAAAGACATTTCAGAAATCCCATAAACTCTTAGGATATTCATAAAGAGATCAAAATATATGAGGCTCTTCTTGATAATCAAATACTTCAAGAAGATCTCAAGCTCAAATCATTCTAGTTCGAGAAATACACCACTAATAGTCCTCGAATCATGGAGAAAATTAAGGAGAGAAGAATCAAGGGAGGAACAGATTTGTACCTAAATTGTTTATCAATAAATTATGGGAAAAGGGTCAAAATTACTCTTAAAGTATTTAAAATGGCTCACATTTACCCTTTAGCTATTTTTTGGGCTCAAAACTACCCTTACCATCAAACTATTGGTCCACTTCTACCCTCCACATCCAAACTTTTGTTTGGCCTCACACGTGGCATCCGATGTGTCACGTATTTTGACACATGGACGTCCACATCAACAGTCATTTATTTCCCTCAAATTAAAAAACTCGACCCGTTCAAACCCGACCCGTCTATATCTGATAAATTAAAAGGGATCTTAGATCCCTTTTCCGTTCCTTTGTTTCCACTTTCCAGTCCCTTTTTCATTCCTTAATTTCCACTTTTCAGTTCCCACACTACAACACAAAGAATTCATCTATTTGTGTTATTTGTATTCTTTTTACATTTCTTCAAGAAGCTTTCTTCACTTGTAAGATTTTGAAGCAATGTCTGAATCCTCTAGCAATTCACTTGAACCACCGTATGCAAGAAGATGTCATTGTGGACTCAATGCTTTAAATTTTACAACTTGGACCGATCTGAATGCGGGTAGCGGGTTTTACAAATGTCCAAGACCCAAAGTAAGTTTTAAATTAATTTTCTTGAGTTTTGAATGTTTATATACAAAATTGTATTGGTTAGATTAGTAGCAACTCTTTCTGTAATACATTTCAGAATTGTAATGATCGAATTTATACACTAAATGTGGTCACTTCATGTGGATATTGGGAATGGCAAGACAAACAAGAATTTCCCCGAAGAGCAGTAGCTGTCATAATGGACCTAAAGAGTAAATTGGATGTTATGAAGGTTAAAAGAAACAGATTGAAAATGATTGTCGATGGAATTGAAGTGGCTGAAAAGGACAATTTGAGAAAAAAGATTGAAGAAATGAATTTTGTTTCAGCACAAGAAACTGGAAAAGTTATGATTTTAGAGAAGAAAATCAAAAAGTTGAAAATGATCATTTTCGTTTTGATTCTTTCATTCATTGTGTTTGTTGTAGGGATCATAAAGTGAAAGTACGTCCTATTTTTTGTTTAGGGGAACTTATGTTGAAGTTTGTATTTGTTAGTGAAGTTGTAGTACTTATGTTGAAGTTTGTATTTGTTAGTGAAGTTATAGTATTTGTGTTGAAGTTTGTATTTGTTAATGAAGTTGTAGTACTTTTGTTGAAGTTTGTATTTGTTAATGAAGTTGTGGTACGTATGTTCAAGTTTGTATTTGTTAATGAAGTTATAGTACTTGTGCTGAAGTTTGTATTTGTTAATGAAGTTATAGTACTTGCGTTGAAGTTGGTATTTGTTAATGAAGTTGTAGTACGTATGTTGAAGTTTGTATTTGTTAATGAAGTTATAATACTTGTATAAGTCTAGAATATTGCGTGAATGAAGAATCACTACTACAAAAGGGTCCTTTAGCGACGATTATTTCGTGGCAATAATCTAATTGCCACTGATGTACACACATGAGGCAAAATATTAATGACTAATTTGTAATAGCCAGTATTAAGTATATTTTTAGCAACAATTCAAAAGAATAGCCACCTTCATAAGCTAATTATTAACCTAAAATCTTTCCCACATTCATAAGGAGAAATCTCTCACGCATATACAGAACGACGCCAACCTAGTTTGCTAGAACAGCACATCGACGAGCAAAACAGGTGCAGCAATATGGAGTTAGCTCCGGAATGTTGAATCTGGTCTAGGAGAACTTGCAAAACTTAATATGGAGTTGAAATAGAGAGTTTAGGTCCAAAGTTGCATTTTTTATTTTTTAAAGTTGAAAATTTTGACTTTTCTAGCCGTTTTGAGTTCTGAGCATCAGAATTCAATTCTGCGAATCCATTAGCTCCGGAATGCCGAATCTGGTCTAGGAGAATTTGCAGAACTTAATTTTGAGTTGAAATGGAGACTTTAGGTCCAAAGTTGCATTTTTAGTTCTTTAAAGTTGAAAATTTTGACTTTTCTAGCCGTTTTGAATTCTGAGCATTGGAATTCCATTCTGTCGAATCCATTAGCTCCGGAACGCCGAATTTGGTCTAGGAGAACTTGCAGAACTTAATTTTGAGTTGAAATGGAGAGTTTAGGTCCAAAGTTGCATTTTTAGTTCTTTAAAGTTGAAAATTTCGACTTTTCTAGCTGTTTTGAGTTTTGAGCGTCGAAATTCGATTATGTCGAATCCATTAGCTCCGGAATGCCGAATCTAGTCTAGGAGAACTTGCAGAATTTAATTTTGAGTTGAAATGGAGAGTTTAGGTCCAAAGTTGCATTTTTAGTTCTTTAAAGTTGAAAATTTCAACTTTTCTAGCCGTTTTGAGTTCTGAGCGTCAAAATTCGATTCTGTCAAATCCATTAACTCCGGAATGCCGAATCTGGTCTAGGAGAACTTGCAGAACTTAATTTTGAGTTGAAATGGAGAGTTTAGGTCCAAAGTTGCACTTTTAGTTCTTTAAAGTTGAAAATTTCGACTTTTATAGCCATTTTGAGTTCTGAGCATCGGAATTTGATTCTGTTGAATTCATTAGCTCCGAAATGCCGAATTTGGTCTAGGAGAACTTGCAGAACTTAATTTTGAGTTGAAATGGAGACTTTAGGTCCAAAGTTGCATTTTTAGTTCTTTAAAGTTGAAAATTTCGACTTTTCTAGCCGTTTTGAGTTCTAAGCGTCGGACTTCGATTCTGTCAAATCCATTAGCTCCGGAATGCCGAATCTGATCTAGGAGACCTTGCAAAACTTAATTTTGAGTTTAAATGGAGAGTTTAGGTCCAAAGTCGCATTTTTAGTTCTTTAAAGTTGAAAATTTCGACTTTTATAGCCATTTTGAATTCTGAGAGTCGAAATTCGATTCTATCAAATCCATTAGCTCCGGAATGCCGAATCTGGTCTAGGAGAACTTGCAGAACTTAATTTTGAGTTAAAATGGAGAGTTTAGGTCCAAAGTTGTATTTTTAGTTATTTAAAGTTGAAATTTTCGACTTTTATAGTCGTTTTGAGTTCTGAGCGTCGGAATTCGATTCTGTCAAATCCATTAGCTTTGGAATGCTGAATCTGGTCTAGGAGAACTTGAAGAACTTAATTTTGAGTTGAAATGGAGAGTTTAGGTCCAAAGTTGCATTTTTAGTTCTTCAAAGTTGAAAATTTTGACTTTTATAGTCGTTTTGAGTTATGAGCGTCAGAATTCCATTCTGTCGAATCCATTAGCTCCGAAATGCTGAATCTGGTGTAGGAGAACTTGCAAAACTTAATTTTAAGTTGAAATGGATAGTTTAGGTCCAAAGTTGCATTTCTAGTTCTTTAAAGTTGAAAAAATTCGACTTTTCTAGCCGTTTTGAGTTCTGAGCGTCGGAATTCGATTCTGTCAAATCCATCAGCTCCGGAATGCCGAATCTGGTCTAGGAGAACTTGCAAAACTTAATTTTGAGTTGAAATAGAGAGTTTGGGAAATCTGGAAAATCTGGAAAATGGACTAACCAAAATCTGGAAAACGGAATAACAAAATCTGAAAAATGGAATAACAAAATCTGGACAATAATGATTTACAATAAAATGGACTTCATAAAAACTTCATAACTTAACATCAACTTCAACACAAAAACAAAGCATTCAAGAATGTGCAACTGCCAAATTTAAACATAAGCATGCAGTAATTTGCAAGTACCAGATTTGATCTAAACTAAACAAAAGCATTCACGAGTTTGTTATGCATCTACCAACTTCAAAATTAAACAAAAGCAACAACTTTTTGTACTATGCAGAACATATCAAATCTGCATTAATCTATTTGCTTTTTTTGTCTTTTACTTGCCCACCATCTTCTCTTTCTCCCTTTCTAGCTGGTTGCTGGTGACAACTTCTTTTCCTTTCCAAGTGAGCTTGGTGGGTGAGTAAGGCAAATCTGTTGCTTCACTAATTCCAGCACGATCTCCTCTAAATGATATCGCTCTATTTCTAGATGCCCTTTGTTGATTCATCCTCATCTTCAATTTTGTGAGATGTTCAAATAAAACTTGAGGTCTTGTATCAGGATCACTCTCAGGCTCTCTAGCAGGACCAAATGGTTCATACTATTGTTCATACAAGTCCAGGTGTAGGCATGAAGTGAATTTCTTCTTCATGTGTTGGTACAGGAGCTGAACTGTTAAAATCATGAACCTCATCTTGAACTTCATCTTCTTCTTAAATTCTGCCCCTTTTTTTGTTCAATGTTGCTTCTTGTTGTTCTCTACCAAACTGAAAATTATATGTTTCTTTGTTAAAATTTTAGGGTTACAATCAAAATAACAACAATGAGATATGTAAATAAGTTCTTACCTTGCATGTACTTGCATTGTGAGTTGATAAGCCACACTTACTACATGTTATAATACTTCCTTTTCTTGAGTGAGCCCACTCTCCTGCCCTTTTAGTTGCAACATCCTTTTCCCTAGTTCTTTTGATCTTTGGTCTTCCAACTGTCTTCACAAGATCAGGTGGGTCCATTGCATGTTCTGGCAATACATTCCAGAATTTGTCACCTCTTACAGGCATCAACTTTGCCTTATATGTCAACAAGTAAGCTTCCTTACTATACCACCAATTAATTTCAGTACTTGGTTCAATGTTCTGGTACAACATTGCTCTGATGGCATGAGGGCATGGGATGCCAGTCAGCTGTCATGACCTACACGTGCATTTTTTCTCCACCAAGTTCACTGTGTGCCTGTCAACACCTTCAGATACTTCATACCCAAGATTACCATTGAAATCAACATTACATAACTGAGCTATTTTCATATAAGCAGTGAATAATTTTATGCAATTAAGACTGTAATTAGCAGTCCATATGCTTGCATTCTGTTCCTTCTCTCTTAATCTGTTCATCACCTTGATTCTTTTATCTTCAAGCATTTTCAAGATTGGTTTGCCTCTTGCTTCTAGGATCCAGGAGTTGAAGGACTTTGTGAAATTATCATCTACCATTTGGTTTTTACATACAGTATCCAAATATGCCCTACACCATCTCTCAGGTGGATATCTAAGAAAATCCTAAGCAGCACTCTTTGACAATGCACCAAGTGCACTCAACTGATCCTTAAAGTCTTCCTCATAAGTACTCCAAGCAGCCCACCAAAGCAGTTTTTTCAGCTCTCCTGACCTAAATCTCTTCATCCAGTTGGCCTCAATATGCCTAACACAATACCTATATTCATTTAAATTGAATGGTTAGTAAACAATTTTAAAGAATGCAAAAATAATCAAAGCATATCAAAGTACCTGTGCTGAGACAAAGGAAGGACATTTGCCATTGTATCTAACAGTCCCTGTACATGTCAAATACATAACTATCTAGTTATAAATTGCTATAAAGAATGGTATGATGATTAAAATAAGCATAACAAATTTCTTACCTTTTGCATATCTGAGATAAAGGTGACACTTTCACCACTTCTCGAATTCAATGAATGGCTCAAAAGTTGTAGAAACCATGTCCATGTCCTAGTTGTCTCCTTATCCACTACAGCCCAAGCCAATGGGTAGAAGGAATTCTGACAGTCTTGTCCCATAGAAACCAATAATTGTCCCTTGCATTGACCCTACAAGAAAGTCCCATCTAATCCAATAAAAGGCCTCAATCCTTCTTTTCATCCCAACTTCAGTGCATTGAAACAGATATACATTCTAAGAAACCTTCTTTTACCTTGTTCCAACCTATCTTTTGATAAATTGATCACAACATCACTACCAAGATTGCTCAGCCTAATCTCATTTGCATAAGCCTCTATTCTGTTGAAATCATCTAAGAAGTTGCCTTGCATTTTTTGAAGGGCTATCCTCTTAGCCCTTTTTAACTTTGAGGTATTAACATTCAGGTTGAATTGATCTTTCAAGTCTTGTCTCATATCCTTAAGCTTGTACTGAGGATTATTCTGCAACTTACTCTTGAAATATTGTGCTAAAGTACTTGTGCAAGCTCTAGAATTTTTAAATGCATCCTCACAATTGTGATTTGTTTTCAATGTTTTAATCCTAAAACCTGGACCCTTGCCATCTTTTGAAATAAGAAGGACAAATGGACAAGCAATCATACATCTATACCTCAATCTGGTTCTGTCACTTTTTTCCACTACTAAAGGTTTGGCATTTGCAAGGGCATACAAATTCACAATTTTTCTTGCCTCATTCAAGTCCTTGAAGGTCATGGAAGGATGAAGTTCCTTGTAATGATTGAGCTTCTCATTTACTTCTCTACTTTTTTACATCTTAATAATCTCTAATTCCTCAAAGTTATACTCATCATCATCTGACTTTTCCTTATCACTTGAACCACTTTCTGACTCAGCATCAGTGCCATATTCACACTCCACTAAAGATATTTCACTATGGTGAATAATATTTGGGGCAGAAACAGTTTCCTCAAAATCATCAACAACAAAGAAATGGACCACCTTAAACTGCTCATTTAATAAGGACTGCAGTTTCCTAATACCCTCAGACCTTTCAACTAAGTAAAATTTTCGAGTAGGCCCTTTCATAAGTAGTTGCTTCACTAGTAGAAAACCAAATTTTTCTGTATACTCCTCCACTATCTTATCATAGTCTATGTGATTTGAATCCATATCTCTCCTAGTAGCCACATACTTCTTGTCATATACTAGTTGAGGTTTTGCAATCCATTTACCCCCATAATATGACATAAGGTCAACAGTAAGCTTTTGCATGTTGAATTGTAATAAAAAGACATAAATAGACATAAAGGGCCTGAAATCAATAAAATAAGGATTCCAAATTAAAAGAAAACAACAAGACTATAATAAATAATACAGACATAGATAGACATAAGGGACCACCTATCTAATACAACATAAACATATAGTAAAAGAACAACATAATCTTTAACACCAAATAATGGAGTGCATGCATAAACAAATTTGGAGACATCTCAAGAAACATTAACATTTAATATTGTCAAAGACTAATCCTGTAAATATGGAAAGGAAAATATAGAAATGCGCCAGGAAAAACATCTAATAGAACTGCAAATTAATTCACCAACATAGCCAAATAAAATTAACCCTCTACTCTACTTAGACTTCTATTTTCTTCATTCCATGCTTGAGGATAGGTGATAAGTGTTTTCCTTTTTTTCAAGCCATAAACAAGAAAGAGCCAATATATTAGGACATGTATACTCACAGATTGAGTCCCAAAGCTTGCCCCTGATGCTAGTGCAGCCCCTTCATGAACATAAGAACAACAATTAGGCAAAAATCAGCCAACAAAATTTAATACTGCCAGATTAAAAAAAACTGCAAAAGAAATTAGAAGAATGCAGATTCTCGGGATAGAAGAGCTTTGGATTACAAAACAATCTCTTTTTGAAAATATATTATGTGTTGTAATAAATCACCAAAAGCACAAGCATTTAGAGGGAATTTCCTTAAAGGAAAAACTTAACCACTCAAAGTAAATTCCTCAGGAAAAACAGTTATGCAAGAAATTTCTTGAGACTCCTTTATACAATAGGTCACCTCAACAAAAAGTGAATCATCAAAGGGAATTCACTTATTAAAAGGCAAAACAACATGAATAATACTATTTTATACCACAACTACAATGCACACAACAATCAGACCCACAACTACAATGCACACAACAATCAGACCCAACTACAATGCACACAACAATCAGACCCAAAATTATATAAAAAGTATTGTTTGAACTCAAATTAAACAAATAATTGTTCGCTACTCAAGTATATCAAAATACGACCACAAATAAAAAACCCTAACTAAAAATCGTACAAGTAGATGAATTGCTATGAAATCTCCAAAGATAAACTGCTGAAACTACTAACCTCTTTGAAGAAGATGAATGCTTTGTGTTGTAGTGTGGGAACTGAAAAGTGAAAATTAAGGAATGAAAAAGGGACTGGGAAGTGGAAACAAAGGAACGGAAAAGGGATCTAAGATCCCTTTTAATTTATCAGATATAGATGGGTCGGGTTTGAACGGGCCGGGTTTTTTAATTTGGGGGAAATAAATGACTGCTGATGCGGACGTCCATGTGTCAAAATACGTGACACATCGGATGCCACGTGTGAGGCCAAACGAAAATTTGGATGTGGATGGTAGAAGTGGACCAATAGTTTGACGGTAAGGGTAGTTTTGAGCCCAAAAATAGCTAAAGGGTATATGTGAGCCATTTTAAATACTTTAAGGGTAATTTTGACCCTTTTCCCATAAATTATATATGTTTTTTCATATTTTATTTGTGATTGCAATTTATTTTTTATCACTTTAAAATATGTTCCAAACAATTACAAATTAAAGAGTATTTTTTTTGGTTACATATATAGCAATTTTAAGAATAAAAAGAGATAATTATGATTTTTAATTTGAAAAGTATTCTTTATCCTTAAACTAAATATCATAAAAAAAAAAAAACGAAATCTCTCTCTATGCACTTATTCAAAATATTCATACCAAATATTTTATTTGATCATATTAATAATCTAACTGTTTTAAAGCATTTTTGCTAAGACATCCATCTACTCTTAATTAGCTTGCCCCTTTGATTTTTGAAGGATGCTTGATCAGTAAATTTCAAGTTATATATACCTTTTGTGGATGTTAAATTTGTAAACTGGAGTAATTACTACAGTTATGCAACTTAAACATATTAAAACTGTGGAATTGTGTTGTAAACTAATAAAATTTAGTATATTCATCTTGTGATTGTAAAGAGAAATTTATTAATTTCTAATTTTTTTTTGAAATAATTGTTTCATGTCTCCATTATTTTACTATTCAATTTAGCTAGTTAAAATTAAACTGACAAGAATCAAAATCAATAATTTTTAATTTGCTTTAGTTTGATTTTAAAAATTAATTATATTAATTTAATTTAAATTTAAATAAAAAAAAAATCAAATTGAACCATGAGCACTCTTACCGCTAGATAATAAGTGGTGATATTAATAATAGTAGGTGGTGAGGATGTTTAGTGGTGCAAATGAAAGGGAAAGTTGTGAATTGTACGTCATATTTGTAGAAAAAGAAAATCTAAATAAACTTAATTTTATTATAAATTTTAATAATTCAATAAATTATAAAATACATACACTTAATGATCTAAATGATTAGGATTTAAGTATAAAATAGTAATTGACATTTGAATAATTAAGACTAATATATTCATTAAGTACAAATAAATATGATGTAATATTATAATTACAGGGTACTAAGTTTTATTTTTATATAAAAGAAAATGTGATAAAAGGATAGGAGGGTACACTTGTTTGTCATTTTGTAATTATGTTGAACTTAAGAGGATACGATGGTAAAACTGAGGAAATTAGGGTTTCAATCCAATCGCAACTTCATCATCTTTTTCCTACTATATAAAGGACATCACCGAAGTGCAGATCTACAAAACATAGAAATTGGGAAACGGGTGAGGATTTTTGGGAAGGTTTAGGCATGAGTGGTGTGGTAAGATAGATCTATCATATTTATGATATGAAATCTTGCCTGCACCGCCCATGCCCATGCCTTCCAATCATTTCTTCCTTTCCCTGTAATTTCTTTTAAGTTTTTTCTTCTAGAGCTGTGATGAGATTTCGAGTTTGTCATGCACCACTCTTACAAAAAAAAAATATTTTGAGTGATGATAAATTTCTCATACCCATTTTGCTTCTGAGCTCTTATACACACTTTTTAATTTCTTGGTTTTTTTTATTATTGTTTTGAACTTCAAAGAAATTGTTTTAAGATCCAATAATGAATATTTATTGGGCAGATCTTTCTTGTGTTTTGAGATCAATAATTTTTATTTTCTATTTTTTTTATAACTTGATTGAAGGGAAGTTTCGTGTAGGAAGTGGAAAGGGAGGAGGGACTTGGGAGCTTTTGGTGTGTGTGGGGTGGAAAAATATCATATTTATTTTTTTCCAAGAGGAAAAAGATAAGAATTGAGATTTTTCCTATTCCACCCATGCCAATGGCTTCCAATCATTTACTCCTTTTCCTGATACTCCTTCAGTTGCAAGATCTATATTTAACATTATATATGATCAATTTAACATCTTCAATAAGAAGAAAGAAATGTTGGACGGATTGATGGTGAAAAATCGTTCACTGTTTATGCACTGATTGGCTGATTTAGGTCAGGTTTCTGAGTAATTTATGCCAGAAATTTTATTCACTTGTGCTGAAAAGCAAATTGCCAAAGCTAGGAGGCTTGAACACTTTACTCTTTCCAATAAAACCTCGGCTGCCTTTAATTTGTAGTAATAAAATTAGTCTAAAATGGATTTTAAAACAAATGATCTTTGTCAAAGAACCTGTTCATACAGATACACCATAATTTTTTTTGGGTGCGTTTTGTTTTTATGCAGTAGTTCCTAAATAGGTAACTCACATCGGATACAAGTATGTGTAATTTATGGTTTAGAAAATATATGAATAGATTTTAAATTAGGAATAATTTACTTATTTTGAATAATAGAAATGACTTTAAAAATTCACGTAATATAAATGAAATAAAGCGAATATAATCTTTATATATTTGGTACTAACATTTCACCCGTGCAATTGTTTACGAAATTAATTGTAATATTTTGGTTAAGTGAGCATGGGTGGAGCTTGAGTTTCTATGTCCCTAGTCAAGTACGAAGATTCAGATGAATTTTATGTCAAGTCTACAGCTGAATAACCCTATCAGATATTACCCAATTTGTAACATTAAATTTTATATTAAAATGATATTAGCACTATTTAATTTAATAAAATAATATTTAACTATTTAAATAAAATGAATTGGTGTGATGAATGATATCACACCAAATTTCTAAAAATATTCGGGGTTATTTGGTCGGCAATATGTTATCCAAGGATAATTAATTTCGTGATAAGTTATCTTGGGATAAATTATCTCAACTTATTTTATTATTAAAGCAAAATAATGGGATAAATAGTTCAAGAATTATTTTATATTCTAACCAAATATGAAATAAAATAATTTTATATTTTATTTTAAAATTATTATAACTTATATTTCACATCAAACGAGTGTCTAAGTTTTATATCAAAATAGTATTTGCCCTAAAATTTGGAACACGGTAACTCAAAAACTCAAGTCATAGCTCTATTTTTACGTACTCAAATGAAAGATTAATCACTGGAGAGTGATTCCTCGATACTTATGATGAAATGCTCTCCCATTCCTAGGAATGTAAGTTACACTATTATAGCAAAAGAGGTAGTATTTCTTATTCACCCTTTC
Source organism: Solanum rostratum (assembly GCA_029948455.1). NCBI lineage: Eukaryota > Viridiplantae > Streptophyta > Magnoliopsida > Solanales > Solanaceae > Solanum > Solanum rostratum. The sequence goes on along the minus strand of CM057047.1, from coordinate 56,383,025 downwards.
TTTTTTTTTTTCCTACCTATATTATGTTATAAGAAAAATGGTATTTATAATTGTGTATATATGGTTATTTATGATTTCCTTATTTTCATCTATACTTGTACATCAAGTATATTACATTGATAATTAAGTTATAGGCTTAATTCATAAACAGACATCTAAACTTGTCCTCATTTTTTACTTAGACACCTAAATTAAGACAAGTTCTTAATAGACATCTCAACTGCTCAGATTTGATCCCATTAAACACTTTTATCCTACTTCGCACTCTCCGGTACTCTTTTTTTTAATTTTTCAGCCAAAAATAAATAGTTGCGATTCAAAATTTTATTTTTTTCATAAAAGTAGGTGCTCAAAATTCTCAGTTATCCAAAAAAAAATTTGAAAATTTTGAGAATCTACTTTTATGAAAAAAAAAAATTTTTTGGACCGCAACTATTTATTTTTGGCTGAAAAATTAAAAAAAAAGTACCGGAGAGTGCCAAGTAGGATAAAAGTGTTTAATGGGATCAAATCTTAACAGATGTTTATTAGGAAATTGTCTTAGCTTAGGTGTCTAAATGTCCAAATAAATATTTTCTATGTCCATATAATATATTTAGTGGCAATTTACATATACACACAATATACATTATGTGTAAGATGGATTTATACTCATTTTAGATTGTGTTATAACTTGGGCCAAATACATAAACAGACACCTAAACTTGTCCTCATTTTTCACTTAGACACCTAAACTAAGACAAGTTCCTAAGAGACACCTCAACTGCTCAGATTTGATCCCATTAAACACTTTAATCCTACTTGGCACTGTCCGCAGTTCTTTTTCATGTTAATTGTACTGTTTTTTTATTTTTCAGTCAAAAATAAATAGTTGCGGTCCCAAATTTTTTTTTCATAAAAGTAAGTTCTCAAAATTCTCAGTTATCCAAAAAAAAATTTTTTCCATAAAAGTAGGTTCTCAAAATTCTCCGTTAACCATGTGCGAAAAAAATATTGCAATTTTAAATAAAATTATTTTGCACATGGTTAACTGAAAATTTTGAGAACCTACTTTTATGAAGAAAAAAAAATTTTGGACCGCAACTATTTATTTTTGGTTGAAAAATTAAAAAAAAAAACAGTACAATTAACATGAAAAGGACTATGGAGAGTGCCAAGTAGGATTAAAGTGTTTAATGGGATCAAATCTTAGCATTTGAGTTGTCTATTAGGAACTTGTCTTAGTTTAGGTGTCTAAGTGAAAAATGAGGACAAATTTAGGTGTTTGTTTATGAGTTATTATTGAGAAAATCCAGTGGGATAAAACTTTGGTTAAGAAAAAAAGAGTGCAGCACGTATTTACTCTTCCTAATGAAAATATTATTTAATATCTCGAAAACGACGCATCTCAATCTTGTATCTCAGCTTTTCAAAAGTTGAAGTTGGTAATGCTTTGATGAATATATCTGCTAAGTTGTCCTGTAATGAATTTGTTGAACATCTATTTCACCTTTCTTTTGAAGATCATGAGTGAACAAAACTTTTGGGGAAATATGTTTCGTATTGTCTCCTTTGATGTATCCTTCGTTTAGTTTAGCTATAGCATTGTTTTCATATAATATTGTTGAAATATCTTTTTCTAAAGGAAGGTTGCACGTTTCCACGTGTGTTGAATTATTAATCTCAACCAAACACATTCTCGACTAGCTTCATGAATAACCATTATTTCTACATGATTTGAAGAAGTAACGACCATAGTTTGTTTTGTTGAATGCCATAATATGGATGTACCTCCACATGTAAATAAATACCCTGTCTGAGATCGTCCTTTGCGATGAACAGACAAATATCCTACATCTGCATAACCAATTAGTTGTAAATTGGACTCTTTTGAATAAAATAGTCCCATATCAATATTTCCTTAAAGATATCAAATATATGCTTAATACTGTTTCAGTGTCTCCGCACTGGGGAGAACTAAATCTTCTAATAAATTTACTGAAAAGGATATATCTGGCTGAGAATTATTAGCAAGGTACATTAATGCACCAATTGCACTAAGATATGATACTTCAACACCAATGAGCTCTTCCTCGTTTTTCATAAGGCCGGAATGGATCTTTACTAATATCTAGTGATCTCACAATCATTGGGGTACTTAATGCATGTGCTTTATTCATGTAAAATCTTTTAAAAGATTTTCAGTATATGCTGATTGATGAATAAATATACCACTTGTAAAATGCTCAATTTGTAAACCAAGACAAAATTTTGTCTTTCCAAGGTCTTTTATTTCAAATTCCCTTTTCAGACTTTCTACTGCCTTTAAAAGCTCTTCACGAGTTCTAATTATATTCGAATCATCAACATATATAACTATTATAGTAAATTCTGATCTAGATATTTAAATAAATACACAAGGACAAATTGGGTCATTCTTATACCCTTCTTTCAATAGGTATTCGCTAAGGCGATTATACTATATGCGTCCTGATTGCTTCAATATATTATAGAATTTTTGAAGTTTTATTGAACATGTTTCTCGGGAATCTTTATATTTTCAGGCATTTTGAATCCTTCTGAGATTCTCATAAATATGTCGTTGTCTAATGAGCCATATAAATAGGCTGTGATGACATCCATCAGATTCATGTCAAGTTTTCATGAACTGCTAGATTTATAAGATATTTGAAAGTGATTGCATCCACCACAGGAGAATATGTCTCCAGATAATCAATGTCAGGTATTTACGAAAATTCTTGTGCTACAAGTCGTGTTTTATGTCTTACGATTTCATTTTTCTCATTTCGTTTTTGCATACAAACCCATTTTTACCTCACCGGGTTTATACCTTCAGGTGTTCAGACTATCGGTTCAAAAACTTCGCGTTTCTCAAGCGAAGCTGATTCAACTTAAATAACATCTTTCCATTTTGGCCAATCATTTCTTTGTCTACATTCCTCGACAGATTTTGGTTCAAGATTCCCATTTTGTTGTATTATTTCAACAACAACATTATAAGCAAAAATATTGTTGATAATTATATCATTTCGATCATTCCATATTTTTATTGATGAGACATAATTTATAGAGATCTCTTCATTATTTTCAGGCGCCTGAACCTTTTTAAGATTTCATCAATTATTATGTCTCCTTGCTCTTCTTGAGCAAGTTCTTTTACATTATAACCACTTTGATTATTTGCTCCTTTCCCTTTTTTTTTTGGAGGATTTTTATCTTTGGAACTGATTGGTCCACCACGTTTAAATATTATGACCATTTTGATTATTTTCTCCTTTCATTTTTCAAGAATTTTTATCTTTGGAACCGATTGGTCTACCACGTTTTAAGCGTGGTTTAGAATCATTTGCATTAATCAATATCTTATTGGGACATCAACTCGAATTGGAGCATTAGCAGTTGAAATATGAAATTCAATAACTCTTAATAGGTCAGTGAATGCATCTGCAATTGATTTACAATATTTTGCAAATGAATTATATTTTGAACTTCATGTTCACATTTATTTGTTCGAGGATCTAAATGTGATTATGATAATGCATCCCACTCTATCTCTTTTCTCAGCTGTTTATTTTCTCCCCCTAATGTTGGGTATACCGATTCATCAAAATGACAATCAACAAACTTTGTTGTGAATAAATCTCTAGTCATAGGTGTTGACACCCAATTTTGACTCTCCACAGTATGAATTAATCATTGAGCTTTTAATTTTAACGTTTTGAAATAATTAGCTTTCAAAAATGAAAAAAAAAAAATATTTTTCAAATGATTTTTAGGTTTAAATCTTTTAGCTTTAATTACACTTATATATTGCATATCATATGTTTATTTTCGAGTATCAATAGTTAAGTGTTATATTTTTGTGGATTTTTTCAAAGTTTCTCAAATGAATTTTATCTTTAATTACTTTACTTTAATCATTTTTAATTACCCCGTAGTAAATTTAATTATTTCAAGTTGTCAATATTTAAAAGCTCTTTAATTAATTTATATTAATTTATTTCGTGGTCGAATTAATCGATTGATTTCAAATTGGTCATATATGTAATTTAAATGGTTAATTTTTAAAATATTTTCCTTAAATTCCTTTTAACTATTTTAAGTCTTTCTTTTAAATGCCCAAACACCAATTTTTTGGCCCAAGTTCCAAAATATCCCCTTTACCCATCCAAACCGGCCCAATCCCCTTTAATTAATTCCCCCATTTTAGTTCTCCCTAACCCAATCCCTTGGCCCAGTTCGTCCCGGGCCCAATCTTCTCCCAAACCCATTTCTTTCTTTTAATTCCAGCCCAATCCGCCCCTTAGCCCAATTTAAATCCTAAAACCTACCCAACCCTAACCGCTGGCCCGGTCCACTTCCCCCATCATTTAATCCCTCACCCGCCTCCCTCTCTCCCTGACCCCCCTTCTTCTTCCCCTTTCTGAATATAACCAGAAAGCCAGAACAAAAAACTAGTCGGCCAGTGGCCATTTTCAAGCAAAAAAGGGTCAAACCTGCTCCCTACCCTCTTCCCCTCGTCCTTGCGCATCAGAGGAACCCCTTGACGTGTCTCACATCTAAGCCATTGATTCAAATCGATGGCTGAGATGTGAGACTTGTAAAAGGGATTCCACTTAGAAGATTCGATTTTGGAGTCGATTGTCGTTTTTGCCCCTCTATTTTTCCGAACGTTGCCCTAGTTTTTGGGGATATTTATACCCTTTGTTCACTGATTTTGGGGGGCGATTTTTGGGAGATTTTGGAGATATAGACATAAAAAAAATTCTTTCTTCTAAAACCAAGGAAACAGAAAAGCTCACTTGATTTTTGGGCGATTTCTGAAATCGAAAGCTCCTAGTCTTCGGAATAAAAAATAATACATAGGCGAAATTCGTCGGTGGTAAACATTTTTCTAACTCGTTGTCCTGGAACGCTGCTCCTAGAAAGGTAACCTATTCATTATTTTTACTTTGTCTCGATTAATCAATCTGTTTGCTGTTTATAAAATCGTTTGCATCTCCGACCATACACAATCGTTGTCATGCCTCAACATTCGAGTTGCCAATGGTTTGTTTCTATCAAGTTCTGTGTCAAAAAATGTTTAACCATAATGCATACATATTTCTTGTTCTAACATGACTGTGAATTCAAAAGGGTTGAAGAGCACTAGTTTGAAGATGCTCTTGTTTGTATGCAACAGAATGTGTAAAATGATTACATATGTTAGCTTTCTGGTTATTGTGTCATTAGTTACTCGATAAGTTGAAGCGTGGTTGTTAAAATTTTATTGTGCTCGTGTTGGTTTAGTTCTCGTATTTGGTGCATTTTGGGGTTCAGCTGTTTAGATGATATATCAGTTGTCTTTGCTTTTGGTTTATAAGGTGTGCTACAACGATGGACTAGCCACATGATCCATTTTAAAATTATTTTGATTGATGAATATTCTTAGTGAATGAATCGGATGGTCTGCCTACATTTTATAATTTTCTTCTTCTTTACTTGTATGTGACAATCATCCGGTCCATTTGGACACATCTTTGCATTCCGTCGGGTCGGTTCTATCATTCTCCCGAATCTGGTGCATTGAAGTTCAAATTAGAATCAGGTTTGCATGCTTAGGGAGCTGTATCAGTCTCTTTTTTGGGCCAAAACGTTACCATATACCCTGATATATACAACATGTATACAGTGACGTGATCTAAGGAAAATTGGAAAAATCCAAATCTTGGGCAGGAACGTTTCGAGGTGTTTCACAGGTTGATATACAAGAAAATATGATGTATACACTGAATATTAGTGTATATACTTTGTTGTGATATATGAGGAAATAAGGGCTAAAAGCCCAAAGCAGGAGCAGATTCTTCATGGGTCAGGCAGGCCCAAGTCTTAGAAATTTAGGGCAGGTTGACAATTTGAGCCTGCTGAGCCCAATCTTATTTATTTATTGTTTTCGTATATATATTTATTTGTTTGTGTTATTTGCTATTTTGTTTCTAACTCTAACATTATTTTATAGGTTTTAATCTAATTAATTTCCCCAGAGTTGACCACTTATATTAATGTTTCATTTGTCTTTGAATAGTTTAGTGTTAAAACCTTTTTTTTTTTTTCATAAATTGGACTTTATGAATTTTTTAAAAAATAGTTGAAGCATTTTCCTTAAAATAATTTATGGAATTCTTTAATAGTTTGCCACATTAATAAATTTAAAATCTCTAATAACATAGTCTTATTTGCCAATTATGTTAGGATTAAATAAAAATGTGAATAAATTTTAAATGTTCTACTTTCTTAATCTTTTCTTTTAAAATATTTCACTTAGATTTATTCTAGTTATCAATTTAAATTAATATTTTCAAAGTTAGTCAAAATTACCTAATCGCCGGATAACCGCGTGTTAGCGGCCATTTCGAGTGCGTAAAAACTTTTCGAAGTGAAAATATGAACCCGAACCTTTTTCTCTAGATTTTAAAAGATTTTTTCTGTTAAGTCTTTTAAAATATTTAAATAGTTTTCTTGATCTTTCTTTTATAATCAAGTGACAACTCTAAAATTTTTTGAAGATTCGATTTTACTTAAATTAATTAAGTCTTAAATCAAATTTTCGAAACCAAAGCCATTTTTCGCGATAACAGAAAAAGCGACTCTGCTGGGGATTTTAATTAGGTTCTAACCACTAGATTAGGTATTTTAACTAACTTTATTAATTGTTTGAATATTTTTTCACTTGTGTTTTATTTATTTAAATTTTAATTATTTAAATGTCATATTTTAAGTTATAATTATTTAAACTGTCATCGCATGCATAGCACTTCCGCCACTTGGCATTTTTTTTCTACTAAAAACGATGTTTATGCGGGTCGCAACCGTTTAGTCCAAAATTTTTCATTGGGGTACCCTGACGAAATGAGTCGATCTTGCGGGGTCGACGGTCGTTAACTTCCCCAGCCCAGGTTGTCCGCTTGGGTTACCTTTTCACAGTCAAAATTAAACCAACTCTTAGTCCACCTAGCGTAGAGCAATATCAAAACCCTGTAAGAGCATTGACCTAAGACGACCCGATACATAAGGCGTATCGAGCCCATTAGAAAGACCACCTTGAGTCCATAGTGGCCCCCGGCCCAACTGGACGATCATATATATGTGTTTAAATTTGAAGGTTGTATATGCCATTTGACGAGCCATTGTCCTTTGGGGTCGGGTGTTTTTCATTTTCAATAGACAGGTTGGTAAAGACAAAGAAAGATCGTCGAAGACATTGAGAACTTCGAGAAAAAAAAAGATTCACTTTGAAGGCTTAGATTAGTATTGTACCCCTGCGTGGGACTGATAATTTATATCCATTTTTTCTTATTATGTATCCTCGCTTAATTTATTTATAAAGGTTGTAATTATTTTTGGGGCAATGGAGCGTTTCAAATGTGTTATACATCCTTCAAATCGTTAGGCCTACCCTTAGCATAAAGGGTCACATATATATGTTAGGTTGCGTTATATTTCATTTATGTGCTAAAATGATATATAATTTGTTTTATTTGTGTTGTTTGACTTATGTGTTAAATACATATGTTTTACCTCAAACCTGCTTGGTCCACTATTCAATCCAAAATTTTTAGAATACGTTGGGCGTATAAACTCAATTTTTTGAGTCTTTTTTTTTTAAAAAATGTTTTGAATCCATTGTCGAAACGTCTAAAATCATTCTTTAATTAGGTTGTCATTCAAATTCACGGTGACCTTGTTATCCTTGAAAAAAAAGTATTCCATATAAAATAGCCAAAATTATCAAATACTCCCCGAGTCTCAAATCAAATTTGAGAACATCTTCAGGTTTAGTTAAATTTTTCAGAAAGTCAGTTTGTAAATATTTTATTCTGGATATAAAATTTGATCATTTTTAGTCTGTTAAATAATCAAATTTTCATTTTCGTCCGTTATAAGATCAAATTTTCATTCTTAATCCGTTAAATTATCAAATTTTTATTTTAGTCCGTTAAATTATCAAATTTTCATTTTAGTCCGTTGATTAATCCAATTTTCATTTTAGTCTGTTAAATGATCAAAGTTTCATTTCAGTCCGTTAAATGATCAAATTTTATCCATTTGGTCATTCTTTTATCTCATTCTTCGAATTTTGGACTAGTCTGTTTAGGCAAAACAAATGTTATTGTTGCTTGATTGATTATTATGATTAATTGATTATTATGACTAATGGAATAACTCTTTCACCTTTGAGTTTTTCTTCTCTTTACAGAAGAGAGATTGATTGTGTTGGTTATCAAACTTGCCAAAGAAAGCTTTTGAGTATCCGCTGGCAGATCATTCATATTTTACACGATCTAAGGCCGATAAAATTACTACAAACTCGTCATTTCTTAATGTGAACTACGTTCGACTTGATTTCCCTAAGTGGAATACGTAGGCGGCCTTTATCGGCTTCGGTCACGTTATCTAAAAAATATCAATCCACCTTTTATTTTGGAACTACGTTTGACCTAATTCCTGTATTAACGGGATACGTAGGCGCCACACCGTCTCGGTCATATGGCTTTAAGGTTTTCATTCCTCTTTACAAAGGAAACTGGGGCAGAATTTTGAGAGGATCTCAAAATTCTATTGAAGAAGATTTCTTTTCCAAAGAGTCAGAGTTAGAAGTTGCAACTGGGGCAAATTTTTTTTTTAGGTTCTTTAAAAAATCAATTGCAAGAAGGTTAAGATTCCTTCTGTGTTACTAAACCGGGGCAGAATTTTTTGAAGAGGGCCCTCAAAAATTCTATCAGACTTGCGTCTCAATACGAATTCAGCGTGCAAATCAGGTGGCTGAGAAGAATCAGAATCAAGTTGGCAAGGCAAAACCAACATAAGTCGATCTATCAAAACTAAGAATTTTTCTTTGGATATAGGAACTATGAAGTCGCAAAGCATCGTTAGACCCGTGGTGGCCTCGTCATGATTCAGATGACTTTACTTTTACCCGTTTCCTGGATTTATTCTCAGTACTCTATTCATTTCCTAGATTCTGTCGTATTATTTTATTGCGATTTGTAACGCATTTTCTTAATGTTACAGGTAAGATGCCTAACACAACGGCCAAGATTACGACATTTTATCCCGATCGATACAAGCTGAGCAACTTCATTGTTTCAATTTATCTTTTGTTATTGTTACTTATTTGTTGAATTCCGTTACTACTTAGATTTAAACTCCACAGGTATCGTTATTAGAATTTGAGGCAAAAGACTGTCTCAAAGTTCGAAACACTCAAGCCAGATGTTCACAAGAAAAGTACATGCTATAATCAGTTAAGAGAAGTTATTACATATGTTAAGGAGTTCTGGCGCCAAGAACTCAATTTAATAATTTATCTATTATTTTCTAGTCCTTCGTTATTTCAACTATTTCAGTTTTTGTTGCCTTATCAATTTATTCTTTGAAAACCCTATAAAGTTCAAATTTGGAGCGTCACTGCCTTCAGTGTGACACATTATTATATTATTGGAGCGCCACTGCCTTCAGTGTGACATGTTATGGTGTTATTGGAGCGTCACTGTCTTCAGTGTGGCACATTATTATATTATTGGAGCGTCACTGCCTTCAGTGTGACACGTTATTATATTATTGGAACGTCACTGCCTTCAGTGTGGCACGTTATTATATTATTGGAGTGTCACTGCTTTCAATGTGACATGTTATTATATTATTGGAGCGTCACTGCCTTCAGTGTGGCACGTTATTATTATTATTGGATCTTCACCTCCTCCAGCGTGACACGTTAAAGTTATTATTGGATCGTCACCTCCTTCAGCGTGACATATTAATTTATTATTATTGGAGCGTCACCGCCTTCAATATGACACGTTTACTATTGTTATTATTGGATCGTCACCTCCTTCAGCGTGACACGTTAAGGTTATTATTGGATTGTCACCTCTTTCAGCGTGACATGTTGATCTATTATTATTGGAGCCTCACTGCCTTCAGTGTGACACGTTATTGTATTATTGGAGCGTCACCGCCTTCAGTGTGACACGTTATTTTATTATCGGAACGTCACTGCCTTCAATGTGACACATTTACTATTATTATTATTGGATCGTCACCTCCTTCAGCGTGACACGCCAAAGTTATTATTGGATCGTCACCTCCTTCAGCGTGACATATTAATTTATTATTATTGGAGCGTCACCGCCTTCAATGTGACACGTTTACTATTGTTATTATTGGATCGTCACCTCCTTTAGCGTGACATATTAATTTATTATTATTGGAGCGTCACCGCCTTCAATATGACACGTTTACTATTGTTATTATCGGATCGTCACCTCCTTCAGCATGACATATTAATTTATTATTATTGGAGCGTCACCGCCTTCAATGTGACACGTTTACTATTGTTATTACCGGATCGTCACCTCCTTCAGTGTGACACGTTAAGGTTATTATTGGATTGTCACCTCCTTCAGCGTGACATGTTGATCTATTATTATTAGAGCATCACTGCCTTCAATGTGACACATTATCGTATTATTGGAGCGTTGTTGCCTTCAGTGTGACATGTTATCTTATCATTGGGTAGTCACCTCCTTCGACGTGACATGTTATATTATTATTGGAATGTCACTTCCTTCAACGTGATAGTTAAATTATTATTGGAGCGTATCTCCTCCAGCATGACACATCAACCTACGATTGATTCACCATCTCCTTCTGAATGATGCATTAAATCAAGTTTGTACAAGTTATACTCATATTTATATTTCATTTACCACTAACAAGTTTTATCTCAGTCTTTATCGAGAGCATCCGGGAGGATGAATTCTCAAGCAAACCACAGGTGTGGACGTCATCAAATAGGATGCAGCACAACGTGGAATTTGTTCTTAGCAGCGAACTGGGACATAGTCTAAAGAGGGGCGTCAAACTCTTCAGACACGAGCTGAGAAGCGACTACCACCACAATCCAACCACACCCCTGTTAAAAGGCATGTGGGTATTTTCTTTGAGTTCTTTAATTTTCAGTTTCACATCCGGGTAATCTTAACTCTCACTGGAAGCAACGTTTCCAATCCGAGTGACAATATACCAAGAGTTTTTGAAAATTACGTTTGTGTAAATATTTAATTATGGGTGTGAAGCGCGCCACATTTATGGTTAAGAGGTTGCAAACCTCTTTTTCATAATTCGATTCATTTGTTACTCCTCCTAAATCGAAGGTTATCTCAGAATAAGAGATTTCCTTTTCAACCGATGGAGTCGAACTATAAACAGCCTGATTCCTAAATCCAAGGATATGTAGGCGGGCTCAACTTTGAAACTCCGCTGTATTCTAACATTTACTCTTAAAATCTCATTCCCAAGTATTTCAATTTCTCCATAATTCAATGTTGGAATGACTTTTGAATTTTTTCAAAATCATGCATAAAATCAAGCATTTTGAACTACAAGTGGCCTGAATTCTCATGTAACCTGAGATATGTAGGAAACCCAAAACCAGGGTCCGGCCACAATTTCCTAAAGTCCGTACCTTTCTTTTAAAGAGATGAAATAGTGGTCGGTCAAAATTGGATTTGTCAAACTTCTTTGTCCATTATCTCTTTCATCGATCCTATCCAAAGAAAGGGGCAGCTGTTGACACCCAATTTTGGCCCTCCACAGTATGAATTAATTATTGAGCTTTTAATTTTAATGTTTTGAAATAATTAGCTTTCAAAAACGCAAAAAAAAATTCAAGTGATTTTTTGGTTTAAATCTTGTAGCTTTAATTACGCTTATATATTGCATATCATATATTTATTTTCGAGTATCAATAGTTAAGTGTTATATTTTTGTGGATTTTTTCAAAGTTTCTCAAATGAATTTTATCTTTAATTACTTTACTTTAATCATTTTTAATTACCCCGTAGTAAATTTAATTATTTCAAGTTGTCAATATTTAAAAGCTCTTTAATTAATTTATATTAATTCATTTCGTGGTCGAATTAATCGATTGATTTCAAATTGGTCATATATGTAATTTAAATGGTTAATTTTTAAAATATTTTCCTTTAAATTCCTTTTAACTCTTTTAAGTCTTTCTTTTAAATGCCCAAACACCAATTTCTTGGCCCAAGTCCCAAAATATCCCCTTTACCCATCCAAACCGGCCCAATCCCCTTTAATTAACTATAATTTACGGAAAATACACGTCTAATTTTACCATAATCTCTAAATTTGCCAATTGTTTTATTTAATTACTAAAATTCCCTTTTTTTTTAAATTTTCCATCTTCTCTTGATACCTTATTTCATAAGAATTATATTTCCTTTTTCTATGCACTTTTTTTTGGTAACAGTCCTATTAAAATAAATTAATAATTCAGTTAATTAATTTTTTTCCTTTTCCCGGTTACATTTACATGCAGTTACCTTTTTAAATTGGGAACCCACATAATTATCAGTTAAATAATAAAGTTATTTTTTAAAATTTAACTTTTTATTAACAAAGTTACCTTTTAAAATTTAACTTTTTATTGGGAACATGCAAAAAACGGTTCCCTATTTTTTGCAACTTCCTTCACGTTTCTACACTTTTCTCTCTCTCTATTTTTTCGGTTCTCTTTCTTCTTCACTGTCAGACCTTCTCTCCATTTTTTCGTTCCCTTTCTTCTTCACTTTCACTCCTCCTCTCCGTCGATTTCTCCCATTTTTTGTCTAATGGATGCTCCTTCATTTAGTATAGGGTTAACCCAAACTACTCCGGATAATAAAGAACTTCTGGCGACTTCTACTTCTTCAATGCCGTCGAGTTCTCATTCTCCAACGGAACAAGTTGATGCAATAGATGAAGAAATTGAAAGAGATACAAGTGTTCCGAAGGACACGGGTTCAACATCAAAGCCTTCCATAAAAAAATCGGATGAAAAAAAAAAGAAAAAAGTTGAACAAGTTGTTATTCGTCCGTCTACAAAAAAGGTTTGTTTTTTTTTCATTATTTTGGGTTTTTTCTTCAATGTAATAATATTTTAAATTGTTGGTGATATCATGCATTTCGTTATGTAAGCAAAATCTTAAGTGTCGATTTGTGCATTTACCTTAAAAATTTCACAATGGGGTCCTGTCTGAACATGATTTTGTGTTTTTTGGGAATATTTTATTCTTTAGTTTGTTGTATTTGCATCTTACTTTGGTCTATCGGTCCCACACAAATCTGACCCATATTTTTTTTTGTTTAAAGTTTTTTTGTTGTGTATTTCCCAAATTTTTTCAACTGTGTGTTCAATGTTACTGTTTATTTCCCAAAAATTTACAATTTTTTTAAGTAATGTTGTGTGATGGTACCTGCAAATAGTATCAGACAATGTACGATACCTGCAAGTGATACATGTAATTTCTGCAAATAGCATCAAACAATGTATTGATACATGTATGTGATACCAATAGATTTAGATGGAATTTAAAGTATCAATTTTATGTTGCTAATGTGATGATACATGCAATGATACCTGTAAATTTAGACTAAGTATCATATGTGATGATACCTGTAATTAGTATCAGATAAAGTATGGATACATGTCTGTGATACCGTTATTCTGAGCTGAAATATCAACTATCAATGTTGGATCACGGCGTGCGAAACCTTCTATCGAAGTTCAGAAAATGGCTGTGATGCTGCCTACATATCTGCTGGACAGCGGATTTTTTGAAAAAAATTCTCGAACAGATTGGTCAAATCTTGATGCCTATAAAGATGTTTCGACTGGTCAACTTGTTGGTCAAGAAGTACCTTTTAGAGTTGAGTTTGTTGAAGGAGTAGCACAGCAACGAAGTGATAGTGTGTAAGTTCTCTGTTTATTAATATTAACTTTTCTTTTTATTTTATATATTTCTCTTTGTAAATATTTTTTTTCATTTTCTCACAGCGACTGCGGTGTATATGTCGCTGCATTTGCTGAGTATTTAAGCGATGGGATTCATGTTCCATCCCAATCCCCCGACCCTGTTTATCTCCGGAGAAGATACGCAACAATTCTATGGAAATACGGCATATACAAAGCAAATGAAGGGTTTGAAAGTGAAAATAACGATCCTCCGAGGCCGAGAGATTCATCTGGTCCAGCAGATACCGACAACGTTGTGATTCTCTCGTAGCTGAGTTTGATTAGTTTAACTTTTAATATAAATATTTTTTTATTTTATGTTTTGGACAGATTATCAGCACTTTTCATTTATTTAGGTAAAATTTATGTTGCACTATTTTTCTAGATACATATTTTATGGTTGTTCAAGTTACATATATTTACATTATAATTCCGGTGAATGTTAGTATATAATTACACAAATGTTTAATATTCAAGTATGTTTCAGTCAAAGGTTTTTCACTATATAAGTGACAGACAGGAGTACCATATTAATGATAAGGTATCACAAATGTTTATCAGATTTTTGTATAGCACAGCAGTCAAATCTTATGGGTATCATACATTGTATCATACCAGTGTATCAGACAAAGTATCACATATGGGTATCATAATTTGTATCATACCAGGGTATCAGACAAAGTATCACTTATGGGTAGGTATCAGACAAAGTATCACTTATGGGTATCATACATTGTATCATACCAGTGTATCACCAATATAAGTATCCGTTAATAGTATATGCATATTACACAGAGTTTTGACCTAAAGTTTGGTATCAGACACATAATGATGTCTGTACCTACAAAGCATTAAATATTTTAAACTATGCAAGTAATTGAATATTAATTACAGCATAACAAATTTATCCAAAAACATTAAAATGAATTTATTTATTAGTTATTTCAACAACACAACAAATGTTCATTTATCACCATATAAGTATCTGTTAATAGTATATTCATACCATTTTTTGTTTCTGCACATTATTGTACTTGCCATTTTACCACACACACATAACAAAAAAATTTTTTTTACTTATTAACTAAAGTCTGGTATCAGACACATAATGATGTCGGTACCTACAAAGCATTAAATATTTTAAACTATGCAAGTAATTGAATATTAATTACAACATAACAAATTTATCCAAAAACATTAAAATGAATTTATTTATTAGTTATTTCAACAACACAACAAATGTTCATTTCACTTTTTTTTGGGGAAAGAAACTACACGTTCGTCTATTGTGCCCTTCATGTCCGCAACGAGTACAACAATTTGTGCTCGTGCTAAAATTTTCTCCTGCGCTTTTCTTTCTACCCTTCTTAGGCCTTCCTGGCATCCTTTTGTACTTGGGTGGCAAAACAACCTCTTTAAGAACTTTGGGCGGGGCATCCCAATCAGCTCGATCAGGCATAGGAACCATTGGGACTGCATACGTGTTTGCTAATGCTTTTGGCTTATAATAATCAGAACAATATGGGTGCATATCAACTACATTCTTACTCTTCAGTGCTGCAACTGCATGTGCGCAAGGTAATTCATCAATTTGAAATTTGCCGCAACTACAAGTCTTTCTTTCCAGACAAACTATGTATCTCCGCGACGTATCATACACAGAAAAAATGAATTCAGATGAAGGAACAACCTGTGGTCGAAAAGAAACACAGCAGGTTGTTAATTATAATTACTTAAATTACAGAAACATTCATCAATTGCATCCATAATATTACGTAATAAAAAATTCTATATCACTTTATGAGCCACAACATAAAAATTAAATAATTTAAATTTTATTAACAATATGCATGTCACGTACCTTCATCATGGACGACTTCACAGTATTATCAATTAACATTTGTTCAAATTTTCTACCCAAAGTTTCCTTTGTATATGATGTTTTTTCATTATTTTTGCAGTTCCATGTACCAAACAAGATTCTTGCTTCTTCAAGGAAGTCAATAATTGGTAGATCCCTTGCATCGACAAGACATCCATTGATACATTCTGCAATGTTAGACGTCATAATCTGCCCT
Source organism: Solanum rostratum (assembly GCA_029948455.1). Classification (NCBI taxonomy): domain Eukaryota; kingdom Viridiplantae; phylum Streptophyta; class Magnoliopsida; order Solanales; family Solanaceae; genus Solanum; species Solanum rostratum. The sequence goes on along the minus strand of CM057047.1, from coordinate 56,367,110 downwards.
CTTTTTACTGGTGCATGCACTCTGGACCACTTCTCATACCCAACATCGTCAAGGTAATCCTTTACTCTGTGATCAATTGCAACAATCTTTGCCATTATATTGTTAAAATCCTCAATCCGGTAGCTTTTTGCCATGGCATAAAACTTTTCGCTGATCATATTTTTGCGTTTCTTGAAATTTGTGCAAACATTTTTCCAAAGATGCCAAATGCAAGCGTAATGAGGTACATTTGGGAAGACATGGCAAACACTCTTGATTATGCTTTCATTACGATCCGATACAAAACACATATTATCCCTCTCCCCAAAAGCATTCTTGAAGTTTTGAAAGAACCAAGTCCACGAGGAATCATTTTCAGTATCAACAACACCATAAGCCAACGGCAATATGCAACCTATGGGTACACAAAATTATAATATCCAATCAGATGATAAAATAGTGTCTATATTTTATACCCATGTAAAATATCACCTAATAAGATAATCATAACAATTTTATATGTACCTGCACCATCCATTGTACTAGCTGATACGAACGTTCCTTTGTAAGCTCCTCCTAAATGGGCTCCATCAACAACAACCACAGGCCGGCAGAATTGAAATCCTCTTATGAGAGGTCTTAAGGCAATAAACAAATACATGAACTCATTATCATGTGACTTGTGCATTCTAATATACGAATTTGGATACACTGTGTTTAACATGTGTATGTACATGGGTAACTGTTTATAGCCATCAGCTGGCTTACCCCGTACAATTTCCAAGGCACGTTCTTTTTCTCGCCATGCTTTTTGATACGTAATGTCAACACCGTATGCAGCTTTAACATCATCCTTTATGTCATTTGGAGAGTGTTTTCTTTTGTGATTCAACAACTTTGGGGCAGTCACTCCACTTACAAATGAGAGTGTTGCCTCCACTTTGCTCAAAATTCTATCCCTCATCATACAAGTATGAGAATCGTTAAAGTACCTAATTTTGAAGAATTCATTATTTTTTGGAGCTGATGATCTCATACTCCATGCACAATCATCAGAAAAACATCGCAACACGTAACTGAAATTTCAAAAAAAAAATGTTATCAATAAACAATAACATTATAAATTACAAACAAAAAACATCAAACAAAATACCAATCGCAAACAGTCCAGTGTTAGATCATTGGTAACTGATACCTGTAATTGATACTTATAGCTTTATATGGATTATAACTTATATTTCTTTAAGATATCGATACTTTATATTTTATCTAAAAAAGAGGTATCGTCAACAGGTATAGAAATATTGCCATGTCTATGTGTTATTATCCTACAGATATCACAGTTTGCAGGTATCATCACACTATCAACATAAGATTGATACCTGCTATTTTTTATTTTTGTTGTATTCCAAAGTTTCTCTCTTCAGACATCAAAACATCTTTAAATCTATCTAAAACAGTAAAAAACGCAGCTACAATTACATTACCTTTTGTTATCCGACCTTTTCACGCGATAGTTAAATCCTTTCTCAATCTTGTATTTGTTCATCACTGCAACCAACGTAGCTTTGTCTTTGTAAATTTGTTTTGCTTTCACATCGACAATCGAGACATCCGTTATTACCTTCGACACATCAATATCAGTCACACTTTCCGAATCAATCTAGTCATTATCAATTCTTCCAGTCGACGCATCGAACACATCTTCGAGTGGCTGTTCAACATCGCTTGTATCCACGCATAATGGATACATCTCAAACCGAGGTTCTTTTTTCTTGATTTCGACATAAAGCTTCACACCCATGTCATTGCGAATCATTATTGGCGATGAATTGCCATCAACAACATATTGAATCACAATTTCCTTTCTCTTCTCATCAATACCCAACTCTGTAACAATGGCCGAACGCAAGTTAATATAAGAAATATTATCGCCTACTACGACGCCATCGCTTTTGTATCCAGTGTATATCACATCAGATTCCCATATTCCTGAATGACGAATCAAAATCGAAATATTCATTTTTGTTGCAAAGCTCCTCAACAATGGCAGCTCTTAGTTTCTGTACGTTTTAATTTCTTTCTTTTCTTAAAAAAAAAAAAATTATTAAAGCATTGCGAATTCGTTTGAGTGTTTTCAGGGATTGCATATTACTCAAATCTTCAATACTCCGTTAATTAAGGCACCGGATCCCAATGGCTGTTACAATTCCATAAAAAAACGTAACTATTTCCATAATTGAAACTAATTTACAGGTATCAGGCGAAATATATTAGGTATCGTCCTTCTATGCTTGTGTATCAAAATTCACTAAAAAAACGGTATTTTTTGTAATTTCACTAAAAGTCGGCATTTTTGGGAATTTCCTTCAATCAGTTTAGTATTTATCAAATTTATACTTTAATTAATTCCCCCATTTTAATTCTCCCTAACCCAATCCCCTGGCCCAGTTCGTCCCAAGCCCAATCTTCTCCCAAACCCATTTCTTTCTTTTAATTCCAGCCCAATCCGCCCCTTAGCCCAATTTAAATCCTAAAACCTACCCAACCCTAACCGCTGGCCTGGCCCACTTCCCCCATCATTTAATCCCTCACCCGCCTCCCTCTCTCCCCTTTACTCTCTCTCTCTCCCCAACCCCCCTCTTCTTCTTCCCCTTTCTGAATATAACCAGAAAGCCAGAACAAAAAACCAGTCGGCCAGTGGCCATTTTCAAGCAAAAAACGGTCAAACCTGCTCCCTACCCTCTTCCCCTCGTCCTTGCGCGTCAGAGGAACCCCTTGACGTATCTCACATCTAAGCCATCGATTCAAATCGATGGCTGAGATGTGAGACTTGTAAAAGGGATTCCGTTTAGAAGATTCGATTTTGGAGTCGATTGTCGTTTTTGCCCCTCTATTTTTCCGAACGTTGCCCTAGTTTTTGGGGATATTTATACCCCTTGTTCACTGATTTTGGGGGGCGATTTTTGGGAGATTTTGGAGATATAGACATAAAAAAAATATTCTTTCTTCTAAAACCAAGGAAACAGAAAAGCTCACTTGATTTTTGGGCGATTTCTGAAACCGAAAGCTCCTAGTCTTCGAAATCAAAAATAATACATAGGCGAAATTCGTCGGTGGTAAACATTTTTCTAACTCGTTGTCCTGGAAAGCTGCTCCTAGAAAGGTAACCTATTCATTATTTTTACTTTGTCTCGATTAATCAATCTGTTTGCTGTTTATAAAATCGTTTGCATCTCCGACCATACACAATCGTTGTCATGCCTCAACATTCGAGTTGTCAGTGGTTTGTTTCTATCAAGTTCTGTGTCAAAAAATGTTTAACCATAATGCATACATATTTCTTGTTCTAACATGACTGTGAATTCAAAAGGGTTGAAGAGCACTAGTTTGAAGATGCTCTTGTTTGTATGCAACAGAATGTGTAAAATGATTACATATATTAGCTTTCTGGTTATTGTGTCATTAGTTACTCGACAAGTTGAAGCGTGGTTGTTAAAATTTTATTGTGCTCGTGTTGGTTTAGTTCTCGTATTTGGTGCATTTTGAGGTTCAACTGTTTAGATGATATATCAGTTGTCTTTGCTTTTGGTTTATAAGGTGTGCTACAACGATGGATTAGCCACATGATCCATTTTAAAATTATTTTGATTGATGAATATTCTTAGTGGATGAATCGGATGGTCTGCCTACATTTTCTAATTTTGTTCTTCTTTACTTGTATGTGACAATCACCCGGTCCATTTGGATACATCTTTGCATTCCGTCGGGTCGGTTCTATCATTCTCCCGAATCTGGTGCATTGAAGTTCAAATTGGAACCAGGTTTGCATGCTTAGGGAGCTGTATCAGTCTCTTTTTTGGGCCAAAACGTCACCGTATACACTGATATATAGCATGTATACAGTGACGTGATCTAAGGAAAATTGGAAAAATTCAAAGCTTCGGCAGGAATGGTTCGAGGTGTTTGAGATATTGAATTCACATGTTGATATATAAGAAAATATGATGTATACACTGATATTAAGTGTATATACTTTGCTGTGATACATGAGGAAATAAGGGCTAAAATTCCAAAGCAGGAGCAGATTCTTCATGGGTCAGGCAGGCCCAAGTTTTAGAAATTTAGGATAGGTTGACAATTTGAGCCTGCTGAGCCCAATCTTATTTATTTATTATTTTCGTATATATATTTATTTGTTTGTGTTATTTGCTATTTTGTTTCTAACTCTAACATTATTTTATAGGTTTTAATCTAATTAATTTCCCCAGAGTTGACCACTTATGTTAATGTTTCATTTGTCTTTGAATAGTTTAGTGTTAAAACCTTTTTTTTTTTTCCCATATATTGGACTTTATGAATTTTTTTAAAATAGTTGAAGCATTTTCCTTAAAATAATTTATGGAATTCTTTAACACTTAGCCACATTAATAAATTTAAAATCTCTAGTAACATAGTCTTATTTGCCAATTATGTTAGGATTAAATAAAAATGTGAATAAATTTTAAATGTTCTACTTTCTTAATCTTTTCTTTTAAAATATTTCACTTAGATTTATTCTAGTTATCAATTTAAATTAATATTTTCAAAGTTAGTCAAAATTACCTAATCACCGGATAACCGCGTGTTAGCGGCCATTTCGAGTGCGTAAAACCTTCTCGAAGTGGAAATATGAACCCGAACCTTTTTCTCTGGATTTTAAAAGATTTTTTCTATTAAGTCTTTTAAAATATTTAAATAGTTTTCTTGATTTTTCTTTTAAAATCAAGTGGCGATTCTGAAATTTTTTGAAGTTTCGATTTTACTTAAATTAATTAAGTCTTAAATCGAATTTTCGAAATCAAAGTCATTTTTCGCGATAACAATAGGTTCCAAATATTTTATAATAGAAGGAGATTCATAACCAACATATATCCCCAACCTTCTTTGAGGCTCCATTTTTGTGTGTTGTGCTGGAACAATTGGAACATATACCACACATCCAAATATTCTAAGATGGGAAATATTTGGCTCCTGACCAAAAGTCAATTGTAATAGGGAGACTTTATGATAACTTGTGGGTCTAATACGCACAAGAATTTCCTGCATGCAAAATAGCATGACCCCATAATGAAGTGGGAAGTTTTGCTCTCATAAACATTTGTCTAGAAATTAATTAGAGGCGTTTAATCAATGATTCCACTAGACCATTTTGAGTGTGCACATGAGCAACTAGATGCTCAATTGTTATCCCAATTGATATACAATAATCATCAAAAGCTTGGGGTGTAAATTCACCAGCATTATCGAGATGAATTATCTTAATTGCATAATCTGAAAATTGTACTCGTAATTTTATTATTTGGGCCAGTAACCCCGCAACGCCATATTGTGGGTTGATAATAAGAACATTGTCACGCCCAGGGAGGGTACCTTTGGCGTGGCCGGCCCTCAGAGTCTATTGCTAGTTCCCAAGTGAACCACTTAGCTTCTTCACATCAATCAATCAAATAAACTCTACTGAACAGTGAAAAATATAAGTAAGTAATGGACACATCTCATCTAAAGTCTTAAAAGAATATATAAAATAATGAAGGCTAGTAGAAAAAACTAGCTCACAATCTCAACATCAACGCTCAACCATTGTCTATGAAGTCTCTATCACTAATCATGTGGTGCCAATGACAGATCCATGACTACCCAAATCAAAATAAAAGAAATAGTTCAATCTAACTCTAAAGCATGATGAAATAAAAGTAATGGATCCTCCGGAGTAGGGAAGACTCACCAATCGGCTGGGAATCTCAGATCTTCAACGGAACGTCTATTGACGATCTCTAGTACCTGCCTCTGCATCATAAAACGATGCAGTCCAGAGTGGATATCAGTACTTGGAATATACTGGTATGTAAGATAGCTGAGTGAAACAGAAATCGATAAAATAATATGAAAACGACATCGACTCAAAATAAATATCAAATCACATCAAATAGTCAAATGTCTATCGATGCAAGAATAAAGAGTAGACAAGTGACCCATCAATAACTCAAACTCATCAATCATCTCAGACTCTTCTCAAAGGAGCTCACCTCCTCTCATCTCATTTTATCTCATCTTAGAGGAGCTCACCTCCTCTTATCTCATCTCAAAACTCATCTCAGACTCAGAGTACTCAAGGTAGGAAATTTATGGGAGTTTCTCTTAGCCGACAATACTTACTTATGAGCTAGTGAATATATAACAATCACCCTGATGTTTCCACAGTGGTTCCAAACTTGCCAAGTAGGGCACGCTCAAAACCAGATCAGCTCACTCAATATGGAGTCAACTCAATATGTCCTCTATTACTTTTAAGGACCGTTACTCTCGAGGGAACCATAATATATGTAATGGTTTCATGCCTCTTCTACGTTTGGCGACGTAGTTTGACGAGTTCGAGTCGGACTAACTCTCACTCTTTAGTGTTTGATACTCTTCCTATGACTCAATGCTCATAAAACCTCTACTTCAACCAATCTCGTAGGGACTCACTCCCCGTCAACGACCGGTATCTCATAAGGGCTTTAACCCTCTCATCAATCAATCTCATCAATGACTCAAAATTTAAAACAATCATTAGGAAGCAACTGAATAGACTCATCGATAGAGTTTGTTTATAGAGAACTCAAAAGATAGTCAAATGTTATCAACTCGTCATCATTCTCTCGTCATACTCAACAATCTCAACTTAAGGCTCTAGACTCAATTCTCAAGTTCATTATGCATGTTTTTCAAATTACTCATGTAGGGTTATGCAAGTTCTTCATGAAAATGTTCAATTCAAGAAAGCAAATAGTATGATAATCATCAACATAGGAAAACACGTAATTTAAATCAATTTTTCAAGAAACACCAACAAGAATTCATGCATGTAGACTCTTGAACCATCAGCATGACCTCTATGGGTCACATAAGATAACAATCTCATGTTTTTAGTTTAGCCTTACATACCTGGAAAGTTGATATTACAATCAAAATTTGATGAATACTAGCCTTCTTGGAGAAAATCCTCGATCTCGATAGTTCTTTTAAAGTGGAAGAACTTGGAAAGACATTGCTTCAAGGGCTTATATTTGATTTTTGAATTCTTGACTTAGAATGTTTAGAGTTCTTGATGAAGAACCCTAATTCTTGAGAAAGAAGAATCAAGGAATCTTTTCTTAGAATTCTTGAATTCGTTTTCTTGAAACCCTAGGTTATGATTTAAGACTATATTAAAGATTCATGAATAAATGAAGAAATTTGGGTTAGGTAGATTAAAATTTATGAAGAATAGCTTACATTGATGATGAGTCTTGAAAGCTATCCCTAACTTGATAATTTTCTTGATGATTCTTAAGCGTTTATGTTTAGGAGTGAAAAAGAGGGTTCTAATTATGAAAACTCACGTTTTATGCATTTTCGGACCTTAAATATACCCCAAAGGTTTTAGGATAAAAGTACTCTAAAAATAAAATAAAAGGACACCATTTAGCTTATTTAGAAAGGGTTCATGATAGATCCGCGACGCGGAGCTATCGTGGATCTTTAGACAGCTTTGCAGGTCTTCACGAAAATGGTCATAACTTTCTTCTCCAAACTTTGATTAAGGCGAAATAAAATATGTTGGAAAGCTAATTCAAAGATCTTTAATTTGATATATTATGGGTCACCTAATTCGTTATACTTAAGGAGATATGGTCATTTAAAGTTGACCCTTCTATCAATTCATACGAAAACTTAGTCGGTAGAAATTCTTTGGACTTGACTCAATGTAAAAGATTCCTTATGACTCTAAATCACATCTAATATACTTTAAATACTTAAGAATTGATCCTATCATGTATATACATCCTAAAAGTCATTGGTCCATATAAGTTTTATAAAATCTTACATTAGAACTGCGACCTTTTATCATCTCCAATTCTATTCTCACTCTAAGAAATTGTCTTTGACATTTGTGCTCAATTAAGAATCATCAATTAAAATCCTATATCATATGAAAGATGACTCGGTTTTACTTTAGAAAAAAAATTGGGGTGTTACACACACATGTGACCATCTTGTAGATGCATCTATTAAAATCATATAATATTTGAATGGTCCACATGATGGGTGAATGAGCCCACATATATCACCATATATACGTTCCAGAAAGTTTGAGGATTCAATTCCCACTTTGATTATTGATGATCTAGTAATTAATTTGCTTTGAGAACATGCAGCACAAGAGAATTCCTTAACTTGAAGAATCTTTTGGTTCTTCAAAGTTTGTCCATGTGAATTCTCGATTATTTTTCGCATCATTTTAGAACCGGGATGAACCAACCGGCCATGACAAATGAGAAAATTATTTGAGTTGGTAAACCTTTAATTTATTAAGGCGTGTGTTTCAATCATGCTAATACTTGTACAGTATAAGCCAGATGAAGGAGCAGGTAATGTTTCAAGTATACACTTTTTAGCTAGACATCATTGTAGTAATATAAAGATATTCATTCTTTTCATCATTTGTAGTCTCAATATGATAGTCATTCTGGCGAATGTCTTTAAAACTTAATAAGTTCCATTGAGACTTATTACAATATCATCAATTGTTAAATTGTTCCTCTGTAAGAACTAGATTAGCTTTTTCAAAGCCTTCAATTAATTTTGTGCTACCAGAAATTGTATTAACATTACCTTCATTCTTAATCAAATAAGAGAAATTTTTTTTATCTCTCATAACTGATTTTGAATCTAATTGATGAATAAGAAATTTCCATATTCTTCATAAAAATAAGAAATACATTATAAGGATATGTAAAAACTAACTTGACAAACTATAAAAACTAGTAAAGATATTTTTCTTAGCATTTAAGAAGAACAACATAGTTATATATATATATATATATATATATATATATATATATATATATATATATATATATATAGTAGAAATAGAAAGATTATATTAATAGCTAATGTGCAGTATTATAGTGTAGTTGCAGATTCACTTGACCCGCCATAACAATTCAGGAGAAGGGGAATATTAGTGCTATCACAAAAACTAGATAGTTATAAATATAAAAGAAAATAATAACTATTCTCATGATTTATTTTTCAACTAGACGATGAGTTCTTTAGTCAATATTCTCATAGAAGTCTTCAACTCTCAGATGAGTATTATTTGAGAAGTCTTTGAAGTCATCATCATCTTTATAAGCAAAATTTGCCTCAATATCATAACATATATTTGAGGGATTTGCTTCACTATCATCGTTATGAAAGGTCAAGTGAGCATCCACATTATTTTTTTCTTTTGAGGGAGGCTTGATAAAGCTTGACAAAATGATTTGGCGTACGAAAATCACGTTGACAATGTCCTTTCATGCCACAGCGATGACAAATATTGATGCTTCCCTTGGAAGTATTATTTTGAGAAACACTATTATTCTCATGTTTATTTTCATCATGATGGCAATAATTATTTCGTCTGCCACCATGCCCTCGCCTGCGTCCTCGACCATGACTGCAATTACGGCCACGATAATTATTTTATCTTATTTCAGACTGATTAGACCATGCTACAACATTCATTTCAGGGAATGGAGCAGATCCAGTGGGACGGGCTTCATAATTTCTCATTAGCAAAGTATTATTTTGCTCAACCGTAAGTAAGCACGTAATTAACTCAGAATATTTCTTAAATCCCTTTTTATGATATTGCTGTTGTAGCAACATATTTGAAGTGTGAAAGGTGGAAAGAGTTTTCTCAAGTAAATCATCATCAGTGATAGTATCTCCACATAATTTCAATATTGAGCATACTTTATGAATAACATAATTATATTCAGTTACAATTTAAAATCTTAAAATCGAAGATGTATCCATTCTTATCGAGCTTTTGGTAATACAGTAAGTTTTAGGTGGTCATATCGATCTTTTAAATTAATCCATAATTCAAGTGAATCTTCCACAGTTAAGTATTCAGTTTTTAATCCTTCATGAAAGTGATGGTGAAGAAGGATCATTGCTTTTGCTTTATCTTGACTTGATGTTTTATTTCCTTGTTTAATAGTGTCTCCAAGACCTTTAGCGTCAAGGTGAATTTCAGCATCAAGGATCCATGATAAATAATTTTTTTCGGTAATATCAAGTGCCACAAATTCAAGTTTTGATAGGTTCGATATGATGGAAACTTTAAATAGAATGAATTAAAGATGACTTGTGAATAAAAGAATTATTTCTTTTGTGAAAATAAATTTAAGTAGATCCTTGTAAAAACAAATTGATTACTAATTAATATGTTATCTAATTAATCTTCAATCAACTCAAAGTAAAGTGAGTATTAGAATATAGATATATATTAAACAATAGTCCTATTAGTTATAACAATATAGAATGCTTAAATGAAAATTTAAGTAGTATCATAAGTTGTTCAAGAAATAAAGTATGTTGATATTATAAATTTATTATAATTTATAAATTATAAGATATAAAAATTTTTAGAAGAAGATTGTATATGTACGGGGATAGAAACTTAACTTATTCGTAGGATGTTGGAGCCTGGTGCTGATAACGTGTTGTGAAATGATAAGAATATATTAAAACTAAGAAGAAATATAAAAGAGAAGATGTAGTATTATTTCTTACTCACCCTTTGTTCTTTTCTCTCTACCTATTATGTTACAAGAAAAGGGGATATTTATACTTGTGTATACATGATCATTGATGGTTTTCTCATTTCTATGTATACATTTTGTACACCAAGTATATTACATGGATGATTAGGTTACAACACAAACTAAAATGAGCATAAATCCATCTCACACATAATATGTATATGTAAATAGCCACAAAATATATTATATAAACATATAAAATATTTATTTGAACATTCATTTTACTACACATAATAATATTTGCTGCCACACTTCTTAAACATAACTATATTCGAAGAACGAATGACCCAATCAAAAGTTATATCACTTCAAAAAGAAACATAAAATAATAAAGATTGTTTATTTGACGACTACAATGAGGTAGAGATTAGAGAAAGAGTGAGTTATATTGTCACATAACCTCATTGGGCCATAAAATACTATTATTTTTTTAAAGAAATTTTTACACAAATATATAACTTTAGGCACAAAATTACACGCCCTATCAAATTCTTTGAAAATATCAAAAAAAGTACACTCATTCATTTTTTTTTCCATTTCCCAACACTATTATATCACATCACACACCACAATAATCACATTCAAAATACCAAAAATCCTGAATTTGTAAATAGAGTTGATATTTTAAATGGTATTTTTCAAATAGTTCGGTAGGATATGTAATTTTGTCCCCAAAGTTGTATATTTGTGAAAAATCCCCTTTTTTTAATTCATATTAAGTGAATCTATGAGATAATGTATATCCATTAAATAAATAATTAGAACATAAATTGAATATTATTTTTTACAAATAAAAATAATTTAAAATAAAAAAAATTAATTGTCTTGAACTTGTCGCCTAAAAAATACAAAATAAAGAACAAAAATAAAATAAATTTTCAATAATTTTTTTTGAATATTGAACAATTAACTTATTTTGAATATTAACAAAAGGCTCGAAAATCCATTGGACTAGATGAAGTATTAAATTAGAGCAAATTTCATAAATAGCAAAGAGATATAATTTAATTATGTTTCTGAGCTATAATTTGCCTAATTACACTCTGTAGCTGTAGTTTTGTTTGCTCTGTGTATTTCCATTCGTATATTTCTCACTTGCCCACTATACAAACAGGGCAAGTATAGACAAATTTTGTATATATAATTATGAATTTTTCACAATTCATACAAGTCAAATGTATCAACAAATTGTATACAAATAACTAATAGTTATGAATTTTTTATAACATGTACAAGTTAAATGTATCAACAAAATATATACAAATAATTAAATAAGCATATACAAATTCTAAATTTATACAATTAATAATTAAATCATATATATTTTAGTAAAATAAATCAAAACTATAGCTATGTTCAATAATTAACTGAAACTATAAATAAAGTATATGATAATCATTAAATGCTTGTCAAAAGTGGACAATCCACTATAAATAAGTTGTAGGACTTTTTCTGTCCAACAATGTTTGTCCCGTTATTAAAAATAAATGTATAACAATATTTGCTCACTTTATGAAATCAATAATTGGTTTTATACTTATTACTGTTGACACCTAATTTTGACCCAACACTTCAAAAATTCTTACTTTTTATGTTTATATTTTAAAATAGTTAATAAATACAATTTGGGCGATTTTAGATTTATTTTTGATAATTACTTTTATTTCTAAAATATTAAATTTTTTAATTATTCTAACTTTAAATTTTAATATAGTATAATAATTCTTATTTTTTATTCAGATATAATTATATATTGACCCACAATGGGCTCATATCTTTTTAGCCCATTATTTTGTAGTAGTTACATGTTAAATAATAGTATGGTAGATATTTTCGGATTTAAAAATAATCTTTAGATTTTTTTTCTCTTTAGTCTATGTTCCTTTGAGGTCAAAGGAAAAGCCATCTCCGGCAAAGACCCCGTAGCCTTCACTCATCTTTTCCTGCCACAACCATAGGGAAAATGACAACAACCATCCACCACCTTCGTCTTCAGCAAACTCCCGTCAAACTCCACCCTTTGCTCTCATCCCGTCGCCTAAACGATCCATTTTTCAGTCACCAAATCTATTCCAGAACAACAACAAACAACCTTGACACCACAGCGAAGAAACAAATCAAAACTCCGTCCGGAAGCGATCCAAAAACGCACCAAAACCCCGACCAAAATCAACCATGAAAGCAGCATCCAAACCACTCAAAACGCCACCATTACACTACCCATGGCAGCTTCAAAACCCCCCATTTCCGCCACCAAGCTTCACCAACAAACCCGCCTAAATTAGCCACCAAATCTCCGCCGGTAGCCCTTCTTTTTCTCCTTCAAACCACCAGAAACGACCCCTTGGTCGAGACAATAACTCCTAAACGACCACCATGAAACCACCAGTCCACCGCCACCAAAACCACTAACAACAGCAGCGAATCAGGCCACAAAACCCCAAGCCGCTACCTGAAAACACCGTGAAACACATCGGAACAACAGCCAAAACACCACCAGACCTCCGCCCAAAACCCCCCTTTTCCGATAATCTCCGACAAGCCAAAACCCTCGTGACTTCTCTCTCCATTTTCCGACCACCTTAGTCAGAGAACCACCCAAACCGCCACAACCACGACATCAACACCACACCAAAGGACACCCATTTCCTCAGAGAAGTGTGAACACTGGTAACATTCGTTTTCATATATGTGTTTTTGATATTTATATTTAGTTTATGTTGGTGTCTACCTGTGATTCATTAGAGTATTATTAGTTGTTTGTTGCACAAGGAAATGAAAAATCTAACCCTCAAATTTCGAGGTCTCTCTGTTTAAAAGGGCGGGAAGATCTTAATTTAAATATATTTGTGATATTTTAAAATTCAAAATTTTTAGTTCAAGTTCACGTACGTTAAATTGGCTAATGACGAAATTACTTTGTCTATTTTCGAGGCCTCCTCATTCAAAGAAACAGGAAAATTTAGTTTAGAATAATATTTGTTATATTGTTAAAATTCAAATTTATTATTTTAAGTTCATTACTGGATTAACACGACCAATGAAAAATATATCCATTGGATTTCGCTTCTTTTCATTAAAAAAGATGAAACAATTTTAGTTTATTATTTATTTATTCATTATTGTGTATATTATTGACGTTAAGCAATATTAGGACGTTTCTCATATCGTTATTTATTTCATTGTTTGTGTATATTTTGTGATTATTATATTTGTGGTGTATTGTGTATCTCCTTATCAATTTGAAAAAAATGAGTTCTACCGGAATTCACAGTTGTAGATTCCGAAGGGTGCTAATACCTTCCCTTCGAATTAATTTGAATCCTTACCTAGAATTTTTTGGTTTGCATACTATTTTGTAAATAATTAATTGATTTCTAGTTATCCTTAAAATTAGGTGACGATTCCAAAATCCTAAATTAAATTATTTTTCCTACAAATATTTTTTTATTTAAGTATTTTTTACGAGTTCCCACAACGTTGCGCCTTTGGGATGACAACAACTATCTCTGTCCATTTTTACTTGTCCACTATACTAAAAATAGGTGTCTAATAATATTTGTCCACTTTATGAAATCAAGAGATAATTTTACACTTAGCTCATTCATGGAACAAAGAATTATCTCGGACCTAGACCGAGGTATTGATGGTGATTTTCGAATCAGTTCCTCTTTCTCGCTCCGAGAAATGCATTGTTGGAACTGGGTTGGAACGACAAGCAGCTCTATGGAAGCATTGGTTTATACATTCCTCTTAGTCTCGACTCTAGGGATAATTCCTCGTCTAGAAATATCCAAATTTTGATGCCCAATATTCCATAGATAGTTATTTTTCTCATTAATTTTTTATTATATTTTTTAAACATTGTGTTTATTATATTCAAAAGCCAAAGGAAGATTTGGTCAAATTACTTCTATCATTTACTATTTTTTAATCCATATGCAAGGTCAATTACCCTTATCATTAATTATATTTATTTTTCTATTATATTTTGTAAGACATTATATTTATTATATTTAAAGAGTGATATGATAAAATTACCTTTCTATTTATAATTTATTAAGAAAGACACAAAGTCAATAATGGATAAATATTGTTAGACGAACGGAGTACCTTTTTATATCATTTATTGGGCTAAATTATTATATACTTCCTCCATCTTATTTTAATTGTCATGTATATTAAAATATTTATTCCAAAATAATCTGATTGCTTCATTATATGCATGCTAATAGGACAAATATACCTTTCATTGTGGTCGAATGGAAAGAAGAGGGTCGGCCACCCTGTGGTCCACTTTGTAGGTTTGCTTAGCAAACCGCTCAAGACATTTTAGAAAAGGGCAGAAAATTTTTTGTACTCATATAAATCTCACTTCTTCCATCCAATATAAGATATACTTTATTAGTCTGATAATATTTTGAACTTGAGAATAAACAATAAATCATGTTCAAATATAAAATTATATGATCTTAATATGTATACCAAATAATACTTTATTTTATATATTAAATTGCGTTTACTTAAAATAAATTACTAATAATTTTCTTATATCTAAAAGTATTGATACATAATTGAAAAATTATATCTAAAACTTAATATTTTTTAATAGCAGGAATCATCAAACTCTGTAGCTTATAACACAATTAAAATAAATACATTTAGTGAATGATGGTGCAGAAATGAGCGATGTAGTTCAAATATTTTTGGTCTAAAGTTATATATTTAAAGACTTTTGTCTCAAAATTTAGTATTCAATAACCAATGCAAGTTTAGATAAGTTTTATCATTTAAATAATTTTTGTTACAAAAAATTCCAAATAAGGTAGGTGGGTATAATATCTGAATTTAAAAGAAAAGTTAGTGTTATAAGTTTAAATTTGAGAGGACGATTCTGAAATTATCTCGTTATTTATTTATGTTTTTAGTATTTTCACTTTTACATAAAATAGTGCATAAATTTTTTCTTAACTTATATATGTATTAACTAGATAAATCTGGGCTTTGCGCAGTAACGTAATATTGTAAAACTCTTTCATATTTTTTATGAATTTTTGAATTGTAACATTATTTCTTAATATAATTAGCTTTTAAATTAGAGTGTTGTTGTGTGTGAATTGTCATGTTTAATGTCCACAATAGTGGAAATATACAATTCCCAAGGCTTTATGAATTGTCTTTCAATAAAGTCCACAATAGTGGAAGTTTGCAATGTTCAAGGCTTTGGTAGTCCACATTAGTGGCTATCATTGCCATATATATATATGCTTCCATGCAGGATGTAATATACATATATCAGTGGAAAGAAAATAAATACACTGCAATATATTATTCTCTCTTCTCCTCAGTTTTAAGTTTTTGATTCCCCTTACATATATTCTAGTTAATTCTAGATTTATTTTATAACACGTTATCAGCACGAAGCTCTGCCCATTTCAAGCCATTGTAAACAGGTAAAAGGGGTAAGAATTTATTTTATCAAAATGTCTAACATTTCAAAAGTTGAATTTACTGTACTTAATATTTCTGGATCTAATTATTCATCATGGACACTAGATGCTGAACTACATTTAGAATCAATGGGTCTGGCAGACACCATTAAAGATGAAAATAAGGCATCCAGTCAAAACCGTGCCAAAGCTTTAATTTTTCTCCGCCACCATCTTGACGAGGGACTAAAATTACAATATTTGACAATAAAAGATCCCCTGAAATTGTGGAATAATCTAAAAGATAGATACGACCACCTGAAGTTGGTCGTCCTTCCACAAGTGCGTCATGATTGGTTAAATCTAAGATTATTAGATTTTAAAATATAACTGAGTATAATTCAGCAATGTTTAGAATTATATCACAGTTAAATTTATGCGGAGAAGAAATAACTGAAACTGACAAGCTTTAAAAAATATACTCCACATTCCCACCCGCGAATATGCTCCTGCAGCAGCAATATCGCGGTGTGGGTTTTACAAAATATTCTGAATTACTTTCACACCTTCTTATTGCTGAAAGACATAATGAATTATTGATGAAAAATCATGATAGTCGGCCCGTTGGTTCTTCGCCACTCCCTGAAGTGAATCAGGCGAATTATAACCAACGAGAAAGAAATTATGGCCCCAGAAGTGGTCGTGGCCGTGGCCGAGGTCAAAGAAGAGATCATGATAATCGTCTCGCACCGAGGCACGATCAGCAATCTAAAAAGAAGGAAGAAAAGCCAGAATCTTTTCTAAAGAAAAATTCAGAAAGTATAAGTTACAGATGTGGAGGCAAAGGGCACTGGTCAAGGACATGCCGGTCATCTAAACGTCTTGTTCAACTATATCAGGCATCATTAAAAAGAGCCAAAAATCCGGAGACAAATTTTTTGTCTGAAAATAATATGGAACATATGTATCTGGATGTAGCGGACTACTTAAATTTTCCAGAAGAAAGTTTAAATATTAATGAAAATGTAAACGATGATGAGCATGATAATATATAAAATAATTTTCTTTATTTATATGTGCCTTTATGTTTTTATATCCCATGAAAATGAAAATAAATAAATAAATAAATAATAGCAAGTTATACTTATTATTATATATTTAACTTATGCAAGACTTTTCATTAAATACATATGAGGTCCAAATAAATATTTACTTTATTATTTTTCTTTGAAGAATGGATATGCCTCAAATTTTATTTGGATCAATAATCAATCGCGAAGATATTTGTGTTATTGACAGTGGAACGACTCATGCAATTTTTAAAGACGAGAAATATTTTTCTTCTTTACTTAAAAGAAAGGCAAATGTTACTACAATATTTGGTAGTGCAAAAATAATTGAAGGCTCCGGAAGAGCTACTATTTTTCTGCCTAAGGGGACAAAAATCATTATAGAAGATGCATTATTCTCTTCTAAATCCCCAAGAAATCTGTTAAGTTTTAAAGATATCCGCAGAAATAGATATCATGTTGAGACACTAAATGAAATGAATATTGAATACCTTGGTATAACCAAGAGTGTCTCAGGCCAGAAATATATTTTAGAAAAATTACCAACTTTATCGTCTGACCTATATTATGCAGAAATTAGTGCAATTGAAGCACATTCGATCATAAACCAGAAGTTTACTGATCCAAAAACTTTTGTGCTATGGCATGATCGAGTAGGTCATCCTGGATCAATAATGATGAGACGAATTCTTGAAAATTCAAGCGGTCATCCATTAAAGAACCTGAAGATTCTTATGAATGACGAATTTTCATGTGCTGCTTGTCATCAAGGCAAATTAATTGCCAGACCATCGACCCTGAAGGTTGGCATTGAATCCCCAAAATTTTTAGAACGTATACATGGAGACATATGTGGACTTATTCACCCACCTAGTGGAGTGTTTAGATATTTTATGGTCCTAATAGATGCATCATCAAGATGGTCTCACGTGTGCCTTTTATCATCCCGCAACCTGGCATTTGCGAGACTACTGGCACAAATAATAAGATTAAGGGCGCAATTCCCAGATTATCCAATTAAATCCATTCGTCTGGATAATGCTGGAGAATTTACATCCCAAGCTTTTGATGATTATTGCATATCAATTGGGATAAAAATTGAATATCTGGTAGCTCATGTTCATACTCAAAATGGCCTTGCAGAGTCATTTATTAAGCGCCTGCAATTAATAGCTAGACCACTGCTCATGAAATCAAGATTACCCATTGACGTGTGGGGTCATGCTATCTTACATGCAGCAGCACTTGTACGTCTTAGACCGACTAATTATCATAAATATTCTCCATCACAATTAGTATTTGGTCATGAACCAAATATAGCTCATCTACGAATTTTTGGTTGTGCGGTATACGTGCCTGTAGCACCACCGCAACGCACTAAGATGGGCCCTCAACGGAGGTTAGGTATATATGTTGGGTTTGACTCACCATCCATAATTCGCTACCTCGAACCGTTGACAGGAGATTTATTTAGTGCCAGATTAGCAGATTGTCGGTTTGATGAAACAATTTTCCCGCAATTAGGGGGAGAGAAAAAGGAACCCCAGAGAGAAATTGCGTGGAAAGTTTCATCACTATCTCATTTTGATCCACGAACACGCACATGTGAACAGGAGGTCCAGAAGATCATCCATTTGCAGACAATAGCAAATCAAATGCCAGATGCATTTACTGATTTGAAACGGATAACTAAGTCACATATCACTGCAGTAAATGTGCCTATCCGGATCGAAGTCCCAAAGGGACCAACTGCCAGTATCACAGCTTCTGAATCCCAAACACGCCTGAAGCGTGGTAGACCAGTGGGTTCAAAGGATAAAAATCCTAGAAAGAGAAGCATAAGGAATTGTCACGCCCCGGGAGGATACCCTTGGCGTGGCCGGCACTCGAAAACTATTGCTAGCCCCCAAGCGAACCACCTAGTCTCATCACATCATTCAATCATACTTCTACTGATCAGCGGAAAGTATATGCAAGCAGTGGACGCAGTTCATCTAAAGTTCTCAATATAATATAAGCAAAATAACGAAGGCTAGTAGAAAGAACTAGCTCACAATATTAACATCAATGCTCGACACCGATCTATGAAGCCTCTATCACTAAATCATGTGGTGCCAATGACAGACCCATGGCTACCCAAAAACAAAATAAGATAATAGTCCAATCCTAACTCTAAAGCATGATGAAATAAAATAATGGTTCCTCCGGAGTAGGGGAGGCTCACCAAATCAACTTCGGATCTCTGATCTTCAACGGAGCGCCTATTGAGGATCTCTAGTACCTGCCTCTACATCATAAAACGATGCAGTCCAGAGTGGACGTCAGTACTTGGAATGTACTGGTATGTAAAATAGCTGAATGAAACAGAAACCGGTAGAAAATATGGAAAATAATATCAAGTCAAAATAGACATCATAATCACATTAACCGCCAGCTTGCCTGTCTGCGAAAAAGTACAGAGTGGGCAAGTGACACATCATTATCTCAGACTCATCAAAGTCTCAACTCATCACATGGATCATCTCAGAGGAGTTCACCCCCCCTCATCACATCTCAGCTAGACTCAGAATAAGGTACGAATTTTTCCCGGGAGTTTCTCTTAACCGACAACACTCACTTATGAGCCAGTGAATGTACAACAATCACCCTGATGTTACCACAGTGGTCCCAAACTTGCCAGGTAAGGAACACTGGATCCCATATCAATATACCCGACATGGAATCAAACTGAACAGATCCTCTATTGCTTTCAGGGACTGTTAAACCTCGAGGGAAACCATATGTATGTATGTGATGGTTTAAGCCTCTCCTACATTTGGCGACGTAGTTAATGAGTTCGAGTGGGACTCACTCCTGCTCATTTCGGTGCTCAATACTCCTCCCGACTCAATGCTCATAAAATCAACCTCAACCAGTCTCATAGGGATTCACTCCCCGTCAACGACTGCCAGTCTCATAGGGACCCACTCCCCGTCCACGACTGATATTTCACCGGGACCTTGGCCCTTTCATCAATTATCTCATAGGGACTTTCACCCTATCATCAAACATCTCATAGGGATTTTAACCCTATCATCAACACCTTCTCAATGACCCAAGAGTATATAACAGTCATTAGGAAACAAGTGAATAAACACACCGGTAGAGTTCATTTATAGAGACTCATACAACAATCAAGATTTCATCAACTCATCATCACAGTCAACAATCCCAATGCAAGGCTCTAGGTTCAAGTCTTAAATTCATTATGCATGCTCTTCAAAATAGTCATGTATGGTTATGCAAATTCCATGAAAGTGTTCAATTTAAGAGAACAAATAGTATGATGATCATCAACATAGAAAACATGTAATTTCAAATAAAATTTTCAAGAAAATCCATCAAAGAAATCATGCATGTAGACCCTTCAATCATCAATTCAACTATGACCTCTATGGGGCACATGAAAGAACAATCTCATGTTTTAGTTTAGTCTTACATACCTGTGATGCACTGTTCAACCGGGTGATGTCGAGGATTCTCTTCTCGTGTTCCTCACCCCAAGCCTTTCTCTCCTCTCCTCAAGCCCTAGCCTTGTTAGATTTTAGAATAGGACTTAGAATAGGTTTTGTTAGGCTCTTTTCGTGTAGAAACGACCTTACTAGCCGTGTATTAGTGTTTAGGAGAGGTTAGGGATTGACCAGAATGCCCCTCGAAATCAATTAGAAATTTTCAATTCGGAATTTACATGGTCCGCGACGCGGACCTATCGCGCACTGTGTATTTTTGAAAAAAGTATTCTTAAACGAGTTTTCTCCATCCCGTCGAAAATCTGGAAAAATATATAAGTGTCTCTCCGCGGCAGGTGCGCGTCGCGCCTCTGTCGCGGACAGTCACTGTTTTGTGACTTGGATCGAAAATTTATCTTTCGATCGGGTCGTCCTAAAATTCGACCCGGACCATTTTCTCACTCCATTTTTCATGCTGATCACGAATCCGGTCTCGGATTTGCCATACGAACCCCGGAAGATGCATTACGCGCGTACCCACACTCTAGGGGCATTTCGGTAAATTTACCGGGCGTCACAGGAATGATAAAAATGATACAACAAAAGGACTTCCTGAAGAAGATCCAGATTTGAGAAATCCCGATATTCTTGAAGAAATCAGTGGACCCGAGACTCAAGTGAATAAAGAACTTCCAATAAGTTCTATTGATGATGAGATAAGTTTAGATCGATCAAAAATTACAGTGAATAATGTTTTTGCATATAATGTTGCACTTAGCCTCATGCAAGACAGTGAAAGTCTTGAGCCTAAATCTGTCGAAGAATGTCGACACAGAGATGATTGGCCAAAATGGAGAGAAGCTATTCAATCTGAATTAAATTCACTCTCTAATCGTGAGGTATTTGGACCTGTAGTCCAAACCCCTGATGGTGTAAGACCAGTTGGCTATAAATGGGTTTTTGTGCGAAAGCGAAATGATATTGTAAGATACAAGGCACGCCTTGTTGCACAAGGATTCTCTCAGAAGCCCGGTGTCAACTATGAGGAAACATATTCACCAATTATGGATGGAATAACCTTTCGATACCTCATCAGTTTAGCTGTACATGAAAATCTTGAAATACATCTAATGGATGTAGTTACAGCTTACCTCTATGGTTCACTTGACAGTGAAATTTACATGAAAATCCCAAAAGGATTCAAATTGCCCGAAGCATGTACTAAGTCTCGGGAAATGTTCTCAGTCAAATTACAAAGATCATTATATGGTCTGAACAATCAGGGTTGTATGTGGTATAATCGCCTTAGTGAGTACTTGATAAATAAAGGATATATAAATAATGTCATTTGTCCATGTGTGTTCATTAAGAAAACAGGATCGGAGTTTGTAATACTCGCCGTTTATGTTGATGACATAAATCTCATTGGAACTCCTGAAGAGGTCCAAAAGGCAATTGAATATCTAAAGAAAGAATTTGAGATGAAAGATCTTGGAAGGACAAAACTTTGTCTGGGTCTACAAATTGAACATTTAGTAGATGGGATCTTTGTTCATCAATCTGCCTATACTGAGAAAATCTTAAAGCGATTCTATATGGACAAAGCACATCCGTTAAGTACTCCAATGGTTGTTAGATCACTTGAAGTGAATAAAGATCCATTCCGTCCCCCAGAAGAGGATGAAGAACTTCTTGGTCCAGAAGTACCATACCTCAGTGCCATTGGTGCACTCATGTATCTTGCTAACTTAACCAGACCTGATATAACATTTTCTGTTAATCTGCTAGCAAGGTATAGTTCTTCCCCAATGCGAAGGCACTGGAACGGTATCAAGCATATTTTGCGATACCTAAAAGGTACAATTGATATGGGTTTGTTTTATACTTACAAAGGTTGTGCAGACCTTGTTGGTTATGTAGATGCAGGTTATTTATCAGATCCACATAAAGCCCGATCTCAAACCGGCTATCTCTTTGCATATGGAGGAACTGCTATATCATGGCGATCTACAAAGCAGTCAGTTGTTGTTGCTTCTTCAAATCATGCTGAAATAATTGCAATTCATGAAGCAAGTAGAGAATGTGTGTGGTTGAGATCAATGATACATTTCATCGAAGGAAAATGTGGACTGAAAAAGGATGTCATAGTACCCACGGTCATATTTGAAGACAATGCTGCATGCATAGCTCAATTAAAGGGTGGCTTCATAAAAGGAGACAGAACGAAACACATTTCACCGAAATTATTCTTCACACATGATCTTCAGAAGATAGGTGATATTGATGTACAACAAATTCGTTCGAGTGATAATCTTGCAGATTTATTCACTAAGGCATTGCCAACGTCAACATTTGAAAAGCTAAGATATAAGATTGGAATGCACCGTCTCCAAAGTATCAAATGAAGTCTTCATCAGGGGGAGTAAAATACGCGCTGTACTCTTTTTTCCTTAACCAAGGTTTTATCCCACTGGGTTTTCCTGGTAAGGTTTTTAATGAGGCAGCTAATGATGCGTATTAAGGTCACCTAGAACTTCCTTTTATATGGACAATT
Organism: Solanum rostratum; assembly: GCA_029948455.1. Classification (NCBI taxonomy): domain Eukaryota; kingdom Viridiplantae; phylum Streptophyta; class Magnoliopsida; order Solanales; family Solanaceae; genus Solanum; species Solanum rostratum. Next base: position 56,343,929 of record CM057047.1, on the reverse strand, counting down.
CAGGGGGAGTGTTGTGTGTGAATTGTCATGTTTAATGTCCACAATAGTGGAAATATACAATTCCCAAGGCTTTATGAATTTCTTTCAATAAAGTCCACAATAGTGGAAGTTTGCAATGTTCAAGGCTTTGGTAGTCCACATTAGTGGCTACCATTGCCATATATATATATATACTTCCATGCAGGATGTTATATACATATATCAGTGGAAAGAAAATAAATACATTGCAATATATTATTCTCTCTTCCCCTCAGTTTTAAGCTTTTGATTCCCCTTACATATATTCTAGTTAATTCTAGATTTATTTTATAACAAGTGCTTAATTTTGTATGGAATAAAAAGTTTTTTTTTCCTTTTTCAATTCTTGTGTACAGGAACAGAATCACATGCTCACTTTCAGAGCATATATTATATTCGTCCTCAAAAATCTTATAACGTAAAGATTTCATAAAATTATAATGATTAAAATCAAAAGTTAGTATAAATAAGCTAGATCTGATTTACAAACAATCCAAAAATAACACATTGTCTTCAAGCTACTTATGACTTATCCTTTTCAACGATTGAAATACATATTCAGTTTAGTGTATAATTGTGACGCTCGGTAAAATTACCAAAATGCCCCTAGAGTGAGGGTACGCGTGTAACGCATCTTCCGGGACTCGTATGGCAAATCCGAGACCGGATTTGTGATCAGCATGAAAAATAGAGTGGGAAAATGGTCCGGGTCGAATTTTAGGATGACCCGATCCAAAGATAAATTTTTTATCCAAGTCACAAAATAGTGACTGTCCGCGAAAGAGGCGCGACGCGCACCTGCCACGGAGGGACACTTATATATTTTTTCAGATTTTCGACAGGATGGAGAAAACTCGTTTAAAAATACTTTTTCCAAAAATACACAGTGCGCAATAGGTCCGCGTCGCGGACCGTGTAAGTTCCGAACTGAAAATTTCTAATTTATTTCGAGGGGCATTCCGGTCAATCCCTAACCCCTCCTAAACACTAATACACGGCTAGTAAGGTCGTTTCTACAAGAAAAGAGCCTAACAAAACCTATTCTAAGTCCTATTCCAAAATCTAACAACGCTAGGGCTTGAGGAGAGGAGAAAAAGGCTTGGGGTGAGAAATACGAGAAGAGAATCGTCGACATCACCCGGTTGGACAGTTGCATCACAGGTATATAAGGCTAAACTAAAACATGGGATTATTCTCTCATGTGCCCCGTAGAGGTCATAGTTGAATTGATGATTGAAGAGTCTACATGCATGATTTCTTTGATGGACTTTCTTGAAAATTATATTTGAAATTACATGTTTTCTATGTTGATGATCATCATACTATTTGTCTTCTTAAATTGAATACTTTCATGGAATATGCATAACCCTACCATGACTATTTTGAAGAGCATGCATAATGATTTGAGATTTGAGTCTAGAGCCTTGCATTGGGATTGTTGACTGTGATGATGCGTTGATGAAATCTTGATTGTTGTATGAGTCTCCATAAATAAACTCTACCGATGTGTTTATTCACTTGTTTCCTAATGACGGTTATATAATCTTGAGTCATTAAGGAGGTGTTGATGATAGGGTTAAAGTCCCTATGAGATGATTGATGATAGGGTGAAAGTCCCTATGAGATAATTGATGAAAGGGGTTAAGGTCCCTGTGAAATATCAGTCGTGGACGGGGAGTGGGTCCCTATGATACTGGCAGTCGTTGACGGGGAGTGAACCCCTATGAGACTGGTTGAGGTTGATTTTATGAGCACTGAGTCGGGAGGAGTATTGAGCACCGAAATGAGCAGGAGTGGGTCCCACTCGAACTCATTAACTACGTCGCCAAACGTAGGAGAGGCTTAAACCATCACATATATACATATGGTTTCCCTCGAGGTTTAACAGTCCCTGAAAGCAATAGAGGATCTGTTCAGTTTGATTCCATGTCGGGTATATTGATATGGGATCCAGTGTTCCTTACCTGGCAAGTTTGTGACCACTGTGGCAACATCAGGGTGATTGTTGTACATTCACTGGCTCATAAGTGAGTGTTGTCGGTTAAGAGAAACTCCCGGGAAAATTCGTACCTTACTCTGAGTCTAGATGAGATGTGATGAGAGGGGGTGAACTCCTCTGAGATGATCCATGTGATGAGTTGAGACTTTTGATGAGTCTGAGATAATGATGTGTCACTTGTCCACTCTGTACTCTTTCGTAGATGGGCAAGCTGGCGGTTAATGTGATTATGATGTTTATTTTGACTTGATGTTATTTTCCATATTTTCTACCGGTTTCTGTTTCATTCAGCTATTTTACATACCAGTACATTTCAAGTACTGACGTCCACTCTGGACTGCATCGTTTTATGATGTAGAGGCAAGTACTAGAGATCATCAACAGGCGCTCTGTTGAAGATCAGAGATCCGAAGCTGATTTGGTGAGCCTCCCCTACACCGGAGGAGCCATTATTTTATTTCATCATGCTTTAGAGTTAGGATTGGACTATCTTCGTATTTGTTTTGGGTAGCCATGAGTCTGTCATTGGCACCACATGATTTAGTGATAGAGGCTTCATAGACAGGCGTCGAGTATTAATGTTGAGATTGTGAGCTAGTTCTTTCTACTAGCCTTCGTTATATTATCTTTATTATATTGAGAACTCTATACGAATTGTGCCCATTGCTTGCATATAATTTTCGCTGATCAGTAGTAGTATATGATTGAATGATGTGATGAGACTAGGTGGTTCGCTTGGGGGCTAGCAATAGTCTCCGAGTGCCGGCCACGCCAAGGGTACCCTCCCGGAGCGTGACAATAATTTTAAGTCTAATCACAATAAAACTCTCAAGACAACGGTAGGAAGGAGAGGGATCATAGGTCATATCATTTTCTTTTTTCATTTTGTACGCCAATGAAACTTTGTTGTAATTATTTTGATATTTGTCCAATTACTTATAAAATTTTTAGTTAATATATGAATTTGAAAGGAATAATAAAAGACAGAAAGGTTGTATTTTTGTGTTTACACCAAATTGGTGAAATATTTTTATCCCAATCATAAAAGGTTTCACGAAAATCTTAAAGTGACATTGAGTTTCCTTTTAGTTTCTAGTCAAAGAAGATAGCCATCAGATTATCGCTTCTTATAAAATATTGGGAAGGCGTAATCTTCTAACCAATGAATCCAACATATTTCTATACTTATCATCTTACAATATAACCACATAAACTTGAACACTTATGCTCTTTAAGTTTCAACTCCATACCACAAGTTGATAGTTTATAGCAGAGTGTCTAGGCTTTTCAAAAGGTGAAGATTTAAAGAATAAAAAGACCATCTCTTTCGTAAGTACTCCATAGACCATACCATTAAAAATAAAATTTAAAGAATGTTGGTTTAAGCATCATTCAACAAAATTGACAATCCTAATTTCCTATTTTCTTTAATGCGCCCATGGCATACAAAATGTAAAAGTAATCAAGAAAGAGAGAATCATAGTTGTGTCATTTTCTCTTCATCTAAGTGAGAGTGCGAGAGGAAAACAAATAGCAAATAGAAAGGTGAGATCACAAAAGAATTAAGGAAAATATAACAAATTTATCAAACTCATTAATTGCAACAACAAATGATCTAAAAATGCAGTTTAATTAAGAAAACAAAGTGAAATTTTGTTCCAGGGAAACACCAACGCAGATGGATAAGATAAAACGAAAACTTACGAGCGACTGCAGAGGAAATGGGAGTTTGGAAAGCTGCATGAAAGTTTTTAAGCATTGTGTCATCTTTCTTTTCCACTGTCGCGGTTCTTCTTTGTCCTCTGCAAACTAAACGAAAACAGAAGAGAGGTCCATCTAAAGAAAAGAAAATTGTACAAAGGAAGAAATGGTGAATTAATTCCAAGGATAAGGAATTCAAGAATAGAATAAGGAAAAAGACTATCTACACTTGTCAAGACAACTTTTTTGAAGGATATATGAAGTGATTTTCCCCACACAGATAGGAAAACAAAGGAGGCGCAAATGTTGATTTTTCTGACAATAAGAAGAGAAGGGAACTAATCACAATGAAGAGATAACTGTACATTAAAAATGTGACTCTTGAAATTCTCTCTTTTATTCTTTTTCAATTTAGCGTCAGTTTTTTTAATTAAAGGAATATATATGGCTAAAAACTTGAGAAAACAATATGAGATTGCCACGTCATCGGGCTGACAATTCTCTTTTATGTATATACAAGTTTTTTGAAGACCGTGCGCTGCACAGACCCAATCGATATTATTTTTCTTTCTTAATTTTTGTGATCTAGATAAAATTTGGAGAGTCAATAATTTTAATATATTTTTTATTTTTTGTAATTATTTAAATTTTTCATATTTTTAAGTAGTCTTCAAATAATACATATAATTAAATAATATACACTTTAATAGCCACCGCAAAATTAAGTAGACACGTTATCGTAATTTCATAGTTGAAATAGATAAAAAAATAATTAAATTATAATTAATAGAAGTGACACAATAAAATTAAGCAGATAAGTTAATAGTGACCATAAAACGTTACTAATGTATTACGGGTAATATGTAATTTCATATTGAAATAGATGAAAAATATTTAAATAAAATGACATAGTAAATTAAATAGACACTTTAATAGCATTGCAAAATTAAGTAGACACGTTATTGTAATTTTATAGTTGAAGTAGATAGAGAAATAATTAAATAATAATTAATAGAGTGACAATGTAAAATTAGGTAGACACGTTAATAGTCACAGTAAAACATTGTAGTCAAGCACATGAATGTAATTTCATAGTTGAAGTAGATGATAAAATATTTAAATAATAATTAATAGAAATGACATAGTAAGTTTAAGTAGACACTTTAATAGCCACCACAAAATTATATAGACACGTTATTGTAAATTCATAATTGAAGTAGATAAAAAAAAATAATTAAATGATAATTAGCAAAAACGACGTAAAAATATTGGTGTTGCTGAGGTTCGATCTCGAAACATTGGATTTAAGATGTCAAACTTGAACCATCAAGCTAAGCAACTCAATAGTCACCTGTCTGCTTAAAGCTGCTGAAACAGACACGACGACCTTAAGCTCCTCAATCTAGAGGCTTATTATATAAGAGAATATATATATAAGATAAGATTGTGTTGAGTTTCTAAATTTCAAATTAAAAAAATATATTAATTTTATCTATAAATAACTTGTCTCCGTGAACTACAAAACATGATATATATTACTTATATAAAAATTAATACTTACATAATTTACCTCAAAATTAACTATCAAACGACATGAAAAAAAACGTTTGTTAGAAAGAAAAAATTTGTTGAATTAGTTGTCCTTGTTAAACAAAAATTGTACAAAAACACTTTTCCGATTTCATTTCCTATATGATAAAAGTCTACGAATTTTCTCACAATTCCGATTGTATTAGTTTTATTTATGAAATAAATGTGCTTTTTCAAACAAACAATAACTAATAGCAACGATCATGACAGACGACGATGCCAACAACAAAAAAAAAATTATTAAAGAAATTCAAACGTCGCTCCGATCTCAATTTATACAATATAATATTAATTTTAAAAGTAAGATAATCATATTTTAATCATAAATTCGAGTGAAAATTTATGTATCCAAATAAAAGTCTTGGATACCATTTTTTTTTCTTTTCTAATTTATGTATAAAAATTTAAATAATTACAATTTTTTTTATATTTAAATATAGCATAATAAATTTTTTGTTTTATTTGAGTGAAAATTATTTTGTAATCACATGATTGTTATACATATTCTAGACCTTTCATATTCTGATATTTACACACACTTCCCCATCCTTTTTAAGTCGTTTTCTGGCCATTTAAGAATAGTTCAAGATGTGTCATTATCAAAATTAAGAAATTAAGTATAATTTCTTGTTTTCCCAACTTACTCTTACTATAATAAAGTATACAAACAATTTTCTAAAAGGTTATTTATATATTTATATAAAAAATATTATAAATTATAATAATTAAATAATTTAAAATATATTTAATTGTTAAATTGTAACTAAAGACAAATAAATTAGAATAAATTGAATATAATTAACTATTTTTTAAAATATGGTGTATCACATCCACACCCTAAAGATAAATAGCATGAGAAGGATCGGAGTACGACATGAATCAAACCACAAGTCTAAAAAAAATTTCCCTTTCCGTCCACTTTTATTACAGTTAATGTCTACATTTATTTCTTCATCTTAAATTCTAACACACATTTTCTAATTTATTTTTGTTACTCTTTCTGTCTTAATGTGGTATTTATTTTAGTTGGTCTCAAAAAATATATTCTTTTGGTTTTATTTTAATTATCATGATAAAATTTGGCGTAATTCTTAAAAAAATTTATTAAAAGTGTTCATTGACTAATATGTCTTTTATAAATAATTAAACTTTTATCCATATATGTGCTTCTTAATTTTAGAATAATTAATGCTAAGGGCAAAGTTGAAAAAAAATTATTAATTTTTTCTTGATTATCTATATTGACAACTATTTTTAATATACCTAATAACTAAAATGGGATGAAGGAAGCATCACTTTAGTATAATTAAAAATAATTTAACTTTAAAATTCTTTTTTAAAAATGATTTACAACCATACGAATATCTAAGCATTGTTATAATACAAATATCTAAGCATTGTTTTAGAGTACAAGTTTAATCTCAAAGGTGTTCCTTTTTTTAAAATATAGTACTAAATCAAACAGTGTCATGAAAGAAGTATTCCCTCCGTTTCAAAAGAATGATCTAGTTTCTTTTTTGGTCTATTTAAAAAAGAATAACTCAATTCCTGTTTCGTCAAAATTTGAACTTCAACTTTCCACGTGACATATTTAAGGCGACAAAATTGAATGACATTTTGGTACATTTAACATAACTTTAATTTAGAACTACAAAATTAATTTTTTTTAAAAACAAATTCATGTCAAATCAAATCATTTTATTTTTTTAAAACGAAGAGACTAATATCTATATTTATTCAATTAAAAAAAAATTTATTACTTTATCATTGATGAAGTGATGATGTGTACAAGGTCCAAATTAATTGTTGTGTCCATCCATTGACTTTCTATTCTTTTCCATCGTTGTTGAAAGGTCAACACCGCACCGGTAGGCGCGGATTTTCTTTTTTAATTAGTGGTCAATTCTGCCACATTTCAAATTCTGCCAATTAATATGGTCATTCAACCACATGTTTACCATCTATATTTTTATTTATATATATTAATTAAATTCTTTGGTCGGAATTCCTTAATATAGGAAATTGCTAGAGCTTAGTGTTTGGTTAATTCCATCTCAATTCATACAATGTGTTCCACTAATAATATGTTCATGACCATCATTCCTATTCACTCCTCCTAATAAGTGTACGCTTAATTTTTAGTTAGTTGATGAATAAATATATACACATACACTCCTCCATTTCATTGATTAATGTTGCATTTTTTGATTGCCCATATAATTTTTTTATTTAAATACTATAATAATTTTGTGATCATAAACTAAAAGTCTATCCGTTACATGTGATACATTAATATCTCACTTTTTTAGGATGAGATCATGTTGGAATAAATATAATTAGATAGTGAAATTCAGAGTAGGGGTGTAATTAAGACTATCAACAATCTGAAATGGATTTGTATAAAAAAGGTCAAATTTAGAGGGATCTTCAAGTATTCTATTTCTGTTAAAAAAATATATGTATAATTAAAAACAAAACCAAAATATTTAAAAGAAGATTAAGGTGTTACTTAATTATTGCTACTAATTTGTTCGCTGAGGGAACAATTAATTTGACACGAAGTTTAAGAAAATAAAAAATATTTTTTAATTGTGTAACTATTAATAAAATATATATCAAATGTGTCAAAATATTTTTTAATTTTGCAATCTTAAAGATGCCGTGTGAAAAATTAAAAAAAATTAATAAGTTATTAATAAAGACAAGGTAGAGATAACTTTTAAACGGACGAAAATGAAGAATACGCAGCTTAACCCTAAAGCCACTAAAACAATGACTTTAGTCCCAAAAAATAAACCAAAAAGCCACAAATTCAATTTCGCTCAAATACGAAAACATAAATTAAAAAACAAAAAATTCGTCCGACTAAACAAAGAACCAAAAGTGCATGAAGGAGATAGGTACCTACCCTAATTTTGACCGTTTATGTAAGAATTGATTTTATTGAAAAAGTTTTTAAAATTATAATTAATAAGAGATTTAAATATTTGTGTTGTTACTATAGTAATATATATATATATATAGATATATTTATTCTTGTCTTGTAAAATATTACAAAAAATATTATACAGTTAATTGAAAAAAAAGTTAATTATTGAATTATAATCGGTTAGAATATTTAAAATTTATAAGAATAAAATATATAAAAAATTAAATAAATATAATTTAAAAAAAACAAAATTAAAAATTGAATCGCCTCGAGAATACGACGAACAAATTAAAACGGAGAAGCAATCAAGCAATCAAATTTTATTTGCTATAATTAACTTGTCACAAGCACGACCATGTATATAAACTATCCAACAATAATTAAAATTCTCACTTTTCTCTCGAAGTAAACAAGTACAAAGACATATAACTTGCATATCTACGTACATTCAGGATCAAACACCTTCATCATACCATGCATGCAACCAAGAAAAGTATTTAAATGAATTACACTCCTTGTATATATATAAACGACAGAAAAAATACACTTGACATAATAACTTTCATGCATTGATCAATGATCAGTAGCTAATTATATATGTATTGTCCACCAATGAGATTATTTTAAAATCATAATATAAGATAGTGATTAATACAAACTCCTCAAAACATCTTCCTCCTTTATGTAGGATAAATCCTTCTTAAATTAAAAACAACAACTTATTCATTTAAGTAAGATAATACTGATGCATGCAGGCCTGCTTATCATTGCTGGCAAATGCAACAATCTCACAGCGCCAAAAACTATATATCTTCTTTCTGGAAAAAATATTACTATAAGAAAACCAGAAAGGATTACTACGTACGTAATGGATAAAGATCAGCAAGCATATATAAAAATCTTGTTGATTAACCAAGCATGCATGTACTATATTTCTAGTTAAAAGTTCCAGAGGAAGGATTGTTGAAAATAATGTTCGTCGCCACCATTTGCAGTATCATCGTCATCATAATTAGGAGTTGTTCTTGGTGGAAAATGCTCTGGTGAGTAGAGGTTACTTGACAAGCTACCCAGAACTCCTTCTCCAGGATAATATGGATCAGAAAAAAAATCAGGTGAAGGCTCACTTGAAGGATATGAATAATTATCTATCATATCATAAAAAGCCCGATCCATTTCAGCACCAGTACAGTTATTGTTATTATTGTTATTATTACTATTATTGTCCATTTGGACCACCTCACAATTAGTTGATGATAGCGATATCTCCTCTTCCTCCACATTTATCACGTGCGAATTAACATTGCGCTGTGACGGTATCTCCTGTACTACTGACGACTGTGAATAATCATTCGCAAACCTAGCCGCAACAGCCTGTATCTCTGCGGGTGAAAGCATTTGTCCGCCGGAAATATCCGGGGGACTGTCGGGGAAGTTAAACTTAGCTTTCGGCCCGCGGAGGCAGAACTGTGCGGCATCAAAAGCCCTTGCGGCTTTCTCAGCAGAATCGTAGGAGCCCAACCAAATCCTCTCTCGGCTATTAGGCAATCTGACTTCAGAAACCCATTTCCCCCACTTCCTCAACCGAACTCCTTTGTACTTTGGCTGATGACTTTGGCTGCCGCTTTCCATGGATTAATGTTGTTATTATGAAGTATTATAGTGTTCTTGTTAGAGTGGACCCAGAAGGAGAAAGGGATGATTTTAATCGAAAAGACCATTGGAGGGAAAATGATTAAAAACAGTTTATATATATATGTGATGGATGAAGGAAAGAAAATAGGGGCCGGTGACATTTGTCAATATTTTCAGTTTTGGTCCAAGGCCTGGAAGCGTGTGGACGTCAAGAATTCAAGCTGAGAAGTCCAAATGAGCGTAAAGAGAGTGTGCATATGTGTTTCATGGCTCAATGGACAAACTATAATTGTGAGCTATTTAATGACGTCACATCCTCACCTTACGTGGAATGTTTATATGGTCAATTAATTTTCCCATTAATTAAGCTTCTCGTGACTATTAACTTTACTAAAGAAATAAAATAGGATCGGGCTCATTTCAAATTATTAATTTACTCCCTCTCTTCATTTTTAGTTGTCAATTTTTTTTTATTTCATTTTCATTTTACTTGTCATTTTTGACGAATCAAGATAGAACCTATTATACTCTCAATTTTGTCATTGAGTTAATACCTTTGAAAAATATAATGAATAACTATGTTTGAGACCCTCATCAATTAATAGGGGTAAAATGATAAACGTACTATACCAACAATTATTTTCTTAATAAGTATGTCAAGTCAAAATTTAACAACTAAAAATAAACAGAGAAAAATATTAACCAGGCCATATATTAGTACAGGAGCGATATTACATTTATCCTCCGACCCTTGCCTAAAAGTAATTTTAAGTCAAGAATTATGTTAATTCTATCCTAGCATAGATAACAAATTTAGGTGGCAAAAAATAAATTAGTTGAAATCATATGAATCAAACCGGAAGAAAAAGATTATTCATCTCTACAATTGATGAATACTCATGGTATTCATCAGTTCAGAGAAGACTTACAATAATGTTTCAACAGAGGTTTTATGAAGATGTTTGGAGGGGTAAAAGTTTATTCATAGAGTATACTAAGGCAATCAACGATATATAAGATGAAGTCAAGACACGAATAACGATGATGAAAAGAGACTCAAAGCACTTGTCAATTTTGATTGGGTTTCACTAAGAATCAATCTGTAGCACATTTATGTTTGCTTTGGTGATAGATGCATCGACGGCAAAAAGAACAAAGGTAAGTTCAATTGATACAACACATGAGGTGGATATGAAAGTGAGACTTGCTACACATGTATGTTATTTCAGAAAGAGGAAATTTCAAGTATCTTGATCTCTTATTCAAGAAAATGGAGAGATTGACAAGGATATCACTCATTATATTGGTGCAGGGTGGATGAAATAGAGACTTACATATGGATCTGTAGCTAAATCGATTATGTTGTATTGGGCAAAGTGTTAGCTAGTTAAGAACTCTCACATTCACAAGTTGAAATAAATTGCAAAAGTCAAAATGTTGCGATGAATGTGTGGACATCTTAGGAGAGATAGGATTAGAAATGAGGATATAAGGTGAGAGTGACTTTGGTGGAGGAAAAGATAAGGGAAGTGATAAAACAACGATTTAGGCATAGGAAGAGGAGATGTCCAAATGTCTCAGTGTAGAGGTATGAGAGACTATGTTATGGATGATTTCCTGAAGGGTAGAGGTAAATCAAAGAAGTATTGATAAAAGGTGATTAGATAGGACATGACGCAGTTTCAGCTTACCGAAGGCATAACCTTAGATAAGAGATTGTGTAGAATAATATCAGAGTAGAAGGTTAATGGCTATAGACAATACTTTACTAGTAATTGTAGTATTACTCTGGTAGTTGTTGTCCTACGATTTCCTTTATTATTCATTATTTCTGGTGCTTGAACTATCATATTATATTGTTGTAATTATTGTCTTGTTACTATATGTTATTTTTATTAGTATTTGTTATTTCTAGTACTTCAACAATTTCTTTTTCTAGACTATCTTAGACTATTATTTCCCTTGTGATAAGGGTCTACAAAAACAATCTCTCCACCTTTAAAATACGAATGAAACCTATGTATACTCTATTCGGCCTCTTCAAATTAATCTTGTAAGTGTTGACACCCAATTTTGACCGACCTATACCCTTTTAGATTGTCACTTTATTAAAATAGGTAAATTCGAAACTTTGTAAATAAACGCGTCTATTTTCAATCTTATTCAAATAATTGTGCTTTTTTTTATTTTATTCTAGATTTTCAAAAATTGTTCGTAAATTATTTTGTCATTTTTTTAACTACCTTTATTATTATTATTATTATTATTATTATTATTATTATTATTATTATTATTATTCTCAAAAAAAAAATATTTTAGTGGTAATAGTAGTAATACTATTTGATTATTTTTTATTATGTTACTTAGTATTATTTTAGTGGCATGATTTAGTATAATGCTTTATTTTGTCGACTCTTGATTTATATATATATATATATATATATATATATATATATATATATATATATATATATATATATTGGCATAACTGATATTTTCATGAATTATATGACCAACACTTGTATACGAAATTATAATTGTGATATTTTCGGATTTTTACAACTCTTGTTATGGTAAAGTGATTATTAAAAATAGAAGAACAATTTTTTTTGTTTCTTTTGATATTATTGTGATTTGTAATAATATTGACTTCCCTTAATTAGTTTTCTTCATTTAATCTAGAATTATTTTTTTGGTAAAAATCTCAATTAGTTTGTACTTGATTTATGCTTGATTTTATTCTTTTTTTGGGTAAGTTAAATTAAGTTGATTGATTTTATTTCCATATAGTACTTGGTTTCCTCTACTATATAAGTAGAGCCTCATAATCTCTCAAAAAAGACATTTCTCTACACACAAGACACACTACCCAAAAATTAATCCACAAACAATTCTTTCATAAGAAAGTTTAGAGACTCAATATTCTACAATTCTCCATCTTATAATTCTCTTACAACATTGTTCTATTTTGGTTTGCATCTCTCCCAAGTGCAAGATTTAAATTTCTAGTTTTCAAGCAATTGTTGGATTTAATTGTTTTGATAAGTGTTGCAGGTTCATGTTAAGTTTCTTTTACAATCCAAAGACACGAAGAGTTGTCGAGAACCTCAGGAGGATGGGCTGAGGAGTTTTTTTTATGTTGTATTTTAATTTTTGCAAAGCTTGTAATAAAATATAGTGGAATTGGGGAATAGTTAAAGGGGGAGGGGAATTACGTGCTACGTTTTTACTTATCCGCGTAACTCACCTAGACAATCTCAACCTAGGATCTGAAAAATAAATAAAAGGGAGTCATGTGATTAGCATGTTTAACAACATTTTTTCTATTTGTCTCAACTAAAAAAAAAAGGGGGATATAATTGTGGATATCGTGCTTTAATTTGTTTGATAATAGTATGTTTAGATACCATATTTTAGGATTTGTTTACTAATTTAGAAATTGTCCATTCATATTGCTTTTTTTTTAGGGGTATTTTAGTAGAATTCTTGATTTTTAAATATTTGTTCTTTGCATGTGTTTGTTTTTTTTATGCTTAAGTTATTTGTTTAGTCGTGTTTTAGGTTATTAATGGAAAATTGCATCTTTCATTATTTTATTCTCACATAAAGATTTTTTCCTTAGGTTATTTGTTGTGATAGAGATCATGCCTATAGAATTTTGTTTTAAATATGTTTAAATATTATTTTTAGAAATCATGCCTATAGGACTCAATTTAATTTTAACGTATATAACATAATTGTCTTTAATAAATCCTTTAATGATCTTTAGAAATTTTGTTTAAATCGTATAACTTGTTTTAAAATATTAACGTTTTTTCAAAAGAATTAAAATCTTTATTTAATTAACTAATCTTTGAAATATTCCACCTAATATTGATTTGAGACTTACTATTAGCATGCCACACATTTCACATGATTTACTTGTGTTTTTGAGGCTTACTTGAGATTTCCATGCTAAATGATCGTCTTGTTTGTTCTGTTTGACGCGGGGTCCTATAGGAAGCCTATATTCCTTTTAAGTCTAGAACCACCCTAAAATAGAAGTCCAATGCCTCTTGGACATTAGGAGGGACGCTAGTCATTTTAGGAAACGTTAGGCTTTTACTTTTCTTTTAGTACGCCTCTAAGTTAAATAATAAAATCAACTTAGGAGGGGTAGGGGTAAATAGGACCCTCGGAGATGATGAATATAACTCGGGCTTAATAGGACGAACTCTGGTTTTGTCCTTAGGCTTTTATAAGCCAAGTGAAGCTAAAATCCGAAAATAAAGCCGAGTAACTGATCCGAGTAAAGAACTTATTTAATTCTCATCTCGTCTCATTTATTTCTTTTTAATTAATTTGCTTATTTAATTTTGTCACTTAGAATAATTTAGGTTTTTATTAAAAATAGAGACCCTTATTTGTAAACCCCCACATAAATATGAGACACGGTCGGGACCCGCCTTTGCGGACCTTGAAGGGTGCTTAACACCTTCCCTTTGAGGTAATTTGAGCCCTTACCCTCTCTCTGGTTAGGTTAATTTTTGTTAGGCTTAGAATGGTGTCCTAATGCACCTTAATTCATTAGGTGGCGACTCTCTCTCTTTTTTTTTTATTTCCAAACGAGTCATTGCCACGACGTCGTCCATGTTCCCGTTTCTCCGCGAGGAAAAATGGGGCGCGACAGTAAGATTTTACTAAGTATGTTATTATTGTTATATATATAAACTAATATATCTATATTATTTTAAAAGCATGAATTTATTAATTTAAATGTTAAATTACTAAAATATCCCTCTAAAGTAACTAAATACACTACATAATTTTAATCTTTCTAATTTTAAAAAATATACTATATAAACAATTTTTTAAAAAAAAAAATAATAGCCACCAACACAATCCTACTTCGAGATTATGAGCGAACAACTTCCATAGACATCTCTTTCCAAAAGTCCTTGAACATACATTGTTCTATCAAAAATTGCTTTTTTTTGCTTGGTTCACTTTAAATATTAAATCTTCCATGGCCATTTCTCATTAATTTTCATCATTTCTATTTGTCTGCAAGTACATGATATCTTATAATTCCTTCAAATAATTATTTGGGGAGTTTTCAAAAATACCAAGTTTTTGGATAAAAATTACATGCCCCTACCGAATTATTTAAAAAATACCATATAAAATACCAACTTTATTTACAAATTTAGGAGAGAGAGTGTTTTGAGTGTGATTATTATGGTGTGTGGTATGATATAATAGTGTTGGAAAATGAAAAAGAGTGTGTTTTTTTTTGGTATTTTGATAAATAAATTTTAAAGTGTAATTTTGGGGGTGAAAGTTGTTATTTGTGTAAAAAATCCTAATTAATTAAATTATTTTCTCCTCTTCCTCCGCTAAGTCATCTTCTATACACAACTTTTCTTCTTTCACTTAATGCTAGAATTCATGCATAGCGCAATTCCGTCAATCTGTTCAAACTCCATTGCTACATCCTTGACAATACTTAAATCATAGTAAGTTTGCTCATATTTTCCTAGGAACTTTGTACTATAGAAACTTCTCATGTTACTTTTAACCTTTTTCCTCAAATAATTTCTAAATGAGGATTCTTAGCTTCCATAGACACCTCTTCCTAAAAGTCCTTGAATATCCATTATTTTACCAAAAATTGCCTTTTTTTGTTTGGTTCACTTTGAATATTAAATCTTTCATGGCCATTTCTCATCAATTTTCATCATTTCTGTTTGTCTGCAAGTACATGATATCTTATAATTCCTTCATCCTCCTCCTCCTCTAAGTCATCTTCTATACACAACTTTTCTTTCTTCGCTTAATACTAGAATTTATGCATAGCGCAATTCCATCAATCTGTTCAAACTCCAGCGCTACATCCTCGACAATACTTAAATCGTAGTAAGTTTGCTCATATTTTCCCAGGAACTTTGTACCATAGAAACTTCTCATGTTATTTCTAACCTTTTTCCTCAAATAATTTCTAAATAAGGATTCTTTCTTTTGTTTCTAAAAAGACCATTTGCTTTTAGATAACTTGCACCTATTTTACATCCGCTACTACTTCTTTTGTTTCTCACATAATTGCGTGCCATTCATATGATCACTATGGATGTGCAACTGCGTACTACTCCTTTACATAGAGTAACAAATTTACATGAATAGACAAGACTAAAACGACTCAAAGATCTCATGTCTCCCCATTATCTTTACACAACAATTTCATTCTTTGTTAAATCATCAAGTTTTATTTTTTCCACTTCTGAATATAAAGGGTGTAATTTAAAATTTTGTTTTCTTACCCACTGACCATATAGTAACATATTTCAAAACACAAAGTGAAATTGAATTAACAATTTTCATAATCATATACTTTTATATGTGAAATGATTCTTTTATCCTCGATAGTTAAGCTTTATTTATCTTTTCTCGCACTACCACAACTCACGCATCAAATATTTTTTCATTTTGTGTCGATCTTTAACTATATTTAATATACAAAAGAGAGTATTTATATGTTGAAGGAAGGTGTTTTTGTGTGGAATTTGGACTCTTCAACTAATCCAGAGTTGTTTGAGTCATACAACATTGTTGGGCTGTTGTATCCTGGAGGGGACAAGTCAAGTGTATTACTATTGGATCGGTGTAGATTATGCCGTAGTGGGCTTGAATCTTCTTAAAAAGAGCGGGATATCTGTGCCTCAACCTGAATGAATTTTATTCAGTTTTATCATTTTATTTTCAACTATAATTTATTGTATCTGTTGTATATCACACATCAATTTTAAGAAGATTCATGTTTTTATTGCAGTCTAGAAAAAGTGCAGATATCAAGATATGAGATTTCAACATCATTCCGCTTCAAGATCACTCTCTTCAAGAGATAGAAGAGAAGAGATGTATGGGTAAAGTATATTGCTACCTGTTCTATTCAAGCAGAGAAAAGGTAAAGAAGAAAAATAAAATTACCTAATAATTTTTATGAATAAAGTGATACATATTTTTTTTCATGAACATAAAGTGATATTAAAAATTCTAGAAATAATGGGAGTTCATGAAATGGGGAAAAATCATTGTGAAATTATGATTTTTGCATATTTGAGAAAATGCTCTAAAAATGAATATTATAGGTGCATATATTTATTTTGAAATAAGTCACATGTTATTTTTTGCATATGATTTGGTGAGTTTTGACTCTAACATGTTATCAAAGAAATAATAAAAAAAAAAAAATTGAGTAGCCATATTTATATGAAATATTTGGGTGAGATAAATTTCATTCTTGAAATGAAATATAATAAAAAGCATGTGATTGAAGTTTTCTTGTCAAGTCACATTATGTTGAGAAAACTATGAAAGACAACTTTGTTGATTGTATGAAACTTGCAACTCCTTTTGCTTCAAATGTATGAAAATTGTGTAATATAATTAAAAGCATGAGATATGTGACTAAAAGTTGGAATTGATATTATGTATGCAGTAAAAGTACTTGGCAGGTACAAACAAATCAAATCAAAAAAATTTGGTGCAATTTGTTGAGAATGAGAAAAGTAAATTATTATTTACTAACTCCACTGTGGAGGTTGAAAATTTTTTTTAAGCTTCAACTAGTGAAAAAGTGAACTGATTTTGTTATATCAAATACTTTATTTGAGAAATTAAATTTTCTTATTTTGATTAATTGTGATAGTACAAATATTATTGGTAGAGCATAAATTAGTTATTCTAATAGTAAATTCAAATTCATGTGAAGAAAAACACAATATTGTGAGATCATATTGATACAAAATAAAGGGTCTTAAATACATTGAAGGGGATGAAATTGAAGTTTATAAATTTCTAAGTCATATATGAGAAAACCCAACCTAGGGACTAGAGATCCTATAATCAGGTTCAATGAAAAAAATGAATCATATGATGACTTGTTGTGAAATGAACTAAAGTTAATTTTTATTCAATCCCTATGATGCGAGTGCATTTATCCTATAATAATTTATAGAGATTGAGTATGTGAACTCTTTATGAAGATCTATATCTCGTATGAGTGGGGTGTCAAATTATAGGAGCACCCCTTGATAAATTTCATCTATGTGAGTATGAAAGTAGACTGTTTTTTATGAGAATGGTCTTGTTGTCAAAAACACTCATGAAAATTGGTAGCACAAGACCGTAATGTGCTGGCTAAAAAAACTTATGTCAACACCTTGATTTTGTGTATTTTGATTTTGTGTGTAAGCTGTAATACTTTATTTCCCTTAAGCAGACATAATTCAAGTTTGAAACCACCACTAACTCTAGAGTAAAAATTAGTGTTTTACTACGTGGAGGTTCATGAAGAGCACGCCTTTATTATGCATAGTAGTCTACCTTGAACTAAATTGGTGAACTCCTTTGTTTTAATATTAAAATGAGTGAGGGAATGTTGGTGTATATGCATTTTATTATTAAAATAAAATATTAAGTGTATATGTTAGTGGATATAAATTGTGGTAGAAATGATTGTTTGTTCTTGTAACTTATATGTCCATTAGTTCTTGTAACTCTTATGGTCATTAGTTTCATATAACTCATATGACCATTAATGTCTTGTAACTTATGTAACCACTAAGCTGTGTTCTACCTCATGCTTGTAACTCATGTGACCTTCAAGGTATAATTCCTCTATTCATTTACCTATATAACTATTCACATTAATCTTATTCAAGACAAGAATGAATTTCTCACCTATAAATAGTGATGTTTCTTTCTTTGTGAAGTGTGAGAGAGAAAAATGAGGAGAGTGGATAAATATTGTAGTGTGTAATGAAGTTAGTGTAGTGAAAAAGTGAGTTGAGACAAAGAAAGATTTCTATGTCTTCAACTATATTCACTACACTATACAAAAGAAAGTATTTATATGTTGAAGGAATGTGTTTTTGTGTGGAGTTTTAGACTCTTCAACTAACTCGGAGTTGTTTGAGTCATACAATGTTGTTGAGTTGTTGTATCCTAGAGGGGACAAGTCAGGTGCATTACTATTAGATCGGTGTAGATATTATGCCGCAATGGGCTTGAATCTCCTTAAAGAGAGCAAGATATCCGCGCCTTAGTCAAAATGAATTTTATTCAATTTTACCATTTTATTTTTAATGTAATTTATTGTATCTGTAGTATATTACAACATCATACCATAATCTTTTAAATAATATAAATTGCTAACAAATTATATACATTATACATAACAATGGATACAATACAAATAAAAGTGAAATTATTAACGAAATACAATTAAATAAACATTACATAATTGAAAAGTTATCTTAAATTCTACATAAATATTCAACTTTCAAAATAATTAGGTCATAAATGCTCTATTAATATATTACTTAGTTCAAAATGAGTTTCTTTGTCCTTGCCCTTTTTCTATGTTGAGTTAGAAATTGTTGAAATCGATAATTTTCATATATTGTCATTTCTACGATCGGAGTTGGACCTTCCAATGCATCTTGAATTGTGTGTATTAAGACCATGCTCATCCTCAATTATTATATTATGCATTATAATACATAAAATTAATACATCATGTAGCACTTCTTTTCTTTAAAAAACATAACGATCCTACCATAATTGCAAAATGAGATTGCATTTTTTAATTGGAGAAGGGCCTAAAACGTCCTCGAACTATTGAAAATGGTTCAAAAATACCCTTCATTCACCTATTGGGCCTAAAATGCCTCTGTCATCTACCTTTGGATTCAAAATGGGCTTCATTCACCTTTTTGACTCACTTATATCCTTGAAACTTAATATTTATTATGGAATAAAGTAAAACCCTATCGTCAAATTTTCTTTTACAAAAAAAAAAAAATCTTATAATTTTTTTATTTTTTAAAGTTTGTTTTGGGGTTAGAAAGAAACATATTATTTTGATTTGGAAAAAATATATGAAAAATATGATTAAAAAAATAAACTTGTAGTTTTACTGTATTTTTTTTTAAAAAAAATTAGGGTCATGAAGAAGATATATTTTTTTGTATTTAATAAATTATAGAAAAAATCATTAAAAAGATCCTCTTAAAAAATCTAAAGTTACAACAATACATATTTTGAATTTTTAAAAACTTTGCACATACTTTTATTTTATGTAGACAAAATAATTAATCTTTTAAGGAACAAAGCGATTTACTAAAACCAATTTAGCTTTCTTTAATCTTTTTCTTTAATCAAGTTTGAATAATTTTTCATTATTTTTAATATAACATTAGTCACTGGGTATGTTGTTGTTGTTAATATAGCATTAGAAAAAATAAAAAACTTACTCTTTGGATAAATTAAAAACTTACTTTTTCATTAACTTTATATATTTTTAAAAAAATTTCTTTTTTAGAAAGCTAAATCGGTTAATTATTTTAATAAATCATTTTTTTAAAAGAATCACTTTGATCCTTAAAGAAGTACATTATTTCAGTTTGGATAAATTATAGAAAGAAATCCAATAGAGATGGAGATTTATTTTATTCCATAAGAATGAAACACAATAAATATTTAAAAAAGAAAAAGAGAAAAGAGAGGGTAATTAGTTTCAAGGGTAAAGTGAACCAAAAATGTTAATGAAGGATATTTTTGGATCCAAAGCTGGATGACAGGGACATTTTAAGCCTAATAGGTGGATGAAAGATTTGTACCATTTTCAATAGTTTAAAGGCATTTTAAGCCTTTTTCCGTTTCAATAATAAACGAATGCAAGAGAATATGGAAGATAAACAACTCTCTCAATTTTGAAAAAACTTACGGGGGGATATCACTTAGGAGAAATTAGTTATATATCAGTGTGGTCATTGAATTCCTAGAAAATAAACGATTCTTTATTAATAGTAATGACTTTTGGAAAAAAAAATTTAAACATAAATTCAAATGAAGAGATTTTTTTAAAAAGCGCAAAATGGTAATCTAATTTTTATTTTAGGAGCTTCCCACTTTTAGTATAATATGATATGATATGATGATTTGTGTTAGTGGTATATGATATTTTACATTTCAAGCAATTTATTTTTTAGTTAGATTTTGATAGATTATCTTTTTGTTGAATATTTTAATAATTTTGCTATGACATTATATTTATAATATTTAATTATTTTTGCCAAACATGCATTCCATATGATCGTAGTTTTTATTATTAATATAATTAAAATATACTAATTTAAAAAATATAAATTAATTTTTTATAATATTAGTTATGAACATATGTTTACTAATTAATAAATTTTCAAAAGAGAATATATCTTAAATATTTCATTTAATATTATTTATATATATTCTTATTATCTAATATAAATTTTTATCTTTTAGATAATTAACTTTTGTTTTCAAAATTTAATATCACCTAACAATTACACTTGTGCGATCAAATAACACACTTGTAATCACACTGTAATTACATTGTCGTAAATAAATAGGACACAATAATTATTAGGCTATCTAATTACTAAGCTGGTAATTACTATCCTAATAGTTATACCATTTCCAATTACCAAAAGGCTTTCCAAACATATCCTAAGTCCAGATTTTAAAGAATCAATACTTGATATGACTTTGAGCATGTTCGGATTGATTTATTTTAAGTGTTTTTAAAGCATTTTTGTAATCTTTGGGTATAATAAGAAAAGTATTTTTGGCTCACTTATTTTAAGACAAAAATATAAAAATAAGCTTACCTTGTGGCTTTTGGCTAAGGCAAAAGCTATAAGTTCATCAAAACGTGCTCTTACAACGAAGAAAGGTTTCTAATATCAATTATCAGTTTATCACATGAAATTACACACGACCGCAATAGTATTATCAAAAGTTCTATAATTTGTTTGAACTTTAAATAAAAAGTGCAAATAAAGTGTGAACTTTAATGGAAAAAAAAACACAAAGGAAGAAAAATAGAAATGTATATGTTTAAACCAAAGTATAATAATTATAAGCATGAATCACAAATAAATAAATAAATAATTGAATAAGAGTTATAATAAAGTGAAATATCAATTATTTAATATTATTTTTTCAAAAGAAAAAGGTTCATTGGCAACAAAAAATATACTTCGCTCAAAATCTTAATAACGACACTGAAGCGCATAGGCGAGGCAAAGCGCTAAACACTCTTAAAACCTTACTGCAAGGGTTAAGTGCGCCTTTGGCGACAATACACTAGCATTTGGATCATTTAATGTTTAAAGCTGAAATTGGAGGAGCAAAACAATAGCATTACTAGGAATAGAAAAAATGTAAGAATAATGACTTGTTGAGTTGAATCAGAAATGTAAGAATAATGACTTGTTGAGTTGAATCAGAAATCCAGTAGCTATACATTTATTTCACATGTGCAAACTCTTGATCCTAAGGTTTTCAAATACAAAATACATTATCCTTGTAGAATAATCAGTATTTCTAAGATATATCAAAGATCAGAAATCCTATTTTTCATAGCCACAGTCAAATAATATTGTATCAATTATACACAAGCATATTGTTAGTTGATGACATCACCGAGAAAATAATACATATAAAACACAAATCTTAGACAAATTCTAAGGCATTAGAATAGATGAAATAATAATGGTGAATATAAAAAGAGATTTAAATGCTAACCTTTACTTGGGGTGCAGTGAACATGAGAATCTTGGGAACACTTAATATTCAATCATTGGCTCATTGCTTGAGTAACTTCAAATCCAAAAACTTTCTATCAGAATTTGACATCCAAAATTCTATAGTTGTCGCTTCTAAGACAAAAGTTATCGTGTTTATCATAAATTTGACTTAGTGAAATTCGTAAAAGTTATTTCCATTAGGCCCAATTTGTTATTTGAAAGTCTATGGGTAACTTTTGCATCTAAAACAAGAGTTATATAACATCTCATAAATCAACACACAATGTGGTAGTATCAAGTTTTGCCCATAAAGAGTAACTTATATTTTTGAAATTCTTGGTCCATGTCTTGTCTCCGAGGTAAGAGTTATAGATCATCTCATAAGTTATTAGAGAGAGTGAAATAATATAAATTATTGCCATGAGGCATATGTTTTTCTAAACCTTGTTATGTTCTACCTTTAAGGCAAAAATTAATGTATTCGCTATGAGTTAGACTTAGGAAACATGATGTAAAATGTTGCCCGTGAGGCCAAGGACAGATGCACTTAGCTTAGTTGGTTATTATGCCAGTTCCATAGTTAAGGCTGCGAGTTCAAATTTGAAAGTTGACATTTTTTTATACGTTTTAAGTTCTGCGTATCCCCTTCTCATACGCTTATATATAAAAAATATTTAATGTTATTATTTTAAAAAAAATTATTTTGATTACATTTTTTTAAAAAAACCTCTTGAAATTGTTTTTAATTATTTTTTTAAAGAAGGGTTTCTTTTTAGAAATGGTATAGTAGTGGACATAAATTGTATTTATTTATACTTTGTTCTTTTTAAAAAACAAAAATACGGTGTCATATTATTTTATTATTTTTCATTTTGAATGGTGATACTTTTTACAGAAAAACTTCTACTTACACCACTGTTTGAGGCACAACTTGTTCTTTGAAGTCTTTGGGCTAAATCTTGCCTCTAAGGCGAGAGTTATTAAATATTTTGTAAATCAATATATAATGTAGTAGAATAACAAGTCTTACCCATGAGGTTTTACTTCTTGTTTGGAAATTCTTGAGCTAATTAAGAGACAAGAGTTATAAAACATATAATAAATGAAGACACAATATAATAATGTCAAGTCCTGTTTATGGATGTAACTTGTGAAGTTCTTGGTCTAAGTCTTGCTTCTGAAACAAAACTTATAGAAAATCTCATAAATTCAAACACAAAGACAATATCAATTCTAGCTAATGAGATACAACTTATTATTTGAAAATTTTTAGATCAAGTCTCTAAAACAAAAATTATAGAGTACATACATTTGTATGTGTGTGTATATATATATATCAAAATAGTAAATACAAAAAAAAATCATCTTGAACCTTGTCACTTGCATCGAATCATTTTATTTAAAAAAGTATAATCTATCTATCTCTCTATATATATATTTTAAATTTCATAATTTAAAAAAAACAAAAAAAAAAAGTTAAGAAAAAAAGAAAGAAGATAAAAAGAACATAAAAAAGAAAGAAAGAAAAACAAGGGGAAAAAAAGGGACGTAAGAAAACGTGAAAAAAAGGAATAAAAAAGATTTAAAAAATGAGAAAAAGAAAAAGAAAAAGAAAAAGAAACAAAATATAGTTTTTTTAAATCTATTTAATTATCAAAATGCAATCTTTTTTTTAATTTTTTTTTTTTTTTTACTTGAGGGGCTATTTTTATAACACCATTATAATGTCAATTTCAAGTTGTCCCAAAATCCTCTCCGTCAAATAAGTTTAGATTATACATTTTACCCGACTAGATATTGTGTCTCTCCGATGAACTCTAGATTTAAGGAAATTGCCACTGCCGTCGCCGGAAAATCATGTTCGATATGCCTATGCCGGTTACACCATCGGACTGCGGCGGTTATTATCCCATGTATGCACGCCTATTGCATCGTTTGCATCCGCAGATGGAGCGATGTAAAGAGAAAATGCCCTCTCTGCAACGCTGACTTTCATTCATGGTTCTCCAACATCAGCTTCTCGTCCCGGACCTTCCATAAGGAGCAGTTATCAGCTCGTAACGAGATTAACAAGTTACACTCAGGTTTTGTCCCCTCCACGTCGAGAGACCGATTGGCGGACCGAAGGTTCGTTTTTCTGTCCTTAAATTATCTATCAATTTTAGCCGTAACCAAAATTGTAGTACTAACTTTTGTTTTTGAAGTACAACTGATTTAGAATCTCCCTTAGTTGTTCCGGATTATCCCCAATGAATTAGTGATTTTTTATGTTGAACAGAGTGATTAGGAGGAGGAGAGATGAGTTGAATACTTTTGGCTCCAGAACGAGGCCGTTCCCAAGGCGGCGATCTTTTGATCGCATTGGAGCTTTAAATCCAGATGATATTACCAGGAGAATCATTTTCTGGCGTTCTAGGTACTGTACTACTAATTATTAGTAATTTCCCATTAATAGCTTTGTGCTATTCCATTTACCTATCTGTTGGCGTCTGAATTTGGTCTAGAAAATCCTAATGCATGATATTTGTTTGACCTGGAATGGTGTTCTTGGTTGCAGCATATATGAAAAGAGATTGCAAGCTGTTCCTTTTTCATCTAAAAATTGTCTTATGCAGGTAATGCTTACCTTAATAGATTTATCCAATTCACTCAATAAATGAGGGAAGTTATGTAGCTATTATTATTGATATATCTACAATCTTGATAATAAGAACCAAATGGTTTGAAGTTGTCTGTCTTAATTGATTTAGTTTGGGACGACTAAATTTGGTTCTAATCTTTACTGTATTTTAATTTATAGCACATGGATAATAGGACTACTAAAGAAAGGATGCTACATAGAATAGAACCTTGGATAAGAAGGGAGCTGCAGGCTATACTGGGGGATCCAGATCCATCCATTATTGTCCATGTTGCTACCTCACTTTTTATCTCTGAAAATACACATTCGACACAGCGATGCGCGGGAGATGATTTTCTTGCTCCATTGCGGCCTTTCCTGCATGAACGTGCGGAAATGTTTTGGCATGAACTAAGGTATCTCTCATTATATGCTTCTATGAGTCTTTAGTTTAACACAACAGTATACTTCACTTATAACTTTATGACATTGAGCAAAGGCGGATTTTGGATTTAACTCTATGGTTTCTACCTTTAAGATTCAATATACACTGAACCTATTTTGTTTTTAAAACTATGAGTTCAGACCTACTGTTTGTTACAATTATAATAAATTTTTATGCATAAATTTATTTTCCGCATCAAAAGTACTGGGTTCTGTTGAACCCTCATCAAAATAGTTGTATCTACCCCTGACATTGTGTATCCACCCCTGAAATTGAGTATCCACCCCTGACATTGAGCATCCACTGACCAACTAATTGCATGATTATAATAGCAATCAGATTTCCGTCGAAGTATTTTCTTTTCCTTTCAAGACTAAGTATTAGAGTTGAACAACACGTAGTCGATATTTCTATAACATTTATCTAAACTAACAAACTAATTGCTATGTTCTAATAGTGCAATCAATATTTTCTTGAAGAAATACTTATTTATTCAAGTCCAAATATCAGAGTTCTCCATTCAAGACCAAATATCAGAATTGAACAGGCTGCAGTCAATCTTTGGAGGGGAACATCTTATCCTAGCAAATTGATTGGCATATAGGAAGAGAGTATCACCTTTGTGCGTTCAAAAGCAGCCAAAGGATCTCTTTGATAACTTAATTGAGAAGAGTTCACATTGAGAGTAACGAGAACCATATTTCGTCTGCTTAATCTCATGTAACTGATCAGGATCCATGAGATGCCTCACTTTCGCAACTAAAGCTGCGAATAGGGATGATCAGTGGTTAAAGTAAACTATTCTGAGTTTGATGTTGTTTGGCAAAAAGACCTTCTAAATAATATCAGACTTTTTGTGAAAATGGATTAATTTTAGACTTTTGCAAATAATGGTGGTGTGGGGCGTAGCTTGCGCACAGCCTGACTTTTACACCAAATACTTTCACCACTAGAACACGTACAGGGTACCCTCTGCTCACAAATGTTTCAGCAGATGCAAAGTGATCAGGGTTTTTTGTATTTGTTGGAATTTGAATCCTGGTCCCCAGGATTTGCATCCACCTCGTTGTTATTCTTTGTCTGCTGGATTTATAGCTGTGACAACCAATTCTGTCAACTGTCTTAGCAAAAGTTTGTGAACGTTGAAGACAGTGGATCATGTATGTGTAATTCCACCTTTAAATACTGGGATGGCATCCATCAACTAATTTCTATAGTTCACTTATTGCCACCACAGGCAAGAGGCTTAGGATACAATCTTACTGGCTATTAGAAAGTTTTTCTGATGTCGTGGTGTATAAGCTCGTTGCATAAGCCGGTCTCTAACATGGAAGGACTGTTTGTTTAGAGCACTTACTTGCCCATACAAGTTCTAATGAAAAATAGTTTCACTGGTAAACCTTGATGGACTATCTCCCTTTCTGTCTAGGAGATGAATGTCATATTTAACAATCTATTTAGAATTAGTAACTGCGATGCTGGTTTAGAGATAACTGCCTGAGCTGCTATTGCAACAATAGTAGAACAGTGAATAGATGTTCTCTTGAGATGATATCCGCTATTTTATGCATTTGCTCTTTCTGTAGCTATTTTCAACTAATGTTCTTTTTCATTTTTTTAAGTAAAAATTTTGTCATGTATTGTTGTTCATGCCAAATTTTTTTGACCTAAATAATGATGTTCATTGCAGGTGCTTTGCTGAGAGCCCTTTGTCTATGCAAACATATGATACTGTGGTGGAGTACAACTCCTTGTACTAATTCTTTGTACTGATCATCAATATGTTGGCTGCTATCCTGGGGTAATAATGGATTGAGAGGGCTAAGATAGGGTCGTGATCCAGCATAGTTATCTGACATGGCTATAAGGATGTTGTTGGAATTTGAAATCTTGTGGCGAATGGAAGAGCAAACCACCAGTTTTCTTCCTCAATAGCTAGTTAGATTGGTTAAAGAGCCCACTATACGCTGCTCCATATGGATACAGATGGAGTTGTGCTGCATTGGGCTTTGTCTAGGCAGGAACGGCATTTTTGTTGCGCATATTCATGGAAATTTTGTGTGAAGTCTAAGACACAGGAAAACGTGACTTTTTGTGATTAGCAATCCATTCATAGGAGGGGCTGGAGAGATCAAGAATGCTCTAATTATATTTCTGCCGTGGTAAATCAAAATGTGACAGGAGTTCCTGGGGAGTTGCTAGTATTTAGCAGACAATGCGCTAGCAACCTGTTGGACCTTAACAAGACTGTTTGATTACTTGGAAATCATTCTGAAGAGATTTTGGTGATATTTTGATCCTGGCCCCTAGTGAGTGGTCCTTAATGTCCTCTTCTTCGATAAACTGCCATAAGGCTATTGCACATTCGGTCGACTCAGTTCGATATTGGTTGATCTAGTGTTCCCAGATATATTCAGTATCATTGAGTCCTTATTTTAAGAAGAAAGAACCTTCCGTTGAGAGTTTGTGAATTGGATGTCAAAAGGTGGTCTTTCAAATAGAAACTGTACAGGGTGTGACTCTCTTTGGTGAAATGCGCATCGGTTGAAAGGGCTTAACTACACCGCGGAAAGCCTCGTGAAAGATATGCGTGACTGGAAAAACTTAACATTCAACATAGGACCAAAATATGATGCATGCATAAAGAGAAAAATTAGCTTCTTACAATCCCAAATATTATTTATCTTATTATGTAAGTGTGAGTTGGGGCAGTCAAGCGGACAACTTTTCAATGTCTCTGCTTGAGCAACTTGCTTCTTGTTATACGTGGAGTCTATGAAAATAGTTCATGGATTTTTGTATTTAATCTTTTTAAAACAGTTGTTTTCAACTATGATTTACAATATTATCCCTAACAAATAATTTTCTTAGTGGTTTCAACTATGATTTTCCTATATCACCCCGATAAATTATTTTAAATTAGGTAAATATTGAAATTAAGATAAAATAAATTTCTTGTTAAACTGAACAAATAAAATGAAATAGGTATTTTAATATTTTTTCGTGATTATATTTGTGGCAAAAAGGAAATACTATAAATATACACATAAAATTTTAAAATAGCTTAATCATTAAATTTAAAATTTAATTCATATTAATAATATTCATTGCATATGATGTGAATCTTATGTATATGTTGTTGCAAAATTGATATGATTTTTATATAATAATACATTAGTTTGATTTTCAATATTAAACTTTTCACAGGTTACGTGGATTATAATATCGTCAATTAAAGTTAGTATCATACAAGACTAGACTATACCAAATAGTCATGTATGGTTTTCCTTCATCATGTAATTCTCCAAAAATTTTGCGTTTGAACTTTGAAAATAGAAGAAATTACTTTTTCTATGATACTGTTTAAATTAACTAAGGCCTCAAAGCAATTTGAAGTTTCAAAATGAATATCAAATTCTGAATAAACAAATAATATTGAAGATATGAATTTTTTAGTGCAAGTAGACTAACTAATAAGCAACCAGCAGAGAAGTTTTTGCAATTGGCTTTGGTGCTTTGGGTTTTAGGCGCTTTTAAATTAAAATATTCTTATTCTTATAGTTTTGCATAAGATTAAAAAAAGTACCTTTTTAGTTAAAAATCAAATATATTCTTATTCTCATAGTTTTGCATAAGATTATTAGAGAAAAACTTTTTTAGTTAAAACACCAAATATAAGCCAAACAAGTTGTTTAAAGTTTGTGAGTAAAAGGGATATGGGGTGCGGATTTACTTGCCATCCTGAAAGTTCCTATTGGAAACCCTGATGGCGTGACCCTCCTGGATCTTCATCCTAACGGTATGGTCGTTTCTCATTTGTGTAGGGTTTTTTTATTGCTGAGAAGAATTAGAAGCAGAGGTTTTTGGGTTCCTTTGATATAGGCTATTGCTGGGAGCTGGTCATGTCAATTTCTCATGGTGAAGCGACTAGCCCGGAGAATGGGCTTCCCAAGTAGTATTTTAATTCGAGAGGGGAGGATAATTACATCGAGATAGTGAAGCCTTAATTACAATTTCCTTGATATATGTAGTTAGTTAGCTTGTTTTTAAAAACAAAACAAGCCAAAGCATTTTCTCTCTTTTCTGTGCTGTTAAAATTTGTTAGTTTAGGTTAGGCTGATTTAACACACTAAGGATTGAACGGGAGCCTGCCGCTGGCATCCACAGCTTCACCTTGTGATCTAGCCCTTTTCCACACCCGCACACAACGGAAGCTTATTGCAGTGTGTTGTCCTCTTTATTGTGAGTCAGATAGAAATCTTAAGGCTTATGATTTTGTTGGACTTCCAAGGAAGCATATGGAGGGGCATTGCATGTAAAAATGCTTGATTGAACCTTTCAGTTAGTAGCTATAACATAATCATTTTTTTTCAGGAGTTTTGATGTCAATAAAGCAGACATTGTTTAAAAGGTTGCTCTTGCTTGTGCTCTAGATAGATGGTTATCCTATTTGCTTCCACATGTCATAGTATAAATCATGTTTGCTATGTTTCTTCTCCAGGAAAAGAATACCACTGTATGTGTTTTAAGTTTTTTTTTGGATGTGTTAGGACGGCACACGAGATTTTCTTAAATGTTTGTTGTATTTGATAATCTTATTGCTCCGAGTAACTGAGGATTGTTTGTGTTTGCTGCAGCCAAGTCGCACAAGTCGCAGGGGTTGGTTTCCCATTCGAGACTACTTTTCAAGTTTTGAGTTACAGGACCAACAATGGCGACTCAGGAGAAGAATGAAGTGATGCAACCACCAACTGCAGTAGACAAGCAATTAGAAAGTTACTCATATACTACTTGGGCAGGAAAGATACAAGAGCAGTACCGGAAAATCAAAGGGAATGCAGAAACCTACCCCTATGTTTGGGGTTCCTATACTGTTGTATACGGGGGATTTGGGCTCTGGTTTGCCTATAGATGGCGAAGACTCCGTAAAACAGATGACCGAGTTCGCGTCCTTCAAGACAGACTTCACAAACTTGTGCAAGCTGAAGAGTCTACAAGTACATCTATAACCAAAGCACCCTCATCTTGTGATAAATCAACCAGATAGTTGTGTTTCTCTTTTCATTGAAGTCCTTTTATGCATTTTGTTGAAAAAATGAGCAACCAATGACTGCACTTGGTTACAAAAAATCATCCGCCTTAATGGAGAAAAAGCCCCTTGGTTAACCGCATAATATACTGCAGTTTGCATTTATTTGACATTCATTTGTGAAAATTCTTTTGTGTGTACAGTATAATCATATATTCTTTCAAGAATTTACCTGCAAAGTTTGACGTTGATGGTAGTGAGAAAGGTAATGTGCTATTTCGTACGCTGCATGTTTAAGATCACATGATTAAAGAATATTTTTGTATCTTATGCTACATTTCTTTAGTTTTAATTACAAGAGTCAAAAGCTTTTCATTTTTTTAAATTTTGTGTCAAAGTTAAAATGAGTCAAACAAACTAAAACGGAAGAAATATTAGTTTTGGATAATTTTGTTTGAAAGAGCAATAAAGTAATTCTAGTGTTTTATCTAATTTCTCTATGAACTTGGCAATTTGACAGCTTTCACGATTGGACGGTAACATGGTTAAGAACGTGGATATACTCTTTTAAATACGTGAGAGAAGAAAAATCAACTTCTGCCTCGCGTATTTTTCAACTATTAATTGCGTTAGGAAAAATAAAGAAGCCTCTTAATTAATATATACCACATAGTTTACCTCAATTTTTTGTTTTATTGTTTCTTTAGGTGCATTGGTTAGTTGTTTAAACTGTGTATTTCTTCTTTTCTGGTCCCAAGCTATAAAGCAAACTTGACAGGAACTTCATTATTTTCAGCCACAAATGGTTAGCCAAGAGTCCAAGGAAAATTTGGTGAAACCCCATCATGTGTATCCAAATAAAAAATTCATCTTATCTTTTTACAACTGTCTCAAAAAAATGAACTTAATTAATGAATTTTGAGGATAAAAAATATATCTTAATATGAAAAGATTGGACATCAAAATAGATAAAATCAAACACTGAGTCATACTGGAATAACTAGGTACAATATATGCCTAATAACCAATAGTCTATGTACAATTGGGTTCTTTTATTATAATAAGTTGCATAACACCATTCCATGAATCAAACACTACAGATATATAAACTACATACCATCCAATGTGCCATTACATTCTCTGACATAAACCAATAGTAGTCAACACTATTCAGCACACACCCAAGTCCCAAAATGGGCTGTATGTTATATCTTGGTGTATTGTCGAGCCCTATACAATCAAAAAATTCTCTGCATAATTAATTAGTATTTGTAAATTAGAAAGAATAACTTGTTTAACTTTAAGACGTACAAATATTAAATCTTACGACCTCTAATTACCAGCAACAATTTTGAAGAGATTTTTTTATATTGAATCATATTAGAAAAGCATCAACAAAATGCAAGGTTACAAGAGAGCAAAAGAAGCTGCTTCAAACAAAACAAGAAGCAGCCTTACCTGCAAATCAGAAAAAAGAAAAAAATCCCTGAAAATCCTACTAAGCTAAAGCCAGAGAATTAACAAAATTCAAAAAAAGTTATCCACATAGTTTACGGGAGAAAGGAAGTGCTAACTGAATAAACATTCCAAACATCTACCTTGACATTGCTAATAGGATTCGAGATTCCATCAAAGCATCTGCTGTTTCTCTCCTTCTAGACACCAAAAAATAACTGTTGGAATCATTCTCCAAATTCTTTCGACGGTTTTGTCAACTCTCCATAGTGACCAGCATCTTTCATGAAAAAGGGTATTATCCATTGGAGTCAGTCTCATATTTCTTGGAGTATTTCATAAAGGCTGCCTTCTTGGACTTGATCCAGTTCTTGTAGCACCTGTTCACTGAGTTGATGAGTTCAAAGTGTTTGATTTCATCCTGACTTTCATCAAGGATGTTGGAGCAGTAAGGTTTTGATGGCTGACAAAAGATAATGAAACAGGTTGGACTACCTGGTTCTTTCAACGTACTGTTTCTGTGGCAAAACTGCACACGCTGCACACAATAAAGATGGAATTAAGGGTGCTGGAAATAAGGCATATAAAAAGGAATACTACTCCAAGTTGTCAAAAAGAAGGAGGATTTAAAAAGGAATACTAATACAACTCCAACTCTAACAAGATGCATAAAAGAAGGAGAAAAAGAAGGAGAAAAAAAAGGAGAAGGTTGATTAGAAGAAGGAGTTCTAAAGGAAAAAGGATTCCACTAATAAAATCAGCAACTATAAAGCTAGAGGACATGACAACAAAAAGCTGGCGCAAGAAAAAGAAAGAAGTAGAGAGAAAAAGAGGGATTCAGACACAAAGAAAAGGAGAGAAGAAGAAGAAGAGAAACGTGGCGACATAGCATAGAGCTTAGGCAGTTTTGTTTTCTCTTTGTAATTCTGAACAATTGTGTAATCTCTCAGAGTCTATAACTGAGATTAGATTCTAGTCTTCAAGTTGGGGGCAACTCGAAGACGTTGGTAACATAAGCCTAGGGAGGTTTATGTGAAGTTAGGAAGTTGTTTTGAAGTTTAGATTACTAGGAATTGTAATCGTTTGTTGAAGGCTCTTTTGAAGTAGTGAAGTTGAAGTTAAATCCTGTAGAGTACAGGTCGTGGTTTTTCACCCTTCTTGAGCCGGGGGTTTTCCACGTAAAATTGCTGCGTTCCAGTCTGTTTCTGCATCATTGAAACACGTCGGCTAACCTGTTCCAACGATTAGGCAAATCCATAGGGTGTGCAAAACCTAACAAAGGATAGGTACGGGGTCTGGAATGTTCGTTCTACAAATATTCTCAACACTTGATTTTTTTCCTCTATTTAGCATGGTTCAAGAATAAACATCATGTGGTTCTTTCATAACCGAAAACACAAAAGCCAAAGCAAGAGTCTTAGGTATCATACACGATAAATTTAATTATTTTTTCGAAAACTACTGCTAAGATCCAAAGTTACATAGATTTTTTTTTTATTGCTATAAATCATTGTATAGTTGAGATATTTTAATGGTTTGAAATATTTGAAATTTGTCAAAGAAAATTGTGATCCCATGTGAAAAATGTTAATGCGATGTTGACATAAGCAATTTCTTTTGAAAAAAAAATTCTCGTCACCAGCACATTGTTGTGTGTGTGTGTTTTTCTTTTTTAATTAAATACGTGGGCTCTCAGCCCATTTTATTGATAAATAGAAATGAAGTCTGCATTGTTACAATTGCAATTGGAGGCCCAAAATTTTGGCCTAGTCCAACTGATTTCTCAGACCCGACAAGATAGGGTCTTCTAGATGCCCGTTTTCTTTCCATTTCCACGCCTAGTTTCTTCTACACTCTTCATTTCCAAGGCGCTGGCTGTCTGCTCCTTAACTTGTGAGTCTTCTACGCATGATTCCAGATCCCCACTTGAATGTTTCTGATCCACTCCCACATCCGCCTGTTTCCGATAAAGAATCAGTGGTAAGGTTACTCCCTTTCTTCGATTGATTCTCCCGATTCCTACCACTATTGTGTGTTGTTCCATTCTCATCTCCTCCTTGCCCTATCCATCATGTTTCTTTAGTCGCATTCGACCTTCAATGGTACTGACCACTTCCCTTTCTATTTGCATATCTTGTGGTTCCTTCTGTGATGAGCTATGGTTGACTCTCCCTGTGTATTCCCAATGAAGGGCTGTAGTGATTTGGCCTGACCCCTCCAGTTCCACACCTGATTGATGTGGGCCCGTCGCACTGTAAGTTCTCTATTGTGTGTTGTTCCATTCTCTTCACCTCCTTACCCTCACTGTCATGTTTGTTTAGTTGCATTTGCACATCAATGGTACTGACCATTTTCCTTTCTATTTGCATGTCTTGGGCTTCCTTTTATCATAAGCTATGGCTGATTCTCCCGGTGCATTCCCAGTGAAGATCTGTAGCAATATGGCATCTTTCCTCTAGTTCCACACCTGACTTGCTGTTGTGGATCCCCTGTCGAACTGTAAGTTCCCAAACTCCTCCTACCTTGAGATTCTTTATTCCCTTGCTGTTCATTTGCTAGTAAACACGGTGACTGTTCAGGCCCAAGTCAAACAACTTCTCGTTGGATAGGCCTGGTCCTTACCCGAATATAAGGGGTGTCCTATTTATCCATGTTCAGAATCTTTCTGCTTTTGCTTGTTAATTGCATGAAACTATTGTATTACTTGTGTTTGCTTGTGTCCATTGCCTCGTTTACTATACTGTCTGCCAACTGATTAGCCTCCCGAAACACATGTACAATAGTGACATTCATCTGCTGCTTTAGCCTTTGGATCTCTTCCACAGTTTCAATCAGCTCCCATGAGCACCTATGTTCACCTAATATCATATCTTTTATGACTGTAGAATCTGTTTGCACTTCTACTTGCAGATAATTTTTTCCTTTGCAGTGTTTTAATGCATGTAGTATAGCCATGGCTTCAGCCTTTGAGTTTGTACTCACCCCTAGATGTTGAGCTTCTGCATAGACTAGATTCCCTTCCCAATCCCTTAGACAGAAAGCATAAGCACTGATTCCAGGGTTACCCCGACTCCCACCATCTGTGTTACAAGCAATCCACCCATAATTAGGTGCTCTCCAACTTACCTTATGATAAAACAGTCTAGGACTGTAGTTTTCAAAACTGTTTATCATCTCTACCCATCTGAAAGGCACTCTCACCCATGGGAATTTCTCCTTAACTATTGATTGGATTGTTTTCTGACATTGGTGAACCATCCAATCATAGGAGGAATCTTTCTCATGCCTCCTTGCATTTCTCCTCTTCCATAATTCCCAAATTAGAATAGCAGGGACTATTCTTACAATTTGGTTAACCTTTGTTGAAGACTCCCTGTTCCACCAGGTCTGTATGACCTGTTGAAGCTGTCCATCTGGCCTTCTGATACCTGCACAAGAAGCAAAATACTTCCATAGCCTTTGGGCTATAGAAGATGTTAGAAAAATATGTTCCACTGTCTCCTCAGCCCGATCCTCACAACAATAGCACTTAGACACCACAGTGATGCTCATTCTTTTCAGAATGTCATCTGTAGGTATCTTCCCTTTGAGTACTTTCCATAAAAAGAATGCAATTTTAAATGGCACACCCCTGTCCCAAATTTTACAGCTCCATTCCACCTTTGGTTTCTTCCTCCTCAATGTGTTGTAGGCAGACTTAATAGTGAAATCACCAGAAAGTTTCTTTTGTCCACCAGGGTTTATCCAATCTTCCCTGCTGGCGTGGTTTGATGTTATCCATGATGAATTCAGTCATATCCTCAGAAATACAGGCCATCAGGTTCTGTTTGTCCCAAGATCCCCTTGTGACCATGTCTTTTACCTCCAATTCTTCTTCCACCTCTGTCTGCTCTTCTATAAAATAAAGAGCACCCATTTTTGTCCAATTATCAAACCAGAAGCTGGAATTTCCAGCTTTAACTTGCCACCATATGTCATGCTCTACCTCTTCCCTTATTTTCATCATTTGAGACCAAACTTATGAGGCCCCCCTACTAGAAACTATTACTGGATGCAACTTTTTACAATACTTATTCCACATAAACTCTGCCCCTAAGGAACTTGTTAACACCCTGAAATTCCACCATAATTTGGAAAATGAGGCTTTATTGATATCCACAAGTGACCTAAAATCAAGCCCTCCCTCCTCCTTAGGATAACACAAGTCTGCTCATTTAACCCAGTGTTTACCCCGTATGCCACCATTGCTTCCCCAAAAAAATCTAGCTAGCAGTTGATCAATTTGTTCATAGACTTTTTTTGGGGGATTAGTTACAGATAACAGATAAACTGTGATAGATTGCAAAACGCGTTTAATAAAATCGCCTTACCTCCAACAGATAACAGTTTGTTGTGCCAAGATAATATCCTCCTAGATATCTTCCTTAAAATCTCCTCAAAGTAACTTGCTTTTTTCCTCCCATAGTAAACAGTGCATCCCAAATATGTGAATGGGAAGTTGCCTTGTCTAATCCCTGTCAATCTTCTCAATCTGATAGCAATGCATAGGGGAGTACTATCATGAAGATAGAATTGACTCTTTCCTTTATTCACCTTCTGTCCTGAGATTAATTCATAATCTCTAATCACCTTCATCATTTTGATTATTGAATTTCTATCACCTGACCCAAATAGGATAGTATCATCTGCATAAGCAAGATGATTAATTTTAAGACTCCACTTGGGCATCCCGTATCCTTTATACTCATCATCTTCATGCAAATTGTTCAATCCCCTTGATAAAATCTCTGCTGCAATAATGAATAATGTAGGGGATAATGGGTCCCCTTGTTTCAAGCCTCTACCCGAATGGAAAAAACCATGGGGTTTTCCATTCACCAACACTGAGTACCAATTATTTGATATCAACCTCCACACCATGTCAATAAGGCCCTCCGCAAATCCAAACTTGCGCAGAACTTTAGTGAGAAATATCCAGGACACCCTATCATACGCTTTCTCCATATCCAACTTAACCACCACATTCACATCAACATTCCTTCTATTAATGCCTCCAATGATCTCTTGGGCCAGCAGAACATTCTCCGCAATATTTCTCCCTTTTACAAACCCTGATTGATTTTTTGAAATTATTTTAGGCAATACTATGACCAGCCTTTCATGCAGTGTCCTTGAAATAATTTTATTCACAAAAGAGCTCAAACTGATCGGTCTCATATCCGTAAAAGACTTGACAATTTCCTTCTTATGTATCATTACCAAATTTGTGTGAGTAATGAATTTGGTCAATTCATGTCCACAAAAAAATGCCTTCACCACTTTGGTAATGTCCTCACCAATAATACTCCAACATTCCTGGAAGAATGCTCCTGTGAATCTATTTGGACCGCATGCACTCTCTCCGTTTAGGCTAAAAGTCACAGCCTTGACCTTCTCCTCATCAGGTAGATTTACTATGTTGTCATTCTCCTCCTTTGTGATCAGTGTTGGTATATGCTCCAACACAGAGAGGTCTGCAGTATTATTATTCTCTGTGAATTGACTTTCAAAATGTCGAACAGCCGCATCCTCTATCTGATCCTCTGTGTTCAACAACCCTCCTTGATCATCCATAATTTCCGATACATGTAGTTTTTTCCTCCTCCCTTTGACATAAGAGTGGAAGAACTTCGTGTTTCTGTCCCCATCCTTCAGCCACTTCATCCCCGATTTTTGTTTCCAGAATTCCTCCTCCAATTTCAAATACCTTTTGAGATCTGCCTCCACCTTCTTTAGCTCAGCCCTATTATCTTCACTAGGATCCATCTCAAATTGAGATTGTTTCACCTGTATTATATCTTCAATGGTTGAGATTTGGTGAAATACATTCCCAAACACTTCTTTACTCCATCGTGTTAGAGCTTTCTTAACCTTCTTTAGTCTTGTTTGAAAAATAAAGAGAGGATCCCCTTCAAAATCCACACTCCAGTTCTCCGTCATAACATCCTTGAATGATTGGTGTTTAATCCAAAAATTCAAAAATTTAAAAGGCTTTTTGCTAGGCACCAGATCCGAATTACATACCAGATGTAGTGGGGCTGTTGACACCCAATTTTGACCGACCCATAATGTATTTTACGACGTCATTTGATTAAACGGGTATTTTTTAAAATTGAGTTTATTTTTTTTCAATATTATCGAAGTAATCGCACATTTTATAAAATTTTCAAGTTTTAAAAGACATCAACATATATTCGCTAATTATTTTAAAATTACCGTTATTACTAGTGCCATCCTTGTTGTTGTTATTATTATTATTATTATTATTATTATTATACATTTTGAACAACCTTAATACGTTGAAATATTTTTTTATATATTAAGTATTGTCATTTCAAAATAATATACATTTTAATTGTTAATTAGATGACAACTATTTCAATTTTTATCATTTTGTTCTAATTCATTTAAATTTTAAAAATTTTATTTCAATCTTTGCACTTTTTCAAAATTGAGTCAATTTACGACTTAATCTTAACTTTTACAATTTTTGACTAGTCTTTAAATCCGAATTATCGATTTGTGGCTCAATTCCTAAGCTCTTACAACTTTTGACTAATATCTAAATTCGATTTACCAATTCGTGGCCTAATTTCAAATTACTACAATTTTGGACTAATATTTAAAGTCAAAATCACCAATTTATGGCCTAATCCTTAATATTCTACAAGCAGAGGCTAGTATTTAAATTCGAATTACCAATTTATGGCCCAATTTTGAATATTTTACAATTCGTGGCTAGTTTTTCAATCCAAGTCATTGATTTAGGCTATTTTCTTAATTTATGGCTAGTTTTTATTTCTTTAATGAAGATCGGCTATTTTTTAAATCCGGATACCCGTTATCCGACCCGGATCCGACCCGTCCCCCACATTTACCATCCTAATACCCAAACCCTAAAATTCATTTTCATTTTCTCACCTCCACCTCCAACAAACCGCCACCCCCACTCCCTCTTCTTTCTCCCCTCACCGGCGAAATCCATGGCTGCCGCCTCCCTCACCTCGTCCCCCTCTTCAACGGCGCAGCCCCCGCTGCCAGCAGCCAGCGGCGCAGCCCCGCGCCGCGACCCTTCCCCTCCGCAGCCACCCCGAAGCAGCCGTCGCTACTCCCTCTTCTCCGCCTCTCCCCTCGCGACTGCCAGCGGCAGTCTCAACCACCGCGCCACCTCCATCTCTCTTTTCTCCTCCCAACAGCCACCAAACGACCCCCGCGCGACCTCCCCTCTGCATTTTCGCTACCCTCACTGCCGACAACCGCCACAGCCTCGGAAAGAACCAACAAGAAAGGGTTCGGTAATCTCATTGGATTTATCGGAACTTCAAAATAGTCGAAATGAATCTCCTCAGATCCGGCCAGATACGTTTTCCGACCCTTTATTTGTTATTAATATATATTGAACTCTTTTTCTTTAAAATAGATACATTAAAAAGCTGATATTTTAACATTCCTCTCCGTTCTAATATTTGCTGGGCTTGCTGTGTTCGTCTATGATTGTGAAGTTATGTGGGAATGGTGAAGTATGCTTTTGGGTCGCATCAATTAGTTTGAATATTATTATGACTTGTTAATAACTTGGCTGAAATAATGGACTTTGTTAAGGATGAAATTGAACTTTTGAGTATGTAGTTTTCCCTGTGATTGTGGCATAGTTGTGATAAATTTTGCTGTCAATTTCTCCCTATAGTTTTTTACTTATTTCATATTTGGCAAAAAGAATATTCTGGTACTTTCTAGCAAATCACATGCATGATTCATGTCCATTATGTTTTGAAGATGATTCTTGTTTCCTTAATTTAAATTCTGAAGTATCTTTCCTTTCTCACTATTCAGTACCAAAGAATTAGCTAATATACACTGTTGATTCATGTTCCTTTTTTGGAATAGCTTATTTATTTTTGTGCAGATTTTAATTAAAAAATATTGCCTTAAATAATGCCCTGTACTGATTCTTACTCTCTGTTTATATGGTAAAATGTTTTATTTTTTGGTAAGGATCCTCATCACCTCCCTTAATTATTTCGTTACCTTAATCGGCTATTTTTAACTCCTATAAAAGCAAAGGAGCCTTGTTCATTCTGAAGGGGGAGACAAGAAGAAAAAAAAAAAAAAGAAACAGAGAAAGGATTAAAAAAAAAATATATATACTCACTGTCGGACTCGGCCCTCTCTTGGCTTTCGAGATCACTCTCAAAACCTTTGGGTGTTTACTGTTTGTTATCAACTTTCGGTTAGTATTCTATTTTGGCATATATTACTTCTACTTTCTTTTGTTTGAACAGGTTTAAAATTCCAGTTAGGGGGAAGCAGAATGGATTCGGTGGACTTGAAAGATTTGTTTTATTTTAACTGTTGTGTTTATCATTATTATTATTTTCTATCTTTATGTCGTGATGTAATGAAACATTGAAGCGGGGATATAGTGAAAAGGGGGGAGGGGAACACTCGTTTTATTGTCTTGTGTTATTCACATAGGCAAATCTTAATTAGGATTAAATAATAATAATAATAATAGTAATAATAATAATACATGATAGATGGTAAAATGAATGATTTCTCAAATAAAGTAACTTATGCATCAATGCTTTTACAGGATCTTACTAAAATAAATTCCGATATTTTAGATTGATCTTTTTATTTTCTATTTTATTTTTTATAGAAATCATACTTAGGAATTATTTGATCTAAAACTGTGTTTAAGTTTTTTATTTAGAACATCATGTTTAGGACTCATTCAAATTAAAATCATGCTTAAGTTTATTTAATCTTGTTTAGGGCTTATTTGGCTGGAAATTAGGTTCACAATTTACTTGATTTAAAGTCATGTTATGTTTGTTTTAAAAAAAAAAAAAAAATCATGTGTAGGGTTTGTTGGACTAGAAATCATGCCTATAGGATTTCTTTAAATAAAATATTTGCATTGGAAATTATGTCTTTATTTCTCTCCGAGGCTATTTGAGACTTTACATGCTAATTGTTGTATTTAAATGTTTTATTTTGACGCGACGTCCTATAGGTAACCTAAGTTTCATTTGAGTCTAGAACCTCACCAAAATAGAAGTCCGAAGCCTCACGGACTATAGGATGGGACGATAAGCATTCTAAGACACGATTAGTATTTTACATTTTCTTTATTCCTAGTTCGCTTATAAGTTAATAATAAAATCAACTTAGGAGGGGGTAGGGGTAGATAGGACTCGGAAATGATGATCTAAACTCGTGCTTAATAGGACAAACCTTGGTTTTGTCCTTAGGCTTTTAATAAGCCAAGTGAAGCTAAAATCCGGAAATAAAAGCCGAGTAACTGATCCGAGTAAATAACTCATTAATTCTCATCTCATTTTTTGTTTCTTTTAATTAATTTGCTTATTTAATATTGTCACTTAGAATAATTTAGGATTTAATTAAAATAGAGACCCTTATTTGTAAACCCCCACATAAATACGAGACACGGTCGGGACCCGCATTTGCGGACCTCGAAGGGGCAGCTGTTGACACCCAATTTTGACCGACCCATAATGTATTTTACGACGTCATTTGATTAAACGGGTATTTTTTAAAATTGAGTTTATTTTTTTTCAATATTATCGAAGTAATCGCACATTTTATAAAATTTTCAAGTTTTAAAAGACATCAACATATATTCGCTAATTATTTTAAAATTACCGTTATTACTAGTGCCATCCTTGTTGTTGTTATTATTATTATTATTATTATTATACATTTTGAACAACCTTAATACGTTGAAATATTTTTTTATATATTAAGTATTGTCATTTCAAAATAATATACATTTTAATTGTTAATTAGATGACAACTATTTCAATTTTTATCATTTTGTTCTAATTCATTTAAATTTTAAAAATTTTATTTCAATCTTTGCACTTTTTCAAAATTGAGTCAATTTACGACTTAATCTTAACTTTTACAATTTTTGACTAGTCTTTAAATCCGAATTATCGATTTGTGGCTCAATTCCTAAGCTCTTACAACTTTTGACTAATATCTAAATTCGATTTACCAATTCGTGGCCTAATTTCAAATTACTACAATTTTGGACTAATATTTAAAGTCAAAATCACCAATTTATTGCCTAATCCTTAATATTCTACAAGCAGGGGCTAGTATTTAAATTCGAATTACCAATTTATGGCCCAATTTTGAATATTTTACAATTCGTGGCTAGTTTTTCAATCCAAGTCATTGATTTAGGCTATTTTCTTAATTTATGGCTAGTTTTTATTTCTTTAATGAAGATCGGCTATTTTTTAAATCCGGATACCCGTTATCCGACCCGGATCCGACCCGTCCCCCACATTTACCATCCTAATACCCAAACCCTAAAACTCATTTTCATTTTCTCACCTCCACCTCCAACAAACCGCCACCCCCACTCCCTCTTCTTTCTCCCCTCACCGGCGAAATCCATGGCTGCCGCCTCCCTCACCTCGTCCCCCTCTTCAACGGCGCAGCCCCCGCTGCCAGCAGCCAGCGGCGCAGCCCCGCGCCGCGACCCTTCCCCTCCGCAGCCACCCCGAAGCAGCCGTCGCTACTCCCTCTTCTCCGCCTCTCCCCTCGCGACTGCCAGCGGCAGTCTCAACCACCGCGCCACCTCCATCTCTCTTTTCTCCTCCCAACAGCCACCAAACGACCCCCGCGCGACCTCCCCTCTGCATTTTCGCTACCCTCACTGCCGACAACCGCCACAGCCTCGGAAAGAACCAACAAGAAAGGGTTCGGTAATCTCATTGGATTTATCGGAACTTCAAAATAGTCGAAATGAATCTCCTCAGATCCGGCCAGATACGTTTTCCGACCCTTTATTTGTTATTAATATATATTGAACTCTTTTTCTTTAAAATAGATACATTAAAAAGCTGATATTTTAACATTCCTCTCCGTTCTAATATTTGCTGGGCTTGCTGTGTTCGTCTATGATTGTGAAGTTATGTGGGAATGGTGAAGTATGCTTTTGGGTCGCATCAATTAGTTTGAATATTATTATGACTTGTTAATAACTTGGCTGAAATAATGGACTTTGTTAAGGATGAAATTGAACTTTTGAGTATGTAGTTTTCCCTGTGATTGTGGCATAGTTGTGATAAATTTTGCTGTCAATTTCTCCCTATAGTTTTTTACTTATTTCATATTTGGCAAAAAGAATATTCTGGTACTTTCTAGCAAATCACATGCATGATTCATGTCCATTATGTTTTGAAGATGATTCTTGTTTCCTTAATTTAAATTCTGAAGTATCTTTCCTTTCTCACTATTCAGTACCAAAGAATTAGCTAATATACACTGTTGATTCATGTTCCTTTTTTGGAATAGCTTATTTATTTTTGTGCAGATTTTAATTAAAAAATATTGCCTTAAATAATGCCCTGTACTGATTCTTACTCTCTGTTTATATGGTAAAATCTTTTATTTTTTGGTAAGGATCCTCATCACCTCCCTTAATTATTTCGTTACCTTAATCGGCTATTTTTAACTCCTATAAAAGCAAAGGAGCCTTGTTCATTCTGAAGGGGGAGACAAGAAGAAAAAAAAAAAAAGAAACAGAGAAAGGATTAAAAAAAAAAATATATACTCACTGTCGGACTCGGCCCTCTCTTGGCTTTCGAGATCACTCTCAAAACCTTTGGGTGTTTACTGTTTGTTATCAACTTTCGGTTAGTATTTTATTTTGGCATATATTACTTCTACTTTCTTTTGTTTGAACAGGTTTAAAATTCCAGTTAGGGGAAAGCAGAATGGATTCGGTGGACTTGAAAGATTTGTTTTATTTTAACTGTTGTGTTTATCATTATTATTATTTTCTATCTTTATGTCGTGATGTAATGAAACATTGAAGCGGGGATATAGTGAAAAG
This sequence comes from Solanum rostratum, assembly GCA_029948455.1. Classification (NCBI taxonomy): domain Eukaryota; kingdom Viridiplantae; phylum Streptophyta; class Magnoliopsida; order Solanales; family Solanaceae; genus Solanum; species Solanum rostratum. The sequence continues at coordinate 56,299,989 of CM057047.1, read as the reverse complement.
GGGGGAGGGGAACACTCGTTTTATTGTCTTGTGTTATTCACATAGGCAAATCTTAATTAGGATTAAATAATAATAATAATAATAGTAATAATAATAATACATGATAGATGGTAAAATGAATGATTTCTCAAATAAAGTAACTTATGCATCAATGCTTTTACAGGATCTTACTAAAATAAATTCCGATATTTTAGATTGATCTTTTTATTTTCTATTTTATTTTTTATAGAAATCATACTTAGGAATTATTTGATCTAAAACTGTGTTTAAGTTTTTTATTTAGAACATCATGTTTAGGACTCATTCAAATTAAAATCATGCTTAAGTTTATTTAATCTTGTTTAGGGCTTATTTGGCTGGAAATTAGGTTCACAATTTACTTGATTTAAAGTCATGTTATGTTTGTTTTAAAAAAAAAAAAATCATGTGTAGGGTTTGTTGGACTAGAAATCATGCCTATAGGATTTCTTTAAATAAAATATTTGCATTGGAAATTATGTCTTTATTTCTCTCCGAGGCTATTTGAGACTTTACATGCTAATTGTTGTATTTAAATGTTTTATTTTGACGCGACGTCCTATAGGTAACCTAAGTTTCATTTGAGTCTAGAACCTCACCAAAATAGAAGTCCGAAGCCTCACGGACTATAGGATGGGACGATAAGCATTCTAAGACACGATTAGTATTTTACATTTTCTTTATTCCTAGTTCGCTTATAAGTTAATAATAAAATCAACTTAGGAGGGGGTAGGGGTAGATAGGACTCGGAAATGATGATCTAAACTCGTGCTTAATAGGACAAACCTTGGTTTTGTCCTTAGGCTTTTAATAAGCCAAGTGAAACTAAAATCCGGAAATAAAAGCCGAGTAACTGATCCGAGTAAATAACTCATTAATTCTCATCTCATTTTTTGTTTCTTTTAATTAATTTGCTTATTTAATATTGTCACTTAGAATAATTTAGGATTTAATTAAAATAGAGACCCTTATTTGTAAACCCCCACATAAATACGAGACACGGTCGGGACCCGCATTTGCGGACCTCGAAGGGTGCTTAACACCTTCCCTTCGAGGTAATTTGAGCCCTTACCCTCTCTCTGGTTGACCTTTGACCTTTAGGCTAGAATGGTGTCCTAATGCACCTTAATTCATTAGGTGGCGACTCTTCCTTTTTCTAAATCCCAAAAGAGTCACTGCCACGACGTCGTCCAGGTTCCTGTTTCTCCGCGAGGAAAAAATGGGGCGCGACAGAATGGCGACTTCACTGGGGATATTAGGCTCTTACCATTACGTGTCTTGCTTTTATGTGGGTTTTATTTTTGACAATCTCTTCCCTTTCTTCCTTTTACTTTATTTGCTTATTATTGTTATTATCATTTACTAGCTTGTTTCTTTTCCCCTTTTTCTTTAGTCCCTTTCTCTTCCCCTTTTCTTATTTACTGCTTTAATTTATATAACACTGCTATTTGCTAATTGTTTACATTTATTATTAAATTGGCATTCCGTTCATAAAAACTCCCCCACTTGGGACCCTCTTAATTTCTCTTTAAGGTGATGTCGTGCCTTTGCACTTCTCCCTACTCTTTTCAAACCCAAATTTAGAGAGTAAGCGCTTGCGTGGTGAATGGCGGATAGTCTTACTACCGTTGGACCACGTGCTTCTCGCATAAGAATACTCAGTCCGTGTCTAAACCCACTCTTTAGAAAACTTAGGATAGAGCTATCCACCCCAAAAATTAAGATCATGCATGCATAAGCCCTAGGTAGTTTGGCCCCATGCGGGTCAACCTACATAATAATAGCCACCCTGTTAAGTCTAGAGGGTCCAATCACCCTCCAAGACACAATACTGCATATTATGTGCCTATGTGATTACCGTAATTAATCCAAGCCTAATTATTGTCAAATCGGAGTTTTAGAACATGTTTTTTGTCTCTCTTGTGTGCAGAACTGAAATGGCCCTCCCAGACTCTCCCGACATTCAGATGGTGGCAGATGTCAACCCCAGCCTTCAACGTTGGTGGGAAAATATGAGGCAGGATTATGCTACCGAGATAGCCCGATTGGTGGGCGGATTGACTTTCCTCATCTATGTCCTCCCAGACCGACATCTTATCAAGGCCCTGCTGAAGTTCTGGAACCCCATTAGAGCAGTCTTCAAGTTTGAACACTTTGAGCTGACCCCAACTATCGAGGAAATTGGGGGTTTTACTGACTTGAAATATTATGGGGGAAGCATGATTATACCTCACCAACAGACGCCAAACAGGTTCCTGAGAGCTTTAGGACTGAAGTACATGCCAGGGGTGATTACCTTGGGTCACAATTGGGTTTCGATGGATTTTCTGTATTCCCGATTTGGACATCAAGACGGATACAGAAATTTTAGCGAAGACTTTTTGTGTTCAGCAGAAGCATGGGAAAAATATCGCGTAAATGCTTTTGCCATTGCATTATTGGGCACCCTAGTCTTCCCCAAAAAGGACGGACAAATAGACACTTCCTTGGGTCATGTGGTTCAGGTATTAGCTAGAAAGCGAAGCAATGCAACTCTGGTGCCCATGATCGTCGCAGAGATAATGAGGGCATCCTCCAAGTGTGTCAGAGGTGGGACGTTCTTTGAAGGATGCAACATGCTACTCCAATTATGGGCCATCGAACACTTCCATCAAAATAATCTTCAAGGTGGGCTGCAGAACAAAATTCACAGTCATCCAAGAAGAATGGTAGGGTTTGTTGCTCCTAAAGGAACTGAGGAATGGTATGCTTTCTTGAAAGATTTCTCTGCTCTTCACATTCAGTGGGTGTACCCCTGGTTAGACATATATCACGCCATGACAAGAGGAGAGGATTTGGGCTATCTTGAGCTCATTGGTCTGACTGGTGTCCAACCATATGCTCCACTGCGAGTCCTTCGACAGTTCGGGCAGATCCAAAGGGTTCCACCAACCGATGACATGAGGGCCTCCGAGTATGATTTTGGGCCAGGAGTACCACAAGTTCGTGGCATAATGAGGAGGTGGGTGAGATCTATCGTCATCAGTATTTTCAGGCATGAGCCTCACATCACGCTAGAGTACTCCGAGTGGATTACAAGAGATGCTGAGGAGATTGATCACGACGACCACCATCCCTAGAGGGCTTATTTTTTTATTTTTATCCTTTAAAAGTTCATTCCCCTTATTTTTCCCTTAGGCTTATCTTTGTTTTTCTTCATTGAAAGTGTTGGATATTCTGGCTTTCCTTTTGTTTCATTACTTATTTAAGGAATAAAATAGTACGTTTTTATTATTTATTCGTCTCTAACTCTAAAACTCCAACTAATAATCTAAGGCTTGGATTAATTATCGAGAATCACTTGCTTGTCGCGTTAGGCCTACCTCTGGCTCAATGAGGTCCCTTGCATTTTAGGACGATTATTTACATATTTACCATTATTATTACCCTAACCTCTAACAAGGCTTTGCTGGTTTTGTTGTTTTGTTCTCCCCTCCCTAGGTTGATCTGTGTGCGCACCCTGGCCTACCATACACGGTCGAAAGGTCCTCCGCCTACTCCTCCAAGTTTGAGTCATCAAAGAAGGGACAAAATGAATGACAATAATGCCATTGAGAGAGTGGAGTCTTCTGAAAGAGGGGTCCAACCGGATGATTTAACTCTAAGACTGGAAAGGAAAATTCAAGAGTTGGAGGATGAAATGGCCAGCATGCGCAACTTGGCCAGACTATCCATTTCTCTTGGCACTCCTTTCGGAGCACACATGGATGACCCAGTCACTACAATTCAAACCACCTTCTCAACTCATCCAACCCCCCAAACCCAGTCCAACTCCACTTATATACCCCCTTTAAACAATCATCCAAACCCACATCAACTAAGCATTCCTGAACCAACATGGTATCCGCAAAACCCTACCTACGTTCAAGATATGCCCCCCAAATCCACTGCCAAATCATCAATGAGCATGTTGAAGTTATATTCAGAATTGTGTTGTCTAAGGAAAGGTTTGCCTTGCTCGAATTCTATGGAAGAAACATCTGCATCAACAGAATAAACCAGGAAATTTGGCCTCCTTCTATTAAGTGTTTTATTTAATGCTCTGTCATCTTGTATTTGGAACTACGTCAGACCTGATTCCCGTTTAAGAGGGATACGTAGGCGCTCCTTTGGAGTTCGGTCTTACCATAATAAAAATCTTATTTCCCCACTTGACCGCAGACTGGGGCAGAATTTTTGAGAGGATCTCAAAAATTCTTTTGGAAAGAGAGCATAAGTAGACAAGACAACTGGGGCAGAAATTTTTGAGCAACTCTCAAAAATTTCTAACTGAAAACCGACAACGAGGACATCCAGACGAAAGGCGAGAGATCAATAAAAGGACGTGCGGGCTACAGATCAACCTCCCTTTTTTTTTTCAAACTAATGATTTTTCTTTGAGTGTAGACTGGCATACATGCTTGGAAAGCCTCTTCGTATCATACAAAGCAATTGATGTTCTCTCACAATGGGCGAAGGTCAGATTATCCTATTTCCTTTTATATCAATCTACTTCTTGTTACTGGGCGTATCAAGATGACAGGAAAATGAACTCGCATTTGGCCTACTTAGATAAAATTGCATTATGCATTATTTGGCCTACAAAAATCGCAAAGAAAATATATACATTTTTGTTATGTACAGTGGCCTACTGAAAATTTTATTTTTGCATTGGCCTACTTAAATTGCATGAAATTATCCTTTTCTACATTGGCCCACTAAAACTATATGAGAATGCATTTTACATTGGCATACCGAACATTGCATTCTTGCATTGGCCTACTGAAAAGTGCATTTTGGCATTTAGCCGACTATTTGCATAAAATTTCATTTTTGGCCTACTAAATTTGCGCGAAATCGTATTTTTTGCATTGGCCTACTGAAAAGTACATTTTGCATTTGGCCTACTATTTGCATGAAATTTCATTTGGCCTACTAGATTCACATGAAAATCACATTTTTGCATTGGCCTACTGAAAAGTGCATTTTTGCATTTGGCCTACTATTTGCATGAAATTGCACTGGCCTACTAAATTCACATGGAATTGCATTTTGCATCGGCCTACTAAATTCGCATTGGAATTGCATTCCTGCATTTGGCCTACTAAATTCACATGGAACTGCATTTTTACATCGGCCTACTAAATTCACATTGAAATTGCATTTTTTGCATGGCCTACTAATTACACTCTTGCATTGGCCTACTAAATTATTGAAAATTGCACTCTCGCACCGGCCTACTAATATTACTGAAAATCACATATTTTGCACTGGCCTACTAAACTTACTTAAAATTGCATTGGCCTACTAAGCCTACTGAAAATCGAGTATTTTGCACTGGCCTACTAAACTTACTTGAAATGGCATGGCCTACTAAAACATCACTTTCGGCCTACTACGTTGCCTTCTTTGAAAACTTTGCATGGCCTACTGAAATCGCATTTACATTTTAAAAAAAAAAAAAAAATTTTGCCTACTGAAATTGCATGGCCTCCTTTTGAAAATTTTACATTGGCCTGAAAAATCGCATGAAAATAGCATACCCTCAAGGCGTCATAGTCCAAAGGCATCATTTTCATGGCCTAAGGACATCATTTCATGGCCTAGGGATTTAATTTATGTCCATCATGATCCAAAGGTGTCATCGTCCAAAGGCATCATCCTTCATAGCCTACGGACATCATGTCATGACCTGAGGATATAATTTATGATTAGCATAGCCCTAGACGTCATAGCCTAAGACATCATCCTCATCGTCTTATGGCAAAATTTCATGGTCTAAAAGGGAACTTGCATCATGTTTGCGATTATTTCACCATTTAATATATGTGCTCTAACCATTTTTTATAGTGTTCCTTTTAGTTACAATTACAGAACTTGTGCACGTCTGTACGTTCCACCTTTCGCTTCAAGATTATGCCTCTGTTTCGCCATCGAAGGCATTGCACCCTCTACTTTCTTTTGATAACCGAACCACTTTTATGCCTCGACCATTCCAATTCAAGCTCCAAGATTCGTATTATTTTTTTTTCGTCCCTAAATCCAGAACTACACTCGGCCTGATTCTCGTATAACCAGAGATATGTAGGCGACTTTAAACCGAAGTCTCGGTCGTAATATCTTCACAACCCCTCATGTTTTGGTCCCTCCGATAACAGTTCATAGGTCGGACAAAATTGGCTACTCCGTCAACTTTCTTTGCTCGAAAATACATTCTTCATTTCCGAGCAAAGAAGGGGCAGCTGTTGACACCCAATTTTGACCGACCCATAATGTATTTTACGACGTCATTTGATTAAACGGGTATTTTTTAAAATTGAGTTTATTTTTTTTCAATATTATCGAAGTAATCGCACATTTTATAAAATTTTTAAGTTTTAAAAGACATCAACATATATTCGCTAATTATTTTAAAATTACCGTTATTACTAGTGCCATCCTTGTTGTTGTTATTATTATTATTATTATTATTATTATACATTTTGAACAACCTTAATACGTTGAAATATTTTTTTATATATTAAGTATTGTCATTTCAAAATAATATACATTTTAATTGTTAATTAGATGACAACTATTTCAATTTTTATCATTTTGTTCTAATTCATTTAAATTTTAAAAATTTTATTTCAATCTTTGCACTTTTTCAAAATTGAGTCAATTTACGACTTAATCTTAACTTTTACAATTTTTGACTAGTCTTTAAATCCGAATTATCGATTTGTGGCTCAATTCCTAAGCTCTTACAACTTTTGACTAATATCTAAATTCGATTTACCAATTCGTGGCCTAATTTCAAATTACTACAATTTTGGACTAATATTTAAAGTCAAAATCACCAATTTATGGCCTAATCCTTAATATTCTACAAGCAGAGGCTAGTATTTAAATTCGAATTACCAATTTATGGCCCAATTTTGAATATTTTACAATTCGTGGCTAGTTTTTCAATCCAAGTCATTGATTTAGGCTATTTTCTTAATTTATGGCTAGTTTTTATTTCTTTAATGAAGATCGGCTATTTTTTAAATCCGGATACCCGTTATCCGACCCGGATCCGACCCGTCCCCCACATTTACCATCCTAATACCCAAACCCTAAAATTCATTTTCATTTTCTCACCTCCACCTCCAACAAACCGCCACCCCCACTCCCTCTTCTTTCTCCCCTCACCGGCGAAATCCATGGCTGCCGCCTCCCTCACCTCGTCCCCCTCTTCAACGGCGCAGCCCCCGCTGCCAGCAGCCAGCGGCGCAGCCCCGCGCCGCGACCCTTCCCCTCCGCAGCCACCCCGAAGCAGCCGTCGCTACTCCCTCTTCTCCGCCTCTCCCCTCGCGACTGCCAGCGGCAGTCTCAACCACCGCGCCACCTCCATCTCTCTTTTCTCCTCCCAACAGCCACCAAACGACCCCCGCGCGACCTCCCCTCTGCATTTTCGCTACCCTCACTGCCGACAACCGCCACAGCCTCGGAAAGAACCAACAAGAAAGGGTTCGGTAATCTCATTGGATTTATCGGAACTTCAAAATAGTCGAAATGAATCTCCTCAGATCCGGCCAGATACGTTTTCCGACCCTTTATTTGTTATTAATATATATTGAACTCTTTTTCTTTAAAATAGATACATTAAAAAGCTGATATTTTAACATTCCTCTCCGTTCTAATATTTGCTGGGCTTGCTGTGTTCGTCTATGATTGTGAAGTTATGTGGGAATGGTGAAGTATGCTTTTGGGTCGCATCAATTAGTTTGAATATTATTATGACTTGTTAATAACTTGGCTGAAATAATGGACTTTGTTAAGGATGAAATTGAACTTTTGAGTATGTAGTTTTCCCTGTGATTGTGGTATAGTTGTGATAAATTTTGCTGTCAATTTCTCCCTATAGTTTTTTACTTATTTCATATTTGGCAAAAAGAATATTCTGGTACTTTCTAGCAAATCACATGCATGATTCATGTCCATTATGTTTTGAAGATGATTCTTGTTTCCTTAATTTAAATTCTGAAGTATCTTTCCTTTCTCACTATTCAGTACCAAAGAATTAGCTAATATACACTGTTGATTCATGTTCCTTTTTTGGAATAGCTTATTTATTTTTGTGCAGATTTTAATTAAAAAATATTGCCTTAAATAATGCCCTGTACTGATTCTTACTCTCTGTTTATATGGTAAAATCTTTTATTTTTTGGTAAGGATCCTCATCACCTCCCTTAATTATTTCGTTACCTTAATCGGCTATTTTTAACTCCTATAAAAGCAAAGGAGCCTTGTTCATTCTGAAGGGGGAGACAAGAAGAAAAAAAAAAAAAGAAACAGAGAAAGGATTAAAAAAAAATATATATACTCACTGTCGGACTCGGCCCTCTCTTGGCTTTCGAGATCACTCTCAAAACCTTTGGGTGTTTACTGTTTGTTATCAACTTTCGGTTAGTATTCTATTTTGGCATATATTACTTCTACTTTCTTTTGTTTGAACAGGTTTAAAATTCCAGTTAGGGGGAAGCAGAATGGATTCGGTGGACTTGAAAGATTTGTTTTATTTTAACTGTTGTGTTTATCATTATTATTATTTTCTATCTTTATGTCGTGATGTAATGAAACATTGAAGCGGGGATATAGTGAAAAGGGGGGAGAGGAACACTCGTTTTATTGTCTTGTGTTATTCACATAGGCAAATCTTAATTAGGATTAAATAATAATAATAATAATAGTAATAATAATAATACATGATAGATGGTAAAATGAATGATTTCTCAAATAAAGTAACTTATGCATCAATGCTTTTACAGGATCTTACTAAAATAAATTCCGATATTTTAGATTGATCTTTTTATTTTCTATTTTATTTTTTATAGAAATCATACTTAGGAATTATTTGATCTAAAACTGTGTTTAAGTTTTTTATTTAGAACATCATGTTTAGGACTCATTCAAATTAAAATCATGCTTAAGTTTATTTAATCTTGTTTAGGGCTTATTTGGCTGGAAATTAGGTTCACAATTTACTTGATTTAAAGTCATGTTATGTTTGTTTTAAAAAAAAAAAATCATGTGTAGGGTTTGTTGGACTAGAAATCATGCCTATAGGATTTCTTTAAATAAAATATTTGCATTGGAAATTATGTCTTTATTTCTCTCCGAGGCTATTTGAGACTTTACATGCTAATTGTTGTATTTAAATGTTTTATTTTGACGCGACGTCCTATAGGTAACCTAAGTTTCATTTGAGTCTAGAACCTCACCAAAATAGAAGTCCGAAGCCTCACGGACTATAGGATGGGACGATAAGCATTCTAAGACACGATTAGTATTTTACATTTTCTTTATTCCTAGTTCGCTTATAAGTTAATAATAAAATCAACTTAGGAGGGGGTAGGGGTAGATAGGACTCGGAAATGATGATCTAAACTCGTGCTTAATAGGACAAACCTTGGTTTTGTCCTTAGGCTTTTAATAAGCCAAGTGAAGCTAAAATCCGGAAATAAAAGCCGAGTAACTGATCCGAGTAAATAACTCATTAATTCTCATCTCATTTTTTGTTTCTTTTAATTAATTTGCTTATTTAATATTGTCACTTAGAATAATTTAGGATTTAATTAAAATAGAGACCCTTATTTGTAAACCCCCACATAAATACGAGACACGGTCGGGACCCGCATTTGCGGACCTCGAAGGGTGCTTAACACCTTCCCTTCGAGGTAATTTGAGCCCTTACCCTCTCTCTGGTTGACCTTTGACCTTTAGGCTAGAATGGTGTCCTAATGCACCTTAATTCATTAGGTGGCGACTCTTCCTTTTTCTAAATCCCAAAAGAGTCACTGCCACGACGTCGTCCAGGTTCCTGTTTCTCCGCGAGGAAAAATAGGGCGCGACAGGGGCATGATCTGAGCCTTGCCTAGTTAGGTGACACACTTCAGATGCAGGAAATAGGTCAAGAAAACTTTGATTCACCAATACTCTGTCTAATCTTTTAAAAATGCATCCCTCATTCACCCTGCCATTCCACCAAGTGTATTTGCTATCCGTGAATTTTATTTCTTCCAACACACAACTATTCATGAAGAAAGAAAAGTCAGCAGCCTCTGACTGTTCAAATGGCAGCCCTCCAAGCTTTTCTTCCTCATTCAATATGACATTGAAGTCTCCCTCCACAATCCAGGGACAACTGCAATTTTCTTTTAATTCTTGCAACTCATCCCACAACTCCAGCCTTTCCACCGCACTACACCTTGCATAGACCCTTGTTATCATAAAAATCCTATTATTCCACTTGAACTTGAGTGTTGCATGCTGAATTGAATCCACCTTTGATAAGATCTCCCAATCATCCCTCCAAAAATATCATATTTTCGCCGACCGATTAACTCCAGCATGATCAAACCCCAGCTGAATTCTGTATTGTTCTATATGTGATGGATTCTGAAAAGGTTCCATTAATGCTATAAATGAATAAGAATACCTCCTATTTAAGTCCATTAGCTTACCAAATGAATTTTGGGTGTTAACAGACCTAATATTCCAGAATAATATTGTCCACATCATTGATCACTGGATGAGGTTTTATTTCTATTGCGCCTTGTTTTGACTTGAAGTGGGATAACTGATTTGCTTTTCTTTGCACTGTCCTTCAAAGATGAGGTATGTTTGGGGGAAAATCTCCAGCCCTACTGATTTGTTGGATGTTATACTCAATATCAGCATCCTCTTCTCTGAACCTTCTGTCCCATAACTCTTCTTCCCCCTCCTCTCTTAATTTTAGCCCTGTTTGTCTGATTTCAGAGGCATGACTGTTATGTGGTTGGCTACTCTCATTCTCCCCTTTATCATTCTGTATTCCCTCCTTGTCTAGTGATACCAGTGCTTTGTCCTTATTCTGCCCAATTATTTCCATTTTACCGTGCTCAATATTCTTCACTTCCCTTATTCCCTCTTTGTGATATGCTTCCACTTTCTCTGTACCCTGACACCCCATGCTGACCCTCTGTCCTTTGCTGCTACTGGTTACTGTATTCCCACTCTTAATTTCTCCAACATTACTTTGTGTCCCCTCTTGCTTTTCTTCTTCCCTGTCCTCATTGTCTTGGAGAGCCTCAAATTTATTTTTAAAAATTATCCCTGTACGTTGCCAACCTTTCCTAAGAACACCCCCCACCTATAGGAGCAAGTTCTTTGGAACTGTTTGACTCCATAAGTTGTACCCCCTTTTCAATTACACCTTTCATTTCTTGATTTTTTTTCCTGACCCTGCTCGGCAGCCCCTTTACTGTTCTTGTCCCTTTTCTCTAGATATAGCTCCGGGTGTAGTACGTAACATTGTTCTTCATCATGACCTTGGATCATGCAATGTTGACAGTATTTTGGCAAATAATCATACTTGATAGTAATCCATCTTTCATTGACCACCTCCTGTGCTTTCCTCACCCCAATTTTGATTCTCTTTGGGAATTCCTTCATTAGGTCTACCTCCACTTTGACCCTAGCACAACTAGGTCTATGATTCTTCGTAGCCAGGTCTACCTGAAGAGGCTTACCAATCGCACTTGCTAAGGAAAATATCGCTTCCTCCCCAAAAACGTTTGGTGGCAGCGATGGGAACGAGATCGAAGCTACGGCAGTGGTTGTTTCCGCTTCCGCATTAAACATTGGATCCCACTTGAAAGTGCACATTGGGTATGTATTGATCCTTGTGTTAATGTAAAAGGCTGGTTTTGATAGTAAGTGTACATAATCCTCCAACAACTATGCCCTAATAAGAACATGTCTATTGCACAATAAACCGATCTTACATTCTCCCTTAAGTTTACATTGTTTCGGAATTGCTTTTCGCAATTCATGGATGTCGAGACCCTCGTACGAGAATTTTTCAATCACAGCAAATTCTAAATTCTCATTAATTATCATCTGATCCACCTCCGCCTGATCCCATATGACTTGTGGTTCCCCATGCAGGTACGTTACAGGTTTTCGTGGAATCGCTTTCACCTGTGGCTTGGCTTGTTTCAACATATCAGCATATGATTTGAGTGGCAATGGAGGGCCTCCATCGACCACTGAAGGCCCACTGGCCGGAGCGGCCATTGGCGCAGGCAACATTATCCTAGGGTTTTCCCGTCGTCTGGTGTTTTTTTCTCTCTCCGTTGTTTGCTGTTGTTGTGTGTGTTTATGTCCTAATTTAGGAGTCTAAACATGTTGAGCAGAAGCAAGCTAATGCAGTGTGAAGCTAGTTACAGCTAGTTCATTTTATTAGGTGCAGTGTTAATAGGAGTGAAAAACGAGCGGGTCGAGTCGGATATGAGTTGGTCAACTATGAGTTAAAGTAAAAATAGATAAATATCAAACTTGACTCATATTTTAAATGGGTAAAAATAAGTTACTCAATGAATAATATGGATAACCATATTATGGTAGGAATCATGTTAAAAAATTAAAAAAACAAATCCTTTTAGTCATTCATCACCCCTTGTCTCTCCACCCCAATCCCCCCATCTCACCCTCGAGGGTACCCTACACAAAATAAAATGTAAAAGAAAATTCAATTTTTTTGAAAAAAAAAATGTAACCCCCACCCAAGCTCCCTGCTCTCCCCCACCCCTCAACCCCCCGGACCACAAAAAAAAGTTTTAAGAAAATTAATTTATTTTCTTAAAAAACAATTCTTAAATTTTTTTACCTCTAACTTCTGCCCTCACCCCCGAGTGTATCCTTACCCCCCACACTACCCCAAAAATGTATTTTGTTTAAATATATATAATTTCTTTTACAACCCTACCCCCAAATAGGGGCGTGAAAAAAATCAAACCGACTGATCAAAAATGTTATTGGTTTATTGTTATTAGGTTATTAGGATATCGGGATTTTAATAGTTTTGAAAAGAAAATTATAGGGTTATTGGTTCGATATCAATTTTTACTATTGGGTTATAGACATAATAATTTACTATTTTATCCCTTCGTAATAGTAAATATTAGTAATGTAATAGTAGTAGGAGACTAGCAGTAATTTATCTATTTTAATCTTTACCGTACTTAAGTGATTAGTTACCCACTTTAGTATTTAGTCTTTACTCTTTAGTCTTTAGTCTTTATTCTTTCGTACTCCATCTGCTTTTATTAATTGAGGCAAATTCTCATTATAATTTTTATTGGGTAAATAAAAAATCGAACCATTAAGAACTTAAAACCGATAAATCGAAAATAAAAAAAATATTTTATTGGTTTGCTATTGGTTTAATATATTTAAAAATCGAGAATCGATAAACCAAAATCAATAATGTATAAAACTGAACCAAAACGAACTGAACCAACTGATCCACACACCTACCCCAAAATGTTAAAAAAATAATTTTTTTCTCTCCCAATAAAAAGTTAATTTAATTTTTAGAAAATTCAAAAAAATTACTTATTCTCACCCTCTAAACTTCTCCCAATAAAAAATGCATTTACATTATAAATGAGCCTCTTTTACCCATATTATCCATTTTTAAATGAGTACCCAACCCATTTAAAATAAATAAATCTAGATAGATATCCAAATAATTTACTCATTTTGCCAGTTATGACCATTCTAATATGTACATCCATTTGTTGGTCTGCATAGGACCTAACCAAATTATCTCACCTATTGTCTTATTATCTTTGCGCAATGTTTGCACCTTTTATAGGTGGTGATCATTATAATTTGAGTCTAATTTTGTATAAGTTTATATCCATCTCAATATTCTTATTTTAACATTTATGTATCCATAACAATTAATGTCTTACAGAGTTCTTTTATAAGAAATAAGTACTTTTACATCTTCTTCATCCTTGAGTGGCTACCTTGTCAATGAATGTAATAAAATGTTCTCGTTCTTGCCATACTAATGATATACTTTAGATATTACATTTCTTGGCTTATTCTTGTACTTGGGAGACAACACCCCCTCCCTCCCCCCTCTTTTTTGATGAAGTACTTGGGACTTGGGAGACACTTCCCTTTTTAGTTTTTATCCATAAAATAATGATATCTTTCTAAATGTAGAAGCTATTGAATGACATGATTTAATTACCACAAAAATGTCTATGACACATTTTAGAGCACAAATTTTAAAAGCTAATTTTTCTTTCTTAAATTATGTATTCAACCAAACACATTCATATAAACGGGATAGAGGGAGCAATAATTTTCCTCTGAGAATTTGTGAATTTGGTGAATGCCTAAAAGACTAAAAATACTAGAAAACCTAGGAAGAGCTTTAAATGGCCTCTGCATTGTGGTGGACTCAGGATTCTTCTTTCCAATTACTTTTGGAAGTACAAAAGAAATTGTTGAAACTTCGCATTTCTCATAAAGCTAGAATAAAACGCAAAATGATCTACTAAATTTGGTGCCTACTCCTAGACTTTGTTCTGATATGTGATACTTATCGGGTGTAATGACCTCGAAGGTCATTTTTGACATTTTCAACTAAATTATTATTTTGTCTTTTTTGAAAGTTATCTTGGGAGTTTTGGTCAAATCTAAAAGTCGAATTTCGAAAACTTTGTAAAAAGTTGAGGTTTGCTAAACAAAGAGATTCTAAAGGCTTAAAGTTTGAAATTTTGAGTTTTGTGATAATTTTGAGTTTCGAGTGTCAGATTACAATTATGTCAATTCCATCAGTTCCGGAACGCCAAATCTCGTCTAGGAGAACTTGCACAACTGAATTTGGAGTTAAAATAGAAATTTTAGACTCAAAGTTGCATTTTTAGTTTATTTTGGATCATAGTTTGACTTTGGCCAACATTCAGAGTTCGGAGGCTCGGATCAAAATTCCGTCAGTTTCAGTGGTTCCAAATGGTGAAACTAACGTCAGAAATGACTTCGTTGTAATTTTTTAGAGCTTCCGAGATTATTTTGAGTTTTTGAGTCCTAAACTAGTTTAAATGATCTTTCTCGGATTTCTGGCCTAGGAGGTTTCGAATTTGAATTCTGACGGCTCCATTGAGTCCAAAATGTCGTTTCTGGTAGGTTTCATGTTTGGTTTGTCACGGGATTCTGAACGAATCCCGATAGTCCAATTCGTGATTTTTGTGCTATGTAATTTTGTTTCTGGTGCAGCAGGTGAACTACTTCGCGTTTGCGCCCTTTTGACCCCATTTACAGAGGTCAATTGTGTAGACCTCCGCGTTCGCAGAACAATGGTCAACGTTCGCTGAGTCCAGTCATGCGGAGGTGACTGTCGCGTTCGCGAAAGGGTTATTTTCCCTCAAATATTGTGTTCACGGGCTTTGCTCCACGTTCATGGAGCATTAACTTTGCCTGAACAGTGTCCAATTATTAAAGATGTCTTTTATTCAATTCCACCATTTTTAATATTTCAAGCTTCATTTTAGAGAGGAACTTCGAGGGTTTCTGAGGCAAATCGATTGGGTAACTATTTTCTTACCTATTTCTTCTATTTCTATTGATTAAATTGTGTTTTTAACTTATAATTTTGGGGTTGTAAAGGTGGAATTTGGGGTTTTTTAGATATTGATCCCTAATGCTAATTTGATGATTTCTATCTCATTTTAACTCCTTTTTTTTAAATGATTTTCACCGTTGAACTCCTTATTACTTGGGGAATATTTTCATGTATTAAATTTTAGTTTCTGGCTACTTTTTCAGCATGAGATTTTTGACCATTTTGCCCTTTTGTCAGAATTAATTGATTTAGTGTCATTAGATTCGTTATGTGATTGTGATGCTATATTTGAATAAATTTTGGTGATTTGGGGGTATTGTAGAAAGGGGAAAGCTTTGAATTTGACTTGATTCGAGACTTTATCTAAGACAAGTGGACTTTTAACCCTTTGTTAAGTATGATTGAACCTTGTATGCTCTTATATGCATGTAATTGAGTACTTTGAGGTAGAATTGTATCACTTATGCTTTGATTTTGAGGTTTTTGGATTGAGTAGTTGTTCTAGTATTGAAATATTGACTTGTGACTTAACTGGGGATCCGTAAGACTTGAAATTTTGTAAATGATCAGATATTGATACTGAGATGATGCCTATATTGAGATGAGCATGATATATATTAAGACATTGATGATATTGAGATACTGATGATATTGATATATTAATGATATCGAGGCATTGATGATATTGATACTATGATAATATTGAAATCATTATGATATTGACACTATGATATAATATAATCATGCACATTGCATCCATTATTACTTGTGCATTGATACTTATGATGGTTACAGTCGAGAGATGAATAAGATAACATGTAGATTGGTCATCGAGGTCTCTATCGATCGTTGTTAGCCGAGGTTTCTACCGGCAAGCCGAGGTAATATGTCAGCTAATAATAGGTCCGAGGTTATTTTTGGACAGGTCCGAGGTTATTTCCAAATGGGTGAGCATTGGCTGAGGACATTACCAGCAATGTTTACAAAGACATGGTCTATGTGAGACCCACATGGGTTCCATTCTGACACATATATATTGATCAGTGGGTGTGTATCGTAGGACATACTGTTAACACCCGATTTTGACCGACCCTTAATTTATTTTGCGTTTTTATTTACTTAAAATATCGGTATTTTTAATCGGTGAAGTAATTGATTTTATTTTCCATAATGCGCTCTTTATATCGATATTTTTATACAAAAAATAAGCAACGAGTAATCGCTATTTTAATATTAGACGCGTGACGTTATTTTAGTAACGTCTTTCGAATCGCATCATTCAAATATTATTTTTAATACACTTTCTCATAGTTTGGTGTGAATTACGCAAGTCTACGTATTATATTTTGCTCAAGTCATGATCCTTTCAAATAAATTCTATGTCAATCTTGGCCAAATCTCTGAAATCCTATTTCAATTTTTGAATCTATTTCGATTCTAGCCACTTATTTGTGAAATTTTACACTTTTATCCAACTTGAGCCAATTAGAGCCTCAATTTTAAACTTTTTACAATTTTTGACTAGTATTTAAATGCAATCTACTAATTTGAGGCTCAATTTTAAATTTCTACACTTTCGACTAATTTTTAAACCCGAATTACCAATTTGTGACTCAATTTTTTAAAATGCATACAATTTTTGACTAATATTTTAATTCAATTTACCAATTTGTGCTCAATTTTTAACACTTTTGACTAATTTTAATCCAATTTACCAATTCGGGGCCTAATTTTTAAATTACTATGATTCTAACTAATATTTAAATCAAAATTACCAATTTATGGCCCAATTTTTAAGTATTTTACAATTTGTGGCTAGTTTTTAAATTCGAATTATTAATTTACGGCTAGTTTCTTAATTTTGGCTATTACTCAAATTCGGGTACCCACTTTCAACCCGGATTCGACCCGAACCGACCCATTTTTCCCCTCCATTTAAACCACCAAACCCTAACCTTCCTTTTCCATTTTTCCACCACCTGAGCCGCCACCCTCCACAGCCACGGCTGCCGGCATCTCCCTCTCCCCGCCGGCAGCCCCTCTTTTCTCCTCTCCCTCCGTCTCTCAACCCACACCCGCGGCGCCGACATCCCTCCCTCTCTTCTCCTTTCTCGCTGCACCTATGGCAGCGACGCCACCCCAAAACCACGCAGCCACCACCAAGAGGCGCCCTTGCCGCCGCCCTCTCTCCACCAGCGCCACCAGCAACCCACGAACCAGCCGCTACAGCCCCATCTTCGCCGGAAAATACCCTAAGCTGTCAGCCAGCAAACAAAAAGGGGATAGCGGAGTATGAAGCATTGGGGGGCTCGGTTTGTTTTCGTTTATGCATTGGGTCATCTAAATTTTAGATTATGCTTTCTGATTAAGATTCTACCCACATGCATAGTTCTGGGTTTACTATCTAGCTTGATTCAATCACAAGAATTGGTTTTTCTTCTTCTTTCTTTTTATGGTTTCTGCTAATTTTGGTTCAAAATTATGGTTATGCTGTCGTCTGGATTTTTCTCGGTTATCCCCAATTTGATGAGGTCTCAGCTGTTTTTTTTTATTTTCCTGAATATTTTGTTGCCTTGTTTAAGAATAACAAATTGGTTACTGCATAAATCATGCTCTTTATTTGTTCGTTTGACTTTTCTATTAATACTAATTGGCTCGCTTGACTGTTCTAATATTTTTTTGAGGACTGATTGTTGTATTTATGAAAATCGATAATATATGGTAGTATAGGATCTCCTGATATCTCGTTTGCTATATATTTCCTCCCCCAAAATCACGCTTGATGATTTTACTGCTTTATTTATGGTAACAATTGATGGAGTTAATTGATTTCATTGCCTTTTTCTCACATGTTGCACATTCTTGATCACTATAAAAGCAACCTTTCTGTAGACAACAAGGGACTCACGAGAGGACTCATTCAAGATCAAAAGAAATCATCTTCACATTCCCTTACTTTCTTCCGCTTATACTTCACATTATTCCCTCCCCCCTTTTAAAGTTATAGCAAGAAAAGTAGAGAGATTTTTGGTTTACCTCTCAGCATTCAAGATTTTTTGATCGGTAAGTAAGTTTAGATATATATTTTTAAACATACATTACTCTCTGTTTGTTGTATACAGTGGGATCGCGAAGAGTCGTCGGGATCAATGGAGGACAAGCCCAAAAGATTCTTTTTCTTTCAATCTGTTCATTGTATATTATGGTTATTTCTCGCAAAACTTGTAACAAAAGCAATAAAATGGGGGTGTAGTGAAAGGGGAGGGAGGGGATGACGTGTTATTCTTCTCGTATTTTTGACTCACTTAGGCAAATTTACCTAGGATTTGAAAAGAAAGCTATGTGATTGACATGTTTTGACAATTCTTACTTTTCATCAAAATAAGGTAAAATAAATGAAATAAATTGTGTCAATAAGTTATAGGTGTCGCGCTTAGATTTCGTTTCTTTTTTTTCGTAGTAGGTTTTGTGTTATAATTGGAATTACGTTTGAGTTCTAATCCACAGTAAGCTTAAATTGTCACGTTTAAGATTTATCCATGTTTAGGTTTGACGCATTTAGAATCATGTTTAATAATAGTTCATGTTTAGGTTTAATTTGTTGTGTTTAAGTTTATTTTATTCAATTATCCCTGTTTAGGTTCTCCATAGTTAGAATCGTACTTGAGAAATCCATGTCTCGATGTTAAATTTGATTTGTCGTGCTTTGACTCATGTCTAAAGTTTTAATTTCTCGACTCCTGTCTAAGTTTTAAACCCAGCATGTCATATGTAGAACTTTTCTTAATCATCAAAACTAGAAATCCATTAAAAGTCTTGCATATTTAGGATTATAACAATCATGCTTAGAAATACTTGTTTAGAATCTAATTTGTCATCGTCTCCTTGTTTTAATTTACCTTCTAATTTTTCATACTTAGAAAACATGCCTATAGGGTTTAGGCTAATTTTAGCGTATATATATAACGTACTTGTCATTAATGATTGACCATTAGATCTTTTTTTTTTTACAATATTTGAAATAGTTTGCTTAAGGATGATTTAGGACTTATCTTTAATATCGGTCTTTTTGTGTTTGGAGGCTTACTTGAAACCATATATGTTAAGCATTTGTCTTGGTTGCTCTTTATATTGACGTGAGTCTAATTGGAATCCTAGTTTAAGATCCTACCAAAATAGACGTCCAATGCCTCTTGGACATTAGGAGGGACGATAGGCATTTTTAGGAAGCGTTAGATTTTTTTTTCATGCGCCTTTAAGTTAAATAATAAAATCAACTTAGGGGGGGGGGGGGTAGGGGTAGATAGGACTCGGAAGGGATGATATACGCTTGACCCCAATAGGATGGAACCTTGGTTTTCATCCTGGGGCTTGGTAATAAACCAAGTGCGTCTGATCCGAGAATTTAATAACCCAACTTGTTTAAATAATCAAACTCTTGTCATTTAGAATTAATTTAGAAAATATCAAAATGTATGAGACCTTTATTTGTGTTTTCACCCCCGCATAAATACGAGATACGGTCGGGACCCGCCTTTGCGGACCTCGAAGGGTGCTTAACACCTTCCCTTCGAGGTAACTTGAACCCGAACCCTCTTCTCTGGTTTTAACTTTGACCCTTAGATTAAATTCTTAAGCTTAGAATAGGTGTCCTAATGCACCTCAAATCATTAGGTGGCGACTCTCTTCAATTTAAAAATCCCAAAAGAGTCGTTGCCACGACGTCATCCAGGTACCCGTCTCTCTGCGAGGAAAAATGGGGCGCGACACATACATTCATCACAATTACTTGACATTGCTCGCAGTATTTACATCTCACGTGTTACACTCGATAAAATTACCAAAATACCCCTAGATGAGTGGCGCTTGCATAATGCATCTTCCCAAATTCTTTTGGCAAATCTAAGGCCGAAATTGCGATTAGCATGAAAAATTATGTGAGAAAATGGCCTTGGTTGATTTTTAGAGCAATCAGATCGAAAGATAATTTTTTGATGCTAAAATGCAATTCAAGAAAAGTGTGTGACATGTCCGTGGCGTGGACTTGTCATGGATTTTCACTTAATGGTGATCCCAATATTTTCTATGAGATTAGAAAACTCGATCTGCAATTTTTGATGAATGTGCAGGGATATGGGGAAGTCCACGGCGCGAACTTTGTATGCCGAGGTGCAATTTTCATATTTCTTTTCGAGCGACATTCCAAACCTTTTCTATCTTTCCTAAACTAAACCCATGATCAATATAGGTCATTTTCGATTTAAAAGGATTTTAAACCCATTCCTAAGTCCTCCTTTACGCAAAAAAAAGTTAGGGCTAAGGAAAGGAGGAGAAGAGAGAGAGATTCAACGAGTGAAGCACAAACGTTTGTCCATCGACCATCAAAACTCAACCCAGGTATGTAAGGGTACCTAAAGTGTTGGACTGAGTTCATCCACACGCCCCTTTCGTCTATTTGAATCAAGATGATGAATGAGAATTGAGTAATGAAAACCTTATGATCTTAATTTTTAAGTTTCTTGTATTTACTTTGATCTCTCATAAGCATACAAGAATAAATTATGCATTGCATTGATGTTACACAAAATTGAAATACTAGTCTTTTACTTGACAACATGATTCCTAAATGGCATTATTCCATAAAAATCTTGCATTATATATTGAATGAATTGAGAACCATGAGTCTGACCGGTTGAGCTGAGTAAATTGAGTATGAGGAGTACATGTTCTCATTTTTACATATGCATGTGATGAGCATCTAATATACATTATGTGTTGAGCATGATTGATATGAGATTAACTGACCGTATAAGTTAGAGTCTTGAGTTGCGTTGCATAAATGATGATCCTAAATTTTGAGTTATCGCATAATCGAGTTGAGTTGTTTGAGATGAGTCAAAGAGATTAGTTTGAGATGATTTGTATGAACACGTTTGAGTCTTGGAAGGAGTATTGAGCACTTTGACTTGGTTAGAGGAAAACACCTGAAAACAACATTGCCAGCATAGGATAGTCGTGCAGTTAACTCTCGCGACTCATGTCCCAACAGATGAACATTCTCTTTGGATCCGAGGGAGGGAGAGGTTGACGTCCTTTATCTTGGCAAGTTTAGGACGAACGTGGCAACGACGTCGACATTGTTGTGCATCATTAAATTCATGGTGGTAGGAGTTATGTCGGTTAGAGAAACTTCCAAGCATCACTCAGTTTAGCATATTACATTTTTAAACTAAGTTGCATAAATATTGAGTCTATTATTAAGCATGTTTTCAAACCTTTAAATTGCATCTCCTGTTGAGTTGAGTCATGAGCTAATGAGTTGAGTTTCGAGATGCGTGGAGCTTTACTTATTTACTTTGGCCATTCTTACATACAAGTATATTTTATGTACTGACGCCCATTTGGGCCTGCATCGTTAATGATGTAGATACAAGTGAGAGAACTTCATCAAGCGCACCGTTTAGGTTCAGTTTCCTTGCCTTCAAAGTTGGTGAGCCCTCCTTGCCTTCGGAGGAGCCCTTGTTACTTTCCTTGAGTATTCTTATTTCTTGAGTTGGATAGCCATAACTTTTCATGGTACCATCTAGGTTATTAGATAGATGCTTCATAGATATTGAGTAGAAGATTATCGATGGTTATTTATTTTTGAACTTGAATATTGGAACTTATATTTTAATATAGTCTACTATTCCATTTGAATGTCTTTCATTTGAGTATTTTCTTCAGTTGTTGAGTAAGTTGTAATGATGAGGCCAGGTGGTTCTCTTGGGGAATCAACAGTGGTTCTTCAAGTACCGGCTACGCCAAGGGTACCCTCCCGGGGCGTGACATCATAACATCCACATCATCTCATATCATTCTTACTTTGATATTATCTTATGAATTGTTAATGAGAGTGGATATCTATTGTATCATTTGACTTGAGTATATGTTGAAGGTATGTTGAGATATTGTTATGCGATGGTTATATCTATATTCTTATGATTGTATATTATGTTGTGTTGGGACTTTCTTGAGTGCAGGTGTATAGTTTGGCGGTATGTGGTTGGGTGTTAAGGAGTACTTGTATTCTTTATTGTTTTCCTCTAGGTTAGTTTCATATGCTGACAACCCTGTTGTTTGGTGCTCACGCCTTGCTATATTTTTGTAGGTTGTGCCCGGTTCTCCTTGCTATCTTTCTGATTTACAGGATCGAGCGTTGAATCTATCGAAAGGTAGCTGCTTGTCCCTTCCACAACCTTTCAAAGACTTTTACCTTTATGTTTTGTTCTATTCGAGAACTAGACATTGAGACATGTATTTCATTTGAGTATTTTGAATTTAGAGGCTTGTACATGTGACACCAGTTCTGCGAAGGTTGTAGTTTTGATTTCCAATGCTTATCTATCTTATTAGACTATTTCTATCTTCCGCTTTTATTATTATGATGAGTTGTTTAGGGTTTGGGATGACTCGCCATGGTGGGTTAGGTGAGTGCCATCACACCCGAATTTCGGGTCGTGACATGGGGTGATGTAAATATCTTACATTATCTGAAGTTCCAGTATTTTAGCTGCTTCTTTTTTGTTTATTGTGTTAATAGAGTCAATATCTGTCTAGTTTGTTCAATGTGTCAACCTGGATTACGGACTATATTTGTACCCTTTGATAATTAATAACATATTTCCTAACTTTGCAATGCGATATGGTCATCCTTATTACATTATCCATGCATTCATCGATATCTGCATTGCCATGTTGATGTTGCATTCTTGTTCTAATTGTGAGAACTGATTCCTTGTTGTCTATTGATCTTTTCACAAGATGTATCTTGTATTTAATAATCAACCTATTAATATTTTAACAAAGTGAATTTTGTGCTTTGATAATATCTGTGCTCTGATTGAAAGATCATTTTTTTGGGGTTCTCTCAATTGTTGTTAGGGTGCACCAATTTGCTCTCACTACTCACAAAATGAAGTGTGCAAATTTGGACCTTGTAAGTTTGAGCATCCACTTGGAATAAGCTATAGTCATATGCCTGTTGCACATTACCCTGTTGGTACTTTGGCTCCATCATCTTCTCATGCCATTCTCCTTTCAATTAGAGTATCTTTACGCTTTTAAAACTGGGGACAATCTCCAACTTGATTTATACCTTTTGATTTCGGGCTTTCTTGTAAAGAGAAATAGTTGATTGCCAGATTTGAGTAAGGCAATGTATTGTTGCCTTTATGGGATCTGGTTTATATACTGGTGTTGTGAAAATTGCACCTTTTTTTTTTTTTTTCTAATACTCATATTTATCACCAAATTTGACTTTGTTAGAATTCATTCTATTTGTATTGAATTCAGTCTCTTCACTAACATTTTGATGCTCTTTGTTGGTTATAACTTTCCCGGGCATCTGCCGTCAATGATTAATGTTTAGATTGGACAAGAAAATATGAGGTTATATTTCTTTTCCTTTCTATTTATATATAAGGCAACAAGGTTGGGCGAACACAACAAAAATTAATTGTACAGTAAGCTAACTCAGACTTCCATTTATGTTCTTTCCCTATCAACGTATGTACACTATTCCTTTTATTCAACAAAGTCACCAATCCTTTACTAATTCTATTTTTCTTACATTTTTTCTAGGTCTTTGCATGTATCTATTCTCTTTCTTCCATGCAGTAATCTTCACTCATAGAAGGTGAAAAGGTATTCAGTAAGTATCAGTCTTTTAGCCCAGGTCTGTTCCTTTAGTTATCAGTTTACCACTTCTGTTTCGCCTTCTTTATTTTTTCAATTAGTTGATGCAAATTTTTTCATTATAATTCAAGATTGTGAAACTCTGTTTCTTCAAATGGTACGCTTTTAGGTGTACTCGGTATGTGGAACTTAAGAACATATGTATCACTTTAAATCAGTTAATTAGAAATTCAGTTAAATTGATGAAAATAAATTAATCTTATTTGATACTGCACACGCATGTTAACTTTAGAGTTTTTGATGTCAAATTCCGTAACAGAGTATTATGCTATTACTTTCACTTTTTCATGAATTAATTGATGCAAGATTCTAATTTATTTTATTTTTTGGTGATTTTGCTTTACATTTACTTCCAGACATTTTATTTTAAAATAATGAATGTATTAGGACTACATGTGCACCTCTTAGCTGGCAATTTAACTAATTCCTAACCAACTGAACTGACTGTAACTAACTTCACACTTAGGATTAGCAAAATGAGTAAATTATTCGGGTATCTATTCAGATTTATCCAGTTTGAATGAGTTGGGTACCCAACCCATTTAAGATGGATTAAGAAAATGGGTAAGACTCGTATTTATCCATTTAAAAATGATTAATTTAATGGGTAATATGGATAAAAGAGGCTCATTCATAATATAAATGAATTTTTTATTGAAAGACGTTGAGGTGGGTGAGGATAAGTAAATTTTTTGAATTTTCTAAAATTAAATTAACTTTTTATTAGGAGAGGAAATTTTTTTTTTAACATGTGAGGATAGGTGTGTGGATCGATAGGTTCGGTTCAGTTTGGTTCGATTTTATACATTGTCGGTTCGGTTTATCAATTCTCGATTTTTAAATATGCTAAACCAATAGCAAACCAATAACATAATTATTATTGATTTTTGATTTATCGGTTTTAAGTTCTTAATGGTTCAATTTTCGATTTATTCGATAAGAATGATAATGAGAATTTGTCTTAATGAAAGTAAATGGAGTACGAAAGAGTAAAGACTAAAGACTAAATACTAAAATGGGTAACTAATCACTTAAGTACGGTAAAGATTAAAATAGATAAAGTACTACTACAGTATCCTATTACTATTAAATTATTAATATTTAATATTTACCAAGGGATAAAATAGTAAATTATTATGCTGATAACCCAATAGTAAAAATCGATATCAAACAGATTAATCCAATAATTTTTTTTTTCAAAACCATTAAAAACCCATAACCTAATAAACTGATAACAATAAACCAATAACATTTTTATCAGTTTGGTTTATCGGTCTGTTTGATTTTT
The DNA here is from genome assembly GCA_029948455.1 of Solanum rostratum. Lineage (NCBI taxonomy): Eukaryota > Viridiplantae > Streptophyta > Magnoliopsida > Solanales > Solanaceae > Solanum > Solanum rostratum. Next base: position 56,274,502 of record CM057047.1, on the reverse strand, counting down.
TCCACACCCTTATTTGGGGGTAGGGTTGTAAATTATATATTTTTTAAAAAAAAAGTTACATTTTTTGGGTAGGGTGGGGGGTAGGGAGACACTTGGGGGGTGGGGGGCGGGACTTAGAGGTAAAAAAAATTTAAGAATTTTTTTGGAAGAAAATAAATTTTTTAAAAAACTTCTTTTTGGGGTCCCGGGGGGGTGGGGGGTTAAAAAATTAATTTTTTTCTAAAAAATTGATTTTTTTTAGAAAAAAAATTGAATTTTCTTTTACATTTTATTTTGTGTAGGGGCCTCTCGAGGGTGGGGAGCTTGGGGTGAAGGGATAAGAGGTGAGGAATGGCTAAAAGGATTTGTTTTTGAAACTTTAAACATAAGCCCTACCATAATATGGGTATCCATATTTATCTATATCATCCACTGGGTAACTCATTTTTACCTATTTAAAATATGAGCCAAGTTGGATATTTTATTCATTCTTACTTAACTCATATTTGGCCGACTCATATCCGACTCGACCCGCTCATTTGTCACTCCTAATCACAAACCAATAGGAAGGTGCTGGCCACACATGTAAAGAGTCAAATGAAATGTTGCTCAATATGACTTGTTTACATCCTATGTATGCCTACAGATGCATCTCTCTATAGTGTGAAATCATGATGAATTGATGATTGAAAGTGTTGTAATTGTAGACGAATTAAGACCTTTTCTAAAGAAGAGGACGATCTAGACTAGAATCTGAATTTAACTAGTTTGTGATAGACACATGATCTTTTCTTTGTATCATTTTAAAGATATAATTCCTCATGAGTAAAGTCGTGACAGATTTAAGCTTTCATTAAATTTAGAATTGCCCTTAATTTGGGTGGAGACAACAAAATTACCATGGAACAAATTAACATTACTTTAGAAACATGAAACAAGAAATGTGTTACTCCCCTCCCTTTTAAAAGAATGACCTACTTTCTATTTTAATATGTTTAAAAAAAAATGACCTCATGCCTTTTTTGGCAATATTTTTCAATTTCAACTTTATATGAGACATGTTTAAAGCCACAAGATTAAAGAACATTTTGGTATATTTAACGTAACTTTAATTTACAATCACAAAATCAAAAACTCAACTAGGTCATTCTTTTTTAAACGAAGGGAGTATATAACTTATATTGCATCTATATAAGAGAGAAGATCATACTTTTGTAGTCTTCATAGGAAATTTTCTTGACCATTACCCCTGATTGAAACTCTAATGACCTTGCAAGTCCTCGCCCATTTTGATAAATTTCTATAACTATATGGATTATGGACTTCTTAAGTGCTACAAGGAGCTAAGTTGCTAGGATTCAAATGAGGGTGTCCGATGTGTGTATTGCAGGTCGAATTCTTCATTATCTATTTTCTAATATTCAAGTGTACGAATCTAGCTATGGATACAGGTGCATGGATTTAGTTAAAAATAATTCAGATATCAAAAAAAGAGTAAATTTGAAAAACTTGAGGAGAAAATGTTGATCATGAGGAGAATCCTAGAAAGCGATAAAAGGAAGAGAAGTGACTTAGAAATTCTATATATAAGGTATTTCATTTTATTCAATATCACCTTAGTTTTTGTTTTTATTACGGAATTTATTAAAACTACCTAGGATTTCTTCGTTGATTTTGGTGAAAATACCCAAAATCAGTAGATCAAATCGGGCATGAATTCCACACCCACTCTCATATCATGACAACACAGGTACGATACCAAAAGTGGAGAGTACAAGCAGCTTTGACAAGGAACGAGTGGGTTCATGCCACACAGAAACCAAGACCTGAGAAGGAGGTTGTAGGAGAGAGTCCAGCATAACAAAAATCATCTAAGCTGATAAGGACCCAGAAAAGAGGATACTGAGGAAGAAGGTTATAAAATTGAAAATACAGATTGAAGCGGAGAAAAAACAGAATGTTGGTCTGATGGTAAAGTACTCAGTAGAAGGTAAGACTGGGAAAGACCACAAGAAGTTGGGGAAGGGACGATGATCTAATGGAAGAGATGTTAGTGAAACATAAAAGATTCTATTTATCCCACCAAATAAAAAAAATTGATCCAAAAGTTTGTTGTCCTTCCTTTATATGGAAATGTTTGTTAAACTTATGTCAAATTATCTTTATGTCTGAGAAATTTAATATGGACAAGTAAAAAAGTTATGGTGACATTTCATTTCTACCTTTTTACATACTTAATTATTAAATTATTTTTTTAACATACAGCTAAAATTATTTTTAAAAATTAAATATAAACGACAGTGTAACTCTCCAAAGAGTACAGGAAAAATTACATGAATCACCAAACATATAATGCTAAATAACAAAACTCAATAACATTTTTATATTATTACTTTTTATGACAAACATTTATATATTTTTTGTTATAAGATTTGTGGACCCTACTACCTACATGTATAAAACTCTGCAAAACTTTCCTCCAGATTCTCTCTCCCATATACACGAGAAGCCGGCTCCCTTTTCTTAACTGTTCCCCCATTTCTCTCCATTAATCACTCCCCTAAATCTCTCAAGGATTCTACAAATCAGTTAATACATGTAAAAAAAATCGAAATTCCTACAAGAATTCACAAGTTTTAATTTTTTGGCGGGTTTTAATTTTTTCACAGAGTTAAAATTCCCCCCCCCCCCTTTTTGTACAAAACCCCTGCTACATTGCAGCCGTTGACATTAAATTAAGGTATTTTCTTAGCTTATGCATTCTTAGATTTGTTTTTAGGTTGTAAACACATCTAGTGTTCGTCATCTATGCATGTAATGTATATTTTCCCCAGTTTGTATATTTGCTTTTTTTACAAAACAGAGATGTATAAGTGTATATTTTTATTAATTTAAGCCCTCATGTATAAGTTCCTTCACATTTTATACAATATATGATATGTATTTTTCTGATTTAAGCCACATATGTATAAGTTCCAACACAGTATATACATTTTTTAATTTAAGCCCCACATGTATAAGCTCCTGCACATTTTATACAATTTCTTATATGTATTTTTCTGATTTAAGCCTCATATGTATAAGTTCCAGCAAATTTTATACAATTTCTGATATCTAGGCAAGAATAAAATTCTTTTGTATAAGTATACACTTATCTGTTTGCAATAAAAATACACAATTTCATGCATGTATATATACTTTCTGTAACGCCCGGTAAAATTACCAAAATACCCCTAGAGTGGGGGTATGCGCGTAACGCATCTTCCGATGCTCATATGGAAAATCCGAGGCCATATTTGTGATCAGCATGAAAAATTGAGTGAAAAAATGGTCTCGATCAATTTTTAGAGCGACCCGATCAAAAGATAATTTTTCAATCCAAAACGAAAAACAATGGTCGTGCGCGACAGAGGCGTGTCGCGCACCTGTCGTGGAGGGACACTTGTGTCTTTTTCAAATTTTTCGACGGGATGAGGAAAACTCGTTCAAAAACTCTTTTCTGAAATATATTGTTCGCGACCAATTCGTGTCGCAGACCATTTCTTTTCCGAGCTGAAAATTTCTAAATAGTTATGAGGGGCATTCCGGTCAATTCTCCACCCCTCTAAAACTCTAATACACAGCTAATAAGGTCGTTTCGATGTGAAAAGGGGTCTAAAACCCCCATTCTAAGTCCTATTCCATAATCTAACAAGGCTAGGGCTTGAGGAGAGAAGAGAAGGGCTTGAATTGAGATATTCGAGAAGAGACTCTTGACGTACTCGGTTGATAGCTGCATCACAGGTATGTAAGGCTAAACTAAAACATAGGATTGTTCTCTCATGTGCCCCATAGAGGTTATAGATGAGTTGATGATTGAAGAGTCTACATGCATGATTTCTTGACGGTGTTTCTTGGAAAATTGATTTGAAATTACATGTTTTTTATGTTGATGATCATCATACTATTTAATTTCTTGAATTAAATTTTTTTATTGAAGAACTTGCATAATCCTACACGACTAATTTGAAAAGCATGCATATTGAACTTGAGAAAATTGAGTCTAGAGCCTTGAGTTGAGATTGTTGATTGTGATGATGAGTTGATGAAATTTTGATTGTTTCATGAGTTTCTATTAATGAACTCTACCGATGTATTTATTCACTTGTTTCCTAATGACTGTTATACAATCTTGAGTCATTGATGAGATATTGATTATAGGGTTAAAGCCCCTATGAGATGTTTGATGATAGGGTTAAAGCCCCTATGAGATGTTTGATGATAGGGTTAAAGCCCCTATGAGATGGTTGATGATAGAGTTAAAGCCCCTATGAGATGGTTGATGATAGGGTTAAAGTCCCTATGAGATGATTGATGATGGGGTGAAAGTCCCTATGAGATGATTGATGAAAGGGCTAAAGTCCTTGTGAAGTATCAGTCGTTGACGGAGAGTGAGTCCCTATGAGACTAGTTGAGGTTGAGGTTCATGAGCATTGAGTCGGAAGGAGTATCGAGTACTGAAATGAGTAAGGGTGAGTCCCACTCGAACTCATTAACTACGTCGTCAAACATAGGTGAAGCTTAAACCATCACATATATATGGTTTCCCTCGAGATGTAACAGTCCCTGAAAGCAATAGCGGTTGAGTTTTGACTTCATATCGGGTGAGCTGATATGGTTTTGAGCGTTCCTTACCTGGAAAGTTTGGAACCACTATGGCAACATCAGGGTGATTGTTGTACATTCACTGGCTCATAAGTGAGTGTTGTCGGATAAGAGAAACTCCCATAAATTCTCTTACCTTACTCCGAGTCTAGATGAGATGAGAGGGGGTGAGCTCCTCTGAGTTGAGTTTTGAGATGAGATGAGAGGGGTGAGCTCCTCTGAGTTGAGTTTGAGATGAGTTGAGACTATTGATGAGTCTGAGCTAATGATGTGTTACTTTTCTACTCTTTATTCTTTCATAGATAGACAATTGATTGTTTGATGTGATTATGATGTTTATTTTGAGTTGACGTTATTTTCATATTATTCTACCTGTTTCGGTTTCATTCAGCTATTTTACATACCATTACATTCCAAGTACTGACGCCCACTCTGGACTGCATCATTTTATGATGTAGAAGCAGGTACTAGAGATTATCAACAGGCGCCCCGTTGAAGATCAGAGATTCGAAGTTGATTTGGGTGAGTCTCCCCTACTTCGGAGGATCCACTCCTTTATTTCATCATGCCTTTGAGTTAAATTGGACTATTTCTTTTATTTTGATTTGGGTAGCAATGGGTCTGTCATTGGCACCACCTAATTAGTGATAGAGGCTTCATAGACGATGATCGAGCTTTGATGTTGAGATTGCGAGCTAGTTCTTTCTACTAGCCTTCATTATTATATATTATTTTGAGACTTTAGATGAGATGTGCACATTTGCTTACTTATATTTTTCGCTATTCAGTAGAGTTTATTTGATTGAACGATGTGATGAGGCTAAGTGGTTCGCTTGGGGACTAATAATAGTTTTTGAGTGCCGGCCACACCAAGGGTACCCCAATATTTTTAATGTTTCAGATGTTTTTTATACACAAGCAAAAAAAAACTACTTTTTTCATCGAATACGCATGTCACTCACAAAACAAAAAATAAAATTAAAAAAAAGAAAAGCAAATACAAAACTCACCGGTAATTTTTTCCTAAAAACACAGAAAATAATTCTGTTTTCCGTTTCGCTGCAAGAAACTACAATGAAACTTTTTTCTTTTTTTGGACAAAAGAATCACACTAGGAAAGAAAATCTATTTTTTATTGACAATAGAACCCCCTTTTATTTTTGGGGCGAATGAGTTCAATTAGGAAAAGGAATTCTACTTGTTATTGACTTCCTTTATTTATGGAATCGTTTCCATAATTAATAGCTGAAAATCTCTACTTTAATAAACAGGGAGTTAAATTTTTGGTTTCATACATTATAAAAAAAACGGCTTTATACATTTCCTTTGGCATGACCAAAGTTAGAAACGTAATTTTAGAAACATTAACAATTTTAGCCTATTATGTTTCACTAGATTGCTATTTATGAAAGTTCCCCAAACGAGAGTAATTTTTCACATTTTTGGATATTGAAATATTTTTTAAAAAGATGGCGACCAACATTTTATACGATTTATTTAGGACAACATGATAAAGTTAAATATGAAATACCAAAGCTCCATTTATGTTTATAAAATTACAATATTGATTTCTTTTTTTAAAAAAAAGGCTTGCCTAGTGTGGGTATACCTCTCCTGTGTGATTTGCAAGCTATTGCATAAAAGCGAGGGTTTACACTATGCGCACCCAAAGAGTGGCGGTTGTGCATTCCCTTTATCATAAAAAAAAATCATATCTTAATATACACTTTTAAAAGAGAACGAAAGATTAAAGAACAAAAAACAAAATTCCTTTTGTATGATTTAATTTGAACAAACATCTATAGAAGTATTTTACTATATCAAGACTTTTACAACAATTACAACATACCCATTGTATCAAGACTTCTAATTATTAAATTTCAGATGCTATCTTTATTTATATATTAGTTTCATTGACCATCATCAAACAACAAACTTGTAGCATTAATTATTTTTTATGGAAAAATGGCAAGAAAAAATCATTTAAGAGCATTTATTATATTTTTGTGATGTGTTATATTATATTTATAAATTTAACTTCTTATTTATAAAAGTGTACATGTCAATAATATCACCAACAAATATCACAAAAAATCACCAATATCACCAATATAACCAAAAAAACACCAACAATATCACCAATAACGTTTCCGTTTTATTTTGATATGTTAAACTTTTTTTTATTTAAGATTTGAGTCACACATGCACATTTTTGTAAAAAAAACTATAGACATTTTTTTATAATACTTGAATACCATATTTATTTGTAAAACACGGGTTAGCCAATATAAGTTTAACTGAGAAAAAAAGTAATGATGTTAATTCACCATAAGGTAAAACTCAATTTGGATCATTAAAGATTTTAATCTCAATAACTCTTAATAAAATATATAAAGGAGAAGAACTTTAGCACATGCATTTGTTTCAAAATTAAAGTCTAAAATATACTAAGTGTTGTTTATAACTTACAAATACTTTTATATGTTAAAATTTTAGAAATATTGAAACATTGTCGAACTATTGCTATAACTAATATAATGTCACAAAACAACAAAAGTAGAAATAAACCAAAAGAAAAATTGCAAATATAAATTTTAATGTAGTTTGAGCCCGGGATTAGCGCAGACCCAATGCACTATTCTAAACACAGTAAAAATTGTCAGGAGAGACCGACAGAGAATTCCTGAATCAACTGCCAAAACTTGCCTGCGATAAATATTTCAATGACAAGAAGGAAAGGGAGGAAGAAATTGAATCCACAACTGCCTACACGAGATTAGAAAGGAGAAGCACATTTTAATTATCTTTCATTGTGAATATTTTTCCAACAGAACAGGAAATTAAAAGTTTGCACTTAGAAACACTAAGCAAATGTTGGTAGATGACCTGTTATAATATAAACTTACAAGCAAGACCATAATATAAAGCACTATATTGCAGTGCAGAATTTCAATCTAAGGATTAGATTGCAAGTTGCTTACAGGTCACGAGGAAGACCCATAGCACTGACAAGATCTGCGTTTGTTCCACTCCACTCAGATGGATGATGATACTTGCATGAAGATTCAATTGGCAATCTCCATACTTCATGTAATAATGACATTTGGGCTGTCCTTGCCTTTGTGAAAATGCAGATTCATTCTGGGTGCTGCTTGAAGCACCAACAGAAGCAATAACAAACATATGTGGTCCGGTGTAGGCAGGTGCAAAAGCAGATAGTTGTGTACGACGATAAACTGAATTTGGTCCAGCTGCAGACTGAGTTGTTTGGAAGGGCACTGGACAGCAGAATCCTACACCAGATAATATAATACTTGACTAGTAAATAGTGCATTTTAAAGAAGATCAACATCAATAGTTGCAACAAACCCTTATATATACATACCGGATAAGGAGTCCAATCCGGTATGGGAACCATTCCAGGAGGGAAAAGCATAGGATCATATGTGCCAGGAAAATAGGAACCTGGAAGCAGAGTAAGGCCTTACAACTGGCCAGTTGCCAACAATCATTCCATATTGTTCAGCTGAATCAACAGATGGAGATCGCAGTGCTGGATAAGTGGTTGGTGGCAGAGCAACCTCTGGAAAAGGAAGAGGTGCAGCCGCTGATGCTGGAACTTCCGGATCAGCTGGCTGAGGATGGTGAAATTTACAGGTCATGCCAAATTTACATTGCCCTGTTTTCATATAGTGCGAACATTCCTTTTCATTCTGTGAAACAAACTCAATGAGCCAAATCAAAAAAATAATTTAAAGGTCAAACTTTTCAAAGGAGACAAGGAAAAGGATTGAAAACACAATAGCATGGAGATAGAAATACAAGGAGACAGAAGGAACATAATCAACACGAAAAGAAGACAGACCGGTCGCAGTGAGTAACTTGAACGTTAGGCATCACCAGGCTTGAAGATTCACCTCTCTGTCTTGGATGGTGGCATTTGCAGGAAGCACCAAATTTACACATCCCTGTCCTCATATAGTAAATCATAATTAGAAACAACTAGCATTATAACAGTCTTATTCATGAAAGTCTTGCAAGAATTCCAAAAGCATGACAAAGAGCCATCTAACTTAACGGTAGTTCTCACATTCAACAATCGCCTAGGTTATTTAGCAACAAATCATATGTTAAATCATAGCTTGGAATAGAATAGGTTCAGTTGCTACTGCTAGATCACACTACACAACAATAATAAATTGAATATCATAGCAGACAAACGGATTTCCATTTTATTCTTTGATTAGTGAACACAAAAGAAATTTTTTCAACAGGTAACATACATAGCAAATCCAAAAAAAATCTAAATCTGTCAAAATCACGACAACTACCATATCAAATATTATATAGTAGATTTCAGCTGCATCCTTATCAAAACCATAATTCAGGTGGCAATAGCATTCACAATCTAAAACTAAATCACAATGTACAAGAAAAAATTTCTAAAGAACAACATCTTCCATGTGAAACATGGAAAAATGGTAACAACAACTGTAATGCCACAAGTCGAGTCCAAAAAGGCTAGTGTGTATGCAGATAAACCTGGTGTAATCCTAGAAGACATAACAGGAGACTTTGCTTCTTAAAATGAACTGTACACAAATAAACAAAATAAAGCATTTGATATGTGTCGGAACTCTATACATAATAGAGAGACAAAGGCACTAAAAACTTCCACAAAGAATTGAATAGACAAAACAAGAAAACCATAACATTACTCTAGACAGCCAAGTGAACAAATGAATCAAGGTAAGCTAAAAAAAGTCTCAGAAGCTCGAAACTAGCACCCCAATATAGAAAGTAGAAATTAAATTCAACCTAAGGCACTCATGAGTAGCGCAATTCAATAGTATATTTCAAAAGACTAAAAGAAATAAAAAAACGTAAAATGCACTTAGTAACACATATATTGAACGCAAAACAGAATGTCAAAAATTAACTTATAACATTCTAGCAGTGGCTTTAAATAAATGCAAAACTAAAACAGAGAAAGAGGTCCTTCTCCTTCGGCAGGCAACAAACAGACGGCTCGTGAGAGAGTTGAGTCAGCCATGTGTGCATTGAGTATCAAAAAATTCTTGGACATATATATAACTAATAACTGTAAGCTTTCGTATGTCATAAAATGGGGTTTCAATGGAAGAGAGAAATTTCATACAGTAATCAATCATAGCTTATACAAAAAAAAGATAAATCATATAACAACTACCATGCCTCAGAGGTCAAGTTGGGGTCACCTATGAATATGTATTGACCATATTTCTTTATTTAAATTCCTCTGATGCACCAACATTATACAAACATGATCAATCACAATTAAATGATACAAATATAAGCAAAGAAATTGAAAAATGGACAATTGAAACATAATTCACTGCTAAATACTTCTAGGGTAAACATTCACTAAATACAGTAAAACGATGAATATTATGACAGAGCATATCTAGCATATTAGATTCCTCCATAGAGCATTTGAAAATAAGATGAGAAATCTCATCATTATCAACATCATAAATAGCATACTAGATATTAGAACATATTTTTTATAAGCCACTCATATGCTAGGACAACATAAGATGTCATTCAGCATATTAGATATATGATAACATGGAAAAGCACATGTATTGTTTTGTTAACGAAAAGGGCAGATCAATTAGTACAGGATCAGTAAAAAAAAAAAGTAATCAAACAAAGTTATTGTACAAAGGAGAGCCAAATCAAGAAACACATTTTCTCTCTTTAATTTGGTCATTAATCTAACACCAAATCCCAAATCGATTCTATCACATTTAGTGGAATTACCTGGCAAACATATTGACCCTCTCTCTCAGGGTATTCTCCTGCAGCAGCTCTTCTTGCTTCCATAGCCTTTTATCAGGTAATATAGATGCGGGTCTTCCGGAAACAACCTCTCTATCTCTATGAGGTAGCGGTAAGGTCTACATACATTTACCTTCCCCAAACTCCACTTGTGGGATTTCACTAGGTACGTTGTTGTTGTTGTTGTTGTTGAAATAGAAGCGGTAAACTGATAACAAAAGGAACAGACCAGGGCTCAAAGAATGATACTTAGTGAATTCTTTCTCGCCCTCTCTGAGTGAAGATTGTTGGGACATGGAAGAAAGAGAATGGATAGATGCAAAGACCTAGAAAAAATGTAAGAAAAACTGAATTAGTTAAGGATTGGTGATTTGCTGAATAAAAGAAATAGTGTACATATGTTGATATGGAAGAACATAAACGGAAGTCCAAGTAAAGAAGCCTGAGTTTATAGTACACTCTACATAGCTTACTGTACAATTAATTTTTGTTGAGTTCGCCCAACCTTGTTGGCTTATATATATGTAATAGAAAAGAAAAGAAATATAACCTCATATTTTCTTGCCCAATCTAAACATTAATCATTGACAGCAGATCCCCGGGAAAGTTATAACTACCAAAGAGCATCTAAATGTCAGTGAAGAGACTGAATTCGATAGAAACAGAATGAATTCCAACAAAGTCACATTTTGCTGTATTTGGTGATAAATAGGAGTATTAGAAAAAATTGAGTAATTTTCACAACAAAAGTATATCAACCAGATCCCATAAAGGCAGCAATACATTGCCTTACTCAAATCTGGCAATCAACTGTTTTCTTTACAAGAAAGTCCCAAATCAAAAGGTATAAATCAAGTTGGAGTTTGTCCCCAGTTTTAAAAGGAAACAAACAGGATCGGCATAAAGATAGTCTAATTGAAAGGAGAATAACATAAGAGGATGATGGAGCCAAAGTACCAACAGGGTAATGCGCAACAGGCATATCAGCAAGAGAAGATGCCAAGCGACTACAGCTTATTCCCAGTGAATGGTCAAACGTACAACAAGGTCCGAATTTGCACTCCATTTTGTGCGTAGTGAGAACAAATTGATGTACCCTATCGACAATCTAGAGAACCCACCAAAAAATGATCTTTCAATCTGAGCACAGATATTATCAAAGCACAAAACTCACTTTGTTAAAATATTAATATGCTGATTATTGGATATTGGATACAAGATACATCTTGCGAAAAGATCAATGGATGACAAGGCATCTGTTCTCACAATTTGAACAAGAATGCAACAACATGGCAATGCAGATATTGATGAATGCATAGATAACGTAATAAGGATGATGATATCGCATCACAAAGTTATGAATATGTTATTTAATCATCGAGGGGTCCAAATATAGTCCGCAATCCAGGTTGACACATTGAACAAACTAGACAAATTTTGACTCTATAAACACAATAAACGAAAAAGAAGCAACTAAATACTGGGAATTCAGATAATGTCGGATATTTACATCACCCAAGTAAGTGTCACATATCAGAACAATGCCTGGGAGTAGGCACTAAATCTAGCAGATCATCTTGCATTATATTCTAGCTTTATGAGAAATGTGAAATTTCAATGATTTTTTTCTGCACTTCAAAACGTAATTGGAAAGAAGAATCCTGAGTCCACAAACAATGCAGAGGCAATTTAACGCTCTTCCTAGGTTTTCTGGTATTTTTAGCCTCTTAGGCATTCAAGAGATTCACAAATTCTCACAGGAAAATTATTGCTACTTCTATCCTGTTTATGTGAATGTGTTTGGTTGAATACACTATACAGAGTATAAGAAAGAAAAACTGACTTTTAAAACTTGTGCACTAAAATATGTCATAGACATTCTTGTGGCTATTAAATCATGTCATTAAATACTTTCTATATTTAGAACGATTTCATTATTTTATGGATAAAACTGAAAAGGGAAGTGTCTCCCAAGTACCTCATCCAGAAAAAGGGGAGGGGGGAAGTGTCTCCCAAGTACACAACCAAGAAATGTAATATCCAAATTATATCATCAGTATGGCAAGAATGGAAACATTTTATTACATTCATTGACAAGGTAACGACTCAAGGATGGAGTAGATGTACAAGTACTTATTGCTTATAAAAAAAACTCTGTAAGGCATTAATTGTTATGGTACATAAATGTTAAAATAAGAATGTTGAGATGGATGTGCGCTCATACAAAATTAGACAAAAATCATAACCATCACCGCCTATAAAAGGTGCAAACATTGCACATATTAGGTGAGATAATTTGGTTAGATCCTATGTAGACCTACAAACGCATGTACATATTAGAATGATCACATTCGATGGGAAGGTGCTAGTCACACATATAGAGAGTCAAATGAATTGCCGCTCAATATGACTAGATTACTCCTATGTATGCCTACAGATGCATCCGTCTATAGTGTGAAATCATGATGAATTGATGATTGAAAGTGTTGTAAGTGTAGACGAGCTAAGACCTTTTCTATAAGGTAATGTAAAAAGAAGAGGACGATCTAGACCTAGAAACTGACTTTAACTAGTTTGTGATTGACACGTGGTCTTTTTTTTTCATTTTAAAGATACAATTCCTCACAAGTAAAGTCGTGATGGATTTAAGCTTTCATTAAATTTAGAATTTCCCTTAGTTTGGATCGGAGACCACAACATTATTTAAAAAAATTACTATGGAACAATTAACATCACTTTAGAAACATGAACCAAGAAAAGTGTTAGTCCCTCCGTTTCAAAAAGAAAAGGAGGAGCACATTTTAGTTATCTTTCATTGTCACTATTTTACCAATAGAACAGGAAATTAAATTAAAAGTTTGCACTTAGACACACTAAGGGAATGTTGGTAGATGACCTGTTATAATATAAACTTACAAGCAAGACTAAAATATAAAGCAATTGTATAGCAGTGCAAAATTTCAATCTAAGGATTAGATGGCAAGTTGCTTACAGGTCAGAAGAAAGATCCATAGTACTAAGCTCAAGATCTGCTTTTGTTCCACTCCACTCAGCTGGATGATGATACTTACATGAAGATCCAAATTTGCAATTCCATACTTCATATAATAATGACATTCAGGCTGTCCAGGCCTTTGTGGAAATGTAGATTCATTCTGGATGCTGCTTGAAGCATCAATGGAAGCAATAACAGACATATGTGGTCCTGTGTAGGCAGGTACAGAAGTAGATAATTGTGTACGACGATAAACTGGATTTGGTCCAGCTGCAGACTGAGTAGTTTGGGAGGGCACAGGACTAGTAGAATCCTACACCAGATAATTTAATACTTGACTGATAAATAGTGCATTTTAGAGAAAATCGACATCAATTGTTGCAACAAATACTTATAATGTACATACCGGATAAGGAGTCCAATCCGGCATGGGAACCATTCCAGGAGGAAAAAGCATAGGACCATATGTGCCAGGAAAATAGGAACCTGGAAGCAAAGTAGGCCTTACAACTGGCCAGTAGCCAGCAATCATTCCATATTGTTCAGCTGAATCAACAGATGGAGATTGCACTGATGGATAATTGGTTGGTGGCAGAACCACTTCTGGCAAAGGAAGAGGTGCAGCCGCTGATGCTGGAACTTGCGCATCAACTGGCTGATGATGGTGAAATTTACAGGTCATGCCAAATTTACACTGCCCTTCTTTCATATAGTACGAACATTCCTTTTCATTCTGTGAAACAAACTCAATGAGCCAAATCAAAAAGATAATTTAATGGTCAAACTTTTCAAAAGAGACAAGGAAAGGGATTGAAAACACAAACGAATGGAGATAGAAATACAAGGAGATAGAAGGAACATAATCAACATAAAAAGAAGACAGACCGGTCGCAGCGGGTAACCATGAATATTAGGCATCACCAGGCTTGTAGATTCACCTCTCTGTCTTGGATGGTGGTATTTGCAGGAAGCACCAAATTTACACATCCCTGTCCTCATATAGTACAGTAAATCATAATTAGAACAACTAGCATTATAACAGTGAACATCGCAGTCTTATTCATGAAAGTTTTGCGAATTCCAAAAGCATGACAAAAATAGCCATCTAACTTTACTTACCGGTAGTTCTCATATTCAACAATCGCTTAGGTTAACCAGCAGCAAATCATATGTTAAATCATAGCTTGGAATAGAATAGGTTCAGTTTCTAGATCACACTATACAAAATAATAAATTGAATATCATAGCAGACGAAAGAATTTCCATTTTTTTCTTTGATTAGTGAACACAAAGGATATTTTTTCAACAGGTAACACACATGGCAAATCCAAAACATATCTAAATCTGTCAAAATCATGACAACTACCAGATCAAAAATTATATAGTAGATTTCAACTGCATACTTATCAAAACCATAATTCAGGTGGCAATAGCACTCACAATCTAAAACTAAATCACAATGTAGAAGAAAAATTTTCTAAAGAACAACTTCCGTGTGAAACATGGAAAAATGGTAACAACAACAATTGTAATGCCACAAGTCGAGTCCGAAAAGGATAAAGTGTATGCAAATAAACATAGAGTAAATTCAAGAAGACATAACTGGAGACTTTATGCTTTTTAAAACGAAGTGTACACAAATGAACAAAATAAAGCATTTGATATGAGTCGGAACTCTATACATAATAGAGAGACAAAGGCACTAAAAACTTCCACAAAGAATTGAATAGAAAAAATGAAAAAGTGATTGATTCACTACAAGGAAACCATAACATCACTCTATACAGCCAAGTGAACAAATGAATCACAGTAAGGTAAAAAAAAGTCTCAGAAGCTCGAAACTAGCACCCCAATATAGAAAGTAGAAATTATATTTAAACTAGGCACTTATGAGTAGCGCAATCCAATAGTATATTTCAAAAGACCAAAAGAAAAAAAAAACAGAAGTATGTACTTAGTAACACATATTGAACGCAAAACAGAATGTCAAAAATTAACTTATAACATTCTAGCAGTGGTTTTAAATAAATGCAAAATTAAAACAGAGAAAGAGGTCCTACTCCTTCAGCAGGCAGCAAACAAACGACTCATGAAAGAGCTGAGTCAGCCATGTGTGCATTTTGAGTATCAAGAAATTCTTGGACATATATATGACAAATAACTGTAAGCTTTTGTACGTCATAAAATGGGGTTCCAATGGAAGAGAGAAATTTCATACAGTAATCAATCATAGCTTATACAAAAAAAGACCAATCAGATAACAACTACCATGCCTCAAGAGTTCAAGTTGGGGTCAACTATGAATTCGTATTGACCATATTTCGTTATTTTAATTCCTCTGATGCACCAACATTATACAAACTTGATCAATCATAATTGGAAGGAAATGATACAAATATAAGCAAAGAAATTGAAAAATGGAAGATTGAAAGATAATTCACTGCTAAATACTTATAGGGTAAAACATTCACTAAATACGGTAAAATGATGAATATTATGACAGAGCATATCTAGCAAACAACATTAAGATGTCATTCAGCATATTAGATTTATGATAACATGGAAAAGCACATGTATTGATTTGTTAACAAAAAGGGTAGAGCAATTAGTACAGGATCAGTAAAAAAAAAAGCAAAAAAAGTTATTGTACAAAGGAGAGCCGAATCAAGAAACACATTTCTCTCATGAATTTGATCATTAATCTAACACCATATCCCAAATTGATTTCTATCATATTTAGTGGAATTACCTGGCAAACATATTGACCCCCTCTCTTGGGGTATTCTCCTGCAACAGCTCTTCTTGCTTCCATAGCCTTTTATCAGGTAATTGAGATGCAGGTCTTTCGGAAACAGCCTCTCTATCTCTATGAGGTAGTGGTAAGGTCTACGTACATTTACCCTCCCAAAACCCCACTTGTGGGATTTCACCGGGTACAATGTTGTTGTTGTTGTTGTTGAAATAGAAGCGGTAAATTGATAACTAAAGGAACAGACCAGGGCTAAAAGAATGATACTTATTGAATTCTTTCTCGCCCTCTCTGAGTGAAGATTGTTGGGACATGGAAGAAAGAGAATGGATAGATGCAAAGACCTAGAGAAAATGTAAGAAAAACTGAATTAGTTAAGGATTGGTGATTTGCTGAATAAAAGAACTAGTGTACATATGTTGATATGGAAGAACATAAATGGAAGTCCAAGTAAAGAAGCCCGAGTTTATAGTACACTCTACATAGCTTACTGTACAATTAATTTTTGTTGAGTTCGCCCAACCTTGTTGGCATATATATATTATATAATAGAAAAGAAAAGAAATATAACCTCATTTTCTTGCCTAATCTAAACATTAATCATTGACTGGGCATGCCCGGGAAAGTAATAACCACCAAAGAGCATCAAAATGTTAGTGAAGAGACCGAGTTTGATACAAACATAATGAATTCTAACAATGTCAAATTTTGCTGTATTTGGTGATAAATAGGAGTATTAGAAAAAATTGAACAATTTTCATAACAAAAGATATCAACCAGATCCCATAAAGGCAGCAATACGTTGCCTTACTCAAATCTGGCAATCAACTGTTTTTCTTTACAAGGAGGTCTCAAATCGAAAGGTATAAATCAAGTTGAAGTTTGTCCCCAGTTTTAAGAGGAAACAAACAGGATCGGCATAAAGATGGTTCAATTGAAAGGAGAATGACATAAGAGGACAATGGAGCCAAAGCACCAACACGGTAATGCACAACAGGCATATCAGCAAGAGAAGATGCCGAGCAACTATAGTTTATTCCCAGTGGATGGTCAAACTTACAACAAGGTCCAAATTTGCACACTCCATTTTGTGAGTAGTGAGAGCAAATTGGTGCACCCTAACAACTATGAGAGAACCCACCAAAAAATGATCTTTCAATTTGAGCACAGATATTATCAAAGCACAAAATTCACTGTGTAAAAATATTAATACGCTGATTATTGGATATTGGATACAAGATACATCTTGCGAAAAGATCATGGACAACAAGGGATCTGTTCTCACAATTAGAACAAGAATGCAGCTTCAACAAGGCAATGCTGACATCGATGAATACGTAGATAACAAAACAAGGATGACAATATGTTATTTAATCATCAAAGGGTCCAAATATAGTCCATAATCCAGGTTGACACATTGAACAAACTAGACAAATTTTGACTCTATTAACACAATAAACAAAAAAGAAGCAACTAAACTACTGGAACTTCAGATAATGTCAGACATTTACATCACCCCAGTAAGTGTGACATATTAGAACAATGCCTGGGAGTAGGCACCAAATCTAGCAGATCATCTTGCATTTTATTCAAGCTTTATGAGAAATGTGAAGTTTCAACAATTTTTTCTGCACTTCAAAAAGTAATTGGAAAGAAGAATCCCGAGTCCACCACAATGAAGAGGCCATTCAAAGCTCTTCCCAGGTTTTCTGGTATTTTTTAGGCATTCAAGAGACTCAAATTCTCACAGGAAAATTATTGCTCCCTCTACCCATTTTATGTGAATGTGATTGGTTGAATACAAAGTTTAAGAAAGAAAAACTGACTTTTAAAACTTGTGCACTTAAATATGTCATAGACATTCTTGTGGCTATTAAATCATGTCACTAAATACTTTTTATATTTAGAACGATATCATTATTTTATGGATATAACTGAAAAGGGAGGTGTCTTCCAAGTACAAGAATCAGCTAAAAAATGTAATATCCAAAGTATATCATCAATATGGGAAGAATGGGAACATTTTATTACATTCATTGACAAGGTAGTTACTCAAGGATGAGGAAGATGTACAAGTATTTATTGCTTATAAAAAAAAACTCTGAACGGCATTAATCGTTATGGGTACATAAATGATAAAATAAGAATGTTGAGATGGATGTGCGCTCATACAAAATTGATCACCTCCAATAAAAGGTGCAAACAGTGCACAAAGAGAACAAAACAATAGGTAAGATAATTTGGTTGGATCCTATGCAGACCTATGATGTACATATTAGAATGATCACATCCGAGGAAGGTGCTAGCCACACATGTAGAGACTCAAATGAAATGTTGCTCAATATGACTTGATTATATCCTATGTATGACTATGGACGCATCCGTCTATAATGTGAAATCATGATGAATTGATGATTGAAAGGGTTATTAAGTGTAAACGAGTTAAGACCTTTTCGACAAGGTAATGTAAAAAGAGGACGACCTAGACCTAGAATCTGAATATAACTGGTTTGTGATTGACACGTGATCTTTTATTTTTTGTCATTTTAAAGATACAATTCCTCATAAGTAAAGTGATGATAGATTTAGGCTTTTCATTAAATTTAGAATTGCCCTTAGTTTGGGTGGGAGACCACAACATTAACAACAACAAAAAAAAAAAAAAAAAAAAAAAAAAACCAGTGGAATCCCACAAGTGGGGTCTGGGAAGGGTAGAATGTTTACCACTACCTCATAGAAGAAGAGAGATTGTTTCTTGGGAACCCTCGTCTCAAAAACCCATTGGGAGACCACAACATTGTTTAAAAAAATTACAATGGAACAAATGCACATTACTTTAGAAACACGAACCAAGAAAGGTGTTATATAACTTATATTACTTCTATATAAGAGAGAAGATCTAACTTTTGTAGTCTTCACAAGAAATTTTCTTGACCATTTTACCCCTAATTGAAGCTCTAATGACCTTGTAAGTCCTCGCCTATTTTGATCAATTTCAATAACTACTGGATTATAGGCTTCTTATATGCTACAAGGAGCTAAGTTGCTAGGACTCGAGTGAGGGTGTCCGATACGGGTGTGTATCTAAAGGTCAAATTCTTCATTATCTAACTTCTAATATTCAAGAGTATGAATCTAGGTATGGATACAGGTAATAGAGTAAATTTGAGGTACTACCTGGAAAACTAAAAGAGAAAATGTTGATCAAGAGGAGAATCCTAGAAAGCGATAAAAGGAAAAAAAGTGACTAGAAAATTTCTATATAGAAGATATTTCACTTTATTCAACTTCACCTTAGCTTTTGTTTTTATTACGGAATTCAATGAATCTACCTGGTATTTCTCCGTTGATTTTGGTCAAAGTACCCAAAATCGGTTGATCAGATCGTGTACGAACCTCACACCCACACTCATGTCATGTCGACACAAGTGTGATATCGAAAGTGGAGAGTACAAGCAACTTAGACAGGGAGTGATGATATAATGGAAGAGACGTTTTTTTTATGACAAGGGGAACCCGCGGCCACTACCCTTTGGGTGCGTACAAAGTAAACCCCAACTCCTATGCAATAGCTCCCAAACTACATAGGAAAGGTAACCCGCACCCCGCCAGAAAGCAAACCCCTTGCTTTCGCTAGCAACGAATTTCAAACTTGAGACCTCCAATATGGAATCCCTAAGCCCACACCGCTAGGCCGCCCCGAAGGGTTGTAATGGAAGAGATGTTAGTGAAACCATAAAAGATCTATTTATTCAACCAAATTAAAAATTGATCCAAAAGTTTGTTGTCCTTTTATATGAAAATGGTGGTTAAATTTATGTCAACTTATCTTTCTTTCTAAGAAATTTACTATGGACAAGTAAAAAAGTTATGGTGATATTCCATTTCTACCTTAGCATACTTAATTATTAAATTATTTTTTTAACATATAGCTAAAATTGTTTCTAAAAAGTAAATATAAACTGCAGTGTAACTCTCCAAAGAGTATAACACTAAATAATGGCAAACGAGAGTAATTTTTCACATTTTTGGATATTGAAATGTTCTTTAAAAAGACGGGAACCAACATTTTATATAATTTATTTAGGACAAAATGGCAAAGTTAAATATGACATACCAAAGCTCCATACATGCGTAAGAAATTACAATACAGATTTCTTTTTTAAAAAAGGGGGCTAGGCTAGTGTGGGTTACCTCTCCTATGTGGTTTGCGAACTATTGCATAGGAGATGGGATTTACCGTGTGCGCACCCAGAGGGTAGCGAGTGCGAGTTCTCCTTGTCATAAAAAAATAATCATACCTTAACATGCATTTTTAAAAAGAGAAGGAAAGATTAAAGCAACAAAAACAAATAACTTCATTAATCTTCCAATTCCTATTGTATGATTTAATTTGAACAAACATCTATAGAAGTTACTGTATCAGGACTTCTACAATAATTACAACATACCCATTGAAACCCCACTGTATCAAGACTTTTAATTATTCATTTTAATTTACATATTAACTTTATTGACCATCCTCAAATAACAAACTTGTAGCATTAAGTATTTTTATATTACTTGAATACCATATTTAATTTTGTAAAAAGCAGGTTAGCCAATATAAGTTTAATTGAGAAAAGAAGTAATGAAAACAACATAAGGTAAAACTCAATTTGGATCATTAAAATTTTAATCTCAATAACTTTCAGTAAAATATAAAAAGGAGAAGAACTTTGGTGCATGCATAAATTAGAGGAAAGTCTAAAATATGCTCTAAGAAAATTGTTATTTATAACTAACAAAAACTTTTATACGATAAATATTTTTTAGGAATATTGAAACATTGTCGAACTATCCTTATAACTAATATAATGTCACAAAAAACCAAAAGTAGCTTTTAATGTAATTTGTGCCCGGGATTAGCTCAAGCCCAATGCCACTATTCCAAACACAATAAAAATATCAGGAGAGACCGACAAAGAGAACTCCTGCATCAACTAGCAAAACTTGCATGCAATATATATTTCAATAACAAGAAGGAAAGGGAGGAAGAAAATGAATCCCCAACTGCCTACACGAGATTAGAAAGGAGGAGCGAATTTTAGTTATCTTTCATTGTGAATATTTTTCCAACAGAAAAGAAAATTAAAGTTTGCACTTACAAAGACTAAGGGGATGTTGGTAGATGACCTATTATAATATAAACTTACAAGCAAGACCATAATATAAAGCATTATATTGCAGTGCAGAATTTCAATGTAAGGATTAGACGGCAAGATGCTTACAGGTCATGAGGAAGACCCATAGCACTGACAAGATCTGCGTTTGTTTCATTCCACTCAGCTGGATGATGATACTTACATGAAGATCCAAATTTGCAATCTCCATACTTCATGTAATAATGACATTCAGGCTGTCCAGGCCTTTGTGGAAATGCAGATTCATTCCGGGTGCTGCTTGAAGCACCAATAGAAGTAATAACAGATATATGTGGTCCTGTGTAGGCAGGTGCAGAAGCAGATAGTTGTGTACGACGATAAACTGGATTTGGTCCAGCTGCAGACTGAGTTGTTTGGGAGGGCGCTGGACTAGCAGAATCCTACACCAGATAATTTAATACTTGACTGATAAATAGTGCATTTTAGAGAAGATCGACATCAATAGTTGCAACAAACAATTATAATATACATACTGGATAAGGAGTCCAATCCGGCATGGGAACCATTCCAGGAGGAAAAAGCATAGGACTGTATGTGCCAGGAAAATAGGAACCTGGAAGCAGAGTAGGCCTTACAACTGGCCAGTTGCCAGCAATCATTCCCTGTAGTTCAGCTGAATCAACAAATGGAGATTGCATTGCTGGATAAGTGGTTGGAGGCAGAACAGCCTCCGGCAAAGGAAGAGGTGCAACCGCTAACGCTGGAACTTGCGCATCAGCTGGCTGAGGATGGTGAAATTTACAGGTCATGCCAAATTTACACTGCCCTGTTTTCATGTAGTGCGAACATTCCCTTTCATTCTGCGAAACAAACTCAATGAGCCAAATCAAAAAGATAATTTAATGGTCAAACTTTTCAAAGGAGACAAGGAAAGGGATTGAAAACACAAACGAATGGAGATAGAAATACAAGGAGATAGAAGGAACATAATCAACATGAAAAGAAGACAGACCGGTCGCAGCGGGTAACCATGAATATTAGGCATCACCAGGCTTGTAGATTCACCTCTCTGTCTTGGATGGTGGTATTTGCAGGAAGCACCAAATTTACACATCCCTGTCCTCATATAGTACTGTAAATCATAATTAGAAACAACTAATATTATAACAGTGATCATTACAGTCTTATTCATGAAAATTTTGCAAGAATTCCAGAAGCATGACAAATAGCCATTGAACTTTACTTACCGGTAGTCCTCATATTCAACAATCGCTTAGGTTAATTAGCAGCAAATCATATGTTAAATCATAGAGCTTGGAATAGAATAGGTTCAGTTGCTAGATCATATACTATACAATATAATAAAATTGAATATCATAGCAGACCAAAAGGATTTCCATTTTTTTCTTTGATTAGTGAACCTAAAGTACAACAAAAGAAATTCTTTCAACAGGTAACATACATGGCAAATCCAAAAAATATCAATATCTTTCAAAATCATGACAACTACCAGATCAAAAATTATACAGTAGATTTCAACTGCACAGTTATCTAAACCACAATTCAGGTAGCAATAGCCTTCACAATCCAAAATTAAATCACAATATAGAAGAAAAAATTTCTAAAGAACATCTTCAGTGTGAAACATGAAAAAATGGTAACAACAACAATTGTAATGCCACAAGTCGAGTCCGAAAAGGATAGTGTGTATGCAGATAAACCTAGTGTAAATTCTAGAAGACATGACAGAAGACTTTATGCTTTTTAAAACGAACTGTACACAAATGAACAAATACATTTGATATGTGCCGAGAACTCTATACATAACAGAGAGACATAAGCACTAAAAACTTTCCCCAAAGAATTGAATAGACAAAACGAAAAAGTGATTGATTCACTACAAGAAAACCATAACATCATTTTAGACAGCCAAGCGAACAAATGAATCAAGATAAGGTTAAAAAAAAGCCTCAGAAGCTCGAAACTAGCACCCCAATATAGAAAGTAGAAATTATATTTAAACTAAAGCACTTATGAGTAGCGCAATTCAATAGTATATTTCAAAAGACCAAAAGAAATAAAAAAAACAGAAGTATGCACTTAGTAACACATATATTGAACGCAAAACAAAATGTCAAAAATTAACTTATAACATTCTAGCAGTGGCTTTAATTAAATGCAAAATTAAAACAGAGAAAGAGGTCCTTCTCCTTCGGCAGGCAGCAAACAGACGACTCATGAGAGAGCTGAGTAAGCCATGTGTGCATTTTGAATATCAAATAATTCTTGGACATATAAATGAAAAATAATTGTAAGCTTTCGTATGTCATAAAATGGGGTTCCAATGGAAGAGAGAAATTTTATACATTGATCAATCATAGCTTGTACGAAAAAAAGATCAATCATATAACAACCACCATGCCTCAGAGTTCAAGTTGGGGTCAACTATGAATTCATATTGATCATATTTCTTTATTCAAATTCCTCTGATGCATCAACATTATACAAACATGATCAATCATAATTAGAAAGAAATGATACAAATATAAGCAAAGAAATTGAAAAATAGACGATTGAAAGATAATTTACTGCTAAATACTTCTAGGGTAACACATTCACTAAATACAGTAAAATGACGAATATTACGACAGAGTATATCCAGCAAATTAGATTCCTCCATAAAGCATTTGAAAGATAAGATGAGAAATCTCATCATGATCAACATCATAAATAGCATACCAGATATTAGAACATATTTTTTCAGCCACTTATATGCTAGGACAACAGAAGATGTCATTCAACATATTAGATGTATGATAAGATGGAAAAGCACATGTATTGATTTGTCATCAAAAAGGGCAGATCAATTAGTACAGGATCAGGTATAACAAAAAAGTAAACAAAGTCATTTGTACAAAGCAGAACCAAATCAAGAAACACATTTTCTCTCTTGAATTTGAACATTAATCTAACACCAAATCCAAATTGATTTCTATCACATCTAGTGGAATTACCTGGCAAACATGTTGACCCTCTCTCTGAGGGTATTCTCCAGCAGCTCTTCTTGCTTGCATAGCCTGTTATCAGTTAACACACATGAAATTTCAAGTCTTTTTCTGTTGACTTCACTAAAGAACAGATGTACAAAAAAAAAGATCTGTCTTCTTTCAGACTACAATTTTAAACAAATGATTAGATATAAGACTCAAAATCAGGAATGAAGATACTAAAAAAATGATTTGTTAGTAGATCAACCTGAATTGGACAATAAGAAAGCAAATCAAGTGAGTAGGCAAAATAAACATAAATACCTCAAAATGAACCCTAGAATTACAGTTACACAACTTCTATGGGATTTTGTAACAAAAATTACCAAACTCCGATTGCGAGGATGATTGAAACGACAACGAGCGCCATAGTCACAGACTCCAAACCTCAAGTAATAAATACAGTCAGGCACGTTGAACCGTTGAGGGTACGGTGTTGAGCCTCTGCCGACAGACAACTGCCGGATAGCCTCTGCATTACACTCAATGAAGCAAAAAAAGTCAGATACAGTCCACAATACATGAACTAGTGTCCTAAACTTCCAGACTAAATTAAAAAAAATGTAGGTAAGAGTGTTCTCGCCTTCCAACCCAGTTTGTTCATCAGGAGAATTCTGTCCCGTCGGCTGATCATCGCCCGCCGGCTGCTTTCCACTAGACATCTTTATTCTCCACTAAAGAGAACTCTACAACTTACCTCCCGTCCACTAAATCAACTAAATAAAAACTCTACAACATGCATCCCATACGTTACAATTATAAAGAGTAAAGTAGTAGAGAAAGAAAAAGAGACCAAACGACAAAAAAGTTTGTTTTAGAGAGAGAAATAGAAGAGAAGCGGCACGTATATGCTCTCTCTCTCATTCAGCTGGATGTTAGAGAATACTGTGTGCCATCTGGTTTGATAACTTTCATGGTTTTGGCTTCTTTACTCTTTGATCATCAATAAGGCATTCGGTTGAAGAGGTGGAGGATTGAACTTTCATTTTCTCTGTTTTTTCTCATCTGTAAGCTTTTTTTTTATCGCCATTAGCGCATTGGTTGAAGGGTGGGGGATGGAACTTTAAAGAATGGCATTTATTTTTTCTCTTCTTTTCTTTATTCTTTTAGCTGATTAGAGTTATAAGTAAATTTTATTTATTAGGTTATGCATGATTATTACTTAGGAATTAGTTTTTTATTTAATATAAAATAATATATAAATTCACTCATAATTTATATATGTGATAATTTTTCAATTGTCAATCACATATCACATTAATTTTATACATGAATAACTTATTTTTTATCTATCCTTCAAACTTTATACATATGTTAAATGAAAATTAATACACGAATAACATATTTTTTATCCAACTATCAAACAACTAATACAATACAATTTGCTCTACAAATGAATTACTCTTTAATTTTATTATTTAAATAGATTAATTTTTAATTTATTCTTAGTAATCAAACTTATTATTAGCAAAACATAAATTCTTTAAAAACACATAATATAATCTGTGAATATTATGTGCAGGATTGACTTTAAAGAATGACATTTTTATTTTCTCTATTTTATTACTGAAAACTTTTATTCATTGAGCGCATGTTTGGATAGATTTTTTACTTTTACTATATTTATTATTTTTAATTTATTTTATTATCTGGAAAAAATCTAGCATAGGATTATTTCATGTGACAGCATAGGATCAAGACATGTGTAATTTTAGAACTAATTAGTTAAGCTAGGTAATAATTAGTTAGTAATTTTTAATTTGAATTTGACGTCACGACCTCAAATTCGGGTGTGATGGCACTCACCTAACCCACCAAGGCGAGTAAGCCCGAAAGGAAACAATCAAATATACTAATAAAAATGGAAGATAAAACAATCTAATATAATGAATAACATAAGGAAATCGAAACTACAACCAGACAGAATGAGTGTCACATGTACAAGCCTCTAATAATAATGATCAAAAGATAATATAAGTCTCAATGTCTAGTTCTCAAAACAGAACATATCATAATTAAGAATACTCGAGGGCCTGCCGAAAAGACAAGCAACTACCTCTCAAGAGATCCAGAAGCTCGATCCTGTAACTGGAAAGATCCAACAAATGGGACCGGGCTTATAACCTACAAAAATGTAGCAAGGAGTGAGCACCAAATAACACTATACTCAGCAAATAGAAACTAATCCTGGAGTAAAGAAATAAGAACACAAGTACTCCTATCCACCTATCCACACACCACCGAACTGCACACATGCACTAAAAAAGTCCCAGTACAACACAATATATATATATACACACACACATACACATACTCGTAAGAAGTGCATGCAAGAGTCCATATTATAACAAATATATCAATTCAAGTTAAATCTCACATTATACGAGGTATGATGATTTTTCCACTCCAGACTTATAGTCAATTTTATAACCACAACTGATGCTCAATAACAATACCCCTAATATTTACTAAGCTCAAGCACAACACGATCCAAAATCCACATTCTTTATATCATAAGAAATTCTCAATACCAAATCACAAGTCAACACATATCAATCTCTAATATTCACTTTCACGCCATAGGAAAATTTGCAATTTAGTCCAATTCTCACAATTTTACCAAATTGTAATTAGCCAACAACATATATCAAAATCTTTCAATAGTTCAATCTCCACAATGTACAAGGTTTAAAACATTCAACATGTCACACATGACACATATACAACTTTAAGAAATGAATGATATGAAATGAAATGTAACAATGCGATGCAATATCAAGTAATCATGATGCATGTTTACAATACACATCCGCTGATATAATCAAAATGAAACCCATGGGGCCTCACATGGACCATATATCCGCTGGAACCATTTTTCTTCGGCATTTACTTTCATATCTAGCCGGAACCATTTCCCTTCGACTTTCTTTTCTTTTGTTTTTCAGGCCGGAACCATTTCTCTTCGGCTTTTCATCATCAATGGAACATCAAGAAATACATGTCATTATAACACAATAATCACTTTCATAAGTATAAGAATATGCAAGATGTTCACATGAATCATCTATTCATAATTCATCAATTATTTCATTGTCTTTCAATATTTGAGTCATCAACAACACAACACATCACATAATAATCACAAATATAACATAGTTCAACTTTTTCAATTACCCATAGTCATCATAGTTTAGGACAATTCATCATTTAAATTCTTGCTTCACAAGCAATTAGTTTCACAATTTCCAACAACATCTCAATATACACATTTAGCTCAACATTTCACATAAAAGATTCAATAAACAATTCCATATAATGTAATTCAAAGTTCACCAATCAAGACATCGTGAACACTTTCACATTATCAACAATGGCATCACATGCACATTTCACAATATTATCTCACAAGTCTAAGTCAACTACAATGGACGTCATCACATAATTCAAGTTATACGTGTCATCAATTCCTCCTTTCCATTGCCAAATCATACCCAGTAGAATAGTTACTAACCCCCAAGTTTCATATTGTAAGAAAATACTAAGTTCAGTCAACTCAACAAGGGTTAGGTTCACTTGCTCCAATCAATAGCCAAAACAATCAAAAGAAAATCAGATAATCCATAAGTAATTACAATCCCACAATTATTTCACAAGTCAAGGACTCACAACATTTACAACTACCTAATCTGAATCCCATGATCAAAGCCTATAATAATATAATTCTATCCCATTTCATGCCAAAAATCACCCAAACCCACATACATAGGATAATATAAGGTTCAGTCATACTTAACAAAGGGTGAGAAGCCCACTTGCCTTAATCGAAGCCACAATCAACTCAAATCCAAACCTTTTCCCTTCTACGATACTCCAAATCGCCACAATCTCAAAGGTTGAACTGCGAACTAGCAATTCGGACGAATGAATCCAAAAATCAACTCCAAAATATCAAACCACTATCAAGAATGAATGAGATATACGCGTCAAAAGAAGTCAACTGATACCCATGTTGAGAGGAATTCGATCTAGGGGTAAAATGGTCAAATATTAGGTTTTTTTTTTAAATCTCAAATCTGAAAATTGAGCTCAAAATCAGGTTTTACATGAAAAATGGAGTTTGTGGGTGAAAATACCATAAAATTTGAGGGAGAAATCATCATTTGAAATTTGAATCATATTCTTGAAAATCCATAAAAACTGGAGGGTTGAAACCAAAAGTTTCAAGTCAAAATCATAATTCAAATACTGAAAATAAAACAAAAAATTGTGTTTAGGAAGCTTACCCAAATGAAAATCCACGAAAAATCTTGCTCAAAATTGCACCTCCAAGCTTTTAGAACTCCAAAAATGGTGGAAAAGTCAAA
This sequence comes from Solanum rostratum, assembly GCA_029948455.1. Lineage (NCBI taxonomy): Eukaryota > Viridiplantae > Streptophyta > Magnoliopsida > Solanales > Solanaceae > Solanum > Solanum rostratum. The sequence goes on along the minus strand of CM057047.1, from coordinate 56,245,760 downwards.
ATGGGGAAGAAAGAGTATTTTCAGCAAATAAAATGAAAGAAAAAGGGGTTGTTGACCGCGTTGGCCCGCTTGACCCCCCATTGCCTGCGGTCAACTTCCACCAATATCTTTCAAAACATGCATTTTGACCATCAAAGCTCATTCGGAATCCTATAAAAATAAACCAAATATGCAACCTACCAGAAACGACATTTTGGAAGCAATGGAATCATCAGAATTCACATTTGAAGTTCAAGTCAAACTTATGATTCGAATTCAACTGGAAAAAAAACTTTGGATCCAAAATCTCCGTTTTAACGCCGAGTTCAGTTTCGTTAGTACTCCTAGACCAAATTTCACATTTCGGAGCTAATGAAATTGATGAAATTGTATTATGACACTCGAAACTCAAGTTGACCTCAAAACTCAAAATTTCAAACTTTAAGCCTTTAAAAACTCTTTCTTTAGCAAAACTCCAGCTTTTTACAAGGTTTTCAAAATCTAACTTTTAGATTCAACCATAAATGAACCAAGGAAACTTTTGGGAAGGGAGAAGTGGTAATTTCATCAAAAATACCAAAAATGACCTTCGAGGTCATTACATTTGAAAATCTAAAAAATTTGGGAAGTTACCAATGGTTAATATAACTTTTATTTTTCAATTTCGATTTTGTTTTCTTACAAACTAAGCAAAGACGTGCAATTATTTTAATTTACTTTTGGTATAAACATCCAAGATTGTAAAAAATATTATTTACATATTTTCTTCTATATAATTATTTTTAAAATAAATAAATACAAAATAACAAAAATGTGTAATTAGCGATATATATATCATCATCATCATCATCATCATCATCATCTAATTAAAAGGAAGAAAGTCTAGCCTAGTGTCACGACCCCCTAATCTTCCATAGAAAGAGTGAAGAATCTAGAGTCAAGGAGAAGAAACTAGAGTCTTGGAGAGGTTTCCGGAAGACTCCAGAAATTGCAGATAAGACTTGAAGCTCCTAGAAGGCTCTAGAATAATATAAATGAATCTTGAGAAGTCTTAGAGAAATCTAGAAGAATGTAGATTTGTCTTGTAATCTTTAGTTTTCTCTAGACTTGTATGGAAGATTCTAGAGAGGGGACCAAAGTGTAAATAACTTAGGGACTTGAATGTAAATATTAATTGCAGTCAGCTGAGTTGGTGAGCCTCCCTCACTTCGGAGGATCCTATTTGATTTTCATCTAGCTATTAGAGTCACACTTTAGACAAGCTTTTTATTTGAGTTGTGGTACTCATGGGTCTGTCATTGACACCAATTGATAGTGATAAAGGCTTCATAGACTAGAGTCAAGTTCTTGAGTTGAGATTTTGTTGAGCTAGCTTCTTTCAGACTAGCCTGTTTATTTATATATTTTGAGACTTCCACCATTATTTATCTTTAGTCTTTCGTGGATTGGTTAGTATTATTGAATGAATGAATGTGACGAGGCCAAGTGGTTTGCTTAGGGACTAGCAATATTCTGGGTACTGGCCACGTCTAGGGTACCATCCCGGGGTGTGACAAACTTAGTATTTGAGCACAGAATTCAAGTGTCCTAAGGAGTCTATGAAGTCGTGTCTAGTAGAGTCTTGTTTATGGTGTGTTGTGCACCACACATTATAAGTAGGAGGCTATAGGATTAGGAATGGTTACACTTCTTTCACATTTCAATTTGTGCGATAGAGTTAAACTCTATGAAAGCTCTCTTCTAATTCGTGTATTATGCATTTACAGAATTGTTATCATGCTCCTGAGTAGAGTTGATACAGGATGAGAGTTTCCGGCTAGACAGGATGTTAACCGACCCGAGCCCTAGAATCAGGATGAACCCATAGACCCAGTCGTCCCTGTTGTGCAACCATTATAGGTTGACATCAGCAATGTTGAGCTTTGCCAAGCCATTCAGACTTTGGCCCAGGCTATGACAACACTGGTTGTTAGACAGAGAGCAGGTAAGCAGGGTGTTCCAAATACATCCAGAGTTCGTGAGTCCATGAGGATAAACCCATTTGAGATTAAGAGGCCAAAAAGGAATAGAAATGAGAGTCTTTTTCAAACAATGCCTTGTAACTTTAGAGCTCATGGATCTCATTCATATGTTATTATAGCTCAAGGTTCCCAAGGCAAGCCACCTTGTGGCATGTGTGGCAAATTTCACTTGCGAGAATACCGTAAAGGGAGTGCTAGATGCTACAAGTGTGGCCAGGTGGGTCACTTCCAAAGGAAATGTCAAAAGTGGGACAAAATGGCTCAAGCTTCTACACCAACACCACCAATTAGAGAAAATCAGAGAGATGCTATTGCTGGCATGAATAAGGCCACAGACCAGCTGTATGTCGTGGGTGGTCGTCAAGATTAGAAAGATTCTCCAGATGTCTCCTCAGATGTTATGTCAGGTATGATTCTAGTCTTTACTCGCTTTTAATGTTATCCATAAGAGAGAAACTTATGTCTCTAAAGAGTTTAATGCTGCCACCTAAGAGTGTGAATTAAGGTCTTGTAAACCATAAGTAGAGATGTCATTCCAGAGCTAGAATGACGATGACAAAGAGGAAAGGACGAGATAGTGAGAATGATAGTTGATTGAGGCTTGTAGCGAGAGTTAGTGTTTATTAGGAAAGTAATGAGGTGATGAGTCGATTGCTATAAGTTTTGACGAAATAGTAGTAAGTACCATTTGGTTTTCATGATGAGGTATAAAGAAAGAGTTAATGTTAGGATATGTTAGGGTGTGATCAAACTAGAAAGAGGCTTTTGTTGAGGTGTTATAGTATTCGTATTAATAAGGCTGAAAAATAGATGTTGAATAGGGGAACAAAGTATTTTGGGGTGATAGATCTAGACTAGGCTTATGATCCGAAGGGAGAGCCCTGTGAAATTCATAGAGTTATGAGTTATGCTAGATGAGGAGGTATAATAAACGGCTAATAACTCTTGAGTTGTGAGGATGGGATGTTGATTGAGTATTCGCTATGATATTTTAGTGAGCCTATGTTCTCAATTTTTATCCAGTAGTTGTAAGTTCATGTGATATTACGGAAGTGTGTGATGCCCGTGTTAGTACTAGACCCTAAGCTTGAATTTAAGGAGTAGTGTGAAAGAGGAGATAACATTGTGATAGTGATAGTCTTAGTTGGAGATTTTCTCTAAGAGGCTTGCCATAGGGTATGTTTGAGATGAAGATGTTGATTTGTAAGGAGAATGATGTTATGGGCAGGGTACAAGTGCCCCTAGGGTAGGAATAGCGAATTGAGGATAGGTTATTAGACAAGAAGGGGCTTGAGATGTGTGTCCATGATAGTGTAAAGTTGTGTGAAGCTTTAAGTTATGACTACTATAAAAATCTAGGCAATATTTTGAGTTGACACTATGGAGTAGGCTGATGTAAACATTCTCTGTCATCCTGAGTGACTAAGTCGGTGGGGCTTATGGATAGATGATGATGAGTTTTTCATTATAGTCTAAGTCTTATACAAATGAATTTATGGGAGCACAAATGTTGAGTATTAGCAGGAAAAAAAGAGGTTAGATTGTAAGAGTTGTGGAAAGTGGTTATGTACGCCATTAAGAGCAGCAAATATAGAAAGATTTCCATAAAGACAGGAGGAAGCTAAGAGTGGTATCTTTGAAGAGAGTCTTAGTGGTTGTTATATATATGTGACTATAACATAACAAAAGAGTTTAAGATGCTCTCGTGGATAGTGATTCCCGAGCCGTGTAGAGATACACACTTATAGCTTAGTAAAGGGAATTGATTGCAAATTTAGAGAGATGACCTTGAGTTAAGGGGGAGATGATGAGGTGATAATCCAAAGTAGATCTCAAGTTCTCGATAGTGATTGGGTTGATCGAGATGAGACGTTAATTCTTTGTCATATCATATGTTCCTTATTCTTTAGTGAGGTGATACTCTATTCCCATCTGGTGTACGACTGTCATGCCCATGGCCTACTCCCGTGCACCACTTGTTGATTTTTTTCGTTTATGTTAAGTTTCAGGGATGAGAAGCGGTGACTTCATTCAACAATTTTGATCTTACCTCATGGATCTAAGAGTTTCCAGTCCTATGTTGAATGAGATGTGACCTGAGATTTACACAATGTTTAGTTCTGTGAACTCAAAATGAGTCTTGATAGACGAGGGAGATTGTACTTCATTATCAATTCTCTTAGATAAGATTTCTTGATTGAATCGTGCTAATGATCTTTCATTCCAAGCTCTTTCAGTGATCCAACTTTCTAGTCTTGATAGAAGTTTGATGATAGTAAAGGAGTGATGGTTGATGAGAGAGAATGATTGTTCTTGATCCTGATAATGATGTGATACAATTTCTTGTAAGGTTGTAGATGTGGAAGAGGAGTTAGAGAAATCGCAACGAGTCTAATAGTTAGGTAAACGAATATTAGTGTCTTTCATGATAAGAATTCATGTGATTTAGGGCAGAGATGTACTATGGTAGGCTTGAAGAATCTCAAGTGATGTCGACCTTAAAGAGGCCATAAAGTGATTAGAGTGATAGGCTTGAATGTGTGGTTGTTATTATGCGAGTGTATTAAAGTGATGAGAACGAGTAGTATTCCTTAAGCAAAGGCCATTAAGGGAATATGAACAATAGATTTAGAGGGGTTAGATTAGTGTAAGTACGATCATATTAGGACTAACACCTTAGGACTTGAAGTTAGGTGTGGATGGAATGAGAGGATGTAGTTAGACGTAGATCTGAATAGGAGTTATAAACTTAAATTAGTGGAGTGAAATGCTATGAAAAGGAGCACTATTAAGATGAGGAGCTATGCCTCAGAGTGTCCATAGAGTCTTGTAGATCACGATGGCCCCATTCTCGATTAGAGTTGATGACTTCCTTCTTAAGTTCGAATGATCAATTGTCGAGACATTTAAACGATTTGAATTGATTGAGTTCTAATGTTCCATTCGTGCCAGATGATGAGAATGTTGAAGGTAATGCCCTTACCCTTGACTTAATTTGTTTTGTCTAATCCTGAGTTGATGTGTTTATTATTGAGTCTGAATAGAGATTATTTAGATTATTGAGGAGTCGAGAGTTTGATTGGTTGATGGAGTATAAAGAAGAGTCTTGATTGTTACTCGTGCCTTGATGTCTACCTTTAATCTTCATTCGAGGAGGAATGACTCCACGTGGGAGATAATGTAACACCTAGTAAAATTACCAAAATACCCCTAGATGAGAGGTGTGCGCATAGTGCATCTTTCCAACCTTTGATGGCAAATCCAAGGCCAGAAATGCGACCAACATGAATGATTTAGTGAGAAAGTGGTCCAGTTGATATTTTTAGAGCAACTGGATCAAAAAATAATTTTTGATGCGAAAATGATTTTCGGTAAGAGTGTGTGATAGGCCCACGATGTGGACTTGCCGCGGAGTTACACTTAGATTTGGTCTTAATATTTTCTACGAGATTAGAAAACTCGATCGGAGAATTTTTGATGAAAACCTCCAGAAAAATACCCAATCGGTTCGTGTACTATGCTATTTCGAGGCAAACTTTTTTTCAATTTTCATGAGGGGCATTCTAGACCTTTCCTAACCCCTCTTAGACCTAAAACATAGTCAAAATAAGTTGTTTTGAGCGTAAAAAAGGTTTTAGTCCTTATTCCAAAATCTTTTCTAAGTTCTAACAAAGGCTAGGGCTAAAGAGAAAAAAAGAGGAGTGAGAATTCAAGAGATTGAGGATAGTTCTTACGAAGTTGATTGTCAAAGCTTTATACCAGGTATGTACGCTAAACTAAAACATGAGAATGTTCTTCCATGTGCCCTAATTGATGGTAATAGAGGAGTTGAGAGTATAACGAGTATACATACATGTTTCTTGAATATTTTCTTCTAAATTATATGTATATTACATGTATTTTCATGTCTTGATGATCATCACAAACTTGATTTACTGAATATATGTTTTTACATGAGTTATTTTCACAACTCTATATGTTACTTTGTAAAAGAATGTATGAATGAACCTAGGGATTCAGTCTAGAGCCGTGACTTGAGTATGTTGATTGTGATTGTGATGTGAGCATGATGATGAGCTAATAGAGTTTGATGATCCCATGAGTGTTCATAATTGAACTCCAGAGTTTTGTCTAATTGACTTCTTCCTAATGATTTATCTAAGCCTTGAGTTATTGAATGAGATTTGAGTTGATGAGATAACTTGAGATAATAGGCCGAAAGGCCCAATTAAGTTGAGTCAATGAGATGATGAGAGTCTCTATGAGACTAATTAAGATGATTGAATGAGATGAGGAGTCTTATGAGCATTGAGTCTTGGGAGGAGTATCGAGCATTGAAATGAGTAAGAGTGAGCCTCACTCGCACTCATTAACTACGTAGCCAAGCGTAGGTGAGGATTGAACCATCACATTAGAGGATCCCTCTTGACTTAAAGTCCTTGAAAGTAATAGAGGACTTTAGAGCCAGACTCCTTGCGGATACGAATTATTCTTTACCTGGAAAGTACGAAATGCATATGGCAACATCAGCAGGATTATTGTACAATCATTAGCTCATAAGTGATTGTTGTCGAATAAGAGAAACTCCCAGGTAGGTCTCATACTGATAGTTTTCTGAGTTGAGTTAAGTTGATTGATGAGTTTGGATTGGTATTGATGAGTCATTTGTCTACTTTTTATTCTTGCTATAGATAGACATTTGACATCTTGATGGAGTATCTTATGAGTTGATGTGATTCTATATTATTCTGCCTATATCTGTTTCATTCAACTGTTTTACATACTCGTACATTCCACATATTGAAGTCCATTTGGGCTGCATCGTTGCATGATGCAGAGGCAGGTACTAGAGATCGTCAACAGACGTTCATTGAGGATCTATTGCAGTCAGCTGAGTTGGTGAGCCTCCCTTACTTCGGAGGATCCTATTTAATTTTCATCTAGCTATTAGAGTCACACTTTAGACTAGCTTTTTACTTGAGTTGTGGTAGCCATGGGTCTGTCATTGGCACCAATCGATAGTGATAGAGGCTTCACAGATTGGAGTTGAGTTGAGATTTTGTTGAGCTAGCTTCTTTCAGACTAGCCTATTTATTTATATATTTTGAGACTTCCACCATTATTTATCTTTAGTCTTCCGTTGATTAGTTAGTTATGTTGAATGAATGAATATGATGAGGTCAAGTATTTCTCTTGGGGACTAGCAATAGTCTTTAGATGTCGACCACGTCTAGGGTACCCTCCTGGGGCGTGACAGAAGTTACCCCCACTTTGGAATGAGTTCAAGAATTACTTAAAGTATAAACGCATGGAGATGATTGTTGAAGATCTGATCGTTTGCTTGAGAATTGAAGAGGACAATAAGGCGACAGAAAAGAGGTCACAAACAAATTCAACAATAGCAATGACAAATATTGTTGAAGAAAGACCAAATATCAAAAAGAGAAAGAAGCCATTTGGACCAAAAGGTAATTTACCTAAAAAGAGCTAGGTTCAAGGGTAATTGTCATAACTGTGGGAAGGTTGGACATAATGTTGTTGATTGTCGCTCTTCAAAGGAGCAAAAGAAAAAGAATCAAGAAAATATGATTGAGACGAATGAAGAAGTGGAGAACTTATGTGCCATGTTGACTCAATGCAACTTGGTATGAAATCCCAAGGGGGTGGTGGCTTGATTTTGGAGCCACTTCACATATTTGTGCAGTTAAAGAATCCTTTGCAACATATGCCCCTGCTGCACCTGATGACACCATTTACATGAGAAATTCTTCCACAACAAAAGTTGAAGGTTATGGCAAAGTATGTTTAAGGATGACATTCGAACAGGTGGTAACTCTAAACAGAGTTTGTCATGTTTCAGAAATGAGGAAGAACTTAGTTTCTGCTGGTCTCTTGGTCAAGAATGGATTTAAATGTGTTCTTATTTCTAATAAAGTTGTAATTAGCAAAAAATGAGATGTATGTAGGAAAAGGCTACCTTACCGAAGGCCTTTTCAAACTGAATGTAATGGTTGTTGAAAGTAATAAAGTTCAAGCTTCTCCTTATTTACTTGAGTCAAATAATCTATGGTATTCACGTTTGGGACATGTAAATTATAAAACTTGCGAAAAATGAATAATTTGAATCTGTTGCCAAAGTTTGAAAACAAACAGTCAAAATGTCAAGTATGTGTGGAATCTAAGTATGTTAAGCATCCTTAAGTCTGTTGAAGGAATTCAAATCCCTTAGACTTAATTCACACAGATATTTCTGACATGAAGTCAAAACCATCTCGTGGTGGAAAAGTATTTCATAGCATTTATTGATGATTGTCTGCGATATTGTTGTGTTTATTTACTTCTTAGTAAAGGTGAGGCAATTGAAGCATTCAAATAGTACAAAACTGAAGTTGAAACACAACTTAACAAAAAGATCAAAATGATCGGGAGTGATAGGGGCGGAGAATATGAATCTCCCTTTAAGGAAATATGTTTGGAATATGACATAATTCATCAAACAACAATCCCTTACTCACCACAATCCAATGAAATTGCTGAGGAAAAATAGAACACTTAAGGAGATGATGAATGTCATGTTAATTAGTTCTGGTTTGCCCCAGAACTTGTGGGGGGAAGCTATCCTTTCGGCGAGTCGAATACTCAATCGAGTTCCCCATAGTAAAACACAATCTATTCCATATGAAAAATGAGAAGGGAGAAAGCCTAACCTTGAATACTTGAAAGTGTGGGGGTGTTTGGCTAAGGTCCGAATTCCTAAACCTAAAAGGACAAAAATAGGAGCCAAGACGATTAATTGTGTATTCATAAAATATGTTGTGAACAGTAAAACATATCAATTTCTGGTGCATAGATCAGAAAATCCTAACATTCATATTAATACGTTAATTGAACCAGATAATGTTGAATTCTTTGAAACAATATACCCATATAAGAAAGAATATAAAACATCTAATGAAGGAACTAAACAACTTCGAGAAGAAACAAAGGAGAGTGGTCATAATGAAGAAATTCCAAGACATAGCAAACGTCAAAGGACCTCTACTTCGTTTGGACCAGATTTTGTAATATTTTTGTTAGAAAATGAGCCTCGAACCTTCAAAGAAGATATGACTTCTTCAGAAGCACAATATTGGAAAGAGGCAATCAATAGTGAGATTGAATCCTTAATGAATAATCATACATGGGAATTGGTTGATCTTCCTCCTGGAAATAAACCCCTAGGGTCTAAATGGATTTTCAAAAGAAAAATGAAAGCTGATGGCGATATTTACAAATATAAAGCGAGGCTTGTTGTTAAAGGTTTTAGACAACGTGAAAGTCTTGACTACTTTGATACGTACTCGCCGGTAACAAAAGTTACATCAATTCGAACGTTAATAGTGTTAGCTGCGGTGTATGGTCTAGAAATTCATCAAAAAGATGTCAAAACAACCTTCTTAAATAGAGATTTGGAGGAAGAAATCTATATGGAGCAACGAGAAGGATTCATATTTCCTCGAAACGCAGGAACGATCTGACTAGAAAGTCATTCAAAGCTTGATCGAAAAACCAGCGTTTATTGAAGAAGGAAATGAAAAGAAGGTGTGCAGACTTGTTAAGTCCTTGTATGTACTCAAACAAGCACCCAAACAATGACATGCAAAATTTGACCAGATAATGTTGTCAAATGGTTTCATAATTAATGAGTGTAACAAATGTGTTTACATTAAGAACACTCCAAATAAAGTTGTCATTGTTTGCTTATATGTGGATGATATGTTGATAATGAGTAACAATATTGCTAACATAAATGCTACTAAGCATATGCTTTCTAGTAAGTTTGATATGAAAGACCTAGGAGTTGCTGACTTGATATTAGGAATTAAGATTCATAAAACTCCTCAAGGTCTAGCATTGTCTTAATCTCATTATATCAGAATGATACTAGAAAATTCAAGTACTTAGACTACAAAATTGCAAAAACACCAATTGATCTGCACCTTAATCTTGCTAAGAATAAAGGTGAAAGTCAGTCTCAATTGGATTATGGCAGAGTGTTGGGAAGTTTGATGTACATCATGAACTGTACACGACCAGACATAGCTGTGCTCTAAGTAAGTTGAGTCGGTACATAAGTAATCCCAACAAAAATCATTAGATGGCAATGAAACGAGTTTTGGGGTATCTAGAACACACTCAAAACTTTGCTTTGCATTATAGCAAGTATCCAACAGTTGTTGAAGGATATAGTGATGCAAACTGAATTACTGGGTCAACTGAAACTAAGTCCATAAGTGGATACGTCTTTACTATTGGTGGAGGAGCAATATCATGGAAATAATCCAAATAAATATTTATAGCTCAATCTATAGTGGAGGCTAAGTTCATAGCCTTAGACAAGGCTAGTGAAGAAGTTGAATGACTCCAAAATTTCTTATAAGACATTCCATTTTGGCTCAAACCAATGGCTCCTATATGCGTACATTGTAATAGTCAAGTGGAAATAGGAAAAGCTGGGAGCGTTATGTATAATGGTGAGTCTCGTCACATACACCGAAGACACAATACCGTTAGACAAATACTCTCTAGTGGAATTATCACAATTGACTATGTGAAGTCAAAGGATAGTGTGTCGGATCCACTTACAAAAGGCCTAACTAGAGAGGGAGTTGAGAGATCATCAAAGAGAATGGGACTATGGACGAGGACAAATCATCATGACGGTAACTCTACTTAGAAGTCAGGAGATCCCAAGATCTAGGTTCAAGAAGATCAAACAAAGTCATTGATGACGGTTCAACATTGTCAAAACTATGATAAGGTTCATTCTCATGATGAGACAATGTTCAGTAACAAGGATATGGTAATATGAACTTTTAATGGTTTCTAAGTTTGATACATGGTATATCAAATAGTGTATCTATAGGATAACACATCTAGAAATCACCTATGTAAGTGTGAAGTGTAAGCCGCTTTAAGGAGAATCAGGTAAGTCCAGTTCTTTATGCACTTATGAACTAGGAAGTGTTCATGGTTGAAACGAACAAAACAATGAGAACCAGAACCAATAAAGGGTTAGTTGTGTGACTTATGTTGTCTAGGTGTACGACAAATATCGACGGTTCAAAGATATCACATCTACCGATTGACCGAGTATATCTGATATATGTTCACTATGGAAAGTTCAAAGGGAAACCTACTTATCTTGATGCAATTAATCCTTACTTATGGATCACACATGTTTTTCATACATATATTTTAAACAAGAGTCATTTCCCATTCATGTAAGGGATTACTGGGTTTAAGTAATAAGTATGAATTGAGAAATGAAGATTGAAAGGAAATGAAGATCGAAAGACAAAAGAAAATGTGGGGTGAACCAAGTAAAGGGAATTGAAAAGTCATTTTTCCCTCATCGGTAAAATAGAGAAAAAGTGTTGTCCTTATATTAGGAAACACTTCCTCTAACTCTTAAAGAGTCAAGTAAAGGGACCCCCTCACGCCGTCGTTGTCGTTGTCGCTGCTCGCTCAGCTTCGGCAAATGATGTGATTGATTGATAATTTTTTTGGACAAAGTTTATTTAATCAATCTCAACATTTTCTTTTTATGATATTTTATTTGTGAACTATCAATTAATTTGTAAATTTTTTATTAATTAAATTAATTTACAAATTATTTAATTAAGTTAATATGCAAAATTAGTTAGTTTAACAGACTTTTAATTTTTGCGCGTAAATTTTTTTTGAATAGACACAATCGTTCCCAATCAATACCATGTTTGTTCTGAACAGATGAGTCTGTTCTGAACAGGTGAATTCACACCCAATATTCCCTATAAATAGAGGCTCTTTCTGTACTTTTCAAACGTAAAAATATTCTTCTTCTTTTCTACATAATTTTTTTACAAATAAAAAGTAGAGTCTGCGTGCGATCTGTTGCTGATTTTTGAGTTTGTCGAAAGTTTGAGGTACCTTTACGTCTGTAACAGTGAATCTGTTTTATCCTAGGAGGAAATAATCCATAACCTCGGGTACAGTGAGGGGATTAAATTCCTTAGATCCACCCCTCATAAATCCGTTCCGCTTAAATTTTTAAGTTCTCTATTTTTTAATTGAATTTAATATGAAAAATAAAAATTCACATTTTTAAAATTTTTCCCTAATTAACATCTCAACAACTAATTAATTATTTTTAGTTGACATTTCAACAATTGTTTCTTAATCATTAATTAAAAGTTTCTAATTAACATTTCAACGACTAACAATATACCGGACATGTCTAGTTTAAATTTTAGAAAAAAATAAAATTAAAGCCAATGTTTAATATAAAAAGTTTATATCTTTGATTTTACTAATTACAAAGATTTAATTTTCTTCAAATTCCTATTTGGTTCTTTAAACCCTCAATCTGCCCCACCCCACATTAATTTTAAAAATTACTTCAATCCGCCCTGCCTCGCCTCGCCCCATATAACTTTAAACCTACCCCTCTATGCATAGTTCCAAATCCGCTCCGTACCCCTCGCCCCGCCCATTACTATCCCTAGTTTCACGTATTTCACATGCTTCATTTCTTGTTTTTGACTACAATCACTACATTATGTTCTTGTTGTTGTAATGGCTAGGTTTAGCTTTTTACAGTAAAGATTTGTTATATAAAAAAAGCTGCTTTCTGTTGTGAAGGTTATCAAAGTAGAGTAATTCTTTTGTAACTTTTTTAAAATAATAGGGAGAAGATTCTTCAACTAGAGGAATCATGTTGGCCAAGAAAAATACTTTAAGACACAATTCTTTTTGTATATACATACACAATTGTTATGTGTTAAATTATTATATACTTTTTCGTATTGACTATAAATGGAAAGTTCTAATATCATTCTGTTTAAGTAATGATGGTTCTTCTTACAATATTAATTTTATAGGACAATTAATAGTTATATTTTGCTAATTAATTTTTCTAAGCTAAAATCAAGTATTAGTTGTGTAATTGAACTTGTCAGTAAAAATTATGTTTTATTTTGTTGCCGCCAAATGTTATTTAGTGGCAACTTGAACTGCTTCTAATTTTTTTTTTAGCGAGCTACTAAAATTTATCTTGAATCTTTTTATTTTTGGCATATAGATTTAATTTTGTAGAGTTTACATAAATTACATAGTGTAAAGTAATTTATTTCTACCCTTTTTAATTTACAAAAATTCCTTAAAAAACATGACAATCCGGATACATTAATTCAGTAGAATACATTAATTTCGTTCTGGATATAAAAATTAAGGTTTTTAAGTACTAGCAGGTAACATTTAAAGTGTGTTATATTAAATATAGAGATAATTTAAGAATCAAAACTAATGTATAATTTAAGAATCAAAACTAATGTATCTGGATTATTGAAATAATGTATCTGGGTTTATTGAATTAGTGTGTCCGGATAAAAAGAAAGAACTTTTGAAATTTTTGGAAATGGGTGAAAATAATGGAAAATATGATACATAAAGAAGTGTGATTAGGTAATTATTCCTTTAATTTTAGCGGTGAGTTAGTCACTACAAATGTGTATTTTTTTGCGGCGATATACAGAAGTAGATCCAAGAATTAGAGGTTACGAGTGTCATATTATCTAAGTAGGATAAACGGGTTGGTTCCTTCATTTTTGGGTTGTTATTTTTCAAATTTCTATAAACAAAACGATTAAATATGCATATTTATAATTTTTCTTTTAGATATTTTGATATTAATTAAAGACATGTACATAAGTACTTCAGTTTTATAAAAAACAGACTTTGTTCTCTAAAACTTTGAGAAAACAAGAGATTAACTTGTATAATCATCTAATACCATATAATTAAGTAGAAAAAAATGTTACAACTTTAAACCAATTATCTTTACTTAGCACGAACATCATTTAAAGATCTAAAGAACCTTTAAATTGGACTGGGGATATGTTAGCTCATATTTTGCACAAAGTTGAGGGGTTAGATAAGGTACTGAAGGAGAGGAAAGCTGTTTTTTCTTCATTTAACGAAAAGTTACTTCCCATTTAACTATTATTAAACAACTTCAGACCCATATAGGTCAAATTTCAACTCTATTTACTGAATATTTTCACCATCTTAAAAATGACATTAATCAACCTACTGGTTATTATTAACACCTATTTTTTAAAAGAACTAATATTATTTAAATAACAGTGATCATTAGTTAATACATAATGCACACGCAATACTTGTATCAATTAGAGATTAATACTTAGTAAAAGAAAAAGAAAAAAAATCAAGAATTAAGTATAACAAAAGAAATGTTTTCACAAAAATCAAAGAATTAAGTAAAACAAGAAATATTTTCACAAAAAACAAATCCTAAAAAATAATGCTTTTTTTTAAAATAAAAAAGGCATAAGCCTTATCATATCATATTTGTATAATATAGAAGAGCCAATCTTAGGCCAACCAAGGGCATAATAGTAATTTCATATTATTTATTATAATAATATGTGTATATATATATATGGAAGAAAAAAGCGAAAGAATTCTGGAATGTTGTAGAGACTCCTCCTCTGTCCCCAACAAAGATTTACTTGAAGAACATTCTAGATTGAACTCGAAGTGCAAATTTTTATATTTTGGATTCGCTGCCTATAAATATTACTTCAGCTTCTCTATTTGTTATCAGCAATTTGAACACAACAATTCAAAGCTTTATAATTCATCGTCTGTTATTTCTTTCAAAAAAGTTCAATTGACCTAGAATGTCTCTGATTCCAAGCTTTTTCGGTGGTCGTCGCAGCAATATTTTCGACCCATTCTCCCTGGAATTATGGGATCCATTCGAAGGGTTCCCAATTTCAAGCGCAATCGCGAATGTCCCATCCTCGGCTCGTGATACCTCTGCTTTCGCAAACGCAAGAATCGATTGGAAAGAAACCCCAAATGCCCACGTCTTCAAAGTAGACGTACCAGGTATCAAGAAAGAGGAAATCAAAGTTGAAGTTGAAGAAGGAAGAATTTTGCAGATCAGCGGTGAGAGGAGTAAAGAACAAGAGGAGAAGAATGATCAATGGCACCGTATGGAGAGGAGCAGCGGTAAGTTCCTAAGGAGGTTCAGGCTGCCGGAGAATGTGAAGATGGAGGAAATTAAGGCGGCCATGGACAACGGAGTGCTCACTGTGACTGTTCCGAAACAAGAAGAGAAGAAGCCTGAGGTGAAAGCTATAGATATCTCTGGTTAAAAGAAAAAAAGTTGAAGATCAAGTGTTTGATGAAACTCCTCTGTCAATAATGTTTGTTTTTTTTATGTATTTTTTTTTAAGTCTTTTGATCTATTATGTGTCTGTGTATAATGTTGTGTGTGAACTTTTTACTAGCAGCTGTAAAGTTTAATTAATGAATGATATACTTTAACATTAAGTTCAATTAAAATGGAGACTAACCAAATAGAAAAGACATTTTTAAGGAAGTAAACATTCTATGGAAAAGAAAAATATTGAAATTATTCTCTACATTCATTAAAGCTTCATCTTTGTAATTATCCCAACATAAATACGTTATAATTTTTATCCCATCTTTTTTCTTTCTTAGTTTTTTATGCTACAAATTGATTAAGCTTCCTACTTAGCAGATCTTAAGATAATACATATGATTTTTAAACTTTAAATTTGCTTTTCGGGAATTAAAGATGTTTACAAACTCTTTCAAAAAGTTGAAAAGTTTTAAACCTCACATTCTTCATGCTCTTTTCTTCTTCGTTTGTGACTACAAAAATCAAGTTTTTGACAGGTCGCAGGCATTCAAAGTCTTCGAAATAATTAATTATTTAAACTTTATATTTTTGAAAATAAAAAAGTGAAGTTTTTTTTTTAATTCTACATTTTGTAAGAACTGGACCGCAATGTGTTATAATAAAAATGAGTCTAAAGTAATAGCACTAAAATTATCTAGGTTTAAGCTCAAAAGAGATATGGATAGATTGGATTTCTTTTGATAGTATTTGATTTTGTATCATTATATTTTCAAATGTTCTTTTGTACCACTTATAATTCCTATTTTTCAAATGGATCTATTATCTACTGAATTCTTAGATATTATAGTTGATGATATAAATTAACTTAATTTTCTTGGCAATTAAGCTTAAAGGCTATGAAGTGATAGAATGAGACAGTTTTTTTACAACTTCTATTATAGTGATATACTTTATGATGTTTATGATTATGTTTGTTGTTTTGCTGACTGGTTCAAAGAAATTATTTTGAAAATTATTTCTTCAATGGTCTATAAGATGCATTGAATGATTAATCATGCTTTACTTCCATTTGATATTATAAATACATTTACAGAGCATAAGATCTTTTGAAATGATTTTTGATGTTGGTATTAGATAACATTTTGCACTTATTTGTTGTTGTCATTAGATATCATGTTTTGACATCTTTTAATGCTATTGTTTATTTGTTGTGATGTTAGGTTAGTTTAACTAATTACTATCTGGTAATTATATCTTCTTTGAATATATAAGATAATGTCAAGGTAATATATTGTTACTTTAGTCTTCTATGGACCGTTATATCTTTTTAGTTGGTAGTTATATTAAAATACTTTCATAATTTTTACATTGTTTTAAATTTTGACTTTTTAAAATTATTGTAATACTGACATTTTATTTTCAATTTAAATCTAATAGGTAATTTTGACAAAAAAATGATTTAGAAAAAATTGATCACAATTTGGAAAATGCATTTATTACATCTATTTTTGTGTACCTTGTAAATAATATATTAATGTAATTAGTACTCTTACGTAGGTAAATGTTAAAGCACGTAATTTTCACATTTCAACATCTAATAATATGACATTCACATGTATATATGAACAATACATTTGGCAGCTGAACTATGTTCAGTAATTTGGTCATTAATATTATACAATTTTAGATTTCTATTAAAAATTTATGTTGGGCCCGTTTAACACGGGCCATAATTATCTAGTATAACTAAAAGTGGGAAGCTTCAACCTTCAAAGTTAGATTACCATTTTGCCCTTCACTTAAACATTATTTCTATATATATTTTTTATAAAATATTAAAATAAATTCTAATAATTAATGAGATACAGATGGAATCAGTTTTAAAGCATTAAAATGTGTATTAAATTATATACTAAATATGTATTGGAAGATTGAAAGTCATTAAAATTAATGAAATAACTTAGCAGTAAGTTATTATGTGGAAGTCTAAGCATATTCAAAACTGAAGAATGGTCTTGAAAGAGAGGAAAATATTTTCCTCAAATTAGTACATTAACCAATTAGCTTCTCGCTGGAGAATTTGGAAAGTTACAAGTGATAAAATAATGAAAACAAAATGATTCCTTCTTAAAATACATTAATCAAGCTTCTCTTATTAAATTTTGAGCTAAAGAATTTGAAGAATTTTCATTAATGTAAACGGCATTTAGCCGGTTAATTTTAATTTTCACACTATTTATTCATAACATTTCATAATAAATTGAGCTTTTCCTATTACTCATAACATCTCATAATGAATTGAGATATTCTACTACTCTTAACATCTTATTATAAATAAGCCTTTTCTATTATTTCATGTGGTTAAAATGTTCACTAGTTTTTGAATCTTCTTCTCCACCACCTTGAGTTTTAGGTACTTAATAAAGCATTACAATTGGTAGTTTATACTTCCATATTTCTAGGTTTCGATTGTTATACTCATATTTTTATTACAAATCATGTTGTATTTTCTTTTTTATACTCTTCAATATTTACTACAATGTTGAGTCGAGGGTTCACAGGAAACAACCTCTCTACTTCTTATGAGGTTGTGGGAAGGTCTGCGTACATTTCTATCCTCCCCGGACTCCACTTATGGAATTTAACTGGGTATATTGTTATTATTGTTTGTAATATTTACTACAATCGTCATCATTTTTAAATTTAATTTTATTAATATTCATGTGTTTGAGTCGAAGAAAGATTTTGACTTCTTTGTGTTGATCATGATGTGTTCTAATATATATATATAGTATGAAAAATTTTCTAACCTTATTTTTTTTTCATAGCACAAAGAAACTCCAATAATATATATTTCATTTTTGAAAATTTTTTATATGCAACTTAAAAACTATATTAAGTATTTTGAGATAAACGTGCAAATCACATTTCCAGAGACTAGTTTATTAAAAAAAACCAATGGACAACGGTCCAGCAGCCCAAAAAATCAGGTCCAACCCGACAAATGTGTAAAACGTTTCCAGAGACTAGTTTATTAAAAACCAAGGGACAACGGTCCAACAGCCCAAAAAAGCCAGACCCAACCCGACAACGGTCCAACAGCCCAAAATTCAACATCTAGTGTCATCTAGTCAGTTACTACCCCGAGTTTCGTTTGGTTTGATACATTGTTTGGAGAACACTTCATCACTTTCAGGTTCCTAGGTTTCTGAAAACTACTTCCAGGATCATATTTTTCTTTGTAGCTTCAACGATTCAGATCTAGTTTTCTGTTTGGTGCTGCTGCGATTATCAAGTTCTGTCCAATATTAGTGTTTTGTGGATGTTCTTGATTTTGAGCATCGGCTACAATTATTTTGCTGGGTGAATTGGCTTATACTTTTTCTTGGAATCTAATATTATTGGGGACCTTTTGAAGCTTGGTTATTCTTAAGTTCTTCATTGAGAAGGAAGTATGGCTACAAATCAGAAGGGTGAGAAAATTTTGGTTTCGGCGGATGAGTTCGCACAATTCTCTCAGTATCAGAATTCCATTAAAGAATTCACTTCAGTTACTACCCTTGTTGATTCAAGAAAAACATCTTTAGTCTCCTCTCCGAACAA
This sequence comes from Solanum rostratum, assembly GCA_029948455.1. Lineage (NCBI taxonomy): Eukaryota > Viridiplantae > Streptophyta > Magnoliopsida > Solanales > Solanaceae > Solanum > Solanum rostratum. Next base: position 56,226,944 of record CM057047.1, on the reverse strand, counting down.
CTGGGTGATTGATTCAAGTGCTACAGATCATATGACAGGTAATCCTAATATATTTTCTACCTTTCGATCACACAAAGCACCCTCTCCTGTCATAGTAGCCAATGGGTCAACATGTAACATTGTGGGATCTGGGACAGTCAAAGCAACCTCCTCCATTACCCTGTCATCTGTATTAAGTTTACCGAAGTTGGCCTTCAATTTGATTTCTGTGAGTAAACTTACCAGAGATCTTAACTGTTATATTTCCTTCTTTCCTGATCATTGCTTGTTTCGTGATCTTGCGACGCATAAGGTTATTGGTAAAGGACATGTAATTGATGATCTATATATCCTTGATGAATATGAGCCTCGATTTGTTGCCTGCTCAAGTGTCATCTCTCCATTTGAAGCACATTGTCGATTGGGACATCCTTCTTTACCTTTGTTAAAGAAGCTTTGTCCCCAATTTCAAAACGTTCATTCTTTGGAGTGTGAATCATGCCGATTTGCAAAACATCACCGCATTACATTAGCTCCAAGGGTTAATAAGCGAGTTGGGTCAGCTTTTGAGTTAATTCATTCTGATGTTTGGGGACCATGTCCTGTTGTTTCTAAAAATGGATATAAGTATTTTGTCACTTTTGTGGATGATTTCTCTCGGATGACTTGGATTTATTTTATGAAAAGTCGCTCTGAAGTGTTTACTCACTTTTGTGCCTTTTGTGCTGAAGTCAAAACTCAATTCAATGCTTCAGTGCGTATTTTAAGGAGTGATAATGCAAAAGAATACATGTCAGAGTTGTTTCAATCCTACATGAGACAACATGGTATTCTCCATCAGTCATCATGTATTGATACACCATCTCAAAATGGAGTTGCTGAGAGGAAGAATAGGCATCTACTTGAGACAGCCCGAGCACTTTTGTTCCAAATGAAAGTTCCTAAACAATTTTGGGCCGATGCAGTCTCTACCGCTTGTTTTTTGATTAATCGCATGCCATCGGCAGTGCTTATTAGTAATACACCTTATAATGTTCTTTTTCCAAACAAGACATTATTCCCGGTGGAACCAAAAGTATTCGAAAGCACTTGTTATGTTCGAGATGTACGGCCATCTGTTACTAAGTTGGACCCTAAGGCATTAAAGTGTGTTTTCTTGGGTTATTCTCGTCTTCAAAAGGGGTATCGATGTTATTCTACTGAACTTGGCAAATATCTAGTGTCAAATGATGTGATATTTTCAGAGAGTACACCTTTCTTTTATAACCCTCCTAATTCTACAAGTCAGGGGGGAGGAAGATGAGTGGTTAGTTTATCAGGTTACTCGTGTTAAGCAATCAAGTGATGCTACTCTTCCATCTCCTAGTTACTCTATTGAGCACCACTCGACTACTGCGCCTTCAACACATGTTCCAGCAAGACCACCTATTGTTCAAGTTTATTCGAGGAGACAAGAGACTAATGCTACATGCCCTGCACCAATTCCTCCTTTATCTGATCCTCCTCCTTCAAACCCTCCAGAAAATCTTGACCTTCCTATTGCTCTCCGTAAGGGTGGCAGCGGAACCGGTAATTACCGGTTCCGGCCCGGTTCCGGTGCCGGTTCGGTGCCGGTCCGGTCCGGTTCCGGTACTTACCGGTAGGGTCCGGTAGTGGGGGGATTCGGTAGGGGAACCGGGACGGGACCCGTTAATTTTACCGGTAATTACCGGTTCCGGTCCGGTACCGAACCGGTAATTCCGGTCAATTTTTTTTTTAATTTTTTAATTTATTACCGTTGGTGTGGGGCCCACCAACGGTAATAAAAAATTTTTGCCCGTTTTTGGTCCGTTTTTGACCGTTAGAAATTGTTTTTTTTTATTTTTTTTTTTCAAAATTCAATATTTTCTCAACTATAAATACCCCTAAATATTTCATAATTTTTCACTTCAATTCTCTCAATCCAATTCTCTCAATTCAATCCAATTCTCTCAATCAAATTCTCTCCACTTACTAATATTACAAATTTATAATTATATACATATTACATATTTACATACTACTCTTAAATATTATATATTATATATATTCATTATCTACTCTCTCAATCATTATTCCAAAATATTATTTAGTTTTGGTAATTGCATTTTGGAGCAAAATTTGGTGGATCAATTTGGAGCATATTCAAGCTTCAACTTTCATCAATTTCGGCTTCTACGTCTGTTTTTACACAGACGTTTGGTACCTTCGTTCCTAAATTCTACTTATTTGTTCTTCCAAATTTACTTATTTGATTACTTTTACTTGTTGAGTTGTTGTCTCCTTGAATTATTTTTTTTTACATTCATAAATTTGAATTTTTGCATATAATCGTTATTTGTTTAATTAAACTTTAATTAAATTTAAAATGGATTCCGGTGGAAAAGGAAAGGGAAAAAGTACATTTTTTGGTGGAATTAAAAAAGGCTTTAACCGGTAAAAATTCAGGTGGTAGTTCGTCTACAAGACAAGCACCACTTAGATTAAATATCGAAGATTCTACTTACGTAGACAACACTTTTATTAATATTGACTCTAACACGGGATTAGACAATGATTTTCTTGAACAACATTTTGGGAATTTTAACGAAGATTTACCAGAAGATGATTTTGAAATAAATGAAAATGAAGATACTTTTGATGACGATGAAACTCAACCCCCATATAGTGCTACTACCCCACCCCCTCCCGCTCCCGCTCCCGCTCCCACTCCCGCTCCCGCTCCCCCCGTGCCACCTACGTCATCTAATAGGCCTAAGACGGAACGTGCAAAAAAATCCGTTGTTTGGCAATTTTTAACGCAAAATGAAGATAAAACAAAAGTTATTTGTAACAAATGTAAACATGTTTTAAACCATAAAACTTCGGGAAAGGGGGGCGGGACGGGTCATTTGAAAAATCACCTTATACATTGTTGTAAAATAGAATTTTTGCATGCACAGGCAGTTGCGGACGCCAAAAAATTTGGAACTCCCATTCCCGATGAATCGACGGGAGGTTCAAATATGGTGCAATCGCAACTAAATCCTAGTAATATTTCCGGTCCTAGTACACATAGAGCTTATAGTAGACAACGTGACCTTGATGAACTTTCTAAAATGATTGTTGTTACTGGTTTGCCTTTCAGTTTTGCAGAAAATCCCGGTTTTGTGCATTATATTCAAATTGTGTATAACCCGTCTTTTAATGGATTTTCTAGAAATACTATAAAAAAAGCGGTTTTTGACTTTCAAGCACGCCATGTACAATATCTTAGGTGTTTATTTGCTTATAATAATTGTAGGATAGCAATAACTTCTGATATGGGACGTAGTGTAACCGGTATCGATTACTTTACAATTACGGCCCACTGGATAGATGATAACTGGAATTTGCAAAAAAGAATTTTAGGATATAAAATTTGTGAATTTCGAAAAACAGGTTCTTATATTGCCCAAACTATTCTTAATGTTTTACAATTTTTTGGTATAGGTAGAAAAATATTTAGTGTAACTTTAGATAACGCTAGTAATAATAAACGTGCTGTAGATTTTTTAAAACCTATTATTTGTCCAACTTATGAAGATGGTTTTCATATTAAATGTGCTGCACATATTTATAATTTAATTGTTAAAGATGGTATTTCTTTATTTGAACATGGATGTGCTAAAGTGGAAGCCGCATGCCACTTTATTTTTACATGTCAAGTAATGGCTAGGCGTAGGGAATTTAACCAGCGTTGCATTGAATGTAATTTACCTGTTAGAAAAATTCCTAAATCAGTAGCAACTAGGTGGAATTCATTTTATGAAATGTTAAAAGTTGTTTACGACTATAGGAGACCGCTTACAATGGTCTGGAATGCACATAATGCAGATCCCGACTTCCGTCTAGATGAAAATGATTGGATTAATATTAAAGATTTAGTTGATTTTTTAAAAGTTTTTTATTTAGCAACAAAACAAATTTCCGGCCTTTACTATCCTACTATTTCTTCTGTGTTGCCTAATATTTGTACTATTTGTAATAAATTAGCTTCGTTTAAATATAATCCAAGATTTAGTGAACCTGTTAGAAAAATGATTGAAAAATTTAGGAAATACTTTTTTCCAATCCCTCAAATTTATTTAACTGCTGCTTTATTTAATCCCGCCTATAAAGAATTTGGTGTATCTAAAATGGTAACTAGTATATTTACAGACTTAGAAATAGTATACGACGGAGAAAATCAATCACTTCATTTAGAAACAGTTCTAAGTAGCGTTAGACCTGAAGCTAGGAAATTATATGATTTAGAACAATATAATTCAATACAAAATGTACAACACCAACCACAACCTACTAGGGCTAGATTTGATGATGACATGGACGCAATGTTAGAATTACAACTTGGGTTAGAATCTAACACAAACAACAACTTTGATGAATATCTTAACCAGGCACCGGAAAGCATCAAGGACTCAGAGGGGAAGCCGCAGCTGTTGGCGTGGTGGAACACTCGTGGAAAAAATTTTCCAAGACTTCAACGGGTGGCTCGTGATGTGCTGGCAATTCAAGCTTCTTCAGTTGCTTCGGAAGGCGCTTTTAGCGCTGCTAGGTTCCAAGTAGGAGACCATAGGCATTCACTAGCTGGCGATAGCTTAGAAGTTTCAGTCTTATTTCGAGACTGGATAAATGCGGAGCGGAGGAATTTAGGGCGTCCGACATTGCCTTCTCAGTTTGAAGCCGATATCGATAATGTTATATCGGAATCAAGCGAAGACGGCATGGAATTTCTGGAAGAACAAGCTCAAGAGCCGATTCCAGAAAATGTGACAGCTGAAATGTTAGAAACTCTTAGACAAGAGTTTCAAAGTAGTTTAAGATATTAGTGATTAAATATATTTGTATTACAAATTTACAATAAATTATACCTAGTTGAAACAGAATCCTTCCTAGAAGGTGGCTGCGTAGATTGGGTTGATTTCTAATATCTTACCTTTCTACATTGTACAATTTAAATTTTAAAATTACATAATAAAATTAGAGGCTATTCGCCTTATTTCTTTTTTTATTTTTATTATTCTTTTTACTTAATCTTAATTTAAGTTTTGAGTTTTGACTACTAACTTCTTTTTAATATATTTGCCCCTTTATTTCTCAAATCTTTATTAACTTTAAAGTTTAAAATACAAGAAGAAACATTCAAACTTTAATCGTTTAAAATTAAACTTTATAACAAGTTAACAACTTTAAGTTTGAATTATAAATTATATAACTTATAGTGTTATACACTTATACTTATAAATAACTTATAACAATTTTGAATTCAAAATTTCAAACTTTCAAACTTCATTTTAAATTTTAACAATTTATATAATAATTTATGAATAATAATACTACCATTTTAACATTTTATTTTAACCTTTAATATTTTAAACTTGAATTTAAATTTTTAATTTTTTTTTTTTAATATCCGGTTTCCCGGTAATACCGGTCCGGTCCGGTCCGGTCCGGTCCGGTACCGGTTCGTACCGGGACCGGTAAGGTATGGGTAATGTTTCCCGGTAATACCGGTCCCGGTTCCGGTCCGGTACCGGGAAATTATACCCTTGGCCTTACCGGTCCCCGTCCCGGTACCGGTCAATGCCGGTCCGGTGGGACCGGTTCCGGTCCCGTCGCCAGTCTTGGCTCTCCGTAAAGGTACACGGACTTGCAAATCCACATATTCTATTGCTAACTTTGTTTCCTATGATCGCTTGTCTCCTGCATCTAGATCCTTGATTGCTTCTTTAGACTCTGTTTCTACGCCCAAAAGTGTGAAAGAGGCTTTGCATCATCCCGGATGGTCAAATGCGAGGCTTGAGGAAATACATGCATTAGAGGAAAATCACACATGGGATTTGGTGGATTTACCAGATGGGAAGAAACCAGTAGGATGTAAGTGGTTGTTCACAGTGAAAGTTAATCCGGATGGTTCCGTGGCAAGACTTAAGGCCAGGCTTGTGGCTAAAGGATATGCTCAGACTTATGGAGTGGACTATTCAGACACCTTTTCTCCTGTTGCCAAACTCACTTCTGTGCGCTTGTTCATTTCTTTAGCTGCTTCTGAGAATTGGCCTTTACATCAATTAGATATCAAGAATGCATTTCTTCATGGTGATCTTCAAGAGGAAGTATACATGGAGCAACCACCCGGTTTTATTGCTCAGGGGGAGTATAGAAAAGTCTGTCATTTGAAGAAATCCTTGTATGGATTGAAGCAGATTCCACGGGCTTGGTTTGGCAAGTTTAGTGAGGTAGTTCAGGAGTTTGGGCTGAAAATGAGCAAATGTGATCACTCGGTCTTCTACCGACTATCTGCAGCTGGCAGTATCCTTCTTGTTGTATATGTTGATGACATTGTCATCACAGGAGGTGACTCTGAGGGGATATCTTCCCTTAAGTCTTTCTTGCATACTAGGTTCCATACAAAGGACTTAGGCCAGTTGAAATACTTTTTGGGAGTAGAAGTAAATAGAAGCAAGAGGGGAATTCTTCTATCTCAAAGAAAGTATATTCTTGACCTACTTGCAGAAACTGAAAAATTGGCAGCCAAACCTTGCAGTAATCCAATGGTTCCCGGTGTACATCTTATGAAATATGATAGCGAGCTTTTTGATAACCCAGAGAGATATAGGAGGATAGTTGGAAAGTTAAACTACCTCACAGTGACTCGTCCAGATATTGCTTTTGCGGTAAGTGTCGTTAGTCAATTCATGTCTACACCTACGGTGAAGCATTGGGCAGCTTTGGAACAGATCCTATGTTACTTGAAAGGAGCTCCTGGACTTGGCATACTGTATAGCAATCACAACCATACTCGTATTGAGTGTTTTGCAGATGCCGATTGGGCTGGTTCCAAAATTGACAGAAGATCTACTACAGGCTATTGTGTCTTTGTTGGAGGAAACTTAGTATCATGGAAGAGTAAGAAGCAAAGTGTTGTATCTTGATCCAGTGCAGAATATGAGTATAGAGCTATGTCACAGTCTACGAGTGAAATCATGTGGATACATCATCTTTTAACTGAAATTGGGTTGAAGCATCATATGCCGGCAAAACTTTGGTGTGATAATCAAGCTGCTATTCATATTGCCTCAAACCCAGTGTATCATGAAAGAACTAAACATATTGAAGTTGACTGCCACTTTATTCGTGAGAAGATTCAAGAAAACTTGATTTCTACTAGTTATGTGAAGACAGGAGAGCAGGTAGCTGATTTGCTTACAAAGGCAGTGAATGGAACTCAGGTTGATTACCTTTGCAACAAGTTGGGCATGATCAATATCTATGCTCCAACTTGAGGGGGAGTGTTACAAAATGTATATAGACATCATTCTTAGCAATGTACATAGTCATAATTAGCTAGAAGATCTTTAGGAATCCTTTGTAATTACTAGTTGATCTTTAGGAATCTCTTTATTTTCTTTCCTAAATTAGCACCTAATGTATTGTATATATATCTTGCTTACCTATTGAAATAAAATATAAACTTCTATTCGATTACAGTAGAAATATCATTCAATCAAAAATGAAACACAAAGAAGTTGGGAGGAGATCCAACTTGGAGAGAATAGCAATTAAAAAGAAGAAGTCAAATTATGTATCTCCTCTTCAACCTATATTCATGACTAAAGATACAAACATGACATAGTAAACTATATGCCATATTGTATACCTCTTGATAATATATTATTAACCACTTATCAGGTTCCATAGTTACCACATTAGAAACTTTGATATTCTACTTTAAAAGATGGAGTGTCAATGTGAATTTGAATCACACTTGATGAGCAATATTTATTCAGTACATTTTTTATGATCGAGAAATTCATCAAGGCTAGTTGTGCACTGTTTGAAACTCGGTGCATAATGGGTTCACCTCTTTACCCTTCTCCACTAAAATACTAAGTTTTTATTTGTGATGGTGTTCTATCCTATGACATGTGCCTAATCCAAATATCTCATGATGCACTCTTACCACTAGACCAAAGCCCTCAGAGCATTAGCATATTTATATGCACCGGCATTTTTTACTTTAATTTGTTACTTTTGAAATGGGCAAAGAGATAGGAGACATGCATCTCCAAAGGTTACTCCCTCACAAGTCTTACAAAATAAGTTTTTTTTTTCAACTAGAAAACATAATGACAGACGTTGGTATGTTGTTGTTGTAATAGGTAGTGAAGACACTAGATGCTGACAGATTGTTCAATTTGTAATTACTTCCCATAGTACTATCAGAAAAATTATACCTATTTTCTTCCAGCACTTCCCCTGTAAGCTGCAACAATCCTTCTCAAAGTATCATCCTGTGCCATTTGGGATTTTTAATCAAAACATGATTTCTCAAATTGAAATCAACAGCTGAATTTATCATGTAAAAGACAAGCAACAATATATAAGATTTTCATGAATAAAGCACATTTGTATAATATACCATGATGTTGTAAAAGCACAAACAAATTCAGAAGAAAAAAAATCTCCACCAGAAAAGAACATTTCTGAATTCCTATAATTTTTCTATTAATAAATCAGTAGTATCCACCGTCGAGAACTTGAATCTATCAACTCAACATAACCCCTCAAGGCTTTAGTGTTAAGTTATTGGCAAAGCCAAGACTGTATCATACATATCAGGAAAACTGCTTACATCATCAGGAGTCAATCCATCCTTTGCTCGTCTGATTGGACCAGTGGTTCTCCTGAAAAAATGAAATCATTAGAACTCATGAATTAAAGGCTTTAGTGTTAAGTTATTGGCAAAGCCAAGACTGTATCATACATATCAGGAAAACTGCTTACATCATCAGGAGTCCATCCATCCTTCGCTCGTCTTATTGGACCAGTGGCTCTCCTGCAAAATTGAAATCATTAGAACTCATGAATTATATGCGGTCTAGATGGTAGAAGACTTGCAAAATGCCAAAATGCAATAAGCATAAATCACTACTTTACGTTAGTATCTTTCTATTCAACGTCCCAAATTTTGACAGCAGAAACACTATGAACTTCAAACATCTCTATCACACTGTAGAAAAACATGATATTTCACACGATTGTATATTAGCTTTGCGTCTGAATGAAGGAGATGATAGGAGAAAAAGTTGCATGATATTATGGATCTAATATAACTGTCTTCATGGTAGTAAAGGCAAAATTCTATTCAACTATTGAATCACTTTCATATGTGTACACACGTAGTTCTAAATGCTAATCCTATTCACAAATGACTTAAGACGTGAAACAGATTATTATTATACAATCTCATGCACAAGGATTTCCATCGTCCTGGAAAAGTCAAATATAAAATTCAGATGGAACTTCAAAATCAAAATATTTGGCATGAATGTAATTCCAATGTTCAGATTTACAACTTTTAAAATTAAATATACAAATTCGTTCAAATATGCTGATTCTAGTCACGATCAAACAACATTACCAATGAGCTGGTGATGTAGGAGCCGGGCTGCATACTTCATATGACTTTACAGTTACACCACCACTATTTTCAGAAATTGAAGAAGCTAAAGCCGCCGTCGATTGCTTATCTTCAATACAGCAATCCTCTACTTTATATTCATACATCTTCACAACTCAAAATTCTTTAAATCCGATAGCAAATTCAGTAGAAAAATAAGCACATCAACTGAATTTTTCAAATCCATTTAGGAAAACAAAATACCTAAAATCTTTAACGATTCTCCTGCATATAACTAAACTCAGATATCAAACCAAATTTTCAGATCAAAATATAACCAAGTAAAACTCAAAATGATATAATCGCTTGGGAAAAAATCGATCCCACCATTAACCTATCAATGAAATAACTAAAACTCGATACAATTAATTAATCAAACAAGTTGAACCGAAGAAAAACTGAAGCTAAATTGATCAGAAATCAATAGAACTGATAATTTTTTATGTACTTTCAACAATTAATTTGCAAACTCATCTGTATTTGAAGCTCATCCGAAACCCAATAATCTCCTAAATTTACCGTTGAATGATACAAGCTCTTAAATTTTTAAACAATTTAAAAATCGTACCACATAACCAATACTCCATATCAAACGGAGTCATCGATGAGGCCGTTTTGGTAACCGTTAAAGATTTTGCTCTTTGGAAATGCTGATGAATTTAACGTCCGTGTCGTAACGGCGTTAGAGGCTTCACGTGTAGGTGATGACTGATGAGAAAGAAATTTAAAAGTCAAACGATACATTTTGGTCGAAGGTGTTAATTGGTTTTTATATCCTTAATGATTTTACACCATTAAATTGGAAAATATGTGCACCAATTTGCAGAGGCGGAACCAATATTTTTATTAAGGTGTTCATATTTTTAGAATATGGGTGAGTGATTTTTGTATTAAGAGTGTTGAACAATTAATATATGTATATATGTCAAAATATTTATATTTAACCTATATATTTGAAAAAAAATTCGACGAAATGTGTTCATCTGACCACCCTTGAATGAATAACTCCGCTCCTACCGATTTGATTCCTAGTGTGTAATCACAATTAGATTATTTTTTTTAAAATAGTAGACATACAATAATGTGTAGCTTTTATCATGTAACTTTAATTAGAGCCGTCAAAATGCATGAATACAATATAAATCTCGTGGGCTATGAGATTTAACGGGATAGAGTAAAATAGTCCTTTATTTTAGAGTTTTAAAGGTCTGCCCAACTAATCTAAAAAGAATCACAACTCACAAGTTAGCCCTCCATTATTTTTAATTTTTTTATTTGACATAAAAATAAATCAATCTAATTTTTTGTAACTGATTATATTTTTTTTGATAATAAATTTTTATTTCTACTTCCTGATAGAGCGAAAAGCTATTTGACCGTAAGAAAAGTAAATTTGAACTTATAAATATGTCAATTTGTTAACATTTTTAACATATGATTATATGAAAGTATGCAATTCTTCAATAACGTATAGCATACTCAGCACAAATACATTGTTAAACACATTTAAATATGCTGATAAAATTATAACATCTTCATCTATATTCATATGCTAATTTAATTAGTTAAATATTATCAAATAACTTATATAAAAATTATATATTTAAATTTACTTAAACTTATGATCACTTTAAATTTAAATAGAATATAAAATTATTAAATAATCACTATTCGTTGAATTTTGAATCATGTGCACTCAATAATTTCTCGATTATAAGAAAATCAAGGCAAAGAGGGATACGAGGAAAAGAGAGAGGGTCAATAGAGAAAAGAGTAACGTGGACTGGTAATAACCATATCAGCAAATCAATTTATCAACTTCAAGTTCACATAATTATCATCATATCAAAAAAAGGCAATAATAGCAAGTGGTCTACAATCTAGCTACACAATCTAGTTCTATTATTCAAGTTTGCGAGGTCCTTTTCTAAAAAATGACTAACGCATGAATTAATAATATAGGAATAAATAATGCAATAATTATTTTTTATTAAGTATTTGATTCTTTCCCATTTAATTTTATGCTTGGTTTAAAACTCTATAATAAGTTTTTTTAATTATATCCTTGAATTATTATGGAATTTTCTATTTCATATAATTAAATCAAAGTAGATTATTTTTTGTGACTTCTAACTAGTTAGGAGAACAACAATTTTGTTGTCACGTTTGCTATTTTCTCACTTAAATTATTTGAGAATAAATAATTATGATCTTAATAAATTAATCACTAATAAAACATCAATTTTTAATGTAATAAAAATAGATCATCTATTATTAAAATTGAAAAGATGGTAAACAATTGTAAAATAAATAATCTATATTTACACATAAAAATTTGAAAGTTGTAGTTTTAATATAGTGTTTATATCTTATAAGATCACTCAACTTTGAGAATATATCTAACATCATTGGACGTTGTTTTGTATCAATAAAATCACTCAACTAAATTAATTATAAACAAAAATTGACATGGCTATAATGTAAAATAAAATCACAAATAAACAAAATTTAAAAAATTGACATGGTAAATTTATTTGATTTTATATTATGAAAATATGAGCCCGTAAATAAATAAAATTTGTAAGCTAATTTATTTGAATAAACTTACTAGTGCAAAACTACAAATATAAAACATAAAATCAAGAAAATTAAAAAAAAAAATTGTAAAAGAATTAGAGGGATATTTTTGTCTTTATATATTTATCCCATTATATTAAAGCCAAAGTATTTACCAAACATAATATTAACTAATATCATATATAAAACATAAATTATTTCTCCTAATACATCCTACCAAATCCCCCTAAAAGTTTTACTGTAAAAGTACATTTAACCAAATTGGACGGGGAGAGTTGGGTGATTGAATTAGGGGTGACAAAAAGGTTTCAAAATCTAAACAAAAAAAAAGGGACACAAGTTTTAAGAATTGGGTGTAGGTGACAAATTTATAATTAAGAGATAATGATATTTGACTATTTTCAAAAATGTCCTCAAGTTTTTCTTTGTACACTTTAACCCATAAAATAAAATACCCTAATTTCCGAAATTTCCCAAATAACCAACGCCCAACAGATCGTTGCTGCTTCTTCTTCTTCCCGCGAGAAATTCCTCCTCCTCTTCTTCTTCTTCTTCTTCTTCTTCTCCTCCTTCTCCTCCTCAGTTTTCTTCTTGTTGTTGTAGTTACTGTTTTCCCAACATTGGAGCTTCAAATTTGGGATGAAAAAAAATTATTTTTTGGGGCATTTGTTCGTATAGCTTTGGAAATTACTTGAAAGGTAACTTTTAATCATTATTATGACTGATACAAGTGAATGTAGTGTTGTTTATTTGAGTTTTATGTTTTTATTGTTGTTTCTGCCACTGTTGCAATTCTTCACTGCTGAGTTATTTTCAGCGACGATGCAGCAGATGCTGGACTGGGTGCGGCAACTGAGTTTTGTATTTTTATTGTTGTTTTCGTCATTGTTGCAATTCTTCACGGCTGAGCTATTTTCAGCGACGATGCAGCAGATGCTGAAATAGATTCAATAGTTGCTGCACGATATAGGATAATAGTCGAAATATTTTTTTAGCAACTGGTTCACCACTTCTGCAGCAGTTTTCAATTACTGTTGAATATACTGTGTATTTGTTGCATGTGATATTTCATATGATGAAGTAGCTGCTGAATTAAATATAGCAATTGCTACATTTCTGTACAGTTTTCTCATGCTACGCTTTTAATTATTACTTATTTAGGTATCTTCAACATCACCAATAGGAGATAAAATAATATTAGGAGTTGATTGTCAAGGTGAATTGGTTGAGTCCAACAATCGTTTTATTTGGCGTTGAAAATGCAAAGAAATTATCAAGACGATACCGATGATTGTGAATCGAGATATCGCTACAGACATCATAGCAAATGTTGCAGAATTTACAGAAATAGCTATATCGTATATAGTATTTGCTACAGAGTTTTCCAGCAATTGCTAAGCATTTTACAGCAACTGCTAGGCTTTTGTTGCAGCAACTACTACTACATTTATAGCAACTGTTACATAATTTCGAGCAATTGCTTAGAATAATTCAACAACTGAATAACTTGCTGAGATATTTTACAACAATTGCTACAACTAATTCAACAACTAGCAACTTGCTATAACAAATTCAAACAGAATGTTTATCATCGACTTATTTCTAGTGTTGAATTGGACTAAATCACTATATTCATTCGTAACCATGATTAAATGGACTAATTAATGAAAAAAACAACCGAAATAAGTGTGACCTACAACTGTGATCGTATTACCTGTGTAAGTACTATCTCAATGTATAAGATTAATATGATTCCACCTCAATGTATAAGATCACTACTAATATATTATAAAATATATTGAAACAACCAACTAATAATCAATTTACTTAATCACCATCACTTACATATGCAATTGCTCAATAGATTGTACATTACTTGTGTAATCACCACCTCAATGTATAAGATCACTTATGAATTTGCTTTTAATTTGAAATTGGACTAACACAACTCAATTTATCATTAGATATGATTGTACAATCAACTTATAGTCAACTTGCTACAGCTACTAACTATCTTGCAATAGTAGTTTTCCAGCAATTGCTATCCATTTTAAAACAACTACTAGGCTTTTGTTGCAGCAACTGCTGCTACATTTATAGCAACTGCTACACAATTCTCAGCAATTGCTTAGAATAATTCAACAACTGAATAACTTGCTGAAATATTTTACAACAATTGCTACAACTAGTTTAGTAACTAGCCAACTTGCTATAATAAATTCAAACAAAATGTTTACCATCGACTTATTTCTAGTGCTGAATTGGACTAAAATCACTATATTCATCCATAACCATGATCAAATTGACTAATTAATGAAAAAAGCAACTGAAATAAGTGTGATCTACAACTGTGATCATATTACTTGTATAAGTACTATCTCAATGTATAAGATCAATACTGATTCCACCTCAATGTATAAGATCACTACTAATATATTATAAAATATATTGATACAACCAACTAATAATCAATTTACTTAATCACCATCACTTACATATGCAATTGCTCAATAGATTGTATATTACTTGTGTAATCACCACCTCAATGTATAAGATCACGTATGAATTTAGCTTTTAATTTGAAATTGGACTAACACAACTCAATTTATCACTAGATATGATTGATACCATTAACTTATAGTCAACTTGCTATAGCTACTAACTACCTTGCAATTGTAGTTTTTCAGCAATTGTTATGCATTTTACAGCAACTGTTAGGCTTTTGTTGCAACAACTGCTACTACATTTACAACAACTGCTACACAATTCCGAGCAATTGCTTAGAATAATTCAACAACTGAATAATTTGTTGAGATATTTTACAGCAATTGCTTTAACTAGTTCAGCAACTAGCCAACTTACTATAACAAATTCAAACAAAATGTTTACCATCGACTTATTTCTAGTGTTGAATTGGACTAAAATCACTGTATTCATCCATAACCATGATCAAGTGGACTAATTAATGAGCAATTATTCAGTAAAAGTTGACTTACTAAGTAAATTTACAGCAAATGGTCCAATTGTCCCAGGAAATTATTGACTTGTTGAGACATACTCACAGCAAATGTTAAGATTGTTCCAACAAGTAGGTCACTTGTTGTGTCATTTCACAACATATACGAGGATATTCATAGCAAATATTAAGATTGTCCCCGCAAGTAGGTCACTTGCTGTGTCAATTCACAATATATCACAACATATATGAGGATATTCACAACAAATGTTAAGACTATCCCAACAAGTAGGTCACTTGTTATGTCATTTCACAACATATATGAGGATATTCGCAACAAATGTTAAGACTGTCCCAACAAGTAGGTTACTTGCTGGGTCATTTCACAATAGATATTTCTATAAAATGAGATATTTCAATAACATAAAATATCTATCATTAACATTCCAAAAAAGTCAAAAAAAGAAGAAAATGCATATGTTCATAAAATAATTATCTATGATCAACATCCCCAAAAAGTCTAGAAAATAACAAACATAAAAAAATACCCACTATCCTAACATTAAATATACCCATTAAATAAAATCATCACATAGCTACTGCTCCTCCATAGATACTGTTGGTTGGTGCTCCTTCCCAGCGCTTGTTGCTTGCTGCTCCTTTATCACAGCTGATGCTGCCTGCTGCTCTTTTCCAACACTTCTTGCCATTTTCCTTGCGCTCATGAGTACTTTAGAAACTTGCTTTCTCCACCTTTGCTCTCGAATAGGAGTATAAGGTTACACCATCCTTGATGACGGGATGGCACCTCTTTTGGATAGCACAGTATTCAAGGTTTCCTTAAATGACAACATCATTTTCATCATCTTATCCATCCTCTCATTATATGACAATATCATTTTCATCATCCTATTCGTCCTCTCGTTGCAAGTTTCACAACCACAAGTATTATAAGGTGCCTTAAAAGTCCCAGCACCCAAGTGATCGGATCCACCAACAGTGAATGGAGTTCCAAAATCGCCTCCACCACCAAGAGGAGAAAATCCACCTCTATAACTAGCAACTTCTTCTTCCCCAGTAGTAGTTTCTGCAGCAT
Source organism: Solanum rostratum (assembly GCA_029948455.1). Lineage (NCBI taxonomy): Eukaryota > Viridiplantae > Streptophyta > Magnoliopsida > Solanales > Solanaceae > Solanum > Solanum rostratum. The sequence continues at coordinate 56,210,837 of CM057047.1, read as the reverse complement.
CTACTCCATTAGTAGTTTCAACACCACTTACCCTAGCAGCAACACCAGCTTCCCCAGCAGCATCTGCACCTGCCCTGGTAGCATCACCTACCCCTACCCCAGTAGCACCATCAACACTAACCCCAACACTAGCACTAGCACCAATATCAACAAGAAAATCTCTTTTGATGGCTGTTACGCCGACCAAATCTATCACCAACCTCACAATCCTTGGATCTTCTTCTTTTTGCTCGAGTGGTACAAATCCCATCCAAAAGTCCATCTCCTTCTCACTTTCTGTCGGGATTAGCCACGGTAATAATCTATAAATTAAACAAAATTATATTAGCAATGAAATACTAAAATACGATAAGACAACAACTGTTTCAAAATTACAGCAACTGTAACACTTACCTCATCCTCCGATAGATCAAAGAGTTCGTGCGCCTCCACTTTAGAATTATTTGGCGCTACCAACCATTGAAGAAGTCTCAGATAAGATAACAGTAAATGTTAAGACTGTCCCAGCAAATAGGTCACTAGCTGTGTCATTTCACAACATATATGAAGATATTCACAGTAAATGTTAAGACTGTCCCAGCAAATAGGTCACTAGTTGTGTCATTTCACAACATATATGAAGATATTCACAACAAATGTTGAGATTGTGGTCACTTGTTGTGTCATTTCACAACATATATGAGGATATTCAGAGCAAATGTTAAGACTGTCTCAGCAAGTATGTCATTTGTTGTGTCATTTCACAACATATATGAGGATATTCACAGCAAATGTTAAGACTGTCTAAGCAAATAGGTCACTTGCTGTGTCATTTCACAACATATATGAGACATATTCCCAGCAAGAGGTTGTCTTGCTGAGTCATTTTCACAGCAAATGTTAAGACTGTCCCATCAAGTAGGTCACTTACTGAGTCATTTCACAACAGATATTTTTATAAAAGGAGATATTTCAATAACATAAAATATCTATCATCAACATTCCAAAAAAGTCAGAAAAAGACGAAAATATGTATGTTCATAAAATAATTATCCATGATCAACATCCCCAAAAAATCTAGAAAATAACAAACATAAAAAATCACCCATTATCCAAACATTAAATACACCATTAAATAAAATCATCACATCAGCAACTGCTTCTCCATAGATACTATTGGTTGCTGCTCCTTCCCAGCACATGCTGCTTGCTGCTCCTTCATCACAGCTGTTGTTGCCTGTTGCTCCTTCATCACCACTCCTGGCGCTTTTGCTATTAATTCCTTAGCTTCTATTAAACTCAAATCAGTAAAAAGACCTAATTTCCTTAATCACATTAATTTTCGCTGCCATATCACACTTATCAAGCTTTATTGAAACTAGATATGCCATTTTCACTAAATCATCCGAAATCAACATTCAACCAATCAACCTAACAATCAACAAAAATCAAACAACACCACCAAAATCAACCAACCAACCAAACATATTTCTCAAAATGACTACAAAAACAACAACACCCGTACTCAAAATTGTCTTCTTCAAAGAGTATAACAACAAATCAAACAACACCAACTTGAAATAATGCAATCACAAAATATATACTTTTTCATCAACCTAAACTTAAATAATCATTTGTACAACAAAAAAATAAAATCATAGTAGTGGAAAAATAAAGAAAATCTTACCAACAACGGTCGAAAACAAAGGCAGTGAAGGGGCGAAGAAGATGAAAGAAACAGAAGGGACGAAGAAGAAGAAGAAAACGGATGAACAAGAAGAAGAAGAGGTCAACCTTTATCTGAAAATACTAATCGCGCCTGAAGAAGACAATGAAGAAGATGAAAAAGAAGGGAAAGAAACCTTCAGGTGAGGAAAAAGTGTGAATGAAAAGAATTTAATTTGATTTTAAAACCCTTGAAAGTGAAGTATATTTTTTAATTTTTCTTTCAAATTGTATAAGTTTGTTTAAAGAAGAAAGTAATTCCTACATTTTAAAATTGTCCCTTTTGGTCCCTCATTAACTTAATCAACATTAATTAACATTAATTTTTAATTAGGGACAACTTTGAGAAGGTCAAAGTTGTCACCATTTTTAATTTTGAGACTTAATGGGCACCATTGGCTCAATTTTCACAGGAAAGTTGTTGATATTTCACAATAAGGAACATCTACTCCTTTCTTTCTTTATTAATCCGCAATTCGAGAAATTGGATTGCAAGCACATGAAAGAAGCGTCTTAGTCTGATGTAGTTGTACCTTAGTTAAGCTCTGCAAATCTCAGAGCAACATGCATAGAATGCTTCAGGAACTTCTCAGCACATCGACGGACCGAGGCCTCCTCTTATTTGTGTAAAAATTTATGTCTGAAACTATTTATATAATTTGTGAAACATCGTTCCACATGGGAATGATGCATTCAGAAAGTTGATTTCCAAAGGTTGTATCTATCAACTTGTGCGAGTGAAATATGATGATGTTAAGTCCCCAATATTTGAGTCAGTTCCAATTGTTAATGAGTTTCCGAAAGCATTTCCTCCTAATAGGGAGATTGACTTTGGGATTGATGTTCTTCCTGATACCCAGCCTATTTCGATTCCACCTTATAGGATGGCCCCTCTGAGTTGAAAGAGTTGAAAAAGCAACTGAAAGATTTGCTAGAGAAGGGATTCATTAGGCTAAATGTTTCACCTTAGTGTGTTCCTGTCCTATTCATGTGAAAGAAAGATGGGTCCCTCAGAATGTGTATTGATTATAGGCAACAAAACAAGGTCACAATAAAGAACAAATATCCTCTCCCAAGGATAGATGATTTATTTGACCAACTTCAGGGCGCCTCTTGTTTCTCTAAGATAGACCTTAGATCTGGCTACCACCAGTTAAAGTTGAGGGAATGTGACATTCCAAAGATAACCTTTAGGACTAGATATGGCTATTTTGAGTTCTTGGTCATGTCCTTCGGGTTGACGAACACAGTTGCCGCCTTTATGGACTTGATGAATAGAATATTCAGACAATATCTTGATATGTTTGTGATTTTTTTCATCGATGGCATTTTGGTGTATTCGAGAAGCGAGGAGGAGCATGCTAACCACCTCAGAGTTTTCCTCCAAACCCTTAAGGACCATGAGTTGTATGCAAAATTCTCAAAGTGTGAGTTCTGGCTTAAGTCAGTGACTTTCCTAAGCCATTTTGGCTCACTTCTTGGCAGTTAAGACAATAAATACTGCGGAGGAGTATACCAAGTTGTACATCCAGGAGATTGTGAGGTTAGATGGAGTTCCCTTATCCATCATGTCAGACAGAGGAGCTTAATTTACCTCTTAGTTTTGGAGATCGCTCCAAAAGGGATTGGGTACTAAGGTGAACCTGAGCACATCCTTTCATCCACAAACAGATGGTCAGGTAGAACGTACAATTCAAACACTCGAGGACATGTTGAGAGCTTGTGTTCTTGAATGCAAGGGAAATTGGGATGATCACCTACCATCGATTGAATTTGCATATAACAATAGTTATTATGCAAGCATTCAAATGGCTCCTTACGAAGCCTTGTATGTGAGGAGATGTAGATCACCAATTAGATAGTTTGAGGTTGGAAAAGCGGGGTTGATTGGGCCTGATCTTGTTCACCAATCGATGGGGAAGGTTAAGGTCATTAGAGAGAGGCTAAAGACTGCCAGAGTAGCCAAAAATCTTATACCGACATGAGGAGAAGAGACTTAGAGTTCGAGGTAGATGATTGGGTGTATTTGAAAGTGTCGCCTATGAAGGGTGTCCTAAGATTTGGGAAGAAGAGGAAGTTGAGTCCACGTTATGTTGGTCCATATCAGATTGTAAAAAGGATTGAGAAGGTTGCTTATGAGTTAGAGTTGCCTTCCGAATTAGATGGAGTGCATCCGGTGTTCCATGTGTGTATGTTGAAGAAATGCTTGGGAGATCCTGCCTTGGTGATCCCTGTTGATAGCATTGGAGTGAAAAATAGCCTATCTTACAAAGAAGTTCCGGTGTAAATCCTTGATCGCCAGATTCGTAAGTTGAGGAACAAAGAGATAGCCTCATTCAAAGTCCTATAGAGGAATCAATTCGTTGAGGAAGCAACATGGGAAGCTGAGGAAGAGATGAAGGTCAAATATCCGCACCTATTCGTGCCAAATGATGAGAGTGTTGAAGATAAATTCCTTACCCTTTACTAAATTAATTGATCTATTATTGATGTGACTTTCTATTATTAAGTCGAGAGTTTGATTGATTGAATTGAGTGCGTAGATGAGCCTTGAGTCTATTCATGCCCTAATATCCACCTTTACTCATCATTCGAGGATGAATGATCCCAAGGGGGAGATGATGTGACACTCGGTAAAATTACCAAAATACCACTAGAGTGAGGTTGTGCGCATAACGCATCTTTTGATGCTCGTATAGCAAATTTGAGGCCGAATTTGTGATCAGCACAAAAAATTGAGTGGAAAAATGGACTCGGTCAATTTTTAGAGCAACCCGATCAAAAGATATTTTTCAATCCAAAGTGTAAAATAGTGTTAGTACGCGACAGGGGCGCGTCGCGCACCCATCGCGGACCAGCACTTATATTCTTTTGAAAATTTTTTATGGGATGGAGAAAACTTATTCAAAATCTCTTTTATGAAAATACATTGTTCGGGAACAGTCTGCGACGTGGACTGTGTCTTTTTCGAGTTCAAAATTTCTAAATTATTATGACAGGCATTCTGGTCAATTTCCCACCCCTCCTAAACTCTACACGAGATCTAATAAGATCATTTTCACGTAAAAAAGGGTCTAAAACCCCTATTCTAAGTCTTATTCCAATACATTACTAAGGCTAAGGCTTGATGAGAGAAGAGAAGAGCTTGAATTGAAAAATTCGAGAAGAGATCCTTGACGTGCTCAGTTGATAGTTGCATTCCAGGTATGTAAGGCTAAACTAAAAACATGGGATTGTTCTCTCATGTGCCCCATAGAGGTCATAGAACGAGTTGATGATTTGGAGAGGTTACATGCATGATCTTTGATGGTTTTCTTAAAATTATATTTGAAATTAAATGTTTTTCTATGTTGATGATCATCATACTATTTGTTTCTTGAATCGAACATTTTCATAAAAGAATTACATACCCTACATGGCTATCTTGAAAACATGCATAATGAACTTGAGAATTGAGTCTAGAGCCTTGAGTTGAGATAGTTGATTGTGATGAGAGAATGATGATGAGTTGATAGAATTTGATTGTCTTGTGAGTCTCTATATGAACTCTACTGATGTGTCTATTCGATTGTTTCCTAATGATTGTTCAAAATTTTGAGTCTTCGATTGAGATTGATTGATGAGAGGGCTAAATTTCCTATGAGAAGTTGATTGATGAGAGAGCTAAAACCCTATGAGACGTTGATTGATGATAGGGCCAATGTCCCTTTGAGTTAATTGGATTGATGGTTTTATAAGCATTGAGTCATGGGAGGAGTATCGAGCACCGAAAGAGTGAGAGTTAGTCCGACTTAAACTCGTCAAACTACGTCGCCAAACATAGGTGAGGCTTAGAACCATCACATATACGGTGGTTCCCTCTTGATTAGAAGTCCCTGAAATAATAATGGACTTATTAACGACTGATTCCATATTGGGTGAACTGATATGGTTTCGATTCGTTCCCTATCTGGCAAGTTTGGAACGGCTGTGGCAACATCAACGTGACTGTTGTACATTTACTGGCTCATAAGTGATTTTTGTCGAATAAGAGAAACTCCTATAAATTTCCTACCTTGAGTACTCCAAATCTGAGATGAGTTTTGAGATGAGATGAGAGGAGGTGAACTCCTCTGAGATGAGATGAGATAAGAGGAGATGAGAGGAGGTGAGCTCTTTTGAGATGAGGCTGAGATGTTTGATGAGTTTGAGTTATTGATGGGTCACTTGTCTATTCTTTATTCTTGCATAGATAGAAATTTGACTATTTAATGTGATTTGATGTTTATTTTGAGTCAATGTTGTTCCATATTATTCTACATGTTTCTGTTTTCACTCAACTATTTTGCATACCAGTACATTCCAAGTACTGATGTCCACTATGGACTGCATCATTTTATAATGCAGGGACAAGTACTAGAGATCGTCAACAGGCGCTCTGTTGAGATATGAGATTCGAAGCTAATTTGGTGAGCCTCCCCTACTCCGGAGGATCCACTACATTTATTTCATCATGCTTTAGAGTTAAATTGGACTATCTCCTTTATTTTGATTTGGGTAGCCATAGGTTTGTCATTGGCACCATATGAATAGTAATAGAGGCTTCATAGACGATGGTTGATCGTTGATGTTGAGACTTGTGAACTAGTTCTTTCTACTAGCCTTTATTATTATCTATTTATTATGAGACTTTAGACGAGATGTGCCCATGTACTGACTTATACTTTCCGCTGGTTCATTAGAGTTCATTGATTGAATGATGTGATGAGGCTAAGTGGTTTGCTTGGGGACTAGCAATAGTCTCTAAGTGCCGGCCACGCCTAGGGTACCCTCCCGGGGTGTGACAGGTCCGATCACAGGTCTCACGGTCATAGCCACTGTCACATAGTGACAACTTACAGTGCCTTTGGTAAAATGATCATAACTTTTTACGTCGAACTTTGATTGATGCTGTAGACATCAAAATTTTGTAGGACTCTACAAGATGAGCCCTATTTCAGTTAGGGTTTCTTGGAGGCTACCTCTACACTAAACCCTAATTCATACCTATATAAAAAGTATTATATTCCCTTGAAAAGACATCTCAAATATCCATAAATCCTAAGGATATTTATCAAGAGATCAAACTATGGCTCAAGGAGGTCAAAATCATCCTACGTTCGAGAAATACACCACTAACGGCCCTCAAATCATGGAAAAATCTAATGACAGAAAAATCAAGGGAGAAACAGATTTGCACCAACATTATTTATAAATAAATTTATTTTTCTTTATATTTTATTTGTGATTGAAATTTATTTTTCATCATTTTAAAGTATGTTGCAAACAAATTGGCACGCCCAGTGGGACCAAATCTGTCCTTCATCTCTTCTCTCATAAATCAAATCCACAAATCTAAAGCCAGTGGAATCAAATCTACAAATCTAAAGCCAGTCATAGTAGAAAAATGAGTACTTCAAGCCTTGTCTTTGAGTTTCATCACGTCTACACTTCGACAAGCCTTGAAGTAAGGAGAATTTGTAGACATTGAAATTTTGTAGGACTCTACAAGATGAGTCCTATTTTAATAGGGTTTCTTGGAGGCTACTCTATCCTAAACTCTAATTCATACCTATATAAAGAGTATTATATTCTCTTGAAAGGTATCTCGAATATCCCCTAAATTCTGGGGTATTCACAAAGAGATCAAAATCTCAAATATCCCATAAATCCTAAGGATATTTATCAAGAGATTAAAATATGGCCCAAGGAGGTCAAAATCATCCTATGTTCGAGAAATACGCCACTAACTACCCTCGAATTATGGAAAAATATAATGAGAGAAGAATCAAGGGAGAAACAAATTTGTACCTACATTATTTATGAACAAATTTATGTTTCTTCATATTTTATTTGTGATTGTAATTTATTTTCCATCACATTAAAATTTGTTGCAAATAGATGCATACTTAATTGAGTTAAAAAGAAGAATCAAAGACCTTTGATTTGGTAGGTCATGGTCCTACTTCTTTATATACTGAAATATATGATTGTTTAAAGCTGGACTCTAGCATGAACTAATGCGAAAACGTAACAGGTAAGGTTTTGAACCCGATTAAGTGCTAGAGATCTCTTATGATCCTAAACTACTTTCAATACACTTCCTTATATAGTAATGTACCATAATAGGTAAGTACAAGTAGGATATCACTCGATTCAAGCTTATAAACTTACGACAAAAGATTCTGATTCTAGAAATAGAGGTGCAAGGTGTTATAAGTTTATAGTTTATGTATAAATAATTCATATTATATATTCAGTGTATACTTTCTATGATTTTTGATAAATTATGTTGCATAGTCACTGTATATTTTATTTTTGGCTAATTTTTATGTAAATAAAATATATCTATATTTATTATAACCTAATTGATTTATTTTATATATATATATATATATATATATATATATATATATATATATGAAATTAAACCAATACAAAATTTGGAGCCGGTGATGAAACTGCTATAGAAATCCTCTAGGAAATTACATAGGGGATCCCCAAAATATGATGGTCTTGATTTTTTGTCGTTCATATGAGAAGTCTTACAAAAATTTCATTCCTCTGCTTTAAGTTGAGTCAAAATTTTATCCGTTAAACATTAAATATTTTTAAAACAACCCTCCATGCTCAATTTATGTCCATTAGGCACCACTTATTATTTAAAAGTCCTTGGGCTACGTCTTACCTCTAAAGAAAAAACACCTTATAGATCAAGACACTGTGGCAGTATCAAATTTTGCCCATAGGGAGTAACATATTATTTTGTAGTTCTTGGTCTAAGTCTTCCTTTAAGGCAAGAGTTATATAGTGTCTCATAAGTTAGACATAATGAATAGTGTAAGTTATTGTCCATGAGACATATTTTTTTTAACTCATGAGTTATATGTTGCCTTTAATGCAAAAGTTGATGTGTTCATCATAAGTTAGACTTAGTAAAAATGATGTTAAGTATGGCCCATGAGAAGCAACTTGTTCTTATAAGTCCTTGGGCTATGTTTTACCTCTAAGGCAAGAGTTATGGAGCATCTAATAAATCAATACATAATATGGTAGTATTAAGTCTTACTCATGGGGCTTAACTTGTTATTTTTAAGTCCTTAGACTAGCAATTCTTACTTTTACGGCAATAGTTATAGAGTCCTCATAAATTAAAACACAATGTGATATTGTCAAGTCTTTTGCCCATGCGAATTAACTTGTTGTTCAGAAGTTCTTAGGCTAAGAGGCAAAAGTTATGGAGCATATATAATCAAGACACAATATAGTAGTGTCATATCTCGCTCCTGGGCCGTAACTTATGAATTTCTTGGTTATATCTTGCCTTTAAGGTAAAAATTATAGAGCGTCTCATCAATTAAGAAAAAAAATTATTCAACTCTTATTTATGGGATATAACTTGTTATTTGAACTTTTTTTTAACCAAGTACTGCCTCTAAAATAGAAGTTTAAAGAGAAATGAAATGAGATTATATTTTGTTAGTGCCTTTTCATGCAGTACTTTGTTGTGATAACAGTGTTGCAACTCTAAAGCCTCATCTTTTTTGTCTTTAATTACTGCACCTTGAGCTCTAAGATATGAAATAAATTTTCCTCTAGGTGTAACAAAATCACCTTTCCACTCTAGAACCGGTTCATTAGCAAATTGGAACTTAACGATTCGGAATCTACAATCAACAGAGGCATAACAGGCGTGAAGCCAATCCATGCCAAGGATCACATCAAAATCAACCATTTCCAACTCAACCAAATCAACAAGAGTATCCCTCATCTATAGATTCTCTCAGCTCGAATAGACTCACCCACTGGAGTAGAAATATCAAAGGGTTCAAGAAGACTCTCAGGGGTTCTATCAAATCTACTGGCCACATAAGGAGATACAAACAATAACGTGGCACCCGGATCCATCAAAACATAATAATCAAAAGTAAAGACTCGAATCATACCCGTCACAACATCTGAGGAGTTCTCCTGATCTTGGCAACTACCCATGGCATACAAGCGGTTTGTTGCTCCCCTGCGCCTGACGTAATGGCCCCCTGGTTTTCTCTAACTGGCGGGGCGCGTGTGGAAGATTGAACCTAGTCAGCCCCCTCTTGGCCACATTCGTAGTACACATCATTCCCATCTCAACATCTTCCCAAGTGCAATTTGCCACACTTATCACATGGTGGTTACCCTGCAGACCTTGAGCCACACTAGCTTGCGAATGAGGTCTATGACTCCCCATATATTGAGATCTTAGATCATACCCGCCTCTAGGCACATGTACACTAGCAGATGATGGTGCTGGAAACCAGTTGCCATTTCATTGCCTCCCAACCTCATGCCTGGATGTCTTCACTTTCTTACGCTTGAATTCTTCCCTATCATTTTATCTCTCTTCATCAGCTTGTTGCACAAATATCATTAGTCGCCTGATGTCCATGTCACTCACAAGCGTGGCTTCTTTCCCATCTCTCTTGGGTCCTCTATTCAACCTATCAACAAATATCCCCATCCTTCCCCTCATGTCAGTAACCATGTTCGGAGCATAGCGAGATAGTTTCGTTTAAACCATACTCTTGCACAATCATAGTGCCCTATTTTAGATTCAGGAACTCCCTCACCTTTAGCTTCTTTTTTCTCTCTTGGGAAGAAGCGTCCAAGAAGGCCTCCTCAAATACTGCCCAAGTCAAACATGGAACATCATCCCTTCTACCTTTCTTCCATTGATCGAACCACAGTCTGGTCACACCCTTGAGTTGGTATGCAGCCAGTTCAACCCTATGAGCATCAGCCACATGCATCACCTGGAACACCTTCTCAAGTTCCTCCACATAGTTCTCGAGATCTTTAGTAGATGCAGACCCCGTGAACTCAAGCGGATCATCCTAAAAAATTCTCGGACTCTAGAGTTGTCATGAGAATTCGGTATACCCGCACCTTGTCTCACAGTAAGTGTTGTGACAGCCTGGGCTAGAGCTTGAATAGCCCGGCGTAGCTCAGCATTGGAGACCTCATCTTGAGGGGGTTGTGCAACAAGGACAGCTTGATCCACGGGCTCCTCAGGTACTTGAGGCTTAGGTGGATTAACAGCTTGTCTGGCAGGATGTCCCCTTCCTACTCAAAGAAATTCAAGAAATATGAAAGCTAGGGTTTTGGAGGTCTTCAAGCAAGTTCTTCTTTTTGAATTTCATTCTCTCAAGTATGTAAGGCCATCATAGTGAGCAATTTGGTTCTCCCTCACGCCCTATATTTACAATTTTAATTAGTAAGATCAAAGTTAGAGTCATGTTCAATTTTTTCATTGACTTACATGTTCCTTTCAATAATTTTATATATTGTACATTTTATTTACTGATATCTTTTGATGATGCATTATTTTATGATGCAAAACATAGATATTAGAGATTATCAACAGGCATTTCGTTAACGATCAGTTATTGTTTCCTCTTGGTGAGACCTCTTTACTTTTAGAAGATCTCTTTTCCCGTCTTTGTTTTCTATTTTTAGTTCTTTTGAAGTAGTGGTGAGCATATCCAAACACTTGTTCTCAGTTATTTAGAGGCCTCATAGACAGAACAGAGTCAGTTTAGTCTTTTCTTTTGGGGTTATGATTTGAAATAATACTTTTTATTTTGTTCAGATTATTTTTAGACAGTCGCATGAGTTTACTCTAAGTACTTTGAATGCTCCTTTGTTTAAATCTTTCGCATTGAGTTTAGTCCTTTGCTTAATAGTCAGTCAAGCCAAGGGTTCGTTTATAATCCGTAATGACTTTCGACTGCCGCCCATGTCTAGAGGGTAGACTCGGGGCATGACAACACTGAATATACATTATAATACACTCAAAACTTAATATAACTTGACTATATATGAAATATACATTGACTATACACAAATGAAAATCTCAAAACCGGAATGTAACTTTACTATGTATGAAATATACACCACTATATATGGTTATACATCAAATGATTTTTTTTTTGTAATTATTTTGGTCGAATGGCCGTCTACTATAATTATCCCTTTTTTGTAATTTTTTTAGGTCTTTTATGTGAAAATGTCACTCCTATCTGATTGGGTAAAAATATTAAAATTTATAACTTAAAATAAATTATAAATATTTATGTGCTTATAAATTATTTTAGTAAAAATTAAATTACTAGTTATATAAAAATATAATATTTTTAGAACTTATTAAAATAGAAAAATAGGTATCACATAAGCCGAATGAACTGAGTTTTTTCTCCCTTTTGAACGGATTGAGCAAGCATTGCATAAATTTTTATTTGTATTTTTTCGTTTTCATTAAGTGGTATTCAATATCCACATTGAAGTTCGATTAATCTAAATTCGTCTTCTAGTACTTATTCGAAAAAAGTCCACCCTATCAAAAAGAATTCTTTTACATCAAAACTAAAAATAGAAACGTATAATTAAGAGTCAATTTTGAAAGAACTTATTGTCAACCTCTTTCAGATATGAATGTATCTGATTCAGAAGGGAAGAACTTCCATCAGTATCTCAATTTCAATTCAAACATGGGTTGGATGGAAATGAGGGAATATCTACAATACCTGGATTTAATCAGATACAGTTTGAAAGATTTTGTAGGTTCATTCATCAAGGTTTGAACAAAGAACTTTATAAGTTTTTCGAAGAACGTCTTGAGATTCAAGCAATTGCGTATGATATAACTAATAAATATATTTCTCCCTATGTCAATATATTTTATTGTTTAGGGCGGGGATATCTCGATTGGCCGAGAGAACAAAGAAATACCATATGACGATAGCCTCATTAGATAATTTATACTAAAGTTACCTTGCTTAAAAAAATGAAAGACTTTTCGACTACGAGTGTGAATCACTCGAGTTTGCTAGTTGAGAGCTTTTTTGAAATTGCTCCAACTCACACGAAATGTTATTAAATGGGCTTATTTTAGAGGTAGTCCTACGTGTTATTTCAATAAAAATTACCATTCTTTATGTAATAGCGTTCATATGATATAAAGTACTTACAAATAGTGTCTAAAGTTCACGAATTTAACCACAAAAATTTCAATTTCTGTTGTTCACTAATAAATATATTTTTGGCGACAAAATTTTAATTTAATTATTAAGACTAAATGATAGGAATATGTTTTTGTCAAATATCATTGACACCTTGGCCGCGTCACACATTATTTTCGGGAGATACATAACATCATAATTTTAATCCCCCCCCCCCCCCCCCAAAAAAAAAAAAATTAAGTAGATTCTTAATAGAAATTGTGATAAAATATTCTTTTGTTTCATTTTATACGAGTTAGTTTCATTTTATACATGTAGTTTAAAAAAGAAAGAAAGACTTTTGAAATGTATAGTCTAAAATAAGTGATAGATGTTTGTATGGATATAAATCATTTTATTAGAAATAAATTGATATTTTAAAATTAAATTGTTACTTAAATATAGAAATATATATTTTTTAGATTGACTGGAAAAAAAAAATCTTATAAAATGTGACAGAAATACAGAAATGGATACAACAATCTTTTACATTTTAGTAGAGCATGTAAGTTAAATTCTTATACACACATTTTCACTTCTTTTTTCCTTTTTCTTGCTATAAAAAGCAGTAATACTCTAGTATCTTTTATACAAGAAATAGATTCTTTAACAGAAATTGCAATAAAATATTCTCCTCGTTTCATTTTATATGAGTTAGTTTTACTGAAAATGTATTTTAAAAAAGAAGGAATAATTTTTTAAATGTGCAATCTAAAATAAATGATGAATATTTATGTGATTGAAAATTATGATTTTAAAAATAAAATAAATGTTTTAAAATTAAATTATTATTTAAATATAAAATATATTATTTTGTTTGGACGGAATAAAAAGAAAAAGCAAATCTTATAAAATGTGAGTAATATACAAATGGATACAACAATCTTTTACATTTTAGTAGTGCATTCAAGTTAAATTCTTATACACACATTTTCACTTTTTTTTTCCTTATGCTTGCTATAAAAAGTAGTAGTAATACTCTAGTGGGTTTTTTTATTTTCAATTTCCGTCCCAGATTAAAGATAAAGTGCTAATTAATAAAGATGATGATGAAAAATTAACTATTCATTACTCCATCACAATTTTGATTGATTTCTGTGTGCTGGCTAAGAATATTATTATTATTAAAAATACACGGACATGGTTATTTTGATTATTTTTATTTTAGATAATTTATAATTAAACCCATAAAGCACCGGCGTTTTTGAGTTTGGGCTTCAAGGCCCCTTGTAGATGAAGACTCATGACCTCACTTTCTCCACCGACCAATTGTCCGCCGACGAACACCGCCGGAACCGTCGGATTGCATCCGAGAGTAGAAAGCGCGGCCTCAATCTCCCGGGCAGCGCCTCTGTGCATCTCATCGAGCTCGTAAACGGTAGTGTTAACGCCGAGATCGGAGAAGAAAGACTTAATAGAGTAGCTCATGCAGCAACAACTCTTGCTGAAAATTACCACCGCCTTTTCACTTACCATTTTGCTTACTCTCTCCATTTCTATAAATTTAAAATATAGGTGACTTGTTTGAACTCCAGAGGAGATTTTTGTTGTTGAGTTTTAAGGTGAATGTCCAATGAATACATATATATAGAGACGCTTCTAAATTGACCCCTCTACGTAAACAGTTGCACAAAGAATCCAAAATTAAAATAAAATAGAAAGAAGTATTCACTATTCTCTCTGGTTTTAAAAAAATTATCTAATTTAATTTGATATAAAAAATTTTAAATTTTTTTTTAATCTTGTGGTCTTAAATTAAAATTATATTAAATATATAAAAATATTATTTGACCTTATTATCTTATACATATTCACGTGAAAAGCTAAAATGAAAATATTATTAAAATATTTTGTTTTTAAATAAATAAAAAGAAGAGTAGGATCATTCTATCTGAAATGGAAATAGCAACTAACATAGAAGCAATTTTCGTATTCTACTATCAGTGTTGTCAATGCAAAAGTAAAATTTATTTATTTTTTTGTTTTTAAGTTGTTATTCAATATCCGTGATGAGGTTTGATTAAATTTGAGTTTGCGTTAGAAAATTTTACATTGAGGGAGTTAAACGCTCCCTAACAAGAGCGATTACATATTCAGAAAGATTCCAATTCAAAATCTCTGACTAAAGATGAAAAACATACTTACCATTTTATCACAATTTTTATTGATAAAAAAATAATTTTTTTTTATATAGATGAATATGAATTTGACTTCTCTCCATTTTTTTCTCTGTATTGTTCCCGATCGTTGATTGGATTGAAGACATTTCAAATTAATGAAAAAGATTTCATTAGATAAAATAAAATCCTAATCATGACTAAAATATATTTATTCCCGACATATTTTTACAATCCCCTAAATTGAGTTATTCATTATCTCTTTCGAACCTTTCTTTCTTAACTGTTGAGTAAATTTGTGCGTTGCATCATTTTTTTCTTTTTGCTACTTTTTCTCATCCCTCACAATGTTTAGCTTAAATCTATCATATGGGGATATGCTTCCATATCATCAATTCAAAAATAAAATATATAGAGATAAAACTCCAACTTATGATAATACAAATTAAAGAATTTAGCTAAATATTATTTGCCAAAAATAATATATATAAATATAAATATATATATATATATATATATATATATATATATGGCCCGACATATTTTTTGATTTAGGTCAAAATAATTTAGACACAACTTCAGATTATGTCACCCCCTGAAAGGTTGAACCAACATTTTTTTTTTTTAAAGAATACTGGTTAATTAGTAAAATAACAAAAATAAAATAAAAAATGATGAACGGCAAAACATTACAGAAAATATTTTTTAGTAATACTTCTTTTGTTTTAATTTATGTATTTAAGAGTTGAATAGTTTAATTTTAACCGGACTTGAATTCTTTAAATTTTTTAAGTTGAAAAATAATTATATATTTGAAAACTAAGTAAAAAGTACTATAAGACACAAATATTGATAATTCAAGATATTTAAAAGACATATAATAAATTTATGGTCAAAGATATGTAAGGAAACATAGAGCAATAGCGCAACAGAATAGTAGATCGATATACCTCCAGCCATTGCGATATAGTCGGAATCTTCGTCATTTGCTTTCCACTTCCAGTAAGTCTTCTAAGCACTCAAACCTCACTCAAGATGGTGTGGAGTGTAGAAAAGAGATTTGTGCTTATTAAGGGCCTTTAACCAGATGTACCTCTATTTATAGCTATTCTACCATCAATAATAGTAGTGAGGAGTTAGTGGTTAGTGGAAAGTTGAAGAGTAGTGGAGTAGTGGGAAGTTAAATGAGTAGTGGATTAGTAATGTAGTTGTGTAACTTCGAAGGGTAAGTGGATGTAGTGGTAGTTGCAACTTCCATGGAAGTTACAAACCACATCCATGGAGGTTATGGAAGTTACGGACCACTATCCATGGAATGTGGCCAACATTCCGACATTCTCCCACTTGGTCCGTCACTCTAATCCAAAAAGTGAAACATAATACATGAATCATGGCGACAGTTCCTCTGAAGGTGAGTAGTATCTTCCATGTATCACAATATATTATGCTTCTAAATCTTAGCCCATATAACTTAATGAATAAACTCAATGTTTATTCTAGGTCTATATTTCAGTGATAATTCGAAAAAGTAAAACTGAATATAAAATAGAGTTTCATGAACATTTTTGTTTTAAAGAAATCTTACATAGGGGGACACTGAGACTAAGTCTGTTATGATTATATGATCCTTAAATTTATGTGGTGGCATGCCTTTAGTAAAAAGATTAGCTAACATTGCTTCAGTCCTGATGTGTTCAATGACCACTCTCTTATCTTTAACATGTTCTCTTATGGCTAGATATTTGATGTCGATATGCTTGCTTTGAATACCACTTTTGTTATTCTTAGCCATAAAAATATTAGTTGAATTGTCACAATATCATTTTAATTGTTTAGCTATAGAGTCAACAATTCTAAGTCCAAAAATAAAACTTTTTAACCATACACCATGTGAGGTAGCCTCAAAGCAAGAAACGAACGCAGTCTCCATAGTAAAAGTAATGACAGAGTCTGTTTAGCACTTCTCCAAGATATAGCTCCACCTCCTAACATAAAAATGTATCCTGAAGTTGATTTTCGTGAATCAACACAACCAACAAACTTTGAATCAGAGTAGCCAATGACTTCCAAGTCATTTGATCATTTATACATAAGCACAAAGTCTTTTATCCCTTGAAGATATCTTAAAGACTTTCTTTGCAGCTTTCCAGTAGTCAAAACTTGGATTACTCTAATATCTTCCTAACATTCCAACAACAAATGCTATGTCAAGTCTTGTACAAACCTGAGCATACATCAAACTTTCGACAGCAGAATCATATAGAAGTCCTTCATTTTCTCCCTCTCAAGATCGTTCTTCGGGCACTGATTCAAATTGAACCTGTCACCCTTCACAATTGGAGCTGCACTTGGTGAACAGTCTTTTATTCGAAATCTCTCTATGATTTTATTGATATAGCATTCTTGAGATAGACCTAAGGTACCTTGATGTCTATCTCGATGAATCTCAATGCCAATAACATAAGATGCATCATCCATGTCTTTCATATCAAAATTTTTAGAGAGAAATTGTTTCACCTCGTGTATCATTCCCTTATCATTTGATGCAAGTAAGATATCATTCACATATAGAACCAAGAAACATATTTTACTCCCACGAACCTTCTGGTATATACATTGATCCATAATATTCTCAACAAAGTCAAATGAAGAGATGACATTATGGAACTTTAAATACCATTGATGGGAGGCTTGTTTTAGTCCATATATGGATTTCTTTAACTTGCATACCAAATGCTCACATTACTAGAGGAGAATCCTTCTGGTTGTTTCGTATAAACCTCCTCCTCTATATCACCATTGAGAAATGCAATTTTCACATCCATCTGTTGTAATTCTAAGTCAAAATGTGCTACTTATACCGATATAATTCTCAAAGAATCTTTTTTAGACATAGGAGAAAAGGTTTTTATGTAATCAATTCTTTCCTTTTGAGTAAATCCTTTAGCAACAAGTCTTGCTTTATATCTTTCTATGTTGCCTAGTGAGTCGTTTTTAGTTTTTAAGACCCATTTACATTCAATGGCTTTAACACCATTAGGCAACTCGACAAGATTCCAAACTTTATTATTTTTCATGGAATTCATCTCTTCTTTCATGGCGCTGTACCATAATTCAGATTTTTTACAATTCATAGTTTGTTGAAAGGACTCGGGATGATTTTGACTCCAATGTTAAATTCTTGTAAATATACAACAAAGTCACTGAGAATTGCTAATTTTCTTTCTCTAGTAGATCTTCTTAATGTTGCACCAACATTTTCCTGTGGATCATGTTGTTCAACTGATTGTTAAAAAGTTTCAAGAATTACTTGAACGACTTGATCTATAGAAACATTTTTAGCAGCTTGTGGAATCTCATGGATTGGTTGTTCAACACCCAATTGTACTTAAGGAGAATTATGAATGACAATCAATCTTTGACTTGAAATGGAAGGTCGATCTCTTGCAGATATAGTATTGTAAATTTGATCACTCCCACTAATTACGTCATTCTCAAGAAATTTTGCATTTCTTGATTCCACAATTCTAATGTTGTTAGATGGACAATAGAATCTGTATCCTTTAGACCTTTCGACATATCCAATGAAATATCCACTAATGGTCCTAGGATCCAGTTTCTTTTCTTGTAGGTTGTAGATTTTTACTTCAGACGGGCATCCCCATAGGTGTATATATGTCAATCTAGGTTTCCAACCTTTGAACAATTCAAAAGCTATTTTTGGAACAACGTTGGCTGGAACTCGATTTAATATACACACTGTTAACTTAAGCGATTCAATCCACAAGGACTTATGTAGCTTTGAGCTATTCAACATACTACGCACCATGTCCAATAATGTTTGATTTCTTCTTTCTGTTGTACCATTCTGATCTGTAGAACTAGGCATGGTGTATTGGGCAACAATCCTATTTTGTTGAAGAAATTCAGCAAACGGACCATGTGCTTGTCCATCCTTAGTGTATCTACCATAATATTCACCACCTCTATTAATTCTCACAATCTTAATTTGCTCCACAATATTTCTCTACTTCAGTCTTGAACAATTTAAAGGCTTCTAATACTTCACTCTTATTATGAAGAATGTAGAGATACATATATCGTGAGTAATCATCTATAAAGGTGATAAAATATTTCTGACCATATGCATCTATATCTGGACAACATATATTTGAATGTATTATTTCTAATATGGTTGAACTCCTCTTGGCACTTTTTTTTTACTTGTTGATTTGCTTGCCTTTAATGTTATCCACACAAATATCGAAATCAGTAAAATCTAAGGTATTAAGTACTCCATCATTTACTAATATCTCAATTGTATCAATGGAGATATGTCCCAATCTCCGACATAAGATAGAGGAATTTTCATTCATAACACATCGTTTGGTGCCAGCTTGGACATGCATAACATTATGAGTGGAATCATTTTGCAAATTGAGAAAGTAACGACCATCAGACAATGTACCATATCCAATAAGTTTGGACTTAGAAAATAGTTTGGAAACACCTTCTAAAAGGAAGGAGTATCCCAAAGGTACAAGTCTTGATACCGAAATTAAATTCCTAGAAAATTAGGAACATAGAAGGTGTTTTCTAACTTTAAAATAAAATCACTACTTAGAATCAAATTGCATGTTCCAATAGCTTCCACGCGTGATTGCATCTTTTTTTCCAGAATAGATGCTTTGCTCAGCTCCCACTGGCTTCCACACGTTTCTTAAATCCTGCATGTAATTCGTAATAGGGATTCTAGAAGCATAATCAATCCACCATGTGTTATGATTAACATCAATCATATTAGTTTTATAATAAACAAGGGAGATTGAAATACCTTTCTTAACAAGCCATTGTTGAAACTTAACACAATCTTGTCTTATGTGTCCCTTCTTTTTACAGAAGCGACACTTGAATTCTTTCTTAATGTCAGTTTCAAGTGGTGCATTTCCTTTCTACTTTTTACTGGCTTGATAGATCTTTTTTCCTTGAATAGTCATGAGTGCACTTTCTCCTCTTTCCATTAGTAGTCGACCTTTCTCTTGAACATACATGGCCATAAGTTCATTAATAAACCATTTATCTTTATGTGTGTTATAAGAGATCCTGAAGGGACCATATTGTGCAGGCAGAGAATTCAAAATATAGTGCATAAGAAAAGTTTCAGATATTCCAACCTCATGAGTCTTTAATGGAGCGCTAAATCTCGCATTTTCATGATGTGCTCAGGCACACCTCTCACACTGGTGAGCCTCATTGATGAAAATTTCATAATTAAGGTACTGGCAAGTGCCTTATCTGAAGTCTCAAATTGTTAATCAATAGCCTTCAGTAATACCTTGACATTATTATGTTGTTCGACAGAACCATGAATGCCAGTAAAGATTTTGGTCTTAATGAACATAATATTCAAATGGTTAAAGTGTTTCTATTAGTCGTGAAGAGCAATCTCATCTTGAGTGTTGATTTCATTAATAGATAGTTCGTCTCTCCTGATACTGTAATCAATACCCATGCACCCTAAGTGAAGACGAATTCTCTCCTTCCAGATTTTATAGTTCTCACCATTGAGTTCAGGAATATCACAAATATCAAAGAAATTTACAGGTTTCATGACTGCAAAACATATATATACATGCTTAATAAATTTGAGGCAAGTAAAATTGAATCTACTGATATAAAAATTACCTATGCGCTAAATTTTTCATTCAAATTAGATTCACCCATTATAATAGAATTATCAATGTACCAGCATGATATTCTATCTTTATGATAAAATTATTAAATTCTCATTCTTAATTCTTGTGGGTAATTATGAAGAGTATTTAACATTTTATCTTAGGTAATCATGCAAAAAACACAAAGAAATTAAGTTATTATATCATGCATGATCAATCACAATTTAATGTCTAAAATTTATTTATGTGATCCTTAACTTTTATAATTTTATTCAATTAAAGATGTTGTGGCTAATCTTTGATCGAATAATATTATAGATCACTTAGACATTGTTCTGATTTAACGTCTATATCTTATGTGATCCATAATATATATAATTTTATTTAATCAAGATTGTTGTGACTAAGTCTTAGTTAAATAAAATTATAAAGATTACTTAGACATCAAATCTTATAGTTGTGTTAGACAGATAAACAACAACTCAAACAATAATTTAGTAACCATAGATAATGTTTAAAATCATATAATTGTTTGAAAACTGATTTTCATAAGATATCTAACATTAGGCAGCACCAAAAGTTTTAAAATAAGATCTAAAATTTAAGAGCCATTTTTGAATGATTTTTGCAAATCCGAAAAATCAACAAGGCAGAGATACAACAGTTGCTCAGATACCAAATGTAAGGAAACATAGAGCAATAGCGCAGTGGAATAGTAGATCGATATACCTCCCGTCATTGTTGGCGATATAGCCGGAATCGTCGTCATTTGCTTTCCACCTTCCAGTAAGTCTTCTAAGCACTCAAACCTCACTCAAGATGGTGTGGAGCGTAGAAAGTTGTGCTGTGTAGAAAGTTGTGCTTAGAGACCTTTAACTAGATGTACCCCTATTTATAGCGATTCTACCATCAAGAATAGTAGTAATAAAGAGTTAGTGGTTAGTGGGAAGTTAATCGGAAGTTGAAGAGTAGTAGAGTAGTGGGGAAGTTAAAGGAGTAGCGAATTAGTGGGTGTAGTTGTGTAACTTCCACGGGTAGTGGATGTAGTGGTAGTTGCAACTTCCATGGAAGTTACAAACCACATCTATGGAGGTTATGGAAGTTACACACCAATACCCATCGAATGTGGCCAACATTCCAACAAAATAAACTTATTTGAATCTCAAAATTTAAATAGGATCACATAAATTGAAAAGGAGGAAGTATGTTCTTTCATATGAGTGAAAGTTTAGTAGCTCAATTATATTGATTCGATATCTCAATTTTCATCTTATTGATAAGAGCTCGATTCCCTACTGTATAATCTCTTCACTCATTTTTCCTTTTCTCTTGGTATAAAACTTCAAAATAAACATTATAAAAAGATACAAATTAATTGACTATGTCAGTTAGTACTATAACTCAATGCCCCATCATGCATAAGAATCTGAGCAATTAACTAAAAACCTTTATAAATCATTTAAGAGACGTTATACAACCATGAGGACAAGAATATAATTCAAGTGGGAGTAATTAAACTTTATCAAATCCATTTTCATCAATTCCTGTATATAGAGATTCAAGCAACATGAAATATATACTTCTTGTCCCTTATGCATGATTCGAATCCAATACCATTAAAAATAATTAAACTAGTTAATTAAACATGCATTTTTTTCATTATAATATGGAAACACATCTATATTCACAGTTATTTAGACTATATTCTTATCATGGTACCTAATTATGAATATTTCTTTAACGCCGTAACTCTTTTCCCCCCAATTTTCAGACAAATAAATTAACACCGTAATTAGAGGATATATTTGGATTGTGGTTGCAAAATTTCACCAGAGAATTAATTCAACTGATGCACATGTATATTAACACTACATATGAAAATCGCGGCGTCTTAACAAGATTTAATGCCTAAAGCTAAATTTTATAGAGAGGCTCTATACTTTTTTGTTGGCATATGTAAATTGAATATTTATAGCATATTTAGTGTAATCCTGCAAATAGGGTCTAGAGAAGTAGGATATACGCGGACGTTATGAAGTAAAAATGTAAACAATGTACATTTTCAGTGAAAAATATATACTATATAGTTAGTGTTGAAACCAAAATTTGAAAAGTTCATATAATGATATCGAAATAATATTGCGCTGAATTCAATAAAACGATATAATAATATTAGAATAGTATTGATTAATTTTAATGTTTGAAATTTGAACATCAAAAAATAAATTTGATCTTCTTATAAACACATAAAAAATATTGCATAATTGTATAGAAAGTTTGACCGTTTGAGGGACTTTAGAATATTCAATATCGAGAAATAAAAATAGTGAAAGAAAACTAAAATAAATAAATATAAGAAAACAATGTTGGTTCATGATAATCATTAGAATATAAATGAGGTAACAAGATAGATTGTCACATAAGAAAGGTTGTTATAGTTAACTAAACAGTAAACACTATTCTATTTCTCAATTGTTACAACAATTTCTATATCAAATGAGGTAAAATAAAAATTCTTCTATTTTCTACCAATTTTTTTTTTCAAACTTACTAATAGATGAGATTTTTTAACAATATATATACAGTACATCTGGATTTAAGCAATTATTTTAGTGATCTTATAATCGAGACAATCCTTTGATGAAAATGAAAAAGTTTCATGATACACGATTGTCTCTTAACGGTCAAAAACAATGGTTGAGAGTAGGTGCTAGAAATTAAGAAATTAGTGATCCGACAGATAAAATTTAATAGCTAAATAATAAAAATCTCATGTTAATATCATTTAGCTATGGTTTAGTTAGGAATTACTAATAAATTTTGTAGCTAATTCTATGTATATCACTCTACCATTAAGTAATTAAAAATTTAAATTTTTAAAATTTGAAAATCACAATACTCTTAAAATGAGACTTTTCACTGTCATCAAAATTAAGCAAGCTTTAAGGTGGGCGTAACATACCAAACGAACAACCAAATTTTTATTTTTATTTTATTTTTTTAAAAAAAAGATTCTTATCCATACGGAAAAAGGACGTGCCATTGTACGGTTTTATCTCTTTTATTTATTTTATCCTAATTATATTATTAGCAATGAAATAAAGGAAATATAATATGGAAGAAGTTATGTAGGTGTCTAGAGAATCAAGTTGGATAAGGAAAATCTTTATTAAAATTCCCAAATAAAGAAAGCGACTGATATATCGATCTAGTACGAATTAAGCATCTCATGCATTGGGTCAGATTTAGAGCCAATTTGAATCGGACTTATTTTTATGTATTTTTAAGTTAAAAAATAATTTTTAAAATTTGATATTTAAATAGAAAAAATATTTTTAAGTATTTATTTTTAAATTAAAAAACAAAAATACGTTATAAATATAAATATAAATTAAAAATTATAATTTCATCTAAACAGAGGCTTATCCAATTCGAAAGAATCTGTGGTCCAATATACAAATATTCGACATTTCACTCAAGTAAGGAGAAAGGCAATTAGGAGAATTCGGATATAGAATTTTGCAATCACTTTCATTGATAAGCACATGCATGTCTCTTGGAGACATCCGATAAATAACCAATTCATATAAATATATAAGTCTCCTTAAATTTAGAAATTTAAAAAATTAAAAATATAATTATATAATTTTATGGTATAAAACAACAATCACTTATTATGGGTTTAACTTGGGGAAAAAGTGTTTAATATAATAGTAGAAATTGCTATTTAGAAACTATTTTTTTAAAAAAAAAATCTAAAATAATTTTTGAAAAAAAATACATTTAGAGAACTTAGTCAGACACTAGTTGATAATTAAAAGTATTTTTAAAATTAATTGAAGAAGCAAAATCTATTTCTCATCATATGTGCTTTAAGAAATAATTTTTTAAAAATAAGTTAATCTTAAAAATCTGGCCAAATAGATTGGGTAATTAAGGGTGACAAAACTAAATCTTAAAAATCTGGCCATAAATGGCCCTAGTTATCTCCAAAGGTCACATTTTACTACTTGCTTACTCGCAATAAAGTTTCATATCTATCTTTAAAAATAATAATATGGAAAAATTATAAGAATATACCACTTATATTTCCATAATTTCCCGTAGTCTTTTTTTCTAAAAAAAATTACAAAAATTTCCTTTTTTTTTTTACTTTATGTCATCTCTATTGATACAAACAAATGAAAAAATATATAAATACTCAGATTAATTACGTCCCTCAGTTAAAAGTTATTAATTTTGTTTAACTTGAATTTGAAATCCAATTCCCCAAATAAGGAGTATGTGAAACGTTTCCCGCTTTTTTCCTTTTTTCCATTCCCATTTTTGCCCTAATTTATTTGACAATTTTTATTTTTAGGAAGCTTGTTCTCCATTACAATGGAGTCTACTGATTCACCTTTTCACGACATTAGCCATCCATTACCAAATACCAATAACATTAGTCACCCCGTTGGTGTTCAATCAAGCGAGGAATTGCCACAATCAGAATCCCCCGACAAACTATTGGATGTTTCAGTCGAGGATGGTTCCAATGATAACAAGAGTAATAATAGTAATCATGAGTGTACAAGACGAAGAAGGTCTCTAAGGTTCAAGTGTCGAAGACGAACAAATTGAAGGAGGTTGTTGGGTCTACATCCAAATTCCGAAGTGATGAAGCCCTTTCCAAAAAAAGAAAAGATTAGTACTATTGTTTGTCTGACCTTCATTGCCAAAGGTTCAAACTTTTGCATTGTTTTTGTTTGAATTTTTTTGTCGCAATTAGTGTTTGCAATATGATCTGTATCAAATACTTTGTTTTTGCTTTTTAGAACTGATACTACAAGACTTTAATGGAAGTTGCAGCAACTTTTTTTTTGTATCATTGTCTATTTATGTATAAAAGAGTTTATTTTTATCACAATTGTGTTAATTATGTCTTCTACTATGTATAATGAGTTATACATAATT
Source organism: Solanum rostratum (assembly GCA_029948455.1). NCBI lineage: Eukaryota > Viridiplantae > Streptophyta > Magnoliopsida > Solanales > Solanaceae > Solanum > Solanum rostratum. Next base: position 56,185,334 of record CM057047.1, on the reverse strand, counting down.
GTAGAAGATTGTCCCCTAATGAAATATATTGTATCTGTGCATTTTTAAGGGTTGGTATCGCTGATATATGAGCTGTAATTCTGTATCATTGTTGTTATGATCATCATGCAGTATCATCTTGATACAATATAAGAAATATATGTACAGGGATAGTGTAATTTTGTTAAAGGAGGTTATGCACTTTATATCATTGTTATTTACATATTTAAATTTGTATCAGTCTTTTCATTTAATATGCACATGTTCACTTTATATCATTCTATATTTTTATAAAAATATAGAACAAATATATCAATAATTTGAATCATGTGTGATACATCTTTTTTGTTATATGAAATACATTGTATGATACGATTTTTATAGATTAGAAGTATCAGTTATATTTTTTACTACAACGACATGTGTGATACCTCTTTTTTGTTTTATGGAAATACATATCTTGATCCGTATTTTTTTATTGATTTTTTACACTAAATACTGATACATACAACCCCAAAGATAACAGCTAATTCAATTGGATTTTTTGCACTGTCTGTAATACAAATTAAACAACTATTGTATTAGCAATACATTGAATTATATTGGACGCTCACATGGATAGTCTTTGTTACCTATATTTTTTCTACCACAAATTTACTGATACATGTATATACCTTAAAAAAAATTCAAACTGTATTTGTACGAGATATAAATTAAAAAATTACGGTATCAGAACTGTATTTGTGTTGGTAGACAAGTAACGCAATTAAGCATCAGTATGTGCGTTGAAAGTTGTAGTGTTGAATATCTTCACATTAATTACTGATACGTATAACATTTCTCATGTTCTAATTATTAAGGTATCACCTACTATTAATCTGTAATTTTCAACTATGAACACATGACGACTTCAGGACCCGATACGTATTTGGATTCAATGAAACATTCTTGTTATAAGCTTGGTTAAAGGCACTGATACATCCATTTGTATTCCAACGCATAATTGCTGATATATAACATATCATACAGTCAATTCAATGGGAATTTTCAATTTTATTGATATCAATACGTGCATTGATGGTTATATTTTTTACTATCTTCAATCTAACTACTGATACGTATAACATCATTCATAATGTATTTAGATTCACTAAAGCAATAAAAAAATAGATTTTTTGCCGGTCCTCGTACTAATGCAGATTACTTAATCATGCAATTGTTGCTTCTGAAAATTAAACATCAAAAACAAAACAAAAAAAATTATGTACTGCTATTCTTTCTACATGCATCATTCTGCAGCAATATCCCAAAAAAACCAAGACCCTTTTAGTTATCTACAATAACCCAAAATAAAATTACTTTTGCTTTAGAAAAAATGTACATGTTCTTTTATTGTGACCTTCATGACCACATCGCGCACAACAGTTAATGCTTACCCTTGCCTTTTCCCCAGCATTCTTCATTGTACCTTTTTTTGATCGTCCATGCAATCTCTTGTACTTTGGTGATAGCACAATTTCTTAAAGAATGTGTTCCAGAGTTGTCCAGTCCTCTCTGTCCAGCATTGGAACCATGGGAACTTCATATGTATTAGCTAATGCATCCGGCTTGTAGTAATCTGAACAATATGGATGCATATCTGTTACATTTTTTGTCTTCAATACAGCAATTGCATGGTATTTCATCAATTGAAACTTCCCACAACTACATGTTTTCCTTTCAATGCAAACAATAAATTTTCTCCCGTAATCATAAACTTAGAATATATATTCCGAAGATGGAACTACTTGGAAAGCAGTTCACAACAGTAAGTGAAAATATTTCAATAACTTTAGCACATCATATCAATAAATTTTTAATTCATTGATCCCATTTATAATAAAATTCTGTCAACTACCAAAATGATTTCATAGTCCAACCAAAATATTCAAACATAACTTTCAATACTTACAAAACATAAATAGAATAAATGATACATACCCGCATTCTTGAACATTTTTTAGTATTGTCAAAAAGAATATCCTCGTATTTCCTACCCAGTGAATCTTTAGTGTATGATGTCTTCTCTCTATTCTTGCAATTCCATGATGCAAACAAAAATCTTGCTTCCTCCAAAAAATCAATTATAGGTAATTGTCTTGCCTCCACAAGACACCCATTGATACATTCTGCTATATTAGATGTCATCATTCTCCCTCTATTTACAGTGGCATTTACCCTTGACCATTTTTCATAACCAACATTTTCAAGATAATCTTTAACCCCTATGATCAATTTTGTCCACTTTAGCCATTATTCGGTCAAAATCTTCTTTTTTGTAATACTTTGCCGTTGAGTAGTATTGGTCGCTTAATATTTCCTTACTCTTCCTGAAATTAGTGCAAATATTTTTCCAAACATGCTAGATACATGCATAATGGGGGACATTAAGGAAATTACACTCACACTCTTTATTATATTTTTATTCTGATCTGATACGAAACATATTTTATCTCTAACTACAAATGCGTCTCCAAACTGCTCAAAAAATCATGTTCATGAAGCATTATTTTTCGTATCAATAACTCCATATTCTATCAACAGTATGCAACCTTTTAATGACAGTTTTCAAAAGAAACAAAAATTAATTTATATATATACACGTTGTTAAGCTACATGTATTACTTTTTCTATCAATAACGAGCAAAATATTTCACATATCATACTTGAACTGTAACAACCCATCTTGAGATGAGATGTCCCACATCGGCAAAACACAGGAGAGATGTTAGGTACATAAGTGAAGGACCGGTCTATATATTGTGAGGTGCCTTTTGGGGTGAGACCAAAGGGACAATCCGTGATGGGCTAGGCTCAAAAGCGGACAATACTTCACAGTGCTGGAACAGGTCATTACAGGTGGTATTAGAGCCACTTTTGTGTCAGCCTCGTCGATGTAGGACTAGAGTTTAACTGAGTTTAGGTGAATTCCGGTGCGGCGAGACGAACCTCAGTGTTGAGTCTAGGCGAATTCCATGTGGTAGGGCAAACCTCAGCGAGGAAGCTGAGTCCATAGAGGGGGTGTATGTAACAACCGATCTTGAGATGAGATGTTCCACATCGGCCAAACACAGGAGAGATGTTGGGTATATAAGTAAAGGACTGATCTATATACTGCGAGACGCCTTTTGGGGTGAGTCCAAAGGTACAAATTCGTGATGGGATAGGCCCAAGAGCAAACAATACTTCACAGTGTTGGGCCAAGTCGTTACATGAACCATCAAGCGTGGATGTTGATACAAATGTACCTTTGTAAGCAGCACTAAGATAAGCACCATCCACAATCACTACTTATCTACAAAATTGGAACCCTTCGTCAGTGGCCTTAAAGCAATAAAAAGGTACATGAACTCATTTTCATCTGACTTTTTAAGTCTTATATAAAAATTTGGATACACACTATTAAACATGCGTATATATTTAGGCATCATTCTATATCCGTCAGGCTTAACAGCTCCAATGCGCGCTCCTTTGCATGCCAGGCTTTCTGATACATAATGTTTACTCCATAAGGAGCCTTAACATCAATAACAATATCTTTTGGTGTGTGACTTCTTCTATGATTTTCTAACTTGGATGCAGTGAATCCACTAACAAACGATAGCGTGGCTTCAACATAGTTAAGAATCTTTTCTCTCATTGGATATGTGTGTATATCATTGAAGTAGGGCTAGGCATTATTTGGTTCAAACCGAAAAAATCAACTGAACTAATTTTTTTTTAATTTCAGTTTTGATTTTTCAGTTCTTTCGGTCGGTTTCGATTTGAAATTTTAAAAATTTAATAATTCGATTTGGTTTTTGATTTTAAAATATATTTTTTCCGTTGATCAAAAATTGAATTAATTCATACCATTGTAATATAAATTATAATTTATATCAAATTATCTTTTATGGACAGACAACTAAAAGGATCCTAATTCAATACAATAATATATGGTAATATGGCCCAAAGCCCCAAACCCAAATTTAAATACCATGGCCCAATCTCAAACCCAATTGTCAAACCCAAAATTAAATGCCCAATTTCCCAAATGCCCAAATTCAAAATCAATTCAGATTTTAGATATGAGATAATTAATTCCCGTTTGAGTTTTGAGTCTTTTGACCGACCATTTCCCAACCTGAAAAAGAAAAACACCAAGGGGCTAGGGTTCTGCTGTCACTGCTAGCGCTGCTGCCTGCTGCCGCTACTGCCGACTGCCGTGCTGGTCGATACACCAGTCTACTAGTCGAAAAACACATATGCTTGTCGATGCTCGCTGGATTGCCGGCTGCCGCACAGTAGCTCGTGAGGCGGCGATAACAGTCTGCTATAGTGCTACTTCGTTTCAACTTTCAATCTTTCGTTGTCAATTTGTCATTCACTGACCAGTGTGTTAACTGGTAAGGTTTTATTTTTTACTCTTTCAGTCTTTTGTATGCTTTTGTATGAATAATGAAAGAATTAGAAGGATCTGAGGATAGAGAATTGGAGATTACAATTTTCTAATTTTAAATTTATTTTCAGTTTCACAAATCATAGATGACTGAATTTGAAAGTAGGGTAAGTGAAAATGGGGCTTCAAATGAAATACCTAATATTTCTTCTCCAAATGAGGTTAGAGCTCCAAAGAAAAGAAAACTCATGGAACCTAGGGCTTCTTGTTGGAAGCATTTTGAGAAGTTCATCAATGAAAATGGAATTCCTAAAGCAAGGTGTAACTACTATGGAAAAACTTATGCGGCTGCTACAAAGAGTAATGGTATATCATCTATGAATAACCATTTGAATAATAAGTGTCTTGATTTTCCTTGTACGGATGGTCAAAAATTAATAAATTTTCTACCATCTTCAATGGGAGAAAAGGAAGGAGTGATTAGCACTTGAAAATTTGAACAAGAACAAAGTAGAAGAGCTTTTGCTCATATGGTAGTTGTTGACGAGTTGCCGTTTAGTTTTGTTGAGAAGGAAGGTTTTAAAAATTTCATGAAAATCACAGTGCCACAATTTCAGATTCCTTCTCGTAGAACTTTGATAAGAGATTGTTATCAACTTTATAGTGAACATAGACAACTCTTGAAGAAGACTTTCAAAGAAGCACGTCCAAAAGTTTGTCTTACGACAGATACTTGGACATCTATTCAAAGAATCAACTATATGTGTCTAACAACCCACTTTATAGATAGAAATTGGATTTTGCATAAAAGAATTATAAATTTTTATCTTATTTCTAGTCATATAGGTGATGATATGACTACTTCCATTACTAGTTGTTTGCTTGACTGGGGCTTAGACAATGTGTTTTCTATCACAGTTGATAATGTTAGTTCCAATAGTGTTACCGTGAAAAAAATATCTAAACAGTTGAGTAATTGGGGAACTTACATATTGGAGGGTCAACACCTTCATGTAAGGTGTATGGCACATATTCTCAATCTTATTGTGCAAGATGTATTAAAAGAAATTGGTCAATCAGTCAAGCGAGTAAGACAAGTTGTGAAATACATCAAACAATCTCCCGCAACACTTAAAAAGTTTAAAGAATGTTGTGAATCTCAATTGATAACTTGTAAGAAATTATTATGTTTAGATGTTCCTATTTGGTGGAACTTTACATACTTGATGCTTGACATGGCACAACACTTTGAACTTGCATTTGAAAGATATAGTTTTTATGATATTAGATTCTTTGATTATCTTTGTACCCATCCTTGTGAAGATGGAACTAGTGTAGGAGTCCTCACTAGTGATGATTGGAAAAAAGTGAGGGCAATGGTTAAGTTTCTTGAAACTTTTTATATACTTACTTTGAAGGTCTTTGGTTCAAAATATGTCACAAATAATGTGCACTTTGTGGAAATTGCTGAGCTTGATCTTATTTTGAAAGAGATGATGGAAAATGAAGATCTTTGTCTGAAAAAAATGGCAGAAAGTATGAGAGAAAAGTTCAGAAAATATTGGGGTGATCCACATAAAATGAACAAGATGATCTTTATATCATTTGTGTTGGATCCTCGTAACAAGCTTGAATATGTTCCATTTGCAATTGTGGATATGTTTGGGAAAGAAATTTGGGGCTCTCTTATTGATGTCGTGGATAAATATATGAAAGATTTATTTGAACATTATGTTAAGAGATCATCAAAAAGTCCCTTCATCATCTTTGCCTACTTTATCTGGGAACTCATCGAGTGCATCTACTGTGAGTAGTGATGGCACTTTCAAAAAAGAGGATCAATAAGAACGAAACAACAATTTGTGAGGCATAAAGAAGAAAGTGGAAGTTCAGGCAGTAGATCAGAGTTGGGTAGATATATTGCTGAAGATATTGAGCCAGAATCAGATGATTTTGATATGTTGAAGTGGTGGAAACTTAATGAGCCAAGATTTCCTATTCTTGCGGAGATAGCTCGTGATGTGTTAGCCATTTCCATTTCAAGCATCGCATCTGAATGTGCATTTAGCACAGGAGGTCGCATTCTTGATCCCTTTAGGAGCTCATTGACTCCTAAATTAGTGCAATCACTTATTTGTCTTCAAGATTGGCTTTGAAGTGAACCTATCCCAATTAATGTTGAAGAAGATTTAGAGTATCTTGAGCAACTTGAACTTGGTAAGAATTTTACATTTTGTTATTCATTATATCAAAGATAATTTCTTATTTATATTGCTTATAAGTTATATCTAACAAGTTCTTTTAAATTCCTTTAAGATATGGCTCATAGTGGAAGTGAATCTAGAATTGTGGATGTATAATTGCGTGATGCATAGATATGGTAACTGGTAAGTAAAAACTTCTATCTTTTCACAATAAGTTGTAATATCTACGTTGTTGCTAATTGTTACTTTTCTTCTTAATGCAGCTATGATAAGCTCAGAGGTCCAGCAAGAAATTGACAGAGAAAAGTCAAGAAACAGATTTCTCTTCTTTCTATTAATCTCAGCATCTACTCTCCAAATGCCAGTTTTTTTTATCAAAACTGGAAGCTTTAATTGTTGATTCTTAGGAGTATTATTTTTTATTCTAACGGCCGATGCTTGTTCTTATTTTGTATTGCTGGATGTTGGTTCTTGTTTTGAATTGTTGCTGCCTGCTGATGAGAATGTGGATTTAAGCCTTGTTTTGGCTACCATCAAATGTTGTTGCCTGCTCAAAAATTTAATTGGTTGGGCTAACATCAAATGTTAAGACTTGAGGTTCACATTTTTAAATAATGGCCTCATTAATTGGTTACTAATATAAATTAGCTTATTTTTATAGAGTTGTAGTAGTGTTTTCTTGTATGTAATCAATTACTTTTCAGCGGAAAAAAGAGTCACAAATAATATTCAAACCAAAAAATTAAACCGAAATAAACCGAACCGAAATTTCAAAAATCGAACTAAACCAAATTTATTTCAGTTTAGTTTCGATTTATATTTTTCTTAAACCGAAAACCAAAAAACCAAACCGAATTAACCAAACCAAACCGAACCGAACGAATGCTCAGCCCTACATTGAAGTATCGTATTATGAACACATCGGTGTTCTTCATACATGATGCCTTCATACTCAACAACATTCTTTTGAAAAGCATGTTGCACAAAATAATTTTTTATAAAAAAAATACATTATTACTGATACACAATTCCCAGCTTATATCATCATTGCTAAATTATGTTGATACTTATTGATCCATATAATGATACAACCTTTCAACAAATTTTGCATCAACAAATACCAAATGACTTTGTATCAATGACTCATTCGTATTTTGCATTTAGGATGATATATGATACAGAAATGCGACTATGATGATACATGCACAAAAAATAAACAAGCTATGAGAATGATACCAAATTCTCTTATGCTTATTTTGTTTATACAGATGATACTTATTTGCTTTCCATTAGCACTGGCACATTTGCAAACATTCTGATACATGGATGAATCACAATATAAAAACAACAGCACGCATCAATAACCAAGATCAGACACATCAACTTATTCAATATTCACTGATGATACTTATTTGCCTTTAGTTCGCACTGACAAAACTACACACCTGCTGATACGGTGATGAATCACACCCAAAATATAAAAAACTGCATGCATGATACAAACAAAATAATGAGACGACAACATGTAATAACATAGCACGAACTTATTTTAACATCGACTGTTGATACCTATTTGATTCCCATTCGCAGTGGAACACCTCCACACCTACTAATACATGGAGGAATCAGGAAAACATTAAAAAGAACAGATAAATTGCATGATACCAAAATATTTTGTCACATCAAGAAATAATAACACACCTTCTCCTGTCAAATCATTTGACCATGAAATTGAACCCTTTTTTGATTTTGTATTTCCCTATAATCCACACCAACGTTGCTCTATCCTTATACCTTTGTTCCTCCTTTATCTCTAGCTGCATCGATCTGTTGGTGACATTCCATATATCTAGTTCTGTTCCATAGCAGGAACCACCCATATTCGATTCCAAAAGCTCGAAAACATCATTCTCCTCCGTTGTGTTTTAGCCTAGTGAAGGGATCCACATGTTGTATCGAATGATTGTGATTCAACAAGATTCAAATCAATGGCACCTACACATGATGGATACATTCTAAACCCTGGTTCATTTTTCTTTATTTCAATATATAGCCGCACCCCATATCATTTTTATTGGAGAGGAGTTTTCTTCTACAACGTATCGTATCAATAAATTTTTATCCACCTCCAACTCGGCTGCAATGGCAGCTTTGAGGTTAACAAAAGAAACATTGCAACCTACAAAAATTCCATCACTCATGTAACGCTTGTACTCAACATCGTTCTCCCATATACTAGAATGTCATAGCAATATTGAGATGTTCATGTCTATCCAACTTCAACAATATGAATATTGCTCATCCTTTTTTTAAGAAGTTTTTTCAACACAAAATTTTGAAACCTTCATTACACCATTCTTGCAAGCATAAAAGAAGTGTTTAGCCAATCGAGGAAAGCTTAAATCGTAATTGATTAAATTTTGTACTAACCTACAAGTTTTCCTTTTTTTCCGCCGCTAGCATTAATGCACCTATTTTCTCGAAATGTATCACTACCTTTTCTTTCGTATCGTCAAAGCACCAAAAATGAGAGAATTTTGGTAAATATGAAACAGGTTGGCACTACTTGAAATTAATGCTAAAAAGTATGACATTTCTATAATTTGCCCAAATAATATTCCCTCAATTTATTTTAGAAGACAGATGACATTTACACTTGAGTTTTAATATACTAGTATTTATTCTAGTCTAGTTAAAAGATACTAATACTGTACATATACGATTCATCATTATTTTATTTTACATGGTAGAAAAATTATGTGGGATAGAATAAAATATGCCACATACACATACTGAAGTGCTGTCGATGCTCGAATAAGAGTAAAATTGATCGGACATTAATTATCATCTGAAGATAAAATAGATAGATATATACCTCCACCAAGAAAAAAAAGTTATTAAGATATGTATCCACGATTTGGATCCCTTTTTCTGAAAAAAAAAATACAATGTGGATTTTTTAAGTGTTGAGATTAAAGCATATTAATTCTCTTTTCATCGCCTGGTTTTTGTTGGATTTTTCAATTAATTTGGTTTTTGTCGGCTTTTTTCTTAATATAAATATATGAAAATTCAAACTAGAAACTAAAGGCAAATAATTTGATTATTATAAAGACAAAACACCTAGATTGAAAACCAAGAGTGCAAAATTACTAATATGTATCGTAAATTTTTAACAAATGCAGGGGGGGGAGGGGGGGGGAGGGGGGTTATTAATCATCCATAATGAAAATACAAACCACACTGGTTAGCCCCCAGTAGACTCCAAACAAAATAACAAAGCAACACAATCACTATATGACTTGAAGCAGACTGGTTTTGGTCTACTAGCCCATCTAATACACTCTTCTAACAGAGCACTTTAGAAATGATCTTATACATGCTATGCGTCTCATGTCTGGTAGTTTTTTTCTTTTGCGCTCATTGACAGTTTGTGCCATACCTGTAACATGAGACCCCTGGACCTTACACTTCCATGCGAATACAACAGGAAGAAAGTTAAATTGAGAAAAAAAAATCCCTTATCTCTGTTTTGAGGCAGAGTAAAATTTACTGATTAGATTCATCGAATAATAATAATAAAAAAGACACATCATGCAAAATCAAGATAAACTTTATACTAAAGGGTTCTGATAAGGCTAAATGTATACATAACAGAAAAGCACACAGATTGTGCAAAAGTTACATTCCAAAAGGTAAACCAAAAGAACAAGTGTACCCCTGAGGCCATGACTATCTATGTAGCACTTCCATGATTCCAGCAGGGATTACTAAGAATGTCTCTGTTAGAAACGTAGCAGTACAGCTTCAGAAGTTGGGAAAAATAATGACCTGCATTTACGCCAGATTAACAACTTATAAACTAATATCTCGTTTTTCTGCCAGTCAGATAGCATCCTCGACAGAAAATCTCAATGCCCTTGAGCCAATGATTGCGAGGGCAAAGAGATATATCATCAAATGACATTCTGGATAAAATACCAGATGATTAGATCAGAAAATGAATAAAATTTCCTTCCATTTTGAGGGTCCCGGCCAGCCAGCCAACCTCCTCAACTTTGTACTCATTTTCTCCTCTTTCCCTGGCAAAAAGGAACAAATGATGGTTATGCACAAATCTGGAACTCATAAGTCATAAACAGTACTATAACTAGAAGAAGAATAAATTAAAAGAAATACTTACTGAGCTGACATAGTCATCCATTGACAATTGCTTCCGCTTCTTCAGAGCAGAAGGGCTTTCAGCTGCCTGTCTTGCCAAAGTGCGTTTTGATGGGGTCGTGTTCTGTCAAAATAAAAAAATTTAGAACTAATCTCATTTCCCTGCAAAAACTGAGTCAAGAGGTTGCTATTTAACCTTTGCAAGCTTCTTTTCTTTGCGTGCCTGCCTCTCCCTCTCATCATATTCTTGATTTTCCCTCTCAATCAACCGAATAAGGGCATCACATCTTCTGGCAAGTTCTTGAGTGGTACGAGACTTCACAAACCAATCAAACCGGAACAAGGTTGATGTGCGAAATGCAGCCTTCAGCTCATCCCAGTTTCCATAGCCAAGCTTGTGAACCATACATATCTAATAAAATAACCACGATAATCATTTTACCTGATAATGGATTAAATCCTAAAAGCTCAACCTTGAATTTAGTTCACTCACCATGAAACGATCACACTCCTCGTTATATAGCTTTCCTTTGTTCTGACCATACTGGATCTTCAATTCCAACCATGGATTCTTGTATCGATCCAGCTTCTTACCAATTGCTTTCATAATCTCATCTCTCCGTGAAATTCTAGCCTCTCCTCTTTCAATGTTCTTAATAATCCTATCATAATCTGCAAGTTTTATATCCATTAAACTAAATTACAGTTCTCCAAATGCTACACGCTCAACATTATGCAAATATTAAACAGTAAATAATTATAATTATAATTATTTGTAAAACCCTAAAGTTGCATGCATCCCAATCATCAAGAACTTTTTAGTAAATTTTCCAATCCTAGTTCTGCATCATCAATTAGCAGGGCATATTTATAAAAGCCTTCTCTCTCAAAACTAAGATATTACAAACAAACTGTTTAATACACTCGCATCTCAAACTACAGCTCTGTACTCTTAATTGTCCTAAATGGTGTTAACTTTCTTGAAATGAAAAGTAAATATTAACTTTCTTAAAATGAAAAGTAAATACTAAATAAAATGATACTAGAACATAACAGTTGCAGGGGACCAACTACTCTATGCAAATCAAGCTATCCTATTAAATTCCTTTCAAATAGTGTTTGGATTGGTCAACTTCTTCAGAAATCAAAATCAAGTTTTGGATTTTGGAAACCGATTAACAAAACGAACATGTTTTGAAGGAACCCTTTTCTTCCCCAATTGCTACAAACTGATCAACATAATCACTTCAACCCCTCCTAAAAAGTTTCATCTAGTTTTCCCACTTTTCCATTATGACCAAAATACTTCTCTTCCGTTCGTTCATCTTCTGCTATGTTTCAAGGTGTATTATAGCATTTACGTTTTTGCTAGATCTAGTTTTTATATTAGCACCAAGGGTGTGGCCCAATGAAATATATAGAAGGAGAACCATGAAATCACAGTTCAAGACTCATCGCCAGCAAAAATACACCAAGTGATTTCTTTACATCTGCTAAAGCCTCAAAGTTACCCGGTAGTTGTGTTGGTGGGAAGTAGCAAGTACCCGGTCGAATAGTCAGGATGTGTGCAAGTAGGTCTGGATATCAATTTCACACACACAAAAAAAAAAAAAAAAAAAACTGGTTTTCATATTGCCATGGTACAATGCATTGTTAGTCTAAATGCAAACAATTCTAATGAATTGATGCAATATTCACAGTGGAGATCGGATTAATTATGTGGCGACCAGTGCTAGTTATATAATATAATATGTTGCATTGTTAGCTTTCTACTTGGCAAAAGTTTCCAATCCAAACTTCATTCTGTTTCCAAGGGAAACTTGCAATCACACATCAATCTTTCAAAAAAAGATTCTTAAAGCTCCATCAGGAAACTCTTCTGAAATATTAAATCAGAAAATGTTCAAATGCCATTACAGAACAACCCCCCCCCCCCCCCCCCCCCAAACCAAAAAAAAAAATGTTCCAAATACTTGCAACACTATTCATTATCCAATCTTAACAAATATGTCCTGTAATACGTGGACATTCAAATAAAGAACGGTATAGCCAATAGTTGTTCCTTTAATCATAAATTAACCCACTGACACTTACCATTTAGTTCTTTGTATCTTTCTTTGAAAACCTGTGCATATCTTTCAACCTCCTCCTCTGTTTTCCCTTCCATTTCAGCAGCAATACTTTTTAAGTCATTGCGACCATACTTCTCACAAGCCCGGATAAAAGTATTGAAGTCTCTTCTACTCCACATTGAAAATCCCTAGATATCAAACTTGTCAATCTCCTACTGTAATAAAGGTAATTACAACCCCAAGATTAAGTTAGCAGATACACTTACCTCTTCCAGCAGTTGCTCCTTCTCTTCCTGCTCTTCAGCTGTTAAAGGCTCTCCTGCATCTATATACATAAACAATTTTGAGGACATTCATAAGAAGCAGACCCCAATTATTTCCCATATTGAAATGAAAATTAAAAAATTTCAACTGTTTAAAATGGTAAAAATACCTTCAGATTCTTCCACCTCTATAGTGTCTTTAACCTGATTCTTCTGGTGTGTCTGCTGGAATAACAACTTCATAAGCCAACCAGAAAAACACGCAAAAGTAGCAAGTGGAAAATATAGAAATCCAACTCTTAACCAACCATTAGATAGCGCACTTCCTTCTCATACAACTCACTCAGTCTCTGTGTATTGAAGAACTGAAAGTCGTGCCTACGAATGGCAAGGATAACCAGAACATCGGTTAGGAAAAAAGTACTAAGGTTCCAAGAGATATATGGTCATAGAACCTTCATTTTGAAATGCTAATATATATGGCCCAACAGAATCAAGAGAGAACAAAATTAGTACACAAAATAGAAAAATGTGCAAAAAGAAACTTACAACTGTGGCATCCGAGGAATTCGAGGTTCTTTAGGTCTTGCAGGGCCACTTTGACGCATGGTTTGCTTGAAGTATTCAGACTCCGAATAACTAACCGCAAAGAAGAGTCAGGTTTCACTGATGATAAATTAAGTTTCAGTACAAAAAAAGTAAAATCAGCACCACAAAAGACATACTTGCGCTTCCTTTCTCTTTTTGGAGGTTCAACCCAATTGTCGCTGACAATCTTCTTGAAATCCACCTTGTTTTCATCCTTTATTGACACAATGCAAAGGCCGAAAGGCAAGTTAAACACACAGGAAAAGTAGCTACCGAGTAAGGAGTCACCAGAAAACTGAACAAGCAAGCAATGTTACCTTCTCATCATCAAAGTCGTACAATTCGGCAGCTGGATAAAGTCGAGAATAGTTAAAGCAGTACATGAGTTACAAGAGTCGAACAGAAATAATCAGGAAATAAAGTGCATACTGTCATCCATCTTAAACTTGATAGCATCTTCTGTGAACTTCTTCATCTTGGCATCAAGTTCAGCGGTTGCCTCTTCTCCTTTAGCTATTATTCTATCTATATCCTCATCTGTAATGGTGCTATCTTTAGCACTGAAAACCATTTCAGCACCAAACCGCACCATTTGCAGCAGCTCATCCTTGTTAACAGCTGTTTTATGCATCACATGATAGTCAGTCATCTCATATGCTTCTCAAAAGTTATCAAGAGAAGGAAATTGTATGCAAAAAAAACCTCACATTTTTGCTCAGCTAGCCGCCCCTGCTGGATAACCAATGCATCAAGTGCAAGTTTTTTGTAAGCCCTTTCAATCACCTTTTCCTCAATGGTATACTGCATGAATAATTGAAAAGCATGTTTCACCGCACCACCAGATGATCCCAAAGCAGCAGCATCTTTTCAGTGAATGAACACATTAGGGAAAGAAATCGAACCTCAGTGCAGAAGCGGAACACTTGAACTTCCTTCTTCTGACCAATCCTATGGGCCCGGTCCTGAGCCTGCAAATCAACCTGTGGATTCCTGCAATTTCATTAATGCAAAGACAAGAGATTAAGATATCATCCTGTTTCCCGGGTTTTACGAATCTACAATGTTAAAGATCCTCACCAGTCACTATCATAAAGAATAACAATATCTGCTGTAGCGAGATTGATACCAAGACCACCAGCTCTGGTAGACAATAAGAAGGCAAATTTTTCACTCCCTGGTTTGTTAAAAGCCTCAATAGAAGCATCACGATCCTCGCCACCAGTATTACCATCAATCCGGCAATACTGGTGACCTCGGAACAACAAGTAGTCCTCAAGTATGTCCAATAGCCTTGTCATCTGAATAAGGAAATCAAAATAAAGGGTTAAATCTGAAAGCTGAAGATCCAGAAACCTGTTGAAACTTCAGATAGGCACAAGAAAATGAATACAATTAGAGGGTGAAACCTGTGAAAATATTAAAACCCTTGAGCCACGTTCCTTCAGTTTGGGAAGCAACTTGTCTAGAAGAACCATTTTTCCTGCATCAAGTTACATGAATTATAAGGCATGTAAAAGCTTCTGCAGCAAATGGAAATTAGACATACCAACAACCCAGATGCATTCACAGATATGAAATATTACCAGCATTTTCTACAAGATGCTCTCCTGTTGTATATGGAGGTCCTGGCTCAGCACCTTGGAAAAGATACGGATGGTTGCAGCACTTTCGTAGCTGCATTGCTATATTGAGAAGACGCTTGCGCTCCCCACCAGAATTGACAACCTCAAGATCTTTCTGCAGCAGAGCCTTGTAGTACTGCTTCTGCATCTGGGACATACCGACCTTAAGAATTGTTTCTTTTTTGGGAGGCAGACCTTTCTCCACATCAGACTTCAGCCTCCTAAGAAGAAATGGACGTAGGACCTGAACCAAGCAACCAAAGTTGAAAACTCAGTTTATGTTTACAAGGATTCTCTCTCAAAGTTCAAAGCCAGTGAACGCTGAAACAATAAAGGAAGAAGAGAGATCGTAGAGTAACTATTGTTCTATTTTCATCCTTTCAACCATAACCTTTAAACTAGTATTAAAGAAACGACCTTATGAAGCTGTTGGACCACCTCCTGCTGGTCATTCTCACCCGAAATCTGGAACCACTCATCAAAGGTCTCAGCTGAGCTAAAGATCTCAGGCAGCAGAAAGTTCAGTAGTGCCCAGAGTTCATGAAGATTATTCTGTGTGATGTCATAGAATTCAAACATCATAAGACTGAAAGTGCAAATATAGAAATGCAAAGCAAGGAGTATCAAAATAAAAAGTTCATTGACATTGCAGCAAAGGTGCAAAAACTGGATCAGAAAGTAATTTTTAAAAGTAGGATTAAAGCTTGACTAGCACAAAATTAAAAGACATAAGCACTAGTAAGGTCATTCATCAACCTTAGTTGGAAAATAGTTCAAGTATTCTTTGGTAGGAGCAGTATTTGAAATCTGAAAGGTTCGGAGTAGCATTATATCATACAAGTTCAAAAATCTTAGATGAGTAATTTTTCTTTGGGGAAATTGGAGTAAATAATACAAAAATAACAAGTCAAGTATATCCAGAATTGCAGCCTACATACAAGAAAATAACAAATAAGCATTACCTGAAGCGGTGTCCCTGTGATGAGTAATCTATAATTAGTGTTGTAGAGCCTCATTGTTTTTGAAAGAAGAGAATTTTCATTCTTGATCCTATGTGCCTCATCAATTATGATGTAACGCCAATTAAAGCGTCGTAAAGCAGATTTCTCTTTGATAACCATCTCAAAGCTTGTGACACACACATCAAACTTCCCAGCAACAAGTAGTTCCTCACGTATATATCTCTGAAATATAAAACAACAGAATGGTTTGAACAAGCATTACAATGTGCAAAAGAGGAAAACAAAAGAGCCGATATAAGTTGTTGCTTACCCTTTCATCAGGATTACCAAGGAACTTAACAGCACGTAAAACAGGACAGAAACGTTTGATTTCATTCATCCAATTGCCAAGCGTGGATTTTGGAGCAACAACCATGTGAGGACCAGTTATTCCTCTAAACTCGTGTAGGTAGCCCAACAAGGAGATGGTTTGCAACGTCTTACCAAGACCCTATGCAATATTAAGAGGATTAAATGATAGTGCCTCTCCTTAAATAATTGCAAAATGTAGGGAGAATGGAGCATCTCAATACAATTGCTCATGACCATACTAACCATTTCATCAGCAAGTATTCCATTAATTCCATTCTCATAAAGTCGAATCAACCAGTTTAAACCAGCAAGTTGATAATCCCTCATCTTCCCTTGAATACCTGACAAAGTATTTATAATGTGATATTTGGATGCTTCAAGAAGAATTAAAAATGAAGAGCAGTATCAGAGAAGGTTAGAAGCCAGTGTTCCAAACTTCAACTGTCCAATACGATGTTATTTTCTGAAATTTCAAAGCTTTGAGCAGGGCTAACATGCTTCATATAAAATAAGTCTAGGAGAATTCAACAAGTGCAACCTCCTTAGCTTGGTTTTCTTTAATTCACAGTTTCCAATAATGATGCTCAATAATCAAAGGTGATTAATAGATATTGAAAAATCTCCACCCCTCTAACCTCAGTTATTTCTTTAGCCACCTTATATAAATAAAATGATAACAAAAATCACCTGATTCTCTGCAGTTATCAATCACTTGCTCACATGTTTGACTAACAGTATCACTTGTAATGACAACTTGACTGAAGAACCTTGCACAGCTTAAATTATACACCTCACAAGATTATTGTATAAGTAACTTCTTTTTAAGTAAGATCGTGTATCTAATCTCAGCCTTTTTAGGATGGACCTCCCAGTTTAGTAACAAGTTCACAATACATGGTTTAGTAACATCATATTACAAATACTCTTGCATCAAAATATATCTTACAGGAAGGTTGTGCCATTAGTCGTGTATTCCCAGAAAGTTCATCTTCTTCATCTTTGAGATACTCTTCATCTTCTTCCTCTTCAGTTACCTTTGATGCATGACGACCCCTAAAGAAAGAAACGGTCATCAAATTGGCCCATAACGAATCTATAAACTGAAGTATCTCCAGTAAGTGGTAAAACATTTCTCCCTTATATGACACAACATAAAGCATACTGTGTGAAGCACGTCACTCAAATAATCATCTGAAATAAAATGGTACCATCCAACTTTAAAACCAAGTTGTATATGACTGTCACTTCAGGGCTTCAGCATATAATTTTTATCTTTTTATGATTAAGAAGAGCTTTTTATTCGATATTCACATTACAATGCCAGGAACTGTAGAAAGCGCAGAAAAAAGTTACTATGCCTCTTTTTTAGATGACAAGTCAATAAAGTCCATCAATGAGTCAGCATTATTTATATTGAGAAAGGGAAGCAAGCAAAAAAACAAGCAAACAAAATGAAAGTCCTTGCCAAGTTACATAAATAGCAATGTTTGTGTTGATGTTGTGTTGCAAACACTTGCACATAAACTTCCATTAATAGGCAAAGAAGATGTCACTCTATTGTAAGGAAGAATCATATAGACAAACCTAGAACACTTAATATTTTTTTTCTTGTTGCTTTAACCATCACTCACTCCATGCACCTCAACATAAACTATAGAATAACAAAGAAATTCCAGCTGATTAACCAAAATGCATTGCTCAAAGTATTTAAGCTCTTTTAGTATCTGAATGAAGCTACTCATACCTTCCTTTTGTCTTCTTTGGAGCAGTGGACTGTTCGCCTTTGGCAAAATGTGCAAATAACTCAGTTTGCTGCAAGAGATACTTCAATCGCCCCTGTCCCTTGCCATTCTGCCACAGATACATCAGCATTGAGTACACCCTTTATGAACAATTAAAACGAAATAGAAGGGACACCAACAAGTATTCTCACTGAGATACCATGTCAGCCTCAATGGCAGCATTCTGTGAATCCAACATTTCTTGTATTTTCTGTTTCTTGATCCTCTGCATCTTTTTCAACCTGGCCTTTTCGCGCTTTGCAATTTCATTGGCAGCCTCTTCCTACGGGTAGTATAGCAGAACTGGTGAGTTACAAAATAAATGTCTTAAAACTTGCCAAAACATGAATGCTGCTAGAAAAAACAAGCGTAGTTGTGGTTAGCTGAGGAATTCAACACGGAAACTTCTCAGTGCTTCACTATAATATGCCAGAAAAAAATGACTTAAACAATATACAGGGGCTCCCATTTCAATGATGAAATCCATATTAACTTCAGTTCCGCTGATTTCAAAAGCTCCCCCGTGGGAGCACACTTGAAAACACAATTTCGGGTCTAAATGACAAAAAGAACTTTAGCATGGCCAACTCGGCCACTTCTCAGCAAAATGAGACATGTTATTGGGCATTAATTCGGCAGAACCACAAAAACCAGTGAAAAGTAACCCTAATATCAGAATCAGCATAACAACACGTGAGATCAGCCCCGTTACAGTGTGGAAGAACAAATTACTAATCAAAACGGACGGATACATCAATTAACCAACCTCATTATCGTCATCTTCTTGGTCCGCGACATCGGTAGGAGCATCATCATCTTCCTCTTCATCGGAGTCCTCAGCGGCCCTGGCGACGGCCTCGAGTTCCTCCTCGTCTTCCTCTTCATTGACCTGATCTTGGACTTGTTCCTCCTCGGAACTATCCGACAGAGACTCCCCCGACGATGATCTCTCTCTGGACAGTTTCCCCATGGCGCAGATGCTAGGGTTTGTCAAGTAAATGGAACTCGCCGAGTAACAAGCGAGTTGTTAGGTTTGGAATATATACTTTGCTTGCTAAAATAACCAAATTAGGTGATTTTGATGTGTATATATATAGAATGGATGAGAGTTCCCGCCAGTGGTGGCTGATCTGCAGTTTGGCGCCTTTTGGTATTGGGTGGAGTCTCGTAGGTTTCGGGAGATCTCCACAAACACGATTATTTGGAGGTTCAGCTTTATATTTAGCGTTACACAAACGGAGAAATTATGCTGATTCTTTCATGAGTTTTGTGGATGAAGATTTCCTCCGCCTATAAATTTTGAAATTAAGAAAAATAATTCTTTTATTAAATGTGTTTAATATATGTACTTTATTTATTTTTTGGATAAGAAATAAAATTCTTTTAAAATATGATATGAGCTTGGAAAATTAAAATATTTGAAAATTTCATGGCCAAATAGAATTTTATCAAATTTTATGGATATAGAAACAAAAAATATTGGAGGAAGACATGTGCAATTAAAATTCTGCTAAAAACAATTGATATTTTCCTTGAAGGACATCAGATAAAATCCAAACAATTGATGTTGAATCGTAAAATTGTGATAAATGAAATTTTACATAATATGTTGAAGTTTGTAAATTTATACAAATCAAAATTTAGTATATGTCATTAAAATTTACCAACTTAAATTTTGTAAAAAAAAATTCTATTACAATTTTATAGCAAAACTCAGAGATATAAATATAAAAAAATTGAAACCACATAACACAATCATAGGAATACATTATATACGTTTTTTTATGATTTATTGTGTAAAAATATCTAATATATATAAGTATTAAAAAGGAATGTTAAAAGGAATTGATACAAATAAATATTAGAGACCACGTCAATATGATATTTCAAACTATAAGAAAAATTTAGCATTACAAAATAATAAATCCAAAGGGTATCTCTAAAATTATCTTATAACTTGTTTTGGATAGTGTTTTGTCATGGTTTCATAATATATGGCATGGTATGATATGATGTGCTATTGCATAGTACAATATTGTACAAAGTTTGGATAGACTGTATGAATTGTTACTGTTTAATAATAATTTGTTATTTGATTTGACTGTATATTATTGTATCGTAACTTATAAATTTTCGAAAATATCACTAATTATCATAAACATTAAATTTATCAATAAACTCAATAAAACTTTTTTAAAAAATAAATTCATAAAATCAAGCAGGGGAATATACGAGCTAATATATATCTAATCCATACAAATAACACAAGAAAATAAAAAAGTAAGAACTTTGAAATAAACGAACCTAGAGAAAAGCCTAAAACGTGAAAGAAAAGACGGGAGACAAAAAAAATTTCAAAAGTTGATGCGGAGGACAATAAGAAATACAAAAAGTAGTTATTATATATTATAGTAAAGTTTAATAAAGAATAAATAATAAATTAGAATTAATTAAATTTAATTAAGAGTATAATTTAAAAAAATAGAGAATCATGGATATCACAACCAAATTGACGATTTCAAAAAATAAAAATTTTGATAATTACAAAATTATGAAATCGAATCACATAATATTATATAATTAATAAAAAAATCAAAACAAACATGTTCACTTGCTGACGAGACCATGTAAACCACCATCCACACAATACAATAAACGGCAAACGTTAACGTCCAGCAAACATTCTCGCATCACGGCGTTTCCCCAAGGTGAGGGGGAAATCTTTTTCTTTTCGTCTTCAATTATTCATATAAAATAGGAAGGAAATCCAGGAATGCACGAAAAGCATCTATCGCCTACTGTACGAAATAATTGTGTTTGTCGAGGCTCGAAATAGTTGACCCTTCTTCATCGTTCCTTCGTTCCCCGCTGCAATCTACTCCCGAATTTTGCTCACTACAGGTTATGGATGGAAGAATTTTGTTGAAGAGGATTCTATTCATGTGCTTGATTGCCTGTTCAAGCGCTAGAGGTAATTCTAACTGCTATATAGTACTGCTTGTCTTGATTTGCAACAATTTATGGGTGCAGGATATTTATCGGACTGTATAGCACTATGTATAATTGGAATACATCCAAAAAATAACAAGTGAAATTTAAGTTTCTGGCTTTAGTCAAGTGGAACAGCTGCTATAAATACAATCTCACAAATGGGTCTGGAGAGGTAGTACAGACACACAAGATACCAATATAATCTCACAAATGGGTCTGACGAGGATAGTACGGACACACGCTTTACACATTCCTTGGGAGGTAGATAGATTGTTTTTCATAGACCTAAACTCAAGTTAAAGGACAACAAAGAAAAAGCTAAGACCAAATGCTAAAGAAAGCACGGTAAAGTATACTTAAAAAGGAACAATCACTACAACAAAATAATGTATGATAATCGAAGTGCAAGGAACACTAGAAACTACTACTAGCATCAAATATTTTCTTTCTTACGCCCCTCTTGTTTCTGGATTACATTGATATATAAACTCTAATCAAGACCCTCTCAAACAGTCTCTGTTAACCCCAAAGTTAATAATCACCCTTCTTTGCTCATACATGGACTGCCTAGCCTGGTAATTGAGGTCTACACATTTAAGTAATCCTCAGGCATAAATTAAGGATACTTGAGTTTGTTCTCTTCTTGGCCTTGATAATGCATTTTTTAGTGAGATGATTCTATGTCATGACTGGAAAAGAATGGGCTAGAAAATAGTTTAGGATGCCCAAGGAAGACAAAAATCTAATGAATTTATGACCAAAACTCATATTTTGAGCTGAGATAGCATTTTAAGCATCCATATACGGATATTTCAGCTGAGACACTGGGCAAGCTCAAATACTTTGTACGCTTATTGTTGTATTGAGTTACCTAGATGGACAAGGTAATTCCCGCGATGTGTCAACAGATAAGTAATGGCATCTATGGATACTTTGAACTATGGTTACGGACAAATGGAAATTAAAGCTTCAAGTGAAAGCAACCTATATAAGGTTGTACAGGCATTATTTGCTTTGTTATGTAGTTAGATGTAATTGTTTGTGTGCAGAAATAAATTCCCAACTGATACATTATATTTGCAAACTGATAATTGGCATGGTTGGTTATGAGTTGTGACAACTGATTTATAGGTAGCTACTTACAGTTCAGTTTTCTTGGATGTAGAACTCAAAGTGAAGGATCAAGGGACAATCTACAATCACACTCTTGCCACCATATTGGTGGAATATGCTGCAACGGTCAGTTTTTGTTAACATTTTAAAAGCAAGTAGGGTCAGAAATCTCTTAATTGAAAGGTAACCGCTTAGTTTTCTTGATAAATGGTTGATGTGGCTGGATATCATGATGGCCAAAATTGGACTTTACCGATAAATGATGGACAGAAATCCCAATTTCCAATTCCTTTCTGTGTAATTTTAATTTCTATATTCCTTGAACTCTTCTTACTCGTTTTTGCTGCATTTGATTTACGGTTAATATATTCCATTCTTCACCAGTTCAGGCTGATTTATTAGGGGACCAATTATATCCATACTTGTGACATTCTTGCTGAACTTTTGTCACCTAGAATTAAACAAAAATGACCTCTGTATTTGTAGGTCTATGTATCAGATTTAACAGAACTATTTACTTGGACATGCTCGAGATGTAATGATTTGACGAAGGTATTTTGTTTGGATGGTTGTGCATAAACTGTTAAGGTTGAAGGAGAAGCTATATGTAAATTTCATCCTATGCTTTTCTTATGTGATTAATTTGTCCAAGCCTTCATCCTGTGCAGGGGTTTCAAATTTTAGAGCTCATTGTTGATGTGAAGCGATGTCTACAGGTGAAAATCAAGTAATGCAAAAGCATATAGTGCTGGGCACTAGCTTGGTTCTAATTATTGATATCCATTGCAGGCATTTGTAGGGGTTGCTCCAGATCTTAATGCCATTGTAATTGCTTTCCGAGGCACTCAGGCAACCAGGTTTCATTCTAATCCGAGCCGTGCTCAGCATCCAGGCGGTCCCATGTTTAATTTTACTGTATGGTGAATAAGAAGTCTGACTAGTTTATTGAGATGTATCTCTTAGTAGACATATCAGAGTTGTCATACATAAGTCCAGCTCAAAAAACATAGATCTTTAGCTCTCTTAGGGGTTGTTTGGTAGAGTGTACAAGAATAATACTAATAGAGTGTATTGTATTAGTAATGTTTGCATTAGTAATGCATGTATTAGTTATGTTTGCATTAATTATACATAGAATATTTTTATGCATCGTATGGTTTGATACATTATAAATAGCATCAAAATTTGGAAAAATTTCAACTTATTTTGAAAAAAATTTGGTATTACCCGACTAATACCAAAAAGGTTTATAACTTTTCAAAATTTATCATAAAAAAGATATTTACCCTAGAAAAATGGGGAATCAGCCCAATGAAGGGAAGGGAATACACCCACTCAAACCAAAAATTTGCAGTCAGATGTAATTACTGGGTTTATAGAGAATGCTAACTAGAGGCTTTATAAAGAGCTTTAATAAAGCTTTGTTATATGAGAATGCCAACAAGAAGCTTTTGTGGTTCATAAAAATATGCTCAAATGTCTTTAAACAACACATACCAAGCTTTTCAATTATTCCTTTTTGCAAAATTAAATGAATAATACCCTCTTGCACCTACAATCATCAACCCTACCCTTACTCTTGCTTGTTGGCACTATCACCTTTTAGGGGCAGAGCTAGAATTTAAAATTTATGCATTCTAAATTCTATGATAGCCAGTAACCCGTTGGGGTGGGGCAATGGTTTGGGCTTGAGACTTCCATGTTGGAGGCCTCAAATTCGAAACTCCTTGTCAGTGAAAGCAAAGGATTTGTCTTCTGGGTCGAGCTCGTCATACCGGGCTTGCCTAGTGCGGTTACCTGTCCTGTGTGGTTTGCGTGCTATTGCATAGGAGGGGGGTTTACCCTGTGCGCACTCAAAGGTAGCGGTTGCGGGTTCCCTTTGTCATTAAAAAAAAAAATTCTATGATAGACAATAGGTGTTACTGTCAGTACCTGGGTTTTAAATTTTATTTTTGTTCATATTTAGGGTGTGTTTGGTGTGGAAAAAAAAAACATTTTCTTGGAAAACATAGACTTCTTACTTATTTTCTAGCATTTTATAAGTATATAAAAAAATGTCATCTCAAATATATATTTGTATGTATTTAGCAAACTATCATGGGGTAGGGGTGGGGTTTCAAGGGTGGCACAGAGTAGGATAGTCAAGAGGTAGGGTTTGGTTGGTGTTTGGGGGGGGGGGGGGGGGTAGGGAAGAGATGATAAACATTGAATGTCACTTATAGAGCTTGTTTTCATTGGTTTTATGGATCTTATTTTCCTAAGGAAAATGTTTTCCAAAGCGTTTGACCAACCAACATGAGAAAATTAAAAAATATTTTCCTCCCTGCCAAACAGACCCTTTCTAAATTTCTGAATACAAGTACATAGTTTGGATTAAAGTTACTAGGTTCGGCTGAATCTGTACACTTGCTTCTAGCTTCACCCTTAGCCTTCTCCTTCCCAATCAAACCCAACCAAAGTAAAAGGGCACCATAAAAGGGATTTTGTTTTTTTTGGGCTAGACATTTAAAATTAAAACTTTGGATGATTGGTAAAAGAGGGCTTGTCATTGTTCAAGGTAGAGGAGGTCCATTTGGGTTTTCAAGTAGGCAGGAAGTCCAAGTAATTCAGCTTTTTTTCTTTAATGGAGGAAAATATTGTGAAGGTGGAGAGACGGGGAAGTTGACTAGACCTTTTATGTCTAGTAGCCTATTTGGCCAAGCTTCTGGGAAAGTGAAAGTGTACTTTTTTGGAGGGCAAGTGCTTATTTTAGAGAGTTGAGATGCTTGGCAAGTATTTTGAGTAGTAGTAAATGTTGTTTTTCATAGATGAAAAAGCAGCTTTTACCAAGAAGGATTTTCGGAACCTTGGGCAAGCAGAATTGGTTCTCCAACATAGCCAAAAGTGCTTTTCAAATTAATTAGCCAAATACAAACTGCAACTCTTCAAACGTACTTATTCGAGAAAACACTTATGACAAAAGCACTTTTCAGAATAAGCAGATTTTGGAAGCTTGGCTAGAGAGGCTATAAGTTGTGAAATGTAACTCAAGAGATTCTTTTTGATCTTGCCATGTGATCATGCTTAAAACCCACTAAGCACTGGCCGATCTGTTCATTTAAAGTTGTACGTATCTCCAACATATTGATTACTAAGTTCATTTGTATTTTTGACACAGCATACAGAATTGGATTGAAGATCTATACTGGAAGCAGCTTGATATAGAATATCCTGGAACAGAAGACGCAATGGTGCACAATATTTTAATCTTTTCTGCTTCTGATGTGTATTTATCATCTTTTCTGCAGGAAAATTAAAGTCAGTTTTGCCTCTTACAGGTGCATCATGGATTTTATTCTGCTTACCACAACACAACATTACGCCCTGGAGTGCTGAATGCTGTTGAAAGAGCAAAAGAGCTGTATGGAAACATTCCCATTATGGTGACAGGACATTCAATGGGAGGGGCCATGGCTGCTTTTTGTGGATTGGATCTCACAGTATGTTTTAAACTTGCTGCTATTTTTATGACTTTTTATCATCTATATATTTTCACTTGCTTTTCCAATTAGATAGTTCAGATTATAGAATAACCCTGTGAACACTATTGCATTTGCATTCCCTGGACGAATAGTTACCTGTTTCAACTTCCCACTTTGCTTCATGAATTTATGATTTGACATGATGCTTTTTATCGCTCATTTACGAAGGTTTTTTATTGATCAGTTGTAAATGTTCATATTTGTGATTAGAAAAGGTGGAACTGTACACACACACATATACCCCAAAAGAAAAAAATGAGCTAGTGTTTCTATTGACTTATTTTATGTATGCCTATTCCAGGTAAATTATGGCTTGCGGAATGTTTCAGTTATGACATTTGGACAACCTCGAATCGGGAATACTGCTTTTGCATCCTACTATAGCAAATGGGTGCCGAATACAATTCGGGTCACACATGAACATGATATGGTCCCTCATCTGCCTCCATACTATCACTATTTCCCTCAAAAAACTTATCATCATTTTCCTAGGGAGGTAACTGTTCTACAAGCATTACTCAAATATTTTGTGCCTAATTTAAGCTGTTTGAAATCTAGCTGTCAATTCAGTACTTGGAGAAATTATAAGGAATGAAATAGCAACCTTCTGTGTAGTGAATATATTGAGTACAGTGATTTAGCTATCCATAAGATGCAAATGTGTTTATTTAAGAAACAGTGTAACAAATGGAAGAGTGTTGACTTCTACTTGAACCCGTACTATCTGTTGAAAGATTATTATATATTTTTATACTCCGTCGTATGTTGCTCGTAATCCCATTTTCTGCTTGAATAAATTGGAAGTATGTTGTCATTTATTATTTAAGTTTCATCAATTGAATGGCTGTTGTCATAAGTTAATCCTTGGTTTTATTCTTGTAATTGAAATCTCTGATATTGCAGGTGTGGCTCCATAACCTAGGCTTTGGACTTCTTTCTTATACAGTTGAAAAGGTCTGTGATAATTCTGGGGAAGATCCATCTTGTAGCAGGTAACTTCTCTCTGTCATGGTCTAATCTGTAATCAATTTACAAGAGATCTGCAAACTGGTGTATATTAAACGTAGTTCATGCTTGTCAGATAAAAGATAGAGAAGAAATCATTGTAGTAAATTGGTATTAGTAAAGGCCGCAATGCATCATTGCCACTATGTGGCTTCCTCGTTCTTCAGTCAAGGAGATTCGGTTCATTCCACAAAATTGTGAAGAATAAAAGTATAAAATTCTGTGAAGCACAAAACACAAAAGTTGACCCAGAATGAAGAAAACGGGGCATAAAGGATAAAAATGAAAACAAAATAATACAAGAGTTGATACTTTGCCCGACTAAATTACGAAAAAAGACTGAAGGTTGTAGTTTCTCTTTTGAACAACTACATGCGTAAGAGCTTACTTGGTGTTTCTAAGTACAACTGTTTACGCCTCACAGTCTAATTATTCACAGCAATCGTTTAAGCAGATGAAAGAAAAAACGCATATCAGTGGATCCAATGGCTATTGATTTTTGCAGTTGCAGATAAACAAACCAACTTTTCGTCATTAATCTTTGGAGGCGAATTACATATTGATATCCACAATAAAAGAATTAGTGTGAATCCCTTTCTTTTGATATCCCCAACCTTAATGAATTTTGGAAGTCAACTCATTTCATGGGCTTGGTAGAATGAAAAACTATGAAGAAGAATTGATATGGATTAAGGAAAGGCCTGCTGACTGCTGTATTCGTGTACAAGCTAAAGTTTTTTGAAAAATGCATATCTTTGGTCGCGTTCATTGTCAAATAGATTTTTCTTTTGTATACCTTACTTACCTCAACGTAGCAAAGCATAACCAAAAAAGGTAGTCTTGGTTTAAGGGCTACTTCTAGAAAGAAATTACCTCATTCCTATTTTGTTTGACCTAATTGCTATATATCTGGTAGATGACATTCTGCTTTTAACATGATCTTTTTAATTACTCTTTATCATTCTTTGATTCAATTGTTGGTGTTTGTCTTGTTTGTAAATCTATTACCTTGATAATTCGAATATATTACACCAATCTCCAATGATAAAACTGAAAAATTAATCAAGTCAACCCATTTGAACTGAAGTTTGGTCATACAAATCCTGAAATTAGTTAGGAGATGGTAGATCAAAAGGATTCTTAGAGAAAAGTGAACTGATTGTCAGTTCAGTTCCTTCTTGCCGAAGGAATTATGATATCAATATTGATTTTGAATGTCTCATAGCCAGATTATAGAATCCTATGTGAAACATGTCCAGTTACCGAGGAGAGGCCTTCCTGGCCCCGTCCCTTTTCTGATTGTCCTTTGTGTTGTGGAGTAATCGTTGAAATTTGCTAGAGCTGTTGACCTGTTTGCTAATTTTCTAAAGATACTTCAGGTCAGTAGCTGGTACAAGTATTATGGATCATCTGATGTATTATGGTGTAAGATTAGGCGGTGTGGATCCAGGATTCTGCAAAATTGTGATGGATGGTGATCTTGCTGCTTATGGCACAGTTGATGTTGATGGAAATGTCATTCTATCCAGAGATATTCCTGCTTCTGTTTTGAGGATGAATGTCGAATCTAATGAGGGTGGGCGATCGGTATAGAGGTTTCCTAGGATTATTTTCTTGGCTTTGGGGAGATGGTTAATATAGGTCCCTGTTGAGGCTTGAATTTGAGCTGTATCCCAGTCAATTGTGCAGTTTGGTCATACACGGGGGAGATCATATATTTTAGTTTATCTTTTAGATGTATATATCATCTATGTAAATAAAATTTGACTATTGTTATTAACTAAATTCAATGAGAATAGTGTGGCTGTTCAACTCTGAAACAGTGACCAAGTGAAAGTATTATCGATACAGTTCAATTAACAAAAGTTAATTAATCAGAAAGCTCGCGCAACTCAACAAACCTCCAGTCAGCTGCTAGAGTTTACTCTGCATATAATACTACTAACAACAATATAAATATAATCACTGCAGTCCCCTAATAGGTGGGATCTGGGAGAGCGGGGAATACACAAATCTTAGATTATCTGAGAGATTATTTACGAGAGACTAAACTGTGCCACGTATAATCTGACAAAAGTTGTCCTTACATGAACTTAAGTGTTGGTTTATCATAAAAATTTAATTGATACAACCTAGCAGACATATCTGTACTAGTAATAAATAAGTTGACAAAAAGAATCACACTTTAATAGGGATTATTACTGAAACCATTTGATTACCGCGCTTCACCTTAATTTGTTAGTCATTAGACGAAGAGTTTATTAGCACAACTAACCTATTAAAGTTTTCACGTGAATAAGGTCTCAAATTGGGATTTTTTTTTTTAATGATCGGGAGCCACAATCGCTATCCTTCAGGTGCATACATGGCAAAACTTTAAATTTTTTTTTTATGATCGGGAACTACGATCGCTATCCTTATGGCAAAATTTTACTATAGTATAGAAAAGGTTAACAACACTAAACAAGTCTCATGTGATGAGCTTGACCGAGAAAGCATGCATGTAATTCGAACTTGCAAACTCCATTTAGGTGATCCCATGCTCAACTAACTCGGACATCATATAGGTTTCAAGTTGAGATTATCCATGCCTCTGCTCCAGTCTAGCCCCTTAGTAGTTGTATATTGTGTTCTCCACCTTTGACAACATAAAATTTAAAATCTATAAACTTGTTTCTTAAAAAAATATATTACATGTTTTTTTTCAATAAAAAAATATATTTATTGAAAAAACATATAGGAACATCGATATCATCCAAGAAAAATATTAGACTGCATCCAAAGGTCGTATAGAATTATGCGTTTAGCTTGTATGTTTTTTATAACTTGATTAAATTACACGTATTCTCATTTTAATTTATATAAAAAAGTAAAATCATTTTTTCAAAAGTAAACAGGGAGTATTTTTACCTGCAGAATGTCAACTGTCAACCAACCACCTTGATGGTCCACGCCGAATAGCTTTGCGTGTGAAAACTGTTTATGTAGATGCCCATAACACCGTTATAACCTTCACTAGGCCCCAATAAAACGGTGCTTATCCCTTTTTCCCTCTCATGCCCCACCACTCAACTATCTATCTTATTCCCTCCCCAATCCCACCCTTATTTATCTCTTAAAATATTCATTTTATAAGTGGGGAGTGAGGATTGAAATGGTAAAGTGTACGCAGATTTTATCATTATCTCATGAAAGTTGACACGTTGTTTTTGAAAGATTATCAATTTAAGTACAACTATTTCACGTATAAAGAAGAAGAGAAAAGCAAAAAAATCAGCAAACGTCATTCGCTCCAACGACTGCTACCAGCAAGTCTAAACTCTTGAAAGTTAGCAATACTCCACTATTTACTAATTTTTTATTCTAATACACGACCGTCACACTCCTCTGAGATCATGTTTTCAATAATCGGTTAAATAAGAGTAGACGAAGCGTAAGATCTGATTTTTAAGAATAATTATTAGAATAAAACATGAACATAGAAATAAATTTATTTTAAAATTTTAATGTAATAAATCCTTTGAAATAATTATTTTTGAAAATTAGATAATTTGAGCAGAGGAGTATTTCCTTATTTCCGCAACTATTATATTATTATATTGCAATATCTCAATAATTAATAAATGGCTGCATTATATAAGATCCCTTGTCCTCTTAACGAGATGTCATTTTCACATTGATTGAATTTTGGTTTTCCAGCCCATTCCCCTTTGTCTCCTCTGCCCTCCTCCCTCGCCTAGTTACCATTTTCTTTGCTACCGAGGGTGCTGGGCTTCCAAAAAAGAAATAAAGATGGAAGGATCCTGCAATGAACGCCTTGATTTTGGCAAAATGGGTTATGGGTACGAAAAAAAAAATGAACGTATATTTGATGTATATTATATATGTATGTTACCCTTCAGATTTAGGATGTATTGTCTGTAATTGTGCCTCTTTAACTGTTTGATTAGTGAACTAAATGTTGAAATGCCCTTATTTAGCTGGTGGGTAAACTTCAATTATATGTTATGTTATGTGGCGTTATCTGATTGGGATTTTAATTGTTCTTTCCTCTAGGTTGTTGTGTAACTTTGTCCTGATTAATTAATTGATTTGTTTGGATATGTGATAGATGTAGGCACTATAGGAGGAGATGCAGGATTAGGGCGCCTTGCTGCAATGAGGTCTTTGATTGTCGACATTGTCACAATGAAGCAACGGTACTTAATTAGAGAATTCCCTTTTATGAAGTACTGTTACTGCTTTATTATCAATCTGATGACAATTTATTATTATTATTATTTTTGCTGTGTTTGTTTCATTAGAGCTTGTCGCGCAATATATTTGATCGGCATGAACTGGATCGACATGATATTAAGCAGGTATTGTTTTGGGGCTTATTTTTCTTCTTCTATATTATGGTTTAGAAATTCTTACCCAAAGTATGTGTTCTTTTGGCATATCAGGTCATTTGCTCAGTTTGTGATACAGAACAGCCAGTACGGGTTCTTTCATTTGGATTTGCTTTTTCTTTTCTTGTTTGGTGATATATGAATCGATTCTCTAATGTCTTTCTCTATTTCAATTTAGGTTGCTCACGTTTGTACAAATTGTGGTGTAAATATGGGAGAATACTTTTGTGAAGTGTGCAAATTCTATGACGATGATGTAATTATCCAATGCTTCTGCTGAATGAGATTCATTCATTTTTCCTGCCTCATATAAGCTCAATGTTCTTTCTTCTCTTGGATCTAGACACTTTTATCCATGCATATCAACACACTTATTTTTATAACTCCACTGTTACAGATAGACAAAGGGCAGTTTCATTGCGATGATTGTGGAATCTGCAGGTTAGTATACATGTTGCATTGGTAGCTTTATCTAGAACACCTTGGTGCTTTTGAAGTCGGCTAATTAGAATGTTTTCGTTTGTGCAGAGTTGGTGGTCGTCAGAACTTTTTTCACTGCAAGAAGTGTGGTGCGCATTACATTTTCCTATTATTATTATTATTATTATTATTTTTGAGGCTCTATGGAAACTGTTCTCTTTTTCTCAAGGTTGTTATATGTTTAATTTTTCATTATTTGCTAAACTTTGAACCGATAGGTGATTCTGTACTGTGGGACTCTATTGGGTCTCTCATCCTTCAAAATATTCTTCTATTCATCCCTATTATTGACTTGCCTTCTATGGGACCGAAGAAAGAATTGCTATCAACTAACATCAATTGGGCAGAATACAATTAAATTCTCCTTGGCTTAGATCGTAATCTTAAATATATACCAGATATGGATGCTTCAGTCCTGTTTCTTGATTACCAAATGTGTTTGTGTATTGCAAGCATGGAACTTCGTTACTACTTTGTCATTTACGTATATGTAAATTATCATAATCAATACGAAGATTTTATTTACACTCTCTATACAAGTTGTAAACGTGATTGTACATGCATGGTTCATCAGTCTTATATACATGCAGTCTTTATTGATGTCTTTTCCTCCCTTTCGAAGTGTGGAATAATGGAGTATTGTTCCAGAATTTCCTAGAGTTCTCATTGTGAAACTCCATTTAAGTGTGCATTGAGTGGTTGAAGCTCCCTGCTTTCTCATGTCTGGTTAATTAGTTGGTTGGCCAATGCAAGCAGAGAAGTTAAATATGGAGAGAAGTTTAAAGCTTGTCACATTTGTTTCTCTTGCTTATAACTGCCAACTGGGCTGGGCTGGTCCACTTCCAAGCTACTTAAATCTGGACCAGACTGGCCCACTTAAGACCAAAGGGGGCTGGGCTTAAGGAGAAAGGTTACAGGTAGCAGTGTGGGAGGGGCTAGCTGGACCAGTTCTGACCTCTAACTAGATTTTTTAAATTTTTATTGCAAACTAGCATTTTACACATTCTATTAAAAAGATAAAGTAGTTCAAAGTTGAACTTGATATATTTTAAAGCTTAAAAAGTTGAAGTTCTTTTAAAAAATAATTCTAATCTCTTTCGTGTTTAACATTTAGAATTAAATTAAAAGTAAAAAGAAAAAGTCAGACTCACTCTATTAAGGGGTTGTGGGGTAGGCTGGTTCTAAAGTTCCCAGAACCCGCCCCAAGTCCTCCATACCCAGCACCTGACAAGCCCCTACCTCAAATCCGCGGTCCTCCTTCCCCTTGGCTCATCCCAGACCGAACCGACCCTGTTGATAGACTACTCTTGCTAAATTAGGAAATTTTCCAAATAAATTCAAGTATTTTACGTTCTTCCTTCTCTTTTTGGTATAAATTCTCTCCACGGTAGACCATTCATATTATGTTGTGGCTTCTTCTATCTCTATCATTTCATTGCCAAAAATGTTGTAGCTTCTTCACCTTATGCTGTTCATTATGTAGGCTCTTGCTATTCAGTTAGTTTACGTAATAACCACTCATGTGTGGAGAACTCTATGCGGCATCATTGTCCCATTTGTTATGAGGTATTGTTTATTAAGTGTTATACCTTCGCTGTGGATCCTGCCACCAATTCTTTTCATTCATGCTGAAATAATTTTTAAATGCAGTATCTCTTTGATTCTCTTAAAGACACAACAGTAATGAAATGTGGGCACACAATGCACACTGAGTGCTTCCATGAGATGATAAAGCATGACAAGTAATTACTTAATTTTATCTATTTATGCTGTTTGTATGGTTCTCACTACATAAAAGGGTAAAAATTATGTTATCTGACTATCATTCTATCTGGAACTCAGATGCTGCTGTCCGATATGTTCCAGATCAATCATAGATTTGTCGAGAATTTGGAGAAGAATGGACGAGGAGGTAGGTTCTTCGAACTGATGCAAATAAAACCCTAGGAGGTTGGTTGAGTCCAATTTCCAAAGGATGCATATTATCATGTAAATGTAAAAAATTTCTATGCTTAACAAACTTGTGTACAGTTGGTTACCTTTTAAGCATGCAAAGAATTGCTGTTATTTCTTGAGGGATCAAACTTGCATAGTACATAGATCATTAGTTTTGCAGTTTTAACTGTACGAGGTTGATCTGTGTCCAATTTCTTGAGGATATAGTCTTATTGTAGAAGTTCTCTGCATATTGAAAAGCTTAGGGAAGGTCAATTACTCTTCCTATGCTTTTTTCAAAACTTTCTGTTACTTCAAAGGGCTGAAACCTCAGAACTGGTTTAACGTTCTTACAAATGTTTGAAAGCACTTCAAAACCTTTTTGGTTTTCTAGTTTCAGTTAACAAAGTTTTGCCTGGAACATAATGTTGTTATTCTACTTGTATCTCCCAAGATGAAGTTATGCTTATGGAAATGACATTTATTTCTATGTAAACTTTTTTCTTGTCATTTTGTCTTACAACATTATTAGTTACTTTAGTTGGTCTCTGTTGAATGGATGTATTCTCTTGTAGTTAAATTCCTATACTTCTCTGCATCCCCACACATACAAAAATAGAAAAAGAGAGAAGCAGTTATCCTCAAAAGGACTTATTTCTGGAGTTCTCAATGACATTATTGGAAAAAGAAGGGTATCTTCGTTTATAATTGAGAGTCAAAGTCTTGAAAATATTACTCCCTCTATCCCATTTTATGCAGCGCCCTTTCATTTTTAGTCTGTCCCAAAAAATAATGTCACCTTGCTATAATTAGAAATAATTTAACTTTAAAAATTCCCTTTTGCCCTTAATAAAATGATTTTATCTAAGGATTTTTTTTTTGGACAGCAAGTTTCAAAAGTCTTCCTTATTTCTTAAACACCGTGCCAAGTCAAACGGTGCCACATAAAATGGGACGAAGGGAGTACTACAACAGTTTTTAAGTGGACTTTGAGCTCCCCCCTAGTTATATGACAAAAGAAGAGGATATCTCATTTCCTGGGTACTAATGCAACTTGAACATATTATAGTGCAATTCAGTATTCTGAATGGATTTGGTTCCCAAAAGATAGCTAGTCTCACCTACTTGAGTGTCTTGTAAAATGTTTGTGGTTGATGACAGTGACATCAATAGCTGCTTGATGGGCCATGTCTTTTCCTTTACTCTCAATCTGCAGTGAACAACTTTTTTGAATATCTAAGTTGACATCCGGTTCTCATTATAGTGCTGCAAATCTGCTTATCAATTATTGTGCTACTTCTAATATTATTATCCTGTGTTGATTATCAATTGTTCTGTTACTTCTGAAATTATTTGTGTTCTTTTTAAGTTAGTTTTTCTTGTTATTGTTATTGTTATTGTTATTGATGATTACTCTTTCAGGGCAATGGCCTTGTTTACTCTGTGAACTGAGCTGAAAACATTTTTTTCTCAAGCTTGGCATGCTGTTTCCATTACATTGCAGTTTCACTTAAAATGAGGATACTGGGAATAGTAAACTTTGAAATTAACTGGACTTACTTTTGCCTAAATTTTATTTTTAACTTGTTCTCAAGAATCTTATACACCCACTTGAACTCATTAGTCATATCCTGCTTCAACTTCAAAATCTTCTGTTTCAGATTGAAGAGACAATCATGCCTGAAGATCTTAGAGACAAGAAGGTACTTGTGCTTTTTTTCTTAACCCAATATTTTTGGTGCTGAACTGTTTAAATGTTCTGCAGTACCTTAAAGAGTCTTTTTAGCTTAAATGAAGATATGATAAAATGCAGAATATTCCTATATTTATATTAGAAAAAAGTTGGAAGTCCATTCAATCTTTATCATTCTTGGCATATTTCACTTCTTACATCAACTATGCTTAACCCATCTAACTTGATCAAT
This sequence comes from Solanum rostratum, assembly GCA_029948455.1. Lineage (NCBI taxonomy): Eukaryota > Viridiplantae > Streptophyta > Magnoliopsida > Solanales > Solanaceae > Solanum > Solanum rostratum. The sequence goes on along the minus strand of CM057047.1, from coordinate 56,149,573 downwards.
CTGCAGGTTTGGATTCTATGTAATGATTGTAATGATACAACCGAAGTATTCTTCCACATTATTGGGCAGAAATGCCGACACTGTGAATCATACAACACCCGTGTGATCGCATCTCCAGTTCTTCCTCAATAACAAGTTTCTTACTGGAAAAACTGATTGTTTCACGCTGGAACCTGGTATCAGGGGCCGCTAACAAGAGGTTGATTTTCCCCAAATGTGATTTTTTTCAATCCTTTCTACATGATTTGCTGCCTTTGCAACACAACTCAACTTGCATTGTGGGTACATTTATAGTTATATTCTTTCTTCAATGATGTGGAGTAGAAAATCCAACTGATCCGATACTTGTTTTATATGTACCATATTTGCATAATTATTGTATCATAACTAGTGTTGTTGTATCAAAAATTGCCAAAATGAACGAAAGTATTACAATTCATGTAACTATTTCGAACTCCGATGGGTCTAGGCCTGTTGTAACATGTACAAGATTTATAATCACTGTAAATAAGTAATTGTATAAAGGAGCTTTTTGTTGTACACATGCTTCTGAACTCTAATGATTTTGCATTGTCTTATAGCTGATGTTTGCTGACAAGATGATTATCAAAGATATAGATTAGATTAGATATTTTATGTACGTGTCATATAGAGTCATTTATTAGTTTGTTAGAATAGTTGACTACAGCTGGAATCCAATTGATTCTAATTCACTTTGTACATATATATATCTCAATCTAAGATGAAAGAGTTACAGTTTTCATTTTCACAAAATCAATTCCCAATTAATGGAGCAACTTGCTCCCTTCTTCCTCTCCAGCAGGATCTTCAGATACTCCATTGATGCTCAATATTAAGCTTACTTGAAGCTTAAAATGGTATCAGAGCCATACGACTGATTTTGCAATTGTGATATTCTCATTCTACATTTGAACATAGTTCCCTCCTTTTCGTTTTCCTTTCATCCTTGCCCTTCGAAGAAATCGCAATTTGAGATTTCACAATTGACTTCTTTTTTTTTCGATCGATTCTCCCCAAGCTAAATTTCTTCACAGTTTCTAATCTAGAAAAAGAATCATTTTCTTTGCACCAATTGAAGTTCGACATCATGGACGAGCATGCTGAACCAGTTGTCAGTCCAAGTGGGACTCAACAATCGATCATCGATACAGGGAGTCCACTCTATGTGTATCCCTCAGACAATCCAGGGGCCATGTAGTTCCATTCGATGGAATTGGGTATCGATCCTGGAAAAATGGTGTCATGCATTCCCTCGTATGAAAAATAAATTGGGTTTCATCACAGGATAATGTAGAAGACTAGCTGCAACCTCTACTCAATTGCAACGGTGGGAGAGGTGTGACAATATGGTAACTTCCTGGATCCTTAACTCTCTTACTAAGGAAATTGCAGATAGTGTTGAGTATGTTAGTAATTCAGTAGAGTTGTGGAGTGAATTAGAAGATTGATATGATCATACTAATGGTACGAAACTGTATTAAGTACAAAAGGAGATCAGGTAACCCAGATGTCACCACTTACTACACCACAGTGAAAAAGTTATGGGAAGAACTAAGTAACTTGAATGTTGCAAATCATTGTACATGTGCTTGCACTTGTGGTGCGTAAGATAACATTCACAAAGCAGAACAAGATAGGAGATTGATTCACTTTCTCATGGAACTCAATGAAGTGTACACTATAGTGAGGGGAAGCATCCTCATGATGAACCCACTACCAAGCATGACACAAGTTTTTTCTATTCTGATTCAAGAGGAAAAGCAAAGAGAAATCAAACCACATAATCAGTTCCTCATGGAGCCTGCTTCATTGAATGCATGCTCATCTGGAGCCTCTTCCTCAAGGATATTCAGAACCAACTATTCCCCTAGCAATTACCCTACTAGGCACATTTATCTCTCTGGGAGTTATCCTGCAAAGAGACCTATATGTGAATATTGTAAGAAATTAGGACACACGAAAGACAAGTGCTATAAACTCTATGGCTACCCCAACACTCAACAAAATACCAATGGGTTATGTAACAATGCTCAAGGATATAATAATCAGAATCAACAACATTACTAATACAATGGCAGCCAAGGACATAACTAACCTCGAAGTTACATGATCCAATAACGGGAAGGGTAAAGTGGCAAATGTACATGGATCAACTATTGATGAAGTTCCAAACAAAGGGAAAGGTCTAGGCATTCAAAGTGAAGCTCAAAGTGTTGGATTAACCAAGGAATATTATGAACAAATGATGAATCTGCTGAGACAATTTCAAGGCTTCACCAGTGACAGTTCAGCCAACATCAATCTCAATAATGGTGCTGTAAACTTTGCAGCTACTGTAGTTTGCACTTCTTCGATTAATTTTAGTAAACCATCTTGTAAATGTTTACTTGTGGATTCTAGACTCAGGTGCTTCTCATCATATGACTTTCAACAAAAATTCCATGACCGACACCAAAACATTACCTTACCCCATACTTATTAGTCTTCCAAATGGATATAAGATTAAAGTACAAGAATTTGGTGATGTAACACTGGCACCTGAGATCACTATACACAAGGTGTTATATGTCCCATCTTTCAAATACAATCTGGTCTCTATCCACTCCTTAACCGTTGATCTTAATTCCATTGTGTTGTTCACTAATTCTTCTTGTATATTGCAGGCCCCTTCAATGAAGAGGCCTCGGGAGATTGGTAGCAACAGAGATGGATTGTACTACCTCTGTTCAAAATGTTTGAAGAGCAGCAGTGTCACTTTTAAGGCAGATGCCATTTCTTCTTGTACCTGTATTTACAGTTCTAGTACCACTAGTGATCCTGTTTCTGATTCTGGTCTTTTTAGTTCATATCTTTTACATTCAGGAATTGATACTTCATTTTTACCTTCATATAATAAGGATGTTTTTGTTCAAGCTACGTTTTCCTTTTCATCTCACAAAAATGATGTAGACTTATTGTGGCATAATAGGCTTGGACATGTTCTTTTTGTTAAAATACAAAGTATTTCCTCTATTCCTATTCAATTCTCTCCCAAACAACCCTTTGTATGCACTATATGTCCCATGGCCAAACAAAATAGACTTCCTTTCCCCAAAAGAACTACTGAGACCTCTAAGGCCTTTGAACTACTTCACATCGACCTTTGGGGACCTTATCATACTCCTACATATGACAACTACAAAATACTTCATTACCATAGTAAATGATTTTAGCAGATCCACTTGGACACACCTTCTGAGGTGTAAAAGTAATGCTCTACAAGTAATAAAAGCCTTCGTATCCATGACTGAAAATCAATTCAAAACCACTGTCTAGTATATTAGATCTGACAATAGGCTGGAATTCATTAATAATGAGACCACAAGTTTCTTCCAAATAAGGGGAATTATCCACCAGAAAACATGGTCTTATACACCCTAACAAAATGGTGTAGTCGAGAGAAAACACAAGTACCTCCTTGAGACTGCCAGAGTATTGATGTTTCAATCACAAATACCCTTAAAGTACTGGGGAGAGTGTATCCTAACAACAACACACATCATAAATAAATTACCTACCACACACATGAAGAATAAGTGCCCTTTTGAAATCCTTTTATAATAAGAAACCACAATAATCTATTTTGAGAGCTTTTGGATGCCTTTGTTATTCCACTGTTCCAAAAATCCACAGAGATAAGTTTGAACCAAGAGCCACACCACATATCTTTATAGGTTATCCCTTTGCAACAAAGGGTTACAAAGTTCTAAGCCCATCTACAAGAAGAATACACATTTCTACAGATGTTACTTTCTATGAGAATGTGTTCCCTTTTAGTTTGACCCCCAAAAGTTCTTCAGTTCCCTTTGTTTTTGATTTTGTCTCCAAATTTGCACCATTCAGTGATGATTTCAGTGATGATATATTACCCAGTGTTACACTTGATCATAATAATCAAAGAAACACCAGTGTTACAATCTCAAATTTTGATAGCGTTACTACCTTCACATGGCATTACCTCCAAGACACTGATACACCTGACAATAGACTACACATAAAGACGACACAACCTGTTCATCCCCAAAAAATATCCATTAGAGCACATAAGCCTCCCACTTATCTACAAGACTATGTATGCCCAAAGCCTAAAGCAACGACCTGCTTGACACCCCTTTCTCTGAACACACTATTTTGTAAAAACAGTCACATTGCTCTTGAGATTCTAACACTAACTAGTCATCAACTGGTTAACAATGTTTGCAATGATAGTGAGCCATCATCATTTGAGGAGGCAATTCTCAATCCTGCATGGCAAACAACCATGGCACAAGAATATAAAGCCTTGTATGCAGATCACATATGGGACCTAGTTCCCTTACCTGATGGAAAGAAGGCCATAGGTTGCAAATAGGTTTACAAGATAAAATACAAAGCTGATGGTAGCATCAAAAGGTTTAAAGCTAGGTTGGTTGTCAAAGGTTACACCCAAAAGGCAGGGGTGGATTATACAGAGACTTTTTCACCTGTCGTTAAAATGACAACTGTTAGGACATTGATTGCTACTGTTGTAAAGAAAGGTTGGGATATTTTTCAGCTAGATGTCAATAATGCTTTCTTATATGGAAACCTACATGAGGGAGTGTACATGGAGGCACCTAAGGGTCTAATTCTTGACAAACCAGGACTTGTCTGTAAGTTGTAAAAGTCACTCTATGGTTTAAAACAGGCCAGCACGCAATTATATGCTAAATTGGTAGAAGCTCTATCTCAAAGAATATTATTTATTTGACTACACTAGCTTGACCTCTCCTCTTGATCCAAACACCAAACTGAAGGCCAAAGAAGGGCTCCTTCTTGCTGATCCCAGATACTATAGAAAACTAGTTGGTAAACTCAATTTCCTCACCACACTAGGTTAGACATTGCCTATAATGTACAACACTTGAGCCAATTTATGCAAGATCCTAGAGAACCCCATGTTCAAGCTGCATTCCATCTACTAAGATACCTTAAGAAAGATCCCACACTTGGCATTTTCATGTCCAAAAGCACTGATTGCAAAGTGAGAGCATATTGTGACTCAGATTGGGCTACATGCGCTAACTCTAGAAGATCAGTGACCGGATACATCGTCTTTTTAGGAGATAGTCCTGTGAGTTGGAAATCCAAGAAACAAGAGATCGTGTCCTTATCCTCAGCAGAAGCACAGTACAGGTCCCTTAGAAAATTTGTGGGAGAACTGGTGTGGTTGAACAAATTACTTGAAGAACTCACTGTCCCATTTTCCACTCCAATTGATGTATTTTGTGATAGTAAATCTGTCTTACACATTGTTAGAAATTCAGTGTTTCATTAGCGGACTAAACATATCAAGATCGATTGTCATTTTGTACGGACCAAATTACAAGAAGGACTCATTAATTTGCGTCATTTCACCAATATGCACCAGCTAGCAGACATCCTCACCAAAGCCCTTACATAGATATTTTATATACATGTTGTATAGAGTCAGTTAGTAGATTCGATTACTAGTTTGTTATTAGTTTGTTAGAATAGTTGACTACAGCTGGAATCCAACTGATTCCAATTCACTTTGTACACACATATATATATACCTCAATCTCCTCAATCTGAAATGAAAGAGTTACAGTTTTCATTTCCACAAAATCAATTCCCAATTAATGGAGAAGCTTGCTCCCTTCGTCCTCTCCAATTCGATCTTCAGGTACTCCATTGATGCTCAATATTAAGTTTACTTGAAGCTTAAAAGTGATATAAACCAGATTGTGTGCAAAGTTTACACACCCGTAAAGGCCTGCCGCAACACCAAATTATATGTAATTACCATGGGCAAGTGATTAAATGAGATGAGAATGCATGTTAATGGTTAAACATGGAATAAATGAGAAAAATGCAAATGCAAACACGTATCCCCTCCCCCCATCCACCCAAAACCCAAAAACAATCCTTTATGGCTAAAATTCTCTTTGAAAAGTTAGTGACCATCATGCAATTAACAAGTAGCGAGCAAATATGAGTAATAATGGATCTATCTATAATCGTGAATTAATCAAAGGTTTTTGATTTGAATCACCGAAATTAAACGAAAAATTTGAGCCCAAATCCTGATTACTCAAGATTCTAAAGAGGGTACGAAACAACGGCTGAGAAATAAAAAGAAAACAGAGGATCCACCTTTTATGAGCCCATTTAGCAAAGCAGACATTCTAAGCTGCTAACAAGAATGGCTTAGTATACAACCAGAAAAGTCCTTGTAAAACCATATGAAGAAACATTTCTCTTTCATTGTTTGAAGAATCCAAGAATATGAGGAATATAATTAGGAAAGACCTCAAAGAATCTTAGGCACAATATCTGACATTTAGTTGCACCCATTTGATTTAGACAATTTTTTCTCTAAAAAAATGGAATCAATTTCTGGTTTTAATGTGTAAGCTTCGTTGCTCGATCACGATTGGTGCTGACCATACTAGGTGCTACCGTGGTAGCAAGAGAGGCCAGGCGGTGACAATTGAGAGGTTGTCACTGAGCATTCCTAGTCACACGGGAAAAGAGGTCAAATGGCAAGGCAAGGCCATACGCCCGTTTGGCTTCTCGCGGAGTATAGCTCACATCCAAACATCTGATTGGGGAACGGGGCAACGCCCATGAAGCTCCAGCGGAAAGGGAAGGCCTGCCAGGCCATATGCCCATGGGTGCAGGATTCTTCGAAAAAGCGCGGGCTGACTCGGAGACCTGGGACCTCGGCTTAGTAATTAATGAAGGGAAGCTCTTTGAGCTTTCTCCGCCAGCGGCTTATGCAGTGGTCGACCTTATAAAGCTCGCTAAGCCTCGCTTCCCTCTCCCCTTCACTTATTAAGTGGAAAATCGTCGTCGGTATTCTATAAGCGACTTTTGATTAAACTTTATTTCATTTTATACCAAACGAATCAAATACTTCTAAAATTCACACCAAACCAAATCAAAGTACCACTCATTGAGTTGTTAGGTTTGGTTTTGATTTTTCTGGAAGACCCTAGTTGCACACTTGTGATTTTCCAACTAGCACACCAAAACTCTCAATGCCAACATTAGTCACAAGATTCTTTGTTTTTTTTTTAGAAAGATCATTTAAGTAATGATTGACAAGGACACCGTTCTCCTCTCCAAGCAAATAAATCGCGGTAGAGGCTGTACACAAATGCAATGCTCTAATGTGCTATATGTTTACTTTACTTGTCACAGTGATCCTGTAGTTTTAGTATGACTATGAAAGCGGGGTAACACATGCTGCATCAGAAAGTAAGTGTGAAAATGGATGTCCTAATTACTCCAATTATTCAAAGAGGTGATGCATGTGGCAGCAATTATTCTGAAACTCCAAGGAACTGAGCAAAGCTCGGATATTTGGGCTCCCATCCTAGTTCAGCACGAGTCTTTGAGTTGTTTAACTTCTTCCCTAAAGAATCACTAGTTCCTGAAAGAAGTTATACATAACCACTGATGCATGACTCTTTAAGCTGTTACGAGTAATTATAAAGACCAAGCATAGAATCAGTTACCTGTGAAACACTCAAACTTCTTATCAAACTTCCCACTTTTATGGACCAAGTCCATTACTTCCTGCCTGCAATCACAAGGTAATACAACATAGGTCAGAAATACAGAATTCAGCATTACAGAATATCTTAGTTGCTTGACCCAAACACGGAGAGTAGTCAAATGGAATGACCTGGATACAGGGTGGTTGTCACAGCCCAAAAAGATCCGACCACGAAGTCTCTTTTTCAAGATGGTAACTGACAATGAAGCTGCATCCTGTTGGAATAGACAGGCCAAAACATCAATATTGGCGTAATTATACAAGCATGAAAGCACAACAAAAGTGCGACCTCCTGACTGAAAATGATGTAAAACATAAATGCATATTCACCTCATAATGAATAAGATTGAGGATGTGGTCAGGGCGAATATCACACCTCCCTTTATGTAACCAGTATATATGTGCACCTCTATCTGCTTTGTGATAATGGTTAAGGAAGGCACATAAACAATGAAGATCTAAAAGCTCCATAGAAAGGAATATGCCAACTGAAGCACGTGATGAAGGATATATAAAGGCCAGCTAATCTAACAACACAACCATCAAAGTCCAGCACTACTTTCTCTGCCTTGAGAAGTACATCGGTTCTAGGACTCCTCCCAATTGGAACTACGGGACCATCCTATACATTGACATAGAAAAGATGTTTAGCAAAAAAAAAAAGAAGGAACACCACTGAAATAACACATGACTCATTCTTTTATGTTATAAACTCATAATTAAAATGCATCAGTTCCTCTAAAAAGGCAATTTAAACACTGTATTGTAGTGTTTAATACATAAAATCCCACCTTGCGTTAATCAATAAGAACAAGAAACTGTTACTTGACTAATGTTTTATAAGATTTAACACCTCATTTATTTCTCCATTGTCAAAGCAGTCATATGGTGCAGAGCTTGAAGTAAATAGGAAGGAACCCTTGCCATTCCAGTTTAATGCAGCCTCCCTGCTCATTTCACATGCAAAAGAGAATTTAATTACATGTGCCGTTCAGTTTTTTCCTTAAACCATATTCAGTTTTGATCAGCATCGTCTAAGCAAGTCAGTAGACAAAGCAAAAATCTGCCAAGTAACAACATGTGCAATATATGTGATTAATTCTCAGTACTATAGTGTCTATGTATAAACGACTTTATACCATTATCACTTCCCTACTAAGCAGAAACAAACAGAAAAGGTAATCTGATTTAACTCATACTGATGAAGAAATCTATTAGAAAAGAGATACTTATTATTCCATAAATAAAAGAAGCAGCATCCCAGAACCTTATGACATGCAACACAACATAACAACAACTAAGCCTTAATCCCAACTATTATAGTTCACCAAATAAAATTTCCCTTAACAAAACCCAGAAACTCAAATACATTTTTGCTCATTAGTGAACCATGAATTACTACAGTTTCTACTTTCCATAATGAAACATCAACAGACACTATCCACCTTGTTATTGTTTTTCACAAGAAAGATTTTGATATCAGCATGACTAATGAGCCCCAGAATAAATGAAATTTGATATCAAATAATGCCATTATAGATAGGGACTTGACCAATTATTAACCTTACCTAATGTCACCAGCGTAGTCTTCAGTCTGAGATGGAGGAGCACAGAATATGACATAAGGGAACTTGTAAGTTAGCTTGGTTTGTCTGGAAGATGGAATAATTCCCATTTTAATCAGTTCATCGTGGTGATCGGTGGTTACTGTCTGCCCATATATCTGACAGCCTGGGTGTTCCTGCCACATTAAAAGATCCACAATTTGTAACATCTAATCAAAAAGCACACTCCAAAAGCATCACTAGAAATCCACCAGTTTGTTACAGTTACAAGGCCAGAGTCTCATACTCTAAATAATAATCTAATTTTAGAAAAATAAACAGAAGATGCTTCCGACACCAACCCAACTTAACAAACAAGAAGTGGTTGGCTATGATCATACTATTTTTGAACTGGCGTACAGACACAGACAAACTTATGTTCCTTCAGAACAATACCTCTCTCCATTTTTCAGCCACTAAACGACCAAGAACACCAGGTCCAACAATCAGCAGATCATTCTCTCCAACGTTACCCCTAGACAAAGCCTCCAATTCTTCACTCGGAGCATCTTCAATAACCAACAAACCAGACAACTTCAGAAAGAGATGCATATACCATGGGAATAAAGCATGAAACTTTTTTTCTTCCTAACATAAAGTCAACAGTATTTGAATAGCTCCTTTCAATAGGATACTTAAGATAGCCAAAAAAGCAGTCAGTACGCAAATCATCGCGTGTTCATGAAGGATACATGGAAGGGATGTGAGATAGACAACCTATCCTAATGCAAGCTGCTCCCATGGCTTGAAACAGAGACCAATAGGTCACATATAGACAAATTTATTTTGCTACAATCACATAAATTCCTGTAAACAAAACTAAGTGAAGATATACATAAACATCATATTCCAAAAGACTTGATCTAATTAACGAGGATAACTGCCTGGTTGACATGGTCGGTGGACGCACTACTCGCAATTTGGGCAATCGGATTGCTAAGGAATTTGGTAATCTAATGGTGTCAAATACGTCGACAATAGCCCCCAGTGAGATCACTCATCAACAAAAACAAGAGATACTTATGCAAATGAAGTCAATCGCATAAAGAAAAGTAGAGGCAACAGCTAGTCTTTGTTCAGTAGTAAAGAAACGATTGATCAGCTAATTACTAGTCTCAAATCATTTTTGATTCTCTGTATTTGTTTGATGGAGAGAGTACCAATGGCGTTGACTTGTAGAGAATTGGCAGACATTGTAGATGATGAATGCTTCAGGAGAACGGAGATTGATGAGAGGTTGCCAGGGAAGAAAGTGAGGTTGGACTTAGAGTTTTGAAGACGACAGTGTAGGCCTCCAATTCTGGTAGCAAAAGAAGCAGAAATAGTGGCCATGGATAGATAACGAAGCGAAGAGGATATTGGTCTTCTTTTATTGGGCCTCGCCTGTTTCTGTTGGGCCTGTATACTCGCTTACACCTCAGCAGCAGGGACGTTTGAATTTGGAGTATTTTTTTAAAAATAATTATTAATTTTAATAATAGTTTATATTTATTATTATTTTAATAAAATAACATTATAATAAATACGCACTTATATTAAAAGTGAATTATGTATGCAATATAAATGTATCATAAGTATTTAAAAATATATTATGCTTATTTGATAAGAAATTCACACAATGTGTATTAAAGTATGCCATATATATTATTTTTAATAAAACTTATATTATATATATTTTATAAATAATTTTCTTAATATTGTTAAATCTGAATTTGTTATTACTAACTAAAATTCAGTTGGTAAACATCCAAAAAATGTTAGAAATTTTTTAAATTTGGCCCTGGAATTTTCTTTGCTGAATTCACTAATCAATTTTTGGTTGATATATCGTTAATACCTTTACCAACAAATAAAAAAAGAATTAGTAAAATTGATTATTCATTCCATTGTTAATGTATTGGTAATTAACTAATTATATTAACAAAGAAAAATATCGTTGATATTCTATTGACAATTATACTAATGGATAATAATTTGGTTTGCAAGTAAGTAATTTCTTACTAATGGATAATTACTCGTACATATACCGGTGCGCAATACTCCTCTCAATGACTCAATATGCTCATATCTATCATCTCAGTCTCATCTTTACAATAACACCAATCAAACTCCATCAACTCACTCAACAACTTTACCAATTAGGACCATCAAGCATGCATCAAATAATTCAAGACTCTAACTCAAACAGTCATTTAGACTCCAATCAATCATGCTCATCACATAAAAGCATGTAAGATGCTCATTATATATATACTAGATAATTATAGCCCGTGTTAACATGGGCCCAATGTAAAATCTTAATAAAAACTTAAAATCGCGCAATATGAATGATCAAATTACTGAACATAGTTTAGCTGTCAAGTATATTGTTCATATATACATGTAAATGTCATACTACTGGATGTTGAATTGCAAAGTAGATAAAAATAGATGTAATAAATGCATTTTTCATATTGTGATCAATTTCTTCTACATCATTTTTAATTCCATATTGTGATCAATTACCTATTACATTTAAATTAAAAATGAAATGTCAGTATCATAATAATTTTGAAAAATCAAAATTCAAAACAACGTAAAAATTATGAAGATATTTTAGTATAACCACCAGTTAAAAAAATATAACAGTCCATAGAAGACTAATTTTAGTCCTCCCTTGCCTCTCCCATGAACACTTATATATTTATTTTTAATAATTATAGGCTCAAAAACTTCCTATCGGTCTCATTTCTGATTCTTTTATTCACAAGTTGTAGCAAAAAGCACACACCATTTTTCAGGTCTACACAACGACAAGCAACTTTGAGTTTCCACGCTCAAGACTTTAAGGTTGTTTGATAAAGTCATTGCAGATAAGCCTGTGCTAGTAGCTCTCATGAAATAAAATGTTTAGAAGCCAATTATTTAGGCTCAAGTACTAAAGACCTTTAAGAAAGAATTTTGCATCAAAAGCGGCATTTATCACATTCATAGTACATTGACCTCCCAAATAAATTTCAAATAAGAATCAAATCCATACTTTTCAAATGTTCCAAATGACAAATACAAGAAACTCGAGATTAATAAGTTACACTATTGCATTAATTGTATACAATGCTAATTTAGAATACACTATTACATGGAATCCCTGTAGAATAACAAAATCATAACTTGCTCTGACATTTTTAAGCCCTTTTGCTTTTTCAATTGTCATGCCAGAGATCATCTTTGATATCCTACAAGATTGTTGCGGGCTAACTATTGCTCTGAGCAGAAACAGACATTGTTCCTTCTTGGACCATGCATGTACAAAAGCAAGCACCAATCCTTTGATAAGAGACATATTTCATGCATATTCATGTCACACCCTTTAGAAATGGAGACCAATTCACACAGGTTCAAGTATCTCTACTGTAGTTTCAGGAGAACAGAGGTTTGATTATGAAAGTTATGCAATGATCATGGTTATCAACCCTTTCACGAAAAATAATACTGACAATCATTTCTTGATGCATATATTTAACAACCTAAAGAAAATAAGATAATTGCTTCTTTTTTCTTGAACCGCCTTCTGTCGCGCCCTATTTTTCCTCGCGGAGAAACGGGAACCTGGACGACGTCGTGGCAATGACTCGTTTGGGATTTTGAAAAATGAGAGTCGCCACCTAATGATTGGGTGCATTAGGATACCATTCTAGCCTAAGGTCAAGGTCCAACCAGAGAGGAGGGTTCGGGCTCAAATTACCTCGAAGGGAAGGTGTTAAGCACCCTTCAAGGTCCGCAAAGGCGGATCCCGACCGTGTCTTGTATTTACGTGGGGGTGAAAACACAAGTAAGGGTCTCGTAATTTTAAAAAATTCTAAATTAATCCTAAGCGACAAGAGTTTGAACAAAACACAAATAATAAATGAATTAAACTAAGTGGGTTATTTAAATTCTCGGATCAGTTACTCGGCTTTTTCGGAGAAGGCTTCATATGGCTTAATTAAGCCAAAGGACAAAACCAGAGTTTGTCCTATTTAGCACGAGTTTAACTCATCATTTCCGAGTCCTAACTACCCCTACCCCCTCCTAAGTTTGTTTTTAATATTAACTTATAAGCGAACTAGGAATAAAGAATATAAAATGCTAATCGTGTCTTAGAATGCTTATCGTCCCATCCTATAGTCCGTGAGGCTTCGGACTTCTATTTTGGTAGGGTTCTAGACTCAAATGAAACTTAGGTTACCTATAGGACGTCGCGTCAAATAAAATATTTAAATACAACAATTAGCATGTAAAATCTCAAATAGCCTCCAAGAGAGATAAAGACATAATTTCCAACACAAATATTTTTATTAAAGAAATCTTATAGGCATGATTTCTAGTCCAACAAACCCTACACATGATTTTCTAAACAAACATAAACAAAATCAAGTAAATCGTAAACATAATTTCCAGCCAAATAAACCCTAAACACGATTAAATAAACTTAAGCATGATTTTAATTCAAATAAGTCCTAAACATGATGTTCTAAATAAACTTAAACACAGTTTAAAATCAAATAAATCCTAAACATGATATTTATAAAACATTAATCTTATGATTTCTAACAAAAAAAAAATTTAAGATATAGAGCAAATCCTAAAGGCATGATTTCTTGCGCAACAAGGACATCATTTTCTATTTAATAATCTAAAATACGACTAAACAAATAATTTATGCAAGAAGCAACATATGGGCAGAACAAGTACTCAAAAACTCTACTAGAATGCTCTTAACCATGAAAAACAAGAACAACATGAATGGGCAATTTTAGGTTAGTAAATAAGTTTTAAAGCACGGTAGCTAAACATTAAAGCAAAATTAAGGCACGATATCTACGATTATATCCCCTTATCTTTTGGTTGAGACAAATATTGTTAAATACGCCAGTCACATGATTCTCCCTTTTTATTTTTCAGTCCTAGGTTGAGATTGCCTAGGTGAGTTACGCGAGTAATAAAAAAAACGTAACATATAATTCCCCTCCCCCCTTTAACTAAACCCCAATTCCACTATACTTTATTACAAGTCCGAAAAGGAAAAAGAAGAAAGAGAAAAAAAAATAACAATTACAATAGCAAAAGAAATAATTTTTTTTTCGAGGCCTTCCACGTTCTCCCCAGGCAACTCCTCGTACTCTTGATTTAAAAGATAACCTGCGAAGCTAAAAAGAACTAGCAGTACCAAAATAAATAATAAGGAATTTAAGCACATGCAAGAACAGATAGAAGTGAAACCTTATGGTTCAACTTAGCAGAGTATATTGCAGGGACAGACTTATTGCAAAAGCAGTATTTAAGAGAGCGAGGAAGTTAAAGAAATTTTCTTCTTCCCCCCCCCCCCCCCCCTTTTTTTTTTAGCCCTCCCCCTGGAGTATTTTGAGCAATGCCTTATATAGTGAATAAGAGACATGCTAATAAGGAAATAAGGATCAATTAGGAGTGAATTAATATTTTCCTAATTAAAAAAGATTACCATAAGAGGGAAATAAAAAATCCGTCCACAAATAAAAAGCAAGAAAATCAGTTGTTAATTAGGAGCAAATTAACATCTTCCTAATTTAAAAGATTACTATAGTATAGAAATAAAAATCCGTCCACAAATAAAAAGCAAGAAAATTAGTTATTAATTAGGAGCAAATTAACATCTTCCTAATTTAAAAGATTACTATAATATAGAAATAAAAAATCCGTCCACAAATAAAAAGCAAGAAAATTAGTTATTAATTAGGAGCAAATTAACATCTTCCTAATTTAAAAGATTACTATAATATAGAAATAAAAATCCGTCCACAAATAAAAAGCAAAAAAATTAGTTATTAATTAGGAGCAAATTAACATCTTCCTAATTTAAAAGATTACTATAATATAGAAATAAAAATCCGTCCACAAATAAAAAGCAAGAAAATTAGTTATTAATTATTTAACGTTACTGCAATCAATTAAATAGAAGGGACGAAAATTACGAATTAACCGTCTTAAAGACGAAAATGATCGAACCAGACAACTTTTCAGTCAGACGAGTAAATAAGGAACAAAACATGAATAATATTTGAATGTGTTAAGATTGTTTAAAAAGAAGTGACGACGTAAAGTATTATGCGTTTCAAAATAAAAACAATAATGATTAGATGGGTAACAATAGAATAATAACAATATTTTGAAAGTTGATAAATGATTAACATAAAAAGGAAAAATATATTAATATCTTCGAAAACTCAAGAATTTTATAAAACGTGTGGTTGCTCCAATAAAGATGAAATACGTTATGGGTCGGTCAAAATTGGGTGTCAACACCTTCTCCATACAGATCATTCCACTGTTTCAGCTTAGTCATTACGGATCCCTTAGAAGCGCAACAACCTAACAAAAGAAGTGATTCATGAAGATCTGTATGTGAATCCAAATTGAATGTAACAATAAGACTGAAGGAAATAAGTCCTCATGCATTATTTGTGTGTATATATTTCTGGCTTCTGTGATTCCACAAAAGAAAAGTGAAAATGGTCAAATACTTGATTATTCCATGCCCTAATGTATATAAAAGATGCTCTTGGTTCATATTGCACTTTATATTAGAAAAAAATCTCACAATCAGCCACAATATCGTCACTAATAAGAAATTAGAGCTATAGCTAATTGCAACTTTTGTGGTAGAGCAACGAACATGAAACTTCATTTTCAAAAGCAAAGAGATATTGTAATTTCCATGAGAGAGTATAAGAAATCCTATTTTCTTTGTAGATATTCTATAAAAGAAAGTTTCTGTACTGAAAACAACAATTTTTTATCCAAGATGGGCAAAGAGTAGATATGAAATTAGATGATAAGACCAAAAAAATCTAGAGAAAGAACTAAATGCTTCAGATGATCTAATCAAAGGAAAACAGGAATATCTTTATAATGTGGTTCGGAATCTTTGTTGCTTTATAGATACTCAGTGGAACCACAACATAAGGACTAATTACCTGATTTTTTGCCTGTCTCACATCCTCCATGTTTAGAGGCCTCAAAGTAATTACTCTTTCTTCTGCGGCTTCTTCTTTCTCATTTGAATGACCTTTTGCACTCTGTCCTCCTTCAACTCTTCGCTTCTTTTCCTATGAGGAAGAAGAATAAATAAGAGAACACGAAGCATACATAATAAATCAAATAGTCAAAAAAGATTAAGTTGAAGAATAATAATTGGGATTTGAATGCATGTATTACCAAATCTTTCTTTCTCTCTTGTTGTATAAGCTCTCTGACAGGCCGATAAGTTGTTGTTGTGCATAATTTCTGTTTTTGGAGATCAATGCTTTCAGTTATTACAAGATAATAAGTCGTATTCTTACATCACCCTGGAAAAAGAACATCACAAACCTTAAAATCACTTCCACTATATCCTTCACTCATGACTCCGTGCTCTTTAAAATCAAGATCTTCTACCTTTTCCTTTGCTAGAAGAGTTCTCAAAATCTTCTATGTATTCTCAGCTGAAGGTAAACCGACCATAATTCTGCCCCAACAGAAAACGAAATTTGAGAACACATATTATTCTGCAACGTCATCATAAACTAAAAAAGGTCCTGATGTTTATAAATAAAAGTTCCCTTAATTTAAATCTATCAATAGGAACCATTGTGCAGAGTACTACATCTGTAAAACAAACTGCCTTTTAATAAAACTTCATAAGATGAGGCAAGATTCCTAAGAAAGTCATTGAAATGAGAAACATATATCTGAGACAGAAGTGGACAAGTAACAAAAAAGAGTAAATCAGTAATTGGCTAACGAAAAGGAAGAAAACAAAAGAGAATCATTAAATTGGCAATAGTTGAGTTCCCTACTTAGTATCAAATCTTAAGGACCCATGGGAAAGCCTCTTCGAAAAGGAAGAAAACAAAAGAGAATCATTAAATTGGCAATAGTTGAGTTCCCTACTTAGTATCAAATCTTAAGGACCCATGGGAAAGCCTCTCCACCGTGCTCCACCTTATAAACAAGAAGAATCCAAAGAAACTATTATTCCAGTACAAGTAAAGTTTGGTTTTTTACCCCGGGGACAACTAATCTAACATATCATCAAAAAGAAAGATCCAAACTTCCCAATACTAAGGAAGGATAATTGAGTTAGGAGCTCAGAAGGAAAACAAAAGAGCAGATGCCGAAAAATTGAGAGAGTCTAAAGAAGCTAAGACCAACAATTCGGGAAAACACAGAGAGCATGGTTTGTCTCAAAGACAATAAACTCGATCTGTCATCACCGTAAACACTACATATAAGCATATTCATATATCTTTGAATCTACTGCAGGATTGCATAGGAGTTTCCACATAGAACGACCAATAATATCATATCAGTAAAGTGCAGGACTAACATTCCACAAGAATGGCTTGTCCATTATACATCTGTTACTTTTTATAAGTGATAAAAGAAGAGATATAAATATAAATACAATTAGGATAATCACTCAAATTCTCATTACTGGTAAACTTTTTCTTGTGAAAAAGAAAAGTATATAGGCTCTTGCTCTTTGTAGAGCATATAGATTTGAAGAATCGATAAAAGCTTTCTGTGATATGGACAGAATTGAGATATGGCAATAATTGAGATGAAAATATACCTAAAATTGTAAAATCGGGCGAGAGGACAAAGAGAAATTAATGAGTACTCCTATTCCAAAGACATGAATGAGTCGGTATCTATTTATTTTGTTGAAATAAAAAAGACCCATTTCTTCTTAAATATTAGAGGAAAGTGATGGAGTACCGTGTATGAAAGATTTCTTATTGAGTAAAATGACTTTATTACCCTTGGTCTATAGAAAAATAACAGTAGTGAAAAGGGAAAATGATAAATTAAAGGTGGAACATTGGATATAGGGAAAATGGAGAAATCAAAGATTAGACCAAGGGTATATGCCAAATGAAAATAAGACGAAAGGACAACTGAGATAATATAGACACGGAGACACTTAAAGAACAAGTGCAATATCGGGATAGTACAGTATATGCGGACCTTATCCTACCTTGGCAGGTAGAGAGGTTGTTTCGATCGATCCTTGTTTCAAGGAAGCAAAAGATATAACATTTATAGAGGCATAAGAGATAATATATGAAACATATATGTATTAACCTTTCCAGGTTTTTTCTGCACTTGAAATCCCATTTGAACTGCTAAATTCTCAATCCTATCTAGCAATTTTTTTGGAGTGAGATTAGATGTGAACCTAATCTTCCTCTCAGAAACATCACAGATAAAATCCAAGTAAGTCTAGGTATTTTTATCGATCGATCTTTGTATGTTTCGAAGAAATTAAGGTTAAGAGCTTACCACATTTTCGAAAAATCCCAAAAAAATCAAGGCGTCAAGACATTCATATGAGTTGAAAGGCATTATTGATGAGAGTAGACGATTTTGGATCTTTTTCTGTGTCAAGTGGTCGTCCCAAGGATATAAAGAAAGATTAATTAGTCAAAAATCATGACACTGTTGAAGATATAATTAAGTAAATAAAAATATATCAACTCCAACATGTTATCATAGTGAAGTCCTAGGTTCAAGTTTTGCGGTCAACCATATCAAAAAGAATTTTAACATGCTTGGCATAAAAAAGTGTCTGATCAACACGTGATGGAAGTGCGTTGAAGACATAATTAAGTAAATAGAATTATACCATTTATAACAATTCTAACTCTTAAATGAGATAGATCACATGTTTCAACATACATGTGCATAATGAAAGACATTATTAAAGATATAACGAAGTAAATGAAAATGTATCCTCTCTAACACGATATTTCTCAACATAAGTCCTAGGTTGCAAATTCTCATGGTCACCAATTATCAAAAAGAATTTTAACTTGCTCGGCCGTCAAAAAAATGTTTGATCCACACATGATAAAGGCATGTTGAAGATATAAGTGAGTAAATAGAGTTATACCATTTCTAACGATTTAAGTTTTTAGATGAAATGATCACACTGTTTAACAAACATGAAATAATGCAAGACATGGACAAACTATTTAAAGATTAGAGTTCATACTGCATCATGTAAACTGTTAACACTTCATCATCTGAGGATGCATCATCACTTTCGAAAATTTCCTCTTCATCAGGATTTGCAGGAGTATAATCTTGTTTAAACCATTCATCCTTTTTAATCTCTGTCATTGTTATTCTAGTTTGTGGATTTGGATCAAGAATCCTCTTTATAAGATTCTTTGCTCCTTCTGATAACCACTTTCATATTGGAGCATCCCCTTTAAAATCTGTTTCACATCCCTAAAAACAATAGTAAAAATATCGCTACCAAAGACGACTTCATATAAAACACATAACTATATGTACAGTATTAGCCCAATTATAGTTTTGTGCATTCAACAAAACTTAGCCAACATTTGGCCATATATTTGAATTCGATTTTGCAATTCTGTCTTTCAAAAATCTTCAAGTTCCAGACCTGTTTTTGGGACTTTCACTCACAACTTCAGAAATTCATGTTTTCAAGTTCAAAATCTATGGCCAAGCGAGAACTTAGTGTTTTAGGGTAGATCTTTCTATATGTGCGTGAAAAACAAGTATAGATAAAGTTAAACGCATATATCAAAACTCATAATGTATAAATTCTGGATTTGCCACTGCACACACAAGAGAAAAAAAGTCTAACCTTTTGATAAAGTACTGCAAAATTTCTATCATCAAAGGGTAAAAAACCAGTGAAGATGACATATAAAATGACACCACATGACCAAGTATCTGATGTTACACCATCATAGCCTCTGTTAGAAAGAATTTCAGGAGCAACATAGTTGGGACTACCACATGTTGTATGCAACAAGCCATCATCCTATAGATGAACAAGATAGCTAACAAAGCTTGACAACAACAACAAATAAATATGCTTGTATGTAAAGTAAGTGAACAAGAGGGTCGCTCAACTAATAGTTAGAGGTGGATCCAAAGCTAGTCAATGGTTCAAAAGAGATGCACTACTTTTCTAATGCGAATTTACCAGTTTACTCAACGAAATATTTTAATTTTACCATCCATTTTTTATTTTTAGGTCATTCATACCCTTACTGCGAGCATATTGTATCGTACTAACCCTTGACACTACTATTCATGTAGAATAGATATAAACAAATAAACATCAAGAAAACTCACTAATAGAAAATAACTGTTAATACGAAAGAACTAAGAAAAAATTCACCATTGACAAAGTTTACTCACAATGAAGAAACTTCATAAGAAACTTCAAATTGGCTGGGAAATCATCTTGGAATAATCACATTGAATCAGAATCCTTTCTGCTTTTGCTTCCAAGGTTGATATCCAGTTTTCCGGGAGCAGATGCTTGAGCTCTAAAACACAATTTTCACATCCACCTATTTCAACAGGAGCACACATGATATTACTTGGGTTGCTCTGGTCCTGTGGAATTTCCATATTAGGAGAACTTTCAGGCAGTGGATCTCCACCGTGCATGTAATCATAACCTATATTTGAATATTGGAAAACTACCTTACAACTATTTCCTGGAAATTTGCCTTCCCGAAGCTCTTGGCAGTAACTTAGACATAGCTCATATGAGCAATCTGGGCAGCTTCGATGAAGATCAACTATTGAAGTTGAACAGTTGTTGCTGCTCCAAGACCAAGAAACCCATAAGCATAAAGCCTCCAAAAATAAGGTATAGCTGAAGGGGGGGGGGAGAGAAAAAGAGAGAAGATTACCAGTAAACTGCTCATCATTACGTCAAAGTGATGATTTAATTTCAACTGAAGATGGAGATACCCCTATGATGAAAAATGTTATCAATGTAATTCATCGGATTCAATGTCTTATTTTTAAGATTCAGATGCATACCTTGAATAGAAGACTCTGTCTCTATCTCATGAATTTGTTCCTGATGAATTTCTTTAAGAAAGGGAAGGAGTGTGATGATCAAATATTGCAAATGCTTAATCTTTTCAAGATCAGTGAGATCCTTTCTTGATGTCTTCAAGGAAAGAGGCATTCAACAGTGATTAGAAAAGAAAAGCAACAAGCACATTTTGTTTAATTGAAAGGAAAATACAAACCTTAAGCATGCCAGTTGAGTGTAAGCACAAGTTGCAGTTACAATTTTCACGACAATAAGGGAAAATCTGACTTCCTCTTCTTCCAATTCAGGATACCTGCTCAACAAAAATAAATAGCAGGGAGCTTAAATGACGTTAAAACTTATTCAACACTAAAAGAGAATCTCTAAGCATTTGGACAGCAAGATAAGAGATATGCATTAGAGGTTTACCATTCCCTGATGCACTTGATATAGTAACTTAGGATGTGAAAATTGTACCAAATGTCTTGCAATATTTAGTGTGGAAAAACTAATCATGGTTGAATTAGTAGCTCTCAAACTTATGCATGGCTAGTGTACCTTAAAAGGTAACTCAGTAGCAACTTGACAGAGAAACTTCAACTTGTCCAGACTCTATGCAACCTCCAAAGATGAAAATTGGAAGCTGAAATATGATTTGGTATGATCTTTTAAGGTCAGAATTGAAATTTACATATTGAATCAAACTTTGTTTGGTGGTCAGTAGCAACTTGACAGAGAAACTTCAACTTGTCCATACTCTAATATTGCAACCTCCAAAGATAAAAATCGGAAGCTGAAATATGATTTAGTATGATCTTTTAAGGTCAGAATTGAAATTTACATATTGAATCAAACTTTGTTTGGTGGAAAGCTTCGAAATCCACCATTGTTGAAGCTTGGGTCTCAAATCTTGATTTCCCATTTTGAGAATTTTTGAGTGATTGACAACTAAATCTATTTTGGTGATATTAATTTAAGATTAAATTTTCAATATCCAGTTGACAGTGGTAATCCATTCAAGTCTCAATTGATTTGAGGTGCTTTTGAGAAACTTCATTGATGATATGAACTTTTTGTTAATGAACTTGAGTGGGATTCTTATTGGTTAATTTGACAGAGACACAAATGTGAGAGAATGATCAAGAAGCCAACTCTTCTATAGAGTAGAAATTTAACCTCGCATACTGAGTACACAAAAGAGGACACAAAATCTAAATATCACTTAATAATACAAAGTATGACTTTTATCTAGTGTAGACATTTTCTCAAACACTTGGTGAACGTTAGAAATCTTTCAACAAGAAAACCCACACATGCATAATAATGTGAGAGAATGATCAAGAAGCAGACTCTTCTATAGAGTAAAAATTTACCCTCGCATACTGAGTACACAAAAGAGTACACAAAATCTAAATTTCACTTAATAATACAAAGTATGATTTTTATCTAGTGTAGACATTTTCTCAAACAATTGGTGAGCGTTAGAAATCTTTCAACAAGAAAACCCACACATGCATAATCTATTAAATCTTGCTATTAATAAACAAATTTGAAGATCATACCAATTAAGAGTCTATTGTGGCAGTTCAATGAAGCTTTTATAAATAAGCTCAGACATCTCTAATTTGATGGTCTTTGTTTTGTATAAGCACTGAAGAGTATCACCTGAAATTCAAGCTAAGACACAATTCATTGATCCGTATATACACAGATTAAGTAGTAAAAATTTCTAAGTCCGGAATGAAAAAAATTCAAAAACTAACAAATTAAACTAACCAAATGATAGAATCAAAGAGCCTACGACCTATAATAAATCATCAGTGGCAATTGTTGAATGATCTGGAATGAGAGGAAAGAAACAGGTGAAAAAAGATCCAGAAGTATAATGAAGGAGAAATTATGGTTTGATAAAAAAATCAATAGTGTATAATGACAATATTACCCTTACCTAATAATATTATTACAAATATGCCCTTGGTCGGCCTAAGATTGGCTCTTCTATATTATACAAACTAGATAGTGGTGCCCATGCGAGGCATGGGCGATGGGAATATTAGGCATGGGTAAATGCGTGTCAGAATTGTGAAATACGATATAGGAGGGGGACCAATAAGTCATTAACGGTAATAACTTTTACACACATTATGATAAGGCTTATTTTTGGAGTATGACTTTGTTCTACAATTATGTAGTACTAATAATAGAAGTATTCCATGCGTATGCGGTTGTACCGTTGGTGGGAGCTGCATCCTGGGCCTCTGTACTGGTGTGTATCACGTGGAGAAGGACGGAGCTGTTCATTTCGCAGGGCTGCAAGCTGTCGAACCTGCATACAGGGGACAATGTTGTTAGTTTAAGCAATGATGTCGTGTAGTGCAGTTGTTATGTGTCGAAGCGTTTACAGTGTACCAAGACTGAAGTCCAGAGGGTCTGGTGCTTACTGTTTGCAGAGAGGCGGCACGGCCACAGGTGGATGCCGAATAGTGATGCATGGAGTATTAATTAATTGCAAACCCGTAGCATTCTGCACATTTTGAAATCACCGAAGATATTCTTGATTAGTTTACCCTTTTGCTTACATTGCAATTGAGAACTACTTCATTGAAATGATGAATTAACCAAGCCACACTATTTAAGCATAGTTACTCAATTTGTGAAGTTTGTCTGAGGGGCTGCAAGAAGTGGCAACTTCTGAGACCAATTTGAGCACTGAACTTTTGGTTGACACAAAGACCTAAAAAGTCTTTAGTAATTTGGGGTGAGGCGTTAACAACCGATGTTGTGGCAGTGAATGAGTACGATGTGTTTATCCACGGATGTGCAGCGAAACTAAGGCTATTGGAAAGAGCGGAGCACGCATTTATGAGACCTTGGAGGGCAGGCAACCTTTAAGTGTTGAGATATTGTGCAGCTGACCAATGGAGCAACATGTACAGTGATAATTATTAATCACAGTGGGGTCATATCTATGTCTATTTCCCCGAGGACAGTGTAAGCTAAGGACTGCCTAATTCCGCTAGGATTCAGGGGGTTGTGAGTAATCACATTTGTGCTCAGCATTACTGTTATACTGGTAGCAAGTGTTCTTGTTGTACACGAAACTGTTTATGTAAGAGGGTGCGAGGCTAATTTTAGCTAAGCTGAGGCGGCGAAATAGGGAAAAGGAGGAAGCAGCAAATAAATGGAGAAGGAGAAATCAAAGTTTGATTGTGGAGAGAATATAGGATGAGAAGGGATAGGTAAGAAAGAGTGAAGAAACTTTGGAAGAAGTGAGGAGGAAGAAAGTAGGAAGGAAGAAAGAACACGTGAATTACCTGGGGAGGTGGAGATTGAGTTGAAAAATAGAGTCGGACGTTGGTACATGTTGCCTCTTAGGGTAGGTGCGTTGGTGACCATTGTTTACAACACTGATTGTGGAACTTTTTTTTACATAGGTTCTTTTATAACCCCTCTACACATGTATGCATAAGTTATGAATCGAGAAGCAGTTGTAGTTATGGTTTGATTACCTTGGTGGTATGGTGGACACCGATATCAGCAGATGATGTGGAACCCATAGGCGGCAACCTGTAGGCCACCTTGCCTTCCCTTGCAAGAGCCTGTGTAGGTGGATGGTAGAAGTTAGTACTTCATATCTTGATATGTTTACTTACAACTTTGTCCACTAAAATGAAAGACACATTGATTCATGTACACTGGATGTGAGGTAACTGAAAATCACATATAAAAAATTAAGTACAACTTGTACGCAGTTGCAAATATGAAGTCATGGTAAAGCAAGAATCACTTACCAGTAGCGCAGCACCACATAGGCTAACAAAGGTAACACTCTGCCAGTGGTTATCACACCCTGCCTGTGCACCCTCTCTACATCCTGATCCAGAGCCATTGGCGATATTCGAACTCATCAACTTTGAGCATAACCCGATCCCATCACTCTACTGGCTGGAATTACCAGCCCTCCATATCATCATAGCGAAATTATTAAGCCGTGAAAGTCATATTCGCGTACCGAGTAGAAATTAACAGGTCAAGTAAATTACGATGCGTAAGCTATGTCATGAGGAAAAGTTGTAGGAAATAATTAGCGAAGGGTAAAGCCTTGGATTGATTCTGCCCTGACCTGAGAAATGTAGAGTGGAATGCCACGAAAGAATCTACAGTCAGCTGATTGTACCAGTGCAAAGTAATTAGGTACCCACAGGATTAAGCATACAGAATGGCATGCTTCCTGAACCACCCAAAAACCTTCAACCTGAGTCCCCCTGCCATCCTATAAGGATAATAAATTCCACTGTGGTGCAGATGTTGTCCGTACAGAAACCCCTGCAAGCTCCTTTTAAAATTTGAATCTTCTGTCCTGACTTCCAAGTTATGCGTTGCCTTTAGAAAGCCCTGTGAATTATCAGAAATAAAGCGGGAACAGTCGGGAGACCAACAATAATTGACAATGGTAACTGAATCAGCATCCTGTGTGAAAAGGCAAGGTGATGGAAACAACAAGTCGCAGTAATTCCAAAGATGCTCAAAGAGTACCGTGACATGATGAGGCGGCAAGAAGTTGTTAATGTGTCGGCGATTTGGGTTTTCAATCTATACCATTTGAAGAAACGCCAACTCCTTTCTTGTCCAAAGGGGCAATTGCAAAAGTAAGTTCATCTTTTCCGCGATGAATATCCTCGTCGTACTTATCATACTTTCGGAACAGCTAGTCCTGGTATAGCTCGTCAGGCTACCTCTTTATGAAGGGGTAGATGCGAGTAGAATCTGGAAAATAGGATGTAATAATGTAAGCGATACACCATGTTATAGGAGTACCCCTGTAAGGCCACTTTGGAATACTGGTTTTCTGTACAGCTCATATTATTACGCTGCTACTATGCTAGACGGGCCGTTGTTATCAAAGGCAAGCGTTTCCGCTGTAAGTGGGTGTAGCGGTGGGAAAAAGAATGGGATTTCCAGAGTTAGAGAGGTTGTGAAATGGTGATTTCACTGGTAAGGAGTGTGTAGATGTAATGCTAAAGTGTGAGCTAAAATTACCTTTATTTCATCGTTATTAAGCTATGCGAAAGACATCTGTGCAGCAGAAGGGGCAGTGGTCCTTTGTTCTTGAAACTTGAGCTACCTGCGAATCTTCGTAGGTTACTCCCTTTGTTGGTGAAACTCCGCTTCACTTGTTCTGAACCCGCCACAGTAGAGGAATAGCAAAGGCTTGTGTAGTTTTCGGTGTACTCTGTCCTGTCGTTAAGCCGCACCAAGGTTGATAGGCTCAGCAATCTCAGCCAATACTTTCGGTGATGAACTTTCTTCCATGCTTTTGTACACATAGTTTGGAAAGCAAACTCTGGAAGCACCAAAGTAGAAGTTGAAAACCTTTCCGCAATGGTGGTCAAACTACATTCTTGGTAGGCCGGCGGTTGAGCAAGTAGTATTAATTTTCCAAGTTCTCCTTTCAGGCTCAGTGTACAGAGGCATGGAAGGGAGCTCATCATCGAAAGTATCGGCTGAGTTTGTTGAACCTATCAACCTTGGTTTGGGTTAATGATAAGAAAGAGTACACATAAAATTACACCAACCTTTGCTATTTCTTTACTGTGGCGGTTTCAAAACAGGTGAAGTGGAATTTCATTAAAAAAGGGCATACCCTGCAGACATTTGCAGTTGACTGAGGTTTCAAGAACAAAGCACTGCTAGCCCTTGTGCTCGCGTATGTCTTTTGCGTAGCGTAATAGGGATGAAACAAGGTTAATTTCATATCACACTTCAGCATTACATGTACACGTTCCTTAACAGTTCAACGACGATTTCACAGTCTTTCTAACACTGGAAATCCCTTTCTTTTTTCCACAGCTGCACGCATCGACAGACGAAACAATTACACCTGATTACTTCGCCCCGTGTAGCGTAGTAGCAACATAATAGTACAAGTTGTACAGAAAAATTGCATTACAAACAAGCCGTAATGGAGTACTCATGTAACATGATGTATCACGTACATTGTTAGAGCCTATTGTCCCAAATTCTACTCGCATTTCTTCCCTTTATAATAGCATAAGCCGGCAAGCTATATCAGGAGTGGCTGTTTCGGGTGCATGATTAGTACGACGGGACATTAGTTCTTCCATCCTGCTGTTGCGTCAAACGCAGGCCACAATTCAATGCGCGGTAGTATTCAGATTACGTTTTCAGGACGAACGATCTTCATTGCCTCGTTGGACCACCTGCAACCCTTACGAAGGCATAGCCGAGCTGCGTAGTTGTACGCAAACACATTCTAGGTATAAGTGGCGGGGAAATTAGAAAATATCGATCAAATATAGTGTAAGACATCTTAGGTGAGCAATGCAGGCGAGCATTCATACTTCAATAAGTGTGGGCAACATTAATAAGAAACACAGTACATCACAAATTCGAGGGTGCATGCCCAACTGTCACACTGAAAGTCAAAGCAATTTTAGCTATGAACATCCTTAAAGGACACAATGAGTGCGGACGGAACATGCAGGCGGCCAAAGTAAGGTGGAAGCGAAACCACTTCTAAAGCAAAGATTTACAATGGCAAGATTACCAACTCCAGAAGAGCCTTTAAGCCAGCCAGCAACTAAGTTATTTGGTTTGCAAGAACATTACTAAGTGCAGGTAACATTAATCGGCAACACCCAAAACTACAAATTAGAGGGTCCTTGCGACAATGTCAGATTGAATCTAAAAGCAATTACCAAACTAAGATACCGCGGGGGTAAATCACAGACTCCGAAGGACAGAGGGTAGTTCGTTCGACGCTAAATTTATAGCGTCGCTGCTACAGCAAGTGCAGGCAACATTAATAGGCAACACCCGACAATACAAATTAGAGGGTCCTGGCGACAACCTCACATTGAAAGTAGAAGCAATTACCAAAGTAAGTTAATGCGAGGGTAAATCACAGACTCCGAAGGACAGAGGGTAGTTCATGCGATGCGAGCTTTATAGCGTCGCTGCTACAGCAGAACCTTGGTGGCTCATAGGGGAATTGTATCGCAACACAGAAACCGCAGGAAGGTACCTCCTTCAAAACGGCAGGTGTCGGAGGCAAGTGGTCTATATTCCAGGAACTTGCCCGCGCTAACCCTGGAGCTGCACGGGAAGGGGGGTAAATAGGTGTCATGCACGCCTTCAAGAGAGCGACGTACTGCAGTAGGTAATGGACGAACCATTTATAGCAGCAGCAGCCTTAGCGAGAGGGTGTACAACATTTTGGACACTTACCGTTGGCAAACCCTGAGAAGGAGTGACAGACTGAATCGAGCATGTATTTATGGGTGTGTCAACTGTACGGTGCTTTCTGCCAGCACACTTTGCTCGGCGTCCTTCAAGAAGAGCCGCCTTTTGTTTAGGTGGCATTTCCTTTAAGTCGTACGACACCGGAGGTTTCGTTGAAACTGGAGGTAAGCGTCATTTCGTTTCTGGGACAACATCTAATCACGCCATCTTTAAAGAAAGTAAGAGAACGCAGATCATGTTTCGGACTGTGCATGCACGTGAATTAGTACGCATTTTGAGCTAAGTCATGAGAAGCACGTACGCATCTTCTTATGAAGGTACTTATCTTTGTTTTTAAATGGAGAACAACTTCCTATCTATTTTATGACCTCGACTTCAAACAAATAGATAGATGTGTAAATGATAGCATTTCTCCGATTTTCCTAAGGGTAATAATTTTGCAGTAGACTATGCGTCGATGTTATTTGATAACAACCCTGACTAATCTAAGTTGGTGCCTACCTATGGTTGTAGCTACCATATCCTGGAAGTGTTAATACGTGGGTATCTAGCGGGTTATGTTTTAAAGCATACTCATGAGAATATTTCGCTGCAGGGTATGAGGGAATATTATAGTTAGCTCCACGAAATACATTCATAAGTCCTACTGTTTCTCTGAGTTTTCAGCAGGAAAATAATCTGTAGGTAGACCATACACCTACATTATTTGACAACACTTTGCATTCAAAAATCAAGGCGAAAAAACCCCAGCTACACAGTGAGCAAACGAATCTTTGCCTCGGATCAAACAATTACCACCTGGTAATGCTTGCGAAACACCTTGCACTCAGAATTCAGGGGAAAGAAAGACCTGTTAATGCTTTCGAAACACCTTGCACTCGGAATTCACGGCAAAGAAACCCCAAATACACATGCAGGAAGCAAGACGTAACACTGACAAGGGCCAAATCGAAATAACTCATAGGCAGACAACAACAACAGAACAGTGCACATGCATAGTGAAATCTCTGTTTAGGATGAAATAAATACCACCTTGGAATCAGAATTAAGGGGCAGAAACCCCAAAGTACACAATAAGGAAACTACATGACAGACTGAGAACAGGGAAATAGCACAAAGCTAGAAGCAAACAACATAAGGTAGAACATCGGACATGCACATAGGAATCTTTCCCTAGGATCAACCAATTACACTCAGAATTCAAGGCAAAGAAACCCAAACTACACAGTGAGGCGGCAACATGCAACAGTAAAAAGAGCGAAATCAAAATAACTCTCAAAGGATTAATCCCTTGCAAACACCTTCCACTCCAAAAAAAGGGGCAGAAACCCCAAACTACACAGTAAGGGCCCAAGTCAAATCGTAAGGCCAAAGTATTTCCAGCAGGTTTTGAGTTCCGGAATGGAGAGTGAAACCTAGAAAAGAAAACAGATGTACTTACCTGGGAAAACTTGGACACCGGAACGCCGACGCAAGGCTGCTCTTCTCCGGCGGACTAAGAAAGGAGCAGAAAAGGGGAAAGCACGAAAAGAGGAATGACTTATAGGGAGAGAGTCAGACTCAACCTAATGCCCCGGGAATACACGTTAATTGCGGAAATGACATTAGTGGTAACCTAATGCCCCGGGAATACACGTTAATTGCGGAAATGACATTAGTGGTCCGGATTTGGAAAGGCCCACCGCCGACGCGAAATTTATGTAAATGCCACTCGTCCGACGACGAAAGTGGCACTTATTAATGCTTAGAATCTACTCTTCAAATTCTATATATATTACATAAATTAAAATTAAAAAATAACATATACTAGACGTTGCGTCTAGTAAATAGTACTAAATAAAAAGTTTTTTAGTTATCAAATATATAAAATTAGGCGTTGGGAACAATCGGGGAATACCTTGACATAAATAAACTAGTAGTGGCTCTGATCTGTTCCAAAAATTTGTCATTTTTTATTTAGAGAGTCGTAACATAATATGAATTTTGATCAATATTTCAGGTTCCATTTCTATGGACACGACATGACAAGACAAGTGGAGGCGCACCACTTCTGCGGACACCAAAATGAGGAATTCAGGCAGTGTCTCATCTACGACAGGCCAAACGCGGATGGGCGTCTGATCGGGCTGGAGTACATTATATCAGAGCAACTTTTCTTAACATTACTGGACGATGAAAAGAAATTCTGGCATTCCCATTTGTACGAGGTGAAAAGTGGTGTCCTCTTCATGCCTGGTGTTCCAGGTCCGATTCAACGCCAAAATCATGAAAAAGTCGCGAAAACTTATGGCAAAGTGATACATTTCTGGCAGGTTGATAAAGGTGACACACTCCCTTTGGGAATTCCTCAGGTCATGATGGCGCTTACTAGAGATGGTCAGCTAGATCAAAATCTTGCTCAAGGTAAATGCATGTTAATAACTATTTTTGATACGGATTTTTTTTTAATTGTTCGAATTTTGTGTAGACGTGGAGAAACGTTATGGGGTTTCATTTGATGAAGAAAGAGTATGAAGGTCCTGCCCATGGTATTCATCCACTTGCAAATGCTGGAGGCAGAGGCATTCACACACTTTTTAGAGAAGTTGATTGCAAGCCTGTGGAATCTGTCCCTAGAGTGTTTGTTTAAACACCCTTTCGACTCGCAAACTCATCGTTCAATGATTTGTATGTCCATTTGATTCTGGCTAGTAAAGTTGAACGAAGTCGGAATATCCTACTAGAGTTTTGTTGTAAGGTGCTTTTTTTTTTTTGTAGGAGCATATGTGTATATGCTATGTTTTTGCTATCAACACTATATATAAATAGTATAATGTGTCTTCCATCATATTGGCAAAATTGAATTTAAAATAATACTACTATATTTAGAAGTTTGTAAATATTTAATCATCATTCAATGTCAAATATATATTTAATTGAACCATTTTAATGGTTAAATTTATCCGAGCAAGTTGTAGACTAATATTCAAAATGTGAATTAATTTGTTTTGTCATTTATATGTATTTGTTGTGTTATCAATCTATGTGATTATTTTCGTGTATATCTGATTTTTAGGTTAATGAACAAAATTAGAACTCAAATTCAGTTATAAAATTTTAAATTAAAAAAAATCAAAACTTAAATTTAGTTAAAAATTTCACAAATTTGAAAATTGAATGTATATTTTTTTTTAAGAAAATGGAAATGGTTAAGGGAAAATATAAAATTGAATTTGAGATTCTCTTCTCTCGTTTGTTTTAATTTAATTAATGAGGGATAATTATGGGGAAAGTTAAGGGTTGGGTTTAGCTGAATTTGAGGTGGGACGATTTTAATTTATAATAATTTTAAATGATTAAATTGTAATCAATAAATGATGTGTATGGATGAAGGATATTTCTCTATCATTTTTTTAGGATATTTTAAGCATTTTTCTGTATTATGTTTTACAAATTCTTAAAGGAGTGATTTACTTGGCT
Organism: Solanum rostratum; assembly: GCA_029948455.1. Lineage (NCBI taxonomy): Eukaryota > Viridiplantae > Streptophyta > Magnoliopsida > Solanales > Solanaceae > Solanum > Solanum rostratum. The sequence goes on along the minus strand of CM057047.1, from coordinate 56,117,793 downwards.
AATTGAGTAATTTTATTACGCTATATAAATAGATACACATGTATTTAGCTGTTGACGCAATCTCGAATATTTGTATTTGAAAGAGGAAGTTTTTTATATGTCTTTAAATTCTAAAATATAATATGATACATATATTACTAATTAACATATATTTAAGTATCTCCTAAAATAATAAAATTTTGTTGTTTACCCATTATCTTTTTACATGGACAAATTTCCAGAAGACACATGATTCACTTTCTAATTACTAGCTAATGGTGTTTTCATATTCTAATTTAATCAGATAAAGACAACTTTAAACTATACTATTAAGGAGTTCAAATTTTATTTATGCCACAAATATATTAAATTGACGCAAATAAAATTATATTTTTAAAATGTAACTAAAAAAGGTTTAGTGCAATTTTTTTTTTAGTTTTGTGTTAAATATGACGATGTCAAATTTTACCGTAAAACGAAAAAAAAAATTGTTATCAATTCTTGCCGTAAAATGTAAAAAGAAATTACACTTTATAAATTTTTTTAATTTCTTTTTTGCTTTATCAAAATATATTTATCCGTGTGATAAAAAGGAAGTCTGATTTTTTTTTTTACTAAAATCAAATTATAATTTGTACTCTTTATATCCGCTCTTCTATAAAATTGATGAAACAGATTTTTAATACAAGATATTACGTGGATATTTAGCATTTGTTTTTTATCACATGTATAATTTCACCATTCCAATAAATTAAAATTTTAATTATTGGTTCAAAAGATATTATTTATGATTAAAATTTTTAAAAAAATAAAGGATTAAAGATATTGAAGATGTCATGTTTGAGTATATTTAAATAAAGATTGAGAATATAACAAAATAAAAATAAATTACATAATAATTTTATTCGTTTTTATGATGCGTCTAATCAATATAATTATATGACAAAGGTCGCAAAAATTGAACTTTATAAAATGTAAGAAATTTTTAAACTTTATAAAGTGTAATTTTTTTTTTACAATTTATAAAATGTAAAAAAGAAATTCGTTTTACCGCAAAATCTGACATCCATATTTAACGGCTGGTATTCAAAAATTTATATAAACAATTTTTTTTATATATTAAGTCTATTTTAATTACATTTGAAAATCATAATTTATTTATATCAATTTAATCTATTTATGAGTCACTTTACAGGTAGCACTAGCTATATTATTCTAGTCCAATTTATTTCCTCTTGAAGATAATAAGAGAATTATTAGCCTTACGTCTTCCTTCGTCCATTTCAGTTCAATTAAAACTTCTTTTCTAATTTCATCTCCCAAAAAATATCTTGTTTGAAATCTGAATTCGACACTTCTGATTAAGGAAAGAGGCTGAGTACGTACTGATTCACCGCAAACTTCTGGGAGTAAATTTTTACTTTCTTGGTTAGTATTGATTTTTTTTCTATTTATGGAATTAATCTGCTTTGAATTTTAGTTATAATTATATTCTCTTTTGATCATGAGACAAAATAACAAGTTTGGTTTCACTTGTAAGTCAACTTCTTCATGAAGTAATACTGTTTTTAACCTGATAATAATTATTACTCCCTTCGTCTAATAATAGTTGTCCGCTCTTAACTTGATACAAAATTAAGAAATAGTAAATAATAAAGGTCCTCTGTTATCCTTTCGATATAATAAAATACGATCTCTTAAAAGGTATAATGGAATAAGGTTAAATTAGGAACTAAGTATAAAATTATCTCTTAATTTTAATGTTCTCATTGTGGAAATTATTTTTGTCCTTCAGTTTCAATATATATATATATGTGTGTATATATATATATATATATATGTATGTATAATGAAATAATTATGATCTACTATGTTGTATTAATTTACAAAAAAGGCCTAATGATTTATTCTTTTATATAAATTTTATATTGATTGATGGTCTAATGTAATGCACACGTGCAACACACGTACATTAATATTTGAAGAATTGGTTAAGTTGCAGGAATTTTCTACGGAAGATGTCTCAAAATGACATTGACGATGTGTTAGATTACCTAACAAGAATCAAGAGTGGAGGCGGTGAATTGAGTAGCGTCGACATTGATCAAATTGAGGAATTTGAAGCGCAGATAAGATTATTTAGAACCTTTAGCAAGTACAATCATCTTCTTTTGCCTGATTCCTTAGACATAATAATAATAAGAAGAAAGAAAACCAAATTGATTGGGAGAAAGCTTCACTTAGATTTTGCTAAATGCAAAAGTAGCCTTAATCTGAAAAGGCTAGAATCACAGTTGCTGGATTTTTTTAAAGGTAATACCATTTTAAGGGATGATTACGAGTTGAAAGATTCCAATCTGTCGGAATACATGAATTGTGTTGGCAAGAATCTATATGATGCACGGATGATGTGGCTGAAAAATTATATGTCTGATGGGACTTTCACAAAGGAAGAAATCTTTGAGATAAATCCATTTATAAAGAAGCAGCTGAAAATGGTTCAAAAGAAAATGAGGTTTTTGAGATACTTATATTTCTCAGAGGTAAATGGTCATGTCGACCCTGAGAAGTTGGAAGGTCTGGAGACGCGAATTCAGTTCATGGCTGATAATGTAGCACAATTTTGTCTTTATCTTTCTGATGTAATGGATAATACAGATGAAAATGAATATTATATAGATGAGGATGGATATTATACAGATGAGGATACAAATGATATTATAAATATATATGATATCTTGAGTAAACCTCCCTACATGTTATGCCTGATTGTGCTAGTGGATCTCGAAATGAATAAGATTTTTCTTGGCGAACTGAAGGCTTCAAAGTTTTCTCAGTCAAGAACTTTCAAGGACAAAAAATTACCAAAAGGATTTTCGCATAGTCTCCATAGTCTGCTGATGTATCTCAGAAACCAACGACTTGAGAACTTTCCTAATAGTATCTCCATTCAAAATATTAATGTGGCAATAGAGTTCTTGTTAGTTTTCCTTGATGCTGATATGTCATATCATGTTTCTAACGGTAAAAGGTTGAATGAACTCATGGTAAAGGTTGGAGCTTTAGCAGGTGACATTCTATATGTAGTTCAAAAGCTTCTTCCGGTCTCTATAAACAATGATGACACCAGCAAAGTAAGTCTCTGCTCGATACAGATATTGGAGAAAACTAAAGATCTGAAGGAACAAATGGAGACATACTACAAATCCTTAAAGTTCAGAACTCCATCTCAGTTCCCCACCGTTGGTGGATTGAGCTTTCTGGATTCTCTTTTAAGGAAATTGAAGGAGATGTTGATATCTGAATCAGGTTTAGATTTCATGATAAAGTCTAATATTGGTTTCTTAGAGAAAGAGTATTCATCTCTTACATCCATTTTCGAGAAAGAGTTTTCATCTCGTACATCCATTTTAGAGAAAGAGCTTTCATCTCTTACATTTGTTTTGAGAGATGTCATGAAGGTGCAGCATAATCATGACGAAATTCTCAATGATCTTCAGAGATGTGCTATCAATTTTGCATATGAAGCTGAACTATCCATCGACTCTGTTCTTGTTCAATATAATGTCCATTGACATATTTTTTGCTCACTTCCTGCAATCATAAAAGAGATCAAACATATTTGTGTGAAGTTGACCGAGATGAGGCTTAAGAACCTTTCTCTTAAGCCCTTCTCCGTGGTAGAGTCATCTAAGCATCTGCCAACTCAACATAGCAATCCTGTGAACGATGAAGAGATAGTGGGTTTTGAGAATGAAGCAGAAGAACTATTTGACTATCTGACTCGAGGGACAAGAGAGCTAGATGTCATCCCAATTGTAGGCATGGGCGGACAAGGGAAAACGACTATTGCGAGAAAGGTGTACAATAATGACATCATTGTTTCTCGCTTTGATGTTAGAGCATGGAGCATCATTTCCCAAACATATAACCAGAGAGAGCTGTTACAAGAGATCTTCAGTCAAGTTACCGGTTTCAAGAACAAGGAAGATGAGGTTTGCCAACTTGCTGACATGTTGAGGAAAAGACTAATGGGAAAGAGATATCTCATTGTATTGGATGATATGTGGGATGATATGGCATGGGATGACTTAAGGCTTTCTTTTCCAAATGATAATAATGGAAGCAGAATATTAATAACAACTCGACTTGAGAATGTGGGTAAGCAAGTGAAGTACCATACTGATCCTTATTATCTTCCATTCCTTACAGCAGAAGAGAGTTGCAAATTGTTGCAGAAGAAAGTGTTTCAACAGGAAGTTTTCCCACCTGAACTACACTACGTGAATCTAGAAATTGCAGAAAAATGCAAAGGACTGTCTCTGGTGGTTATCTTGGTGGCTGGAATTATCAAAAAGAATAAAATGGAAGCCTCTTGGTGGCATGAGGTTAAAGATGCTCTATTTGACTATCTTGATCACGAGTCTGAACAATATAGTCTTTCGACTATGCAATTAAGTTATGATAAATTAGCTGATTACTTGAAGCCTTGCCTGCTTTATACGGGGATGTTTCCGGAGGATGCAAGAATTTCAGTGTCTAAATTGATAAGTCTATGGATCGCGGAAGGGTTCGTGCAGAACACTGAATCTGAGAGATCAATGGAAGAGGCAGCTGAAGGTTTCTTGATGGATCTCATTAGTAGTAACATGGTAATGGCTTTAAAGAGAGAATATAATGGAAAAGTCAAATACTGTCAGGTTCATGATGTGGTGCTTCACTTTTGCTTAGAGAAGAGTAGAGAAGAAAATTTTATGCTGGCAGTGAAGGGGCATGTTATCCAGTTTCGACCTTTGGATAGGAAGGAACATCGAGTGAGACTTAGTCTTAGTAAAGAGATATCCAAGTTTACATCTTTGGGCTCCAAAACACAGAAGCCTTCCCACCAACACTTGAGGTCACTGATAACGACAAATCCAGGATATGTGTATCGTCTTACCTTACATCAGGTTAGCGTAGCGAGACTTCTTAAGGTTTTGGATTGGAGTCCTCATAGAGTGTCTCATTTTTCAACAGCTACACTGAAACCACTAATTCACCTGAAGTACCTCTCTGTTTCCACACATCGCTTTGATTTTCATCCAGAACCACATCTGACCCATCTTGAAACTTTAATTGTGCATTGTTCTATAACATTACCAATGATTTTTTGGAAAATGGGAAAATTAAGGCATGTTGAGATTGATAATGCTGAATTTGATAAGCAGGGTATCTTAGAAGAATCCCCTAAGTTGGAAAATTTGAGGAAATTAAAGAGAGTTGTAATTTTCAATGCTCATAGGGTTAGGGAGGAGATATTATTACACAAGTGTCTTAATCTTCAAGAGCTTGACATGTCCATTTACGGTTCTCCAAAAATTTGTCTGAAATGGGAGAGACTTACCCAGCTTCAAACACTTTGCCTTTCCTTTAACAGTCCCATAGTTCTATCCGGGTTACAGTTGCTTTCGAGTTTAAAGAAGATGGTACTGGGAATGATCCCTATACAAAGCACGATTCCCTTCATTGCAGGACTACCAAACCTGGAGTATCTCAAATTACAAGATGGAAAATTTCATTCACAAAAAGAGTGGTGCCTTGGAGATATCACGTTCCATAAACTGAAGTTGTTGAAACTAGTGGGATTAGATATCTCAAGGTGGGATGCCTCGGAGGAATCGTTTCCCTACTTGAAACACTTGTTATAAGAGATTGTGTCAAGCTTGAGGAGATCCCCCTTAGCTTTGCAGCTATTCTAACTCTGAAACACATTAAGTTGATTGCGTCCTTAATGCCCAGCATAAACGAATCTCTGGAGGCTTCAGCTGCGAAAATCAAGAAAGAAGTTGAAGCTGTGGAAGGATGTGACCGTATTGATGTCACTATCCAGGTAAAGTAGAAACAAACCAACTCTTATGTGCTGTTTCTGAGTATCAACATTTAACGTTTATCTAATGTGCAAACAATACGTTCAATGCAGAATATGCGAGGAAGGTATATAAGGCGGCTCTGAATCAAGTAGGTGCCTTCTCTACATGATTAAATAAATATACTTAATGCTCTCTCCGTCCCAAATTAGCTTAATTTTTGAGGCTTTTTCAATATAAAAAATAATTGAATTATTTAGAGTTCAAGAGGAACGTTTGACTAGTGGAAGAGGAAGCTAAAGGACTTGTGGAGAACTCTGAATCTGGGAGATTAGTGGAAGAGGAAGCTGAAGGTTACTTGATGGATCTCATTAGCAGTAACGTGGTAATGCTTTCAAAGAGAAGTCATAATGGTAAAGTCAAATAATGTCAGGTTCATGATGTTGTGCGTCACTTTTGCTTGGAGAAGAGTAGAGAAGAAAAGTTTATGCTGGTAGTGAATGGTCAATTTCAACCTTTGGATTGGAAGGGAAGTCGAGTGAGGTTCAGTTTGAGTCAAGAGCTTTCCAAGTTTGAATATCGGGGCTCCAAAACACAGAAGCCTTTCCACCAACACTTGAGGTCACTGATAACGACAAGTGGAGAATCTTATCATTCGCATCCCTTCAGTCAGGTTAGTGGATTGCAACTTCTTAAGGTCTTGGATTTGAGTTCTTACGATGTGCATTTTTTGTCGTTAGCTATCTTCAAACCACTACATCACCTGAAGTACCTCGCAGTTGAGGCAAAAAAATTCTATTTTCATCCAGAAACACATCTGCCCCATCTAGAAACTTTAATTGTGATGAATTCGTCTTATAAAGTAGTGTTACCAGCATCATTTTGGGAAATGGAAAAATTGAGGCATGTTCATTTTGGTAGGGCTGTTTTTGATTTGGAAGAGGATAAGCAGGGGATGTTTGAAGAATCCTCTAAATTGGAAAACTTGAGGATATTAAGGAATGTTATATTTCGAATTCGCAATGCTGATAGGGTGGATGTATTATTAAGGAGGTGTCCTAATCTTCAACAACTTGAAATTACTTTTGAGGACAATAAATATTTTGCAGAGTCTTTTTGTCTCATTGGAGAATCTTACTCAGCTTCAAAAACTTCAACTTTCCTTTGGGTGTCCCCCATATTGTATCCGGGCTACAGTTGCCTTCAAATTTAAAGAAGTTGGTACTAAAAGAGATTCATATAGAAAGCGTGATTCCCTTCATTGCAAGACTACCAAGTCTGGAGTATCTCCATTTATGGTACTCACATTATTTTCAATCCCAAGAGTGGTGCATTGGAGATATCACATTCCATAATCTTAAGTTTGAAGGATATGACCGTCTTAACCTCGTCAAAGAAGGCTATTTTTTTTTATTGCTCAACTCTTTTTTCTGTATGATTTCATGTTTTTATGCAGCTTTATAATTTTGATCAATATAGATCAACCATGTTATTGTTGTTGACTACTTCTTGATTTTCTAATTCGATGAACCATCCGAAAAAGCTTAAGGTTAAACTTCTTGTTGTTTAACCTTAAGGTACCAATTAGTAATGCAATAATTCAGAGCTCATACATAGGTGTTTGTGCCATTTAAAAACTCAGAATTACTGTTGGATAGTAACCTGCCAAATAGGAGTATAATTAATTAGTTGTCTCTTTGTATATATCATAAGCCATGTTAGTTCATTAAATAATACAACCATTGACTTTGAAGGCCAATGGGAATGCATATTAACCTGTCAATATAATGTATAATAATTTTGTGCCTCGCCTGGTGTTCAACGTGTATTATGTCACATAAAATACATGTGTTTAATTGTTCAATTTATACGAATTTAAACACTTATTTGTGCACATCCAAAGTTAAAGACCATATATATCAGCTGAAATCAAGTTAAAAGGCATATTTATATATTATCTTTAATTTTAATTAGTAACTCGTTACCATCTTTGTAAAGTGTAAAAAAATTATTATGATGAATAAATTATTTCATATACATAATAACTAACTTATCCCAAAACAATTACTTTCGAAATAACTTGTTCCCAACCAGTAAAGCTACTATTCATCTTTTGTTAGGCATAAGATTATTAGAGAGAGAAGGGCATTCTGCCTTTTTCCTTCAGACTTCCAAATCTTCTTCCATTTCATTTCGATACACTCTTTTCTAATTTCTAATTTTACCCCCATAATGATTGTATTTCCTCTTGATGAAACCTGCTTTTAATTAATCATGATCTCTTTTGCTCCTTTTTCTTATTGGATCAGAAATTGAAGATACTTGTTAACTAACTGTGAGTCATCTTCATGAATTACTACTTTATTTTTGATGGATGCAGAATTAGAGAGTTGATTTCTCAAATGATTCACTCAACTAATAGTTACTGTCTCGTTTCTGAAATAATAACTATTAGAAGATATGAAAAGGGTAAATAAGATGTAGTATAACTTTTCACAAGCATTAACATAGTTTCAAACACTAGATATTGAAAGACATGAGCCTAACTCCGAGAATTGGTGAACTTGCAGGAAATTTTCAACAGAAAAATGGCTCAAAACGAAATTGAGAAAATGTTACATCACCTAAGAAGGACAAAGAGTGGAGGTAATCTCTATATTTATCGAATTAGGGAAATTGAAATGGTGCTAAGAGTTTTTAGAACCTTTATGAAGTATCATCATCTTCTTTTGCCTGATTCCTTAGTCAAACTCACAAAGAAAGCCAAATGGATTGTGCAAAGCCTTCACGGGGTATTTTATGAGGATCCAGATGAATGTAAAACTAACCTTAATCTGGAAAGCCTAGAATCACATTTATTGGAATTCTTTGAAGGTAATACCAGCTTAAGTTACAGTTATGAGTTAAATGATTTTGATCCGTCCAAATATATGGATTGCCTTGGAAAAATTCTAAATGATGTACTGATGATGTGTCTGAAAATGAGTACGTCCCTCTGTCCCCAAATAAAACTTGCAATACATCAATTGAAGAAGCAACTGAAAATTGTTCAAAAGAAAATGAGATTTTTGAGATACTTATATGCCACAGAGCTAAATGGTAACGTAAACGATGAAAAGCTGGAATGTTTGGAGACTCGAATTCAGTTCATGGCTAACAATGTAGAACAATTTTGTCTTGCCGTATTTGATTATTTTGGTGCAATTGAAGTTGAGGGTATAAATGATATATTTAATAATCCTCCGTATCTATTATCATTGATTGTGTTTGTGGAGCTAGAAATAAAGAAGATTTTTCTTGGTGAATTAAAGGCCTCAAAGTTTACTCAATCAAAAACATTCAAGGACAAGAAGTTACCAAAAGGATTTTCACGTCATCTCCACAGTCTGCTGATGTGTCTCAGAAACAAAAAGCTCGAGAACTTCCCTGATAATGTCTCTACTCAAAATATTGATGTCGCAATAGACTTCTTGTTGATTTTCCTTGATGCTGATGTGTCAAATCATGTTATCGACGATGACTGGTTGAATGAGGTTATGGAAAAGGTTGGAGCTATAGCAGGTGATGTTCTATACGTAATTCAAAAGCTACTTCCTAGCTCTATAAACAAAGATGACACTAGCAAAATAAGTCTTCGCTCGATATGGATATTGGAGAAAACTAAAGATCTGAAGGCACAAGTGGAGACGTACTACAGATCCTTAGAGTTCACTCCATCTCAATTCCCCACCGTTGGTGGATTGAACTTTCTGGATTCTCTTTTAAGGAAACTGAATGAAATGTCGAACTCTAAATCTGGTTTAGATTTCCTGATGAAACCTCTTTTATGGAATTTGGAGAAAGAGCTATCATCTCTTACACCCATTTTAGAGAAGGAGCTGTCGTCCATTTTCAGAGATGTCACAAAGGTGCACCATGAACATAAAATTCTTAAAAATCTTCAGAGGCGTACCATCAATTTGGCATACGAAGCTGTGGTCGCCATTGACTCTATTCTTGCTCAGTATAATGCTTTTTTGCATATCTTTTGCTCACTTCCTACAATCTTAAAAGAGATCAAGCAAATTAATGCGGAGGTGACTGAGATATGGTCGGTGGACATTGCTCTTAAGCCTCCCTATGTGGTAGCGCCATATAAACATCTGCCAACTCGACATTGCAATCCAGTGACTGATGAGGAGATAGTGGGTTTTAAGAATGATACAGAAAAAATAATTCAGTATTTGATTAGAGGTCCAAATGAGCTAGATGTCGTCCCAATTGTAGGCATGGGGGGACAAGGGAAAACGACAATTGCTAGAAAGGTGTACAATAGTGACAACATTGTTTCTCAATTTGATGTTCGAGCATGGGGCATCGTTTCCCAAACATATAGTCGGAGAGAGCTATTACAAGATGTTTTTAGTCAAGTTAGCGGTTCCAAGGACAAGGGAGATAGGGATGACGTTCTGCCGACATGTTGAGGAAAAACTTAATGGCAAAGAGATATCTCATTGTATTGGATGATATGTGGGATGGTATGGCATGGGATGACTTAAGGCTTTGTTTTCCAAATGTTGGAAATAGAAGCAGAATAGTCGTAACAACTCGACTTGTGAAAGTGGGTGAGCAAGTGAAATACCATACTAATCCTTATTATCTTCCATTCCTCACAACAGAAGAGAGTTGCCAATTGTTGCAGAAGAAAGTGTTTCAAAAGGAAGATTGCCCGCGAGAACTACAAAATGTGAGTCAAGCAGTTGCAGAAAAATGCAAAGGACTGCCCCTAGTGGTTGTGTTGGTAGCTGGAATAATCAAAAAAAGGAAAATGGATGAATCTTGGTGGAATGAGGTGAAAGATGCTTTGTTTGACTATCTTGAATGTGAGTCGGAAGAATATAGTCGGGCGACTATGCAGTTGAGTTTTGATAACTTACCCCATAGTTTAAGGCCTTGTCTTCTTTATATGGGGATGTTTCCGGAGGATGCAAAAATTCCAGCATCTAAATTGATAAGTTTATGGATTGCAGAAGGACTCGTGGAGAACTCTGAATCTGGGAGATTAGTGGAAGAGGAAGTTGAAGGTTACTTGATGGATCTCATTAGCAGTAACGTGGTAATGCTTTCAAAGAGAAGTTATAATGGTAAAGTCAAATACTGTCAGGTTCATGATGTCGTGCATCACTTTTGCTTGGAGAAGAGTAGAGAAGAAAAGTTTATGCTGGTAGTGAATGGTCAATTTCAACCTTTGGATTGGAAGGGAAGTCGAGTGAGGTTCAGTTTGAGTCAAGAGCTTTCCAAGTTTGAATATCGGGGCTCCAAAACACAGAAGCCTTTCCACCAACACTTGAGGTCACTGATAACGACAAGTGGAGAATCTTATCATTGGCATCCCTTCAGTCAGGTTAGTGGATTGCGACTTCTTAAGGTCTTGGATTTGAGTTCTTACAATGTGGTATTTTTGTCGTTAGCTACACTCAAACCACTAATTCACCTGAAGTACCTAGCAGTTTTGGCAGATAAATTCTATTTTCATCCAGAATCACATCTGCCCCATCTAGAGACTTTAATGGTGATGAATTTGACTTATGTACTGTTACCAGCGTCCTTTTGGGGAATGGAAAAATTGAGGCATGTTCATTTTCGTGGGGCTGTTTTTGATTTGGAAGAGGATAAACAGGGGATGTCTGAAGAATCCTCTAAATAGGAAAACTTGAGGATATTAAGGAATGTTATATTTCGAATTTCCAATGCTGATAGGGTGGATGTGTTATTAAGGAGGTGTCCTAATCTTCAACAACTTAAAATTACTTTTCACGGCAGTAAAGATTCTGCAGAGTCTTTTTGTCTCACATTGGAGAATCTTACCCAGCTTCAAAAACTTCATCTTTTATTAAAGTGTCCACAAATTCTATCCGGGTTATAGTTGCCTTCAACTTTAAAGAAGTTGGTACTAGTAGGGATTGATATAGAAAGCGTAATTCCCTTCATTGCAGGACTACCAAGTCTGGAGTATCTCCAATTATGGAATTTAAATAATCTTCAATCCCAAGAGTGGTGCCTTGGAGATATCACTTTCCATAAACTTAAATTCTTGAAACTGATGTGGTTATGTATCTCAAAGTGGGATGCCTTGGAGGAATCCTTTCCCCTACTCGAAACACTTGTTATAACAAGTTGTAAGAAGCTCGAGGAGATTCCCCTTAGCTTTGCAGATATTTCAATTCTGAAACAGATTAAGTTGATTGGTTCGTGGAAAAAATCTCTGGAGGATTCAGCTGTGAGAATTAAGGAAGAAGTTGAAGCCATTGAAGGATGTGACCATCTTAACCTCGTCAAAGAAGGGCGAAAATGGGAATAGTCTTAATAGCTAATTGTTGCAGCCATTCTCATGCTCAGGTCTATTTTGCAGGTGGCTGAAAAATCCATCATCTTATATTGTAACACAACCATATTATATATAAGATGGTGTGTATATGCAGCTTTATAATTTTGACCAACTTCTCTCCATTAACATTGTGATACTTCAGTACAGATCAACCATGTTGTTGTCGTGTAATGTTTTTCAAAGTTCGGGATAATCCTTTTTTGTTCCCTTTCATCTAAAGCCATTATAGACTAAAGAATGGGTATGAAATTGTAGGCAAACAAGTCCTACAATTCTCCATGAACATCCTTTGTTTATAAAAGCCAAAGGTAACTGTTTTTTATTAAAAAAAAAAAAAGAAACATTTTTTTAGAACAAATAGTTGGTTGGTAGTTCAACTAAACATGCACAATCATTTTCACTCCCCAATGTGACCAAACAATCACTGTTAAAATACCAATTCTAATCCATCTAAAATACACTAAAATCAAAACGTCTATTTAAGTGTATATTTGGCAAATTTAAGGAAAATCACTTAAAAAAAAATTAAGGAAAATATTTTTCAAAACTTTGTCCAATTTCAAATTGATTTTTTTTAATCTCATCCATATTACTATCTCCCTCCCCAAAAAAGATTTCTTATTTTTTAAAATAAAATAATATTAAAAATTTATTTTTGAAAAAGATTTCACATTTTGAATTTTTTTTCCACCCATTTCACAATATCTGATTTATTTATTTTTACATCGTTCTAGTATGTAGTACACATCTTTTAATTGCTTTCTTTTGGCGATTTTAATGGACTTTCCTTGATGTTTAAGATTAAATCTTTCTTTTTCCATTATTTCCATCAAATTTATAAATATAAAATAACAACTTTTAGCCAAGTTAAAAGACAAATTATTGAATGCATAGTTTGAGGACTATTTTGAATCTTCCTCAAACATAAGGGATCATTTTTGTGTTTAGAGAATTCATCAGATGTCGATTCTGTGGGAGAAGAGTGGAGCATGGCGGTGGCTAGTGAGGAGAACCAAGGAATCGAAGCCCTGCTTCATCGGATTCGCCACTCTATGCGGCGTCGTTCCGGGGATCATTGATTTCTGCGTCATGTCAGCCACCAATACCCGCAGTCCTGAACTTGAAGCCAAACTCGGTCAGAACGCTCGCCCCGAAACCCTGGTAACTTCTATTCCCCCTCGAATACTGATACTGCTAAAACCAGTTCAGTTTGTGATTTTGTGTGCTTCATGTGAATGCCACTCGTCCGACGACAAAAGTGGCACTTATTAATGTAAATTAGAATATATATATATATATATACACACTTCAGTCATGCCCAATTTATTCAATATAGACGTTCACAACCATGGTTCCCATTCAATTAATGCAATAAGGTTACATAGGATGATGAAATTTAAGGTTCTTAATATCAAATATAATTTAATACTCCAATTTTGTATGACCAGCATGCAACTCATCAATTCATTCATAAATATGCATGAAAATTCAATCATAAATGAAAGTAACTCGAAGATTAGGATTATAGAATTTCATTACTCAATTCTTATACTTCAATATGGTCATGTGGATGAAAGGGCGCATGAATAAACTCAATCTAATGCGTTAGATAGCCTTACATACCTAGGATGAAGTTAAACGACCAATTTGGCAAGATTCCGGCTTGAATTCCTTGAATCATAGCTCTTTTCTCCTCTCTTTAGCCCTAGATCTTTTGTTAGAATGCATAAAAGACTTAGGAATGGGTTTAAAAAACCCTTTTCACACTTAAAACGACCTATATCAGTCATGGCTTAAGAGGGGTAGGGAAAAGTTTGGAATACCCCTGGAAAAAGTGAAAAATTTGAACGGTTGGGAATTCAGTCCGCGTCGCGAACTTGGTCCCATATAGTGCAATTTTTACAAAAAAATTTTGATCGATTTTTCTAATCCAGTAGAAAATATTGGCACCAAAATTAGTACAAATTCGCGACAAGTCCGTGACGCGAACGTGTTGCGCACTTTTTTGGAATTGTATCTTTGCCCCGAAAATTATCTTTTCATCCGTTTACTCTAAAATTCAACTAAGACTATTTTACCACATAATTTTTCATGCTAATTGTGATTTCAGCCTTGAATTTCTTGAAAAAGTTTAGGGAGATGCATTATGCAAATTATGATTTATAAAATTAATATTAATATTTTTGAATTTATAGTAGTGCTCTTAGATCTTTAAATGCTATAAATTAATATATACATTTAAAATGAAGTTTTTACTATTGAATTATCATTCCATTAGAAATATTTTGAATACAGTCTTACTAACCGAACATTGAACTCGAATTATATATTACCAAATAATGAATAATTAGTTAGTAAACTTCTTAATGATTACTAACGATTTTATTTTTTTTTTTGTTACTAAAATCATACTCACTAACGTATTTAAAATTTATTGATAAATTATCAACATATATTTTTTGTAACTAAAATTGTCAACCATTTATCAACATATCTTGAGAAATTACTTGCAATTCAAATTATTATCCATTAGTATAATTGTCAATAGAATATCAATAATATTTTTCTTTGTTAATATCATTAGTTAATTACCAATACATTAACAATGGAATTGAATAATGAATAATCAATTTTACTAACTCTTTTTCTATTCGTCGGTAAAGATATTAACGATATATCAATCAAAAATTGATTAGTGAATTCACCAAAGAAAATTTCAGGGCCAAATTTAAAAAATTTCTAACAACATCTTTGGATGTTTACCAACTGAATTTCAGTTAGTAATTTTATCAATAAATCATAATTTGGTCGGTAGCATTTACCAACGAGCCTTTTAGTAATGAATTAATATCAATTAGTATTTGATTAGTGATTCAATTTGGCAATCAATTTGATCAACTTACTAACGATTTTGTTTGTTGGTAATTGGAGTTTCTTTTAAGGTGTATATATATTTTTCTAAAAATTCGTATATAATATATATTGAGATACACGATATACACGCCCTTAGTGATATTTCCGAATATTTTTGTGCAATGAACATTGATATGCATATTCACAAAGATATTTTCTAGGTTTGATTTTTTAATTACTTGAAATAAGTCCCAATTATTTTCAATCAATTTCGATACACATAAAATTTAATCATATCATGACTATCTATAGTTGTCGAACTTACCAAATGACCCCTCACAAAATTGTGAAACGTATATATCTATTCTGATTATTTTTCATGCTCTTTTGATTTATTACTTTTAAACATAAAAAGTATCTTGAAATTTTTTGCAAAAATTCTATATAAGTGCACCCATAATTTTGGATGACAGTTAGAAAAGAATACCACAAATCAATTGAATCATTATAATATCAAAGATGACTGAAATAATTTTTTTGAAAAAATCTGATTTTAATTTTATGAAATAGTGTAGCTAAAAATTTAATATAATATAAATTTTATAAAATAGCCTATGAAAACAGAATCGATAACACTTTAATTTTACCAGAAAATTGTAGACATGGATATATAATTTTTTCATTTTTTGCCAAACCTAGGGTGAAAATAAACGTAGTTATGCCTAAAGCCGTGAAAATCTACTGTTGCATTCCGTTGAGTCTAATTTTCTTAGCCATGTTTTGGTTCTAGAATTATGAGTATGATTACATCTAAATTTTATAAGAAATAGAAATGTCATAATTGTAATAATATAAAATATGTGCCAATTTTAATATCTCCTCTCACTAATAGAAAGAGATAAGTGCGTAAAACATATTTAAACTATTTATTTTTGCTACTTTCATATCTAAATTATGTATTTATTAGTTTGAGAAATAACTTTAGTGGTATGTGTGCTTTCTCTTTTATTAAAAAAAAAAATTGCCACATGGAAAAAAAAGTTTCGCTTTGATAAAAATTAAATAAATTATTAATATTAGTTCAAAGTTAAATATTAACGTATTAATATTCTTCCAAAAAATATTATTTTTTAAAAAATAATTCTTTTAAGAATTAAAATTTAAAATATTTTTCTCAGTTACTACATCCCCGCATACCCCCTCCACCCCCAACTACTAACAATCTCCATTTTTTTATTTTATGAATTTCTTTTATAAAATATTTTTAAAAAATTCAAACTTCGCCTCCTCTCCTCCACTCCTTCCTATGAAAATTGATATTATTTTTATTTTTAAAATAAATAAAATTCTATCCCACCCCCATTTAGCCCTCCGTTCCTAATTTATTTTTATTTTTTTCTTTTTCTATAGGTATGTTCACATATTTTTAGAAAAATATGTTTTCTACGTGTATACCATATATAACAAAAATAAAAATTTATTTTTAAAAAAATCTTGCGGCAAGTTAAAAATAATTTCTAAAAATGAGAAAAAAATGAAAGCGTAGGATTAGGTGGGTGGGATAAAAAACATTTTTTTAAAAAATAAAATAATATCTAAATTTTTAGTTTATTGGGGTTGGGTTTGGGGGGGGGGGGGGTGGGGGAAGAAAAGTATTTTATATTTTAATTTTATAATTTTTTTTTGAAATAATAATACTTTAACATTTAACATTAACTAATACTATAATTTATTTATTTATTATCAAGGTGAAATATTTTGTTTCGGTGGAGTGTGATGTGATAATTTTTTTAGATAAAAGAGAGAGTGTTGCACATATCATGGTGAGAGTGGAATAAAAAAGATAAATGATTCTTTCAAACTAATAAGTAATAGTTTACGCATGAAACGCAAGAAAGGAAATAGTTCAAGTGTATTTTTTAGACTTATCTCTAAAAACAACAAATAGGGATGAAGACGCAATATTGCAATTATAAAACTAAATAGCTTCAGCAAATATTTTTAGGAAATGATTTTTAAAAAAATATTACTCTCTATGTTCTAATTTATGTGATATTTTTCATTTTTTAAGAGTTGAACCGTTTAAGTTTGGCCGAGAATTCATTTACGAAATCTTTAAATTGTTTTGATATAAAATTTTTGTATACTATGTACTCCCTTCATCCCTTATTAACTTATTTTTTTAGATTTTTTTCAATGTTCAAAATAGTTGAATTTTGCAAAATCCAAAATGAATGTCTTACAAGTTCTTTTCATATTTGTCCTTTTATTTATTGAAGTTTTATGTTTTCTAAAAAATAAATTACACTACATATTTTTTACTTCACAAAGGACAATGGTGAAAAGTATGATTTAAATAATATTTTTCTTAATCTGTATGCATTGTCTCACAAATTAAGTTAAAATGGGATGGAAGGACTACATAAATAAGTTATAGTAATTAATAATTTATACTCCCCTAGTTCCCTTCTTTACATTTTATGTGACACCTTTTGACTTGGCATGATATTAAAAAAAAGACTTTGAAAATTGTAGTCTAAGAAAATTCTTAGATATTTGTGCGGCTAAGAATCATTTTATTAAAGATAAAAGAGAAATCTTAAAGTTAAATTATTTCTAATTAAAGTAAGGTGATATTCTTTTGGGGATAGACTAAAAAGAAAGTGTATCACATAAAACGAGACAATAATATTTAAATAATATGTGAAATATTGAAAATAAAAAATAAATTTATTTGAATATCAAAATTCAAAAAGAGTCATATAAATTGAAATTGATGAAGTATTACACAAATTATTTTTTAAAGAATTGAGAAGGGCATCATCGTAAGCAAAAAAAACTTAATAGATACTAACTATAAGATGAAAAGAAGAGAACGAACTTTTTTTTTTTTGTATTGGGTTGGGGGGTGGGGGGGTGGGGGCGTTTGATATTACATACTTACTATAAGAGGGAAAAAATATAGATATTATTTAAGTATCTTTTTTTTAAAAAAAAAAAAAAGAAAATTGATATTATTTACGTATTTCTTTAAAAAATATTGATACTGTTTAAGTATTTTTAGAGATTTGGGAAGGGTATTTGTAATCATATAAAATTTATTTAAATTTATTAAATATAAATTTTATAAATGATTCAAATTATATTAAATTCAAAATATATTAGTCCAAACAAATATCATAAATTAATATAATTTGGTCAATTAATTAAGTCCAATAAAGTATGGATTTAATTAAAAGTTCAAATTCAATTATTTGGGCTACAAAAGATAACTCACTTTATTAGGCCCAATATCTTCTCATCCAAGAGGCCCATCTTGGTGCCACGTGTCAAATGATGTGGCACGCCAAGTCAAATAAAGAAGCCAATAGGATCATGTCATGTGTCAAAATGACAGAACCATTTCATTAAAGCCCAATATGTCACGTCACTTAAATCTGATTGGTCGGGAGAAAGCCTGATTCTATCATGACTCCTCTATTCTACAACTATATATAGGGGTCCTCATAACAAAAGCACATCAAGAATTCTAACAAAAAAGCTAGAGAGAGCTCGTGGATCAAACGCCACAAATTTCTCTGCAAATTCAAGAATTCAAGTTCAAGTTCAAGAACAAGCTTAAAAGCTCTTGAACTCAAGAACAAGCTTAAGATCAAGATTACGAACAAGAACAAAATCAAGATTCAAGATCAAGAATACATCCAAATTTCAAGATCAAGATCAAGAATAAATTCAAAGTCCAAGAACAAGTTTCAAATTCAAGATCAAGCTCAAGAGCCCTTGAATTTACATTTGAAAAGACGAATCAGAGGATTCATAGAGATTGTAACACTCAAATATTGAAATAAAATACAATGATTGTTGCGATATTTTTGTTCCTGATTATTATTTTCCTGACGAGAATTTTATCGTCTACAAATTCTGGCACGCCCAGCGGGACAATCTCTACCTCTCATCTCAACTTTTCAAGAATCAAAGAACATTCAAATGGCTTCCAAGAAGATCAACTCCCAATCAACTTCCTCTAAGGCTGCTGATTCCAAGTTCTCTGCTGAAGTAGGGGAAATTCTAGGCGTTACTTTTAGAAGCATTGGAGTTATTACAAGAAGCAAAGCTACTTTGCTGGGACAATAAACACCACGAGTGTCGTCCGCACCAACTCTTGGTTTTGGATCTTCAACCCCAAAGGGAGCTAGGTCCCCTGCAAATGCTTCAGAAGGAGGAAGCAGTATTGCTGAAAAGATCAAGCAGACTTTGGCTCTACTTGAGGTCTCTGGTTCCAGGAACTCCACTGCAAAGAAAGACCAGGACTCATCCAATGAATCTTCTCCATACGCATCGCGTAATGTGAGCCCTCTGAAGATCAACTTCCACAATAATCCATGCTACTCTTTAATGCCTCCAATAGTCATGCAAGTGATGACAACTAACACTTCGTCCACGGAGGAGCAGCTTGCAAATCTAGTAAAGATGGTTGAAGGATTGACCAAGCATATGCAGTGCCAAGAGACTCGCATCGATAAGTTGATGGACAGGGTAGACGGTTTACTAGATGGGGAATCTAGCCATGCACCTAGAAAGGGTATTGAAATTCAGGAGACTACAAACCCTGTGAAGCAAGCACTAACTATCAGGGAGCTGCCAGTTTCTGCTGAAGAAATGATCCCACTTGATCAATTAAAGGAGTTCATTGAAGGGACCAATAAAGACAAGTATGAAGTCTCCACAAGGTCTTTCCATATGTATTTACACTGCAAGAATTGATAGCCTCAAAATGTTTGTCGGTTATCAACCCCCTAAGTTTCAGCAATTCGAAGGCAAAGGAAATCCAAGCACGTTGCACACTTTGTAGAGACATGTAATAATACGGGAACCTATGGAGACCATCTTATCAAGCAATTTGTCCGCTCTTTGAAAGGAAATGCCTTTGACTGGTACACAGACTTTGAGCCTCATTCCATTGACAGTTGGGAGCAACTAGATCATGAGTTCCTTAATCGCTTTTGTAGCACAAGGCGCACAGTGAGAATGGTGGAACTCACAAATACTCGCCAAAGAAAGGATGAACCTGCCATCGACTTCATAAATCGATGAAGGAATGCGAGCCTTAATTGTAATACAAATTTAGTGAAGCTTCTGCTATAGAAATGTGTATCCAAGGGTTACACTGGGGACTTCTGTACATCCTACAAGGGATCAAACCTAAGTCTTTTGAAAATCTAGCGACTCGTGCTCATGATATGGAGTTGAGCATGTCTTCTGTTGGAAAAGATGGAATGCTTGTTCACAATCCTCGCAAAGGAAAGGACAAACGAGAACCCAGGAAATGGAGCAAATTTGTGCCCAGGAATGATAACAAAGAATCCATGAACGTTAATATGTCGCCTGTGAAGTTTACTACGAAGGAGAGTAGGAAGCAAAATATAAAGACGACTTTTCAAGGGCGTTCAAACCGAAAGCTGACCTTGAGAGAGATGCAAGAAAAGGAATACCCTTTGCTGGATTCTGGTTTTTCTGGATTCTGATGTTCCTGAAATTTTTGAAGAATTGGTTGAGCTAAATCTCATTGAGTTTCCAGAGATGAAACGACCCGATGAAGCTGGGAATACTAATGACCCAAATTATTGCAAGTATGATAGACTCATAACTCACCCTCTTGAAAAGTGTTTTGTCTTCAAAGACAAAGTAATGCAATTGGTTAATGAAAAGAAGATTGTCCTTGATGATGGAAAGACAAGCTCTAATCAAATCTCTATCATGTTTGGCTCGCTTGACCCAGTTCAAGTATGTACACCTGAAGAAGAAGAAGGGCCATTAGAGAAAAAAAAATCCCAAATCGGTACAGATGATGATGAAGGTTGGATTCTTGTGACTAGGCGGAGATGCAACAAGAAAAGTCCACGGAAAGAATCACTTGAACAACCGGTCAGACAACGGATGGTAAAGAGAGCAAAGAAGCAAAAGTTGATCAGGCGTCCAAGGGGGCCAAAGGTGGAAATGCATCACCACCAGAAACCGCGACTTCCTGTGACCTTGGGGGAATTCTTACCAAGTTGGTTTTGTGTGGAGACCACCCAAGACAATATTAAGGCATCATGTTTCAGTGCTGACCGGGGAGAAACAATGAATGGAACTTCATTGAAGGTGTCCCCATCTAACAAAGACGAAGTGGGGGGTGAAATTCCATCAAAGGCATTTCCACCATCTTCTGAAAAGTCTGTGGAACCCTCTTTCCAAGAAGTACATGCATGTGATACAAAGATCACATTTACGGACGAGGATCTTCTATTTGGTGAAACTCTACACAATCGTCCTTTGTATATGGTGGGTCATGTGCTAGAGAAGAGGATAAATAGAATTTTGATAGACGAAGGGTCTGAGGTCAACATTCTACCCATCCACACGTTGAAAGAGCTTGGCATCGCGATTGAAGAGCTTAGCGAAAGCCATTTGTTGTTACAAGGATTCAATCAAGGGGGGCAGAGGTCCATAGGCTCAATTAAGCTGGATATTCATATGGATGATTTGCGATCAAGTGCATGGATGCATGTGATTGATGCAAAGACTTCATATAATATATTACTAGGAAGGCCTTGGGTGCACGAAAATAAAATTGTCTCATCTTCTTACTATCAATGTCTGAAGTACCTAGAAGATGGAATTGAAAGGAAAATAGTTGCTGACAATAATCCTTTCACTGAAGTGGAATCACATCTCGCTGATGCAAAGTTCTATTTGAAGAGTTATGTCATGAAAGGGAAAAAGCTTGAGGGTGTCAAACCGACCAAGTCTGATAGGCTTAAAGGCAAAGCAACCAATGCAGCTATTGAAAGGGCCAAAGTTGATACTGGAAAGGCTAGTACTTGTCCAAATAAGGGAAAGACCATGCCCTCAAAAATAAAGTCATCCCCTACGCATCATTTTGTCCCAAAGGTGAAGAAAGGGGAGGATCAATCATTTGATGTACAAGGGAATGTATTAGGAAGGTTGACTCTTCCTATCAAATGGATTGATGCAATAAACTTGTCTTCAAAGCTGTTGGGAAATTTTATGGCTCAAAATCCGCCGCAAGATATATCACTCCCCACAAAACGTACAAAAGGCTTTGATCCAAATGCTTACAAGTTACTTGCAAAGGCTGGGTACAACCCTAATGAGCCATCTAGGCTCGGGAAACTCCCATCAGAGGACACAACTAGGCAAGCACGTGAAGGTTTAGGCTATAGTTAACCACCATCGGTACGCATCTCCATAAGAAGGGCAAGCAATAACTATATCACTGTAGAAGATGAATGTGTTTCTTCTAATAAACAACTTTCTGTCTTTGACCGACTTGGAAAGCCTACTGCAAGAACTTCTGTGTTCGAGAAGTTAGGCCCATTGAAGAAAAAGAATAATAAGCATCGAGAAAGTCACCTAAGAGTAACAACGCTTGCTTCACCTATGATCCAAAAGGATTTCAAAAGCATAATTCCTTCCAGGATGAAGCAACGAGTGAAACTCGTAGTTTCATGTAAAGAGGTACTAAAGGCAAAGGCTCACACTATGGTGTACACCAAAGAGCGCGAGGAAGATGAAGAAAGCGTAGGCTTTTCATGTTATGTTACAACTTAGATTGAGAACAATGCCTTGTGCCGACTGAGAATTGATGAAGAGTTTAGAGGTATTACTTTGTGCCATCATATATCTATTAATGATAATGATCCGCAGGAAAAGGAGGACGTTGGAGATGCTTCACCAGAATTCAAAGAGGGAGTGAAGACCACGATCGATCCCTTAAAAGAAGTTAACCTTGGCACTGATGAAGACCCAAGACCAACTTACTTGAGTACTTTCCTAGAAGCTAACGAAGAAATAGCTTATATGGATATACTCAAAGAATACAAGGATGTCTTTGCTTGGATCTATAAAGAAATGCCTGGTTTGAACCCTAAGATTGCAGTCCATCAATTGGCAGTCAGGCACGATGCTCGTCCTGTAAAGCAAGCTCAAAGACGCTTCAGCCGGCACTTGGTTCTATTGATTGAGAAAGAAGTTAACAAACTCATTGAGGTGGGCTTTATTCGTGAAGTTAAATACCCCATGTGGGTTTCAAGCATTGTTCCCGTGAGGAAGAAGAATGGCCAAATTCGAGTTTGCGTCGACTTTAGAGATCTCAACAATGCATGCCCTAAAGATAAATTTCCACTACCCATTCCAGAGCAGATGATTGATGCTACAACTGGTTTTGAGGCAATATCATTCATAGATGGTTCTTCTGGATATATTCAAATTCGCATGTCACCAAAGGATGAAGAACTTACAGTGTTTTGTACACCTAAAGGCATTTATTGCTATAAGGTGATGCATTTTGGTCTGAAGAATGTTGGTGCCATATATCAAAGGGCTATGCAAAATATATTTGATAATTTACTCCACAAAAATGTTGAGTCTTATGTTGATGACTAGGTGGTGAAGTCAAAAAGAAAGAGCGACCATTTGAAAGACTTGATAATGGTGTTTGAGTTGCTTCGAAGATATCAACTGAGGATGAATCCACTAAAGTGTGCCTTTGGGGCTGCTTCTGGAAAGTTTCTTGGCTTCATCGTGCGACATCGAGGGATTGAGATTGATCAAGCTAAAGTCGATGCGATTTTGAAGATGCCCGAGCCTCGAAACATTCATGAGTTGAAAAGTCTCCAGGGGAAATTAGCCTACTTGAGGAGGTTCATCTCAAATCTAGCTGGAAGATGCCAACCATTCAGTCATCTCATGAAGAAAGGTGTCCCTTTCAAGTGGGATCAAACATGTAGCAAAGCCTTTGAAAGTATCAAAGCATATCTGGCGAAACCTCCGGTCTTAGCAACCCCTATACCTGGAAAGCCACTGATACTTTATATTGCGGCCCAAGAAAGGTCTATGGGAGCCTTACTAGCCCAAGAGAATAATGAAGGCAAGGAAAATGCCCTTTATTACTTGAGCAGAATGATGACGCCAAATGAGCTGAAGTATTCGCCAATCGAGAAGTTATGTTTGGCACTGGTCTTCTTGATTCAAAAGATGAAGCACTATTTTCAAGCTCACACTGTCCATCTGGTTTCTAGAGCAAATCCCATCAAATTTGTTATGTCGAAACCAGTCCTTAGTGACCGACTAGCAAGGTGGTACCTTCAGTTACAACAATTTGAGATTGCGTATATCACTCAAAAGGCTATAAAGGAACAAGCATGAGCGGACTTTTTGGCGGACCATCCTGTTCTAAATGATTGGGAATTAACTGATGAGCTTCCTGATGAACATGCAACGGTCATCGAGACCCAACCCCCATGGAAAATGTACTTTGATGGGGCGCGCATCGTGGTGGAGCTGGTGCAGGTATGGTGTTTGTCACTTCATGGTGTTTGTCACTTCACAAGGAGAGGTCTTACCATTCTCCTTCACGTTGAAACAACGTTGCTCCAACAATGTTGCATAATATCAGGCATTAATACTTGGACTCGAAATGGCCATTGATATGAGGCAATTGCAGTTGCAAGTTTTTGGTGATTCTCAATTAGTGATTAGACAACTCTTGGGAAGCTATGACGTCAGAAAGCTTGAGTTGCGCTCATACCACTTGCTATGCCCAAAAGTTGATAAGACAGCTCGGAGACATGACCCTCCAACATGTGCCAAGAAAGGAAAATAAAACGGTCGATGCCTTGGCTGCTCTAGCCTTAACCCTGGCTCTTCCTGGTCAGACTCAAGTTACTATCTGCCAAAAATGAGTAGTACCACCGTTGGATGAAGGCGAGCATATGGAGAATAAGCTTGAGCATGTTGTTGCAGCTTTTAAGCCAATAACGAGGACTGGCGACAAGCTATCATCGACTATTTATGTTATGGGATACTTCCAGAAGATACTAAAAGAAGAACTGACATTCGTTGTCGGGCACCTCGTTTTCTCTACTATAAGGACACATTGTATAGGAGATCATTTGAGGGAATGCTCTTGCGGTGTTTGGGGGAGGAAGAAGCGACTCAAGCCTTGCAAGAGGCACATTCAAGAGTGTGTAGATCACCTCAATCTGGGCCAAAGCTCCACTTTCACATAAAAAGAATGGGGTATTATTGGCCAACTATGGTAAAAGATTTCTTAAATTATGCTCGAAGGTGCAAAGCTTGTCAATTCCATGCAAACTTCATACATCAATCGCCTGAAGTTTTACACCCGACTATTGCATCTTGGCCATTCGATGCTTGGGGATTGGATATTGTTGGACCGTTGCCAAAATCTTCTGGTAGACACTTGTACATCTTGGCTGCGACACTGTAGCTCTTAAAGAAGTCAAGAAGGAGAATGTTGCAAATTTTATTCGAGTAAACATTGTCTACTGATTTGGCATTCCACGATACATAATAACGGACAATGGTAAGTCGTTTGATAACAAGTTGATGAATAAAATACGCAACCTCTTTGGCTTCAAGCAGCGGAAATATTTTTCGCGTATCATGCTGCCGCCTACGGTCTAGCTGAAGCATTCAATAAGACTCTGTGCAATCTTCTAAAGAAAGTGGTCTCTAAGTCCAAACGAGACTGGCATGAAAGGATGGAAGAAGCCTTGTGGGCATATAAGACAACATATCGCACACCAACTTAAGCAACCCTATATTCACTTGCTTTTGGAGTTGAAGCGGTCCTACCACTTGAGCGTCAAATATCATCCTTGAGACCGACTATCCAAGAAGGGCTCACTGAGGAGGAAAATGCTCGACTACGTCTTGCCGAGTTAGAAGCACTTGATGAAAAGAGGTTAGAAGCCCAACAAAATCTTGAATGTTATCAAACTCGTTTGTCTCGTGCTTTCAATGAAAAGGTTCGCTTGAGGTGTTTTCAAGTTGGAGACCAAATTCTCGCAGTAAGAAGGCCCATTATCACTTCACATAAGTCTGGGGGCAAGTTTACCTCAAAGTGGGATGGATCATATGTGGTGCAAAAAGTATACTCAAATGGTGCTTACAAGCTTGTCGATGCATATGGCATAAGGATCGGTCCTATAAATATAAATTCCTTAAGAGATACTATCCTTGAGGAAAGTTATGCTCCTTAAAATTTGGGTATAAAAATGCATGATACTCCTGGCCCGCAAAAGTATAAACTATGTATGGCACCCTAAAAAAACACTCCCCTAGAACTACGTTGTGACTTGATCCTCTTCATTGAGGTACGTCGGCACTTGAAATTACATTCCAAGTTCAGTTGCATGAGTGTTAAAAAATCATATGTCCCTACTTGATTCCTTCTGGGGGCAAAGCCCTATGGAATGTGAGTTTTATTAATAGTATGCTTAAGACTTTTAGATTTGGTCAAGTTAAATCAAAGTCTTCAACTTCTTCAAGTATACAAGTTGAAGCTTTCGAACTCTTCGATTTTATAAGTTGAAGTCTTCGAATTCTTTGAGTTTGTAAGTTGAAGTGTTCAAATCCTCCAAGTAGGCATGTGGAAGCGTTTATAATTTTCAAGTTTGTAAGTTAAAGTATGCAAATTCTTCAAGTGCGTGATTTGAGGTTTTAAACCAATCAAGTATGCATATTAAAGACTTGAAATCTGCAATTTGAAGTCTATAAATTTTCTCCTTCTTACAGTTGAAGTTTCAAATCCACCATATGTATAAGTGAAATTCTTTAAAGTTGTTGAGCCTGAAAGTTAAAGCCTTCAAAGCTTTGACCTTTAAATTCACCTTTCTTAAGGCGAAAATAAGTAACTATCTCTTTGCATCGTAAGAATTCCCTCAAACTGCCTTTCTTGGGATAAAGACAATTATCCATCCCTTTATGCCACAAGAATCTCTCTGAATTTCATGCCTTAAGGTGGACAAAAATTTGTCCCTTTGCACCTTAAGTTGACCTTTTTGCTGGTTTATCCTTTAAAGGATCTCTAAATTTTCATGCCTTAAGGTGGACAAAATCTGTCCCTTTGCAGCTTAAGCTGGCCTTTTTCGCGGGCTTATCTTTGAGAAGATCTCTAAATTTTCATGCCTTAAGGTGGACAAAAATTGTCCCTTTGCACCTTAAGCTGGCCTTTTCGTGGGCTTATCCTTAAAAGGATCTCTAAATTTCCATGCCTTAAGGTGCACAAAAAAAATTATCCTTTCTTAAGATGGTCCCCTATATTTAAAACATTTAGAACAACGTAAAGCCTCGCGTTGTTGGTCTCCTATGTTTAAACATTTAGAATAACGTAAAGCCTCACGTTGTTGGTCTCCTATGTTTAAACATTTAGAACAGCGTAAAGTCTCGCGTTGTTGGTCCCCCATGTTTAAATTTTAGAACAGCGTAAAGCCTCGCGTTGTTGGTCCCCTATGTTTAAACATTTGGAACAACGTAAAACCTCGCGTTGTTGGTCCCCTATGTTTAAACATTGGAACAACGTAAAAGCCTCGTGTTGTTGGTCTCCTATGTTTAAAGATTTAGAACAGCGTAAAGCCTTGTATTGTTGGTCCCCTGTGTTCCAACATTGGAACAACGTAAAAGTCTCGTGTTGTTGGTCCCCTATGTTTAAACATTTAGAACAACGTAAAGCCTCGTGTTGTTGGTCCCTTGTGTTTAAACATTGAAACAACGTAAAAGCCTCGTATTGTTGGTCCCCTATGTTTAAACATTTAGAACAACGTAAAGCTTCATGTTGTTGGTCCCCTATGTCTAAACATTGGAAAAACGTAAAGCCTCGTGTTGTTGGTCACTTATGTTTAAACATTTAGAACAGTGTAAAGCCTCGTGTTGTTGGTCCCCTATGTTTGAACATTGGAACAGTATAAAGTCTCGTGCTGTTGGTCCCCTATGTTTAAACATTGGAACAGCGTAAAGCCTCGTGTTGGTGGCCTCTAGGCGTGAGTACGAATTTTATCCCTCCACACCCCAAGACCAAATTCTTGTGATACAATGGAGCTTAAATCCACAACTCTGCAAAAGAAAAAAAAAGAACGAGGCAGAACAAAAAAAATATTTATACCTTACACTTTGAAGCTCCACAAGATTTTTTGAAGAGAGGAACTCCAAATCCTTGAATATTGATGCTAAAAGAATAAAGAGTGGGATCTATTTATAGATGTTCAAACAATCCATGTCCTACACTATCTACAGATCTTATTATGCTTTAAAAAGAAATTCTAATACAAAACAAAGTTCACTTCTTATTCCCTCTATTCTTAATTGGATAAGAATAAGAAAAGGGAAAGGATAGTAGAAGTTAAATAAGAAAAGGAAAAAGGAGTCCTAATAGTAATCAAATAAGAAAAGGAAATTGGAGTCCTAAAATAAGTCAAATTTGTTCAACTTGGATAGGATTCCTAATAGTCTCAGTAAGTTATAACCCACGTGAATAGGCACAACAATTTGCCGCTTATTACTTTGAGTCGAATAAGTAAAGGATCGAAGTGGAAGAAGTGACATTAATTAGGAAACTAAGGTGGCGGCACGTCAGTCCTATTTCTTAACCTAGAACAAGGAAAAAAAAAATAATTGTGGCAGTGGGTTTTGAGCATTAATTGCTAAGGAAAAGGGTCAATTATTTTTCATTCCCAAAAATGTCATATAATGACAAGCAAAACAAATAAACAAAAGAAATCCAAGTCTAATGTTGTTCTTGGTCCTTAAATGATTAAATAAATAATATAATAGTTAAGATATCAAACTAATACTTCAAGCCTAGAATTTTAAAGATAAAATATCTTGACAAGATTTAAAATAGGGGGCATTTGTAATCATATAAAATTTATTATAAATAAATTTTATAAATGATTCAAATTATATTAAATTCAAAATATATTAGTCCAAACAAATATCATAAATTAATATAATTGGGTCAATTAATTAAGTTCAATAAAGTATGGATTTAATTAAAAGCCCAAATTCAATTATTTGGGATACAAAAAATAACTTTCTTTATTAGACCCAATATCTTCTCATCCAAGAGGCCCATCTTGGTGCCACGTGTCAAATGATGTGGCATGCCAAGTCAAACAAAGAAGCCAACGGGATCATGTCATGTGTCAAAATGACAGACCCATTTCATTAAAGCCCAATATGCCACGTCACTTAAATCTGATTGGTCGGGAGAAAACCTGATTCCATCATGACTCCTCTATTCTACAACTATATATAGGGGTCCTCATAACAAAAGCACATCAAGAATTCTAACAAAAAAGCTAGAGAAAGCTCGTGGATCAAACGCCACAAATTTCTCTGCAAATTCAAGAATTCAAGTTTAAGTTCAAGAACAAGCTTAAAAGCTCCTGAACTCAAGAACAAGCACAAGATCAAGATTACGAACAAGAACAAAGTCAAGATTCAAGATCAAGAACACATTCAAATTTCAAGATCAAGATCAAGAATAAATTCAAAGTCCAAGAACAAGTTTCAAATTCAAGATCAAGCTTAAGAGCCCTTGAATTTACACTTGAAAAGGCGAATCAGATGATTCATAGAGATTGTAACACTCAAATATTGAAATAAAATACAATAATTGTTGCAATATTTTCGTTCCTAATTATTATTTTCTGACGAGAATTTTATCGTCTACAGTATCATCCTATAAAATAAATAGATAGGAGTACTACAACAAGAAAAGAAAGAGAACAACCTTTTTCAGGGATGGTTTGAAATGAGATACGTAATAAGAGAGAATAATATTGATATTAGAAAAAAAAATTAATTATGGTAAAGATATCGGCTATAATTGTGTGAGGCTCATTAATATTTTGGAACTTGAATGATAGGCTCATTTGTGTAGCTTTGAAATTGAAATAAAATTGAAAAAAGATTTAAAATAAAGATAAATGATACCAAATACAACTAAAGTGGATTATGAGTCCACGAATTTGGTGTCGATTCTAGATATTTTTTTCTTCAATTCAAAATGTTTTCTTCTTTTTCCTTCTAAATCTAAAATTATATTAGAATCAAATTATATTTCAACTATATAAATCCAAATGAAATTATTTTCAAGATATAGTGTTAAATTTTGATTGACATTTTTATTGATGTTAAAGAAAAAAGTTAATATTTGATGCTAAAAATAATTAAAAATTTGTTGAAGAAGTTATATCGAAAAAATTACTTCCGGTTTCAAAAACTCGATTAAGACTTAATTAATTTAAGGAAAATCGAATCTTCGAATTTTTAGAGTCGCCACTTAATTTTTAAGGAAAAATCAAGAAAACCATTTAAATCATTTTTAAAAGAATAAACAGAAAAATCCGTTTAAAAAATCCAAAGAAAGGGTTCGGGGTCATATTTCCATTTCGAGAAGGTTTTACGCACTTGAAATGGCCGCTAACATGCGGTTATCGATGATTAAATATTTTGACTAACTTTAAAAATAATTTTAATTTATACTCTTAATTAGAAAAAGGTTTAAGTAAATATTTAAGGATTAAAAAAATATTTAAAATTTTATTCAATTAAAATTAATCTAAGTGAACCATTTAAAATAATTAAGAAAGAAAACCCAATATTAAAGTCCAACCAAACTTTATTTAATTAAAGGAGTTAAAGAATTGTGCCAAGTTGCTAGAATTTAAATCCTGGAACGTCTAAGTGTTTAAAGAAATAGAAATATCCACAAATTATTTTAAAGAAAAAGGTTTGAAGTATTTTAAAGATAATTTTTTTTTAAAGTCTAATTTCCTAAGGAAATGATTTTTGGCATCAAAAATTCAAAATCACTAGAATAACATAAATGATCGACTTCAAGGAAATTTAATTAGATTCAAACACGTTAGATTAGATTAAAACACATAAACCAAATAATTGTTAGAACACAAATATCACAAATAATAAACAAAGTAATAAAAATATAATAAACCAAAACCATTGGGCTTGGCAGGCCCAATTTCTCAAAAACCTGTCCTAATTTCTACATGGGCCTGCCTGGCCCACTTTTACCCCAAATAACTGCTGCTGATCCAAAGGGGGTTTTGGCCCATTTTTGTTCCTGCATACACACTCAGTGTATATTCAGTGTATATCAATGTATATACACCAATTTTCCATCTTTCGAAACCTGTAAGTTGACTTTTCCAGCTCCTAATCTCTCTCCGAAGCAAGAAACGGATGGGAGTGACTCAAAAGAAGAAGATTTGGACCACCGTGGCCCAAAAGAGGCAAAGATAGAGTCCAAAAAATGGACCCCAAAACATTGTTCATGCAGAGAAATAAAATAAGGATTAATAAAAAGGCTCATGGATAAATAAGTAACCAAATAACTAAATAAATCCCACCCAAAACTCAACTTGAACCAAGCATAAATAAATAACTAAATAATCACTTGCTAAAATACAAGACAAACCAGGATAGATAGAGACATTATATTTCACAAAATGACATGTAACCCACAATTGCATGATAAAACAAAATGGTGTCAAATACTAATCAAGGTAGACTTTAAGACAAGAAAAAAAAGAAATTGCACAAATTAAGACAAACATATACAATACATATATATATATATATATATATATATATATATATATATATATATATATATATATATACATACATACATATAAATATAAATAGATAGATAGATATTGCAGCATAACAATGTAACCAAACGACCTGTATGGAAAGTAAAAAAACCAACTAACATGTATACATACATACACAAGTTAATTATTTTAACCAAAGCAGGAAGCATATAGCTGCAGGAATGGGAAAAGTTGGGGAATATATACATGTATATGTATGTGTATATATAGAATACATATATACACCACAACACAGTGCACCCAAACAACTTTAAAATCATATATGTGCATCTATATATGTAGATATGCGTATATATGTGTATATACACACGGAATGCGGCAATACGACAGCATAACCAAACAAACATTCAAACTCCATACATATATATATATATCTATCTATATACATATGTATACGTAGATACTACACCAACAACAACTCAATCATTCCGCAAAAAAGGGAGCATTTGGGCATAATACAACCATCCAAACATCACTATTCAATTATATTAATGGGTTCAAAATCCGATATTCAAACGAAAATTCTTAAATCACGATACGTTTTCCTAAAAAACTCAGACAGTACATGTGTATTCAAGAGAGAAAAGGCGAGAAAAACAAAGACGTTACCTTTTGCGGAGCAGCAACTGAGACGACGAGCTTCAAGGACGAATTCCGACACCACTCAGGATTCCACCCGTTTGCTTCTCAACTTCAAAACTCTTTTTCTCTCCCTTAACAGTAAAAAAATGGAAATTTTTGAGTGCTTTTTCTTCCCTTTTTCGGCCTCCCTCAACAATGGAGAAAGAGGAGTATTTATAGAGTGAAATTAGGGTTCGAAATGGGGGGAAACCGCAGGGTTAATTTCGACATTTAGGGTCGAATTTGAATTCAAAATTTGAAAGAAATGAGGGGAAAAAGTAGAGGGGAGTACGAGTGTACCATTTTCTTAACGTTGGCTTGTCATTTTGCCCGAAATGGGCACTGATCTTTTCTGGTTTTGGTCCTGGCTCTCTGTTTTTGTCCAAAAATGGTGAAAGAGGAAGAAGGGGATCGGGGAGAGAGAAATAAGGGGGAGGGGCGCGTGGGGGAGGGTAGTATAGGTGGCGGGTCGGGTCGGGTCGGCTGGGTAGTGTTTAGGGATTTTTTTTTTTAATTTAAAAGAGAGTGGGCCGGTCTGGAATGGGGGAATTGGACTGGTCTTTTAAAAATTAAAACGAAATGGGCTGGGGAGTTGGGTCTGTTTGGGTTTAAAAGAAAAGGAAAGATTGGGCTTGGGATAGTTTGGGAATTGGGTTTTAGATTTAGGATTGAAGAAAAATGATTTAAAAATTAGCCACTTACAAATATGACCAATAAAATGCAATCGATTTGAAATCAATTGATTAATTCGACCACGAGATAAATTAATATAAATTAATCAAAGAGCTTTTTAATATTAACAACTTAAAATAATTAGATTAACTATGGGGTAATTAATTCTAAAATAGTTAAAGTAAAGTAATTAGAGATAAAATCTATTTGAGAATCTTTTGAAAAACAATTAACAAAAACACTTAACTATTAATACTTGAACTAAATATATATAATATGCAATATATAAACATAATTAAAATTAAAAGATTTAAGCCTAAAAATCACTCAAAAAATATTTTTTGCATTTTGAAAGTTAATTACTTCAAATTGTTAAAACTAAAAGCTCGATGATTAATTTGTACTGTGGAGGGTAAAAATTGGGTGTCAACAGAAGATATTGGGTCAATCTTAAAAGTGTGTAAAAATTAATTAAATTGATAAATCGAATTGAAAAAAATGTACTAATATTAATTTGTCAATTTTGGATTGTTGTGTTAACGATTTTTAAACAAACAATAATATATTCAGTGAAATCCCATAAAGTGGGATATGGGGAGAATAAAGTGTACATGGATCTTGTCATTACCTCATGAATATAGAGAGGATGTTTCTGATAGACCCTCGATAGTCAATGATTTAATAAATTTTTTTAAAAAAAAAGTTATTTGGTTATCAATTTGATTTTTGATTTTATCATTTTTGTTAATGGTAAATCATAACCAAATACGATTATATTAAAATTATTATTTTACCAATAAATTGGATTAAAAAAGTACTATTGATTTACTGGATATTGAATTATTAGGTTAACAATTTTTAAATAATTTTCAAGAAAAAGATATTAGTTATCAATTCAGTTTCTGATTTTATAATTTTTGTTAATGATTAAATCATGAGGATAACCCAATAAGATTAAATTAAAATTAATTATTTTAATATTAAAGTCACTTGTTATATATTAAGGACTAAAATTCATAAAATTTGAAATTGAAATGATAATCCAATAAATATTTCATTTTAAAATGTTTGAAAATCGTAAATCCAATAACTCAATTAATAATTCATTAGTATTTTTTCGATTTAATTTATCAAGTAAATTAATTTTTACACGCTTTTAAAATTCACCTAATATTTTCATCATTTTTTGATTTTTTTAAGTATCAAATATCAACTTTTTTCTTCAAGGTCAGTAAAAACATCAATTTTTTTAAAAATAATTTCATTTTGAGTTACATATCTGAAAATGTAGTTTGATTCTAATAGACGTTTATTCTCTTCATTAATAAATGTGGCGTTTGGTCGTCCGCCCAAGGGCATTCCCATAAATATTGCGTCGGGCGGGTCCCTTTCTAAAGCATACGCACTAATGGCAACCCCGTAATTATTGCGAATTCCAGGAGTATTAGGTTAAGTCCTTGTGGGAGCTATAAACAGCCCCATTTCTTCTTGCTGTCCCCTTTTCGCGTGTAGCTCAGGTTGCCGGAGAAGAGAACCACGGGCTTAGCGTCTTCGCCAGAAACTCTTTTCAGGTAACTACATCTTTCAACTTATTACTTGCTTTTGGGGACTTACGGCGTACTTTGGGTTTTCTCCCGTTGAGTTGTGAATGCAACCTCTTCTCAAAGCGCTTAACGGGGGATTCTGTTTTGATTCTAAATCCAGAGTTTGCCATGCATGGCCACCATTTGCCTGAATGTTCTATGCTTCTGATTGTCTCCAATTTCGGTGTTGCATGTTGCTCCATCGGTCTGTATTTTGGGTTTTTTGCCCATGGATAACCTACGGATCTCTCCTGCGTAGGAGTGCTAGGAAGACAGTGAATGAGTGGAAATATACGGTGTCTAGAATTTTGCTTTTATTATGTGCTCCATCGGTGTGTATTTTGGGTTTTTGGCCACTATGCTAAAGACTACATACCACGGACATTTTCTCATTGTTCTTGCTTTATAGGTGTTGCTGGCTTAGCTGTTACATACGGACTTACTCTGAACATACTGCAAGCTTGGGTCGTATGGAATCTTTGTCTGGTTGAAAATAAAATTATTTCCGTAGAAAGAATATTTCAGTATACTGGTCTTCCAAGTGAACCTCCTCGTGTAATAGAGTCTAATAGACCAGATCCTAATTGGCTGTCATGTGGAGAGGTTGATTTTAGCAATCTTCAGGTAAATTGAGTTGTTCTCTAGTGTTATGCATGTAGATTGGCTTATTGTTAATCCACTGCATGTGTTGACATATCTGAAAACCTTTATAGGTCCGATATACCCTGATGTCACTATACATGCATTCTCTGAAGCATTTTGGAAGTCCGGTGTGTTTCCACATCCAAAAATCTGTATTTTACTATCAAAGAAGTTTCCAGAGCACCACAACAAGTTACAACTAGAAAGAGTAAGAAAATATGGCCCTCTTTTTATAGATTGGGATTTGCTTTTTCCTGATGGAAAGTATATTCTTTTGTTTGTGTGATATAAACTGCCATTGTTACTATAGATTGACAAATTTGCTTTGGATGCTATGAATGATCGCCACGACTGACAATGTTGTCAATGGATTCTTCGCGATTGATATCATTCTTACCTTCTTTGTAGCTTACTTGGATAGAACCACTTATCTACTTGTCGATGAACACAAAAAGATTGCTTGGAAGTACATGCGTACTTGGTTCTTATTCGATCTCATATCAACAATCCCTTCAGAACTTGCTGTGAAGATTTCTCCTAAACCTTTATGCCAGTATGGATTGTTCAACATGCTTCGTTTGTGGCGTCTACGAAGAGTTAGTGCATTGTTTGCCAGGTAAAAACTACTTGACCTTCTAAGATCTCTCTATAACAACGTCATGTTGATATATACAACGTAAATGTAGAAGTTGATTTTAAAGAAAACTTGGCCGTTAAAATGAAATGTTGTTTTGAAACAGATTGGAGAAAGATAGGAACTTCAATTACTTTTGGGTTCGATGTGCAAAGCTTGTTTGTGTAAGTACATTTTTCCCTTCTATAATTAAGCGTTGATTGATGTTGTTTTAATCAATGTATGGCTTCATTTTTCCTTTTCTACAGGTCACTCTTTTTGCTGTTCATTGTGCCGGATACTTTTATTATCTCATCGCGGCTCATTATCCCGATCCAAACAAGACATGGATTGGAACCTCTATGGATGACTTCCTCCATCAGAGCCTATGGATTCGTTATGTCACTTCTATTTATTGGTCGATTACTACTCTTACAACAGTCGGTTATGGTGATCTCCACCCAGTGAATATGCGGGAAATGATCTTTGATATTTTGTACATGCTTTTTAACTTGGGATTGACAGCATATTTAATATGAAATATGACTAACTTGGTAGTACATGGGACGAGTAGGACAAGAAAATTTGTGATTAAAATTGTCTTATCGCGCGATTGTTTTATCAGTAGTTCCCCAAATTTTGTATAGGTTCTAAAATGTATCTGTTTAATTGCTGCTATAGAGAGACACAATTCAAGCTGCTTCGAGCTTTGCACAGAGGAACCAATTGCCCGCTCGCCTCCAAGATCAGATGCTTGCACACCTGTGCTTGAAGTTCAGAACAGACTCGGAAGGGCTGCAGCAGCAAGAGACCCTCGAGTGTCTTCCTAAAGCTATCCGTTCAAGCGTTTCACATTTTCTTTTCTACTCTTTAGTAGATAAGGTTTACTTGTTTCGTGGAGTGTCAAATGATCTACTCTTCCAGCTGGTAACTTTATGAATCAGAAATTTAATCGTTGTTCTAAATCTACGAAGTATGTTTTTCTATAATATTTGACATTTTCTCCGTGATTCAAGTTCTCCGAGATGAAGGCAGAGTATTTTCCTCCCAAAGAGGATGTCATTTTGCAGAATGAATCACCAACCGACTTCTATATTCTTGTAACAGGAGTTGTGGTAATCTTCAACCTCCTTTTGTTATCTGAACGCGAAAAGTTACATGTATCGTGATATTTTACTTGTTAGTACGAATCTAATGTTGAATCTACCTGACAGGATCTACTGGTGCTTAAAAATGGAGTTGAACAAGTAAGTTTCATCAAACATGCGCAAAACCCTTCGTATTTTCAATACGTTCACTCGATTTTTTTTGTTGTATCACACATGAATCTTGATTTTCCAAAACTACAAGTGGTAATGATACCAAAACTGATATTTCAGGTTATCGGGGAGGTCAGGGCTGGTGATCTTTGCGGTGAAATCGGTGTTCTTTGTTATAGGCCTCAACTATTTACAGTACGAACGAAGAGGCTGTGCCAGCTACTACGTATGAATCATACCACATTTCTGAATATCGTCCAGGCCAATGTTGGGGACGGGACAATTATCATGAATAATCTCCTTCAGGTATAAACGCCTCAAAACATTTACAAATTTTGATGATTTCGAATAAAATGATTTGACTTAACATGGTTGTTATGTTTTTCTCTTTTCGCTGAGCAGCATTTGAAGGAAATGAAGAATCCAATCATGGAAGGGTAATACTGGAGACTGAGCATATGCTAGCTCGCGGTAGAATGGACTTGCCTCTCACCCTTTGCTTTGCAACACTTAGAGGTGATGACTTATTGTTGCATCATTTATTGAAGCGCGATCTTGATCTAAATGAATCAGATAACAACAGAAGATCTGCGTTGGTTAGTACCTTTACGATCTTCTGTTACCCACAGCTTGGACTCTAGGCAACTACATTTCTCATTTTCCCCCTTTCTTATTGTTTCTCTCTCATCAGCATATCGCTGCATCTAAAGGGATTGAGAACTGTGTGGTTCTTCTACTCGATTTCGGGGCTGATCCCAATAGTAGAGGTATATATACAACTGCCTCCGTCAACAATCAGGTTTCGGATGTATAGTTCCTTGCAGAGAGCATATTGTACAGGAGCAATTGTCATGTACTCACTTTGAATTGTTGTAGAAAAATAAATTACAAAGGAAAAAGGCTTCTGAATCTGAAGTTTCACATCCCATGTTGATCCAATTTCAAAGAAGCTCTAACTTGTGTTGGTTGAAAGTATTGCAAGGCATAGTATTTATTGTCTTGTTGATGATATTTAGAATGAAAAGGTATTAGTGAGAGATATGGACAAGGAAATAGGCATACCCTGTAGAATAATTTTGGATTCAGCAAAGTTGTTGTTGCCTTGTCCATAGAAGCTAGGGAAGGCTCTTATCAAATTGCCATTATGGTCATTAATAATTTCTCAATCATAATCACACTTGATACTCCAACTGTTGGAGACATGTAGACTGAGAAATTGACAATACATATTTGATAAATTGCTAAATGATCAACCATCTAGACGTGTTTCCATCCTCATTGTTGGTCTTGGATATCCACCACTTCTTTAGTCTTTGCTTCAAATGATGTTGATTATAGAAAATATTATTGGTTTTGCCAAAATATGCCCAGATTTCAAAGAGATGTTCCTTTGTAATGACAAGGGCAGATGATTTAAGGACCACATCAGTAGTTATCTTATTTCTAATAAGTCTCTACATAAAGAAAGAGATTTTAAAGGGGATGTTCTTGGGTGCCTTCTTTCTTCTATCTCACTATGTGCCAAGATGATTTGCATGTGAATATTCCAGTTTTATTTGGCATCCAAAATGGGTTGTATTGGTTGGTTTAGAAGTTGTAGCCAGATTAACAACTTTAGCAAGGTCATCTAACCTGGACCAGTTATCATGCTTCTCCATTATCAAATTTTCAAAAAATGTGAGGCTCAGCCTTTTCCCTGATATTCAATAATCTTCTCCAAGTATGTGATTGATTATAAGCCCATACAAGGTGACATCTCTTACAATATTTTATTTCCAGAAACTCCTTTAAGAGGGTGTTTTGAGTTTCATCGCAGCTTGGAAGCAAAAACTTCTGTTTAAGGATCTGTCCTTGTTCAGAGGTTGGGTAGCACAAATTTACTGTACTGGTACAAATTATATCATTCTTCGTCATTTATTGATTTTACTGTATTGCCTTATTGTATCTAAGTATCATTGCACATTTCATTATATTGAGTTGCATTTACTATAGCTTCTTTGTAGCCTGCATATGATACATGATACACAACATGTTGTATATTAGCATAAACATAGTCATTGTATCATGGTTAATGATATTTATATTTTGCTTAAACCAGCATTTCAAAACAACGTAATGATTTCTCTACTTCTCTTTTCAGCTGCAGTGTAGAAAAGCATGGAGAAAAATTCATCATCGAAAGTATCAGATGGGATTGTATTAATTTTCGTTTGCTACAAGGGTTTCAAGCAAAAGTGAACTGCCCTTTAGTCTGTACTCACACGGGTACATGTCTATAATTATTACCTTTGCTTTTATTTTATTCTGTTAGTTAATATTTGATTGTGTTTATCTTTGACATTTTGATTTTTGATATTTCAGGTTATACATGCACTACGTACTCATACCCGTGTTCTTGTCCCCAAAGTATTCTGTTTGTGTACAGATTCAAGTATTATTGGTACTCCATTTTACATTATGGAGTACTTGGAAGGCTGTATATTTATAGATCTAAATCTGTGACCTCGACTTTTTAACCAGTGCTTCCAAGAATGAATGTACAACTGCAGTGGGTCTGAAGTGGATGCTTAATCAGGTGACTGCTATCTTCAACATTTGAATTGTTGTTTCTGTTCCTAAATATAGCTGGCAAAAGCTTCAGATATCCTTGAATAACAACTTTGGTTAGAATGAAGTGGATCAAGATTCAGCTATCATTGTTTTGTGAGATATGTATTTGTTTGGGTTTAATTGTGAAATATGCATGTTTGGTCAATAACTTGCAGTGACCTTGGACATATTTGCTTTTTCATTTCTTATGTGCATTGCATTTAGCTGCGGAAATGTCCTATCATCTTAGAAATAATGAATTGTATTTTGTGTTAAATGCTTCTTTACATTCCGTTTAATTCCAAACATGTGCTTCAACAAGAACATTCAATAGCCTGGGACTCACCT
Source organism: Solanum rostratum (assembly GCA_029948455.1). Taxonomy (NCBI): domain Eukaryota; kingdom Viridiplantae; phylum Streptophyta; class Magnoliopsida; order Solanales; family Solanaceae; genus Solanum; species Solanum rostratum. Next base: position 56,077,916 of record CM057047.1, on the reverse strand, counting down.
CTTCATTGACTTCTGCGCAGGTGTACAAAAGGTAACTGAATTTGCTACGACAGAAGGAAAGGACACGTCACTACACTTTTACTCCTCTAAGGTACATCCTCGCTATCTTGTGCTTCTGTAATGCTTTTGTTTATTAAAAAAAGGGGGTTGCTACCTAGCGTCAACTTTAGTTTCCTGCTGAAAATCCTGGGAAGATTACAATCTCAGCCTTCAACTTGCCGAAGTGTAGGTCACAGAATACGTAGAAAGTTGCTTCCCAATTGAAAACAAATCACGTGAAGAAGTAAAACCTGAGAATGAGAAGGAAATAAAATATAAATAATAATTTCTTAAAATATTAGAATAATAAATAAAATGTAAATTACAACAAAATAATAAAAGCGAAAATAAAAGAAAGTTTTAGTTGCTTACCAATTGAAAACAGTGATAACTACGTTCTTACGATGAGGCATTCCTCCAGACAATTCCGTCATTCAGTTACATCAACTACATAGGTATTTAACTTCACATTTCCACTGCATGTTTCATGTAATCCCCTAAGTGTTGTGTCATCTGCGCAATAATCACCTGTATTTTGCCTTGGGGCTAGGTTACTGAAAGCGGATTGATAACAGTGTATACATGTTTCCTTAATATTTTTGCCAGTTCCAACCATACATGTATTTTACACACTTTAACTATTACGTATATCCTCATCAGAATGTACTGTCATGAGGCATTATTTTTAGTGATCTACTGATTCATCAACTTGAATGCTGTAATGTGCAATTTGGGTATGACCAATACAACTACATGGAATGGATCCTTGTTCTAGCATGGGGTGCATAATTAAAGCTCCTCCTCTTTATCAATAAAGTTTCTCTTGTGATTCGTAATTTGTTGACATGTTGCGTAATGAAGTGCATCAAACCATAAAAGCTGACTTCAACCATGTGTTTTCTGATGCATTTAACAGGATGTTTACCTTCATACCAATTGCCTTGCAACTTTAGCTTATATGGTAGTGCCGCATGCTGAATTACAACATTCTAACCATTCCAATGGCAAAAAAAATTGACACCTTCTTTAATTTTACTTTCAGTTCTTTCTGAAAGCACTGTATCATTCTCACATATGGTTATGCAATAGTTGAACATATGGTTATGCAATAGCTGAAATAGCTTGCTTAATTGATTATGCTCCTCTCTGCTAATTTATCATTTCCAAATAACGTTGCTCACTAACACACTGTAACTGTAAGGACACTTAGTTTTCAGTTCGCAATGTCTGAACTATTTGAGGTATTGGGTCAGGTAAATGCGATAGTACTTCTTCCAACACCGAACCACTAAGACCCTACGCTGTTGTTGGCAGGCGTCCGGACAGACAGACAACATCAAGTACAGCTCCCCCCTTTTTGGATTTCCTGTATATATTCGTCCCCCAGGAATGGAAACTGCCATCACCCACAGGATAAGCAAAACACTGGTATGGACAGGTGCGTACTCTCCGTTCCCCACGTGCTGTAAACAAGATAAGAAAATCATGGAATGAGTTGAGGCTTCACTTCACAGGTCGAACGCCTCATGCATCAATGAAGGAGGGGCATACACCAAGGAACCATCACTACTCCATCAACCAGCGTACCTACAACTACCATCTGCAAGTCAACGTTCACCAGTCCTACCCATGGAACACCCCCCCCCCCCCCCCGCCCCCAACAAATTGTACATTAACTCCACCATGTACTACGTTGTACTGTCATATTCCGAACACGCCCTGCTAATATTAAGCTAGCTGTTCTTCTATTTCCTCTTTTACTGCTTTGCTAATATTAAGCTAGCTGTTCTTCTATTTCCTGGTTTACTGCTCGCAAAATCAACACCGTCTCCCCAAATTGGTTCCAGCCCGTGCATTGCACGGGCCCCACCATCTAGTTTTATTATATTTAGAAGAAGAAGAAAAAGTTTGAGTAAAAGAAATCTAGAATCAACATTAAATTCGTGGAACCCACAATCCACTTTAATTATATTTGGGATCATTTAATCTTTATTTTTTTTTTCATTTTCAAAGTACAGAAATAGGCCTGCAATCTAAATATCAAAATGTTAATGGAGCTTTTTTAATTGGTTGTACCTTTATCATTATAAATTTTTTCTTGATTTAGATACTTTTTCATTTGGCAGTGTTTCAACCCTATATATAACTACTAGAGATAGAAGGTCCCTGCCAATATGGGTCATATATATATAAATTTATGTGATATAAATAAAATATAGAGAATTAATTATTTTTTCAATAATTTCATAATATTTTTTTTACATACTTTTAAAATAATATATATTCTGCTTTTTTTTTAATTTATGTCATACGGACGAAATTTTGAGAGTCGACTAGATCGTTTATATGAGTTGTTATAATTATGATTTATTATATTACTTTTTTTGTTCTTTTTATAAGACACTGATAGAATTTAGAGAGTTAATTAAATTTTTATATATATATATATATATATATATAAATCATAAAAAATTAAATCAAAATATTTGTATTATTATTTTAGAATCATAAATAAAACACCCAAAGTCTAGACTAAATAATATCACAAATTAAATAAATAAATTAGCAAGAATTGGTATTATGGGCATACGTTATAGCAACCTTCCTAAATTTAAGGAGATTTCAAAGAGCCGTTCAGTAATTTTATGTGATTTCTCCATTTTAATTTGTTAACTCATTATATCCATATTTTAAAATATCATAAAATATTATGATAATTAAAATTTAAATATATTAAAAAATTATCAGACTTTTCAAATTTTATCGCTACCACATAAAATATGACGAAAAAAGTAATGTACTTTATTAAAAATTATGTAAAAATTACAATTAATCAAAATAATTAACAACTTAGAATATTTACAAGACATAAAAAGTTTGATAGACTTGCAAAATTTTATCAGTGTCACATGAATTGAAAAAGACGAAGTAACATGTATTATTTAAAAAATTAAGAAAAAATATTATAAATCACCATAATTAATAATTTAAAATATTTAAAAGACATATAAAACATTTCATTAATTCTCAAAATTTTATGAATGCCATATATGTTGAGATAAGAAAAATAATACATATAATCTAAAAATGACATAAAAGTAATATAATGCCCCTACAATTTTACTTTTAATTGAAATAATATATATATATATATATATATAAAGCTTTTTTTTAATGAATTGGACCCATGAAAATTTAGTTATTATGCTAATATCTTTAAAATTTCAAACGACAAAAAGACAAAAAATACAAGAATTTGAACTCATGAGCTCATAAATGGTTTTAGTTTTAAGTTTTAACCACAAAATAGAAGTAGCTAATGCAAAATTGTGCACAAGTAGCCAAATCAGAGACCATCAAACACACATGTGACTGCTCCTTTTTATACAAGGGAACATAATATCTATATACCTCATTTAATACCATGATATTAACCATATTTGATTATTAATACATTCATAAACCTAATTTAAACAGAATTGTCGCTAAGAATATAAAGAGTATTTTTAAGGGTGTGTATCGGTTGATTCAGTTCCATTTTATGCATTATCGATTTAATTTATTGGCTTTGATTTTTAAATATGTTAAATTAATTAAATATTTTTTTATCGATTTTTGGTCTTTACCGGTTTGTTTTTTGATTTACCTAATAAGAAAATACTCACAAAATAAATATATGACTTCCCTAACAATTTGACGCAATATATGAGACAATGCGATATAGTAAAACAAACAAATCAATTGTAAATGACAAAATACTTTCAAAAATATTTGTTGAACACCTAAACTTAACAATATGCAATATTTAACCTTGTATTTTAATTTGTTTTCTGACAGAACTTATACATTGAAAACCAAGTAAATAAATGACTTACGAGTGTGGATTTAGTGACAAACGATGTTAATTATAAAGATTTAATATTTATGAAGGGATAAAGTAGTAAATTATTCAGGATTTTTCAAAAAGAGCAAAAATTTTAAAATATAATAAGGCAAAAAATAGCTATACTTTTGCTAAAATTATGATTTATAACTACATATCATGGAGGCGAGCGAGATCGAGAGAGGGAGGAGAGAGGTGAGCGAGATTGAGAGAGACGAATTGTATATGTATATTTGTTAAATTGTATGTGTAAATCTGTCAAATAATTGTATATGTGTAACTGATATGCATGTAAATATATATGTATATCTGGAAAGAGAGATTGAGAGAGGGATGAGAGAGACAAGCGAGATTGAGAGAGGAAGGAGAAATATAGGTGAAAGAGGGTAGAGAGTGGAGAGATGTGAACTGTATATGTATATCTGTTGAATTGAATATGTATATTTGTCAAATAATTGTATATATGCAATTGGTATACATATGTATTTGTATATCTGACAAGAGATTGGAGAGAGAGAGGAGAGAGGCGAGAGAGATGAAGAGAGGAGAGACAAAATAACAATAAAATTATTACTATAGTTATAAATTGTAATTTTTTCAAATTATAATGATATAATGTAATTACATATCATATATTTGTCTAATTACGTAATTTATCCTTTTTTTTTTTTTTGGTAAAACTATCAAAACCTTGTTAACTTAATAACACAATTGATAAATCAATAATGCTTTTTTTATTCAATTTATCAGTCGCCCTTAATATTTTTATAAGCAAATAATTCCTTTTTAGCAATCATACAATGCATTCTTTTATATATTTCTTCAGTTTTACTTTGTTTTAACTTAACACATAATTTTTATGTATAAAAAATACGCTAATTATAAATATACCATATGAAATTGAAATTAAAAAATAAATTATTCTTTTAACAAACTAGAGAAAAAATAAGTTAAATAAATTAAAATAAAAAAAAAAACTAAGTGGTCCAAACATGCATCGATACGATTTATGCAGGAAGAAATGAATGCAACCAACCTCTCACCCGAATTACAGGCTATAAGAGCGAATCACTAAAAAGCCTCTTCCATTTTCTCTTCTCCCTATTCGTTACACCCCTCGTGCTCTCCGCCGCTTCTCTTTCAGATCCATTTCTCTATTCCATCCATCAATGGCTTCATCAGCTACCACCATCTCCTGCTCCTTCAACCTAAATAAGGTTAGTTTCTCCATTTCCTTTTCTGGAATTTCAATGATTTTACACCTCTCTAATAATTGTGTTTATGCAGGCACTTAACCATGTCTCCAATTTGAAGACATCCTCTCTTCCTTTCAAGGGGATAAGCTACTCTTCCATCAGATTGAATCCAGTCACTCGTCGCCTCAGCATTTCTTGCGCGGTATTCTCTTCGAACCGAGTTTCTTCATTTAAATGAATTTTCTTGTTGTGATTCATTGCAATACCACCTGTTTCGTTATGATCTAAACTGATGCTGTGTTAGATGTTAAATTTGTTATTAAGTTAAATTGTTTTCTTTGGATCACTAATTCATCAGTGAATAGCAATTATATAGTATCTCAGCCGTGACTTTATTTGGCTCGTGCATTTCTTGTGACAAATCATATTTCATTCTGGAATTTCCCCTTTAGAAGTATTTATTTCTAAAATAATAAAGGAAAAGGAACTTTCTTTCAAAAACATAAGCAAACTGACCAGGATCCTTCCCTCATCCATACTGTGCAGCCATGACTTATTGCTATTTGCCCACTTTTCCCTTGGTACTCTTCTAATTTTTTAACAGAAACCTAACAAAGCAATACAAGGAACAAATGTGAAAATTGAGAGAGGGATATTGCTTGCTCCCAAAAGGGCGTGTGCTTCTAGCGATGAAGGGAAGAAAGGTTTTGCCAAACAGAAATTTAACAGGACTTTTTGTGATATTTTTGAATGATCTATTTCCCAAGAAAAATTAGGGAATTTGGCATAGCTGATCTAAAGCATTGTGCACATTTATGTTCATGTATTTTAAATCAAACTATATTCATCAGTACTCACGCTATATTTAATTACTTATTGCAACTGTTGTGTGATTAATCTCTTTATCCTAAGATTGTCTTCTTTTTTCTCACTTTCCTGTTCTATATGTGACATGGAATTTTGTGGTCTGTAATTCAAAACACAGCTTGTTTTTCTTTTACATATGCAAGTTATGAAAGATAACGAGAGTTGTATCTCTGCAGGCTAAGCCAGAGACAGTCAACAAAGTGTGTGGCATCGTGAAGAAACAACTGGCTCTTTCTGCTGATACTGAAGTCTCTGGAGAGTCGAAGTTTGCTGCTCTTGGTGCTGATTCTCTTGATACGGTATGTAGTGCAGCACTAAGGCAATTTGTTGCAACACATAGTTGTGTCTCCATCCTCTCTGCAATAATGGTTAGAACAATTAATTAGCATCAGTTTGGGCTTCAGCCAAATTAGTGACAAGGCTTAATTGATGTCGTTATGTCTAATAGAGCACTTTTGTCTCCCTGTAAATGGTCTGGAGGAATTCTGATTGATTGCAAGGGATAAAAAGGATTGGATTTAAAGTGATTGCTACAAGGTGCTAGATCTATAAGCTTGTCCTCCGTCCATATGATATAGTTCCATGCACTACTATGATTAGAAACAAGTATGAACATATTTAACACTGTTCCTGATCTTGGACAAAAGGAGTATCCTTAGTTACCAATCCAAAAAAAAAAAAGGGAGTATCCTTGTTATCCCCAATGATGTATTGGACCTTAATGCTAGCATATTGGCATGGCTGTTATAATAGTTACAAGACATGCTGAATGTACCTATCTAACAAGTTATCTACCCAAGAAATGACACTAGTAATAATCTTTAAGAGACAGCACTAACCGCAGAAATGTTCTCTTGTTGCCTTCCTGCAACTAAGCCTCAATGGACCTGTCCTCGGGGCGTCTTAAAATAACAGATGTCTTCCCAGGAACACACTCAGTTTTATATCTGAAGACATTTGTTATGACTGCAGAAGTTAACTGACAAAGTTTTCAAGTTATCTGGAAATATTGTCTATAGAAGTTCACTGATTAGATATTCACAATATCGTTTCTGTTGCATCTCTTTCTTGTTCAGGTGGAGATTGTCATGGGACTTGAGGAAGAGTTTGGCATCTCTGTGGAAGAAGAGAGTGCTCAGAGTATTGCGACAGTTCAAGATGCTGCAGACCTGATTGAGGATCTCATTGCAAAGAAAGCTTGAGACTGAACTGAACTTTTAGAACGTTGGCTAGTTTGCTTATTTGGGTATATCTCGTTTTAGCGTCTTTTGCAATAAAGATAGTGCAATTTCGGATGTTGAACTTTGTTTAGTTAAAAGAACTCTGTTTCATCAGAGAGGAAGTCTCTTGACCTGTGTTGTTTCATTTTTCGTTGAACTCTGCAATTAAAAATCTAAAGATATACATGTATATCTATATGGCTATTCCGTTAAGCTACTGAGCTTTTAGTGCATGAAATCCACACACGTATTCTAAAGAGACAAATAGGTGATATCAAATCTTAAAGATCCATGATGTCACCAACAAGAGCAAAATAAAAATCTCAGACCGATAAGACGGTCTACGACTGAAGAGCTTTGTTCACATATAAAGTTTTAATCTTTTCCTACGCTAAACCTAAGCACATTGATGTTGAGGTCAGGTTATCTTACAAGAGTTCAGTTAATACTAATGACTGTGTTGAGGAACGGGAAAAACGTTTGCAAGGAGTTTTAGACTGTGTCATCAACCATGCTTTTTTTCACCTCACTTGGTTTATGCACAAATGGTTATGATTGAAAAATGAAATTTATTAAAGTTTTGACAATGTGACATCCGAACAATTTATTTGCACGATTTGCTATTTAAATGCATTGATTTTTTATTTATTTTTACCCATAAAAATCAAATTTATGCTCAAGGGCATGAAATATAACTTTTGAACTATTATGATTTAAAAAATTTCAAAATTTAAACTCAGGAAAAGAAACTTTTATATTGATTAACAACAATTGAAGTCCAATGACAAAATGGGACAAAAGTGCACATGACCCAGTTGGACATCTACTTTGGAACCGCTACCCGTCTGGATTGTAGAGCAAATTTCGGATCATTGCACCGCCGTTGGCTTTTTTCAGTGCAATTCTTCTTCGTTCAGAACTCAATTGGACATCTACTTTGGAACCGCTATCCTTTTCTCCACCTGTCTTTTTCTTTCACCCGATTTCATATGTGGTTTAAAATTAGAGATACATTAAATTGCCTTTGTCTTAATATTGTGGCGTTAAACATGTGAGGTGGAGAATTAGAATAAAAAAATTGTAAGAGAAAATAGATATCTTTTAGATTAAAAAAAAAGTAAAACAAATTGAAACGGATGGATTAATTGCCGGATAGGAAGAGTAGAACCTATGTAGTGGTAGCGTTGTTATGCATATATCCAGTTTGTCGTTATGAAGAAAGTATGTTGCTATTTTTTTTCTTATTACTTTGAGTCAGATGATATGGTAACTGTTCTCGAGGCAGAAAAGATAGCTTGGGAGAGTTCTCCTGAAGCTGAAGCTGAAGCTGTCAGAGAAGCTCTCAATCCATGGAGACATCATGATGCCGAAGCAGGAAAAAGTTCTTAGCATTGTGCCCTTCCTATTCGTTGGGTAACTGCTAATTGTTGACGCGCAAGATTTGTCATTCCAGACAGGATTATTTACTGGTAAAATGTGATGTAGGAACTGCAAATGTTGGTTACTTTACACATACAAAGCTAAGTTATTGCTATTATTTAGTCGATGAAAAACATGGTCTGCTACCTCTGGTTTAGTTGGTTTTAATCATTGATGAGATTGTTATATGTATTACAGCTGGAGATTTGTTAGTTTTTTAGTCAGTTAGGATTAGTCAAAGTTTGTCAAGTCTGTGTAAAAGTTGGTTAAGTTTTCTATTCATCCATGTATATATACACACAGCACTTGTAATGTTTTAATCAATCAGTTAGTGATAAGTGCAATGCACACATTTTGCAAAATTCCTCTCTATAGATTTGTTTCTGTGCATTGGATTCCTTTTTCCTCTTTTCACCAGGCTCAACCTCCATTAATGATTGTTCTAAAATTTCCATCGCTAGTTTCAACAATCATCTTTGTGCCAGGTGCTGGTGTTGGATCTTAGCTTGCCTAGTGTTAGCATATTTGTAGTGGTAACAACAACAATAACATACTCAGTGGAATCCCACAAGTGGGATCCCGGGAGGGTAGAATGTATGCAGACCTTACCACTACCTTATAGAGGCAGAAAGACTGTTTCCTGGGAAAACTTCATCAGATGATTATTCAATAAAATAAGGAACTAAATAGATTAGAGAGAAAAAAAGAATCCTCGTCACAAAACCCACAACCTCATAGAGATAGACCTTGAATTTGTTTGTTCTTTTTTGCTGTATCGTTGAAACTATGTTGATAGAGTCGGTGTAGTCAGAGCTGTTATTGGTGATCCTTATGTGGCGGTTAACAGAACCTTGTCTCTTGATAAATAGAGAATGTTCCTTTATTTCAATATATATATATATATATATATATATTCTCTGTGTTCCTTTTTGTATGACACTAGTGTTGTCATGATCTTGCCGTCCAAAAAGATTGACATTCTCAACGTACATTCCTAGTGACATATTGAATATTTATAAGATAGTAAAGATACTTTTGGTATATATAAAATTTGCTAATGTAAAAGCTTTTCTCTGTTTAAACTCTGTATGCAGTCAAACATTATCATATAATTTTCTAAAGAGGAGAGGCATATAGAGAGAGCATGATTATGTCACACTCTTGGGAACCAGTCACAATGTTTGATTCATTGAATGACTTTTCCATTTGCAGCAACCTAGCAATTGGCTTTGGAGGAAGATTGTCCTTGCTAATTGCCTGGTTGAGCTTTATTCATGTACTTTTCTACGGGAATGCTTTCTCCTCTATTCATCTCTTTCGTGGATATGACGATTTATTGTTTGTTCGACCCGTTAGGTTATTTTGAGAATTAGTCCTCTTGCTTTCCTAAAATATTCTTCTTGCAAATTTTAAATGGATATTTCGAATTATTCAATAGCTACGATTATCTAAGTTACGAGTAAATTTTAGATAACTGATCTAATTGAGAGACTAAATTGATAACTTATTAAATATCCTATACCGCTTGGAGAAAGTGACGCCATCAGACTGCAAATTGCTCCAGGTAACGTCAAATTTCTCATTACATGTTGGACTTTTAATGTTTAAGGAACAATAGGTAATGACTAGAATTAGCTATACACGCTAAATGTTTATGGTTTCCAGAACGTGACAAACAACTACTTTTAATTGATCTCATACATAAAATTATGACTACTTTTGTCTAATTCCTAAGGAGATAGAATTGTACATTAGTCCCTCTTTTGATTTCTGTAATCATATTTTCTTAACATTTCTTGTCGTATCCTTATTATTGTTTAAGTCATAAACTTATACGTATAAGGTAAAGCTGGATGAGAAATTAGAGGTGTAAATTGGTTATTGCAATGCAGCGTAACCATTTTCTTTTTATATGTATTTTGGCGACTTTAATAATGAAAATTATAGTAATTTTGGGTGGAATTCCTCTCTCTTTGTTATGTTAACATATGGGTGTTAGAAGAATTTTTGCACTTTTGCCCGGTGCCTTTGGTTCGTTAGTCAAACCTATTACTGTCGTGTGCGTCCTCGTGTGTGCATATGTGTGTATATTTTTTTAATTAATGTTGTTGGATTGTATTATATGAACACCATTAAATTTTAAATATTGAAGTCAGTAAGATTTAACCCCGGGCTTGAAATTTAGGAACTTGGTTATTGATTTAAGTGAGTTTTTGGATCTAGGCTAAGGTCATATAGTAATGTGGATGTTGTTGGTTTCGAAATTTTAATATGATTAATTATTTGGATAGATTGCATTGATTTGGAAGCCCAACGAAAGGGGAAGACTCAAGTCCCGCCGTGAGTGTTCAACTATTAAGGCAAGTGAATTTCTCAACTTTCGTTAAGTATATAGAATCTCGTGCTTTCTGGTGTGAGGCGTGGCGAATGATTTTGAAATATTGAATTAGTGTTGATGTTGTATCAATACTATGTTGTTGTGAATTGTGCATTGTATTAAAATTAGTCATCTCCTCATTATTGTGTAAACATGCCTATTTGCATTGATTTTTGGGACGAGTGTTATGTGAACGGAAAAAGAGTAAGAATTAAAGAGGATGTACCATTTACAGGGACGTGTCGCACGCCACGACAGAGACTATAATGAGAGGGACGTGTCACACACCGTGACAGATATTATGATTCGAGGGTCATGTCTCACGCTGACGGATGCATGGACTAGAAGTCGCCCATGGGTCCCGGACTGAGAGATAGCGGGTATGTATCACTAGGCTAGACATGCATCACTATACCTGACATTATTGTACTACATTGCATCACACATCTTTATCATTTATGAACTTGTGAGTGTCTTTTGTGAAACTTATGATGGATGTATTTGATCCCTTGTGTTATCGACCTATAATTGTTGGTGTGATATATTGAGCTATACGACATGTAAATTGTAGTTCGATTGGAGTGTTAAGAGTACCCGTATTCTATACTACTTGATTTTGTGTTTAGTAGTTCACTTGCTGGGTACCGTGTATTTGGTACTCACCCTTTGCTACTATAATTTTTGTAGGTTATGAACTCGGGTCTTCGTGATATCCTCTATTCTTCCTTGTCCTAGGCTTCCTGTGAGATTATGTGAGGTAGTTGTTTGCCATCTTAGCGGACTTCTCACTTTTATTTATGATTTTGTTCTACTTTAGAGATAATATCATTTGAGACTTATGTTTTCTCTCGAATCTATTAATATATTAAGAGGCTTGTGCACGTGACTACTATATCCAGCGCATAATGAGATAGTTGAATGAACTTAAGCCCATACTCTTGCACAGTCATAGAGCCCTGTTTCAGATTCAAGAACTCTCTTACCTTGGCCTTCCTTTGTTCTCTTGGAAAGAAGCACCCCATGAAAGCTTCCTCGAACACTGCCTAAGTCAGTATTGGGGCTTCCTCTCCTTTACCCTTCTTCCATTGGTCAAACCATAGCCTGGCCATAACCCTGAGCTAGTAGGCAGCCAGTTCAACTCTATCAACATCAGCCACATGCATCACCTAGAATACCTTCTGGAGCTCCTCCACATAGTTCTCAAGATCCTCATTAGATGCAGACCCTGTGAACTCAGAAGGATTCATCCTTAAGAATTCCCGGACTCTAGATGTGTCCTGTGCATCCTGTCTGCCCGCTCCTTGCTTCGCAGCAAGTGCTGTGACAACCTGGCGAAGCTCAGCATTAGAAACTTCAGCTTGTGGGGACTGCTTATCAGGGACAGCTGGATCCACGAGCTCCTCATGTACTTGACGCTCGGGTGGGTTAACATTTTGCCTGGCAGGACGCCCTCTACCTTTGACAACTCTTCTAGGAGGTATGATCACAACTCTGCAACACGTATTAGAGCACGAATTAGATGAGAGTTTTTATAGAGTATTAATTCTATTGCACGAATTAGATCATGAAAGAAGTGTAACCATTCCTAATGTCCTATAGCCTCCTAATTATGCAGTGTGGTGCATAAGACACCTATAAACAAGACTCTACTAGATACGGCTTCATAGACTCCCTGGGACACTTGAACTTTGTGCTATGATGCCAAGTTTGTCACGCCCCGGGAGGGTACCCTAGACGTGGCCAACACTCAGAGACTATTGTTAGTTCCCAAGCGAACCACTTGGCCTCATCACATTCATTCATTCAGTAAACTCTATAAAATCAGCGGAAAACTAAAGATAACAATGTGCAATCTCGTCTCAAATATCATAATAAATAAATGGGCTAGTAGGAAGGAAACTAGCTCAACATCAATACTCAACTCTAGTCTATGAAGCCTCTATCATTATCAAATTGTGCCAATGACAGACCCATAGCTACCTCAAAATAAAAGTAAAGCTAACTCAAGTTTAATAAGTTTGATGAAAATAAAGCAATGATCCTCCAAAGTAAAGGAGGCTCACCAACTCAGCTGGATATTCAGATCCTCAATGATGCGCCTGTTGACGATCTTTAGTACCTGCCTCTGCATCATAAAATGATGTAGTCCAAAGGGGATGTCAGTACATGGAATGTACGAGTATATAAAACGGCTAAATGAAGTAGATGCAGGTAGAATAATATAGAATAACATCAACTCATAAGATATTCAATCAAAATGTCAAATGTCTATCTAAGGCTAGAATAAAGGGTAGACAAGCGACCAATCAACCAATCAAACCTCATCAATCAACTCAACTCAACTCAATGGAGCTCAATTCAACTAGACTTAGAGTACTTAGTGTTGAATCCTATTTGGGAGTTTCTCTTATCCGACAATAATTATTTATGAGTCAGTAATTGTACAACAATCCTGCTGATGTTGCCACAATCATTCCATACTTTCTAGGTAAAGAAAGCCTCAGATTCACTAGGGATCTAGCCTCAATAAGTCCTCTGTTGCTTTCAGGAACTTTAACTTTAAAGGGAACCTCAATGTAATGGTTCTAATCCTTACCTACGCTTGGCGACGTAGTTCATGAGTGCGAGCAAGACTTACTCTTGCTCATTTCAGTGCTCGATACTACTCCCGAGACTCAATGCTCATAAGACTCCCCAACTCAATCAAATCATCCCAATTAGCCTTGTGAAGACACTCATCATCTCAATTAGTCTCACTGAGACTCTCATAAACTCATTAACTCAACTCAATGGGGCCTTTCGGCCTAACATCTCAATCAACTCATCAACTCAATGCGCATTTAAGAACTCAAGGACTCAGATTATCATTAGGAAGAAGACAATTAGACAAAACTCTAGAACTCAATTATGAATACTCATGGGATCATCAAGCTCAATTAATTCAACCTTATACTCACATCAAGATTACAATCAACATGCTCAAGTTAAGGCTCTAGACTCCATCCCTAGGTTCATTCATGCATGCTTCCACATAATAACATATGGTTATACAATAACTCATGAAAAGTATATAATTTTGGAAATCAAGTTTATGATGATCATCAACAAATGAAAATACATGTAATGTGTAAATAATTTTCAAGAAAGTAATCAAGAATCATGTATGTAGGCTCATTAGACTCTTAACTCCTCTATTACTATCAATGGGGGCACATGAGAGAACAATCCCATGCTTTAGTTTAGCCTTACATACCTGATGTGAAACTTTTGACAATCAATCCTCGAAGAACTCTCCTCAAACTCCTCGAATTTATGCTCCTCTTCTTTTTCCTTTAGCCTTAGTCTTTTTCAAGAACTTAGAATGGCTTAGGTGTCACGACCAGGGATCGGGGCCTAGATGTGACACGACGAATGGGGACCAGAGAGTCCCAAAGAAGCCTCAAATTTTTCAGAATTTGGTTCAGGAGCATTTAAAGACACGTAACTAAATAGCGAAAATTTAGTCTAAAAAAATCATTCATACATAGATGAACAAAACGGGGAAAGTTTTTACAAGTGCCCAACATATGCCTCTAGTCAAGGAATGGGGGCCAGGACAAGTTCTGTGCTCACCCTAAAAAAAAGATATACACAATGATCAAAGAAGTAAAAGCTTGCCCTCGGAAGATGGGTCTCACCGCAAAATATCTTCAAGGAAGGACTATTCGTCCTGCGGCTGGTACTCAAACTGCTCGATCCCTACATGGTAAAATCATGTAGGCATAAAGTATGCGTTAGTACGTTTGAATGTACTAAGTATGCGGGTATACTCTGTATATGACTTACCGAACCTGCATTTCCATGTTAGATGACAAGGGCACATAATATACAAAGATCATATAAGCAAAGGAATTTAATATACAAGATGCCATGAAATTATGATGCGTGCAATGCGATAATGCTCCTATATAACGGGGATGGACTATAATCGGCAAACCAAATCCATGCGAGCTATTACATGAACTGGACCGATTGGGACCTCCCACCGGTAGGGAGAAGATTACTTGCCAAGGGTAATCTACACTATACCTTATGACCACGCTTTTCAGTGGGTGGTCACCGTCCTTACGATCACACTTTTCGAAAGGATTTGTGGAATCAAACCAAGACATGTCATAACATAAACAGATAAACGAATAACATCTGTCCCTATGTTGGCACATAGTTCAAGGAAAGGGAGAGGGACCTTGGGGATATCCTTAACGCCCCCAATCCATCGGTGCTAAGTCTTACACATCCCACAAGAATACTTATATATATACATATGCTTTCAAGAGAGTCAAATATCTGTTTCAAAACGTTAAATGCACATGTAGGCTCAAAGGCCAAATCACAAGATCAAAATCACATGATTCATGCAAGGAATAGCTCATTTACATATACAAGATGGTGCAAGCACCCAAGATGCTCAAAGAGCCAAGATAAAAGATGGTGCAAGCATCCAAGATGCTCCAAGAGCCATAATCATAGATATACCGGTGATCACCTTTTTGTCATATCCCATGTCTTACCAAAAATCATATCATAATTCTTTTCAAAAATGAAATTGGACTTAATCCCATATTCCAAAATTTTCATGTATCCATGTCATGAATATGATGCAATGCATGATGTAGGGATGGCATGGGTAACCTAGAGTATAGCTAAAACATAGCAATATAATGTAAAGGCTAGGAAATCCATAATAAAATTTGTATGAAATGGTAGTAGATGTCACCCATGCATAATAACATCTTTAAAGGGGCATGCATGTTCATAGTTTCATAATCCAAGTAGTTCATCATAATAAAACTTAACATAACTAAAAATTCGGAATATTGTACAACACATGCATTGTTCAAAGGTACCAAGATCAAGTAGTAAAATTCACATTTTAAGTAGATAATTTCATAAATTAGTTTGAAAGGAACTTTGGGTCTTCTTGGTTGAAAGAGACCAAGAATCAAAACCCACATACCTGACTTGAAGACAACTTGAGGAGAAATGGACTTCAAAAAATGAGTCTTGACTTGAATGATCCTAGAGAGAAGTGGGAGGAAATTCTTGTAGGAGTATTTTAGAGAGAGGAGTGAAATAAGAGAAATGGTTGAAGAGTGAGGGTGTTCAGCTTATATAGGAGCTTAGAAGGGGGGTGGAAAGGACCAAATTCACATTTGAAACAACCAATATTTCAAAAATGCCATTAATGAAATGGACTTGAAATTGGCCCGTCTGGGGCACACAGTACGATACACGGTCCGTGTAGTGTCACACGAACCGTATACTGGGCCGTGGTCCATGATTTAAAATCCTCAGAGGCAAATTTCCTGGACTAAGTAGCACCACACGGACAAGTACACAGACCATCTGGAGTCATGCGGACCGTGACCCCGTCCATGTACAGGTAACCCTCCACAATACGCCAAACGGAAGGCCACACGAAGCATCTAGAATCACACGGACCGTGACTTGGTCCATGTAAGGGTGGCTCTACACAATACCCCAAACGGAGGGCCATACGGACCATCCAAGGTCACAGGACCGTGTGAAGGCCCGTTTGCCCTCCCCTTTTCCCAGGTGTCACTCCACGGGAGGGCACACGGTCCGTGTGACTCCACACGGGCCGTGTAGGCCCTTCCGTGAGGTGATGCCTGGCAGTTTTTCCCGGGCAAGTTGGACCCCCAAAGTGACGTCAATGAGAGAAAAATTTGAGGCCTTACATTAGAAATGGGGATTAAAACCCTTTTTATGCTCAAAATGATCCATTAAATCGCATTTTAAGTTTAGAAGGGGTTGAAAAAGGTTTGGAATCCCCCTCATGAAATTTAAAAAAAGTTCGCCTCAGGTACATAGGGTCCCCGACGCGGACCTCTACGATTTTCGAGGATTTTCGCCGAAAATTCTCCGATCGAGTTTTCTAATCCTGTAGAAAATATTGGGACCAGAACCAAGTGTAAGTCCGTATCAGGTTCGCGTCGCACACCTGTCGTGCACTTATTTTGGAAATGTTTTCGCATCGAAAAATTATCTTTTGATCCGATTACTCTAAAAATCAACCGAGACCACTTTCCCACTCAATTTTCATACTGATCGCATATGCAACCTCGAATTTGCCATCAAAGCATGGGAAGACGCATTATGTGCACATCTCTCATCTAGGGGTATTTCGGTAATTTTATCGGGTGTTACAATATCATAGCTTTGACATGATCTTGACTGGATGCCTGGTTATTCTCTTTGATGGTGTCTATCAGACCCATTGCATTCAGGTGGATTTCAGCATTTAATGCTCATGATGAATAGTCTTTGCCCGATATATCTAGGACAATAAATTCAAGTTTAAAAATTTTAGACATTTTTCGAAAAATAAAATCCTTATCTTTTTTACCTATCTAAAGTAGCTTGAAATGAATAGAGTTTCGTGTCGATAATGTGTTATGAAATAAAGAGAACGTATTATAAAATAACCAAAAGTTTAACTAGAATGAACCAAAGAAGAAGTGAAAGTGGGAAAGCTTTTTATCATTCTTTCTTTGTGATTTCCTACGGACGTCACATCTTTTCTCACAATAGAAAGAGGCCATATATGTAGCCAAAGAAAAGTAAGTACTAGGACACTACTACAATGTAGAGAGTTGGAAGCTTTTAAATGAAGATAAGCCACTAATTACAATACATGGAAGGCTCTCTTGCTAAGTCGTATTGGAGAGCTTACTTGGCAAGCTAAAACATGGACAACTAATTTTCATTTCACCACATATCATTCTTTTCCAAAAATATTTATAATCACACAAGTATAATGAATATTTAAGGTTATACTTTTAAATTTTTTTCATTTCTTTATTTAAATTTTATATCGATTCAAATTATGTCATATATATTAATATACAAAAAGGTAAATAGTTACCTTAATCAATTACAATCTGTCTATAACAAAAATTAGGGCTGGCAAAATTAAATTCAACCCGTCCAATTCATTCAAGTTTGGATGATTTATTGACTTATCTATTTATTAGCTCAATCTATTTCAACCCAATTCACTTAACTCATTAAAAATTGAGTTGACACGTAATTCAATTTGAATTGAGAGAAATATTGTCAAATATTTTTAAATTTCTTTTCTAATTTAATATATTATATATGGTCATAATAAAAGATAAAAATTGATTTTATTAGGTACTAAAATATTATAAATAAATAAATAAAATAATTTAAACGTAGTAAAATTTGAATTAGATTGAATTGAGAAATCTTAGTAGTTCAGTTAGTTAGCTACTCGAACTCTCACCTTATTGGTGAGGATAAGGTGAGGGTTCAATTCTCCACATTGTAATCCCCTCCCCCTATTTCTCCTTCCGATCCCCTACCTCCAATCTTTAAAAAAAAAAATTAAATTATATCTTGAACCGTTCTATAACTATTATCCAATTCCTTTTAACCCAAATTACTTTAAATTGAATTAAGTTTTAACTTGTTAATTATCATATTCCTTATAGTCTATTTGGATTTGACCCAACCTATTCAATTACTGCCTCAAACAAAGACTGTATCAGAATGCTTAATAAGAGGATACAAAAAAAGTTTTGATGATTATTGCATTCTGCAAAAAGTTTTATTTAGTATCATACAGTTCCTCCATTCGTTTTTACTTATCATTTTTTTTTTTTAAAATCAAATTAAATAGATTTTAATTGATATATTAAAATATTTTTTTAATTATAATATATGAGAAAGATTGTTATTATTTTTAGTAATCGTTAGTATTTTGAGTATAATCTTTTAATATTTAAATATTAGATTTTAAATCTAAATATTAAATAATTTTATCTAATTCTAAAAATTAATTAAAATAACACTTATAAAATAAAATAGAATAAGTAAAAATAAATAAATAAAATGAGGAGTTTATTCGATGCGCACAAAATCTTCACCATAAAATACTTATTCCAAAAATAAAGACCGCAAATTTTTCTATGATTTAAAAAAAATAAAAATAAATGGATGGTTTAGAATGAATATTTCTCGGAAGGTGTGTAACAGCTTCCCCGTCTCCTTCTGAAGCTGAAAAATAAACCCTTTGCAATATTGTATTATTAACTATTGGTAACATAAAGTAACGTCCCAGGAATTGGGACACACATAAGAAAGTATTTTATTTTGAGTAGAAATTATATATACATATAATTCTTAATTTCTATATGTGACCATGTTATTCAAACATACCTATAGATAAGCATCTTTTATGGTGGTGTAGCCAGATGTAATAACGGGAGACTAATCAAACACTTTTCATTAGAAAATCATATTACGTATATAGAATTTTATACAATAGATATAGGTTAAAAATTATTTTTTATATGTATATTAAATTTGTGACACTCTTAATTAAATTTTTAACTGCCTGCTAATGTAAAATAAAATTCGTAATCATGAAAATAAAGCAGTTTACCTGCTAGGCTGGTACAACTATTAACAATGTCCTCATATATAACTTAAACACATTAATTTTTTCTATATTCTTGTCGAATAAAAAAGTGTTTCTTGGGTCAACGACTAATTAATACAAAGGAATTAAATTATCATTCATAATTCAATGAACTATAGATGATTAAAGAATATCAACTGTTCAGTTCATCTACACGTACGTATCAGTATTTCATAATTTTGTATGTACATTTGAAAAAAAGATCGTGCAAAGTAGTAGTACGTAGCTAGTATGAAAAAGAGAAAAAAGATTCTATAATAGTTCAAAGAAGCCTATTTAAACACAACATAGCAATATCGAGTTATCATATAGTATACATTAATTGGCTGTTTGTAGAAAGAAATTAAGAGGGAAAAATGAAGCCAATTATTTTTGTTGTATTTATTAGTATAGTAGTGGGATTATTGGGTATTTGCAATGCAGATAATAAAAAACTGAAGATGAATTACTATCACAAAAGTTGTCCTTTAGTTGAAAAGATTGTTGAGGATATAACATGGAGCAAAGTTGCTGCTGATCCAACATTGCCTGCAAAACTACTACGTCTTCACTATCATGACTGTTTTGTTAGGGTACGTACGTATTTTCCTTTTTCCACTTAACTCTTTTGTTTTTTCATCGATATTCCGTGGCAGAGAATATGAAAATAAACATATGACCAAGTCCAAGAGATTCAACATCTACTATATATTTTTGTCTAAGGGCCGAGGTTTGCATTTGATATCTGTTTTGGGGTTTGATCAGTCATTTATCCCACTTTGGGAGTACTAAAGTGTGTTATGATCAAGATAATTTCATTTCCTTTGGTCAAACCCGAAGTCTCTTATGATCAAAGATGAAAAAGTACTTGTCGCTTCAACACTTTTTTATGATCTATTATGTAAACTCGATCCTCTGTATAGATGCACCTTTTCCGAGAATTAATATTGTGTATGTATTACATATCAGAAATTAGATGTTTAACTTTACTTCTGTATAAAACTATATGTACATTTAAAAGATAATTATACATGATTTTGTCCATAATCAGTGTTATGAATTACTCGAAACATATATAACATGTTGAATTACATTGATTTATGTACGAACGTAATTGAAAATATTATTACAGGGATGTGATGCATCAATTCTACTAGACCCGGCTCCAAATAATAAAGGAGAAAAATCAGCACTACCCAATCGATCTGTAGGAGGTTATGAGGTTATCGACGATATAAAGAAGGAATTGGAGCAAGTGTGCCCACATCAAGTTTCTTGTGCTGATATTCTAACCTTGGTAGCTCGAGATGCAGTTTCTTACCAAGTAAGCACCAACATACAGTTAATAGAGAATTATGTGTCTTCAGTCGATCATACTTCATAATTCATTTGATTTATTGTGTTCGAAATCTATTATTTATACTTTATTTGATGAACTTTTAACAAATATAAACCAAGTCTGAGCCAACATATTACTAGGTGCAAATGAAACCACTACATCTACATTTGGTAAACGGGTTTGGCCACCATGGTCTCTTAATAATTTATTGAATATAAATATGCACTCAGTAACTCTAAAAAATAAAAATTCGTAAATTTTAAATCTTGGTCCGTCTCTGTTGATAAATAAGTTAACAAGTTAAACACGAGCATTGCTGTACTCCCTCGATCTCATTTGATATTTTGGTGTTTGGTAAGTTTGAAAAAAATAGTTATCTTAACACATGAAACGTTAGTTAGCAATTATATTAATATATAGTAACAAAGAAAGAGTGTCGTATAAAATGAAATAAATTAATTAAGTTTAAGTGTATTGTTCATAGTTTGGAAGATCAATGTGGAAAGTTCCAACAGGGAGGAAAGATGGAAGGGTATCAAGTGCATCAGAAGCATTAGACAGCTTGCCTTCTGCTTCTGCAAACTTGTCCACTCTTTTGGCACAATTCCAGGACAACCATTTGGACATTGTAGATTTGGTCACTTTGTCAGGTACCTACTAATTTTAATTATTCTCTCTTTCATTAATTACACTAACATGCATGTTTGAAAAAGAAAAGAAAAGAATGATTTTGTAGTTTTTTTCCTCCTTTAGTTATGAGATTGTGATATTTGTTTAAGAAAATAGAATCAGTTTTAGTTTTGCACATCAAATATGTATAAATATCAAGATTCTTTTGATAATGAGAGTTTCACGTATCTCTTTTTTTTAAAAAAAAATACTAGTGAGGGTTCTTTTCAAATTCAATAATTTTCAAAATAGAATATGAGATTAACTAAAAGAAAATCAGTTATTTCCTCCGTTTTCTTTTACTAGTCGAGTAGAAGTAGATAACACGATGATGATTTAATTCCATGCAGGGGCACATACAATAGGGGTAACACATTGCACATTGGTTGCTAGAAGACTTTACAATTTCACAGGAAAGGGCGATGTTGATCCTTCATTGAATCCCAATTATGCTACGACTTTGAGGAAATTATGTCCCAACCCTATTAATAGAGCAACTATACTAGAAATGGATCCAAATAGTGCTTTCTCTTTTGACAGCCATTACTTTGAGGCTCTGACTCAACATATGGGCTTGCTCGGATCAGATGCTGCGTTAATGAGCAACTCCCTTTCTGCTCAGATTGTAAGAAAGCTGCAGAATCCACATGTTTTCTTAGCATTTTTTGGTCGTTCCATGAAGAAAATGGGCGATATTAGAGTCCTCACGGATGGTGAAGGAGAAATAAGGAAGAATTGTAGAGTTGTAAATGCCTGAATCCAAATCAGAGGCGGATTTGAATTATGTATGCATACGTTAAAAAAAGACATACACATATAATAAGATCATACTCATTCTGAGCTAAATCATGAGAAATTTCATGGCACGTGAATTCAGTTGGGTAAGCGGATTGATCAATGTAGCAAATCCTTTTTATTTCATAACTTTTCTCAATCGACTAGTGTGATGTGGGATCAACCTTTGATATTATCTTGTAATTTCAATAATGTTTTGCATTTGGTTCGTTATGTTTCTTTGTTTCAATAAGGTAAAGAATATTTTGTAAGTTGTAACGATGTCAAAGGATATATAGTAGTATAGTATAACATCTTTGCTCCGTCTAAAAGTACCACATTGTTTTATACTTGGTTGCCTAAATTAGAGCTTTCATTCATAACTTAATTATATGTTTCAGTGTTAGAGTTACTAGGGGTTTCGAGAGGGACCTTTGGTGGACGTCAAGGCGATTGGTGGAGGAATGACAAAGTCCAGGGCAGAGTGAAAGCTAAGAAGATTGCTTATACAAGGTGGCTGGAGTGTAGGGATGAAGACGAGAAGCGACGGTTGAAGGAGATTTATAAGACGGCAAAAACAGAAGCGAAGATGGCGGTGACGAGTGCTAACACAACAACGTTTGAGCGACTATATGTGGAACTAAGTGATAAAGGCGGGCACAAGAGATTATATAGGCTCGCTAAAGAGAGAAAAAAGAAAGCTCGCGACTTGGATCAAGTGAAGTGCATCAAGGATGAAGAGGGTGAGGTGTTGGTGGATGAGACTTCTATTAAGTTAAGATGGCAAGCTTACTTTCATAAACTCTTAAATGAAAAAAAAGATAGAGATATTGAGCTGGGTGAGTTAGCACACTCCGAAAGTCATCGTGATTTTGGTTATTGTAGGCAATTTAGAGTTGAGGAGGTTAGACGTGCTATCAGTAGGATGAAGAGAGGGAGGGCGATCAGACCCGATGACATTCCGGTAGAGTTTTGAAAGTACACGGTCAAGGATGGCATAGAGTGGTTGACTAGATTGTTCAATGCTATTATGAAGACTGCCAAGATGCTTGATGAATGGAGGAGGAGTACAATGGTTCCATTGTACAAGAACAAGGGTGATATTCAAAACTGTAACAATTACAGGGGTATCAAGTTGCTAAGTTACACTATGAAGGTCTGGGAGAGAGTGATGGAGATGAGGGGTAAGAAAAGTAATGGATATTTCAGAGAATCAGTTTGGATTCATGCCGGGGCAGGCGACTACTGAAGCAATTCATCTTTTTCGGAGACTAGTGGAAAAATATAGAGAAAGAAAGAAGGACGTTCATATGATGTTCATTGATCTCGAGAAGTCTTATGATAAAGTTCCGAGGAATGTTCTATGGAGGTGCCTAAAGGTGAAGGGTGTCCCCATGGCATATATTAGGGTGATAAAGGACATGTATGATGGAGCCAAAACTCGGGTAAGAACGGTAGGAGGAAACTCAGAGTATTTTCCTGTTGAGATGGGACTTCATCAAGGATCTGTGTTGAGCCTTTTTCTGTTTGCCTTGGTGATGGATGAGCTGACACGGTCTATTCAAGAGGAGGTTCTATGGTGTATGCTATTTGCAGATGACATAGTATTGATTGATGAGACTTCGGCTAAAGTTAATGATAAATTGGAGGTCTGGAGACACGCTTTGGAGTCCTAAGGGTTCAAACTGAGCAAGACCAAACAAAGTACTTGGAGTGCAAATTCAGTGTAGTAGGGGATGAAGCAGACACTGAGGTGAGACTTGAAGATGCAGGCCGCGGAGATGAGGATGTTAAGATGGATGTGTGGACATACCAGGATTGATAAGATTAGAAATAAGACCATTCGGGAGAAGCTAGAGGTGGCCATTGTGGCTGACAAGATGATGGAAGCGAGACTGCGATGGTTTAGACATGTGCAGAGAAAAAGTGTTCATGCTCCTGTTAGGAGGTGTGAGGGGTCGGATTTATAAGTCACACGAAGGGGTAGAGGTAGACCGAAAAAGTATTGAGGGGAGGTGATCAGACAAGATATAGTGAAATTTGATCTCACCGAGGACATGACCTTAGATAAGAAAGAGTAAGGTCGCGAATTAGAGTAATAGGTTAATAGGTTAGGTTGATATCTGGAAGTGGGGTATAGTAGGGTAGTAGGTTTTGTCGTGCCTTATATCTTGTGTGTTGTTATCCGTCCTATATATGTTAATTTTATCGTATTTTGCATATCATCATGTGTTTTTAGCTATTAGTCGCTCTTTCTGTTCCCTTTCTTTCATTCCCTGTCTTTCATATCTAGTTTATTCTGCTTATGGGTTTTGAGACGAAGGTTCTCAGGAAACAACCTCTCTACCTCTATGAGGTAGTGGTAAGGTCTGTGTTCATTCTACCTTCCTAAACCCCACTTGTGGGACTCCACTGGGTATGTTGTTGTTGGTGTTATATATAATAAAAATATTCCTGCCATGCTATTAGCGTTTAGCCAAAAGGCAAGGCTTTTCAGGGAGGACCGAGGGATGGATGGAGTGTTTTGCTGCTGAGTTCATATCAACTCAGTACTTCTGATGCGGAACTTAAATCATGGCTCTGCGCCTAGAAATGGAACTTCATTTTGTGTAAGGAGTTAAGATACAAAGGCACATAACCATCACATTCTGATTCTGTCATCGTATTCCCCTTTTATACAAATGATCCGATGATCAAAGAAACCAAAAGGAAAAGCAAACATAATTGATTCTATCAACATCCAATTTTTTTCGTCAATCCAAAACATGATATATGTCTTAGTCATAGCTATCGTTTTATATTAAATCTTTGATTCCTCGCAAGCTTGCACCTGTGTGGAAGCAGATCAAAACAGAATATGCAATGTGATGCACATACATCAATAAGCCAACTACGCAAAAAGGTAAAGAGAGAGCTGAAAAAACTTGTTTTGGATTGAGTAACATACAACACAAACAACTAAACGAACTTGTTTTGGGTTGAGTCAACATACAATACAAACGACTAAACCAATGTACTGGCACTGTCTCGAAACTAATTAGTGTGACAGAGAAGCATACTTAACACGCTTTGCAGCTCTTCCTACAATATCCTGGAAGGCCTGCACTTCCCAGCATATACTCCGGGTTCTTGGTGCATTCCCCAAGAGCAGCCCATCTCTCACAATTCTCATCAGCATCGTTGCAATTTCCATCGTTACTCACAGTTTTGTCAAAGGAATCCACATGAATCCACTTTGTTGCTGACCATTTCTCACCTTGCATGACAGGGCACCCACCATGGAGGCTTAAAGGATCAGGAGTGGCATTTGGATGGAGACTATAGAAAAGCAGTGCATCTCCTTTCCGTGGTTTCACTGATAAATTTCCAAGAAAATGAATAAGCGGAGAAAGATGCACAATAGGTAGCAGCAAATACAACTATGCAGCAATTCTGAGGGATCTTGAAATCTTACAATTTTACCTGATATGCCTTTCTTTGCACATTCAGACAAACTGTCATCTGCTGCTATTGACCTACGACGGGGAGATACCTATACAAAGTTCCAATATTTTCTGAGTAAAGAATGTGTAGTAGCATATTTAAAAACAAAGATGAAGAATAAGAAGCCAGGAGCAGATTGTGGAATAAATTTGGTGAAGCTAAATAGCAAATGTCATCTCATTAGTACGGTTCAATTTATAGAGAGAAGAAAAAAACGACCTCTCTATTAAACAAATTAGAGGAATCAATCCAAACACATCCAAGCAAAAATGCAACATTTTCCAAGCTCAGACCACTGCTTTAAGTGTACGGCTTGCTGCAGTTGAAATATGCCATAACAGAAGCAGAAGTTCCGCGTTTTCTAATGGATGTCCATGCTTTTGTCAGTTTTCTGCTGTGCACACGTGTCCTTCAATGTGACACTAGAAATCTCGGTATCCTTTTGCTCTTGGTTCGCGAAAATATCTTGGTTTGTTATTCAACATATTTCTCTCCAGTATCTAATCTTCAAAAATTTCAGTAACACTGCTTCAAAATGAATTTATTACCTTTAAACCACCACACAAATAAGGAATGCAGATATTGCAAATGTAAGCTAAGAATGGACACCTTAAAGTAGACAGAAGACAAATGCACTCCTCATAACCCAGTATGCAAAATGCATAATATAATTGAACTCATGGCTATAGCAGAAAAATGGAATCCACAGTAAATAAAATTTGAACTAACCTCTGCTTTAGGGAAGACAGTCTCACCTCCCTTTTCAACATCTGTGAGATACATAAGTACAGTGGCCAAGCGGTGCCCACCTCGAGCAATATTAACCTTATCTACAAAGTAATCATAGTGCGGCTCATATTTCTGACCCTCCTCATATCGTAGTACTTGTATTTCTTCTCCATTATCTGTGAAAACGAAATAACTATCACGCGCTTTGGTAAATTGATGTTGTTTCTCCAAAAATTCCTAACTAGCAGATATAGTGATAAAATTAATGGATAGAACAAAGAGTGCGACAAAAAAGTTGTTCATAGTTTAATTTGAAAAGAGGGATGTTTCTTATAATAGAGGTAATTAATAACTTAAAGTCTTAAGAATGTGTACTTAAAAGTTAACAGCTTTTAACCCTGAGGGGTTGCCCTGGCAGTAATTGACTTGAGCCTTGGGGTTTGCTCCCTTTCAAGGACTCAAGTTCGAAACCCACTGGGTGCAAACAATTCTGAGGGCCATCGGACTGGGTAAAACCTGAATTAACCGTGGTGCACTTGCGGAAAACTTCTTGCCGAGGGCCTGTGCACCCCCGGAATTAGTCGGGGCTCAAAAAACTCAGACACCCCGGTGCAAATTAAAAAAAAGAAAAGTTAACAGCTTTAGTACAGCAGATAGCACAACATGTGTTTTGGGATAAAAACAGTTCCATTGTAAACCAATAAACAGTGAACAGCATGGATAATATTTTAAACCAGATCAATTTCCTCTCTTCTACCAGGTTTCACTCTTTAATGGACATCGCATTATGCCATTCTCAGTCTTAAAGTTTTACTGAACTGACTTAATTTTGTTCATGACAAGGCTGATGGGTGATGTATTAGAGAGAAGCTTCAATATGCAACTAACTATTGATGAGTTCAGACAAAATTCACATAGATAGTATCATTTAAGGGATGCCACACCTTTGGGTAGAAAGGTCCAAGTTGCTATCTTATCCTCTATCCCTGAGATAATAGGATCCTGCAGCATGAGAGGCAGAGAAGATTTCACAAAACCGAAGATACAGAAATGAGAAATGCACAAGTTATCAAGTATGAAGCAGTGAGTTTGTCTTTAAAACAAGTGATATCATCTGAAGCCTGTAATCAGTCATATGCTAATAATTCAAGGGAGCAACCGTCAATTATCAGATTAAAACAACAGTAACTGTGTTGGGGATGGGTGGGCATAGAAAAGTGGATCAAGATTAAAACAATAATAACTGTGTTGGGGACGGGTGGGTATAGAAAAGTGTATCAAGGAGAAGGGTTGAGAATCCCCATCATGCCAATTAAATCCATATCGTTCACCATCAGTAACAGATCATGTGCTAAATATTCTGATACATAAAGGAGCCTCATCTTATTTTGCAGAAGTTTAAGGTACTTTGCATCCCAAAAATAAAACACAGACACAGCCTAAAAGGTCTCCACAATTTTGGTAAGTAATAGAATATTGAGAAGAAATTCTCTACGCAACCAAACTAGGCATACTAGAAAACCAACATATACAACCATTCTTAAGCGTTAAAGATCAAAAACCATTATCAGAGGATCATATAAGTGATAGAAAATGCTGAATCAAAGCTTGACAAGTGATGATCCAGAAAATTGCAAAACACTAGCATAATCACAACATTGAAAGATAAAAGCAGTAAAATGGTGAACTTATACATAAAAAGGTATAGAAATCAACCTTAGCTTTGGAAATGAACATTCCGGAGCTGGTCCTAACGTCACTATGCTTACTCTTTCCAGACTCATTATCTGCCACAGCAGATCTCTTCAGCTCTGATTTCGCCTACCATACATCCCCAAAGTCAAAACTTCAACTTCCAAGCAAAACATATTAAAAAAAGAAAATGACACTCACGAGAGATATCAAGTGATTGCATTCTTCATCCGTAAGAAATCCTTCATATACAAAAGCTCTGTAAACCGTCCAAAAGAAAATCATAAAATTCACTAAAAAAACAAAGAATTAAGAAGTAATAGAGGCAAAAATACCTAGGTTTCCATGAAATTTGCTTGGCCTTAGTTGGATTGATGATCGTTGAGCTGGACGATTCGTGAATGATGAAGATGAGGAAGAAGAAACTCGCCAGCTGCGAAGAGCTCTTCATGAATTCGGAGCTGAAGTATTCCCAATTTTACTATGTAATTGTGAATCTAAATTCAGTTGACTTGATGCAGTAAACTGACAAAAGATGCCCAATGCACTGTACCAGAAGTGTCCTATTTGCAACAAATTTTGGAACGGTAGAAAATAAATTAAAGAGAAAATATTAAAAACATTTTATTAACTATTGATAATATTAAAATTATCTTTTTATTTGATTTACTAAAAACATTCAACTTATCAAGAATCTAGGACTAGAAATGCATTTCATTCATGTTGCAAGATATTAGTCAAGTAAAGGAATATTTTTAATACTGTCAATATTTTGAGGGTGAAACTAATAATTTATGTCAAGTTTAGAGAGTTTTCAATTCTTCTCTCCAAATTAAATCATGAATAAAATATAATAATTTTATTGATAAATAATGTAGGTACAAAACTATTTGTCTATTTGATTCTTCTCTCTGAATTTTATTCGTAATTTTAGGATCATTAGTAGCATATTTCTCAAATTCGTATATTGGATCTCCTTGAAATTTATTTGATCTCTATGAAAGGATTTTGTAGATCGTCTTGAACTATTTGATTGTCAAGAAAAATCCAATATATGATAATATCTTCGGAGTTTATGGAATATTCAAAATGCCTCCTTAAGAAACATATATTATTCTTATATAATATAGATTAGGATTAGATTAAAATAGCTTTCAAAAATTCAAATTGAAATTAAACTCACCAGCCCACAAATTTTTGATGTCTCTAGATGCATCAAGTTGGATTTTAAGAAACAAGGGAGATTCAAATAAGCTAAGCTAATAATGAATGGTTATTTATTTGAAAATGAGATATTTGAGCCGAATGAGATAAAAATGTGACTTGTAACTCAATTCGCCTAATTTTTATAATTTTTATTGGATTTAATTATTTTATTGTTGTTGTTGCAGACTATCAAATGAATTTATATATTT
Source organism: Solanum rostratum (assembly GCA_029948455.1). NCBI lineage: Eukaryota > Viridiplantae > Streptophyta > Magnoliopsida > Solanales > Solanaceae > Solanum > Solanum rostratum. Next base: position 56,048,332 of record CM057047.1, on the reverse strand, counting down.
TAAAAAAGATTATTTTGAACATATTTTATTAATCAATTTGAGTTACATGCCACCCAAAATTTTAATAAGTTAAAATTAATTGTCTTAAAATGAATTGAGCTGATAAAGAGGAGTTAATAATAAATCAAACTTGAATGAACTATATGAGTTAGATTTTCATTATTTCTAGATCGAATTACAAATTATCACATCGCGTAAATAATTTGTATTTAATTAATTTTTTAGGGCTTGTTTGGCAGGCTATATACGAATAATGTTAAAATAGAGTATATCAATAATACTTGTATCAATAATGCTTGTATTAGTTATATTGACACTAATTATGAAGAGGTATTTCTTATTCTTTATTTGTTTGGCGTATTACGGGCATCTCCAACCCAAATACCAAATTTTACATCAAATTTGTTGGCGGCTCTATTTTTAGTCTAAATCAACTTCAACCCACTGGACCAATTTTTACACCAACAAAGAAGTTTTTTCTCTTTTTTTCATTATTATATTATTATTTCTTATTTCATAAAATAAAATTCTTTCTAAAACATTCACTATATATAATTTTCATATTCTTTTCTTTTATAGTTGTTTAATATAAAAACTATTTTGTATCAGAATTTTTTAAATAATATAAACTGCTAGTAAATATTACATATTATACATAATAATGGATAATACAAATAAAGTGAAATATTACATCTTACTAAGTTATTGTTGTATTTTTTCATAGCCACATATCTTTCGGCTAAGGAATGAAAAATCTTTCTTCTGTTACATGAATCCAATTTTTATTTCATTCATAAATTATTATGTTTTGTTGTACTCTTTAAGATTATTATGTATTTTGTTTCAATTTTGATGTATGACGATTACTAGTTTGTTGAATGTTTATTATTTTCGATAATTCTAAAGTACATTGTATTATCTGTCCATCAATTTATATTTTTGCATAATTAATTTTGTGAAGGTTAATTGGGATTATGTCCAATTAAAATTTATAGTATAATTAACATAAATTTAATGTTAAAAAAGTCATGTATAGAAAAATAATTTATACAAAAATAAATTTTTAATCTAAAATTGATATTATAAAAATATTACATAAAAATAATAAAATATTTAATTAAAACACACAATTTATATAATGTTTATTTAAAAGTATTGTACAACGAAACAATATTAAAATTTTTGCAAAAAATAAAATAAAATTGGTGTGATGAGTAGTGTTACACTAAATTTGATGTTAGGTTTGTTACGTCGAAAAATGACTTTCGATTTAAAAATTCGACTTAAGACTTAATTGATTTAAGTAAAACCGAATCTTTAAAAAATTAGAGTCGCCACTTAATTTTTAAGGAAAAATCAAGAAAACCAATTTAAAATTATTTTTAAAAGAATTAACAGAAAAGTTCTTTTAAAAAATTCAAAGGAAGGGTTCGGGTTCATATTTCCATTTCGAGAAGGTTTTACGCACTCGAAATGTCCGCTAACGTGCGGTTATCCGACAATTAAATGATTTTGACTAATTTTAAAAAAAATCTTAATTTATACTCTTAATTAGAAAAAGGTTTAAGTAAATATTTAAGGATTAGAAAAATATTTAAAATCTTATTCAATTAAAATTAATCTAAGTGAACCATTTAAAAATAGTTAAAAAAGAAAACCTAATATTAAAGTCCAACCAAACTTTATTTAATTAAAGGAGTTAAAGAATTGTGCCAAGTTGTTAGAATTTAAATCCTGGAATGTCTAAGTGTTTAAAGAGATAGAAATATCCACAAATTATTTTAAAGAAAAATGTTTGAATTATTTTAAAGATAATCTTTTTTTTAAAAGTCTAATTTCCTAAAGAAGTGATTTTTTGGCATCAAAAATTCAAAATCACTAGAATAACACAAATATTCGACTTTAAGGAAATTTAATTAGATTAAAACATATTATATTAGATTAAAACACATAAACCAAATAATTGTTAGAAAACAAATATCACAAATAATAAACAAAGTAATAAAAAAATATAATAAACCAAAACCATTGGGCTTGGCAGGCCCAATTTCTCAAAAGACCTGTCCTACTTTCTACATGGCCTGCCTGGCCCATATTTTACCCCAAATGACTGTAGCTGATCCAAAGGGCTTCTGGCCCATCTTCGACCTCTGATATACACTATCTGTATATCGATGTATACAGAGTGTATACGACCTGCTCTCTAGCTCCCTATGACTCGAAGAAGACCAAAATGCGAGGGCGAAATCCCGAAAGGGCTCGGAGAGCGTCACATGCAATAAAGAGGGAAAGAAGATTAATGTCCGTATCAATACATTAAACCACAAAAACATAAATGAACAAAATGACACATCTCAATCAAACATACATATAACATTGAATATATATAAGCTGAAAAATTAGCAAATAAATTGTAAATTTTAGCCATAACTTATTCTTTTGAGATAAAAAACAAATATAAAATCCATATAAAAGCATCACTATTACCACCCTATTATATTCGAAATTCAAAGGGCGTTTCATCGAACAGCATGTAGCTTAATCATGATTTTAATGAAATAACGCCCCCTATTTCATCCCCAACAACATACAATAGGAGATTAAAATACCCAAAGATAAACAAATTAACTATAACATTCAAAGATTCAAAAGGGCATTTCACCGAACACATGGAGGGCATGCTATTTAATCATGATTTTAACCAAAATAACACTCCCATTTCCATCCCCAACAACTCACAATAGGAAATCAAAATACCCAACGATAACATTCAAAAATTCGAAAGAGGCATTTCATCGAACACATGAAAGGCGTATAGTTTGATCGTGATTTTAACAAGATACATGATATATAAATATAGATACCTAGATACTAGAATACAACAATATGATATATATATATATATGTATATATAGAAGCATAAGCACTGTAATACGATAAAATAACCAAACAACTATCAAGTTCCATATATACATAGTCATTGTAATATAACCATATAACCAAACAACCCTTCAAGTTTATACATATACATAGCAGCACGACAACAATACAGTATAACCAAACTACCTGAAGCAGAAAGTATAGATGGAAAATTAGGAAAAAAAAAGAAGCTAAGAAGTATATATGTACATATGTATTTATATATATATATATATATGCATGTCTTCCATGTTCAATAATCCGATAAATTCAATGATAGCAAATAAAGATGGTAGCGCAATCATCACGCCCAAATCCGATAAATAACAACACCAAAGCAACATAGTATAGGTAACAACCATCGAAACAAATGCTTGAAACGACAATGAGCTGAAACGAACTCCGACACCACTTTTCGAATTCGCTCACAAATCGATGACTCTGAAACTAACGGTTCCAAACTCCCCTCAACAGTGAACTTTTAAATGGAATTTTTATATTTTTGAGTCTAAAAAAAAAAATCCAGAAACGCCTCCCTCTCTTTTTTTTAAATCAAAATCTCCAAAAAAAAAATCCTCTTAACAGTGAGCAAGAAATAGAGATTTTTTGGTTCTATTCTAGCCGCTCCTCGTAAACGAAAACCGCCTCCTCTCTACAGTGGAGTAGAGTAGATTATATAGATAAAAAATTAGGGCATAAAGAGGGGGGGAAATCGATGGGCAAAAAAGGAATTCGGGGTCGGATTTTTTGAATTTGAAATTTGAATTCCAAAATCAAATAGGACAAGAAGAAGGGGAGAGGGGACGCGCTGGTACCGTTGCTTGTCGTTGGGGCGTCGTTTTTTCCGATTTTGGCGTGGTCTTTGCTGACTGATTTTCTGGCTTATGGTTCTGGCTTTGGTTTTTACGGGAAGAAGAAAGGGGAAGAAGGCAAGGGGATTAATGAGGGGTGAGGGGTTGGGCCAGTTTGGCGGGTAGCCGGACTGGGCTAGGAGAAAAAGATTGGGCCTGGGTAGTTGGGAATTAGAATTGGGTTGAGGGTTGGGTTAATTTTGGGCTTGGGAAATTGGATTAGGGATTTGAGTATTAAAAATGTTAAAAAGAATAAAATAAAAGGTTTGCAAAATTAGCCACTTAAAAAATGTGACCAATTTGAAATCAATTGATTAATTCGATCACGAGATGAATTAATACAAATTGATCAAAGAGCTTTTTAATACTAACAACTTTAAAATAATTAAATTAACCACGACGTAATTAATTATAAAATAATTAAAGTAAAGGTGATTAAAGATAAAATCTACTTGAGAATTTTTGAAATGATTAGTGAAAATATAACTCTTAACTATTGATACTTGAAAGAAATATATATATATATATATATATATATATATATATATATATATATATATATATATATATATATATATATATATATATATATATCATGCAACAATAAACATAATTAAAATTAAAAGATTTAAACCCAAAATTCACTTAAAAATATTTTTGCACTTTTGAAAGCTAATTATTTCAAATTGTGAAAATTAAAAGCTCGATGATTAATTTATACCGTACGTGGAGGGTCAAAATTGGGTCAACAAGGTTGTAACACTAGAACACCTATATTTGGTGTTGGTTGGAGATGGTCTAAAAATAGCATACATTGCATTATTTTTCAAAAAAAAAAAAAAAGTAAAAAAAGTTTTGAAGGGCATTTAAGTCTTTAATCATGCTAGTGCAAAAATTAAATCACCTTACATTACTAATACTTAGAAATTTATGATATTAGTAATGCCCATATTATACATAACAGAGTGCATTAATAACGACTAAGGAATATATTCCTTTGAGGACTCTTATTACTTATAGGACTCTTTAAATTAAATTTGTACTTATCAGCTTTCTATCTTTAGGATTGTAACTACGTGGATTTCCCTAAGTTGTTATTTATTTTCAGCCTTGTATATGTAATACACTAGCTATGTAAGAGCCAATATAGCAATCAATAAAATATACGTTCATCTGCTACAAGCTGCTCTCTTTCTTTTTACGGTAATCAGAGCATTATTGCTTTAACGAGCTTGATCCATTTTTTTCCTCCTCCCAGCCCACCCAACTCAAGCCTAATGGCCTCTAATACAAGTGTCGTCAATGCTGACAACATCTCCGGTTTAAACACCGTTGTCCAATTCAATCTAGTTACTTTACTCCCAATCAAGCTAGCTAGTAGCCATAACTTTTCGCTGTGGAAGTCTGCGTCCATGGTAATTGTGGACACAACCTCTTTGGACATCTTGATGGATCAATCCGAGCTCCTTCCAGAACCATCTCTTAAAACAACCTCACAGTATCCAATCCTATTTATGTTTCCTGGTTTCAACAAGATCAGCTTATACAAAATGCTATCTTGGCAACTGTGGATGCGACCATCGATAGTACAACCACTTCTGCTCTAAATTCCAAAGATGCTTGGGAAGCCTTGCATACTGCTTGTGCAAATAAATCTCAAACGCGTATCTTTAGTCTTAGAGACCGCCTAGCCCGTCTCTCCAAAGACTCTCGTCCTGTTGCAGACTATCTCCATCAAGTTCGGTCTCTTTGTGATGAACTTTCCACAGCTGGTTCCCCTGTGTCCAATGAAGAACTGATTGTCAAGATTCTCACTAGCCTCGGATCTGAATTTCAGGAACTCTCAACCGCTATCCTCGCTCAAGATTCTGCAATTCCTTATGAAGAACTATATGAAAAGCTCCTTGATCATGAGATTTTTCTTCAGCATGAGGAAGCCAAAAAGACACCTTCTATTCCAATCACTACCAACATTGCTCAAGGGACTTCTTCAATTCCTACTCGTTAGGGCTCCACCAATGGTCAGAACAATAATCGACGAGCAAAATCAACAAAATCCTAATCTATCCCAGCGCAATAATCAACAAAAGCAGTCTCCCAACAATAACCTCTACTGTCAACTCTATGGTTGTAGAGGTCACGCTGCTCGTGTTTGCCGAAAACGCTCTCACAATCATCTTTAAGCACATGCCAAATGTGCAACACACCTCTAGAACCAATCAGCTCCATGGATCATTGATAGTGATGCAACCCACCATATTGCCTTAGACACTCAAAATCTAACCACTACGTAAGACTACCACGACTCGGAGGAGATCACCATGGGTAATGGTAATACCATTCCAATCTCTCATACTGGTAATGTGAACTTTAATGCATCAAGTCACCAATTCCAGCTTCAACATATTCTTTGCTCTCCAGCTAATAAAAATAATCTCATATCTGTCTCTAAGTTTTGTCAAAATAATAACTCCTCTATGAAATTTTTTCCTTTCTCTTACCTTGTGAAGGTTCTGACTATGGGGGCGCCATTGGCTCGCGGATAGAATAAAAACGGATTATATGAGTGGCCACCGAGGGATGTTGATGGTCCGCTGAAATTTTCATACAACCTATGACATCGACGATTAGGCCACCCTAATCGTCAAGTTCTAAATAAGTTTTTGCATGACTTTTCTATTCCAGTAGTTGGTTCCAAAATTAATATTGTTCGTCATTCATGTTATTCTAATAAAAGCCATAGGATGCCTTTTTATAAAAGTTCTTTAAATAGTGCCAAACCATTATTTACTTTATAGTGATTTGTGGGGGCTGTCTCTAGTTTTATCGATTGACAAAAAACGATACTATGTTTTATTTGTTGATAAATTTTCAAGATACATGTGGTTGTTCACACTAAAAACTAAAACAGAAGTTCTAGGTATTTTCAAAAGTTTACATCCCATGTTGGAAAAATACTTTAACATAAAAAATTTATCCTTTTATACTGATGGTGATAATGAGTTTCAAAAATTAGATTGCTGTCTAAAAACACATGGAATTGAACACTTATTGCCCCCTCCCCCCATACACACTGTCGCGCCCCATTTTTCCTCGCGGAGAAACGGGAACCTGGACGACGTCGTGGCAACGACTCTTTTGGGATTTTTAAATTGGATAATTGGAAGAGTCGCCACCTAATGAATTAAGGTGCATTAGGACACCATTCTAGCCTAAGGTCAAAGGTCAAACCAGAGAGAGGGTAAGGGCTCAAGTTACCTCGAAGGGAAGGTGTTAAGCACCCTTCGAGGTCCGCAAATGCGGGTCCCGACCGTGTCTCGTATTTATGTGGGGGTTGCAAATACAAATAGAGGTCTCGTATATTTTTAACAGTTCTAAATTTATTCTAAGTGATAAAATAAATCAGCAAATATAGAAATAAAAGAAAAGGAAGTCAAATTGCATATTTTAATAATCTGAGTTGATTCTAAGTGATCAAGTAAACAAATAATAAATGAACCATAATTAAACAGATTGAGTTATTTAAATTCTCGGATCAGTTACTCGGCTTTATTTTCGAATTTAGCTTCACATGGCTTGTTTAAGCCAAAGGACAAAACCAGAGTTTGTCCTATTTAGCACGAGTTTAATCATCCTTTCCGAGTCCTATCTACCCCTACCCCTCCTAAGTTGATTTTGTTATTAACTTAGAAGCGAACTAAAATATGAAAAGACTAACGTGTCCTAGAATGCCTATCGTCCCTCCTAATGTCCAAGAGGCATTGGACTTCTATTTTGGTGGGTTCTAGACTAAAACAAACTTAGGTTTCCTAATTAGACTCGCGTTACAAAAGGAACATTTAAAACGACAACTAACATATAAAGTCTCACATAGCCTCAACAATGAAAACAGGCTTGAAACCAAATGATGACATGCTAAAAATGTTTTAAATGGAAACTCTAATCTCTAAAACATTAATTTTCAAACATAAATTTCAAGGAAGATGATTAAGTAATGAAGTTAAGTTAAATCATGTAGGCATGCTTAAAAATGTGTAAGAATATTTTAGGGTCATATAGGCATGTTTTAAATGATGCAAAAGAGAAAAGACATTAACAAAATCTAAAGGCATATTTGCTAATAATGCATAAATATTTAAAAGTCCTAAAGGCATGGTATCTAATGAAATTAAAAAGAAAGCATTTTAATTCTTAAATACATAATTTCTAATTTTAACTATTTATAGACATAATATTAAAAAGAGCATTATAAACATGAAAAACATTTTAAACTTATAGACATTGTATTTAATAAAAAGAACGTTTTAGATTTGAACGATTCCTATGTTATGATTGCCTAAGCATAAGTTTAACATTATATTTTATCGGATCCTAAGTAAAGTTTGCCTACGCGGGTTATGCAAATAAAAGAAAGCAAGTAGCAAATAAATCCCCTCCCCCTCTAACTAAACCCCCATTTTCACTATATTTTGTTACAAGGCAAAAGGACAAAATACAACGAGAGTAAAAAAAATAGTAAAAGGAAATTCTCCAAGGGTTCTCCAAGTTCGTGCCCTCCCCAAGGCGACTCTTCACGTTTCAAATGGGCTAAAGATCCTGCTAAAATACGGACAAAACTACAAAAACATTATGAGATTTAAACACAACAATAGAAGAAGAATGCATACTGATAGTAGTTTAAATTTCCAATCACACTTCACTCTTGATACATCAAGTTCACAAGAATCTCAAGGATTCCGAGCAATGCTTGTATCAAGAGGAATTTGTATTGAGTGGATCCAACAGTAAAGAGACCAAATTCGAAGATGCAGTCCGAAGGGATGCTTAAGATTGGATATTCAAAAGAGTAGACTTTTCTTTTTCAATGAAAGAAGAAGGTAGCTGTAACTTTTTTTTTTTCGTTAAGTGCCTTGCTCTTTTCTTTTTCAGAATTTGTATAGTAGAGAGGGAAGAAAAGTAAGAATTCTGTGTGTTTTCGTATGAGAGTCCGTGGGGAGCAGTGTGTCTTGTGTGTAGAAAAGAGTTTTCTTTTTGCAAGAGACTTGTGTGGGAATCTGTATTGTCCTTAGTTGTGGGAATGGGGGTTTGTTTATATAGTAATGGGAGTACAATCAACAAAAGGCAATAAAATCACTTAGCATATTTAAATTCGTCCTAATAGGAAAATGAATTAATCAATTTTTGGACTCAATCAAATCTCTCCAAAATTAGTTTTAGTAAGAAATATCACCTACCATGTGCAAAAAAAATTACCATAATCCAGAAATTCAGCATTTTTAAATTAAGTAATTAAAATACGTAAAGGTTAAAAAAGGCAGTCAGCTAAAGGAAAAAAGGTAACTCAATCACATCAAAATTTACCATAAACGTAAATTCTATCCTAAACATAGGCAGTAACAGTTAAATTATTCTTATTTCAACAAATTCAGACTAAAACATGCTACTAAAATAATACTAAGTAATATAATAAAAAATAATCAAATAGTATTACTACTATTACCACTAAAATGTTTTTTTTTTGAGAATAATAATAATATTAATAATAATATTAATAATAATAATAATAATAATAATAAAGGTAGTTAAAAAAAATGACAAAATAATTTACGAACAATTTTGAAAATCTAGAATAAAAAAAAAGCACAATTATTTTAATAAGATTTAAAATAGACGCGTTTATTTACAAAGTTTCGAATCTACTTATTTTAATAAAGTGACAATCTAAAAGGGGTATAGGTCGGTCAAAATTGGGTGTCAACAGCTGCCCCTTCTTTGCTCGGGAATAAAGGATGAATTGTCGAGCAAAGAAAGTTGACGGAGTAGCCGATTTTGTCCGACCGGTGAAATATTATCGGAGGGACCAAATAGAGCAAAAAGGGGGTGAAAAAAAAAATATTACGGCCGGGACTTCGGTTTTCAAGTCGCCTACATATCTCTGGTTATACGAGAATCAGGCCATGTGTAGTTCTAGAATTAGGAATGAAAGAAATTCCTAAAGATAGAAATAACGTTATCGAATTTAAATAGCTTGAATTGGGAGGATTAGGTATAAGGCGGTATTAGTGGCAAATGGAAGTGCGAGAACAGCTTGTGTCACAGTAATTATGTAGGCTTAAATATATATATATGAGAAGTCTTCGATCCCTGCAACTTCAGATATGACTAAATAAAATGGTTAGTTCATAAATATAAAAGTTGTGAACAAATGTGATTAATGCTATAAAGGAAATGACAAAAATAGATGAGAAACCGTATCTGCTTTTGAGAAAAAAAAAATCCTTAGCCTTTATAAATATTTGGCTTTTCTTGAAAGGATTGTACTGATCCAACTGACTTTCAAAAGACAAAGCTTTACCTTGAATAGATTCGTTAGCAAACAGAAATATGATAATGTAAAAGCAAATGATAACAAATAAATTAACAACTTAAATATCTTATTGTAAGGCAGATAAACCTAAATGTCCTATTGTAAGGCGGACGAGCCTGAATGTCCTATTGTAAGGCGGACGAGCCTGAATGTCCTATTGTAAGGCGGACTCGCCTAGATGTCCTATTGTAAGGCGGACGAGCCTAGATGTCCTATTGTAAGGCGGACGAGCCTAGATGTCCTATTGTAAGGCGGACTCACCTAGATGTCCTATTGTAAGGCGGACGAGCCTAGATGTCCTATTGTAAGGCGGACTCACTTAGATGTCCTATTGTAAGGCGGACGAGCCTAGATGTCCTATTGTAAGGCGGACTCACCTAGATGCCCTATTGTAAGGCGGACGAGCCTAGATGTCCTATTGTAAGGCGGACTCACCTAGATGTCCTATTGTAAGGCGGACTCACCTAGATGTCCTATTGTAAGGCGGACGAGCCTAGATGTCCTATTGTAAGGCGGACGAGCCTAGATGTCCTATTGTAAGGCGGACGAGCCTAGATGCAATAACATGATTGATAGTAGGCCCAAATGATAACAAAATTTGACTAATTAAGATGATTGCTTATTTGCAGTAGGCCCAAATAGTAATTTGATCCAGATAGTAACTCTTTCAGTCGAATCTAACAGTTGCCCAGGTGTTGTCAGTTCCTGCATTTAAAGAAAAATTGTGAGTTTTGAAAGACAAGGTGGGATCATACCTTTGTTGTATTTGATTTCATGGAGCCCAAAGTCGCACTCCACCGTAATAAAATTTTTTGGGATCCTCAAAAATTTCTGCCCCAGTTTAAAATATTTTCACTCGTGTGTTGAAATGTTGTGTACTCATGAATTTTGAGGGATCCCAAAATTCTGCCCCAGTTTGACATGTAGGATTTTTATGTTCCTGAATCACTCAAAGAAACTTGTCAATAAAAAAGAAAGTGATTGTCTTATATTTAAACGTTAAGGCTTGATTTTGAATCTGCATGTCAGTAATATCTAGAAGTTGGATCGATTAGCTATGGATTCGATTTGAAGGATTTGATTGAATTGAGGAATAAAAGGAATATTTTATTGATTGAGACCGGACCCAATAATGGGCTGCCTACGTATCCAATAAGGAAATCAGGTCAAACGTAGTTCAGGATTCATCGAGTACTTCTACATTTGGCAAGTCATCAAAATGAATATCTGTCTTAGGCATTGATCGAGGAAGCGTGCGAGTAAGAATGGAGTGAGGAGAGAGAGTTGAAAAGGTGCTTTGAATTGGACGGGAAGAAGGACGAGTGACATTTTTACGAATATGGAGCATGTTTGACATGTTGCAGTTTCTCAATCAAGCCGTCGTTCAAATATTAGACAACCTTTAACAAAAGGACATAAATTACATACAAAAGTTAGTATATTACATGAATAAATAAAACATCAATTACAACTATAAAATTACGTCCGAATAAATTTAATGCTATGATAATGAATCTGAGCCCGTATAAATGAATGGAAATGATAACAAATTTAATAAAAGATATGATGCGAATAAATCAAGAAGAGTGAAATAAAAATTTTCAACTAAATAAACGAATAAGAATTCTAAATGCGCATGGCCTCGTTAAAGCAAAGGTAGGCCTAAAGCGACAAAAAGTGACCACGATAATAAGTCCAAGCCGTGTTGATATTATTTGGAGTTTAGAGTTAAATAAAAATAACAGATAGTTTAAAGACTTATTTTATTAATGATGATTGTAACTTTACAATTTTAAATGACGTAGATGGAACGTAAAAGGGGGTTTGGATAATTATAATTTTGAATTTCCCCGAAAGCATTGATTGAAAAACAAAGGATTTTCTAAACTCTAGATAATATAACTTGGCTTGGATTATCGTGGTCACGTAGACACATAGTATGCAGTATTTCGTCTTGGAGGGTGATTGGACCCTCTAGACTTAACAAGGTGGCTACTATTATGTAGATTGACCCCCTTAGGGTCAAACTACCTAAGGCTTATGCATGCATGATCTTTTTTTTTTTTTTTTGGGTGAATAGCTCTATCCTAAGTTTTCTAAAGAGTGGGTTTAGACACAGACTGGGTATCCTTATGCGAGAAGCACGTGGTCCAACGGTAGTAAGACTATCCGCCATTCACCACGCAAGCGCTTACTCTCTAAATTTTGGTTTGAAAAGAGTAAGGAGAAGTGCAAAGGCACGACATCACCTTAAAGAGAAAATTAAGAGGGTCCCAAGTGGGGGAGTTTTATGAACGGAATGCCAGTTTAGACTTAAATGTAAACAATTAGCAAACAACATTGTTATATAAATTAAAGCAGTAAATAAGAAAAGGAGAAGGGAAAGGGACTAAAGGAAAAGGGGAAGGGAGTTAAGGGGAATAGGGAAAAGGAGTTAGCGGGATAGGGAAAGGAAAATTAGAGGGGATAAGGAAGGGGAGTTAGAGGGATAAAGGGAAAGGAAGTTAGAGGGGATAAGGAAAGGGAGTTAGCGGGGAATTAAGGGAGAGGGAGATAAAAGGAAACGGGAAAGAGAGTTAGCGGGAATTAGGGGACGGGGAGTTAAAGGGAATAGGAAAAGGGAGTTAGCGGGGAATTAAGGAAAAAAGGACAAAGAAAAATAAGTTAGTAAGATAATAAAAGCAATATAAGGAAAGCATAAAAAACCCACATAATATGTAAACACGTAGTGGTAAGAGCCTAAGTCCCCAGCAGAGTCGCCATTCTGTCGCGCCCCATTTTTCCTCGCGGAGAAACGGGAACCTGGACGACGTCGTGGCAACGACTCTTTTGGGATTTTTAAATTGGATAATTGGAAGAGTCGCCACCTAATGAATTAAGGTGCATTAGGACACCATTCTAGCCTAAGGTCAAAGGTCAAACCAGAGAGAGGGTAAGGGCTCAAGTTACCTCGAAGGGAAGGTGTTAAGCACCCTTCGAGGTCCGCAAATGCGGGTCCCGACCGTGTCTCGTATTTATGTGGGGGTTGCAAATACAAATAGAGGTCTCGTATATTTTTAACAGTTCTAAATTTATTCTAAGTGATAAAATAAATCAGCAAATATAGAAATAAAAGAAAAGGAAGTCAAATTGCATATTTTAATAATCTGAGTTGATTCTAAGTGATCAAGTAAACAAATAATAAATGAACCATAATTAAACAGATTGAGTTATTTAAATTCTCGGATCAGTTACTCGGCTTTATTTTCGAATTTAGCTTCACATGGCTTGTTTAAGCCAAAGGACAAAACCAGAGTTTGTCCTATTTAGCACGAGTTTAATCATCCTTTCCGAGTCCTATCTACCCCTACCCCTCCTAAGTTGATTTTGTTATTAACTTAGAAGCGAACTAAAATATGAAAAGACTAACGTGTCCTAGAATGCCTATCGTCCCTCCTAATGTCCAAGAGGCATTGGACTTCTATTTTGGTGGGTTCTAGACTAAAACAAACTTAGGTTTCCTAATTAGACTCGCGTTACAAAAGGAACATTTAAAACGACAACTAACATATAAAGTCTCACATAGCCTCAACAATGAAAACAGGCTTGAAACCAAATGATGACATGCTAAAAATGTTTTAAATGGAAACTCTAATCTCTAAAACATTAATTTTCAAACATAAATTTCAAGGAAGATGATTAAGTAATGAAGTTAAGTTAAATCATGTAGGCATGCTTAAAAATGTGTAAGAATATTTTAGGGTCATATAGGCATGTTTTAAATGATGCAAAAGAGAAAAGACATTAACAAAATCTAAAGGCATATTTGCTAATAATGCATAAATATTTAAAAGTCCTAAAGGCATGGTATCTAATGAAATTAAAAAGAAAGCATTTTAATTCTTAAATACATAATTTCTAATTTTAACTATTTATAGACATAATATTAAAAAGAGCATTATAAACATGAAAAACATTTTAAACTTATAGACATTGTATTTAATAAAAAGAACGTTTTAGATTTGAACGATTCCTATGTTATGATTGCCTAAGCATAAGTTTAACATTATATTTTATCGGATCCTAAGTAAAGTTTGCCTACGCGGGTTATGCAAATAAAAGAAAGCAAGTAGCAAATAAATCCCCTCCCCCTCTAACTAAACCCCCATTTTCACTATATTTTGTTACAAGGCAAAAGGACAAAATACAACGAGAGTAAAAAAAATAGTAAAAGGAAATTCTCCAAGGGTTCTCCAAGTTCGTGCCCTCCCCAAGGCGACTCTTCACGTTTCAAATGGGCTAAAGATCCTGCTAAAATACGGACAAAACTACAAAAACATTATGAGATTTAAACACAACAATAGAAGAAGAATGCATACTGATAGTAGTTTAAATTTCCAATCACACTTCACTCTTGATACATCAAGTTCACAAGAATCTCAAGGATTCCGAGCAATGCTTGTATCAAGAGGAATTTGTATTGAGTGGATCCAACAGTAAAGAGACCAAATTCGAAGATGCAGTCCGAAGGGATGCTTAAGATTGGATATTCAAAAGAGTAGACTTTTCTTTTTCAATGAAAGAAGAAGGTAGCTGTAACTTTTTTTTTTTTGTTAAGTGCCTTGCTCTTTTCTTTTTCAGAATTTGTATAGTAGAGAGGGAAGAAAAGTAAGAATTCTGTGTGTTTTCGTATGAGAGTCCGTGGGGAGCAGTGTGTCTTGTGTGTAGAAAAGAGTTTTCTTTTTGCAAGAGACTTGTGTGGGAATCTGTATTGTCCTTAGTTGTGGGAATGGGGGTTTGTTTATATAGTAATGGGAGTACAATCAACAAAAGGCAATAAAATCACTTAGCATATTTAAATTCGTCCTAATAGGAAAATGAATTAATCAATTTTTGGACTCAATCAAATCTCTCCAAAATTAGTTTTAGTAAGAAATATCACCTACCATGTGCAAAAAAAATTACCATAATCCAGAAATTCAGCATTTTTAAATTAAGTAATTAAAATACGTAAAGGTTAAAAAAGGCAGTCAGCTAAAGGAAAAAAGGTAACTCAATCACATCAAAATTTACCATAAACGTAAATTCTATCCTAAACATAGGCAGTAACAGTTAAATTATTCTTATTTCAACAAATTCAGACTAAAACATGCTACTAAAATAATACTAAGTAATATAATAAAAAATAATCAAATAGTATTACTACTATTACCACTAAAATGTTTTTTTTTTGAGAATAATAATAATATTAATAATAATAATAATAATAATAATAATAATAATAAAGGTAGTTAAAAAAAATGACAAAATAATTTACGAACAATTTTGAAAATCTAGAATAAAAAAAAAGCACAATTATTTTAATAAGATTTAAAATAGACGCGTTTATTTACAAAGTTTCGAATCTACTTATTTTAATAAAGTGACAATCTAAAAGGGGTATAGGTCGGTCAAAATTGGGTGTCAACACACACCACAACGGGTAGTCTTAGTTGAACGACATCGTCATGTCATCGAGACAACCTGTACCTTATTACACCAAACATCCTTATCTTCAATGTTTTGGAGTTATGCTTGTCAACAAGTTGTTATTCGATCAATAGGATGACTACACCAAATCTACAAAATAAATCACCTTTTAAAATCCTATTTTTAGACTATGCCTAATTATGATTCCATCAAAGTTTTTGGATGCTTGTGCTATCCGTGGCTCAAACCATATTCTACTAATAAATTGGAACCTCGATCCACACCATGTGTTTATTTAGATTTTTCTAGTAAATATTATAGTCATCAGTGTTTTGACCCAGTTAATTCCAAATTATGTTTATCTAGGGATATAATCTTTTTGGAAGACAATTTTCCTTTTCAAAATATTTTTTTCAAGGTTCAATAATAAAATTAATGTTTCTTGGGATGATATTTCGATTGAACAACAAGCCAAGGAGGATGGTAATTTAATTTCACATCCCTCTTATCAACTCCCTTCACTAGTAACTACGTTGCCAATGGTCCCTCAATGCCCCCAAGCTATCTCCTCCGCTCCAAGTGGCATCTCTCCACAAACAGATAACATTCCTTCTCATGTCAACTTCCACATCTTCACCCTCTACACAAGTTCCACAAAAATAGAGAGCAAATCCTTCACCAACATCTCAACTATTGCCCTCATGGCCACTTATCACATATCATAGACGAGAAAGACCACCCATTCCTAGCCAAGTTCTAAATCCTCGAAATTCATCTTCTTCGGCACAAAATCAACCACATATGACTTCCTTCTCCCCTCCATCAGCATCTCATATGCAACCTGACCCACTAACCTAGCCTCGGCCAAACCATCCGACCACCAAAGTACACCCAATGACTATTAGATCACAGACTCATAGCCTTAAACCTCGTCAGTTTCTCACAACCACTACACTATCTCCGAACATCCCCATCACTCATAAGCAAGCCAAGCTAATTCCCCAATGGAAAGTACCTATGCAAGCTGAATTTGATGCTCTTGTTCGCAACCATACTTGGGATTTGGTTCCATGTTACTCTTCCAAAAACATAGTAGATTGTAAGTGGTTATTTCGGGTTAAATACAAATCTGATGATTCTGTTGATAAGTACAAGGACTATTTGGTGGCTAAGGGGTTTACACAGCGCCCTGGACTTGATTATCATTCCACTTTTAGTCTAGTAGTCAAGCCTACCATTGTCCGTCTGGTCCTGACTATCACCACTCAACTTGACTGGCCTGTTCATCAGCTGGATGTTAACAATGCCTTTTTGCAGGGTCGTCTTACTGAAGAAGTATACATGCGACAACCACTAGGATTTGAAAACTCTGGGAATCCTACCCATGTATGCCGTCTTCAAAAGGCAATTTATGGTCTCAAATAGGCCTCTCGTGCTTGGTACATTGAACTCAAAAATTATCTCCTTACTTTGGGTTTTGTTAGATCACTTTCTGATTCTTCACTCTTCATTATGCATAAAGCTGGATTTATTGTGTATATTTTAGTTTATGTGGATGATATCATTGTGAACTGGTAATCATCAGAAATGTGTTCATTATGTCATTGAGGCTCTTTCTCACCGGTTTTCACTGAAGGACTTAGGGCCTCTTCATTACTTTCTTGGTATTCAGGTGATTCGTTCTTCTATTGGTCTTCTTTTTTCTCAACAAAAGTACACGATGGATCTCCTACATGAGGTGGCTATGGATAATTATAAAGGTGTTTCCACACCTATGATATCTGCTATTGTTTTTGATCCCTCATCTGATGATTATCTAGTTGATGGTTCCTTATATCGTTGCATCATTGGTAAACTTTATTACCTTTCCTTCACCCGTCCGGACATAGCTTTTGCTGTCAGCATATTGTAACAAGATATGCATCAACCATTTATGTCTCATTGGGTTGCTCTTAAACGACTTCTCCGCTATCTCCGTTCAACTACCTCCTTTGGTGTACTCATTGCCAAGGAAACTGATAGTAGGTTGCTTGCGTACTCTAACTCAAACTGGGCAGGGGATCCTCAAGATCGGATATCCACCACTGGTTATGTTATTTATCTCTATCGTCCTCCGATTTCATGGTCTTCAAAGAAGCAACGTTCAGTTTCTCGTTCTTTTACAGAGGCAGAGTATAGGGCAGTGGCTGCTGCCGCTTCTGAAACTAACTGGCTAACCCATCTCCTTCAGGAGCTTCGATTTCCCTTGACTGATGTTTCAAGAATTCTCTGCGACAATATTAGCACCACTTATATCTGTGCAAATTCCTGTTTTCCATAGCCGCATGAAGCATGTGGCCATCGACTTCCAGTTTGTTCATGGGCAAGTTGAGCGCAAACAACTTGAAGTTGTCCGTTTATATGTTGCTGATCAAATTGCAGATCTTCTTACATAGCCTCTTCCGCATGCACTTTTCAACAACCTTTTCTCCAAGTTAGGCGTAGTTGACCTCGACACCAACTTGCGGGGGTGTAATAACGTTTAGCAGATATATTCCTTCTAGGACTCTTATTACTTGTAGGACTCTTTAAATTAAAATTGTACTTATCAACTTCTTATCTTTAGGATTGTAACTACTAGATTTCTCTAAGTTGTTATTTATTTTCAGCCTTGTATGTAATACACGGGCTATATAAGAGCCAATACAACAATCAATAAAATATACGTTCATCTGCTACAAGCTGCTCTCTTTCTCTTTATGCATAACTAATATTTCATTACTTGAACATAGATTGAGAAAGTATATCAAACAAGATACTACTAATATACTGAGTTAATGCATTCATCATTTTTACTAAAAAAAAAAAACCTACCAAATGACTCCTAGTGTATTGCAGATCCCGTCTGTTTGATGTATGAGCCATTTTTATAAATTTCTTTTCTGAAAATCGTTCAAACCGAAATGAGAAGCATTTTTCCCTTTGTACAAACTTATGTTGCTTAAATTCTCCAAAAATGTGCTGCTCACCGAAGTCAGATCCTCGAGAAGTCTACATTGGGAGAATCTGATAGGCACCCATCAACATTTTAAAAAAGTCCATGGATAACAAAGTTGAAAACCATTGAAAGATGACAAATTTGTATATCAATTCTATAAGAAGGCACAGAGTTAAATTTCCTATTAAAGTAATCTGCACTTGCTTATATAAAGCATGTATGTACTACACATGTCAAAACGCACACGTCCAACCTATAATGCATTAACCTTCTAAAGTTGATATTTGTATGCACAATTCATTACAGGATCAATATCCAGCAGGATACCATTTGTGGATGCACTCAAACTGAACAAGGGTCTGCTATGCACCGTACAATATGTTGGAATCTCTTTTCATATTCAATATATAGTAGGGTCCAACACGTACGCAACGTCGCTTATGAAACCTGCTAAATCTGTCAAAACTTGAAAACACTTATTCTCCCACTTGTCATTTTGATTTCTCAGCAGATTTTCACCTGGATGAGGTGATTCAATCAGTTATAGTAGAATAGAAACCCGACATGTGTGTTGTGAATTCCGATAGCTCCATGGTGGTGAGATGTTTGTACAGAGTGTTCAGATCACATTCATTGTAACAAGGGATGAACATTATATTTCCCCAACTCTTCCTGACTTTGCTGATGATCATTAACATCTTCTTTACACTCTGGTGAGGGCAAGTCAACCGGTAAATTCACTTTTTGGGAAATATCCTCTTGACGACTGGTATATTGAAATGTTTTCTTTCTCTCAAGAATGCTTACGGTACCTTTTAGCATCTCGTAAACCTGCATATGACATGCATCAAATTAGTGAAAATTACATTTTCTCCTTTCTTGTGCCATGGTATGTGTAAGGTGCCAAGTTCTCTTGGAATTAGCTCAACATTTCCAAGCAAAGTTAGACAAAGCTCTATGCATTGAAAATTGAAAGGCTACCATTCAGGTTCTGTTACTATGATTCATACTGGTTATGTGCCTCATAAATTTCAGATAACATGCCTGGCTCATTTGAGGCCGATCTGCTGAAGCTTGCTGTATACATAAAGACGCAACTATAACCATCCGATTCATCTGTTCTGAGTCATAGGCATCCCCAAGTATTGGATCAACTAACCCACTGTGATTCTTACTAAGAAGCATTGGCTTGGCCTGCAACACGGGAGGTATCATAATAAGTTTTAGCATGATCCTTTGCCAGAAGAAGTGGCAATTCTAATATACTACATCTTCTTCCTAGTCATTAAAGGACATACAATTGAGATGATTGCATACCCACATCACAACACTATTACGAGATTCATCCAAAGCTGGACGTCCAGAAATAAGCTCCAACAACAAAACGCCAAAGGCGTAGACATCTGTTTTCTCATCCACAACACCGTGCATGAAGAACTCAGGAGGGAGATATCTGTCATGGAATTTAGATTTGATATATCACTATGGGAGATCATTACAGTATATAAGTCTTTCTTGGTTGAGATTATGATCCACAAACCCGAATGTGCCTTCAAACTGAGATACATTGATGTGACTCCACTGATCAGGAAGCCATTTTGCAAGTCCAAAATCAGATATCTGCAGAAGATTAAAAGCTGAACATCAAAATGCCGCAAATTGATGTGAGCAAAATAAAACCCCTATGGATTTTGTTTTGTCAGAAGTTGATGGACTGTGGATCTACCAACTGAAAGAATGCAGCTTAATTAGTGAATAAATAAATAAGGAACAAACAACATTGTATTTTATAGGTAAGGCACTAAAATGTTCTTGTGCTATGTCACTTTGAAGAAAACTTCATGTTTGGGACAAGTAGCAAAAAAAGGTTCCATCAAGAGATTAGGTACTGAATGAAAGGTATTCTGACAATTGACATTCAAATATTGCTGAAAGCAACTATAAAACAAAGCAACTCTAAAACATAATACAACAGCTTAACTTCACAAATACTTCTTCAAAGAGATACCTGGGCTTCAAAATTTTCCGTCAGCAAAACATTAGCTGTCTTGATATCTCTATGGATGATTCTCCTCCGGCAACCCTCATGGAGATATACAAGGCCAGCGGCAGTGCCTAGAGAGATATTATACCTATAGCACCAAGACAACTTACCCTTTTCACCTGAAAAGAGTAATGCATAATAGAGAAACTAATTAAAAGTTAAGAATGTACAGAAGAAATAAATTCAAAAGAAGATAATGATGAACAGACCATTAAGCAAATTTGCTAAGCTCCCGTGTGGGGACAGAGGAAGGACCAGGTGCATCCCTCCTTCAACTCCATATCCAATAACACCAGCAATGTTGGGATGGTTGACATGCACCAGAATTCCGAGCTCAGATAAGTAATCGGCTGTCATCTCCTCTTGAGTTCCCCGGATCAGCCTTTTAACTGCCACCAGTTGGCCATCTTTAAGATGTCCCTTATACACTTCAGAAGAACCTCCCTCACCGATCAAGTTTTCTTTGAGAATGACAAAAAGAATAATGAGCACCATAATATGCTATTTAATCTAGTAATTTGCTAAACAAGAGTACTAACTAAACATTTTGGAGATATATTGGATAATGCATTGACAAGCAGTGCCCAGGAACAATGCAGACAGTATTTTCACAGGAGCTACATGGGACCAAGTTCTCAGTTCATAAGATGTACTCCTATCTTCTGCCTCAGATGCCTAAAGTTGTTTGGAAGAGTCTTACCTTGCAGGCTAGAGTTCATCCTACATTTGTATCCATTCTATGGTTAGCTGTACAAAAGAGACTGGCCACAGTGAAGATACTTCTCAAGTTTGGAATCCAAGTACCCCTGATTGTATCTTCTGTGGACAGGTTTCAGAAACATTTGATCACTTGTTTATTGAATGTGGTAAGACTAAACTTCTGTGGTTGTGTTCTGGGTTGGGGTTTCAAAGGATTATACCAGACTGGAAGTTTGAGGTGCATTGAGTGAGTATAATTGCAAGGAAATTGTCTGCAATAGCTCAACTCACAACAGTAACTTTTGCTATGATTATCACACTCAATTGGAGAGGAAGGAACAATTGCAGATTTCAACATGGAAGATTGTATACGGATAGAATTCTGAAAGGAAGCGGTCCAGCACATTCATATATGTGGGAGAAGCATAGTTCACTGGCAATCTTTATCTTTTGAATGTTTTATCCTTGATATAACTGCTTGTAACTAGAAGTTGATATTGTTGTATGCAGCATTAGTTATAGATACTTAGTGGTAGCAGTAGTCCTAGGCTGCTCTGCTTTGATTGTAAATATTTTTTTGGTCATTAGTGAATTGATGCGATTAACCGGAAAAAAAAAAGAACTCATCATGCACATACAGTTGAAAGTAGAAAGATTGAGTTGTTCTGATGCTCAAAGTGATAATTTTCTTCAAGTAGGCAGCCTTTAGTGCAGATATGTGGATAAAATCGAATCGTTAGACAAAAGAGTAGAGATAGAAAGGAAATCATACCACGGCTAAAGTTATTGGTAGCTTTCTGAAGATCGGAGAGGAGGAAATTCTTCCAGTGCGCTTGAAAGCAGTGACGTAAATCAGGACTAGGCGCCAGTGGAATGCTCTGTTCTGTACTCCTACTTTTCCATTTCGGTAGCATCTTAATAGAAGGCAGCGAAGGTATGGTAGGATGGAAAGTATGCAAATGTATGGCTGAACTTATTTTTAGTCTTTTAATGAATCCTTTCCACTGGGACTGAAATTTTCCATCTGAATCTGAATTGCTGCTGGATTTTGAAGTGTTAGACTCTGCATCATCTTCGGAAGCATCTCTTATAGACTCCTCAGATTCGCCAGCTCGTGATTGAACCTTGTCCAGAGATTCTTCAGTTGAATCCTTTTCTATTTTTCCTTCACCCTCAGTGAGACACCGCAATTCTAGCATAACATGAAGACATGTTACATATTACAAAGATACACACGCATACAAGATGAGTAATATGATCGACAAAACATCCAAGGGGAAGTAATTTATTTTTACCTTCAGCGGAGATAGAAATGGAAGCACAAAAAAGTAGCTTATTTTGCTCAATCTTCGGGATTCCCTTTTCCGCGATTCCTTCAATGACATTGGAGGGATTCTCACTGTTAACACAATCAAAACTAAGTATATTAGTTATTTCAACAAGTCAATCAAACACATAAATTGTATCAGGTGATTGCTGAAACATCAAGCTAATGATTTTCTTCCTCCATTCTTTTCTTTTTATATTTTCATTCAAATCACAAGCTAGTGCTCAACTCATCATCTCAGCTACTATTTTCTTACAGCTACGTGCTTTTGAATTCGATCTCTTTTTTTTCAGCCTCCTTAAGAAAACTACTCAAAGATCAATTTAAAATACATTTGTTGTTCAGGCATGTATACAGCAAAATAGAATTTCTAATATAAGTTTTTATTCATATTATGCACCATTCTTGTGCATATTTCATTCCATAACAATAAGGATAATGTATACATAAAACACAACATGATTTCTTCATCAAAAATCGTACGCAGGGAAATTAAAATCAATCAGAATAGAAAATACCATTGAGAATCAAATGGTTCACGTGTAGTCTTCATGGGTTCTTAGGTGGGAAACGACGATGAATTAGCCAAATAAAAACTGAACCCTGGGTGGCCTGAGCAGGGGAGAAGGGATTGGAACCAGAAATGAATGAGAGAGAGAAAGAGAGAATTGAAAGAGATGAGAGGGAGATAATAGTGGTTGCCATGTTGTTTACCTGAATCTTGCCTCCTCTCTATGAGCAAAATTCGGAGTTTTTCTCCATATTTACGTGTATCATTATGAAAAATAACACACACTAATAAATTTACCAAAAAAATATGTTTTTTTTCCATCAACGACATCGTTAGAGCCATGACCTCAAAATATATATACTAAATATATTATTCTAAATATATTATCATTAACCGTTTTATTTTAAAAAAAAACAAATTTCCGAGGTGCATAGACCGGAAAAGTTACGGAATCCATTGAACTCAGTGGCTCCGACTCAAATTTTTATACTCGGTGCATCCTATTTTAATTGTCAGGTTGGGCATAATTTTTGAGAAAAATTAATAAAGGCGGCAATTTGACTAATATAATCCTATTATAATAGCTAGTACTTTATGAAAACAATAGTAATAGAGATATTTATATTTCAAAATGACTAAAACATATAACCCTATTAAAATGGCTCATACTTTATGAGAATCGTAGTATAATAGAGATATTCACATTTCAAAACGACTAAAATACTAAGAGTAGAGTTGGAAAAAAAAAGGGCTAATTATTCAAATTAAACTAATTTGTGAATAATTACTTTTTGAGTAAATTTCATAAATGGCGAACATGTAAAGCCTAATTATGCTTCATAACTATAGTTTGAGTAATTACATTTTGTAACTATAGATATAACAACGTTTGTATAATTCACACAATATATTTGCATATATTTGTATAATCCGCTATACAATTCACAGTTTTGTATAACATTTGTATATTTCGCTATACAATTCATGCACAATGTTTGTATAATTCACTATACAATTTACAGTGTTTGTATATTTCGCTATACAATTTGATTCACGCACAACTTTTGTAATAGAGCACAACATTTGTATAAATTGCACGAAATATACAAAACTCAAACTGGAATTATAGCTAGATGTTTGCTGCAAGTTATAATTAATTCAAACTATAAATGTGTTAGCTAATTATGTTTGATTTGCTTATCCACATAATTTTTCCTTATTTTTAATATACCTAACAACTAGTATGAAATAGAACGAATATGTGTCAAGAATATATTTAACATCAGGTTTCCATCTGAACAACTACAATGGCCAGTGACTTCAATGATACTACAAACTCATAAACTTTAAATTCTAAATTATCTTTGTCCTATATTAATGTTATTGTTATGTGGAACCAAAATAAATCACATAAATTTAGGCTATGAATACCCACTACTGTCCAGGTTGTTTCAAACTTCAAATGCAAAATTACATTAAGTTTTACTTTCCTTTTCAGCTGTCACATTAGGTTTTTTGAGAGTTAATTTGATTAACTTACAGAATTAAATTAGATTATAATAATTTAATATTTTAAAATAAAATTTTACATATTAAAAAATTGTACTAACATTTATTCATATTAAAAATATATTTTAAAATATCAGTCAAAATCAATATCTTTTAACACTCAAAAAAAATTATGACAACTAAAAAGAAATAGAAGAGTACTTCTTTTATCCAGATTTATGATATATTATTTTAATCTATTCCTAAAAAATAATTACTATATTATTTTTCTGTAATTAAAAATAACTTAACTACTATTTTTTTTTATTCTTGGTGAAATAATTTTTAGCAATATAAATGTCTAAGATATTTTAGATAAAAATTTATATATGTCAAATTAAAATGATCTGAATGTAAAGAAATTGTGTTAGCAAGTAATAATTTGCATCAAATGAAAACGATTTCCCCAAAATTGAAATGGAGGAGGAGAGAATTGTATTTTGTGATAAACAATTACCCCTGTCCGTCTATTTTACTATAATTAATAATAAAAATAAATTAAAAATTAAATATAAAAATATTTCTAAATTTTATAAAGTGAATAAGTATTTTTACCTATTCCAAAATAGCACGCGGGAAGATGAGCGGAGAGAGTATATTAGAGGGTTAATTTGGGTAAGCGTGAGGGCATTTCATTGAGACCCTGACGTGGCAGATATTATGGACAAAAGTAAAAATTATAGATTTAATTAATGGAACAAGAGCCTGAAAGAATGGAACACACGTTATTTTCAATGAGAAATTTGAGCCCCCAAAACAACCGACCTATCCCTTCTCTTCCACAAAATATTTGTCAAACACACAAATTCCTAACAATGATTTTGGTTTATTATTTTACTAGTTTAGATATAAGAATCCGTGTTAGCATGTTCTAAGCTTAATTATTTTTTAGATATTGTAATTTATAATATTTTTTAAATAATATATGCTATTTTGTACTTTTTAATTTATAAGGCACATGAATAATTTTGAAAGTTAATCAAAATTTTTATATGTTTTTTAAATTTTTAAGTTGATAATTATTGTGATTTATAATATTGTTTGCGTCATTCAAATAATATATGTTACTTTCCCTGTTTATGCGACACCGATAAAATTTTGAAAATCAATCAATTTTTTTATGTCTTTTAGCTATTTTAAATTGTCAATTATTGTGATTTATAGTATTTTTTTTTATATGATTTTGTAATAAAGTTTTAAATTATTAATTATTATAAGTTATATTAATTTTAATGTTATTATTAAAGTAGTCAAATATATAAAATGGCCAAATCAACCCCTACGATGAAGCAAGGATATTAATTATTATGATCCATATTACTTATTATTTTTTAAATTAATGTGATTTATAATGTTTTTAACGTAATTATTAAGGCTGTTAAACATATAAAATGACCAAAATGTTCCCTTAAATAATTCATGTGGCATATGTAAAATATTTAGAGTAAATGAAATACTATTATATGTTTTTAAATATTTTAAATTATTAATTGTTGCAACTTATAATACTTTTTATGTAATTTTTAAATATATATAATTAAATAAAATGAACAAATCAAAGGAATATAGAGAGAATGACCAAGCCGCTTATTAATAAGTATTGTAATAAAATAATGATCAACAAAGGTTGTGGTGGGGTGGTAAATTCTCCGTCATTCTTAATCAAAAGGTCTCGGGTTGAAGTTTTTTGTCATTGTATATAACTAATTTCTTAACCAAACTTCAAGGCGTTTGATAGGAAAAAGTGGTGACTAATTCTTTCGCAACTTCGTTTCGTTGGAAAAATTTTAAAACTTATCCTTTTTGTCTCATTTTATCTAACATTTTTTCTTTATTCGTTCCAAAAGAAGGAATAGGAAGAGTGACTACTAATGAAAATCACATGATATTATATAAATACGATAAATTTAACACATAAGATAAGGGCAACACATGATATACAGACTAGACAAAATCTACTATCCTACAATATCCCACGGCTAGATATCAATCTAACTCTGCTAACTTATTAACCTTCTAATCTAATTCGCGACTTCGACGCCTTCGTATATAAAATCATGTCCTCGATGAGATCAAGATTTCATATCATAATTAATATTTCAAATTATTTTCTCCTCCTTATTCCTCCCAAATCATCGTCGACACTCCCCTCCACCCTCATAATATTTTGCTAGACGGTATATAAACTTTTTTTTTTTACTTATCTATTAAATATTTAAACATAATAAAAAGATCTGTTTATTTTCCATTGATGAAAATATTTTCGCGATTTTTATGCTTATTAAAAAAACGACTCAGCATTTAGGAATTGAAAAAGGAAAAAGGAAAAAAAAACATCCACCATTCGCCCCATAAAACAAACCACCTCACCCCTGCCCCCACATTTTCTCGACCCTTTTTCTATTTAAATCTTGTCTCGTCCCACACAAATTTTTCACCGAGCAACCAAAATCTGTTTTCCCTTTCCCTTGAGAAATCCAGAGAGAAAAATAACACACACAAAAATATTTCCCAACCGGAAAAATCAGATATAATTCAACCTTCTTTTTCAATCCTCTGAACAATTTTCAACAATTTTTTCCCTCTCTTGATTTTGGTTTCTCCTTTATGCTTTGACGTTACTTGAATCTTCGAGTTTTGATTTTTATTTATACGAAAAAATTATGACAACAGAGGTTTTGCGGCCACAGAATATTTTAATTCGAGTTTCTCCATGCTATCGTCGGAGAACCAACTTTGGAAATGGAAATGGCTATTTTAACCCTAGGTCTTCCTATGGGAACCGGAAACCGGTGGTCAGAACGGAAAGGGAAAGATCCGAGAAGAAGAAGGTAAAAAACCAACCTGAGCCGTTGATGAGGAGGAGACCTGAGGATTTGAGACCGACTCAAAACGCCGGAAAGTCTAACAGTGGCATCATTATGGGTCAGGTGACGATTTTGAGGAGAGGCGAGTCCCTGGATTCGCTGAAATCGATCTACGGAGCCATGGGACCAGTTCAACCCGAAACGGTGCCCAAGCAGATCCGGGTCGGGTTATCATCGGCCGACGTCTACGCCGGTTCGGCTTTCTCAAATTCGCCGTCGCCTAGAGCCCTTCCCTTGCCTTCCTTTTTCAACAAAAAGCAAGAAGATTTCAAGTCCTTTGATGACTTTGCCACTAGAGATTTGAGGCGCTTGCTCCGGCTGGAATACTAGGCGGATCTGGTTTTCACGTTCCCTTAAAAGACCCGACCCGACCCGACCTGACTTTATGCCGACAAAGTTATCAAATTTTCGGGATCTTAATTTCTCCATGAATTTTTTTTTAGACATGTGGAGAAGATGAAAAGGTCTGAAATTTGAGAAATTTAAATATATTTTTCTTCAAAATTTTGTAAGTTACAAATTTATTACTTATCCATATTGAGAGAAGTACGGAGGGTTGTGTTTATTTGTAACATGGGAATGGAATATTGTAATTAGTAGTAGTAAAAATCATGCTATGGGTATGGGATTAAGAAGATGAGTATAAGAATGTTGTGCTGCTCTGTTGGTGTTAGAGATGATTGATGATGATGTTGAAGGAGGAACTTTTAAGTTTCTTCTTGTAAATCATAAGATAATACTTATAAATACTACTCAGTGATCAATAGCTACTATTTTTTCTAATGTTTTGTTAGTTTGTCTATTTGTAAGGAGTAAAATTTTGTGTACATATTAATTTTTGAAATATCTCTTTCTTCACAAAAGTTGATCAGATATTAATTGAATTTTTCTTTGAAATAAAGGGAAAAAAAAAGCATAAATAAGCACGTGAAAATTATAAGTAATATTTATAAAATTACACAACTTTATTTATTCAAATCTTTAATATTCCTTACCTTTTTTATAAATTACAAAAATCCCAATTTTTTATAATTATTCATTTAATTTTGATACTTAAAAGAATCTATATTTGGTGTAGAAGTTTAATTAATGTCAATCCTATTTAAATTATAATTTTTTCCATTTTTAAAACCATTTCTTAATTTATTTATTTTTTAGTATTTTCTCTCTCTTACATTTACCATGTTTAACATTTAAATTTTTTTTCCAGATTAGAACTTCCTTTTCTTTCTTTCCAGGAACCGTTTCTCAGTCCCTCTCCATCCCGACCTCCATTATTGTCTTTCAATCAACAATGGAACCCCTCCCTTCTTTTAGTCTGGGCCTTACACAAGACGAGTTTGAAAGTGGCAAATTTGTCTCCTTTTTTGTCAATCAACAATGGAACCACTGCCTTCTTTTTGGGGCTATAGTATTGTTTGTTGATACCTAACAAATAATGTACTGTTGATAGTTAAGTAAAAGTGACTTATGGAACTAAGTGTTGATATCTATTTGTTAGAGTAATTTCTGATAGCTAATATGGGTTATGGATCTAACGGATGATACTTATTTTTTCTATTGATTTAATGTTTGATACTCTATAGTTGTGTGTATCTAATTGATTCCCTTTTTTGATATTGATACCTGATTGGTTATACTTGTATTCTCACCTACAACAATTCCATCACTTTTATAACCAATGTACAATACATCAGATTCACATGTTCCACTGTGACGTATCAAAATCAAAATATTCATGCTTCTAGTTTTTTTTTCAACGCAGAGCACCTTCAATGGCGGCTCTGATTTTTTTTCCTTGTTTGTTGAAACATTCGTTTTGTTTGAAATTCAAATTACACTACCTCTAACGTTTTTATGGGATAATTGCATAATTTGTAACAGTCAAGCCGCCAATCAAGGGATCTACACAGTTGACACTAAATTTTTTTCCTTATTAAGCGTAACAATAGTAATTTCGGTTACAATTTCGTAGGTATCAAGGTGGCGTCTGCAGGTATTAAAATAATAGAAAAAGTCGATATTTTTAGTAATTAGGGAAAGAGTCGGGACTTTTGGCAATTTTTGAAAATCAGAATGGGATCCCTAAAAATTATACATAAGCGGTCATTTAAAGTTGTCTATATATTTTTCTTGAATATATTAATTAAAACTTGTATCTACGGGTGTTCACGAGTCGATTTGGATCGATTATTGGTCAAAATTAAAATCAAACCAACTTAATTTGATTTTTAAAGTCTCAAAATCAACTCAACCCAATTATAATATATATTTATCAGTTTGGTTGTTATCGATTTCGGTTTGATTATTCAATTATTAATCATACACAAAAATAAAAGTAGTGATACTTTTAAAATGGAGAAAAGGTGACAACGATCCATTCAAATTGAAAAATAGTTAAAACGATTGATATTATGGAACTTTCACTCATTAAATTTATTGTGAAAAAGTTTTAAAATTCACCATTTTGGCCTAAAAGGAAGAAATAGTATTTCTAGTCCCACCAAGAATTGTCACAGACATTCATATACATGAAATCAATAACATAAATATTCTCGTCTTGAACATTTATGTTTTCATAAGTAGATTAAAAAATAAAAATTATTTTTATAAATAATGTATTATATATGTATAATTATAAAATATATGAATATAATTTATCGGTTGGATTCGGTTATTTCTTTGATTTTTCTGAACAAATCCAAATCCAAACCAAACATTATCAGTTTTTGAAAAACTAAAACCAAACCAAACTCATATACAATTGATTTATTTAATTTGTTTGGTTTGATTTTTTGATTTGGATCGATTTTTATCCAAACCGTGAATACCCCTACTTGTACCTATTGAATATCTCTACCATTTTAGATTTGAACCATTTAAATATTTTTTGATAATCAGCTAAAAATGTAAAGTGCGTATAATTCACTTGCAGTGACATGACAAAGTGAAAAAATTTAAAGGATGATATTTGACACATGAATCTAGAAAAAAAAAACTAAAATAGTAAATTATAAAAAGGCAAAAAAATCTATTTTTAATTTCATAACCTAAATTTTATATATATATATACACTAGATACGTCATGTTCATATTATGTACGGGTTCAATATGTATAATTCTGAAAGATTAATTCTGTACGGGTTCAACAACAATATGTATAATTGTTGTTATATAATAAAAAAGGATAAGCTATAATAATATTGTCAAACCATCTTTTTTAATATATAAAAGTCCCCAAAGCACAAATGCCGAGAGAAACATGTCATTAGAATTTCTCTAATGGTCAATTGACGATGCTCCCTGAGAGAATTTCAAGTCAAGGAGAGGAAAGCTAGCAAATCAAAAATTGTTATAAGTTCAATTATAAAATTATTCTCAACAGTCATAAGATGACATTCATTTTTTGAAATGACTCATAGATTTCAGGGGTAGTTTGATTTAGTATTTATGTAGCCCATACTATAAATAAACATCCTCAGAGAGGAGATTACAAATTCATTGCCTGATGAAAATCAGAATTATTCTTTGAATTTTTCGTTTGTAAAAAATAACTGAAATGTATTGAAAAATTCAAAATAACTAAAAGTACTAAAGCTTTGCAAAATAGAAGAATTCACAAATCACCGTGTCTTACTATATCAAAGATCAATATTTCTTTGTAGATTTTTATTAACGTGAAATTGCATTTTTACCCTTGGCCATAATCTATTTTATCTTTCTATATATAGAAAGATATTTCTAGATCTGTTTATTTTTCTTGATATCTTTCTTGGTGAATTTTTCGTTATAGTATGAAATTACATTTTCATTCTTATCTCGACCAAAAAGAAAAAGTAATATTAAGCTAACTTGAAAAATAAAATAAGTAATCTACTATAATTAATTAAAATTTTGATTTAATTAATTTCAATATAAAATAACATTAGAATGTAAATGTACATAAAATGGACTAAAAGTACTTTTTTTTTTGTTTTTTTATTACCAAAATTTTGCTCGACAACTTCATGTTTAAATCAAACTTAATATTTAAATTAATACATTTTAAATCAAATAAAGTACAAATTTGATTATATATTTAAATAAAGAACTACTCCCTTATAATTTAGTAAATATTTATAGTTTACTTTATTTGCAAATATGTTATCCATCATTTTATTTATAAGGTTACTATTATAAGTTTTTATATTGAAGTAGTTATTTTTAATAAATATAATTAATAGAATAATATATTAAGAATTAAATTAAAATAATTGAAAAAAGAATAATTAATTTAAATATAATATTAATTTATAAAAGAAAAGAAAGTGAAGTAATAATAAAATGAATTAATGGTTAACTAAGATTACTCATAATGAAGATGTGCATTTAATAAAACGTGTGAAGTTTAATGGAGCTTTTAATTATTAACTCATAACAAAATAAGTCAATTGAATTCTTGAAGTTATTCTTTTAAAAATAACAAGAAAAAAATTTCATAATCTTTTTGAAGAGATAATTGAACCCCACATTATATGTCTATTATAAGTTTCTAGAACTTGATATAACTTTTGTGAAAATCTCATACACTCTTGGCGTAATATAACTATTACTTTAAACTTATTTTTTGTCAATTGTACAAGATGTCTTTAATTATCCTAGTTATGACTATTTTGTATAATAAATATAATTTTAAAAAAAATTAAAAAAATTTCTACAAAAGGTTAATATATGAAATTTGTTTTAGATGATTAACCACGTAGATTGAATTTAGAGAACAAGTGTAATACAAAATATAGAATATTTTAATGAATTATGGTAGAATGATAGATATATTCGTTATTCCTTATGCTTCATCTTTTTATTAAACACGGGCCCAACATTTTAAGTTCGGATATTATTTTGTTTGTGTTTAGTATACCTAAAAAGTATATTTGAGATCAAATGTAGCAATGTATATTTTTTAGTTTTCCATGATTATAAAAACACAATACCCATCATTTAGTCATATTTCTTACTTTATATATATATAAAAAAAAAAATGCACGTCCAATAATTGTGGTGAATTGTCATTTTTCTTAAGTTTCAACAACAAATTGGTCAAACATTCAGAATTTGTTGTAAATAGCTAAATATGAAAATTTATAATTCCTTCTATTTTTTTTTAGAGCTACAACAACAACAACAACATACCCAGTGAAATCCCACAAGTGGGGTTTGGGGAGGGTAGAATGTACGCAGACCTTACCACTACCTCATAGAGGTAGAGAGACTGTTTTCTGGAAACCCTCGTCACAACAACCCATCAGCAGAACAAGCTAGATATGATAAACAGGCAAGAAAGAGAAGGACAAAGTGCACAGGATATAAAAGTAAATACGGGACAATTAACATATAAAGGCAGATAAATAACATATACAAGGCAGACAATTAACAACTCCTTCTTATCTACCCTATTAGCCTGCTACTCTAATTCTCGACCTCCACTCCTTCCTATCTAAGGTCATGTCCTCGGTGAGATCAAGTTTCACCATATCTCGTCTAATTACCTCCCCCCAATGCTTCTTAGGTCTACCTCTACCCCTCCATGTATCTCCTAAATCTAGCCTCTCACACCTCCTAACAGGGGCGTCGGTACTCCTTCTCTGCACATGTCCGAACCATTGCAGTCTCGCTTCCCTCATCTTGTCCGCTACAGGGGCCACCTCTAGCTTCTCCCGAATGGCCTCGTTCCTAATCTTATCACTCCTGGTGTGCCCACACATCCATCTTAACATCCTCATTTCTGCGACCTGCATCTTCTGAACATGTGCATTTTTTATTGGCCAACACTCCATCCCATACAACAAAGATGGTCTAACCACCATTCTGTAGAACTTACCTTTGAGTTTAGGTGGTATCTTCTTATCACATAATACTCCAGAGGCCAGCCTCCATTTTGACCAAGCCGCCCCAATACGGTGTGTGACATCATCGTCGATATCCCCACTACTCTGAATGATAGACCCCAGGTACTTAAAGCTTTCCCTCTTGGGGATAGGGTGAGCGGCAAGTCTCATATCAATGTTTGCTTCATCCCTCGCAACACTGAATTTGCACTTCAAGTATTCTGTTTTGGTCCTACTCAGTTTAAATCCTTTGGACTCCAAAGCGTGTCTCCAAACCTCCAACCTATCATTAACTCTGGTCCGGGTCTCATCGATCAGTACTATGTCATCTGCAAATAGCATACACCATGGAACTTTCTCCTGGATAGATCGCGTCAACTCATCCATTACCAACGCAAATAGAAAAGGGCTCAACACAGATCCTTGATGAAGTCCCATCTTAACAGGAAAATATTCTGAGTCTCCTCCCACCGTTCTTACCCGAGTTTTGGCTCCGTCATACATGTCCTTTATCACTATAATATATGCCATTGGAACGCCTTTTACCTCCAAACACCTCCATAGGACATCCCTCGGGACCTTATCATAAGCCTTCTCAAGATCAATGAACACCATATGAAGGTCCTTCTTTCTTTCCCTATATTTCTCCACTAATCTCCGAACAGGGGGAATTGCTTCAGTAGTCGACCGCCCTGGCATGAATCCAAACTGGTTTTCTGAAATAGATACTACCTTTCTCAGCCTCATCTCCACCACTCTCTCCCATGCCTTCATAGTGTGACTCAACAGCTTGATACCCCTGTAATTATTACAGTTTTGAATATCACCCTTGTTCTTGTACAGTGGAACCATTGTACTCCTCCTCCATTCATCCGGCATCTTGGCAGTCTTCATGATAGCATTGAACAGTCTAGTCAGCCACTCTATGCCATCCTTGACCATGTTCTTCCAAAAATCTCCGGAATCTCATCCGGTCCGATCGCCCTCCCTCTCTTCATCCTACTAATAGCCCTTCTAATCTCCTCAACTCTAAACCGCCTGCAATAACCAAAATCTCGATGACTTTCAGACTGTGCCAACTTACCCAGCTCAATGTCTCTATCTCCTTTTTCGTTTAAGAGTTTATGAAAGTAAGCTTGTCACCTTTGTTTAATAGATGTCACATCCACTAACACCTCCCTCTCCTCATCCTTGATGCACTTCACTTGGTCCAAGTCGCGAGCTTTCCTTTCTCTCTCTTTAGCAAGCCTATACATTCTCTTGTCCGCACCTTTATCACTTAGCTCCTCATATAGGCGCTCAAACGTTGCTGTCTTAGATTACTCGAGTCAATATAATACAACTCTAGTAGATGGTGTATTGAAAACAAATAGATAAGGCATTGATGTAATGGAAATAACTGTCACGCCCCAGGAGGGTACCCTAGACGTGGCCGGCACTCGAAGACTATTACTATTCCCCAAACGAATCACTTAGCTGCATCACATCGTTCAATCAAATAACTCTATTGAATAGCAGGGAAATATAAGTCTAGTGGACACTTCTTATCTAAAGTCTCACAGGAGTATATATATATAAAACAAAGGCTAGTAGAAAGAACTAGCTCACAATCTCAACATCAAATGCTCGACCATAGTCTATGAAGCCTCTATCACTAATCATGTGGTGCCAATGACAAATCCATGGCTACCCAAATCAAACAAAAGAAATAGTCCAGTCTAACTCTAAAGCATGATGACATAAAAGAGTGAATCCTCCGGAGTAGGGAAGGCTCACCAATCCGCTGCAATCTCGAATCCTCAACGAAGCGCCTGTCGACGATCCCTGGTACCTGCCTCTGCATAAAAAATGATGCAGTCCAAAGGGGACATCAGTACTTGGAATGTACTAGTATGTAATATAGCTGAATGAAACAGAAATCGGTAGATAAAATAGAAACAACATCAACTTAAAATAAACATCACAATCACATCAAACGATCAATAGTCTACCTATGAAAGAATAAAGAGTAGACAAGTGACACATCTTTAACTCAGGCTCCTCAACAGTCTCAAGTCATCTCAACTCAACTCAGAAGAGCTCACCCCCTCTCATCTCATCTAGACGTGGAGTATGGTACGAATTTTATGGGAGTTTCTCTTAACCGACAACAACCACTTATGAGCCAGTGATTGTACAACATCCCGCCGGTGTTGCCACGGCCGTTCTATACTTGCCAGGTAGAGAACGAATCAAAACCATATCAGCTCACCCAATATGGAGTCAGAAAACTCATCAAGTCCGCTATTGCTTTCAGGGACATAAACTCAAGAGGAAAACCTCTTCTACGCTTGGCGACGTAGTTTAATGGGTTCAAATGGGACTCACTCTCACCCATTTCGATGCTCGATACTCCTCCCGACTCAATGCTCATAAAACCTCCCTATCAATCCTCAGCCAATCTCATAGGGACTCACTCCCCGTCAACGATCGGTATCTCATAGGGGCTTTTAACCCTTTCATCAATCAATCTCATCAATAACTCAAAATTAGAACAATCATTAGGAATCAAGTGAATAGACACATCAGTAGAGTTCATTTGTAGAGACTCATAAGATAATCAAACTCTATCAACACATCATCATTCTCTCATCACAATCACAATCACAATCAATAATCACAATCCTAACTCAAGGCTCTAGACTCATCATTCTCTCAAGTTCATTATGCATGCTGTTCAAAATAGTCATGTAGGGTTACGCAAATTCTCATGAAAATATTCTATTTAAGAAAACAGATAATATGATGATCATCAACATTAAAACATGTACTTTCAAATATAATTTTCAAGAAAAACCATCATAGGACTCATACATGTAGACTCTTCAATCATCAACTCACCTATGACCTCAAGGGGGCACATGAGAGAACAATCTCATATTATAGTTTAGCCTTACATACCTGTGGTGCGGCTAACAATCGAATACGCCTAGGATCCCCTCTCGAATTCCCCACACAAGCTTTTCTCTCTTCTCCTCAAGCCCTAGCCTTGTTAGTTTTAGGGAATAGGACTAGAATGAGGATTTTAGACCCTTTTCACGTAGAAACGTCGTTATTAGTCGTGTATTAGAGTTTAGGAGGGGTGGGGGATTGACCGGAATGCCCCTCGTAATTACTTAGAATTTTTCAGTCCGAATAAATACACGGTCCGCGACGCGGACCTATCACGAACAGGGTATTTTTAGAGAAATGCTTTTAAACGAGTTTTCTCCATCCCGTCGAAAATTTTAAAAATCGTACAAGTACTCCTCCGCGACAGGTCCGCGACGCGCCTCTGTCGCGGACCGTCACTGTTTTCTACTTTGGATCGAAAATTTATCTTTTGTTCGGGTCGCTCTAAAAATCGATCGAGACCACCTTCCCACTCAATTTTCCATGCTGATTCCAAATCCGGTCTCGGATTTGCCATACGAGCTTCGAAAGATGTGTTACGCGCATACCCTCATTCTAGGGGTATTTTGGTAATTTTACCGGGCGTTACAATAACATTAGCCCAGCCTACATTTTTTGTCAATTTGAAGGCATGCTTCATCCATGTTCGTAGCAAATTGATCCATTAAACTATTCTCCAAGACACGATAATTAAAGTTCCCCACAAATAGAAAAGCATATTTTCAGCTCTCTAAAGAAAGTAAAACCATAGTGTTGTCAATTTCAAAGTTAGACTACACAGATGGGGAAGAAAATTGTTATGAAAGCCTACATAATCACATGCATATTAATCATAAGCGATAGGTTGTTACTTGTCACTCGAGCTTTGATTAGTCTAAGTTAATATGATAGTTCATTTGCATGTAGATCTCAAGAATTAACAAGAGACCAAGTAAATACAATATAAAAAGGCTCATGTCTTTTGTAATCAGGTAAAGTGAATCTCTCTGAATGTGGATTCAGTAGAAGCATTCGAGGTACACAAAATTAGTATCTCCTGTATAATTTACTCACAGCTCCTCCTATAAAAAATTTAAAGAGCTTAGAGAATTCTGTAATTAAATAGAGTTATATAGAAAAATGAAGAAAAAACAGGGGCAGTTGTGCATTTCCATGTCGAGATTTACCTTCAACCATATAATACATATTCGCACTAATCCAAATCAACATTAACTATATAAATTAGGAAAAAGACAAAGTCCACTCTCATACATGGAAAATGTTTATATGCATAAGTTGAATAAAAATTTACTATCATTGACTGCTTTTTATTATCTATTGAAAAGTCATTACTTGCTCTATTTTTAACATCAACGTAGCCACATTTCTTGATTGTTCCCTCAAAGTCCTTTTATAAGTGCTCTGCAATGTCTTCCTTTAGATTATAACAGTCAGGCAGATTGATGACTGTGTGAACATCATAATGTATGGAAGCATATAGAAGCACAATATTCCCTCCTGCAATAGTTTATGTCAGATAGTTAATCAACATACAAGAACATGAAAAATGCTAAGGATAGCTAATTCCAATATAAAATTAAAACAATCAATCCAACTTACCACATGCAATTGACATAACTCATTATACCTTCCATCTACCCAAGCAAAGACATCATATAATTACTTCTTTTGCAATGAGGAAAGGGAGAGTTCTTTTATCTGGAATAGATTTTTTATGATCAATCTTCTTTCATAAAAGCTATAATTTTATATAGCTACAGAATATTTATGTTCTTCTATGCTACTGTTTGCTGTATTGAATACTAAATTGGGCAAAAAAAGAACTCCTAAAATGAAAATTTTGTATTAGCTAGAGAGATTCACATCCAACAGATAAATTAAGAAATATGGTTCAGTTGAATAGAGATAAAAAAATTCTCCCACCTATTCCACTATTATCTAAGAATGTATTCTTTTTGCTTACGCTAAAATACCACATCCACACAACACCACTGGCCAAAATCATAAGGTTTCTTGAAAAAGATCTATTGGCCTCCAGTCTTCTACACAATAAAAGAATGAGTTAATAAAATCATTCATCACACCAGAGAGTATTCATTCAAATTTATCATTGCTCTACATATAGTTCTTTTATTTTCTAAGTCATTTACACAACTTCATTACATCCCCAAGTCAAATTTGAAATTAAATATTGAAAGATCACCAAGATATAAATGACTCTAGATAAAAGAGTGAGTTTACTATAGACATAAATACAATAAAATAGACTAACTCCGAAAGAGTGTAAGACCCACAGAGATTTCCAAATGTAATATAATACATACAAATGACCCCCTATCGTTTTAGTATGCAAAATTCTATTAAGTAAACAACAATGTGCATTGATAATGCAACTAATAGCTATACAAAAAGTAACATGAGATGCACTCTAGAGTGGACCTATCTCATTGGTAATTAGATATGTGCCCTGCCTTTCTACTTTAGTAAAACACTTGTATCACTTTAGATCTTACTCTTTTTTATGAATTAGATTTAACGCTACAATTCTCAATTTCCTTCACTCTATTCTCTTTCTCTATACGGCTCTCATCCTCAAATTTTATAGTTTTTCTGTCCATGTTGTGTAAGTTACTTATTGATGTTCTCCTATTTACATAATACAAGTTGACAAAAAGTAAGATTATAAGGTTCTTCTAACTTTTTTTGTGCTCTTCTTTCTACCGAGTATGTTTAATGTTCACTTAACTCTTCTGGTGCAAAATTAATTCACATCAACTTTCATAATTTTTATCAATAAATTAAAAATGCGAAGTCCTCAAGAACTGAATTTTTCCAACATCTGAGTTGCCAAACTGTTTTGTTTAATATGAGCGGAACTACCTAGAATTACAAGTTCAAATACTCATTAATTTTTTTTAAAAAAAAATAAAAGTTCGAGCAAAAATGAAACTTTTTCACATTTTAAGCTACAAAATTTCTTTAAACCTGTTTTACATAAATCCACACACAAATTATAAAAATAAATATTCACCAAAATAAAAAATAAGAAGTGAAATTAACAGTATAAAGGGGCACATATTGTATGTCTTTTAAGGGATAAAGATCAACTATAAAAAGATCGTTGTTACGTAAGGATATAAAAACCCTTCACTTTAGCCGTTAGAGAGATTAAATAGAGCAATAATGAAATCAACCAATGAATTTCAGTCAAAAAGATTTAAGCAAAAATTAAAAGAAAAACTTATTAAAATTGAAACACCCAAACAGGGAAGATGAAGCCTTAAAGGCGGAGAAGGGGAGGAGCAGTTTTATCTATGTAATTACATTGTTGGAACTGAAAAAGTAATCTTTGAAAGTTTGAAAGAAAAACACAGATCATGCATAGATTAGAAACCAAAGGAAGAAACAAAAAAGGAAGCATATGTAAGTTGGACACCGTAACAACATCAAAAATGAAATTGAAAATCTAATCGGCAGAATATCAGGTAAAAAATTATGATTAACTTTTACCTGATACTACAAATCCCATATCATTGAGAGAGAGTTCATAAATTAGATTGGGAGAAGTCAGAAAAATCAAACTTAAAAATTCTGAAGAAGAGAATATTTGTATTGTGCACTTGTGAGAGAGAGTTGGTAGATTTCTCTGGAGGATAGGTAATGTGAAAGAAGTAGGAAACACTTTTTACAAATAATTATATTTACACGTGAAATTACCAATATATCCTTGGTCTAGATGATTTTAAACTACAAATAATAATTGTACAGAGAACAATATAAATCGTTGCCAAACAGCTGTATTCCACAACTCAAACTTCATACAATAAAGTTGAGGGAATGAACAGTACTACCCAATTGTGAGAGTGAGACACATGTTCATGATTCTTGTCCTCATGAAACACGTGTACTGCATAAGAAATTTACAGGGGCAGAGGTTGCTTTGCGTGTGAGACGAACAAATGTTCTGACATTGGTAATTTGATGAGCTAAAAAATCTTCTGCAATTGAGATGAATAAATGTTCTGACATAGGTAATTTCACAAGCTAAAAAATCTTCCAATATAATAGATGTTCCAAGGATATAATGGTAATTTCACACAATAAAAAATCTTCTACAAATCATGGTCAAAGTTAATTGATTTTCAGTCATTTTCTATTTCCTTAATTAGCATCCTATCAATCTTTTTTCTATTTTCCTTGATTATCATCATATTTTTCTTATTCTTTGCTATTAGTTCTTTGTTTTTATTTTTATAATTTTCATTTTTCACATTTACTTTGTTCACCGGATGAAAATTATTGAATTTTGATTTAATTTTTTTTCCTCAATTTTGAACATAAAATTCTACATGAAATAATACAGTATTTAATTGACTATATATATATATATAAAAATAATCGCCACATAATTAGTATATCCTCTTAGCTCCTTCATGCTAGTCGCCGCGGCGTCGCCACCTATTTCTCCACCATATTTGAACTCAAATCCGGGCAGTTTCCAAGATCGAAAGCAGCTTCTATTCAAGTTACAGAAATGTAGAAGCATTCAACACGCCGCTCCAATTCATGCTCATATAGTCAAGAACGGCAACCCCAATGATCCCTTTATTCTATTCGAGCTTCTTCGCGTTTGTTCCAGATGCTGTTCCGTCGAATATGCTTCCAAGATTTTCCGGCAAATCCCCGACCCGAATGTATTTCTCTACACTGCTTTTATTGAAGTGCTCGGGTCTTCAGGGGCTTACTCTGATGGAATTACAACTTATTTTCAAATGATTAAGGGTTTTATTTTACCTGATAATTATATAATTCCTTTGGTTCTTAAGGCATGTGGGTGTGGATTAAATTTAAAGAGTGGTAAGCAAATCCATTCCCAGGTCATAAAATTGGGATTGAGCTCGGACAGGTTCGTGAGGTTAAAGCTAATGGAATTTTATGGAAAATGCGGGGAGTTTAGTGATGCCAGAAGGATGTTTGATGAAATGCCTCGAAGAGATGTTGTTGCCTCCACGGTTATGATATCGTGTTATCTTGATCATGGACTAGTGGGTAAGGCAATGGATGAATTTCGGTTGGTTTCTTCCAAGGATAATGTTTGCTGGACTGCTATGATTGATGGGTTGGTTAGAAATGGCGAGATGAATTTTGCTTTGGAGTTATTCAGGGAAATGCAGATGGCAGGTGTAAAGCCTAATGAAATTACTATTGTTTGCGTTCTATCTGCCTGCGCGCAGTTGGGAGCACTAGAGCTCGGTAAATGGGTTCATTCGTATGTGGAGAAGTATAACATTGAAGTTAATCGTATAGTTGGTTCAGCTCTGGTGAACATGTATTCAAGGTGTGGAGATGTTGATGAGGCAGTTAGTCTTTTTGAAGACTTGAAAGCTAGAGATGTGACCACTTATAATTCTATGATTGTGGGATATGCATTGAATGGGAAGAGTACAGTGGCTATCAGATTATTCCAAAGGATGAAACATGAAGGAATTAAACCGACGAGTATTACTTTTTCGGGTGTTTTTGTTGGAGCAGTAAAGTTTTGATGACTGACAAAAGATAATGAAACAGGTTGGTCTACCAGGTTCTTTCAGCGTACTGTATCCATGGTAAACTACACACGCTGCACACAATAAAAATGGAATAAAGGGTGCTGGAAATAAGGGGTATAAAAACAACAGCTGTCAAGAAGAAGGATTTAAAGAGGAATACTACTCCAACTCAAACAGGATGCGTAAAATAAGGAGAAAAGAGAAGTTCGATTAGAACAAGGAGTTCTAAAGGAAAAAGAATTCCACTAATAACTGGTGTTATCCTTAAAGAGATGGAGAGCAATTAAATCTCCGATCAGCAACTATAAAACTAGAGAGAGTTCACAGAAGAAAAGTGGCGCAGAAAAAAGAAAGAAGCGGAGAGAAAAAGAGAGATTCAGACACAGAAAAAGAGAGAGACGAAGAAGAAGAGAAACGCGGCGACATAACATAGGGCTTAGGCAGTTTTGTTTTCTCTTTCTAATTCTGAACAATTGTGTAATCTCTCAGAGTCTATAACTGAGATTAGATTCTAGTCTTCAAGTTGGGGGCAACTCGAAGACATTGGGAACATAAGCCTAGGGAGGTTTATGTGAAGTTAGGAAGTTGTTGAAGTAGTTTTGAAGGTTAGATTACTAGGAATTGTAATCGTTTGTTAAAGGCTCTTTTGAAGTAGTGAAGTTGAAGTTAAATCCTGTAGAGTACAGGTCGTGATTTTTCACCCTTCTTGAGCCGGGGGTTTTCCACGTAAAACTGTCCTGTTTATTTCTGCGTCATTGAAACACGTTCGATTAACCTGTTCCAACGATTAGGCAAATCCGTATGGGGTGCAAAACCTAACAGTTGGTATCAGAGCAAGTTTTCTTATTAAAGGCTAGTACCTAAGAATTGATCCAGATGAATACTGCACCACCTTTTGGACATGGAGAAGGACAATCATCTGTGAGGCCTCCTCTTTTCAATGGAACACATTTCGGTTGGTGGAAGGCTAGGATGGAGGACTTCATTCAAGGAGAAGACTACGAACTCTGGGATAGAATTATTATAGGGCCTACTATTCCTATGAAAGAAGTGGAGAACCAACAAGTGTCGAAAGAGAGAAAGGAGTTTAACGCTAAGGATTTGGTGGCCATGAGGAAAAATGCCAAAGCTAAAAATATTTTGATTTGTGGTCTTGGTCCACAAGAGTATAACAGAATTTCAAATTGCTCCACTGCAAAAGAAATCTGGGATGCTCTTATAATTGCTCACGAGGGAACTGCTCAGGTCAGGAAGTTCAGGGTTGCCATGCTATTTACGGAATATGAGACATTCAAGATGAAAGAGAATGAGACATTGCAAGAGATGATGCAAGGCTCACACTACTTATTAATGAACTGGCTTCTCTGGGAAAAGTGCTTACCTCTGAAGAACAGGTAGACAAGGTTCTGAGAATTTTACCAAAAACTAAGTGGGATGTAAAAGTTACTGCCATTAGGGAAGCTAAGGATATTGAAACCATGACATTGAATGAGCTAGTTGGAAATCTCAGAACATATGAGATGAACATGGAAGAACAAAAGGAAGAAGTGGGAATGTATGAAAAATCACTCGCTCTTAGAGTAGTTTCTG
The DNA here is from genome assembly GCA_029948455.1 of Solanum rostratum. Classification (NCBI taxonomy): domain Eukaryota; kingdom Viridiplantae; phylum Streptophyta; class Magnoliopsida; order Solanales; family Solanaceae; genus Solanum; species Solanum rostratum. Next base: position 56,004,837 of record CM057047.1, on the reverse strand, counting down.
ATGATGAGGGATCAGATCTTGATGAAGATCAGATATTATTTTTAGCTAAAAAATTCAAAAAGTTTCTAAGGAACAGGAAAAGGAAGGATAAGAAAGAAACAGGTAACAGGAAGTGGTCCGATGACACTGGTAACAGGAAGTGGTCCGATGACAAAAGCAACTCTGGATGTTACAAATGTGGAAAAACTGATCATCACATCAAACAGTGTCCCCAGCAGGAAATTGAGTGGAGAAAAGAAAGGGCTGAGAAAGAACTTAAAGAGAAGGCAGCCAAGCAAAAGGAAAGAGGAAACTGTGCCATGGTGGCTGCGTGGGGATCGGGATTGGAAGATTCTGATACAGAGGAGATTGATGAAACTGCGTTCATGGCTGCTGGAGATTTAGATCTAGAAGAAGATGATAGATCTGAGGTAAGTATCTCTGAATTGAAAGAAAAGTTGCATCTCTTTTCAAAAAGGAAGCTAATCTTGCTAATGAATGGATTGATAGACGATTTTCAAGAAGTAGCAAATGGAAAGGATCAACTAATTAAAGATTTTTCAGATAAAAAATTTGAAAATCTTGAGATAAAAAACTGTCTGGATAAAGCAAAAGAAATAAATGACAAGTTGAAGAAACAGGTTAAACAACTTGATTCACTTGTGTTGAACCTAATGTCAGAAATCCAAAAGTTAACTGCTGCTGATAAGGGTGAAAGTACGATGAGTGAAGAGCTTCAGAAGGTAGAAACTGAGTTGAAAGAATGCAAAATTGAGTTTTTTTGTGAGAAAGAAAAAGTGAAAAAATTGACCCAGGAAAACTCCATTTTAAAACTGGATTTAGAAAAGGCAAACAGATGGACTCAGTCATCAAGAATAGTGAACCATCTAGGAAGCAGGAGTCACAATGAGAAAGCTGGAATAGGGTTCTTTCAGGAGAATGTTACTACTACTGATTTGTGCTACCTCTGTGGAAAAATTGGACATCCAACTACTGAGTGTCCAATTGCAAACAATGTTAAGAGTAGAAACACATACCATGTGCACAAAAGGAGGCATGAAAATAATAAAAGAAACAGGTCAAGGAACATGTTGCCTACTTGGGCAAGAAGGGATCTCATTCATCCGTTTTACAACTGGAAAGGACCTAAGCTAGTCTGGGTTCCTAAAACTAACCCTTGATCTGTCTTCCAGGTTGCAGTGAAAGAAAGCAAGCATTGGTACATGGATAGCGCTTGCTCAAGGCACATGACTGGTTATAAACACAAGTTTCTTTCACTTGCACCTTTTAAAAAGGGGAGGACAGGATGACTATGAGCTGGATTAGAGGAACAAGTCAGGTTACCTGGTCCATCTACTGGACAAGCAGAGGGCACACAGCCAGGGGAAACTATGGAAAGTTGGATCAGAGGAACAAGTCAGGCTACCTGGTCCATCCACTGGACAAGCACAGGGCACACAGTTAGGGGGAACTATGGAAAGCTGAAAATAAATCAGAAAAGATGGATAGGCCTGACACTCAGATAGTTTGTCATCATCAAAAAGGGGGAATTTGTTGGAGCAGTAAAGTTTTGATGGCTGAAAAAAGATAATGAAACAAGTTGGTCTACCAGGTTCTTTCAGCGTACTGTATCCATGACAAACTGCACACGCTGCACACAATAAAAATGGAATAAAGGGTGCTGGAAATAAGGGGTATAAAAACAACAGCTGTCAAGAAGAAGGATTTAAAGAGGAATACTACTCCAACTCAAACAGGATGCGTAAAAGAAGGAGAAAAGAGAAGTTCGATTAGAAGAAGGAGTTCTAAAGGAAAAAGAATTCCACTAATAACTGGTGTTATCCTTAAAGAGATGGAGAGCAATTAAATCTCCGATCAGCAACTATAAAACTAGAGAGAGTTCACAGAAGAAAAGTGGCGCAGAAAAAAGAAAGAAGCGGAGAGAAAAAGAGAGATTCAGACACAGAAAAAGAGAGAGACGAAGAAGAGAAACGCGGCGACATAGCATAGGGCTTAGGCAGTTTTGTTTTCTCTTTCTAATTCTGAACAATTGTGTAATCTCTCAGAGTCTATAACTGAGATTAGATTCTAGTCTTCAAGTTGGGGGCAACTCGAAGACGTTGGGAACATAAGCCTAGGGAGGTTTATGTGAAGTTAGGAAGTTGTTGAAGTAGTTTTGAAGGTTAGATTACTAGGAATTGTAATCGTTTGTTGAAGGCTTTTTTGAAGTAGTGAAGTTGAAGTTAAATCCTGTAGAGTACAGGTCGTGGTTTTTCACCCTTCTTGAGCCGGGGGTTTTCCACGTAAAACTGCTGCGTCCTGTTTATTTCTGCGTCATTGAAACACGTTCGATTAACCTATTCCAACGATTAGGCAAATCCGTAGGGGGTGCAAAACCTAACAGTTTTGAATGCGTGCAGTCATGGCGGGTTAGTGGACATTGGATTCGACATCTTTGAGAGTATGGAAACTGAGTATGGAATTGAACCACGAATTGAACATTACGGATGTATGGTTGATCTTCTTGGTCGTGTAGGACGTCTTCAGGAGGCTTATGATTTTATACAAAAGGGCAATATTGCTCCAGACAATATAATTTGGGGATCGTTGTTAAGTGCTTGTAGAATTCATAAAAATTTTGAACTAGGAGAAAGGGTTGCTAAAATTCTACTGGAGTGTGGTGCTGCTGATTCTGGAACATATATTCTTCTGTCTAATGTCTATGCTTCGCGAGGTAAATTCAAGGAAGCAGCACAAGTGAGAGCAAAGTTGAGAGAAGAAGGTTTCCAAAAAGAACCAGGTTGCAGCTCCATTGAAGTGAAAAATGAGATTCATGAGTTTCTTTTAGGAGACATTAGACACCCTGAAAGGGAAGCAATATACAGTAAACTGAAGGAGCTGAATGACATGCTGAAAGTGGAAGATTATGCTCCAGCAACCGATGTCATCTCACAAGATATTGAAGAACACGAGAAGAGATGGGCCTTGAGCATTCACAGCGAAAGGCTTGCAATATGCTATGGCTTGATCTCAACCAAACCACGTACCACAATAAGAGTTGTAAAGAATCTTAGAGTTTGCAATGACTGTCATTCGGTTATTAAGCTTATTTCTAAGATCACACGAAGAAAAATTGTTGTAAGAGATCGGAATAGGTTTCACCATTTTGAAAATGGTGTTTGTTCTTGTGGTGATTACTGGTAAACGTAACATATTTTCTCTCTTTCCATCCTTGATGTGATGCTACATTGCAGATAATGTCCATTTCAGGATTAATCAGACAGACAGAAGTAAGAGTAGAAGCTGTTATTCCTGAGGTGATTGGTATAAATATACAATCTTTAAGTGAATAAAGATGAGCATGGTATAGTATACACCGAATACCATATTGAAACTGAACTTCTTTATACCGTGGTATGGTTATTATGGTATTTGGTATGACTTATAATTTTTTTGGTAGTTGGAATGGTTTTTGGTATTTAAAAAATAAATACCGAAATATACACACATATGTATGTATGTATGTATATGGTAAATTTCAAATTATTTTATATATAAATATATACAAATAAACTTTTGAGACCATGCTGAAGAAAATTTTGAGCAAAACAAATTTGAAACCATTGATTAGCTTTTGTATTATTCATTGTCCACAACTTGAAAATGCTTATAGTGTTTGATCACTTAATTGATTAGCTTGAGACGTTTTTAATATTATTAAAGTTATACTTCTTTATTATATGAATATATTAATTCGAAGTCAAAATTAATTATGGTTATCGAATAACCATACCGAGCTAATTTGGTATGGTAATGGTATCGTATTTTTAGATACCGAAAATCGAAATTAGCATACCGAATTTTTAAATATCATACCATACAGTACCATGCCCACCCCTAATTTCAAGATTCTATCGTTTTTGCTGTGACATCAACAAAAGGAATGACTTGACAGTCAGCATTTTGAAGAAATGATGCCACAAAAGTCTAGAGGTATGCTAAATCTTTGATCTTTTATGGATTTTCTTTATACAGTTGACTTGTGTTAATATAGTATATTGGCTATACATTATTTGGTGGAATTTCTTGGCAGTTTTGAATGTTGTAGTTCTTTGAAATGGTTGATTTATCAATCTTTTCGATTAGACTTTATTTGGTTTGTTGGATTGAGGATTTAAATTTGATCAGTTAAGGTTTTTTCGCATTTTAACCACAGAACCATTACACTTTTGAAATTATTGTTAGGTGAGGAAGCACCACAACTAAAGTTTGATGTGATAATAAATAATGAAAATAAATTAGACACGATATTTTACGCGAAAAACCCTCAAATAAATAGAGGGGAAAAACCACGGGGCAGAAGGATTTCACTATAATAATAGAAAGTACACTGCTCTCAAATACAAGGAGAAAACAATAATAAACACTTCTCTCTCGTAAAAGGAACAACTCACTAAAGAGGACACTCAAGACTATAGTTATCTTGGTATATAACTCTCTTTGTGTTTTTACTCTCTTTGGATTTCTCTTATGGGATGTTGTTATGGATGTTTTTATTTTTTGGATATGTTAAAATGAGGAGCCAAAGTGCTCCTTTTATAGGCAAAAGTTAGCCTACCATTGTTGACAATTCAACAAGAATGGTGGCCAAGCAAGTTGCCAAAACAATTGGCAACTTGCCAACCAAGTTGCCAAAAACAATTTGACAACTTGCCAACCAAGTTGCCAAAACCAATTTGACAACTTGCCAACCAAGTTGCCAAAACCAAATTGGCAACTATTGTTGACTACTTTTTGCCTCCATTTTTGACTACTATTTTGTCTCCATTTTTGACATTTCTCTCACTTGAAGATTTAATTGAGAATCAATTAAGTCTTCACACCATCCTTTCTACCCAATTACTGCAATGCTACGTTTCTGCTAGGCCAATAGAAGATCGACACCATATAAACTTGTTACTGTTGATCGGCTTCGTAAACATATCTGCTAGGTTGTCATTGGTGTGAATTTTCTGAATATCCACACTGCCTTCTTCCACCTTCTCACGAACAAAGTGATACTGGACTCGTATGTGCTTTGTCCTTGAATGAAATGCCGGATTCTTTGCAAGATGCAAAGCGCTCTGACTGTCACAAAACAGAACGAACTTCTCTTGTTTGTGCCCGAGCTCCTCCAGTAACATCTGCATCCATATTGCCTCTTTGCTAGCTTGTGTATGTTGACGCCCAATTTTTACCCTCCACTGTATAAATTAATCATCGAGCGTTAATTTTAACGATTTGAATTAATTAGCTTTCAAAATGCAAGAAATATTTTTTTCAAATAATTTTATGTTCGAATCCTTGAATTTTCAATTTTATTAGGTTCATATATCGCGTATTATATATATTTCTCTTAAAATACTTTACTTTATTTCTTCGTATTATATTATTTTAATATTGCGTACCGTTTTACTTTACTTTTTCGTGTTATATATTTTTATGTTGTGTATTATGTAAATCTTTTAATTTTAGTTATACTCAAAACGTTTTCTTAAATAGAGTCGACCTTTAAATACTTTACTTTGTTATCGAATCGTTAATATTTAAAAGCTCCATAATTGATTTATATTGATTCGTTTCGTGGCCGAATTAATCGATTGATTTTAAATTGGTTATCTTTGTAATTAAAGTGATTAACTTTTCAAATTTTCTCTTAACCCATCCTTTTAATTTTAAAAACCAATTTTAATCCCAACCCAATTAATTTCCTACCCAATTCTCAATTCCTTTTAATTAACCCCAGCCCAACTTTAAAATCCTTAACCCAACCCAATTCCCCAACCGACCCGGCCCAAAAATTTATTAAAACCCCTTTTGTCTTCTTCCCAAACCCCCGATCCCCTTCTTTCTCTTTTTCCCCTTCCATGTCGAAACCAGTAATGGCAGCCAAAGATCAGCCATTTTCAGGCTCCGAAAATGGCAAAATGCCAAAATTAATTACTCCTTCTCACGCGTTTTTCCCTTCTCCCCATAAACCCAAAACCGAAACCGGAAACACCAAAAATGGCAGCCGAAAATCAGAAAAAGAGAAGCCGAAACAGTGGCCATTTTGGCCATTTTCGGTCAGATTCGTACTCTCCTCCTCTCTCTCTTGTTTGAATTTTGAATTCATCCCAAAATCCCGAAATTAACCCCGCGTTTTCCCCCCCAAACGTTGCCCTAATTTGCTCCTATAAATATCTATGTTTCTTCACCATTAAAGAGGACAGAGATTACCAAAAAAAAAAAAAACCAACAATTCATATTATGTGCTTAACCCTTTAAAAGAAAAGAAGAGGATAGTTTACTGTAAAGAAAAAAAAGAATTCGGACAGTGAGCTTCGAAGCTCGGAAATTCATCAACGGGTCTCTATTTCGTGGTGAAGGTTCGCTTCGGTTTGTCTCGCACCAGTTCGCTGCCGTCGAAAAGGTAATACTCCTTACTCTTCATCTCGAAATTGATATACGTGTTCGAGTGCGAGTGTTGAAACTATTTCGAAATTTGTTGTCTGCTGTTGGATCGTTGGTTATGCTGTTGTGCCTTTGAATACATATATGTATACGGACAGATTGTATATGTATGGAATTCGAAGGTTTGCTTGGGTATGTGTTGGTTTTGTATCTGTATATTCATGTATATCAGGTGAATACATATATGTATGTATAAAATCGAAAGTTTGTTTAGGTATAAATTGGTTTTGATGGTCGTTTGTTGCATATCCATGTATATGAAGATATATACGCGTATACATGTATAAACTTGAAAAATGGTTGAGTATATATTAGTTAGGATGGCTGTATATTGCTGTATATCCGCGTATACATGTATAAACTTGAAGAATGGCTGAGTATATATTAGTTTGAATGGTTGTATGTTGCTGTATGTCTACATACATAGGTATAAACTTGAAGAATGTTTGAATATATGTGTTGTTTTGGCGGTTGTTTGCTGTATATCTATGTATATGAAGATATATATACGTATATGTATGTATAAAACTTGAAGAATGGTTGAATACATGTGTTGGTTTCGTTGGTTATCTGCTGTATATCATGTATATATCAGCATACACATGTATATGTATGTATAACTCGGAAAGTTATTTGGTTATATGGTAAGTATAGTCGTATCACAGTGTATATGCAGCTATATATATACGTACATATGTCATGTATATCTGCGTATATGTATATAAACACGTGTATACAGTTTGAATATTGTCCGGTTATATTGTTGGGCTGCCATATTTATGTATATGCATACATATATGTGTATTTCTACATTTATGCTTATAAATGTATATAAGTTGTAAAGTCGTTTGGTTACTATGGTTATGTATATCTCTATATATATACTTATGTATGTATGTATATATGCTATACATATGTGTACATATCTATGAATATATATAATTGCCTCTTTTATGTGTATATCTATGTGTATGTGTAATTCTACGAAAAATGTATAAATATCTATAAGTCAAAGGTATTTTGGTTGTTATGGCTACATGTATGTCTACATATATACTTATGTATGCATGTGTATATGCTATATATATGGGACATGTCTATGAACATATATATAACTTAAATTTTGCTATCATATTGTAATAGTTATGTGTTAATATTTCTCTATATACTTGTTTTATATCACGTATGTTGGCCTCAAATTTGTGCACTTTGTTCTTTTCTTCTTCTTGTCTTGAAGTCTTTTGACTAGTGTTTGATGTCTTTTGGAATTGTCATGTAAGTTGTGAATTGTATGTCGACTTTGTGAAATACAATATCCGGTTTGTCTCGCATTCTAGAGATTATTAGTTATTTAGTTGGATCCAAGTGGATGTCTTAAGTGAGTTTTATTTTAGAAGAATTTAGTAGTAAGTAATTATTTAAAGCCTAAATGTGTTCTTGCTTATGTGATTTCTTTGCTTTAAACCTTGCTTGCATTCGTATATTTTCATTGGTCCGGATTTATCCATGAGTTTTTACTCATCCTTATCTTTACTTCTTTGCATGGACAAATGTTCGGGTCCATTGAGGACTCCATGTTTGCTTTCCTTGGGCCACGGAGGCCCAAATTTTCTCTCTCTCGAGTCGATCCACCCACTTCATGGCATCGGGGTATAAGTGCAAGCCGGGGAGTCAATTATACAGGTTCCGGAGGCCGAAAGTTGGTGTATACACACCAACATGCAGGTTATATACACTGGTATACAACCAGTGTATACTACAGATTAAACCCAAAAAGGGAAAGGGCCAAAGGCCCTAATATTTTGGCAGTGAAATGGTGTTGGGCCTTAGCCCAATTGGCAGTAGCAGATCCTCAGAATTGGGCAAGCCCAATTTTAAAAAGGGAATGGGCAGGCCCAGATTTAAAATATATTAATCATGCAGGTTTGAAGATTGGGCCTGCCCAAGCCCAAGTCATTCCAATCAATTTTTACTTACATTTTATTCGTGATATTTGCCCTACTCTTTATATTTATTTGTTCTAACTCCGATTTTATTTTATAAGTTTTAATCTAATTGAATTTCCCCAAAGTTGGCCATCCATGTTATGTCACGATTTATTCCAGGCTATAAAAATCACTCTTAGGAAAGTAGGTTTTAAAATACTCCTTAAAATATTTCAACTACTTTCTTCCTTAAAATATTTTTGAAAGTATATATACATTTCTTCTTTTAAACACTTAGAGTTTAGAAGATTTCAAAATTCCGATTATTTGATTAAATTCGTCAACTCCTTTAATTAAATAAAATTTGGTTAGACTTTGATATTAGGTTTTCTTCCTTAATTATTTTTAAATGGTTCACTTAGATTAATTTTAATTGAATAAGATTTTAAATATTTTTTCTAATCCTTAAATATTTACTTAAACCTTTTTCTAATTAAGAGTATAAATTAATATTTTAAAGTTAGTCAAAATTATTTAATCGTCGGATAACCGCGTGTTAGCGGATATTTCGGGTGCGTAAAACCTTCCCGAAATGGAAATATAAACCCGAACCTTTTTTTTAAAAAGATTTTTCTGTCAGGTCATTTAAAATGTTTTAAATGGTCCCTTGATTTTCCCTTAAAATTCAAGTGGCGACCCTCGGATTTCGAAGATTCGGTTTACTTAAATCAATTAAGTCTTAAATCGAATGTTCGAACTCAAAGCCATTTTTCGCAATAACATTATAGACATATATATGATATACCCTGTACTTTGTTTCCTAATGAAAATTTTTATCACTAAATCTGAGAAATAACAAATGAGCAATCCATCAATAAATTATTTTCCTAAGCTAAGTTTAAGGACTATTTTTTGAATAGGCTCTGAGGGATGATGCCTAACACCTTCCCCTCGAGTAACCAAAACCCTTACCTAGAATTTTACTGGTTTTCGCAGATCAAAATAGAGTCTACATTTATATTTTAAAAATTGGTTTCCTAATATTTTCCTTAAAAATTAGGTGGCGACTCTAAAACATATTTTCGAAAGAAACCAAAAGAGAACGACCGCATGATGTTGCAAACTATTTCGACCCGTTCGAAAAGAGGGTGCGACAGAGTGGCGACTCCGCTGGGGAATATTTGTGGTTTTAACCTTAATACACCGAGTTTAGGAATGATGTCTGTGATTATTCGTCAGTTGATTATCTGTCTATATATATTGCTTTGATTGAAAGGTCGCAAGTCAAATCCAATCTTGCGTTCCTTATTTGTTTGAAAACACTATTTGTTACTGCTTTCCTACATTGTCATTCACACTTTCTATCGAGTCCTCGGCCGTACACTGACACACACTGATTCACGCGGGGAGTGTTTCACACTCCCCCAAACCTTCATTTGGATTCCTTAGCTTCAGAGTTGGTGCAATAAGTGTAGTGTGCCTTCTCGCAAACCTTCAGTCCACTCTTAAGCGTTTAGGGAAAACTCTTATTCTAGAGAATAGGTCATGTTGCATACACCTTAGGCGAGACGATGCAAGGCGTCGTCTTCGCAATTAGGAAGCCGCCCTTTTGTCAAAGGTCATACACCTGACGACATATTTTTGTGAAGGACGATATGAATGATCCAAACTAAAACACATGATGGATTTGGAATAGACATACTCACCATACCTTTTCTTGTTTAGATGAACATCAATCGGAACCTCCCAAACATTAAGATGGTCACCTCCGCACCGCACATCCTACAGAATTGGTGGCAGAACATCCACGGAGCACATGGAGCCGAAATCAGGAGACATCTGGGAGGGTTGCTATCGCTGATGAAGGTTCAGGCAAATAGATTGCTCCTCACCCTGTTGATGGAATTTTGGGACCCTAGCACAGTGACTTTCAAGTTTTTGGATTTTGAAATCACCCCTACGCTGGAGGAATTCAGCACATTCACAGAGCTTCCTATCAGGGGGAGGTTACCAATATGCCCATCAACCATAAGTGCGAGGGAATTTTTAAGACTCCTGGGGTTGCACACCTTTCCGTCACTGAGGAATGTAGAAGGCGGAAAGGTTAAACTAGACTACCTCTTCAGGAGATTTGGCCGACTTGAAAGTTTTGATGAATATCGTGAAGAATTTTCTTGCACTCGCAGGCAGTGGATAAGCACGCGGCCGAAGATCTTTGTATTGGCCTTTTTGGGTGCGATAGTTTTCCCGATGAGGCTCCACTTCATCGACATCAATATCCTCCCCGTAGTTGTGGACCTATTTGCTGCGCCACGAGGTTGCTCCTTGGTGCACATGGTGCTCGCTGAGGTGTTTCGATCACTGTCTGCATGCACGAGAGGGCATGACTTCTTCGGGGGATGCAACTTATTGCTACAAGTTTGGGCGATTGAGCATTTCTACCGCCGACCCCCAGAAATGGACTATACAGTAGACGCTCGCAATATGATCCAGAGTCACGAGGATCGTCTCCGATATTGGGACGCGCCAGTCGGAGAAGAGGAGTGACGCACATTTTTGACAAATCTCACTGGGGATTCCATTCAGTGGAAGTTCCATTTGGTGTCCGGATCAGCATTCGTCAGAACTCGACATTTATATTTCATTGAGCTGGTCGGATTAAGAGGTATCCAACCGTATGCACCTCTCCGGGTAATGCGACAATTTGGAGTTATCCAGGATGTTCCACTGTGGTCATGCATGGTACTACACGAGGATGATCTTGTTTCAGTCCCTGCTATACGGATAAGGAATTTGCAGCTAGAATGGGATTACATGATCACGACCAATACAGGAAAGGAGAAATGGTGCACACCAGAATACTATGCATGGCGCACCACTGTAAGTCACATGGTCCAACCCAGTGCAGAGGGATTCAGGGGGTTTGTGGACGATCGGTGGGCTGCTTGGATCAAAGAGGAGGTACTTCCTCGTATGGAACTCACAACACCCATGTATAATCAAATAGTTCCAGGATCCATGGATCATTTGATCCAGAGGATAGAAGAAGATCCTGAGGAAGATCCAGAAGAAGAGCCTGAGGAAGACCCAGAGGAAGACCCCGAGGAAGACCCAGAAGAAGACCCTGAGGAAGATCCAGAAGAAGACCCTGAGGAAGATCCGGAAGAGGAGCCTGAGGAGGATCCAGAAGAAGACGAAGTCATGGGAGATGGACCTTCTCCGACGGCAAGAATGGACCATTATGAGTATGCATCCATGGAGATTGATGGTATAGGAGATTCGGAGACGGGTTCAAACTCTCCAGAATACTACCCAGGGCCATACTATGATTGGGACGATGATGATAATGATGGTCCAACTTGGCCATAGCTTGATCTTTTGTACGTTGTCGCGTTCTATCAAAGAGTCATGCGACTCACCTTTTGCATGCCCTTCCTTTCCCTCGTTTTTACTATCTAGTTTCCTACCCGACTGCTCTATTGTACGACTAAAGGCATTTTCTATCAATGAAATTATGTTATTCCAAATCCAGAATGTGTTTAGTTGGATCATTTATCATCAAATTAATTTCAACGTAGGCTAACCTCTAGCAAAAAGAGGCCCCATATTAGGACGTATCTTGAATGCCGCCAATTTGGCGTATATATGTGTTACATATTTGCTATGTACATTATTTCCTTTTCCTTACAACAGCTCCCAAACTAACATAGTTTTCCTTTTCTTTTCTTCCTTTTATGTTGGTTATTATTAATCCCAAAAGAACGTGGATTTGTGTCGACTTGCAAACTGGCTGACTCACGATACAACCTTCGATCCAAAAGAAAGATGACTAGCGGAGAAGAATTTGACGCTGCTGCAAATATAATAGTACCTATGGAAAACCCTGGAAGTTCTCAAAGTACTGCTCAAAATGACGAGAGAATGGCTCTTATGGCACAAGAATTAGAAGCCCTAAGGGAGGAATTGCGGCAAGTACGAGACTTGGCCAAGCTTTCGGCTACTACTTTCCCAACCTTTAAAACACCTGCCTACTTTCCAAAAACTGACCTGCCTTCCACTGCCTCACCAAAGCGGCCTGGGCATACCCAACATGTTCCAATTCATGGCCAAGCACCGTTGGTTTCCTCATCAATGGTCGGGACCACTCCTGATCATCTGCCATAAGCTCATACGATACCCACCTATCCCGCGATGCAGCAAATATTTGGGGCACACGTTGCCGCTCCTCATGAGCCATATGTGCCACCTATATGTGCTGTTGAAGCTCCTACTTTCACGACCCCGGCCGTGGTTAAAGTCCCGTACGAGGTTGATCAATATGCAGAAATGGAGAAAGATGCTCGCTTGAAGGAAGATGAGTCGATAAACGCCCAACTTCATGGTCTAAGGAAGGCGTTAAAAAGCTTGCAAGTCACTAGGGGAGCAGAGAGCTTGGATTATGATGACTTATGCATTCACCCGGATATCGATATGCCAACAGGGTACAAGCCGCCAAAGTTTGAACTATTTGATGGGAAAGGTGACCCTCACGCGCATTTGAGGGCATATTGCGATAAGTTAGTCGGTGTTGGGAGAAATGAGAAGTTAAGGATGAAGTTATTCATTCGAAGTTTGTCTGGAGAAGCCTTGACTTGGTATACTCGTCAGGATCCTCGCAAATGGCATGATTGGCAAGAAATGGCCGAGGATTTCATGACTCGTTTCAAATTCAACACTGAAATCACTCCAGATAGGTTCTCACTAGCCAACATACAGAAGAAACCCTCCGAGGACTTCCAAGAATATGCAAGACGTTGGAGAACTGAGGCTGCTAGGGTCCAACCACCACTGGATGAGAGTGAGCTCTCCAAATACTTTATTCGAGCTCAAGAAGGCATTTACTTTGACAAGATGATGTCGATGATGGGCCAGAGGTTTGCCGATTTGGTCAAAATGGGAGACTTTATAGAGGAAGGCATCAAATCTGGGAAGATTCAGTCCATGGCTGCGTTACAAGCTGCAAGTAAGGCCATACAATTGGGATCCATCAGTGGCATCAAGAAGAAAAAGGAAGATGTCTCAACTATCACCTACCATCATGGAGGTTCATCTCACCGATACCCCAACAATCCTCAAATTGCTGCACATGCTCCGTACATCCCATACCCAGTATATAATACCCAACCCCACTACAATCCACCTCGAGCACCAGCACACCAAAATCCACCAAGGCCATATGTCCCCGTCCAAGCGCCAATCCATCAAAATAGGCCAGCATATGCACCAAGACCACGTCCAAATCTCGAAACTAGAAACGCTCACACCTACACGCCCATTGACGAACCTTATGCCCAGTTATTTGAAAGACTGAGGGCAGAGGGGGTGTTGCAGCCAATTGAAGGAAAACTCCCTGATCCTATTCCTCGTAACTTTGATGGGAACAAGCGATGCGCTTACCACTCAGGGATCCAAGGGCACGACACGGAGGACTGTTATGGGTTAAAGAATCAGATAGAGTCTCTGATCAAGAGGGGTATTATAAAATGCACTCCGGCACCTCCGAATGTGAACAATAATCCTTTGCCGAATCACGAGAATCGGGAAGTCAACATGGTCACACTAGAAGGGGAATATGGTTTGGAAAATACTATCTTGCCTGGTTGGGACATCGAAGGAGTTGCTACTGCGTCTCCGGTGCAGCCTGTCATCACAGTTCAGTTAAGGGAACCTTTGACTGTCCAAACTTACTTGCCAAGAGTTGTGGTAACCACCTTGATCACCGAGAAGCTTGAGTATGACACCAAAGCAGTCCCATGGGATTACCAAGCGAAAGCTATGGGTAAGATGGTCGATACCGCTGTGGCTCAAGGAATGACTAGGTCTGGGAGATGTTATGCTCCAGGAGATCTTAATCAAGGAATTATTGGGAAGGAACATAATTTGAAGAGAAATATCACCGATGCCGAAGCTGCTGAATTCTGGAAGAAGATGCAACCTAAAGACTATTCAGTTGAAGAACAGTTGAAGAGAACACCATCCCACATATCCATTTTGTCGTTGCTTATGAGTTCTGAAACCCACAGGAATGCTTTAATGGAAGTATTAAGTGGTATTTGCATCCCAAAAGAGACCTCAAGTGAAACTCTAGCTGCGACCATCGGACGAGTTGTGGAAGCTAACAAGATTTCTTTTTATGATGATGAGCTACCGGCAGAAGGGGTTGGACACAACGAAGCGCTTCACATCGCGGTCAAATGTTGTGACAAGATTGTGACTCGAGTTCTGATTGATGGTGGTTCTGGATGCAATATCTGCCCTTTCAAAACGCTAAGGGAGTTGGGTGTGAACATGGGAGAGATAAGAGAGAGTCGTGTGAAAGTTAGAGCTTTTGATGGGGCACAAAGAAGTGTCATTGGAGAAGCATATCTCACATTGCAGGTGGGGCCTGCTGAATTCCGTATTCTGTTTCAAGTGATGGACGTGTCGTCTAACTACAACCTTTTGCTGGGAAGACCATGGATCCACATGGCAAGAGCCGTGCCTTCAACCCTTCATCAGTGTGTAAAGTTTGAGTGGGGTCACGTGGAAGTTACCATCCATGGGGAGCATAGTCACCCCACCTGTTCTATTGATTCTATTCCGGTCACTGGCGAGTTGGATGGAGCCACTTTTCATACTCTGGAAATTATGCAAGCTGCGAAAGTTGATGAGAAAGGAGAGTCAGATGAAGTAAATTTGTCAAGCACGGCAAAGATGGTTGCCTCAGAAATGTTGAAGTATGGATATCAGCCTAGGACGGGACTTGGACTCAAGCGTGATGGCATAGTCGAACCAATCCAGCTGAAACATCAGAAAAGGTACCGCCGGGCTTGGATATCAGCCTATATCGGGAAGAGTCTGCGGCGGGAGGTCGAGCAAGATGACATTTGTGCCAGAACAAGCTCCAACCCTAGTTCCAGCAGTTGAAGATGACATCATGGAAGGAATGGGAAATTTGTTCGTAGCCATGATCGGAGAAGAGAAAGAGATAGATCTCGTCAAATTGACCATCCGTGATGCCGAGCCTGGAGAAGCGTTGCAGAACTGGACCGTCAGCCCATCTCTATTTCGACAGGACTCCTGGTAGTGTGGAAAGTAGTAGTTTTAAAAATTTGCACGATCATGATCGAGGCTTGAATAATGTTTGACCCTTTTTGTGGCTTGCCTCCTTTGAAAAGCTAGAATGCTTTGAATGAAAGTCTTATTTTCTCAAAACATCTTATTACTTTAAAAGTATCTATTTCTTTTATTTTATTTATTTATTTATCTTTGCTTACCGTTTATATTTTTCAGCACTCGTATTAATAAAAATCCTAGTTCAACAGTTATGACATGTCACGAATTCATCGAGCAAAACAGGATCAACGAGTGGGATCACGAAGAATATGATGAAAGCATGTTCCCAGAAGATTTGCCACATCAGATCGAGCAGTTTGAAAGTCAGGAGAAGCCCAACATGGAAGAGACAGAGGTTGTCAACTTAGGAAACGAAGAAGTCACAAAGGAAACACGGGTCAGCTTACATTTAGAGAGCGAAAGGAAGCAAGAATTGATAGATTTGCTTAAGCAGTATGTTGATGTATTTGCTTGGTCTTACGATGATATGCCAGGATTAAGTACTGACATTGTCACACACAAGTTGCCAATTGATCCCGCTTGTCCGCCCGTCAAGCAAAAGACGAGAAAATTCAAGCCCGACTTGAGTCTGAGGATTAAAGAGGAAGTAACTAAGCAAATCGAAGCCAATGTCGTAAGGGTTACGAACTACCCCACATGGTTGGCCAACATCGTGCCAGTGCCAAAAAAGGACGGGAAAATCAGAATATGCGTGGACTATCGAGATCTCAATCGAGCCAGTCCTAAGGATGATTTTCCTCTTCCGAATATTCACATACTCATTGATAATTGTGCGAAGCATGAGTTGCAGTCATTCGTAGATTGTTTTGCGGGATATCACCAGATCTTGATGGATGAAGATGACGCAGAGAAGACGGCATTTGTCACACCATGGGGCGTATATTGCTATAGGGTGATGCCATTCGGTCTTAAAAATGCCGGAGCAACCTACATGAGGGCGATGACCACTCTTTTCCATGATATGATCCATAAGGAAATTGAAGTGTATGTGGATGATGTCATTATCAAGTCCAAGAAGAGTTTAGACCACTTGGGTGATTTACGAAAGTTCTTTGAAAGATTGCGAAGGTACGACTTAAAATTGAATCCAGCAAAGTGCGCATTTGGAGTACCCGCAGGAAGATTACTAGGATTCATTGTCAGTCGAAAGGGCATAGAGTTGGATCCGTCGAAGGTTAAAGCGATCCGCGATTTACCCCCTCCTAAGACCAAGAAGGACGTGATGAGTTTCTTGGGGAGGCTCAACTACATTAGCCGGTTCATCGCTCAGTCCACAATAATATGCGAACCCATATTCAAGTTGCTGAAGAAAGATGCTGCCACAAAATGGACGGAGGAATGTCAAAAGGCTTTTGACAAAATTAAAGAATATTTGTCCAACCCGCCAGTATTGGTCCCACCTGAGCCTGGGAGGCCTTTGCTATTGTACTTATCTGTCATGGATGGGGCATTTGGGTGCGTGTTGGGGCAACACGATGAGACAGGTAGGAAGGAACAAGCCATTTACTACTTAAGCAAGAAGTTCACCCCATACGAGGCTAAATACACCCTGTTGGAACGAACTTGTTGCGCTTTGACTTGGGTCGCGCAAAAATTCAGGCACTACCTATCCGCGTACACCACATACTTAATCTCAAGAATGGATCCACTCAAGTATATCTTTCAGAAGCCGATGCCCACGGGTAAATTGGCAAAATGGCAAATTTTGTTGAGTGAGTTTGATATTGTGTATGTGACACAGAAAGCCATCAAAGGACAAGCCTTGGCTGACCACCTTGCAGAAAATCCAGTGGATCGAGATTACGAGCCACTCAAAACCTACTTCCCTGATGAAGAGGTGTTGTTTGTGGGAGAAGACATATCAGAACCATTTGATGGATGGAGGATGTTCTTTGATGGAGCATCAAATTCCAAAGGATTCGGAATAGGAGCAGTCTTAATTTCAGAGACTGACCAATATTACCCAATTTCAGCCAAGATCAGATTTGATTGTACAAATAATATGGCGGAGTATGAAGCTTGTATTTTGGGACTCAGGATGGCTATAGACATGAATATCAAAGAGCTCTTGGTGATAGGGGATTCCAGTTTGCTGATTCATCAAGTCCAAGGAGAATGGGCTACTAAGGATGTCAAGATCCTTCCTTACTTGCATTACATAAAGGAGTTGAGTCAGAGATTCACGAAGATTGAATTCAAGCATGTCCCTCGAACTCAAAATGTATTTGCTGATGCTTTGGCAACATTGTCCTCAATGATTCAGCATCCGGATAAGAATTACATCGATCCTATTGGGGTGGAGATACACGAACAACATGCATATTGTTTTCATGTAGATGAGGAGTTGGATGGAAGACCATGGTACTATGACATCAAAAGATTGATAGAAGCACAAGAGTACCCTGAAAACACCACAAACAAGCAAAAACGGACTTTGAGGAGAATGGCCAATCATTTCTTTCTTAATGGGGAAATCCTATATAGGAGGACTCCAGATTTAGGATTGCTAAGATGCGTCGACGCCAAGGAAGCGACAAGACTTTTAGAAGAAATACATGCAGGGACATGTGGGCCTCACATGAACGGGTTCACTCTAGCAAGGAAGATTTTAAGAGCCGGATATTTTTGGATGACGATGGAGAGAGATAGCATTCGATATGTGCAGAAGTGTCATCAATGCCAAGTGCATGGAGATTTTATTCGAGTCCCACCGAACGAGCTTAATGTGATGGGTTCTCCTTGGCCATTTGCCGCTTGGGGCATGGATGTGATTGGACCCATAGAGCCCGCCGCATCAAATGGACATCGTTTCATCCTGGTAGCTATCGATTATTTCACGAAATGGGTTGAAGCTTCGACATACAAGGCGGTGACTAAGAAGGTAGTAGCAGATTTCATTCGCAGCAACATAATTTGCCGATTCGGAATTCCAGAATCAATCATCACAGATAATGCGGCAAATCTTAATAGTGATCTTATGCAAGAGATTTGTGAGAGGTTCAAGATCGTTCATCGAAACTCCACAACCTATCGGCCACAGATGAATGGGGCAGTTGAGGCCGCAAACAAGAATATCAAGAAGATTTTGAGGAAGATGATAGATAGTCACAAGCAATGGCATGAGAAGCTACCGTATGCTTTGCTCGGTTATCGCACTACGATTAGAACATCCACAGGGGCAACTCCTTATATGCTGGTTTATGGTTCGGAAGCAGTAATACCTGCTGAGGTGGAGATACCATCTTTGAGGATTATCCAAGAAGTTGGTTTGGATGATGCAGAATGGATTCGCAGTAGGATCGAACAGTTGATGCTCATTGATGAGAAAAGGATGGATGCAGTCTGTCACGGTCAGCTATACCAAAACAGAATGGCTAAGGCATTCAACAAAAGGGTTAGGCCTCGACAGTTCAAACCAGGAGAGTTAGTATTGAAGAAGATATTTCCCCACCAAGGAGAAGCCAAAGGAAAATTTGCACCGAACTGGCAAGGTCCCTATGCGGTTCATAGAGTACTCTCTAATTCCCATTTGGGGATATGCCGCCAGCCTTTAATGGTTCGGTCGTACCCATAGGAAACCCTCCTTTAATTTTGCATTATTGGAAAGCAGCAAATCGGCCAAAAGAGTCAGAGAAACGTTATCAGGAGATGAGAGCTTGAAAAGAGCTAGAGAAGCTCGGTGGACCTCGAAACATGTCATAACCTTAGAATAATTAAGGATTACTATCTATATACGCATACACTCATATCTAATATATACGTAATATACTCCCTTATAAAATGACATACTATTATTTTATTTATTTATTTACTTGTTTTTGTTTTATTACTATTTTTCCTTTCAAAATATTCCTTTATTATCCACCTACCGAGTCTCCAGGTCATGGGATCGAGGGCGGTTTGGAGAAATATTGAAGGTTTTCGATGAAGAAGCCAAATTCCGCGAGTCGACACAAATCAACATCCCTCTCCCAAACTAAAATTTTCTTTGAGCGCAGGAACACAGGAAATCAAGGAAGCTGACATCAAGTCTTGGGGCACGACCGGAGACACCATTCGGCTTATTCCAAACATAAACTAAAATATTCTTCTCCCTATTTACTTTCTCGATATGCTACGTATTTTCTATCTAACACGGTTCCATTTCAAATCTTTGCAGGTACACTCGAAATCCAGATCAAAATACAAAGGGGCCCCGTAGAATAGACAGGATAGTTTGTTTTGTCTCAAGAATAACTCCACCAATTGGTGACCACCGTCTAACTGCGTCGAATAAGCTCCGCCGAAGGGAGACCGCCACCTAACTACGTCAAGAAAATTCTGCTAATCAGAAAATTACAACTAACTGCGCCAAACTCCACTGCTTGGAGGTTGTATATAGCAAACGTCGTCAAACTCCACTGCTTGGAGGTTGTATGTAGCAAACACAGTCCAAACTCCGCCAACTGCAGGATGTATATAGCAAACATTTTCAATACCGATCGAAACCTACACATCGCAGATGCCATTCAGACTACACCAGTTGGAGGATATGTATATAGCGAGCACCGTCCAATCTCTGCCAATCGAGAATTGTACATACCAAGCATCGTTCAAACTCCACAATTTGGAGGCTACACATATCCAACATCGTCAAGATTCCGCCAATCGGATCATGTATATAAGCAAAGGAAGCGGCACTCTACTGGTCAAGGACCACGATATAGCAACACCATCAAAGCTCTATCGATCAGCGGCATACACGCTAGCAACCTCGTCATACACCTACAATACGGACGTCATATTACATTCGCCCCGCCTGTCGGAGGCTTTACATTACAAGTTTTGCACCGCCAGATATAGGCGTCACATTACAATCGCCCCGCCTGTCGGAGGCTTTACATTACAAGTTTTGCATCGCCAGATATAGGCGTCACATTACAATCGCCCCGCCTGTCGGAGACTTCATATTACAAGCTTTGCATCGCCAGATACAGGCGTTACATTACAATCGACCCGCCCGGCGGAAGCTTTACATTACAAGCTATTTCACCTACATCGCATTCACGACACAAGACAAAGACATCCACGATCGTTTGAATATCTAAACTTTGTTCTCTATATTATTAATTTCGTTTGTAATTTCGAACTACAGCGGGTACTTTTCACCTTTTTACCTGTTCTACAGGAAAACACATCGCGACGTGGAACTCTATCTTAGCAGCGAACTGGGACATAGTCTAAAGAGGGGCGTCAAACTCTTCAGACGCGGGCTGAAAAGCGACTACCACCACAATCCAACCACACCCCTGTCAGAAGGCATGTGGGCATTTCTTTGAGTTCGTAGTTTTCAGTTCCGCATCCAGGTGATCCCAACTCTCACCGGACGCAACGTTTCGAATCTGAGTGACAATACACCAAGAATTTTGGAAATTATGTCTGTGTAAGCTCTTAATTATAGGTGTGAAGCGCGCCACGTTTATGGTTAAGAGGTTGCAAGCCTCTTTTTCATACTTCGTTTTGCTTGTCGCTCTTCCTGAACCAAAGGTCGTCTCAAAATAAGAGACCTCCTTTTCAACCGATAGAGTCGAACTACAAGCAGCCTGATTCCTGAGTCCAAGGATATGTAGGCGGGCTTAACTTTGAAAACTCGGCTGTATTCTAACATTTACCCTCAAAATCTCATCCCAAGCATTCCAATTTCTCCATAATTCGATATTGGATAGTCTTTAAACTTTTCAAAATCGTGCGTAGAATCAAGCGTTATGAACTACAAGTGGCCTGAATTCTCATGTAACCAGAGATATGTAGGAAACCCAAAACCGTGGTCCGGCCACAATTTCCTATAGCCCGTACCAAGACCCTTCCGCGAGATGAATATGTGGTCGGCTCAAAATTGGATTGGTCAAGTTTCTTTGTCCACGATCGCTTTCATCGATCATACCCAAAGAAAGGGGCAGCTGTTGACGCCCAATTTTTACCCTCCACTGTATAAATTAATCATCGAGCGTTAATTTTAACGATTTGAATTAATTAGCTTTCAAAATGCAAGAAATATTTTTTTCAAATAATTTTATGTTCGAATCCTTGAATTTTCAATTTTATTAGGTTCATATATCGCGTATTATATATATTTCTCTTAAAATACTTTACTTTATTTCTTCGTATTATATTATTTTAATATTGCGTACCGTTTTACTTTACTTTTTCGTGTTATATATTTTTATGTTGTGTATTATGTAAATCTTTTAATTTTAGTTATACTCAAAACGTTTTCTTAAATAGAGTCGACCTTTAAATACTTTACTTTGTTATCGAATCGTTAATATTTAAAAGCTCCATAATTGATTTATATTGATTCGTTTCGTAGCCGAATTAATCGATTGATTTTAAATTGGTTATCTTTGTAATTAAAGTGATTAACTTTTCAAATTTTCTCTTAACCCATCCTTTTAATTTTAAAAACCAATTTTAATCCCAACCCAATTAATTTCCTACCCAATTCTCAATTCCTTTTAATTAACCCCAGCCCAACTTTAAAATCCTTAACCCAACCCAATTCCCCAACCGACCCGGCCCAAAAATTTATTAAAACCCCTTTTGTCTTCTTCCCAAACCCCCGATCCCCTTCTTTCTCTTTTTCCCCTTCCATGTCGAAACCAGTAATGGCAGCCAAAGATCAGCCATTTTCAGGCTCCGAAAATGGCAAAATGCCAAAATTAATTACTCCTTCTCACGCGTTTTTCCCTTCTCCCCATAAACCCAAAACCGAAACCGGAAACACCAAAAATGGCAGCCGAAAATCAGAAAAAGAGAAGCCGAAACAGTGGCCATTTTGGCCATTTTCGGTCAGATTCGTACTCTCCTCCTCTCTCTCTTGTTTGAATTTTGAATTCATCCCAAAATCCCGAAATTAACCCCGCGTTTTCCCCCCCAAACGTTGCCCTAATTTGCTCCTATAAATATCTATGTTTCTTCACCATTAAAGAGGACAGAGATTACCAAAAAAAAAAAAAACCAACAATTCATATTATGTGCTTAACCCTTTAAAAGAAAAGAAGAGGATAGTTTACTGTAAAGAAAAAAAAGAATTCGGACAGTGAGCTTCGAAGCTCGGAAATTCATCAACGGGTCTCTATTTCGTGGTGAAGGTTCGCTTCGGTTTGTCTCGCACCAGTTCGCTGCCCTCGAAAAGGTAATACTCCTTACTCTTCATCTCGAAATTGATATACGTGTTCGAGTGCGAGTGTTGAAACTATTTCGAAATTTGTTGTCTGCTGTTGGATCGTTGGTTATGCTGTTGTGCCTTTGAATACATATATGTATACGGACAGATTGTATATGTATGGAATTCGAAGGTTTGCTTGGGTATGTGTTGGTTTTGTATCTGTATATTCATGTATATCAGGTGAATACATATATGTATGTATAAAATCGAAAGTTTGTTTAGGTATAAATTGGTTTTGATGGTCGTTTGTTGCATATCCATGTATATGAAGATATATACGCGTATACATGTATAAACTTGAAAAATGGTTGAGTATATATTAGTTAGGATGGCTGTATATTGCTGTATATCCGCGTATACATGTATAAACTTGAAGAATGGCTGAGTATATATTAGTTTGAATGGTTGTATGTTGCTGTATGTCTACATACATAGGTATAAACTTGAAGAATGTTTGAATATATGTGTTGTTTTGGCGGTTGTTTGCTGTATATCTATGTATATGAAGATATATATACGTATATGTATGTATAAAACTTGAAGAATGGTTGAATACATGTGTTGGTTTCGTTGGTTATCTGCTGTATATCATGTATATATCAGCATACACATGTATATGTATGTATAACTCGGAAAGTTATTTGGTTATATGGTAAGTATAGTCGTATCACAGTGTATATGCAGCTATATATATACGTACATATGTCATGTATATCTGCGTATATGTATATAAACACGTGTATACAGTTTGAATATTGTCCGGTTATATTGTTGGGCTGCCATATTTATGTATATGCATACATATATGTGTATTTCTACATTTATGCTTATAAATGTATATAAGTTGTAAAGTCGTTTGGTTACTATGGTTATGTATATCTCTATATATATACTTATGTATGTATGTATATATGCTATACATATGTGTACATATCTATGAATATATATAATTGCCTCTTTTATGTGTATATCTATGTGTATGTGTAATTCTACGAAAAATGTATAAATATCTATAAGTCAAAGGTATTTTGGTTGTTATGGCTACATGTATGTCTACATATATACTTATGTATGCATGTGTATATGCTATATATATGGGACATGTCTATGAACATATATATAACTTAAATTTTGCTATCATATTGTAATAGTTATGTGTTAATATTTCTCTATATACTTGTTTTATATCACGTATGTTGGCCTCAAATTTGTGCACTTTGTTCTTTTCTTCTTCTTGTCTTGAAGTCTTTTGACTAGTGTTTGATGTCTTTTGGAATTGTCATGTAAGTTGTGAATTGTATGTCGACTTTGTGAAATACAATATCCGGTTTGTCTCGCATTCTAGAGATTATTAGTTATTTAGTTGGATCCAAGTGGATGTCTTAAGTGAGTTTTATTTTAGAAGAATTTAGTAGTAAGTAATTATTTAAAGCCTAAATGTGTTCTTGCTTATGTGATTTCTTTGCTTTAAACCTTGCTTGCATTCGTATATTTTCATTGGTCCGGATTTATCCATGAGTTTTTACTCATCCTTATCTTTACTTCTTTGCATGGACAAATGTTCGGGTCCATTGAGGACTCCATTTTTGCTTTCCTTGGGCCACGGAGGCCCAAATTTTCTCTCTCTCGAGTCGATCCACCCACTTCATGGCATCGGGGTATAAGTGCAAGCCGGGGAGTCAATTATACAGGTTCCGGAGGCCGAAAGTTGGTGTATACACACCAACATGCAGGTTATATACACTGGTATACAACCAGTGTATACTACAGATTAAACCCAAAAAGGGAAAGGGCCAAAGGCCCTAATATTTTGGCAGTGAAATGGTGTTGGGCCTTAGCCCAATTGGCAGTAGCAGATCCTCAGAATTGGGCAAGCCCAATTTTAAAAAGGGAATGGGCAGGCCCAGATTTAAAATATATTAATCATGCAGGTTTGAAGATTGGGCCTGCCCAAGCCCAAGTCATTCCAATCAATTTTTACTTACATTTTATTCGTGATATTTGCCCTACTCTTTATATTTATTTGTTCTAACTCCGATTTTATTTTATAAGTTTTAATCTAATTGAATTTCCCCAAAGTTGGCCATCCATGTTATGTCACGATTTATTCCAGGCTATAAAAATCACTCTTAGGAAAGTAGGTTTTAAAATACTCCTTAAAATATTTCAACTACTTTCTTCCTTAAAATATTTTTGAAAGTATATATACATTTCTTCTTTTAAACACTTAGAGTTTAGAAGATTTCAAAATTCCGATTATTTGATTAAATTCGTCAACTCCTTTAATTAAATAAAATTTGGTTAGACTTTGATATTAGGTTTTCTTCCTTAATTATTTTTAAATGGTTCACTTAGATTAATTTTAATTGAATAAGATTTTAAATATTTTTTCTAATCCTTAAATATTTACTTAAACCTTTTTCTAATTAAGAGTATAAATTAATATTTTAAAGTTAGTCAAAATTATTTAATCGTCGGATAACCGCGTGTTAGCGGATATTTCGGGTGCGTAAAACCTTCCCGAAATGGAAATATAAACCCGAACCTTTTTTTTAAAAAGATTTTTCTGTCAGGTCATTTAAAATGTTTTAAATGGTCCCTTGATTTTCCCTTAAAATTCAAGTGGCGACCCTCGGATTTCGAAGATTCGGTTTACTTAAATCAATTAAGTCTTAAATCGAATGTTCGAACTCAAAGCCATTTTTCGCAATAACATTATAGACATATATATGATATACCCTGTACTTTGTTTCCTAATGAAAATTTTTATCACTAAATCTGAGAAATAACAAATGAGCAATCCATCAATAAATTATTTTCCTAAGCTAAGTTTAAGGACTTATTTTTGAATAGGCTCTGAGGGATGATGCCTAACACCTTCCCCTCGAGTAACCAAAACCCTTACCTAGAATTTTACTGGTTTTCGCAGATCAAAATAGAGTCTACATTTATATTTTAAAAATTGGTTTCCTAATATTTTCCTTAAAAATTAGGTGGCGACTCTAAAACATATTTTCGAAAGAAACCAAAAGAGAACGACCGCATGATGTTGCAAACTATTTCGACCCGTTCGAAAAGAGGGTGCGACAGTGTAGCTGCTACATATTCTGCTTCTGTCGTGGATGTAGCCACGATAGATTGTAGTTTTGAAACCCAGCTTACAGCTCCTCCAGCAAGAGTAAACACATAACCTGTGGTGGACTTGCTTTTATCAAGATCACCTGCATAATCTGAATCAACATAACCTTTAACAGTAAAGTCTGATCTTCCATAACACATTGCAACATTTGAGGTACCCTTGATGTATCTCAAGATCCTCTTAATAGTATTCCAATGCTCTCTACCAGGATTAGCCATGTATCGACTGACCACTCCCACTGCTTGTGCAATATCAGGTCTTGTACATACCATGGCGAACATTAAACTTCCCACTGCTGATGCATACGGTACTCGAGACATCTCCATCCTCTCTGCTTCATTGCTAGGACTCATACTTGAGGATAACTTGAAATTAATAGGAAGTGGGGTAGATATTGACTTACAATCTTGCATCTTGAAGCGTCGCAAGATTTTCTTCAAGTAGTTCTCTTGAGAAAGCCAAATCTTCCTATTATTTCTGTCTCGGTGAATTTGCATCCCTAGAATCTTGTTTGCCGGTCCCAAGTCCTTCATTTCAAATTCCCTAGCCAACTGTGCCTTTAAATTTGTGAGATGATCTTTGTTGAGGCCTGCTACCAACATGTCATCAACATACAACAGCAAAATAACAAAATCGCCATCACCAAATCTCTTGTAATAAACACAAGGATCTGAACTATGTCTGTTGTATCCAAGGCTTATAATGAAGGAATCAAATCTTTTATACCAACATCTCGGCGCCTGTTTGAGACCGTATAGAGATTTGTTCAACCTGCAAACCAAGTTCTCTTTTCCCTGTTCTTCAAAACCTTCTGGTTGGAGCATGTAAATTTCTTCTTCAAGCTCTCCATGAAGAAATGCAGTTTTGACATCTAACTGCTCCAAGTACAAGTCAAATATAGCACACATCGCCAGGACCACTCGAATGGTTGTGAGACGAACCACCGGAGAAAATATTTCATTGAAGTCTATACCTTCTTTCTGAGCGAATCCTTTCACCATCAATCTTGCACGATACCTTTCCACTTGATCATTACCGTTGCGTTTGATCTTGTAGACCCATTTGTTTCCAATGGCCTTCCTTCTTGGTGGTAATTGAACAAGATCCCACGTTTTATTTTTATGAAGAGCTTCAATTTCTTCTTGCATTGCTGCCATCCAAAGAGATGATTCTTGGCCTTTCATAGCCTCCTGAAAAGTTGAAGGCTCTCCATCTTCTGTTAATAGACAATATGCAATATTGCCCTCCATAGAATAATCAGAGTGCCAAGCTGGTTCTTTTCTCTTCCTAGTTGACCGTCGAACTTGTGGAGTTTCGATCTTAGCTTGCTCTTGTTCTTCGTGCTCTGGTGCTGCTTCAGAAGAAACTGACACTTCTTTTATTTCTTCAACTGTAGTAGTCTCTGGTTTTTCTTTTGAAGTGCTACCTTCTTTTGCTTGTAACTTGTTTTCTACAAATACAACATCCCTGCTGATTACCACCTTGCGGGAAGTGGGATCCCACAAGCGATACCCCTTGACTCCATCAGCATACCCTAAGAAAATGCATTCTCTGGATTTTGGATCCAACTTCGATTTTTCTTGGGTGTTGTACATCACATAAGCAGGACTTCCGAATATATGTAAATGAGAATAATCGGCTGGTTTTCCTGTCCACATCTCCATCGGTGTTTTTAGATCAATTGCGGTCGATGGTAACCGATTGATCACATAACAGGCGGTTTTGACTGCTTCTGCCCAAAAATGTTTTTCCAGGCCTGCAGTTGCCAACATAGCTCTTGTCCGTTCCAACAAGGTTCTGTTCATCCGCTCTGCTACTCCATTTTGTTGTGGAGTATATGCCACCGTGAACTGCCTTTTGATACCTTCTTGTTTGCAGAAGTTATCAAATTCATCACCAGTATATTCTCCTCCATTATCTGTCCTTAAACACTTGATCTTCTTTTCAGATTCAAGTTCCACCCGCGCTTTGAATTCTTTGAAAGCTGGAAAAACATCTGTCTTTCTCTTGATTGGATACACCCAACTTCTCCTGGAGTAATTGTCGATGAATGACACGAAATATTTCGCTCCTCCTAGGGACTCCACCGGTGCTTGCCAGACATCAGAGTGGACCAGATCTAGTATTTCCTTGCTTTTAGCAGAGGAACTGCTGAACTTCTGTCTATGTTGCTTGCTAGTAACACAATGCTCACAAAAGGGTAATGAAACCTTTTTGAGTCCTGGAAGAAGCTTTTGCTCAGCAAGAATCTTCAAACCTCGTTCCGACATATGGCCTAGTTTACGATGCCACATCATCGTTGATTCTTCAAATGAACTTGCTGAAGCAGTTGATGCTTCTCCTTCCTGGTGTGTTTCACCTTTAAGCACATATAAATTTGCAGCAACTTTCTCAGCTTTCATTACTACAAGCGCTCCTTTGGATATCTTCATGACTCCACCATGAGTCTTGTATGAGCATCCATTTTCATCTAATTGTCCCAAAGACAATAGATTCTTTTTCAAGTCTTTTACATGCCGTACCTCCTGGATCGTGCGTATCGTGCCATCATACATTTTTATTTTGATGGACCCAATACCAATAACATCCAAAGCATGGTCATTTCCCATGAACACAGACCCTCCAGAGATAGGTTCATATTGATGGAACCATTCTCTCCGGGAAGTCATGTGCCATGTTGCTCCTGTATCCATGATCCAGACATCGGAGAAATGCTTTCTGCCTTCATTATTTGATATTGCCTCACTACACAACACATCGCCATTATCCGAGGTACTTGCAACATTCCCTTGAGCATTTGATGACTCAGGGTTTTCACTCTTCTTTCTGAACCAACAATCTTTCTTGAAGTGCCCTTTCTTGCCACAGTGATGGCACTTGACATGCTTCTTACTTTTGGATTTAGATCTGCCATGATTGTGACTCCCACTGGTGCCACGTTCCGTTGGTCTTCCTCTCACCATCGTCAAGGCTTCAGCTTGCTGCGAACTTACTTGTCTGTCTTCCTTGTTTTTGCGCCGATTTTCTTCTTCTAAGACAGTGGCTGCAATTTCATTGAAAACTAGACTGTCTGTATTGTTCGTCAGGTTGATGATGAGTTGATCATACGAGTCAGGCAGACTTTGAAGTAGAAGCTCCGCACGTTCAATCCCCTCTATTTTGCAACCCATTGTTGTAAGTTGCGAAAATAGAGTATTCAAAGTATTGATGTGTTCAGTAACCGACATGGACTCTGCCATTCGAAGAGTATACAATCTTCTTTTTAAGAAGATTTTATTATGCAAAGACTTGACCTCATACAACCCCGTAAGAGTATCCCATATTTCCTTCGCCGTTCGTTTTTCAGCTACACTAGACAATACTTGATCAGCCAGTGCCAAGTGTAGATCAGCAACTGCGTTGCTGTCTATGTCATTCCACTTGCTGTCATCAGTAATGTCTGTGGGCCTCCCTTCAATTGCAGCTAAGCAATTGTTTTTTCTCAATATCGCTCTTATTTTCATTTTCCACAATGAGAAATTAGTCCCATTGAATTTTTCAACATCAAACTTTGTTGTACTTGACATTGTTTTTGCTTTTCACCCTTTTAGATCGTTTCTGAATATTTTTGCGAACTTTTCGTGACAAACTGTATCGTCTCCGAAACTTACTATTCACAGATAGTACCTTCGCATAAAATAGACAGAACAACCGAGGGCTCTGATACCACTGTTAGGTGAGGAAGCACCACAACTAAAGTTTGATGTGATAATAAATAATGAAAATAAATTAGACACGATATTTTACGTGGAAAACCCTCAAATAAATAGAGGGGAAAAACCACGGGGCAGAAGGATTTCACTATAATAATAGAAAGTACACTGCTCTCAAATACAAGGAGAAAACAATAATAAACACTTCTCTCTCGTAAAAGGAACAACTCACTAAAGAGGACACTCAAGACTATAGTTATCTTGGTATATAACTCTCTTTGTGTTTTTACTCTCTTTGGATTTCTCTTATGGGATGTTGTTATGGATGTTTTTATTTTTTGGATATGTTAAAATGAGGAGCCAAAGTGCTCCTTTTATAGGCAAAAGTTAGCTGCCATTGTTGACAATTCAACAAGAATGGTGGCCAAGCAAGTTGCCAAAACAATTGGCAACTTGCCAACCAAGTTGCCAAAAACAATTTGACAACTTGCCAACCAAGTTGCCAAAACCAATTTGACAACTTGCCAACCAAGTTGCCAAAACCAAATTGGCAACTATTGTTGACTACTTTTTGCCTCCATTTTTGACTACTATTTTGTCTCCATTTTTGACAATTATGAGCTCAAAATTTAATATTAGCTTTCTAAATTGTCGTAATAGTTTCACAGATACTCCATCTATAAAGTATTAGATTGTCGATCCCAACTTGTTTGAGACTAAGGCATAGTTGGTTGTTGAAAATATTAGGTTCAGTTGAACTTGTTGACTATAAGCTGCATCCGTCGCTGGTCTTATCAGAGTTGCTTTTTAACTACTCTGCTGATTCATTTGCTTTGTGTCAGCATGGGTTGGATAACAGGTGACGCTGCAAGTTTGGGTTATTGAGAGTTTTTGTGATATCTGGGGATTATGATTCAAGAACTGATCTAATTGTGGTTTGGATAGTTTTCTTGTTGGCTTCCAGGATGATGGTTTGTCCTACAGAAGGATTGAATGATGAAGGAATTTACCTACTTGAGTTGAAGAAGAATTTGAGGGATGAGTCTAACAACAACAACAACATACCTAGTGGAATCCTATAAGTGGGGTTTGGGGAGGGTAGAATGTACCAGACCTTACCAATACCTCATAGAAGTAGAGAGGTTGTTTCCCTCGTCTCCTGAGGGATGAGTCTAACAATCTTGGAAATTGGAATCCTAGTGATGAGATGCCATGTAGATGGAAAGGCGTAACTTGCACTTTTGGTTATAGTCCAGTTGTGCTATCTCTCGAATTGAGTTTTATGAATCTTTCAGGCACTTCAAGTTCCAACATTGGTGGTCTCGTAAGTTTAACCATTCTTGACCTGTCTTTCAATGGATTCACGGGGAATATTCCAAAAGAAATAGGGAATTGAACTGTTGGCAAATGCTTACTCATTTTCAAAAGGTTATCAGATGTTACTGAATGTGAAAGTTCCCTCGAATTGTTTTCCATGATTTATCAGGTGTTGGTAAGATGAAAAATTAGGGAAGGCTAAAAATTTGAAAGACAACTCTAAACACTGTTAAAATAGTGCCTATAACAAAGAGTTTCCTCCAGTTACTCTCAAGGACAGAACAACAATTATTCGCCGCGAGAATTTCCTTATCTCCTATACTGCAAGAATCCAACTTTGGGAATGAAATGATATGTATATTGATGATGCACATCGGATTTCAACTTATTTTGCAGCCTAAAACAGCCACCCCATACCTCCAACATGTTCTTCAGCTCACAGTGGAAGATCTAACAAAACAAGAGGATAAAGAAAACCAATAAGTTCATTCTAACCTGTAGAGTTATGATACTAAATTAAAAAAAAGCCAATACTAAGTATCCAACAACAATTGCATTTAAGTATATCACAATTCTGAGTGTCAAAACTTTTTCTCTAGCCTATCTACAAACGTACCTAGTGAAATCGCACAAGTGGGGCTTTACACACAGGCTATCCCCAAGAAAGATTATTTCAAGTATCTCAAGTCTGTAATCAGGAAAATGGGGACATTAACACACATTGTATTGGTGTGGGCACCTTCTTTATAGTGTCAAAAGCAATCAACAGGTAGATCATCTTGGCACTGCATTAAGTAGCAGTATAATTTTAGGCAACCCGATGTCTTTCACTTGAGGTTGTCTGCTAATCAACTATACTAACCTCTTACTGATTGAAGACCTAGATATTTAGGTCACTCAAAAGTGTCGCAACGAAACGCAGAAGAGTCTTTTTGGATTTGTGATGGAACATTGGTAGGACACTGCTGGTGAAAATGATGTACGACCCATTTGGCAATGGGAACTAACCATTGTACGACCTATTTGGAGGACACTCAACTTGAGCAGCCATATAGTTTCTGTAGGACTCATTGACAAGTCTGTCACTTTTTCCCAATGAAAGCGGGGAAGCTATTCCCGAAGGAGTTTGTCAGAAGGAGTACTTCTCATAGTTGTGTACGACGGAACATGATCTTCGCGATCTCTTGATAGTTCTATCTTTATGGTTCTTGATCATATTCTTTTTATCAATTCTTTTGACACGATCATTTAATTATATGATGGTTAATTGGTTGCTCAAAAGGAGAATCTGAAATTCAATAAACTTTATGATTTCAACAAAGGAATATAATAAGCAAATACTCTCCTTGTAACATTACTTCTTATCTGATTTGTGTTCAGTCTCCTTTGCCTTTAGTTACATCTCATTTCTATTGGAAGAATTAAAAGATGGAAATAAATTGTTGATGATTTTTGAAAATCTTGAATAACAAATATATGACGGGGCAGGTTTGCATGTTTGGGAATGAGTTTAGCTCAGAGAAACCTAGCAAATTTTTGTTGGTAAAAAAAAATAACAAAACGGGGAAAAGTAAGGGGAAGAAAGGCGCACCTTCGTCGTTCCCCGAAATACCCAGGCCATGCAGATCCAAACAAGGTAAAGGAGCAAGGCGGAGATCCCTTTTATATTCTGAAGAGCACAATAGAAAAGGGAAGAACGAATAAGTGTAAGATGGAGGGCCAGCCGCGTGAATCATCGGAAGCCTGATTTGCAGGCACGAAA
Organism: Solanum rostratum; assembly: GCA_029948455.1. Lineage (NCBI taxonomy): Eukaryota > Viridiplantae > Streptophyta > Magnoliopsida > Solanales > Solanaceae > Solanum > Solanum rostratum. Next base: position 55,972,169 of record CM057047.1, on the reverse strand, counting down.
TGACGAAAGTGCTCTTGGTCGTCTAGTGGCACCACCACTTATAGATCTTGTGAGTAGCCATTTGGTCGACCATTAATTATAATTCAAGTTATGCTATTACAACATACAAGGATGGTTTTTCAGTAGTATTCAAATGTTTTTATCATTTCATTATAGTGTGGCTTGCATTTATTCTTCTACCTATTTATGAGTACAATTTATTTCCTTAATAACATTAAAACAAATGCTTATCTATAAATAACTCAACTCATTTCCTTTATGAAAGGAGAATCATTTGACAAAGTTCTTTTTCTCATATTCTATTAGGTTTTATCCTTATGATCTTTGTCATTTAAGTGCTTTTACTTTTATACTAGAAAGTTTGTTATGTATCAAATGATATACTAACATTGTTGAGTCTCAGAAAATACATTTAATATCTTCAAGAACAATGTCTTTATCATATCACAAGCTTTTTAAAGATTTCTCTGCAAATTTTATGATCAAGTATTTTCTGATGGATGATTTATTTTTACCAAATAGTCAAAATATTAAAAGCCCTTGATCAAAATTCAAAAGCATAGTACTTGGAGTCTCAAAGGGCCAAATTCTTTAGGACCAATTAATAGAGTAGTACACTTTTGTTGTTGCACGTCGAACCTTGTCCACATTATGATCTTTACATGATCTCAACAGGAGAAGCATTGGCGTCTCTCTAGCCCAAGAGAGAGCGTGGTTTTAGTTCTGATGGCGGTGGATATGGTTGAATTAGGAAAAAGCTTGGTATTTTAATGGAGATAGTATCGTGGAGTATGTTTACTATCCATCAAGTTTTTATGTTCTTAAAACACGTCTCTTATATCATAAACATAACTAAATCTATTGCTAATTCCCAAAGATAATACAAAACAAAGAGAAATGCAAAGTAATTTCTTTAACAAATCACAAGCCACAATTAAATCAACGGCAAAAAACAATCAAACTTTTCATTTATTTACTCTCATAATCATAATAATACCAACAGGCATCAGAAGGCTTAGAAATGCACTCCAGCAAATTAGCCTGTATTGTCACACTCAAATTTTCAGCTTTGCAAGACGTTCCGGAAGCCTCGTTGCAAGCCCTTTTGAGACACCTAGAAGTAGTAGGCTTTTCACTTTAGGCATACTAACATCATCACTGCATGTTACTTCAGACAAGCTGGATGGTTGCTCAATATGCAAAACTTCAAGTTGCGGAAAGCTATCACCATTTGCCTCGCAAGAGAGATCCATCTTTCTTTCATTATGTTTGCAGCGAACCATTTTAAGTATTCTTAATTTGGGAAATTTCTTAAGCATTGCCAGTAGATGATGGTCTACGCAAACAGCAACTAGAGTAAGCTTGACAAGATTTGGAGGGAATGCTTCAATGTTCAAGGGCATTGCTTCATGAGCACGCAAATGCAACTTGGTAATATTTGGATAGGACGATAAGTTTATTTGCTCACATGGGTCCCAGGAAAGGTCGAGCTTCAGAACCTCCAACGCCGGTGGCACAGGGCTCAATGTTGATAATATCTTAACGGTAGAATCAGATACTCCCTGTATACCCAGTTTCCTTAATTTGCTCAATCCGTGCAACAATCTCGATTCAAAAAATTTATCATGAATCCACATCAAAGTTTGTATATTATTAGGAGGCGATGCGTACATCTTTGGGCTTATAGAAAAGCAACCATTAGATGCTTGAAATAAACCTTCACTGCAAAGATGTCTCAATTGTTTCGACTCCCAAACACCAGAAGGAATTATAATGATGCTCTTTCCAAAATCTAGGGTCTCTAGGCGTTTGAGCTTGACAATACTATTTGGCAGTTTTGCATTAAACATCCCCTCCAATCTCAGATAGCGTAAGCAACTCATGTTCCCAAATTTGTTTGGGATACTGAAACAAAATTGAGGCGTAACTACAACCAAAACTTGCAACAATTTGAAGTCGAGACGAGCCATTGGAGAAAATATGCAAGGGTGTTTTGTGAAACAGAAAAGTGCATGCAGCTTCTTAGGCGTAGGATTTAAGCGGACGAACTCATTCATCGCATTATCATCGGAGTAGAACGTAATCCTTCGCACCCTAGCAATGTTCTCAGGATCGTCGAATAAATTGTGCTCAGTGTGAAAGAAGTTACTTTCCTTAGCCAGCCGCACACATAAACCATGTAACAAGTCATGTATGCGACAACTTGAAATTCTTCCATCATAAGTCCTTCTAGCGACTTGAATCAAGTTTCTAGAAACCAAATCATTTAGGAAACCCTCTGCCAAATCATTACCATTCTTTGCAACTATCAACTTCTCAGCGATCCACAAATTCGTTAAATCAAAAGCTCGAACTTCATGGTCCTCCGGGTAAAGGCCAAAGTACAAGAAACATGGTCTTAATGCAATGGGCAAATCATTGTAACTCAGAGCCAATACCTTGGCACATCCATTTTGAATTTCATGACCCATACTCTTAAGAACTCTGTTCCATGCATGTTCTGTTCTTTCTCTTTGCCTTAACATACCTGCTATCACCACAATGGCTAGCGGTATACCTCCACATCTCCCAACTATATTTCTACCAATGTTTTCCAAGTCATATGAAGCATTGGCCCAATTACTATTTTCAAAATTAAAGATATTCTTGGTGAAGAGTTCAAAGCTGTTCTCGAAATCTAGGGGTTGCAACACGTGCAGCGAGGAATCCCCACCTATGTATCTGCCTACATTACTATTTCGAGACGTGATGATTATCCTACTGCCAATTTTTGAATCACATTCAGGAAGGACAAGTTTCAAATGATCCCAAATTTCAACATCCCAAATGTCATCAAGGAGGATAACATACCTTTTCGCTTTCAAAACTGATCTTAAGTCGTCCTCCAAGTTATCTTTCCTTTCCTGTTCCGTCACTCCAACTTGTTTTGCTATGTTATGTAAGATTTCTCCCGCCCTTGGCCGTTGTGAAACGTAGACTAGTCCTGAACACTCAAATTGATCACGGACATGCCTATAAAGTTTCTTGGCAAGAGTTGTTTTTCCTAGACCGGGCATGCCAACTATGGAAACAACTCCATAAGGCAAATCATGATCAAGTAATTTGGCTCGGAGCATGTTGAAGTCATCATCCAAACCGATGACCTCTGTTTCATCAGTTTGAAGGAATAATCTTCTCTGCTCCAATGGAATGCAATCATTATAGTTGTTACTTGTATCTGTGATGTTGTAAGTTGTCCTTACACGGTCAATGTCCGCAACCCTTTTCTTTATCTTCTCAATCTCCATAGCAAACTTATCCGCGAAAGAAGCCGTCTTAAGGCAACAAATTGCGCCTTTGAACTTGTTGGATTGTTGAATATTTGGAAGGAAGTCATCTAATAGATCCTCCACATCACCTGCCAATTCTTGAATATCTTTTAATAAGTTTTTCACCCTTGAATCGCCTCCAACTTCCTTGGCCTTTGCATCGTCTATGTATGATTGGATGTGTCTCATTTCTCTCTGGAGCCAATTGATGTCTTCTTTCAACCAATATAAACGTGTTCCTTGTTGAACGAGTAGATTTCCAACTATTTCTGCAGATTTATTGATGACTGCTGTAAGAAGTATTTCGGCCATTCTCTTTTTTCCGTTGCTAGAAAAAACTGAGGATATTTGGAAATTAAGAGAAAAAGATGTTAATAATGTCATTCCACCTACTATTTTTTGCTTTTGTTTTTTAGAGCTGACGGCCACAACCAAGTCTCCTAATAATGTCAAGTAAATGATAAACAAAACAAAGAATCTTCTTCTTTTTTCTTTTTAATATTTATCCGTATGATGACGGAGATAGGCATCACTTCAACCTCTATATGTATCAAAAAACAGGTTAATGAAACGTGGGGCTGCTGCAGGCTAATTAAAAAAAGGAGCAATACATTATACAAGAAAAACAAACAAACAAATTTCATGTTATATTATACAATATCAAGTGGTTTCTATATCAACATTATATTACTAAATAATTCATAATCTGCTTCTAGTAAACTATTAACTAATATTAATAGTTTATTTAATTTTTATCAAGGTGAATGATTTAAGATTTTTTCCAATAAAAGACAATGTATTATACACATCACTGAGATCTAACGGGTGATACTTATTTTTTCTATTGATTTAATGTTTGATACTTTATAGTTGTGTGTATCTAACTGATTTCTTTTTTTGATATTGATACCTGATTGGTTATACTTGTATTCTCACCTACAACAATTCCATCACTTTTATAACCACTGTACAATACATCAGATTCCCATGTTTCACTGTGACGTATCAAAATCGAAATATTCATGCTTCGACGACCTAGTTTTTTTTTCTACGCAGAGCACCTTCAATGGCGGCTTTGATTTTTTTTTCTTTGTTTGTTGAAACATCCGTTTTGTTTGAAATTCAAATTACACTACCTTTAACGTTTTTTATGGGATAATTGCATAATTTGTAACAGTCAAGCCGCCAATCAAGGGATCTACACAGTTGACACTAAATTTTTTTCCTTATTAAGCGTAACAGTAGTAATTTCGGTTATAATTTCGTAGGTATCAAGGTGGCGTCTGCAGGTATTAAAATAATAGAAAAAGTCGATATTTTTAGTAATTAGGGAAAGAGTCGGGACTTTTGGGGATTTTTGAAAACCAGAATGGGATCCCTAAAAATTATACATAAGCGGTCATTTAAAGTTGTCAATATATTTTTCTTGAATATATTAATTAAAACTTGTATCTACGGGTGTTCACGAGTCGATTTGGATCGATTATTGGTCAAAATTAAAATCAAACCAACTTAATTTGATTTTTAAAGTCTCAAAATCAACTCAACCCAATTATAATATATATTTATCAGTTTGGTTGTTATCGATTTCGGTTTGATTATTCGATTATTAATCATACACAAAAATAAAAGTAATGATACTTTTAAAATAGAGAAAAGGTGACAACTTTTCATTCAAATTGAAAAATAGTTAAAACGATTGATATTATGGAACTTTCACTCATTAAAATTATTGTGAAAAAGTTTTAAAATTCACCATTTTGGCCTAAAAGGAAGAAATAGTATTTCTAGTCCCACCAAGAATTGTCACAGACATTCATATACATGAAATCAATAACATAAATATTCTCGTCTTGAACATTTATGTTTTCATAAGTAGATTAAAAAATAAAAATTATTTTTATAAATAATGTATTATATATGTATAATTATAAAATATATGAATATAATTTATCGGTTTGATTCGGTTATTTCTTTGATTTTTCTGAACAAATCCAAATCCAAACCAAACATTATCAGTTTTTAAAAAACTAAAACCAAACTAAACTCATATAAAATTAATTTATTTAATCTGTTTGGTTTGATTTTTCGATTTGGATCGATTTTTATCCAAACCGTGAATACCCCTACTTGTACCTATTGAATATCTCTACCATTTTAGATTTGAACCATTTAAACATTTTTTGATAATCAGCTAAAAATGTAAAGTGCGTATAATTCACTTGCAGTGACATGACAAAGTGAAAAAATTTAAAGGATGATATTTGACACATGAATCAAGAAAAAAAAAACTAAAATAGTAAATTATAAAAAGGCAAAAAAATCTATTTTTAATTTCATAACCTAAATTTATTCATATATAGATACGTCATGTTCGTATTATGTACGGGTTCAATATGTATAATTCTGAAAGATTAAATACGATTTTTCTTTTTTGTAGTTTGATCATTATAGATCAATATTGTTGTTATATAATAAAAAGGGATAAGCTATAATAATATTGTCAAACCATCTTTTTTAATATATAAAAGTCCCCAAAGCACAAATGCCGTGAGAAACATGTCATTAGAATTTCTCTAATGGTCAATTGACGATGCTCCCCGAGAGAATTTCAAGTCAAGGAGAGGAAAGCTAGCAAATAAAATATTGTTAGAAGTTCAATTATAAAGTTATTCTCAACAGTCATAAGATGACATTCATTTTTCGAAATGACTCATAGATTTCAGGGGTAGTTTGATTTAGTATTTATGTAGCCCATACTATAAACAAACATCCTCAGAGAGGATATTACAAATTCATTGCCTGATGAAAATCAGAATTATTCTTTGAATTTTTTATTTGTAAAAAATAACTGAAATGTATTGAAAAATTCAAAATAACTAAAAGTACTAAAGCTTTGCAAAATAGAAGAATTCACAAATCACCGTGTCTTACTATATCAAAGATCAATATTTCTTTGTAGATTTTTATTAATGTGAAATTGCATTTTTACCCTTGGCCATAATCTATTTTATCTTTCTATATATAGAAAGATATTTCTAGAACTGTTTATTTTTCTTGATATCTTTCTTGGTGAATTTTTCGTTATAGTATGAAATTACATTTTCATTCTTATCTCGACCAAAAAGAAAAAGTAATATTAAGCTAACTTGAAAAATAAAATAAGTAATCTACTGTAATTAATTAAAATTTTGATTTAATTAATTTCAATATAAAATAACATTAGAATGTAAATATTCATAAAATGGACTAAAAGTACATTTTTTTTGTTTTTTTATTATCAAAATTTTGTTCGACAACTTCACGTTTAAATCAAACTTAATATTTAAATTAATACATTTTAAATCAAATAAAGTACAAATTTGATTATATATTTAAATAAAGAACTACTCCCTTATAATTTAGTAAATATTTATAGTTTACTTTATTTGCAAATATGTTATCCATCATTTTATTTATAAGGTTACTACTATAAGTTTTTATATTGTAGTTATTTTTAATAAATATCATTAATAGAATAATATATTAAGAATTAAAATAAAATAATTGAAAAAAGAATAATTAATTTTAATATAATATTAATTTATAAAAGAAAAGAAAGTGAAGTAATAATAAAATGAATTAATGGTTAACTAAGATTACTCATAATGAAGATGTGCATTTAATAAAACGTGTGAAGTTTAATGGAGCTTTTAACTATTAACTCATAACAAAATAAATCAATTGAATTCTTGAAGTTTCTTTTAAAAATAACAAGAAAAAAATTTCATAATCTTTTTGAAGAGATAATTGAACCCCACATTATATGTCTATTAAAAGTTTCTAGAACTTGAATTAACTTTTGTGAAAATCTCATACACTCTTGGCGTAATATAACAATTACTTTAAACTTATTTTTTGTCAATTATACAAGATGTCTTTAATTATCCTAGTTATGACTGTTTTGTATAATAAATATAATTTAAAAAAGAATTAAAAAAATTTCTACAAAAGGTTAATATATGAAATTTGTTTTAGATGATTAACCACGTAGATTGAATTTAGAGGACAAGTGCAATACAAAATATGGAATATTTTAATGAATTATGGTAGAATGATAGATATTCTCTTTATTCCTTATGCTTCATCTTTTTATTAAAAGATTCTTTTACAACAATTTATTTTTCTTGTTAACATGAGATTAACCCATTTCATCTTTTGATAAAAGATATTTCTAGAACTATTTGCTCATTATCTATTTCATTTCATCTTTTTATAAAAGATGTTTCTAGAACTACTAGTTTTCTTGGTATATTTTTTGATAGATATTTTGTTAATATGAAATATCTAAATGTGAAATTACAATATTACCCTTGGTCGTCCTTGGTTTGGCTCTTCTATATAATAAAATATATATATAACTCAAGGGTGATATGGTCTGTCGCGCCCCATTTTTCTCGCGAAAAGATGGGAACCTGGACGACGTCGTTGGAACCACACTTTTGGATTTTGAAAGAAAAAGGAAGAGTCGCCACCTAATGATTTGAGGTGCATTAGGGCACCATTCTAAGCCTAAAAATTAATCTAAAGGTCAAGATCAACCAGAGAACGGGTAAGAGTTCTAATTAGCTCGAAAGGAAGGTGTTAGGCATCCTTCGGGGTCCTCAAAGGCGGGTCCCGGCCGTATCTCGCATTTATGTGGGGGTTTACAAATAGGGTCTTATATTTATCATTATTCTAATTAATTCTAAGTGATAAAAAAAAGAAATTAAATGAACAAGTTAAGCAATTAAATAACTATCTACCCCGAGCATTCAGGGAGATACATTAAAAGAAATATTAAAGACTAAGCGATTTATTATTCCGCTCAGATCAGTTTACTCGGCTTTTTATTTTGGAAGACAAAAATAAATTTTTTGTCAATTTAGCTTCACAAGGCTTATTAAGCCCAAGGACGAAAACCAAGGTTCGTCCTATTAAAGCTCAAGTTTGAGTCATCATATCCGAGGGTCCTATTTACCCCTATCACTCCTAAGTTGATTTTATTATTTAACTTAAAGGCGTGCTAAAAGAAAAATGAAAAATCTAACATTTCCTAAAATGCATAGCATCCCTTCTAATGTCCAAGAGGCATTGGACTTCTATTTTAGGGTGGTTCTAGAATTAAAAGGAATATAGACTTTCTATAGGACCCGCGTCAAACAAAACAAACAAGACGATCATTTAGCACAAAATCTCAAGTAAGCCTCTAAAACACACAAGTAAATCGTGCAAAATATGCGGCATACTAGGTGTAAGTCACAACTCAACATTAGGTGGAATATTTTAAAGATTAAGTAAAAATTTTAATTCTTTTGGAAAAACATTAATATTTTGAAACAAGTTCATATGATTAAACAAAATTTCTAAAGATCGTTAAGGGTTTATTAAAGATAATTGTGTTATATGATATGTTAAAATTAAATTAAGTCCTATAAACATGATTTCTATTGCAAAAATAATATTTAAACATATTTTAAAATAAAGTTCTATAAGCATGATTTCTATTGAAAGAAAAACATCCTAAAACATTATATCTAAGCATATAAAGTGTAAAAAGAACATAAAATATATATTTACTTTTAAAACCTTACGAGCATAATTTCTAAATAAACAAATCCTAGAGACATGATATCTAAAAAATATAAAAAGATATCCTAACTGAACATATAAAAGTTCTAAATATCCCTAAGACAGGATTTCTAGTATAATAAGATAAAACGGTTAGTAGCCTAATAACATGATTTCTAATATAAAATAAAATGATGAATAGCCTAAAATCATGATTTTTTAATATATGAAAAATAGTGAATAACCTAAAGGCATGATTTCTAAAAAATAAACATTCTAAAAGCATGATTTCTAATATAGAAAATTAACTACCCTAAAACATGGTTTCTACTCATATTATGTGAAAAGAAAATCTAAATAAGCATGGCAAAAAATCTATAGGCATGATTGCTATTATTAAAAAAACATGAAATATCTTAAACATGATTTATAATATAAAAAGAGAAATAAACATGACGAATTCTATAGGCATGATATCTAAAATATTTTTTAAAACAAAGAAAAGTAATGTTTGTTAAGCATGCTATTCCCATGACTTTTTTTTTTCAAAACCTAAATTGAGATTGCCTATGTGGATTTCGCAAACAAAGAGAACAGGTAGTACGTAGTTCCCCTCCCTCTTTTTAACTAGATCTCCATCTTTAATATATTATTACAAGGCGGAAAATAAATTACATCAACAACAAAATAAATAAAAAAAATAAAATTCTATGGCCCTCCGATTTCATCCCCTCCCCAGGCGACTCTTCATATACTTATTTTCTTCTAAAGATTCTACAACACTAAAATACTATGAGCAGTACCAAATATAAAATAAAATAATTCAAATAAACCAAATAGTTCAGGAGTATGTGAAAAAAATAAGAATAAGAACTAACCAATTAATCCGACAATAATTGGAACTCAACTTGATTTGAGGACCGATATTGCAAAGAAAAGGAGAAAAATATGTTTTTATTATTGAGAGGATGAGAATGTAATCAAGAATTTCTAGTGGAGAGGAGTAGTCTTTCGTGACTGTCTTTGTTTTAGGATTTGTGGAGAAAGACTTGTTTATATAGGAGAGCAAACCAATCAACTAAAAGGTAAAAGAGTCAAATTAAATTTACGATAAATAAATGGGCTAAAGAATACCAATCAATTAATATTAAATCTTTTAAATTTTATTAAAAGTGATAAGTTTTTCCATAAGTACTCATAGCAAACCAATTAACTTGATTCGTAATCACTGTGAATAAGGAAGAAATAACCAAAAATAAATAAACAAACTCATTGAAAGAGAGGAAAGGCGGAGAATATCACGATCCAAAGAAAATCAGTCTTAATCTCAATTATACCAAATTAAGCAACGAAATGAAATTTCACAACAATTAAACATCCCAATCACATGCAGTTTTTCCATAGTTATGAGAAGCCAGAAGTGATGCAAGATATCAATCCTACCTTCTAATTAGTCATGAATTTTACACCTTGCATGATTATTTCCAGAATCCAGGCCAATCAGCAAAATGAACTATCCACAATTGTTCAACTTTCATTAATCCACTAAGTCAAATAAAAAAAAGTAACATATGCAAGGGCTGATGGGTAAATCAGTTTCCCAAAATATTCCATTACTCATAGTTTCAACAGTACCAAAATTAACTGAGGAGACAACTTCGTATAAGAAAAGTTATGCATACACAACCAGTGAATCGAAGATTACGCATAACTCAATGAAATCATAAGAAATTTTAATACGTGTCTGCATGCTTTTGAAAAATTAATTAACGAAAATTTCTAATTGTAACAAGTGTCAAGACCAAAAATTAAAGAAATCTTATAGATCTGTGGTTTCACACGTTTAAACACGAAATACCACTATTGGGTTTTGAGTTTTGCTGTTTTTCGCCGGAGCAACGGTTGACATTGACCGGGGTGGTTGACGGGAGAGGCGGAAAAGGGGGGAAGAATAGGGGGAGAAAATGGTGGAGAGTAGAGAGGGCGACGGGAAGAGGGATAAGAGGGGAGGAGGCAGTGTGGTGGTTTGGTGGGTTGTTGCGCCGGCGACAACGAGGGGAAAGGGAGGAGGTGCAGTGGCAAGGTGGAGGTGTTCATCTCCGTTAGGCGAATCCCGGTGAGACGAGAAAAACTTCAGTGCGGAGTCTAGGCGAATCCCATGCGGTGGGGCAAACCTCAACGAGGACGTTGAGTCCATATAGGGGGTGTATGTAACAACCCATCTTGAGATGAGATATCCTACATCGGCAAAACACAGGAGAGATGCTGGGTATATAAGTAAAGGACTGGTCTATATACTGTGAGGCACCTTTTGGGGTGAGCCCAACGGGACAAATCCATAATGGGCTACACCCAAGAGTAGACAATACTTCACAGTGGTGGACCAGGTCATTACATTTACAAGGCTGCACAAGCATACAATGTAAGTAAGTTTAATGACCACTTCAATCAATTTAGAGATATAGTTTCAGGGCTGCCACACATCTTGAACAAAATGGATTTCACAGATGGAGCAGGACATTATTTTTTGGGAAATAGGTATGTGTTATTAACTACTGCATTTGTTCCATTTTACTACTGCTGAAGTTGATGCAGATTCTGTCGCAAAAATTGCTGCATCTGCTGCAACATCTTTAATATTTGCTGCAGAATTTTCTATTTTTAAAAATATTAGTTATTAATTTCTATAATATTTGTTGCAACATTTACAGGTTTAGTATTATGACATCAAACATCGCTGAGTCGATTAATGCACTTTTTGTTATTGAAAGAGAATTTCTAATTCCTTCTCTATTTGATGAAATAAACAAGAAGTTTGGTGAAAAATTTCACCAAAGATGAATGGAGTTCATCAATGCATCAACTATTCTTGGTCCCTTCGATAGAGGAGGTCATTGCAAAAAAATATTAATTTAGGGAACAAGCTATTGGTTCATCAAATTTCCAATTATAGATATGTTGTCTCCGGTCATGATGCAGTGGCAACGATTGATCTTCATTGCAAATCTTGTACTTGCAGAGTCTTTGATCTTGATAAAATACCTTATCCGTATGCGATGGCCGTGCTCCGGTGTCAATATGGTGAAGATTATGGAAGACGTATTTATGAGTATTCTTCTCAATATTATAAGGCAGAGACACACATTTTTTCATACATGGAGGAAATGAAACCCGTGTCGTCCGAAGAATTTTGGGAAGTTCCTAGGGAGATTTTAGAAAGGGAAATACTTCCTCCACATGTTGTACCGGGAAAGGTGGGAAGAAAGGCAAAGAAGAGGCGGCCAAGTATCGGACAATCATTTCCAAGCAAAAATAACGAATATTCCATATGCAAAAAGGTTGGGCACAAGAGAACTACATGCTCGGAGCGAAATGTTTCATAAGAACGCTCGCTTTTATTTGGTGTTTGTGAACTTATTTCATTTTGCATATTAATTTTATGCAAAAATTAACATTTGTTGCTATTTAATATTATCAGTATTATTGTTATTTGAATACATTTTTGCATCGAATGCTTCGGGTGTTAAGAAATATCATTTTAAACTATCAGTAGTTTGCAACAATTGTTAATTCATTTACAACAATTGTTACTGATATTTCAGGAATTGCTACTGACCTCAAAGCAAATGCTACAGAATTTACAGAAATAACTATACCGCATATAGTATTTGCTACAAAGTTACCAAGCAATTTATGCATTTTGCATCAACTGCTAGGCACTAGTTACAGAGACTGCTATTACTTTTACAGCAACTACTACAGAATTCCCAACAATTGCTTAGAATAATTCAACAATTGAAAGACTTCCTGAGATATTTTACAGCAATTGCTACAACTAGTGCAATAACTAGCTAACTTGCTATAACAAATTCACACAAAATCTTGACCATCGATTTATTTCTAGTGTTGAATTAGACTAAAATCACTATATTCATCCATAACTATGATCAAATGGACTAATTAATGAAAAAATCAACTGAAATAAATGTGATCTACAACTATGATCGTATTACTTATGTAAGTACTATCTCAATGTATAAGATCATTACTGATTTCACCTCAATGTATAAGATCACTACTAATATATTATAAAATATATTGACACAACCAACTAATAATCAATTTACTTAATCACCATCACTTATGTAAAGACCCAAATTTTTCTCTCACTGGCATTACCTTGATGTCCAAAAATTCACCCCAGGGAATCTTCCAGGCGTCACTCCACGGAGGAGCCTACACGGCCCATGTGGAGCCACACGGTCCATGTGGCCTCCCGTGGGGTGACAATGGACCACTTCACAGAGGGGCCTACACGGCCTGTGTGGTGCCACACGGTCCGTGTGGCCTTCCATTTGGTTTACTGTGTGGGAATTACCTGTACATGGATGGGGTCACGGTCTGTGTGATCCCAGATGGTCCATGGTCCGGTCCGTGTGGTGCTACTTGGTTCGAGAAATTTTGCCTCTGAGAGTTTTAAGTACAGGACCACGGTCCTGTTCACGGTCCATGTGAAGCTACACGGATCGTGTAACGGACCGTGTGACCCAGACAGACCAAATTTGGGTCCATTTCGTTAATGGCATTTTTGAAATTTAGATTATTTTAAATGTGAATTTGGTATTTCCCACCCATCCTAAGCCTCTATATTGCCTGAAATCCCCCATCTTTCAGCCATTTCCTCATTTCTCCTCTCACTCTCCCTAAGTTTACTCCTACAAGTTCTCCAACTTCTCTCTAGGATCCTCTAAGTCAAGACTTTCAATTGGAGTCCATTTTCTCCTTAAGTTCATCTTCAAGTCAGGTATGTGGGATTGATTCTTGGTTTCTTTCAACCAAGAAGACCCAAAAGTCTTTTCAAGCTACCTCATGGATTTTAGTTACTTTAAATGTGAATTTCTACTATTTGATCTTGTTAGCCTTGGTCAATGCATGAGGTGTACATTATTCCGAATTTAAAGTTTTGTTAAACTCTAGTATGATGAATCACTTTGAATTATGCAAATCTTGAACATGCATGTCCCTTTAAAGATGGAATTATGCATGGGTGATCTATACTAGAATTTTCATATGAATTTCATTGTGGATTTCCTATTATATTGCTAATTTTGGAATTTACTCTACATTACTCATGCCATCCCTACATCATGCCTTGCATTGCACTCATAATCGTCGGTTTAAATGGAAATTATGAAGTGGAATAGACCCACTTATGTCTTGTGATATGATTTTGGTAAAAATATGGGTTATGACAAAATGTGATCACATATATGTCTTGTACTTTGGCTCTTTGAGCATCTTGGGTGCTTGCACCATCTTGAACATGTAGATGAGCTATTCCTTGCATGAGAATCTTGATTTTGATCTTGTGATTTTGGCAATTGAGTCTATACGTACATTGAACGTTTTGAAATAATACTTGTCTCTCTTGAAAACACTTGCACATACACACACACACACATATATATGTATGTATTCTAGTGGGATGTGATTGACTTAGCACCGATGGATTGGGGGTCCTCTCCCTTTCCTTGAACTACGTGCCTACATAGGGACGGATAATATTCGTCAATCTTGCTTATGCTATGACATGTCTTGATATGATTCTTGTAAATCCTTCCGAAATGGTGATTTCCATGAGGAAGGTGACCATCCGCCGAAATGGTGTGTTCTATAAGTTGCGATATAGATTACCCTTGGCAAGTAATCTTCTCCCTACCAGTGGGAGGTCCTAATCGGTCCAATTTGTGTAATAGCTCGTATGGATTTGGTTTGCCGGTTATAGTCCATCCCCGTTACATAGGAGTATTATCGCATTGCATGCATCATGAACTCCATGGCATCTTGTATATTAAATTCCATTGCTTATATGATCTTTGTACATAGGATATGATTCTTGTAAATCCTTCCAAAATGGTGATTTCCATGAGGAAGGTGACCATCCGCCGAAATGGTGTGTTCTATAAGTTGCGATATAGATTACCCTTGGCAAGTAATCTTCTCCCTACCAGTGGGAGGTCCTAATCGGTCCAATTTGTGTAATAGCTCGTATGGATTTGGTTTGCCGGTTATAGTCCATCCCCGTTACATAGGAGTATTATCGCATTGCATGCATCATGAACTCCATGGCATCTTGTATATTAAATTCCATTGCTTATATGATCTTTGTATATTATGTGCCCTTGTCATTTAACATTGGTATGCAGGTTCGGTAAGTCACATGCATTGCATGCCCGCATACTTAGTACATTCAAATGTACTAACGCATACTCTATGCCTACATGATTTTACCATGTAGGGACCGAGCAGTTTGGGTACCAGCCACTGGATGAATAGTCCGTCCTTGAAGATCCTTTTGCGGTGAGCCCCGTCTTCGGAGGGCGAGCTAGTTACTTTCTCAGCTATACCACGTATGCTCTTTTGTTGAGGGTGAGCCCGGAACTTGTCCTGGCCCCCGTTCCTTGACTAGAGGCAAATGTTGGGCACCTTGTAAAACTTTCTCATTTTTCTTATCTATAAATGAATGGATTCCCGAGATTTGATTTCCGTCATGTAATTATATGTGCTTAGATGCTATTTGAACCAATGATGTGGATTCTAATAATTGAGGCTTGTTTTGGGACTCTTGGGTACCCATTCGATGTGTCACATCTAGGCCTTAACCCCGGGTCATGACAAAAGATGGTATTAGAGCCCTAGGTTTATAATGGTCCTCGGAGCCCAACATGTCGCGTTG
This sequence comes from Solanum rostratum, assembly GCA_029948455.1. NCBI lineage: Eukaryota > Viridiplantae > Streptophyta > Magnoliopsida > Solanales > Solanaceae > Solanum > Solanum rostratum. The sequence goes on along the minus strand of CM057047.1, from coordinate 55,956,536 downwards.
AGTAGAGTCCTATTCATGGGTGTGAAGTACACCATACCTATGAGTGGGAGGCTACGAAGATGTATTAGGAAATTTCTCACTTCTTCATGTCATGTATCATGCCGAGATTGGTTTATGCAATTCCCTTATTTACCGATGTCGTTAATCCATTTCAACAGATGCCTCGAGGAAGACCCCCTCTACCTAGGCCGGCTCCGGCTAATAAAGATCAGGCCCCTTGCGAGCCCATGGAGGAGCCTATCTCTAACGGTGAATTCCGCACCGCTTTCGCCATGCTTGCACAGGTGGTGACTGCTCAGGCAAGACAAGCTAACTTACCACGGGACCCTACACCCGCATCTATTGTGAGGGATTTCACCCGGATGAATCCTCTAGAGTTCTACGGGTCAAGGGCCGATGAAGATGCTCAGGAGTTCATTGATGAGCTCTCAAAGATACTGAATATTATAAGCGTCTCTTCTGAGGAAAAAGCTGGATTGGCTGCTTACCAGTTGAAGGATGTTGCTCAGGTGTGGTATACTCAGTCGGCTTTGGAGAGGGTCTGTGGTGGTGGTGTTAAATGGAGAGAGTTCAAATCTGCCTTCGTTGATCGCTTCTTCCCACTTGAGCTGAGAGAGGCCAGAATGACCGAGTTTATTAACCTCAAGCAGGGGAGTATGAGTGTGAGGGATTATTCCCTCAAGTTCACCAAGCTTTCTAAATATGCTCCGTCCCTAGTGGCCGATCCCCGTACACGGATGCACAAATTTGTTTTGGGTATTTCTGACTTACTTGTGAAAGAATATCGTACTGCTATGCTGATTGGGGATATGTATATTGCCCGACTCATAGTGTATGCTGAGCAGATCGAAGGGGAGAAACTCAAAGAGAAAAGGGCACACGATCCTAAGAGAGCCCGCTTTGACGGTAGGTTCTCCGATGCTAGGAATGTTGGTTTTGGTCGCTTCCAGTAGGGCCAAGGTTTGGGAGCTCGGGTGGACAATGCTTGGGCACACCCTCCCGGGGTACCAGTGGGTGGTGGACCAGGATGGTGTGACAAGTGTGGGAAACCCCACACAAGTGCTTGCCGGAGGGATTTGGGACTTTGCTTCGGATGTGAAAGTAAGGATCATAAAGTTGCTGATTGCCCGAGGAATGCACACGGAGGCCAAGGTCAGGTGGCCAAGGGCAGGCAGGGACATCAAAGGGGTCCCCAAGGAACAACAGGTTCTATGCACTCCATGCCCGCTAGGATGTCGAGGAAGCTCCAGATGTCGTGACTGGTACGTTAAAAGTCTTTGATTTTGATGCTTATGTTTTGCTTGACCCAGGTGCAAATTTGTCTTTTGTGACTCCTCTGGTGGCAGTTAAGTTCGGCTTGAGCCCCTAGATTTTAAGGGAGCCTTTCTCGGTTTACACCCCCGTGGATGAATCTATTGTGGCTCATAGAGTCTATTACGGATTTGCATAAAATTTTTCCATGTGATCTTGTGGAACTTGAGATGTTTGATTTTGATGTGATTCTTGGAAAAGATTGGCTGCATGCATCTTATGCTTCCATAGATTGTAGAACCCGGAAAGTCCAGTTCCAACCTCCCGCTGAGCCAGTTCTTGAATGAAAGGGTAGTGACTCCTCTATTAAAGGCCGGTTTATTTCCTACCTCAAGGCGCGAAAAATGATTTCTAAAGGGTGCATCTATCATATTGTGAGGGTCAATTATACGGATTCCAGAGTGCCTACTCTCGAGTCGGAAAGATTTACCGGGCGTCCCTCCGGATAGAGAGATAGATTTAGGCATAGATCTTCTCCCAGATACTCAGCCTATTTCTATTCCTCCATATCGGATGGCACCGACAGAATTAAAAGAGTTAAAGGAGAAGCTAAAGGACCTATTGGAGAAGGGTTTCATTTAGCCCAATACATCACCGTGGGGTGCTCCCGTGTTATTTGTGAGAGAGAAGGATGGGTCACTTCGTATGTGTATTGACTACAGGCAGCTGAATAAAGTGACTGTTAAGAACAAGTACCCGTTGCCCAGGATTGATGACTTGTTTGATCAGCTTCAAGGTGCCACTCACTTCTTAAAAATTGATCTCCGTTCCGGGTACCATCAGTTGAAGGTTAGTGAATGTGATATCCCCAAAACAACTTTTCGAACGAGGTATGGGCATTTCATATTTGTGGTGATATCGTTCGGTCTAACTAATGCTCCGGCCATATTTATGGACTTGATGAATCGGGTGTTTAAACTATTCCTAGATAGCTTTGTGGTGGTCTTCATCGATGATATTCTCATTTACTCCCGAAGCGAACAAGAGCAGGGGACTCACATGAGGATGGCCCTTCAAACCCTAAGGGAAAAGAAATTGTATGCTAAGTTTAGCAAGTGTGAATTCTGGTTGGGCGAAGTGGCCTTCCTTGGTCATGTGGTGTCTGGAGACGGTATCAAGGTGGATTTGAGAAAAATCGAGGTCGTGAGGAATTGGCTTAGACCATTGACTCCTTCGGATATTCGCAGTTTCCTTGGGTTGGCCGGGTACTATAGAAGGTTCGTGGAAGGTTTCTCATCTATTGCGTCTCCATTGACCAAGTTGACCCAGAAGCAGGATAAAGTTATATGGTCGGATAAATGCGAGAGAAGTTTTCAAACTTTGAAGGACCGGCTTACGTCGGCTCCAGTCTTGACCTTGCTAAGTGGTTCAGAGGGGTTCGTAGTGTGATGCCTCGCGAATCGGACTGGGTTGTGTGCTTATGCAGAAGGGTAAGGTGATAGCGTATGCATCGAGACAGTTGAAGGTGCATGAACGAAACTACCCCACACATGACCTTGAATTAGCAGCGGTGGTCTTTGCTTTGAAGATTTGGAGACATTATTTGTACGGGGTTCATGTGGATGTATTCACCGATCACAAGAGCTTACAATATGTTTTCACCCAAAGGGATCTTAACCTAAGACAAAGGAGGTGGTTGGAGCTTCTGAAGGACTACCATATGAGTGTTCTATATCATCCGAGCAAAGCCAATGTTGTGGCTGACGCCCTCATTAGATTTTCTATTGGAAGTGTAGCGTATGTTGGTGATGAAAAGAAGGAATTGGCAAGGGATATTCATCAGTTGGCTAGGTTGTGTGTCAGGTTGACTGATTCCAGTGAGGGTGGTATTCAGGTTCAGAATGGGGCAAAATCTTCCATGGTGAACAAGGTAAGAGCTAAGCAAGATCTAGACCCATCGTTACTAGAGTTGAAGAAGTTGGTTGCTGCAAAGGAGATCGAGGTATTCTCCCAAGGGGGAGATGGTATACTCCAGTATCAAGACCGACTTTGTGTTCCTGATGTGGATGACCTTAGAAGAGTGATTATGAGTGAGGCCCACAACTGTTGTTACTCTATTCACCCAGGGTCTACCAAGATGTACCGGGATCTGAAGGAGGTGTATTAGTGGCATGGTATGAAGAGGGATATTGCTAAGTTCGTGTCTGAATGCCCGAGTTGTTAGCAGATGAAGGTAGAACACCAAAGGCCTGGTGGTTCGGCCCAAGATATTGAAATTCCCACGTGGAAATAGGAGGATGTGAATATGGACTTTGTGGTTGGATTGCCTCGGACGCGAAGGCAATTCAACTCTATCTGGGTTGTTATGGATCGAATGACAAAGTCGGCTCATTTTCTCCCGACCAAGGCCACTTTTAGTGCCGAGGACTATGCGAGGTTGTATATCCAGGAGTTGGTAAGGTTGCATGGTGTACCTAGATCCATCATATCAGATCGTGGTGCTCAATTCACTTCCCACTTTTGGAGGTCTTTTCTGAAGGGCCTTAGGACCAAGATTAAGTTGAGCTCCGCTTTTCACCCTCAAATCGATGGCCAAGCGGAGAGGACTATTCAAACCTTGGAGGATATGTTGAGGGCATGCGTGTTGGAGTTTAAAGGGAATTAGGATGATCATCTTCCACTCATCGAGTTTGCTTACAATAATAGCTTCCATGCTAGCATTGGTATGGCGCCATTTGAAGTGTTGTATGGGAGAAGATGTAGATCGCCGATGGGGTGGTTTGAGTTGGGAGAGATGGCCATAGTTGGCCTGGAATTGGTATTGGTTGTGATGGAGAAGGTAAAGGTGATTAGGGAAAGATTAAAAGCAGCCCAAAGTCACCAAAAGTCCTATTCGGATATTATGAGAAGAGACCTTGAATTTCATGTCGGGAATTGGATGTATGTGAAAGTTTCTCCTATGAAGGGTGTGATGCATTTCGGTAAGAAGGTCAAACTACGCCCCCGGTATGTTGGTCCTTATGAGATTGTTGAACGGATTGGAAGGGTGGTTTACAAGTTGGAGTTACCTCCGGATTTGAGTTCCATTCATCCGGTCTTCCATGTATCTATGTATAGGAAGCTAATTGGTGATCCTAGCACCATCGTGCCTTTGGAAGGAATTAAGGTTGAAGAAAATTTGTTTTATGAGGAAGTGTCGGTGGAAATCTTGGATAGGCAAGTAAAGCGGCTTCGTAACAAGGATGTGGCTTCGATGAAGGTACTTAGGAGAAACCAACAAGTGGAGAGTGCTACTTGGGAGGCGGAGCTGGTCATGATGAAATGATACCCCCATATTTTCCAATCTACTCAAGCCTAAGGTACTAGGAATCTTCCTTATTTATTTTTGCCATTTCTTGCTTTCTTGAGTCCGATGACATGACGTGCATATGTGTGCACTAAAAGATCCTTTTCTTTTTACAAGTGATTTGGATGCAATCTTGATATGATCTTGGGTCTTGAACTATAGTTTTTGCATGATGCTTTTGGTACAAACCTTTTATTTTGATTTGAATTATGCATTTCGTCTTGCGTCGGACGTATCTTGCCCTACCTCTAACCTTTCAAGCCTTGTTCATGCACATTCGAGGATGAATGTTCCCAAGGGGAGATGATGTAAAGACCCAGATTTTTCTCTCACTGGCATTACCTTGATGTCCAAAAATTTCCCCCAGGGAATCTACCAGGCGTCACTCCATGGAGGAGCCTACACGGCCCGTGTGGAGCCACACAGTCCATATAGCCTCTCGTGGGGTGACAGTGGACCACTTCACAGAGGGGCCTACACGGCCCATGTGGTGCCACATAGTCCGTGTGGCCTTTGGTTTACTGTATGGGAGTTACCTGTACACGGACGGGGTCACGGTCCATGTGACCCCAGATGGTCCGTGGATCGGTCCGTGTGGTGCTACTTGGTTCAGGAAATTTTGCCTCTGAGAGTTTTAAGTCCAGGACCACGGTCCTGTTCACGGTCCATGTGAAGCTACACGGACTGTGTAACGGACTGTCTGACCCAGACAGACCAAATTTGGTCCGTTTCACTAATGGCATTTTTGAAATTTAGATTATTTTAAATGTGAATTTGGTCTTTTCCACCCTTCCTAAGCCTCTATATCACCTGAAATCCCCCAACTTTCAGCCATTTCCTTATTTCTCCTCTCACTCTCTCTAAGTTTACTCCTACAAGTTCTCCAACTTCTCTCTGGGATCCTCCAAGTCAAGACTTTCAATTGGAGTCCATTTTCTCCTCAAGTTCATCTTCAAGTCAGGTATGTGGGATTGATTCTTAGTTTCTTTCAACCAAGAAGACCCAAAAATTCTTTTCAAGCTACCTCATGGATTTTAGTTACTTTAAATGTCTACTATTTGATCTTGTTAGCCTTGGTCAATGCATGGGCTGTACATTATTTCGAATTTAAAGTTTTGTTAAACTCTAGTATGATGAATCACTTTGAATTATGCAAATCTTGAACGTGCATGTGCCTTTAAAGATGGTATTATGCATAGGTGATCTATACTAGAATTTTCATATGAATTTTATTGTGGATTTCCTATTATATTGCTAATTTTAGAATTTACTCTACATTACTCATGCCATCCTTACATCATGCCTTGCATTGCACTCATAATCATCAGTTTACATGGAAATTATGAAGTGGAATAGACCCACTTATGTCTTGTGATATGATTTTGGTAAAGATATGGGTTATGACAAAATGTAATCACATATATGTCTTGTACTTTGGCTCTTTGAGCATTTTGGGTGCTTGCACCATCTTGAACATGTAGATGAGATATTCCTTGTATGAGAATCTTGATTTTGATCTTGTGATTTTGGCAATTGAGTCTAATACGTACATTGAACGTTTTGAAATGATACTTGTCTCTCTTGAAAACACTTGCATATATATATATATATATATATATATATATATATATATATATAAGTATTCTAGTGGGATGTGATTGACTTAGCACCGATGGATTGGGGTCCTCTCCCTTTCCTTGAACTATGTGCCCACATAGGGACGGATGATATTCGTCAATCTTGCTTATGCTATGACATGTCTTGATATGATTCTTGTAAATCCTTTCGAAATGGTAATTTCCTGTAAGGAAGATGACCATCCACCGAAATGGTGTGTTCCGTAAGGTGCGATGTAGATTACCCTTGGCAAGTAATCTACTCCCTACCGGTGGGAGGTCCCAATCGATCCAATTCGTGTAAAAGCTCGCATGGATTTGGTTGTCGGTTATAGTCCATCCTTGTTATATAGGAGCATTATCGTATTGCACGCATCATGAACTCGATGGCATCTTGTATATTAAATATCATTGCTTAATAGATCTTTGCATATTATGTGCCCTTGTCATTTAACATTGGTATGCAGGTTCGATAAGTCACATACATTGCATGCCCCCATACTTAGTACATTCAAACGTACTAACGCATACTCTATGCGTACATGATTTTATCATGTAGGGATCGAGCAGTTTGGGTATCAGCCACTAGAAGAATAGTCCGTCCTTGAAGATCGTTTTGCGGTGAGCCCCGTCTTTCGAAGGCGAGCTAGTTACTTTCTCAGCTTTACCACATATGCTCTTTTGTTGAGAGTGAGCTCAGAACTTGTCCTGGCCCCCGTTCCTTGACTAGAGGCAAATGTTGGGCACCTTGTAAAACTTTCTCGTTTTGCTTATCTATAAATAAATGGATTCCTGAGATTTGATTCCGTCATATAATTATATATGCTTAGATGCTATTTGAACCAATGATGTGGATTCTGATAATTGAGGCTTGTTTGGGGACTCTCGGGTCCCCATTCGCCGTGTCACATCTAGGGCCTAACCCCCGAGTCGTGACAACTTACATATGCAACTACTCAATAGATTGTATATTACTTGTCTATTACCACCTCAATGTATAAGATCACTACTGAATTAACTTTTAATCTGAAATTGGACTAGCACAACTCAATTTATCACTAGATATGATTGATACCATCAACTTATAGTTAACTTGCTATAGCAACTAACTACCTTGCTATAGTAAAGTCCCGCAATTGCTATGCATTTTGCAGCAACTGCTAGGCATTAGTTACATCAACTGCTACTACCTTTACAACAACTGCGATAGAATTCCTAGCAATTGCTTAGAAAAATTCAACAACTGAAGAACTTGCTGAGATATTTTACAACAATTGCTACAACTAGTTAACTAGCCAACTTATTATAACAAATTCAAATAAAATCTTTACCATCGACTTATTTCTAGTGTTGAAGTGGACTAAAATCACTATATTCATCCATAACCATGATCAAATGGACTAATTAATGAAAAAATCAACTGAAATAAGTGTGATCAACAACTATGATCATATTACTTGTGTAAGTACTATCCCAATGTATAAGATCATTACTGATTTTAGCGTTTAACCCGACATTAGACTAACTCCACCTCACATATTATAAAATATATTGACACAATTAACTAATAATCAATTTACTTAATCACCATCACTTACATATAAAATTACTCAATAGATTGTATAATCAATGTATAAATCACTACTAAGTCTAGATTTTAATTTGAAGTTGGACTAACACAATTCAACTTATCACTACATAGGATATTTATATAGGCAATTATTCAGTATAAGTTGACTTGCTGAGTAAATTCACAGCAAATGGTCCGATTGTCCCAGCAAATTGCTGGCTTGTTGAGTCATTTTCACAACAAATGTTAAGACTGTCCCAATAAGTAGGTCACTTGTTGTGTCATTTTACAACATATATGAGGGTAACCCCAGCAAAAGGCTGGCTTGCTGAGTCATTTTCACAACAAATGCTAATATTATCCTAATAAGTAGGTCACTTGCTATGTCATTTCCCAACATATATGAGGATAGCTCCAGCAAGAGGTTGGCTTGATAAGTCATTTTCACAGCAAATATTAAGACTGTCCCAGCAAGTAGGTCACTTGCTGAGTTATTTCACAACAGATCTACGAAAGAAGATATTCTTTAAAAAGAGATATTTCAATAACATAAAATATCCGTCGGTAACATTCCAAAAAAGTCAGAAAAATAAGAAAATACACATGTTCATAAAATAATTATCCATCATCAACATCCCCAAAAAGTCTAGAAAATAACAAAATGCCCATCATCCAAACCTTAAAAATTTCCATCATTCAAACATCAAAAAATACCCATCATCCAAACATTAAAAATACCCATTATCCAAACATTAAATACACCCATTAAATAACATCATCACATCAGCTACTACTCCTTCGTAGATACCGCTGGTTGTTGCTCCTTTCCAGCACCTGTTGCTTGCTACTCCTCTCTAAATACTATTGGTTGCTACTCCTTCCCAGCACTTGTTGCCATTTTCCTTGCACTCATGAGTGCTTTGGAAACTTGTTTTCTCCTCTTTTACTCTCGAATAGGAGTATAAGGTGACACCACCCTTGATGACGGAATGACATCTCTTTTGAATAACATGGTATTCATGGTTTCCTTAAATGACAACATCATTTCCATCCTCTCATTGCAAGTTTCACAACCACAAGTACTACAAGGTACCTTAGAAGTCCCAACACCGAAGTGACCGGATCTACCAACGATGAATGGAGTTCCAAAATCACCTCCACCACTAAGAGGAGAAAATCCTCCTCTATAACCAACAACTGCTTTTTCCCCAGCAACAGTTGCTGCAACATCTAACCAACAATAGTTTCAGCACCACCTACCCTAACATCAGCTACCCCAGCAGTAGCACCAGCTGCCCCAGCAACATCTACACCTGCCTCGGTAGCATCACCTACCCTTGCCCCAGCAGCAGCATCAACACCAGCACTAACATCAACAAGAAAATTCCTTTTGATGGCCATTACGCCGGCCAAATCTGTCACCAACCTCACAATTCTCGGATCTTCTTCTTTTTTCTCAAGTGGCACAAATCTCGTCCAAAAGTCCATTTCCTTCTCACTTTTAGTCGAGATTAGCCACGAATAAACAATCTACAAATAAATAAAATTATCTTGACAACAAAAATACAAAAATATGAGAAGACAAAAAATGTTTCAAAATTACAACAACTTTTAAAGTTAGCACACAACAGCTGATAAAGTGAGAAGACAACAGCTTTTGTAACACTTACCTCATTCTTTGATGGATCAAAGAGTTTGTGCGCCATGACTTTAGCATTATTTGGAAATGCCAACCATCGAAGAAGTCTTAGATAAGATACTTCCTCATCGAACGCTTTGAATATTTTTCAAATATGAGGAATGGCTTCAAAATCCCAAGCCTAAATAAATCGATGCCATGAAATATTATTAATTAAGATAATAAATAAATATAAAAACTACAACAAAAATATAACAAATAAAACTTACCATAAAAGCTTACGAAAAACCATATAGATTTGATTACTTTCTGGTAGATGTCGCCGCCTTCTTCAAATGCTGCACTATAGGTTCATAGCTATCCCAACCCTAAAGATAGGCACAAAATACATCCTGGTCGGCTGCTAGCTTGAACCAAGAATCCATCGCATTAGTCCCTACATCTTTACCGAGAAGAATCTCATGGACAAAGTAAACCAAACATAAGGACTTCGTCACACTCCTTTTGACTGCAAGAGGTCAAGCATCTCTTTAGATTTGCAATGATTCTTCTTCATTGCATCACACATCCTTTTGTATATCTTTTTTAACTTTTGGATTGGGAGGGAGGAGGAGGTGGTACGTGAGAGTTCAACCCGGCAACAATGGTTAACTCTCTCATGCCAAAACAAATAGGCATGCCACAAAAATTAATCCAAAAATCATTTTCACTACTAATCCACCGACGAAGAAGCTGATACATCAGCTTCATTTGAAATCTCGGGGTGTTCCCCTCACCAATATCTAGGTATAGCTTACCAAATACCGTAGACTTAAAGTAGCCATCCAAGTCTTCCTTCACTAAAAATTTTTAAAAATCAGAAAATGGTTTTCTAAGTTTAGATTTTATTCCTAGATCACCGCTCTCGCTTCGATTAAAAAATCCAGGCATCTCAAATCCATAATCGTCATACCTGAAAGCCGCAACTGTAGCAGTGTCTATAGCAGTTGAGGGAAAGCCAGCAACAACTGGGGGGTCTCTGCAGCAGTTGATGTACTGTCTTCACCAGCTGTGTCCCTTGGTGAAACATCTGAGGGACTTTGTTTACCAGCTCTGTAAGTCCCTACAGCATATAAGAGACTGTCATCATCAACTGTCTGACTTGGTTTAGCAGCTGAGGTACAGGCACCAACAGCTGTGGGAGTGGCACCAATAGAACTTGATCCAGCAGCTGAGGTACTTTCTCCAGCAGTTGATCGATTGGGTGCAACAACTGAAGAACTCTATCCAGCAGCTGCTAGATTGGCACCAACAACAGCCTGAGCACTAAGTTCTTCAATAAAATGTGCTAGCTATTGTTGTGACTGATCATCTTCTAGTTCATCTTCTGATATCATGAGCCTCCTAGAACGTCTAGAAGGAGCATTGTCGAGTACAAGATTTTTTCTTTTTGGTCTTGTCATTTAAGTAGATAGTCCTATCACAAAATATTGATTATCTATTAGTTTGGTTCAATCACTTAATAAACACAAGAAAAATCAATGATCAAGAACCTCTTTACATGAACAATATGAGTTCTATTTTCACAAAAAAGTACAACAACCAAACAACCCACATACCTGAAAGCATATCCTCAAAGAGTCCAACAAATCAAACAATACCAATAAAAACATAACAACCAAAATCAAACAAAAATAACAACCACAACATTTGTTCTAGTTAGTTCAACAATTGCTGCCAATACTTTAAAATCGACCAATATTTTTTCTCAAAAAGTACTACAACAACATAAATCAAACAACAAACAACACCCATACCCAGTTATGCAGTTGTTGTAGTACTTCAACAATTGCTATGAACCCTACTCAAAATCAACCAATCCAACCCAACATTTTGGTCGCACTGACTACAACAACAAAAATCAAACAACAACAACACCCATACCCTTCAATCACCCAACCAACTCTCAACTTTCAACAAAAATCAAACAACACCAATAACACAAAATCCACATCCAAAATCAACCAACCAACCAACCCAACATTCAACAAAAAATCAAATAACAACACCGAAATCAACCAACAAACCGAACATATTTCTCAAAATGACTACAAAAACAACAACACCCATACACAAAATTGTCTTCTTCAAAGACTACAACAACTAATCAAATAACACCAACTTGAAATTAGAGTATGCAATAACAAAATACATACTTTTTCATCTTCTTAAACTTAAATAATCATTTGTACAACAAAAAACAAAAGCATAGTAGTGGAAAAATAAACAAAATCTTACCAACGACGGCCGAGAACAATGTCAGTAGAGGGACGAAGAAGAAGAGTTCGATCTTTGATCTGAAAACCCTAATTTTTCGCGCCTAGAAGAAGTAGATGAAGAAAGAAAAGAATAGGGTGAGGGGAAAAAGAAGAAGTGAAAAGATTAATTTGATTTTGAATTAAAAGTTTTTAAATTTTGCTTTTAAGTTTTATAAGTTTCTTTAAAGAAGAAGTAGTTGCTACGTTTTAAAAATGTTTCCTTTAGTCCCTCATTAACTCAATCAACATTAATTTTTAATTAGGGACAACTTTGACCTTTCACTTTTTTTAATTTTGAAACTTAATGGGCACCATTGGCTCAATTTTTAAAATTTTAATCAACTAGTTGAGTATGTATGAAGAAAGAAGAGAAATGATAAAAGATTTTTACACATCCAAAGGAAAAGAAGTTAGCCAATGTCAATATATCACCATTTTCGATCACTCTAAAACTACATTACTACTCAAATTAAAATGTAAATCCACTAAATTTATCAAAAGAGTTTATGCACATAGATTTTCATTTAAGATTGTAGAACAAAATTGCATCAAAAATATAAATATCTAATTGGGTCAAAAAAAAAATGATACACCTTTTTTTTTGACAAGAATCTGATTTTTTTTTAAAAAAAATAATTGTCAAGGAATTCAAATCCAAAGAACCCACCACACAAGAAGAAAAGGAAGAAAAAAATATCAATAGATCTCAATTGATATTTGAGCAAGAGTGAGATCGGAATGTTGAGGTGGAATAAAGGGGTGGAGGCGGGGGGCTAGGGAGCGGAGGCGAGGTTGTATATATATATATATATATATATATATATATATATATATATATTTCTATTATATAAAAGAGTCAAACCAAGGACGACCAAGGGTAATATTGTAATTTCACATTTAGATATTTCATATTAACAAAATATCTATCAAAAAATATACCAAGAAAACTAGTAGTTCTAGAAACATCTTTTATAAAAAGATGAAATGAAATAGATTATCAGCAAATAGTTCTAGAAATATCTTTTATAAAAAGATGAAATGGATTATAAACAAGGGTAATCTCATGTTAACAAGAAAAATAAATTGTTGTAAAAGAATCTTTTAATAAAAACATAAGGAATAAAGAGAATATCCATCATTCTATCATAATTCATTAAAATATTCTATATTTTGTATTACACTTGTCCTCTAAATTCAATCTACGTGGTTAATCATCTAAAACAAATTTCATATATTAACCTTTTGTAGAAATTTTTTTAATTCTTTTTTAAATTATATTTATTATACAAAACAGTCATAACTAGGATAATTAAAGACATCTTGTATATGTCACGCCCCGGGAGGGTACCCTTGGCGTGGCCGGCACTCAGGGACTATTGCTAGTCCCCAAGCGAACCACTTAGCCTCATCACTTCATTCAGTCAAATAAACTCTACGGATCAGCGGAAAGTATATGCAAGCAGTGGACGCAGTTCATCTAAAGTAAAATAACGAAGGCTAGTAGAAAGAACTAGCTCACAAATTCAATATCAATGCTCGACACCAATCTATGAAGCCTCTATCACTAAATCATGTGGTGCCAATGACAGACCCATGGCTACCCAAAAACAAAGTAAGATAATATTCCAATCCAACTCTAAAGCATGATGAAATAATATAATGGTTCCTCCGGAGTACGGGAGGCTCACCAAATCAACTTCGGATTCTCTGATCTTCAACGGAGCGCCTGTTGATGATCGCTAGTACCTGCCTCTACATCATAAAACGATGCAGTCCAGAGTGGACGTCAGTACTTGGAATGTACTGGTATGTAAAATAGCTGAATGAAACCGAAACAGGTAGAATAATATGGAAAACAACATCAACTCAACATAAATATCATAATCACATCAAAACAGTCAATTGTCTATCTATGCAAGAATAAAGAGTAGACAAGTGACACATCATTAACTCAGACTCATCATTAGTCTCAACTCATCTCATGGATCATCTCAGAGGAGCTCACCCCCTCTCATCTCATCTCAAGACTCAACCCAGAGGAGCTCTCCCCCCTCATCTCGTCTAGACTCGGAGTACGGTACGAATTTTCCCGGGAGTTTCTCTTAACCGACAACACCCACTTATGAGCCAGTGAATGTACAACAATCACCCTGATGTTGCCACAGTGGTCCCAAACTTGCCAGGTAAGGAACACTGGATCCCATGTCAATATACCCGACATGGAATCAAACTGAACAGATCCTCTATTGCTTTCAGGGACTGTTAAACCTCGAGGGAAACCATATGTATGTAAGTGATGGTTTAAGCCTCTCCTACGTTTGGCGACGTAGTTAATGAGTTCGAGTGGGACTCACTCCTGCTCATTTCGGTGCTCGATACTCCTCCCGACTCAATGCTCATAAAATCAACCTCAACCAGTCTCATAGGGATTCACTCCCCGTCCACGACTGCCAGTCTCATAGGGACCCACTCCCCGTCCACGACTGATAATTCACCGGGACCTTGGCCCCTTTCATCAATTATCTCATAGGGACTTTCACCCTATCATCAATATCTCATAGGGACTTTCACCCTATCATTAACACCTTCTCAATGACCCAAAATTGTATAACAGTCATTAGGAAGCAAGTGAATAAACACACCGGTAGAGTTCATTTATAGAGACTCATACAACAATCAAGATTCCATCAACTCATCATCACAGTCAACAATCCCAATGCAAGGCTCTAGGTTCAAGTCTCAAGTCCATAATGCATGCTCTTCAAAATAGTCATGTAAGGTTATGCAATTTCCATGAAAGTGTTCAATTCAAGAGAACAATTAGTATGATGATCATCAACATAGAAAACATGTAGTTTTAAATATAATTTTCAAGAAAATCCATCAAAGAATTCATGCATGTAGATTCTTCAATCATCAATTTATCTATGACCTCTATGGGGCACATGAGAGAACAATCCCATGTTTTAGTTTAGCCTTACATACCTGTGATGCACTGTTCAACCGGGTGATGTCGAGGATTCTCTTCTCGTATTCCTCACCCCAAGCCTTTCTCTCCTCTCCTCAAGCCCTAGCCTTGTTAGAATTTAGAATAGGACTTAGAATAGGTTTTGTTAAGCTCTTTTCGTATAGGAACGACCTCACTAGCCGTGTATTAGTGTTTAGGAGGGGTTAGGGATTTACCGGAATGCCCCTCAAAATAAATTAGAAATTTCCAGTTCGGAAAACACACGGTCCGCGACGCGGACCTATCGCGTACTGTGTAATTTTGGAAAAAGTGCTTTTGTACGAGTCCTCTCCATCCCGTCGAAAATTTTGGAAAACATCCAAGTGTCACTCCGCGTCAGGTCCGCGACGCGCCTCCGTCGCGAACAGTCACTGTTTTGTGACTTGATCCGAAAATTTATCTTTCGATCGGGTCGCTCTAAAATTCGACCGAGACCATTTCCTCACTCCATTTTCCATGCTGATCACGAATCCGGCCTCGGATTCGCCATACGAGCATCGGAAGATGCGTTACGCGCATACCCGCACTCCAGGGGTATTTTGGTAATTTTACCGGGCGTCACATCATCTCCCCCTTGGGATCATTCGTCCCCGAATGAGGAGTGGAGGTGGGCTTTAAGGCACGAATAGACTTACGACTCATTCCCACACTCAATTCAATAATAGCAAGTCAGATACAAGAATAGGACACTTAGCTTAGTGAAGAGCAAGGAGTTACCTTCAGTGCTTTCACCATCAATTGGCACGAATAGGTGCGGATACTTTGTTTTCATCTCCTCCTCAGCTTCCCATGTGGCTTCTTCAACGAATTGATTCCTCCACAGGACTTTGACTGAGGCTATTTCTTTGTTCCTTAGTTTACGAATCTGACGATCAAGAATTTGAACCGGACTCTTCGTAAGATAGGTTATCCTTCACCTCAATTCTATCAACAGGGATCACCAATGCCGGGTTTCCCAAGCATTTCTTTAGCATAGACACATGGAACACCGGGTGTACCCCATCTAGCTCGGAAGGCAACTCTAGCTCGTAGGCCACCTTCCCAATTCTCCTTACGATTTGATAGGGTCCAACATAACGTGGACTCAACTTTCCCTTCTTCCCAAACCTTAGGACACCCTTCATAGGTGATACCTTCAAATACACCCAATCATTTATCTCAAACTCTAAGTCCCTTCTCCTTACGTCGGTGTAGGATTTTTGGCGACTCTGGGCAGTCTTTAGCCTCTCTCTGATGATCTTGACTTTTTCCATCGACTGGTGAACAAGGTCAGGTCCAATCAGCCCTGCTTCTCCAACCTCAAACCACCCAATCGGCGACCTACATCTCCTTCCGTACAGGGCCTCATAAGGAGCCATCTGAATGCTCGCATGATAACTATTGTTATATGCGAATTCGATCAAGGGTAGATGATCATCCCAATTTCCTTTGAAGTCAAGTACACAAGCTCTCAACATATCCTCGAGTGTTTGAATCGTACGCTCTGCCTGACCATCCGTCTGCGGGTGAAAAGCTGTACTCAGATTCACCTTAGTACCCAAACCTTTCTGAAACGATCTCCAGAACTGGGAGGTAAATTGAGCCCCTCTGTCTGATATAATAGCCAAAGGAACCCCATGCAACCTCACAATCTCCTGGACGTACAATCTGGCATACTCTTCAGCAGTATTTGTTGTCTTTACTGCCAAGAAGTGAGCCGACTTTGTCATCCTATCCACGATCACCCATATCGAATCATGTTGCTTTCGAGATTTCGGCAGGCCAGTGATAAAGTCCATGTTGATCATCTCCCATTTCCATTCCGGAATTTCAAAGTTCTGAGCCAATCCACATGGCCTTTGATGCTCAACCTTCACTTGCTGGCAATTTGGGCATTTTGAGACAAACTCTGCAACATCCCTCTTCATCCCATTCCACCAATAGATTTCCCTTAAGTCGTGGTACATTTTGGTGGAGCCAGGGTGAATGGAATATTTAGTGTTATGAGCTTCTGCCATAATTCTGTCCCGTATGCCATCAACATTTGGAACACACAATCGACTTTGATATCTCAGTACACCATCTCCCCCTTTGGAGAAGACCGTCACCTTCTGGTTGTGAACATCCTCCTTCAATTGGAGTATAACTGGGTCTTGGTCTTGCTTTTCTTTCACTTCTATCACTAGCGAGGAAGCAGACCCGTTCTCCACATTAACTCCTCCTTCATTGTTCTCCCCAAGTCGAACCCCTAATCGAGCCAACCGGTGTACGTCCTTGGCTAATTCCCTCTTTCCTTCCTCCACATGGGCTGTGCTACCCATTGATAACCTGCTAAGAGCATCAGCAACAACGTTAGCTTTACCTGGATGATAGTGAATGCTCATGTCGTAATCCTTAAGCAATTCCAACCATCTCCTCTGTCGCAAGTTAAGCTCCTTCTGACTGAAAACATACTGCAAGCTCTTGTGGTCTGTGAATACATCCACGTGCACCCCATACAAGTAGTGACGCCAGATCTTAAGTGCGAACACTACCGCTGCCAACTCGAGGTCATGGGTTGGGTAATTCCTTTCATGGACCTTGAGTTGCCTGGAGGCATAGGCTATCACCTTCCCCCTTTGCATTAGTACACATCCCAGTCCGACCCTTGAGGCATCACAATAAATCACAAAGTCCTCGTTTCCCTCGGGTAAAGTTAAGACTGGTGCGGTAGTCAATCTCGTTTTCAATTCCTGGAAACTCTTCTCACATTCCTCGGACCACTGAAACTTGGCCTTTTTCTGGGTCAACTTGGTCAATGGTGCGGATAAGGAAGAAAATCCTTCTACAAACCTGCGGTAGTAGCCCGCCAACCCCAAGAAACTTCTAATGTCGGTCGGAGTGGTCGGTCGTGGCCAGTTCTTAACCGCTTCAATCTTCTGGGCGTCCACTTGAATACCATCACCGGAAACAACATGGCCCAGAAAGGCTGCTGACTTAAGCCAGAACTCACACTTCGAAAATTTTGCATACAACTCATGGTCCCTAAGAGTTTGGAGGACAACTCTGAGGTGAGTGGCATGCTCCTCCTCACTCCTTGAATATATCAGAATATCATCGATGAATACAATCACAAATAAGTCAAGATACGGTTTGAACACCCTATTCATCAAGTCCATAAAGGCGGCAGGTGCATTCGTCAACCCAAAGGACATGACCAGGAATTCAAAATGGCCATATCTAGTCCTAAAGGCTGTCTTTGGAATGTCGCACTCTCTCACCTTCAGCTGATGGTAGCCAGATCTTAGGTCTATCTTAGAGAAACAAGAGGCGCCCTGAAGTTAGTCAAACAAATCATCTATCCTTGGGAGAGGATATTTGTTCTTCACTGTGACCTTGTTCAGTTGCCTATAATCAACACACATTCTGAGAGACCCATCTTTCTTTCGCACGAATAGGACAGGAGCACCCCATGGTGAAACACTTGGCCTAATGAAGCCCTTCTCTAGCAAATCTTTTAGTTGCTCTTTCAATTCTTTCAACTCAGCGGGGGCCATCCTGTAAGGTGGAATCGAAATGGGGTGGGTATCAGGAAGAATGTCAATCCCGAAGTCAATCTCCCTATCAGGAGGGACTCCGGGCAGATCATCAGGAAAGACTTCTGGAAACTCGTTGACAATCGGAACTGACTCAAGAGTTGGGGACTCAACATCATCAGATTTCACTCTCACTAAGTGATAGATACAGCCTTTGGAAATTAACTTCCGAGCTTTAAGATATGAGATAAACCTCCCCCTAGGTGTCACTGAGTCACCCTTCCACTCTAGAACTGGTTCATTTGGAAATTGGAACTGAACCGTTCGGGATCTACAATCCACAGAGGCATAACAGGCGTGAAGCCAATCCATGCCGAGGATCAAATCAAAGTCAACCATTTTTAACTCGATCAAATCAACAATGGTGTCCCTATGATGGATAGACACTACACAAGCTCTATAGACTCTTTCAGCTCGAATCGACTCACCCACTGGGGTAGAAACATCAAAGGGTTCGAGAAGACTCTCGGGGGTTTTATCAAATTTACTGGCCACATAAGGAGTTACAAATGACAGTGTGGCACCAGGGTCCACCAAAACATAACAATCAAGAGTAAAGACTCGGATCATACCCGTCACGACATCTGGAGAATTCTCCTGATCTTGGCGACTCCCCATATTATACAAGCGGTTTGTGGCCCCGCCTGCACCTGACGTAGTGGCCCTTGGGTTCCCTCTAACCGGTGGGGCCGACGCCGCGGACTGAGCCTGGCTAGCCCGTTTTGGACAATCCTTCTTGTAGTGGCCTACTTGGCCACACCCGAAGCATGCGTCATTCTTATCACGACATCTCCCCCAATGCGCCTTCCCACAGTTATCACACTGTGGTCTACTCTGGGAACCTTGAGCCACACTAGCTTGGGACTGAGGTCCATGGTTCCCCGTATTCCGGAACCTCTGATCATACGTGCCTTTAGGCACAGGTGCGCTAGCAGCTGAGGGTGCTGGAAATCGATTCCCATTACCCCTCCTTCCACCTTCGTGGCTGGATGTCTTAGCTCTCTTGCGCTTGAACTCTTCCCTGTCCTGTTGTCTTTCTTCGTCAGCTTGCTGCACAAATGTCATCAATCGCCCAATGTCCATATCACTCACCAGCATTGCCCCTCTGCCATCCCTTTTGGGCCCTCTATTCAACCCATCGACATACATTCCCATTCTCCCCCTCATGTCGGCAATCATATCTGGAGCATAGCGAGATAGCTGTGTGAACTTCAGGCCATACTCCTGCACGGTCATGGAGCCCTGTTTTAGATTCAGAAACTCCCTCACCTTGGCCTCTCTTTTCTCCCTTGGGAAGAAGCGTCCCAAGAAGGCATCCTCAAACACTGCCCAGGTCACACACGAATCATCACCCACTCGGCCCCTCTTCCATTGGTCGAACCACAGCCTGGCCACCCCTTTGAGTTGATAGGCAGCCAACTCAACTTTATCAACATCAGCCACGTGCATCACTTGGAACACCTTCCCAAGTTCCTCTATATAGTTCTCGGGGTCTTCAGTAGATGTCGACCCCGTGAACTCGGGCGGGTTCATCCTCAGAAATTCTCGGACTCTAGAGGTGCCATGAGAGTCTGTCCCACCCGCACCTTGCCTCACAGCAGGTGCTGCAACAGCCTGGGCCAAAGTTTGAATAGCTTGGCGTAGCTCAGCATTCGAGATCTCAGCTTGAGGAGGTTGCCCAACAGGGACAGCTGGATCCACGGGCCCCTCGGGTACTTGAGGCTCAGGTGGGTTAACAGCTCGCCTGGCAGGACGTCCCCTTCCTCTGACAGCTCTTCTGGGAGGCATGTTATCGATTCTGCACGTGTAACGCACGAGTTAGAGGATAGTTTTCATAGAGTTCAACTCCATCGCACGATTTAGAGTAAGAAAGAAGTGTAACCATTCCTAATGTCCCATAGCCTCCTGTTTATGAAGTGTGGTCGACAACACACCCATAAACAAGACTCTACTAGACACGGCTTCATAGACTCCCTAGGACACTTGAACTCTGTGCTCTGATACCAAGTTTGTCACGCCCCGGGAGGGTACCCTTGGCGTGGCCGGCACTCAGGGACTATTGCTAGTCCCCAAGCGAACCACTTAGCCTCATCACTTCATTCAGTCAAATAAACTCTACGGATCAGCGGAAAGTATATGCAAGCAGTGGACGCAGTTCATCTAAAGTAAAATAACGAAGGCTAGTAGAAAGAACTAGCTCACAAATTCAATATCAATGCTCGACACCAATCTATGAAGCCTCTATCACTAAATCATGTGGTGCCAATGACAGACCCATGGCTACCCAAAAACAAAGTAAGATAATATTCCAATCCAACTCTAAAGCATGATGAAATAATATAATGGTTCCTCCGGAGTACGGGAGGCTCACCAAATCAACTTCGGATTCTCTGATCTTCAACGGAGCGCCTGTTGATGATCGCTAGTACCTGCCTCTACATCATAAAACGATGCAGTCCAGAGTGGACGTCAGTACTTGGAATGTACTGGTATGTAAAATAGCTGAATGAAACCGAAACAGGTAGAATAATATGGAAAACAACATCAACTCAACATAAATATCATAATCACATCAAAACAGTCAATTGTCTATCTATGCAAGAATAAAGAGTAGACAAGTGACACATCATTAACTCAGACTCATCATTAGTCTCAACTCATCTCATGGATCATCTCAGAGGAGCTCACCCCCTCTCATCTCATCTCAAGACTCAACCCAGAGGAGCTCTCCCCCCTCATCTCGTCTAGACTCGGAGTACGGTACGAATTTTCCCGGGAGTTTCTCTTAACCGACAACACCCACTTATGAGCCAGTGAATGTACAACAATCACCCTGATGTTGCCACAGTGGTCCCAAACTTGCCAGGTAAGGAACACTGGATCCCATGTCAATATACCCGACATGGAATCAAACTGAACAGATCCTCTATTGCTTTCAGGGACTGTTAAACCTCGAGGGAAACCATATGTATGTAAGTGATGGTTTAAGCCTCTCCTACGTTTGGCGACGTAGTTAATGAGTTCGAGTGGGACTCACTCCTGCTCATTTCGGTGCTCGATACTCCTCCCGACTCAATGCTCATAAAATCAACCTCAACCAGTCTCATAGGGATTCACTCCCCGTCCACGACTGCCAGTCTCATAGGGACCCACTCCCCGTCCACGACTGATAATTCACCGGGACCTTGGCCCCTTTCATCAATTATCTCATAGGGACTTTCACCCTATCATCAATATCTCATAGGGACTTTCACCCTATCATTAACACCTTCTCAATGACCCAAAATTGTATAACAGTCATTAGGAAGCAAGTGAATAAACACACCGGTAGAGTTCATTTATAGAGACTCATACAACAATCAAGATTCCATCAACTCATCATCACAGTCAACAATCCCAATGCAAGGCTCTAGGTTCAAGTCTCAAGTCCATAATGCATGCTCTTCAAAATAGTCATGTAAGGTTATGCAATTTCCATGAAAGTGTTCAATTCAAGAGAACAATTAGTATGATGATCATCAACATAGAAAACATGTAGTTTTAAATATAATTTTCAAGAAAATCCATCAAAGAATTCATGCATGTAGATTCTTCAATCATCAATTTATCTATGACCTCTATGGGGCACATGAGAGAACAATCCCATGTTTTAGTTTAGCCTTACATACCTGTGATGCACTGTTCAACCGGGTGATGTCGAGGATTCTCTTCTCGTATTCCTCACCCCAAGCCTTTCTCTCCTCTCCTCAAGCCCTAGCCTTGTTAGAATTTAGAATAGGACTTAGAATAGGTTTTGTTAAGCTCTTTTCGTATAGGAACGACCTCACTAGCCGTGTATTAGTGTTTAGGAGGGGTTAGGGATTTACCGGAATGCCCCTCAAAATAAATTAGAAATTTCCAGTTCGGAAAACACACGGTCCGCGACGCGGACCTATCGCGTACTGTGTAATTTTGGAAAAAGTGCTTTTGTACGAGTCCTCTCCATCCCGTCGAAAATTTTGGAAAACATCCAAGTGTCACTCCGCGTCAGGTCCGCGACGCGCCTCCGTCGCGAACAGTCACTGTTTTGTGACTTGATCCGAAAATTTATCTTTCGATCGGGTCGCTCTAAAATTCGACCGAGACCATTTCCTCACTCCATTTTCCATGCTGATCACGAATCCGGCCTCGGATTCGCCATACGAGCATCGGAAGATGCGTTACACGCATACCCGCACTCCAGGGGTATTTTGGTAATTTTACCGGGCGTCACAGTATAACTGACAAAAAATAAGTCTAAAGTAATTGTTATATTACCCCAAGAGTGTATGAGATTTTCACAAAAGTTAATTCAAGTTCTAGAAACATCTAATAGACATATAATGTGGGGTTCAATTATCTCTTCAAAAAGATTATGAAATTTTTTTCTTGTTATTTTTAAAAGAATAACTTCAAGATTCAATTGATTTATTTTGTTATGAGTTAATAGTTAAAAAACTCCATTAAACTTCACACGTTTTATTAAATGCACATCTTCATTATGAGTAATCTTAGTTAACCATTAATTCATTTTATTATTACTTCACTTTCTTTTCTTTTATAAATTAATATTATATCTAAATTAATTATTCTTTTTTCAATATTTTAATTTAATTCTTAATATTTTATTCTATCAATTATATTTATTAAAAATAACTACTTCAATATAAAAACTTATAATAGTAACCTTATAAATAAAATGATGGATAACATATTTGCAAATAAAGTAAACTATAAATATTTACTAAATTATAAGGGAGTAGTTCTTTATTTAAATATATAATCAAATTTGTACTTTATTTGATTTAAAATGTATTAATTTAAATATTAAGTTTGATTTAAACGTGAAGTTGTCGAGCAAAATTTTGGTAATAAAAAAACAAAAAAAAAGTACTTTTAGTCCATTTTATGTATATTTACATTCTAATGTTATTTTATATTGAAATTAATTAAATCAAAATTTTAATAATTACAGTAGATTACTTATTTTATTTTTCAAGTTAGCTTAATATTACTTTTTCTTTTTGGTCGAGATAAAAATAAAAATGTAATTTCATACTATAACGAAAAATTCACCAAGAAAGATATTAAGAAAAATAAACAGTTCTAGAAATATCTTTCTATATAAAGAAAGATAAAATAGATTATGGCCAAGGGTAAAAATGCAATTTCACGTTAATAAAAATCTACAAAGAAATATTGATCTTTGATATAGTAAGACACGGTGATTTGTGAATTCTTCTATTTTGCAAAGCTTTAGTACTTTTAGTTATTTTGAATTTTTCAATACATTTTAGTTATTTTTTACAAATGAAAAATTCAAAGTATAATTCTGATTTTCATCAGGCACTGAATTTGTAATCTCCTCTCTGAGGATGTTTGTTTATAGTATGGGCTACATAAATACTAAATCAAACTAACCCTGAAATCTATGAGTCATTTTGAAAAATGAATGTCATCTTATGACTGTTGAGAATAACTTTATAATTGAACTTCTAACAATTTTTGATTTGCTAGCTTTCCTCTCCTTGACTTGAAATTCTCTCAGGGAGCATCGTCAATTGACCATTAGAGAAATTCTAATGACATGTTTCTCACGGCATTTGTGCTTTGGGGACTTTTATATATTAAAAAAGATGGTTTGACAATATTATTATAGCTTATCCCTTTTTATTATATAACAACAATATTGATCTATAATGATCGAACTACAAAAATGAAAAATCGTATTTAATCTTTCAGAATTATATATATTGAACCCGTACATAATATGAACATGACGTATCTATATATGAATACATTTAGGTTATGAAATTAAAAATAGAGTTTTTTGCCTTTTTATAATTTACTATTTTAGTTTTTTTTTTCTGATTCATGTGTCAAATATCATCCTTTAAAGTTTTTCACTTTGTCATGTCACTGCAAGTGAATTATACGCCCTTTACATTTTTAGCTGATTATCAAAAAATGTTTAAATGGTTCAAATCTAAAATGGTAGAGATATTCAATAGGTACAAGTAGGGGTATTCACGGTTTGGATAAAAAAAAATTTAAAAGAAAAGAACTTTCTTTTAAAAAAAACACATTGAATTCTCCTAAGTCCTAATTCATTAATAACTGAAGTACGTGAATTTGAAACTTGTCCAAAACCAAAAATGTTTCTTCCTTCTTACAAAACACTTAAATTCTTATATAAGTAAAAACACTTCTTCTCCTTCGTAAACACTAATATTTTGTTTCTCTCTGTTGTTCTACAATATGGTTTACACTATCTAGATATAAATTAAAATTAGTTACATTACAATTAAAAAGAAAAGAACTTTCTTTAAAAAAAAAAACACATTGAATTCTCCTAAGTCCTAATTCATTAATAACTGAAGTATGTGAATTTGAAACTTGTCCAAAACCAAAAAGGTTTCTTCCTTCTTACAAGACCCTTAAATTCTTACTAATTCTTATATAAGTAAAAACACTTCTTCTCCTTCGTAAACACTAATATTTTGTTTATCGTTTACACTATCTAAATATAAATTAAAATTAGTTACATTATAATTTAAAAGAAAAGAACTTTCTTTTAAAAAAAACACATTGAATTCTCCTAAGTCCTAATTCATTAATAACTGAAATACGTGAATTTGAAACTTGTCCAAAACCAAAAAGGTTTCTTCCTTCTTACAAAACCTTTAAATTCTTATATAAGTAAAAACACTTCTTTTCCTTCGTAAACACTAATATTTTCTTTCTCTTTGCTGTTCTACAATATGGTTTACACTATCTAGATATAAATTAAAATTAGTTATATCACAATTTAAAAGAAAAGAACTTTCTTTTAAAAAAAAAACACATTGAATTCTCCTAAGTCCTAATTCATTAATAACTGAAGTACGTGAATTTGAAACTTGTCCAAAACCAAAAAGGTTTCTTTCTTCTTACAAAACCCTTAAATTCTTACTAATTCTTATATAAGTAAAAACACTTTTTCTCCTTCGTAAACACTAATATTTTGTTTCTCTCTGTTGTTCTACAATATGGTTTCCACAGTGGTGACTCTAAATGATTTTTGTGACATGAAAATCACGCCCAACATGAAGCCTAGAGACTATTTGCTTGCTGTCTCTGAAGTCTCCTTCTTAAAATCCATGTATGGTGAAGAAAATAATGCAATTGCGGAGCAAGACAAAGAATTCCGAATCATGAAAGAAGAAAAGATCACTTAGAATATTTGGTCCATCTTGTCATCGTTCCCACATGTTCTTGATCAAAAACCAAGTCTTGACTTTGTTACCCAAAGATGAAACGATCAATGGTAAAGGCACATCCAAGAGAAGTTACTGGACGATTCTTGTGTGGTAATTCGATGATGAAGAAAGCTGTGGAACATAATTCTGAAGAACACAGTAGAAAAAGACGATTTGAATGTTATCAGTGCTAAATTTGAAAGATCCACCGGTGTCACTGTTAGTGATAAAAAATTACTCGAATACAGAGCAAAGATGGATGATGATAGGCAAAACAGGGGGATCAATATCGATTATTGGAGTAATGTTAACAGAAAAAAATACAGAGCAAAGACGGATGATGATAGGCGAAACAGAGGGATCAATATGGATTACTGGAGTAATATTAACAAAAAAGAATACAGAGCAAAGAGGGATGATGATAGGGAAAGCAGAGGGATCAATATCGATTGCTGGAGTAATGTTAACAAAAAAAGATCACGAGAAGTAGATTTCAGCAATCAAGAACGTTTCCTGTACAAGGAAAAATCAAAGAAGAGGAACATTACTGCTAGAGCTGTAGTCGTCCGCCCTCCTGTTGTGATCATCAACAAGGAATTGAGTACGGGATTAAAGAATCAGATTTTGTTGAGTGGGGGTTCACTTTAATCAGTTAAATTGGTGATTGAAAAGATGCTATTCGATACAGATGTTAAACCAGCAAAGGTAAGGTTTTCAATCCCACAAAACAAGATGCATAATACGTTTCTGAAGCCTGATGAAGAACAACTTTTGAATATGCGCAATGAGGCTAATAAAATGTGTGAGATGAATGTGATGTTGATTTTATAAATATATATATATGTATATATATGTATATATATATGTATGTATGTATGTCACCCCAATTGTTTCTTCTTCCTTATACATCATTAATCCACCACCATTGTTGCCATTATAATTATATTTATATCTCCAGTACCACCCACAACTAAATTCACAATCGAAATCTTCCCACAATCACTGCCATCATAAAAAAAAAATATAACACCTGGTAAATTACCAAAATACCCCTAGGGAAGAGGTGTGCATAAAACGCATCTTTCAATGCTCGGATTAAAATTCGAGAGCGAATTCGTGATCAACACTGAAAATTGAGTGGGAAGAGGGTCTCGATCGATTTTTAGAGCGATCAAGTCGAAAGATAGTGTCACGACCCGAGGTCGAGGCCTAGATGTGACACGGCGAATGGGGACCCGAGAGTCCCCAAACAAGCCTCAAAGTATCAAATTTCCACATCATTGGTTCAAAATAAATTATTTAAGCACATATATCTAAATGACGGAAATCAAATCTCAAGAATCCATTCATTTATAATTAAACAAAATGAGAGAGTTTTACAAGTGCCCAACATTTGCCTCTAGTCATAAGATGGGACGGGAGCCAAGACATGTCCCGGGTTCACCCTCAACTAAGAAGATAAATAGGTAACAACATAGGTAGAAGGAAGGTGGCTTGTCCTTGGAATATAGGACTCACCACAATATCAACTCTCCGAGTTTGAGCTACCCTTCAAGTGGTGGATGATCATAACACACGGTCCCTACATGGTAAAATATAATCATGTAGGCATAGAGTATGCATTAGTACGTTTGAATGTACTAAGTATGCGGGTATGCAATGTACGTGACTTACCGAACCTGCATAATCATGTTAAGTGGCAAAGGCACATAATATACAAGGAATATATATAAACAATAGAAATTTAATATACAAGATGCCATGAAATGCGTGATGCGTGCAATGCGATAGTGCTCCTATATAACGGGGATGGACTATAACCGACAAACGAAATCCATGCGAGCTATTACATGAATTGGACCGATTTGGACCTCCCATCGGTAGGGAGAAGATTACTTGCCAAGGGTAATCTACATCACACCTTATGACCCGCTTTTCGGTGGATGGACACCTTTCTTACGACCCGCTTTTCGGAAGGGTTTACAGAATCAAGACAAATCATAGTCATATACAGATAGACGAATTACATTCGTCCCTATGTAGGCACATAGTTCAAGGAAATGGAGAGGGACCTTGGGGATATCCCTAACGCCCCTAATCCATCGGTGCTAAGTCTTACACATCCTACAAGAATACTTATATATATACATATGCTTCAAGAGAGAGCCAAGTGCAAGTTCATAATGTTCAAGGTATATTTAGGCTCAATGCTAATTTATAAGACCTTATTCAAAATGCCAATGCAAGGAATAGCTCATCTACACATATACCATAATGGTGCAAGCACCCATATTGCTCAAAGAGCCATAATCATAGACATACCGGTGATCACCTTCTTGTCATATCCCATGTCTTACCAAAATTCACATTATAGTTTCCTTTTCGGACAAAATTGGGCTTAACCCACATTTCCGAGATTTCCATGTATAAATATCATGAATGTGATGCAATGCATGGTGTAGGAATGGCATGGGTAATGTAGAGTGTACCAAAATTCACAATATTATATAGAGACCAAAATTCATGGTAAAATACATATAAAATGTAGTATAGATCACCCATGCATGGTAAAAGCTTAAAAGGGACATGCAAGTTCATAATTCCATAAATCAAAATAGTTCATTTCCATAAAACCACCCTAAATCATGATAGGGAGCCTTAACTAACACATGCATGGTTCAACATACGAAGAACAAGTACTAAAAATTCACATTTTAAGTACACAAGTTTACAAATTAGTTTTAATAAGAATTTGGGTCTTCTTGGTTGAAAGGAACCAAGAATCAAACCCCACATACCCGGTAGAAGACAAACTTGAGGTGAAATTGACTCACAACCTTGGCCCCTAGCTTGAACAACCTTAGAGAGAGGAAGGAGAGTTCTTGAGGAGTGGATTTTTGAGAGAGAGTGAGGTGTGAAAGTGGCTGAAAAATGGTGAAGTGTAAAATATATAGGAAGCTCAGGAAAGGGTGGAAAAGACCATATTTACACCGGAATAAACCAAAATTACAAAATTGCCATTAATGAAACGGATCGGAAAAATGGTCCGTCTAGGTCACACGGTCCAGTAAACGGACCGTCTGACTCCACACGGACCGTCTACTGGTCCGTGGCACTAGACTTAGATTTTTCGGAGGTAATATTTTTTTGACTAAGTCAATCCACACTGTCCAGTAAACGGACCATCTCGTGTCACACGGCCCGTGTGATGGACCATCTCACCAGACTTAGAATTTTTCAGAAAAATTTTCTTTCGGACCAAATGTCACCAAACGGTCCGTTTAACGCACCGTTTAAGGTCACACGGACCGTACAAGGGTTCGTATGAATGTACCAAGGAAGTACACACACTTAGAACAAAGTTTTGGCAAGAAATTCGTGTGTCAAAGTAGCCTCACGGACCGTTTGATGCCACACGGTCCGTGTGGCTGGCCGTGTGGATTTCCTGCACAAACAGTCTGAACGAAAACGAGCATAACTCCTTGGTCCGAGCTCGGAATTAGGTGAAACCAGGTGCGTTGGAAAGCTAATGCAAAGAGCTTTAATTTGGTATGTCATGGGCTACCCAGTTCACTTTGAGCTAAGAGATATGCTCACTCAAAGTTGACCCTCTTATTGGTACTTGAGAAGAGTTTAGCCAAGGGAATTCCTTTGAGGTCGTTAAACAAATTTCCGGGTCCGTACACCATCTCCCCCTTGGGAACATTCGTCCTCGAATGTGCAGGAACAAGGCTTAGAAAGATAGAGTCAAGACAAGATTCATCCGAGACAGGACACAATGCACAATTCAATGCAAATTACAAGGTTGTACATAAAAGCTTTTTATCATAAATCAAATTATAGCTCAAAACCAATTTATGTCAAAATTGTATTCAATACATTTGCCAAGAAAAGAAAATCCTTTAATGTACACATATGCATGTCATGCCATGAGACTCAAGAGGGCAAGAAAATGACACAGTTGATAGGGAAAGATTCCTAGTACCTTAGGCTTGAGTAGATTGGAAAAGATGGGGGTATCGTTTCATCATGTCCAGCTCCGCCTCCCAAGTAGCACTCTCCACTAGCTGATTTCTCCACAATACCTTTACCGAAACCACATCCTTGTTGCGAAGTCGCTTAACTTTCCTATCCAAAATTGCCACCGGCACCTCCTCATAAGTCAAATTTTCCTCAACCTCAATCCCTTCCAAAGGCACAATGGAGCTAGGATCGCCAACAAACTTTCTCAACATAGATACATGAAAGACTGGATGTATGGAACCCGAACCCGGAGGTAACTCTAACTTATAAGCCACATCTCCAATCCGCTCCACCACTTCATAAGGGCCAACATACCGGGGGCTCAACTTTCCCTTTTTGCCAAAACGCATAACGCCCTTCATAGGAGAGACTTTTACAGAAACCCAATCCCCTACATGAAATTCGAGGTCACTCCTCCTACTATCCGCATAGGACTTTTGGCGACTTGGGCCGCTTTCAATCTATCCCTAATCACCTTTACCTTTTTCATAGCGTCTATCACCAAATTCGGGCCAACCAAGGCCATTTCCCCCACTTCAAACCACCCCACTGGGGATCTACACCTTCTCCCATACAAAGCTTCAAACGGAGCCATGCCAATACTATCATGGAAGCTATTATTATAGGCAAACTCGATGAGTGGAAGATGATCATCCCAATTTCCCTTAAACTCAAACACACATGCTCTCAACATGTCCTCCAAGGTTTGAATAGTCCGCTCCGCTTGGCCATCGGTTTGAGGATGGAAAGCGGAACTTAACTTAATTTTGGTCCCAAGGCCTTTCATAAAAGATCTCCAAAAGTGGGAAGTGAATTGAGTACCACGGTCCGATATGATGGACCTAGGTACACCATGCAACCTCACCATCTCTTGGATATACAATCTCGCATAATCCTCGGCACTAAAAGTAGCTTTGACCGGTAAAAAGTGGGTTGATTTTGTCATCCGATCCACAACAACCCAAATGGAGTCGAATTGCCTTTGGGTCTGAGGCAATCCAACCACAAAGTCCATATTCACATCCTCCCACTTCCAGGTGGGAATTTCGATGTCTTGGGCCAAACCACCGGGCCTCTGGTGCTCAACTTTTACCTGCTGACAACTCGGATATTCCGACACAAACTTGGCAACATCCCTCTTCATACCATGCCACCAATAAATCTCTCTCAGGTCCCGGTACATCTTGGTAGACCCTGGGTGAATAGAGTAACGAGAGTTGTGAGCCTCACTCATAATCACCTTCCTAAGGTCATCCACGTCGGGAACACAAAGCCGGTTTTGGTACCGGAGTACCCCATCTCCCCCTTGGGAGAAAGCCTCGATCTCTTTTGCAGCAACCAACTTCTTCAACTCACACAACGATGGATCTAGATCTTGTTTAGCTTTCACTTCATACACCACAGAAGATTCTAACCCGTTCTGAACCCGAATACCACCTGTGCTAGAATCAGTCAACCTGACACCCAACCTAGCCAACCGGTGAATATCCCTTGCCAACTCTTTTCTCTCATTTTCAACATGTGCCACACTCCCCATAGACAACTTGCTAAGGGCATCGGCTACAACATTGGCCTTTCCCGGATGATACAACACACTCATGTCGTAATCTTTCAGAAATTCTAACCACCTCCTTTGCCTGAGATTAAGATCCCTCTGAGTGAACACATACTGCACACTTTTGTGATCGGTAAATACATCAACATGGACCCCGTACAAATAGTGCCTCCAAATTTTCAAAGCAAACACCACCGCTGCTAATTCAAGGTCGTGAGTGGGATAGTTTCGTTCGTGCACCTTCAACTGTCTTGATGCATACGCTATCACCTTACCATTCTGCATAAGCACACAACCCAAGCCGACCCTCGAGGCATCACAATACACCACGAACCCTTCTGAACCACTTGGCAAGGTCAAAACAGGAGCTGATGTAAGCCGATCCTTCAAAATTTGGAAACTTCTCTCACATTCATCCGACCTTACAAACTTAGCCTGCTTCTGAGTCAACTTGGTCAAAGGAGATGCAATAGAGGAGAAACCTTCTACAAACCTTCTATAGTACCCGGCCAACCCAAGAAAACTGCGGATATCCGAAGGAGTTAACGATCTAGGCCAATTTTTCACAGCCTCCGTCTTCCTTGGATCTACCTTGATACATCCCCGGATACCACATGCCCGAGGAAAGCCACTTCGCCCAACCAAAACTCGCACTTGCTAAATTTGGCATACAATTTCTTTTCCCTCAGAGTTTGGAGGGCCATCCTCAAATAATTCCCGTGCTCTTGTTCACTTCGTGAGTAAACGAGGATATCATCAATAAATACCACCACAAAGCTGTCCAAGAACGGATTAAACACCCTATTCATTAAATCCATAAATGCGGCCGGAGCATTAGTTAGACCAAATGACATCACCACAAATTCAAAGTGCCCGAACCTTGTTCGAAAAGCTGTTTTGGGGATATCACACTCTCTGACCTTCAACTGATGGTATCCGAAACGGAGATCAATTTTTTTGAGAAGTGAGTGGCACCTTGTAGCTGATCAAACAAATCATCAATCCTCGGCAACGGGTACTTGTTCTTGACTTTTACTTTGTTCAGCTGGCTGTAGTCAATACACATACGGAGAGACCCGTCCTTCTTCTTTACAAACAACACAGGAGCACCCCACGGCGATGTACTAGGCCGAATGAAGCCCTTCTCTAATAAGTCCTTCAACTGCTCCTTAACTCTTTCAATTCCGTCGGGGCCATCCGATATGGAGGGATAGAAATAGGCTGAGTATCCGGAAGTAGATCTATGCCGAAATCTATCTCTCTATCCGGAGGAATGCCCGGTAAGTCCTTGGGCCTTTGGTGCGCTACCTTCACTTGTTGACACTGGGGCACTTAGGTACGAGCTCGGCTATGCCCTTCTTCTTAGTCCCAAGTTAAGATCCCTTTGAGTGAACACATATTGCGACTCTTGTGGTAGGTGAAAACATTGACACATACCCCCTACAAATAGTACCTCCCAATCATCAAGGCGAACACCACAGCCGCTAACTCAAGATTAGGAGTCGGGTAATTACGCTCTTGCACCTCCAATTGCCTTGAAGCCCAAGCTACCACCCTAACATGTTTCATAAGAACATAACCCCAAACCAAACCGAGGAGCACCACAATACACCACCAACCTATTTAAGCCATCCGGTAATGCCAAAACCGAATCTGATGTACGCCGACCTCTCAAGGCATGAGAACTCACCTCACATTAATCCGGCCATACAACTTGGCCTCCTTCTAGCCAACTTGATCAATGGAGATGTAATAGATGAGAAGCCTCCAACAAACTTCCATCGTAACCAGCCAACCAAAGAAAACTTCGAATATCCAAAGGAGCAAGCATGTCAAACAATGCATATCCTTCACTAACTCCCTTTTGGACCTATCCATAAGATCGCTACAACGCCTTCCTCTCCTCGATTTGCATTATGAGCTCAAGGTAACTCTACCTATTCGATAGGGAGGGATGGAGAC
Organism: Solanum rostratum; assembly: GCA_029948455.1. Classification (NCBI taxonomy): domain Eukaryota; kingdom Viridiplantae; phylum Streptophyta; class Magnoliopsida; order Solanales; family Solanaceae; genus Solanum; species Solanum rostratum. The sequence goes on along the minus strand of CM057047.1, from coordinate 55,923,460 downwards.
AAAGGATTTTAAGACACGCACCATGGCACGATTAGAATCAAGATAAGTGAAACATTTCCTAAAACGCCTTGTAGACTCTTAAACATAGATGTGGCGCGCTTCACACCCATGAATAAGACTTTACTTGACGCGGCATGTTGGACTCCGAGGACCATTTATAAACCTAGTGCTCTGATACCATCTTTTGTCATGACCCGAGGTCGGGGCCTAGATGTGACACGGTGAATGGGGACCCGAGAGTCCCTAAACAAGCCTCAAAGTATCAAATTTCCACATCATTGGTTCAAAATAAATTATTTAAGCACATATATCTAAATGACGGAAATCAAATCTCAAGAATCCATTCATTTATAATTAAACAAAATGAGAAAGTTTTACAAGTGCCCAACATTTGCCTCTAGTCATAAGATGGGACGGGGGCCAAGACATGTCCCGAGCTCACCCTCAACTAAGAAGATAAATAGGTAACAACATAGGTAGAAGGAAGGTGGCTTGTCCTTGGAATATAGGACTCACCACAATATCAACTCTCCGAGTTCGAGCTACCCTTCAAGTGGTGGATGATCATAACACACGGTTCCTACATGGTAAAATCATGTAGGTATAGAGTATGCGTTAGTACGTTTGAATGTACTAAGTATGCGGGTATGCAATGTACATGACTTACCGAACCTGCATAATCATGTTAAGTGGCAAAGGCACATAATATACAAGGAATATATATAAACAATAGAAATTTAATATACAAGATGCCATGAAATGCGTGATGCGTGCAATGCGATAGTGCTCCTATATAACGGGGATGGACTATAACCGACAAACCAAATCCATGCGAGCTATTACATGAATTGGACCGATTTGGACCTCCCATTGATAGGGAGAAGATTACTTGCCAAGGGTAATCTACATCACACCTTACGACCCGCTTTTCGGTGGATGGACACCTTTCTTACGACCCGCTTTTCGGAAGGGTTTACAGAATCAAGACAAATCATAGTCATATACAGATAGACGAATTACATTCGTCCCTATGTAGGCACATAGTTCAAGGAAATGGAGAGGGACCTTGGGGATATCCCTAACGCTCCCAATCCATCGGTGCTAAGTCTTACACATCCCACAAGAATACTTATATATATACATATGCTTCAAGAGAGAGCCAAGTGCAAGTTCATAATGTTCAAGGTATATTTAGGCTCAATGCTAATTTATAAGACCATATTCAAAATGCCAATGCAAGGAATAGCTCATCTACACATATACCATAATGGTGCAAGCACCCATATTGCTCAAAGAGCCATAATCATAGACATACCGGTGATCACCTTCTTGTCATATCCCATGTCTTACCAAAATTCACATTATAGTTTCCTTTTCGGACAAAATTGGGCTTAACCCACATTTCCGAGATTTCCATGTATAAATATCATGAATGTGATGCAATGCATGGTGTAGGAATGGCATGGATAATGTAGGGTGTATCAAAATTCACAATATTATAAAGAGACCAAAATTCATGGTAAAATACATATAAAATGTAGTATAGATCACCCATGCATGGTAAAAGCTTAAAAGGGACATGCAAGTTCATAATTCCATAAATCCAAATAGCTCATTTCCATAAAACCACCCTAAATCATGATAGGGAGCCTTAACTAACACATGCATGGTTCAACATACTAAGAACAAGTACTAAAAATTCACATTTTAAGTACACAAGTTTACAAATTAGTTTTAATAAGAATTTGGGTCTTCTTGGTTGAAAGGAACCAAGAATCAAACCCCACATACCCGGTAGAAGACAAACTTGAGGTGAAATTGACTCACAACCTTGGCCCCTAGCTTGAACAACCTTAGAGAGGATGGAGAGTTCTTGAGGAGTAGATTTTTGAGAGAGACTGAGGTGTGAAAGTGGCTGAAAAATGGTGAAGTGTAAAATATATAGGAAGCTCAGGAAAGGGTGGAAAAGACCATATTTGCACCGGAGTAAACCGAAATTACAAAATTGCCATTAATAAAACGGACCGGAAAAATGGTCCCTCTGGGTCACACGGTCCAGTAAACGGACCGTCTGACTCCACACGGACCGTCTACTGGTCCGTGGCACTAGACTTAGATTTTTCGGAGGCAATATTTTTTTGACTAAGTCAATCCACACTGTCCAGTAAACGGACCATCTCGTGTCACACGACCCGTGTGAGGGACCATCTCACCAGACTTAGAATTTTTCAGAAAAATTTTCTTTTGGACCAAGTGTCACCAAACGGTCCGTTAAACAGACCGTTTAAGGTCACACGGACCGTGCAAGGGTCCGTATGAATGTACCAAGGAAGTACACACACTTAGAACAAAGTTTTGGCAAGAAATTCGTGGGTCAAAGTAGTCTCACGGACCGTTTGATGCCACACGGTCCGTGTGGCTGGCCGTGTGGATTTCCTGCACAAACAGTCTGAACAAAAACAAGCATCACGCCTTGGTCCGAGCTCGAAATTAGGTGAAACTAGGTGCGTTGGAAAGCTAATTCAAAGAGCTTTAATTTGATATGTCATGGGCTACCCAGTTCACTTTGAGCTAAGAGATATGATCACTCAAAGTTAACCCTCTTATTGGTACTTGAGAAGAGTTTAGCCAAGGGAATTACTTTGAGGTCGTTAAACAAATTTCCGGGTCCTTACAGATAGGTTTTCGTTCCAAAATGAAAAACAGTGTGCCTGCGTGACAGAACCGCATCGCGGACATGTCACGGAGCCACACTTATGTTTTTCTGTGATTTTTCGACGGAGTTAAATTTTCGAAAATACACTGTCCGCGACAGGTCCGCGTCGTGGACTGTGTTATTTCAAGATGGGGAAAGAATTCTTTTAAATTACGGAGGGCATTTAAGTCTATTTCTATTTATCCTAAACGTTCCCCTACGATCAATAAAGGTCGGTTTCTAAGAAAAGACTTTCAAAAACCCCATTCTAAAGCGTTCTTCCAAAAAGTCACTAAAGTTAGGGCATGAAGGAAGTTGAGGTTGAGGAGATCAAGAGAAGGTTGTGCAAATTCATGTTAGCAAAACTTTCCAGGTATGTAAGGCTAATCTAAAGCATGGGAATGTTCTCCCATGTGCCCTTCTGAGTATAGAGTATTGTGTCTTGACATGATGAGGTTAAGATGAAGAGTTTGGTGTATGTAAAAGTTACAATATTTTATGTATAAATAATTTTCTTACAGGATTTGATGATCATCACTATTTTATTTTATTTCATAATTCATTTTCATGAGAGCATTTTAAAACCCTATAATTATTGTCTTTTTGAAAAAGCATGCATAATGAAATTAGGGGATATGTCTAGAGCCTTGACGATGATGATGTTACGATGATGTTATGATGATGTTGATGAGAATGATGTTTTATGATGTCTTAGTATTGAGATTTAATTGCTAATTGAGTATCTTGAGTCCTGATGTTGATGTTGATGTTATGAGGTGAGGTACTATGTCCCTACGGGACAGATGTTGATGTTCAGGTTTTATACTATGTCCCTACGGGATAGATGTTGATGTTGAGGTTTTATACTATGTTCCTCTGGGACCGATATTGATGTTGAGGTAATATATCATGTCCCTATGTGACTGATGATGAGGTTTTATGTCCCTATGGGACTGATGAGGTTGATGTTTTATGAGCATGTCGAGTTCTGGGAAGAGTATTGAGCACCGAAATAGGTAAAGAGTGAGTCCCACTCGAACCCATTAACTATGTGGCCCGCGTAGGAAGAGAGGATTGAATCGCAATGCGGATGGCACTTGTCTTGTACCAAATGAGGACTGAGGTTTTTCTTGTGGATCCATTGAGGTTATGTCCTTTACCCCGGGCAGGGTATTGGATGGATGTGGCAACGGCATCGCTTCGTTGTATCATCACCGGCTCATAGATGATGGTTGTCCATTAGAGAAACTCCCAGTTAGGTACTTTTTATAGGACTCTGGTGTTGATGTTGATGTGATGCTTTGAGTTGATGTTGATGTTTCATGAGTTAAGTCGATGTTGATGTTCCCTGAGTAGAGTTGATGTTGAGGCTCCTTGAGTAAGTTGTGTCGAGTTCCTTGAGATGAGTTTGATGTGATGATGATGTTGTGATGAGAGATTGATGGGTCATTTGTCTATTCTAATCTCTTACTTTAGATAGACTCTTGACATTCTGATGGAGTATGATGTTTGAGTTGATGTTTTCCTATGCCGTTGTAACGCCCGATGAAATTACCAAAATACCCCTGGAGTGAGGGTATGTGCGTAACGCATCTTCCAATGCTCGTATGGCGAATCCGAGACCGGATTTGTGATCAGCATGGAAAATGGAGTGGGAAAATGGTCTCGGTCGAATTTTAAAGCGACCCGATCGAAAGATAAATTTTCGGATCAAGTCACAAAACAGTGGCTGTCCGCGACGGAGGCGCGTCGCGGACCTGACGCGGAGTGGCACTTGTGTGTTTTCCAAAATTTTCGACGGGATGGAGAGAACTCGTACAAAAGCACTTTTTCCAAAATTACACAGTACGCAATAGGTCCGCGTCGCGGACCGTGTGTTTTCCAAACTGCAAATTCCTAATTTAATTCTAGGGGCATTCTAGTCAATCCCTAGTCCCTCTTAAACGGTGGTACACGACTAATTAAGTCGTTTTCAACCAGAAAGGGGTCTAAAACCCCATTCTAAGTCCTATCCCTTAGAAACTAACAAGGCTAGGGCTTGAGGAGAAGAGAGAAGAGCTTGTGGGAAGAATTCGAGCGGAGACCCCGAAAGTACTAGATTGCTAACGGCATCACAGGTATGTAAGGCTAAACTAAAACATGAGGTTTTCCTCTCATGTGCCCCATAGAGGTCACAGATGAGTTGATGATTGAAGAGTCTACATGCATGAGTTCTTTGATGGCTTTTCTTGAAAATTATATTTGAAATTATATGTTTTCTATGTTGATGATCATCATACTATTTGTTTTCTTAAATTGAATATTTTCATGAGAATTTGCATAACCCTATATGACTATTTTGAAGAGCATGTATAATGAACTTGAGGATTGAGTCTAGAGCCTTGAATTGTGATTGTGATTGTGATGAGAGAATGATGAGTCTAGAGCCTTGAGTTAAGATTGTGATAGTTGATTGTGATCGTGATTGTGATGAGAGAATGATGAGTCTAGAGCCTTGAGTTAAGATTGTGATTGTTGATTGTGACTGTGATTGTGACGGGAGAATGATGATAAGTTGATAGAGTTTGATTGTCTAATGAGTCTCTATAAATGAACTCTACCGATGTGTTTATTCACTTGATTCCTAATGATTGTTCTAGTCTTGAGTCATTGATGAGAATGAATGATGAGAGGGCCAAAGCCCTTATGAGATCGATTGATGAGAGGGCCAAAGCCCTTATGAGCTTGATTGATGATAGGATTAAAGTCCCTATGAAATCGGTCGTTGACGGGGTTAAAGTCCCTACGAGATTGGTTCGATTGGATTGGATTGGATTGATGGTTTTATGAGCATTGAGTCGGGAGTAGTATCGAGCACCGAAATGAGTAAGAGCGAGTCCCACTTGAACTCATTAACTACGTCGCCATACGTAGATGGGGCTTGGAACCATCACATATATTGTGGTTCCCTCTTGATTAGAAGTCCCTGAAACAATAGAGGACTTATTGACGACTGACTCTATATTGGGTGAGCTGATATGGTTTCGATTCGTTCCCTACCTGGCAAGTTTGGAACGGCTGTGGCAACATCAGCGTGATTGTTGTACAATCACTGGCTCATAAGTGATTGTTGTCGGTTAAGAGAAACTCCCATAAACTTCTTACCCTATTCTGAGTTGGAAAGAGATGAGAGGAGGTGAGCTCCACTGAGATGAGATGCGATGAAATGAAATGTGATGAGATAAGAGGAGGTGAGCTCCTTGAGATGAGTCTGAGATGATTGATGAGGTTTGAGTTGATGATAGGTCACTTGTCTACTCTTTATTCTTGCATAGACAGACATTTGACTACTGATGTGATTTGATATGTATTTTGAATTGTTATTGTTTCCATATTATTCTACCGGTTTCTGTTTCATTCAGCTATTTTACATACCAGTACATTCCAAGTACTGACGTCCACTCTGGACTGCATCGTTTTATGATGTAGAGGCAGGTACTAGAGATCATCAACAGGCGCTCCGTTGAAGGTCTGAGATTCGAAGCTGATTTGGTGAGCCTCCCCTACTCCGGAGGATCCACTACTTTTATTTCATCATGCTTTAGAGTTAGATTGGACTATTGATTTTGTTTTGATTTGGGTAGCCATGGATTTGTCATTGGCACCACATGATTAATGATAGAGGCTTCATGGACGAGGGTCGAGTATTGATGTTGAGATTGTGAGCTAGTTCTTTCTACTAGCCCTCATTATTTTATATACTCTTTTGAGACTTTAGATGAGATGTGTCCATTACCTAATTATATTTTCCGCTGTTCAGTAAAGATTATTTGATTGAATGATGTGATGAGGCTAAGTGGTTCGCTTGGAGACTAGCAATAGTCTCTGAGTGCCGGCCACGCCAAGGGTACCCTCCCGGGGCGTGACAAACTTGGTATCAGATCCAGGTTCAAGTGTCCTAGGGAGTCTATGAGGCCGTGTCTAGTAGAGTCTTGTTTATGGGTGTGTTGTCGACCACACTTCATAAGCAGGAGGCTATGGGACATTAGGAATGGTTACACTTCTTTCTTACTCTAAATCGTGCGATGGAGTTAAATTCTATGAAAACTATCCTCTAATTCGTGCGTTACACGTGCAGAATCGATAACATGCCTCCCAGAAGAGCTGTCAGAGGAAGGGGACGTCCTGCCAGGCAAGCTGTTAACCCACCTGAACCCCAAGTACCCGAGGGGCCCGTGGATCCAGCGGTTCCTGTCGAACAACCCCCTCAGGACGAGGTCTCCAATGCTGAGTTACGCCAAGCTATTCGGGCTCTAGCCCAGGCTGTTGCGGCACCTCCTGTGAGACAGGGAGCGGGCAGACTGGACACTCATGACACCTCCAGAGTCCGGGAATTTCTGAGGATGAACCCACCTGATTTCACGGGGTCGGGAGCTACTGAAGACCCCGAGAGCTATATTGAGGAGCTTGAGAAGGTGTTCCAAGTGATGCATGTGGTGGAGGTGGATAGAGTTGAATTGGCCGCCTACCAACTTAAAGGGGTGGCCAGGCTGTGGTTCGACCAATGGAAGAATGGCCGAGTGGATGGTGATTCATGTGTGACCTGGGCACTGTTTGAGGAGGCCTTCTTGGGACGCTTCTTCCCAAGGGAGAAGAGAGAGGCTAAGGTGAGGGAGTTTCTGAATCTAAAACAGGGCTCCATGACCGTGCAGGAGTATGGCCTGAAGTTCACACAGCTATCTCGCTATGCTCCAGATATGATTGCCGACATAAGGGGGAGAATGGGAATGTATGTCGATGGGTTGAATAGAGGGCCCAAAAGGGATGGCAGAGGGGCAATGCTGGTGAGTGATATGGACATTGGGCGATTGATGACGTTTGTACAACAAGCTGATGAGGAGAGGCAGCATGACAAGGAGGAATTCAGGCGCAAGAAAGCCAAAACGTCTAGCTATGAGACGGGAAGGAGAGGCAATGGTCATCGATTTCCAACACCATCATCTGCTAGTGCGCCCACGCCCAGGATCAGGGATGGTCAAAGGTCCCAGAATACTAGAGCCCATGGGTCCCAGTCACAAGCTAGTGTGGCTCAAGGATCGCGGGGTCAACCGCCGTGTAAAACGTGTGGCAAGTTGCACCTAGGAAGATGTCGTGAGGGAAATGATGGGTGCTACAAATGTGGCCAAGTGGGTCACTATCAGAGAGACTGTCCTCGATGGGCTAGCCGAGCTCAATCCACTGCATCGGCCCCACCAGTAGGAGGGAACCAGAGGTCCACTATGTCAGGAGCAGGCGGAGCGACAAACCTCTTGTACGCCATGGGTAGTTGCCAAGATCAGGAGAACTCCCCAGATGCTGTGACGGGTATGATTCGTGTCTTTACTTTTGATTGTTATGTCTTGATGGACCCTGGTGCCACACTGTCATTTGTATCTCCTTATGTGGCCAGTAAATTTGATATGACCCCTGAGAGTCTCCTTGAACCTTTTGATGTTTCTACTCCAGTGGGTGAGTTTATTCGAGCTGAGAGAGTTTATAGGACTTGCGTAGTGTCCATCTATCATAGGGACACTCTTGTTGATTTGATTGAGCTGGAGATGATTGATTTTGACTTGATCCTTGGCATGGATTGGCTCCACGCCTGTTACGCCTCTGTTGATTGTAGATCCCGAATTGTTAAGTTCCAATTTCCAAATGAACCAGTTCTAGAGTGGAAGGGTGACTCAGTGACACCGAGGGGGAGGTTTATCTCATATCTTAAAGCCCGGAAGTTAATTTCCAAAGGTTGTATCTATCACCTAGTACGAGTGAAATCAGACGAGGTTGAGTCCCCAACTCTTGAGTCAGTTCCGATTGTTAGTGAGTATCCGGAAGTGTTTCCTGATGATCTGCTCGGAGTTCCTCCTGATAGGGAGATTGACTTCGGGATTGACATTCTTCCTGATACCCAACCCATTTCGATTCCACCTTACAGGATGGCCCCCGCTGAGTTGAAAGAATTGAAAGAGCAACTAAAAGATTTGCTAGAGAAGGGCTTCATTAGGCCAAGTGTTTCACCATGGGGTGCTCCTGTCCTATTCGTGCGAAAGAAAGATGGGTCTCTCAGAATGTGTGTTGATTATAGGCAACTGAACAAGGTCATGGTAAAGAACAAATATCCTCTCCCAAGGATAGATGATTTGTTTGACCAACGTCAGGGCGCCTCTTGTTTCTCTAAGATAGACCTCAGATCTGGCTACCATCAGCTGAAGGTGAGAGAGTGCGACATTCCAAAGACAGCCTTTAGGACTAGATATGGCCATTTTGAATTCCTGGTCATGTCCTTTGGGTTGACGAATGCACCTGCCGCCTTTATGGACTTGATGAACAGGGCGTTCAAATCGTATCTTGACTTATTCGTGATTGTATTCATCGATGATATTCTGATATATTCAAGGAGTGAGGAGGAGCATGCCAATCACCTCCTCCAAACTCTTAGGGACCATGAGTTGTATGCAAAATTTTCAAAGTGTGAGTTCTGGCTTAAGTCAGCAGCCTTCCTGGGCCATGTTGTTTCTGGTGATGGTATTCAGGTGGACGCCCAGAAGATTGAAGCGGTTAAGAACTGGCCACGACCGACCACTCTGACCGACATTAGAAGTTTGTTGGGGTTGGCGGGCTACTACCGCAGGTTTATAGAAGGATTTTCTTCCTTATCCGCACCATTGACCAAGTTGACCCAGAAAAAGGTCAAGTTTCAGTGGTCTGAGGAATGTGAGAAGAGTTTCCAGGAATTGAAAACGAGATTGACTACTGCACCAGTCTTAACTTTACCCAAGGGAAATGAGGGCTTTGTGATTTATTGTGATGCCTCAAGGGTCGGACTGGGATGTGTACTAATGCAAAGGGGGAAGGTGATAGCCTATGCCTCCAGGCAACTCAAGGTCCATGAAAGGAATTACCCAACCCATGACCTCGAGTTGGCAGCGGTAGTGTTCGCACTTAAGATCTGGCGTCACTACTTGTATGGGGTACACGTGGATGTGTTCACAGACCACAAGAGCTTGCAGTATGTTTTCAGTCAGAAGGAACTTAACTGGCGACAGAGGAGATGGTTGGAATTGCTCAAGGATTACGACATGAACATTCACTATCATTCAGGTAAAGCTAACGTTGTTGCTGATGCTCTTAGCAGGTTATTAATGGGTAGCACAGCCCATGTGGAGGAAGGAAAGAAGGAGTTAGCCAAGGACGTGCACCGGTTGGCTCGATTAGGAGTCCGACTCGAGGAGAACAATGAAGGAGGAATTAATGTCCAGAACGGGTCTGCTTCCTCGTTAGTGGTGGAGGTGAAGGAAAAACAAGACCAAGACCCTGTCCTACTCCAATTGAAGGAGGATGTCCAAAATCAGAGGGTGATGGTCTTCTCCAAAGGGGGAGATGGAGTGTTGAGATATCAGAGTCGATTGTGTGTCCCAGATGTTGATGGCATACGGGACAGAATCATGGCAGAAGCTCATAACACGAGATATTCCATTCACCCTGGCTCCACTAAAATGTACCACGACTTAAGAAAAGTCTATTGGTGGAATGGGATGAAGAGGGATGTTGCAGAGTTTGTCTCGAAATGCCCAAATTGCCAACAAGTGAAGGTTGAGCATCAAAGGCCATGTGGGTTGGCTCAGAACTTTGAAATTCCGGAGTGGAGATGGGAGATGATCAACATGGACTTTATCACTGGCCTGCCAAAATCTCGAAAGCAACATGATTCGATATGGGTGATCGTGGATAGGATGACAAAGTCGGCTCACTTCTTGGCAGTAAAGACAACAAACACTGCGGAAGAGTATGCCAGATTGTACGTCCAGGAGATCGTGAGGTTGCATGGGGTTCCTTTGTCTATCATCTCGGACAGAGGGGCTCAATTTACCTCCCAGTTCTGGAGATCGTTTCAGAAAGGTTTGGGTACTAAGGTGAATCTGAGTACAGCTTTTCACCCGCAGACGGATGGTCAGGCAGCGCGTACGATTCAAACACTCGAGGACATGTTGAGAGCTTGTGTACTTGACTTCAAAGGAAATTGGGATGATCACCTACCCTTGATCGAATTCGCATATAACAATAGTTATCATGCGAGCATTCAGATGGCTCCTTATGAGGCCCTGTACGGGAGAAGATGTAGATCGCCGATTGGGTGGTTTGATGTTGGAGAAGCAGGGCTGATTGGACCTGACCTTGTTCACCAGTCGATGGAAAAAGTCAAGATCATTAGAGAGAGGCTAAAGACTGCCCAGAGTCGCCAAAAATCCTACACCGACGTAAGGAGAAGGGACTTAGAGTTTGAGATAGGCGATTGGGTGTATTTGAAGGTATCACCTATGAAGGGTGTCCTAAGGTTTGGAAAGAAGGGAAAGTTAAGCCCACGATATGTTGGGCCATATCAGATCGTAAAAAGGATTGGGAAGGTTGCTTACGAGTTGGAGTTACCATCCGAGTTAGAGGGAGTTCATCCGGTATTCCATGTGTTGATGCTGAAGAAATGCTTGGGAGATCCCGCTGTGGTGATTCCTATCGATGGCCTTGGAGTGAAAGATAGCCTATCTTATGAAGAGGTCCTGGTTCAGATCCTTGATCGTCAGATTCGCAGGTTGAGGAACAAAGAGATAGCCTCAGTCAAAGTCCTGTGGAGGAATCAATTCATTGAAGAAGCCACATGGGAAGCTGAGGAGGAGATGAGGGCCAAATACCCACACCTATTCGTGCCAACGGATGATGGAAACATTGAAGGTAAAAATCCTTGCTCTTCACTAAACTGATTGTTTTATTCTGATGCGACTTACTATTGCCTAGTCGAGGATGGATTGATTGAACTGAGTTGAAGATGAGTCTCGAGTCTATTTGTGCTTTAGTCCCCGCCTCTACTCATCATTCGAGGACGAATGATCCCAAGGGGGAGATGATGTGATGCCCGGTAAAATTACCAAAATACCCCTGGAGTGAGGGTATGCGCGTAATGCATCTTCCGCGATGGAGGCGCGTCGCGGACCTGACGCGGAGTGGCACTTGTGTGTTTTCCAAAATTTTTGACGGGATGGAGAGAACTCGTACAAAAGCACTTTTTCCAAAATTACACAGTACGCGATAGGTCTGCGTCGCGGACCGTATGTTTTCCGAACTGCAAATTCCTAATTTAATTCTAGGGGCATTCTAGTCAATCCCTAGTCCCTCTTAAACGCTGGTACACGACTAATTAAGTCGTTTTCAACCAGAAAGGGGTCTAGAACCCCATTCTAAGTCCTATCCCTTAGAAACTAACAAGGCTAGGGCTTGAGGAGAAGAGAGAAGAGCTTGTGGGAAGAATTCGAGCGGAGACCCCGAAAGTACTCGATTGCTAACGGCATCACAGGTATGTAAGGCTAAACTAAAACATGAGGTTTTCCTCTCATGTGCCCCATAGAGGTCACAGATGAGTTGATGATTAAAGAGTCTACATGCATGAGTTCTTTGATGGCTTTTCTTGAAAATTATATTTGAAATTATATGTTTTCTATGTTGATGATCATCATACTATTTGTTTTCTTAAATTGAATATTTTCATGAGAATTTGCATAACCCTATATGACTATTTTGAAGAGCATGTATAATGAACTTGAGGATTGAGTCTAGAGCCTTGAATTGTGATTGTGATTGTGATGAGAGAATGATGAGTCTAGAGCCTTGAGTTAAGATTGTGATAGTTGATTGTGATCGTGATTGTGATGCGAGAATGATGAGTCTAGAGCCTTGAGTTAAGATTGTGATTGTTGATTGTGACTGTGATTGTGACGGGAGAATGATGATAAGTTGATAGAGTTTGATTGTCTAATGAGTCTCTATAAATGAACTCTACCGATGTGTTTATTCACTTGATTCCTAATGATTGTTCTAGTCTTGAGTCATTGATGAGAATGAATGATGAGAGGGCCAAAGCCCTTATGAGATCGATTGATGAGAGGGCCAAAGCCCTTATGAGCTTGATTGATGATAGGATTAAAGTCCCTATGGAACCGGTCGTTGACGGGGTTAAAGTCCCTACGAGATTGGTTCGATTGGATTGGATTGGATTGATGGTTTTATGAGCATTAAGTCGGGAGTAGTATCGAGCACCGAAATGAGTAAGAGTGAGTCCCACTTGAACTCATTAACTACGTCGCCATACGTAGATGAGGCTTGGAACCATCACATATATTGTGGTTCCCTCTTGATTAGAAGTCCCTGAAACAATAGAGGACTTATTGACGACTGACTCCATATTGGGTGAGCTGATATGGTTTTGATTCGTTCCCAACCTGGCAAGTTTGGAACGGTTGTGGCAACATCAGCGTGATTGTTGTACAATCACTGGCTCATAAGTGATTGTTGTCGGTTAAGAGAAACTCCCATAAACTTCTTACCCTATTCTGAGTTGGAAAGAGATGAGAGAAGGTGAACTCCACTGAGATGAGATGCGATGAAATGAAATGTGATGAGATAAGAGGAGGTGAGCTCCTTGAGATGAGTCTGAGATGATTGATGAGGTTTGAGTTGATGATAGGTCACTTGTCTACTCTTTATTCTTGCATAGACAGACATTTGACTACTGATGTGATTTGATATGTATTTTGAATTGTTATTGTTTCCATATTATTCTACCGGTTTCTGTTTCATTCAGCTATTTTACATACCAGTACATTCCAAGTACTGACGTCCACTCTGGACTGCATCGTTTTATGATGTAGAGGCAGGTACTAGAGATCATCAACAGGCGCTCCGTTGAAGGTCTGAGATTCGAAGCTGATTTGGTGAGCCTCCCCTACTCCGGAGGATCCACTACTTTTATTTCATCATGCTTTAGAGTTAGATTGGACTATTGATTTTGTTTTGATTTGGGTTGCCATGGATTTGTCATTGGCACCACATGATTAATGATAGAGGCTTCATGGACGAGGGTCGAGTATTGATGTTGAGATTGTGAGCTAGTTCTTTCTACTAGCCCTCATTATTTTATATACTCTTTTGAGACTTTAGATGAGATGTGTCCATTACCTAATTATATTTTCCGCTGTTCAGTAAAGATTATTTGATTGAATGATGTGATGAGGCTAAGTGGTTCGCTTGGAGACTAGCAATAGTCTCTGAGTGCCGGCCACGCCAAGGGTACCCTCCCGGGGCGTGACAGCTGTATACTTACTTTGTTATTCAGCTATTTTACATACCAGTACATTCCACGTACTGACGCTATTTGGTGCTGCATTGTTTTATGATGCAGATACAGGAGTTAGAGGACTTCAGCAGGCGCACCGTTGAGGTCAGAGATTTCGAGTTCATACTTTGGTGAGCCTCCTTGCTATCCGGAGGAGACCCTTCTATTTTATGCTCCCTTTATTTCATTGAGTCCGGTAGCCATGGCATGTCATGGCACCATTCTTAGGCAGTTGAGTCATGTTAGAGGCTTCGTGGACATGATGTCGAGGTTGATGTTTGATGTTGTCCTTATGAACTGAGTAGTACTTTTACTTACTTAGTTGATGTTGAAACTGATATGGGCCAATTGGCCCTTATATGAAGTATTCTATTTATGATGTTTCCGCTATGTTGATGTTGAATGATGTGATGAGGCTAAGTGATTCGCTCAGGGACTAGCAATAGTCTCTGAGTGCTGGCCACGTCTAGGGTACCATCCCGGGGCATGACAAACTTGGTATCAAAGCACAGAGTTCAAGAGTCCTAGGGAGTCTATGAAGCCGTGTCTAGTAGAGTCTTGTTAATGCGTGTGTTGTGCACCACACTTCATAAACAGAATGCTACAGGGCATTTAGGAAATGGTTACCCTTCTTTGATGTTCTGAGTTCGTGCGATAGAACTTGGCTCTATGAAACCCCCCCTTCTAATTCGTGTGTTACGCGTTTGCAGATAATGCCTCCAAAACGCACTGCTGCCCAAAGAGATGCTCAGTCCCTAACACTAAGAATCCCTTACCAGAGGCTCCTAACCAGCGTGAGACGAGGAGACGGGGTCGACCTGCCAGAGCTGCTAAGGCTCCACCAACACCTCCTGCTCAGTCAGCCTCCACTTTGGAAGCAGACTTCAGGGGAGCTATTGCTATGCTCACCCAGTTGGTGGCCTCTCAGAGTAACAGTCGTGGTCCCTAGGCCCCTAGCTCCAGCTCCCAAGAGCCAGCAGCTGCAACCAGGCTCAAAGATTTCCTGAGGATGAACCCGCCAGTCTATACGGGGTCAAAGGTTGAGGAGGACCCACGAAACTTCATTGATGAGGTGCGTAAGATCTTGAGGTCTATGCATGCAAATGAGGTGGAGAGAGTCGAGCTGGTCTCTTATCAGCTTAAGGATGTTGCCAATGTCTGGTATAACCAGTGGGAGGATGGTAGAGGTGAAGATGCTGAGCCTGCTGAGTGGGAGCAGTTCGAGAGTGCCTTTCTCGATCACTTCTTTCCCCAAGGGCTGAGGGAGGCAAAGGTTGAGGAGTTCGTGAATCTGAAACAAGAGGGGTTAATAGTCAAAGAATACAACTTGAAGTTTATCCAGTTGTCCCGGTATGCTCTAGAGATGGTCCTGGATATGAGAGCAAGAATAAGGAAGTTTGTGTCTGGATTGGGCAGGCATGTGAAGAGGGAGTGTAAGGCAACATTGCTGATTCCGGACATGGATATTTCGAGACTTATGGTCTATGCCCAACAGACTGAGGAGGACAAGAAGACAGATAGAGAAGAGCTGCAGCAGAAAAAAGCCAAATCAGCAGGGCATGAGCCTAATCAGCAGAAACAGAATAAAGGTGATAGAACCTTCTTTCAAAAGAAGTCTTCTAGCTATGCACCTTCGATGGCAAGTGCACCTGTTCAGCAAAACAGGTATGACCAGAAATCCTATGGTGATCAGAACTTCAGAGCACAGGGACCTCAGTCCCAAGCCAGTGTCGCTCAAGGTCCGAGGGGATGGCCACCTTGTGGCAGATGTGGCAGGCTACATCTTGGCGCGTGCCGTGAGGGCACCAATAATTGCTTTACCAGTGGACAACCTAGCCATTTCCAGGGTGAGTGCCCTATGAGGAATCAGAAGTGGAGTGACAGAGGTAACAGAGCTCAGTCTTCTACAGCGCCCCCCGAGGGTAGTCATCAGAAGGCAACTACTGCAAATGCAGGAGGCGGGACAAACCATCTGTATGCGATGGGTAATCGACAGGATCAAGAGGTTGCTCCAGATGTTGTTACGGGTATGCTCCGAATCTTTTCTTATGATTGTTATGCATTGCTTGACCGGGGTGCCATCTTATCTTTTGTGATGCCCTATGTGGCCAACAAGTTTGAGATTCTTCCTGAGTGCTTGCTTGAGCCTTACACTATTTCGACTCCTACTGGTGAGTCAATCCTGGCTAAGAGGATCTATAGAGACTGTATAGTGTCCATCTGTCATTGGGATACTTTGGCCAATTTGGTAGAGTTGGAGATGGTTGACTTTGATGTGATTCTTGGTATGGATTGGCTCTATGCTTGCCATGCATCCATAGATTGTAGGACCCGAGTTGTTAAATTTCAATTTCTGAATGAACCGATCCTAGAGTGGAAGAGAGGTTATGTTGCACCCAAGGGTAAATTTATTTCTTACCTGAGGGCGAGGAGGTTAATCTCTAAGGGGTGTATCTATCACCTTGTACGAGTTAACTCTGATGATGTTGAGTCCCCTACTCTTAAGTCGGTCCCGATTGTGAATGAGTTCCCCGAGGTGTTCCTTGAGGATTTACCCGGAGTCCCTCCTGATAGGGAGATCGTCTTCGGTATTGATGTACTTCCTGAGACGCAGCCTATTTCGACTCCACCATATAGGATGGCCCCTGCTGAGTTGAAAGAGTTGAAGGAGCAGTTGAAGGATCTGTTAGAAAAGGGTTTTATTAGACCCAGTGTTTCTCCTTGGGGTGCTCCCGTTCTGTTTGTACGAAAGAAGGATGGGTCTCTGAGAATGTTCATAGATTATAGGCAACTGAACAAGGTCACGGTCAAGAATAAATATCCTATTCCCAGGATAGATGACTTATTTGACCAACTTCAGGGTGCCTCATGCTTTTCAAAGATAGACCTCAGATCTGGTTATCACCAATTGAAGGTGAAAGAATGTGATATTCCAAAGACAGCCTTCAGGACAAGATATGGCCACTTTAAGTTCTTGGTCATGTCCTTTGGGTTGACGAATGCACCGACAACTTTCATGGATTTGATGAATAGGGTATTCAGGCCCTACCTTGATATGTTCGTGATCGTGTTCATAGATGATATCTTGGTATATTCGAGGAATGAGGAAGAGCATGTGAAGCATCTTAGAGTTGTCCTTCAAACTCTTAAGGACCATGAGTTGTATGTGAAGTTCTCCAAATGTAATTTTTGGCTCAAATCAGTGGCCTTCCTAGGCCATGTAGTTTCAGGTGATGGGATTCGAGTAGATGGTCGGTAGATTGAAGCGGTTGCCAGCTGGCTAAGACCGACCTCTCCAACTGACATAAGGAGTTTCTTGGGGTTGACAGGCTAGTACCACAAATTTGTTGAGGGATTTTCTTCCCTATCCGCACCATTGAGCAAACTGACTCAGAAAAAGGTCAAGTTTCAGTGGTCTGAGGAATGTGAGAAGAGTTTCCAAGAGTTAAAGACTAGGTTGACTACTGCACATGTATTGACCTTACTTGACGGGACGGAAGGTTTTGTAATATACTGTGTGATGCGTCAAGAGTTGGGTTGGGATGTGTGTTAATGCAAAGAGGTAAAGTGGTGGCTTATGCTTCCAGGCAGCTTAAAGTTAATGAGAAGAACTATCCAACCCATGATCTTGAGTTAGCGGCAGTGGTGTTCGCACTTAAAATCTGGCGCCACTACTTGTATGGAGTGCATGTGGACGTGTTCACGGATCACAAGAGCTTACAGTATGTCTTCAGTCAGAGAGAGCTCAACCTGCGACAGATGAGATGGTTGGAGTTGCTCAAAGACTACGACATGAGCATCATGTACCACCCAGGTAAAGCTAATGTTGTTGCTGATGCTCTCAGCAGGTTGTCTATGGGTAGCACAACCCATGTTGAGGAAGAAAAGAAAGAGTTAGTGAAAGAAGTGCATAGGTTGGCTCGACTGGGAGTCCAACTTGAGGAGAACAACGAGGGAGGAATTAATATTCAGAATGGGTCTGCATCGTCCCTAGTGACCGAGGTAAAAGAGAAACAGGATCGAGATCCTATTATACTCCAATTGAAGGAGGATGTTCAGAAGCAAAAAACGATGGTCTTCTCCAAAGGGGGAGATGGGGTATTGAGGTACCAGAGTAGGCTATGTGTCCCTGATGTTGATGGTGTCCGAGAGAGGATTCTGGCTGAGGCCCATAACACTAGATACTCCATTCATTCGGGCTCCACCAAGATGTATCACGACTTGAGAGAGGTCTATTGGTGGAGTGGAATAAAGCGAGATATCACGGAGTTTGTGTCAAGATGCCCAAATCGCCAACAAGTAAAAGTTGAGCATCAAAGGCCAAGTGGCTTGGCCCAAAACTTTGATATTCCAAAATGGAAGTGGGAGATGATTAATATGGATTTCATCACTGGCCTATCGAGATCTCGGAGACAGCATGATTCCATATGGGTAATTGTGGACAGGATGACGAAGTCAGCGCATTTCCTGGCAGTCAAGACGACCAACACTACAGAGGATTATGCCAAGATGTATATCCAAGAGATTGTGAGGTTGCATGGAGTTCCCTTGTCCATCATCTCGGACAAAGGAGCCCAATTTACTTCTCACTTCTGGAAGTCTTTCCAGAAGGGATTGGGTACCAAGGTAAACTTGAGCATAACCTTTCATCCACAGACGGATGGTCAGGCGGAACGTACTATTCAGACTGTAGAGGATATGTTGAGAGCATGCGTCCTTGATTTCAAGGGAAATTGGGATGATCATTTACCATTGATTGAATTCGCATATAACAATAGTTATCATGCGAGCATTCAAATGGCCCCTTATGAGGCCTTGTATGGGAGGAGATGTAGATCACCCATTGGGTGGTTTGAAGTTGGAGAGGCTGAGTTGATTGGTCCTGACCTTGTCCACCAGTCCATGGAGAAGGTGAAGATTATTCGAGAAAGATTGAAGACTGCCCAAAGCCGTCAGAAATCTTACACAGATGTGAGGAGAAGAGACCTAGAGTTTAAGGTGAGCGATTGGGTTTACCTGAAGGTATCACCTATGAAGGGTGTCATGAGGTTTGGAAAAAAGGGGAAATTAAGTCCTTGCTATATTGGTCCGTATCAGATTGTGCGAAGAATTGGAAAGGTCGCCTACGAGCTAGAATTACCTTCTGAGTTAGATGGAATCCATCCGGTGTTCCATATTTCGATGTTGAAGAAATATTTAGGGGATCCTGCCTTGGTAATTCCTGTGGAGAGCACGGGAGTCAGAGACAGTTTGTCCTATGAGGAAATCGCAGTCCAGATCCTTGATCGACAGGTTCATAGACAGAGGAACAAAGAGATAGCCTCTGTCAAAGTTCTGTGGAGGAATCAATTTGTTGAGGAATCCACATCGGAATCTGAGGAAAAGATGAAAGCAAAATACCCGCACCTGTTCGTGCTCTAGGTTGATGAAAGTGTTGAAGGTAACATTCTTACGTTTATGTAAATTGATGTTCCTACCATGCTGTGATGTGTATAGTATTGATGTATGAGTAAATGTTAGTGAGGTCGATGAGAAGTTGAGGTAGTGAAGTTACTAAGTGAGTATCGAGGTGAGCCTTGAGTCTATTCGTGTCAAAATACCATTCCTGCTCATCGTTCGAGGACGAATGATCCCAAGGGGGAGATAATGTAACACCTGGTAAATTACCAAAATACGCCTAGCAAAGAGGTGTGCGTAAAATGCATCTTTCAATGCTCGGATTGAAAATCCGAGAGCGGATTCGTGATTAGCACTGAAAATTGAGTGGGAAGAGGGTCTCGGTCGATTTTTAGAGCGATCGAGTCGAAAGATAGTTTTTCGTTCCAAAATGAAAAACAGTGTGCCTGCGCGACAGAACCGCGTCGCGGACATGTCGCGGAGCCACACTTATATTTTTCTGTGATTTTTCGACGGAGTTGAATTTTCCAAAAATACACTGTCCGCGACAGGTCCGCGTCGCGGACTGTGTTATTTCAGGATGGGGAAAAAATTCTTTTAAATTACGGAGGGCATTTTAGTCCATTCCTATTTATCCTAAACGTTCCCCTACGACCAATAAAGGTCGGTTTCTAAGAAAAGGGTTTCAAAAACCCTATTCTAAAGCGTTCTTCCAAAAAGTCACTAAAGCTAGGGCTTGAAGGAAGTTGAGGTTGAGGAGATCAAGAGAAGGTTGTGCAAATTCGTGTAAGCAAAACTTCCCAGGTATGTAAGGCTAACCTAAAGGATGGGAATGTTCTCCCATGTGCCCTTCTGAGTATAGAGTATTGTGTCTTGACATGATGAGGCTAAGGTGAAGAGTTTGGTGTATGTAAAAGTTACGATATTTTATGTATAAATAATTTTCTTACAGGAATTGATGATCATCACTATTTTATTTTATGTCATAATTCATTTTCATGAGTGCATTTTAAAATCTTATAATTATTGTGTTTTGGAAAAAGCATCCATAATGAAATTAGGGGATATGTCTAGAGCCTTGACGATGATGATGTTACGATGATGTTATGATGATGTTGATGAGAATGATGTTTTATGATGTCTTAGCATTGAGATTTAATTGCTAATTGAGTATATTGAGTCCTGATGTTGATGTTGATGTTATGAGGTGAGGTACTATGTCCCTATGGGACAGATGTTGATGTTGAGGTTTTATACTATGTCCCTACGGGACAGATGTTGATGTTGAGGTTTTATACTATGTCCCTCTGGGACCGATGTTGATGTTGAGGTAATATATCATGTCCCTATGTAACTAATGATGAGGTATTATGTCCCTATGGGACTGATGAGATTGATGTTTTATGAGCATGTCGAGTTCTGTGAGGAGTATTGAGCACCGAAATAGGTAAAGAGTGAGTCCCACTCGAACCCATTAACTACGTGGCCCGCATAGGAAGAGAGGATTGAACCGCAATGCGGATGGCTCCTGTCTTGTCCCAAATGAGGAGTGAGGTTTTTCTTGTGGATCCACTGAGGTTATGTCCTTTACCCCGGGCAGGGTATTGGATGGATGTGGCAACGACATCGCTTCGTTGTATCATCACCGACTCATAGGTGATGGTTGTCGGTTGGAGAAACTCCTAGTTAGGTACCTTTTATAGGACTCTGATGTTGATGTTGATGTGATGCTCTGAGTCGATGTTGATGTTTCCTGAGTTGAGTCGATGTTGATATTCCCTGAGTAGAGTTGACGTTGAGGCTCCTTGAGCGAGTTAAATCGAGTTCCTTGAGATGGGTTTGATGTGATGGTGATGTTGTGATGAGAGATTGATGAGTCATTTCTCTATTCTAATCTCTTACCTTAGATAGACTTTTGACATTCTGATGGAGTATGATGTTTGAGTTGATGTTTTTCTATGTTGTATACTTACCTTGTTATTCAGCTATTTTACATACCAGTACATTCCACGTACTGACGCCATTTGGTGCTGTATCGTTTTATGATGCAGATACAAAAGTTAGAGGACTTCAGCAGGCGTACCGTTGAGGTCAGAGATTTCGAGTTCAGACTTTGATGAGCCTCCTTGCTATCCGGAGGAGACCCTTCTATTTTATGCTCCCTTTATTTCATTGAGTCCGGTAGCCATGGCATGTCATGGCACCATTCTTAGGCAGCTGAGTCAGGTTAGAGGCTTCGTGGACATGATGTCGAGGTTGAATTTGATGTTGTCCTTATGAACTGAGTAGTACTTTTACTTACTTAGTTGATGTTGAGACTGATGTGGGCCAATTGGCCCTTATTTGAAGTATTCTATTTATGATGTTTCCGCTATGTTGATGTTGAATGATGTGATGAGGCTAAGTGGTTCGCTCAGGGACTAGCAATAGCCTCTGAATGCCGGCCACGTCTAGGGTACCCTCCCGGAGCGTGACAAAAAATTAGAAACAACTATAATAAATTCGATTAAACTCATCAAGTCACAACCATTGCCACCATTGAAATTGATCACAATCATAATCATAAATGTCAACATCAAAATCAAACTAATTTTATTGTCAATTATTTTGAAATTAAAAGTCATACCACCACTAATTCTATTATCCATCATCAAATCCACCACAAATGAAAATGAAGACATGAGAATTTCCTTATTTCATGTGCTTACAAGCAACAAAAAATAGAAATAAATTGAGTAATTGGTGCTCAATTTGACAACTTTAATGATGAAAATAGTAAAATTAGTTAATTTTGGATGTCTCATCGGGAATTTTTTTTAACAACGGACCTGATAGATTGAACAACTTGGTCAATATTTTCAATGAATTCTACTCCTCAATCTTGTTTTTTATTTTCTCTCAAAAATTGCCATATTTTTTTTCCATAAGTCATAGGCCCATAGCAAGAAGAATGTGTGCCATAAGAAGAGTGAAGGAGAAGAAACATAGGGTTCTGTGAAGGAGAAGAAGAGCATAAAGTAGGAAAAGAGGTTGGGGTGGGAGAAAAAAAAATACCTTTTGACTTTATTTTTGACCAAAAACGCCTATTTTTGAATTTAATTTTATTTCCACGTCAGTTTTGAGGATGATAATAATAGCATTTTCAATTAGAATAGATGTGTAATAGGTCGATCTAATAGTTTAAGCGTGTAAATTATTTTTGGGCACAAACTAAAGGGTGAATTTATGCCTTTTAGGACTTTTGATAATCGGTAAATCAAATTCGAGATTCCATAATACTGGTATGAAGTTGAAGCTGATTTTATTATAAAATTAATGTCATTGTTCTAATTATTTCTATTTTTTATGTGGAAGCATGATATAATAGAAGTTTAACAAGTAGACATCAAGAGAAACAAATTGACATAATTAAAAGACATATTTGGATATTTTTGTTTAGTCTTTAATTTTTTTAGGGAGCGGGGGGAGGGGGTTGTACTAAACAAGTTGATTTATGATCTTCAATAAGTAAATAATTTAATATTTAGGAAATATTAAATATCAAATGATACTAATGGCTCATATCAATCCCAAATAAATTTAAATACCGTAATTCTAAAATTTTACTCTTAAATATCATATCGAATACTAAATTATTGAATACTAAAATTATCAAAACTTTGGATCCGATTCAATTATTCAAATTTTGATATTTTATGTCCAACCTTATTACTCTAGTTGAATCAGCAATGAAATCAAAGTTTGGCCTTCAAATATTTTTAAATTTTCAAAAATATTGAGATGTAATTCCTTTGCCCCAATAATTAACCTTCCAGTAATCATCATTACTTTCCCTATCGATAACTCTCATTTGTGCTTGTTAGTTTGTAGTTTGATGATTTGACAAATGAAATTTGGTATGAGATTCAATTTCATGTGAAAATAAAATTTGTGATAACTGAAAATGACAACTATAAAAAATATACTGCAAATGACTATTTTAGTAGGTGTAAGTATATTTGCAGTATGACAAGCTTCTTGCCAATAGCTTTACTCAAATGGTTGTGTCTATTGTATGTGATGCCCTTTCCATAATGACAAAATTGGTTTTTGCATTCAAAAATACACAATCAAATAACAAAAGCATCCTCTTAAAAAATATTCATGGAAGAACAACAATGGCACCTGATAGAGTCAATATCGTCTTACATTGTTTTTAATTTATATTTTTTGCTCAATATTTGTAAATCTAGTCCAAAGTTATAAAGAAACTAGATGAACATATTCTCTTGAAACATGATTAGAGTTGATTATGTTGACTGCTTGAAGTCTAAATCTATCAGAATTAATTGATTTAGTAGACAACAAAATTATTGTTTAGTGAATTGATGAGTAACTAAGTTGTTACTATAAGGAGAAGAGATTAAAAGTTTATTCCTTGATTGCAAGAGTTTATAATCACATTATTGCTCCTTGAAAATAATAAAGTTGAGTTAACTTTTTTTGAGACATTTATGATTTTTCCCTCCCTTAAGCAAAAGATTTCCACATAAACTCTTGTATTCTTTATTTTATTTATTTTGCTCTTACTTAATTAAAGGATCAAGTCGGATAAGTGTGTGTTGAAAGTAGGGGTCTACATGGACTGGATTGATTCGAATATTTCAAATATCAAACTAAATCATTTATGCCAGATTTTTAAATATATAAACCAAATCAAACCAATAAAATTTGAGTTTTCAACCTTGGAGTTTTTCGAATTTCTCGGATTCTCGGGTTTTTTCAAATTTCTTGGATTTTTCATTTTTTTTTTGTGTTTTCGAGTTTTTCTTTTAATTATTTGATAAAGTATATATAAAAATATATAATTAACTTATGCTTCAAATATTTTTTTAGTCATACTAAAATACAAATATCTAGATTTTTTAAAGAAAAATCAAAATATAATATGAGTGAAAACACAAAAATGCTCAACAAAATATAATAATGAGATCACATAAAATAAATATTGCAAATAAATAAGTCATAATGAAAATGATCATGCCATAATTAGTCATGATGAAAATATCATGATTATAAAGTACTAAATTATGCTAAAACAAGTATAATAAGTACTTATTAATTATATGAGTAAGCATTAAAGAAAAAATAAAATAAAATTATATAGTTTAATTGTCTTAACCAATGTAAAACTATAGAACAAATATTCATCATTATTGTCATTCTTAGAGTTGGATTAAATTTTTTTTGCTAGCATTTGTACCACTTTGATTTTTTGCTTTGAGTTTTAGAGTTACTAATATGGAAAACTTACCTAAATATACCATATTTAAAAATTATTTATCATTTATAGCTATATAAATTAATCTTAATATATGTATAATTCACTTTCAATATATAATTTAGATTTTTTTATCAAAACAAGCCTAGTACATTTTAAGACACTTATAGCACATCTATATTGCATGCAAATTATTTTTATGCATAGTATAATACATCTATGTTACATGCATAAATCATTTTTAACACATTATGCCGTTATTTTTACCAAATAAATATAATACATTTATTATATATATATATATATATATCACTTTTAATGAATAATACAGTTGCAATAGATGATAAATATTTCCTAAATTAAAAAAAACTCAAAAAAGTAATTATTCCTACTAATATTTATGAACATAGCCTTTATTAGACTATCCAATATTCTAAACCAAATTTGAAATTATATATATATATATATATATATATATATATATATGATGTGGATTGAGTTGGTTTTGGATTGGCTTTTTAAAATTAAAATCAAACCAAATCAAATCAAATCAAATATAGTCAAGCTTTTTTTTTTCAATACCAAAACAAGCCAACCACTGGTCAGATTTTTTTGCTTGGGTTGACTCGATTGTAGTTTGATTTGATTTTTGATTTGATTTTGTTTACCCTAATTGAAAGCATATAATAAGACGTCAACGCTGCGTATGGTACTTCCCAATTTCACTCCCCTCTTTTAATTTATCCTTGACAAAAGAATAAAATATATTACTAATACTAGGTAAAGATAGCCCTTGTGAGCATGGGTCCAACATTGAATGATTTTTGCAAGGTAGATGCACACGCATATATATGTTTATATACATAGATATTACATATATGGTAGGCAACTGCTTGTAGTTGTATTTGCAGGTATATTCATAGATATTTGTTATCTCCATGACAAAGATAACTCTTGAAGGTGCTTCTTGTCCTTGATATTTCCATTAATAGCTTTCCTGCTATTAACAATATTTTCCAATTCTAAAGTTGATAAGGATCCATGGATATTTTGAAGTTCACCCAACTCTTCAATTCTTGATCACTACATGCACCCATGATTAATCTGGTTTGAATATCAAAGTTGGAGAATCTGCAACTTGCTTCTCTATAGAGGCTCAATTTGGTTGTAGAATTGATTAGCTACAGAGTTGGAAGTCATTCACCTTTATTTCCTATCCAGAACCAAGAAGATCAAAAGAGAGTACTTTTTCATCACCTCTTTGATTAGTTCCGTCTTTGTGGTTGCCTTAGCTTTGATAGTCAGGACAATTGGAATAATCCTCGGAGGTGCTTCATGTCTAAGAAGACTGAAGAGGATGTTGATAAAATGGCTGGTGGACACACACAATTCATTGAAACCCGTGAAATCACAGGACCAGGTTCTGCTTTGGGGTAAAGAAGTGCACCTGAATTATGTCATCTAGAGTTGGTATCCCAACACAGGAAGTATTGTAACCATTGCTGGGGTTTGTCTCTGGATGTCACATTCTTCCTGGAAATTGAGCTGAAATACTTTCTCTATCCCATTTTATGTGGCATCATTTAACCTGAGACGATGTTTAAAGAAAAAAAAACTTTTAAGTGACATTATTTTTTAAGCGGCGTAAAAAAGGAAAGGTGGCACATACAACAAGACGCGATGAGTAGCTGAAACAAAAGCAAATGTATTTATACTTATATATATACATATAAATAGATAAATATATTAACAAATTCGGCTAAACTAGGTATGAGGAATGAATCTATGTCCGTGCACGGAATACAACAAAAAAGGGAAGTATTAACGGATGCAGCTTTTTAGACTTAAGGGGTGGGTAGGGGTCAAAAGGAGGGATGTAGGGAGTGAACATGCATCTCTGTGATGTATACACCAAAAAATATTACCATTTGTTTTAGATCCATCTTTCAATAAATGGATTTGATGTTATAGTTGAAAAATAGCAGGTGAAACTTTCAGGCCAACTCATAGCAAGGAATAAAGGAGACTTGCACAATTGAGGTCTTACGACGTATTTACCAGCATGAAAAGAGAAGTTATTAAATGCTTCTGTACATAGTATGATAGCTAATGCCAACCATCACCTAATAGAAATTTAGGTATGGCTTGTTGTCTACTTGTCTTAGTAAGTGAAGCTGGGACGTATCTTGCACAACAAAGGACCTTATGCCAATAATAACTTATACTTTCATCTTTTAATATTATTTTAAGGAAAAGGTCATGCATTTACCATTTCAAGCAACAAGAAGGTCATATTTGCACAATAAAGATAAAAGAGACAGAAACAACCTTTCAGCCATGTAGGGAGCAATAAATTCACTCATTTTCTAAACAAGTCACATCTGAAACTTGACACTTAGAAATATACATACAAATTAAGGACGATTAATCCAACGGTACAATATAAACTTAAATGACATGATAAAAGTCATGACAAAGAGAAACTTTTGAAGCTGAAGAACATGCAGAACTACATCTGCTACGATAATTGAATTATCGTGTTAATCATTCAACAGAGACAAACATTTTCAATGTATGGACGTACAGGGAGCAAGCCATCGGAATCTTACTTTCTATCACATCCTGAGCATACTTAAGAAACGAAAATAGAATACGGAAAGCAGTATCCTAGGAACCAGTAGCTGACATGGAAAGATAACTCTTCAAATTCAACTAATCATCAGAAGCATTAGCTTAGGATTACCTGTATTATGGAATCAGAGGTACTAAACCTCAATCTGACATATGCACAACAAGCTTGTCATCAAGGAGAACATTAGTGGACTTGAAGTTCAGGTGGACAATAGGTAATTGTTAATTCAATTATATTAATTCATAATATTTATTTAGACTAATATATTTTGAATTTAATATAATTTGAATTATTTTATAAAATTTATATGATTACAAATTGGGATGTGATTGAACATGATATGTTAGTGAAAAGTGTGTCTACTAGACCATGGGCAGATGTACTTATCTGGGAGCTAGTGGGTGACTCTTGTTAACCTCGATTTTATATATATATATATATATATATATATATACAAATGTATATATCATATGTTGGAGTCCTTCTGTACTCTAGTTAAGACTTGAGAGAGTATTTTTATTTAAAAAAATACTAATAAATTGTCAACAAAAATGGCTAAATATTAGTCTAACTGTTAAAATAATAGATAATATTTGATATAGGGATTAATACAATTGACAATTTCCATATGAATTTAAATTGCAATTGCATTCAAATTAAATTTTGGCGGAACCAACTACAGACCATTATTTCAATTTCAGACAGCCCCTCAAGTTGATTCAAAGGCAACTAAACTTATAAATCATATGAATTAGGCCATTCTTTGAATAGGGGCCTAAAATTAGCTATTTATGCACTTCTCCCACTAATCTCACAATTTAGATTCGAGTTCAATTCCAAAATGAATCTTTTCTTTTCAAGATTATTTATTTACATCACGTGATTTGAGGTACATTCAAAATTTTGACATGATGGGTGCACTATATGAGAAGTTGAATCTAAAATATAAATTTGATCAATTTGATATTTAGGTTCTTACCACTAAAAAATCATTGAAGTTTTAAAATTATAGGTTCGAAATTATAACTTACCTATTCAAAATATATATATGCACCAAAAGTGCTCAATAACCATTAACCACTTAAAAAGTTTACCTAATTTTAGAAAGAAAACTAAAATAAGATATATATAAGATTAAAATTTCTAACCTCACTTAAAGAGGTACACCAAAATTATCTCATCTCATTATATGATACTTCGAGTGTGAATTCACACATCTATATTTAATTTTTTTTTTTAAAAAAAATATAATACTACTACTATATATGATTATGGAGAGAAGTATGAATTTACATGAACCCGGTGACCTCGCTAGCATATGACCTTATTTGAGGGGCCAGGGCTAATAAAGTGTTCTAGTAGACACTTTAATGGAGTGTTGTTTAAAATATAACCTACACTTGCAATCTGTTTAGAACATAACCACAACTATACAGATACATGGAAATCCACAGGGAACGATTCATTAATTAAAAGTTGAGTTTCTTTGTAGTGTTGCCTATATGAGAATCAAATGTAGACTTCATTATTTAGAATAAAGTTGTTCTTAGCTTGCAACTTGTGAAAGTCATATAGACATGATAGGAGCTATCTTCATTCTAGTATAATAACATTTGCTTGATGAGTACTACTCCCATGGATGTTGTTAGTGGGATGGGGAATTATCTTGGCAATTCTTTCCTCTTGGGCTAGCTTTTGAAGTTGAGTTGAGTATCTACATGAACTTGGATAATATTTATCGACGTTGGGCCCCATATTAAATTGTCCACATACCAAATGTTCAATCTTGGACGTAAAGCATTGTGTCAAGTCCCACACTGATGTGTAATAAGATAAAAAAGATGGACTTCTTATATGAGTTTAGACAATCTTTTCCTAATAAGCTAACTTAGTATTATCCCTACACCTCCTACCCCCACGGTTGAACACATTTGTATTAGCTTTATTAAGAACATATAGGACCAGAAGAAAAGTCAAGAGAGATTGTTTGAGAGTGGAGAAGAAGTTTAATCTTTTAGTTCAACCACTCCCGATTCCAAACTAGTTGAAGTCGGTTATATTATCCATTCTTTCCCTATACATATTATAAGGTTTCGTCATATATATATAGTTAGTTAGTTAGCTTGTTATACTAATTGATAAGGATATATGTGCAAAGTGCAAACACATATTATGCATATATTAACTTACTATATACAAAATGAATTTTACAGTTCAATCAATGATTGATTTCATATATATATTATAGTCCCTTAACTGGGACTCTATATTAATAAAATTGAA
This sequence comes from Solanum rostratum, assembly GCA_029948455.1. Classification (NCBI taxonomy): domain Eukaryota; kingdom Viridiplantae; phylum Streptophyta; class Magnoliopsida; order Solanales; family Solanaceae; genus Solanum; species Solanum rostratum. The sequence continues at coordinate 55,894,014 of CM057047.1, read as the reverse complement.
ACCATAGGCCCTGCACTTTATAATAAAAATTGAGTCATATGTAGCCTGCAAAGTTGATTGAAACTATACACAGTTACTTCCAGCTAACCTCACGATAACTCAATCAGTTATGTTTTTTCTACACAAGTAACACATAACTATAAGCTATTTAATTAAAGCACAAAAAAGAGTTGTGAACATACAATTATCCTTATATAATTAAGAATTATTGTTATTATTACTAATACGAAGAAGGGCCTAAAAAGCCTTCGAACTATTGAAAATGGTACAAAAATTAGGGATGGGTTCGTAAAACCAAAAATCGAAAACTGAACCGAACCGAAACTGATCGAAAAATACCAAAAAAAAAAACCCCACCGTAAAAAACCGAAACTGAACACAAAAAATCGAACCGAACCGATTTTGTGCGGTTTCGGTTTTGGTTTTGGTTTTGGTCTTCTAAAACCGAACCGAACCGTCAAAAACCGATTTTGCTATACTACGTCGTTTATACTTTATAGGCTACATGGCTAAGAAGGAAAGTCTTTCTTGTTGCACGAAAGAGACATAGATTTGAAGCTTCCAAGGAGAAGTCTTTTGGCTACTATCACCCTGCAACTAATTGATACTTCAAAGAATATTTGATAATTGTTTGATAATTTCTTTTGGCTATACACAATTGACTTGAACCTTCCAAGGAGTATTTGATATTTGTTTTTCTAGAACATATGTTTGCAATTTTCTTGGTGATAATTGTAGTTCTTATATTGTGATAATTGTACTAATCCAAACTTTACTATTTACCAATTGTTTAGCATATCTATACAATGATATGTCTTTACCCAACATATTATTTTACTTTAAAAAATTATTTTTAAAAACCGAAAATAACTGAAGATTGAACCAAAAAAAAATCGAACCGAAAAACCAATGGTTTACTTTTTTTTTGGCAAAGCCGAACCGAACTGAACCGTCAAATTACCTTCTGTTCTGTCTTTGGTTTTAGGGAAAAACCGAACCGCAAAAAACCGAACCCATCCCTAACAAAAATGCCCTTCATCTACCTATTGGGCCTAAAATGCCCCTGTCATCTACCTTTGGGTTCAAAAATGTCCTTCATTCACCTTTTTGGCTCACTTGTACCTTTGAAACTAGCAACCCTCTTTTCTTCTTTTTTAAATATTTATTATGTTTCAGTTTCTTATGGAATAAAGTAAACCCCCATCCTCAATTCTTTCTTTACAAAAAAAATCTAATATATTCTTTTATTTTTTAAAGTTTATTTTGAGATTATAAAGAAAGATATTATTTTGATCTGGATAAAATATGTGAAAATATAATTAAAAAAATAAACTAATAGTTTTACTGTAATTTTTTTTAAAAAATTTTTTTAGGGCCATGAAGGTATATTTTTTGGATTTAATAAATTATGGAAAAAATCTTTAAAAAAAAACTCTCTTAAAAAATTTAAAGTTACAACAATACATATTTTGAATATTTTTTTAAAAATATCTGCACACACTTGTATTTTATGCAGACAAAATAATTAACCTTTTAAGGATATTTATTAAAACTGGTTTAGCTTTCTTCAATTTGTTTGGTTAATCAAATTTGAATATTTTTTTTGTTATTTTTGATATAAACATCAAAAAAAATAAAAATTTACTCTTTGGATAAATCAAAAACTTATTTTTTTCATTAAATTTATATATTTTTAAAAAGTTATCTTTTTTATAAAGCTAAAATCGATTAATTATTTTAATAAATCACTTTGTTCACTTTTAAAAAAAATCACTTTGATCCTTAAAGAAGTATATAATTTCAGTTTAGGTAAATTATGGAAAGAAATCTAATAAAGACAAAAATTTATTTTATTCCATAAGATAATGAAACATAATAAATATTTAAAAAAGAAAAAGAAAAAAAAGTGGATGGTTAGTTTAAAGGATATAAGCGAGCCAAAAGTTAATGAAGGGTTTTTTTGGTCCAAAAGTGGTTTACAGGAACATTTTAGGCTTAATAGGTGGATGAAGGATATTTTTATACCATTTTCAAGAGTTCAATAACATTTTAGGCCCTTTTCCGTTACTAATATATATTGTCAAAGCAACTGGCATACATTTTAGGGGAAATTACATACATATACAAAATAATAAAAAGTTTAAAAAAAAAATTCATGTTTTATTTCCATAAAAAATAGCCCAAAATCAACAAAACTATACATGACTATTTGTCAAAGTTAGAAAATATACACTACCATACAATGTATATTACTTATACATAAGCTATACACTAAATATACATTATGATACACAAAATATACACTAACTATACATGCTTATACAATGAGCGCTGAATGCCCAAAATTATAACAAATAGCCAAAGGTCAGTTGAATGGCTACTTTTTGTAATTAAAAAAAAAATTATTTTTTATATAAATAATTTTTCTCAGTAGTTTATGAGTGTAATTATCCCTACATTTTAAATGGTAAACTGATTTAAATAGGGCGTGTCAATGTTTGAGTGCGAAGGCGAGATGTTTTACGCCGTACGAGCTCAGCTATCATTAATTTTATTAATTTCATGGTAAAGACAAATTTTTCAATAATTCTAGAGATAAATTCAAACATAATGCTCCCAGAAAAATAATAACAAAATAGACTCATCAAAAAGATATGTACGAGATTTAAATATTTATCATGATGATAATAGGACTTATTATTATTTGCATGCATATAGTAGTTGATGACTGATAAATAATACATATTTCCAAAGACGAACAAATTAATTAATTCAACTCTAATCACTCATGCGACAAGTCGAATATAGTACTATTATTAATATTAATGTATAATTATGGTTACTTGTTTATTTATAAAAAAAATAAACCAATGGTGTATAATTAATTGTGTATAAACAACAAAACTGTCCTTTTTTAATTTGGAATTTCATGAAGCGTGACTTTGCATGACGTTGCTATACATGCCTACTTAACATTCTCTATCTTTTCGAGTCCCCACCCCTTTCTCAAATATTGCCTTTTGAGATGTATACGTAAAAATCTACTAAAATATGAATAAATATTAAATCTAAAATTCATAAATTTAACATTGGATTTGCCATTACACGCAGTGCCATAGCTCTGTGAATGAAGTGGTGATTAATTAAAGATTCTTCATTGAAAAATCATATTGTAAGTTTTCGTAGCGAGAATTGTCTACACGCCTTGAGATTATATAACTCGTGGATGCTAAACCTAAAAATGGTGGTTCAACAAATTGAAAAGCTAGGACATATATTCTTAGTTAGTGTTTGCATAGTGGAAAATAATCTGTTTTTCTTTTAATAAAATAATTTCACACAAATAATTAGGGGTGAATAAAATTAAATCGAAAATCAAACCAAACTACAAATCAAGTCAACCCGACAAAAATGATTTGATTTGATATTTAAAAAATTCGAACCAACTAGATCCATGAATACCCCAACAAATAATGAAATATACAATATAAAGTTAAACAGATTGTGAAAATAAAAATCATATAATTAACAAGATGAAAAGAAAGAAGAATCAAGTCCTTTCAATTCACAAAGTTTTCTTAAGAAAATCATTCCTCTCAAGTACCCGAGGTTATGAAATATATTCTCTCAAGATAAAATGACTCATAATACACAAATAGTGATACCTCAAATTTGTTGATTAGCGAACCACTCAATAACTTATAATTACACTTAAAGTTTTGGAAAAATAGAAACTTGTCCTTACCATGTACTGTTTTTCTTCTCGTAAACTTATTAAAAAAACTTAAAAAGCTCCTCTCTGTTATAGAAGTAAGGCAAAATATTAAAATTATAAAAGAACAAAGGAAGAGAGAGTAATAGTTCTTCTTCAATGATATTTCTTGGTGTTATTTAATATGAAAAGTAATGCCTATTTATAGGCACAAATTTGGTAACGTAAGTATGAACATACATTTGTTTTCAACATTGTACAACTAGTAGATAATTATGAACATATAATATTTTCAACATAATATATCTAGTAGATAAGATATGCAATGTACCTGTATATACATATATTTTCAACACTCCCCCTTGAATTTTCATGTAATAAAAATATACATAGTTTTTTGTAATACGCATTACTTGCTACCTCGTAAAAAACCTTACAAGGAAAATCAATTGGGACAAAACCTCATAAGGGAAAAAGAGTACAACGCGTATTAACTCCCCCTAATGAGAACATCAGTCCAAAGACTTGAATCTTCGCATTCCAAGCTTATATACCATTTTCTTGAAAGTTACAGTTGGTAGAGACTTGGTGAATAAATCAGCAACATTGTCACTTGAACGAATCTGTTGTACGTTGATATCACCATTCCTCTAGAGCTCATATGTGTAGAAAAGCTTTGGCAGAATGTGTTTCGCTCTATATCCTTTTATGAATCCTCCCCAGTTGTGCTATGCATACTGCATTATCTTCATACAAAATTGTGGGTACTTTGTCACATTTTCTCGAATGAGATGTATCATGGATCTCAATTGTACATATTCTCGACTTGCCTCATGAATAGCTGTTATCTCAACATGATTTTGATAAAGTGGCCACAATAGACTGCTTTGTAGATCTTCAAGATATAGTAGTACCTTAATGAGTCGTAGAAATACGACTCTTATGACGCTTTGAGCGAAGAATTTTCGCACGTTTTCAAGCAAATATGTTGGTTTGATGTGTGTGTTTTGGTACTTTGCAGGATAATGACGATGGCATGGAATGACGGAGAAATTGTGAGAAAAAGGATGAAAAAATCGGTGAAGTGGTGACATACGTAACCTCTCATGGGCCGTGTAACATCACACGGGCCGTGTAATATCACACGGGCCGTGTAACATCACACAGACAGTGGGAGGGTGCGTGAAGGGATCAACGAAGAGAAGTTGGGAATTGAGCCAAGTGAGGGACCGCGGGGGTTTTCCCGGACCGTGTCATGGTACACGGGCCGTGCACCCTGCCGTGACCTTACACTTGGCGTGGAACTGGAACAAAGCCAAGGCAAAACTTACGAGGGGCTCATACGGACCGTCAAAGCTCTCACGGGTCGTGCCACATACCACGAAGTTGACGTGAATTAGAAGGATCACCGTCGAAAATAACAGAAATCATGCAAGTGAAGGTAGACGAGGCCTGTCACGGACCGTGTGACCAATAATGGACCGTGGTATGGGCCGTGCAATTGGAATGTCTAAACATCGGTCAAAATTTGCTCAAGTGAAGACTCACGGACCGTTTAACGGTCCGTGAAACCTCACACGGTACCTGTCTGTATCCGTAAGAAGCAAGATAAGTGAAGACTCACGGACCGTGTGACGGTCCGTCTGGACCCACATGGCCCGTGTGAAGACCTGTACCTATGCCGAAGTCTATTTTTCTATTTTTAATTGGATTAATTTTTTCCTTATATATATATATATATTTATTTTATTCTGTTTTTAAGGTTGTTGAACGCTGGAGTCAGAAAACAAACAGAGAACAATATTGTGACTTTACTTTACATTAGATTCTTGTGTTTTGATCATCTCTTCGAAGATTGTAACACGTGGATTTATCGTTATTTCAATCGTAAGTCAATTATTATGATTTCATTACATTGTTGTAGGCAAGTTGTATTGAACAGCTAGGCTAAACTCACAACTAGGATTGTGGGAACCATGACAATTCAATAAGATAACACAAATTGGGGTGAACTCGTAGGATCAACCGTCGTATGCATTGTAGTATTCTTCACTTTAACTTCTCCCTAATGAGTCGACGCGTTAGGGCAAACCCGTATTTGTTACATGCCCGGGAGGGATGTAATAATTAGGAAAAGGATTCTACAACGAAAATTCAGGGTTTTTAACCTAGTCTAAGTACTTGAGACTGAAAGGTGAGAGTATTCTGAAATCGAGAACAAACATCGAAATGACATACACTCTGAAACCGAAAGGAGATGAGTGAAATATAGTTAGGAAGGACCGAAAGGTGAACTAGGTATTATCTATTTTGTTTGATCTTGTATGCGCAGTCACGAATGGGTTTACCGTGCCAGTTTAGTTATCGTATTAGACGTCATGGGGAACACAACCCTAACTTCTCATTAATTGTTTGAAACCCAGTATCAACATCCTTATTAGTCACTTTACAATAGGAATTTAATTGAAACAATGTAACCCCCCGTTTACTTTATGCAACTTTATCTTGGGAATAGAATTTACATCTAAAAGAGAGTGCTAATAGAATCATTCTTACGCGTTCCCTATGGGATCGACCTCAACTCTAGTTGAGTTCTATATTTGACCAACGGCTGCTTTACTCTTCCTTTTGGAGTGTAAATTTGGTCATATCATACCCCCACATATATTTGTTTGAAATCGAGCTTTATATGGGTCAAATAAATACCCTGCATCAGCATAACCAACAAGATCGGGACTGCAATCATTAGAATCAAGTAAGCCCATATCGATAGTCCCCTTTCGATACCGCAATATGTGTTTGATCCCATTCCAATGCCTCCTAGTAGAAGAAGAACTATACCTTGCTAATAAATTAACTTAAAAGATTCTATCAGGCCTTCAAATGTTAGCAAGATATATTAGTGCACCGATTGCACTAAGATATGGTACTTCAGGACCAAGAATTTTCTCATTATTTTCTTAAGGTCGAAATGAATCCTTATTCATATCAAGTGATCGAACAACCATCGGAGTACTTAATGTATGTGCTTCATTCATATAAAATATTTTCAACACTTTCTCTATGTAGACAGATTGATGAACAAAAATACCGTTTGTCAAATGTTCAATCTGCAAACCAAGACATAATTTTGTCTTTTCAATATCTTTCATCTCAAACTCATTCTTTAAATAATCAATTGCCATTTAAAGTTCCTTTTGAGTTCCAATAAGATTTATGTCATCAACATAAACAGTAAGCACAACAAACTCTGTTGTTGTCTTCTTTATAAAAACACATAGGTAAATTGCATTATTTATATAACCTTCCTTAGATAAATACTTACTAAGATGATTATACCACATACGTCCAGATTGTTTCAAACCATACAATGATTTTTGCAATCTAATTGAATACATTTCTCGAGGATTTGAACCATATGATTGATGCATCTTAAATCCTTCAGGAATTTTAATGTATATCTCATCATCAAATGATCTATAAAGATAGGCTGTTACCACATCTATCAAATGCATTTCAAGTTTTTCATGGACCGTGAAGCTAATGAGATAACACAATGTTATTCCATCCACAACTGGTAAGTATGTCTCTTCATAATCAATACCAGGCCTTTGAGACAATCCCTGTGCAACAAGGAGTGTCTTTATCTTTGTATTTTATTTTTCTCATCCCTATTTTGTACAAAGACCCATTTATATCTAACAAGTTTAATACCATTCGGTGTTTAAACTATAGGCCTAAAAACTTCACACTTGACAAGTGAATTCAGTTTCGATTGAATTGCATCTTGCCATTTTGGCCAATCATTTCTTTGTCGGCATTCTGCAACAGATTGAGGCTCAAGATACTCACTATCTTGCATGGTTTTTTTTGCAACATTATAAGCAAAGATATAATCCACTACTATTTCTGATCGATTTAGATTTTTTTCATCTTCACTTGCATTTATGGATGACTCCTCATTTTCTTGAGTTTCAAGCTCATTGATCCCTTCATGGATATCAGAATTAATCATATCTTGAACTCTCATATGAGGTTCATTCATAGTGTCATCATGATCTTTTGATTTTCTTTTCTAAGATTTTGATCCTTAAAACCCAATGGTCTACCACGCTTCAGGCATACTTTGGACTCATTGGCTATGACACTAGCAGATGGTCCTACAGTGACATCAATTTAGATTGGAACATTCTCTGCAGGAATGTATGATTTTAGTAAATCATTTTCAAATCTATTAATGCATCTAGCATTTGATTTGCAATTTTCTATAGATGAATAATCTTTTGTACTTCTTGCTTACAAATAGAAGTACGTAGATCAAGATGAGACAAAGATGAATTTTGTCACAAAATTTCTCTTTTAATTTCACTGCTTTCTCCCCCTAATTTTGGGAAACTTGTCTCATCAAAATCAATAATCTGCAAAACGTGCGGTAAACATATCTCTGTTCAGTAGTTCAAGATAGTGAATAATAGAGGGTGATATATATTCATAACCTTCTTTGAGGTTCCATCTTAGTAAAATATGATGGTGTTATAGGCACATATACATCGCACCCAAAAACTCTTAAATGATATATATTAGCTTTTTGACCCAAAACCATCTGTAATGGAGAAAATTTATGATAATTTGTCGATCTGAGACGAATCAGTATTGCAACATACAAAATTGCATGACCCCAAATAGAAGTAGGCAACATAGTTTTCATAAGCAATGGTATTGCTATCAATTGCAGACGTTAAAATTAATGACTCAACAAGGCCATTTTGAGTATGAACATGAGCTACAGGATGTTCAACTCTTATCCCAATTGATAAACAATAATCATTAAATGTTTGGAATGTAAATTTTGCAGCGTTGTCAAGGCGAATTATTCTAATCTGAGTATCAGGAAACTATGCCCATAATCGTATAATTTGTGCCAATAATTTTGTAAACATCAAGTTACAAGATGATAACAAACATACGTGAGACCATTTAGAAGATGCATTTATTAGCACCATAAAATACCTAAATAACCCACTAGGTGGGTGCAGAGGTCCACAAATATCTCCATGTATACATTCCAAGAATGCAGCGAACTTAATTGCCACTTTTGTTTGTGATGGTCTCAATCAACTTGCCTTGTTAACAAGCAGTACAAGAAAATTCATCATTTAAAAAAAATCTTCATATCCATTTAAAAAATTCGTCATGACTATTTGAATTTTCCATAATCCATCTCATCATTATGGATCCAGGGTGTCCCAAACGATTGTGCCAAAGTGAAAAAATATTGGAATCAGTAAACTTCTGATTTACTATAGAATGTGCTTTAATTGCACTAATTTTTGTCCAATACAACCCAGAAGATACTGCTGGGAACTTTTCTATAACACATGTCTACCCAAAGACATTTTTTGTTATAACAGGATATTCAAGATCCATTTCATCAATTGTGTTGATATGATGATTATTTTCACGAATATCTTTAAAACTCAACAAACTTCTCGGTGGTCGAGGAGAGAACATCGCATTATTTATTGTGAGTTTAGTTCCTTTGGGCAAAATTATAATAGCTTTCCAAAGCCCTCAATCAAATTTGCACTACCAGAAATTGTAGTAAGATTTATACTGCCCATACTTAAATGGGAAAAATATTTCTCATTTTTGAATATCGTGTGCATTGTGCCAGAATCAATCAAGCAAATATCTTCATAATTAGATAACTTGCTTTGAGAATTATCTTAATCTTCAAAAAGAATAAAACAAAATCTCTATTAAATTTTTCTTTTCCAAAGAGACTAATTGGCCAACATAATACATTTTGGATAAGTAGTATATGAAAAGTAAATATTAATATTGATCTTCCTTAGCCCACATTTATGACTTAATTTTTTTCTTTCAATTTAAACAATATAGATAGTAAAAAATTATACCTACCATATATTTAAACAACATGCAACTTTACTACAATTATTGAATCAATATTAATGGTTTGGTCAAAGATTTCATCTGCTACTTTATACCAATATATTCAAATAATTTACTACAAAACTTTGGTAGTCAACTATTTTACTATCTATACATACTTATCACTTTTCAATCTTATTTTAATAAATATATTCTATTCAACTCTTCCAAAAGAATTTTGTGTGTGGACAAAGTAGGCATGATGGTAAGATTTGAAATCATTCTGTTAAAAGACTTCACTTGTTATTATTTTATTTGAACCAACAAAAATTAAAAATTCATATTTTCATAAATATTAGTAAAGGACATGTATGACGGAGCCAAAACTCGAGTAAAAAGGTGGGAGGAGACTCAAAATATTTTTCTGTTGAGATGGAACTTCATCAAGGATCTGTGTTGAGCCCTTTTTTGTTTGCTTTGGTGATAGATGAGCTGACGCGATCTATCCAGGAGGAGGCTCCATGGTGTATGATGTTTGCAGATGACATAGTACTAATTGATGAGACCCAAACTAAAGTTAATGATAGGTTGGAGATTTAGAGACATGCCTTGGAGTCCAAAGGATTCAAACTGAGCAGAACCAAAACTGAATACTTAGAGTGCAAATTCAGTGTTGCGAAGAATGAAGCAGACATTGATGTGAGGCTTGCCACTCACCCTATCCCCAAGAAGGAAAGTTTTAAGTATCTAGGGTCCATCATCCATAGTAGTGGCAATATCGATGATGATGTCACACATCGTATTGGGGAAACATGGACAAAATGGAGGCTTGCCTCTGGAGTATTGTGTGATAAGAAGACACCACCTAAACTCAAAGGTAAGTTTTACAGAATGGTGGTTAGACCATCTTTGTTGTATGGGGTAGAGTATTGGCCAATAAAAATGCACATTTTCAGAAGATGCAGGTCACAGAGATGAGGATGTTGAGATGGATGCATGTTCACACTAGGAGTGATAAGATTAGGAATAAGACCATTCCGGAGAAGCTAGAGGTGGCCCCTATAGCTGACAAAATGAGGAAAGCGAGACTACGATGATTTGGACATGTGTAGAGAAGAAGTACCGATGCTCCTGTTAGGAGGTGCGAGAGATTGGATTTGGGAGTTATACGGAGGGGTAGAGGTAGATCGAAGAAGTATTGGGGGGAGGTGATTTGACAAGATATGGTGAAACTTGATCTTACCGAGGACATGACTTAGATAGAAAGGAGTGGAGGTCGCAAATTAGAGTAGCAGGCTAATAGATTAGTAGGTTGATGTCTGGTCGTGGGGCATAGTAGGGTAGTAGGGTAGTAGGAGTTGTCTGGTGTTGTTTTTATCTACCTTATATATGTTAATTGTCTCAAATTTACTTGCTATCATGTACTTTTCGTTATCAATCGCTCTTTCTGTTCACTTTCTCTTTTTCTTTCTTTCATGTTTTCATATCTAGCTTATTCTGCTTATGGGGTTTTGTGACGAGAGTTTCCAGGAAACAACCTCTCTACCTCTATGAGGTAGTGGTAAGGTCTGTATGCATTCTACCTTCCCCAGACCCCACTTGTGGGATTCCACTAGGTATGTTGTTGTTGTTGTTGTATAAATATTACTAAAGAGACTTGATGAACATATACATATAAGTTTAGAAATATTTATGTTATTATTAATATTTTATATCATAATTAGTACAAAGATAATAAATATTAACAATATCATCATTAGCAAATATTAAACATCACTGTTATATTCTTCCATATTCAGGAGTCATCACCAATCAAGTGATTTATCTTTCCTTCACGATGGTCAAAGAAATATGCCACATCCAAGTGTGTCAAATCAACACGAGTTTCAACTATAAAATTAGCTTCAGGATTTTATTCTTCTTTTTTAGTGATGCCTAATAAAGCTCAACAAAGTATTTGGGAGTCTGACAATCACGTGCATAATGATTTCTGCCACCACATCAAAAACAATTTGTTCTAATTGCTTCACGTTTCTCATCTTTTTCTTTTCCCTTTCTATATTGATTTTCCTTTGATGAATGATTAACACTAGGGAAATAATTTTGTTCTTGGTCATAATTACGGCTATGACCACGTCCGCGACTAGGACCAGACCTCTTTCAGGCCTAGCGTGGTGGGCGTACATCTCATTCACTTCAGGAAACGGTGTCGACCTAGTAGGTCTATTCTCATGATTTTTCATTAACAAATCATTATTTTGTTTAGCCACGAGAAGATGAGAAATATGTTCAGAGTACTTCTTGAAACCTTTTTCTCGATATTGCTGTTGTAGTAGCACATTCGAGGCATGAAATGTGGAGAATATTTTTTCCAACATATCAACATCACTAATGGTATCTCCACAGAGTTTCAATTGGGAAGTAATTCTGAACATGGCAGAATTGTACTCATGAATAGATTTAAAGTCTTGTAGCCTTGAACGCATCCAACCATATTGTGCTTTTGGATGTATGACCATCTTCAAGTGGTCATATCTTTCTTTCAAGTTATTCCACCGAACAAGTAGATCTCTGACTGTGAGATATTCAATTTTTAGAATTTCGTCAATGATGATGATGCAAGAATATCATTGTTTTAGCACAGTCTTATTTTGATGCTTTATTATTATGTTTAATGGTGTCTTCAAGACCCATTGCATCCAAATAGATTTCAGCATCTAGTACCCATGAAAAATAGTTCTTACCCGAAGTATGAGGGGCAACAAACTCAAGGTTAGTAAGATTAGCCATAATGAGTAGAAGTAAAATAATAATACCTTAGCCTTCAATTTATTTATTTTTTGAGATGGTAGAGTCTCGTGCTGATAACGTATTATAAAATTAAGACAAAATATTGAAATTATAACAGAACAAAGGAAGAGAGAATAATAATTCTTCTTCAATGATATTTCTTGGTATTACTTAATATGGAAAGTAATGTCTATTTATAAGCACAAATTTGGTAAGGTAAGTATGAACATACATTTGTTTTTAACATTGTACAACTAGTAGATAATTAGGAATATACAATGTTTCCAACATTATATATCTCGTAGGTAAGATATGTACATGGAAATACATATATTTTCAAGACTCTCAATATATGAGAAAAATTCATAAATTTATAGCCTATAGGGGTAGCACAATCATTCATGCATGATATGTTGGAAATATGAAAGGCCGCATCAAAATACGAAAAGTTATATTCATATGACATGAATATTTATGAATAGAATAACTTCATTCGTAATTGTGCACTTTCACATTTTTAATATCTATAACTTTTATTTTATATACCATTATTCATTCACACAATATCTTCATTACAATTTTTGTTTCCACTAATGAAAGAAAAAATGTAAAGAGATTAGAAAAAACACTAGGGGCCTAATAGAGAGAAAGAAGCTAAGAGATGAATCATTTGGCGGGTAAGGTTGAACCAAACATTGAGAGATTTGACAGTGCGTGTGTTTACACAGCAATAACAAAAATTCAAGATAAAAATTTTTAGGGAAAAAGGTCATAAATGCTCTTAAACTATGTACAAAAATTCAAGATAAAAATATTTAGGGAAAAAGGTCATAAATGCCCTTAAACTATGTGAAATGAATAAAAATATTCTTTGTTTATATAGTTTGGTTCAAAGATGTCCTTGTCATCAATATTTTGTACGAAAATATTAACGGCAAAGACATTTTTTAACCAAACTATAAACAAAAGATATTTTTATTCATTTCACACAGTTTAAGGACATTGTTTAGCCTTTTCTCAAATATTTATTCATGTCGATTCATTTGGTTTGGTAAGATATATAATAATATTATTGAGTAAGGTATGTGAATAATGCTTAATGACTGTAAGATATATTCGTAATGTTGATATTAAATTTTATTGATAGTTTGATTTTTTCCATTAAATAAATAAGGTATATATTAAAATATCAGAATAATATTGAATATGGTATATTATAATTAAAATAAAATACACCTCATATTGTTAATATCACGATTTGTGTTTTACTATGTATAAAAATAATAATAAATAAGATATATAAATAGATTTATGTTGAGACAAGGACTTTTGATGATTAACAAAATAAATGAAACAGGTAGATGAAACAGGAAAATTCATCAGGTTCATTCTACAGATAGAAAGGCGACACAGAAAAGTGCAACACGACACAGCAGCAAGAAGTGCAATATACTATTACAAACATACAATACCTGGCACTGGAAATAAGGAGGAAAACAAGGAACATTATCTCAACTAAAACTCCTAAAAGAAGAAGGTTACAAAGAAGGAAAGTTTGTCAAAAAGCGTGAGATGTGGATTGCAAAAAGGAATTCGAAAAGAAGTTGGAGAAGGAACTTTTTTTTACAGCTATAAAACCAGATTCAAGATTCACAACAAGGGGTGCAGAAAAAGAGAGAAAAAACGAAGCATAAGAAAGAACAATAAAATCGAGTCTAGGGTTTTCTTTTGTTTCATAGGGACGTTGTAATTCTCAGAATCTATAACTGAGAATAGTTTTATCTTCAAGTTAGAGTTAACAAGAAGATAAGTTGGAATATAATCCTTGGGAGGATTGTGAGTAGATTGTAGGTGGAGGTGTAGAAGTAAGGTTATTACAAGTTGTAATTAACTTTTGAAGGCTCACGTTGATTTTAATAAATTTGGAGAAATTCCTGTAGTGGTACAGGTCGTGGTTTTTACGCCTATTGTGAGCTAGGTGTTTCCACGTAAAATCATTGTGTTCAAGGCTTGAATTCTGTACGATTGAAACAGGTCATCTAACCTGTTCCAAACTAGTAGGCAAATTGTAAGGTGCGCAGTTCTAACAAGTGGTATCAGAGCAGGTTTTCTTGTTAAAGGTTAATACCTAAGAAACGATCATCATGAACACCGCACCACCGCTTGGACACGGAGAAGGACAGTCTGCCGTTAGACCCCCGCTCTTCAATGGAAGACACTTCGCATGGTGGAAGGCCAGAATGGAAGATTTTATCCAAGGAGAAGATTATGAACTCTGGGATAGAATCATCATGGGACCAACTATCCCCATGCGAACTGTGGAAGGCAGACAAGTACCAAAAGAAAGGAGTGAATTCAATGCCGACGATCTAACAGCCATGAGAAAGAATGCCAAAGCCAAGAATCTATTGGTCTGTGGTCTAGGACCTGAAGAATACAACAGAATTTCAAATTGTTCATCTGCCAAAGAGATTTGGGATGCACTCACAATTGCTCATGAGGGAACTGCTCAGGTTAGGAAATTCAGAGTCGCCATGCTATTCACTGAATATGAAACCTTCAAGATGAAGGAGAATGAAACACTAAACGAGATGATGGCTCGACTAACCTTGCTCATAAATGAGTTAGCATCTCTGGGAAAGACTCTCACCTCTGAAGAACAGGTAGACAAGGTTCTTAGGATCCTTCCAAAAGCCAAGTGGGATGTCAAGGTTACTGCAATCAGGGAAGCAAAGGATATTGAAACCATGACCCTAAACGAACTAGTTGGAAATCTCAGAACTTATGAGAAGAATATGGAAGATTCAAAGAAACAAACAAAGGTGGATGAAAGGACACTGGCTCTCAAGGTTACCTCTGATGACGAAGGATCAGACATGGAGGAAGACCAAATTGCCTTCCTTGCAAAAAACTTCAAAAAATTCCTAAGGAACAGGAAAGGGAAGGATAAGAAAGAAACAGGTAACAGGAAGTGGTCCGATGACACAGGTAGCAGGAAGTGGTCTGATGATAAAGGCAACTCCGGATGTTTTAAATGTGGTAAAACTGATCATCACATCAAACAATGTCCTCTATGGGAAATTGAGTGGAGAAAGGAAAGGGCTGAAAGAGAAATCAAAGAAAAAGCTGCTGAGCAAAAGGAGAAGGAAAACTATGCAATGATGGCTGCATGGGGATCAGAAATGGAAGAATCTGATACAGAGGATGCTGATGAGACGGCTCTCATGGCTGCTGAAGACTCAGACATAGAAGACGAAACTCAACCTGAGGTAAGTTTTTCTGAGCTAAAAGCAAAACTACACTGTTTCACAAAAGACAAACTAATTATTCTCATGAAAGGACTAATAGACAATTTTCAAGAAATTGAAAACGAAAAGGATCAGTTAATTAAAGACTTTTCAGACCAAAAATTTGAAAACCTTGAAATTAAGAACTGTTTGAATGAAGCCAATAAAATAAATGACAACTTAAAGAAACAGGTCAAACAACTCGATTCACTCGTACTAAGTCTGAAATCAGAAGTCTTAAAACTCACCATTGCTGACAAAAAGACAAGTGAGATTAATCTAAGTCTTAAGAATTTACAAACTAAGCTTAAAAACAGCAATGTCGAGTTGATACAAGAAAAGGAGAAAGTGAAAAGACTAAACCACGAAATAGCAACCATAAAACTAGACCTAGAAAAGGCAAACCGTTGGACCAAGTCTTCTAGGATAGTTAACCACCTAGGTAACAAAAATTATAATGAGAAAGCTGGAATAGGGTTCTTTCAAGAGAAAATCACCTCCACTGATTTATGCTATCTATGTGGCAAAACTGGGTACCCAACCACTGAATGTCCTATTGCTAGTAAAGCCAGAAACAGAAACATTGCCCATATGCATAAGAGTAAGGCTGGGGTAAACAGAAGGAACAGATCACAAAACATGTTGCCTCAATGGGCAAAAAGAAATCTTATTCATCCCTTCTATAACAGGAAAGGACCCAAGCTAGTCTGGGTTCCTAAAACTAACCCTTAATTTGTTTTACAGGCCACAGTGAAAGGAAGCAAGCATTGGTATATGGACAGTGCTTGTTCGAGACACATGACGGGAGACAGACACAAATTCCTTTCACTAACACCACTTAATGGTGGAAAGGTCTCCTTCGGAGATGGCAAGAAGGGGACAGTCGTGGGCATTGGAAAAATTGGACGAGAAAAATCCAAAGCTGTAGAAGAAGTCTACCATGTAGACGGACTAAAACACAATCTCTTGAGTATCTCTCAACTGTGCGACAAAGGTAACGAGGTCATCTTCACTTCTGAGAGTTGCAAGGTCAAAAATCTAAAGACAAAAGAGGTGGTCCTAACAGCAAATAGATACAAGAATGTATACAAGGCCGACATCATAGGTATGGGTGGAGTGCAATTAAAATGTCTCAGTGCAATAACGGAGGATCCATTACTATGGCACAAACGACTTGGACACGCTAGCTTGAAACAACTAAATACACTCTCATCCAAGAACATGGTCGAAGGGTTACCAAAAGCCAGATTCAAAGGAGAAAAGGTATGCAGTGCTTGCGCTAAAGGGAAGCAGGTTAGAACATCCTTCAAATCAAAGAACCAGGTAAGTACAACCAAGTGTTTGGAACTGGTCCATATGGACTTATGTGGACCTATGAGGGTAAAAAGCAGAGGAGGTAAAAGATATATGTTTGTTATTGTTGATGATTACTCTAGATATACCTGGACATTTTTCTTGGCTTCTAAAGACGAATCCTTTGATGTCTTCTCAATTTTCATCAAGAAAATGGAGAAGAAATTAGAAACTTCCCTAATATCCATAAGATCAGACCATGGAACCGAATTTGAAAATATAAAATTCCTAGAATTTTGTTCGAAAAATGGTATTGATCACAACTTCTCTGCCCCAAGAACCCCTCAACAAAATGGAGTAGTAGAAAGGAAGAATAGAACCATAGAAGACATGGCTAGAACAATGATGATAGCTAGTAATGTAGCTAGAAACCTCTGGGCTGAAGCAGTAAACACTGCTGTCTATATACTCAACAGATGTATGCTTAGACCTCTGTTAAATAAAACACCCTATGAATTACTCAAAGGAAGAAAACCCAACATCTCCCACTTTAGAACATTTGGTTGCAAATGCTATGTTCATAACAATGGTAAAGATAATTTAGAAAAATTTGATGCTAGGAGTGATGAGGGAATTTTCTTGGGATACTCTCTACACAGTAAGGCTTATAGAATCCTAAATAAACGCACAAATTGTGTTGAGGAAAGTATTCATGTTATATTTGACGAAACCATCTGTGTCCCTGAGAATAATTTGCAGGATGTTGATGAACGTGAACTCCGGTCAAAAGAACAGGTTAATTTACCTGTTTCACTCACTGAAAAGGACGAGAGCATACAGACAGGGGGAACAACAGCAGAATCTGAAAGTCAACAGGCAAATCCAAACTCCAATCCATTAGCCCAGTCACAAAACGAACAGAACCAGGGGTTGGTGATAAGAAACTACAAATATCAAGACTCACATCCTCTTGATAACCTTCTCACAGACTTGACTTCTGGAATCACTACAAGATCTGGAATAAGAAACCTATGTGCCTTTCAAGCCTTTGTCTCATTAATAGAACCAAAACGGATAGGGGAAGCACTACAAGATGAGAAATGGATTCTTGCCATGCAAGAAGAACTCAGTCAGTTCGAAAGATGCAAAGTATGGCACTTAGTACCTAAACCAGCAGGAAGAACTATTATTGGCACTAAGTGGGTCTTTCGAAACAAACTGGATGAACATGGAACAGTTACAAAGAACAAGGCGAGACTAGTGGTCCAAGGATACAATCAGGAAGAAGGAATAGACTACGATGAGACCTTTGCACCTGTTGCAAGGCTTGAAGCCATTAGACTCCTCGTAGCCTTCGCCGTCTTCAAAGAAATCACCCTGTATCAAATGGATGTAAAAAGTGCATTTTTAAACGGATACTTAAAGGAGGAAGTCTATGTGAAACAACCTCCGGGATTTGAAAGTATGGAACATCCTGACTACGTCTTTAAACTCGATAAGGCTTTGTATGGACTAAAGCAAGCTCCACGAGCATGGTATGAAAGGCTATCAAAATTTCTCCTAAACCATGGTCACACTAGAGGAAAAATTGATAATACTTTATTCCTAAAGACTCAAGGCCCTGATCTTCTCATTGTCCAAGTCTATGTAGATGACATCATTTTTGGATCTACAAATGAGGTCATGACTCAAGAGTTTGTAAAACTAATGAATGGAGAATTTGAAATGAGCATGATGGGAGAACTAAACTTCTTTTTGGGCCTTCAATTCAAGCAAACCCCCTCTGGAACCATGATTCACCAAAGTAAATATGTGAAGGAACTCCTCAAATGGTTCAAAATGGAAGATGCCAAGGAAACTGATACACCTATTGCCACTGCCACAAAGTTGGAGATGGATGACACAGGTTCAACTGTTGAGCAAAAGCTCTATCGAGGTATGATTGGTTCCTTGTTATATCTTACTGCTAGTATACCTGACATTGTTTTTAGCGTAGGACTTTGTGCTCGTTTTCAAGCCAATCCAAAAGAATCACATCTCAAGGCGGTGAAGAGAATTTTTCGGTATCTCAAAGGCACCTCTGACCTGGGGTTATGGTACTCTAAAGGTAGCAATTTCAATCTCATAGGATACACTGATGCTGATTATGCTGGTCACCTTGTTGATCGCAAAAGCACATCCAGTATGGCTCACTTCATTGGAACATGTTTAATTTCCTGGTCCACCAAGAAGCAGAACTCTGTCGCATTGTCCACAGCTGAAGCTGAATACGTAGCTGCTAGTTCGTGTTGTGCTCAATTGCTCTGGATTAAACAACAATTGCTTGATTTTGGAGTAGATGTTGGAAATGTTCCAATATTGTGTGACAATACGAGCGCCATCAACATTGCAAAAAATCCAGTCCAACACAAACGGACCAAACATATCGACATAAGGCATCACTTTCTTCGTGACTGTGTAGACAAAGGGCTGGTATCGATCATGTTTTGCCCCACTGAAAATCAAATTGCTGATATTTTTACCAAGGCACTAAGTAGAGAACGGTTTGAACAAATCAGGCTAGACTTGGGGATGGTCAAAATTACATAAAACCCTCCTTGACTAACTCAAAATATAAGGATATGTTTTATAAGTTTTGGAGTGCTTTCGATAATTATTTTATCTCATGTCTATCCCTTCATCTTGTAGAGGTTAACATGAGGACGTGGTCTTATATGTCGGAGTATTGTCGCAACAGGCATCAACGATTGGAATAGGTCAATTCACCAGGTAACACTTGCTGTGCAAAATTATACTTATTATTGAGTCAAATATTTAAACCAGGCACATTCAACTTGTTTCCTTCATCATTACCCTGTCAGCACAGTCCCATCCTTGCCGCCCATCTCATCCCTCTTTTATTGAAACGCCTCCTCTGATCTTCATCATCTTCTCATACCCAACAATGGCATCTTCTCAGAAAACCACCCTTACTCCCATACACGCCCCTCAAGACCTTAAGTGTATGGCCCTTATTGTGCATCCAATTGCCATCTGCCTTGGAAATCACCCGGAAATTTGCTGGGGAGCCCTCTCTCACCCACCATAGACGTGTCCAACGCAAGGAAATGTCGCCTCTTCACAAGCTATATTTTGATGTGGTCCATAAGATCATCATTCCACGACAGGAGCGTCGCTCTGAAGCGAGCTATTTGGACCTAACACTGATGGAACTACCTGATGAAGGTGTTCCAATCAACCTTCCTGCTCTCATGCTGCAGCACATTCAGAGGGTTCTTGTTCAGGATAAAAAGGGACATGCTCTTCCCTACGGATTTTGGTTGGCTACCATTTTTGAGGCCTCTTCCGTCCCAGTCCAGGTCTGGACCATGCAGACCACTAAAGATGTGATAGGACAGGTGAACCATCAGACTTTACCTGGTTCAATGCAGCGACCGGGCACTCCCCTGCATCGTCTTCAGATGGCTCTCAACGCTAAGGATGTGGAGATGGCTCAGGAACGAGAACGTTTTGCGCAAGAAAAGCAGGCCCTCACCCTCAAAATTACGGAACTAGAGGAGACTCTCATGAAGGAGCGAGCTAAACACACCGATATTGTTCATGCCCTTACCAAGCTCATCCCTTAACTCCGACCTCTCTTTCCAGCCTTTGTGTCCTCTTTTTCTTTTTTGTGCCTTGTTTAAGTTGTTTGTCTCTTTTTTCTTTTTGCATGGCAGGTGATTTGGCCGGTGGTAGATCTTTTGTTGCTTTATTGTTGCTTCTGTTGTGTACTCTCGTATATAAATAAACATTCTCTGTTCTGTTCTACTGCTGGTTATACATGTTGGTTCTCCTGGCTTATACTTATCACTTTTCTTTTCGATGATGTCCAAAGGGGGAAGATGAGTTGAAAAGCATATAGTTACTATACTTATTGTTTAACCTGTTTCATTGTTGCGAACAAGTTAACCTGGTTCATTGTTACAAACAAGGGTGGTGTCAACTCAGAAAATTTGTCATCATAAAAAAGGGGGAATTTGTTGAGACAAGGACTTTTGATGATTAACAAAATAAATGAAACAGGTAGATGAAACAGGAAAATTCATCAGGTTCATTCTACAGATAGAAAGGCGACACAGAAAAGTGCAACACGACACAGCAGCAAGAAGTGCAATATACTATTACAAACATACAATACCTGGCACTGGAAATAAGGAGGAAAACAAGGAACATTATCTCAACTAAAACTCCTAAAAGAAGAAGGTTACAAAGAAGGAAAGTTTGTCAAAAAGCGTGAGATGTGGATTGCAAAAAGGAATTCGAAAAGAAGTTGGAGAAGGAATTTTTTTTTACAGCTATAAAACCAGATTCAAGATTCACAACAAGGGGTGCAGAAAAAGAGAGAAAAAACGAAGCATAAGAAAGAACAATAAAATCGAGTCTAGGGTTTTCTTTTGTTTCATAGGAACGTTGTAATTCTCAGAATCTATAACTGAGAATAGTTTTATCTTCAAGTTAGAGTTAACAAGAAGATAAGTTGGAATATAATCCTTGGGAGGATTGTGAGTAGATTGTAGGTGGAGGTGTAGAAGTAAGGTTATTACAAGTTGTAATTAACTTTTGAAGGCTCACGTTGATTTTAATAAATTTGGAGAAATTCCTGTAGTGGTACAGGTCGTGGTTTTTACGCCTATTGTGAGCTAGGTGTTTCCACGTAAAATCATTGTGTTCAAGGCTTGAATTCTGTACGATTGAAACAGGTCATCTAACCTGTTCCAAACTAGTAGGCAAATTGTAAGGTGCGCAGTTCTAACAATTTAAAATATTATAAAATAAAAAATTAAATAACACTAAATTTAATACGTATATAAATTATTTTTTTTATACCTCTCACCAAACGATTCGCATCATAATAATGTTGTTTGCATGTCTATGAAGAAATAACATTGTACTTGTGAGTTAACGACAATATAATATCAATACTACTTGAAAGGTGAAAACATGTTTTCGATAAATATTCCACGTTTCTAACAATCATATCAATCGTTATTATATACAGAAGAAAAAAGGTACTTGGATATAAAGTCTTATTTTAATAATGTCTAAAGTGTGCAGTTCAAAATCCTAAAATTTTGCATCTGGTTCCGATAGTGTCTAGCATGGCAATGCAATTACACATTCATTTATTTTAATTAATGTGATATAATTGAAATTTAGAGATTAAAATTTTTAAGTTTTAGTTATGTGGCATGATTGAAAAGTATTTTTCACCACTTAGTGCATAGCAGCTACTTAAATGTAATCAATATAAACGGACTCTAAATCAATAAATATGAGACTTATCGTTTTCGTAAATTATCATTTAATCGTGTTATGTAGTTTTCAGTGTAATTTTTAATTAGATTAGTTAATGTAGTTATTCCATCCGTTCATTACTATATGTCAAAAAAATTCTAATTTAATTTTCATTTTTAATTTGTTATTTTGGAGAAGTCAAGATAGGATTTTTTTTTTTTCCCTTACTTATTTTACCCCCAATTTACTTCTAAAGTCAATGTTGTTTTACGAATATAGAATTTCTTGAAAATGTTCAATGATCAATTCATCTTTAGATTACCTAGTTTCTTGAAAATACAGAAATACTATTAAATCAAGAAACACTTCCACTTGTCATAGTATTGATAATATTAAAAGTATTTGAATTTGAACTATTTTTAATAAATATTTTTATCAATTAATAGAGATAAAATAGTAATCTCACTATAATAAACATTATTTTCTTAATAGAATTGTAAGCTTAAAATTTGATATCTAATAATGAAAAAAATAATAAAAACCAAATCAATCTTATTTGCACATGTCAATCGAAAGAGTGTGTGGGCACCACACATGCACAAAATATGCGCGCATGGAATAGTAGTACTCATAAAATGGTGATCCTTACTCCTATATATAAATATAACTAGCTCCTCCTATTTATTTTCACTTAATTGCCTAATAGTTTAGATATTAAAAATAGTTATATAATGTAAAGCCCCAGATTTTTTTCTCACCGGCATCGTCTTGAGGCCTGGAATTTTTTCCCAGGAAAGCTGCAAGGAATCACTTCACGGAAGAGCCTACACGGGCCATGTGACGTCACACGGTCCGTATAGCCTCCCGTGGAGTGACACTTGATCAGCTTCCCGTTGGGAAATTTTTCAAGTAAAGGTGTACGGACCTTCACACGGTCCGTGTGACGCCACACGGTCCGTGTGGCCTTCCGTTTGGTTTACTGTGTGGAAAGTCACCTGTACATGGACGGGATCACAGTCCGTGTGACACCAAATGGTCCGTGAACCTGTCCGTGTGGTGCTACTTAGTTCGGTGAAATTTTCTGAAATTTTCTTCTGCCAATTTCTAAGTCCAGGACCACGGCACAGTTCACGGTCCGTGTGACGGTACACATACCGTGTGACCCAGACGGACCAAATTTAGGTTTGTTTCATTGATGGCATTTTTGAAATTTAGGTTATTTTAAACGAGAATTTTTTGACCTTTCTACCCCTCCTAAGCCTCTAATTTAGCTGAATACCTTCAACATTTCAGCCATTTTTCCTCATTTCTCCTCACTCTCTCTAAAATACTCCTACAAGTTCTCCACCCTCTCTCTAGGATCCTCCAAGTCAAGGCCTTCAATTTGGAGTCCATTTTCTCCTCAAGTTCCTCTTCAAGTCAGGTATGTGGGATTGATTCTTGATTCCTTTCAACCAAGAAAACCCAAAATTCTTTCAACTTATTTCATGAAGTTTTAGTCACCTTAAATGTGAATTTCTACTATTTGATCTTGTTAGCTTTGGTCAATGCACGGGTCATACATTATTCCGAATTTTAAGTTGTGTTAAACTCTAATATGGTGAATCACTTTGAATTATGCAAATCTTGAACATGCATGTCCCTATAAAGATGGTACTATGCATGGGTGATCCATACTACAATTTTCATATGAATTTTATTGTCGATTTCCTAGACTTTATATTATATTGCTAATTTTAGGTTTACTCTACATCACCCATGCCATCCCTACATCATGCCTTGCATTGCACTCATGATCATCGGTTTACATGGAAATTATGAAGTGGGATAGACCCAATTATGTCTTGTGATATGTCTTTGGAAAAATATGGGCTATAACCAAATGTGATCACATATATGTCTTGTACTTTGGCTCTTTGAGCATCTTGGGTGCTTGCACCATCTTGTACACATAGATGAGCTATTCCTTGCATGAGAATCTTGATTATGATCTTGTGATTTTGGCATTAGAGTCTATACGTACATTGAACGTTTATGAAATAGGTACTTGTCTCTCTTGAAAACACTTACATATATATATATATATATATGACTTACAGATGGTATTCGTCTATCTTTCTTATGTCTTGACATTTTGATATGATTCTTGTAAATCCTTTCGAAAAGCGTAGTCGTAAGGAAGGTGACCATCCACCGAAAAGTGTGATCGTAAGGTGTGATGTAGAATACCCTTGGAAAGTAATCTTCTCTCTACCGGTGGGAGGACAAAATCGGTCCAATTCATGTAATAGCTCGCATGGACTTGGTTTGTAGGTTATAGTCTATCCCCATTATATAGGAGCATTATCGCATTGCACGCATCATGTATTCCATGGCATCTTGTATACTAAATTCCTTTGCTTATATGATCCTTGTATATATTGTGCCCTTGTCATCTAACATTGATATGCAGGTTCGGTAAGTCATATGCATTGCATACGCGCATACTTAGTACATCCAAACGTACTAACGCATACTCTACGCCTACATGATTTTACCATGTAGGGACCGAGCAGTTTGGGTACTCGCCACTAGATGAATAGTCCGTTCTTGAAGATGTCTTTTGCGGTGAGCCCCGTCTTCCAAGGGCGAGCTAGTTTTTTTCTCAGCTTTATTTTGTTTGCTCTTTTGTTGAGGGTGAGCCCGGAACTTGTCCTGGCCCCCGTTCCTTGACTAGAGGCAAATGTTGGGCACTTTGTAAATCTTTCTCGTTTTGCTTATCTATAAATGAATGGATTCCTGAGATTTATTTCTACCATTTTATTGTATGTGCTTAGATGCTATTTGAACCAATGATGTGGATTCCGACAATTGACGCTTGTTTGGGGACTCTCGGGTCCCCATTTGCCGTGTCACATCTAGACCCTAACCCCGGGTCGTGACATATAATTTTATTGTATGTTGATTTTTATCCGTATTTTTACTTATTACATTAATAGCTATGAGATTGAATTTTTCTTGAAAAATACGTACATATTATCGTTGATTACATATACATACAATTACAATCATATAATATATCCACATGATTTCTATTTGAATTAAGTTTGGTATGCGCGGAAATAAAATAATTTTTTTATATATTTAAAAAGAAGAATATGTTTCCTTAATCCTAATCCGTATATACTTCTAACTTATAATTTTTTTCCTACCCGTTCAAGTATCCCAATTCTCACAAAAGAAGGAAAGTAAGAAATAAATAGGAAAAAAAACATGACCTAAAAATCATTATATTAAGCGCCTTAATTTCGTTTTGAAAAAAATAAAAGTAAAATTTGATTCATATATTTTTCCTCAAAACCATAAAGCCAAAAAAAAAAAAAAGAGAAGAAAAAAGAATGATGCAGAGCTTGATTATACAATCTGTTTCATTAAATGAAGATGAAATCGAATTATCCAATATTCTGTTGAATCTAAAAGACCTAATTGAAGAATCAGAGTCTCGTTTTAGAACGAGAACATCTGATAGAAATTTAGGTTTTAATTTTAATCCGCCGTCACATAACGTTGAGTGGAATTCCCAAATCAGAGAAAAGGAAAGAGATGATATTAAATTAAACCTAAATTTGTTAAATTTAAATCAAAGAAAACGAGATATTCATCTAAGGATCAACCAAGCAGTAGTAAAGGAAAGGTATTGATTTATATTATTATTTTGACAACAATAAAAACGAAAAAAAATTATTATATCCGTGTTAGTTTTATATCCATTTTTTTTCTACGTTAATTTTTTATTTTGTTAAATCATTGTACTCGTTGAGGAGCTTAACCCAACACCTTATGCTACAAGCTGACGACAACCCTGTACTACTCGTATCCGCGTTCTCGAGAACCCAATGTATATTATATTATAAATTTGTTTAGTGATAATTCTAACTCTATGATTATAATTAGGGGAGACATGAATTAGTAAATATATTTTTATATTTGATCCATTTTTTTCTTTTTTGGAATTTAATGTTAATTTTTTGTCTTAATTCTTGACTATTACGGACAAGAGAGGAGTTGATGTGTAATATAGAGAAGTTGACTCAATACAGAGAATTGCTAAGAAAGGTAGGTGACTTTATGAAATATTTAAAAGAAATTTCATTTTTATTTTCGAAAATTATCTAGTCTTTTGGGAGCTTCGAAACATGTTACTTATAGATTACGAGTTTGAGCCATGAAAATAGCCAATAATACTTGCATTAAAAATAGATTGTATCTATATCATACGGTAGTTCTTCTCTGAACCTTGCTAACACGAGATACTTAGTTCATCAAGTTTTTTTTATTACAGAACAATGCTAGAATTGTCTCCGTGTGACTTACGGGTCACATGTTAAACCAATAAAAACAATCACTAATACTTTTTTTTTTGTGGAATTACACAGGAAGGGAAGAAAGTGCAAAGTTACTACAACCACTAACAAGCTTATAATCTTGAGTTAAAAGCAATGAGAGAAAAGGTAACTAATGAAATCTCTCATATTACTATCACTTATTCTATTTTATCTTATCCTAATTTAAATATTTACATAACTTAAAATAATTAATTAGAGTGATATAGTAAAATCATAGTTTAAAGAATATTTTCATGGCCCCATATGATAAAAAAAAAAGGAAGCAAACAACTCAAGTAGGTACGTCGACGAAAAGCCGCCTGCTTCAGTTGAACTCCCACTTATATAATAAGATATGTATATATAACTCAAATTTTTTTCTAAGAAAATAACTACTGTGTATAAAACTCAAATACACAGGTGGAGATCTAGCCCCTCACGAGCCTATGGAGAAGCCTATCTCTAACGGTGAATTTTGCACTACTTTTGCCATGTTTATACAGGTGGTGACTGCTCAGGCAATGCAAGCTAATTTGCCACGGGACCCTACACCTGCATCTAGGGTGAGGGATTTCACACGGATGAATCCTCCGGAGTTCTACGGGTCAAGGGATGATGAGGATGCTCAGGAGTTCATTGATGAGCTCTCAAAAATACTGAACATTATAGGCGTCTCTTCTGAGGAAAAAGCTGGACTGGCTGCTTACCAGCTGAAGGATGTAGCTCAGGTGTGGTATACTCAGTGGGCTTTGGAGAGGGTTTGTGGTGGTGATGTCAAATGGGGAGAGTTCAAATCTTCCTTCCTTGATCGTTTCTTCCCACTTGAGCTGAGAGAGGCCAGAATGACTAAGTTTATTAACCTCAAGCAGGGGAGTATGAGTGTGAGGGATTATTCCCTCAAGTTCACAAGCTTTCCAAATATGCTCCGTCCCTGGTGGCCGACCCCCGTGCAAGGATGCACAAATTTGTTTCAGGTATTTCTAACTTGCTTGTGAAAGAATGTCGTACTGCTATGCTGATTGGGGACATGGATATCGCCAGACTCATGGTGTATGCTGAGCAGATCGAAGGGGAGAAACTCAAAGAGAAAAGGGCACACGATCCCAAGAGAGCCCGCTTTGACGGTAGGTTCTCTGGTGCTAGAAATGTTCGTTTCTTTGGTCGCTTTCAGAAGGGCCAAGGTTTGGGAGCTTGGGTGGCCAATGCTCGGGCACCCCTCCCGGAGTACCGATGGGTGGCGGACCAGGATATCCTATGTGTGACAAGTGTGGGAGACCCCACACAGATGCCTGCCGGAGGGATTTGGGACTTCGCTTCGGATGAAGAAATAAGGATCATAAAGTTGTTGATTGCCCTAAAAATGCGCGTGGAGGACAAGGTTAGGTAGCCAAAAGTGGGCAGGGTCAGCAAAGGGGTCCCCAAGGTACTGCCTCAAGGAACAACAGGTTCTATGCACTCCATGCCCGCCAGGATGTCGAGGAAGCTCCAGATGTCGTGACTGGTATGTTGAAAGTCTTTGATTTTGATGCTTATGTTTTGCTTGACCTAGGTGCAAATTTGTCTTTTGTGACTCCGCTATTGGCTGTTAAGTTCGGTTTGAGCCCCCAGATTCTAAGGGAGCCTTTCTCGGTCTACACCCCCGTGGGCAAATCTATTGTTGCTCATAGAGTCTATCACGTATGCCCTGTTGCTGTGTTGCATAAAATTCTTCCATGTGATCTTGTGGAGCTTGAGATGTTTGATTTTGATGTGATTCTTGTAATGGATTGGCTGCATGCATCTTATGCTTCCGTAGATTGTAGAACCCGAAAAGTCTAGTTCCAACCTCCCGGTGAGCCAGTTCTTGAATGGAAGGGTGGTGACTCCTTTATTAAAGGTCGGTTTATTTCCTACCTCAAGGCGCGAAAAATGGTCTCTAAAGGGTGCATCTATCATATTGTGAGGGTCAAGGATACGAAGTCCGTAGTGCCTACTCTCGAGTCGGTCCCTGTGGTGAATGAATTTTCAGATGTGTTTTCCGAAGACTTATCGGGCATTCCTCCGGATAGAGAGATAGACTTCGGCATAGATCTTCTTCCAGATACTTAGCCTATTTCTATTCCTCCGTATCGGATGGCACCGACAGAATTGAAAGAGTTAAAGGAGCAGTTGAAAGATCTATTGGAGAAGGGTTTTATTCGGCCCAGTACAACACTGTGGGGTGCTCCCGTGTTGTTTGTGAGGAAGAAGGACGGGCCCCTCCGAATGTGTATTGACTATAGGCAGCTGAATAAAGTGACTGTTAAGAACAAGTACCCGTTGCATAGGATTGATGACTTGTTTGATCAGCTTCAAGGTGCCACTCACTTCTCAAAAATTGATCTCCGTTCTGGGTATCATCAGTTGAAGGTTAAGGAATGTGACATCCCCAAAACAGCTTTTCAAACGAGGTATGGGCATTTCGAATTTGTGGTGATGTTGTTTGGCCTAACTAATGCTCCGGTCGTATTTATGGACTTGATAAACAGAGTTTTTAAACCATTCCTAGACAGCTTTGTGGTGGTCTTCATCGATGATATTCTCATTTACTCCCGAAGTGAACAGGAGCACGGGAATCGTTTGAGGATAGCCCTCCAAACTCTAAGGGAAAGAAATTGTATGCCAAGTTTAGCAAGTGTGGATTCTGGTTGGTCGAAGTGGCCTTCCTCTGTCATGTGGTGTCCGAAGACGGTATCAAGGTAGATCCGAGGAAAACCGAGGCCATGAAGAATTGGCCCAGACCGTTGACTCTTTCGGATATCCACAGTTTGCTTAGGTTGGTTGGGTACTACAGAAGGTTCGTGGAAGGTTTCTCATCTATTGCATCTCCATTGACCAAGTTGACTTAGAATTAGGCTAAATTTATATGGTCGGATGAATGCGAGAGAAATTTTCAAACTTTAAAGGACCAGCTTACGTCAGCTCCCGTCTTGACCTTGCCAAATGATTCAGAAGGGTTCGTAGTGTATTGTGATGCCTCGTGGATCGGACTGGGTTATGTGCTTATGCAGAATGGTAAAGTGATAGCGTATGCCTCAAGACGGTTGAAGGTGCATGAACGAAACTAACCCACGCATGACCTTGAATTGGCAGCGGTGGTCTTTGCTTTGAAGATTTGGAGACATTATTTGTACGGGGTCCATGTTGATGTGTTCACCGATCATAAGATCTTACAATATGTTTTCACCCAAAGGGATCTTAACCTAAGGCAAAGGAGGTGGTTGAAACTTCTGAAGGATTACGATATGAGTGTTCTATATCATCCGGGCAAAGCCAATGTTGTTGCCGACGCTCTCAGTAGAATGTCTATGGGAAGTGTGGCACATGTTGGTGATGAAAAGAAGGAATTGGCGAGGGATGTTCATCGGTTGACTAGGTTGGGTGTCAGGTTGACTGACTCCAACGAGGGTGGTATTCGGGTTTAGAATGGGGCAGAACATTCTGTGGTAAACGAGGTAAGAGCTAAGCAAGATCTAGACCCATCGTTACTTGAGTTGAAGAAGCTGGTTGCTATAAAGGAGATCGAGGTATTCTCCCAAGGGGGAGATGGTGTGCTCCGGTACCAAGACCGGCTTTGTGTGCCTGATGTGGATGACCTTAGAAGAGTGATTATGAGTGAGGCTTACAACTCTCGTTACTGTATTCACCCGGGGTCTACCAAAATGTACCGGGATCTGAAGGAGGTGTATTGGTGGCATGGTATGAAGAGGGATATTGCTAAGTTCGTGTCTGAATGTCCGAGTTGTCAACAAGTGAAGGTAGAACACCAAAGTCCTGGTGATTTCGCCCAAGATATTGAAATTCCCACATGGAAATGGGAGGATGTGAATATGGACTTTGTGGTTGGATTGCCTCGGACCCGAAGGCAATTCAACTCCATCTGGTTGTTGCGGATCGAATGACGAAATCGGCTCATTTTCTACTTGTCAAGGCTACTTTCAGTGCCGAGGACTATGCGAGGTTGTATATCCAGGAGTTGGTGAGGTTGCATGGTGTACCTAGATCTATCATATAGGATTGTGGTGCTCAATTCACTTCCCACATTAGGAGGTCTTTTCTGAAGGGCCTTGGGACTAAGATTAAGTTGAGCTCTGCTTTTTACCCTCAAATCGATGGTCAAGCGGAGAGGACAATTCAAACCTTGGAGGATATATTGAGGGCATGTGTGTTGGAGTTTAAAGGGAATTAGGATGACCATCTTCCACTCATCGAGTTTACTTACAATAATAGCTTCTATGCTAGCATTGGTATGACACTGTTTGAAGCATTGTATGGGAGAAGGTGTGTAAGGACCCGGAATTTTGTACGACCTCAAGAAAGCATGAAAATTGATTTCGGAAAAGTTTTGGACCAAGGTGGCACTTCATCGGAGCCATCACGGCCGTGAGGTCATCCGTAAAGCTTCCGTAGTGAGATATTTCTAAGTACGGGACCTTATGCTCAAGCTAAATTCACTCTCAAGCCTTCAATTCTAGCTTATCTATGTTGTTTAAGATCATCATGGGTCTCCTACATCAAGTCAAGTTCAAAGGAATTCCCTTGGCTATATTATTCTCAAGTGCCGATAGATGGGCCAACTTTAAATAGGTATATCTATTAGCTCGAAATGAACTGGGTAGACCATGACATATCAAATCGAAGCCCTTTGAATTATCTTTCCAATGCATCCGGTCTCACCTCATTCCGAGTTCGGAGCAAGACGTTACGCCTGTTTTCGTAAAACCTGTCTGGGCCAGACGGGAGCCTTCACGGGCCGTGAAAAGCTTCACGGACCGTGAAGCTAACCGTGTCAAGGCCCTTGTGAAATTCAAGGATCTATTTTATTGAGGTGTATTTGATATTTTGGTTCATCCCCAAGGCTTTTTATGACCTTTGAAACCCCTTTTTACATTCCTAAACTTCTCCGACACTAATCCTAAAGGTTCTTCATATGATTCGGTAGAAGGGTCAACTTTAAATGGTCATATCTCTTAGAACAAAACGAATTAGGTGTCCTACAATATATCAAATTAAATATCTTTGAATTAGCTTTCCAACTAACCTGGTTTCACCTAATTCCGAGCTCGGACCAAGGAGTTATGCTCGTTTTCGTTCAGACTGTTCGTGCAGGCAAGCCACACGGCCAGCCACACTGACCGTGTGGCATCAAACGGTCCGTGAGGCTGCTTTGGCCCACGATTTTCTTGCCAAATTTTGTTCTAAGTGTGTGTACTTCCTTGGTACCTTCATACGGACCCTTGTACGGTCCGTTAAGCATCACACGGTCCGTACGACCTTCCGTTGGAAGCCCTTGGCTTGAAATAATTTTCTGAAAATTCTAAGTAAAGTCACACGGTTACTGTTCACGGACCGTGTCACTGTTCACTGTCCGTGAACAGTGCCGTGAACAGTACCGTGAACAGTACTTAATATTTTTACCCGTTTTGATTTTGGTTTTTATGTAAATATAAATTAGTTTAAGGGTGTTTTGGGTATTTTCCACCCCTCCTAAGACCATAAATCAGCTGATCTTCTTCATTTTCACCCATTCTCTCATTTCACTCCTCTCACTAAGGCTTCACTCCTCCAAGACTCTCCAACCTCTCTCTCTAGGAAATTCAAGTCAAGGCTCTCAATTGAAGCCCACTTCTCCTCAAGTTTGTCTTCAACTCAGGTATGTGGGTTTTGATTCTTGGTTCCTTTCAACCAAGAAGACCCAAGTTCTTCTTAAACTATTTTATACACTTGTGTACTTTAAGTGTGAGATTTTACTACTTGAACTTGATATTTTGAACCATGCATGTGCTAGTTAATATTCCAAAATTTTGAGTTATGTTAAGCTTGAACTATGGTGAGTTACTTGAGCTATGAAACTATGAAGCTTGCATGTCCCTTTAAAGATGTTATTTTGCATGGGTGATTTATACTACATTTTCATATGAATTTTATTATGGATTTCCTAGTCTTTACATTATATTGCTAATTTTGGATATATTCTACATTACCCATGTCATTCCTACATTATGCATTACATCATACTCATGGCATTGATATATGGAAAATTGGAAATATGGGTTAAGCCCAATTTTGGTCCCAAAAGGGAGATTATAATGTGAATTTTGGTAAGACATGGGATATGACAATAAGGTGATCACCGGTATGTCTATGATTATGGCTCCTTGAGCAATATGGGTGCTTGCACCATTATGGTATATGTGTAGATGAGCTATTCCTTGCATACGCATTATGGTCATAGTCTAGGATTTGGTAATTGAGCCTATTTGTATAATTACGTTTTGAAATGGATGTTAGCTCTCTCTTGATAAGCATATGTATATATATAAGTATTCTTGTGGGATGTGTAAGGCTTAGCACCGATGGATTGGGGGCGTTAGGGATATCCCCAAGGTCCCTCTCCCTTTCCTTGAACTATGTGCCTACATAGGGACGGAGGATATTCGTCTATCTGTAAATGACTATGATTTGTCTTGATTCTGTAAATCCTTCCGAAATGGTGATTTCCATAAGGAAGGTGACCATCCCCGAAATGGTGTGTTCCGTAAGGTGTGATGTAGATTACCCTTGGCAAGTAATCTTCTCCCTACCGGTGGGAGGTCCCAATCGGTCCAATTCATGTAATAGCTCGCATGGATTTGGGTTGTCGGTTATAGTCCATCCCCGTTATATAGGAGCACTATTGCATTGCACGCATCACGCATTTCATGGCATCTTGTATATTAAATTTTCATTGAATATATATTCCTTGTATATTATGTGTCCTTGCCACTTAACATGATTATGCAGGTTCGGTAAGTCACGTACATTGCATACCCGCATACTTAGTACATTCAAACGTACTAACGCATACTCTATGCCTAGATGATTTTACCATGTAGGGACCGTGTGTTATGATCATCCACCACTTGAAGGGTAGCTCGAATTCGGAGAGTTGATATTGTGGTGAGTCCTATATTCCAAGGACGAGCCACCTTCCTTCTACCTATGTTGTTACCTATTTATCTTCTTAGTTGAGGGTGATCCCGGGACATGTCTTGGCCCCCGTCCCATCTTATGACTAGAGGCAAATATTGGGCACTTGTAAAACTTTCTCATTTTGTTTAATTATAAATGAATGGATTCTTGAGATTTGATTTCCGTCATTTAGATATATGTGCTTAAATAATTTATTTTGAACCAATGATGTGGAAATTTGATACTTTGAGGCTTGTTTGGGGACTCTCGGGTCCCCATTCGCCGTGTCACATCTAGGCCCCGACCTCGGGTCGTGACAAAAGATGGTATCAGAGCACTAGGTTTATAAATGATCCTCGGAGTCCAACATGTCGCGTCAAGTAGAGTCTTATTCATGGGTGTGAAGCGCGCCACATCTATGTCTAAGAGGCTATAAGGCGTTTTAGGAAATGTTTCACTTATCTTGATTCTAATCGTGCTATGGTGCGTGTCTTAAAATCCTTTGTCTCCATCCCTCCCTATCGAATAGGTAGAGTTACCTTGAGCTCATAATGCAAATCTAGGAGAGGAAGGCGTTGTAGCGATCTTATGGATAGGTCCAAAAGGGAGTTAGTGAAGGATATGCATTGTTTGACATGCTTGCTCTTTTGGATATTCGAAGTTTTCTTTGGTTGGCTGGTTACGATGGAAGTTTGTTGGAGGCTTCTCATCTATTGCATCTCCGTTGATCAAGTTGGCTAGAAGAAGGCCAAGTTGTATGGCCGGATTAATGTGAGGTGAGTTCTCATGCCTTGAGAGGTCGTCGTACATCAGATTTGGTTTTGGCATTACTGGATGGCTTAAATAGGTTGGTGTTGTATTGTGGTGCTCCTCGTTTTGGTTTGGGGTTGTGTTCTTATGAAACATGTTAGGGTGGTAGCTTGGGCTTCAAGGCAATTGGAGGTGCAAGAGTGTAATTACCCGGCTGCTAATCTTGAGTTAGCAGCTGTGGTGTTAGCCTTGATGATTGGGAGGTACTATTTGTAGGGGGTATGTGTCAATGTTTTCACCTACCATATGAGTCACAATATGTGTTCACTCAAAGGGATCTTAACTTGGGACTAAGAAGAGGGTTGGGACTCCTTGGGGGCTATGAGATGAGTGTACAATGTAATTTTGGCAAGGAAAGTGTTATAGCCGTTGCTCGGAATAGGCTATCTATGGGAAATGTGGTTTCTGTTGGTGAAGGGAAGAGAGAGCTAGCAAAGGATGCTTACCGATAGACTAGATTGGTTGTTAAGCTGACCGACTCTAATAATGTTGGTGTTCATGTTTAGAATGGGGCGGAATCTTGAGTGATTGTTGATGTTAAGGCTAAGCAAGATCTAGATCTGTCATTGGTTGTGTTGAAGAGGTTGGTTGCCAATAGGATAGTGGTTTTCTCCCAAGGGGGAGATGGTGCGTTTCGGTATCAAAGTCAATTATGTGTTCCGGATGTGAGTGATTTTAGGGAAAAATAATCCATCCCAACCATGCTCGGGAAATCCTTTTTCAAGTCTTCTCCAGGAAGATTGTGAGTGGAGCCCATAACTCTTTGCATTTGATTCACCCGGAACACACTAAGATGTGTTGGGATTTGAAGGTGGTATATTAATGGCATGGTATGAAGAAGGGCATAGCCGAGCTCGTACCTAAGTGCCCCAGTGTCAACAAGTGAAGGTAGCGCACCAAAGGCCCGGTGGTGCGACTCAAAATATTGAGATCCCTACTTGGAAGTGGGAGAATGTAAATATGGATTTTATGGTTGGGTTGCCCTAGACTGAAGGTAATTCGACTCTATTTGGGTTATTATTGATCGAATGACTAAGATAGCTCATTTCCTACCAGTCAAGGCTATTTTAGCGCCGAAGGGTATGCAATGTTGTACATCCAAGAATTTGTTGAGGTTGCACGGTGTGTCTAGGTCTATCATATCTGATCGCGGTACCTAATTTGCTTCTTACTTTTGGAGGTCGTCTCAAGGATGACTTGGTACTAGGTAAAGTTGAGCACCGCCATTCATCCTCAAACCGAGGGGTAAACTGAGAGGATAATTTGAACTTTGGAAGATGTGTTGAGGGCTTGTGTGTTGCAATTCAAAGGTAATTAGGGTAATCATCTACCACTTCTTGAGGTTGCTTACTACAATTTCCTTTATGCTAGCATTGGTATAACTCCGTTTGGGGCTTTATATAGTAATATGTGTAAGTCTCCGGTGGGGTGGTTTGAGCAAGGGGAAACGGCATTGATTGGATCGGATTTAGTATTGAAGGCTATGGAGAAGGTGAAGTTGGTTGGGAAAGGTTGGCGGTGGTTCGGAGTCATCAAAAGTCTTATTTGGATATTTGAAAGAAGGATCTTGAGTTCTGTATTGGTAATTGGATATATGTAAAGGTCTCATTCGTGAAGGGTGTGATGTATTTTTGGGAAGGAGGGAAAGCTAAGTCCCCGGTATATAAGTTCTTATGAGATCATTATAGCGGATTGGAGATGTAGCTTATAGGTTGGATTTGCCTCCGAAATTGAGCTCTAGTCATTCGGTTTTGCATATATCTATGTTGAGGAAGTGTTGGTGATTCTAGTGCTACTTTGAATTTGGAAGGTGTTGGGGTTGAGGGGAACTTGTTTTATGGAGGAAGCTCCGGTTGAGATTTTGATAAGACAAGTGAAGCGGTTTCGTAACAAGGATGTGGCTTCGGTTAACGTACTTCGGAGAAACCAAAATGTGGAAAGTCTACGTGGGGAGTGGAATCAAGTTTGATGCGGTGATACCTCTATCCTTTCCAATCTACTCAAGCCCATAATATTAGGTCCTTTCCTGTTCTCAATGGTCCTAATTCTTCTATTCTTGAGTCTCATGACATGACATGCATACATGTGCACAAAAATGATTTTTTCAAGATGTTTTGAGTGATTTAAATATGTTTTGGTAACAGTTTTAAAGGATTTATGATTTTCAAATGACAGACTATGCATTGTATCTTGTGTTTGGATGTTTCATGTTCTAAGTCAAGCCCTTCAAGCCTTGCTCTTCCACATTCGAGGACGAATGTTCCCAAGGGGGAGATGATGTAAGGACCCGGAATTTTTTACGACCTCAAGAAAGCATGAAAATTGATTTCGGAAAAGTTTTGGACCAAGGTGGCACTTCATGGGAGCCATCACGGCCGTGAGGTCATCCGTAAAGCTTCCGGAGTGAGATATTTCTAAGTACGGGACCTTATGCTCAAGCTAAATTCACTCTCAAGCCTTCAATTCTAGCTTATCTATGTTGTTTAAGATCATCATGGGTCTCCTACATCAAGTCAAGTTCAAAGGAATTCCCTTGGCTATATTATTTTCAAGTGCCGATAGATGGGCCAACTTTAAATAGATATATCTCTTATCTCGAAATGTACTGGGTGGACCATGAAATATCAAATCGAAGCCCTTTGAATTATCTTTCCAACGCATCCGGTCTCACCTAATTTCGAGTTCGGAGCACGACGTTACACCCATTTTTGTAAAACCTATCTGGGCCAGACGGGAGCCTTCACGGGCCGTGAAAAGCTTCACGGACCGTGAAGCTAACCGTGTCAAGGCCCTTGTGAAATTCAAGGATCCATTTTATTGAGGTGACTTTGATATTTTGGTTCATCCCCAAGGCTTTTTATGACCTTTGAAACCCCTTTTTACATTCCTAAACTTCTCCGACACTAATCCTAAAGGTTCTTCATATGATTCGGTAGAAGGGTCAACTTTAAATGGTCGTATCTCTTAGCAAAAAAAGAATTTGGTGTCCTACAATATATCAAATTAAAGATCTTTGAATTAGCTTCCAACGAACCTGGTTTCACCTAATTCCGAGCTCGGACCAAGGAGTTATGCTCGTTTTCGTTCAGACTATTCGTGCAGGCAAGCCACACGGCCAGCCACACTGACCGTGTGGCATCAAACGGTCCGTGAGGCTGCTTTGGCCCACGATTTTCTTGCCAAATTTTGTTCTAAGTGTGTGTACTTCCTTGGTACCTTCATACGGACCCTTGTACGGTCCATTAAGCATCACACGGTCCGTACGACCTTCCGTTGGAAACCCTTGGCTTGAAATAATTTTCTGAAAATTCTAAGTAAAGTCACACGGTTACTGTTCACGGACCGTGCCACTGTTCACTGGCCGTGAACAGTGCCGTGAACAGTACTTAATATTTTTACCCGTTTTGATTTTGGTTTTTATGTAAATATAAATTAGTTTAAGGGTGTTTTGGGTATTTTCCACCCCTCCTACGACCATAAATCAGCTAATCTTCTTCATTTTCACCCATTTTCTCATTTCACTCCTCTCACTAAGGCTTCACTCCTCCAAGACTCTCCAACCTCTCTCTCTAGGAAATTCAAGTCAAGGCTCTCAATTGAAGCCCACTTCTTCTCAAGTTTGTCTTCAAGTCAGGTATGTGGGTTTTGATTCTTGGTTCCTTTCAACCAAGAAGACCCAAGTTCTTCTTAAACTATTTTATACACTTGTCTACTTTAAGTGTGAGATTTTACTACTTGAACTTGATATTTTGAACCATGCATGTGCTAGTTAATATTCCAAAATTTTGAGTTATGTTAAGCTTGAACTATGGTGAGTTACTTGAGCTATGAAACTATGAAGCTTGCATGTCCCTTTAAAGATGTTATTTTGCATGGGTGATTTATACTACATTTTCATATGAATTTTATTATGGATTTCCTAGTCTTTACATTATATTGCTAATTTTGGATATATTCTACATTACCCATGCCATTCCTACATTATGCATTACATCATACTCATGGCATTGATATATGGAAAATTGGAAATATGGGTTAAGCCCAATTTTGGTCCCAAAAGGGAGATTATAATGTGAATTTTGGTAAGACATTGGATATGACAATAAGGTGATCACCGGTATGTCTATGATTATGGCTCCTTGAGCAATATGGGTGCTTGCACCATTATGGTATATGTGTAGATGAGCTATTCCTTGCATACGCATTATGGTCATAGTCTAGGATTTGGTAATTGAGCCTATTTGTATAATTACGTTTTGAAATGGATGTTAGCTCTCTCTTGATAAGCATATGTATATATATAAGTATTCTTGTGGGATGTGTAAGACTTAGCACCGATGGATTGGGGGCGTTAGGGATATCCCCAAGGTCCCTCTCCCTTTCCTTGAACTATGTGCCTACATGGGGACGGAGGATATTCGTCTATCTGTAAATGACTATGATTTGTCTTGATTCTGTAAATCCTTCCGAAATGGTGATTTCCGTAAGGAAGGTGACCTTCCCCGAAATGGTTTGTTCCGTAAGGTGTGATGTAGATTACCGTTGGCAAGTAATCTTCTCCCTACCGGTGGGAGGTCCCAATCGATCCAATTCATGTAATAGCTCGCATGGATTTGGGTTGTCGGTTATAGTCCATCCCCGTTATATAGGAGCACTATTGCATTGCACGCATCACGCATTTCATGGCATCTTGTATATTAAATTTCCATTGAATATATATTCCTTGTATATTATGTGCCCTTGCCACTTAACATGATTATGCAGGTTCGGTAAGTCACGTACATAGCAAACCCGCATACATAGTACATTCAAATGTACTAACGCATACTCTATGCCTAGATGATTTTACCATGTAGGGACCGTGTGTTATGATCATCCACCACTTGAAGGGTAGCTCGAATTCGGAGAGTTGATATTGTGGTGAGTCCTATATTCCAAGGACGAGCCACCTTCCTTCTACCTATATTGTTACCTATTTATCTTCTTAGTTGAGGGTGAGCCCGGGACATGTCTTGGCCCCCGTCCCATCTTATGACTAGAGGCAAATGTTGGGCACTTGTAAAACTTTCTCATTTTGTTTAATTATAAATGAATGGATTCTTGAGATTTGATTTCCGTCATTTAGATATATGTGCTTAAATAATTTATTTTGAACCAATGATGTGGAAATTTGATACTTTGAGGCTTGTTTTGGGACTCTCGGGTCCCCATTCGCCGTGTCACATCTAGGCCCCGACCTCGGGTCGTGACAAGGTGTAGGTCACCGGTGGGATGGTTTGAGTTGGGAGAGATGGCTATTGTTGGCCCGAATTCGGTATTGGATGCTATGGAGAAGGTAAGAGTGATTAGGGAAAGATTGAAAGTGGCCCAAAGTTGTCAAAAGCCCTATTCGGATATTAGGAGAAGGGACCTTGAATGTCATGTCAGGGATTGGGTGTATATGAAGGTTTCGCCTATGAAGGGTGTGACGCGTTTCGGTAAGAAGGGCAAGCTAAGCCCCCGGTATGGTGGTCCTTACAAGATTATTGAGCGGATTGGAGGTGTGGCTTACAAGTTAAGTTACCTCTTGATTTGAGTTTCATTCATCCGGTCTTCCATGTATCTATGTTGAAAAAACTAGTTGGTGATCCTAGCACCATTGTACCATTGGAAGGTATTGAGGTTGAAGAAAATTTGTCTTATGAGGAAGTGTTGGTGGCAATCTTGGATAGGCAAGTAAAACGTCTTCGTAACAAGGAGGTGGCTTCGGTGAAAGTACTGGAGAAACCAACAAATGGAGAGTGCTACTTGGGAGGTGGAGCTGGACATGATGAAACGATACCCTCACCTTTTCCAATCTACTCAAGCCTAAGGTACTAGGAATCTTCCTTATCTATTTGTGACATTTCTTGCCTTCTTGAGTCGTATGACATGACATGCATATGTGTGCACTAAAAGATCTCTTTCTTTCTACAAGTGTTTTAAGTGTTTTGGATGCAATCTTGATATGAGCTTAAGGGTCTTGAACTACAGTTTTCACATGATGCTTTTGGTACAAAACCTTTTTATTTTTTAATTGAATTATGCATTGTATCTTGTGTCGGATGTATCTTGGCCTAACTCTAACCTTTCCATCCTATTCTTGTACATTCGGGGATGAATGTTCCCAAGGGGGAGATGCTGTAAAGCCCCAGATTTGTTTCTCACCGGTATCGTCTTGAGGCCTAGAATTTTTCCCCAGGAAAGTTGCCAGGTATCACTTCACGGAGGAGCCCACACGGCCCGTGTGATGCGACACGGTCCGTATAGCCTCCCGTGGAATGACACTTGATCAGCTCCCTGTTGGGAAATTTTCCAAATACAGGTGCACGGACCTTCACATGGTCCGTGTAACGCCACACGGTCCGTGTGGCCTTCCGTTTGTTTTACTATGTGAAAAGTCACCTGTACACGGATGGGGTCACGGTCCGTGTGACACCAAATGGTCCGTGAACCTGTCCGTGTGGTGCTACTTAGTTCGGTGAAATTTTCTGAAATTTTCTTCTGCCAATTTCTAAGTCCAGGACCACGGCACAGTTCATGGTCCGTGTGACAGTACACAGACGAACCAAATATAGGTCCGTTTCATTGATGGCATTTTTGAAATTTAGGTTGCTTTAAACGAGAATTTTGACCTTTCCACCCCTCCTAAGCCTCTAAATTAGCTGAATACCTTCAACATTTCAGCCATTTTTCCTCATTTCTCCCCACTCTCTAAAATACTTCTACAAGTTCTCCAACCTCTGTCTAGGATCCTCCAAGTCAAGGCCTTTAATTTGGAGTCCATTTTCTCCTCAAGTTCCTCTTCAAGTCAGTATGTGGGATTAATTCTTGGTTCCTTTCAACCAAGAAGACCCAAAATTCTTTCAACTTATTTCATGAAGTTTTAGTCACCTTAAATGTGAATTTCTACTATTTGATCTTGTTAGCTTTGGTCAATGCATAGGTCGTACATTATTCCAAATTTTAAGTTGTGTTAAACTCTAGTATGATGAATCACTTTGAATTATGCAAATCTTGAACATGCATGTCCCTTTAAAGATGGTACTATGCATGAGTGATCTATACTACAATTTTCATATGAATTTTATTGTGGATTTCCTAGACTTTATATTATATTGCTAATTTTAGGTATACTCTACATCAGCCATGCCATCCCTACATCTTGCCTTGCATTGCACTCATGATCATCAGTTTACATGAAAATTATGAAGTGGGATAGACCCAATTATGTCTTGTGATATGTTTTTGGTAAAATATGGGGTATGACAAAATGTGATCACATATATGTCTTGTACTTTGGCTCTTTGAGCATCTTGGGTGCTTCCACCATATTGTACACGTAGATGAGCTATTCCTTGCATGAGAATCTTGATTATGATCTTGTGATTTTGGCATTTTAGTCTATACGTACATTGAATGTTTATGAAATAGGTACTTGTCTCTCTTGTTGGTTTAGCACCGATGTATTGGGGGCCCTCTCCCTTTCCTTGAACTATGTGCCAACATAGGGACGGATGATATTCATCTATCTTGCTTATGTATTGACATTTTGATATGATTCTTGTAAATCCTTCCAAAAAGCGTGGTCGTAAGGAAGGTGACCATCCACCGAAAAGCGTGGTTGTAAGGTGTGATGTAGATTACCCTTGACAAGTAATCTTCTCCCTACCGGTGAGAGTTCCAAATCGATCCAATTTATGTAATAGCTCGCATGGATTTGGTTTGTCGGTTATAGTCCATCCCCGTTATATAGGAGCATTATCGCATTGCACGCATCATGCATTCCATGGAATCTTGTATACTAAAGTCCTTTGCTTATATGATC
Organism: Solanum rostratum; assembly: GCA_029948455.1. Taxonomy (NCBI): domain Eukaryota; kingdom Viridiplantae; phylum Streptophyta; class Magnoliopsida; order Solanales; family Solanaceae; genus Solanum; species Solanum rostratum. The sequence goes on along the minus strand of CM057047.1, from coordinate 55,851,777 downwards.
CTTGTATATATTGTGCCCTTGTCATCTAACATTGATATGCAGGTTCGGTAAGTCATATGCATTGCATTCCCATATACTTAGTACATTCAAACGTACTAACGCATACTCTATGCCTACATGATTTTACCATGTAGGGACCGAGCAGTTTGGGTACCCCCCACTAGATGAATAGTCCATTCTTGAAGATGTCTTCTGCGGTGAGCCCCGTCTTCCGAGGGCGAGCTAATTATTTTCTTAGCTTTATTTTATATGCTCTTTTATTGAAGGTGAGCTCGAAACTTGTCCTAGCCCCCGTTCCTTGACTAGAGGCAAATGTTGGACACTTTGTAAATCTTTCTCGTTTTGCTTATCTATAAATGAATGGATTCCTGAGATTTGATTTCTACCATTTTGTTGTATGTGCTTAGATGCTATTTGAACCAATGATATGCTCTTTTATTGAAGGTGAGCTCGAAACTTGTCCTAGCCCCCGTTCCTTGACTAGAGGCAAATGTTAGACACTTTGTAAATCTTTCTCGTTTTGCTTATCTATAAATGAATGGATTCCTGAGATTTGATTTCTACCATTTTGTTGTATGTGCTTAGATGCTATTTGAACCAATGATGTGGATTCCGACAATTGAGGCTTGTTTGGGGACTCTCGGTCCCCATTCGTCGTGTCACATCTAGACCCTAACCCTGGGTCGTGACATATAATTTTATTGTATGTTCATCTTTATTTGTATTTTTATTTATTACATTAATAGTTATGAGATTGAATTTTGCTTGAAAATTACGTACATATTATAGTTGATCACATATACATACAGTTACAATCACATAATATATCCACATGATTTCTATTTGAATTAAGCTTGGTATGCACGGAAATACAATAATTTTTTATATATTTAAAATGAAGAATATGTTTCCTTAATCCTAATCCGTATATACTTCTAGCTTATAATTTTTTTCCTACCCGTTCAAGTATCCCAATTCTCACAAAAGAAGGAAAGTAAGAAATAAATAGGAAATAACATGACCTAAAAAATTATTATATTAAGCGCCTTGATTTCATTTTGAAAAAAAATAAAAGTAAAATTTGATTAATATATTTTTACTTAAAATCATAAAGCCAAAAAAAAAAAATGATTTAGAGCTCGATTATACAATCTGCTTCATTCAATGAAGATGAAATCGAAATATCTAATATTATTTTGAATCTAAAAGACCTAATTGAAGAATCAGAGTCTCGTTCTAGAACGAGAACATCTTATAGAAATTTAGGTTTTAATTTTAATCCGCTGTCACATAACGTTGAGGGGAATTCCCAAATCAGAGGAGGAAAGAGATGATATTAAAATTAAACCAAAATTTGTTAAATTTAAATCAAAGAAAACGAGATATTCATCTAAGGATCAACCAAGCAGAAGTAAAGGAAAGGTATTGATTTATATTATTAATTTTTACAACAATAAAAACGAAAAGAAATTATTATATCCGTGTTAATTTTATATCCATTTTTTCTACGTTAATTTTTTATTTTGTTAAATCGTTGTGCTCGTCACAGGACCTAACCCAATACCTTATGCTACAAGCTGACGACAGCCCTGTACTACTCGTGTCCGCGTTCTCGAGAACCCAATGTATATTATATTATAAATTTGTTTAGTGATAATTCTAACTCTATGATTATAATTAGGGGAGACATGAATTAGTAAATATGTTTTTATATTTGATCTATTAATTTCTTTTTTTGGAATTTAATGTTAATTTTTTGTCTGAATTCTTGACTATTGCAGACAAGAGAGGAGTTGATGTGTAATATAGAGAAGTTGACTCAATGCAGAGAATTGTTAAGAGAGGTAAGTGACTTTATGAAATATTTAAAAGGAATTTTATTTTTCTTTCGAAAATTATCTAGTCTTTTGGGAGCTTCGAAATGTGTTACTTATAGATTACGAGTTTGAGCCATGAAAATAGCCAATAATACTTGCATTAAGAATAGGATATATCTATATCATACGGTAGTTCTTCTCTGAACCTTGCTAACACGAGATACTTAGTTCATCAAGTTTTTTTTAATTACGGAACAATGCTAGAAATTTCTCCGTGTGACTTACGGGTCACATGTTAAACCAATAAAAACAATCACTAATACTTTTATTTTTTGGGGGGGGAATTACACAGGAAGGGAAGAAAGTGCAAAGTTACTAAAACCACCAACAAGCTTATAATCTTGAGTTAAAAGCAATGAGAGAAAAGGTAACTAATGAAATCACTCATATTACTATCACTTATTTTATTTTATCTTATCCTAATTTAAATATCTACATAACTTAAAATAATTAATTAGAGTGATATAGTAAAATCATAGTTTAAAGAATATTTTCGTGGCCCCATATGATAAAAAAAAAAGGAAGCAAACAACTCAAGTAGGCACGTCGATGAAAAGCGGTCTGCTTCACTTGAACTCCCACTTATATAATAAGATATGTATATAGAACTCAAATTTTTTTTCTAAGAAAATAACTATTGTGTATAAAACTCAAATATTTTTTTAAGGAACTAACTACTTGTAAGTACATGGATTTTTCGAGTGGCATTGCCCAAGTGTCCTGGAATTTTCCCAAATGAACTGCCAGGCACCACTCCACGAAGGAGCCTACACGGACCATGTGGAGCGACTCGGACCGTGCGGCCTCCCGTGAAGAGGCACTAAGTCCAGTTCACGGTTGGGACAACTTTGGGACAAAGGGTAATGTTTTGCCAAGCGAAGGCACATGGACACTCACACAGTCCGTGTGATGTGACACGGTCAGTGTGGCCCTCCGCGTAAACTCACTACGTAAAATTTTTCTAAGTATGGAAGTACCGTCTCGTAACTTGGTTATGCGAAAAATTATTGTAAGTATCATTACACGGTCGATGTCACGGCCCGTGTGGAGTCACACGGACCGTGTAGCCTTCTGTGTGGAACCATAGTCTCGAATAAATTCTCAGCGTTGGCTCTGCAAAATTTCTAGGTGATGGATCACGGCCCTGTTCACGATCCGTGTGATATTTCACGGACCGTGTAGTGGACCATGTGGGACTGTTTCATTAATGGTGTTTATGTAATTTTGGTTTACTTCAATCATGAATTGTGACCTTTAACCTATCCTAAACCCCTAATTCAGCTGAAACCCCTCCCCTCTTAATTAATTCTCCTAAAACATTCTACCCCTCACAAGATCACCTCCCTACTCCTCTCTACACTCCTCTCTCAAGGATCATAGCTAGGTTTCCATTGGAGTCTAATTCATCCCTCAAATTTAGCTCCTCAATCAAGGTGTGTGGGATTGATTCTTGGTCCCTTTCAACCAAGAGAACCCAAAGACCCTTCAAACTATTTTCATGAATTTTTGCTACTTTAAACATGAGATTTCATTATTTGATTTTATTGCATTTAATTGATGCATGGGCTATATGTTACCTATGATTTCAATTCAGTTTAATTACTATTATGATGATTTATATTGAGTTATGAAGTTATGAATATGCATGTCCCCTTTAAGTTGATTTATGCATGGGTGATCTATACTACGATTTACATGTGGATTTAATTATGGATTTACTCAATTTTATATTGTGATATTGATTTTGACTTGAATCTATGTTACCCATATTATCCTCACATCATGCATTGCATTGCATTCATGAACATCGATACATGGGAATTATGAAGTGGGTCAAGCCCAACTATGTTTTATGAAATGATTTGATAAGATATTGGCTATGACAAATAGGTGATCACCAGTATGTCTATAATTCAGGCTCTTTGAGCAACATGGGTGCTTGCACCGTCACATATATATGAATGAGCTATTTCCTGCATGAACATTTACAAGTATGAACTATGATTTGACATTTGAGCCCAAAGGTGCATTGAATAGTTTGAAATGGACATTGCATTTCCTGAAAGCACGTATATGTATAAGTATTCAAGTGGGATGTTAATGACTTAGCACCGATGGATTGGGGGTGTTAGGGCTATTCCCAAGGGCCCTCTCCCTTTCCTTAATCTATGTTCCAACATAGGAACGTTTACCATTGCCGAAATGATCGGTTCATACGGGATGGTTATACGTAATCTGATATAAATATGAAAAAGGCTACAAATCCTTCCAAAATGGTGGGTCCGTAAGGAAGGTGACCATCCACTGAAATGGTGGGTCCGTAAGGTGCGATGTAGATTACCTTTGGCAAGTTATCTTCTCCCTACCAGTGGGAGGTCCCAATCGGTCTAATTCATGTAATAGCTCGCATGAGTTTGATATGTCGGTTACAGTCCATCCCCAATATATATGAGCATTGTCGTATTTCATGCATCATGACTTTCATGGCATCTTGTATATATTTATCCACTGAATATACAATTCTTCTATATTATGTGTCTTTGTTGTCTAACATCGAAATGTAGGTTTGGTAAGTCATATGCATTGCATGCCCGCATACTTAGTACATTCGCATGATTTTACCATGTCGGGGCTGAGCACTTTGAGTACCAACAGGTTGACGAATAGTCCAATCCCAGAGTTTGCTGTGGTGAGTCCCGTCTTCTAAGGACGAGCCAATTATTTTTCATTTATGCTATTTCCAAACGATCTTACCTATTGACGGTGAGCCCAAAGCTTGTCCTGGCCCCCGTTCCATGACTAGAGGCATTGTTGGATACTGTGTAATCTCTTCTGAGATCTCTTCGTTATGATTGGTGTTTTACTTATGTATTATGGGACGTTTATGAGAAACTCCTATTGACTATCTATGTGTGTGTATATATATATATGTGTGTGTGTGTGTGTTTGGATGCTATTCTTGAACCGATGATATGGATATTGATATTTGAGGCTTGTTTGGGGATTATGGGGTTCCCATTCGCCGTGTCACATCCCTAACCTGGGTCATGACAAAAGATGGTATCGAAGACCTAGGTTTATAAATGATCCTTGGAGTCCAACATGCCACGTTGAGTAGAGTCCTATTCATGGGTGTGAAGTGCACCATACCTATCAGTGGGAGGCTACAAATACGTTTTAGGAATTGTTTCACTTCATCATGTCTTTTGTCGTGCTATGCATAGTGTATTTAGTTTCCTTATTTGACAGTGTTGTTGATCCATTTCAGAAGATGCCTCGAGGGAAACCCCCTCTACTAAGGCCAACTCCGGCTAATGAAGATCAAGCTTCTCACGAGCATGTGGATGCACCCATCTCAAATGGTGAATTCCGTATAGCCTTCGCCATGCTTGCTCAGATGGTGACTTCTCAAAAAAGGCAGGCTAATTTGCCACGGGACACTACACTTGTTTCTAGGGTGAGGTATTTCGCCCGAATGAATCCCCCGGAGTTCCATGGGTCAAAAGCTGGTAAGGATGCTCGGGAGTTCATTAATGAACATACCAAGATACTGAACACCATGTGTATCAATTCTGAAGAGAAGGCTGATTGGATGCCTATCAACTGAAAAATATGCAAGTGTGGCATACTCAATGGTCTTTTGGAAAGAGTTTGTGGTGGTGATGTCAATTGGGATCAGATTTGCCTTCCTTGATTGTTTCTTCCCACTTGAGCTTAGATAGGCCCGAATGACCGAGTTTATGAATCTCAAACAAGGGAGTATGAATGTGAGGGACTATGCCCTCAAGTTCACGAAGCTTTCCGAGTATGCTCCGTCATTTGTGGCTGACCCCCGTGCAAGGATGCACAAGTTTATTTTGGGTATCTATAATTTTCTTGTGAAGGAATGCCATACAATCATGCTTATATGGGATATGGACATTGCCAGACTCATGGTTTATGTTGAACATATCGAAGGGGAGAAACTCAAGGAAAGAAGGGTCCACGATTCCAAGAGGACCCGCTTTGATAGTGGATTCTCTAGTTCTCGAAGTGGTAGTTTTGGTCGCTTCCAACAGGGCCAAGGTTCCGGTACTCAGGTCGCTAATGATCGGGTTCCTCATCCTAGAGCACCGGTTGTTGGCGTTCAGGGGTACCCTCTATGTGATAGATGTGGGAAGCCCCTCGCGGGAGTCTACTGGAGAGACTTGGATGTTTGCTTCAGATGTGATAATAAAAATAATAAGGCCGGTGATTGTCCCAGAAATGCTCGTCCCAGAAATGCCCGTAGAGGCCAAGGTCAAGTGTCTCAAGGCGGTCAAGGCCAACAAAGATCTCCCCAAGGTGCTGCCCCAAGGAACAACTAGTTCTACGCATTCCATGCCCGCAAGGATATTGAGGAAGCTTCGGATGTCGTGACCGGTATGTTGAAAGTCTTTGATTTTGATGCTTATGTTTTGCTTGATCTGGGTGCAGATTTGTCTTTTGTGTCTCCTCTGTTGGTTGTTAAATTTGGTTTGAGTCCCAAGGTTTTGAGGGACCCTTTCTCAGTTTATACTCCCATGGATGAATCTGTTGTTGCACATAGAGACTATCATGGTTGCCCTATTTCAGTGTTGCACAAATGTTTTTCGTATGATCTTGTTGAACTTGAGATGTTCGATTTTGACGTAATTCTTGGGATGGATTAGTTGCATGCATCATATGCCTCAATAGATTGTAGAACCCGGAAGGTCAAGTTCCAACCTCCCGGTGAGCCCGTTCTCAAATGGAAGGGTGGTGACTCTTCTATTAAAGGTCGGTTTATTTCCTACCTCAAGGCGCAGAGAATGATTTCTAAGGGGTGCATTTATCATATGGTGAGGGTCAAGGATATGGAGTCCAAAGTGCCTACTCTTGAGTCGGTCCCTGTGGTGAATGCGTTTTCGAATATGTTCCACGAAGACTTACCGGGCATCCCCCTCGAAAGAGAGGTAGACTCGGCATAGATCTTCTTCTGGACACTCAGCCTATCTCTATTTCTCCTTATCGTATGGCGCCGGCAGAGTTGAAAGGATTTAAAGAGCAATTAAAGGATTTGTTGGAGAAAGGTTTCATTCGGCCTAGTATATCGGCATGAGGTGTTCCAGTGTTGTTTGTAAGAAAGAATGACGGTTCTCTCTGGATGTGCATTGATTATAGGCAACTGAATAAGGTGATCGTTAAAAATAAGTACCCATTCCCAGGATTGATGACTTGTTTGATCAGCTTCAAGGGGCTACCCATTTCTCAAAGATTGATCTTCGTTCCGGGTACCATCAGTTGAAGGTTAGGGAGTGTGATATTCCTAAAATAACTTTTCGGACAAGGTATGGGCACTTTGAGTTTGTGGTGATGTCATTCGGCCTATCCAATGCTCCAGTCGTGTTTATGGATCTAATGAATCGGGTGTTTAAGCCATTTTCCCACAGTTTTGTGGTGGTCTTCATTGATGACATTCTCCTTTATTCCCGAAGTGAGCAGGAGCACAGGGATCACTTGAGAATGGTCCTCCAGACTTTGAGAGAGAAGAAGTTGTATGCCAAGTTTAGCAAATGCGAATTTTGGTTAGGCGAAGTGGCCTTCCTTGGTTACGTGGTGTCCGATGATGGTATCAAGGTGGATCCGAAGAAGACCGAGGCCGTGAAAACCTGGCCCAAACCGTTGACTCCTTCGGATATTCGCAGTTTTCTTGGGTCGGACGGGTATTACAGAAGGTCCGTTGAAGGGTTTTCATCTATTGTATCTCCACTGACTAAGTTGACCTAGAAGAAGGCTAAGTTTTTGTGGTCGGACGAATGCGAGCGGAGTTTTCAGACTTCAAAGGATCGACTTACATCGCCTCTTGTATTAACTTTACCAAATGGTTTGGAGGGATTTGTAGTGTATTGTGATGCCTCGCAGATTGGATTGGGTTGTGTGCTTATGCAGCATGGTAAGGTAATAGCGTATGCATCAAGGTAGTTGAAAGTGCATGAACGTAATTACCCAACGCACGACCTTGAATTGGTAGCGGTGGATTTTGCGTTAAATATTTGGAGACATTATTTGTATGGGGTTCATGTTGATGTGTTCACCTATCACAAGAGTTTGCAATATGTGTTCACTAAGAGAGATCTCAATTTAAGGCAAAGTAGGTGGTTGGATCTCCTAAAGGATTATGACATGAGTGTTCTATATCATCTCGGCAAGGCCAATGTTGTAGCCGATGCTCTCAGCAGGTTGTCTATGGGGAGTGTGGCACATGTTGGGGAAGAAAAGAAGAAGTTGGAAAGAGATATCCACTGGTTAGCTAGGTTGGCATATTTGAGCGGTGCTGGCATTCATGTTCAAAGCGGGGCAGAATGTTAAGTGATGTAAAGGCTAAACAAGATTTAGACCCATCGCTAATTGAATTGAAGAAGTTGGTTGCTGAAAAGGAGATCGAGGTGTTCTCCCAAGGGGGATATGGTGTACTCCGGTACTAAGACCGGCTTTGTGTTCCGGATGTGGATGATCTTAGAAAGGTGATTATGAGTGAGGCTCACAACTCTCATCATTCTATTCACCCGGGGTCTACCAAAAATGTACCGGGATTTGAAGGAAGTGTATTGGTGGCATGGTATGAAGAAAGACATCGCTAAGTTTGTATCAGAATGCCCGAGTTGTTAGTAGGTGAAGGTGGAGCACCAAACCCGGTTTGGCCCAAGATATTGAAATTCCCACATGGGAATGGGAAGATGTGAACATGGATTTTGTAGTTGGGTTACCTCGGACCTGAAGGCAATTTGATTCCATTTGGGTCGCCGTGGATCGGATGACGAAGTCGACTCATTTCCTATCGGTCAAGACTACTTTCAGCGCCGAGGATTATGCAAGGTTGTATATCCAAGAGTTGGTGAGGTTGCATAGTTTACCTAGGTCCATTATATCAAATCGTAGTACCCAATTTACTTCCTACTTTCGGAGGTCTTTTCAGAAGGGACTTGGGACTAAGATTAAGTTGAGCACCGCTTCCCACCCTCAAACTGATGGCCAAGCGGAGAGGACGATTCAAACCTTGGAGGATATGTTGAGGGCTTGTGTGTTGGAGTTTAAGAGAAATTGAGATGACCATCTTTCACTCATTGAGTTTGCTTATAATAATAGCTTCCATGCTAGCATTGATATGGCACCGTTTGAAGCTTTTTATGGGAGAAGGCGTAGATCCCGGTGGGGTGGTTTGAATTGGGAGAGATGGCACTAGTTGGTCCGAATCTAGTGATGGAGGCCATGGATAAGGTGAAGGTGATTAGGGAAAGGTTGAAAACGGCCCAAAGTCGTCAAAAGTCTTATTTGGATGTTCGGAGAAGGGACCTTGAATTTCGAGTTGGTGCTTGGGTGTATGTGAAGGTTTCTCCTATGAAGGGTGTGATGCGTTTTAGTAAGAAGGGCAAGCTAAGCCCCCAATATGTTGGCCCTTACGTGATTGTTGAGCGAATTGGAGGTGTGGCTTATAAGTTGGAGTTACCTCCGAATTTGAGTTCCATTTACCGGGTCTTTCATGTGTCTATGTTGAGGAAGCTAGTTGGTGATCCTAGCACCATGATGCCCTTGGAGGGGATTGAAGTTGGAGAAAACTTGTCATATGAGGAAGTACCGATGGAAATCTTGGATAGGCAAGTAAAGCGGCTTCGTAACAAGGATGTGTCTTCGGTGAAGGTGCTTTGGAGAAATTAACATGTGGAGAGTGCTACTTGGGAGGCGGAGCTGGACATGGTGAAGCGATACCCTCATCTTTTCCAATCTATTCAAGCCTAAGGTATTAGGATTCTTCCTTATGTAGTGGTACCATTTCTTGTCCTCTTTAGTCTCATGACATGACATGCATACATGTGCACAAAAAGGATTTTTACAATGTTTTGAGTGACTTAAATACAAGTTTAATATGAGTTTACAGGTTTTGGATAATGATTCTTTTATACATAATGTTTTCATTTGGTTTTGAATAATAATCTATGCATTGTATGTTACATGCTCTAATTAAAGCCTTTTTTTTGCACATTCGGGTATGAATGTTCCCAAGGGGGAGATGATGTAAGGACCTAGATTTTTCGAGTGGCATTGCCCAAGTGTCCTGGAATTTTCCCAGGTGAACTGCCAGGCACCACTCCACGGAGGATGTCCTACACAGCCTGTGTGGACCCACATAGATTGTGTGGCCTCCCGTGAAGAGGCACTAAGTCCAGTTCATGGTTGGGACAACTTTGGGACAAAGGGTAATTTTTGGCCAAGCGAAGGCAGACGGACACTCACATGGTCCGTGTGATGTGACACAGTCCGTATGGCCCTTCGTGTAAACTCACTACGTAAAATTTTTCTAAGTATGGAAATATCATCTCGTAACTTTGTAATGCAAAAAATTTATTTAAGTATCATTACACGGTCGATGTCACGACCCATGTGGAGTCACACGGACCGTGTTGTCGTCTGTATGGAACCTTTAGTCTCGAATAAATTCCCTGCGTTGGCTCTGCAAAATTTCTAAGTGATGGACCATGGACCATGTAGTGAACCATGTGGGCCTAACAGGACTAATTTTGGTTCATTTCATTAATGTCGTTTATGTAATTTCGGTTTATTTTAATCATGAATTGTGACATGTTACCTATCCTAAACCCCTAATTCAGCTGAAACCCCTCCCCCTCTTAATTCATTCTTATAAAGCATTCTACCCCTCACAATATCACCTCCCTACTCCTCTCTGCACTCCTCTCTCAAGGATCAAAACTAGGGTTCCATTGGAGTCCATTTCAAGCCCAATTCATCCCTCAAATTCAACTCCTCAATTAAGGTATGTGGGATTAATTCTTGGTCCCTTTCAATCAAGAAGACCCAAAGACCCTTCAAACTATTTTCATATATGTGAATTATGAAGTGGGTTAAGCCCAACTATGTTTTATGAAATGATTTGATAAGAGATTGGCTATGACAAAAAAGGTGATCACCAGTATGTCTATAATTCAGGCTCATTGAGCAACATGGGTGCTTGCACCGTCACATATATATTAATGAGCTATTCCCTGCATGAACATCTACAAGTATGAACTATGATTTGACATTTGAGCCTAAAGGTGCATTGAATAGTTTGAAATGGACATTGCATGTCCTGAAAGCACGTATATGTATAAGTATACAAGTGGGATGTTAATGACTTAGCACCGATGGATTGGGGGTGTCAGGGATATCCCCAAGGGTCCTCTCCCTTTCCTTGAACTATGTGCCAACATAGGAACGTTCACCATTACCAAAATGATCGGGTCATAAGGAATGGTTATACGTATATGAAAATCTGATATAAATATGAAAAAGGTTGCAAATCCTTCCGAAATAGTGGGTTGTAAGGAAGGTGACCATCCACCGAAATGGTGGGTCCTAAGGTGCGATGTACATTACCTTTGGCAAGTAATCATGTAATAGCTTGCATGAGTTTTATATGTCGGTTACTGTCCATCCCCAATATATATGAGCATTATCGCATTTCATGCATCATGACTTTCATGTCATTTTATATATATTTATCCATTGAATACAATTCTTCTATATTATGTACCTTTGTTGTCTAACATTGAAATATAGGTTTGGTAAGTCATATGCATTGCATGCCCACATACTTAGTACATTCAAACGTACTAACGCATACTCTATGCCTACATGATTTTACCATGTAAGGGTCAAGCACTTTGAGTACCAACAAGTTGATGAATAGTCCAATCCCGGAGTTTGCTGTGGTGAGTCCCGTCTTCTGAGGACAAGCCAACTATCTAACATATATGCTATTTCCAAACGATCTTACCTATTGAGGGTGAGCCTGGAGCTTGTCCTGGCCCTCCTTCCTTGACTAGAGGCATTGTTGGATACTATGTAAACTCTTCTGAGATCTCTTCTTTATGACTGGTATTTTGCTTATGTATTGTGGGAATGGTTTATGGGAAACTCCTATTGACTATCTATATGTGTGTGTGTGTGTATATATATATATATATAAAATCATTCTTAGATATATTGTGTGGCTGATAATTATTTCATTAAGGATAAAAAAAATTAAAGGTAAATTGTTTCCAATTAGAGTAAGATAATATTCTTTCTAGGACGGATCAAAAAGAAAAGAGTATCGCATAAAATGAGACATGAGTAGTGTCATGACCCGGGTTAGGGTCTAGATGTGACACGACGAATGGGAACCCAAGAATTCTCAAACAAGCCTCAGATATCAATATCCACATCATCAATTCAAGAATAGCACCCAAATATATATATATATATATATATATATAGTCTTCTTTTTTTCTTAAACACCCTGCCAAGTCAAAAGGTACCACATAAAATGGGACGGAGGAATAATCATTATTTCAAAATACTGTATCTGTCTATCTTTATTTGTCCAGTATTAATTTGGAATTGTCACGTTCCAAATCTACACCTTAGACATGGCGGACACTCAGAAATTATTGTTGGTCCCCAAGAGAATCTGTGGCCTAGCTGACTCTCTCATTTGAAGACTTTAACAAGTATGCAAAAGCTAAACTAGACTGACTCACTAACTCTGTCCATGAAGACTCTACTATACTAAAGATAGGTGCCGCAACAAGACCTACAATTATTCGACTGTAAAATAAATAAACTAGACTAACTCAACTAACTAGAGCCCTCTAAAATCAAAGAGGTCTCACCAACTGTTGCTAGAAAGTTGTCTTACTAAATGTCTACTATCATGGGTACCTGAATCAGCATCATAAAACAATGCAGCATCAAAGGGCATCAGTACATGGAATGTACAATGAGTAAAATAGCCAAAACAAGAACTCAGAATAGGGTGCTCAACTCATAGTTAGCTCAAAATAACTCGGCAATATAAGTTATGCAATAAGTAAAACATCTGGTATACTGCATAAATAAATACAACTCAGTTTATATCTAAAAATAATATACTTTAGCTTGGGGATTTCTCTAACTGACAATCATCACTATAAGTGTCATGATGGTAGAATGTCTTGCCAACGTTGCCAGAGTCATCCAATACCTTATCAAGGTAAGGGACGAAACTTAACTTGTAGATCCATCTAAACTGAGTCACCTCAGTGGCATATGAGGAGTCGCATAGTATTGGTACGATCCTATCCTAAGTTGGCTATGTAGTTTATGAATTTGAGTTATTGTTACTCTTATCCATATTGGTGCTCAATACTACTCCCACAATATTATGTTTATGCTCATAACTTTAAAAGTAAAATTACTCAAAATAATTCTTTAATCTTTTGGGACTTAGCCCAACTTTAACTCTTTTTAACTAGATCTTCTTAACTAAGTCTCAAAATAAATTTTTAACTCAAAATGTACTTAAAATTTTCAAATACTTGTAGGAATTTTGTCACTTTTCAATGCAATTAAAGCATGATATTGGAATGATTCTCAAAACTCATCTAAGGTTCTTGTAAATGTAATAATACTTCAAAAATTTAAAGAAATGTACTCAACAATGAAGTTCTTAACATAATAATAATAATAATAATAATAATAATAATAATAATAATAATAATAATAATAATAATAATAATAATAATAATAATAATAATAATAATAATAATAATAATAATAATAACAATAATAATAATAATAACAACAAGAAGGATGTCATGATAAAGTCGTAGAATTTCTCCATATAAGATCATTGGAATAAAATTGACTTGATTCTTGACTAGAATTCTTGATAAGTAATATAGATGAGGTATGAAAATAGGATTTTAGGTAGCCCTACATACCCGAAAAAATTAGATTCTTGAAGAACTTGATGAATACTCTTGAAACCCTAGCTTTTCTACTCTTTAATTTTGCTCTAAAAGAATTCTAAGCGTTGATGAGAGAAAAAGACTTATTGGGTATTTATAAGGGTCTTATTTTTAACCTAGTTGTTAGGGAATTGATTAGAAAAGGACCAAAAAATTAAGACGGAATTGTCCATCATTTAAATGGACAACTAACCTGCGAAACCTCATCTACGGACGTAAATCAGTCTAAGGCTCGTAGACCGGAGGTCTCGTGGTTTCATAGAAAATCTAGCATGTGTCTACGATTAGCCATCTATGGGTCATAGAACCATTGACGGATCGTATAGGGGGTTTCATCCTATCAAATTGGTTGCATTAGGATTCGGAATCTTAAATTTTGAACCTTAAACTATGAATGGTGACTTACGGCTCGTATGTGAAAGGAAGGGTCGTAAAGACATTCTTGTAAAATCCCTTGATTTATACACTATAGGATTAACTACGAGGCTATCTACAATCCATAGAAGATTCTACATGTTGAAGAAGTCAATTCGTAGAAATGGGTATGAGATTTGGGGTCCTAAAATCCTTTGACGGTCCAAACTAAGGCCCATAGGAGCTCCAACGATCCATGGTTGTGTCTGTAGGGATTTGGACTAAAAAACTACCTTGGAAAATATTTTTATGAGCAGGGATGTCATGCCTCGAGAGGATACTTTGGATATGGTCGGCATTCAGAGACTATTTCTAGCCCCCAAGCGAACCACTTGGCATCATCACATTCATTCAATAAACAATTATCATGTTAGTGAAAGACTAATGATGATTAAAGGTGGACAATCTCAAATAAAGACAATAATGCCAATTCAGCAAGACTGGTGTGAAAGAAACTAGTCAGACAATATCCAAATCATCAATCCCAAATCTAGTTTATGAAGCCTCTAACTGAACTGTCTAGATGGTACCATGACAAGACATGGCTACCCAAATCAAAGGAAATAAAGTATTAACTCAAGCTAGATGAAATCTAAATAAGCATTCTCCAAAAGTGGGGGAGGACTCACCAATTAACTGGATGCGATTAGAACCTCAACAATGCACATGTTGATGATCTCTAATACTTGTCTCTGCATCATGAAAAGATGCAGGCCCAAATGGACATCAGTACATGAATGTACAAGCATGTAAAATAGCTGAGTGAAACAAATATAGATAGAATAACAAAACTCAAAGATGCTCAATCAAAATGTCAAATGTCTATCTAAAGCAAGAATAAAGAATAGACAATGACCTATCACTACCAATCCTATAATGACCCAGACTTTGCACGACCTCAATGAAGCATGGAAATTTGCTTCCGAAAAAGTTTTGGACCAAGGTGATGCTTCATGGGAGCCCTCACGGTCTGTGTGAGGTCACACGGCCCATGTGGAGCCTCCATAGAGTGGCCCTAGGCCTTTGGAGGATGTTTGGCCCTTAAACGTGGTGTTTTAACTAATACACACCACACTTGGACCCCTCACATTCCGTGTGACACTTCATGGACTGTGTGATGGGCTGTGTGGTGGCCTTGGCTTGAAATCCCACAATTTTGGGACTAAGTATGGTCACACGGACAAGTTCACGGCTCGTGTAGGGTATCATGGCCCATGTGGCCACCCGTAAGGCTTTCAGAGTGAAATTTTTCTAAGTATAAAATTATCTTCTCGTAACTTGATCTTGGAATTTTTCTAAGGAGAGGGGTACGGGCAGTGTCACAGCCTGTGTAGCCTCCCGTGAAGGTGAGTTCGTTGAAAAATTCTAAGTATGGGATTTTCAAGGTCAAGTTAAGTTCACTTTCAAGTCTTCAATTCAAGCTTATTAATATTGTTTAAGGCCATTATGGGTCTCCTACATCAAGTCAAGTTCAAGGGAATTCCATCGGCTAAGTTTTTTCACAAGTACCGATAGAAAGGTCAACTTTAAATGGTCATATCTCTTAGCACAAAAAGAGATGGATAGTCCACAACCTATCAAATTAAAGATCTTTAAATTATCTTTCCAACGCATACAGTTTCACCTCATTCTGAGTTCGAAGCAAGAAATTTTATCCTTTTTCATAGAAGTTGTCTAGGCTAGATGGGGAGCCTTCACGGACCGTGAAGAGCTTTACGACCCGTGAAGCCAACCGTGTCAAGTTCCGTTTAAAATTTAAAAAGCCATTTTATTGAGGTGGTTTTGATATTTTGACCCATCCCCAAGGCTTTTAGGACATTTTAAACCTCTTTCACATTCCTAAACTTCTCCTACACTAATTTTAAACCCTCATTCAAGACTAACACTTAGTCTCTAGAATAAAACTCTCAAAATTCTCTCCAAGTGTCTCCTTAAAGATTCTAGCAAGGATTCAATTGGGGTTTCAACTCCAAGCTGAATTCTTCTTAAATTCATCTTCCTAAGCAAGGTATGTGGGATTGATTCTTGGTCCCTTTCAACCAAGAAGACCCAAACTCTTTTGAATTGATTTTCATGAAATTTTGGTTACTTTAAATATGGGTTTTGAATATTATTGATTATTAAATTTAATTGAAGTGTGGGTTATGCTTTATTATAGATTTTAAGTTGATTTAATCCCTAATATATTGAAATACATGATTATTATGGAGATTTGATTATGTATTGTCCTTTTAAAGTTTGAACTAAGCATGGGTGATATATTATGATTTAAATGTGGATTTAATCATTGATTTTCTTCAATTTTATATTGTATTATCGATTTTAGATTGAATATCAATTACCCATGCTAATCTCACATCATTCATGAGCATTGGAATTTATGAAAATTATGAAGTGGGCTAAGACCTAAATATGTTTATATATATGATTTTGATGAAAATATGGTTATGAACAAGAATTGAGTAAGAATCCATGAACATGAGCATGATATAAGTTGAGAACCTTTATGATATGAATTGATAGTAATATGAACTTGACTTCTACATGAATACGAATTATATGGGTGTGCATATGATATGACATCTTGCATGAGTATGTAATCATATGGGTATATTGATGAGGATGGGTACAACCGTCCTTTTACACAATGCATAGATGAGGATAGGTACAACCTTTCCTATGCACATGTATGTATGAGCTAAGTGTGTATTGATGAGGATGGACACAACCCTCCCTTTACACAATACATAGATGAGGATAGGTACAACCTTCCCTATGCACATGTATGTATGAGCTAAGTGTGTATTAATGAGGATGGGCACAACCTTCCCTTTACAATGTATAGATGAGGATAGGTACAACCTTCCCTATGCACATGGTTATACGAGCTAAGTGTGTATTGATGAGGATGGATACAACCCTCCCTTTACACAATGTATAGATGAGGACAGGTACAACCTTCCCCATAAAAAGTCATGTCATGAGCTACATGTGTATTGATGAGGATGGGTATAATAACCCTCCCTTTGCACAATTTAGGTAAGGAGTGACTCTTTGAGTGCTAGCATATGTGGGTTATGGCTACTTTATGGTTTTCATAGGCATATTGTGCAGGTTAACATCATATTTCTTTCATGTTGCATCGCATACTAGTACATTCAAATGTACTAATGCATATTTTTGCCTACATGATCTCACCATGTAAGGACCATAGATTATCTTCATCCACCGTTTGACGTTATTTGTGGTGAGTCCTATCTTTCAAGGACAAGCCACCATTCCTCTACCTATGTTGCTTCCATTTGTGTTATTTACTTTGAGGGTGAGCTCAGGACATGTTAGCCCTGTCCTATCGTATGACTAGAGGCGTTGTTGGACATCTTGTAGACTCTTCTCAGATCTATATGTTATGTGTTGTATTTGGAGCTTATGATTATGGTTATCTATTTGATATGGCTATCATGGATTAATTATGAGAATTATGATATAAATGTATGTTTGATGTAAAAATGTGAAAGATCCTAAGTCGCGAATTGCCCCCATAGAGTGAGTCACACTTACCCTTAGTCACTATGTGCTATGTGTTATGTAAATCCATGTTAATCCCTTTCCCTATGATATCCCCATAGTGTGTGAGTCCTACTTTCCCGTCCCTTAGAACTATGTGTTTATCATTTGAATATGTTTCCGAGCTGATGATGTGAATTTGGATACTTTGAGGCTTGTTTGGGGACTCTCAGGTTCCCATTCGCCATGTCACTCCTATGTCTGGGTCGTGACAAATCCAAACCAATCTGATCCAATCAAGTCAGAGTACTATCAGCTTGGAACCTACCTAGGAGTTTCTCTTATCCGATAACAATCACTTATGAGCCTGTGATCGTATGATAATCCCGCTGATGTTGTCACAACCATCCAATATCTTGACGGGGTAAGAACAAATCAAACCCATAATGGATCCGACAATCGTGTCCTCTATTCTTTCAGGGACAACTAATCAAGAAGCGACATCCGCCTTAACAGTTCAATCCTCTCCTATGTTTGGCGACGTAGTTAGTGAGTTCAAGTTGGACTTACTCTCACTCAATTTGGTGCTCGATACTTCTCCCAAGACGCAATGCTCATAAACAATCAATCCTAATCAACTAGTCTCATCTGGACATTTGTCAACTCAAATCATCACATCAACTATCGACTCTTTGGTTACATTATTTTAAGATTCAGCTCTTGACTCATAGAGAATCTATTATGCATCATACTAACTCATAGCATTTAGGAAGCAAAAGTGAAGTTAAAGCATTTAGGAATTTCATAGGTTCTTTAGACTCAAATCATACTCATGCATGCTCAATTAAATGTAATTTGTAAAAACAATAAGCATTTATGCTAGGGTTCATGTAGTATGGATAAATCATCTATTTCAAGTATTTAATTTATAAAAATAGTAATTCATGCAAGATTATGTAGAAGTATATTAGAATTTTGGAAAAACCCTTGAAGAAACATGCATTGGAGACTCAACTCACTCACAACTCTATCGATTCGGGGTATGGGACACATGGAAGAACATAATTCATGTTTTGGGTAGCTTTACATACCTGAGAAACTTAGATTCTTGAAGAATTTCGAAGAGTGGTTAAATTCCCTTGAAACCCTAGTTTTTCTCCTCTTGAAACCTTGTTCAAAGTGTTGGGATATATTTTGAACGTGAATAGATTGAATAGTTATGTTTAGGGGCTTATATAGGTGTAAAAACGTCAATCCTAGGCTTGGAAAGGGTGGGAAAAGACCAAAATAAACTTTCTTAAAAAGTTGTCAAAAGTTGTCCACGGGCCACTTTATGCCCCGTAAAACGTTCCACGGCCCGCAGGGACCCTTCCGTAAACTTTTGGCTCAATTTCAAAGTTTTTGGAACATTTTACGAGCCCACTTTATGACAGTAGAAGCTTCTATGACCCGTAGATGGGTTCGTACAGTTTGGGGCCAAAAAATGAAGTTTTAGGACTTTTCTCCACGATTTAGCAGACGGGTCGTAATCTATTTTACAACCCCTGAAGGGGTTTCGTAGAATGACTCTACACTTGACGGTCTCCAGTAAAACAACCATAACTTTTGACTCCAAACTCCAAATGAGGTGAAATCAGTTGCGTTGGAAAGCTAATTCAAAGGGATTTCATTTGGGATTTCATGGGACCTCTAATTTTGTGTGTGCTAAGAGTTATGATCATTTAAACTTGACCCTTGCAAAATCCAACACTCAAAACTCAATTTATATGAAAGTTTTGAATTCGACTAAGTACTAGAGGTCTCTTATGACCCTAATTCACTTCCTACATATAAGAATGAGGCTTGAAACATAGGTAATTTGAGGATAGAATTATGAAGTGTCACAATATCTCCCCCTTAGGATCATTCTTCCTCGATGATGAGTGAGACAAGGATGAATTCAAGGCACGAATAACAGTCGAGACTCTATCAGATCAATGAATCACTCACAACCAATATGGACAGTCATCAAACTCATAATAGACAAATTTGATCAGATCACGAGTAGGGATATTACCTCAGAAATTCTCACCATCAGGCACGAATGGAACATCGAAGCTCAATTAGTTTGAATCATTCAAACACCTCATCGATCAGTTATTAGAACTCAAGAAGGAAGTCATTAACTCCAATTTGATAAAGGGGCCATCGGTATATATAAGACTTTGTTGATGACTCTCAAGCTTAGCACATCATCTCAACTATGCTCCTTTTCATGGCACTACACTTTATCACTTGAAGCTTGTAGCTCTTATTCAAACCTCCGCCTAACCACATCCTCTTATTCCGTTCAAGCCTAATTCTAAGCCCCAAAGTGCTATTCTTAAGATGATCATATTCACACAAAGTTGATCCTCAAAACTCAAGCTCTATACCTCTACTGATACTTTCATTGAAAGAGAATACTCCTTCTCACCACTCTAACATATCTACCTGGATCACTCATTCGAGAGTTATCAATAGCCTTCTCCAATCACTCACATAATGACATCAACATATTCAAGACTATCACCCTAATCACTTCAATTATATATACAAATTATCAAGCCTACTTTTATTTCTACCTCCATCATTGAATGAGCTCTCACTCAAAAACACACCAACGTACTTTTACTTAGAGACACCCCAACCTACCTTTACCTATCTATTGCAAATAATAAGGTCTCATCTCGCTCTTCTTC
Source organism: Solanum rostratum (assembly GCA_029948455.1). Taxonomy (NCBI): domain Eukaryota; kingdom Viridiplantae; phylum Streptophyta; class Magnoliopsida; order Solanales; family Solanaceae; genus Solanum; species Solanum rostratum. Next base: position 55,831,455 of record CM057047.1, on the reverse strand, counting down.
AACATCTATAATATAAATGAAAGGAGGACATTATAGCTATCACATTAAATAACATTCACCCTCACTCATCAATAATAACTCATCTACTATCATCAATTTCGCTATCAAGAATGAAAAGAAGGGTCACTGGAAAGGCTTAGAGTGAAAGGTCATGAGCATGATACATTTGAGAAATTTGATCTGAGAGCATTCACAATGTTATACAATCTCATTAGCCTTGTAGGACCTATCATACATTTATGGAATCGAATATATTGTGAAGCTCAAGTTGTATCTCGTGTGACATAAGGTTGGGGACTCTGAAATTCATGAGGTAAGAGTACAACGGTCACTCCTCATCCTTAGATCTCAACATGAATGTGAATCAACATCGGGTGCATGGGTCTAGGTCATAGGCATGGTGCTCATACACAGAACAAAATAGTGTATCACCTTAATCGAGCTATAAAGAATAGAAGAGATAGGAAAGTATCAACGCCTCATCCTGATCAACTCATTACTATCGAAGTCTCAAGACTCACTTTATTTTATTAACTACCTATCTCCCCCTTAGCTCGAAGGTCCACTCCCTATGTCTGTGAGCCAATTCTCTTTACTAAGCTATAAGTATAGCTTTCATGTTATTCTATCCACAAGAACACCTTAAACTTCCTCATTATACTCTACTCAAGGATACAAAATCGCTATTAGAACGTTTTGCTGACCACTCTTAGCTTCCTTCTAGCCCTATGGGCATTTTTCCTTACTTACTGCTGCTTGGCATACATAACCACTTCCAATAACTCCTACAGTCTAACCTCTTTGTTTAATATTCTACCATTCAACTCCTAAGTTCTAATATATTTAAGAAGTCTTGGATTGTAAGGCAAAACTCATTGTCACTTATACATAAATCCCCGTCAACCTAATTACTAAAGGCGACAAGAATGCTTACACCAACTTACTCTACATTGACAACTCAAATATCACTCACTCATTCACTATACCTCTTTATTTGTCTAAGCTCATAACTCTTTAAATATCATGGCGATATCACTCCAGAATCATAAGCCTAGTTTGGATATACAGCTTGAAAGCATTTCGTACCCTTCATCAAAACTGACAGAGTCGTCCACGAAATCCAGTCTACGGGTCGTGGTTCAACCTATGGACCGTGACTTGGCTCATAGAAATATGTGTTACAAAATTCAAGTTTCTAGAATTACTGCTTCTAATCTACGAACACTCAGGACGACTAGTAGTTTCTCGTACGGACCGTAAGTCCTCTCGTAGAAATGTTCTAGACTCAGAAAAATTTTAGGTCCCTCAGGGCTCTATCCTATGGACCTTCTGACGAGTTGTGGTTTCTTATACGGTCCCTCTTGGTACCTCGTAAGTTAACTTCCAGAAGTCTCTCAACTTTTCACTTTCATGGTTTCGATCCACAAAGGTACCTTTGACCTGTAGTATCACCTATAGTATGTAAACTAGCTCGTAGAATCCAACCAACATCAAAATCATTAGCTTTTATATCAACATGAGGATCTTAATACGAACATAAACCCCTTCTTAGATTGAGCCACTCTAACTCATCCAAACAATAACTCTTTCTCTATGCCTCCTCAAGGAAAAATCAAATGGTACTTACTATTCTTTCATCGAAACTTATGGGAATCGACTCATCAGCACATTACTTACCTAATGGACATATAACTCTAATTACAGGCCTCAATCAAACACACTCTTACTATCTAGTCTTTTCATTTTTCAAACTCTATGATGACAATTCTACTTATGGTTTACAAGACCCAAATCACACTCTTAGGTGCTAACATAACACTTCTTAGAGACATAAATTTCCCTATCATAGATGATATTGAAGGCAAGTTTTGGGTAGGTGAGCTTGGGGTGCCTTATTGGTTAGCTCAACTAAGTCAGTCATGGCATCTCTATGATAAATTAGCATAAAACACTCTCTATACACCCTTTCAACTAGAATGGTGTCACCAGTAGTAGTGAATACACTGAAAGGCTCTGGAAGATACTCGGGAGTTTTATCAAATCTACAAGCCACGAAAGGGAACACAATCGATGGGGTGGCACCTGGATCTATCAACACATAACAATCAAGAGTAAGAACTCGAATCATATCCATCACAACATCCTGGAGTATTTTTCTGATCTGGGCGACTACCATAACACACGATTGGTTTATGGCCTCGCTCGTGCCAGAATTAGCACCTCTGTGATTTTCTCTAACTGGTAGTTTTGGTGTAGAGGGCTGAGCTTTGTTGGCCCACTTTGGACAATCCCTTTGGAAGCGGCCCTCTTGGCCACATTTATAACACTCCTTAGTACCCTTTCGACAATTTCCCAAGTGAAGTTTGCCGCATTTTCCACATGGTGACTTTCCTTTAGGACCTCAATTTACACTTCCTCGATACAAATGATTTTGAACCTTGAAAGGTTAGTTCCTCTTTGGCCTCAGATTATATCTTTTATTAGATATGGGTGCATTCATTAGTGGCAGCGCATAACTCGAAGGCCTATGTAGAAAGAGGGACATGTTTCCATTCTCATGTTTATGTCCATTTGACTCAGCCTTTTTGCTCCAACGTTCCTCCCTCTCATCCTCCTTGTTCTCTTCCACCCATCGAGCACGAACAACAAGCTGAATAGTAGGCTCAGGCTCGTCTGTCCGTATCATAGTCCTTGTCCCAAACTGCGAGAGCATCTCTGGTGAGGAAACTTTGGTACCAACATCATTTCTCAGGTTCACAATGCATTTGGAAGGCATGGTCTGCAAACGTGGAATGCACGAGTTAGAAGAGAGCTTTATAGAGTTTTAACTCTAGCGCACGAATACAGAATACAAAGATGGGTAACAATTTCTAATGTCCTGTAGCCTCCTGCTTATAAAGTGTGGTGCACAACACACCCATAAACAAGACTCTACTAGACATGCCTTCATAGACTCCCTAGGAAACTTGAACTCTGTGATCTGATACCAAGTTTGTCATGCCTCGGAAGGGTACCTTAGACATGGCCGGCACTCAGAGACTATTTCTAGCCCCCAAGCAAATCACTTGGCCTCATCACATTCATTCAATCAACAATTATCATGTCAGCGAAAGACTAATGATGAAAAAGGTGGGCAATCCCAAATAAAGACAATAATGACAATTCAACAAGACTAGTGTGAAAGAAACTAGTCAGACAATATCCAAATCATCAATCCCAAATCAAGTATACGAAGCCTCTAACTAAACTGTCTAGACGGTACCACGACAGGTCACGACTATCCAAATCAAAGGAAATAAAGTACTAACTCAAGCTAGATGAAATCTAAATAAGCATCCTCCAAAAGTAGGGGAGGACTCACCAATAAATTGGATGTGATTAGATCCTCAAAAATGCACATGTTGATGATCCCTAACACCTATCTCTGCATTATGAAAAGATGCAGGCCCAAATGGACATCAGTACATGGAATTTACAAGCATGTAAAATAGCTGAGTGAAACAGATATAAATAGAATCACAAAACTCAAAGATGCTCAATCAAAATGTCAAATGTCTATCTAAAGCAAGAATAAAAAAATAGACAATGACCCATCAATACCAATCCAATCCAATCAAGCCAGAGTATTATCAGCTCGGAACCAATCTGGGAGTTTCTCTTATCCAACAACAATCACTTATGAGCCGGTGATCGTACAACAATCTCGCTGATGTTGCCACAGCCATCCAATACCTTATTGGGGTAAGAACAAATCGAACCCATAATGGATCCGGCAATCGTGTCCTCTATTCTTTCAGGGACACCTAATATTAAGGAGCCATCTGCCTTAATGGTTCAATCCTCTCCTACATTTGGCGACGTAGTTAGCGAGTTCGAGTTGGACTTATTCTCACTCAATTCGATGCTCGATACTTCTCCCAAGAATCAATCCTCATAAACAATCAATCCCAATCAACTAGTCTTATTTGGACATTTGTCAACTCAAATCATTACATCAACTATCGACTCTTTGGTTATATTATTTTAAGATTCAGCTTTTGACTCATAGAGACTCTATCATGCATCATACTAACTCATAGCATTCAGGAAGCAAAAGTGGAGTTAAAGCATTTAGGAATTTCATAGGCTCAAATCATACTAATGCATGCTTTATTAAATGTAATTTGTAAAAACAATAAGAATTCAAGCTAGGGTTCATGTAGTATGGCAAAATCATCTATTGAAGTACTTAATTCATGCAAGATTATGTAGAACTACATTAGAATTTTGGCAAAAACCTTGAAGAAACATGCATTGGAGACTCAACTCACTCACAACTCTCAATTTGGGTATGGGACACATGGAAGAACATAATCCATGTTTTAGGTAACCTTACATACCTGGGAAACTTAGATTCTTGAAGAATTTTGAAGAGTGGCTGAATTCCCTTGAAACCCTAGCTTTTCTCCTCTTGACACCTTGTTCAAAGTCTTGGAATATATTTTGAACGTGAATAGATTAAATAGTTATGTTTAGGGGCTTATATAGGTGTAAAAACGTCAATCCTAGGTTTGGAAAGGGCGGAAAAAGACCAAAATAACTTTCTTAAAAAGCTGTCAAAAGTCGTCCATGGGCCACTTTACACCCCGTAAAACGTTCCACGGCCCGTAGGGACCCTTCCATAAACTTTTGGTCCGATTTAGGAGTTTCTGGAACATTTTACGAGTCCACTTTATGACCCGTAGATGGGTTCGTACGATTTGGGGTCAAAAATTGAAGTTTCGGAACTTTTCTCCACGATTTAGCAGATGGGTTGTAATCCTTTTTACGACCCGTAAAGGGGGTTTTGTAGAATGACTCTACACTTGACGGTCTCCAGTAAAATGGCCATAACTTTTGACTTCAAACTCCAAATGAGGTGAAACAAGTTGCGTTGGAAAGCTAGTTCAAAGGGCTTTCATTTGGTATGCCATGGGACCTCTAATTCTTTGTGTGCTAAGAGTATGATCATTTAAACTTTATCCTTACATAATCCAACACTCAAAACTCAATTTGTAGGAAAGATTTGAACTCGACTACATACTAGAGGTCTCTTATGACCCTAATTCACTTCCCACATATAAGAATGGGGCTTGAAACATAGGTATATGTGAGGATAGAACTATGGGGTGTCACATGGGATTGAGGTCTCATAGTTTGAACTATGACCAGTCGTTCAGGGTCGTAGATGTTGATCCTGAGAACATTGATTTGATAGTTTTTACTAAAACAAGCATAACTTTTTACTCCAAACTTGAAATGAGACAAAGTTGATGGAGTTGGAAAGATAATTCAGATATATTTTACTTTTATAGGTTATGAGCCACCTAAATCTTTATATTTTAGGAGATATGGTTGCTTACAGTTGAACCTTCTATGAACTCATACGAAAACTTAGTCGATAGAAATTCTTTGGACTTTACTTGATGTAAAAAATACTTTATGACCCTAAACCACATCTTATATATATATATATATAACTTAGAAGTCATTGGATCACCTAATTTTATAAAATCATACATCGAAATTCAATAAGTAAAGAAGTTTTTAACTTAACATCGCACAAGAGGATTCTTGTGACTTTACTCATCTCCAAATTTATAAAGGATTGACTTTAAAACCTGTGTTCAATTAAGAATCATTCAATATAACTTCATACACATATGAAGAATGACTTGATCTTAGCTAAGAAAAAAATTCGGGAAATTACAAGAATATTCTTTGAGGAAAAATTAGCTTGATAATTTTACTATATCACCTTTCGACTATAACAAATTTAATATTTTAATTTGAGAAATGCATTGGGCAAATGACTCTAATCAATAATAAAAATAAATTAAGAACTAAGTGATTAATTATCTCTTGAACTTTTTGAACTTAATAAATAAAAATACATATTTATTTTTAATATAATAAATAAGTAAAAATGATTGGGATCGGAGTGTATAATCTTATGTAGTGGTGGCAAAATTAAACCCAATTCGCCAACCTGTTGAAGTTTGACTCGAGAGAGGTTTTGCAAAAATATTTTTAACACTCTTTTTAATTTAATATATTTTGTATAGTCATAATAAAGAAAAATGTAATTTAATTAACTACTAAAATATCAAAAAAAAGAACAAATAAAATAAGTGAAACTTAGTAAAAGTTGGATCGGGTTGGGTCTTGACCCGCTCTCTAACCCATTACTCAACCCATTTTGATCCAAGCAAATTCGGATTGGGTTGTCTTAACCGGTTTGTTATCTTGACTCATTATAATCCGCTCAAATTTGACTCAACCCATCCAATTGTCACCCCAGTCTTATGCCAAATATATGTTGCTATTACATAAATGTGGGAAAATTTGCGCATGCAAACAATTACATTACGTACGGCGGCTAAAGTAAGTCTCTCCAAAACTCTATGTAATTGTCTCCTTATCCATTTAAGCATATGTCCACTAATTATGCTCAAACAAACATACACTAGAGTCTAAATGTCTCCTTTACGTGGTACAATGCAAAGTGCTTGTCGGATTATACTTATTCTCCTCACGCATCTATGTATATACCTAAAAAAGAAACTATATAAGTACTACTAAAACAACATATATGTTCTAATCCACAAAGTGATGTTCGAGTAGGATAAAATACACATAGATCTTATTTTTATTTTTGAAATAGAGAAATTATTTTCGATTGATTCTCAATTTAAGAAAAAAAATAGTTCTAATTGCACAATCTAGAAAAAGAACAAAAGTATAAGAAATAGTATCATTTAGTGACAAAACTAACATATAATAAAATGACAATATTTACAACAAAATAATATGATAGTCAAGGTACAAGCAACAATAATAATAACAGAGATCGACCGACAATAAGCTATACATTGGAGCGATAGTACTACCACTACTAGTATAGATTGATGACAAGACAACACATCAAGGGCGGATATACGTGGAGCGTGCCAGGTGTTCGAGCACCCATTGACCCTGAAAAAAATTGTGTGTATTTTATATAAAAAAATATATATAAAAATTGTATAAATATAAAGATAAGCACTCAGTGAATACGAAATCCCATGGGTGCTTTGGTTCTCACTACCTTCTTAAAGCTCAAAGCGAGCTGCCAATCTTACACACACTATTACCTACTAATTTTCTGTTGTAATCTTGTCTAAGTGGTTAATCCGACGAATTAATTCGCCGACATTCCCTATGTTGCGGTTGCCATAAAAAATAAAAGAAATATACTATAATTTGTTGTTGTTGGTTTTTTTTTATACTATACTTTTTGGTAGAGGGGATGAGATGCATTTGAAAGAAATATACTATAATTTGTATGTGGGTGATGGGTAATACGTGTAGATGTGTGAGACTTGTAAGGAAGGGTTGTTAGTGCGCATGCACAACAGAGTGGCTGGATATGGCTATGCCAGCCACCATGCCCCTTTTGTATATTGTTAGAAAAAAGTGACTTTGTATGGTTTTGTTACAATGAAACAAAGAGATGGGTGTAAATAATTAAAGAGTTAATTGGTCAAAATTATATTTAATTAATTAAATTATCAATTTTTTTGGTTTCATTCTTAAATTATATCAAATGTGTGCATCTCCTATTTAAACTATTATCAAATGTTTATTGAAACATACTTCAACTATTAGTTGTTCACTTTAGGTACGTGAATAATGTCGATATTTTAGATAGTAAAAATAAAATTCAAATGGAAAATACATACACCTGATCGTTCAAATAAGAAATTTAAAAAATCAAGACACTTTATATTTGTGATTTATTATTTTAAGATATAAAAGAAGATGTAAGTCATGTTTATACTTGAGTATACTAGTAGTTGGCTTTATACTTGTTTTTTTGTTTTTTAGTGGTTTGGGTAATTGTAGTGTCCACTTGAGAACATATAATATATATGGCTTTGCATGCCTTGGCATAGGTTAATATATCCAATAATTGTTGTCATGCATTCAAGCACTTTTGTTTATAATTGTGTCCCTCTTCTTCTAAGACACCACGTGATTTACGAGTGTACCATGGTCTCTTTAATTGTCAACGATACAAATATATTTATTTATTGCTTATGTTAGATAATAACCAAATCACCCTCTAATTTAACTTTATTAGTAGAATAATGTATATGATGATGTACGTCTTCTTTTTAATTAGGTATTATTTATCTTTAAAGAATAGTTGGTAATGTTATACTAGTCATTTTCATTTTAATGCACGGGTGAAGTACAACAGTTGCGATATTTTGACTAGTGAACAATTGGCCTCCTATAGTTTCTCCCAAACAATATTTTTATAAAATTGTGACATGCTATATTATAATATAAATTGTTTGAATTAGGTGGAATGTTGATCCATCCTAATTCATCTTTCTACTTCTCAGGTATAGGAGTGCTTTAAGATTTATGATTTAAAGTTTGTTTAATTATATAATAAAAGGGTTGTATAATTATTTTTAAAAATTTAGAAAGTTGTGGTTTCTTTTTTAGAATGAACTATAAAGAAAATATTGCCACATAGGTTTAACCGAATGAAGTAAAATGTCTAGTAAAAGAGTATTAACTCCTTTTGTTTCAATTTATATGGAGTAATTAAAATTTCGATAGTTAAACAAGTTTTTCTTTGATAGAATTTTTTTCATATGCCTTTTAGATATTTAAGCTATTAATTATTATGATTTATAATATTTTTCACATAATTTTTAAATATATAAAATTTATTTTTAAAAAATTAAAGTTTCTACGTTAGAATGCACGATTAAAGTTTGAATCTAAAAATTGCCTATTGTGCATGAGTCCTTGCAACGCGAACTGCATGGCACCATATGAGAAACTTAATTAAAAAGAAAAAATGTTGAACGTAAGATATAATAGGAGAAAGAGGGATTTATGTTGTCTGAAAAAAAGATTTCTCACGTAAAAGATAACCATCATCTTGTATCATTTTTTATGGCTTATGATCATTGTTCTTGGTTGCTTCATCCGCATGCCCCCAATATCTTTTTTTTTTATTCACCTAATATTTGATTTCTATATTGTTTGAAGTTTCGATTGAATCTGAATCACGTATTGTAAAGTTCATTGTGAGAATGAAACTCCCAACGAACTCAAACTCGAAACCTCCCGTTAAAGTGCAGCAGTCACCAAAACATATTTGGTACATGGCCCCATCTCAATCTCCCCACACAGTCTTCTTCACCTATATATACCCACTTCCCTATTCCAGTTTTTGTCACCTTCACTTCCCACTCCCAAAAAAAGGTAGAGCAACACTTGCACATAAATCTTCACTATCAGTTCCCTGTTTTGTAGCCAAATTAAATTTATACTACTTGGTTTATCTGGAAGTTAAATTTCACCAATGGCTGCTTCTGGATTTGAAGGATTTGAGAAGAGACTTGCACTACACTTCTCTGGCGATGACCCGTCGATCGAAATGGGAGGTTTCCGGCAACTGGATTTCGATTCCTTAGAGGAAGTATTACATGCTGTGCAGTGCACCGTAGTATCAGCTGTTTCGAATCAATATTTTGATTCTTACGTACTATCAGAATCAAGCCTCTTTGTATACCCAACCAAAATAATCATCAAAACCTGTGGAACCACCCAGTTGTTGAAATCGATCCGTCCGTTCATCCATTTCGCATGCCAAATGGGACTCATCATAACAGAGTGTAGGTACACCCGAGGAAATTACATTTTCCCAGAAGCACAACCGTATCCACATACCAGTTTTAAAGAAGAAATTAATTACTTGCAGGATCAATTGCCTAATCATCTTTGCTACAGAAAAGCCTCTGTTATGCCTTCCAAATTCACTTCACATTCCTGGCATGTTTTCTCTGCTTCTGATAAGTTTTGCCCGATTCCAGTTCCCAATGATTTGTACACCGTCGAAATTTGTATGACCGATCTCGACCGGGTACTTGCCCGGAAGTTTTTTAAGAATCCGGATACAACCGGGAAACAGATGACGGAGGTGACCGGAATCGGAGATATCAATCCGAATGCTTTGATTTGTGAATTTGCTTTTGATCCTTGTGGATACTCCATGAACGGGATTGACGGAGATCGTTACTCTACGATTCATGTGACGCCAGAAGACGCTTTTAGTTACGCGAGTTATGAGTGCGTGGGATCAATTTACGACGATGACATTGGTAGGATTTTGACGAAGGTGGTTCGGGTTTTCCGGCCTGGGACCATGTCGGTGTCCACTACGTGTTCGAGCAACAGCAGAGAAATTTGTACCAGAATTGTTAAAGCCGCTGAATCACTAGGGATGAAACGGCGGAGCTGCACGATCGATGAATTCCCGGCTGCTGGAACTGTGGTGTTTCAAACTTTTACGTAAAGGTGAATTATAACACTAAATATATAAAATTTAAATTTTGAATTTGTGCGAATGGAAGAAAAAAAGTTTGAAAAAGCATACAGCGAAAGACTATTATGTTTAATTTTATCTGATTTTGCTCAATGTTTACTCGCTTAGAGTTTAGTTTGAAAAAATTACTGTTAATATTAATATGGGTGAAAATCAAACTCACTCCCAATTTTTAAAAAATAAAAATTCTTATCTCAGTTTTTTTTTTTTTTAATTTGAAAAAGAGAGAAGAGGTACGTATTGATGAGGTAATATAAACGGCTACCTTTCCATGCCTAAGCGTGCTTTTAATGACACGAATTGTACTTAGCTACCATTACGTCAAAACCTCCATCATCTTCATGCGTGAGTCAAATTGATTGTCAGATAAACAAAATAAATATGCTCATTACATTAATTTATTTATTTAATATAATATACATTGATGGATTGTTATCGTGTTCGATTCGAACATCAATTACACTTGAAAATAAAAAAAATATTTTAAAGAGAGGAAAAAAAGATAACAATTCACTAAAGAAATGACTTGTCTTGGTGCCATTTGAATCTTATCATTTTTATATCACAACACTAAGTATGTTCAACTTTGTACTTACATCTAATATACCAAATAACATAACTGATTAATGCATAAGCCAACTGATGTTGTGATCCAATGTACTAAATACCATTAGCTTAACTGATATTGTTGCACAAATAAAAGATGCATCATGCCTTGTTTTTTTTTTTTTTCATTAGAGTGATGTATTTTTCCCATAAAAAAATTGTCCATAAAAATAATACATTATGCATATATATATATATATACAAAATATATATATATTAATTACATTTATAACAAGTTAGGTACATATCACTTGTTTGCACCAGCTTAAGGGGAAGTGTTAGAACAAGAATAGGAATGGAAACAAAAATAATATTTGTAATCTACAGTCCTATTTAGAATAGAAATTTTAAAAAAGGGAGAATTTTCATAAATAGCCTAGACTTGAAATTTAATATGATCAAATAATTATATTTTACATAATTACATGCATAACCTCGACTGTCACCTGGAGGGGAGGAGAGAGGCGAGCGACATCGAGAGAAGGATGAGATAAGCGAATTGTATAAGTATTGTATGTGTATATTTGTCAAATAATTATATATGTATAACTAATATACATATGTATATGTATATGTATATGTATATCTGACGAGCGAGATTGGGAGGAGGAGGAGAGAGGCGAGCAAGATCGAGTGGGGGGGGGGGGGGGGGGGGGGGGACAGAGAGTGGAGAGAGGTGAATTTTGTGTGTGTGTGTATATATATATATATATGTGTTGAATTGACTGTGTATATCTGGCAAAATAATTGTATATATGAAGCTAATATACATATGCAATTATACATCTAGCAAGAAACCCTAATTATAGCGAGAAAATCTTAACTATGACTATAAATCGTAATTTTTTCAAACTATAATTGTATAATGTAAATACATATCATATGTTTGCCTAGTTAGGTAATTTTTCCTAAAAATAATATATAATATCTTACTTCGCTAGTTGGAAAAAGAGTCTAATATAATATTTTATAAATAGGGTTAGAGACAACAAGTCAATAATATTTTATCCAATATTTCTCACTTTTTTTTTCATAAAGACACGTAAGATACTTTTCGACACGAGTGAAACAAAATTCTGCATTCTAAGATACAAAAATTGTTAATTAATTCTTTAAATTAAAACAAACCAACAGTAATTTGGGGTTCCCCTGAGCTATCACCCGAACCCGTCAGCATACGCCTATCATCCTGTGCGGGGAAAGCAGGCATGTTTTCTTTAGATTTGGGAAGAGGAACTTCACGAAACCACTCATGGTCCAATGCAGCATCAACACTTATTCTCTTGTCCGGATCATAAGTTAGAAACCTATTCAACAAATCAAGCGCAGCATCTGATAGAAGCGGTAACACGATCAAGGCACTGAAATTTTTCTCAACAAATTTTTCTGCTTATAAAATTTGACCTTGTTTGCCCTAGGTAGAGAAAATCCTGGCCAAATCATCTCGTTTGGGGTGCCAAGCATTCTGAAAATCTTGTCAATTTGATAGGCTTTCGTTTTTCCGTCGAAGAGCGGCTCGTTTAATATCAACTCGGCCATGACACAACCGACTGACCACATGTCGGTTGCGTTAGAAAATTGTGTGGCTCCCAATAGAATTTCAGGGGCCACACAATGAACGTCTGATTTGATGGCCAAGCGACGTCGACGAATTTTCAGTTCGCCTCGATTGTTTAGGAGGAGATTTGAAGTTTTGAGATGTCGGTGAATAATGCGATTATCATGAAGAGACTTGAAGCATTAAAAGTTGAAGCATAAGGCATTTGGTTTCACTTGAGCTGAATGGTAGTTTACTTTTCCTCATGAATCTCTCCAAATTATGTCCAATGTACTCATTGACGCAATTTACAGGCAAGATTTGGAAAGGATATTATTAAATTGTTGTCTCTATATATTCTTGTTCCTGTTCCCATCCTAACAATAACAATGGATTTTGACAGCAGCATGCACTTTGAAAAACAAGCCATGCCTGTCTTGACCTTTTTTGTAAACACATTGGAACGGATACAAGTCACGCAACATCCCACACCTTGAGCAGTAACAACAACATAACTGGTATAATAAAGTCGATCTACTAGCACAGTTCTGTGAATCTGTGAGATTTTAACAAAATAAACACACTGAAAGAACATTACAGACAGAGAAATGAAAGACAAACTGACACCAAATTAGGCTGGCCTTATCTATGTCGGGGCAATTTTCATCTTAAACGGGCTATCCAACACAATAGTCTGCTTTAACCTTGAACTACTGTTGAATACAGTGATAGGACTTTTTGGACCTTGGATTCACTTTCCACTTCTCTACAAGAATTTTCTTTATGTTTGTGCAGCTCGTTATCACAGTGGCCACTCACTGGAGTTAACATCAGGACAACAGACCATGTGACCAGTTTTCGACAAGGTACACTTGTTCGCATGATAACTTTAAACCTCATTTGTTATTTGACGACAGAGCAACATGACAGTATCCCTCAGCAAGAGACACCCTTCACCTAGTTCCACCGCGGCCACATCCCCCAAATCCTTTCGAAATTTAGGTAGTGCCAGTGTTGAATGAAGATTAAAACACAATTGTTTGGTCCTTCATATATCTTTTGAGAGAAATCAACGTTTGCATATGTTATATATGGTGCTTATTTATAAAGATTCCTGATCCACTTATCAACTTCTGGTATTCGAGGGAATCAACCAAAATTTAAGCTTACACCAAGTACTAGTTGTAATGTAACAAAAGTTGTTACCTAATCACCTTAAATCAATTTATGCGATTGTCTAATTAACTTAGATAGGTTAAACATATGCACACAGGCTTTGCATCAATGCAATTTTTATCAGACTGTAGAAGAGCAAGTATAAGTGGGACATACCTGGACACTCACATTCAAGTAACTGGGTTCAGGACATACTCTTGCTATGGTAGTTATTCAAGCATCCCAAATATGGTGGCAGCCACTAATAATACAGAGAGCAACCTTCCCCAAAGGCCACAACTGCTTCATTCCCTACTCTGGTAAATAAATAGAACATAATGAGTTCTGAGCCAATAAAGCAGTACTTAAGTGGCAAGCTTTGGATCAAAAAAGAGTTCAAGGTATCTGCCTCGACAGATATAATGGGTCAACACTACACAATAAAGAAAAGTTGCTCCAAAAAGAAACAAAAATATTGCTAAAGCGAGGGGACCAAGTAGATATATTTTCGTGCTGCAGCATAGAAAATTTTTCATTGGACTCGGGAACAGGAAGCATTAAAGCAGTAGATTAATATTGTGGCCAAGAAAATCATCTTCGTATGAACAAGCTACCTCTAACAGCACCAGAGGCTCCAAAACGAGCAAAAATATCAAAGAGAATTGAAGTACAAATCCATGAGAAGAAGAAAGTAATGCAAGAAAGGAAAAGGCTGTCTGACAGTTTTATCAGCACGAAACTTGATGATTGAGAATCAAATTTAAAGTAAGCTATGTTAGTGAGAAAGAGAAAATCATTTCGCTATAAAAAAGAATCAAAGGTCGATGTCTCTAAGATATTTAGAGTATCAACGTCTTCTTTAGGTTCAGTCGAAGGGATCTAAACAAAGTCATCAATTCAACCATTGAATGTTCTCCCCTAAGATCGGCCTCTTCCCAAATAATCTAAACCTCAATATCACATTCCAAATCGAATATTCTGATGAAAGCAGATTCTCTGTCCGACCCTCATCGTATAAACAAAAGTGGTTCCATGGATTGGTCAATTGCACACCAAAAGCCACAATTCCCTTATTTCAAACACTATCGGATTAGATGATAAGACCAGAATTATCAAATGAAACAATTGAGATTTGGCCATAAAGTGAAAAGGATATAGCACAAGCCAGATAATTAACAAAAGAAATTACATCAATTAGGGACAACTAAGAGCTGCCGAAAGCAAAACTGCTTTCCACATGGGATACACCTCTGCAAGAAACCCCATTCCATAGCTAAAGTGATTCTCCAAAAAAAAAAAAATCACAATAAATCCTGTCTAAAAGATTCGTCGCCTGATAGGAAAATTACAAGCAGTCATAACTAAATCACATCATCAACCCAAAATATAAAGGATAGATGTTAGATTAAACTCCAAACCCTGAATTTCAATATTTTGATCTGCAACTTTCCTTTTTTCCCCCAATCTACAACTCCAAACTCAGAATTGCATACTCTTTTAAATTCATTAAGCAATAAGCTCAATGTTTTGAAAACACTGAGATGCTTGAAGAACATTACGTATAAAAATTGTCCATCTCAAAAAAAAAACTAGAAAACATCAAGAACTGGTTGAACAAACAAACAAATCTACACAGCAGCAGGACATCCACTAAAAAATTTCTGATATGTTCATGCTACCTTTTCTTTCAGTTCAGTCATTCTCCGTACAACTGTCTCAACAATCTTCATCATGTTATTACTATCTTCCTCTATTATTCTTTGTGTATGTACGGCTGGGGGTGGAGGGGTGGGGATTCTCTCTCTGGTTCAGTTGCTTCTATTTTCTTCTGAAAGAGAATTAAGAAACAGAAGCATGGCATGCTACTGCCACCCCAAAAATGTTAAGATGTACAAATTAGCCCCTATTTGCAGTTCATTCCTCTGCAGTTATGTAAAAATTAGCCCCTATTTGCAGTTCATTCCTCTGCAGTTATCTTCTTTATCTTGCGCTCATAAATAATGTCTTGCACCTAGCAATATCAAGTCAGCTTCCACTTTTATTACAGTCAAGTCAGTACTTATCTTGTTTTTTTAGAGTAGTCAACATGAGTGTTACATTTTTTTTTAAAAAAAAAAAGTAAATTATATTATCACTGTGGGAAAAACTCCTATATACAAGCCGTATCCCAAAAAGTGGAGAACCTTCTACAAATGTTACCCAGCAGTCAACGAAAGCTCTCTAGTTTCTTAAGGATTCGAGAGAGAGAGAGAGAGAGAGAGAACACATTTCACAAAAGATATTTCTAGTCGGTTATGATATTGTTATTGATTGGGAAGAAGGAATATAGGGGAAGAAGATGCTAAATTTAGTGTGATGTTAGGCCTCCCATGGATTAACTCAAGTATCTTGAATACTATGATAATTACCTAAAGAGAGGAGAGGATAACCGCAATGTGTTCAGTTAGTCGTAGCAGTCATAAGGTCAATATGGAGCTGTTGCAGGTCTGCTATTCAGAAGAAGAGAATGGCATAGAAAATATATTAGAGGGAATAAAATAGCAATGGAATCTCTAATTTATGGGATGAAGGTGTTAAGAAATCCTGATAGGACTGTGAATATAATTTGAAACTCAACTCCAAGGCCAGAGCCACATGCAACTTTTTCCTTTTCTACAGAATAATATTTGTTAACTATCTCATACACCCCGTCCATCCAAACTCAAAAAAAGAGAAAAAACAAAAATATTTTTTCTGAACAGGAAACAACAGTCTCCGAACATTTTTTTAAAAAGAAAAATCACTCAGTAAATTATACCAGTTTTGTGAATGAAATCCAAGGTAACAAAGTCCTAATAAAATAGAGCCACCAAATGTCTCTTTGGTGGAAGGCTGGTGCTCATCAACCGTGTATAATTCAGATGCATTGCCTACATATATAGTGTGCTTGTTACGAATTAGGATGAAGGTGGGAAAAACGTTAGATAAATTAGAAGGTTAAGGGTAACAAAGAAAGAAAGGTATTTCATTTTATTAGCTCAGACAATGTAATCAAGAACATAAAAAGGGAGTAATCATTCTGGGCCTAAAAAATCTGAGGCTGCTAACGAAAATTTATTGACCAAAATGGTTGTGGAGGTATTCAGGACACATTGAAGAAATTTAGAAGAGGGAAAAGCACTGTGGAGCAATAAATAAAGAAAACCATGGAATAATGAAAAAATGATGACCTCAATGAAATGTAACCACATAAGAGGTCATGGCAGGAGTTTTCCTAAAGCATCAGCTATAAGGTATGGTCCAAACAATTTCCTTCTGGAATAATACATCAAAAGGCAATACTACACTTAAGGAGTGCTTGCCAGACTTCTTCCATATAATGTAAGACGCTGAAGCAAGATATTCATTATTCAACAGAAATAGGAAGGCAAATAAGTATGAGGAGAAAGTTAAATGATTGGGAAATATAAAGGTTGAACAATTTTCTTTTGTTATTGCAGGTGTGCCAAGGAAAGGTGGATGGTAAAATAGTCTTCTGGACACCAGACAGAAAGGTGTATTTTTTGTCAAATCTTGCTGCAGGGACTTAAAGGCAGGATTCAAACATAGCTTGAGATGACCTTCGGAAGTAGATTTCACATGTTCCTCTCAAGGTAGATTGACCTGAGTGGCAGTACATGAGGCTGGTTAAAACTAACGATAAACTCATGCAAAAGGTGCTACCTTCGAGAGAAAGAAATGAAAGCAAATGTTACATTTTTCTGTGCAGCAATAATGCCCCTACAGCTGTGGGAATGTTCTTTAAGCTGAAGCAGAAAGCACCGGGAACTTCAGGGATTTTTAATATGTTTTTGGAATGGTAACATTGTATTCATCAACATTAAGGAAATGCAGGGCACCATATTTACAGTTCAGAAAAGTAAAAAAACTTGGTCTTGTTACAAGATTGCAACGACAGCTCTAAAAACTCTAGTAATGATTTAGCATCCTCTACATAGTTTTCCTAACACCAAAAACAAAAAGATTGAATATAATACATCTTTTAAATCTGCTCCTGTTTTCAAAACATCTTGTGTCTCTCTCTCTTTATACAAGTCCACCATATACAAGCAGGGATACATTTCCACCACTTCTTCTACCTTTATTCTGCCCCCACCCCCACATTGCTCCAGCATTTCACAGCTTCAAATGCAGACTATGGCATGACTCACTTCAGGCCAGTCATACTCAAAAAGATCTTCCATAACTGCTAGTTACTTCACACTGCAAAACTAAACGACTATTATTTTCTACATTCTCCTGACATAGGAAGCATCTTGAGCTTAACATGATTGCCCTTCTTTGCAGATTTCCACAAGTTAAGCATGCTTTTCTGACCATCAACCAGGAACATATCACTTTGAAAGGAACTTTGACTCTCCAAATGTTCTTGCAAAGAAAAGTGTATTTGTTGCTCAGTAGAGCTTAGTATGTTGTATGCTGAATTAACTGTGCTGTCCTTTTTACATTATTATTCCAAATCCTGAAATCTTCATCATAAGTTGTACCCTTGAAGATCTCCAACACCTTGAAGAATCTTGTAACTCTTACTACCTCCCAATCACTCAATAATCTCCTAAAAGAAAGGACTTCCAGGAGATTCCACTCGATTGGAATGAAAGAGGCATCAGTAAGAAACAGAAAGGAGCACGAACTCCAACATGCATTTGGTGGACAATATGGAAGGAAAGGAAGAGGCCTCAAATGTAGATGTACATTACAAAAGCTTACATGAAAGTAGAAAGCATGATCATCCCAAGCTTGTAAACATTAAGATATATAAGCTGCTAATAAATCCAAATATGGAAGAAAACCAGAATAAACAACTAACTTGTCCATACATATTTGGAAACGGTAAAGAGCCAACAAGCTCCAAACGCCTGCAGAGCATCATCAGAAATTGTAGCTTCCGAACCTTGACTAAGGGAATCCTCGGGCAACAGTAAGTACACCTTAGTCATGGATATTCTCTGAGTCTAATGACAAGCAAATCCAACAATCTACAATAAGATTCCTCACTAATTTCTCATAAGCCTGAGGAACTATAATTTTCAAAGAGTAAGAAATACTTTTGAATCTTGTGGGTTAAAGAATTAGTAAATATATAAAGTGACATTGTTTTTTAAACAAACTAAAAGGAAAGTAACACCCATAAATTGATAAAATTGGAGGGAAATTCACCACACTATGCGCAGGGGCATAGCCTCTTGGTATGCTGATGCGAACCCTCACAAGAGAACACCGATGCTTGGGAGGTGTACAAGCAGGCTCCAGGGTTCAGATCTCTGGGAGCATCATCAACTACTTCAGCAGGCTGATCAGCTCCAACACTTGCCAAACACCCACCTTTGCAGCTCAAGTACTTATGCATCGTTTCACACTGGTTAAGCAACATAAATTTGTTCGGAACACAAGATTGACCACTTGATTTGCATACCGAAGCACACGATTCACCTCGTCTTCCTATCACAATAGTTATACCAGCCAACCTGGCTTCAGCTTGTACAGCAGAAGCACCACCGGAAGACGAATTAGAGGGTATAGAAAAACAATGATGAAATTCACTTACATAAGCGTTTTCATGAACCACACTCTCCGAATTATGACGACATCTTCCGGTGCAAAAATCAAAAATACTGGAATACGTCCCTGCTGTCACAGGTTTAGCTATCTTAACATTTATAGCGAGATCCTTTTGCGTCCTGGAGGGATGCAAACAGCAGGAAACACAAAATTCATAGGAATTGCAACAGTGTGAAACGAGATTACAACCATTACAAGAGAATCGCTCTGATTTCCCCTGGCAGCAGCGAGAATGGGGATCAATTGAGAGTGCATCGCAGACTTGACCCATATCATCGGCAATCAAATATCTTCCTTGAACGGTAGTTCTACAGGTATATTTGTCTTGAAGACTAACATCCTTCCTAATAGAGGATACCGGAGATGAAAATTGAAGCAGAAATAGCAGGAAGAAGTATGCTATCAATTTTGACATTTTTGGAGTGGAAATTGAATTGGGTCTTCCAAAGTATTCTCCACTCGGGTTGCGTTAATCAAGTGGACCTATTACCTCTTTGTTAATCCCATAACTTATTTATAGCTTGGATGATGGTATTTGTGATATGATTGGTAAGAGAATCACGTGTGTCTGTAATTATGAAAATGATTTTCTTATTTTTTTTTATTACAATCTTAATTTATATAATTTTATTTTATTCTTTAATCGTTATTAAATTTTACATTAATATATCTAGTGCTTTCGCAATTGTATAATTCCTTTTTTTCTTCTTATCAACTTTTGAAATTTTTCTTCATCCTCTTATTTCTTCTCCCACATTTCAATCTACTTTTTAAGTTTGTTTTTTAAAAGTTCTTACTTTTTATTTTCGATTTTATGTATTTAATAAAGAAATGTTTATAATAATTAAGGAAATTTTTATAAATTTATCAGTTATGATGCAGTACCATACAGTCAAATCAAACAACAAGATTATCATTAAGCAGTAGCAAACCATTACTGTACTATATAGTACCATATCATACCATACACTATCATACATTATAAAACCACGGCAAACCACTATCCAAACAAAGGGTTAGAGTTTGTTTGGTTGGTATAAAGTAATTTAGAGAATTATCTCAAAATTGGTTATTACAATATTGTTATTCCACCTTAATATGGGATAAATGATTTTGGATACTAATGTTGGGATAAATTATTTTGTGATTTTATCCAGTTAAATAAATGATAAACTCAACCTAAAATTAATTTTAAAATTAATCATCCTTTATCTCCAATGAGCCTTAAATGTATGCTCCACGCTTCAAGTTTTTTACTCCCTTTGACTTGACAATAAGTTTAATATTTTAATTTAGCATAAAAATTCAAAAGTAAATAGAGTTTTAAATTTTATGATTTAAATTAAAGATATAAAAAATGTGTCAAAATGTTACTATATAATTTTATGATCTTAGAAAATTAGAATTAAAAAGTTATGAGAAAAGACTGATATGCTTCCGTTCAAAATAAATTTAAAAGAAAAGTTATATAAACATGAATTTAGAAAAGAAAAAAAAATAGATAATTTGAGAGGGAACGAATAGTAAGTATCCCTTTCTTTGATGTGGCACACTTTTTTCTTAGACCCACTCTAATAATATTTTTATTATTTGTTTTTAATATATATTTCAAGATTACCTAGTTTTATTTTCTTTATAGTATAAGTTCAACTGTTTTAGGACATTCTATAAGTAAGTCATCTCAATAATTTTGCGTGAATAAATAAAGAATCAAAGAAAAAAATTTAAAAAAAATCCTAAGGGTGGAAATGTATTCCTGTAGTTAAGAAAAAGATAAAATTTATCTTGCATCTTTAAAAAGTTAACTTATCCTATACTTTATTTGTATTTTTGTCTCTATTAGGACAAAAGGTATATTTGAACAAACTATAACTAGGAGCCCAAAA
Source organism: Solanum rostratum (assembly GCA_029948455.1). Taxonomy (NCBI): domain Eukaryota; kingdom Viridiplantae; phylum Streptophyta; class Magnoliopsida; order Solanales; family Solanaceae; genus Solanum; species Solanum rostratum. The sequence continues at coordinate 55,810,262 of CM057047.1, read as the reverse complement.
TATAACAAAGTACATAGGACCGAAAAATATAACTGAAGATAAATATAAACTATTTTTCAAGGGCAAATATGACCTTTCCATCTTGGTAAGGTATACAATTGGTGAATGTATATCAATTGTTCATTAGTGGTCTTCTGATGGTCTACTAGTGTTTGATTGATTAGTATTTCTTTCAGACATGCAGTTTCTACTTCGTGTTTTTCCTTTTCGATTTTCTTTGACCAACTACTATTTGCTTTATATTTGCCTTACTGTGATACGGACGGAAGACACGCACATAGCTGTGCTGGTACCCAGTATCACCCGATTCATATTCACATGAATCCATGCTCTCCTTCCTAAATCATATATATCAATGATATAGTTTTACTTAAATATAGATATATGAATCCACATTTTAAGTATCACATAATGGGATAATAATCGAGTGTACCTTTAATTGAGATTAGAAAGTTAAATGGATCCAATAATAAGAAGCTAAAGATTAAATTAATATCTTAGATTCACCATTACCTAATAGTGCAATCATTCTCTCTAAATTTTGAATACACTCCACAACTTGAGTACAATAATAATAAAACACAAGAACAAGACAGCGACATTCTAAAATGAAGTCAATCTACAAATACATTACTATGAGATTTGGACTAAAAAACCACTGAAAGAACATTGCAGATAAAAGAAAAAGTGCAACACAAGCTCTCACGACACCCCTTTCTATGCTGGGGCAATTTGTAACTGGTTATCCACAATGATTGTCTGCTTTCTACTGGAGCTGCAAGGAATAGCTTACACTAATCTGTACAGAGATCTACAGATCAACGCAGAGATAGGAGATGATGGAACCTGCTCTCCTCTTGGTTCTTGGACTCACTTTCCACTTCTCTACAAGAACTTTCTTTATGTTTGTGCAGCTCGTTATCATCGTGGCTACTCCAGAAGCAGTAATACCAGGGCAGTAGACCATGTGGCTAGTTTCCAACAAGCTACACCTGTTAGCAAGATAACTTAAACCTACATCTGTTATTTGACGACAGTGCGACAACACAATATCCCTCAGCAAGGGACATCCTTCGCCTAGCTCCACCATGGCCATATCACTCAAATCCTGCCAAAATTGATGCGCTAGTATTCAGTGCTGAATGGAGATTAAAACACAATGCGTTGCTCTATCAAAATCTTGTATAGGGAGCAATACGTGTGTTACATATAGGACTTTATAATAGGGGCTCCTACTGCACTTATTAACTAACCGGTAGTATTCACGACAAAGCAACCATTTAAGCAATACCTTTTTTTTGACACCACCATTTTAGCAATATCTACCAAGTAGTTTTAGAGTCTGTCTGGATTGGCTTATTGCTTTTGGCTTATTTTTGTTATTTTAACTTAAAAACAAGTGCTTACCTAAAAGCACTTTTTAATTTTATCCAAACACTTCAAAAGTGCTTAAGAGCACCTAAAAAAGCTAATCCAAACAGGTTCTTAATAAAACTTACATTGTTACCTAATCACCTTAAATCAACCTATGTAAATTATCCAATGAACTTAGTATGTTAAGCATATCCATACAGTCTTTGCATGACACACATTATTTATCCCACTAAAAATGCAAGTATAAGTGGACACACCTGGAGTACACTCACATCCAAGTAACTGAGTTCAGGGCATCCTCTTGCTATGGCAATTATTCCAGCATCCCCAATTTGGTGGCAGCCACTGACATTCAAGTGATGCAACGAGCAACCTTCACCAATAGCCACAAGGGCTTCATCCCCTACTCTGGTAATCAAGTAGAGGCTAAGACTTATAAGAGCCAAATTACAGGTAATACGGTAGTCAAGTAGCAAGCTTTGATCAAGAAGCAGTTCAAAGTAGATGCTATGTAAAATATAGGTGATCAACAATATGCATAAAGGAGAAGTTGCTAAAGAAGGAAATCATCCAGACACAATTTTTTGTTGAATCTCGCAATGTAGAACATTTTCCATCGGACTTGGGGCCAGGAAGCTTTAAAGAAGTAGATGAAAATTGTGCCTAGACAATCTTCATCTTCAAATGGACAAGCGACCTCTTGCAGCACCAGAGGCGCCAAAAGGAGCACCTTAATTCCCATATCCAAAACGAAAACAGCGAAAAGAGATGCAAAGATAAATGCTCATCTCAAAGAGCATTCAAGTATAAATTTATAGGACAATAGAAGAAGTAACGCAAGAAAGGAAGAGGCAGTCTGACAATTTTATTAGCCGAGATTCATGATTGAGAATCAAAACAAATAGAAGGCATTATTAGTTGAGAAAGAGAATCGCATACCTATCGCAGAATCGAAGGCTAAGGTCTGTAAGAAACTTACAGTTCTTGCCAACAGCTATAATTCCCTTATTTCCAACCTATCAAATCACATGACAAGAGCAATATTATCAAGTAAAACAATTGAGTTGTGGGCATAAAAGTGCAAAGGATACAGCACAAACCAGATTTCACCAACAATAGATTGAAAAGAATGAAAAAGGGGAAAGGAGAGCTGTTAGGCCTCCCATGGACTAATCATGTCTCTTGAATGCTGTGGTAATATAGTCTAAAGAGAAGGCACATAACAGTGATGTGTTCAGTTGATCATAGTAGTCATAAGGTAAATATGGAGCTCTTGCAGGTCTGTTGTTCTAGATGAAGATAATGGCATTGAAAATATATTGCAGGGAATAAAATAGCAAGAGAGTGATCCTAAGAACTTGAGCTCGCACAAGTAAACGAGAATGTCATCTCTAGTTTATGAGAGAAAGGTGTTACGGCTTTCTGGTTGATACAACTATAAATGTGATTTGAACCTCAAATTATGTTCCACAAGCCACTTTTTCCTTTTTCCAGAAAAAATTTTGTTAATGTATTATCCACCCAAACACACAAAAATGAGAGCATTAGTCAGTAAATTATACCCATTTTGTGAATGAATAGGGTAACTAAATCTGAAAAAAGTTAGTGCTGCCAAATGGCTCTTTGGTCATTGACGTCTTTTCTTTTCAAAAGAAAAGGTACACCCCACCCTACCCTCCCTCTTCCCCCAACTATTATAAATGTTCTAAAGACAGAACAAAGTAACTATAATACAAAAATAACTATCATGATTTCGTGTAAGCATGCATAACACCTCTTTTAATGTATGGGGCCACCAAAAACTTTATAAACAAATTTAGGTGCTTTATTAATAAATTTTATGCCTCCAGAAAATAGTTTATTAATGAACACCTTAATTTGTATTTGGGAGGAAGGCTGGTTTTCATCAACAGTGTATTAGATGCATTTCCAATTAGGATGAAGAAGGGGAAAGGCTTGACAATTTAGAAGGGATTTTCTATGGCTAGCTAACAAAAACAAAGGCATTTCATTTGATAAGCTCGGACAACGTAATCAAGGACAAAAAGGGCTGTAAAACGGAAATTTACTGATGAAATGGTTGTGGAGGTATTCAGAAGAGAACAAGACATTGTTAGGGTACTTGGGAGAGGAAGAGGCATTGTGGAGAATAAAGAGAAGCGTGGAATGATAAACAAATACAGCACCTCAAAGACTCTATAGATATGCTGTATGGAAGCACACAAGAGGTCAATGGCGAGAGTTCTCACAAAGAATCAGCTTAAGGTATGGCATTAGAAATTCCTTCTGGCAAAATAAATGGATAGGCAATACCCCACTTAAGGGATGACTCCCTGACTTCTTCCAGATAGTCCAACGCACTGAAGCAAGACTGTCATTATTCCACGGAAGCAAGATAGCAAATAAGTATGAGAAGAATAAAAATGATTGGGAAATTGCAACACTGAACAATTCTTTTGTTATTGTGGGGTGTAAAGTTAGGTTTTGGGCCTAACTCATACCCCAAAAGCTAGCTCAAGCAGAAGAGGATTAGCAAGCCTTATAAGGAGACTACCCATCTCATTAACCACCAATATGGGACTTTTTTCCATTCTTTAACACCCCACCTCGCACCAATATTGGACATATAATGCGTGGGCAATTTTAATTTGAGGGCCCAACATTAGGTGAGATACATCCTGCTCTGTTACCATGTAAAATTAGATCTTGGCCTAACTCACACCCCAAAAGTTAGTTCAAAGGGAGACCACCCATCTCATTAACCACCAATGTGGAACTTCTTTCATTCTTCTAACATAGGATTCAAAAGAAGAGAAGGAAGACAGATTGATCTTTTGGGCACCAAAGCAAAGGTGTATTTTCTGTTAATCTTGTTACAGAAAAGTGGATTGACTCGTGTGGCGGCATATGAGGCTAGTTAAAAAAGAAGATAAACTTGTGCAGCAGGTGCTACTTTGTGAGAAAGCGATGGAAGACAACTGTAGAAACAGAAGAGGCATCAATAAGAAACAGAAAAGGGTACGAACTGCAGTACCAGCACGCACTTGATGGACAATATGGAAGGAAAGGAACGTAAAATGCTTCAAGAATAGAGCAGAATCTGTTAACAAAATCAAATATAACTGTTTGTCTTTACTCTATAATTGTTGTAAAGTTGCATTCGTGTCAGATGAGGTTTTATTTTTGGAGATTGATTCATATTGGATGAGGTTACTCTTAGAATTATTCAATGCCTTCAGGTATAGAGGGTATTTGATTTGTGTACGTAGTAAAACACTAGAACCGGAAGGTGCTCTTGCTTTTGTCAGCTGATGTATTAGAAAGTTCTGCTGGTGTTTCTGGATCCCTGGTGTACATGTGCAGCACCATCTCGGTGCTGGTCATTAGTGAAATCTTTGAATCTTTACTGATCAAGAAAATGCATATGCCTCCAGCAATATGCAACACATCCACATGTAAAGATATCTTGTAACTTTGACAACACCAGAGAACAAGAGAGAAATCCCTATTTAGGAGGAAGTATGAAGGAGAGAGATTATTAAGGTACCTCATAGCATCGACGGATGTGAAGCCTTTTGAGGTAGCAGCATCCTCTGGCTATAGCGCATATGGCTTCATCCCCAATACTCGCACAATCTACCAAATGCAGAGCTTGCAAGAACTTGCATCCTTTGCCAATCTCAGACAATGCAACATTACCAATTCTTTGACAATACAGCAAGGCCAACTCGGACAGATGCCTACATGTGAAGCCAAAACTCAAATTAGGACCTTTTGACTCCTTAAAAAAGGAAGGAAAAACTCGAGATAGGACCAGGACAGAATTTTAGAGGGGTACAAACTATCAGATCAAGCAATGGATAAGATTCGTGAATTTCATAAGTATCATTACTAAGATGAGCCAAGCATTATATAAATAGCAGTAATCAATCTATCAATGAAACCAATCAACTACCATTCAACAGTTTGCTAGTCATAATAGATTAGGCTTTCAGTCTTCATTTTAAAGAAAGCAAGATGAAAGAAATTGAAGGACACTATACGACGAAAAAGAAATGATTTCTGAAGACAATGAAATTACTGCCAGTCGTCTATGAACACAATAGTTTAACTGCCCACATAATTACCGCTCCCATCCTCTTCAACTCACATTTTCTTGAAAGAAATAACGCCATATTCGAAGTTAGTATAAATAGCATTTCACAATCTGCAATAAAAATAAAACATAGGAAAACTGCAACTACCATTCTGATTCAGCATATTACCCCATACTAAAAAGTAGTTTCATGCTTCTCTCTATCAAATTCCAATAATAGATCAGCCTACGTCATACTGTAAGCCTCTTTGAAAGAGGTGGAGCTTATCTGCATTCCGCATTAATTATCTAACACAATAAATTCAGAAAGCTGGCTGTAGACATGGATGAAACCATCCCCTGGAGTTTGGAAAAGTATAGCATTTTCTTTCATGAGGTAATACTGACAGAAATAGCATGTGATTTTCGCATGAGCTTTGGAATAATAGAGAGCTCAATTTGGTCTAACTAGGGAGCACAGCTTATGTAGAAATGCCTTCTTTTTTAAATTAAGGGGAAAAAAGTAATTTTCCGAAGAGTGCGTTGAAAGAAGATTACGTTAAAAATCTAGTATAAGCACTCCATCTACAATCTGCTATAATTGTTTTATGAAGCAATTCTTCTGTTTAATTTATAAAAATTAAACTCAAGCAGGAGCACTGCATTTCTATTTGACAGAATGGCAAATTTTTCTTAACATAACTCCTAAAATCTTAGGTGCAAAAGTCATTCCATAGGCACCAAATTTAAGCTGCTTCTTTTAATGCTTTTTTTTTTTTGAAACATCTAAGTGTAATCCTAAACATTTACTAAATACTCACATAAGTGCTTCTCATGCAAAACACACTCCTCCAAATGCACCACACTCATGCATACGACCTTAGAAATAATAAGCAGTATACAAGAATCTTTCTTGATTTCAGAGAACAAGGAGAAGAGGAGAAAACCAAACACGTCTTTTTGCCTTGAATAACTAAAATTCAACACTAAGGTTGAAAAGAACTTCAAAATAAAGCATGAGGAGAAAAGTGTACATGCAAGATCTTGCAATAGACTCCAGTCCATATGTCCCTATATTGTGGCAGCCATTAACCTCAAGATGTGTGAGCTCAGTGCAACCCACTGCAACTGCTTCCAAGCCTTTGTCACTTAAGAAAGTACAATCATTCAAGGTAAGAGACTTCAACCGTTTGCACCCTTTACCAATAGCATAGAGACTCCTGGAGAAATATGCAGAAAGATATAGGTCAGATTCTGAAAGTCAATCATCCCAGCACATGCTTTGTTAAATTTTCGCTTGCTCGTATTGCCATAAAAAGACAGACACAACACGCAATTTGAATCAAGTTATTATCTGTTCTCTATATTCACGAATTCCTTTTTTTAGCAAAGATGGAGTTGAAAATTTGAAGATTAGGTATTTAGATTGCATAACCTGGACAATGGAAAAGCTATTGGTTAAGAGAAATATGTATACATGCCTAAAATGTTGACATACATTACAAAAGCTTACATGAATATAGAAGTTATGATCATGCTGCTGGTAAGTAAAAACAAATTAAGGGAAGACAACTAACTTGTCCGTAAATATTTGGAAACTGTACAGCGCCAACAACTCCAGCGACACACAGCAAGTGCCAACGCCTTGGAGAGCACCATCTGTAACATTGACACATTGTAGCTTCAGAACCTTCAACTGAGGACATCCTTGGGCAACAGCAAGTACACCTTTATCATGGATAAACTCTGAGTCTAGTGACAAGGACTCCAAAGATCTACAATGAGATCCCACAGCTTCCAAGGAAGTGTCAGTTAAATTTGCACAGGCAGCCAAACTAATCGATTTCAATGTCTTCCCAGAACCATCTACCAATTTAATCAAGCCTGCATCAGTTAGGCCTTCACAGAACCGCACATTCAAATCTTCAAGTTGCTTACAGAACTCCCCAACAGCTGATAGACCTTGATCTCCAACATAACAGCCCTTTAAAAGGAACACGAAACTAGAGCATCTAAGACCTTTGATAACATGTACATCATATAATTCAATTCCAGAACAGCTTGAAACAGATAAGCTAGAATAACCATGAGGAAACCAAAGTTCTAAACTTCTAATGACCAGATACTTACCTGTAAATCCAAAGACTTCAAGAATTTACACTTTTCAGCTATAGACCTCAGCCCCACATGTGTCACATTGGAGCACCATATTAAGCTCAGCTTTTCAAGCTTAGTGAAGCCAGCAGCAACAGCAGCCAACCCAGCATCTGACAAACAGTAAGATTCTGTTTCATTTTCTTCTGAGCCATTTGTTTCAGCCAGGGAATGGATCTTGAGAGATGAAATCACGGAATGATCAGTGCCACGCCTTCTTCCCTGCAACGGGTATACAAAAGAAATAAGTTAAGACTGACTTTCGAGATGAATGTAGCTTCCCGGTACACGCTCAGAAATTCACTTGTGAGCCTAACAAATAATATAGCACATAAACCTTTAGAAAATGCTGTTTTGGCACCAAAAACTTGAGAAAAGCATAACCCAAGTCTGACAAACAGATGGCACAGGAAATTCGCTTACGAAACTAACAAATACTGGAGTCACTTATATTACACTAAAAGTGAATCCTTTCTACAAGTATTACTACTAAATGTGAATCTAATATGGTGATTGTTTCGCCCAGTGAAGTCAGATCTCCCTGCAAATCTAAGTCTCAAACACACTCATTCCATGGTGACACAACAATTAGTAGAGGCAGCTTATCACCAATAATTAAGGAATTCGTACCCCTTTTTTTTGTGGGGGAGGGGGGGAGGTGGGGGCAAATTATTGTAGTCATAAGCCCTTTATATCTGAAGATAGATGGCTAGATGGTGATTGTTTTCCACTGTAATCAGATCCAAAAGATGATAGCCTTAAAGAAGATGCATCAATCCTCTTTTTTTTACCGTTAGAGAAGAAGGTGCATCAATCTTGATTTACCTGAATCTTTAGAACACACTCATACAAGCTTTAGGGAATTAAATTAATTTCAGGAAGATGTTTGGATGGAGGACTTCCTTGAAAGCTTTACCACTGAGCTATATCCCCAGTAGTGAATAAGGAAGCATATCGCTGATTACTCGACTCTCTGGGACTTTGCAGTTATTGGGATATCATACTTAGAAGACCACCCAAAGACTGGAAGCTTGTATACTTCCTAAATCAGGAGTTATCCCTTCGCAATTTTAATTCTAAAGCTTCTCATAGTGATTTGGCAGTGCAGAAAGGGTCTAATCAATGTATCTTTTCTGTTGGGTTCTTCTATAACTTTTTTCAATAAAGACAACAAAAAACCTCATCCTTCTGGAAATCTGTATGAAAGAATGAAGTCTCATAACAACATTCAATATGCAGATGACACTCTTAATTGTTTTCAAAACACCTAATCATCTTTTGAAACTTAATATGGGTGAAATTAATATATTAAAACTACTCAACTACTGCTTCCAGTAATAGAATCAAGTTTTTCTATGGAGGGGAGAACCTTTTTTCTCACCGGCGAGAAATCTTTTGAACTTATAGACATCAGTGAAGTCGGGTAAGATGGTTTATGCTATGCAAACGCAGCAGGAGGTTTGTTGGAAAGATTCGAATCGATGAAAACAATTTAAGGTGGGTGTGTGGAGCCATGAAGGAAGCCTACAAGGGTGAAGGGAAGATTTGCAGAAGGTGGAGGAGGAAAATTGAAGCTTATACTTTTAGGGTCTATCAGAATTTCAACAGTTATGGCAGGTTTTCGTGACGAGGGTTTCCAAGAAACAGCCTCTCTACCTATGTGGTAGTGGTAAGGTCTGCGTACATCTTACCCTCCCCAGACCCCACTTGTGGGATTTCACTGGGTATGTTGTTGTTGTTGTATGGCAGATTTGTTAGAGTTGAAGCATAATAGGGAGACAAGAAATCATCCGTCATTATACCAGAGATCGTAGATAATGGAGGATGGGAAGACATAGCGAACAAAATCTTGAGGTTTTTATGGAGACCTCCCATGCAGTCAGAGAGCGGAGCCCTAACTCTCAAGCAAGGTCCTTTTGTGAAGACTGAAGTCTCCAAGATGGAGATGTGGCAGTCAATGGAGTCTAGCAGACCCAACCAATCAACACCAGCACCTACAACAACAACAACAACAAACCCAGTAAAATCCCACAAGTGGGGTCTGGGGAGGGTAGAATGTACGCAGACCTTACCACTACCTCATGCGGTAGAGAGGTTGTTTCTTGGGAACCCTCGTCACAAAAACCCATGAGCAGAATAGCTAGATATGATAAAACAGGAAAGAAAGAGAAAGAAAAAGTGCACAAAAAGAGCAATTGATAACAAAAAACACATGGTAATAAGTAACTACAGGACAATAATCATATAAAAGGCAGATAAATAACATATATAAAGGCATACAATTAACAACTCCTTCCTATCTAACCTATTAGCTTGCTACTCTAATTCGTGACCTCCACTCTTTCCTATCTAAGGTCATGTCCTCAGTGAGATCAAGTTTCACCATATCTTGTCTAATCACCTCCCTCCAATACTTCTTTGGTCTACCTCTACCCCTCCGAGTAACTCTCAAATCTAGTCCCTCACACCTCCTAACAGGGGCATCGGTATTCCTTCTCTGCACATGTCCGAACCATCGCAACCTCGCTTCCCTCATCTTGTCAGCTACAGGGGCCACCTCTAGCTTCTCCCGAATGACCTCGTTCCTAATCTTATCACACCTGGTGTGACCACACATCCATCTTAACATCCTCATTTCTGCGATCTGCATCTTCTGAACATGTGCATTTTTTATTGGCCAACACTCCACCCCATACAACAAAGATGGTCTAACCACCATTCTGTAGAACTTACCTTTGAGTTTAAGTGGTATCTTCTTATCACACAATACTCCAGAGGCCAGCCTCCATTTAGTCAAGCCGCCCCAATACGGTGTGTGACATCATCGTCGGTATCCCCACTACTCTGGATGATGGACCCCAGATACTTAAAGTTTTCCCTCTTGGGGATAGGGTGAGTGGCAAGTCTCACATCAATGTCTGCTTCATCCCTCGCAACAATGAACTTGCATTCCAGGTATTCTGTTTTGGTCCTGCTCAGTTTGAATCCTTTGGATTCCAAAGCGTGTCTCCAAACCTGATATATATCAGATAATTGCCATTTTCTTGAAAAATGCTTGGTCGGGAGATTCAATGATTCCTTCCACAATAATCCAAATTGCGATACCATTCATAGGTGGTTCTATAAAAGGTGGAAGATGACAGCAGGCTTAGAGGTTTCTCCAATTTTGCACAATCTTTTCCTCTTTGAAATGCCATCATGGCAAGAAGCAGCCAGAGTCAGGGTAGGCTACTGGTTTTGGAATGGCCGGAGGCTATTGCTGGACTGGTGGTCTCCACTTGTAGATCTGGATAGAAAGGTGCTACCCTCAAGAGATCGATGGATCAAAGCCTTTGGAATTCCATTACATGCCTGATTTGAAAGTTCTTTCCAAACAATCGGCGAACTATGTCGTGGTTTTGTTGATATCGTTGAAGACACAAAGGAAAGATCCAATTTGCTTCGGGCGAGAATGTGTGTCAAAAACAGAGGTAGAAATCTACCATGTAAAAGTTGTTGATTTAAGTTATGAAATTTGGGTGATTCCTGATGCACACACAAAATATGGGACGCCGATGAAGATTCTGACCGGAAAGGAAAAAAGGTTGGGGAAGAAGAAGAAGAGGCGGTGTTCCCAAGGGAAGCAGAAGTCAACACAGTGGTCAGACCTCTGGCACAACACGTGCCTTTCACAGTTAATCAAATTTAAATTTGTCAGCTAATCACAAAGTGGGGCCTTGGCCTAGTTACAAGGGAACAGGAAAAAGGGCTGACTTTAAGTCCAAAGCTGGGCCGTCAGGATATAAAGGTCAGGCCCTTTTCAAAAGAGGCCCAAATTAGAACAAGAGAAATAAGGGGAAAAATATTTGGACACCTAGGGCCCAAGATCCTTGTTTTTTTTTTTTGATTTGCACCGGGTATCCGAGTCTCTTTGAGCCCCAACTAATCCCGGGGGTGCACAGGCCCTCGGCAAGGAGTTTCCCGCAAGTCCACCACAGTTAATTCGGGTTTTACCCAGTCCGATAGCCCTCAGAAATTGTTTGCACCCAGTGAGTTTCGAACTTGAGGCCTTGAAAGCGAGCAAACCCCAAGGCTCAGGTCAATTGCCACCAGGCCAACCCCTGAGGGTTCAAGATCCTTGTATTTTTAATCCACAATATTCTCCTGATCGGGAGCGGCTAGATCCAATAACCTTTGAATTGCAAGCCTTGGAGCGACAGTGAATGGTGTCCACTACTGAGGACTTTGACTGCCACAGCAACTGCGAAGCAGATGATGAAGGAGACGAGGGAGATGCTTCTCTTTTTTGTTTGCATGGCCTTCAAGATTAGCAATCTAAATGTCTTGAAATTCCAAAGTAAATTACAAGTCAAATTGATGCTGCTACCGATTCAGAACAGTCATCCATCTCCCACAACGATCACCTTCTTCTTCCTCGGCACGATGAAGGTACCACTTGTCAGCAGGTTATACATACTCCATCAGTCATCTCCACTAGTAAATGGACAAAGCGAGTTATGGTTAAGGCTTGCAAAGCTTTTGGCGTCAATGCTATCGGATTCGAACATGAATTACTGCATATGATTCTCAGAATGGGTCAAAGAAGACAAGATCAGGCTAAACAAAGGGTTTCATCAGAAGGTGACTCAAAGATGAAGAAGAAAAACGGGGCAACTGAATTAGAAAGGTTAACTTTAGGTTTAATTCAAGATGTTGAACCAATCAAGGCGAGGGGTAGGAGTCACAAAGCACAATCCAGATGAGAATAAAAATCCTCAGTTGGAATGTCAGGGGGCTGAATGACAATAAGAAGCGGAGCACCATTAAGTCTTTGTTAATGAAGTGGAAGGCTGACATAGTTTGTCTTCAAGAAACTAAATCGAGGATTGGTCACAACAGATGATTAATTCTCTTTGGGGAAAAGATGGACTAGCTGAGCAGAATTACAAGCTAACGGCACTAGGGGGGGATCATAATTTTGTGGGATAAAAGGTTGCAGAAAAGTGTCAACATTGAACCAGGATCTTACTCAGTGTCTGTAATTTTAGAAAGTATACAAGAACAATTCAGATGGTGTTATATAGGAGTATATGGACCACACACAAACAGTGAGAGGGAGGATCTGTGGTATGAAGTAGCCTCTATTAGGGGCTCTTGGGATGGTCAATGGGTATTGGGTGGAGATTTCAGTGTGTGCAGATTTGACTATGAAAAATTCAACTGTCAGAGAAGAACTAGAGCTATGGAAAACTTCCCAGAAACTATACTAGAACTGGGGCTCTTGGATTTACCACTGCATGGAGCACAATATACATGGTCCAAAGGAGCTGAACTTTTGCAGGCATCGGGATTGATAGATTCTTGATCTCCTCAGAGTGGAATGACAGTTTTAAGGAAATAAAGCAAGTAGCTCTTCCTAGAGTAATATCTGATCACAAGCCTTTGATGCTTGAATGTGGGGAATGGTACTCGAGCTCATCTTACTTTAAATTTGAAAACATGTGGCTACGGACAGAGGGGTTCCTTGATTCAGTCAAAAACTGGTGGAGTAGCTATGAAGTAGAGGGCAGTCCTGATTTCATTCTAGTACAGAAGTTGAAGTATCTCAAAAAGGATATCTCTACATGGAATAAGGAGGTATTCGGGAAGTTGGAAGAACAAAGAAGCCAGGCTTTGAGAGATCTCACTCTTCTAGAACAAATTTCTGAAGGCAGAATTCTTTCCGAGGCTGAAAATGCTCAGATGATCAACCTACAGACACATTTACAGCAATTAGCAAAGATTGAGGAGGATTCATGGAGACAAAAGTCAAGGTGTTTATGGCTTAAGGATGGGGACGGGAACACAAAGTACTTTCAGAACATGGCGAATGCTAACAGAAGGTACAATTGCATTCATAAGCTAAAAATAGGGGAACATAGAATTGAGGATAAAAGAGAGATCAAGAGGAAATTTTGAGCTTCTATCAGCAACTGTATACAGAAAATGAACCATGGAGACTATCTGCTAGATTTGAGAATTTAGCTAGAATCTCTGAAGCTGAAAATACTTGGTTGGAAAGGGAGTTTGAAGAGGAAGAAATCCTTTCAGTTATTAAAAGTTGTGCTCCTGATAAAGCACTGGGACCAGATGGTTATACTATGGCATTTTTCCAACATGCATGGGAGTGCATCAAGTACAAGATCATCAATGCTTTGAGACACTACCATCAACATTGCCACATGGTCAAATCTGTTAATGCTACTTTCATATCCCTGATTCCTAAAAAGAAAGGGGCAATTGAGCTTAAAGACTACAGACCTATCAACCTTATCAGTAGCATTTACAAGATAGCATCAAAGCTTCTGGCAAACAGGCTCAGAACAGTGATTGGGAAATTGGTATCTGGACGTCAAAATGCATTCGTAAGAGGAAGGAAAATATCAGATGCAGCCCTCATTGCTAATGAGGCTCTAGATTGGAGAATGAAGAGTGGAGAACCAGGGCTGCTATTGAAGCTAGACATTGAGAAGGCTTTTGACAAAGTGAGCTGGCCATACTTGCTCACTATCCTCAGGCAAATGGGGTTTGGTGACAGATGGATAGGATGGATGAAATTCAGCATCACTACGGTCTACGGTTAAGTACTCCATCCTGGTAAATAGGGAACCAGTGGGCTTGTTCCCTTCACAAAGAGGCATTAGACACGGCGATCCTATCTCACCATTCTTATTCATCTTGGCAATGGAAGGCCTCAGCAAAATGATTCAGAAAGCAAGTTTCTTGCATTGGATTGAGCCATTTAAGATCGGAAGAGACCTGGAATCTCAAGTTAATGTATCTCATCTGCTCTATGCAGATGACACATTAATTTTCTGTGGTGCTGAAAGATCACAAGTGATACAGCTTAATCTAACTTTGTTTATTTTTTAAGCTATTTCAGGTTTACACATGAATATGCTAAAGAGCACTATCTACCCAGTAAATGAAGTTTTAAACCTGGAGGAGTTGGCAGATATCATAGGTTGTAAAATTGGCTCATTTCCTTCCACATATTTGGGCCTTCCTCTTGGTGCTCAGTACAAATCCACAAAATTTTGGACTGGGGTTATTGAAAAGTTTGAGAAGAGGTTGGCAACATGGCAAATGCAATATCTCTCTTTCGGCGGCAAAGTAACTCTTATCAATAGTGTTCTAGACAATTTACCTACTTATTACATGGCCTTGTTCCCAATGCCAGCTGAGGTCATTGAACGGATTGATAAGCTAAGAAGGAACTTTCTCTGGGAAGGCAATCGGGAGTGTTAGAATCGGAATAAGTAAATACAATCCTACTTAGAATAGGAATAGGAATTACAATAGTATATAGAATCCTATTTGGAAAAGGATTGTATTATAGTATCCTAGTTGGAAAAGGAATCTAATATAGTATCTATATATAGGGTCTCAATGTAATAATGTAGACAACAATTCAATAATATTTTTCTCCAATATTTCTCACATGGTATCAGAGCTTCTACGGTCCTGGTAGAAAATCAAAGAGCTTCCGCTGCCGGCGGGCGGCTATGACCTACATATGCTGCCCGTCTGGCCAGTAGTTATATTAACAAAATAGGGTTAGTGATATATATATGATTCTTATATTCAAGGGAAGAAAATTCGATCAAACAAGCCGTCAATTTTCGGTGTCATTCTAAGGTTGTTTTGTGTCAACCCCACATCTTTCAGTGTTTGTGTAGCTCCGCCATCATTCCGGTAACTACTTTTTCTTATATCTAATTTGTGTAGCACCGTATCATCTTTTCGGTGACTGCTTTTTCATATTTATCATGCGTAGCACCGTACCATCTTTCCGGTGACTACTTTCTCACATTCAATTTGTGTAGCACCGTGCATCTTTCCGGACTACTCATATTCAATTTGTGTAGTACCGTGAATTTTTTCGAACTACTTTCTCATATCTGAGTTGCACAGCATGTATCCTTTTTGGTGACTCAGATTTGATTTGCGTAGTCCTATTCGTCTTTTCGGTGACTCATCAAATCTAGTTTGCATAGGGTCGTGCCATCATCCGACCCTATCCATACAATTTTTCTTTTGCAGTAGGATCATGTCGTCAATATGATCCGACCTATATAGTTTCTATATAGTTTCTATTTTCCAGTAGGGTCATGCCACCATTCCAACCCTACCCATATGATTCTCTTCTTAGTAGGGTCGTGTCATCATTCCGACCCTACCCATATAATTTTATTTCTGAATTTGTGACCATTTTCAGCTATCAAATCTAATAATTTGGTGCATAAGCAGGTTTCGAGCAATTTTAAAGTGACTTTCTTGAAGTAATTTCGAGATGATCCATATTGTCATTCTCCATTGATCTTTTAATCAGCTGAACATTAAGAATGTTTTTCTCCATGATGATCTCGAGGAAGGAATCTATATGGAGCATCCACCTTATTTTGTTGCTCAGGGGGAGTCTAGTAACCTTGTATGTCGATTGTGTAAATCACTCTATAGTCTAAAACAATCTTCTCAAGCTTGGTTTGGGAAGTTTAACAATGCAATCCTGGAGTTGCACGAGAAGACTAAGACATTGAGGTTGACTGTTAATTTTGTGAAGCCAGAAGATCAACTTGTTGATATCTCAACATGCTCATCGTCGATCCTCGTATTAATTACATTTGTAACAAGTTAGGTACATATGACGTGTATGCACTAGCTTGAGGGGGAGTGTTAGAATAGGAATAAGTAAATACAATCCTACTTAGAATAGGAATAGGAATTACAACAGTATATAGAATCCTATTTGGAAAAGGATTGTATTATAGTATCCTAGTTGAAAAAGGAGTCTACTATAGTATCTATAAATAGGGTCTCAATGTAATAATGTAGACAACAATTCAATAATATTTTTCTCCAATATTTCTCACAGGGAGGACCACAAATTTCATCTCATCAAATGGGAGTTCATACAACCAAAACTCCAAGGAGGTCTTCGAATAAGAACCTTGCAGCCCACAACAAAAGTATGATGATGAAGTGGCTTTGGAGATACAACCTGGAAGAGACAAGGTTCTGGAAAGATGTTATGAAGGCTAAGCATGGAAGGATGAATCAATGGTGCACAAATATTACTCAACTTCCCTATGGAGTAGGACTGTGGAAGGGTATTAGGATGTTGTGGGACACATTTGATCAGAATGCTTACTTTGAGTTGGGCAATGGTTAACTCCTAAAATTTTGGACCGATAAATGGCTTGGCTTCAACACTCTTCAGGAGGATTTCCCAGATCTTTTCAGAATTGCTCAAGATCCCAACTCTGTTATTGCAGCTAATAGAGAAGGGATCAACTGGAACCTAATATTTAGGAGGAACATGCACGACTGGGAAGTGAACGATCTGGTAGATCTTTTTGCTAGAGTACAGCATTGTCACATTAATCCCCAGGTAGTTGATAAGCTCAAATAGGGACACCAAAATGGAGTTTACACAGTCAAGGAAGGGTATCAACAATATTGTTCCAGGAACCCCATGATAGACTACTGGCCTTGGAAACTCATTTGGAGGACCAAGTTACCTGCTAAGATTGCTTGTTTCACCTGGACAGCTCTATATGAGGCATGTCTCACCCAAGACAACATACAGAAAAGAAAAATCCAGTTCCCAAACAGATGCCATATGTGCAAAAAAGAGATTGAAACCCCTAGACACCTTCTTCTTCATTGTGAGGTGGCCTCGGAATTATGGAGCATGTTTGTTAATCTGTCTGGTCTCAGGTGGACCACACCACTCACAGTTAAGGATGCTTACGAGAGCTGGAGCCTATGGAAAGTGGGCAAAGCCATTAAGAAGATCTGGATCATGATACCTGCTTGTATTTTTTGGAGTATTTGGTTAGAGAGAAATAGGAAGTGTTTTGATGGAGACTCAACTGCTTTAGGCATTTTGAAGGCCAAAGCCCAAATGTATTGCAGATCTGTTTAGTTGGTCCAACTTGTATCCTGCTGTTAATGCAGAACAAATTAAGGATTTTATTAACTCACTAAATCTGGCTTAGATAGTTTGTATAGTTAGCTAGAGATTTTTTGTAAGCTAAAATGTCATATCTTGTAATTTTTGCATCTTCTTGATGTGGTTATTAATATCACTTACTTTATCAAAAAAAGAGTCAAGTTAAATACTTAAGAGCCATCCTTATACTTTTTGAAGTTATCTCTAGGCTCCACAACAACAGGAGGAAAAGCCATATCTTACCGATTAATAAGGTTCCAAACATTAGGTCTCAAGTTCGAAACCCACTGGGTGCAAACAATTTCTGAGGGCCATCAGACTGGGGAAATCCTGAATTAACCGTGGTGCACTTGCGGGAAACTCCTTGCCGAGGGCCTGTGCACCCCCGGGATTAGTCCGGGTTCGAAGAGACTCGGACACCCGGTGCAAATCAAAAAAATGAGGTTCCAAACATTCAAATTATGACAGACATATTGGAAGGTGCTAGTGATAACCTCCCTACCAGTTACTTATGCCATTTGGAGCCAAAAGCAAATACATAAATATCTAGAATGGTGTACTAGAAAGATGTGAGAAGATGACCAGATTGCTGATGTTCATACGATATTGCTGCCTCACAACACACATGACTTCTTCAGGCTACACATGGATGTATGTGATTTTGAAAAAGGAGTGCCAAGTTCTTCAAAAGATTAACCACGTGCACAGAATCATATAATGATTCTGGGTTTGTTTTTTTTTTTTGTATTACTTGACTTAAGTTTTACTTGGTCAGTTTTTGTATTTTACCAATGGGCCACGTTTCCCATTGTTAACCCTTGTTTCTCCATTACATATTTGTTGCTATCTTTTACCCTTAGCAGTTCAGCTATAAGCCTACAAAACGGCATTAGGTCTTCTTTTTTTTCAGAAAGGTGAATTAGGCAGTAAAAAGTCTTCCTTTCTCATAGCTCTGTCTATAGTTTTTACTCTTCTTTTCCACATAAAAATCGTGACAATTCAGAATCAAGCATCGAAATTCTCATATTGAGCACCATAATTTAACTAAGAAAAATATAACAACATACTAAGCCTTGTCCACAGATAGGGTACGGGAAGGAACAGTACACAGACCACCTTACCCAACCTCACGAAGGTAGAAAGGTTATTTCTGAAAGTCCCCCAACACACATAACACATATCAAAGAACATAATGAAGAAAACAAGACATAAGAAATATTAGAGGAGCCATTACATAGCATTCAGGAAAATAGAATAGCAACAACAATGAAATAATGTGATAATCAAAGAACAAGAAACAAGACAAGAAATTATTCAAAGTACTACTAAAGGAGGAACAAGTACGGGGCAATAAACAAACACCAAGCTTATCCTGCAAGAAAGCAAGACAACAAAAACTACGTACTAGCCTTTTACCCTAATTTGCAACTTTAATATCCCCTTTCTAAGGCCATGTCCTTCGTAAGCTGAAGATGCATTGTCCTTTTTAATGACCTCTCTCAATGCTCCTTCGGCCTACCTCTACGTCTCCTTAAATCTACCAGTGCAACCCCTCATGCCTTTTTATTGGAGCCTTTACATATCTCCGCTTCACGTGCCCAAATCATCCCAACCTCAATTCCCTCATCTTGCCTACCACCAAAGTGACTACAATCTTGTCCGAGTATCTTCATTAATAATTTTACCACTCCACGTATATCCACATAACTACCATAGCATCCACATTTCTGCAACCCTCATCTTCTGAACATGAGAATTCTTAATTGATTAATACCACTCTACAGAACTTACCTTAAGTTTAAATGGTACAATCTTATCACACATGACTCTAGAGGAGCACCTTCATTTTGTCTATTCCACACCTATACAATGTGTGACATCATTGTTGATTTCTTCATTACTTTATTTTTATGACAAGGGGAACCCGTAGACACTAGCCTTTGGGTGCGCACAAGGTAAACCCCTGCTTCTATGCAATAGCTCGCAAACCACATAGGAGAGGTAACCCGCATTAGGCAAGCTCGGTGCGACGAGCTCGACCCAAAAGGCAGTTGCTTTCACTCACAAGGAGTTTCGAACTTGAGACCTCCAACATGGAAATCTCAAGCCCAAATCACTGGGCACCCCAAAGGTTGTTGATTTCTTCATTACTTTAGATAAGCAACCCAAGATACTTGAAACTCTTTTTCTCTGAAGGAAGGCTTGTATACCAAACCTCACTTCCATGCGAGTCTATTGTGTTACATAGCTAATCTTGCACTTCAAGTATTTAGCATAGGTCATGCTCAATCTAAACTCTTTAAGCTCCATTGCACATATCCATAATCTCCATAGTGTATGTCATCAGTATGCCTCTAGTCTCCATGCATCTCCATAAAACTTCCCTTGAGACTTTCTCATATCCTTCTTTATTAAGGTCAATGATCACCATATGTAAGTCCATCTTGCTTCCCTATACTGCATAACTGCTGCACTAATCTTTTCACGAAATGGATGACTTTTATCGTAATTTTGACTAAGATAAATGTCGACCAGATTTCTTTCAGGTGAAAAGATGAGGGTTAACATAAGACATCTGGATCACCACTTCCCAACTCGATGGTAAACTTTGAAGTCCTGAGCTAGATGTTAGATTTTTTATCCTCAAATTTCAAATTACATATCGAAAGGTACACACAATAGCAACAGAAACTAATAAAGTTGTAGGCAAAAAAGAAGAAACAATGTTCCAAATCATTAAGTGCAAAATTAGAATTCTTCGCAAATAATCCCAATTGGAATGCAATAGACATCCCAATCTTAAATTGTATAGCTAGACACTCGAAATATCAATTCTAGATGTTACATTACTAACTAATTTAGAAAATATATGAAATCATCGGATAGTGAATTGAAAGGCTTACAAGTGGAATCGGGAGAGAAATGGATAGCCTCTCATCGACAAACACATTCCGGACATTGACGAAGCGGCGAGCGAGCAATTTGATAAAGACGTCGGGGCAGCCGGAGGCACCAATTCGTAAACTGAGACGACTGAAGCGTTCGAGACGGAGCCAACGCTTGCAGACGAGTGCACAAGCGTCGCGGCTTGATTTAGATTCCAGATGCCGGAAAATATCGAGAATCAACTCATCCGGCAGGATTTGATTGATCCAATCACGCCCTCTCATTGAAATTTTTCTACTTCTCTCCTGGATCTAATGATAGCTTATAAATGCAAAATTCGCAGCTGAATCTTGAGAGGGGAAATAAGAGATTCGATGAGTGAGGATATGGATATGGTATCTGGTAGTCGGGTCGGTGAAATTCGCCCAGTTGTTGACCCGGAGCGATCAGCGAAGCGACATTTACCGTTTTAGCCTTGGAAATTTATTCCCTTCTCGGATAACTATTGCAATACATACGGGTAACTTTGTAATTTAGATTATGGAAATTACTACAAGATGAGATTGCCGATCAACCGCATAAACAGTACCGAATTGTACATGTTAAAGTACGTTTTAATACTCCATCTTGTCTCATGGCAGCAGTGGAGTCAGCATTTTCGTAAAAGATTTTCATACTTTTAAAATATGAGTGGATAATTTTTATATCAATAGTGTTCAATAATTGATATATATCAGAATATCTATATTTAACCTATATATTTAGAAAAAAAAATTGACAAAGGGTGTCCATCTGACCACCTTTGGGTGAGTGTAGCTCCGCCGCTATTTTTCATGTGACATTGTTCGATTTGGTACGGTGTTTTAAGATAAAAGGAAGACTTTCAAAATTGGTGGGCTAAAACACTTATTATATATTTGTGTGATTTCACTAATAATAATAAAGAAATTTTGTAATTAAATTATTTCTAATTATAATAAGGTGACATTCTTTTTGGAAAGGACTTAAAATGAAATGAAGGGAAACTATATATTTAATTTACAAAATTAACCCATAAAAATGCGAAATTGTGCCAATGAAATGACGCGACACATTCCTTGAAAGATATCAAGGTTGATTCCTTTAAATCCTTAGCTCAAAGGATAAAAAAAAAAGGCTGAAATAATAAGATGAATTATGCTAAAGAAACAAAATATAACAATAGAAATTCAAGAATAAGATAGTAAAATAATAATATTACTCTTGGAACGGAAAAGATACATGCTTGACTGTCTATTGACTTTCTATCCTAATTCTTGATTTTAATTGATGCTCCACATCCACAGTGAGTTGAAGTGAGTCATGTCGTGCCTATTTATATCATCTCAATACTTCTTTGACCTATATCTACCTTCCTCAAATTTACTACAGTTAATCCCCCGCACCTCCTTATTAGAACATTTGAACATTTCCTCTTCATCATGTTCGAACTATCTTAATCTCACTTTCCGCTCTTGACCAAGGGGCCAGTTTCACCTTGTCCTAAATATCTTCATTCCTAGTATTATTTCTCTAGGTATATCTTTACATTTATCTCAACATTTTCATTTATACTACTCTCATCTTCTAAACATTGGAGTTCTTGATTGACCAATACTCCATGTTATAACATATATAGTCAGTCTAACTATTATTTTGTAAAACTTAATTTCCTTAAGTTATAGCGGTAAATTCTCATCACACAAAATATTGTATATGAGCCTCCATTTCATCCACTCATCCCAATGCGGATGATATCCTTGTCAATTTCCCATGTACACCTGGAATCACTAATTCTAGGGTCTTGAAACTTCTTCTCATAAGGATGACCCAAGTGTCAAGCCTCACGACCACATTCGTTTATGAATCACGTCACTAAACTTATACTCCAAATATTCACCTTTGCTTTTGTTAAGCTTAAAACACTTAAACTTCAAGGTTTGTCTCCAAACTTCTACTCTTACGTTTAACTCCACCTCACATCTAATCAATCTGTGTTATGCCATCTATAAATAATATGCAATGTTTTTAAGATAAGAATAAGATTCGCGTACATTTTATTCTCATTTAATTTCACTTATAGAATTATAATGAATTTATTATTATTAATTCACTTTTATCATACTAAATTCACTTATGAAATTATACAGAATTTATTGTTATTGAATTTGATCTTGAGATATATAGCATAACATGTTAAAACTATGTGAGCTTTTAAAAACATTTGGAAATAAACATTATCATATTTTCGTTATTTATAAAGGAAAAGTCAAAAAGTTGAAAATAAAAATTGACATGTGTGATGTGTGAACACTTACTAATTAGGAGTAGTTAACTGAAATATGAAATTATATCTATATTATCATTTAACTTAATGAAATGATCAACTCACTCGTTGAAGTTTATCCTTCTTCCTTTTCCAGACATTTCTTATGTAGGAAATGGGAACAGCTTTATATATAAACATGTTTTTTTATTTGATTTTAATGTCTTTTAATTTTGATTGTGCACAAGTAAAGATGTACCATGAGCCAAGTAGGACACAAGATTGTCATATAAGACAAATATATCTTATTTAATTTCATACAAGTTTATGTCTTTACTTATGCATACCCAAAGTTAAAGGACATAGATGTAAATCAAAATTAAGTGAAACGGTATATTTATGTATTATGCCAACATGGAGTTGAAAAATGTCATCAATAGTCCTTGAACTATTTGAGTAGATCTAAAGTAGTCCCTTAAGTATACCTTTATCATTTTCAGTCCTTTAACTATTCAAAATGTTATCAAGTTTGGTCTCTTAACTATACACTTACCATTTTTAGTCCCTTAACCATACACTTAACGGGTTTAGTCCTTTAAGTATTCAAAAACTTATCAGATTTGGTCTTTGATTATTCTTTATAAAAATAGCTTCAGTTTGTATAATAGAACTCCGTGATATTAAAACTTTAACCTATTTTTTCAATTGTTTCTCTTTTTCCGCTACTTTATCTTCAAGTTACTCTTATGAAAAGAACCTTAACCTCAATGATTCAAAATAAAATTTACGAGGAAAGAAGATATAAGTCCCGATTATATTCAATAGAGGACAAAAAATGAAGCATATTATTGTTGCTAATGACTTAGAAATGCTGAAATTTATTATAAAAACGGAAATATTATTACTTGTTACTTGTGAGGAGATTTATTTATATGTATTTAAAAGAAATAAATTTCTTACGGTGAGAATGAAATTGAAAATTCTTTATTCACATATTTTGATTCCAAATTTTGCACTCCAACAACTTTATTTATGAGAATATGTTTAATTTCTAGTAGTTGAAATTTATAAAATGGTAGATTTGTAATTTTTAAAATTTTGAAATAGATCGATTTTATTATTCTGTTTGTTTTATTTTACTTAGAGAAATTTGAATAATAAGATCAAATCTTTTTTTTTTTGGTATGAAAAAAAAAATTAAAAAATTCACACCCGATTATGAACCATTAACCGTTAAAGAAGGGAATATAGCATATTCAAGTTAGTAGCAACAATGATATGCTTCATTTTATCATCCATTGAATAAAATCTAGACTTAGTGGGTGTCAGGATTGGCTTATTTTAAGTAACTTTTGTCTTTTAAGTTATTTTTTAGTTTTAGAATATTTGGGAACAACAGAAAACACTTTTTTAAGTTGAAAAAGTATTAGGAAAGAAAAGGCAAGTTAGGTATCCGAACTTATGACTTTTGACTTTTAGCTTATAAGTCACTTTTTAAAAGTCAATCCAAACGCCCCTTATATCTTCTTTCCTCATTAATTTTATCTTAAATCGTTGAGGTTAGATTCTTTTGGTAAGAGTAATCCGAAAAAAATATGGCGAAAGAGAGAAACATATGAAAAAATGGGTTAAACATTTAATTTCCAACATAAGTGTCGTTGATATAACCTAAACTATTTATATAAAAATAGACAGTGGCCATATCTGATAAGTTTTTGAATACTTAAAGGATTAGAACTGACAAATGTGTAGCTAAGGAACTAAAATCGATAAATGTATAGTAAATGAACCAAACTTGATAACATTTTGGATGTTAAAGACTAAATAAGCTAATTCTATAGTAAAACAAGTATTTGAGTCCTACTTCAATAGTTGAGGAACTATTTATTACATTTTCTCAAGGGGAATTGCATAGACGGGAAGAATTAAGGCTGTCAAAATTTACAGATGCCCATTGCCCTGGACTCTGAGGAAATTGAGGAACAGAAGTCCGTTTCCCTAAGGAATTTAACTTTTGCATAGGAAAAAAATACCTTAGCTCCGTAGGAGAACACTCCAGTCTTTTTTGTTTGGATGCTACATTCAATAGACAAATACATAACTACATCTTTGTCATTCAACAAAAGCATTTTTTATATTTATGTAATAAGCTTGATACAAGTGGACGACAATTTTAACCAAAAAACAAAAAGAAGTTGAAGACACAAATATTAACAAAGAGACAACAAGATACCCAGTGGATTCCCACATTGAGAGAGAGAGAGAGATAACTACATATTTGATCATTACATCACGATTAATAGAATTCACGGTCAGGGAAGAACAGTGGAGCCACAAGGGACCAAACATAAAGTCCAGCAGTAACCCATTCTGTACATATGCAAACCCAGACGGATGTCCAGCCGACATCAATTAGCTCCGAACTCTCAGAAATGCTAGTCCACCCAGAAAGAAGCATTGCACAATACATGCTAGCAGGGCAAATATCAAATGGAAGAATGTGTAGGAGTAGCTCACTGGTCGTGCTTCGACTGATTCTTTCCCAGATTCCAGCTCCTCAGAAGCAAGAAGGGATTTCTTCGCACCTATAACAGAAAATTAGTATTTGTCATTATGTAGATGACGAAAATCTA
The DNA here is from genome assembly GCA_029948455.1 of Solanum rostratum. Lineage (NCBI taxonomy): Eukaryota > Viridiplantae > Streptophyta > Magnoliopsida > Solanales > Solanaceae > Solanum > Solanum rostratum. The sequence goes on along the minus strand of CM057047.1, from coordinate 55,784,883 downwards.
CAGCAAGATATCAGTCGCATTAAAAACAAGCCCTTTGATGACTATTGTTGATGAATGGACAGATGCAATAACTTGCATGGGGTGGGATTTGTCAATCTATTATTTTATGGATTGACATATCATACGCATTAAGACTTTGTCAACCTATTAAGAAAATGGGTTGACAAATCTAAAATCATTCACTGAGCTATAGAAGAAGCGCATCAAAAGGTTTTGGCACCTGATATGGGAGAAGATGGTGGAGACATAAAAGTAGTTGAAGATCCAACACGAAGAGCAGAATATAGGACTGAGAGAACAATAGTAAGCATTCCAAGAACAAGAGTACTTGTTGTTACTGTCTTTGATTTGTTATGGAGCCTATTGCCATCATAATCTCAAGGCTCGCTAGAAAGACCAGTATAGCAAACATAAGCACAGTAAACAAATATCACAGAAGCTAACAATAGGCTTCCATTTACCTGGACATAGTTAAAGGGGAAAAGTCAGCATAAGTAAGAATATAAAATACAGAATTTAGCTATCAAAATGATTTTTTCTGAATGCATTGTAAAGGAGATAACCCTAAGGGAGATATTTGATGTTGCATATAGATATATGTGCATTTAATTAGTAAGAGATAATCAGCTTCATAATGCATAATATATATGAAGAATTTCAAAAAAAATCATAAAGAAGTGGTCCTCCAGAGCAAAAGTGCCAGGGTAAAAGAAAGCATCAGCACAGAGAGCATTTACCTCTGGGTGCAAAGCAATAACAGCAAATGCAAATGCAAGAATCATGGTCATAACAATGAAGAAATTTCGTCCACAGTCATGGCCAGAAGGATTAAACCACATAAATAAAATTCCTGAAAAAGCAAATATTGCTATGTAGCACACCACAGATACCACAAGTAGAGCAACATACCTGTAAAAAATGTGTCCATTTAATAGATAATACAAGGTCTGGAGATAAAATAATTACAAGAGATAAGAAACTAAACCAACCACTTCTGCTCATCTTTTGCAACTCATGAACCATTCCATGAGTGTGTACTTCTATTAATGTAACGTGTCACACTGAAGGCAGTGACACTCCAAAACGTAATGTGTCACACTGAAGGCTGTGACGCTCTAATAATAATTTTAACTGTCACATTGAAGGAAGTCACGCTCCAAATTTGAAACTTTACAGAAATTATAAATAATAAATTACTATGTCAACAAAAGCTGAGAAAATTAAAATAACAAAGGACTAGATAAATAATAGATAAATTATTAAATTGAGTTCTTGGCACCATAACTCTTTAACATATATAATAACTTCTCTAACAGATTAACTTATGTCCTTTCCATGTGAACATCTGATTGAATCTTTCAAAAATTGAGACAGTCTTGAAATTTGCCTCCATTTCTAGTAACGATACTAGTGGAGTTTAAATCTAAGTAGTAACAGAATCAGCTTATTAAAATACGTAGCAATAACAAAAGGTGAGTTAAATAATGAAGTTGCTCAGCTCGTATTGATATGGATAAAATATCGTAACCTTGGCCATTGTGCTAGGTTATCTTACCTATAACATTAAGAAAAATGTGTTATAAATCGCAATAGAATAATACGAAGAGATCTAGGAAATGAATAGAGTGCTAAGAATAGATCCATGAAACGAGTAAAAGTAAAAGTCATCTGAATCATGACGAGGCCATTATGGTTCTAACGATGCTTTGCGACTTCATAGTTCCTGCATCCAAAGAAAAATTCTTAGTTTTGAGAGACCGATTTATGTTTTTTTGCCTTGCCATCTTGATTTTTCTCAGCCATCTGATTTGCACACAGATTTCGTCTTAAAATGCAAGTCTGACAAAAATTTTGATCCTCCTCAAAAATTCTGCCCTAGTTTTAGAATACCGAAGAAGTCTTAACTTTCTTGCAATCTTCGATTGATTTTTTTAGAGAACCTAAAAAAATTTTGCCCAGTTGCGACTTTGACATGACTCTAACTTTGGCTCGTTGGAGAAAATCTTCTTCTACAGAATTTTGAGATTCTCTCAAAATTCTGCCCCAGTTTTCATTGTAAAGAAGAACAAAAATTTTATAGGCATATGACCGAGTCGGTGTGGCACCTACGTGTCCCGCTGATATAGGAATCAGGTCAAACGTAGTTTCAAGATAAAAGGGGATTGAGATTTTTTAGATAACGTGATTGAAGCCGATAACGGCCACCTACGTATTCCATTAAGGAAATCAGGTCGAACGTAGTTCACAATACAAAGAAAAAATATTCTAAAGGAAGTGAAACCATAACGTGCTATTACAAAGGATAGAAAGCAAATAAAATGCGATTACAAGCAAAGGAAACATTGAACTTCAAATAAAGGACTGGAAGATGCCAAAACATGGCCTCTAGAAAATATCATCTCTTCTTTGTAACTGGTTTCACCATTAACTACTCCTTGTGCTCAGGAAGTGGACTGTTTTTCACATTTGGAGCTTGTGCAAGTTCAACTGCCTTGTTATCAATAAGGTCTTGAATCTTGTGCTAGAGGGTGATACATTTTTCCGTATCGTGCCCAGCAACCCCTGAGTGATAAGCACAATGCTTATTTGGGTCATACCAATGGGCTGAAGTATTTACAACTTTAGCTTCTATTGGGTGGAGTAATCCTGCTGTTTTCAACCTCTCGAAAAGAACAACCAATGTCTCTGCCAATGAAGTGAAGACTCGAGGGGTTTTCTCTCGAAATTGGGACGAGGTGCATTATTTTGCATCGGTCATGGAGTACGATGTGTTGCTTGCGTGTTGTAGATGGAGTACTGCGCAGTGGGATAGCCTGGAGGTGGCACACAATTATATAAGGTAGATCCCCAGTCACTACTGTCATAACTTCTTTTTCCTTCTTCTTTCCATTTCCAAATGAACCATTTTGGAAGGCTCGGTTACTGAATTGAGATGATGTCAAACTTATAATTCTCCATGTCTTAAGACCATCCTCAATCATTTCTCCAGCTTTGATAATTTCAGCAAATGTCTTTCCACCCATTCTCACCATTCCTTCATAGGATTCTGCGTGTGGAGCTTGAATGAAGTAGGTGATCATCTCTGCTTCTTCCATTGGTGGATGTACCCTAGATGCCTCTTCTCTCCAACGTATGTCATATTCTCGGAAGCATTTTGTTGATTTTTGTCGAAGCTTCGTAATGAAGATTCTATTGGGGGCGATCTCAACATGAAACTTGTAATGATCCACAAAAGCATTGACCAAATCATCCCAAGTGCGTCATTTAGTCAAATCCTGCTTAGAGTACCATTCCAAAGCTCTTCTAGTCAGACTTTGATTAAACAATTTGATTCTTATTCCTTCATTACTTCCAACACCAACAACTTTTCACAATAGACTTTCAAGTGAAAGATTGGATTTCCTGATCCATCAAACTTTTCAAACTTTGGAATCTTGTAACCAGGTGGCAACTCAACATCAGGGAACGTGCACAACTCTTCATATCTCACACTTTGATTACTATTGAGTCCACGAAGGTCTCTTATTGCATCCTCTAAGATCTTCATCTTTCTATTCATTGCTTTAATATCAACAACTTTTGTATCATTTTTAATTTCAATATAATGATCAACATCTTGATGGTAAAATCCTGGAACCTTGACAACAGGTGGAGTAGTAGCATGAGTATAGATTGGTGGAGCATGATGTGTCACAGTTGGAGCCTTTGAAGGAGCAAAGGTGTACACAAGGAAAGCATTCTAAGTTGGACGAGTGAATGAAGCACTTTGAAATTGCTGAGAAGTGGCAAAAGGATTTCCTTGATCAAACTCATTTGAGGTCGGGAGCATAGGTATCACATGATCTTTTTGGTGAGCATCTGGAGGTAGGTTCTGGAAAACAACTTGGTACCGTGTCACCATGAGACTTAATTCAGCAACTCATGCTCTAAACGAGCAATGACTTCCAAGTGTGATTCTGTCCTCATACGGGTATCAGCCGTGACAGATGAAACAGGGAATTCAGATGATGTGACTGTATTGATCAAACTAGAGTCAATTTTTGAATGAATTTTCTTAGTAGTCCAAGTAAGAAATGATGAGCTTGTAGTAACTTTCTTGGCCTTAGACCATGTGAAATACGAATGTTCTGCCGGCTGATACTCAAAAAGCTTTTCTTTGGCGAAGTGAGCAAGTTTAATAACCAACACAAATCAATCTCTCTTCTGTAAAGGAAAGAAAAACTCAAAAGATGAGAGAGTTAGTCCATTAAAAGCAACAACAACATTTGTTTTGCCTAAACAGATTAGTCGAAAATTCGAAGAATGAGATATTATAAAAAAATGATCAGATGGGCAAATTTTGATCATTTAGTGGACTGAAATGAAAAAATTTTATGACTGGAATAAAATATTCACAGACTGACTTTCAAAAAAGTTTAACTGAACATAAAGATGTCCTAAAATTTGATTTGAAACTCGGGGGAGTATTTGGTAATTCCGGCTAGTTGATATGTAATAATTTTTTCAAGGATAATAAGGTCGTCGTGTGAGTGATGATCCAATCGAATATAAAGAGTGATTTTAGGCGTTTTGACAACGGAGTTCAAAACATTTTAAAAAGACACAAAATCAGAGTTTATATGCCTAATGTGTTCTATGACTTTAGAATGGAATCATGGACCAATCATGTCCGAGGCAAAACATATGTATTTAACACACAAGTTAAACAACACAAATAAAGCAAATTATATATCATTTTCAGCACGTAAATGAAATATAACACATCCTAATATATATGTGACCCTTTATGCCAAGGGTAGGCCTAACGACTTGAAGGATGAATTACACCATTTGAAACATTTCATTGCCCCAAAAATAATTACAACTTTTATAAATAAATTAAATTGTAATATATAATAGGGAAAAAGGGGATATAAATCATTAGTCCTACGCAGGTGTACAATACTAATCTAAGACTTCAAAATGAATCCTTCTTCTTGAACTTCTCAACGTTTCTGAAGATCTTTCTTTGTCTTCAATTAACAACAAATTGTCTATGAGAAACACCCAACCTCAAGGGATAATGGCTCGTCAAATAGCGTATATAACCTTCAAATTTAAAACACATAAATACGATCGTCCAATTGGGTCGGGGGCACTATGGACTCAAGGTGGTCTGTCTAATGGGCCCAATACCCCTTGCGTATTGAGTCAACCTAGACAAATGCACCAACAAAGTTGTGGTTTAGCTCTACTCTAGGTGGAGTAAGAGTGGGTTATTTTTTGGAGTGACCCAGTGACCCAAGCGGACAACCTAGATTGGGAAAATTAATGACCGTTGACCCCGCAAGATCAACTCATTTCGTCAAGGTACCCTGATGGAAATTTTGGATTAAACGGTTACGACTTGCATAACTGTCATTTTAGTGGAAAACAAAAAACGCCAAGTGACGGAAAATGTTATGCATGAATGACAGTTATAATAATTGAAATTAAACAGGTAAAACACAAACAAATAAATAACGAAATAAAAGACAATTACTACAGTTAGTCAAAAACCTAATTAATCCCCAGTAGAGTCGCCATTTCTGTTATTTCGAAAAATTGGCTAATATTTCGAAAATTCAATTTATTACTTAATTGATTTAAGTAAATCGAAGTTTCAAAATTTTCAGAATCGTCATTTGATTTTTTAAGGGAAAAAGAAAACTATTAAATCATTTTCAAAGACTTACACAAAAAAATCTTTTAAAATCCAAAGATAAGGGTCGAGTTTCATATTTCCACTTCGAGAAGGTTTTACGCACTAGAAATGACCGCTAACATGTGGTTATCCGGCGATTAGGAAATTTTGACTAACTCTAAAAAAAATTGAGTTTTAAAAGGTGACTTTAAAAATCCTAAGTAAAACTATTCAAGGGAAAATCTAGGGCATTTAAAATCTAACCATATCGAATAAATTTAACAAAATAGCAAATAGTAGGGGCTTAAGTTACTAGAATTTAAAACCTACTAAGTTGGCTAAGTATTAAAAAGGAGAACATTCATAAATCATTTTAAGAAAAATACTTTAACTTTTTAAAAGAAAATTCATAAAGTCTAATTTCCTAGAAAAGGGACCTTTACACCAAAATGTTCAAAAAGACAATTAAAAAAAGCATTAACATAAATGGTTCGAATCTTAAAGAAATCAATTAGATTAAAACAAAACAAACAAACAAACACTTAATTAAAGCTAGAGTTAGAGACAAAATAACAAGTATCACAAACAAATAAATATATCAGAAAATAATAAAATAAAATTGGGCTTGGCAAGCCCAAATTTAATAATCTTGTCCTAATTCTAAAGTTGGGCATGCCTGACCCATTTAAAATTTGTTGAATATGCTGCTTTTGGGCCTGAAGCTATTCAATTTCCCTGTGTATACATTGGCTGTATAAGGGTGTATACAGGGTATATACTAGTGTATATGACTTACTTGCCGGCTCCCGAGACCTATAAATCGATCTTTTAACTTGTATTTCAGCCTTCCAGACTTGTAAGGTATCATCCTCCTCCAGAAATGACCCCGAATAATTTAAGAATGACCGGTTTGGGCCTTCATGGCCCTACGAAATACAAACGGGAGAAGGGGAGTCCACTTTGGACTTCAAGACGATTTCACATGCATCATAAATAAACGACACACGTAAGCAATAATTTTAAATTAATATGGAAAATATAAAATGAAATTATGCACAAATAAGTAACCAATTTTAATATATGCTAATTTAGATAATTCAAAGTAAATATATCACGGTTAAATTGTCATTATTAATCCTTAAACAAAGATAACTTAGTCTATATTCACATTGCTAGATCCATACCATGGTAAACTTTGGCAGTCCTAATGAGGAAGCATGTGTACTGGTAACGAGCGGAGGGAGACGAAATAGAAAAAACACAATTTTCAAAAGAGATTGACATGTAGGACGGCCAAAACCTTCATAATTTTAACAAAGTGTTGCTTCACTTTCTTCCAGCACAACAGTCACGACAGTTGCCATGGAAATTTTTAGCAAACAAAGAAGAAGACAAAGCATTCACTATAGATGGACTTTAATCAAGGACGTAACAATCAAGATATTAACAAGGGATGAAAAAAATTCTAACATACTAAAGCAAAGTGAAGCACAACTTAGAACAACATAATAACCTTTATTTAATAACAATAGATTCTAACAGTGAAGGGATAAGAGGTGACAAAAATCGTATTTTTGGCCTATAACAAATACATTCAACTAAGAGAAGCTTGACTTCTCAAATTTATCTAAGTTAAGACCGAGTCATCCTTCATATGATATAGGATTTAATTGATGATTCTTAATTGAGCATAGATGTTAAAGTTAATTTTCTAGAGTGGGAATAAAATTGGAGTTGATAAATGATCTTTTACATCAAGTCGAGTCCAAAGAATTTCTACCGAAAAATTTTTTGTGTGAGTTGATAGAAGGGTCAACTTCAAATGACCATATCTCCTAAAGTATAATGCGTTAGGTAACCCATAATATATCAAATTAAAGATATTTGAATTAGCTTTCCAACGCATCTTATTTCGCCTTAATCAGAGTTTGGAGTAGAGAGTTATGACCATTTTACTAAAGACCTGCAGAGCTGTCTGAGATCTGCGACCGCTCCGCGTCGCGGACATATCGCGGACCCTCTCTGGATAAGCTAAACGAGGTCCTTTTATTTTATTTTGAGGGTACAATTATCCTAAACCCTTTGGGGGTCTACTTAAGGTCTTAAAGCGCATAAAACGTCAGTTTTCATAATTAAAACCCTCTCCTTCACTCCTAGACATAATTGCTCAAGAATCATCAAGAAAATCATCAAGTTAAGGATAGATTCCAAGATTCATCATCTAGGTAAGCTACTATTCATGAATTTCAATCTATCCAATACAAATTTCTTCATCTATTCATGAATCCCTAATAGAATCTTAAATCATAACCTAGGGTTTCAAGAACACGAATTCAAGAATTCTAAGAGAGGATTCCTTGATTCTTCTTCTTCAATAATTAGGGTTCTTCATCAAGGACTCTAAAGATTCTAAGTCAAAAATCCAAGAATCAAAGATGAGGCCTTCAAGCAATGTCTTTCCAAGTTCTTCCACTCTAAAAGAACTATCGAAATCGAGGATTTTCCCCAAGAAGGCTAGTAACTCATCAAATTGCGATTGTAATATCAACTTTCCAGGTATGTAAGGCTAAACTAAAACATGAGATTGTTCTCTCATGTGCCCCATAAAGGTCATAGATGAGTGATGATCGAAGAGTCTACATGCATGATTTTCTTTGATGGATTTTCTTGAAAATTACATTTGAAACTACATGTTTTCTATGTTGATGATCATCATACTATTTGTTTTCTTAAATTGAATACTTTCATGGAATTTGCATAACCCTTTATGACTATTTTGCAAAGCATGCACATTGCACTTGAGGCTTGAGTCTAGAGCCTTGAATTGAGATTGTTGATTATAATGATGAGTTGATGGAATCTTGATGACTAATTTGAAAATGCATGCGTAATGCACTTGAGACTTGAGTCTAGATCCTTGAGCTGAGATTGTTGATTGTGATGATGAGTTGATGAAATTTTGATTATTTTATGAGTCTCCATAAATGAACTCTACCGATGTGTTTATTGACTTGTTTCCTAATGATTGTTATACAATCCTGAGTCATTGATGAGATGTTGATGATAGGGTTAAAGTCCCTATGAGATATTGATGATAGGGTTAAAGTCCCTATGAGATATTGATGATAGGGTTAAACTCCCTATGAGATATTGATGATAAGGTTAAAGTCCCTATGAGATGTTGATGATAGGGTTAAAATCCCTATGAGATGTTTGATGATAGAGTGAAAGTCCCTATGAGATAATTGATGAAAGGGCCAAGGTCCCGGTGAAATATCAGTCGTGGACGGGGAGTGGGTCCCTATGAGACTGGCAGTCGTTGACGGGGAGTGAATCCCTATGAGACTGGTTGAGGTTGATTTTATGAGCACTGAGTCGGGAGGAGTATCGAGCACCGAAATGAGCAGGAATGAGTCTCACTCGAACTCATTAACTACGTCGCCAAACGTAGGAGAGGCTTAAACCATCACATACATACATATGGTTTCCCTCGAGGTTTAACAGTCCCTGAAAGCAATAGAGGATCTGCTCAGTTTGATTCCATGTCGGGTATATTGATATGGGATCCAGTGTTCCTTACCTGGCAAGTTTGGGACCACTGTGGCAACATCAGGGTGATTGTTGTACATTCACTGGCTCATAAGTGAGTGTTGTCGGTTAAGAGAAACTCCCGGGAAAATTCTTACCATACTCCGAGTCTAGATGAGATGAGAGGGGGTGAGCTCCTCTGGGTTGAGTCTTGAGATGAGATGAGAGGGGGTGAGCTCCTCTGAGATGATCCATGAGATGAGTTGAGACTAATGATGAGTCTGAGTTAATGATGTGTCACTTGTCTACTCTTTATTCTTTCATAGATAGACAATTGACTGTTTTGATGTGATTATGATATTTATTTTGAGTTGATGTTGTTTTCCATATTATTCTACCTGTTTCGGTTTCATTCAGCTATTTTACATACCAGTACATTCCAAGTACTGACGTCCACTCTGGACTGCATCGTTCTATGATATAGAGGCAGGTACTAGAGATCATCGACATGCGCTCCGTTGAAGATCTGAGATTCGAAGCTGATTTGGTGAGCCTCCCCTACTCCGGAGGATCCACTACTTTTATTTCATCATGCTTTAGAGTTAGATTGGACTATTACTTTTATTTTGATTTGGGTAGCCATGGATTTGTCATTGGCACCACATGATTAGTGATAGAGGCTTCATAGACGATGGTCGAGTGTTGATGTTGAAATTGTGAGCTAGTTCTTTCTACTAGCCTTCGTTGTATTATATATATTCTTTTGAGACTTTAGATGAGATATGTCCATTACATACTTATATTTTCCGTTGTTCAGTAGAGTTTATTTGATTGAATGATGTGTTGAGGCTAAGTGGTTCGCTTGGGGACTAGCAATAGTCTCTAAGTGCCGGCCACGCCAAGGGTACCCTCCCAGGGCGTGACAAACTTGGTATCAGAGCACAGAGTTCAAGTGTCCTAGGGAGTCTATGAAGCCGTGTCTAGTAGAGTCTTGTTTATGGGTGTGTTGTGCACCACACTACATAAGCAGGAGGCTATAGGACATTTAGGAAAAGTTTCCCTTCTTTCAGATTCTTAATCGTGAGATAGAGCTATTTCCTAAGAAATCTGTGATGATTCGTGCTTTGCTCTAAACCTTTCGACTATTCCTTGTCCACGAGGCGACAGAGACGGTAATGTTCAAACTCGTACAAAATGAGATCCTATGAGATGAAGTAATCAGAATAGTAAAGATACCGCACTGGGCTAGAGAGAAGCCAATTAGTGTGTGGAATTGGTTGACTAGAAGGAGTGCACTATTACTCATATAAATTGTGCATTTGAGTTAGCTCTAGATGTACCCAGACCATTTTTTTTTTAAAACTTGCTTTTGACGTGACCCATGAGAGAGGAAACTTATATCTCTAACGTGTTAGTTGCTACCACCTAAGAGTATGATGTGAGGTCTTATAAACCCAGAGAATCAACCTAGAGTTAGAAGGATAATGATGGAAAGAAAGGGACGAGATAGCAAGAGAGATGGCTGAGTTGAGGCTTATAGTTAGAGGTACGTATTTAGTAGATAAATAATGAGGTGATGAGTCGATTGCCATAAGTTTGATGAAAGAGTCATGAGCACCTTATGATTTTCATGATGAGGTATAGAGGAGGAGTTATTTTTAGAATGTGGTAGAGCGTTCCCAAACTAGAAGGAAGTTATGTTGATATGTTGTAGTATTTGTATCATTGAGGGTGAAGTGTAGATGTTGAATAGAGGAAAAGGGTATTTTTAATATGGTAGGTCTAAATTAGGCTTATGATTTTTAATTGAGAGTTCATGAGACTTATCGAGTTATGAGCTTAGTCAGATAAGAAGATATGATTGAATAGGTGAGTGGTACTGAGTTTTGAGGAAGGGATGTGTGATTGAATTCTCGCTATGAGATCTTAGTGGGCTTATGTTCCCTAAATATTTACCTAGTAGTTGCAAGTTGGTATTAGAGAGGTGTGTGATAGATTCACATATTAGTACAAGACCCTAAGCTTGAATTTTGAGGGATAGTGTTAAAGAAGAGATAGCATCATAAGAGTGACAGCCTTAGTTGAAGGTTTTCCCTAAGAGGCATGCCATAGTGTATGTTCGAGAAGAAGACGTTGGTTTGTGAGAAAGTGAGGCTATGGGCAGGGTATAATTTCCCCTTAGGTAAGATTAGTGAGACGAGGATAGCTCAATAGATGAGAAGAGGTTTGAGGCGTGTACCCATGATTGTGTAAAGATGTGCGAAGCTCTAAGTTATGACTGCTATAAGAATCTAGATAGTATATTTGAGTTGTCGATGTGGAGTAGGCTGATGTAAGTAATCTTAATCATTACGAGTAGCTAAATTCATTTGAGGCTTATCGATAGATGATGACAAGTTTTCCATGATAGACTAATTCTTGTGCAACTAAATTTATGGGAGCACTTCTAGCAGACAAAAGAAGAGGGTAGATTGTAAGAGTTGTGGGAAGTGGTTATGTACGCCATAAGGATAGCAAATATAAAGAGATTTCCATAGAACTAGAAGGAGCTAAGAGTGATAACGTTGAAAAGAGTCTGAGTGGCTAGTTATATATATATGCGACTATAGTATAATAAAAGAGTTTATGATATTCTTGTGGATAGTAATTCCTTGACCGTGTGGAGGTATATGCTTATAACTTAGTAGAGAAAATTGATTTAAAAATTTAGAGAGAGGACCTTGAGAGCTAAGGGGGAGATGATGTAACGCCCGGTAAAATTATCAAAATACCCCTAGAGGGAGGGTATGCGCGTAGCGCATCTTCCAAGGCTCGTATGGCAAATCCGAGGCCGGATTTGTGATTAGCACAATAAATTGAGTGGGAAAATGGTCTCAGTCAATTTTTAGAGCGACCGGATCAAAAGATAATTTTTCGATCCAAACGAAAAACAGTGGCGGTGCGCGACAGAGGCGCGTTGCGCACCTGTCGTGGAGAGACACTTAACGTTTTTTCAAAACTTTTCGACGGGATTGGGAAAAAAACTCGTTCAGAAATTTTTGCAGAAAATGTGTTGTTCGCGACTAGTCCGCGTCGCAGACTGAGTCACTTCGAGGCTAGAAATTTCTAAAAAAATAAAAAGTAAAAAATAAAAAATAAAAAATTTGGGGCATCTTGATCCATTCCTAACACCTCCTAAACTCAATACACGACCAATACAAGTTGTTTGAACATAAAAAGGGTCTAAGACTCCATTCTAAGTTCTTTTCCAATGATTGAATAAGAGTTATGAGCTTGAATTGATCGAATAGAGTGCCATGAAAAGGAGCACAATTGAGGTGGAGACTTGAGCATGAGAGTATCCTCTGAGTCTTGTTTATACGATAGTCCTATTCTTGATTTGAGGTGATGGCTTCTTTCCTGAGTTCGAAAGACTGATTGTCGAGGTGTTCAAATGATTGAAATTGATTGAGTTCTGACGTTCCATTCGTGCTTGATGGTGAGAATGTCTAAGATAATATCTTTACTCTTGATCTGAACCGATTTGTCTATTTGAGTTGATGTGTCCATTCCTGAGTCTGAATGGAGATGGTTAAAGATTGTTGAGGAGTCAATAGTTTGATTGATTGACTAAGTTTTGAGAAGAGTTCTGATTTTTATTCGTGCCTTGATATCTATCTTTGCTCATTATTCGAGGACGAATGATCCCAAGGGGGGGGATAATGTAACACCCCAATTTTTTTTCTAAGTTAAGACCGAGTCATCCTTCATATGATATAGGATTTAATTGATGATTCTTAATTGAGCATAGATGTTAAACTTAATTTCCTAGAGTGGGAATAAAATTGGAGTTGATAAATGATCTTTTACATCAAGTCGAGTCCAAAGAATTTCTACCGAATAAGTTTTTGTGTGAGTTGATAGAAGGGTCAACTTCAAATGACCATATCTCCTAAAATATAATGCGTTAGGTAACCCATAATATATCAAATTAAAGATATTTGAATTAGCTTTCCAACGCATCTTATTTCGCCTTAATCAGAGTTCGGAGTAGAGAGTTATGACCATTTTACTGAAGACCTGCAGAGCTGTCTGAGATCTGCGACCGCTCCGCGTCGCGGACATATCGCGGACCCTCTCTGGATAAGCTAAACGAGGTCCTTTTATTTTATTTTGAGGGTACAATTATCCTAAAACCTTTGGGGGTCTACTTAAGGTCTTAAAGCGCATAAAACGTCAGTTTTCATAATTAAAACCCTCTCCTTCACTCCTAGACATAATTGCTCAAGAATCATCAAGAAAATCATCAAGTTAAGGATAGCTTCCAAGATTCATCATCTAGGTAAGCTACTATTCATGAATTAGCTTCCAAGATTCATCATCTAGGTAAGCTACTATTCATGAATTTCAATCTATCCAATCCAAATTTCTTCATCTATTCATGAATCCCTAGTAGAATCTTAAATTATAACCTAGGGTTTCAAGAACACGAATTCAAAAATTCTAAGAGAGGATTCCTTGATTCTTCTTCTTCAATAATTGGGGTTCTTCATCAAGGACTCTAAAGATTCTAAGTCAAGAATCCAAGAATCAAAGATGAGGCCTTCAAGCAATGTCTTTCCAAGTTCTTCCACTCTAAAAGAACTACCGAAATCGAGGATTTTCCCCAAGAAGGCTAGTAATTCATCAAATTACAATTGTAATGTCAACTTTCCAGGTATGTAAGGTTAAACTAAAACATGAGATTGTTCTCTCATGTGCCCCATAAAGGTCATAGATGAGTGATGATTGAAGAGTCTACATGCATGATTTTCTTTGATGGATTTTCTTGAAAATTACATTTGAAACTACATGTTTTCTATGTTTATGATCATCATACTATTTGTTTTCTTAAATTGAATACTTTCATGGAATTTGCATAACCCTTCATGACTAATTTGCAAAGCATGCACATTGCACTTGAGGCTTGAGTCTAGAGCCTTGAATTGAGATTGTTGATTATAATGATAAGTTGATGGAATCTTGATGACTAATTTGAAAATGCATGCGTAATGCACTTAAGACTTGAGTCTAGATCCTTGAGCTGAGATTGTTGATTGTGATGATGAGTTGATGAAATTTTGATTGTTTTATGAGTCTCCATAAATGAACTCTACCGATGTGTTTATTCACTTGTTTCCTAATGATTGTTATACAATCCAGAGTCATTGATGAGATGTTGATGATAGGGTTAAAGTCCCTATGAGATATTGATGATAGGGTTAAAGTCCCTATGAGATATTGATGATAAGGTTAAAGTCCCTATGAGATATTGATGATAGGGTTAAACTCCCTATGAGATATTGATGATAGGGTTAAAGTCCCTATGAGATGTTGATGATAGGGTTAAAATCCCTATGAGATGTTTGATGATAGGGTGAAAGTCCCTATGAGATAATTGATGAAAGGGCCAAGGTCCCGGTGAAATATCAGTCGTGGACGGGGAGTGGGTCCCTATGAGACTGGCAGTCGTTGACGGGGAGTGAATCCCTATGAGACTGGTTGAGGTTGATTTTATGAGCACTAAGTCGGGAGGAGTATCGAGCACCGAAATGAGCAGGAGTGAGTCTCACTCGAACTCATTAACTACGTCGCCAAACGTAGGAGAGGCTTAAACCATCACATACATACATATGGTTTCCCTCGAGGTTTAATAGTCCCTGAAAGCAATAGAGGATCTGTTCAGTTTGATTCCATGTCGGGTATATTGATATGGGATCCAGTGTTCCTTACCTGGCAAGTTTGGGACCACTGTGGCAACATCAGGGTGATTGTTGTACATTCACTAACTCATAAGTGAGTGTTGTCGGTTAAGAGAAACTCCCGGGAAAATTCTTACCGTACTCCGAGTCTAGATGAGATGAGAGGGGGTGAGCTCCTCTGGGTTGAGTCTTGAGATGAGATGAGAGGGGGTGAGCTCCTCTAAGATGATCCATAAGATGAGTTGAGACTAATGATGAGTCTGAGTTAATGATGTGTCACTTGTCTACTCTTTATTCTTTCATAGATAGACAATTGACTGTTTTGATGTGATTATGATATTTATTTTGAGTTGATGTTGTTTTCCATATTATTCTACATGTTTCGGTTTTATTCAGCTATTTTACATACCAGTTGTTGACACCCAATTTTTACCCTCCACATTACAAATTAATCATCGAGCTATTAATTTTAACGATTTGAATTAATTAGCTTTCAAAAATGCAAGAAATATTTTTTATTTTTTTTCAAGTAATTTTAGGTTTAGATCTTTGAATTTTTAATTTTATTAGGTTCATATATTGCGTATTATATATATTTATCTTAAAATACTTTACTTTACTTTTTCGTATTATATTATTTTATTATTGCATATTACTTTACTTTACTTTTTCATATTATATATATTTTATGTTTATATATTGCGTATTATATAAATCCTTTAATTTTAGTCATGTTTAAAATATAAATAGACTCTATCTTTAAATACTTTACTTTGTTTTTAAGTTGTTAATATTAAAAAGCTCTTTGATTAATTTATATTAATTTATCTTGTGGTCAAATTAATCAATTGATTCCAAGTCGATTCAAATTGGTCACATTTTGACTAAAATGGCTAATTTTTAAAATTTTCCTTAAAACCCATTTTCCTTTCTTTTTCAGACCCATTTTGGGCCAATTTTTGGGCCCATTTCCGTCCCTTTTATTATTTTCTGCCCAGAACCGGCCCATCCCCTCTTTTAAAACCCCTACCCGACCCACTACCTTTAACCCGGCCCAAATCTTAATTAAAAACCCTCTCCCATATTACACCTCCCCACGCACCCCCTTTCCTCTTATTTTCCTCTCTCCCCGACCCCGATCCTCCTCGTCTTCTTCTTCTTCATCCCAAAAACGGAAAAAACAGTGTGTGGCAGCCATAAATCAGGCATCTCCAGTGTTCTTTCTTGGCAAAATGCCAAGAAATATTTACTCCCTCTCACGCTTTCTTCCCTCTCCCCCATAAACCCCAAAACCGAAACCGGAAAACAACAAAAGAGCAGCCCGAAACCAGAAATGGCAGCAGCTTACAGTGCCATTTTTTGAGCAAACTTTGGTCAAATTCGTCCCTTGTCTTTGCGCCAGAGAGACCCCTTACGTGTCTCACATCTGAACCATCGATTCAAATCGATGGTTGAGATGTGAGACTTGTAAAAAGGGTCTCGAATTTTGAATTCGTTTTGGAGATTTTCCCTTTCTACCCCTGGTTCTTTTTTGGCTATATAATCAGTGTTCAACACTGATTGAGGGGGATTTTTGGATTTCGGAAATTTTTTTTTGGATTTTCGGTTCTGAATTTTGGGATTTCGGGTTTGGTTGATTTTTCAGTAATAATCTTCTTGTTTCTGAAATTGTGAAAGCAATTTGTTCATTGTGAAAAATATCCGAAAAACCTTTGATTTACTGGAAGTTTAGCTTGAAATTTTTGAGCTCAAAGGGTCTAGGATCGGAGTCGATTCTCGTTCGTAGTCTCAGTCCGCTGCCCCGAAAAAGGTAATACTCGTTACTCTTCAACTCGAATTAATATACATGTTTGAATCCGAATGTTGAACCATTTTAAAGTATGTTGTCAGTATGACATTGTTAGTATTCATATTTGTATATGTATACGTATATGTGTATCCGGAATATATGCCTATGTATGTGTAAAACTTGAAGGGTGATTGAGTATATGTGTTGTTTTGGTGGCTGTTTACCGTATATCTACGTATATATGTATAAAATTTGAAGAATGGTTGAGTATGTATTAGTTTGGATGGCTGTATATTGCTGTATATCTACGTATATATGTATAAAACTTGAAGAATGGTTGAGTATATCTATGAGTTTGATGGCTGCAATTTCTGTATATCTATGTATATAGAGGTATATATGCTTATATGTATGTATAAAACTTGAAAAGTTGTTTGGTTATACTATGGTATAGTCGTATCACAGTGTATATGCAGCTGTATGCACACCTATATACATGAATATTTACATATACATATACATATATAAGCATGTTTCTATATTTAAATGTTGTCCGGTTGTTTGTTGAGCTGCCATATCTATGAATATATATACAAATAATGTATATTTCTACATGTATGTACACAAAGATTTATAAGTTGAAAGTTTGTTAGTTTGTTTGGTTGTATGGTAGTATCACAATGTCTACGCATTTATATATACGTAGGTACATATATACATAAAGGCATATGCATAAATGTTCATGAAACGACCACTTGGTTGATCGTGCGCCTTATTGCTTCAATTTAATGCCAAAATAATTGATTAATCCATGCCTTCCTTTTCTTGCATGTGGTATTGTTCGGGGTCTATTTTGGGCTCCCATATGCATATTTCGAGTTCTCCCTCATCGGGACAGCGTATGTGCTCGAGGATAAGTTGACTACACAGGTTCCGGAGGCCGAAAATCATTGTTTATACACTGATAGACTTATAGTATACACTGGTATACAACCAGTGTATACCACAGGTTAATGCAAAGGGAAAAGGGCCAAAAGCCCATTTTTTGCAGGGAAAGGTATTGGGCCTCTGAGGCCCAATCGGCAGCAGACATAATGGGTTGGGGCAGGCCCAATTTCTTTTCTTTCTTTTTTTAATAAAATATGTGCAGGCTTTGAATTGGGCCTGCCAAAGCCCAATCCGAACTCTAATTTATTTTATTTACCCATGTTTTATTTGTGATAATTATGTTATTATTTGTTTAATGCTAATTTAAATTCTAGGATTATTTTATAGGTTTTAGCCTAATTAAACTTCCCCAAGTTAGCCGTTTACGTTATTTTATGACTTTAAATTTCGATTATAAAAATCACCTTTTAGAAATTGGATTCCAAAATATTCTTTAAAAATAATTTAAGTACCTTTTCCTTAAAATAAATCGAAAGCATGCTTCCCTTTTTTTTAAAAACACTTAGACATTTTTAGTAGATTTTAAAATCATAATCACGTAGTTTAATTCACTAACTATATTAATTAAATAAAATTTGATTAGATTTTAATATTACGTCTTTTTCTTAATTATTTTTAAGTAGTTCACTTAAATCAATATTAATTGAATAAATTTGGTTAATTTTTAAATGTTATGTTTTCTTGATTATTTTTAAATGGTTCATTTAAACTAATATTAACTTTAATCAAATAAAATGTAGCTAAGATTTTAAATACTCTATTTTCCTAAACATTTACTTAAACTTTTTCTATTTAACAATAAATTAATATTTTTAAAGTTAGTCAAAATATTTAATTGTCGGATAACCGCACGTTAGCGGATATTTCGGGTGCGTAAAACCTTCCCGAAATAGAAATATGAGCCCGAACCCTTTTCTTTGAATTTTAAAAGATTTTTTCTGTTGAGTCTTTTAAAATAATTTAATTGGTTTTCTTGATTTTTCCTAAAAATTAAGTGGCGACTCTATTTTTTAAAAGATTCAGTTTTACTTAAATCTAATTAAGTATTAAATCGAATTTTTAAACCGAAAGTCATTTTCCGACGTAACAGAAATGGCGACTCTGCGGGGAATTTAATTAGGTTCTAACCAATAGATTAATTTTTGACTAACTTTATTAATTGTTTATTTTATTATTTGCTTATTTGTGTTAATTGTCTGATTTTAATTAAATTGTATAATTAAACTGTCATACATGCATAGCATTTTCCGCCACTTGGCATTTTTTATTTTCCATAAAACGATGGTTATGCGGGTCGCAGCCGTTTAGTCCAAATTTTCCATCGGGGTACCCTGAGAAATGAGTCGATCTTGCAGGGTCGACGGTCGTTAACTTCCCCAGTCCGGGTTGTCCGCTCGGATCACCTTTTCACAGTCAAAATAAGCCCACTCTTAGATACCTAGGATAGAACGAAACCAAAACCCTGTAGGTGCATTGGCCTAGGTCGACCCGATACCCTAGGGGTATCGTGCCCATTAGTAGCCCACCTTGAGTCCGAAGTGGCCTCCGGCCCAATCGGACGATCATATTGTTTGTTTAATTTGAAGGATGTATATGTCTTTTGAATAAATCATCGTTGGCGGGTTCGGGGGAAATTTTCTAACACATTTTGTTTTTGTAGATGGGCAATCGGTTAACATACGTGGGAATGTGAAGCCTTGTTAGCGGTACCAATACCACATCCGAGAAGAGATGGAGAAAGCTAGAAATGAAGCGAGGTCTTCTAGTTAGTTTATCCCCTGCGTGGGAATGTTTTCTTTGTATTTGCATTTTTCCCTTTCCCTTATTATTGACGCTTTGTAATAAAATTTATTTATTTATAAAATTTTATTTTTGGGGAACGATGAAATATTTAAAACGATAAGATACATCCTTCAAATCGATAGGCCAATCCTTGGCACAAAAGGGTCACTTATTTTCTAGGACGCGCAATAACTGTTTCTGTGCTACTTGCTATCACTGCTTGTGTGACTATGTTGGTTTGTTCGAAGACATTCTAGCCCATTCCTTTCAAAGAAAAAAAAAATTTTGAGCCTCCTAAGCATAAAATCACAGTCACTATCAAAAGTTCGTCCAAACATTTTTCGAGTCTTGAGTTTCTCAACAAAAGTCGAACTCTACTTTTAAAATTCTAAATTTTGTTCTCTTATCTGACAAGAGGTGAATTTTCCGCTCGAATATTCAAGCTGGTCGAACTACGTTGGACCTGATTTCTCATTTTTGAGATACGTAGGCAGCCTTCCAAGGTCCGGTCCCTCATTATAGGAAAACTTATTTTTCCTCCTTCATTCCTACAAAAGAATCACAAATTTTAGAAGATGCAAGAAAATTGTGACAAAACGCCTCCCTGATTCACAAATCTCACATTAAACAGGCAACATTCGGCCTATTTAGTCATCTTTCTATATCTGTGGGTCAGTATGTCTTCGAACAATGCAACTATTATGTGTTTACTATTATGTGTGATATTTTGCATTATTTATTATGAACAGGGACTAACACATTCATCTCTTGAGTTATTTTTCTGTACCAGGTAATTAGAACTGATTTGTGTTGAGGGAGCTTACAAAACATCCATACTTCAGAAAGTCTAGTCTCCAAAGATTTCTTCGGCATAAGAAATGACGAAAAATAGTGAGAATATTAGTTTGGCCGACGTTTCTACAGGAGGTCCGGTTATTGATGAACAAAATGAAGCAATTGCACAGCTGATGCAGCAGGTTATTGAAATGAAAATAGAAATAAAAAAGACTCAAGAACTGGCAAATCTGGCCATCACCGCTAGTCTTCCTGGCCAGGATGATATGAGGCCTCCATTCCATTTTCCTTCTCCTAACCCGACACACCAACTTATCCCTATATCAACCAACCCACCCATCACCCCTACTCAAAATACCCCCATCGTCGAACTAGCTACTCCAAATGTCTGTCATCCCGGTCCATCACACCAAGCTCCACCTCCTCCACAAAACCCAAACGTCAACAATGCTCAAGCCTTCAGCTTTTCTCCCGTTCCCAACAATGCTTACCCTCAAATAATCCATCCAGAAATCTACACTCCGGACCAATACAATTTGCCCACTTTCCAAACCTCACTTCCCAAAGCTCTTTTCCATGTCCTGGTTCTTACTAAATCCCAGATTCCTCAAACCACTTACTCCGAAATAGACCACTACGAAGAGAAGGAGAAGGAATGGAAGGCCAAAGAGGAAATGGCCAAGGTAGGGATAAAGGAAGAGATAGCAAAAGCTTTGAAGCAATATCACATCACGCCAGATATTGCAGGCTTGAGTTATGAAGACCTGTGCATTCGTCCCGACCTAGACTTTCTGAAGGGATTCAAGATCCCGAAATTCGACACTTTTGAGGGAATCGGAAATCCGTTGGCCCACTTAAGAGCTTATTGTGACCAACTCATGGGTGTTGGTAAAAACGAGGCTTTATTGATGAGACTGTTCAGCCGAAGCCTGAGTGGAGAGGCTCTGGATTGGTTCACCTCGCAGGAAGTGAGCCAGTGGGCAGGATGGAATGCCATGGCTAAAGATTTCATAGAACGTTTCGCGTATAACATGGAAGTAGTTCCAGATCGTTACTCATTGGAAAAGATAAAACAAAAGGCTGCGGAAAGTTACCGCGAGTATGCCTACAGATGGAGAAAGGAGGCTGCCAAGGTCCAGCCTCCTATGTCAGAAAGAGAGATTGTCGAAGTGTTTGTACGCTCGCAAGAACAAGAATTCTATGAGAGGATGATACTGCTCATTGGAGCAAAGTTTGCAGATATTGTCAAGATTGGAGAAACTATTGAGGATGGCCTCAGGACAGGAAAAATTACCCATATGGCAAATCCAGCTGGATCTTCAGGGCTGGTAAGGAATAAAGAAGAAGATGTATCTGTTGTCAGAGTTATTCCATCAAAGATATATCAAGACCGCCATAATAATCAAGAAAAAATTTCTCGTTCGAATTTTAGAAAGCCTCCTAGAGTATTTACACCATTGAAGGAATCTCGAACTCAGCTTTATGAAAGGTTGAACGCAGCGGGTATGATCCATCCTATAAAAGGAAGACAAGCCAATCCTTCGGGAAAATTCTACAGGGCAGACCATACATGTGCCTATCATTCAGGAGCCATTGGACACGATACAGAGGATTGCTCGACCCTCAAACTCAAGATTCAGAACATGCTTGATAAGAAGTTAATCACAATTGATTAAACTTCCCCAAATGACAATATATTTCATGCTCGTGAGTAAGTGCAAGATGATTTAAGTATGATCGCTTGGAACATTCGCCATCAGAGGACAAAACAACAGAGTAAAACATTGACAAGATATGAAGTTATTGCACATTTTATCTCTTTTAGCACATATCCTTTTGTAATGAACTACGTTTGACCTGAATTCTCAAGAATGAGATACGTAGGCGGCCTATGTCGGCCTCGGTCACTTTATTATCAATGTTTTAATTTTCTTGTTGTTTGAACTACGTTTGACTTGATTCCTGCCTCAACAGGATACGTAGGCGCCACAACGGCTCGGTCATATCCCCCATAAGATTTTCATTTCTCCTTATAATGAAAACTGGGGCAGAATTTTTGAGAGGGTCTCAAAAATTCAGTAGAAGACAAGTTTCTCCAACAAGATTGGGGGTCACAATATGCAACTGGGGCAGATTTTTTAGAAGGTCTCAGAAATTCCTCCAAAAGATGTTTTTCCTACGAATCAAGTTTGGAATTTTATCGAAAGGGCGTAACCGGAGGCAGAGTTTTGAGAAAGTTTAAAAATTCTACAAAGATGTCACTTGCTACATTCAAGCAAACTGGGGCAGAATTTTGAGGAGGGTCCTCAAAATTCCACTAAAACTGCATTTCAAAGAGCGGATTAGTGTGCAAGTCAATTGCATGAAGGAGCACGAGGACAACGCCAACACAAATCAGTCTCTCAAACTAATAATTTTTCTTTGGATGCAGGAACACTGAAATCACAGGAATGACGATGTCAAAATCTTCAAGCATAAGGCGCCATTTACACATACCCTGGCCTCAACATAATTAATCACACGATTTCTCATCTCATATTATCTTCAATTTATTATATTATGTCAAGATGATTGCTATTTACTTTCACTATATTTTGCAGTAATTAGACACAAGTTTGATGGATTTTCAAAGCTCAAAAGAATCAAGCCAGCATCGCCGGATACAGAGCGCGTGCAAGGACTACAAGATTGCAAAGGAGCAGACATCAAGTAGTGATAAGTCATGATTGAGATCACCGCTAAGTTTACCATGGCCTGATCTTTATAGCTGAATGGCGTAACCTCATACTTTATCTTAAGTATAGACTTTACGTTATTATGATTGTTAATGTTTGATCTCAAGTTTTGCAGGTGGCTATGCTAGTAAAGTTGGGACAATGCTGAAATCAGCATCAAATCTGGAGACGATGCTATTGCAAAGTGTTGCAAAGACAAAGCAAAAAGTCTATCGAATCAATAGACGCTAAAGATTACATGTCTTCGCGACAATTAAGCTTACAAGTCAATTCAAGTCTTCAGCAATGGCTAAGGATATCGTGCGATAAACTCAAAGTTTATTGAGTTTTTCAGAAGAAGATGAGAAAGGCTTTAGTCTTTATGTAAAAGAATTCAGCCATCTCACCTCGATCGTTCTGCCTCTTAAAAGAGGTAATCGTAACCATGACAAATGTACATGTCAATATGGTTTCTGCTTTGTCCATTAGGATGATTGTCACGTATCTATATAAGCATACGTGTTTGTTGACCATGTGAGGGTTAATATTTTAGAATTTTTGGGTTACCCACCCCATAAGTGGTTTATGAATTTTACTTGTTTATTCGAGGGCCTCGACATATGATTTTTTTTGGGTTGGCCACCCCATAAGTGGTTCGCGTGGTTTGTTTGTCTATTTCAGGGACTTTACATTAAACTAAGTTGGATTATTATCGGGCTATCCACCCCATTACAGTTGGATAATTATCGGGCTATCCACCCCATTACAGTTGGATAATTATCGAGCTGTCTACCTCGTTACAGTTGGGCTATTATCACAATTATGTGATTATCAAGAGAAGCATTATGCATACCGTCATCAATTTATTTCCAGGACTATCATCATATTTATATTACCGCCAAGAGGAATATCTATGCATATCGTCGTCAATTTATTTCCAAGACTATCATCATATTTATGTTATTGCCAAGAAGAGCATCATGTGCGTATGATCGCAGAGAATGACATTATATCTATATTATTGCCAAGATGATTATTGGGCCATCCACCCCGTTACAGTTGGATGATTATCGGGCCATCCACCCCGTTACAGTTGGACGATTATCGGGCCATCCACCCCGTTACAGTCGGATGATTATCGGGCCATCCACCCCGTTACAGTTGGACAATTATCGGGCCATCCACCCCGTTACAGTTGGACGATTATCGGGCCATCCACCCCGTTACAGTTGGATGATTATCGGGCCATTCACCCCGTTACAGTTGGATGAATATCGGGCCATCCACCCCGTTACAGTTGGACGATTACCGGGCCATCCACCCCGTTACAGTTGGATGATTATCGGGCCATCCACCCCGTTACAGTTGGACGATTATCGGGCCTTCCACCCCGTTACAGTTGGAAAACTATAATGCCATCAATTATTGCTGAGAAGGCCGTTGCATATTGTCATTATCATATTACGTAATATTGATTCATCGTCTATTATATCAAATTGGAGGGATTCAACATCAAATGCTCAGGGGGACGAATATGTGTCAACAAGGTGAAAGTCTCTATCTCCCAACTTGATTTTCATTTTTACACTAACAAGTTTTATCTCAGTCTTTGTCGGGAGCATCCGAAAGGATGAATTCTCAAAATAGATCACAGGTGTGGACGTCATCAAGTAGGACGCAGCACAACGTGGAACTTTTTCTTAGCAGCGAACTGGGACATAGTCTGAAGAGGAATGTCAAACTCTTCGGACGCGAGCTGAGAAGCGACTCCCACCACAATCTAACCACACCCCTATCAGAAGGCATGTGGGTATTTTCTTGAGTGTGCTAATTTCATTTTCGCATCCGATGAAATTTTAACCCTCATTGGAGGCAATCTTTCTAATCTGAGTGACAATGCACCAAGGTTCTGGAAATTATGTCCGTGTGAGTTCTTATTTATGGATGTGAAGAGCTCCACATTCATGGATAAGAGGTTGCAAGCCTCTTTTTCATATTCAATCATTTGTCACTCCTCCCAACCGAAGGTTATCTTCGCATAAGAAGATTTTCTTTTCAACCGATCGAGTCGAACTACAAGCAGTCTGATTCCTATGTCCGGGATATGTAGGCGGTATTGAAAACTCGACTGTACTCCAACCTCCCATCATTCTATTCCATAGCTTTTTGGTCTCTCCATAATTCGACTCCGAAATAGCTTTTGAGTTCTTTCATAATCGTGCGTTAAATCAAGCATCTTGAACTACAAGTGGCCTGAATTCTCATGTAACCTGAGATATGTAGGAAACCCGAAACCGGGGTCCGGCCATAATTTTCCAAAGTCTGTACCTTTCTTTTAAAGAGATGAGTTAGTGGTCGGTCAAAATTGGATTTGTCAAATTTCTTTGTTCATGGTCTCTTTCATCGACCCTATCCAAAGAAAGGGGCAGCTGTTGACACCCAATTTTGACCCTCCACAGTATAAATTAATCATCGAGCTTTTAATTTTAACAATTTGAAATAATGAGCTTTTAAAAACGCAAAAAGATTTTTCAAGTGATTTTTAGGTTCAAATATTTTAATTTTTAATTATGTTTATCTATTGCATATTATATTTGTTTCAAGTATCAATAGTTAAGTATTAGATTCGTGGATTTTTCAAAATTTCTCAAATAGATTTTATTTTTAATCACTTTTATTTTAATCATTTTAGGATTAATTACCCCATAGTTAATTTAATTATTTCAAGTTGTTAATATTTAAAAGCTCTTTAATTAATTTATATTAAATCATTTCGTGGTCAAATTAATTAATTGATTTTGAATTGATCACATTTTAATTGATCACATTTGCAATTAAAGTGACTAATTTTTAAACTCTCCCTTAACCCATTCTTTAATTTCTACCCAATTAAACTAAAATCCTAAAACCCAATTCTTAATTATATTCCCTAGCCCAACAATACCCAACCCAATTCTTTTTTTAATTCCTAAAGCCCAATACCCCAATTTAACCCAGCCCATTCCCTTTAAATAATCCCTCCCACACCCAAATTACTCCCCTAATCCTCCTTGTCTTCTTCCCCAACGGGAAAACAACCAAAACCAGAGACGAAGCCAGAAAAAACGCCAGGCCGCAGGGGCCATTTTCGAGCAAAGAAAAGGGTCAAACCTGTACCCATGTACTCCCTCTCCATCTCCTTGTCCTATTCTGATTTTGGAGTTCAAAATTCAAATTGAATCCGAAGCGAAATTCCCATTTTACCCACTCGTTTTCCCCCCTTTTTCTACCCTAATATACTCCTATAAATATCTATTTTGCTCACTGTTTTGGAGGAGGAGGGAGGCCGAAAAAGGAACCCAAGAAATCACCATTTTTTTGCTTTAATGTTTTAGGGAGAAGAAGAACCAAAGAAAAATAAAATAAATTTAGGACTCCTTTGGTGGTAAAAGCTCTGTCAAGCTCGTTGAAGTCTCAGTTCCCTGCCCCAAAAAAGGTAACATACTCATTCACGTTTCTTGTTTTCTTTAAACGTATGAGTATTCTATATTGGATTTTGTTCAAAGCATATAACATTTTGGAATCCTTGTCTGCTGTGGGCTGTTGTATCCATGTATATATATAGATATGTACGTATGTATGGAACTTGAAGGATGTTTGGTTATATTGCTGTATTGTAGTATCTATATATATGTTATGTATTATGTTAAAATCTTGATTAAATAACATGCCCTCCATGTGTTCGGTGAAATGCCCTTATGAATTTTTGAAATGTTATGGTTGGTTTGATTATCCCTGGGTATTTTGATTTCCTATTGTAAGTTGTTGGGGATGAAATGGGGGTGTTATTTTGGTTAAAATCATGATTAAGTAGCATGCCCTCCATGTGTTCGATGAAATGCCAATTTGAACGCGTTATTTTTTCATTAAAAATCATGACTAAGCTATATGTCAACCACATATTAGCTTCAAGTTTGATGAGTTTCTTATATGCCGAATCTTAGTTTTAGAATATGGATTTTGTGTCGATTTGGTTTCAAGTTATGAATTTCGTTTTTTAGTTTCAAGATTGATGGATTTATGGGCGGATTTTAGCTTCAAGTTAACGAGTTTTACATGCCGAATTTTAGTGTTAGAATATGGATTATATATTGATTCTTGGTCTCAAGTTAATGGGTTTTATGTGCTTAGTTAATTTCAAATTGATTAGTTTGATTCTTAGTTTAATATGGGTGGATATCTTGATTTTTGGTTTCAAAATTATTAAGTTTGTGGGTTTAAATAATTTTTTGGATTCCTAATTCTTTTACTTTTATTTCTTATGCATCTGCCCAAGTCTTACGGGACACCCACCTTGCATTTCTCGGCGTCGTGGAGGCTTAGGCAGGTCTTAGGGAGCCGACAAGCAAGTCATATACACTGATATGTGTCTGATATGCACTGGTATACAACTAATGTATACCAAAGGCTTGAAAATAGGCCAAAGGGCTTAACCTTAGACGCTGGGCCAAAAGCCCATCATTAGCAGCAGCAGGAACAAGGGGGTTAGGCAGGCCCAAAAATTGTGAAAATGGGTCAGTTGGGCCTGTCAAGCCCAATCTTTACTCTTTCTAATATTTTATGTCTATTATTGTTATTTGTGATATTTATTTGTCTTTGCTTAATTCTAACACTAACATTAATTTAATGTTTGTTTATGTCTTTGGTCTAATTAATTTTCCCCGAAAGTTAGCCATCTATTTTAATTTTTATGTCCTTGAATATTTTAGTGTTCTAATTTTTCAAGAATTTGACTTTATGAATTTTCCTTAAAAAACTTTAAGTATTTTCCTCAAAATAACTTATGAATATTTCTTTTCTTTTAGTCACCTAATCTAATTCATTAACTTCATTAATTAGGCAAGTTTGGGTAGATTTTAATGCTATGTTCTTCTTAAATATTTTTAAAGAAAAATAGTTCACTTAGGCTTTCTAGTCATTCATTTAAATTGTCCCTTTTTTAAAAAAAATAAAATAAATAAATAAATTAGTATTTAATTTACTAATTAAATAGATTTTAAATGTTTTTTTTTTACTTTTCCTTGGTTATTTTTAAATACTACACTTAGAATTCTTCTAGTTATTAATTTAAATTAATATTTTTAAAGTTAGTCAAAATTATTTAATCGTCGGATAACCGCGTGTTAGCGGCCATTTCGAGTGCGTAAAACCTTCTCGGAGTGGAAATATGAACCCGAACCTTTTTCTCTGAATTTTAAAAGATTTTTTTTTCTGTTTGAGTCTTTTAAAATGTTTATAATGGTTTTCTTGATTTTTCCTTAAAAATTAAGTGGCGACTCTAAATTTTTGAAGATTCGATTTTTCTTAAACTAATTAAGTCTTAAATCAAATTTTCAAAACCGAAAGTCATTTTCCGACGTAACACCAGTACATTCCAAGTACTGACGTCCACTCTGGACTGCATCGTTTTATGATATAGAGGCAGGTACTAGAGATTATCGACATGCGCTCCGTTGAAGATCTGAGATTCGAAGCTGATTTGGTGAGCCTCCCCTACTCCGGAGGATCCACTACTTTTATTTCATCATGCTTTAGAGTTAGATTGGACTATTACTTTTATTTTGATTTGGGTAGCCATGGATTTGTCATTGGCACCACATAATTAGTGATAGAGGCTTCATAGACGATGGTCGAGTGTTGATGTTGAGATTGTGAGCTAGTTCTTTCTACTAGCCTTCGTTGTATTATATATATTCTTTTGAGACTTTAGATGAGATGTGTCCATTACATACTTATATTTTCCGTTGTTCAGTAGAGTTTATTTGATTGAATGATGTGTTGAGGTTAAGTGGTTCACTTGGGGACTAGCAATAGTCTCTGAGTGCCGGCCACGCCAAGGGTACCCTCCCGGGGCGTGTGCAGGGACGGCGATACGTAACGCCTGGCTCACTTAGGCAAATCCCACATCGGAAGAGAGAGGGAGAGTCTTGGGGTATTTAAGTAAATGCTTGAACCTAATACTATGAGGCGCCTTTTGGGGTGAGCCCAAAGGGATAAATCCGTGATGGGCTAGGCCCAAGAGCGGACAATACTTCACAGTGTTGGGCCAGGTCGTTACAGGTGGTATCAGAGCCGACTCTCTACTAGTACGGTGGTGGGGCAAACCTCAGCGAGGACGCTGAGTCCCAACGGGGGGTGAGTGCAGGGACGGCGATACGTAACGCCAGGATCACTTTGGCAAATCCCACATCGGAAGAGAGAGGGAGAGTCTTGGGTTATTTAAGTAAAGGCTTGGACCTAATACTGTGAGACGCCTTTTGGGGTGAGCCCAAAGGGACAAATCCGTGATGGGCTAGGCCCAAGAGCGGACAATACATCACAGTGTTGGGCCAGGTCGTTACAAGATCCCGGGAGGAGAAATAATAACAAAACTCAAACCATTCATTATTAAATGAGAGAAGAGCATACTCTCACTGCCATAAAAATGCATACTTCATGGTGCACACTAAGAAAACACAAACTAATTTAACATTATATAATGAATAATGGAACCATCAAGCAAAATCATAACCCATGACTTTAATAAAAAAACAAAAGCTTGTCCAGGAATGTAGCAAAGCAACAACATCAAATCGGATGACATGTATGATTTAATGTCTACTACAAAATTTGAGAGAAAATCACCATCTGCTTTGCAGAACTTACTACATCTTAACTAAAATTTCATAAACCAAAGCCATGAAAAGAGTGAGAAAACTTCAACATAAGGCTAGGACAGGGCTAAGCAAAGATTCTAAATTTGAAAAACTACAATGCTTTTGGTGGCGTCTTGTTTTTTGAATACACGTGACTATAATACATTATATGATTATAATACATTTTATAACTCTCTCCAATATGATTATAATTGTATTCTAATCATGTATTATAGTGTGACTATTACTCCTAATACATTATATAACCCTTTTGAATATGATTATAATACAACAACCTTTTGATAATATACATAATTTATAAAATCCTATGACTATTAATCCTATTATAATTCACTTGTAATATGATTATAATGCAGATATAACTGATTATAATACAAAGGCTCAAAGAAATATGAACCCCCTCCCATAATTCACATGTAATATGATTATAATGCATATATTAAGAATTCAACAATTATTAAGAATTCAACAAAATATTAAGAATACCTATGTAACAAAATATTTAAGAATTATGTTAAATGTTAAATGTTAAAAAATATTCTTGCTATATTTATAACTTGTGTCTGCCCTATTGTTTATTTCTAACATTTTTCTAATTCTTTCAATTGTGACCTACTTATCCACAATTACTGCATGAATTTTTAGATCTTTTGCGTTTTCTGCCCTCACCGATTTTGATTCTTGTTTTTCTTGGTCTTCCAGCTGTCCTTTTTCCAATTGGAGGTAGGACTATTTCAGCAGATATATGCAATGGCACATTCCAGGTGCTTGAATCAGGAAGATTTTCCACATGAAGTTGGTATGTTTGCAACAAGCTGCATCTCTTATCCAGAAGGTTAACTGTGAAATTTGTAATACCATCGATGACTGTATGCAAGTATTCAGTTGTTTCTTGTACCTATAATTTGTAAAAACAAACAGTTAGAAGATACATTAACAGTTTTTCAATATGACAAAATGATACATACCCTCATTTTTTCCACTTCCTCTTTGTTACATTCCAAAATTTCATGGTATTTCTTACCAAGGTAGACTGCTGAAAATGTAGCCTTTGATTGATTGTTGTTATTTCATTTTTGAGTTAGCAATCTCAAAAAATCTAGTAGTGGCAAAACTGGCAGTTCCCTAGCTTATTTATTGACTGCATTTAATGATTCTGCAATATGGGAAGTCATTGTCCATGTTTAGTTCACCTGCGCATTTACACTTGACCACTTACTATACCCAATATCAAACAAGTAGTCTTTAACTCTTCTATCTATCTTTTCAACCATTTTCATATTTTTGTTGAGTTCCAATTGAGTGTAAGCCCTTGTCATTATATAAAACAACTCACTTATCTTATACAGACTTCTTTTAAAAAATTTCATCACATTTCTCCACAAATGTCAGATGTAAGCAAAGTGAGGAACTCAATGATAAACTATTAAAGTTGCTTTGATAATAGTATCATGTCTACCTGAAACTACACTCATCATTGTCCTCTGACCATATGCCTCTTTAAATTGTTCAAAAAACCATTGCCATGATGTATCATTCTCTGAATCCACAATCGCATAAGAAAGTGGCTGTATATTCCTTGCATGTAAGGAAATAATTGACATTTTAATATGCCTGTAATATAATTTTAATACAAAACAAAGTAAAAAAACACTAACCTGTTTCATCTAATGTGTTAGTTGTTAGCATTGTCCCTTTGTATGCTGCTTTAAGGAAACTTCCATCAACAACTACAGTAGGCCTAGAATATTCCCAACCCTTTATTGATACATGCAATGCCACAAATACATATAGAAAATGCCCATCATTTGACTTGTGCAATTTAACATGTGAACCTGGATAAGTGTTTTCCAACATATAAAGATAGCTAGGTAATCTTCTATACGAATCAGAAGGATCACCTCTCACTAATTCTAAGGCTTTTTCTTTAGCTCTCCAAGCCTGCATGTAGGTTAATGACATACCACAATCATTTAACATGTCACTTTGTATCTCCCGAGGTGTGTAATCAGATTTACTTTCTGCAAGCTTTTTCATTATAATAGTAACAACTACAGTAGTTGTTGCATGTCTTTCAGAAATAGAATTGGCCCCTAGCAGACATACATGTTTGCCATTGTACTCTCTAATTTTGAACATTCCAGATTTGTTCAAACTTGATGCTCGTAAACTCCAATCACAATTTTCACTTAAGCATTCAATTGTATAACTACAAAAAATACAACAAAATTAGTTCACAATTTAAACTTCGAAACAATAAAAATAGTCAGACAATTAAAGCGGGTAGAATAAATAAAGATTTTACCAATTTGCATTTGATCGTATGACCTTGAAGTCAAATTTGTGAAGAACAGAATAACGTCTCACTGCACTAACAAAAATTGACTTTTGTTGATAGACTTGATTTTATTCAATCAATTCTTGATTGTGGTTAGTTATGATTGCAAATTCAACATTTGAGTAATCATCAATTTCTATATATGATCCCATTTCAACTTCGTGAATTGCATCATCAATTCCAATCATTGAATCAAAATTGTATGAATTAAGGATTTCAAAGGTTGAGATTGAATCAGATGCACACAAATGTGGAATTAAGTTTGATTCATGCTCTTCTTGGATCATTAGTTCTGTCGTTGTGATACACAAAGGGTATTTAGTAATCTCTCGGTTATCCTTTTTTAATTCCGCATACACTTGGACTCTTATATTGTTTCGTATTTCCAATGGCACTGATCAATCATCAATTTTGTAGTTGATGCTTATTTTTTTAACAAAAGTATCAATGGATAATTGTGTTGCAATTACCGCCACAAGAGTCTCATAGCTTGATTCCCAATTTATAAATATTGCATTTGCATTGTAATCAACATTGCGACTGCTACTGTCCCACCTCCATTGTGATAAAGCATAACCGGTATTATGGCCATCCACAAACTTTTAGATAATAAAAGTGAACCCAGAGGTAAAAAAGGTAATGAATAAGAGCATAATTATTTGAATTACAACAATATTATAACTGAATTCAGCAGAGTATTGTAAAGGAGTGCACTAAAGTGTTATATTTGAATCATAAATTCAAACAACAAAGTGAATTCAAATATAACACCTTCCACAATTATTTAAATTACAACAGTGTTATAACGAAATTAAGCAGAGTATTGTAAAGGAGTGCACCAAAGTGTTATATTTGAATCATATAAACTCAAACAACAAAGTGAATTCAAACATAACACCTTCCACAATTCTTTGAATTACAACAATATTATAACTGAATTCAACAGTGTATTCTAAATGAGTGCACCAAAGTGTTATATTTAAATCATAAAACTCAAACAACAAAGTGAATTCATATATAACACCTTCCACAATTCTTTGAATTACAATAGTATTATAATTGAATTCAGTAGAGTATTGTAAAGGAATGCAGCAAAGTGTTATATTTCAATGATATAAATTGAAACAACAAAGTTAATTCAAATATAACACCTTCCACAATTATTTGAATTTCAACAGTATTATTACTGATTTCAACAGAGTATTGTAAAGGAGTGCACCAAAGTGTTATATTTGAATTATAAAACTCAAACAATAAAGTGAATTCAAATATAACATCTTCCACAATTATTTGAATTACAACAGTGTCATAACTGAACTCAGCAGAGTATTGTATAGGAATGCATCAAAGTGTTATATTTGAATCATATAAAGTCAAACAACAGAGTGAATTCAAACATAACACCTTTCACAATTATTTGAATTACAAAAGTATTATAACTGAATTCAGCAGAGTATTGTAAAGGAGTGCACCAAAGTGTTATATTTGAATCATAAAACTGAAACAACAAAGTGAATTCAAATATAACACCTTTCATAGTTATTTGAATTATAACAATATTATAACTGAATTCAGCAGAGTATTGTAAAAGAGTGCACCAAAATGTTATATATAACACTTTCCACTATTATTTGAATTACAACAGTGTTATAATTGAGTTCAGCAGAATATTGTGAAGGAGTGCACCAAAGTATTATATTTGAATCATATAAACTCAAATAACAAAGTGAATTCAAATATAATACCTTCCACAATTCTTTGAATTACAACAGTGTTATAACTGAATTCAGCAGAGTATTGTAAAAGATTGCACCAAAGTGTTATATTTGAATCATATAAACTGAAACAACAAAGTGAATTCAAATATAACACCTTCCACAATTATTTAAGTTACAACAATATTATAACTGAATTCAACAGAGTATTGTGAAGGAATGCACCAAAGTGTTATATTTGAATAATAAAACTCAAACAACAAAGTGAATTCAAATATAACACCTTCTACAATTCTTTGAATTACAAAAGTATTATAACTGAATTCAGTAGAGTATTGTAAAGAAGTGCACCAAAGTGTTATATTTGAATCATATAAACTCAAACAACATCAGTGAATTCAGTAGGACAAAAGGAATAAATTAGAGAATTATACTTGAATCTTACAGACTCACACAACAAAAGTGAATTCGGGGGAAGAAAACAGAATGAATCATAGGATATTACAACTGGATCCCATAAAGTTTTATAATAAAATTGATTGATGAAAATCATAGTATTATATTTTGAATCTACAAAATGTAGACAATAAAAGTGAATCCAGATGTAAATTCAACGAGAGAAAAGGAATGTATGTACTACGAATTAGTCAAAATCAATTAAATTACACAGATGAATACATGAATGGAATAAAGCTGAATTACACAGATGAATACATGTCAAAATCAATTTGTAAAAATTGAGGAAACAGAATCAAAAGTATGTGAAGATTGAGTAAATCACAGTGAATTCGACTGAAATTAATATGAAACTGCACAAGATGCACAACTCAAATTGAATTTTGAATAAAAAAACAATTGGAATCGTATACCTGATTATTACGAAATTGAATTGAGGATTTGCGAGTTGAAATCACAGCTATGGTGCTGGGTCTGTTGGAGCGATAACGAGTATTGTCTTTCTCAATTGAAAGATGAAGCAGATAATTAAAAGATGAAGTAGAGAATTGAAAGATGAAGCAGAGGATTGAATCTCAGATCTAGAAATTTCAGGAATTCTTCAAATTGAAAGATGAAACAGAGAATTGAAGCTCATATCAAGAAATTGCAGGAATTCTTCACTGCAATTAGAGAGAATTTGAGAAATTTCCGAGGAAGGAAGTAGCGCTACATAGAGAGTAAAAAAGAATTGTATTTATTAATATGTTGTTATTTTTTGTAAGAAAAATATAATTTTATTTGATAAAAGTTATAATTATGTCAAAACTCGTAATTTGAATAAAATAATATATTATTTATGTAAATGGCATGATGATTTACCAATCGGATCCAACAAATTTGTCCTCCCCCAACAACCTACATTCACCAACCCCAACCCACAATTTAAAACATCATAGAAAAAGCACCCCCAAAGTTAGCAAAAATACCCAGAATATCCCCTTACATTTCTGAACTCCCTGTTAACAGCAATCTGTCTACACTGCCAACGCCTCGACGGAGTCTCCAACGTCTCCTCTTTCGCCAACACACTTTATATTCTTGTCTTTTCCCCCTCTCTGCTGCAATTTCTTCGATCTGATTTACGAAAATGCAGAGCACGGCTATCTCGTTTTCTCCATCAATTTCACTCCCTAAGAAGCCGCATAAGCCGTCCGGTTCGGCTTCGTTTTGCAGATTCAATCCTTTATCTCAGCCGTTTCGTTTTGGATCCCAAAATGGCTCGGCAGCGAGGAAAATCAGCCCAATTCGATGCTCAGCGGATTCTTCTTCCTCCAAGTTGAATCGTAACGGATGGATTTCAGTTCCGCCGCCGGCTCCAGAGCGTGAATCGGATGGAGTGGAGGTTCGAGCCACGTCTGTCCCGGAGAGCGCTGGAGAGGCACCCAAATCTAAGCCTATGGTGGAAACTGTGGTGCTCGGATCTCTTTTTGGGCTTTGGTATCTATTTAACATCTACTTCAACATTTACAACAAGCAGGTATACTTTTTGTATTGATGAAAAAGTATCGCTGATCTGAGGTCCTTGTTGCTTATACCACTTGTTCTTACGTGTTGGAATTTTGCTTCCTTACTTGTGGGTTGAGCGTGCTTTTATTGTATGTATGAATGCATGCATGTATTGTCATTTGTAAGGCATGAATTGTTCCTAATTTTTAGAATATTGATTTAACTTCATCAGATGTTAACTTTTTTCCTTATTTTGGAATTATCTATTCCCCTGTGCATTTATGTTAACAAATTGAGCCATTTTCTAATAAGTTGCAAAGTTGAAGTGATTTTGGATCACTTCACTATCATACGCCTAATCTTACTCTTCATATTTGCTTACAAGAATGGAACTTAAGATTACTCAATACAAGTTACTTGAAAGTGAACATGTCTGCTGAATAGAAAGTTAAAATTTTCTTTTCTGCATGTCAAGGTGCCTCATTAATTAAGGTTCCTGTGTTCTATAGGTACTGAAAGCGTTCCATTACCCAGTTACAGTGACTCTTGCGCAATTTGCTGTTGGTTCAGTCCTTGTAATTCTAATGTGGACTCTCAATCTATACAAAAGGCCAAAAATCAGTGGTGCACAGGTAACTTCATTGAGACAAATTAACTACAGTTTGGGGGTCAACCTGATTATGTTCATATGTTCTGATTTTAAATTTCAATTGGTAGCTTGTTGCAATTTTGCCATTGGCGGTGGTGCATACCTTGGGCAACCTTTTCACCAACATGAGTCTTGGAAAAGTTGCTGTGTCATTCACTCACACTATCAAAGCTATGGAGCCATTCTTCTCTGTTGTCCTCTCTGCTATGTTCTTAGGCGAGGTGTGCTTTAGATGAATATATAATGATCTCGCGTTCATTCTTCTCCATTGTCCTCTATGCTATGTTCTATATATGTTCTTCCATTCATTTTCATCTTAATTCAGATTATATTTATACCTCCAGTACTTTAAACAGAAAAAAATGTCCACTTCAATTTAATTGCTTGAGTACTGTCTGTGCTATTATAATTAATGACATTGGATCTATCTTGTTCATGCAGTTCCCTACCTTATGGGTTTTGTCTTCTCTTGTACCAATTGTTGGTGGAGTGGGACTGGCATCAATGACTGAGGCATCGTTTAATTGGTGGGGAATTCAAATGTCCTGTGCTATATAATACCATAAGATTTTTGTTGCTAGTTTAGTATGTAAATGGATGATACTTTAGATCTTGTTTTATCCCAAAATTTAATATTCAAATTTTGTATTGCTGATATCCAGGGCTGGATTTTGGAGTGCAATGGCCTCTAATTTAACAAACCAATCTCGTAATGTCCTCAGCAAGAAGTTTATGGTTCGGAAAGAGGTAATTTTGGTCTGTTTCATGCTATTAGATGTGGGTATGAAGAAAATATGTACCCAAAGTTGAAGGTTTCTTAGGTTGATGTTTCAAGCTTATATGAAATAAGAGAAAACTATGTCGGTGCTTTTCGAGAGTTCTTTTTCATTTTTCATCAAGTAACTTAGCCTGTTTCTGGATTAACCTTATTGCACTTACAAGACAAAACTCAAGTTTCTTGCTTGGTCTTTGTTGGTCTCTGAAATGCTGTAAAGTTTACATTTCCAATTTTTCTCTTCAGGAGTCACTGGATAATATTACTCTCTTTTCAATAATCACCATCATGTCCTTTTTCTTACTGGCCCCATATGCCTTTTTCACGGAAGGTGTCAAATTCACTCCTGCTTACCTGGAAGCTGCAGTAAGTGATATATTAAGTGGAATTATTTATTGTTTTTGCTTATTCTGTGTCCTTTTTCATTGTCCCATTGCACAGAAATTGCAGAAACTATTTTTAAGAACTTTCGTTATTTTCCTTTGGTGCTAGGGAATAAATGTCAACCAGCTTTACATGAGGTCTCTCATTGCTGCTCTCTGCTTCCATGCTTATCAGCAGGTATAACAATTGTGCATTATATTTCTCATTGATTCCTTGGAGTCTTGTAACATGATTCATTTCAAATTCTAGCCTGCTCATAGAGAGGAAGCACAAGATTTATGTTGCTACAGTGATACAAGTTTACGTGAGATCTAATTATGCATTTTTGGTCCACGTCATCATAGATAAGACCTTGACATACTTCACATAATACTGTACTTTGATTTTGTGCTGTTGTGTTGCTTGCAATTTGTGGTTGCTGGGTGTTCCGTTGTTCCAGTGAAGGATAGAGCCTTCCCTCCTGCTATTTATTTTGGACAGTATCAAGCATGCTGGAAGCGTGTATATCAACTGTTGATCAATTTGAAAGACATAGCTCTTGCTACTCCTGAATCATAGTTTTTGGCCTTCCTTATTTGAATATAGACACTGGAGCTTGTCTAAAAAGATCGCTTTTCACACTAAAGCTGTCAATTTTACTAAATTGAAGATTTAAGGGGAATATCCGTAAATTGCATGTTTTTTAAAATGTCAGGAAGACTTGGAAAATTCATAAGCACACAGGTGGAAACTTCACCTGTTGGCTAATTTCTGCTATGATCAGTGGCCATTTTAATGCAGAATTGGCTAAAAGCTTCTCTTACAGTCATACTTATGGCAGTGTTTACTGCAAATCAGCAGCTTGGTTTGCTTGAGTAGAATTCCTTCTTAATGTAATTTTCACAGACCAATGTGACAGATCTTGATGCATTACTGAAAATTGTGTTACTAATACATTTGTGACAACTGCTGATTATGTTATTTCTTGCCGACACTCTATTTTTGGTGCAGGTTTCTTACATGATATTGCAGAGGGTATCACCGGTTACTCATTCTGTGGGTAACTGTGTGAAGCGAGTGGTGGTTATTGTGACTTCCGTTCTCTTCTTCCGTACACCTGTTTCTCCCATTAATGGTTTGGGTATGGCACCTACACCTTATACTGGTCAACATATTGCTGATTGAGAAACCCCCATTTTCCCCTTTTCCCTCCTTCCTGTTGGGAGCTGGAGCAAATAGTGCTTTCTTGGATATAAAAAGATAGTAATTACCTTCTTTTTTTTCATAATAGAGAAATCAATTTCTTCCTTTCTGATGTAGGAACTGGAATTGCCCTTGCTGGAGTTTTCCTATATTCAAGGGTGAAGCGCATCAAGCCTAAGGCAAAAACAGAATGAGATCTAGATCAATTTTGATGGTAGATTATGATCATTAGACAGTTGGTTGTATTCTAGGCAGGTTTGAGTCTATTTTGCCATGTTGGACGAATTTTTGTTTTCTCAGGCAGCTTTAATCAATGGCTGCCAATTTGACGATTTCACTCGGCTGCGGACATGGAAATATCAGAGAGTTGGGTAGAGTTTGTAATATTTGATTTGAATTCCATTGGATTCAAAATATTTCTCTTCCCAAGGGGTTAATTATCTAAGTGGAGAATCGCAAACTTAAGTTCCACTTTTTTGTGTGGGCGCAATAATTCTCTTAGTTGTGATTTCCTATTATTTGACATGTTCTCTTTAGTTCTATTTTTTCTTTTAACTGCTTTGATATGTGTCAAGTTAAGTATCTTTCGTAAATAATCCATCTACCACTGTTGAGGAGGTTATTAGTCTAGTTAGTTAAAGTGTTGTTAGTTAGTTAAGAAGGTAGTTAGTAGTTTGTTAAGAAGGTAATTAGTAGTTAGTTACATTGACAGCTGTCAATGTAACTAACCACTATATAAAGAGCTCCTGTACTCTCTTTCTCATTATTCTGAATATACAAACAATGGCTTCCTTTCTTCTCTAAAGTCTCTGCATTACTCTTCCTCCTCCTCTCTGTATTTGGTTCAATATTGCTTCTATATTGAAGCTTACATGGTATCAGAGCAGGACCCATCTTACCCAATGTTGGGCCCCCGAAAAAAAAATTAAAATTGCCCACGCACCAGATGCTAAGCACTGGGCGTGAGGTGGGGTGTTGAAGAACAAAAAATCCCACATTGGTGGTTAATGAGATGGGTGGACTCCTTATAAGGCTTGGGCAATCCTCCTTCCTTTGAGCTAGCTTTTGGGGTGTGAGTTAGGCCCAAGACCTAATTTCACATGGTATCAGAGCCCAGATCCGAGGTTGATTCGGAAGAGAACAGATCTAAGACGGAAGCTGAAATTGAGCTTTGAGAAGCTCAAGTCGGAGAAGGTTCAGATCTTCATCTAAGACGGAAGCTGAAATTGAGCTTTGAGAAGCTCAATTCGGAGAAGGTTCAGACCTAAGAAGCTGTAATCAAGCTTCGAAGGCTGAAGTCTAAAGAAATTCGAGTCTTAAGGAGCTCGATTTGAAGAAGTTTCACTGGAATCTGAAGAAATCCAGTGGTGAGAAGGTCTAATTCGAAACTAGAAGCAAGAGGAGATGTCGAGTGCTGAGGAGCTGCATGCAAATTCAACTCCGTCAACATCGAGAAACTCAATCCGAATTGAGGTTGATCACAATCATCCTCTTTATCTCTATCCAAACGATACACCAGGTAGTACACTTGTGTCTATTCAGCTTGCTGGTTCTGAGAATTATGCACTTTGGAGTCGATCCATGACTATAGGTCTCCTAGGAAAGAGCAAGTTAGGCTTTGTAGATGGTAGACATACCAAAGACAAAATTTGATGAATCGTTGCATGAGCAGTGGGAAAGGGTGAATGCTGTGGTGTTATCGTGGATTATGAACTCTGTGGGAAAGGAGTTATTAAGTAGCATTATCTATGCTTCCAATGCTCATAAAGTTTGGTTAGACTTAAAAGAGAGGTTTGATACTATTAATGGATCAAGAATTTTTTGGCTGCATAGAGAAATTGCTACCTTAACACAGGGTACTATGTCAGTGGCTGAGTATTTCTCCAAAATGAGAAACCTCTGGGATGAATTTGATGCCTTAATGCCTTGTCTTGGTTGTAGTTGTTCTGAATCCCAAAGGTATGCTGAACATCATGGATACCAAAGACTTCTTCAGTTTCTGATGGGTTTGAATGAAACATATGCTCAATGTCGAAGTCAAATATTGATGATGGTTCCTACTCCTTCCTTAAACAAAGCATATTCAATGGTTATAGACCATGAAAGCCAAAGATCTATTGCTACTGTTGCATCTGTAGTGAATGATTCTATAGACAGTGTTGCCTTCTTCAGTAAAAAAGGAAATGTAAGTTCAGGTTATAAAGAAAATGGATCAGCTACTGGATTTCAAGGGAACAATTATAAGTTTCAGAAGAAGATCCCTGTAGTGTGTGAGCACTGTGGGTACAATGGTCGCACAAAGGCAAGCTGTTACAAGATAATTGGTTATCCACAGGGTTGGCCTAAGAATAAGAAGAAAGGGGGAGTTCAGTATGCCAATATAGTTGAAAATAGTACAGAAGGGTCTCATCTATCTCAGCAAGGACAACTGCCTCCTTATTTCACTCAAGATCAATATCAGCAAATCATTCATCTCCTAAACAAAGGAAGTGAAGGTAGTAATAGTACTCCTACAGCAAATGCAGGTAATATAACTCACCCAAATGTTAATTCAAGTAGTTCTAAATGGATAGTTGATTCAGGAGCTACCAATCATATGGCATCTAAAGCTGAGTTGATATATGACACAAAAAAGGTCCAGAAAATTGGAAACAATTATGTTCACTTACCAACAGGTGATGAAGCACAGGTCACTCATACTGGCAAGTCACATATATTAAAGGATCAAATAGTGTCTAATGTATTGTTTCTGCCTGAGTTCAAGTGCAATCTCTTATCTGTATCTAAACTAACAAGGGAATTACAATGTTCAGTGAATTTCTTTCCTGACTTTTGTATATTCCAGGATCTTTGCACTGGCTTGGTGAAGGGGATTGGTAGGGAAGAACAAGGATTATACATTCTCAAAGGAACCACTCCTTCTTCAACTCTCTCATCAGTCAATTCTTCAACTCATTCTTCCTGTTATACAGTAGGCAATGCTGATCACCCTAACACTACTACTCTGTGGCATAGAAGATTGGGACATGCTCCTCTAGACATTATTAGAAGACATGTTCCACTTCAACAACTTCATCCTGAAGGCCACAAGTGTACTGTATGCCTTCTTGCAAAGCAAACCAAATTACCTTTTTCTAGAAGTGTTTCTAGCACTAAGTCTGCTTTTGCTTTACTTCATTGTGACATTTGGGGCCCCTATAAGGTTCCCACTTACAACAATAAGAGATTCTTTGTTACCATTGTAGATGACTATACTAGGTTTACTTGGTTGTTTCTCATTTCTTCTAAATCTGATGTATTGGAGGTTTTAAAGTCATTTCTGACAAGAATACAAAACTTGTTCTCTACCACTGTCAAAGTTTTAAGAACTGATAATGGTAGTGAGTTTCTCAGCTCTCATTTTCAATCTCTTCTATCTCATCTTGGCATTACACATCAAACTTCTTGTGTTTACACACCCCAACAGAATGGGGTTGTAGAAAGAAAACATAGAGTTATATTACAAGTAGCTAGAGCCTTGAGGTTTCAAGCTGGTATTCCCTTAAAGTTCTGGGGAGAATGTGTCCAGACTGCTGTATATCTTATCAACAGAACTCCCTCTAGAATTCTACATTTTTTATCTCCTTATGAAACTCTATTTCATCATCCTCCTTCACTCAATCATCTTAGAGTTTTTGGAAGTTTAGCCTATGCTTCGAATACTAAAATTTCAGATAAATTCTCTCCTAGAGCAATACCTAGTGTTTTTATGGGCTATTCTCTATCTCAAAAGGGCTATATACTCTATGATATCCATTCACAGACTTTTTTTGTTACTAGACATGTGGTATTCATGGAGTCTATTTTTCCCTTTCTGGACATCAAGTCCTCTGGAACTCCAGTATTTCCAGTGCTTGATCTTTCTACATCAGATCTGTCCACACCTCCTGTTCTTTCCTTTCCTACTTCAACCCCTGGATCTAGCTCATCCTCTACCTCTACTAGTCCTAATCAATCTCTTATCCCTTCTACTTCACCGTCTGTTCCAAATATTCCTACAGCTCCTAGAAGGTCTTCTAGGATCAAACATCCTCCTATATGGATGCAAGACTTCATCACTCCTGGCACTAACTCTTGTTCTTATCCCTTATCTTCCTATATCACCTACTCAAATCTCAAACCTACTTATCAGCATGCCCTAGCTGCTTACTCTTCATTGACAGAACCTACCTCTTTTCATCAAGCTTCCAAAGATCCTCTTTGGATACAAGCCATGCAGTCTGAGATCACTGCTCTAGAAGATAACAATACATGGACATTAGTGGATCTTCCAGCTGGAAAAACACCAATTGGCTGTAGATGGGTGTATAAAATAAAGTACAAATCCACAGGTGAAGTTGAAAGGTACAAGGCCAGGTTAGTGGCCAAAGGTTATAGCCAAAAGGCTGGGTTGGATTACTCTGAAACCTTCTCCCCAGTGGCAAAAATGGTCACTGTCAGGTCCTTAATAGCTATTGCTGCTTCTTCTCAATGGCCTATCTTTCAGATGGATGTACACAATGCATTTCTTAATGGTGATTTACTTGAAGAAGTATATATGACTATGCATGAGGGGTTTGCTAGACAGGGGGAGGATCATAGAGTCTGCAAACTGAATAAGTCACTCTATGGTCTAAAACAAGCCCCTAGACAGTGGAACAAGAAGCTGACTGATGCCTTATTACAGATGGGGTTTATACAAAGCCACTATGATTTTTCACTTTTCACTAAAACAGTTGATAAGGAGATGGTGATTGTGTTAGTCTATGTTGATGACTTACTGGTTACTGGTAGTGATCCAATGCTCATAAATCAAACCAGACAAAGCCTGCAACAACAATTTAAAATGAAAGATCTTGGAGAACTCAAGTTCTTCTTGGGAATTGAAGTGTCCAGATCTCAAACTGGAATCTTGATGTGTCAAAGGAAGTATGCACTAGAATTGATTGCTGAAGCTGGATTAAGTGGATCAAGGCCTGCTACAACACCTATTGATGTAAGTCAAAAGTTAACCTCAACTGATTATGATGAAATCTTTCCAAACAAAGATGGTATTACAGATGAAGTAATCACAGATCCCTCCAGATATCAGAGATTAGTAGGTAGGTTGCTATATTTGACAATGACAAGACCAGATATCTCATTTGTGGTTCAGATGCTGAGCCAGTATATGCACAAGCCTAAAATGTCCCACATGGAAGCAGCATTAAGAGTAGTGAGATACTTAAAGGGAGCACCTGGACTAGGAGTACTCATGCCTGCCAAAAGCAATAATCAACTACAAGCCTATTGTGATTCAGACTGGGGAGAATGTTTGGAAACAAGAAGATCAGTAACTGGTTATGTTGTAAAGCTTGGTGAAGCATTAGTGTCTTGGAAGTCAAAAAAAAGACACAATATCAAGGAGTTCAGCTGAAGCAGAGTTCAGAAGTATGGTAGCATGCACTGCAGAAATTATATGGCTCACAGGTTTGTTCAATGAAATGGGAGTTAAGATCTAGCAACCAGTTGACCTTATGTGTGACAGTAAGGCTGCTATCCAAATTGCAGCCAATCCCATATTCCATGAGAGAACCAAGCACATTGATATTGATTGCCACTTTGTGAGAGAAAAGATCAACCAAAAACTAATCAAGACAAATCATGTATCAACTAAAGATCAACTGGCTGACATTCTAACAAAAGGACTGGGAAGAACAGCTCATGAACATTTGCTTAGCAAACTTGGACTTAAGAACCTCTTCAAGCCATCAGCTTGAGGGGGGGGGGGGTGTTGAGGAGGTTATTAGTCTAGTTAGTTAAAGTGCTGTTAGTTAGTTAAGAAGATAGTTAGTAGTTTGTTAAGAAGGTAATTAGTAGTTAGTTACATTGACAACTGTCAATGTAACTAACCACTATATAAAGAGCTCCTGTACTCTCTTTCTCATTATTCTGAATATACAAACAATGGCTTCCTTTCTTCTCTAAAGTCTCTGCATTACTCTTCCTCCTCCTCTCTGTATTTGGTTCAATATTGCTTCTATATTGAAGCTCACAACCACATGGAGGTATGTGGTAGGGGTAAGGTTTTCGTACC
The DNA here is from genome assembly GCA_029948455.1 of Solanum rostratum. NCBI lineage: Eukaryota > Viridiplantae > Streptophyta > Magnoliopsida > Solanales > Solanaceae > Solanum > Solanum rostratum. Next base: position 55,740,169 of record CM057047.1, on the reverse strand, counting down.
CCTAAAGGAGCTACTAATACTGGGTTCTTTGTTGGAATAATTGTGTTTTTTTTAGAAAAGTAGAAAACATATTAAGGAGTAGAAATAAAGAGAAGAGGAGAGATTGAATTCTATCTGAATAACTTTGCTTTATGGTACATATACTTTTACCCTGTTATAGTAGATTAGTCCATCATCAACCAGGGGTGTTCACCAATGGTTAATTGCCATTGCCAAATTGACCGTACACCAGTAATGTCCTACCAATGTTCCATCACAAATCCAAAAAGATTCTTTTGTGTTTCCTTATGCCACTTTCAGGTGACCTAAATATCTCCTTCAAAATCTATGCTAATTAAAAAAGAAGAAGAGAACATTAAATTGTTTTTAAAATAGGCTTTGAATTTTTCAAGCAAACGCCAGCTAAAAAAATGAAAAAAACCACATAAATGACATAAGTAGCGTCTTATTATTCTTGAGGGTACTCTGCATTGCTGAGATCAACAAGTGAGCATTGAATGCACTTGGTTGATTACAGCTAAGCACATTTCCACGAAAAGGTCCTCAACATAATTCAGTACATTTTCCGACACCTCCAAAGAGATGTACTTTTTTCCTTCTTTTGGGTGTTTTAGTTAACAAAATTTATAAGCATAGAATAATCTATTCATGGTATTTTTCAGCTAAGATTGGTCAATCTTATCACTGTGTCATCAGCTTTACTCCATTGCATCTTGTGCATGAATAGGTTTGACTTCATTACACAAAGCACAACTTTATGAGGTGTAAGCTAAAACTCGATCAAAAATTGAATTTTCACACATATAATAAACAAATTACAACTCTTTACAGATTACAGCACCATTAATGAAGCTTTAACAAAAAACAGAAGGAAGACATGGAAAAGGCAGAAAAATAAAATTGATATATTAAACCTAAATCACTTCCACAGAGCAGGAAAACATAATTACACGATTTCAGAATTTCTGAAATTAATAGCCAGTAACTAGGTAGAACCCTATACACCATAAACCCAAAAATATTCTTACTGTACTTTTCCTATTGGCTGACGAATCTTTTTCTCCGAACCCTGGCGGTGAAGATAAGTGTCTAGTGGAACCGTCAATATCCGGCGAATTCATCGGAGAGAGAAAAATCTCCGGTGGGTCAGCTAATGCAGCTCCTCCACTTCTTGGGTTACTTCCCTCAACTGAATTCTTTTGAAAGTATTCTTTAGGCAATAAAACATTGGACACCCCAAATATCACCACCGGATTCTGATCAAACACCGTTCGAGTTATGGATGCCTGAACGATCCCGGTGTCGATCGATACATCCCCGTTTACTCTAGAAATGTTGAGGGTGAAACTTCCAGCCCCATTTTGCTCCGTTGCCAATGTTGGTTGAACTGGGTTCACTATTGATTGCAGTGATCCCAGAGGGTAGTAAGAGTGCAAAACGTGGAACCTTAGCACGTCGGTCTTTTTATCCGCCGGCAGAGATTGGAATAACTCTGATGATTTCAGATCCGAAAATGCCTGGTCTGTCGGCATAAATAAAGTTATCCCGGCACCACGTTCGTCTTCCTCAAACTCATTTTCCACTCCTGAAGCCGTCAGCATTGAAGCGGCAACATTGAAATTGTGACCATCAATTAATGTCTTGGTTATGTTGAGGCCTAAACTGGGTCGAGTTTCAGATGCCATTAAATTAAACCCAGTAGGAACTAGAACTGAATCAACGGTGAAAATCGAAATGTTATACGGAACTGTCTTCACGGAATTGATAATAGTAGCGTTGGAATTCGATGAATGGATAGTGATGGCATTTGAAATCGGGTCACGGGTAATGTTGACAGACCCGAAATTGCTAGGAGCTCGTCCTGTGGTCTGAAACAGAGTAGTGACAAGCTTTCCGGCGGGAGGTATAAGGCGGAGATCAGGCCAAGAGTAGTACTCGAGCAGAACATGGTAACGGATGACATCTCCGAGATCAATGGAGGATGACGACGGAGAATGGTTGTTTATCACATCGGAGTTTCGGAGGTAGGTATTGGGGACGGCGAAAAGTGTGACGGAGGATCTCCCAGCCAGATCGGCGGCGACGGCAGTGGTGGAGAGGAGATTAGTGAAATCGGAAAGTTCAGGGTATGAAGATAGTAGATGAGTGATGTTAATGGCTAAAATGGGTATGTGGGAAGTGGACAATAGAAGGAAATAGAGAAGGGTGATGGGGGTAAAATGGGCAATGAAAATTGTGGCAGCCATTGTTGTTGGTTTTGATGTCTGAAGATTGAAGAAGCAGAGAGTGATGAAGTGAGAGAAGCTTAGGAACTGAACAGAGATTACTACCCACCCCCCTGGCTTCCAACCACCCCACCTTTACCCCCTTGGGGTTTCATAATCATATTTTATTATATTCATATGTTGACATTTAACACGATTTTAAAGTATGATAATTATAGGAGTGGTTGGAGAATACTTTTTTGGCCTAAAGTTAATCATATTCCTTGTGCATTTTATCACACAGAGAATAATTTTCTTGGTTTTAATATTAGATAGAAATTTTTAACAGGGTAGAGTGTATGGAATTTATCACTATTTTGTATAGGTAGAGAGATTATTTTCAAAAGACCATTGAATCAAGAGCAGCAAATTCAAGTATAAAGAAGAAGGAAATAGTGTGAAAAATATAACAACTATCAAGGGTAGTAGTGTAAAGCCTACAAGAATAATAAAATAGTGTGATAATCAAACATAATAAACAACAAACATAATAAATATCAAAAGCAAGAATTACAATAATATGGTTAGTACAACGACAAATACCAACAAGCTTAAATGCTCGGAAAAAAAAAACAATCCTTTACTACTTATGCATCTTCTACCTTAATATGCGACTTCCATACCCTTCTATTAAGGCCACGTCCTTAATAAGTTGAAATTGCGGCATGTCCTGCCTAACCATCTCTCCTCCGCTACTTCTTTGGCCTAACCCTACCTCTTATGGACCCTAATATATCCAACCTCTTGCACCTCCTTGCTGAAGCATCTGTACATTTTCTCTTCACATGCACTAATCATCTCATTCTTACTCCCCTCATTTTGTCTAATACGAAGGTCTCTCACACTTTGTTGTGGATATTCATACTCCTAATCCTCTCACTCGTACTATGCCCATACATTGCTAAAATAGGCCTAGACTTAACAAGTTTAGCCACTAATTTATTAATACTCCCCCCCCCCCCCCCCCTCTCCTCATCACACATTCCATTCTTTGGCCATTTTGAATTTTTTTTTATGTGATTTAAATACTACATGAATTCAGTGATAGCTAAATCATTGTTGATTTCTCCAATGAAAGTGGCTATTGCAGTAGTTGTGCCGGAGTAATTAACTGATTTGTTTGCTTTGCTAGTTAAGAGTGAAATAAATGGTTTCACATGTATATATAATAGAGTGATTCATAATACTCTACTTTTTGAGAAATTTACATATTAACTGATTAATTTATCTTTGATATTGGAGTTATTATGAAGTACTAATTACATTTAGTTGAAGCAAAGACAACCAATTGTTATTGAAGCTCGAAGCTTCAGAATTTAGAAATCGTATTTTCACAATTAAGCTTCCTCCAGATAGATATTTTTTCAAAAAATCGATTACATATTAAGAAGCTTAAATACGAAATTTTGGATGATACGATAATTTTTGAGGTGTTTTTTGAATGAATCTGATGCTTGGATTCAAGGAAGAAGACACAACAAGTTTTTTGTATAATAATATAAATTATTGTACATAGATGTATAAAAATACCTCTTGTGATTTTTTATATTGTGTATACTATTGTATATACATTTTTGTAATAAAATAAAATATGAAAACTTTGTATGTGTTTGCATATAATGTACATAATGCTGTATATCAGAATGTGTTTTGAGCTAAAGATTTTTGCAATGTAAGTTTTGAATTATATTTTTGCAATGTTAATTAGGTATTTATATTTTTTTGAAATATTTTTGCATATTTACTTTTATTTTTTCTAGCTGATATACATTATATATATAAATACATATTCATCGGCTATATTTAATATAATCAGTTAAATAAACAACTATTTAATTAATTCTTTTTTTTAATCATAAACCTTACGAAAAAAAGAAAGAAAAAAAGAAAAGAAACACAAGTTAGCTATAATTCTTTAAATTTCACGAAACCAATAGATTAACAAGGCCACAATACTCTGCAAGGAAATGCTGAATCATTTTTGTTGATCCACCGAAAGAGGGAACTCCTCTATAAGCCTCCAACTTACAATTGATGGACAATAATTATATGTATTTGTATATGTATATATAAAGTAATTTTTTTTCACAAAGTAGTGTCATATGATATCCCTAAGTCCTTCGTAAATCTGTTTGAGTATATACAAAAGGATCTACGTGTTAGGGTGAGGATACCATGATACTCGGGGGCTAAGACTTTCATCTATCAGCACGGTTTGAGTCCCTCCAAGTGTAATTTTCTTGCTTTCTTTTCTTTTTTCCCCTTTTGCCTTTTTCTTTACTTCTCTTCTTCTTTTATTTATTTTCTAATTTTTATTTTTATATTTTCACTTTTCTTTCAATGCAGTTCATCTACTAATTTATTTATCTTATTTTTTTTAAATCTCTAAATATTTAAATAAATGTGATTTTAATCCTTTTCTCTTCCCATTCTTTTAGAGTACAATTTTTGAATATTTTAAACAAAAGCAACAGAGGCCAGAATCGTTTTTTGCTAGTGTATTGATATGTTCTAGCACATTTTAGGAGTTTTTATTTTGTTCATAATTAATTTCTTTTATTAATGTTTGTACAGATAATTTGTGAATTTTTATGATAAAACTTTCTTTAAATTGATGAGATTCCTTGTCGAAATTGCTTCGACTTTGATTTTATTTTTTACATAATTTTTTTTTAAGTTTCAATTTGTTAATAAGCATGATTTCAGTATATTATGTAAGAAATGAAGGAGTGTAATTGTTTGTTCAAAAATTTAATTTATTGTTTATATTTTTCTCATTTTTAAAATAAATTTCGATCAAGAATTTGATTGAATCAAATAAAACTCATTTTAGTTAGATAATTATATATGTATTTATGTACTAAAAAATTGTAAATGGAGCCCAATTAGACCAAAATAGATCGAAGTGTAAATTGATGTCCATCACTAAACTTATATTAAAGATAATGACATCTGCAACTTTCAAATCTTAAATTCGCTTTTGTGTATATATGCACATATTATAATTCATTCTTTTTAAGAAATTGTTGTTGAAGTTGTCTATTAAGTATTTTATGTCGCCTTATTTTATGGCAGTTTTAGTAAATTAAGAAAAAAAATTATTTTAATATTATTATGAAATAATTATATCAAATATTAGCAGTTAAGCTTAAAATATAATTTAATAAAATAAATCCTAATAAAAATCACCAGCTGAAATTAAAAGGGAATAGCAAAAAAAAAAAAAAAAAATTAATAGCAAGAAGAAAATTAAAGTTGCCCACAGAAAAAAGATAAAACAAAAAGAAGAAAAGTCTCTTGCTAGTTTTGTTACAATATGAATCATAGTTTTTTTTTTTTTAAATATAAATTATAGTTAAACTGTATATAAAAACAATAATTTATTATTGGAAGGAGTCTTGGCCAGCCCTCGACATATGGAGTTAATCCACCTTTCTCAAATTATTTACTGTAATATGTTTTTCTTTTTACACATTCTTAAAGGGAAATTTTTTTTATATATCTAGAGAAATTTCTGATAATTTTATTTTGATTTATATGTATTCTAAATATATATAAAAAAATTATTGCTTAGGATAATTTTTTTTACATCTTGATCTTCAAAATAACAATTAAAATTAACTACCTTTAGAAATTAAGTTGTGATTCCTTTTATATAATTTCACTATTTTTCTTTTAAAAATCTCATTTTTAAAAAATTTGTTTTCCTAAAGAAAATATTCTTCAAAGTATTTGACCAACGAAACATGAAAAAAATTTATAAAGAACATTTTGGAAAATACTTTCCTCCATACCAAATGTTAGCATGGCATTTTAATATTAAAATGTATTATTTTAGTGGAAATAAATTCACAAGAATGTGGTCAATTATTCTTAGTTTAGCTTATACAATCATTAACCCATGTTCTACCTCATTATGCCTCGTAACTTATATAACGACCAAGGGATAATTTCTCTATTCATTTACTTATATTATTGTCCATTTTATTCCTATAAATAGTGGTGTTTCTTCTTTTGTGAAAAGTAGGTAAGTGTAAAAGAAAGATGAGAAGTATGGATAAATATTGTACTGTGTAGTAAGTTTAGTATAGGGAAAGAGACAGTCGAGATAGAGAAAAATATTATAAGTCTTCAACTAATTCACTATATAGAAGAGACTAATTATATATTGAAGGAAAATATTTTTTTTGTGGATCTTTGGACTCTTCGACTGATCCGGAGTTATTTGAGTTATACAACACTATAGGGTTGTTGTCTTCTGGAGAGGACAAGTCAAGAATATTATTGTTAGATCAGTGTAGATTATGTCGAAGTGAGCTTGAATCTCCTAAAAGAGAGCAAGATATCCACGCCTATTTTTATTCATCATTATTTATTTTATTTTCAATTGTAATTTATTATATCTGTGGTATATTACACCACTGCCACGGCATACATCCTAAATATAAAATCACATGTATATGAAACGAAAAAGCTCCCAAGTCCCAATTGTCTACCACTTTTGTACGTACATAGTATTACTCTTAATTAAGAGTAGTTGGAATAATTTAAATTCATCAAGTCAAGCTCCTTATTTCCTTCACCATCTTCCATCACTTCATAAGGAATCTCCAAACCATCAAACAGTTTGTCATCCAAGGCAAGTTCACTGATGAATTCATAATCTGCAGCAGCAAGAACTTCCTCAATTGCCTCTACTTTATGTGCATAATTATTACTCCTATTATTTATATCATCCGTTTGGAAGTTCAAACTTTTAATATAATTCTGGAGAATTGAACTTGGCCTACCCCATTTGGTGCAACATTTTCGTCTTGAAAATTGCCTTCTTTTTGTAGCATCCCAATGGTTCTTTATAGCATTTTCAGTTCTACCTGGAAGTCTCTGTTGACACCCAATTTTGGTCCAAAGTTTAAAATTCATACTTTTATATTGTTATGTTTTAGTTCTTGCTAAATTCATTACTGTGTGTTAAATTTTTGTATATTTTATATTTATTTTATTTGTTTTAATATTTTTAACACAATATAATAAATCATTTTTTCTTGTCCAGATATAATTATACGTGTATGTTTAATTGGCCCACGATTTGGACCCATGTCTTTCTAGCCCATTTTTTTTTATGTATATATAACCTTGACAATAGGATAATCATTTGGGAAATCTTAGAAAAAAACCCTAAAATTTTTGCCCTTGCCCCTTTCTCAAACAACAACACAGCCACCTTCCTCCACCCATTTCAGCCACAAAAACCAGCCCTAAAAAAGGCTCCAAAACAGCACCCAAGAAACCCCATTTTCAGTCCATAAATCCCTCACGCAAGCCACCCACGAACCACCACAACAGCAGCAAAACGCAGCAGCAAATGACTCCAAAATCAACAGCAAACCCCTCAAAACAACCACCACCACCAACATCTTAAACCAGCCTAAAAAACGCTCCAAATCAGCCATCGAAAAACCCCATCTCCACCATCGCAAAAGGACAACCACCCTCGTCGGAAATCTCATCTCCGTTTTGCTTTTGTGTTATGTTTTACGGGTATTTCATTGCCGGCGAAGCTCAAGAACACTGAGCAAACCCATGCCAAAGAGACCAACTCCGCTAGTTAGCAATTTTAGCTCCAGCAAAACTCGCTAGCCTCGAACTCCGGCGCACCCACGAAGAACCAGACCCACCTCCGGCGAATAAAATAAGATACAACCAGATTCAACATTTTCCGACAAATCTATGTATCACTCTTTCTCTTTTAAATTTTGCTTATTTTTGGCATCTTTATTGTTATTTTATTTTTTTTATCGTTGATTATTTGATGTTCTTTTCTGGACAGAATATTTGTTCTAACTATTGTTTTGATTGTGAGACTTATCTTATTGTTAATGTGTTAGTTGCTTTGTTTATAAGTCTGTCCAAAGCATATTTGATTGATAGCCTTTTTTTTGAATTTTCTTGCTATGCTGAGATTTTACAAATACTTTGTAGTTAATTTTAACATTTTTCTATCAATTATTTGCACGGTTTTGGAAGATTGTTGTTTAGTACTATTTTATTTTGCCTAAACTCTTATCGTTAATTTGTTAATTCTAGATGATTGTGCTTGAAAATTTATTGAAATTAGCCGATGAAAAGTCTATCCGTCGGATTTCGAGGCCTCCCCATTTTAAAAGACGGAGATTTAGTTTAGAATTATATTTTTATATTGTTAAAATTCAAGAAAAATTTTAGTTTAAGTTTCGTACATTAGCTATTAAAAGGACGGAATAATTTTAGTTCATTCTTTATTTATTCATTATTGTGTATGTTGTTGACATTATATAAACACTAGGACAAAACGATATATCATTATTTATTGCATTGCTTGTGTACAATTTTTATTGTTATACTTGTGTTATATTGCGTATCTCCTCCTCGATTTGAAAAAGAATTAGTTCAGTCGGGACCCACAGTTGTGGATTCTGAAGGGTGCTAATACCTTCCCTTCGGAATAACCTGAACCCTTACCTAGAATTTTTGGTTCGCAGATTGTTTTCTAAAATAATTAATTGGTTTCCTAATTATCCTTAAAATTAGGTGGCGACTCTAAATTAAATTATTTTTCCTAAAACACCAAAATTAAACTATATTCTTTTAAATATTATTTTATTTAATTATTTTTTGCGAGTTGCCACGACGTTGCGCCTTCGGGATGTCAACAGTCTCTTTGCTATTTCTACCCATTTGTTTCCTACTTGTGCATGTGCTTTGGTTAATATCATGTCTTCCTCCTCCCTCCACAAATCCTTCTGCTCAAGTAACAAAAAAAAAAAACTTTTTAATCGAAAAAAATGAGGTATATATATTTTGGTAGGACAAAAAACATTTTCTAGAGTTTAACCACCATAAGAATAATATTTTACATCAATAGAAAAATGATAATTTCATTTACGACAAGAGAAAACTATTAAAAATACTTCTAAACTTGGCGCAAGTTACTAGTTTCATTCCCGAGCTATTGACAGTCTTAAAAACACATCTCTACTTGACTAACTAAACTAAAGTACACCCCTGAACTATCACAAGTGTTAAAAATACCTCTTAACTTGACAAAAATTTAGGGGTGTATTTCACTCTTGTTACAAGATCAGATATGTATCTAAGTTCAGTTAGTCAAGTAGAAGACTATTTTTAACACTATCGATAGTTTGAGGATGAAATTAGCTAGTTCTAATATTTGTGCACCCTGAAATTAAATGCAAAGTATTCTATGTATAAACTCCCTACTCCTATTTGCCCTCTTTGATTTGTTTAACAATTCGATTCTATGTACAGTTTCCTCCTTAATTTGTGCAACTACATCCTTGTCTTTCACGATCCTTTGTCGAAAGATTTTCCAATTCCGATCCCTCTATTTTGACAAAAATAAATTTATGTATTAATCTTTCGCATTCAATATTTTCTCAAGTACTCTCCAATTTGCTAATATCATGAGTATTTATTTTTTAGTGTTATATATATTTTCAGAATAGGTGCGGTGGTAAGCCTTTTCTTTAGTTCTTGAAAACTCTGTTCACATGATTCAGTCTACTGAAACATAGTTGCTTTATGCGTCAACCTCGTTAGTGGTGTAGAGATAGTGGAGAATCCCACAACAAACTTCCTATAATATCCTGCCAAGGCCAAAAAGATATGGACCTCTGTCGGATTCAAGGGTCTCGGCCAGACCATTACTGCTTCAATTTCCTGGCCATCGACCTTGATACTATCGCTAGTAATAACATGGCCACGAAAAGCTATAGAAGTTAACCAAAATTCACATTTGGAGAATTCAGCATATAACTTGTTGTCTTGGAGAGTCTGTAATATAACTCGCAAGTGGTCTCCATGCTCAGCTTCTGACTCATCATATATATTGTCTTTAGAATATCAACATCCCTGACTCATAACTAGTAATACCTGGGTCACAAGTCAATCCTTGAAAAATCATCAATCCACATAAAAGGATACTTATTCTTGATAGTGACTTTATTTAGCTATCTGTAACTGACACACATCCATAAGGAGCCATCTTTCTTTCAAGCAAAGAGCACTGGAGCACCCCATGAAGATGTGCTTGGCCTAATAAGGTCTTTATCAAGCAAGGCCTTCAGTTGTTCCTTCAAGTCTCTTAGCTCTGCAGGAGCCATTCCTTAGGGAGGAATGGATATAGACTGCATATCACGAAGAACATCTATAACAAAATTGAGATCCCTTTCGGGGGATCCCTGGAATCTTATCGAGGAATATTATCAGGAACTCATTCATAGTTATGTAACACCCCAACTTTTTTTTAACTAAGATTGAGCTATACTTCATATGATTGGATCAATTCCTAAGTATTTAAAGTATATTATATGTGATTTAGAGTTATAATTGATCTTTTACATCAAGCCAAGTCCAAAGAATTTCTAGTGACTAAGTTTTCATATGAGTTGATGGAAGGGTCAACTTCAAATGACCATATCTTCTAAAGTATAATGAGTTAGGTGACCCATAATATATCAAATTAAAGATCTTTGAATTATCTTTCTAACACATCTTATTTCGCGTTAAATGGAGTTTGGAGTAGAGAGTTATGACCATTTTACTGGAGACCTGCAGAGCTGTCTGAAGGTCTGGGACGGCTCCGCGACGCGGACCTATCGCGAACCCTTTCTGGATAAGCTAACCGACGTTCCTTTATTTTATTTTGAGGGTACTTTTAACTTAAAGCCTTTGGGGGTCTATTTAAGGTCCCAAAACGCATAATACATCAGTTGCATAAGTCAAAACCCTCTCTTTCACTCCTAAACATAAAACGCTCAAGAATCATAAAGAAAGTCATCAAGTTAGGATTAACTTTCAAGATTCTTCATCAAGGTGAGTTATTCTTCATAAGATTTAAGCTAACTTCTCTATCTATTCATGAAATTCCTAATAGAATCTTAAATCCTTACCTAGGGTTTCAAGAAACGAATTCAAGAATCCCAAGAAAGGATTCCTTGATTCTTCTTTGTTAAGAATTAGGATTCTTCATCAAGAACCCTAAAGATTCTGAGTCAAGAAGTCAAGAATCAAAAAGAAGTTCTTCAAACAATGTCTTTTCAAGTTCTTCCACTATAAAAGAACTATCGAGGTCGAGGATTTTCTCCAAGAAACGAGTAGTCATCAAATTTTGATTGTAATATCAAATTTTCAGGTATGTAAGGCTAAACTAAAAGCATGAGATTGTTCTCTCATGTGCCCCATAGAGGTAAAAGATGAGTTGATGGTTGAAGAGTATATGTGCATAAATACTTGAGAGTTTTCATTGAAAAATTGATTTGAAATTACATGTTTTCTATGTTGATGATCATCATACTAATTGTTTTCTTGAAGTTAACATTTTCACGAGATTTTCATAACCTTACATGATTATTTGAAAAACATGCATAATGAACTTAGGGGATGAGTCTAGAGCCTTGACGATGATGATGTTGTGATGTTGTGATTTTGTTTCACATTTGATGAGAGTCTTGATGATGATGTTGATGAGAATGATGTTTTATGATGTCTTAAAATGGGAAGTTTAATTTCTAAAAGAGTATCTTGAGTCTATGATGTTGATATTGATGTTATAGGTGAGGTACTATGTCCCTCTGGGATCGATGTTGATGTTAAAGTTTTATAATATGTCCCCATGGGAATGATGTTGATGTTGATGTACTATGTCCCTATGGGACTGATGTTGATGTTGATGTACTATGTCCCCCTGGGACCGATGTTGATGTTGAGGTACTATATCATGTCCTTATGTGACTGATGATGATGTATTATGTCCCTATGGGACTGATGATGATGATGTTTTATGAGCATGTCGAGTTCTGAGAGGAGTATTGAGCACCGAAATGGGTAGAGAGTGAGTCCCACTCAAACCCATTAACTACGTGGCCCGCGTAGGAAGAGAGGATTGAACCGCAATGTGGATGACTCCTATCTTGTCCTAAAAGAGGACTGATGTTTGATGTTTTCTTGTGGATCCACTGATGTGATGTCCTTTACTCCGGGCAGGGTATTGGATGGATGTGGCAATGACATCGCTTCGTTGTATCATCACTGGCTCATAAGTGATGGTTGTCGGTTAGAGAAACTCCTAGTTAGGTTCTTTTTGATAGGACTCTGATGTTGATGTTGATGTTGATGTGATGTTTTGATGTTGATGTTCCTCGAGTTGAGTTGAGTCGAGCTTCCTGAGTTGAGTTGATGTTGATGTTCCCTGAGTTGAGTTGATGTCGATGTTCCTTGAGCTGAGTTGATGTTGATGTTCCTTGAGTCGAGTTTCCTTGAGTTAAGTTGAGTTGAGTTAAGTCGAGTCGAGTCGAGTCGAGTCGAGTTGAGTTGAGTCTCCTTGAGGTGAGTTTGATGTATTGATGATGTATTGATGAGATGTCGATGGGTCATTGTCTACTCTTTATTCTTTCTTTAGATAGACATTTGACATTCTGATGGAGTATGATGTTGAGTTGATGTTATTCCTATATTATTCTACTTGTTTCTGTTTCACTCAACTATTTTACATACCAGTACATTCCAAGTACTGATGTCCCCTTTTGGGACTGCATCGTTGTAACGACCTGGCCCAACACTGTGAAGTATTGTCCGCTCTTAGGCCTAGCCCATCACGGATTTGTCCCTTTGGGCTCACCCCAAAAGGCGCCTCACAGTATTAGGTTCAAGCCTTTACTTAAATACCCCAAGACTCTTCCTCTCTCTTCCGATGTGGGATTTGCCTAAGTGAGCCAGGCGTTACGTATCGCCATCCCTGCACTCACCCCCCGTTGGGACTCAGCGTCCTCGCTGAGGTTTGCCCCACCACCGTACTAGTCGAGAGTCGGCTCTGATACCACCTGTAACGATCTGGCCCAACACTGTGAAGTATTGTCCGCTCTTGGGCCTAGCCCATCACGGATTTGTCCCTTTTGGGGTGAGCCCAAAGGGATAAATTCGTGATAGGCTAGGCCCAAGAGCGGACAATACTTCACAGTGTTGGGCCAGGTCGTTACAATCGTTTTATGATGCAGAGGCAGGTATTAGAAATCATTGACAGACGCTTCGTTGAGGATCTATTCGCATTCAGCTGATCGGTGAGACCTCCTTGTTTTCGGAGGATTTCCATATTATTATCATCTAGCTTGAGTAGTACTTTATTGTCCTTGAGTTGGATAGCCATGGCCTGTCATGGTACCATCTAGATGTTTGAGTTAGAGGCTTCATAGACACTGAGTAGAGAATGTGATGTATTATTTTTTTCAACTATTCTTTGTTGGAAATTAATATTTTGTATAAAGACTTGATTAATTTAATTATATTAAAGTCTTTTCCTTGAGGATGTTTCTTCCGCTGTTGAGTATGATGTGACGATGAGTCCAAGTGGTTCGCTTGGGGACTAGCAATAGTCTCTAAGTGCCGGCCACGCCTAGGGTACCCTCCCGGGGCGTGACAAGTTAGGAATGACTGAAAGGCCAATTGCTGATAAAATATCTTGTCCTCCCACAATGGAACATGCACTTGAACCCTTTCTACACTGCCTAGTATGAAGCTTACCGCATTGTGTACATGGAAGAGTAGGTTGTCTCATTTATGCAGAGTGCTTCTGTCGATCACTATCAAGATGGCCTAAACTCTGCACCAGCCCTGACTGAATATAATGATCAAATTGCTGGCCCTGTATCTGTATTGGGAAACTACCTACTGACAGAGGTGAATATCGGTGAAAAGGAGGCCTAAAATCACCCCTTGTCTCCCTATAAGTCCCGATAGTACGAGCCATCTTATTCTTCTCCCTATCTCTACGGGTATCCCAAATCCCATGAGAAAGATTCTCTATAGTCTGAGCAAAAGCTTGAATACGGGAAATATCTACACCATCATGTAAAGAGGCTATCTTGCAATCTCTGATCAAATGATCCCCCACACCATCCACATAACGATGAAGTCTGGCACTCATGGTACATACAACATACTTAGCCAAAGAATTAAACCTAAGGCTATACTCCCTTACACGCATATCCCCCTGCCTCAAACTGATAAATTGGTCAAGACGAACCTCTCGCACCTCCGGTGGTAAGTGATGGGCTAAAAATGCCTCAGAGAAGTCCTCCCACTCTGCTGGTGGAGCATTAGTCCCTCTGGATCTCTCCCACGCCTCGTACCACAAGATGGCAATATCACGTAGTCGAAAAGAAGCCAACTCCACTGCCTCGATGACAGAGGCATGCATCACCCTCAATACTCTATACATATGGTCTATAAAGTTTTGTGGATCCTCAGTGGGACTGGACCCTGTGAATACTGGGGGGGCCAGGTGAAGAAACTCTCGTACCTTTGAGCTTTCTGTTTGATCTCTTCTGATGTCTGCTCTCGCCTCTAGTTGTCTCTCATGAATGGAAACCATCCTAGTTAGTAGCTAAATATCCTCCTTCATCCACTGCTCCCCAATCTCTAAAGGGGCTTGGAGTACTAGATCTCCTTGGGCCCTAACAGGTGCTGGTGAATTGGAACTGTGGGCATTGGAGACTCTCTATGTGCCTTAATGGGAAATATATCTGCCTCACCAGGCAAGACACGATTGGTACCTTCCCTCGAATCCATACTTATCTCATGTTGTGCCATCTTCGGAGCGTAGGCGACCCATTAAATAAGAAAACGGTAACACGGTATAGATTTCATATGTTTCTATAGCTTTGCTTTATAACACGATCTATTAAGTGAAAGAAATGTAACCGTCCCTAAAAGCCTCGTAGCCTCCTGATTATAAGTGTGGTGCACAACACATCCATAAGGAAGACTCTACTAGACACGACATTGTGGACTCCCTAGAACACGACCTGCTCTGATGCCATATTTGTCACGCCCCAAAGAGAGGGGAGGCACGACTAGCACCCGATACCGTTATTTGCCGGGTAAGCCACTAAACATGATAGTTAACTAAACTGGGGACCAGAAGAAAATCGGGTAGCATGATGTCTGAAAGAATAAGTCTGGACATTTTAGGTCATGACCTGGTCAACAGTAAATCATGTACATCAAGATAGGTAAACCAAAACGATAGAGTACTAGTTAGCCGACAAGGCTGCAACAATAGAGGTACAGACACACACTATATATACATGCCAATCTCATGAATGGAGACTGAAAGACACAAAAGAACCAACCCACAATAACATGTCTACAATATCCTCTAAGAGAATCACTAACACTGTCGGGATAGGGCCTCGACTATACCCAACTGAACAACAAAAAGTAAGCATCCTGTGAAAGCTCCAGGAAGGTGGAGCTTACCAACTCACAACTGAACGGGGCTCCTAGTGGAGGGGTAAATCAGATGCCCTACCTGAACCTGCATGCACGAAATAAATGCAGCGTCCCTAGGCAAAGAGACGTCAGTACGTATAAACACGTACTGGTATGTAAGGCAGGAAGTAAAATCATAGATAACCGTAGTAAAAAGATTAATAGAAATACCACTTGTAACCAAAACTCAGGTAGCCTTAATGACCAATAAGCAACCTTCTAGTGATCAAATATGCATGGTATGCTCGAGTATCGCATGTCGTGAATACATATATATAGATGGATATGCATGACATACCAACCAAATGCTAGCAATGGTGGTCCTTTCTGGTAGCTAACCGATATCATATTTGCCAACCTGTGGCCATCTGTACCATATACATATATATAATCATTTGGGCAAATAGGCCCCACACCTCCGATTATAGCTTAAAGTCCATGCATAACGTGCAATGTATGATATGAATATTAAATGCACATAGAAGGCCATAGCATAAATTTAGCCAATCTTGGCTCATTGGTACACTTATTCTCATAACATCATAATCGTTGTCATAGCATATACACATGACTCTGGGATCTTATACGTCCTTTTTAAATCAGTTTGGGAACTTAACCTAACATTTAGAGTGAAGCCTTAACGTTGAAAATGTTCATTAAGACGCTTTACATAATGCTTATACTTGGTCTCATGTCAATTAGTAAAGAAAAATATTTAAGTAGGATCAAACGCTTTAGTAGTTTAAATAGAAACATTTCACTAAAGAATATTGGAAACCAACGTGTTACTAAATGCTTCAATTATATTTTTGTATGAAGCACTGATTATGAATACTACATTCCCTTCGCATTCTACATTTATTTTAATTGCACTACACCAAAAAGAGAAACACCTCGAAAAATATGAATAGGTAGTCGGGAAAACCGACAAAATGATATATAGATATTGAATGTCCATTTTAAGCGAACGAATGGAATTTCAACTAAATACCATTGTCAAAATAACTCAACCGTAATCCCAGTGCCTTTCACAGAAGGTCTTTTTAGCAACAGAATAGTAAGATATCACATTTGATGTTTTGGAAAACTTCCCAGATTTCGTGCTAAAAGGAGGGACGGAGCTTAGCCTTAACATACCTCTCCAACGATCGCCCAATTGCTCAAAGTTCCTTTACTAAAGTTGTTCCTTACATCCTAAGCTTCGCAACCACTATATATACACAACTTATAACCACCTATAAACAGTCCATAAATTAACATTAATCGGTAGATTTGCCATATAGCATTTACGTGAGTAGACGTTCGTAAAACTTCATAAAAATGATCGTAAAAGAGCCCCAAGACTGAACACACCAGCTGCAAACCTAGAATAACCAGCAAGAACATCATTTTTTAAAGCCCAAAAATAGCCCCAAACACAGCTAATACGAGGGGAAAATAATTGCAAAGCGTAAGGCATGTATTTCTAGGCACACAGACCAATTTTAACGGTAAAAATGCGAAAAACTTACTCAAATTCCTTTGGTACCTTGAGGGAACTTTTTCTTCACTTTATACACAGTTTGGAGATGAAATGACACTGATTTGAGCTTTGAAAAGCTCAAATTAGCCGACATTAAGGTGGGTCGACCTGACCCGACCCATGACCCGATTTCCTGCTCGGGCAGTCTCAGTAAAACTATCATAACTTATTATCCTGAGGTTAGTTTGATGCGCGATTTTGTGCTTTGCAAACTAGACTCATAAATCTTCAATTTGATAGGTCATGGATCTTCTAACACCTTATATTTTGGGAGATATGGACTGATACATTTGACCCTAATTTAAGAAGGATTTCTTAAAGAAACTTACGGTAACTTTGGCCAACCTTTATCTTGCAACTTTCTTGATTCCAAAACTTAATGTATGACATTTGTGTTATTAAAATAACTCTTAAAAATCCACTATTGGCAAATTATACACTTTTAGTCCCATCTGAAATGTGAAACCTAATTTAAACCTTCCAAAAAAGGCGAGGTGCCACTTGGGCCATTTCTTTAACCCTGAATGTGTATTTAGGGGATTCCTTTGACTTGAAACATTAAGTCCTTGATATTGCCTCTTATTGTCATCCTTATTATCCTAGGTGCTAGCAAAAATCACATATGCCTTATATAATGCCACACTATTTATATAATGGAAAGACGAGAAATACGGGGTCTCACAAGAATTTTTCTGTATTAATTTGTTAAAAATAATAAGTAAAAGCTAAAATCAAATTAAAAAAATTTTGACAACGAAAAATAAACGGAGAGAGTAGATAATAAAACAAAAGAAAGGTTATGATCATAGTCAATTCGAATGTCCTAAAAAAAGAAGACTTTTTCGAATGCGACACGTGGCTTAAAAAGTTAGTTAAATGAACAAATTGATTTTGTAACTGAAGCTTTGTCTTCCCCTCTCACCTCTTTTCTAACGTAGCATTAAATTTTATATAATTATTACGAGTGACAAAGACAGGAACGGTTCATAGTTTGAATAATAATCGATTCAAATTGAAAAATCGAACGAAATTGATTAAATAAATTAATTTTATTTGGATTTGGTTTAGTTTGATTTTAGTTTTTTTAACATTCGATTGTGTTTGAATTTGAATTTGTCAATAAAATCGAAGAAATAACCGAACCGAACCGAACCGACAAACTATATACATATATTTTATAATCATACATACATAATACATTATTTTTACAAACAATTTTAAAGATCTTCTATATGTTTTCATCAAGTTTTATTTTTAATCTACAAGACGAGAACATTTATCTTATTGCATTTGTGTATATAAATGTCTATGATAATTCTTGACGGGACTAGAAATGTCACTGTCTCTTCCTTTTAGACCAAAATGGTGAATTTTTAGACTTTATTCATAGTAAATTATGTGATTGAAAGTTCTATAACATTAGTTGTTCTAACTATTTTTCATTTTGAATAGATTGTTGTCATTTTTTCCCCGTTTAAATGTATCACTGCTTTTATTTTTGTGTATGGATAACAATCAAATAAGTGAAATGGATAAATATATATTATAATTGGTTTGGTTTGGTTTTGAGAATTTAAAAACTTATTAAGTTGATTTGGTTTTTATTTTGATCAATAACTGATCCGAACCTATCCATAAACATCTCTAACAAAGACCATGAATTGCACAACGCCCCATATATGTTATTTTTCTTTGAAAAAACTATACAAAATAGATTCAATTTGATATTTACTTAAATTGGACTCAACCCAAACTATTTATCTTTAATGACTCCATGATCCAAACTATTTACCATCTTACCCATTTTCTCCTTTTTATATTTCGCTCATGACGATGTCAACATAATTGCTTTGAGTTAATCCTCTGTGATACTCCGGCGATATATTGATACCATATCGATATCATATAGGATAAACTTGATCTTTTGTGATACTTTGTTGGTATATTAATACCTAGTGCGCGAATTTTAATTGGGGGGGGGGGGGGGGCATAAATGTATGAAGGTATATGTATGTAAATAGTTTGTTTCAAAAGAGCATGAACTTAGTTTTCCCATTTTCTTTTTCAATTTATGTGACTCAGATTGAATTTGGAGAGTCAATAATTTCAATACAATTTTTATATATTTTAAGTTGTTATTTATTTGATTTATATAGTATTTTTAAGTAGTTTTTAAATAATACATATTACTCCCTTTCGTCCCAATTTACGTGGCCTTAATAGAATTTCCAATATCAATTGATTTTTTTTTATATTTCTTTTAAATTTTTAAAATTATTAATTATTGTTATTTACATAACTTCTTATGTTATTTCAAATAATATATATCACTCCCTCTATCTCAATGCGCACTAACTGAATTTTAAAAGTCAATCAAACTTTTTATATGTCTATTAAATATTTTAAGTTGTTAATTATTGAGATTTACAATATTCTTGGCGTTGTTTCCAAATACATGTTACTTGGTCTGTGTCATTTTATGTGGCACGGGTAAAATTTTAAGACTTAATCAATGGTTTTACATGACTTTTAAAATTAATTATTGAGATTTATTGTATTTCTTTTATGTTGTTTTCAAATACAAGTTATTTTCTCTCTCCCATTTTATGTGGCATCGATAAAATTTTAAGATTCAACCAATTTTCTTATATTTTTTTTAATAATTATTTTAAGTTGTTAATTATCATAGTTTAAATTAGATTTTTACAATTTTTATATATATATAAAAAATAAATACAAAAATTTATGAGATATTATAATACAAATATATAAATTTATACTCTTAAAAAGCTATTTATTATTTTGATGTTAAAAATATTAATTAAACACCATTTAGAAATAAGAGCATTTATGAGAATGACACGTGCGGAGCCCACTTGTGGAATCATAGATACACGTTGAAGAGCCCAACAAGAAAGGGCTATATAGGCCCAATCTTGAGGCCCAATCGTGAACCGCCTTCTTATTCCACATTGTGGAAAACCTTATCAGATATATACAACACAACGCCCACACCTTAATTCCCAAATTCAATCAATTAGGGCAAATAACAAAGATGTTGAGGCACGTCGGAAATCGAATTCTGGGGTTAGGGCAACGATCGCCAGCGGCGAAAGGGGTCTTGTCACGTCTGTATCATGAAAGAGTGGTGGACCATTACAATAATCCCCGAAATGTTGGGTCATTTGACAAGAACGATCCCGCAGTCGGTACGGGTCTTGTCGGAGCTCCGGCTTGTGGGGATGTGATGAAGCTTCAAATCAAGATCGATGAACAGACGGGGAAAATTACGGATGCTTGTTTCAAGACCTTTGGTTGTGGCTCTGCTATTGCTTCTTCATCTGTAGGTACGTTTCGTCAAATCTTTTTGCTCGTTTTTGAATTTGGTGAAATAAAAATGAAAAAAGGGATGAATCTGTTTACCCTTTGCACGTGTTATAAACTGATTTATTAAGCATCGGTGCTGTTAATATGGGTAGTCAATGATTCTGTGTGAATTTTTTCTAATTTTCAGCTACTGAATGGGTGAAAGGGAGACAAATCGAGGAAGTTCTGTCCATAAAGAACACGTAAGTCCTTTGAACTTTCTTTTACACTTCGTTTGGATGGTTTCTGTGTATTATTTCATAATATGTCATATTGTAGATTATTGTTTCAACGAATGCAATGTTTGGATAGATTGTATTATTCTCCGTGCTTATTCATAATTCCTACTAGAAATTGTAGGGTACTTAATAGAGCTACTATGAATAAGTAGGGTAAATGATAATGGAATTATTAAATAATAAGTAAAGATAAAATGAGCAGAAAATATTAAGGTAATGATGCAATCACACCAAATCAGTCATTACATTACACAAAATGAGTCTTTTCATTGTTACCTAATGCTTATCATTGTTACCTAATGCAATAAAAGTTGAGTAGCCATTAGAACAAACATTATATTTAGACCAACAATACAACACAACACAACGGGTAACAACCCTCCAAACAAGTTAAATTTTCATTTTTGTGTGTTTTTAGGGTACATAGTGTGATTTTAGAGTGTCTTTTTCACTTTTTTTCTGTCTTACTGCTTTCTTCTGGTGACCTTGTGTATAAGTAATTGAACAGTTGATTTTCAGTAGTGATAAGTATGGACTTTTTAGTTCCATGTCAGGAAACCATTTTTATTGTTCCTGTTTAGTCGAATTTTGGTGAAAGGTCCTCAGTTCAATGGTCCTGCCATGTTGTTCTTACCTGGGACAATATAAATATTGCTTTTAAATGGTAAAGATTTTACTTGGTGGCCCCCAAGTTGTGTTGGATTTCAGTTTTCAAAATACTGTGCTGCAAATTAGCATTTCAACAAAGTAGTTGGGTAGGATAATTCTCCCTTTTTTGGTGAGGGTGGTGGTATAAGCTGGCATGCTTATTAACTGATAAATTTGGGCATGGTTGTTGACCAACTCACTGGATACATGTTCTCTCTCACTAGTAACATGTGTACCTGAATAATTATGGTTCCCGAGATTTAAACAAATGGAACATTTGCCTTGTGTTATCGTTGTTGAGATTTGAACCTTAGCCTCAAGGATGTTACTTCAGCTCTTTGGATGCACTGTTTGCATTCTCCTCCTAACACCCTCAAAAGATTAAGGTTCAACTGCTTGGAGATTAGAGGTTTTCTTTTTACTTGTATGTGTCAATTTAACAAAATTGAAGGTGTAAGTTTGTGTAGAATGAGATTACTACACTGGATATATCAATTCCGTCTGTAACAGGCCAATTACAAGGTTGTCCCTTAGAATAGGAATGATCAAATTGAGCTTGAGAATTCTTTCTTTTTAACTTATTGAAACCTTGGAAGAAAAGCTTATTGAAACTTAGCCGAAAAATACTTCTTCATCAAAAGAAAAAAAAAAGAAAAAAGAGAACTTAGCTGACTAAATGATAAATAGGACAATAGCCGAGTAAATCTCTGAGCTCCTTTTCTGGAAAGATCCTTTTCTATTTCTTATCAGATGGAGTATTAATATACATACTCTGTAAAAAGTGGTGCATATTTAGTTCCAATCCTAACAGCTCTTAGTTTTTAAAGTGACAACTTATATCACGTGATTTTTTGTTCAAGCCAAGTAAATTTCTCTTCCCATCTCCGAAAAAAAAGGGCCGACTGGTTCTCTTCCCTTATTGTGGTGGGTAACTGTGCTACATTTTTTGGTATTGTGGTGCTTCCACCGTGGTACATTTTTTGGTATTGTGGTCTGCTACTGTTCTGCATTGTTTAGTATTGTGGTGCAAGAAACGGCGAAAGAGAACCAGTTGACTTTGCTTAAAGATGAGGAGAGGATTTTATTTGGTTTCAATGAAGAATCATGTGATAGTAGTTGTCTCTGTTAAAAAAAACTAATGGCCCTTAGGATTGGAACTATATATGCACAATTTTTCGAAGAACATGGACTATTAATGCTCCACCGGAAAGGAAATAGCATCATTTTGATCCCAAGTCTAAAGGTCGTGATCCATTTTGGTTTAAAGGGAAAGGTAGACAACACGGGGTGTGTTGTAGGCACTACATGAGTTTGAGTCTTGTTTGTGTCTTAAGACTTGTATTTAAGTGGAAAACGGTTGAGGACTGGGCCTATTAGAGACCACCACCAACAACAACAACAACAACATACCCACTAGAATCCCACAGTTGGGGTCTGGGGAGGGTAGAATGTGCGCAGACCTTATCACTACCTCATAGAAGTAAAGAGGCTATTTCCTGGGAACCCTCGTCTCAACAACCTGGACTATACTGGGTCTATTGTTGTTTATCCAAGTTATTCCTCTTAGTATAAGTATGTTTGACATTTCAATTCAGAATAAAACTTGTCATATGCACGGGAAGATTGATCTTCATGGTATCACAATTAGGCATCAGAATAGGGTTCTTCTACGGGTCTGTCCAACTGGCTAGAAAAATTGAAGGGCTCTACTTTTTCTTAGATTGTAATTTAGAAGAACTTCTCCTCTACCTTCAAACTAAACACAGAAACTGAAGAAAGGTAGATGGGTGAATAAACATGCGATAGTCACCTCCATTATCAATTGAATCACAGGATACCAGCAAAGATAAGTTCTCATACACGGAATAGGCATCTAGTCGAGAAATTTCCAAGCCAATTATGATTATTATTGGTAAAGTTCCAGGTCAAATTACTGAAGCTCATCAAGAATAACACAAACGTTTCCATATCTCTGGAGATTCAACTTATAGATATTGTAAGAGATACATACAGGACGTGTAGATAGAAGTGCTTTCAATTTGGGAGAGGTAGCAGCCACCTGACATGCCACTATCTTTAATACAGCATCTGAAGCAGGGAGTTTTGGCTTGGTAGGTTTAACGCCAGCTTTCACCTACATCTTACAGCACCACAGTGGCAATCTTGATCTGCACCAAACTGAACAAACCTGCTATACTTATTAGACTCAAATAGGCATGTACTTTCCAAGAAGGTTTTCTTCCATAGCTATTAAACTCTCAGAAGAATAACACATTGCAGACCTTACATGTGGGGGAAAAAAATTAAAATTGAAAAGGAGCTTCATACTGGTAATCATAGGTCAGATGCTCGCCCCTTTTAATGTCTCATGTTGCAAAATATGCCAATTCTTATTTCACCATCAATCATCCTAATAACACCGGGACATGGAAATGAAATGTAATATAGAGTTGAATATCCGGGAATGGAGGTTGAAAATACAGAATACAGAAGTATGATTAATTATTAAGCTATTTCTATACCTTTCTGCATCTCAGTATTTGGACAACAACTATGGTTAATGTATCTGGAGTTGTTGCCCTTGTAAGTGGCATCAATCACCATATCCCGATTAATCTCACACAAGTAGAAGTTTGTTTCCCCACTATGCTTCATTTTCCAAAGCCTCTCTTCACATGTTTTGTCATCAATAACTGCAGTGGCAAGCATATTTCCTTGCTAAATGAAGTTCAGAATGTACGATACATAAATTATTCCTCAAAATATAAGTAGAAAGTGAAATTCTCCAACATACTCTATGACAAAGTCTCCTCGGTTGGTATCTTCATCTGCCAGAGACCGAGTTTCAAAAAGCTACGCATTTCTTAATTATCAAACAACCCCCTAAAAAGGGAAGAAGCCTGTTTATGATATCTGCATGCTGGCTTTCAGTACCTATTCGACTTAATAGTTTAGAGTGAACTTACTTGGAGGAACGGAATATGTAAGGCATGGCCAACTTTCTTTTGAAAGCAAATAAATGTATCAAATTTAGCACCAAGAAGGTACATGCAAAAGTATTTACTGGATACCAAAATAACGTCCTTCCAACTTGAGGCTTGGTCAACTTATATCAGGGAAGAAGTGAGGCTTGACTAATTGCCGGCATTGCTTGTTAGACTTTCAGTAAGATACAGTTTGATGTAAAAGCATTTTTCCGATGCATGTATATTTGAGGGTTAAAATATTTTACAAATCCCTTCTTCGTGTTCAGTTTTGACCCAGGCCATGGAAACTTGAATTAAGCGTGGTGCGCTTGCGGGAAACTCCTTGCCGAGGGCCTGTGCACCCCCGGGATTAGTCGGGGCTAAAGAGACTCGGACACTCGATGCAAATAAAAAAAGAAAATTTAAGCACACAGGTTTTCCTTTGGGGTAAAACCTTAAAACACATTCTTTCTCAAAAAATTATCTTTCCCCTTTGTCGAGCCCTGCTTTGGTCTCTGGTTTGATGTTGTACGTGTTAAAAATCCAGTACATGCTTTTGACATTGAACTGTTGAAGCATTGTGAGGATTAGGACAGCCTTTTCTTCTATATTGCCTTTTCCATTATTTATAGATTGGTTCAATATTTCTAAGAAGGATTATCTATGAGAGAGTTGATGCTCAGATTTGTTTGGACCTAGTGAATCTGAGAGTTAAGTGGGGGGGGGGGGGGGGTTATCACAACTCCAGTTCAACGAAGTTCAATTTTGATCTATTTCTAATTTGTTTGAAAATTTTACTTTAATCTAATGAATAGCAGACATGCCAAATCATGTGGCGATTCTTGTGTCAATGCGATTGTCATTTAATGAAAGCATATTTGTTCTTAGAAGATTGGAGTTCGTGTGTCATGGCTGCCTTTGACCGCTTCCGTCTTGAAAATTGATTGCCTTTTGAGGATCCCCATGAAAGTGTTTGCTTTCGTTAGGCCTGTTGCTAGCGCGTTAGATATATTATTAACATAGACTACCTCATGGGCCCATGGCATGGTTCACCTTCAGTTTTTGCAACATTATTAGCTCCCAAGCAGCAGATACACCAGTAGTCTTAGATCTAAATATCTGGCTTCCTTGTACATGTGTCCCTTACTGTTATCTATATCTTTGATCCAACTTTTCTTCTTCTAGACTTTTATGTCTTCTGAAACATATTTGACTTTACTGCAGGGAGATAGCAAAACATCTCTCCCTTCCACCTGTTAAACTGCACTGCAGCATGCTCGCTGAGGATGCAATTAAGGCTGCTGTGAAGGATTACGAGGCGAAAAAGGCAAAACTTAATGGAGAAAATGTGTCAACGGAGAAAGCAGCTTGATATGCTAGCTGAGAAATGAATGACATTCGCTTACACACAAGAACGAAGATCAGGGATGACGTATATGTAGTGTGTCCCGGATTTACATAGATGTAAATTAGCTTCCTGTGTGTTCAGTTTGTAATGTTGTTACTTTGGATGAAGAGTGGATTGTATGTTACCCACGTCGCTTAGACGTTGACTAAGCTATGTAGAATCTCTCTTATGTTTTTTTTTTCCAAATAAATACGATGGTTTATTAGAGCCCCGTGACCAAGATGATGTAGATGCATCATCTGTGTGACATAGTTGTAATATTTAAGTGAAAAGCTTGAAGCTTTTTATCTGTTATCTTTTGCTAAAAAGAATTACCTCTAATAGGTAAATATGACATGGTAGTGTAAATGAAATCTTTCTTTTCCCTATGGTAAAAAGCAAGACTGTCAAATGTCGAGGCAGAATATTCTTTTTTTAATCTGATTGGATGTGCAATTGTCTGTATTAGCTCCCTCCATCTCTCTTTCTATATAAGAAAGTTGTTTCGACCTGGTGAGTGTTAAATACGTGATAGTTATGAAGTAATTAACGTATAATTTGGACACAAAATTCTTTACAGTAATTCTAATCATATAGGTTTTAAAAAAATAATCAAATCATGCTCTCCTTTTGAATTAAAGTAGGTGTACTGAGAAAAGAACTGATTTTAACGCCGCCTTTGTCGTCCAAAGGGGGCAACGTATTTCGGCCGTCGGCTGTTTTTTGTATCTGAGTAAAAAATAACCAATTTTGAACAGTGGGTATTGACTTTCACTGCCGTGTATGACAATTCTACTTTATACTTGTTTATTTGGTACAGTTCTTGGTTACTTTCCTTTGGTGGCTGAAGTTGAATTTTGTTGGAGTAAAGAAATGTGCGCTAACCAAATTGAAGAATTGTTTGGGTTTAGTTTAGGAGCAAGGTAGGCAGGGGGAGAGAGAGTTAATGGCAAGTGCAACGACAAAGTACCACCCTCACATTGAAACTGACGATATAAATGAGGAAGCTCAACAGGATATTGTAGAGAAAGATATGGCGCCCATGTCTAGGATCTCAATTCATACATCTTCTTCTTTGTCCTAACTCTACCTCTTATCGACCCTAATATATCTGACCTCTTGCACCTCCTTGCTGAAGCATCCGTACATTTCCTCTTCACATGTACTAATCATCTCATTCTTCCTTCCCTCATTTTGTTTGGCTCAAAGGTCATCCACACTTTGTCATTAATCCTAATCCTCTCACTCGTAGCATGCTCATACATTGCTAAAATAGGCCAAGACTTCTAAACTAAAACTAGGAATTATTACATAACTACACAACATATTTTACCATATTTTCTAATAATTTCTGTCATCCTAAAAAATTAAAAAATCCCTTATTTCCACTCTCTCTCTCCAACTTGTTGATACCAGACTATTATTTCTCTCTCCTTCTTAATCTATCCTAAATTATCTCCTAATTTTAATATCTGCATCATCTTCCTATTTTTTAGTTGTCTAATCAATCTTTTCGTGATTAATTTCAATTTTGTTAAGTATAAATTGTTGTAATGGAAAGTCTACAATTTGGCTCCTTATTTTGTGAGCCACTCAAGACTTTGGTAGTCCACATTAGTGGCTACCAATGCTCTATATATTTGCCTTCAATTTTGTTTGTAGGGATACACACACTTGTTAAGTATAAATTGTTGTAATGGAAAGTCTACAATTTGGCTCCTTATTTTGTGAGCCACTCAAGACTTTGGTAGTCCACATTAGTGGCTACCAATGCTCTATATATTTGCCTTCAATTTTGTTTGTAGGAATACACACAGATATCAGTGAAAGGAAAAATTACACTGCAATATATTATTCTCCCTTCCTCTCAATTTTAAGCTTTTGATTCCCCTTACATATATTCTAGTTAATTCCAGATTTATTTTATAACACGTTATCAGCACGAAGCTCTGCCCATTTCAAGCTATCGTAAACAGGTAAAAGGGGTAAGAATTTATTTTATCAAAATGTCTAACATTTCAAAAGTTGAATTTACTGTACTTAATATTTCTGGATCTAATTATTCATCATGGGAACTAGATGCTGAACTACATTTAGAATCAATGGGTCTGACAGACATCGTAAACAGGTAAAAGGGGTAAGAATTTATTTTATCAAAATGTCTAACATTTCAAAAGTTGAATTTACTGTACTTAATATTTCTGGATCTAATTATTCATCATGGGAACTAGATGCTGAACTACATTTAGAATCAATGGGTCTGACAGACACCATTAAAGATGAAAATAAGGCATCCAGTCAAAACCGTGCCAAAACTTTAATTTTTCTCCGCCACCATCTTGACGAGGGACTAAAATTACAATATTTGACAATAAAAGATCCCCTGAAATTGTGGAAGAACCTAAAAGATAGATACGACCACCTGAAGTTGGTCGTCCTTCCACAAGCGCGTCATGATTGGTTAAATCTAAGATTATTAAATTTTAAAAATATAACTGAGTATAATTCAGCAATGTTTAGAATTATATCACAGTTAAATTTATGCGGAGAAGAAATAACTGAAACTGACAAGCTTGAAAAAACATACTCCACATTTTCACCCGCGAATATGCTCCTGCAGCAGCAATATCGCGGTATGGGTTTTACAAAATATTCTGAATTACTTTCACACCTTCTTATTGCTGAAAGACATAATGAATTATTGATGAAAAATCATGATGGCCCGTTGGTTCTTCGCCACTCCCTGAAGTGAATTAGGCGAATTATAATCAACGAGAAAGAAATTATGGCCCCAGAAGTGGTCGTGGCCGTGGCCGAGGTCAAAGAAGAAATCATGATAGTCGTCTCGCACCGAGGCACGACCAGCAATCTAAAAAGAAGGAAGAAAAGCCAGAAGCTTTTCCAAAGAAAAATTCAGAAAGTATATGTCACAGATGTGGAGGCAAAGGGCACTGGTCAAGTACATGCCGGTCATCTAAACGCCTTGTTCAACTATATCAGGCATCATTAAAAAGAGCCAAAAATCCAGAGACAAATTTTTTGTCTGAAAATAATATGGAACATATGTATCTGGATGTAGCAGACTACTTAAATATTCCAGAAGAAAATTTAAATATTAATGAAAATGTGAACGATGATGAGCATGATTATATATAAAATAATTTTCTTTATTTATATGTGCGCTTATGTTTTTATATCCCGTGAAGATAATAATAATAATTTGTATCTTGTCTTTCTTATTCTTATATATTTAACTTATGCAAGACTTTTCATTAAATACGCGATGAGGTCCAAATAAATATTTAATTTATTATTTCTCTCTTTGAAGAATGGATATGCCTCAAATTTTGTTTGGATCAATAATCAATCGCGAAGATATTTGTGTTATTGACAGTGGAACGACTCATGCAATTTTTAAAGACGAGAAATATTTTTCTCCTTTACTTAAAAGAAAGGCAAATGTTACTACAATATCCGGTAGTGCAAAAATAATTGAAGGCTCCGGAAGAGCTACTATATTTCTGCCTAAGGGGACATAAACAGTTATAGAAGATGCATTGTTCTCTTCTAAATCCCCAAGAAACCTGCTAAGCTTTAAAGATATCCGCAGAAATGGATATCATGTTGAGACACTAAATGAAATGAATATTGAATACCTTGGTATAACCAAGAGTGTCTCAGGCCAGAAATATATTTTAGAAAAATTACCAACTTTATCGTCTGGCCTATATTATGCAGAAATTAGTGCAATTGAAGCACATTCGATCGTAAACCAGAAGTTTACTGATCCAAAAACTTTTGTGCTATGGCATGATCGAGTAGGTCATCCTGGATCAATAATGATGAGACGAATTCTTGAAAATTCAAGCGGTCATCCATTAAAGAACCTGAAGATTCTTATGAATGACGAATTTTCATGTGCTGCTTGTCATCAAGGCAAATTAATTGCCAGACCATCGACCCTGAAGGTTGGCATTGAATCCCCAAAATTTCTGGAACGTATACATGGGGACATATGTGGACCTATTCACCCACCTAGTGGAGTGTTTAGATATTTTATGGTCCTAATAGATGCATCATCAAGATGGTCTCACGTGTACCTTTTATCATCCCGCAACCTGGCGTTTGCGAGGCTACTGGCACAAATAATAAGATTAAGGGCGCAATTCCCAGATTATCCAATTAAATCCATTCGTCTGGATAATGCTGGAGAATTTACATCCCAAGCTTTTGATGATTATTGCATATCAATTGGGATAAAAATTGAACATCCGGTAGCTCATGTTCATACTCAAAATGGCCTTGCTGAGTCATTTATTAAGCGCCTGCAATTGATAGCTAGACCACTGCTCATGAAATCAAGATTACCCATTGACGTGTGGGGTCATGCTATCTTACATGCAGCAGCACTTGTACGTCTTAGACCGACTAATTATCATAAATATTCTCCATCACAATTGGTATTTGTTCATGAACCAAATATAGCTCATCTACGAATTTTCGGTTGTGCGGTATACGTGCCTGTAGCACCACCGCAACGCACTAAGATGGGCCCTCAACGGAGGTTAGGTATATATGTTGAGTTTGACTCACCCTCCATATTTCGCTACCTCGAACCGTTGACAGGAGATTTATTTACTGCTAGATTTGCAGATTGTCGGTTTGATGAAACAATTTTCCCGCAATTCGGGGGAGAGAAAAAGGAACCCCAGAGAGAAATTGGAGAAATTACGTGGAAAGTTTCATCACTATCTCATTTTGATCCACGAACACGCACATGTGAACAGGAGGTCCAGAAGATCATCCATTTGCAGACAATAGCAAATCAAATGCCAGATGCATTTACTGATTTGAAACGGATAACTAAGTCACAAATCCCTGCAGTGAATGTGCCTATCCGGATCGAAGTCCCAAAGGGACCATCTGCTAGTATCACAGCTTCTGAATCCCAAACACGCCTGAAGCGTGGTAGACCAG
Organism: Solanum rostratum; assembly: GCA_029948455.1. Lineage (NCBI taxonomy): Eukaryota > Viridiplantae > Streptophyta > Magnoliopsida > Solanales > Solanaceae > Solanum > Solanum rostratum. Next base: position 55,709,474 of record CM057047.1, on the reverse strand, counting down.
TGGGTTCAAAGGATAAAAATCCTAGAAAGAGAAGCACAAAGAATGATAAAAATGATACTACAAAAGGACTTCCTGAAGAAGATCCAGACTTGAGAAATCCTGATATTCCTGAAGAAATCAGTGAACCCGAGACTCAAGTGAATAAAGAACTTCCAATAAGTTCTATTAGTGATGAGATAAGTTTAGATCGATCAAAAATAACAGTGGATAATATTTTTGCATATAATGTTGCACTTAGCCTCATGCAAGATAGTGAAAGTCTTGAGCCTAAATCCGTCGAAGAATGTCGACGCAGAGATGATTGGCCAAAATGGAGAGAAGCTATTCAATCTGAATTGAATTCACTCTCTAATCGTGAGGTATTTGGACCTGTAGTCCAAACCCTTGATGGTGTAAGACCAGTTGGCTATAAATGGGTTTTTGTGCGAAAGCGAAATGAGAGAAATGATATTGTAAGATACAAGGCACGCCTTGTTGCACAAAGATTCTCTCAGAAGCCCGGTGTCAACTATGAGGAAACATATTCACCTGTTATGGATGGAATAACCTTTCGATATCTCATCAGTTTAGCTGTACATGAAAATCTTGAAATACATCTAATGGATGTAGTTACAGCTTACCTCTATGGTTCACTTGACAGTGAAATTTACATGAAAATCCCAGAAAGATTCAAATTGCCTGAAGCATGTACTAAGTCTCGGGAAATGTTCTCAGTCAAATTACAAAGATCATTATATGGTCTGAAACAATCAGGGCGTATGTGGTATAATCGCCTTAGTGAGTACTTGATAAGTAAAGGATATATAAATAATGTCATTTGTCCATGTGTTTTCATTAAGAAAACAGGATCGGAGTTTGTAATACTCGCTGTTTATGTTGATGATATAAATCTCACTGGAACTCCTGAAGAGGTCCAAAAGGCAATTGAATATTTAAAGAAAGAATTTGAGATGAAAGATCTTGGAAAGACAAAACTTTGTCTAGGTCTACAAATTGAACATTTAGCAGACGGGATCTTTGTTCATCAATCTGCCTATACTAAGAAAATCTTAAAGCGATTCTATATGGACAAAGCACATCCGTTAAGTACTCCAATGGTTGTTAGATCACTTGAAGTGAATAAAGATCCATTCCGTCCCCCAGAAGAGGACGAAGAACTTCTTGGTCCAGAAGTACCATACCTCAGTGCCATTGGTGCACTCATGTATCTTGTTAACTCAACCAGACCTGATATAACATTTTCTGTTAATCTGCTAGCAAGGTATAGTTCTTCCCCAACGCGAAGGCACTGGAACGGTATCAAGCATATTTTGCGATACCTGAAAGGTACAATTGATATGGGTTTGTTTTATACTAACAAAGGCTGTGCAGACCTTGTTGGTTATGCAGATGCAGGTTATTTATCAGATCCACATAAAGCCCGATCTCAAACCGGCTATCTCTTTGCATATGGAGGGACTGCTATATCATGGCGATCTACAAAGCAGTCAGGTGTTGCTACTTCTTCAAATCATGCTGAAATAATTGCAATTCATGAAGCAAGTAGAGAATGTGTGTGGTTGAGGTCAATGATACATTTCATCGAAGGAAAATGTGGACTGAAAAATGATGTCATAGTACCCACAGTCATATTTGAAGATAATGTCGCGTGCATAGCTCAATTAAAGGGTGGCTTCATAAAAGGAGACAGAACGAAACACATTTCACTGAAATTATTCTTCACACATGATCTTCAGAAGAAAGGTGATATTGATGTACAACAAATTCGTTCGAGTGATAATCTTGCAGATTTATTCACTAAGGCATTGCCAACGTCAACATTTGAAAAGCTAAGGTATAAGATTGGAATGCACCGTCTCCAAAGTATCAAATGAAGTCTTCATTAGGGGGAGTAAAATACGCGTTGTACTCTTTTTTCCTTAACTAAGGTTTTATCCCACTGGGTTTTCCTGGTAAGGTTTTTAGTGAGGCATCTAATGATGTGTATTAAGATCACCTAAAACTTTCCTTTACAAAGACAATTCAGGGGGAGTGTTAAGTATAAATTGTTGTAATGGAAAGTCTAAAATTTGGCTCCTTATTTTGTGAGCCACTCAAGACTTTGGTAGTCCACATTAGTGGCTACCAATGCTCTATATATTTGCCTTCAATTCTGTTTGTAGGGATACACACAGATATCAGTGAAAGGAAAAATTTCACTGCAATATGTTATTCTCCCTTCCTCTCAGTTTTAAGCTTTTGATTCCCCTTACATATATTCTAGTTAATTCTAGATTTATTTTATAACAAATTTTAAATTTTTTATAATTATTTTCAAGCTATCAGCGAAGCGACATTTACAGTTTTAGCCTTGGGAAGTTTATTCCTTTCTCGGATAACTATTGCAATACATACGGGTATCTTTGTAATTTACATTATGGAAATTACTACAAGATGATACCGCAGACCAAGCGCATAAACAGTACCGAATTGTACATGCTAAAGTACGTTTTAATACTCCTATCTTGTCTCATGTCAGTGGCGGAGTCAGTATTTTCGTAAAAGACCTTCATACATGGGTAGATGATTTTTGTATCAATGGTGTTCAATAATTGATATATATCAGAATATCTAAATTTAACCTATATATTTAGAAAAAAAATTGACAAAGGGTGTTCATCTTACCACCTTTGGGTGAATGTAGCTCCGCCTCTGTCTCATGTGCCATTGTTTGATTTGGTACAGTGTTTTAAGACAAGAGGAAGACTTTTGAAATTGATGGGTTAAAACACTTCTTATATATTTGTGTGGTTGTAAATCACATTTCACTAATAATAATAGAGAAATTTGTAGTTAAATTATTTCTAATTATAATAAGGTGACATTCTTTTTGGGAAGGATTAAAAAGGAAAAAGTGATGCATAAAATGAAATGAAGGGAAACTATGTGTTTAATTTACAAAATTAACCCCATAACAATGCGACATTGTGCCAATGAAATGACGCGACACATTCCTTGAGAGATATCAAGGTTGATTTTCTTTAAATCCTTAGCTCAAACAAAATTTTAAAAAAAAAAGACTGAAATAATAAGATGAATTATGCTAAAGAAACAAAATATAACAATAGAAATTCAAGAATAAGATAGTAAAATAATAGTATTACTTTTGGAACGGAAAAAAAACATGATTGACTGTCTATTAACTCTACCCTAAATTCTTGATTTTCATTGATGCTCCACACCCACAGTGAGTTCAAGTGAGTCGTGTCGTGCCTATTTATATCATCCCAATGCTTCTTCGACCTATATCTATCTTCCTCAAATTTACTATGGTCAATCCCTCACACCTCCTTATTGGAGCATTTGCACATTTCCTCTTCATCATGTTCGAACCATCTTAATCTAACTTTCCACTTTTTGTCCATGGGGCCAGTTTTACCCTGTCCCAAATATCTTCATTCCTAGCCTTATCTCTCTTGGTATGTCTTTATATTCATCTCAACATTTTCATTTATGCTACTCTCATCTTCTAAACATTGGAGTTCTTGATTGACAATACTCCATGCTATAACATATATAGTCAGTCTAACCATTATTTTGAAAAACTTAATTTCCTTAAGTTTTGACGATAAATTCTCATCACACAAAACATTGTATGTGAGCCTCCATTTCATCCACTCATCCCAATACAGATGAAATCCTTGTCAATTTCCCATGTCTACCTGGAATTACTAATTCTAGGTACTTGAAACTTCTTCTCATAAGGACGACCCAAGTGTCAAGCCTCACGATCACATTCGTTTATGAATCACGTCACTAAACTTACACTCCAAATATTCACCTTTAGTTCTGTTAAGCTTAAAACACTAAAACTTCAAGGTTTATCTCCAAACTTCTACTCTTACGTTTAACTCCACCTCACATCTAATCAATTTGTGTTATGTTATCTACAAATAATATGCGACGTTTTTAAGATAAGAATAAGATTCACATACATTTTATTCTCATTTAATTTCACTTATAGAATTATGATGAATTTATTATTATTAATTCACTTTTATCATCCTTAATTCACTTATGAAATTACACAGAATTTGTTGTTATTGAATTTGATCTTGAGATATATAGCATAACATGTTAAAACTTTGTAAGCTTTTAAAAACATTTGGAAATAAACATTATCATATTTTCGTTATTTATAAAGGAAAAGTCAAAAAGTTGAAAATAAAAATTGACATGTGTGAAGTGTGAACACTTGCTAACTAGGAGTAGTTAACTGAAATCTAAAATTATATGTATATCATCATTTAACTTAATGAAATACCCAGCTCACTCGTTGAAGTTTATCTTTCTTCTTTTTCCGGACATTTTTTAAGTAGGAAATAGAAAAAGCTTAATATATAAATATGTTTTTTTACTTGATTTTAATGTCTTTTAATTTTGATTATGCACAAGTAAAGACGTACCATATGCCAAGTAGGACACAAGATTGTCATATAAGACAAATATATCTTATTTAATTTTATACAAGTTTATGTATTTACTTGTGCATACCCAAAGTTAAAGGACATAGATGTAAATTAAAATCAAGTTAAATGGTGTATTTATGTATTATGCCAACATGGAGTTGAAAAATGTCATCAATGGTCCTTGAACTATTTGAGTAGATCTAAAGTAGTCCCTTAAGTATCATTTATCATATTCAGTCCTTTAACTATTCAAAATGCTATCAAGTTTGATCTCTTAACTATACACTTACCATTTTTAGTCCCTTAACCATACACTTAACGGTTTTAGTCCTTTAAGTATTCAAAAACTTATCAGATTTGGTCTTTGACTATTTTTTATACAAATAGCTTTGGTTTGTATAGCAGAACTCCGTGATATTAAAACTTGAACCCATTTTTTCAATTGTTTTTCTTTTTCCGCTACTTTATCTTTAAGTTATTCTTATGAAAAGAACCTAAAACTCAATGACTCAAAATAAAATTCACAAGGAAAGAAGATATAAGTCCCGATTATATTCAATAGAGGACAAAATGAAGCATATTATTGTTGCTAATGACATGAAAATGCTGAAATTTATTATAAAAAAGGAAAAATTATTACTTGTTATGTGTGAGAAGAGATTTATTTATATATATTTAAAAGAAATAAATTTCTTAAAATGAAAATGAAATTGAAAATTCTTTATTCATATATTTTGATTCCAAATTTTGCACTCCAACAACTTTATTTATGAGAATATGTTCAATTTCTAGAAGTTGAAATTTATAAAATGGTAGATTTGTAATTTTTTAAAATTTTGAAACAGATCAATTTTATTATTCTGTTTGTTTTATTTTACTTAGAGAAATTTGAATACTAAGATCAAATCTTTTTTTTTTTGGGTATGAAAAAAGAAAATTAAAAAATTCACACTGATTATGAACCATTAACGATTAAAGATGGGAACATAGCATATTCAAGTTAGTAGCAACAATGATATGCTTCATTTTATCCTCCAGTGAATAAAATCTAGACTTAGTGGGTGTCTGGATTGACTTATTTTAAGTACCTTTTGTCTTTTAAGTTATTTTTTAGTTCTAGAAGGTTTGGGAATAACAAAAAACAATTTTTTAAGTTGAAAAAGTATTAGGAAAAAAAAAAGGCAAAAGTTGGGTATCCCCAACTTATGACTTTTGACTTTTAGCTTATAAATCACTTTTTAAAAGTCAATCCAAACACCCCTTATATCTTCTTTCCGCATTAATTTTATCAAAAAATCGTTGAAATTAGGTTCTTTTCATAAGAGTAATCCGAAAAAAATATGGCGAAAGAGAGAACATATGAAAAAATGGGTTAAAGCATTTAATTTCCAACATGAGTATCCTCGATATAACCTAAACTATTTACATAAAAATAGACTGTGACTAAATCTGATAAGTTTTTGAATACTTAAAGGATTAGAACTGACAAATATGTAGCTAAGGAACTAAATTGATAAATGTATAGTAAATGAACCAAACTTGATAACATTTTGGATGTTAAAGACTACATAAGCTAATTCTATAGTTAAACAAGTATTTGAGACCTACTTCAATAGTTGAGGAACTATTTATTACATTTTCTCAAGGGAAATTGCATAGACGGGAAGAATTAAGGCTGTCAAAATTTACAGATGCCCATTGCCCTGTACTCTGAGGAAATTGAGGAACAAAAGTCCGTTTTCCTAAGGAATTTAACTTTTGCATAGGAAAAAAACACCTCAGCTCCATAGGAGAACACTCTAGTCCTTTTTGCTGGATGCTACATTAAATAGACAAATACATAACTACATCTTTGTCATTCAGCAGAAGCATTTTTTATATTTACATAACAAGCTTGATACAAGTGGAAGACACTTTTAACCAAAAAACAAAAAGAAGTTGAAGACACAAATATTAACAGAGAGAACAAGATACCCGGTGGATTCCCACATTAAGAGAGAGATAACTACATACTTGATCATTACATCACGATTAATAGAATTCACGGTCAGGGAAGAACAGTGGAGCCACAAGGGACCAAACATAAAGTCCAGCAGTAACCCATTCTGTACATATGCGAACCCAGACTGATGTCCAGCCGACATCAATTAGCTCTGAACTCTCAGAACTGCTAGTCCACCCAGAAAGAAGCATTGCAGAATACATGCTAGCCAGAGCAAATATCAGATGGAAGAATGTGTAGGAGTAGCTCACTGGCCGTGCTTCGAGCGATCCTTTCCCAGATTCCAGCTCCTCGGAAGCAAGAAGGGATTTCTTCGCACCTATAATAGAAAATTGGTACTTGTCATTATGCAGATGACGAAAATCTACAGCAAGATATCAGTCGCATTAAAAACAAGCCCTTTGATGACTATTGCTGATGAATGGACAGATGCAATAGCTTGCATGGGGTGGGATTTGTCAATCCATTATTTTTAATGGATTGACATATCTTACGCACTAAGACTTTGTCAACCCATTAAGAAAATGGGTTGACAAATCTAAAATCATTCACTGAGCTATGGAAGAAGAGCATCAAAAGGTTTTGGCACCTGATCTGGGAGAAGATGGTGGAGACATAAAAGTAGTTGAAGATCCAGCACGAAGAGCAGAATATAGGACTGAGAGAACAGTAGTAAGCATTCCAAGAACAAGAGTACTTGTTGTTACTGCCTTTGATTTGTTATGGAGCCCATTGCAGACATAATCTCGAGGCTCGCTAGAAAGACCAGTATAGCAAACATAAGCACAGTAAACAGATATCACAGCAGCTGGCAATAGGCTTCCATTTACCTGGCAATAGTTAGAAGGGGACAAGTCAGCATAAGTAAGAATATAAAATGCAGAATTTAGCTATAAAAATGATTTTTTCTGAATGCATTGTAAAGGAGATAACCGAAGGGAGATATTTGATGTATACATTGCATATAGATATTTGTGCATTTAATTAGTAAGAGATAATCGGCTTCATAATGCATAATATATATGAAGAATTTCAAAAAATTCATAAAGAGGTGGTCCTCCAGAGCAAAAGTGCCAGGGTAAAAGAAAGCATCAGCAGAGAGAGCATTTACCTTTGGGTGCAAAGCAATAACAGCAAATGCAAATGCAAGAATCATGGTCATAACAATGAAGAAGACATTCAGTCCACAGTCATGGCCAGAAGGATTAAACCACATAAATAAAATTCCTGAAAAAGCAAATGTTGCTATGTAGCACACCACAGATACCACAAGTAGAGCAACATACCTGCAAAAGATGTGCCCCTTTAATAGATAATACAAGGTGTAGAGATAAAATAATTACAAGAGATAAGAAACTGAACCAACCACTTCTGCTCATCTTTTGCAACCCATGAATCATTCCATGAGTGTGTAGCATCTAATAATATTATTACTTGGATTAACAAAAACAAACCTGCCCCAAATTTCGAAATAAAACCTGCAAAGGCAGATAAATAGACCAATCAGATAAAGTTAAATACATACATACTTGACACAATACACACACACACACAAAAAAAAAAGGTACTCTGTTCATCATGTACTTGCTACACAAAATTGTGTTTTCTTGAGAGCTTACCTGATAATTTGAAGTAGGATCCTTCTAAAGTTTGGTACACCTGGGTAAACTAAAATCCCTAGTCTTCTAAATTTCAGTTGATTTTATGTAGGTGTTATACAAAGAAAAGGAAAAAAATTTAATGTCGAGTAGCAAATTAACTTCAGGAAGGCCGGCAGAGCTTTCGTCTAGTGGTAACAGCAAAATGCTTTTTCTGTCACGGAAGTTGCTTATTGTGTACACGATGTGTGGGTTAGATACATGTCATTGATTCGAACCCTGCGGAAAATAAGTGCCTGATATTTTAAGGAAGAAGGATCGAGGGATGGACAGGGAATTTCTAGTTATCACAAGAAACTTCAGCTAAGGGGCGTAGAACTGACCATAAATTGTTATAACACCGTTCGGGAGGAAAAACATGAGGGCGACAAGCAACACCCAGATCACCAATTTAGCAACCCATCCACCGTGATGCCAGGAGTCACGCCTATCATTTTGATCCTTGATACCAATCATTATAAGTGCAAGCACTACAAAAAACAAGAAATTCCCCAAACTGACACGAAGAACAGCTTGTGTCTGAAACCATTCCTTCGATAAATTGTCCGAAGTGTTTATCCCTACAACCAATCAACATATGAAACAATTAGTAAGATACAAAAGTATTATTGTCAACACTGTAGATTAATAGTAGCAACAATAGAATGGGAAATCTCAACAGATATTTCACTTGGGCTGCTGGCTTATTCGAGATAACACAGGTTTAGAACAGTAAAGAAATGTGAAAACATTCTGCATTGAACACTCTATCAATCTGTCCCATTTTCCTGGCAGAGAACTGCTACTTTTACACATTCCTAGTTAGCCGTTCCTAGTTAGCCATAAATATATGTACAAGAAGAATGATAATTTACAGTCAACTCCTCTGTTCCTTATTTAATTCTGTAGTTTCTTAAAGATATCTCCCAACCAGCACTTTCAAACCTATAACAATACAAGTGAATTTGATAATACTCTCATTAAATTAAACAAACAAAAATAAATCTAAAGTACTTTACTAATTGACTAATTTCTTTTCCAATTTGGTTTATTCTTTTGGAGTTTCAATACTTCATCAAAAGCCATAGCTGCCACCATCTACCGAATTTTGATTATATCATCACATTTACGTTTTTGCCCAAAGAGTTCTTGTAATAAATCCTTATACTAGCAGAAGCAGTGTGATTTCAAAAATGAAGAGGACAGTCAAAACTGGAGAAAAGCATAATCTCAGCCCTTAAATCTGGATCATTCACGATAATCCTCAACAGTCCTCCAAATATTCACAAGAGGTGAACATTTACACTAGCCAAATGGCCTATCCATATCTAATAGAACTCTACAAGAAACCATGTGCAAGTTACCTGCACCATCACCAAACATTTGCGAAAAAGGACCCAATTATTCTCTACTATCACTACTAGTTCAAGCCCCAATCGACAGAAGGAGACACCCTAAGGAGTATACTTGTCACTCTTCACTGACAAAGATGGCCTATTATTTATGTTCACATGGTACTTCTTCTGCAATATTGGATTCATCAGCAATAGGTTCTTATTTTCAAAGAAAAGGCAAAAGGGAACCCAGCAAAACTTGCAAAGACGCAGCATGTCAAATCAATAAAAAGATGGTGTTTCTACCATTTCCATCCCGGTGATTATCATTGTTGGCTGACTAAAACGGAGGGAAAAGTAGAAGTGGAATAGACAGAGGAGTACTAGTAATGAGGCTAGGATTCTTTTTCTCCCTCTCTTTATCAAAAGGTTATATTAGGAGCTACACACGCAATTCGTACATTATTCTTTCATTAAATATACCCTACAGGCGGATTCCATTGGTTTGGACTATGAGCCTAATGGGATTGACTAACTTTTAAGCAACTTTTAGTGTTTGGGTAAATAATAAGTGCTTTTAAGCTAAAATAACAAAAATAAGCCAAAAACCATAAGTTAGGGTCTAAAGTACACCACTTTTCACAACTTGGAGCAATATTAATCTACCTTACATATGAAGGAACATCTTGAATGAAATTATAAACTTATGGGTTTTGGGCTCCTCCCCGTTGCAACTGATAATGAATATCATTAGAATTTAACAATTACTTTAATAGTCAGTGATGTTAACAAAACCAAGGGAAAATAAATAAAATAATTAATTCATTCTCTTTTCAGACTGATTTCTTCTTTATTGAGCTTCACTACATCATCAAGGGAAAATTTTACCATTATCATTAAGCAATTGTTCGCAGCTTAGAATTAATCTTTTGCAACTTGAAGAAAAAATAGCTGTGTCTATATAACCAAATTATGAAACTCAGAAGGTGTACTGTAATTTCAAAAAGTTGAGGTTTTCTTTTTGTAGTGCCAGGTAAGTCCAATATCAAAGTATGCATTGTGATACTCTTGTGATTATGCTGAACTGGATGGAGCATCCGAGCCTGGTGTAATTCACCGAACACGGAAACAGAAGTACTATACTTGGGCAAGATTCTTGCTTTGAAAGATCTCAAGTATATTAGTACATATTATTGAGTACCATATCAAGTAGAACTTGGATGCATGCCAAAAAATTAATTCAGGAAAAAACATTGCACGCAAAAGGTTTTGTAGAACATTCAAGAATCAGGACCAGGCAAGGCATGAGAACTAATCAGTAAAGAGGGGTGAAATTTATGGTTTGCAAGGAATAAGTCCCCCAGAACTGAAAAGGTCTCTGCAGGAAAGAAACCTAGGAGATTAACAACATAGAGAGGAAAAGGCTTTATAGCAGATTGTCACTCTATCTAAAGCTTCTTGAGTTCTTCTACTCCTATCTGTGTCAAGGAAAGTCAGGCTATTATTCTGGCTACTGAATGGAAGTACAATCTGATGCAGTTCAAAGACTATCCAACATGCTCATGATCTCCTGTAGAAGCTGCTTAACTGTGTAAGTACTTCCAGAACCCAGGATAAAGCTTCATCATAGCATATTAACAATTATTTCAATATGATTCTGGCCTATATACAACTGAAGATGGAACATAAAAGTGAAAGAACGTAGCCTAACCTAATTGCAATTGGTTTGAAGTATAATACTCTTCCCATTCTAACTTATATGACGATCTTTCGATTTTTGAAGTTCTGTTGAGTCCCACATAGGCTCATTAGGGATGAGGGAGGTCTTCTTATATGGTCTTGGTAATCCTCACTTCAGGAGCTAGCTTTTGGGACTGAATTATGTTCACTGTGTTTATTCTTTGTACAATTTTCACGACTTACAGGAATTCAATTTCAATAAATTACTCCTTTGGAACTTTGGTTTGATATCTGTATTCCTAACATACTAACCTCCTCTGATTCAACCTTTTAAACTCAAGTTTTGATCGGATACAATGAAATAGAGAGAACAAACATTTAACAGAGTGTTTATCTTGTACTACCAGCTGCGTTATTTCGGAACACGTCAATCAAAAAGAGAGTATTGAAATGAAAAGTCAAATAAGTAATAAATAATTACATGAGAAACTCTTGAGGAGAGGAGACGCGACTTCTCTGAGAACCCAAGAGACGATCAAGGAAACCCCAAATAGGGCGCAATAAGCAAGTCTAGCTGAGCTCCTGGTGACACCTGAAGCCACCGATGTGCAGAGTCCGCATGTCAGTGACGCGCAGCAAGATGCCAAGCACGACATCTCTCAATTCCTCTCCTTCCGCCTGTGTTGTACTGAAGAGATCCAGAAAGTTCTTTGTTTCTTCAAATTGGAAAGTTTGAAAATTGAGAATTGTGGATGAAAATGTCTTACAATTTCAACTGCACTTCCTCTTATTTATGAGAAAAATGTGGCCCAAGTCGAGTAATTTTGTATGGTTTGGCCCAGTATAAATGCAGAGGGGCCCAAGTGCACAAATAGCCCATTTTAGGAACCCTACTCCCTATTTTAAGGCATAGATGAAGTTAAGGCAATTCAAAATAAGCAAGGCTTATTTAAGTGGATTGAGAAATTTTTGTAAGTTCACTATCTGAACTCCCACTTTATTGGTGAGGGTTCAATTCCCTAGCCATCTTCCACAATTTTTTTTTGTGAGTCACATTAGAGGGTATATGAATGTTTAACTCTACTCTTTCCTCTCCAACAAATATAAAATAATATCTACTATAATCAACTAAAAATGTAACAAAGATTTTATTCTTAAACACCAAGAATCTAACTAGTGCAACTCAAAAATGTTGGCATGGTTTATTTATAAGAGTAATTAATCATCATATAGTTCTCCAATCCAACCCATAATTGATTTAAGACTTTCTGAAGATTCAATCCCAGTCTAACTTGGTTTGCTTCTTTGTTTGACTTCATCTTTCTTTTTAGGCCAAATACATAAAAAGACACTTAAACTTGTCCTCATTTTTCACTTAGACACCTAAACTAAGACAAGTTCCTAATAGACACCTCAACTGCTCAGATTTGATCCCATTAAACACTTTTATCCTACTTGACACTCTCCGGTACTATTTTTTTAATTTTTCAGCCAAAAATAAATAGTTGCGGTCCAAAAAAAAAAAAATTTCATAAAAGTAGGTTCTCAAAATTCTCAGTTATCCAAAAAAAAAAATTCCATAAAAAGTAGGTTCTCAAAATTCTCCGTTAACCATATGCGAAAAAAAATTATTACAATTTTAAATAAAAATTTTTTGCACATGGTTAATTGAGAATTTTGAGAATCTACTTTCATGAATTTTTTTTTTTTTTTTGGTTTTTGGACCGCAACTATTTATTTTTGGCTGAAAAATTAGAAAAATAATATCGGAGAGTGCCAAGTAGGATAAAAGTGTTTAATGAGATCAAATCTGAGCAGTTGAGGTGTCTATTAGGAACTTGTCTGAGTTTAGGTGTCTAAGTGAAAAATGAAGACAAGTTTAAGTGTCTCTTTATGTATTTGGCCTTCTTTTTACTAATTTCAAGCTAGTTTGATGCACATGATTTATGGAAATATTCCTTGTCTTCATTTTTCATTCTTCTTACATTTGTATTAAGCTCTATTCCAATTTTTAAAAAGGTTTTGCGATGCACACGTGAAATAACTTTTTCAAACTCTAATGTTAAGAGGGAGAGGTTCTATAATGAGTGTTCATACTCTGTTGCTAATTTTTTCACTTTCTTAGAACATCATTATTAAAATTATATTTTATTTTTTTATGTAATCGTACATAAATTACATTTCTACAATATTTATCAATCATCAAAATGTCATATGATCTTGAATCAGTGGCAGATACAGAATTTTTTTGGGGGGGTTTGAAATATAAAAAGAATTAATACGTGAAAATGACAGGATAAAAAGCAAAAGGAGGTGTCCGCTAAATTTTAACCCGCCTTATTATATCCTTTTAATATTTCTTTTCATTTTTTTCTACACCATCAAACCTTTCTTAAAATATATTATCATGACCCTTTTAACTCTTACTTTGCGGACTCCTACTTTATTTCATTTTTTTTAAAAAAAAAATCTTTCAAATTAATACCCCTCAAAAAAACAAAGAAATCTTTTAAAAATGTAAGGATCAAATTATTAATACTAACGTATTTACCGCTCCAGAATGATAAAAATAAAAAGTATTAAACAACATCAATATAAATATGTTGATAAAAATATAGCTGAAAAAGAACGAGTTATGTAACAAGATAAAGTAAATTGTAAAAATTGACAAAATACAATAATCTTGTATATGCAAATTGTAAAACTAGTTAAATATAAAAATAATTTAAACGAGCTTGGCATAGAATGTATAAAGAGAGATATGCAAAATATTTTTCATTTTAAATATGTAAAAATTTATACATGATATTCTAGAGTCAAATATTTATACTTGAACATTTTTTCTTAAAAGACTGACAATTAAGTATTCCCTCCGTTCTAATTTATGTGATTACCTTTTGATTTTAGTGATTAAAATAAGTTTTTTTTAACCATAGTTTTTCATATATATTTTAAATGTCTTAAATTATCAATTATTGTGACTGAAAATTACTTTTTACGTAATTTTCAAATATGTGAATTTTGTTTTAAAAAAATTACAGGTTTTTTACGTAATTTTCAAATATGTGAATTTTATTTTAAAAAAATTACAGGTTTCATGTTCGAATTTGTAGTAAAAATTAAATTATCGAACTTTCAAAGTCTAAAAATATCACATAAAAACAAAAATTTAAATAATATCACATAAATTAAAACAGATGAAATAATTATAATACATATAAATGAATTAATTTAAATAAAAAAATACATTAACCAATTTTTTATTGTACCCCCAATTGCTCATTAAAAGGGGAAAGAAAAAGGACACAGTCCATTGCTCATTAAAATTGAAAAAAAAAAGTGAGAATGGACGATAAAGCTCATTACTCATTAAAATAAGAAGGGAGAAAAAGGAGAAAAAAAACATTTTAAAAAAAGCTGATAATGTAATGTGAGTAGAATGAACCCCTACATCTCACGTAGATTTGCTCTTAACTTGAACGTAGATTCAAAAATAAAATATGTCAGCAATCATATCAAACTTGAAATATGAGAAATTAATTAATTTTTTTTATATCAGATACACAAACCATTGTAAATTTGACAATTACTCCAACAACTTCAATAATTATTGGGACCTGTTATATCAAATTTATACCGATAAGAAACTCTTTTTAATGCAATAATTAATGCCAAAGCTCAACAAATAATACAACATCTTTCTATATCACTCTTAAAAAATATTATTGACACCCCATGACAAAGACATAATTGGGGAAAAACTCAAAAACACATATTTGAAAATATTCTTAATTGAATATTGTATACAACTACTATAAATCTTTGATAAAATTAAAAATCACAACAAAACAATAGCAAAACAAGTATTGAGAGAGAAAATATTATCCAATAATAACAATATTTTAATAATTTTTATTATATTTTTATGTTCCTTTTTAGTGAAAGTAATTACAAAAATTAATCTCGAAAGTGAAACGTTTGAAACCAAAATCTCATTAAAAAAACAAGAGAGGAGAAGAACCATAGACAATCTCTTGCTTTTCAGAGATTATCTTTTCTTTCTTTTGTTTTTTTTATAAAAATATAAAATTTCTCTTAGATTTTAAATATTATAATTTGATCGTATTTTACTTAACTAGTTTAGTGTACGTGTCTTGCACGTATGTATCGTGTCATTTTAAAAATTATATATAAATAGTACTTGTCATTAAATAAATATAATATTTATATAAACAGAATTAAATAAATATAATTAATTTAATGCAACAATTAAATATATTATGTACAAACAAAGATGAGAAAACCAATTCAATTATTTATAATATATATATATATATATATGTTAATAGTTTATAAATACAAAAAGTAATAATTTGGAGTTGAATATGTAAGAGTTAAATAATTAATTGATTAAAATTTAATTTTAAAAAAGATTCCAAAATATAAAAGGTGTAGTTTAATAATTCCAACGTAATTTAAATGACTCTTTTTCTTTTTTAAAATTTGTTATATTACATACTTTTATTAACAAAATATTTGATAATCTAAATTTTAATTAATTCAAAGTCTTAAATATTAAAAAAAAATAGTAGCAATATTTTTTCTTTCTTTCACAGTCTACACAATTATTTATATAAAATAGTTCTAAATTAAAAATGAATTCTAAATATAAAAAAATTAATTCAAAAGTGGATGTTGAAACTAAATAAATAAAAAAGCAAATACTTAATAAATTTACAAAAATAGTGAAAAATTTTTTTTGTCTAAATGAAAGTCTTTTAATGAAGAGAGAAAAATTCAAACATTATTTTTTAGAATTTTTACACTTTTAATATAGTATTGATAGATAGATTAGTGTTTAAATGAATAAAATAAGGAGTATTAAAGGAAGGGACTCACTTTTTTAAAACCAATATAATGACAACAACAAATTCACCCGTAAAATTCCAATTTATAGGTTATAAAATAGTTTTCCATGGATCACCAACTCAAGGTAAAATGTAGAAAGAGACAATACCATAAAATAATAATGGTTCAATAATTAGTAAAAGTAGCAGAAAATGAAAAAATAGTAAAGCAGTAAGCCTGGCTATCTCATTCTTCTCTTGTTTCCAGATATGGGCACTTTTTGCATAAACTTGACACTCATATTGGCTTTGATTTCCACTACTTTTCTGTACAATTCATGGGGTGTAGATATAGATACTAATTTGGGATCTGAAATTGAGTCACTAACTCGGGAGCTTATGGAGTCGGTGAGGCAACCCGAGTTCTTGGATTGGTTGACAAGGATTAGAAGGAGAATCCATGAGTACCCAGAATTGGCTTTTCAAGAATACCAAACCAGTCAACTCATCCGAAATGAGCTCGATTCACTTGGCATCAAGTATTTGTGGCCAGTGGCTAAAACTGGTTTGGTGGCAACTATTGGCTCTGGTGCTAAACCTTGGTTTGGTTTGAGAGCTGACATGGATGCTCTCCCCATGCAGGTCTCTTTCTTTGCTTCTGGATAATTTGTATTCTTGCTTTTTTGCTTCAATTAGTAGGCCTATTGTTGGGTTCGGGGTGGAAAATGTTAGTAATTTTCACTTTTTTGTAGAGGAGGGTTTTTGGAGGTAGTGGTAAGAGGGTTTTTGGAGGTAGTGGTAAGGTCTGCTTACATTTTGCCCTCCCAGACCCCCGGTATTCCACTAGTTATGTTGTTGTTGTTGGGGTGGAACCTATTATGGAAATCTGATTTGTATTGTCAGACTTAAAAGGGTCAAAAGCACACAAGGAAAAGTGAAACAACTGACAGTTAAGATGGATTTCGATAAATATTTGGTGAGAATTCAGATAGAAAACTCAAAATCTGAGATATTTAAGATGTGTTTTTGCCCCGTCACTCTGATATTTGTATTGTAACTCAAAAACAATGAAATGATTAATCGGTTTTACCATATTGTGAATTTCTGGCAGCCGAATCACCATCCAACAACAACATAGCCAGTATAATCACACAAGTGGGTTCTGAGGTGGGTAGGACAGGATATATGTAGACTTCAACTCTACCTTTACCTTTGTGGGTATAGAGAGACCAAACATTTCTTAGAAGTCAGAATTCGTTAACTTTGGCTTTGTTGCTTGGGATGTTCGAAGTGACATGGATATTTTTGTCACTCAAGGAAAGATTTTAAGGGTGAGGAGTTGTCTCAACTGCACAGGCTTGGAGGGTAAATGAGCATTATAGAACAAGTGATGTTATAATTCAACCTGTAAACTCTATGTAGCGATTGAAGAGGGAGAAATCAGTCTCCTTGTGGAGCTACGTGGGAGAGATTTTCAGTTGTTTTGTAGTTAGAATTAGGAAAGATTAGCAGTTTGCGAACTCTACTTAAAATTCTAAGGCGAAACAGTTTAAAAACATTATGTGCTACATGCCTTTAAAATTCTAAGGCGAAACAGTTTAAAAACATTATGTGCTACATGCCTCGAACAACAGATCAACTCCACCATTAAAAGTTAAACTAGTCTTCCTTAAAGAAGGTTACACTTATTATTCGTCGTGGAGACCAAACTACTTTATCAGTTACATCAAGTATGTGTCTGATGCCTTTGTTGCTTAGACTCTTCGTAAATGTTGTGGGGTGAGTATCGGATTCTCCAAAAGTTGTGCATTTTTGAAGGATGCAACATATTTTTGGAGAGTCCAAGCAACTTAGTCTGATACTATATACCTTCTATTGCTTGAAATTACCATTAGTTCATCCTTTGGGCTTCATTTACCATCTTATTGATATCTTTTGTATTCCTCACCTCCCTCATTTCGAAGCCAATTCCTCAGTGTTGGGCTGCTAAGATGACATTGTGGATCTTGTCTTTCTTGTTAAAAGAGGAAATTTAGGACATTTGTATGATGCTTGACTTAGCTTCCATTTGAATATACCACCACAAATACAATATACATCAGTTATTTCATACTCAGGTGCGAGGATAATAGGACATATCTGTATAACATGTTAGGTTGCAATCAAATCAGTGATTTCTTTCACTAGCTGGTAGCCAGAGATAGATTCCGATATGGAGGTTGAGAAGAAGAGCAAATTTGAGAGTTGAAAATATATTTCTGAATATGACTGTCATTGTTTGGTGGGCATAACTCGAAGTCACACTATTCTCACCTATGAGACTACGACCCCCACCATCAATGGTGGAAGAATGGAAAAAGAATGACCATAAAAGTTTCTCTTGTTTTCATATTTGCTCAATCAGTGCTTCATCAACGTCTGCTAAAAAAAAAAGTTCCTCCACAATGACTAGACTAACTGATTCAAAGTGTAACTTTCAAGGAATTGGTAGATTGGGAGTGCAAAAGCAAGATCGATGGAAAAATGCATGCTTGTGGCCACGATGCTCATGTTACCATGTTACTTGGTGCAGCTAGATTGATTCAGAACAGAAGAGACAAGTTGAAGGTAGGAGAAATATTATTATTTCTGATGAATTGAATATGATCTATTAAATTCTCAATAAACTGATTTGGGCAATACTCCACTCTGAACTGAAGGGCACAATTAAGCTTGTCTTCCAACCTGCAGAAGAAGGATATGCTGGGGCCTCGTATATGTTAGAAGAAGGAGCATTAGATGGGTTTCAAGCAATGTTTGGATTGCATGTCTGGCCATTTATGCCTGTTGGATCCATTGGTTCAAGACCTGGTCCCATTATGGCTGGCTCTAGCAGGTTTACTGCAGTAATTCAAGGGAACGGCGGCCATGCAGCAACACCACATAAAACAAGAGACCCAATTTTGGCTGTTTCTATGGCAGTTCTTGCACTCCAGCAACTTGTTTCTCGAGAAACTGATCCTTTAGAGCCTAGGGTATTTGTCACTTGTTTGAACAGTTAAATATAATTTGCTTTTTGTTCAGAATCCTAAATTCCAAGTAGAAGGGTCTAAGGATTTCTGTTGATTTGTAATACATGCAGGTGCTCACTGTTGCATTTGTAGATGGTGGTCAAGCTGGTAATGTTATCCCTGCAAGTGTAAGGTTTGGTGGAACCTTCCGATTCATAACACTAGAAGGATATTCCTATCTTAAGCAGAGGATTAAAGAGGTACTCTCAGTTTTGTCTTGGGACTAAGTCCCTCCTCCAGTTTGGAGAACTTTTCGACCTTCTTTGAGCTGCTCTCTAAAACTGTAGCTTTGATAAGTTCATCTGATATATCTGGCAATAGAAGGGTCAACAACATATATTCGTAAAACTAGTGCTTTACTTTTTCAGAATTCTTCAACATTGCTCACTATATACCAGTTTTCTAGTATTGTTTGCTATAATGTTATTGTCAACAAGTAACACCCGAAATGCTTGCTACTAACAGATCATCGAGACTCAAGCAGGCGTACATCAGTGTTCTGCCACTGTCGATTTCATGGAGGAAATGAGGCCATACCCGCCAACTATAAATGATCCCACGATGTATGATCATAGTAAAAAAGTTGGAGAAATCTTGCTTGGCAATAATAACGTGCAGCATTCCCCAGCTTTGATGGCTGCAGAGGACTTTGGGTTCTATTCCCAGAGGATGGCAACTGCATTCTTTTTCATTGGGACACAAAATAAAACAACCGCATCTTCTGTTAAAGGTTTGCACTCCCCATACTTAACCATTGATGAAGAAGTTCTTCCAATAGGAGCAGCCCTCCATGCTGCTGTTGCCATATCTTACTTGGATACATATTTTAAGTCAGAGTAACACAATAGACATTGACCATTGGTGATTATTTCTGTGTGGCAATTGAACAATCATCTGCTCAATGTTGAAATTTGACTTTATTTGTTACCAGAAAAATCTGTAAGCTTTATATCCCTTTCTCCATCAAATGATGCTTTACTTAAGAATTTTTGCCGACTTTGAGTTTTTGCCGTTCTATATTTTCTCATAAAAAAACTCCCAGTCACTATAAGAAAACAAGAATACAACAATAGATCTAAGTCTTTGGTGTAGAGACGGCTTTGATGGGATTGAGTTTGATTCAACTAAGATTGATCTGGTAGCGCACCACCTCGATTCTCCACTGAAATATCTGGCACCTTCACCAGCAGAAGTTTCAGTACATGATACTCTAATCCTGATTTCTTTACTTAAGGCTAACTTAAGCTGGATAAAGGATTAGATGCACTGTTTCTGGGTGCTGCAATACATGTAATGGGGGTAGTGATTTATAATTCTGAGAAAATTAAAAGAAATTCATTAGGAAACCAAAGCAGTCCATAAACTCGCAGTTCTTTGACATACTACTCACAAGAACATCAAAAAGAATTGTAAGTTTTGCCGCCCCTGTACAACACACTCATCTCTGAAATCTGCCAACATTACCATAATTCTCACAGTGCTTTGCTCTTTTTACCACTTCACTAATAAAAAAGCCCTACACAGAACCAACTAAAGGAAGGAAATTGCAACTGCCACTAATAAAAAAGCCCTACACAGCAACTAAAAGTTTTCCCCTGCTGGAAAGCAGTCCTGCACAGATATGGGAGCTTACTCCATTGTTGCTGGTTTAGTAAGCTAAGCATTTCCATCCTTTATGATTATGAGTCCCTACAAAATCACTGTTTCTTGCCCCAATAAACTGCTTAAGTCCAATGCAGATCCACAAATAGCCAAGCCTGTAGCTACTTGCAAGGTTTGCAACGAAGTCTTATTGTATCTTGAATATGACCTTCAATCTTTTAACTAGCTTCCAATCTTCAACAGACAAGTCATTCTGTAGAATTCCACAGACATATCATGTAAATCTGAATATTAGAGAAAGGGGAGCAAGGTTCTAAAGTATGTGTGAAAGGGAGGTTACATTTACATACCCTGAAATTGGCCTTAAGAATGTCAATGGATCTTCTCGATACTTTGCTAACAAGCTCGTCTTCAATTTCAAAATGCCTGCCAAACATCTTCTGTTGCTCCTCGGAGTTAGACCCCACTATCTGCAATTTAAGGCGCAAGGTGAGTCATCATATGCATAGATGAAAATATGCAAGTCAATTTGCTTAGAACTCCTGAAAGAAATGTCTCAAGACTGATGCTGTCAACCAACGAAACCATAAATATCTCAAAATTAGCACATTGTACAAACAAGGGACATGGCAGACAAAATTTCTTATGGAGATCGATATCAATCAGCTTCATACCTTAATAGCCACCCTCTGGCCTTTCTTGGCAGAGTCAAGAGGCCTATGGTTGATCTCAATGGATGCAATCCGACCAATATCAATGAATTCCCTCTGTGGAATACATATTGGAGTGCCGACCTATTCAAATTAAGCTCATTACAATGTGGACTAGAAGATTAAGAAGCATCTACGAATGAAGATTGATAAAAGAGCACTACTACTGCCAACCAAAAAAATGAAACACAGTCCCCATAAAATTAAAGATCCCTACGCCAAAATAAATGTGCTTTTCGACATACAAAATCAAGGTATAACGAGAACACCATAACAGTAAGAATAGATTCTATTCACATATTACCACATTTAATAGAAAAGGTAATAGTTCAAAATGCAATTCAGAGAATTCATAATTTTTTTTGTGTGTGTTTGGTGAACGAGATTCCATGAATCATGACATAAAGAAGAAGCAATAGTTAATACCCTGGCAATGCCCTCAAGAACATCAGCTCCTAGGATAATTGGATCCTTCTTGTTGAATACACTATTGGGTACAATCTTGAGCAAACAGGGGAAGACTGCTTCTTCCGCAACTTCCTTCTTTTTTTCTTCCTTGAGATTATCAATATAGGCCTTAAACTGATCGAATAGGTGATAAATAATATCAGCAATAAAAATTTTGACACCAGCCTCATCTGCAAGTTCTCGAGCTTCTTGTGTCACTTTCACGTCAAAGGCCAAGATTGTTGCATACTCTTTCTTCTTCTCAAGCATGACACTAGCTTTCATGACATCCTTTTTGTGCACCGGGCCTATGCCAATTCCACTGACAGGTATGCTTACTTCGTCAGTCTTCAAGAACTCCAGCAAAGCTTCCAATGATCCAAGCGTAGAAGCTTGAACATAAACTCCCTCCCCACTTCTATCAATCCTGCTCATCACCGACCTCATATCTTCCATAGCTGCTTCTTTGATGACCTCCACATCATCATCAGGCCCCACAACATATAGACTAGTGCCAGCAATTGCATGCTCAAGCCCCTGTACAAAATGAAAGAATCAAGGGACAGAAGGGAGTTATTCTTCCACCACACGACTTCTAGGACACTGTACAGCAATAACAAAGTATCATGGTGGAAAATGATGGCATCATGCATCAAGACAAAAACTTATCAAAACACAATAAGGCGGCGAAAAACAAAAACAACAAGAATTCCTATTTAGTGGCACTAGTTGGTCTTCAGTATCAAATTTCACTCAACTAACAAATCAGACATAAGAAAATCTGACCTTTGTCAAAATTAGGAAATTAGTATATCATCTTTCAGGTACATTCTGATAATAATTTACCAGAGGTATTTCCAAATATCCAACATAGAAAAAAATGAACGTTCAGCACAATAATGAAAAATAAAGGCAATCTCTGCCCTAACCATTATAACTTTTCATGGAAAAAAAAGAAACCCAGCAGGAAGGGAAGAGGCTCCATCCGCCTATCATTTTAGTGCAATTTACACAGCATCCTACAAATCCCTATAAAGTTGCTTCAAAAGTAAGCAAGAATGAAAGATTCCGACAAATATCCAGCACAATCCCCTTACCTCCCTGATAGGATCCAAAGTGCCCTCAAACTCAAGCAAGAAATCATATTGGGGAACCTTGGTGTCCCATGACGAGATACAGATAAAAGAACTCCAAGATAAGCTGCCTGGGCTACAATAGACAATCAAGAAATGCTTTCTTCCTAAGCCTTGGGGATGTCGCACAAAATAATTCAATGTGCTTGTCACAGTAATTGAAGATGAGTTGCATGTAAATGAAAGTGGATCGCTCAAATTGAAGACAGAAGTAATGATGAGCAAGTAAACATTACATATTCAGTTCCAAATTACAGACATCGTTTTTATGCAAAACAAATCAGTGGAATCCCACTAAGTGGGGTTTGGAGAGGGTAGCGTGCATGCAGACCTAGAGAGGTGGTTTCCCAGAAGACCCTCTACTCGAGTGTAACAAACCCAAGTAAAAGAAGAAGGCAACAATGAGGAAAGCATAGCAATTAGTAAAAAGCAATGTAAAGTCTACAAGAAAGAACAATAACAACAGCAAAATAGTGTGACAAAAACATGCATACCATAAAATAGAAAGAAATGAAGAACACACATTAATAAGCAAATGACATTACCTGAGCATTAATCTTTATCCCCTGTGCAGCCTTTATTTCTTTATGATGCAGATATGATCCCTGAATAAAAATATTACCAAAAGACAAAATCATTCATCACTTCCTATGAAAATTAAACATGACGAGAATAACTTCATTCTTTAGATTTTATTGTGTTCTGTGCACTATAAAGTCATGAGCGCTGAAAATAGCAATTCTGAAAGCTTAAACCGAATAAATGAATCTGACAATTGAGGACAAAGAAGGGTAACAGGGGCAGTTGGAATTTGAGGAAATAAATCCAACACCGCAGGTAAACTTTTGTCTACCCTTTTATGAGAACCTTTAAAGTGGCAACTCCAGGTACCGTGCAAATATTGCAACAATTTTGACTTTTGAGGCACTTTAGAGCAACCAACCAAACCCATGAAAGCATCCAGATGTATGAAAACATTTATACAACTCAAAAATCAACAGATCAATAACCGATACTTTGCAAGCCCTACCACAATTGGGGAGTAGCAGGAAAAAAAACCGAGCAGCAAACAGACAAGACCTGTTGAACTTTTTTTATGATTAAAACAACAGACTATGAAGTCAACATGCCAGACAGCCACATCTCTTACTTGAGCTAAACCATCTGCAATATAGTCCACTTTCTACTTTTCATTTGCCATATTTAGCACCGGAGGATCATAATTAGTTTGGCACCAAGAAGATGTTCAGACACCAAGTCAAGATATTACTAGCATGAACTCTATATCAGGTATACCAAACAAAGAACAAGGAAATTGTCTTAAACATCTTCAAATCAATTTTCACAATTAAAGCACAGAACTCACACCACCATTACTATGTGAACGGAACACATAGGTCAAGCAAAACAAATGTAAAAGATCATGTTGCATAGAAAAGGGAAGGACCTGACTGTGTCCAACAAAAAAAACAAGTTCCCAGTTTTTTCTTTTTTTAAACCCCCATCTCCCAACTGCCCCCTCCATTTTTTCTCATCTTCCTTTTGATAGTGAAAACATGACAAACTGCTTAATAATCTATTGACTGCATTATATGATGAGTTGAACTGAGGTAAAGACTATCTTGACTCAAAAGATAATCAAATGAGAATGCATCAAGAAACACATAGTTTCATACCTTAATTCGAAGTTCCTTCATTGGGTGAGGCGTCAATAACGCACGGATTGAGGTGACAATAGGGTCCTATGCACAAAACAGGATAGAGAAAGAGAAAGTTGGAACATCAGACATTCACATTTACCCGAGGAATCTTATGACACCATAAGAATAATAAAAGCTTGCCTGCATGCCACAAACTACTATTTGATCTCCTTCATGGAGCACACCGTTGACCAATACCACATCAATGGTTGTGCCATGACCTTCAATAACCTTAACCTCCAAAACAGTGCACTGCCAAAGAGTAACAACAGTTAATCATAACATATTCCTTGTCTCCATGTAAGTAAAGTGACAATGGTATGTGAAATCATACTTGGACTTCATTGCTGTATGTAAGTCTCTCAACCATTGTCTTTTGAGTCCATTGGACCAGTAATAATAACAAGTCAGGAATACCTTCACCACTGTCAGAGTCCAGAGTAACACTTAGCTAAGATCAACAATGTACGCCTGCTGAAAAAGAGCACAACCAGCAAAAGAAAAATTGGCAGAAAGAATACACACACATACCTGATTGCACTAGTTGGTATAATGCTAAAAGTATCCATTCCCATTTCTTTGTTTTTGTAGTATAATTCTGTATTTATACCTTGTTCCTTGAACTGGGTTACGATCTGCAAGAAAGGAATAAAAGATTGATGAGATGAGGATGCACAATGAGAGGAAATGCTGATTGAGACATCAGAGGTTATAAAAGACCTGAGTAAGCCTGGTATTGAATTCAAACTGAACATCTTTGGATTGTTGCTTCATTGCCTTCACAATAGGTGCATTGCGGCACACTTTCCATCCATAAAGTCTATCTACCTGCATCAGGTAAAACAAAGAAAGAACTATAAATAAATGAATATAATCAAAGTTCAAAATAAAAGATCAAACCCTAATAAACCTCACCTTGTTCAGAGCAACAATAAATTCTGTATTCCTCATCTTTAGAAGATTAAGTGATTCAATAGTCTGCGGTTCTAACCCATGCATGATGTCCACAACCAAAATTGCAATATCACATAAGCCTGAACCTCGAGAACGCAGATTAGTGAATGATTCATGTCCAGGTGTGTCAATGACCAACAATCCAGGCACCTTCAGCTTGGCATCGGCTTTTAGTTCCTTAGTTCTCTCCCTTATATTTTCAGCGGGAAAATAAGTTGCACCTATCTGCTGTGTAATCCCTCCAGCTTCACCTTCTTGAACATTAGTGCGTCGTATGCAGTCAAGAAGCTTGGTTTTACCTGTATCAACATGGCCCATGATACAGCAAATAGGAGACCGGAGATTGTCTTCACTCTGGCTTGAAGAAGCATCACATTTTTCAGTTCCTTGCTCTGAAACCACCACCTCAGGCTCCCTTTTCTTACACCCATCATTCTTAGTGACAGCTGGTACACTCGCAACTGCTTTTTGAGTAGGAATTACAGACTTGGCAGCAATAAACAGTGGCCCTGCATCACTCGCAACAGACCTTGCAGCCTTAATCTCTCTCTTCATGATAGGCTGGGGATCTGAATCCTCTTCATCTTCAAAAGCACTCTTTCCTGGTAGTTTAAGATCAGCATCATCCCAACTTTTCGCATCCCATTCCTCATCATTTTCCTCTTCTTCAACTCTGTTTTCTTTAGCATCAGCTACTTCTGACTTCTCCTCTACACTTCCAAAATCCATATCCTCAACCTTCTCAGGTTCCATGGAATCAACCTCAGAGACAATGTCATGCTGATTTTCTTGCACTTCTGTGCTTTCACCAGACTCTTCCCGGACTTTGCCATTAACCTGAGCTTGTGCCTTTGATTTCTTTGACTGGTAAATGGGCCGTTTGGTTGCCTCTTTTATACTCTCCCCAGTTGAGAGTGGCAAAGCCCCGCCACTAGCGAGAAACTGCTTTCTCATTGCTTCTAATCTTCGAGCTTCTTCCTTTTGCTTTCCAGTAAGCAATTTCCCTTCTTGTTTCTTCTTCAAGAGCTTTTCCTTCTCCCTCTCTTTTTTCAAGCGCTTTTTTTCCTCTGCAAGTCTTTCTAGTTCTTCCACTCGAAGGCGTTCTTCTTCTTCCTTCCTTAATCTTTCCTCTTCTTCCTTCTTCTTCCTTTCTTCAGCTTCCTTCATTTTTTTAAGTCTCTCTTGCATCTCCCTAACCTGCTTCGACGGCTTTCTATCTGCCAATTTTCCTTTGGTATCATTCTTTGTTACTTCCTGCTTGTCCTCCATCTCAGAGATAGCTACTGCCGCTGCAGCTTCCTTTTTCTCTTTCTCCTTCTTCTTTTTCTTCTTCTTCTTCGCAGCAGACTCCACAGCTCCTTCCTTGACTGCTTCTCTTTTCCCTGTATCATCTCCTAACTGAGACAGCTGTTGACTTTTCTCCTCTTGTGGAAGAGAAGCATGAGCAAGAGCAGGAATTGTTGGACTTTCACCAAGCCCTGCCAGAATCTTGTAGGTCTCATCCTCATCTTCTTGAAGAGTACGCCCAGCCTGTTTTTTCTTGATTTTGTTCTTTGATGTTTCTGACACATCAGTTGTCTGCTTTTTGTTTCGATTATCATCAGCATCTTCCCAATTAACCCCTAGGCTAGCTTGACATTGATCAGCAACATTGGTTGAGTCATATCTGACAACAGTGTCCATTGTGCTAGATGCACTTTTATTCTTGTTCTTAGATGACTTCTTTTTACCTGAAAAAATAATTCCTGGCGCATCATCTTCTTCAATTGTCTGTGTCTCTGCATCATTTTCTTCGTCAAGAAGGGCAGCACTAAAAGAAATGCCACTACTCCTATCTGTAAAGGCCACTGTTGGCTCTTCATCTTCCTCAGACAGCTGCCCAGTTTTGTCGTCCTCATCATCAATGGCGTGAAACGCAGATGTAATAGACAAACTTTCACTGCTCTTCCCCAGCTTCAAATTCTTCGTTTTTCTAGTAAGGGAGGAAACACTTTCAGCCTCTCGGTCACTATCACCAGCCACTCCATCCCTATCCCTTGACAAACCTGACATGTCTTCATCATCACCATGCTGTCCAAGAATTCCATAATCAGATATGTTCACACCACCTTTCTTTCCCCTTTTACTTTTTTTCTTGCCAAATGCCACTGTTGGTGCTAATTCCTCTGCCAGAATCCGAGGCTCAGCAGATATTTCAGTCCCGATAGAGTACTCATCATCATCAATGGCCACATTCTTCTTCTTCGACTTCCCTCCTCTACCAACCTGCTTAGCAAGATTCTTTTCGCTGCTTCCCAACTTCTTTTTCTCATCCTCCTCCTCTTTCCTGACAAGGCTGTCCTCTTTTTCGTCATCCTCCTCCTCTCGAGTCCTGGACTTCTTACCCTTCTTACCTCTCTTCTTACTAATCTCTGGCACCACCTCAGCTTTGTCTTCCAGAACCATTGGCTCTTCAGTCAATTCTGTCCCAACAGAGTAATCATCATCATCAATCACCCTATTCTTCTTCTTTGACTTTCCGCCACCCCCACCACCCTGCTTGGCTGATTCAAGACTCTCGTCTTCAAGAACAGACTTCTTTCTCCCCATTGAATTCTACTTGTAGTTCAACTTATGTACTATCTAAGAACAACTGAAACAAGATAAAACCTCCAAATCCCTGATTCCTGATAAACAAAAAAATAAATCCAACAGTTCATTAGCATTCAGAAGACTAGCCAATTTTACATTAATATTTGCAAACTAACATTACGAAATCAATTCCCCAATAGTAACATGCATATATATCAAGCCAATCAAAAAACCTCCTTCCGCATAATTGTGTTTCAACACATCACAAAACGCATTGATTATAATTTTTCTTTTTAAAAAAAAACATATATATATAAAACATACGTACTTCAAAAAAACCAAAGACATTATTTTTTGGGAAAAAAACAACAACAAAAGCATATTTGATTTACCTCAAATCGAGCGAATTGTGAAAAGATACTAATAAGAATACGTGTTTCAGTGGAAGTTGTATGTGCATATTGTTATTGTATTACAACTCAGTGAAATTGGTTGAATTTCGGATGAAAAGAAGTAACCAAACTTCTATATATAGTTAAGTCTCGAGGGCTCTTATCGGGTCTAGGGCTCTTTGCGGGTAAGTTGCTGATCTGGCCTATTTTTGCAACCCTCTTTTTGGGAAATAGCCTTTTTCTTAAATGTATTAGAAAAATAGCCTTTTCAAATTCGGAGAAAAATTTGAGGTAAATTTTAGTAATTGAAAATACACAAAAAAATCTTATATATTTTAAAAAATAAAATAAAAAATTTATATTTTAAAAATATAATATTAAATTAAGTATTTAAGATATATATTGTCTTTTGATAATATATTAATTAGTAAATATGTATTTCTAACTAATATTATTAATATTTTTCAAATTAGTATATTTTAATTAAATCAATCATAAAACTAAAAGTACAAAATTTCGATGAACATCAGAATTTTTTTTGACAAAAATGTTAATATGATAAATGTTAGTAATATTAAAGAAAATGAAAACGTAAGTTATAACTTTATTCGACAATAAATTCTACTTTAGTTTAAAAATTAGAATGCTAACAACATTATGCTAATGAAAAAACAAACTAATATAAATAAAAAAATAAATAATATGAAAAATTTCATGGAATCACATGAAGAAGTAAAAATTCATGAGAATGAGAAGAGAATAAACTATAAATAATAAAACAATATTTTTACAAAATATTAAAAAAAATAAAAAATAAAAAATAAATTAAAAATTAAAATGAAAAGGAAGAATTTTTTAAAAAAAATTCCTTACCGTCTCTTGGAATTGAAGAGTGTAATTACGCTTCTTCAATTACACTTAAAACTTGTCTTGTCAAGTAATTACTTGGCTTCCCAAAGAGGTGAAAGAGTGTAATTACACCGAATCCCAATTACGTGATGACTTTCCAAACCGGCTTTAAAGCTTTCTGAGACAAAAATCAAAAAACATTTTTGAATTTCAGCTTTTCTAGCTTAAGAGTCATCAAACACCTTTTGAAATCCAGAAATCTTTGCTGAATTTTTCAGTTGAAATTTCTTCAAAATAAAAACTGTTTTTTTTTTTTGGAAAACCAGAAGAATAAGAATCTAGATATCAAAAGCATGTACAAATCAGGCTATATTTCAAAAGAATGACTTGATTAAGCCATACAATGCAGTTTTTACCAGGGAATTTCCACATGTAGCCGATTGTTGCAAACCATTTTGAAAAATAACGGCATTTTTAGAAGCTTTGAAAAATGATCACTTTTTGAAAATCAAAAACAAAGAAGCAAATTTTCATTATAGAAAAGACTAAATTTTTTTTTAAAAGAAAATCCGATTTTCATTGTTCTAGTATAAGATTCATTAATTCTTTTTTGTGATTTTGAAAATGCTTATTCAGAAATGACCTTGGATAGAAGAATTTGTAGATCGCAAATTAGAATAGCAAATTAATATGTAGTTGAATTTTGACTTGCCTTTCAGTGGTTTTAGGCTTAGTAAGAGCCTGAGCATTATGTTTGTTGTAGTATTAGTCGTAAAATTATACTATTAATACATTAGTAAAATTATTTTTTATGTATATATAGTAGCTGTCGAACCCCATTCATCTAGTTTGTGTATATGCTTTTTTAAATTTTAAACCCCTTTAATTGAAATTCTAGGTCTGCTTTATTCAGTTACCACATTATTTCATCATGTTCTACTTTTTTCTAATGCCCTGCAATCAATTTGCACGTTGTCCCTATTGTCGTATTACCTTATTTTGTAAATACATTGATTTACTACACTTGAAATGAATTTTTTTTTAAAAAACAGCTTCTCTACCTTACTGAGATAGTAAAGTTTGTGTAAAAATATATGTTGCACCAATTGATGATTTATATAGCACAATATTAATATTTTGTGTCCGTTTCTCCATGTTAACTAAAATATTTTCTTGCATGTTTACAGAAATGTATTTTCAAAGCTGAGGAGCGCATAACATATGAAAGCTATATAGCCTATAAACAATAGTTCTCTCCATTAGAACTTAGAGAGCACCGTGGCAGCATGATATCAATGTAAAGATGAGGCAACCTGAACTTAACTCAACCCAAAAGCCAGCTTATGAGTGAAGGATTCGCCAAGTTCATATAACAAATTAGACCATCTGTTTAGTATGGCTCTAATCTACTCTACCACCCCTTTCACCGCCCAGGTTAACTAGAGAATGGACCAAGAGCCCAAGTAGGAAAGTATGTGACTCTGATACCATGTTTTCAACAAGGAATTTTATGAGAATTATGTATCTATTATCCAACAAATACAAAGATTTAAATATAAGGAAAGAGAAGGCTAAGTTACTGGATATTGTTTAAATCCCAAGATCAGCTAGAATATTATATACAAGGAAACATGTAACTATATGATTCTCTAACAATCAAGGGGTCAAAAGTTTTTTATAGAAGCATATTTTGTGTATGCACTTACAGAACTATACTTCAGGTTGCTGTAAGACTTGTTCTTTTCACTCTCAACATCATTAAGACTCTGAGCTTACCAATATATGACTCTTTTATCTCTTGTTCCCAAGAAGAGGCTCTCCAAGACTCCCTTGTGTCCTTCTAGAGATGGAAGTGTCCTCGCCTGACTTCTTCGGGTTTTGTGCTTCCTTGCCTTGAACTCCCTGTAAGTCCAATTATAAACATCAGTAATCTATTCTGTAGCAGCTTTGAGTGAACAATGAAATGGAAAACTCCATTCAGTTATTCACAAATGCAGCAAAAACAAAGAACTCTCCTCTCCTATCACCATTTCAGTACAATCACAATGAAATGATCTGGAATATTAATAGGAAAAGCGAATTAAGGCAAACGAATACTTCATAGTAAACTATATTACCAGTATATTCACTTAAAATTATTCCGCATGGATATATAAAGAATGCATCATCAAGATGACAACTTAAAGAATTATGTAAAAGATATTCAGACACAAAGTGAGCCCCAACTTTTAGTAGGTATAAATAATCTGCAATGAAGAATCTATTACAAGTTCATGATTTCAGGCTTCTGCTCTGAACTCCAATTTTCATTTTGTTTCCTTTCTGGGTGACTTCACCAAGAAGCTGTTCTTGCAAAAAGGCAAGGGATGGCGTGAAGGGTGGGAGGTCACAGCATTGGCCTACTTATAGAGTGATTCTATGATCGGTAATGTTGTTCGTATTGGTTCTTTGACTTCAAGAAGCCTTTTGCATTGACAATAGCGAAAACAGATGCATCACTTTTTCCAAAAGGAGGATACACCTGTTATGAACTACTAGACTAGTTTTAGCAATAATTTATGATGACTCAGGTCCACATGAAAAGCTCTAACTATGCACTTGAAATCACCAAGTATACTGTATATTATCAGATGATGCCACACAATGGATTTATTTTCTTGCAACTGTGTATTTAGAAATTATTATGTTGGCATTTTCAAAAATATATCAGTGACTATCCTATAAAATGCGTACACAATGTGCACTTACAGTTCCCTTTTGGGCTGTTAACCTCCGGATTGATGGAGCTCGTGCCACTGATGAAGCTGCTGCTGCAGCAGCCACACGTATCCTGTAAAGTTTTTTGGAGAAAGTTAAAATCTGCTCTTCAACAATAATTATTAAATTGAGTGGGTAAAATTAAGTTGTCCAGCTCTCACACACCTCTTATGTACGTCAACATACTCATCAGTCTCGTCTACTATTTCCTCCTGCATCAATGACGACAATTTTTGGATTGTAATTTCCATCTGTTACAATCAGATGTGGAGGTAACAAGAAACTAGAAGAACCCCAAAGATCACCTGTAAAAGTTCTTCAAAAACATCTTCCAAAGTGATGATTCCTACTACTTCAGCATCCTCAATATCATCTGACGACTCAGGAAATCCATTCGTCACTGCATCAGCAGATGTTGGAGGCGTTACTGCCGCTGTTGTAGCCTTGTCGATATCAAGGACAACACTCTGTGGTTTTTCATCCTTTGCCCTCAAAAGATGAGTAGTTACATGAGGATTTGTACTATCATCAGATTTCTCTTCCTCAAGTACCAAAGGAGGTTTTTTGTTTTTCCCTTTGAGCTTCACTACTGCAGCCATATGACTGCTACCCTTTTGGAACTCGTTTAGTATATCATATAGTGGCATATCAGCTGGAACTCTGAAAAGTTTCATGGAAAACAAGAGATAGAGCTTACAGACTGACACATGCATAGGCAGGAAGCAGAGTAGTAAAAAGTTAATACCGTGGAATTCTGCGGATAGAAACAGCACTAACTGGCGTCTCAGTTTCTGGACGTACGGTAAGAAGACTTTTTACCTAAAATTAAATTGAAACTATCACAAATTCACTGTTGTAGCAAGATCACAATTGCTCTGTAGGTGAGATCCAAAACTTACCAGTAGAAGTCCAATAATATTCTTCGGACTACCTGAGTAGACTGGAACTCGGCTATGACCCCGAGCAATAATTTTACCCATTGCCTCCCTGTAATAGGGACACATAAGATCGATTAGTCAACTACTAAAATTCATCTACAGAAGTCTACATGCATAGTCCATAGAGAATTTTAGAAGCAAAAACAAACTTAGAACTTATTATACCAATCAATTATTCATGTATAGTGAGGGAAGCCCTGCCAGGCCACTCACAAATAATAAATGACGGCACAAATATTTTTACTATACAAGTTCTATAAGGAGCTAAAAAGAAGGTAGTACACCATATAGCTCATCTAAAACAGTTCTTTTTTTCCCTCTTTTTTGTTGGAAAGAGAATAAAAATTGGTGGTCATAACCCATAGGCCACATTTAAGAATTGGCAAGAGCTAGCCTTTAATTCAAATTCCTTGAAGGCCCATCCAAAGGAACAGGAAAGTTGGGGAAAACATGAAGAGTAAAAAATCGCCTTGTCCACAAATTAAACATAAAATCACATGCCTGTGGGCTGTGACCATTCAATTTGAACCATATTACCAACCTAATTCAAACATCAAATCATGACATGTTACTGTTCAGAAAATTTCAATGTGAGACTCTGACCGGAATAGTTGTGTCAACTGAAATATTATTTACCTTCAGCTATAGAACTAATAAAAATCTTTTTAAAAAAAATTAGTCATCAGCTGAACTTTGGCAACCTAGCAAAAAAAAAGTAACTTTTTCATTGATAGGTCAAAGTTAGCACTTATCAATAACTAGATCATCATAAGTTGCAGTCACATTGGAAAAGGAAAAAACAGTTTAAACACTTGTTAGTCCAACACTGTAAGTTAAAATAAAGATGGTGTGCAGATATTTGATAACAGAATTTCATGCCTTAGGATTAACAAATTCAAGAACGATGACACCACACTCACCAGTCCAGCTTTGAATTGACATCCAATGAAAATGTCGACTCAATGGGTGTCATGGCCTCCTCAGCAGTCTATCGACAACACGAAAACCAAACAAAAACAAAAAAGTCATCACAGTAATGTATCAAGATTATCAAATTCAAAATGAGAACAGAAGAAAAAGAGTCAAGTAATTGTTATCGGGTCAAGAGTAAGTATAATAGATAGCAGTGGTCTGTCTTGAACCATGAAGCTATCCCAGGATACTGGTGATTTAGGCAAAAAATTTTAATTGACAAAAAAAAATATATTCTCATGATGTGGTCCATTTTCACAACTACAAAGAATTCAACAAGGAACTACAGATGCTTTAAAACTGATAAACCTGAGGTCTGGAGAAGCATGACAATGATAAAACTGCTTCAGTGTCCATACCTTCTCAGTTAAATCTAATGCTCCACTAATGATTGTTGTTTCATCGTGTGTAAGTTCACCTCCTTTGCCAGCCTGCAGAACTTTCCTGTTAAAATATTTCCAAGAAGTTAAAGGAACTTAAAATAGTAATAAACTACTGGTTCTGCAATCTTATCAGTACTGAAAGTTAAGAATACAATACTGACCTCTTGACTGTGGATAGAAACAAGAGCTTTTAACTGAGCTCGTCTAAATAGTACTTCATGATGTCCTAATACATAATCTAGGATCTGAAATACAGACCATCACAAAAAAATTTGAAAGAACTTCACCATTAGTCAAGAGATGCAGAAGAACGAGAAGACAAAATTCATGTATTATGTGTTTCCTGATAAACAGATTTCAATTCTTATCAGTTCAGAGTATTCTAAGGCTTCAACAAAATTCAGAATCCAAGATGCTTAAATAATGGCACTCCTTTTCAGTGAAAAAAGCATATGTTTGGCATCATTCATTGACGTAGCTATAAATTCAATGGTTTCAAGTGAAACACACGTCCTGCTTCATCTTTGATTACTTCAAAACTGCAACGATTACCTTCCCTATGGGGTAAGCAATTGGGTAGCATACGACCATCAGAACACGAACAAGCCAAGCAAAGTTTGCACCCACCGCAAGTCCATATCTGGTACATATTGCTTGAGGAATAACCTGCAAAACCAAAATAGGAGGAAGATAAGATCAGCAATCAAGGTCTTAAATGTGAAGATCTTAATTGAAGTCAAGTAGTTCAATTTACCTCTCCAAATGCCAAGACAAAAGTTACTGCTAGTATAATGGCCACATATTGGTTGAACATTTTATCCAGGTAGAGGGGTAGGGCCTCCATTGCAGCGGCATTACATAGAAGTAGGGTCACAAGAAGCTGGTGTTGCTTCTGAACAACGGGAAGAATTACAGCTGAAAACGTGAACATTCCATTAAAAGTAGAATTTACACTCTTATACAGATTCTCCCAAACAAGAAACTCACAAACTGAAAGCTATTTCTACATTTATAGTTAATCACAAAATACCTTGTGCTAGAATATATTTATATCTCATCCACTTATCCTGTTTAAATGCAGAGAAAAAGTTGATATTGTATCCCAAGAAATTATTTCCTCACTCAACTTGACGTATCATTCAATGAGCAAATCATAATGAGTAGTTCTTATTAAGAAGTCTGAATTACTTTATAATCAGTTTGAGGACTCAAGTCCAGTACTTCCATTTCATAGTCCGAGTATTCAATAAACACACAAGAAGGGATGAATTGAGTGTTTGTTGATTTTTCAAATACTTTTTGCAAGATAAACTGATTATAAAAAACTTTAGAATCCAGACTCTAATTCTGGAAGTCCTTTAGACACACAGACTGAATGAGACCAAGTAAAGTATAAAAGTAAACAACAGTAATTTAAATGCAAAGTGAAAAAAAGATGTAAACTTGGTCTTTATATTAGTTCGGCATGCTTATATCCAAGCTACCCTCAATCAAAGTGTTTCACTGTGATCAAACTTGTTTAACTCAAACACAAGCAACGAGTAGTTTCACATGAGCATCATGAACTTGTGGTTTTAGTTCTTCAGTCACCATGAACGAATCCTTACAACTGTGACATTTGCATTTTCTCACCAACAACAAAGTTTGCCCAAATCTTCTCACAGTTGAGATACTAGGACTTCATGTGATTTGAATACAATGAGAGTATA
Source organism: Solanum rostratum (assembly GCA_029948455.1). NCBI lineage: Eukaryota > Viridiplantae > Streptophyta > Magnoliopsida > Solanales > Solanaceae > Solanum > Solanum rostratum. The sequence goes on along the minus strand of CM057047.1, from coordinate 55,673,359 downwards.
TCTCCATATAAATTCAGCCCCCATTTGGCTCTTCAAATCCCTTGATGCCTTATTTAGTCTGCTAGCATCGCCTTCAAAACTCTTCAAACAGCTTCCTTGGTAGTTTTTTCAGTTTCCATGTAGACCAAGTACCCATAGTCCGATCCTCAAAACTATTCTAAAGCTTCTTTCCTTGTATATTCAGTTGTTTTCGTGTTTTGCTCGAGCAATTGAGTATAGTGGATTTTGGAGAATAACTGCATCTCAGTTCATTCTCAGCCTTTTGAATCCTTTTGAGTAGCAGCTTCAGAGTATTATTCACTCAGTCCCAATAAATGAGTCACATTTTTTTAAAGTCTTTGTCACCTTTCTATAATTAGAAACAATTTGACTTTAAAAAATTTCTCATTTACGTTAATGAAATAATTTATACCACATGAATATTCTCCTTAAACTTTATATCAAGTCAAACATTCCGCATAAACTGAGTTCTTTCCTTTTGATTCTGATTTCGCCTTGAAATTGGACTAAATCTTTCCATATATATCGCCAATAAATAAATAAAATACTATCCTCCTCCTGCCAATAATAGCCTTAGTGATTTTTTAATACGACTTGAATCTAAGGAAAAATATGTATTCACGATTATTGCTATGTATGGGCAGAAGTAACAATTTTGAACCCATTAGGCAGTGAAAGAAAAAACCTGCTTGCTTTTTCTCCGTGGGTGTGCCACTTCGCTGAAGGATCTCGAGCTCGACGAGTCCCAAAGACATGAGTCCCAATGTCAATCCGGACATAATTCCGGCGAAGAGAACCAAAAAACATGACAATCCGGCATAAGCGAACCACGTCACTGTCCCAAATGCTATTTCTGCCCCAAGTGAATTCATTCTATTGATTCTTTCTTCTTCAAACTCAAGTTTTGCCAATTTACAAATAGTAATAAGAAATGAAGGAGAACATGGTGGAAACTTGGACACACTCTCCCTTTTTTGTTTTTTGGGATTCACTTGCTATTTTGGTACACTCTGATGATTACCGACAAAAAAAATTTGCTTTTATTTTAAACAATTGAATATTTTCTTTAAAGTCGTGAAAATGAGAAAGTGGATGAGTAAATGTGAAATCGGAAAATTTTAATATTTTTTCCTTATGTATAGTTTATCGTATGAGAGATGTAAACTATAAAACAAATCAATTGATGATAAAAAGTAATAATGAAGAATAAGTGATAACCTTATCCGATTAACTATCTGGCCAGAGGGTAGCAGGTGTTAAATGGCATATACTTTCTGATCTACTTATTAACTCCTATTGATAATTTTATTTTTGGTCTTTCATCTGATATTTGTCGACTTAATTCAAATTAGGTAACACATGGTCTATTTCGAGGTGGCGCTCCCAACAAAACTCGAACTCGAGATCTATTGTTAAGATGAATCAGTCTTACCACTGCATCACAACCCATGTTGATATAGTTAAAACACAACAACATAGCAGAATACATCAGTGCTATACATCAGTAAGTTCTGATCTAGCTTTTTTCCTTTATTTGTGATCAAAGACAACGGCCCTTATAAATTTGCAGAAGTTACAAAGTAAACATATGCACAATACAAACTAAAGTTTACATCAACAAAGGAGTAATTAGTAATCAGTTCAGATATTAGCATCGAATAGCTCCTTTTGATTGCCAATAAGTGCTACTGAATCATGGATTGATCCATGCCTGAGTACCCTTTGTCGATGTCACGCAGGTTGTTAATGCTATGTCAAGCTACATCGGAGTTGCCTAGAACTTATAAGGTGCTGGCTTGACGTTCGGCTTGCAAGATCCAGACTTTGCCATCTGAACCTGTATAAACCTGCCATCTAAGAACTTGACAGTAAAGAGATTATCAGCTCTGGATGTAGCGGTGGATCCAAACCAGGAGATACACGTATATAAATGCTACCTTTCCATTCATCTCTTGGACAGCAGATTGTGCAGATTCATTATCCAGAAACCAGATATATGCAAACCCCAACGATTGCTTACTTGTCTTATCAGTTATGATTTTGACTGCAACATGGAGGGGAAAAACTACGACCTTAGCATAAGTAATGCAAACTCCAACGGTTGTTGAGTTCCTTATAAGTTGTAATTTGATTGCAGCACATGGAGGAAAGAAAAAGTATGATCTTCTTAGCACGAATAACTATCAACTGGAGATCTTATAACATAGTATGATTTTTGTCAAGAAAATGATTAATACAAATATGTAGATAGAAATTTCTTCATAAAGAATATGCACCTCGACTAACATTTCCAAATTGTGAAAACATCACCTTCAATCTTCCCTCCGATGTTGACTTTGCTAGTCCTGCATCAATCAAATGTAGAAACTGTTTCAAATAGATTAACAGGGCAAAAATTGTATTTTTTGGCGTCTGGTTGCCCAAAAAAAATGTTCACATATTTCCCTTCATACAAAATACGCCCTAAATATAAAATTATCACAGACACTCTACAGATATGCCTGACCAAGTCATCTCTCCTTATATGAGCTGCCATTAATTGGCTCTAAAAAAACACTGAAAGGTGTATTTCACATGCCATGTATAAGGATCGTTTGGTGGAGTGTATTAGTAAAAATAATGCATGCTTTAACTCTGTATATTATTAGTACCTTGTTTGATAAACTTTTTCATGCTAGTATAACTATTATACACTCTATTATGTATTAAGTTGTGTAAACTGCTATGAATTTGTAGGAATCAATAATGGAAGGAGGTTTAATGCATGCATTAGCATGGTTAAAAATCTAATTATCCACAAAAACCTTTTTTTACATTTTCTCCACCATACTTATGGAGAGTATCTTTGTAAATAAATATTTTTTAAACATATTATGCAATGTATGCTATCATAACTAATACAAGCACTATAATACATTCTATTTAAAGTTATTCTTAATCGAAAATGATGACACAGACTATAAAAACTATTGAAGCATTCATTCACTACCCCTATTCCATACTGCTTTCACCTCTTCAATACCTGATTATAGACATGCATACATAAAAGAAAAAGGGAAGTTAGCAAATTCTCCAGACCACTGGAACATGTAAGGTTTAAGGGTGTGTTCAGTACAGATGAAAACATTTTCCAAATAATGTTAACATTTTTCCTGTTTTAGTTGGTCAAAACTTTTGGAAAACATTTCTAGTAGAAAAATAAGTTTCTCCTAAATAAAAAATATGCCTTTCCCAACGAAAGAAAATAAGTATATCCTCCAATACAGGTTATCTTCACTTTCATCATAGTATTTATATAAATTATATCATATACAAATATTTTTCAGAAAAACTAAAAACTTTTGGGTACAGAAGATGGGAAAATAAGTAAGAAATATATTTTCTCCTGCCAAACACACCCAAGTCTTCCTTTAACCCTTGTTTAGATGGTTGTTACCCGTTGTACTGTATTGTTAGTTAAAATATAATGTTTGTTTTGATTGTTACTTGAATTCCATTTTATCGTATAGTTTAATTCCATCATTAGGTAACATGACAAGACTCAATACAATACATTATGAAACAATACATAACAACCATTCAAACAAAGTGTAAATCATTACTTTTAACTGGACATAATATATCATTAATCATCTCCTTTTTTTAAAATTTGCACCGGGTGTTCGAGTCTCTTTGAAATCCGACTAATCCGGGGTGCACTGCCCTCGGCAAGGAGTTTTCCGCAAGTGTACCATGGTTAATTCAGGTCCGATGGCCCTCAAAAATTATTTGCATGAATTTCGAACTTGAGACCTTAAGCAAACCCCAAAGCTCAAGTCAATTGCCACCACGCCAACCCTAAGGGTTATCATTAATCACCTCATTGCACAAAATTATTGAAATCGAACCTAAAATTGATTGCAGAGAGTTTTTTATTGTACCTTTCAGGAATATAATTGTTGTAGAATTATCATCATCATTATGTTGCTCAACCGAAGAACCCAAGCACTTGAGGAAGTGAGCTTTCTTCTTAGAAAGGTCAATTAAAATACTCGGCTTAAAACTAAAAATGGGTAGAGAAGGAAATTGGGGTTTGAAAGCCGAGACATGTCGAACTGTAAACAATGGAGAAGGTGAAATTAAGGAACTATTACAGGGTGAGCAAAACAGAGCCATTGTAAAGCCCTAAATTCAATTTTGTAGTTCGGGTCTCCAAAGGAAGGGCTAACAATGTGTCGTACGAGTGGGTAAAGGGCTGATCCGACTGAATATGGGTGGGCTAAAAATAAATTTAAAAAATGAGTAAAATATCTTATTCGTTCATATTTAACACGATAAAAAAAATGAATTAATCATTCAAAAATAGTATTAGTATGAATCATATATTTAAAAGGTAAGAATAAAGTCCATATGTACATTGTTCTCATCAAATTTTATTTATGAAATTATATTAAATTTATTATAATTATTTAGGGGTGGACGTAAGTTGATTTGATTTGATTTTTTATTAAAAATAATTAAATTAATTATGTTGATTTTATTAAATATAAAAACCAAATCAAATTAACATAAGTCGTTTTTTTTATTTATATTTTTAGTCTATTCTTTTGGGGGGTTTTCCCTTATAATTATAGTGTGATCGAAAAAGAACTTAAAAAATGTTAGATGAAAAATAACCTTCAAAAAATTTTTGTAAAATTCACTCAAATATCAATGTTTAATATGTTAAATTTATAAAGGCTAAAGACTACAATCAAACTAAATTTCTATTATATAGAAATGTGAAAAGGAGGACAACCAAGGGTAGTTTGGTCATTTCAAAATTATCTAGAAATATCCTTTCTTCTTCAAGATAGAAAAAAGATTATCAATGGCATTTTAGTAAACTTAACTTTATTTAAGGATAAAAATAATAATTGAGTAATTAATAATCAAAATAAAACTCTAGAAGAATCCATATATATTCTTACTTTTATTATGGACCCATAAGGATATTTTTGTAATTATGCTAAAGTGAAGAGTTTCTAATTGGTTAACTTCTCACAAACAATAATAAATATTAAGCTTGTTAGGAACTGTTTTAGAAATAAAATTTTGAACTAATTTAAAATAAAATGTGTTTGAATAGTTCATTTTTATTTATTGTTACTAAATACTTTCAAGGGTTACTGCGTAAACCTATTTTTAATATTAAGTTACAGAATATGACAACTACTAAAGTTCGTATCTTGATTATTAAAGTAGTCTTAAAAATGACGTACCAATATTTTTGTTTAATTTAAAGAAAAAATCAAATTTAGTGACTAAAAGAAAAAACAACTTTTAACTATCAAGAAATTTATAATTTGATAATGTGTTCATTGAAAGATTAAAAATTATTAATTTTTTATTTCTATGAAGGATATTTTTTAAATTTTAAATATGATAGACTATCTAATAGAGAAATTTGAAGGGAGAAAGTTTAATTCAAATTCTGATTAATTTCTCCCTTCAAATTTCTCTATTAGATAGTCTATCATATTTAAAATTTAAAAAATATCCTTCATAGAAATAAAAAATTAATAATTTTTAATCTTTCAATGAACACATTATCAAATTATAAATTTCTTGATAGTTAAAAGTTGTTTTTTCTTTTAGTCACTAAATTTGATTTTTTCTTTAAATTAAACAAAAATATTGGTACGTCATTTTTAAGACTACTTTAATAATCAAGATACGAACTTTAGTAGTTGTCATATTCTGTAACTTAATATTAAAAATAGGTTTACGCAGTAACCCTTGAAAGTATTTAGTAACAATAAATAAAAATGAACTATTCAAACACATTTTATTTTAAATTAGTTCAAAATTTTATTTCTAAAACAGTTCCTAACAAGCTTAATATTTATTATTGTTTGTGAGAAGTTAACCAATTAGAAACTCTTCACTTTAGCATAATTACAAAAATATCCTTATGGGTCCATAATAAAAGTAAGAATATATATGGATTCTTCTAGAGTTTTATTTTGATTATTAATTACTCAATTATTATTTTTATCCTTAAATAAAGTTAAGTTTACTAAAATGCCATTGATAATCTTTTTTCTATCTTGAAGAAGAAAGGATATTTCTAGATAATTTTGAAATGACCAAACTACCCTTGGTTGTCCTCCTTTTTTCACATTTCTATATAATAGAAATTTATCTTTGATCATTTTTATTTATTTTTTAAATATTTTGAATTGTTAATTTTGATTTATAATTTTTTTTATGTAGTTTACAATAAAGTTTATGCAAAGGGTCAAATATATCTCTGTATAATTGAAAATAGTTTAAATATATCCCTCGTTATACTTTCAATCCAAAGGTACCTCTCCAATTATATTTAAGGTCTAAATATACCCTCCAGTTATACTTTAGGTCCAAATATTCCCCTCCAGCACTTTGTGCTGATTTATCCTTAATTTTAATGAACGAATACGTGACAAATTTACAAACAAATAATTTATCTCAATTTTAAATATCTGATTCACTTTACAAACTCATCTCCCATCTCCAACCCATTTACTTTATAGATTGAATAAGCATAATTATAAGCATGTACATTAGATATAATTTGTCAAATGCCCTTATGTATTTAACTACATGGCGATCTAAATACTTGTTTTGTCAGAATGGTAATAATGAAAACGTACTAATATATTCTAGAGCATTTACGTTTGAGATAATTTTAGTACAAGTTAGTGCAGGCACAATAAGATGAAAAATCAAGCAGGTATAGTAAGCGTCGAACACTAACTTAGGTGCGGGTTTATCAGGTGAATGGATCCAATTGAATTAACTGAGTAGGTTCGAACACTAACTTAGGTGCGGGTTTATCAGGTGAATGGATCCAATTGAATTAACTGAGTAGGTTTAAGGTGAATCTATTAAAATTAAAGATATATTATTTGTTGCTAAAAATAACTCAAGCGTTTGTCCATTAAAAATAAGGATAAATTAGCACAAACCATAAACTGGAAGGGTATTTTTGAACCTAAAGTATAACTGCAGAGAATATTTGGATCGAAAGTATAACGAATGATATATTTAAACCATTCCCAATAGTACAAAGGTATATTTGACCCTTTGCCGTAAATTTTATTTCAAAAAATTTAAAGATTTTATGAACAAATTTTGGATCAAATTTAGAAGTTTTGACTCCAAAAAACCAGAAAATGCACATAAATTGAATTAGAGTGAGTATTTCTCTGCTACTAACATTTTACAAATATATTTATATATTTGATTATTTATAAATTTTTAAATTCTTTTTTATTGCCACCTTTCATGGTAAATTATGCCAAATAACGTTATGAGTATATCTTTCCTTTGGTAATAAATTTCCAATAATCTCCTTGTTAATGGCTTTAAAGATGACTAGAGAAAGATATATAACTTCCTTTTAGTATGTTGGTATACCTCTTTGATGAGATTGAACTGTCACTTTGCAAAATATGTTCAATTAATACTTATTATATATTTATTTAATTTAATTTGTCATACAAATATCAAATATGAATAAGTATTTTTTCCGACAATTGTCACCTTGGCCGTGCCATTTTTCTAATTTTGAGTTCAACTTTTTTCTTTGATTTTCCTTTAAGTTTATCTTTGTTGAGAGACACATTTTTTGTCTTCCATCTTTTTCCTTTTTCAAGTATGTCTAAGCTCAAATCGATACTTTTATATTTATTAATTTAATATTTCCTTTACCTGTATGATTAAGTTCTTTTATATTTATTAATAATTTAATATATACATAAAATATTTATAAGCATTTGGGACTCGTCACCTCATCTCGGGATCGGTCCCACTCAGACAAGGCTCATTATCAATCTTCCTCACTATTTTCTTCGAATTTCTATCTGGATAGTTATGATACATGGCTTAAGTTAAATTTTAATCATTAAATTTTTTATTTTTTTTATAATTTATTGACTTAAGTTAATTAAATATTAATCATTAAATTAAATTTATATCATATATGAGCGATACAAATTAGGACCTTCAAAAAAATGGGAGAGAAACCTCATGTGGTCCCACTCCAACGTCCCTCTTATCTTCACCAACAAAACCAAATAAATCCAGCTTCTACCCCCCAAAAAAATTACAATTGAATGTATTAAATGACCAAAATAGCCTCGGCCATCTCCTATTATAAATTCTTTACACTTTAATCCCAGTCCTAAAAACGTGAGTGGGGCTCTTCTAGTTTGTTAGAATAAGAAATGTTGAGTGTTTTTAGCAGCTCCATTCTGTCGCCGCCAGAAGAGCTGGTGGCAGCCGGAAGCCGGACCCCGTCACCTAGGATGATGGGGGAGGCTTTGGTCAACCGGTTCATGAAAACCGAGTCGTCCGCTGTGTCGGTTCAGATCAACCATCTTGTCCAACTCGCCTACACTCACAACAATGAGTCCACTTTACTGCCAAGGTACCATGTTGCCAACTTTTTTATGTTCAAATTTTCTATTAAGTTGTGCCAGTGCCAAAGAAAGATGGGAAAACCAGAGTTTGCATCGACTATAGGGATTTAAACAAAGCGAGTCCAAAGGACAACTTCCCATTACCCAACATTCACATTCTAGTTGATAATTGTGCCAAACATGAGATTCAATCTTTTGTGGACTGTTATGCTGGATATCACCAAATCCTCATGGATGAAAATGATGCAGAGAAGACTGCTTTCACTACCCCCTGGGGGACCTACTGTTATAGGGTCATGCCATTTGGTCTTAAAAATGCAGGGGCAACTTATATGAGAGCTATGACCGCCATATTCCATGATATGATGCACAAGGAAGTTGAAGTATATGTTGATGATGTCATTATTAAATCTAGAACACAAGCAGATCATGTACGTGACTTAAGGAAATTCTTCGAAAGATTACGAAAGTACAACCTTAAGCTCAATCCAGCTAAATGCGCATTTGGAGTACCTTCAGGAAAGCTTCTGGGTTTCATAGTTAGTCGAAGAGGCATTGAGCTAGATCCTGCCAAGATAAAGTCTATTCAAGAATTACCTCCTCCGAGGAATAAGACAGAAGTCATGAGCCTCCTAGGGAGACTGAATTATATCAGTCGGTTCATCGCGCAACTTACCATCACATGTGAGCCAATCTTCAAATTGTTGAAAAAAGATGCCGCTGTCAAATGGACGAGTGAGTGTCAAGAAGCTTTTGACAAGATCAAAGAATATCTAATGCACCCTCCAGTATTAGTCCCTCCGGAGCCCGGAAGACCTTTATTCTTATATCTCTCAGTGATGGATAATGCCTTCGGTTGTGTTCTAGGTCAACATGATGCCACAGGCAAAAGGGAGCAAGCAATTTATTATTTGAGCAAAAAGTTCACAAAGTATGAGGAGAAATACACTCTCTTAGAGAGGACATGTTGCGCCTTAACCTGGGTGGCTCAAAAATTGAAGCACTACCTGTTGTCATACACAACCTATCTCATATCTCGAATGGACCCTTTGAAATATATTTTTCAAAAACCTATGCCAACGGGTAGACTAGCAAAGTGGCAGATCTTACTCACGGAATTTGACATAGTGTACGTTACTCGTACCGCCATGAAAGCACAAGCATTGGCTGATCATCTAGCAGAAAATCCAGTTGATGATGAATACCAACCATTAGACACATACTTCCCAGATGAAGAGGTTAACATTGCCGAGGAAGAAGGGCTGAGGGATAGCCAGATATGGAAGTTATATTTTGATGGAGCTGTCAATGTCAATGGAGTGGGAATTGGAGCAGTTCTTATTTCACCAACTGGACACCATTATCCTGCCACCGCATGCCTTCGGTTCTTTTGTACCAATAATACAGCAGAATACGAAGCTTGCATTATGGGATTAAATATGGCAATAAATTTAGATGTGCACGAGCTAGTGGTTTTGGGGGACTCCGACTTGCTGGTTCGACAGGCTCAAGGCGAATGGGAAACTCGGGATATTAAACTCATCCCATACAAGCACTGTTTAGAGAACCTTAGCAAAAGATTCAAGTCCATTGAGTTCAGATATATCCCCAGGTCCCACAATGAGTTGGCTGATGCTTTAGCCACCTTAGCCTCAATGATTCCATACCCAGGCAACACCTATATCAATCCCCTAGAAATTCAAATCAGGGATGAGCATGGTTATTGTAATATAACTGAAGCAGAGCCAGATGGTGAACCATGGTATCATGACATCAAACGGTTTTTAAAAGAAAGAGAATATCCACTGCATGCCGATAGAGATCAAAAGAAGACTATTAGGCGACTTGCCAGTAGTTTCCTTCTAAGCGGGGAGGTTTTATATAAAAGAACCCCAGACTTGAATTTATTAAGATGTGTGAGTTCTCAAGAAGCAGAAATGATCATGGCTGAAGTACATTCGGGGGTATGCGGCCCGCATATGAATGGTTATGTCTTAGCAAAGAAGATTATTCGGGCAGGATTTTACTGGTTGACCATGGAAAGAGATTGCTTTCGTTTTGTTCGAAAGTGTCATCAATGTCAAATTCATAGTGACTTGATTCACTCACCCCCTTCAGAGTTACACTTTATGTCTGCTCCTTGGCCTTTTGTTGCTTGGGGCATAGACGTTATTGGGCCAATCGAGCCAAAAGCTTCTAACAGGCATCGATTTATTCTGGTCGCCATTGACTACTTCACCAAGTGGGTAGAAGCTGTTACATTAAAAGCAGTCACCAAGAAAGCAGTGGTGAACTTTATCCATTCCAATATCATATGTCGTTTTGGCATGCCGAAGATCATTGTCACAGACAATGCGGCAAATCTTAATAGCCACCAAATGAAGGAGGTTTGTGAGCAATTTAAAATTACTCATCACCATTCAACCCCTTATCGACCCAAAGCAAATGGAGCTGTAGAAGCAGCAAATAAGAATATCAAGAAGATTCTTAGGAAAATGGTCCAGGGATCCAGACAGTGGCATGAGAAATTACCTTTTGCTCTTTTGGGATATCGCACGACCACCCGTACATCAATCGGTGCGACTCCTTACTTATTAGTCTATGGAACTGAGGCTGTTATACCTGCAGAAGTTGAAATCCCTTCGCTTCGAATCATTGTTGAAGCACAAATTGATGACACAGAATGGGTGAAGAAAAGGTTGGAGCAATTAGTATTAATAGATGAAAAACGATTGACGGCAGTCTGTTTCGGCCAGTTGTACCAGCAAAGGATGGCTCGAGCCTATAATAAGAAGGTACGCCCCAGAAATTTTGAGGTCGGTCAGCTTGTTGTAAAACGCATCCTTCCCCACCAAAAAGAAGCTAAAGGAAAATTTTCCCCAAATTGGCAAGGCCCTTATATCGTTAAACGAGTATTACCAAAAGGAGTTTTGCAATTGGCAGATATGGAGGAAAAGGTAGCCGACCTGATGATTAATGCCGACTCGGTCAAAAGATATTATGTTTAATACTTTTGGTTCGACACCAGCGTGACTGGTGTTCCCAAGATAAGATGACCTCTGTTCGAACACCGTCTACCTCTTCGAAATTTTCCCTCTTTGGAACCGCGAAAAAAAAAAAAGAAAAAGGAAAAGAAAAAGAAAAAAAAAAAGCAAAAAAAAAAAAAAAAAAAAAAAAGACAATCCTTTATCGAACTACGTGCGACCTGATTCCTAAAAGGATACGTAGGCAACCCTATCTTGGGGTTCGGTCAGACCAAAAAAAAAAAAAAAAAAAAATTTTTGGCGTGTTCAAAACCGAGGCACACTTTAATGGTTCCAAAGTTGTAAATCTTTCTAAAAAGCCTTTCTCACATGCCTTAAAAAGACTTCTCAATCACTCTTCAAGAAGCTTCAAAGCACGGTGTCACAGATGTGTGATTTTACAAAGGTGAGAGTCTTATAGGTGAGAGCCCTACGACACCATAAGACAACGGTAAAGAAAAATGAAAGAGAGGTCAGCTCTAAATTGAAAGGCACAACATTGTTTTATGAGATTTAGACTATTTGGATGGATCGAAACGTATGAGCCGAAATGCATGTCATGATTCCTTAAAATCGGTATGTACGTTCATATAAATTCTTTGATTCTTTTATTTCTTTCTTTTCCTTGTCCCTTCTTCAAGAGATAACCTCCCCTCGTAAAGTTATGATCCATTGCGTCACCCTATCGTACTTGTGTTGAGTCTCTGCTATCGAAATCTTGTGTCAAGTGTTAAAGGAAAAGTTGCAAAATTCACTAACAGTTTTTCAGTTGAAGAGCAAGGGGCATACATAACCGGTGAAACACATTTGTGGACTAGCTAAGATAAAGAAAATTTTTGGCAAGTCTCCATAGGGGAAGATAACTAAGGCAAGGGAATGCTTGCTGAAACAAGATGATCCACGCAATATGCACAAATCAATATTTGATCGAAGCATTCATGGCGCGCATCCGAAAAGATAGGGATTGACTTTTAAGAGCTTTCAAGCAATTTGATCAATCACCAATAAAGTCAATCTTCCAAGCCGAGTGGATTGCGTGACAAATCAAACCCCATGGGATCAAGGCCACAAATCAACCACCAGTTAGGAAAACTAACAAATTGTTCTTTGATTAAACAGGTACGAGCAAATCCTGTAAATAGTTTTGAGAGACGAGCACCAAAGGTAAGTTCTCAAATCTTTATGTACGATCCAATGTGCGCATAGTAAAATTGTTGTTAATTCATATCAGAAATCCGTAAAAGGACCTTTGTTTTCCTAGTCGAAATTGGGGCATTTTTTTTTTATATAAAAAAAAATAATAATAATAAATAAAAATTCACGATTAAAAAAAAAAATAAATAAAATTAAAAAAAAAAAAAAAAGGGTTTCAAAATTTCTCAGTTTCAAAACTGGGGCATATTTTATTTTATCTTATTTTTTTAAATAAAAAATAATTCATTCGTTTAGGGCGCGAACCCTCATAATATTCGCTTAGGGCGCGAACCCTCATAATATTCGCTTAGGGCGCGAACCCTCATAATATTCGCCTAGGGAGCGAACCCTCATAATATTCGCTTAGGGAGCGAACCCTCATAATATTCGCTTAGGGCGCGAACCCTCATAATATTCGCTTAGGGCACGAACCCTCATAATATTCGCTTAGGGCGCGAACCCTCATAATATTCGCTTAGGGAGCGAACCCTCATAATATTCGCTTAGGGCGCGAACCCTCATAATATTCGCTTAGGGCGCGAACCCTCATAATATTCGCTTAGGGAGCGAACCCTCATAATATTCGCTTAGGGTGCGAACCCTCATAATATTCGCTTAGGGAGCGAACCCTCATAATATTCGCTTAGGGCGCGAACCCTCATAATATTCGCTTAGGGCGCGAACCCTCATAATATTCGCTTAGGGAGCGAACCATCATAATATTCGCTTAGGGTGCGAACCCTCATAATACTCGCTTAGGGCGCGAACCCTCATAATATTCGCTTAGGGAGCGAACCCTCATAATATTCGCCTAGGGAGCGAACCCTCATAATATTCGCCTAGGGAGCGAACCCTCATAATATTCGCTTAGGGCATGAACCCCTCATAATATTCGCTTAGGGCACGAACCCTCATAATATTCGTTTAGGGCACGAACCCTCATAATATTCGTTCATATCTTCATAGGGCATGATAGCCCCCATTTTTATTTTCCATAAAGCATAAAATCTAATTTCATTCAATAATGGAGTATTTGTTTTTTTTCCTTGTTTTTATCATTTTATTATTTTTGTTTAATATTTTTTTTCTTAGCACAAACTGGGGCAGGAAAATTTTGTTTTGTTTTTTCTTTGAGTGCAGGCAGGTCCCTCTGCGACCACAAGTTTGGACATCAATATCGGAGTGACATTTGTTCGATTGGTGAAGTGAAGAATAACATTAAGAGTCGATTCGGACCCATGTAGCAGCTCAACATATCAAGATTCTGCTTCTGAACTTCATTTCAGGAAACAAGTGTACACGAATAGTGTACTAACTTTCTTCTGGAGAGGCATCGGTAACTCAATTGAGATTTCAAGTTCAAGCCTCAAACACATGTTTTTGTTGAGAAGTTGGTAATATTGATATCTACAAATACATTTTATAATTAAACCCCATTTATTTAAATCTTTGATATTTTTAGAAACAAGATATGGAAAGTACACAAAAGTAATTTAAAAGAAAACATATATTTCAAACTGTTTCATTTATATGGATATTATTTCTTTATTACGATATTTTACTGGATGAAAATCACTTATACTCAAGATAGTGGTATTAACATTTAACTTATGTCTCTTGCAACATAATTGTGGATACTTAAACTGAACTCTTCTCTTAGTTCTGCATTACGATGTAACTTATGTCAAGCGATTTTTTAAAATTATTTCAACAACAAGGATATTTCTTTCCTTTTGGTTTTAGCTAAAGTGTCGATGGACAAAAATTAAAGACCATCATATTTAGAAATTTAAATTTAAGACCACCTTAAAATAGGGACATTTTCGCGAATAGCCCCAAGCCTATTGACAAGCATAAACTTGGCTGCAACTCATGAGCCCATTTGTACTGGGCCGCCAGTACAATTGGTATTTGGGTCATTCTACCACATTTAATTGGGCCTTTATGTGTGAAGCATGATAAAGAAAAAATTACATGGATAAGCAAATATATACTAGTTAATTAGTTAACATAGCTATAGTTTGAATTAATTATGGCTCACGGCAAACATCTAGCTGTAATTATAGTTTAAGTTTTGTATGTGTGACCGATTATCCAAAAGCTATGCGCGAATCAAATTGTATAGCGTTATATACAAACACTGTGAATTGTATAACGAATTATACAAAGACTGATATAACTATACTTACGAAACGTGTAATTACCCAAACTATAACTATGGAACATAATTAAGATATTTCTGGCTGACTATATGCGAAAATTCCTCTATGATAGAGTGAAGAGACACTAGGGTTGTTAAGTGGCTTGAAGTTTATGTTCTTTTTGTATATGCTCAACAAAATATTTATTGCTTTCACATATTATTTTGTTGCATGATTGTACTTTAGAAACAAAGAAATTTATCTTGTGTCATTTAAGAGAAAAAAATTCAGACTTGAGTTTAATGATGATGATAATTGTCATTATTTTATCATTATCATCATAATCACTATCATAAAAACCATAAAAATCATCACAATAAAAAACATCTAAAATAATTTTATTACTCATATAGTCATCCAATTATCAAATATTATGTAATAAAGTCATACTTTCTTTTTTGTCATAGAAAAATCACTCATCCATAGGCATGTTTACTCAATATCATTGATCAATTTTGTAAAATTTTTAGCACTCAATTCATGATTTGGCATTTATAGCTATAAAAAGTGACTTGTCTTTGATAAAAAGATAAAGAAATATAAATTTACTAAATAATTTTCAAGAGTTGGAAGAGCATTCAATATAAATTTACTAAATAATTTTCAAGAGTTGGAAGAGCATTCGAGTAATTTCTTAAAACAAACTTAAAACAAATTTTTGGGAGCCTTACATGCCTGTGGCATGGAGATTTCTTGAAAAGCTTGAAGAATTTCTCAACCCTAACTCTTTACCTTTCTCCCTAAACTATGTTCTTAGAATAACTTACGTGTTTCTGAGTAAATGGGTATGGGTTACTGATTTTAGGGCGAAAACAAACTCAAAACGACGAGATTTTATTCTAGGATAGGTGGGGAAAGACTAGAATGCCCCTGCTTTAAAATTGAAAATTGGGTATCGTGATGGAGCAAGTTTGCGACGCGAACTTATTCCATTTCAGTTTATTTTTTAACGAAACATATAAATGCGTTTTATGAACAAAGTGTAAAAATGAACTATGTTGGGGGCGGACTCTTCTGGATAAACAATTTTACCCTGAAGATTTATTTTTTGACCAAAAATTCCACCAAAATTATTTTTGTACTTATTTGTGAACCCCTTTAAATTTTTCAGCTCGGTATCAATTAAAATAGCTAGGATGTTACACTTTGGTCCTATTTTTAGCAAAGGTATCTTAGGGTGCTCTAGGGTGTTACACGGACTAGACAAGAAAGAATGTCACATAAAATGAGACAAAAAATACTTTACAAAGTATTGAATTCGGCACATATGCATATATGAATATTGTTAGTTTTATAGATTTTTTTTTCAAATTAATCCCTCGATCCTATCTGGCTCCACAACCCGCTCATTGTATACCTCTTCTGCCCAAAGAAAAATCTAGAGTGGTTCCCTTAGTGAATTGAGTGCATGTGGATAATTTGTTGCAAGAAGGTTAGGTTTAGTAGTATGTAAAATGAGTGGAGGGAATTAAGTGCATGTGATTTTGTTGCTTAAAGGGATAAGGTTGTAAAGATAAACTAATGTCCAAGTTATATATAAACATGTTTTATGTATGTCTTATGTATAAAAAATGTAAAAATAAAATATAAATTGAAAATTTACTTAATTTTTTAATATAATATTATATGAAAAAATATTTTAGTGAATAAAGTAAGAGTGTACATGAATTGAATTGGTTCAGATTTTTAAAATATCAAATCATATTATCTATGTCATATTTTTAAATCTGTAAATCAAACCAAACTAATAAAATCTAGATTTTTTTCACCTTGAATTTTTTTGAATTTCTCGGATTTGGGGATTTTCTTTAATTTTTCCAATGAATATTGATGCAAACATATCTCGATGAACTTATTGTGCTTCAAATATTTCTTTAATCCTACCAAAATATAAATATCATAGATATTTTTTAAAAAAATACCTCAAAATATAATATGAGTGATAATACTAAGATATTCAACAAATACCAAGTGTATATATCCTCAATATGCACATTTTTTTTAAGCTCAAGCTAGGTCAATTATTGTCCATCACATATACAAGGTTGTTGATTTAGCTCTATTATATAATATGTGTGAATCTTTCATCCTACAAACTATAAGAGTAAAACACTTTATACATCCACTTCAAAACAATGTCAACATCTCAAACTTCTCCACAAATTCCACCCAAGATTTTAGGAGAGGATGAACTTAGTGATGAGTGTAAGAAATTGCTCTTAACTCTACCAAAAGAAAGAGGATGGCTTGAACCATACATCTACAATTACCAAGGTTTTTGGATAACACCAAGAATGATTCAAGGTATGATTGCATGTCAACAACAATTTCAAGCTCAAGATAGTGATATCATCCTTGTTACAACTCCTAAATCAGGAACCGTTTGGTTAAAAGCACTTTTATTTACTCTAGTAAATCGGAAAAAATATCCCATTTCTGAACAAAATCACCCTTTATTTGTCAAAAATCCTCATGAACTTGTTCCATTTTTGGAACTTGAACTCTATGTTAATGGTCGAGTCTCTAATTTTTCATCCTCAACTTCACCTAGACTCTTGTCAACTCATATCCCCTTTGCTTCATTGCCAAAATCTATCCAAGATTCAAATACCAAACTTGTTTACTTATGTAGGAATCCTAAGGACACTTTTATTTCTCTATGGCATTTTACAAACAATTTAAAATTTAGTCACACACAAACCAACTCCATTGAAGAAATGTTCAATCATTTTTGCAAGGGTGCAAATGTCTATGGTCCTTTTTGGGATCATGTGTTGGGTTATTGGAAACAAAGCATAGAAAAGCCTAATAAAGTATTTTTCTTGATGTATGAAGAAATTAAAGAACAACCAAAAATTCAGCTTAAACGCTTGGCTGAGTTTTTGGAATGTCCATTTTCCATGGAGGAAGAAAATTGTGGAATGGTGGATGAAATATTAAAAATGTGTAGCTTCGAGAATTTAAGCAATTTGGAGGTGAATACAAATGGAAAACTGCCATCTGGAGTGCAAAATAAAGTGTTCTTTCGTAAAGGGGAAGTTGCAGATTGGAAAAATTACTTCACTACAGAGATGAGTGAAAAGCTCGATCAGGTTATTGCACAAAAGTTCCAAGGATCTGGATTAAGTTTTTTGTACATTTGATTAGGCATTAATAATATGCTATATTCCAATAAAATGAAATCATTTGTTTTGAAATCAATGTTGAATTGGTCATTTCAAAATTATCTAGAAATATCCTTTCTTCTTCAAGATAGAAAAAAGATTATCAATGGCATTTTAGTAAACTTAACTTTATTTAAGGATAAAAATAATAATTGAGTAATTAATAATCAAAATAAAACTCTAGAAGAATCCATATATATTCTTACTTTTATTATGGACCCATAAGGATATTTTTGTAATTATGCTAAAGTGAAGAGTTTCTAATTGGTTAACTTCTCACAAACAATAATAAATATTAAGCTTGTTAGGAACTGTTTTAGAAATAAAATTTTGAACTAATTTAAAATAAAATGTGTTTGAATAGTTCATTTTTATTTATTGTTACTAAATACTTTCAAGGGTTACTGCGTAAACCTATTTTTAATATTAAGTTACAGAATATGACAACTACTAAAGTTCGTATCTTGATTATTAAAGTAGTCTTAAAAATGACGTACCAATATTTTTGTTTAATTTAAAGAAAAAATCAAATTTAGTGACTAAAAGAAAAAACAACTTTTAACTATCAAGAAATTTATAATTTGATAATGTGTTCATTGAAAGATTAAAAATTATTAATTTTTTATTTCTATGAAGGATATTTTTTAAATTTTAAATATGATAGACTATCTAATAGAGAAATTTGAAGGGAGAAAGTTTAATTCAAATTCTGATTAATATCAAAAAAGGATAATCTCAAATATATATGATAAACTAATTAATTTACAATAAATATAACCATTTTTTTTTTACAATCACAGAAAATGTACATGACTAAATAATATAACTTGTCAAAAGTCATAGAAAATATACACTAACTATACAATATAGATTACTTATACATGAACTATACATTGAGTATACATTAAGCAGTCGACAATGACTTCAATGGTGATCGTGCTCTCTCAAAGGTTAGTAATGCATTTGTGTTTTGTCAATTAATTTGGTTTAGAGTTTTATAAAGTTATAATGCTCTGATGTTATGATTGAGTTGATGTTAAATTTTTATCTAAAACGTCTTTTTGGAAACATGTAATAAAATTATATTTTTTCATCTAAAATAATTACTTTCTTCTTCACCCTTCCAAATTAAAAGAACTTAGCACATGTTGCCTTATTTAACTTGTCTCGAACAATTTCAGATGTAGTTATCTGGTATAGCTTTAGAGTTTAACCTTATTCACAGACATATGACACTATGTCAAATTCTATATCTCTCTGTTCGGATTCTAATTTGGAGGAGAAGTAACTAAAGTTCAATGATATTAAAAGAGAGCACTAGAAATTATGCAAAAGAAAATAAGTAATTATGTATCACAGATAGATGGTATCAAAGTGAAGGATCTTCAGCTTTTATGCTTTCTGGTGGGACCTACCTTAAAATAGGAGATGATCGAAAACGAGGAAGTCATGAAGGGCCTACCTTCCAGGGCATAATTGTAAATCTTTTTCATAGTATGTGAATGTAGTTGAAATTTCATGACATAGTCATCTCATATATTCTAGACTAGATCTTCTCCTATTTTGGATACTAATTGGAAAAGCTCTACAGGTGGATTTCCTTGCTTTCTTCAGTTTTCTCCTAATTTCAAGTGTCTGGTTAGTTCCTTATTTTGTCATGCTTTGTCCATGAGGCATAAATGTATATTCACCTTTAGCATTTAGGAGATGAGCATATTATGATTTGATCGTAACTATAGTTTGAGGATCGAGAATCAATCTACATTTTTGTTAGCTAAAAAATTATACTATTGTACCTCTTAGAAGTAGACAAAACACATACACAAACAAATAAAAAGTTATCTCATTCAAACCTGAATATCCTTTCAAACAAAGTTAAACATGGGTTAGTGACTAACTTTTGGTGTAGCCTCAATTGACTCATTTATGTTATGTGAGCTGCTTGCCTTTATTGTTGTATTATATGCTCATTTATAGAAATTGAACTGCATACATCAATTTACCATTTGAATCTTATACGATCTTTGGAAGGTAACTACATGATATGGCTCAGTCTTGAGATCATGTGAACAACTTCTATATATTCTTTTTACATGTTAATTCTGCAACATATGCAGAGCCAGAGACATGCTTTTTGGTATCTATTGACAAAGTAAAATTGCATCATGCCCAATAAATCCCTTATTTTGTGGTACAAGATTTAAAGTACGTAATTTTCACATTTCAACATTCAATAATATGAATATTAGACGAAAAGGTAAGAGATATGGTGAGTTCCGTAATTCAAGGCCAATTGCCGAGTCAGCAGGGTAGAAGATCACTTTTGGCCTTGAATTACGGAACTCACCATATCTCTTACCTTTTCGTCTAATATTCATATTATTGAATGTTGAAATGTGAAAATTACGTACTTTAAATCTTGTACCACAAAATAAGGGATTTATTGGGCATGATGCAATTTTACTTTGTCAATAGATACCAAAAAGCATGTCTCTGGCTCTGCATATGTTGCAGAATTAACATGTAAAAAGAATATATAGAAGTTGTTCACATGATCTCAAGACTGAGCCATATCATGTAGTTACCTTCCAAAGATCGTATAAGATTCAAATGGTAAATTGATGTATGCAGTTCAATTTCTATAAATGAGCATATAATACAACAATAAAGGCAAGCAGCTCACATAACATAAATGAGTCAATTGAGGCTACACCAAAAGTTAGTCACTAACCCATGTTTAACTTTGTTTGAAAGGATATTCAGGTTTGAATGAGATAACTTTTTATTTGTTTGTGTATGTGTTTTGTCTACTTCTAAGAGGTACAATAGTATAATTTTTTAGCTAACAAAAATGTAGATTGATTCTCGATCCTCAAACTATAGTTACGATCAAATCATAATATGCTCATCTCCTAAATGCTAAAGGTGAATATACATTTATGCCTCATGGACAAAGCATGACAAAATAAGGAACTAACCAGACACTTGAAATTAGGAGAAAACTGAAGAAAGCAAGGAAATCCACCTGTAGAGCTTTTCCAATTAGTATCCAAAATAGGAGAAGATCTAGTCTAGAATATATGAGATGACTATGTCATGAAATTTCAACTACATTCACATACTATGAAAAAGATTTACAATTATGCCCTGGAAGGTAGGCCCTTCATGACTTCCTCGTTTTCGATCATCTCCTATTTTAAGGTAGGTCCCACCAGAAAGCATAAAAGCTGAAGATCCTTCACTTTGATACCATCTATCTGTGATACATAATTACTTATTTTCTTTTGCATAATTTCTAGTGCTCTCTTTTAATATCATTGAACTTTAGTTACTTCTCCTCCAAATTAGAATCCGAACAGAGAGATATAGAATTTGACATAGTGTCATATGTCTGTGAATAAGGTTAAACTCTAAAGCTATACCAGATAACTACATCTGAAATTGTTCGAGACAAGTTAAATAAGGCAACATGTGCCAAGTTCTTTTAATTTGGAAGGGTGAAGAAGAAAGTAATTATTTTAGATGAAAAAATATAATTTTATTACATGTTTCCAAAAAGACGTTTTAGATAAAAATTTAACATCAACTCAATCATAACATCAGAGCATTATAACTTTATAAAACTCTAAACCAAATTAATTGACAAAACACAAATGCATTACTAACCTTTGAGAGAGAACGATCACCATTGAAGTCATTGTCGACTGCTTAATGTATACTCAATGTATAGTTCATGTATAAGTAATCTATATTGTATAGTCAGTGTATATTTTCTATGACTTTTGACAAGTTATATTATTTAGTCATGTACATTTTCTGTGATTGTAAAAAAAATATGGCTATATTTATTGTAAATTAATTAGTTTATCATATATATTTGAGATTATCCTTTTTTGATATTAATCAGAATTTGAATTAAACTTTCTCCCTTCAAATTTCTCTATTAGATAGTCTATCATATTTAAAATTTAAAAAATATCCTTCATAGAAATAAAAAATTAATAATTTTTAATCTTTCAATGAACACATTATCAAATTATAAATTTCTTGATAGTTAAAAGTTGTTTTTTCTTTTAGTCACTAAATTTGATTTTTTCTTTAAATTAAACAAAAATATTGGTACGTCATTTTTAAGACTACTTTAATAATCAAGATACGAACTTTAGTAGTTGTCATATTCTGTAACTTAATATTAAAAATAGGTTTACGCAGTAACCCTTGAAAGTATTTAGTAACAATAAATAAAAATGAACTATTCAAACACATTTTATTTTAAATTAGTTCAAAATTTTATTTCTAAAACAGTTCCTAACAAGCTTAATATTTATTATTGTTTGTGAGAAGTTAACCAATTAGAAACTCTTCACTTTAGCATAATTACAAAAATATCCTTATGGGTCCATAATAAAAGTAAGAATATATATGGATTCTTCTAGAGTTTTATTTTGATTATTAATTACTCAATTATTATTTTTATCCTTAAATAAAGTTAAGTTTACTAAAATGCCATTGATAATCTTTTTTCTATCTTGAAGAAGAAAGGATATTTCTAGATAATTTTGAAATGACCAAACTACCCTTGGTTGTCCTCCTTTTTTCACATTTCTATATAATAGAAATTTATCTTTGATCATTTTTATTTATTTTTTAAATATTTTGAATTGTTAATTTTGATTTATAATTTTTTTTATGTAGTTTACAATAAAGTTTATGCAAAGGGTCAAATATATCTCTGTATAATTGAAAATAGTTTAAATATATCCCTCGTTATACTTTCAATCCAAAGGTACCTCTCCAATTATATTTAAGGTCTAAATATACCCTCCAGTTATACTTTAGGTCCAAATATTCCCCTCCAGCACTTTGTGCTGATTTATCCTTAATTTTAATGAACGAATACGTGACAAATATACAAACAAATAATTTATCTCAATTTTAAATATCTGATTCACTTTACAAACTCATCTCCCATCTCCAACCCATTTACTTTATAGATTGAATAAGCATAATTATAAGCATGTACATTAGATATAATTTGTCAAATGCCCTTATGTATTTAACTACATGGCGATCTAAATACTTGTTTTGTCAGAATGGTAATAATGAAAACGTACTAATATATTCTAGAGCATTTACGTTTGAGATAATTTTAGTACAAGTTAGTGCAGGCACAATAAGATGAAAAATCAAGCAGGTATAGTAAGCGTCGAACACTAACTTAGGTGCGGGTTTATCAGGTGAATGGATCCAATTGAATTAACTGAGTAGGTTCGAACACTAACTTAGGTGCGGGTTTATCAGGTGAATGGATCCAATTGAATTAACTGAGTAGGTTTAAGGTGAATCTATTAAAATTAAAGATATATTATTTGTTGCTAAAAATAACTCAAGCGTTTGTCCATTAAAAATAAGGATAAATTAGCACAAACCATAAACTGGAAGGGTATTTTTGAACCTAAAGTATAACTGCAGAGAATATTTGGATCGAAAGTATAACGAATGATATATTTAAACCATTCCCAATAGTACAAAGGTATATTTGACCCTTTGCCG
This sequence comes from Solanum rostratum, assembly GCA_029948455.1. Taxonomy (NCBI): domain Eukaryota; kingdom Viridiplantae; phylum Streptophyta; class Magnoliopsida; order Solanales; family Solanaceae; genus Solanum; species Solanum rostratum. Next base: position 55,649,801 of record CM057047.1, on the reverse strand, counting down.
TAAATTTTATTTCAAAAAATTTAAAGATTTTATGAACAAATTTTGGATCAAATTTAGAAGTTTTGACTCCAAAAAACCAGAAAATGCACATAAATTGAATTAGAGTGAGTATTTCTCTGCTACTAACATTTTACAAATATATTTATATATTTGATTATTTATAAATTTTTAAATTCTTTTTTATTGCCACCTTTCATGGTAAATTATGCCAAATAACGTTATGAGTATATCTTTCCTTTGGTAATAAATTTCCAATAATCTCCTTGTTAATGGCTTTAAAGATGACTAGAGAAAGATATATAACTTCCTTTTAGTATGTTGGTATACCTCTTTGATGAGATTGAACTGTCACTTTGCAAAATATGTTCAATTAATACTTATTATATATTTATTTAATTTAATTTGTCATACAAATATCAAATATGAATAAGTATTTTTTCCGACAATTGTCACCTTGGCCGTGCCATTTTTCTAATTTTGAGTTCAACTTTTTTCTTTGATTTTCCTTTAAGTTTATCTTTGTTGAGAGACACATTTTTTGTCTTCCATCTTTTTCCTTTTTCAAGTATGTCTAAGCTCAAATCGATACTTTTATATTTATTAATTTAATATTTCCTTTACCTGTATGATTAAGTTCTTTTATATTTATTAATAATTTAATATATACATAAAATATTTATAAGCATTTGGGACTCGTCACCTCATCTCGGGATCGGTCCCACTCAGACAAGGCTCATTATCAATCTTCCTCACTATTTTCTTCGAATTTCTATCTGGATAGTTATGATACATGGCTTAAGTTAAATTTTAATCATTAAATTTTTTATTTTTTTTATAATTTATTGACTTAAGTTAATTAAATATTAATCATTAAATTAAATTTATATCATATATGAGCGATACAAATTAGGACCTTCAAAAAAATGGGAGAGAAACCTCATGTGGTCCCACTCCAACGTCCCTCTTATCTTCACCAACAAAACCAAATAAATCCAGCTTCTACCCCCCAAAAAAATTACAATTGAATGTATTAAATGACCAAAATAGCCTCGGCCATCTCCTATTATAAATTCTTTACACTTTAATCCCAGTCCTAAAAACGTGAGTGGGGCTCTTCTAGTTTGTTAGAATAAGAAATGTTGAGTGTTTTTAGCAGCTCCATTCTGTCGCCGCCAGAAGAGCTGGTGGCAGCCGGAAGCCGGACCCCGTCACCTAGGATGATGGGGGAGGCTTTGGTCAACCGGTTCATGAAAACCGAGTCGTCCGCTGTGTCGGTTCAGATCAACCATCTTGTCCAACTCGCCTACACTCACAACAATGAGTCCACTTTACTGCCAAGGTACCATGTTGCCAACTTTTTTATGTTCAAATTTTCTATTAAGTTGTGCCAGTGCCAAAGAAAGATGGGAAAACCAGAGTTTGGGGGTGAAAGTTGTTATTCGTGTAAAAATTTCCATTTTTATATTGTTAAAATTAGCTGAAAAAAAAAAAGAAGAAGAAGATAGTTGAAGAGCATTAATTGGCCCCATTCCTCTTTGCATGGCTAACATGTGTTGGATCTCTTTCTCTTGACCGTGTGGTGTGTCCGGTTCCCAGATTTTGGATTTCATGGACACGTGGCAAGCAAACTCTAAATTTGTCTACTAATGCCAGAATATAGTAAGAGTGTGTCCAAAAATGTAGTTGGGCATTTTGAATGTGTGTGTCTGAAACTTATAATTAAGAGTAATTAGTTATTGATCGATGTGAGAATATAATGTCAGGTCATTTGGTGTTAAGGATGAAATATTTTGTTTGTTTGAGGGATGTCTTGAGAACTTAGGGAGTTTGAGGCAAGAATATGGGTTGGGCAAGAGTGCAAATGAGGTGGTATTGATGATTGAAGTATACAAGGCACTTCGTGATCGGGCACCTTACCCTCCAAGCCATGTTGTTAGTCACCTTCGAGGCAATTTTGCATTTATCCTGTTTGACAAGGCCACCTCTACATTGTTTGTGGCTACGGTAAGTAAATATACTCTCTCCACCACCACCACTATTATATTCTCAACCAATTCATTCACGCCTACATTGTTTGTGGCAGGATGAAGTGGGTAACATACCTCTCTATTGGGGAATAACTGCTGATGGATATGTTGCCTTTGCCGATGATGCCAATTTGCTCAAAGCTGCTTGTGGCAAGTCACTTGCTTCTTTTCCTCAAGGTGAATTCACTAATTATTTCTTCTGCTTTACCTGGTTTTTTATTTCAACCTCACATTCATAATTTTTTATTGGACTTGTTATCATGCCCAATCCAACATGTGACTATTAATTTGACAAAATGACTTTGACAAAGACTGGCTTAGTGAAAATTTCATCTCCCAGTTTATGAGATTATTTGGTTGGAAACAAGTTATCCTAAGAATTACAGAATATGGAACATACGAGGTATCCTAAGATTGCTAATCTTGTAATAGAAAATTGTGACATGCGCTAATTGATAAATTAAATGTACAACTTAATTATATTCTATTTATAATCCCTTGTTCCACCAATCAAAGGAACTTGCTCTTTGTATGCACAAATGTTTTAATTATTGTTGTGGTCTACTGGATATTTCCTAGGTTGTTTCTTCTCCACAGCAGTTGGAGAATTGAGAAGCTATGAGAATCCTAAAAACAAGATCACTGCCATCCCTGCAACTGAGGAAGAAATATGGGGTGCAAAGTTTATGGTAAGTTATTGATTTTAATACACTCTAACAAATAAAGAATTTTGCGGTAATTATTAATTCTTGTTATATTATATTTAGTAGTTATAATAAATATGAGTACTTATAACTTGTTCTCTGTATAAATACCGGCAAAGGCTTTGAATGCAACGACATTAACTCAATTATCGCTAAATACTTTTGCGGCAACATTATAAAGAAAAATTTGTTGTTAATAAAAATATATTTGCAGAGTGATAACATATATGCAAATTATTACTGATACTTTTAATATTATTTGAAAGTTGGTCCTTTTGTCCCTATTTTTCTTCAAAGGTTTTTTTTTTAGACTTATATTTATATTTTCATATCATAATATTCAACAAACTATACCCCTTACACTTTAAGAACTTATGCCGCATTAGGCATAAATTAAAATTCTGAGAGCAAAAATTAAAGATCAAATCATTTTCGAAGGCAAACTGTACAATTAAATATAAATAATCTTTAGATATTTTAATTTGGGCTATGGGACTCTCAGAAACTAGTGTCTCACATTCCACGTAATGTGATGCTACTTTTTTTTTCTTTCCATATGATCAATTAATGAACACCTTAGCATCAGGCTCACTTTTTGGATTAGATGAGTGTCATGGTAACTCAATGTTGCTTTCATGCTATGGCAGCTGCAATTGGCTGTTGAATCACTTGTAACCATCCATTAATAGTGCTTTACAGGTCAATGTCACCGAACCCATACATTGCAATCATAGGTGTGTGATGTTACAGAGGCGAATTTAAGATTTAAATTTATTTGTGTTAAACTTGTCAAGCTTTCAATCTTTAAGAATTAAGCTTTAAGTAAGGTGTAATGTGAATGCAAAATGAATAGAGGGAAATTTGAAGCTAGTTCACTTTAGATAGGAACTTTCTACCTCATTGGAGAACTTTCGTGTTTATATATAAAAAACACTTTTTTTTAAAGATTTTAAAGAGTTAAGAAGAGAGTTTCCCTTCGTGCCATTATCATTCAACTTCAGCACACCAAAATTTCAGATTTTTTGCAATAAATAATAAGGTTTACCTCAGTTTTTTCCGTATTGAATTTACTTCTTGATTTTTGAGTTCGACGAAGTTATATGAGTTTGAATAGAAGTTATTATAAATGAATTAATAACTCTCTTAGTTGACGGAATCATATTTTTGTGGTCAGGTGGAAGGTGGAGGTGTTGTTACAGCCACAAAATAGAGACAATTTCCTTTTTCAGAGGAAATGAGCAATTATAAGTGGTTAATGTAAATAAATGAATGGGAGTCACTTTATCATCTATGTTTCTTCACCTCTTTCCAATTGAACCTGTTTGAATTAATGTAAAATATTTGCTTTTTAATGGTAGTATCAGTGACTTCTTCAAATATTAATAATCTTGGTCTTGTAGCAATTCTTATTCTGGTTTTGTTTTCTGACATTCCCCATATCTTAGTATCATAATTATTAGTAACTACAATGTTTGAATGTGTAAGATTTATCTTTACGTAAAACCTACTCCTTTATATAGTTCCATTTTAGAGATAGAATTACCATTTTGATGATCATCCTTTTATCCAAATATTTTTTAAAAACAATATTTTAAATTGTTAATTACTCTAGTGTTCAAATAATTATGAAAAGACATTTGCTGGAAACATACATTACTACGATAAAACATTCATTACAAAACATTGCCGTCCTAATTACATACTTAAAGCACAAAAGGAGCAGATGAAGGAAGATCCTTCCCAATCTATACGTTAATTTCAAGAAGAAACCAATTAGATTGTTTTATTAAAAACAACTACTTCATCTAATGTTAATTACCTTATTATCATTACTAAAAATGGGCCGTCGTGCGGTGCACTAAGCTTCTTTATGTGCAATATCTAGACCACAAAGGTCTATTATATGTGTAATTAAATAAATTTATTAAAATATAAATTTTATAAAATGATTCGAATTATATTAAATTCAAAATATATTAGTCCAAACAAATATTATGGATTAATATAATTGAATTAATTAATTAAGTCCAAGTATGAATTTAATTAAAAGTCCAAGTTCAATTATTTGGGTACAAAAGATAACTCACTTTATTAGGCCCAATATCCTCTCATCCAAGAGATCCATCTTGATGCGACATGTCAAATGACGTGGCACGCTAAGTCAAACAAAGAGGCCAATAAGATCATGTCATGTGTCAAAATGACAGGCCCATTTCATTAAAACACAATATGTCATGTCAGACCGGGAGAAAGCCTATTCCATCATGACTCTTCTTTTCTACAACTATATATAGGGGTCCTCATAATTCAAAAGACATACCAAGAAAAATTCTAACAAAAAGCTAGAGAAATCTCGTGGATCAAACGCCACAAATTTCTCTACAAATTCAAGAATTCAAATATTCAAGTTCAAGAACAAGCTTAAAAGCTTTTGAACTCAAGAACAAACTCAAGAACAAGATTAAGATCAAGATCAAAATCAAGTTCAAGAATCCTTGAATTTATACTTGAAAAGGTGAATTAGAGGATTCGTAGAGATTGTAACACTCACATATTGAAATCAAATACTATGATTGTTACGATATTTTCGTTCTTGATTATTATTTTCCTAACGCGAAATTTTATCGTCTACAAACTCTCTTATCCCAACTTTTCAAGAATCAAAGAACATTGAAATGGCTTCCAAGAAGATCTCCCAATGAACATCCTCCAAGACTGTTGATTCCAAGTTCTCTGCTGAAGTAGAGGGAATCTTGGGTGTCACTTTTGGAAGCGTTGAAGCTGTTACAAGAAGCAAAGGTACTATGCTGGGACAACAAACACTGCAAATGTCGTCTGCACCAACTCCTGGTTTTGGATCTTCAACCCCAAAGGGAGTGAGGTCCTCTGCACATATAAGGGTAAAATAGTAATTTGACTTTGGAAATTGTGAAGTTCATGCTTTTATATATATATATATATATATATTATCAATTTTTTTTTAAAAAAACCCACCTATCCCTAAACACCCCCTCCCCCACAACCCCCACAACCCCCACCAAAAAAGTTAAAATTGTAAAAGTCTATTTTTAAAAAATATTTTAAATTTTAAAACCATTACCCTCCCCCGCCTCATAAGATTTTTAATCTCATTTCTAACCCTGTCTCCTTATCAGTTTGGGTATTGAGGTCGAGTTTTATTTCAAATATTGAGTTTCATATTGAAAGTTGAGGTCAGGAATCAGAGTTGGTGTCGGGGTTGATATGTATTTTTCAATTTATTTTTATTCATATAAAATATGAACAAATTAAATTATTACCTATTTTATATTAATCCATTTTCAATCCACTCAAATTAAATTCAACCCTTTCATTTGCTACCACTAGGAACATCCACGTATAAATTTTGTTACGCAAATTATCCTAGGAAACTCATAATTTATCATTCCACTTTTCCCAAACTTGCACTATTTTTGAAAGTAAAGGGAGCAACACAGATATATGACAACTTCAACTATCTATAAGCGTAATTTTTTATTTGGATGGTATATGTAATGGAAGACCTATTTAAATTACTTTTGAGAGTAGAGAGGTAAATATCGTCCTTTTCTGGTTCCTCTCAAGATCAGCTACGGTGATGTTATAATTTTTTTAAAGAGACAAAATGTAGGATTGCTGCCAACAGTTTATCATGAAAGAAAGGATTCACTAAGTCAGAATCACGGATTAATATTAATCTAATATAATAGTCTAATATATCTAATATAATAGAAAATATTAATATAATAGAAAAGAACTGTCTTTTCTGTATACTTTCCCTGGTTTCGTTGTTACCGGGGGCTTTACGCAATCGATCAGATTAGATAAATATCCCTTCAACATAGGTCATCGAAAGGATCTCGGAGACCCACCAAAGTACGAAAGCCAGGATCTTTCAGAAAATGGATTCCTATTTAAAGAGTGCATAACCACATTACTATTATATATATATATATATATATATATATATATATATATATATATATATATATATATATATTTGTGTGTATGGGTGTGGCTGTGTGGGTGCACCATCATAAAAAGAAATTGTGGTTCCAATCTCACATTTTAATCAGATTAATAATATAAGGATAAAATATGCATGATAAAAGTAAATTATGGTTGGGGATTGGGTTGGGTGGGGTGAGGGTGTTGGGGGTGGGGGGAATGTCTATTTCAAAGTTGACAAGTGAATTTAATTTTAAAGCAAAACTAAAATTAAAGATGTAAATTGTTGGGTTATATGTAGTTTTGATGATTGAAAAATAACATGAAATATGTTAGCCAACCTAGTTCTTAGAAGCATTGTTTCAAAGAGTTAAATCTGTGGCAATGTCATTAAGATAGGTAAGCAAAAATCAAGGAATTGTTAAGGTTTTGATAATACATTCAAGATAACAAACATATGTTGAATTGAAAAGTTGGAATTTGACTACAACAAAGAGTAGAATAGAGTTTGAAATCAAGGAGTCTCAGTTGAAGTAAAACTCTAAGGCAAGACAATTTGAGTAGATGAGGAGTTTGAAAAAAAGAACTCAATCAAAAATTGTGCTTAAAATGAAGTGAGGTTAGGAGATTGACTTTTCAAGGTCCTAGATATTAAAGAAATACTTTGAAGAACCCGGGTCTTGTACTGAGTCTTTATTTTAGAAAGCTTTTCTTTGTCGGTTTTGATGTATTGTTAGTTCATTGAATCTATAAATAGAAGTAGGTTGACAGTCTTCAAGTCGTGGGCAACTTGAAAACCTGGAACATAAACCTAACAAGGTTTGTGTTGAGTTGGAAATTTAGTTTTTAATTCCTTAGATGGCTTATAAACATTTTGTTGAAAAGGCTCATTGAATTCAGTGAAATTGGAGGTAAATACTTTAAAGATATAGGTCGTGGTTTATATACCTTTTCTGTCAGGTGTTATTATGTAAAATATTGTGTCTTTTTACTTATTATTGTTACTGCATTGAAATACGTTAGGCAACTTCATTCGTAGGTTAAGTAAAAGGTTAAAACTAGATCGTGCAAATTATCATAAATGATTTTTACCTATTTTTAATCTAACTTTTAATATTATATATATTGTACTTCAAGAATTACTTTAAATAAAAATTGCACAACGTATCTTGAATGAGATGAATTTGAATATCATGTCCTAATATAAACTGCATAAATTTTTATACAAATTCATATAAAAGGTAAATACTCATACTTTAATGATTAAGCAATAAGATTTAAGATGAACGTAAATTCTAAAGAAACTAAATGAAAAAAAAACTCAACATTTTGATTATTTATTATCAGTTTTTCAAGTTAGAACAAATTGTACTTTGAGAATCACTTTAAATTTATTGCAAATGAAAAAAAGAAAAAAATATATATTATTAATGTTAAAATGAAAAAAAGAAAAAAATATATATTATTAATGTTAAAACAGAGAAAGAGGATGAAGAATAAATATGATTATTCTTTTATTTTTCTATACAAACAAAAAATGAAAGAATAAATAAATCAGTTCACTCTATGGCTTATCTATACATAAGTTCTTTTTATACACGTGCTTTTCTATTTTAAGTAGGATATTATTCATTTTCTTGATTATGTATAGAAGTCTTTTTTAAAAAATCTATTTTATTAAAAAATATTGGGAATAAAGCTTTTTGTTTGTTACATTTTACTAGTATATGTACCCGCGCGTTGCGCGAAAAAATTTGAGCCTATAAAATAATAAATAGTGTTTATAATTAAAATTAAAGATATTTATAATACCAAAAACTTATTTCATAAAAATTAGTCATACTACAAAAATATTTTTTAGTAATCTAATAATAACCTATATATTTGGTAAATTAAAATATAATTATGTAAAGTCTAAACATAATAAATTATAAACTTGATTTGGAATATCATGATAAAAATATCAAAATAAAGAGCATATCATGTAATTGAGATATCACTATTATATTGAAATAAAATCTCAAAACCAATGTCACCAAGAAAATTATACCAACCAAAATTAAATATTTTAAAAATTACATAATTTTAAATCATTGAGTTAGTTTAATGTCTAAATAAAAAATTTATGTATAGCACTATTAATTATATTTATGTAGAATAACATACATAAAAATATTGTCTAAAAGGAGAAAAGACTTCAATATATAATGCATTATTATTTTAATAAACACAAATAAGATTAAATAGATAATTATGTTTTGAAGGTATTTTGGTCATATTTTATAATATGTTTGCATTATGATAATGCGGGGATATTTCTAATATAGATTTCAAAAGTTTTTCTCCTATTGGTTGTTAAACTATTGTAGTAAATTTTAGGGAATAAATTTACGATATCTGTGCAATTATACTTTAAGCAAATTTTGTAAAAAATATTTTTTTTCTTGTTAGAAGATGTTTTATTACATTTGTAAAAGTATTTTCTTTATCATATTATAAATGTATTTCATCACATTTATAAAAGTGTTTTACTTATCATCTAATAAGAATACTTCTAGTATATTTTTGAAAGTGTTTTTCTTATTATGTTCATGTTTAAACTAAATTTTTAGTGTAAATTTTAAAAATATTTTTTTAATCATGTTTGAGGATATATCACATTGGTGTGCATCCAGTAGGAATTGAACCTACAAATTCGCCAATTATCCATTACAATTTATAAAAGTGCTTTCTTATCCAATTGTTATGACATATTTTTTATCATGTTTTAAAAATAATATTTTTGTTATAAGTTAAATATTCCATTACATTTTGTAAAAAAAAAAAAAATCTTAGATGTTGCAAGAATACCTTCAATACATTATTAAATATATTATTCCTAATATATAGTGAGTCTAATACTTGAATATAGCATTTAAATGTATTTGTCTTATCAAGCAGCAAGAGTATATGTATACTTCTTATAATATTACATTTTACAAAGAAAAATCTTTTAATCATGTTGCAAGTAAACTTTCAGTATAATTTTTAAATGTGTTTTTCTTGTCTTTTGTAAAGGTACTTTCAATAAATTTTATAAAAAGTTCTATTTACATAGCTTTTGCATAGAGATTTTTTTTTAATCATGTTGCAAAGGTACATATGCATATTTTTTCAAAAATAAATTTATTATCATATTATAAAGATATCTTCATCAAATTTTAGATCATTGTTTTACTTATCATTTTGCAAGAACTTTATTTCATGTTGTAAGGGAACTTTCTATATAGATTTGATAGTTTTTTTTTAATCATGTGTATAATGTATTATTCATTACATTTTGTAAAAGTATTTCTTATTATGTTGCTAGATTATTTTTATTATCCAGGAAAAAGTCTCTCTACTTTTATGAGATAGTGGTAAGGTTTGTGTACATTCTACACTCCACAGACCCTATTTGTGGAATTTCAAGGGGTATGTTGTTGTTGTTGTATTATTTCTATTAAAATTGTAAAAGTGTTTAACATATCATCTTGCAAATATACTTATAGTACAATCTTTAAAATAATTTTTCTTATCATGTTGCAATGATGTTTTTAGTTTCCTTTTTAAAATATTCTTATCATTTTGCGAGAAGACTTTATTAAAATTTTTTTGAAAATATTAACATTATTACAATTTGTAAAAGTCTATTTCTTATCATATTGTATCTTACCACATTTTGTAAAATTATTATTGTTACTATGGTTCGATGATACATTATTACAAATTGTAAAAGTCTATTTCTTATCATATTGTTATGTTATTCTTACCACATTTTGTAAAATTATTATTGTTACTATGGTTCAAGTCTTCCCCTTTTATAATATGGCTGAATGGTCGAAAATTAAAAATATTAACAGGAAACAGTGGATCATTAAGTTCTTTCACATTGGTTCGTTGAGTAAAAGTAAGCCTCAACTTATGATTTGTGGTACTTAACTTCTGAGTATTTTTTGAACTAAGAAGTTCTGTATACGATATAGCCCAAACTCATGAATCATGATTTTTAGGTGTTTCAGAACTGATTTGTCAATATGAGCATGTATCCGATCGCCCTACACATAAATAAAATTATAAGTAAAATATTCAAAGAAGCAAATTCAAACTAATTTTTGCACAATAAGTGTAAATTTTAAAGCATTATTTTTAATAAGTATATATTATTATAAATTTTAAATTAAAATAATAAAAAATATTTAGTTGCTACAAATAAGGAGTAAACTGATATGGTAAAAATAAAGAGATATTTAATATATTCAGTATTTTTAATAAATTGTTCCACAATTTAGGTTAATAAAAGTGTGTTTGAGTTAGTGGGTAAAGATATGTCCAAGAAACTACCAGTAAAAAGTGATATTGTGAATTGTTAAAGGTTTTTATTTACTATTTTATTAATTATTTTAGATTTTATTTTATTCTATAAATAAATTGCCAAGTTATTCATGTGTATGTTTGTTAATTAGTGGGGGATATGGGAAACTGGCGTGCAACCACATATATTTAGTTATTTCATTTATTTATTATATCAAAGATTATTTTTTCATTCTTTTAAATTTATTGTAGTCCTGGTCTAAAATTATTAGAATTTTAATTTAAGAAATAACATGTAATTTTTAATTAGTATATATTATTATAATTTTTTTAAATTATAATAATAAAAAATATTTAGTTGCTACAAATAAGGAGAAAATTGATATTTAAAAAAAAAGACATTTAATTTGTTCAGTGCTTTTAATAAACTGAAACATTAATAAACGTGTGTGCTTGCGAATTAGTGGGTAAAGATACGTATGCAAGTAACTACTATTGCAGTTAAAAGTGACGTTGTGGGTAAAAATCAATTTAAACTTTTAAAATAGTGACTAATCTATTTATTATACTTTTTGTCATGACAATTTTTAATTTAATTAAATTTCATACATATCGTCACTTGGAACAACAAAAATTTGGTGAGATAAAAGATTTTATGAGTAAAAATTTAATCATCCTCAAGAAGAGAAAATGTGAAAAATCGGGTAGTGATAATCTTTTAGTCTGCTTTTATTATTTTTTGTTCTTGATAGTGTTATGTAATAGTTTTACATAATTATTTAATAAATTAAAATTATAATTTGGAGATAATTGTTTTTTACAAAAAAAATAGAATTAGAATTTTAAGCATTATTATAACAATAAAACATGACACTATTTTGATGAATAATAGACGTTTGAATTTGAATGAATGGAGAAGTTAGGCACTGAGTGATTTTAGGAGTGGTTTAGTTTGCTTGACTTTTCTTTTAATCTTGATCTTATCATATTGATATAACCTTTTAACTGCTCCTTAGTTAATATTTTCTTTTTTTATATTATTTTTTACTTTTCAGTTGGAATATTTTATTTCTTTCAATTTAAAAAATTAATTTAATTTTTAAAAAATTTTATCCTATTTTGTAGAACATTTTTTCCAATTCTCAAGTGGCTTGGAATTAGAGAATTAAGCAATTTTGTGTAGAAAAAATATATAGTCAGTTATAAAATAACTAATGGAACTAATATTCATCAAAAAAATCTAAGACCACAACAGATAAAAGACTCACTCATAACCAAAAGACCTTATATATATTGTAAATAAATCTTTAACAAAAGAAAAAATTGATTGGAAAAAATTAACTAACAAAATATGAACCCATAGATACTCTCTTCATTTAATGAAGAAGTTTATCTAATACAAAATTCGTTCATTAAAAAAAAAAAGATCTTAAGGATATAAATAATTAAAAATTTAATTGAAAATTAAATTTTATTGGGATAAAAGTGTATATTGAGATTTATTTATTCTTTTATCAATATTACACTGTTTCAACTATTTAAAATATTTTTTTCTTTTAGTATGTCCCCCCAAAAATAATATGTTTATATATTTTAGTAGAAAATTAAATATGAAAATGGCAATTTCACCACAATGGGATGATATTTTATAGTCACATAAATAATTTGCAATATGACTTATTTATATGACAAATTTTAATGTATTATTATGTTTGTCAAATGCTGATTCATTTGACTATAACATATAATTTGAAATGAAGTGAGTAAAATTTATCAAAAAAATTATATGTAAATGATATATTGAAGATAAAAATGAGGAAAAAACATTTATAGACAAATTCATTTGTGTTGATTGATATTCATCTTCATGATGATAAAATTTGTTGGTCATTTCCACATATATCATCATTCAAGTTAATAATAGTACATTTAAAAAAAAATTGAACTACGATAAATAAATAAAATATTATTAAGAATCTATTATCGTATAAGATAAAAACTGGAAACATACCAATATTGGAGAACATCAAAAGTAGAGGAAGAAGACAATGACTAAGATGGAGATAATATCATACGAGCATTCTGCCGCTACGAACAACGATCGGATTGTAAATCTAAAAGTTGAATAGAGTGTCCATAAAATAAAATAAAAAGAAAGAAAAGTAATTCATTGAATTGTGTTTATAGCAATTCAATTTTTTATTTTATTTTTGAATATTAATTCCTCAAGAGATATAGTAACATATTAAATTTGTCCACTGTAGAAGTTTTCTTCATCAAAGTATTTAATTGTGACACCCTCCACACGTACTCCTTTGTCTTCCCACTCATGTTAGTCTCCCTCAATTCCTTCAAAATCGCCGGAGCGTCAATTATTATCATTTTGCCACCTTAATTCACATGTACTTCTATACAATTAGTTTCACCTGCACCAAAAATATACTTTATTATCTTTAATTGATTTCGTAAGCATGTAATATGATCCAAATTTTGCTCTAATGCTCTTTGTTGTCATAATTTCAAACATAAATCAAACTATAATAACAGGAAATGAAGATAACAAAGACCAATGTAAATATGTAAAGAATAGAATAAACCATAAAAATATCACATAATTTATCAGGGCAAAATGAATCTTGAAACACCTATAAATTTGGCTTAGAGCATACTGATAATTAGGAGTTCACAGATGAAAAACTCCTCTGAGCAGTTGTACACAGAGATTCGTCATTGAAATTTTAGGGGAACTTTTTATTCTTGAAGTAATCAATAAGACTTTAAGTTTTTGATAAGTAAAACATTGTTAAGAGATTTATTTATTTAAGTAGTATATATTTAAAACTTAAAAGAAACTGATTAGTAGTTATCTATTCCTAGTGTTTAGGAAGATGTAAAAATTAGATATATAGTATTTTAAAGTTATTCATCTTTTAAAACTGTAACTTTTTTTTTTAAAGAAAAACTCACGTTTTTTGTTTGGTAAAAAACTGTAACTTGTTTTTAGAACTGTAACTTATTTTTCATGCTGTAACTTATAAATTTTTCTTTTTTTTTTTTAGTATTTAAGAAATTGAATTTTTTAAATTTGATATTTAAACAAAAATTGTGTGGTTTTGATATGGTTAATAATTTTTAAATATTAAATATATATTTTCTATATGATGGCTTTGTCCTCTCCTTTTAATAATATATAGATTGTTTTATGTTTTGATTTAGATTAAATTTATTAAATTGACTTATAATTAAAAACTGTACTAAGGTTTTATGAAATATGTAATTTTAAATATGTAATATTAATAATTTTTTTTATTTTCAAAATGTTTACTATTTAGCATGTGAGTATTGTATATTATTTAGTGATTGAGTATTATTGCAAAATATTAGCATGTAAGATTTTGGTTATTGCTTAAATACTTATTTAAAGTTAGTTAATATATTGATTTAATTTAGTTAAATATAGATTTTTAAAATTATTTTAATTTAATTGTAGAAAATATTTTATATTTATATATTTTGTTTTTATAATTGATTTGATTTAATTGTAATAAATATTTTATATTTATATATTTTGTTTATATAATTGAATTTGATGTAATTGTAGAAAATATTTTATATTTATATATGTTGTTTTTATAATTGAATTTATTATGTAAATTTAAATTAACTAATAACTAATCTAACTAATTTGTTTTCCTAAGATGCCACTTGGTACATTTACAGGCTGCCATTTGGCTTAATATGGTGGCTTTGTCCTCTCCTTTTAATAATATATAGAAGATTTTTGCCCTTTTTTTTATGTCTTTTTTGAAAAAATTTCCCTATTTTGTCATTTTGTGGACTTTTTAATCTTTTGGGAGTAGTTTTTTTTTTCCTACGTTTTTTCATTATTTTTCTAGCTTTTTTGGGAGGGATTGGGGGGGGGGGGGGGGGGGGGAGGACAATTTCAAAATAAAATTCCCCTATTTTCGTGGGCTGTTTTGTCTTGTTCTTTTGTTGGGGACCTTTTACTAAACCTTTTTCTCCTCATAATGTTGGAAGTTTTTTTACTTTTTTTTTTCTTGGATCAAATCTATTTTGGGTGAAAAAAAATTAGGAATTTAATTATAATAAGAAATTTTTTTCAATTTAAATTTATATTATATTTATTATAGTCAAGATTTAAAATCATTAAAATAATAATATAATATTTGAAAAAAATGATGAAAAAATGATTTTGTCTAAAGATAATTTTTGTAATGAAAGGAGAAGAGTTTAAACATTATTTCTAAGGGACTTATTTTTTGCCTATTTTTTGAGACATCTTTTTTGAAATATTTCCTATTTTTTGTGGACTTTTTTTTTCTTTCTTTCGGGAGTAGTTTTTTTTTTCCTTAAGTTTTCCCCCTATATTTTAGCTATCTATTTTTGGGACGATTTTTAGAAAAAAAATTTCCCCTATTTTTATGAAATATTTTTTCCATTTTTTTTTATCTTTTACTTTTTACCCTTTTCTGGCTATTATTTTGAAAGTTTTTTTTAACTATTTATGTCACGCCCCGGGAAGGTACCCTAGGCGTGGCCGGCACTCAGAGGCTATTGCTAGCTCCCAAGCGAACCACTTAGCATTCATCACATCATTCATTATAAACATTTCGGAAGGAGATAGAAAATAATACCTAAACAAAGTGGGCCAGTGGCCAAACATCAAAACTGTTCATTTCACCAAGCAAAGGAATATTGCTCAGGTATCATAACATTCACCTTGAACTCTAAATCCCTTCTCCTTACATCTGTGTGCGACTTTTGGCGGCTCTGGGCTGCCTTTAACCTTTCTCGTATAGTCTTCACCTTTTCCATGGACTGGTGGACAAGGTCTGGCCCAATCAGCTCGGCCTCTCCAATCTCGAACCACCCAATGGGCGATCTACATCTTCTCCCATACAAGGCCTCATAAGGGGCCATTTGGATACTCGCATGATAACTGTTGTTGTATGCGAATTCAATCAAGGGTAAATGGTCGTCCCAATTTCCTTTGAATTCAAGAACGCATGCTCTCAACATGTCTTCCAACGTCTGGATAGTGCGTTCTGCCTGGCCATCCGTCTGTGGATGAAAGGCCGTGCTCAAGTTCACCTTAGTACCCAGCCCTTTCTAGAACGAATTCCAGAAGTGAGAGGTAAATTGGGCTCCTCTGTCTGAAATAATAGACAAGGGAACTCCGTGCAATCTCACTATTTCCTGAATATATATTTTGGCATAATCTTCGGCAGTGTTAGTCGTCTTGACTGCTAAGAAATGTGCTGATTTCGTCATTCTGTCTACAATCACCCATATGGAGTCATGTTGCCTCCGGGATTTCGGTAAGCCCGTGACAAAGTCCATGTTCACCATCTCCCACTTCCATTCTGGAATTTCAAAATTCTGAGCCAGACCACTTGGCCTTTGGTGCTCAACCTTGACTTGTTGGCAGTTGGGGCATTTGGAAACGAATTCTGCGATGTCCCTCTTCATTCTACTCCACCAATAGACTTCTCTCAAGTCGTGATACATCTTGGTGGAACCTGGATGGATGGAGTACTTAGCATTATGGGCCTCAGCTAAAATCCTTTCTCGAACACCATCAACATTAGGGACACATAATCTGCTCTGATACCAAGTTTGTCACGCCCCGGGAGGGTACCCTAGGCGTGGCCGGCACTCAGAGGCTATTGCTAGCCCCCAAGCGAACCACTTAGCATTCATCACATCATTCATTATAAACATTTCGGAAGGAGATAGAAAATAATACCTAAACAAAGTGGGCCAGTGGCCAAACATCAAAATTGTTCATTTCACCAAGCAAAGGAATATTGCTCAGGTATCATAACATTCATCTTGACTACACCATTATGTCTACAAAGCCTCTAACATTCCTTAAAACGTCTAAGAAGAGGACCATGACAAACCATGGCTACTCGACTCAAAAGAACAGGATAACATTCATAAATAAAGGTTTCCTCCGGAAACAAGGAGGCTCACCACAGTCAGAACTTGGAAACACTTGACCTCAACGGGGCGGCTGCTGAAGTCCTCTAGCTCCTGTATCTGCATCATGAAACGATGCAGCGCCAAATGGCGTCAGTACGTGAAATGTACTGGCATGTAAAATAGCTGAATCACATCATTAGAATCATCCGAACATAACGTACATCATCATGAGACTTTAACATTTATATCAGGGAAACATGAACATTGACCTTTACATTAACATTGACCTTTACATTAACATTGACATTTGCATTAACATTGGCCTTTACATTAACATTGACCTTTGCATTAACATTGGCCTTTACATTAGAGTACTATTAGGGAAACCTTTTCTGAGAGGCCTAACTGGGAGTTTCTTTAACCGACAACCATCATTTATAAGCCAGTGATGATACAACGAAGCGATGCCGTTGCCACATCCATCCATTACCCTGCCCAGGGTAAAGGACATTTCATTAGTGGATCCATAAAACATAACATTAGTCCTCATTTGGGACAAGATAGGAGCCATCCGCATTGCGGTTCAATCCTCTCTTCCTACACGGGCCACGTAGTTAATGGACTCAAGTGGGACTCACTTTTATCCATTTCGGTGCTCAATACTCCTCCCAGGACTCGACATTTCTCATAAAACATTAACATTCATTTGTCCCGTAGGGACACATTACATTATCATTAGTCCCCATAGGGGCATAACACTTTATCATTGACATCTCCTTTACATTAACATTAACATCATTGTCATTCCATTCCATTAACGTTAACATCATGGACCTTAGGGACACTAGTTTAGGAACTTTGACTCTCAACTTAGAGACAATCCCACATTCACATGCTCAACGTTCATCATTCATTATTTTATCGTTACTCTAGACTCTACACACACACCCATGTTCATCATGCATGCTTTTCTAGGATACATATACAATAGATATAGGGTTTTTAACTAAATGCTTTTCAAGAAAATAGTTTAAAAAGGATGCATGAGGGTTTTTATGAGGGTCATCATCAATGCAGGAAAATATGTAGGTTTACGCATAAAATAATGGCATTTATTCATTACATTACATGAATTAACATGTTTCACTTCATTACCCTAACATCATTCACCATTAAACTTTAATACATTACTCGTGGGGCACATGGGAGGACATTCTCATGCTTTAAGTTTAGCCTTACATACCTGAAAGAAGATAGTCACACTAAAGCACCTTCTTTCCTCTTGCTCTCTTCAACCTCCTTCAAGCCCTAGCCTTAAGGACCTTAGGAAGACTTCTTCAATGGGGTTTTTCAAACATTTTTCGTGAAAACCGGCCTATATAGGTCATAGGGGTACGTTAGGATAGGTGGGATTGGACCATAATGCCCTTGGAAATTTTAAGAAATTAAATCCCGTCCTGAAATAACACAGTCCGCGACGCGGACTGGTCGCGGACAGTGTATTTTCGGAAACTCAACTCCGTTGAAATTTTCAGGAAAAGGTAAGTGTGTCTCCGCGACCAGTCCGCGTCGCGGTTCCATCGCGGAGGCTCACTGTTTTTCGTTTTGGAACGAAAAATTATCTTTTGACTCGGTTGCTCTAAAATTCGACCGAGACCTTTCTCCCACTCCATTTTCAGTGCTGATCATGAATCCGCTCTCGGATTTCTGATCCGAGCATCGGAAGGCACGTTTCTCGCACACCTCTCCTTGAGGGGTATTTCGGTAATTTCGCGGGCGTTACAATTTATTTGGATCAAATCTATTTTAGGTGAAAAAGTATTTTTCTTATAGGAATGCAATTATAACAAGAAAATCTTGTCAATTTTATTTATACTATATTTATTATAGTCAATATTTAATATCATTAAAATGATGATATAATATTTGAAGAAAAATGGTGAAAAAAATGATTTTATCACTTCTTTCCATATATTTTTAAAAGTCCATATTATAAATATAATTAAAAATTAATTAAAAATGGTGAAAAGATGATTTTATCTAAAACAAAGTCTTTTAACGAAGGTCAAAAAGTTCAAACAATATTTCTAAGAGTCTTCATGCTTTTAATACAGATATATAAAATATATAAATATAGATAGATAGATAAATATACCCTTGAACGAAATTAACATGCAGCTCCATCTCAATAATTTACTCAATTTTAATTTAATTTAATTTTTATTGAATTAACTCTTTTTATTATTTTACTTTAAGTAAAATTAACTTTTAAGCACTTTTATAATATTAGAGCAAAATAAAAAAAACTTTTAATCACTTATTTTAAATAAGAGATATAACAAATATATGGATTAGTTATGCACACATTGAAAGATGGAATACTACAAAATGATCCCCAACCGTTTTCTTTGACAACAATTTAATATATTCAATGTTTGTGATTTAGTTGTACAAATTCCAGCTATAATCAATATTTTCATTTATTATATTCATTAAGAAAATAATAATGATATGACTATCTATTCATATTAATTGATATTCAATATCAAATTTTAAACAAATAATTTGGATAATAAGTAATTAATGAAAAGAGTAAAGCATGAAAAATTATTTTTTTATATGTTAAAAGTGATAAATAAAAATAGAAATCTATTTTGAAATAATGAAGAAGTAAAATATAAATTGAGTGATAAAATTACTTTATCTTTTAATTTTTTAAACGAAATAAGTAAAAATAAATATTTCCTTTGTCTCATTTTATATGACACTCTTTATTTTTTAGTCCCCCCCCCCGAAAAAAAAAAACTCCATTTGTTTAAAAACTAATAATTAATCTTATTTCTTTTTTAGTTTGTTTAAAAAAGTATGAGTCCTTTCCTTTTTTTATAACATTTTAGTTTTTCAGCTTTTTGTATGACATATTTAAGGTACTAAGGTTAAAGGACATTTTAATGTATTTGATGGAACTTTAATTTAGAACCACATAATAAAAAAAAAATTTGTTTTTTTCAACTCCATATCAAGTCAAATCATATTTTTTTTCTTGAAGCGAAGAAAGTATCTACTTTACTATAATTATAAATATTTTAATTTAAAAAATTTCCTTTACTCTTCATGTACATAAATATCTAATGATTATTTTAGATTATAAATTTTAATTTTTTAAAACTCATATTACGTTAAACAATGCCATATAAATGTAATGGAAGGATATCTATTTTCAATACTAGAGGAAGTACCATGTTAATGTAGTTCTTATTCAATTAAAAATAAGTTAACCCCATGCCCCATTGCCCCTTCTTAAAAACAAAAACAGAGCCCCAATTAAGTTCCAATTTAACCACTAAAATTACTTTTTCCATTTCATTTTATTTGTCACTCTTTGACTTAGCACGAATTTTTTTTTTTTAATTTATGATCTAAATCCATTCTTAAATATTTGTGTGGTTGAGAATCATTCCATTAAATTTTTTTTTTTAAAATTAAATTGTTTTCAATTAAAATAAAATAATAATTTTTTTGAAGACGCAACAAAAAAAACTGCAAGTAAACTGGGATAGAAAAAAAATCTTTTTATTCTAAATATGTTTATATAATCTCAAAAATAGCAGTAACTGAAATAAATCCGGGCCGAACGTGGCACAACTAAATATTACGGCCAGCACTAATGGCCAAGATGTTGTCTAGCTTTTAATTAAACAATATGCCCTAATTACCAAAAAATTGTTTTCTTTTGAGCTTTGGATAGTTTCTTCTCGTTGATTTTCTGGTAAAGTCCATAGTCCTTATTGTTTTGGATTTCATATAAATTAATCACTTTTTGTTTGAAATTAATGTTAATTTCTCGAATTTTAGATTTGGGTTTGACCCTGTTATTAAAGGAGGGGATTTTGTTTTTATGTATTCCAGAATTTAAAGATACATGATTAGAGGAATGGATTATGATATTGTTCTTCCTGCGCTACTCCTCTTTCTGCTATAGTTTATTTCTCCTCCATTTTGTTACTACTTTTAGTTATTTTGGCTATATGATTGATTTTCAGGTGAATCTTTAATTGTTTGATTTGTTTTTGTTAAAATCTTGATTTCTTCCCATAGTTGAAATAGAAGAGGTATTAAAATTGTAACATCTCTCCCTTCAAACGGAAGGAACTTCTCTCTAGCTTTCTCTCTCATCCACAGAGCCATTTCAGTGTTTCATATTGGCCATTTACTTTCTCTTCTGCGTTTTTAATCAATTTGGCTGCCTTGCTCACATCTTTCCGCCGCTGTGAACTTGCTGCCTCTTCTCTATCCTTGACCATTCTGCAACTCTTGGGTTCTTGATCCTTGAGGAGACATTCTTGACCATTATCCGGTTCTTCAAATTTACAGATCCGGTGACGTATAATTTCAGGTGATATCTTCCATTTTCTTGCTCAGTTTATATATATTTCCCGGCGATGTTTAATTTCCTCAGTTTATATATATTTCTTGTTCCTTCTTGTAAAATTTTTGCCATTTCTTGTTTCCTTCTTGTTCAATTTTTATCATTTCTTGTTAAATTGTACTAGTTGGGTTCTTCTTGTTGCTGTTTATTAATTCTCTAAATTGGATTGCATTATTGAGTATGCTCTAATTTGCTAAATTGGATTGCATTACTGTACTTTCTCCTTCCATTAAAGTTTTGTGTCGTCAACACGAAATTTTCTTTTTTTGTGGCTGTAGCAATTAATTAGCGATCCCATAGAATTTCATTACTGCCAATGGCACTCTTCTTCTCTGTCAATTTTCATTTACAGATTTTCTTTTCTCCACCCAAATTGAAGTCTTTCAGAATAACTGACATTGCTCTCTGTTTCTCTGTTTCTTGGCACCTGATTCTTATGCTTAGTGTTTCTTGAGTATTGTTACATGTCTGATTATGTAGAATTTATTTGTTAGGGAGTTTTCCTGATTGTTTGTCTATATAGTTGGATATTCGATTAGTATACCTTATTTGTATTGTTTTATTGTTCTATAACTGAGTTTTGCGACGTTAGGAGTGAATGATAGACTAGGGTCATGTCATCGGTTGGGGTTAGGGGGAGGGGTAAGGGGTAGGGGTGGTGAGAGGCAACGAGCAACCTTCACCAATAGCCACAAGAGCTTCATCCCCTACTCTGGTAATCAAGCAGAGGCTAAGACTTATAAGAGCCAAATTACCGGTAATACGGTAGTCAAGTAGCAAGCTTTGATCAAGAAGCAGTTCAAAGTAGATGCTATGTAAAATATAGGTGATCCAA
Organism: Solanum rostratum; assembly: GCA_029948455.1. Classification (NCBI taxonomy): domain Eukaryota; kingdom Viridiplantae; phylum Streptophyta; class Magnoliopsida; order Solanales; family Solanaceae; genus Solanum; species Solanum rostratum. Next base: position 55,627,562 of record CM057047.1, on the reverse strand, counting down.
CAATATGCATAAAGGAGAAGGTGCTAAAGAAAGAAATCATCTAGACACAAATTTTTGTTGAATCTCGCAGTGTAGAACATTTTCCATCGGACTTGGGGCCAGGAAGCTTTAAAGAAGTAGATGAAAATTGTGCCTAGACGATCTTCATCTTCAAATGGACAAGTGACCTCTTGCAGCACCAGAGGCGCCAAAAGGAGCACAACAATTCCTATGTCCAAAAAGAAAACAACGAAAAGAGATGCAAAGATAAATGTTCATCTCAAAGAGCATTCAAGTATAAAATTATAGGACAACAGAAGAAGTAATGCAAGAAAGGAAGAGGCAGTCTGACAATTTTATTAGCCGAGATTCATGATTGAGAATCAACACAAATAGAAGGCATTATTAGTTGAGAAAAGAGAAAATCGCATACCTATACCTATCGCAGAATCGAAGGCTAAGGTCTGTAAGAAACTTACAGTTCTCGCCAACAGCTATAATTCCCTTATTTCCAACCTATCAAATCACATGACAAGAGCAGTATTATCAAGTAAAACAATTGAGTTGTGGGCATAAAAGTGCAAAGGATACAACATAAACCAGATTTCACCAACAATAGATTGAAAAGAATGAAAAAGGGGAAAGGAGTGCTGTTAGGCCTCCCATGGACTACTCATGTCTCTTGAATGCTATGGTAATATAGTCTAAAGAGAAGGCACATAACAGTGATGTGTTCAGTTGATCATAGTAGTCATAAGGTAAATATGGAGCTGTTGCAGGTCTGTTGTTCTAGATGAAGATAATGGCATTGAAAATATATTACAGGGAATAAAATAGCAAGAGAGTGATCCTAAGAACTTGAGCTCGCACAAGTAAACGAGCATGCCATCTCTAGTTTATGGGAGAAAGGTGTTACGACTTTCTGGTGGATACAACTATAAATATGATTTGAACCTCAAATTTATTCTACAAGCCACTTTTTCCTTTTTCCAGACAAATGAGAGCATTAGTCAGTATATTATACCCATTTTGTGAATGAATAGGGTAACCAAATCTGAAAAAAAAAATAGTGCTACCAAATGGCTCTTTGGTCATTGACGTCATTTCTTTTCAAAAGAAAAGGTACACCCACCCTACCTCCCTCTTCCCCAACTATAATATATGTTCTAAAGACAGAACAAAGTAACTATAATACAAAAATAACTACCATAACAACTCTTTTAATGTATGGGGACACCAAAAACTTTATAAAGAAATTTAGGTGCTTTATTTATAAATTTTGTGCCAAGTGAAGTGCATCAAGGATGAGGAGGGTGAGATGTTGGTGGATGACACCTCAATTAAATTAAGGTGGCAAACTTACTTTCATAAACTCTTAAATGTAAAAGGAGATAGAAATATTGAGCTAGGTGAGTTGGCATGCTCTGAAAGTCATCGTGACTTTGGTTATTGCAGGCGGTTTAGAGTTGAGGAGGTTAGAAGGGCTATTAGTAGGATGAAGAGAGGGAGAGCGATCGGACCAGATGAGATTCCGGTAGATTTTTGGAAGAACATGGTTAAGGATGGCATAGAGTGGTTGACTAGACTGTTCAATGCTATTATGAAGACTGCCAGGATGCCTGATGAATGGAGGAGGAGTACGATGGTGCCATTGTACAAGAACAAAGGGGATATTCAACACTGTAACAATTACATGGATATCAAGTTGTTAAGTCACATTATGAAGGTTTGGGAGAGAGTGGTGGAGATGAGGGTGAGAAGAGTAGTGTCTATTTCTGAAAATCAGTTTGGATTCATGCCGGGGAGGTCGACTACTGAAGCAATTCATCTTTTTCGGAGATTAGTAGAAAAAAGTATAGGGAAAGAAAAAAAGACCTTCATATGGTGTTCATCGATCTCGAGAAGGCCTATGACAAAGTTCGAAGGGATGTCTTATGGAGGTGTCTAGAGGTGAAAGGTGTCCCAATGGCATATATCAGGGCGATTAAGGATATGTACGACGGAGCCAAGACTCGGGTAAGAATGGTGGGAGGAGACTCAGATTATTTTCCTGTTGAGATGGGACTCCATCAAGGATCTGTGTTGAGTCCTTTCTTGTTTGCCCTAGTGATGGATGAGCTGACGCGATCCATTCAAGAGGAGGTTCCATGGTGTATGCTATTTGCAGATGACATAGTATTGATTGATGAGACTCAGACTAGAGTTAATTATAGGTTGAAGGCTTGGAGACACGCCTTGGAGTTCAAAGGATTCAAACTGAGCAGGACCAAAACAGAATACATGGAGTGTAAATTCAGTGTTAAGAGGGATGAAGCAAACAGTGATTTGAAGCTGGACACTCAACCTATCTCCAAGAGGGAAAACTCTAAATATCTGGGGTTTATCATCCAGAGTAATGGTGATATCGATAATGATGTCACACATCGTATTGGGGCAGCTTGGACTAAATGGAGGCTTGCCTTGGGAGTATTGTGTGACAAGAAGATACCACCTAAACTCAAAGGTAGGTTTTACAGAGTGGTGGTTAGACCATCTTTGCTGTATGGGGTGGAGTGTTGGCCAATAAAGAATGCATATGTTCAGAAGATGCATGTCGCAGAGATGAGGATGTTGAGATGGATGCGTGGTCACACAAGGAGGGATAAGATTAAGAATGAGATTATTCAGGAGGAGTTGGAGGTGGCACCGGTGGCTGATAAGATGAGGAAAGCGAGACTGCGATGGTTTGGACACGTGCAAAGATGGAGTACCGATGCGCCGGTTAGGAGGTGCGAGAGGCTGGTTTTGGGAGATACACGAAGAGGTAGAGGTAGACTGAAGAAGTATTGGGGGGAGGTGATTAGACACGATATGGCGGATCTGGATCTAGAATGCAAAAGGAGGAATTTAGAATGCAATAACTATACATGGCATATGATCATTTTTGTTGACGGTGAAGAACCATAAATACACTTAAATGCATGTTAAGTGCTGATAATGATAATTCCTCTCTGATTTATCATAAATAAACTACCAAAGAGCACAAATATGTCTTAGATCTCCGTTCGTAGTCCTCCACGCAAACTTCAATCACAATATACACAAAAATATGCGTGATTCAAAATAGAGCCTAGATACCCCACCCACCCATCAAAAAAAAATTCATCTACAATAGTAGAATAGCCTTGGCAACGCAGAAGTATGTCGAAATCAGATTTTTATATGAACCCAATTCTTTCTATGTGATGAATCTGCACGGTGAACTCGAACATGATTATCTTGAAGGAAAACAGAGGGTATATATATGTAGGCAATGCATTTTAGTTGAATGAAAATTTTACTCTTTGTACACGACATTCAATGATCTGCGACGAAGTCCCCTTTGTTTCTGTTGATCCGGAGTTTACTGTCTTAACAAAGTGTTTGATTCTACTCTTTGTATAATGATCTTTCGTTGATTTGGAATTTAGTTTAGTAGATAACTTGATTCAAATATTTGCAATCCATGTTCTGATGACGGTATTTAGAATCATTGAAGGCTGCGTTTGATGGTGGTGGTTGGGCTGGCGACGCAGCAAAGACTACGAGGGTGGTATTTTCGTAAAAAGTAGCTCAAAATCCTCTTCAAAGTGATGCGAATGGGCACCAAGTGCATGCTAATTAATAAGTACGGCCATTGTGAAGGGGTGTATAGCAAAGGAGCATGAACCGAAGTAGTGCTTTTTAATTAGGTTCTTTAAAATTATTTAGGGGGTAATTTCAGTGCCTTAATTTGAACATATAAGGGTAAAATAGCCATTTGACTTTGGGAAATTGTGAAGTTCATGCTTTTACAGTAATATAAATATGTATAGTTATTTAGAAAAACCCCACCTACCCTTGAACACCTCAACCCCCCATTATTTTGAATTTTTTTTTACTTTTTTTTTCTTGGATCAAATCTACTTTGGGTAAAAAAAGATTTTGAAATTTAATTATAATAACAAAATTTTCATAAATTTAATTTATATTATGTTTATTATAGTTAATATTTAATATTATTAAATAATAATATAATATTTGAAAAAAATGGTGAAAAGACGATTTTGTCTAAAGATAACTCTTTTAATGAAAGGAAAAAAGTTTAAACATTATTTCAAGGGACTTATTTTTGCCTATTTTTTGAGACATCTTTTTTGAAAATTTTCCTATTTTTTGTGGACGTTTTTTTTTTTTTTTTTTTAATCTTTTGGGAGTAATTTTTTTTTCTTAAGTTTTTCCCCTATATTTTAGCTATCTATTTTTGGGACGATTTTTAGAAAAAAAATTCCCCTATTTTCGTGAAATATTTTTTCCTTTTTTTTTTACCTTTTACTTTAACCTTTTTTTGGCTATTATTATAGAAGTTTTTTCTTAACTATTTATTTGGATCAAATTTATTTTAGGTGAAAAAGTATTTTTCTTATAGGAATGCAATTATAACAAAAAAATCTTGTCAATTTTATTTATACTATATTTATTATAGTCAATATTTAATATCATTAAAATGATGATATAATATTTGAAGAAAAATGTTAAAAAAATGATTTTATCTAAAGAAAACTCTTATAATAAAGGGCAAAATATTCAAAGAACATTTCTAAGGGTCTTCACGCTTTTAATACAATATTAGTTCTTTTGTATGCACTTTGCACATGACCAAATCAAGAAAAATTAAATTTAATTATGAACTTATTAAAGGATATATAATTCACTATAAAAGTAATTTTGATAAATTATTTATTTATAAATGTCCTATGTATAGAGATTCTATCAATAATTAAAACCATGATATTTTCTTGATTTAAGTAAGGAAAAAGTAAAAGTCTATCAAATAAGGAAAATTTAGGAGTCTTTCCACAGTTAGCAGGTCGTTATTTTATCACTTCTTTTCATATATTTTAAAAGTCAATATTGTAAATATAATTACAAAATGGTGAAAAGACGATTTGATGTAAAGTAAAGTCTTTTAATGAAGGACATAAAGTTCAAACAACATTTCTAAGAATCTTTATGCTTTTAATATAAATATATAGATCTTCATACTTTTAATATAAATATAGATAAATAGATAAATATACCCTTGAACCAAATGAACATGCGGCACCATCTCAATAATTTACTCAATCACCCGATTTAAATCCAAATTAAAGGACTCTCACCCAATTATAACCCAAAATTAGCATATCCACCAAACCCAAATACACTTCATCTTTCCTCTCATAACTAACATATCTCTTTTAAAATGATCCCCAACTGTTTTTTTTACAACAATTTAATATATTCAATATTTGTGATTTAGTTGTACAAATTCCAGCTATAAGCAATCCACCTAAACTTAATATATTCAATATTTGTGATTTAGTTGTACAAATTCCAGCTATAAGCAATCCACCTAAACTCAATAAACTATAAGCAATCCGCCCAAATTAAACTAAAATCCTAAAACCCAAATTCCCATTCTATTCCTAAGCCCAATCCCTCTTTATCCATTCCAGCAGCCCAATTCGCCCCAACCAACAGCCCATTCCCTTTTATTTAAAATCCCCAGCCCACTCCTTTTTTTTATCCCTAACCCATTTCTTTTTTTTAACCCCAAACCGGCCCCTCATTAACCCCCCCCTCCCCCCCGCCCGCCTTTCTCTCCCCGATCCCTCGTTGTCCCAGTTGCTGCCCTCCCCAAGGTAACATCTCGATTTTGTTTTCTCGCTTTTCTCTCTTGAATAACACACGTATTGTCTGAGTTTTATGAAAATGATTGTGATTTGGGGATTTCCGTTTGAATATCGGGTTTTGCACTCGTTAATGTAGTCCAATAATGATGTTGGATGGCTATATTATGCTGAAATGTTCCTGTTTTTGCGGAATGATTGAGTCGTTGCTGCTGTTATATCTATCTATCTATATATATATATATGTATATATATATATATGTATGGAACTTGAAGGTTGTTTGGTTATACTGTTGTACTGCCGTGTCTATGTATATATACATATATCTATCTATCTACATATATATATATATATATAAACGTATATATATAATTTGAGGGTTGTTTGGTTATACTGTTGTATTGTAGTATTTATGTATTCATATATGTCATGTATTTTGTAAAAATCATAATTAAACAACATGCCCTCCATATGTTCGGTGAAATGCCCCTTTTGAATTTTTGAATGCTATAGTTAATTTGTTTATCTTTGGGTATTTTAATCTCCTATTGTATGTTGTTGAGGATGAAATGGTGGGTGAAATTTTATTAAAATCATGATTAAGCTACATGCCTTCCACGTGTTCGATGAAACTCCCTTTGAATTTCGAATATAATAAGGTGGTGATAATGATGCTTTTATATGGATTTTATATTTGTTTTTAATCTCAAAAGATGAGTGTGTTAATTTTAGCTTCAAGTTAATGAGTTTCATATGCCGAATTTTAGTTTTAGAATATGGATTATATGTTGATTCTTAGTCTCAAGTAATGGGTGTTATATGCTTGTTTAATCTCAACTTGATGAGTTTGATTCTTAGTTTTATATGTTTGATTTATATGGGTGAATATCTTGATTTTTGGTTTCAAGATTATTGAGTTGTGGGTTTAAATAATTTTTAGATTCCTAATTCTTTTTATTTTATTTCTTATGCATCTGTCCGAGTGTTCCTGGACACCCACCTTACAATCTATTTTGAAATAATGAAGAAGTAAAATATAAATTGAGTGATAAAGTTACTTTATCTTTTAATTTTTTAAATGAAATAAGTAAAAATAAATATTTCATTTGTTCATTTTATATGACACTCTTTCCTTTTTAATTCCCCCTCCCACCACAAAAAAAAACCTCCATTTGTTAAAAAACTAATAACCTCATTTCTTTTTTAGTATGTTTAAAAAAGAATGATTTTCCCCCCTTTTTATAACATTTTAGTTTTTCAGCTTTTTGTGTGACATATTTAAGGTACTAAGGTTGAAGGACATTTTAATGTATTTGACGGAACTTTAACTTAAAACCACATAATAAAAAGTTTTTTTTTTTAATTTTTCAACTCCAAATCATATTTTTTTTTCCTTGAAGCGAAGAAAGTATCAATTTTACTATAATTATAAATATTTTAATTTAAAAAATTTCCTTTACTTTTCATGTACATAAATATCTAATTATTTTAAATCATAAATTTTAATTTTTTTAAATTACAATATTACGTTAAACAATGCCATATAAATGTAATGGAAGGATATGTATTTTCAATATCGGAGGAAGTACCATGTAAATGTAGTTCTTAAAAACAAAAACAGAGCCCCAATTAAGTTCCAATTTAACCACTAAAATTACTTTTCCCATCTCATTTTATTTGTCACTCCTTGATTTAGCATGAAAAATAATTTTTTTTAAAAAATTTATGATCTAAATCCATTCTTAAATATTTATGTGGTTGAGAATCATTCCATTAAGATTAATTTTTTAAAAAAAAATTAAATTGTTTCCAATTAAAATAAAATAATAATTTTTTTTGAAGACGGATCCAAAAAAAACTGCAAGTAAAATGGGATAGAGAAAAAAAATCTTTTTATTCTAGATATATTTATATAATCTCAAAAATACCGGTAACTGAAATAAATCCGGGCCGAATGTGGCACAACTAAATATTACGGCCAGCATTAATGGCCAAGATGCTGTCTAGCTTTTAATTAAACAATATGCCCTAATTACCGAAAAATTGTTTTCTTTTGAGCTTTGGATAGTTTCTTCTCGTTGATTTTCTGGTAAAGTCCATAGTCCTTATTATTTTGGATTTCATATAAAATAATCACTTTTTGTTTGAAACTAATGTTAATTTCTCGAATTTTAGATTTGGGTTTGACCCTGTTGTTAAAGGAGGGGATTTTGTTTTTATGTATTCCAAACATGATTAGAGGAATGGATTATGATATTGTTCTTCCTGCGCTTCTGCTATAGTTTTTTCCTCCTCCGTTTTGTTGTTACTTTTAGTTATTTTGGCTATATGATTGATTTTTAGGTGAATCTTTAATTGTTTGGTTTGGTTTTGTTAAAATCTTGATAGTTGAAATAGGAGAGGTATTAAAATAGTAACATATGTTAAAATTAGTTATCTTGTTTAAGAAAGATAAGCTCAGCATATAAAACTCCCTGAAAAATGGGTGCACTGAGAGGTAGAAAAATTATTGATTAAATGGGTGCACTGAGAGGTAGAAAAATTATTGATTAAATGGGTGCATTGAGAGGTAGAAAAATTATTGGCTGAGTTTTCTCTTCACTCCAAAAGTCCACATCAACTTACATAATTTTTTTTAAAATAAAATGTTGAGAGTGAGGTTTTTATGACAAGAGGATCAAAGAAAGTAGTGAGTCTTATGTATCTCATCAAACAAGGCATTGGAACTTCTCTTTCAATATTGTTTTATTCACATTCAATACCTCATGGTTTAAACATTGCAACAGTTTCTCTTTGGTACTGCTTCATCATGAATATGGAGCTGAGCTACGTATCTTTGTAAAGTCTTCATTTGCCCTCCAATACATCCATCACTTTTATCATATGGCAATGATGTTTCTTTCTAGGTTCTACATTAACTTTATTTAAGTTTGATGGGGTGTTCTGTTGTACTCATTTGTATTTTAGTGGGTACAAAATATTTTTAGTATATCAACAAGGATATTGTGGAAAGCTTCTCTTACCCACAAAAGCTAGACCTATTGACATGTCACCTTTAACAAATAGTAATACAAGCATGAATCTTTTTCTCTTTAAATTATTTTACTTTCATAAGATATCTTGGTGGAGATGTGTGAGTATTAAATGTTGATTATTAACCTTTGCTTGTGTTTGTGATATATATATTCCTTTTTTCATTATTATTTTTATAAATAATTTATCATAGCAAAAGAATATATGAATGACAGATAAATATTATTATTCATGAACAAAATTAGAAGATATTTTAAATTTTTTATGTGATCTATCTAAATTATATATTTTAAAAATTAAAAATAAATTATGTATATAAAATTTACTTAAATAATAAGCCTATATTAAAATTAAATTAAAATATAATTTTATTTTATTAGACACAAAAATTTTAAAGTAATTATTTTTTATAATATTAATAGCTTTTATTTTAACAGAACCTATACGCCAAACACATCTACTTCTTTTTGTTTTTGAGTTGCATCACTTTTTTTTTCAGCAAAGCGATCCGGACGAGGAAGAGCTTTGTGCAGAGGGATTTGGTTTCTCGGGGCAGTTCGTCTATGGCGGATTTGAGTCTAGGTATTTTCTCCGTCGTCCTACTCTTCCTCTCTCTAACTCTCTTAGTTTTCCTCGCTTTCATCGTCCGGCCACGCCCCGTTAAAGTTCCAATTAAGAATCGCCATGTCTTTATCACTGGCGGCTCAAGCGGCATCGGCCTAGCTCTAGCTCAACAGGCTGCTTCACAAGGTGCAAAAGTTTCAATACTAGCTCGTAACAATGGTAGGCTCGAAGATGCAAAGGAGTCAATTCGGCTTTCCACTGGCCGTGAGGTTGCCATTTTCAGTGCTGACGTGAGAGACTACCAGGCCGTCAAGAAGGCCATAGAAGAGGCAGGACCGATAGATGTGTTAGTGTGCAATCAGGGAATTTTTGTACCTCAGGAATTGGAGACCCAAGATATCGAGGAGATCAAGTTCATGATTGATGTAAACTTGACCGGGACTTTTCATCTGATTAAAGCTGCTTTGCCTGGAATGAAGAACAGAGCCGGCCGTGGACCTGGGTCCATCGCTATCATGTCTTCACAAGCCGGCCAGGTATGTTCTACCTATAGTTTAAGTCTCAATTTCAATGGCCTAACCTTGTAGATGTCTGATTTAACGGTTAAATTTACTTTTACATTGGTTAGAAATGGAGGAAAAAGTTTTCCTTAAAAAAAAAAAGTCCATAATAGAAAACCTCTGAATACCATGTAAAAGGTAAGTTCTGTTTTCTTGGAGACAATTTAGCAATTACAACAACAACATACCTGGTGGAATTCTAAATTACTTTATGTGCAGAGTCTTTTGTTGGTGAAGAACATTTGTAGCCTTTATCCGATTTGAATTAATGGTTAAGTATAAGTACTTTCTATAAAGCTTAAAAGGCCCTGGTAAACCAGTTCTTTGCGATAAAAGCTTGAATTCAAGAACAATCTCAAAATAGTTGATATAGGAGTAACTATACTCTTAATTCACAGCTAGTAATGAATCCCCCGTATCAACAATCTGGAAGAACAATCCATTTGGCTTTAATAACAAAAGCACATTGGAGGTGGTAACAGCAGTAAATCTAAAAGGTTCGCTCTCCTTTTCGTATAGTCACTAACACTTAAAGTTAGTGCGTGTCTTCTCCCACCGTTCTCAGGAACACTACATCTAACGGTTGCATTATACGCTGGTTGACTTGAATACATCTCTTCAACCACTTCTGCTATCTGCCATGTAAGAAATTAGGTTGAGGTTGGATGTTAGTAAAAAAAGTGCTTAGTAACAGCTATAGTAAGTAGGAGGAGGAGTAATTAGTTTTGAGATAAGGACATGAAAGGCCAAACTGCTCCAGAGTATATTTCTGTTGGGAGTTCAACCTGTCTTATTATAATAAAGATTGGCCTCTGGTATGTTTATCACAATACAATGAGCTGAGAGTGTATTCAGAACTAAAGTATGGTTTGAACTTCATAACAATGCCAAGGATGTCGTACTGTGATCACTGGTTATATTTGTGTTTGTTTTTGAAGATCTTACCCCAGTTTTCTGGTATAACTAGATTGAGAAATGAAGGTAAAATTAGTGTCATATGGTCTGAGATGATTAAAGAATAACAAAGCATTACAAAGTCTATCTCAATCTCTAAAATTCACCAGATGTAGTCAAGATATGATTTGTGCCATTGGTTCTTAAATCTGGAGTTTGGAAAATGTTAGATGGTTTTCTACTTCAACTTACTTCCCCATTTGCTTACATCCACCAAAGATATTGGAATTTTCTTTTGTTAAATATCCTATTATACTTTCAGTTTTAGTACAGCATGTTCATTTACCATCTAATACTGTAAAATTCTAAACTAGATGAGTACCGCATGTACATTTACCATCTATTACTGTAAAATTCTAAACTAGATGAAGGTTTTCTTGATTTCAAGAAAGAAACTAATAGAGTAATGCAGTGGTTAAAGGAAGAAGATGATGAAGGAAGAGAATTTTCATTTCAATGATCTGTAAAGAGCTCAATATATACACTACATAAACTTGCAAACCTTCCTCTATTTTGATCGCAACTAACTTAACTAACTATGGGCTCCTAACTGTTTTTAACAACTTTGTAACTAACTTCTGGAAGTCACACAGTTGGCTTTCCTTCTTGAGTTCTCAAAACCCCCCAAAAGCTAGGAGAAGTAAAAATGTCTAGACTGCCTAGCTTGGATAACAGGAACTCAATTTAAGCCTTTAGTTTGTATATCAGCAGATTGGTTTTGAGTAGGCACATAGCTGATATGGATCAATCCTTGTTGAAGATTCTCTCTCTTTTTTTTTTAGCACAGGAGAACGTTGTTTTGCTGATATTGTTACCAGTATTCGATACTAGGATTCGAACCCTTAGTATGATTAACTTGTACGATGGATTAGCAATCCGCCAGATTTTTGAATTGAGAGAGATCAAGAATTCTCACCATTTCTTAGATTCATGGAACCAATTCAATTCAGTGGGAGTTCCTGTATCTATTATGAACCAAAACAGTGCATAGGTAGCACTGAAGCCACATTTACAAGAAGTATTCTATGATCTACTGTCCTGTGACTACAGAGAATCTAAAATATCAATAATAGAGACAGTTTCAGTCGAATACAATTGGCTACACCAAAAACATAGGGTCAAAATACAATTCAATTTGACTTTCTCCATACTATTACTTTACTTCCATAGCATCCAAGGTTCCTCTTCTTCCATATTGTCCACCAAATACAAGCTGGGACAATTCTCCATCTAATCTTATCCGTTGCCTGTGTACCCGCTTCTTCCCAGCTCAAGAGGGCTTTTGTGACTCTCCCAGGCATAGTCCATAAAATGTTCTTGAGACTCAGGAACAGTCTCCATAGCCGATTTGTAACCTTGCAGTGCAGGATGATATGGTTGACAGCCTCACCAGTTTCACCACAAAAAAAAAGCACCTGGGGCACAGCTAAAATCCCCTCTTCATGAAATTATTTTGTGTAAGAACTGCTTCTCTAGCCAACCACCACACAAAACAAGCAATCTTGAGAGGTATCTTAGCTTTCCAGATATTCCTTCAAGGCCAAATACTTGGCATTTGACTAGGTTGATTTAGCCTTCTGTATGTACTTTCTACTTTTACGCACCTTCTTTAGTACCCCTCCAAATTAGGAGGTCTTGTCCAGTCTCCAAACCTCCAAAGTGCTCTATTGTACTGTAAAAATCAGCCACTCTTTGTATTTCCCAATCATTCAAATGCTTGAAAGTAAAATTTCAACCTTGAGAAGACCACAATTCCGCAATTGTTCTGTAATTGTGGAATACCAGATTGTGAATATCTGGGAGGAGTGCCATGATGCCTGGTTCGTGCCATTCATCCTTCCAAAAATCAGTTCTCCCACCATCTACCACTTCGATCTTTTTGTGGTTTGAACTCATTCCATAACTCTCTAAGAGATCTCCATAAGCTCACACCATAAGCTGTAGTAACCTCTTTGTCAATCAGTTCTCCCACCATCTACCACTTTGATCTTTGTGTGGTTTGAACTCATTCTGTAACTCTCTAATAGATCTCCATAAGCTCACACCATAAGGTGTAGTAACCTCTTTGGTCATTCGTCTCTCTCTTCATATTTTGCTTTGATTACTTTGCTCCATTAAGTTAGACGATCATTAGAGTACTTCCACATCCATTTCGTTCTCAGAGCCTTGCTTTGTTACTTTTTCATATTTACATACTATCATTTGCTTTTCATTATTAGTCGTTCTTCTTTTCTCCTTTTATTCCATATCTAGTATATTCTACTTATGGGGCTTGATCTTGAGATGAGGGTTTCCCTGAAATAGCCTCTATATCTATGAGATAGCGGTAAGGTCTGGGTACATTTTACCTCCCTAGACCTCGCTTGTGGCATTCCATTGTGTATGTTGTTGTTTTTTGACCCCTAGCCCCCCATTTTTCTTGCTCTCACTGATTTCCACTTGACTAAATGGAAGCCTTTCTCTCTCCTTATTTCCTTGGCAAAGAAAATTCCTCCTGATGCTGTAACCTATTGATAATCCCTTTTGGAGTTGGAAATGAAGACATCATATAAGTTGTTCTGGCCACCTCAAAACCTCTAAGCCACCCATTCACATTTGCAATTTTGATCATATTGTTAAGCCCTTCCATAGCAAGAAGGAACAAAAAGGGGACAAAGGGGAAGAATCCTGCTGGTAAGCCATCAACCAACATTGAAAAATTCACTGTTGACATACGAAATTTTGTCCAATGTCTCCATTTCTGACCAAATCCTATCTTTCCATAATGCTCAGAAGAAAGTTCGAGTTTACATGATCATAAACTTTCTCAATGTCAAGTTTGCTCAAAATTCCTGGTTTTGTTCTGGAATCTATAGCTTCATTAGCTACGAGGATAGCATCTAAATTGTTTTCCTTTGATAAATGCCATGTGTTGAAGATCCACCAGTCTTGGTGTAACGCTTCAGTTAAGATCTTAGAAAAGAGTTTGTAGACTCTGCCTATTAGACTAATAGGCCTAAAGTTTCTCAGTTCCTTTGCACCTTTCTTCTTTGGAATCAGAGCTATGAAAGTAGCATTGACACTTTCTTCAAAAACTTACTGCTCATAAAAGTTCTGAAAGGCCTCCATGATGTCTTGTTTTACAATTTCCTAGCATTTGATGAAGAAGCCCGTGACGAAGCCATCAGGACCTGGGGATTTGTCACCTGTACATAATTTCAGACTGTTCAGAACTTCATCCTTCTCAAAACATCTTTGCGAAGAGTCTTTTTCTTCTTCTGATAGCACAGGGAAATTTGCACGCTGGTAAGTAGGTCGCCATCTTCCCGTGTCTGAGTATAGGGCAAGCCCGGTGCACTAAAGCTCCCGCTATGCGCACGGTGCCCGATCACGAGGGTCTATTGTACGCAACCTTACCTTGCATTTCTGCCTGAGGTTGTTTCCAAGGGTTAAACCCATGACCTCCGGGTCACATGGCAACAACTTTATCTGTTCTGAGTATAAATTCTGATAAAATCCTACTATTTCTTCTTGTATTTTGATGGGATCTTGAGTAAGTTCACCTTGTATGAGCAGTTGATCGATATTGCTGTACCTTATGTGTGTATTTGCCATCTTGTGGAAAAACATTGTTCCTATCCCCCTCTTCTAACTAAAGTGACCTAGATCTTTGTCTCCATGATATCTGTTTCATTTTTGACAAGCTCCTCGTACTCAAAAAGCAAGGATGCCTTTGAGATTGATTCCTCTTCCGCCAGACTTCTTTCTTCCCGAATTTCATCCACTTCTGCCATTTTAGATAGCAAATTCTTTCTTTGTTTCCCCAATTCCCAAGCTCACTTCTGCTCCTCCTTTAGTTTGCCTTTCAATGCTTTAAGCTTGGAGGCCAAAAAGAAGTCTGACCCCCGAGACAACAAAGGAATTCCACCAACCTCTAACTCTGTCTGTGAACCCTTCAGTTCCTAACGCCAATTTTCAAATATGAAATAGCACTTGATTTTGTTCCAATCCCCTCCTTGTAGAGCAATAGGTGTATGGTCTGAAAATAATCTTTGCAAAGGAAATTTTGCTTCAGATTGCTTAAACAATCATCCCACTCCTCAAAAACCAGTATTCTTTCAATTCTTGAGCTACCTCATGATTATCCCCCTTGTACCATGTGAATCTGGCATCCTCCAGTTGCAAGTTGATGAGAATCATATCCTCAATGAAATCTGAAAATTCTCTCATTCCCTAGGTTCTTCTAGTACATTTTCTCTTTTCAGATACGTTGAAGTCTCCACAAGGGGCCCACGGGACCTTCCATTAAACCTAAGTGATCCAAGCTCTTCCCATACCAATCTTCTTTCAACATAACAATTGGGTGCATAGACCCCGTGATATGACAAGTGAAGTTGTGTAGTAAACCCTCAAATCTACAAGTTAAAGTGTATGCACCTATCTCCAGAACCTCCACTTTCCAAACTTTACTGTCCCAAAGCATAAATATACCCCCTCTAGTATACCACTGGCCTCCAGACAAGCTGCCTTAGTCCATCTATCATCCCACTACCTCCCCACAACTGCATTCCCCTTCCAGTTTAGTTTCCTGCAAAGATATAATATCTGCTCTCCATTCCCGCATCAGGCTTTTGACCAACCTCCCTTTATCTCTGTTGTTCAGTCCCCTGACATTCCATGATACCATTTCAAATTGCATCATGAGATTGTTAGAATGTTTCTTCCCTTGCTTCGGACACCTCTGCTCTTGAATTTCACATCAGAAGCAACTATTTAATTCTTGTGCCCCTTTGAGGCTAGTCTTCTTACACAAAACTAAGACTCTGAGTACCTTGCCTGCCTTGAACTGTCAGTTTGTAGTAGCAATTAAAGAGCCTCCTCTTCATGCCCTTTAAAATCCACCCCTAGTGTTTTCCAGCTTGATCATATTTGTTGCACCCATGATTACACTTCTCTTTCTTTATCTTGAACAACCAGTTGTTGCTAAGCAAAGGTTCTGCATCTTCTATTTCCAAGTCCCCCATCGAAATAATAGAATTATGTTCTGTTCAGTTACAAAGCTCACCGTTAGCTTCCCCCTTATTTCTTTCGTCGGTACTACAAGAGCTGAGTCTACTTGTAATTGTTGCACAATTGTTTCTGTCATACCCTCGCGACAAGTCTTGGCTATCTTTTCCAGTACGTCGTCTTGATAAGTGGTTTGCACGTCAATGGCAGTTCTTATCAGAGCCTGAAGCATACATGGTTCCAAAACTTCATAAGGGGTATTAAAATCTTGGTGTTGCTGGGTTATTGAGTTAAAGTCATTTACAATAACTTTGCTGGCTAGATCTGGCCCATAACCAATTTGATTGGAGCAATGACTATTGGGTCAGTCTTGGCCCAGATTCAGAATCCTTGTAAGTTTTTCCATGTGCTCCTCATGTCCACATAATTCAAGTTTCTCAAAATCTGTTCATATTGGGTCCTCCACGTAGCCGTTTGTACTTGAATCCCTGAAAGTTACAGGCTGTTGTACTGCATTATAGGAGGATTTGTAAAAGCCTGTCAGTCCTTGCCATGAACTGGAGAAACTCTGGTGACTTCTCTGGTTGTGGTCGAGACCATGTCGGACCTGGGTTTTCTCTCCACCCATATTGGTATGAAATATACAACTCCTTCGCTTTGTATAACAACCTCATTGGGAATTTTCTGACCATCACCGCCAACCAAAATTCTAGCCCATTTTAGATGATTCTTGAGTTCCGTCTCTTCCTCCGTGGCTATCCAACCTCGACAAAGCTTGTCCATTTCATGAAAAACTTTTTAAGACCAAAGGTCAAGTGGGACTCTAATGGCCTGATCCAGGTGGCTGTGTGCTTGGATGAATTTGAAATGCAGCCGGTAATGGGATTCCACCATTCCAAATGAAGTCTGGAGTTATTCACAGACCAAGTTTCTTTTAGAATCTTCTCCGCCATATGCCTATTAGGAAATTTGAGGAGAAGACTTCCCCAACATTTCAGAAATATTCACTCCAAAAATTGCTTTCCAGTTAGTATGCATCCATCTTCTAATATCTGCCAGCATTGTTTTTTCCTGGATCTCCTTATCAAAATGGCCCACTATACATCTGTTCAGAAGCCCAACCTCCTTGGGGCTAGCTGCTGCCTCAACATGAATACCACCCATTTTTACTCATCTCGGCCTTCCGAAGTGTTTTTGTTTGCCATTTACTAGCTAGAACAGCGTTGAAGATTCTCTCTTATAAAATGACAATCTACTTCAATATGCTTAGTTCTTTCATGATAGACAGGATTAGCAGCTAGTTGAATAGCTGACTTGCTATCACTGTAAATGGTTACTGGAAGCTGTATCTCAACATCTAAATCCTCCAGCATACCTATTAACCAAACTAGTTCAGCTACAGTAGATGATAAGCTCCTATATTCAGCTTCGGCTGAATTTCTTGATATTTTAGTCTGTTTCTTTGCCTTCCAAGACACCATAGAACTTCCCAATTTTATAACATAGCCAGTTACTCATCTCCTTGTAAGAGGGCATGCTGCCCAGTCAGCATCACAGTAGCCAGTCACCTCTTTGCTTGAACTATTGGATAATAATATTCCCTGCCCCGGATGTTTCTTAATATACTTGACGATCCTTAAGGCAACATCTACCACCACCACCACCACCACCACCACCAACAACAACCCAGTTAAATCCCACAAGTGGGGTCTGGAAAAGGTAGAGATGTACGCAGACCTTCCCACTATCTCGTAAGAAGCAGAGAGGCTGTTTCCTGGGGACCCTCGACTCAACAACCCATAAGCAGAATAAACTAGATATAGCAAAAAGAACTAGAAATCGAAACAAAATAACGACTCTTTACAAAAAACACATGTCAATATGTAAATACGATGAATTCAACACACATATGACAGCTAGATACATCAATCATGCCTACCCCTGCTACCAACCAATCAGCTTGCTACTCTAATTCGCGACCTCCACTCCTTCCTATCTAAGGTCATGTCCTCCGTTAGATCTAGATTCTCCATATCTTGTCTGATCACCTCCCACCAATACTTCTTCGGTCTACCTCTCCCTCTCCGTGTAGCTCCCAAAACCAACCTCTCGCACCTCCTATTAGGCTCATCGGTACTCCGTCTTTGCACATGTCCAATCATCGCAGTCTCGCTTCCCTCATCTTATCAGACATCGGTGCCACCTCCAGCTTCTTCTGAATGATCTCATTCTTAATCTTATCCCTCCTTGTGTGCCCACACATCCATCTCAACATCCTCATCTCTGCGACATGCATCTTCTGAACATGTGCATTCTTTACTGGCCAACACTCCACCCCATACAACAAAGATGGTCTAACCACCATTTTGTAAAACTTACCTTTGAGTTTAGGTGGTATCTTCTTGTCACACAACACTCCCGAGGCAAGCCTTCATTTAGTCCAAGCTGCCCCAATACGATGTGTGACATCATCATCGATATCCCCACTACTCTGGATGATAGACCCCAGATATTTAAAGTTTTCCCTCTTGGGGATAGGTTGAGTGTCCAGCTTCAAATCAATGTCTGCTTCATCCCTCTCAACACTGAATTTGCACTCCATGTATTCTGTTTTAGTCCTGCTCAGTTTGAATTCTTTGGACTCCAAGGCATGTCTCCAAGCCTCCAACCTATCATTAACTCTAGTCCGACTCTCATCAATCAGTACTATGTCATCTGCAAATAGCATACACCATGGTACCTCCTCCTGAATGAATTGCGTCAGCTCATCCATCACTAGTGCAAACAGGAAAGGGCTCAAGACAGATCCTTGATGGAGTCCCATCTCAACAGGAAAATAATCTGAGTCTCCTCCCACCATTCTTACCCGAGTCTTGGCTCCGTCGTACATATCCTTAATCGCCCTGATATATGCCATTGGGACACCTTTCACCTCTAGACACCTTCATAAGACATCCCTTGGAACTTTGTCATAGACCTTCTCGAGATCGATGAATACCATATGAAGGTCCTTTTTTCTTTCTCTATACTTTTCTACTAATCTCCGGACAAGATGAATTGCTTCAGTAGTCGACCTCCCCGGCATGAATTGACTTAATGAGTTTGAACAGGATAAGAAATGTCAGGTCTGGTCATGTTTAGATACAAAATTTCCCCAACCAGCTTTTGATAAGCACCTTGATCAACCAATTTATCATCTTGATTTTTTCCTGTTTAATCATCATATTCCTTTGATGTCAACTTAACATTCACATCAATAGGATTTCAAATTGGTTTACCACCTGATAGCCAACCTCAGAGATGAGCTCAAGTGCATACTTCCTTTGATGCTTCACTAGTCCAGCTTCTGACCTTGCAAACTCAATTCCAAGGAAAAATCTCAGTTCACCTAAATCCTTCATCTTGAAAATTTGTTGCAAGGATTCTTTGTTCCTTCTATTAGCTTTAAACTACGTCCTGTAATTAGTAAATTCAAGGTTGCTTGAATTCCAACCTTTGTAATGCCTCTGTTAGCTTATGATTCCACTGCCTTGGAGCTTGTGTAAGACCATATAATGATTTTACCAGTTGACATACTCTCTTCGTCCCTTGCCTGGTAAAACCTTGGGGCTTGGGGTAATTTCATATAGATTTTATTTTGTAAATCACCATCTAAAAAGGCATTATAAGCATCCATGTGATGAATGTACCAGTTCTTTGACACAGCTAAAGCAGGATAGTTCTTACAGTCACCATTTTCACTACAGGAGAGTTTCTCTATAATCTACTCCTTCCTTCTGACTATATACCGTAGCAACTAGCCTTGCTTTGAACCTCTCTATTTCTCCGGTGGATTTGTACTTCATTTTATATATCCATTTGCACCCAATAGGAGTCTTTCCTTTAGACAATTCAGTCAACTCCCAAGTATTGTTGCTTTGTGATGCATCATCTAAGCCTGCATTACTTCTTTCCATCTTGGATCTTTACTAGCCTCTGCATATGTAGAGGGTTCTCTAAGAGTAGATGTTGCAGCTATAAATGCTTACTAGGATTTGGACAAATGATCATATGCCACGTAATTAGTCATAGGAAACTGAACCTCCCTATTAATGTTTACGGAAACAGGATCCTTCATCCACACAGGTGGATGAACTGCTCTTGTGGACCTCCTTGTCATCATTCTTTCAGGAATTTCTTGAGACTGTTGTACATCAATTATATCATCTCCTACCAATTGATCAACTAATGAATCAGAACTTACTGGTGTTGCGGCTACATCTTCAACAATTTGATCAACACTTTGTATGTCAATTATATCATCTCCTACCAATTGATCAACTAACAAATCAGAACTTACTGGTGTTGCTGCTACATCTTCAACACTTTGATAATAATGCTGACTAATTGTATCATTCTCGCTAGTTTGTAGAACAAATGTCTGTCTAGAAGACTCAACAGCACTCCACATTTCAGATGTTATATCAATAACAGATGGACCAACATGTGCTGAGAATAGGCAGAGGTAAATGGAAACACTGTCTCCTTGAATATTACATATCTGCTTGCAAAAAAACTTTGAGAGGACAAATCAAGCAGAATGTATCCTTTCTGTGTTTCTGACTAGCCCATATGCACTGATGCTTTTGATCTTGGAGCTAGTTTATCAGATTCAGACAACACTTTTGCAAAGCATAAGCACCCTAATACTCTTAGGTGTGTTAGCATAGGCCTTATACCATACAATTTTTCATTTGGAGATTGATCTTTAACACCCTACTAGGCATTCTATTTATCAAGTATGCTGCTGTAATGACTCATTGGCCCCAATATTTTAGAGGCATATGAACTTGAAACCTCAAAGCTCTAGTCACCTCTGATACATGTCTATGTTTTCTTTCTGCCATCTACTACATATAGAGTTTACAAACTCTGTTCCATTATCAGACGTTATCTGTTTAACTGTCTTGCCAAACTGAGTATGAACAAACTGTAAAAAATACTGTAAACACACACAAACACCTGTCTTATTTTTCAACAAGAATAACCAAGCCATTCTAGTAAAATCATCAACCGCAGTAGGGAAGTATTTATTGTCATCAAAAATAGGTGTCCTATATGGTCCCCAAGCATCCGTATGTATCAAATCAAAACGTTCACTACTCTTAATGCTACTAACTAAAAATGCAACTCTTGTTTGCTTTGCATAAGGACACACAGTACACTTGTTTAGAGAGTTCATAGTTTCAGTATTGACAGATAACAACTTGTTTAACATGTGAGAAGACATATGGCCTAGTCTTTTGTGCCACAACTCTACTTTCCTGAGATATGTAATTGATTATCAACTTCACCTTTTACTGCACAGGAAGTATGTTGTAACTGATTTTGAGTAAGATGGTTGAGTAGCAAGTATAGTCCAGCATCCTCTTTGCCAATCATCCTCACCTTGCCAGTGAGATCCTGAAAACACACAAGTGCAGAAAGAATGTGACTGAGCATCCCAACTCCTTAGTCACTTTACTCATTGACAGCAGATTGTACTTGAATTCTGGAATATGAAACATGTAATAATACTCCTTGGAGAAATAAAACAAGATCCTATATGAGTGACATTAGCCATTTCACTATTTGGTAGGTACACTGGTTTGGATCTTTAGTTCTTTTCACAAAATCCTTTGTTAGCGTGCCAATATAATTTGTGACCCCTGTATCTATAATCCAAACTTTATTATTTTCAGAAACTAAGAGAGCCTTACCTGCTGCATTAGCTTGAACTGTACCCTATGCCAATTTTCTAGAGTCTGACTTTGTTTAAGCATCGGTAGTATTTGATTATACTGCTCTCTAGTGAGTGTGCATCCTTATAGCTGTTTAGTACACTCATTTACCTCATTGATGAGATTCAGCGATTGATCAATTCCCTGCTTTCCTTTAGATGACATAGGCACATTCGTGTTAAAACCATGGCTAACACCCTCAGAACCAGATGTTGAACTGTTTCTTGTTGTAGACTGTTCATTCACTACATTGTAGGCAGCATCAACTCTACCATTATACATTTCTCTTTGATTTGAAATCATTAGGATACACAATCAATTTGTAACACTGATCCTTTGAATGACCTTTGCATCTACAAAATTCAGACACAACACCAAAGTTTTCCTTGAACTTGCTGTTATTTTGTCCAGAACCACGTGTTCTTGAGTACAACACAGATGGATCTATACCAGTTGAACTCATAGAATTCAGCCCCATACTTGCATTTATAGATGTGGCAGACCTTTGACACTCATCGTTAACTACCACAACAGATGCCTGATTTACATTAGGAACATGACTCATTAATAGGATTTGACTTCTTGCCTGAATATAAGACTCATTTAGGCCCATTAGAAACTGATAAAGCTTTTGCCTATTCAAATGATGAACAAACTCTTTGGATCTTTCACAATTACACTCAGGAGTTGGGACTACAACCTCAAATTCATCCCACAAATTCTTAAGTTTTGTATAATTGATCGACACAGAATTCGCCCCTTGTTGCAGAGTGAGAATTTCCTTATGTAAACTGAAAGTTCTTGATCCATCTATACGATCAAATGTTTCTTTCAAATCATTCCATACACTTTGAGCACAAGTAGCAAAGGCTACGCCTGCCCACAAGCTCTTGGACAGAGTTTAGAATTCATTGAAAGAACTATAGCATTAAGTTTTTCCCATTGACTTCTTAGTTCTACAATTTTACTATTCTTGTTACATGTACCATCAATCAATCCAATTTTATTTCACCCAAGCAGAGGTATGTTCATTGATCTGCTCCATAATGCATAATTCTCAATTCCTAGACGTTGGAAGGAAATAAGATTGACTCCACTGACATCAGCAGGACTTACGAACAATGGATGATTGTCATCTACCATTTGACTCATAGGCATACCAGGTGTGGGATATGCATTACTAGGATTTTCACCTTTACTGAATTCAGTTGTATGACCACCATTGTTAACCCCTTGAGCTATTTCTTCATCTGTACTGATGCCACTCTGATTTTCAAAAATCCAAAACTTGATTGAACTACTCCTTGACTTACTCGGACATTGTTCAAGGGCTTTGATACCATAAAGGTTTTCTTGATTTCAAGATAGAATCTAATAGAGTAATGCAAAGATTAGAGAAAGATGATGATGAAGGAAGAGAATTTTCATTTCATGATCTGTAAATATTGAGTAATACAAGTAGCTTATGAGCTCAATATATATACTACATAACTTGTAAACTCTCCTCTATCTTGATCTTAACTTTACTGACTATGGGCTCCCAACTGTTTTTAACAACTTTGTAACTAACTTTCGAAAGTCACAGTTAGCTTTCCTTCTTAAGTTCTCTCAACACTAGAAGCACACGGAGTAGTTGAGAGCTATAATACAATTACAAAAGTATCTGAATTCGTAACTACTATGGGGTCAACATTTGCAGATAAGCACTTCCTATAAACTTTTTCATGCTAAAGTTATTAGCAAATGCATTTCAAGTAGTGTAGTTTGTCTCTCTATTTACAATTAGAAAGAAATAGTTTTGTTATATACCTCAGAACAAAATCTTGAATTCCCGGGTTTCCTTTGCCAATAGACCAATCAATGGTGCTTAAAGTTTGAGAGTCATTATTCTTTGAGGATGGTATTTTGAGAAAGTGTGGGCAATCTTATGATTTTGAAGTATTCTCATTTGTACACAATTCATGAAGACTTGTTGCAAGAAGACATATTAGGAGTGAGAATGAGGTTATTCGGGAGAAGGTGGGAGTGGCCTCTGTGGCAGGCAAAATGAGAAAAGCGAGACTGAGATGGTTTGGACATGTGTAGAGGAGGTGCGCCAACACCCCAGTTAGGAGGTGCGAGAGGTTGGATTTGGGGCTACGTGGAGGGGTAGGGGTAGACCAAAAAAGTATTGAAGAGAGGTGATTAGACAGGATATGGCGTAACTTCATATCACCGAGGACATGACCTTAGAGATGAGTGAATGTCATGTATTAGGGGTAGAGGTTAGTAGGGGTAGATTGTTATCTTGCTTTGTGATGGTTTTAGGTTTGTCATAGGATTAACCGTGCTTTTGCGATTGTGTTATGATTTTTGATTATTTTGCTTTTTTTTTGTTTTCCTTGTAGAATTGACATTACTCTTCGTTTAGCCGTTATTCTATGTCTATTGTTTTTCTTTTTTACTCGGGGCGGATACTTTTGAGCAAAGGGTCTTTCGGAAACATCCTCTCTATCTCCATGAGGTAGTGATAAGTGTAAAATATAGAGACAATGGAACAATCTTCCTACTCATGTCATTCCAAGAACAAGAGTAATTTATGTGTACAAGCTAGTCTATCTAAGAAAACTAATCAAAAACATATCTAAGGAGACAAAATCAGAAAATCCCTAAATATCTTCTATCTATGATTGTGCTATGTATACAATATGATAGTGTGTCTATGTACATTCAGTAACAGTTGCATACACTTTACCTTCCCCAGATCCTAGTTTGTGGGATTTTACTGGGTATGTTGTTGTTGCAAGATGGCACATTTTCAGCTTCTGTTCTGATTGATATACTCTATTGCAATTTTTTTTGTTATCTCATCTAGGAGTTTTTGGGAAAAGAAGAAAAATAATTTGGAGATGAGCATCACTATTTCCAATTTAACTTATTTTGTTTCCCTCTATGCATTCACATTTATGTGTATTCGTGAATTTTTTTTTATCCGAAAGACCCACAACAGCAAATGTTTCCTTAAATAGTAGTTTAACCAGAAAGTATGGGAGCTTGGTCTATGATGCTGACATAATTAAGGGAGAATGTGCATCTTTAGCCACCACTCCAATGTTCCCTCATATGTTTGTTTAACCTGAAAGAACGGAGCTTGGTCTGTGATACTAAAATTGGTAGAATCGATGGAGATTCTTTTCCCTGAAATTGTGTTAATGAATTTTAACCATGTTTCTGTTGCTTTCTGGCTGATTTTGTTTATTTGTATTTTTTTTTGGTTGTAGGTTGGCATATATGGTTATACAGCTTATTCAGCCAGTAAATTTGGCCTCAAAGGACTGGCAGAAGCATTGCAGCAGGAAGTTATTGGTGAAAATATTCACGTATCACTAATATTTCCCCCAGACACTGAAACTCCCGGATTTGCTGAAGGTTGGGACCTGAAAATAGATCCTACTCTGTTTCTTCTGGTTGTTATTACTGCATGTTAGGAACTAGATGCTATGCTACATGTTTAAATTTGAAAAAAATGTTAAATCTGGTTGGTTTGATCTTATCTTTTTATGAATAAATCATCATGCCAGAAGGACTGGGGGGTATTGGTTGTTTAATTGAGTTACAAATATACGGATTTCCATTCAAAGTAAGCAAATCTTGGTTATTTTAGTTCTGTTTCTAATAGAGGCAGATCTATCCCGTCAGCTGGGGGTGTGGGGGGTTGACCAAACACACTATTTTCTGCTTGCATCATGTTTCATACCCACTTCAAAACCACTGACTCTAATGCTAGGGTCTACCTCTGATTCTAGAAGTTGATATGCTAATTGTATATCCTTTTATTTGGTTTCTATTTTCTTTGTCTTCCTTCAGAGAGAACAGAAAAGTCTGGATCAAGCATATTGAAAATGAAAATGATGATAGCACTAGTCTTTTAACCAATTATTGAGAACTATAAGTTGTAAGCATGGTGGCACAAGATGTTTAGCCAATTTGTTCTATATGTTTAGACTTTGGAAGGGCATAACAAGAGAATGTTTGTTCATTGATTATGAAATAGCTCATGATGCATTTAACATATTAAATATCCTTAATGGTAATCAAATGGGCTATGTGAAATCGTTTTCTGCCTTTTATCTTCTTGAAATGAAAATGATGATTCCCTAGAACCTGACAGGATGTTAAATGCTGCATTTCTGGTCTATTTAGATAATACAGGTCTAGGAAAGTTTGAAGCTTAATATGTATGATCACTGCTTTATTTAGTATGCGAGATCTAGAGTTCCATTTTTCTGATATTTAGGCTGTGGCTTTTTTCTATTTTATTTTGTATATTCAAGTTTCGTTTTGTCACTATTCTCATTTAATCCAAGATATCATGTAGCTGCATTTTTTAAGCTTAGACCTGCTTGGTGCTCTCTTATTTTGTTTAATACTCCCTCCATTTCAAAATAAGTGAATTGTTGGGGCTTTTTTTCTTTTTTTTTATTTGCACCAGATGTCCGAGTCTCTTTGAGCCCCGACTAATCCCGGGGTGCAAAGGCCCTCGGCAAGGAGTTTTCCGCAAGTGCACCACGGTTAATTCAGGTTTTACCCAGTCCGATGACCCTCAAAAATTGTTTGCACCTAGTGGGTTTCGAACTTGAGACCCTGAAAGCGAGCCAAACCCCAAGGCTCAAGTCAATTGCCATCAGGCCAACCCCTGAGGGTTTTTTTGAGGGCTTTTTTTATAGTTTAAAAAAAAGTGAATTGTTCAGAGTTCAACAGAGTTTAGAATTTTTTTTTTCTTTTCATTTTTCCCCTCTATACATTTTCTAGGTGATAATTTCAAGAGAGCTAAGATTTTACTTTGAATTATTTATATTTTCAAGAATAGTTTGATGTTCAATTCATGTCCTAAACTATTTTTCTTAATGGGGTTGCATTGCCTCAACTATTCACTTATTTTGAAATAGAGGGAATAGTAGTGCACTGTTTACCAATCCAAAAGAATATAAACGTAGAAAAATGTGAAGAATGTGTGTGGAGAGATGCATGCACTAATACTGAACCTTGAGAGACATGAGCATCATTTCGTGTGTTGTACCCAATAGTCCAAAGCACTTGAAATGTAATCTTAGGTGCTTGAACTTCCCTGATTGATAATTGGTTTACATTTGCAATAATTTTGTGAATACTCGTTTCCATTTTTCTTTTCCTGTATTTCACCTGTTTGAACAATAATTATGAAAGTTTAATCTTTTTACAGAGAGCAAGAAGAGGCCACAGTTGACTAGTATACTAGCAGCTTCTTCTGGTTCCATGAAAGCTGACGAGGTTGCAAAGAAAGCTTTGAATGGCCTTAAATCAGGAAACTTCATTGTCCCCTGCAACCTTGAGGGATTCTTCCTTTCCATAGCAACTGCTGGTCTATCTCCTCAGAGATCATTCCTGATGGCATTTGTCGAAGTGATAGCTGCAGGAATATTACGTGTTGTTGGTCTATGTTTTCAGTGGAACTGGTATGGGAACATTGAGAAATTTCTTGGAGAAGGAAACAGGGGAGCAACGACTAAACAGTCTTAACAGATAATTTTTGGCATTTCCATCAAGAATTGGTAGTTTGATCGAACAATTTGATTTCCACATGATAGTTATTGCAGAAATTGAATTTTTTCATTATGTGTTATGTACCCCTAGTCTGTCCCTGCTGTACCTGGACTAAACTAGCATGATAGTTATTGCAGGATAATTTGTTCACTTAGTTGAGAAGTTTTTCTATCTACTGTACCTGGAGTTATTGATTTCTTGGTTAACTGATGAACCTATACGTTCTCTATCAACTGCTATTAGCTTTTCGAGTTGTCCAAGCTTCATTCCTGTGTTTATGGACTGGTCTTGAGTAAAATAGTTGAAATTAAGCCATGATGCTTCTATGATTTAGGTGAAGTTAGGAACATGGATGCACAGGGAAACTATCTTCCGCCCAAATGGCAAACTTACTATTATTGATGACGGAGAAAGAACTATCAGTGACTTAAAGAACAAGAAATGAGCAACTAATCAGTGATAAGTTGATACGATTTGACGTAAAAACTCGATAAAAATAAAGTTTTTTACTGCTCTAAAAATGCTACAAAATGTTGCTCAGGAAGAGGATGAAATAATTAAGAAAGTCATTGTGCCTGTGACTGGTACTTTATAAGCACTGTCAACAGTGATCAACCACAAACACGATCAAAAGTGTTGAACAAAGACATTGTATTCCACAATAGCATCACCATTGTTACCAAACCAAACAGTATGTGCCAATGCATTATCACATATGAAAGTATTCATGAGCTGTTCTTCCCAATCCTTTAGTAAGTATGTCAGCAAGTTGTTCTTTGGTTGATACATGATGAGTTTTGAGTAATCCTTGGCTGATTTTTTCTCTTACAAAGTGGCAATCTATATCTATATGTTTTGTTCTTTCATGAAAAATTGGATTTGCTGCAATTTGGATTGCAGCCTTGCTGTCACACATGAGATCAACTGGCTGTTTGACTTGTATTCCCAGCTCTTTGAGCAATCCTGTGAGCCAAATGACTTCTGCTGTACAAGAAGCCATGCTTCTAAACTCTGCCTCAGCTGAACTTCTAGATATGGTATCTTGTTTTTTTGATTTCTAAGATACTAATGCTTTCCCAAATTTCACTACATATCCAGTTATAGATCTTCTAGTCTCAACACAAGCTCCCCAATCAGAATCACAGTAAGCCTCTAGTTGTTTAGTGCTGTTAGAAGGCATAAACAGTCCTACACCAGGTGTCCCTTTTATATATCTAACAATCCTCAATGCTGCATCCATGTGTGACCTTTTAGGATTGTGCATATACTGACTTAGCATTTGGACTACAAATGCTATGTCTGGTCTGGTCATTTGTTAGATACAATAATCTTCCAACTAACCTCTGATAGACTGAAGGATCATCAACTGTTTCATCTTCATTTTCTTCTTCTCTTGGAAAATATTTATCATACTCAACTGATGTAAGTTTCTGGTTGACTTCAATAGGTGTATTAGCTGGTTTTGCTCCACTTAATCCAGTTTCAGATACCAATTCCATAGCATATTTCCTTTGACACATAACTATTCCTTCTGGTGATCTAGCCACTTCAATACCTAGGAAGAACTTCAATTCTCCCAGATCCTTCATTTTAAACTGTGCTTGCAGGTCTCTTCTTGTTTGTATAATCAGATCTTCACTGCTTCCAGTAACCAGTAAGTCATCTACATAGACTAGGATAATCACCCTCTCTTCACCAACTAATTTTGTGAAAAGAGAATAGTTATAATGGCTCTGATTGAACCCCATCTGTAATAAGGCATCTGTGAGTTTCCTGTTCCATTGCCTAGGGGCCTGTTTAAGACCATATAAAGATTTATTTAGTTTGCAGACCTTCTGATTCTCCCCCTGTCTAGCAAACCCCTCAGGTACAATCATGTATACTTCTTCAAGTAGATCCCCATTTAGAAAGGCATTGTGCACATCCATTTGATAGATTTGCCAATTAGATGCAGCAGCAAGAGCAACCAGAGTTCTGACAGTGACCATCTTGGCAACAGGTGAAAAGGTTTCAGAATAATCTAGACCAGGCTTCTGACTATACCCCTTGGCAACTAGCCTTGCCTTATACCTCTCAACTTCTCCTGAAGACTTGTATTTTATTTTGTACACCCACCTACATCCAATAGGTTTTTTTCTAGGTGGTAGATCAACTAATGACCAAGTGTTATTATCTTCAAGAGCATTTATCTCAGATTGCATGGCTTCAATCCATAAAGGATCTTGAGAAGCTTGATGAAAGGAAGTTGGCTCTAAAACAGAAGAGTAAGCAGCTAAGGCCTGTTCATATGGTATAGTGAGGTGTGAATAGGTAACATATGAGGATATATGATAGGTACATGAGGTTGAAGAGGTAGTGATGAAGTCTTTCATCTAACTAGGAGGGGTCTTTGTTCTAGAAGATCTTCTGGGAAGCACTGAGGATGACTGAACTGGATTAGATGAGGAAGTAGAAATAGGAACAGTGAGCTCCTCTTGAGTGGTAACATTGGTAGGTGTGGACAAAGGAATAGAGGATGAGTCTGTGTAAGCTATATCAAGAACTGGAAATATAGGTGTTCCAACAGATTTAGTGTGTAGAAAAGGAAATATAGATTCAGTAAAAACTACATTCCTATTTGTAAAAAAGAACTTAGAATGGATATCATAGAGAATATATCCCTTTTGTGTTAAAGAATATCCCATGAAAACACAAGGAATTGCTCTAGAAGAGAACTTGTCTGATGTTTTTGTGTTGGAAGCATAAGCCAAACAACCAAACACTCTCAGATAAGTGAGTGAAGGTGAGCACTTGAAAAGAAGCTCAAAAGAGGACTTGTAATTCCGGATTTTTGATGGTGTTCTGTTGATGAGGTACACAGCTGTAGTAAAACACTCACCCCAGAACCTTAAAGGAATGCCTGCTTGAAATCTAAGACTCCTGGCTACTTGAAGAATTGTTCTGTGTTTTCTTTCTACTACCCCATTCTGTTGGGGGGTATATACACAGGAAGTTTGATGAGAGATCCCTAATGTAGACATAAGATGTTGAAATTCATGACTGAGGAATTCACAGCCATTATCAGTTCTCAGAACTTCGACAGAAGAAGAAAAATTATTGGTTATTTTTGTTAGGAAGTCTTTTAAGACTACTAACACTTCAGATTTAGATTGAATAAGAAATAACCAAGTGTATCTGGTAAGATCATCTACAATAGTGACAAAGAACCTTTTATTATTGTAAGTAGGAACCCTATAGGGACCCCAAATGTCACCATGCAGTAAATCAAATACAGATTTTGAACAAGAAGTACTTAAAGAAAAAGGTAGTTTGGTGTGTTTAGCAAGAGGACATACAGTACATATGTGATTATCAGGAACAAAATGTTGAAGAACATTATGTTTTCTAATGATATCTATAGGAGCATGACCCAATCTTCTATGCCAACGAGTAGTGGAAGAACGTACTCTTTT
Source organism: Solanum rostratum (assembly GCA_029948455.1). NCBI lineage: Eukaryota > Viridiplantae > Streptophyta > Magnoliopsida > Solanales > Solanaceae > Solanum > Solanum rostratum. The sequence goes on along the minus strand of CM057047.1, from coordinate 55,597,043 downwards.
AGCTTTGTGGTCAGCTGAGTTAATAGAATATTGGACAGCTTGAGGGGATGAAAAGTATTGCCTCTGAGAATGTATAGCCCTTGTTCTTCCTTACCAATCCCTTTCACCAAGCCAGTGCAAAGATCCTGGAATATACAAAAATCAGGGAAAAAATTCACTGAACACTGTAATTCCTTAGTCAATTTAGACACTGACAGCAAATTACATTTAAACTCTGGAAGAAATAACACATTGGACACAGGTTGATCTTTTAGCACATATGATTTTCCAGTATGGGTAACTTTGGCTTCATCACCAGTAGGTAGATGTACATAGCTATTTTCATGCTCTGGAAGTCTTTTATAGTCATATATCACATCAGAATTTGAGGTCATGTGGTTGGTAGCACCTGAGTCTACTATCCATTTAGAATAGATTGCATTGGACTTAAGATAAGTACCTGCATTGGCTGAACTTGTTGCATTCATTGAGTTGGCTGCAGAATTAGAATTTCCTTCTTCATTACCTTTGTTTAGTAGATGAATAATCTGTTGGTATTGATCCTGAGTGAAACAGGAAGGTAACTGAACTGCATTTTTTCAGTTGGAATTGCAACCACCAGCACCATCTTCTGCAAAGTTTGCATATTGAGCTCCCCCTTTCTTCTTGTTCCTGGGCCAGTCAAGTGGATATCCAACAATTTTGTAGCAAGTATCTTTAGTGTGGCCATTGTATCCACTGTCTGTTTCTTCTGATTTTTTTGATTATTTCCAGTCCTGTTATAATTCACACTTGGATTCCAGCCCCCTCCTGAGTTGTTAAAGCCTGCACTTACATTGTTTTTACCTGAAGTAAACTGAGTTCCAATGCTCACATTCTTTCCTTTGTAATTTGAACTGATGCCACCTTTTTGACTAAAAAACACAGCCCCTTCAAGTGTATCACTCACCATAGATGCTACTTTGTAATGGATCTTTGGCTTTCATGATTAATTACCATAGAATAGGCTTTGTTCAATGTAGGAATAGGAGACATCATTAAGATTTGACTTCTGCATTGAGTGTATGTCTCATTTAAGCCCATAAGAAATTGTAAAAGTCTTTGATATCCATGATGCTGAGCATAGCTTCTAGACTCAGCACAATTGCAACCAGGACACGACATGATTGCATCAAATTCATCCTATAAATTCTTCAATTTTGAAAAATACTCAGCCACAGACAAGGTTCCCTGAGCTAAAGTAGCAATTTCTCTGTGCAAATAGAAAACTCTTGACCCGTTTACAATATCAAATCTTTCTTTTAAATCAAGCCACACCTTATGAGCATTAGAAGCATAAATGATACTGCTTAGTAGATCCTTACTCACAGAGTTCATTATCCAAGACAAAACTATTGCATTCACCTTCTCCCATTGCTCATGCAAGGATGCATCAAACTTGTCCTTACTGTGTCTACCATCTACTAGCCCCAATTTACTCTTGCCTAACAAGCCTATAGTCATAGACCTACTCCACAAAGCATAGTTTTCAGATCCAATCAATTGTACTGAAATTAATGAGCTACCTGGTGTATCTGTCGGAAATAGGTATAAAGGATGATTCTGATCAATTTCGACTCTTCCTGAACTCCTTGATATCGATGGATTTGGGCCTGCATGTGTGTTTTCAGTGGTGGTTGTCATTCTTCTTCGATTTCTGACTATGAATTGATCAAATTCGAGCTGGAATTTTTCTTTTCACAGCTCGATTTCAGCTCAGAACTCGTTTCTTCACTCAATCTGCTTCTGAATTCAGCTTTCTCAAAGTTGTCTTCCTTCTAATTTTTCAGTTCCTTCAACCGATTATGCTTCAAGCTTCAGCTTCTCAAAGCCAGCTTCCTTCGACTTTGCTCGTCTAACTCGAATTCGCCCTCAGATCTTGGGCTCTGATACCATGATAACTTCCCTAAGGAAGTTCTAACAATGGAGCAGAAAAAGAGATGAAGGAGAAGAGAATGAGAGAGTCTGAATTCTCTCTATTTCATTAGTGTAGAAAGAGTACAGTAGTAGTATATATATATATATACAAGTATTGACATGTGGAAAAGAATATAACTACTTCCTTAACTACCATTTAACTAATTCTTAACAACTTCTTAACAACCTCTAATTTCCATTAGCTTGTTTCTAATTACTTAACAATAAGCAACTTCCTTGATTTGATGGAGAAAGAAACTCCCTTGTTCATCAATTGAAACTATTTTCTAATCAATTTTGACAAATGTTTGGACTTGCACTTTTGAACGTTCAAAAATTCAAAATAGATCAAGGACTGGGAGATGTATGTACTTGTGTATTATTTTTAGTCTTGTTCTCAAGTATATTTATGCTTTGGGAGTCATCCTGCACCACTTGAATGTCTTGGGTAGGTAAAGGAAGGACAACCCTTCTCAAAATTAGGCTTTTAACAGAAAAGAGTATCTACACTTGTGACAATTCATATTTAATCTTTGGTTACGGAAACTCATCAAATTTAAGTTCTTTAGTCGCTAGTAAATGTACCTTTTGTAGTGCGATCATTTTTTAATTTCAATGATATCGGCATGTGAGTGGATTCCCTTCGAATACTTGAATTAAAGTTTGTTCTAATTGAGTATGTTGATTATATTCTTGCACACTATTGAATGTTTCGAAATGCTAGGTGATTGGAGGAAAATATCCATATAAAAGTTACACCATAGACAAGTATGAATAAGATAAGATCATACATACATCAATTCCTTTTTGAAGAAAAGTACTCGCGCTGTTTCAGTTTACATGGTACTTTCAATTTTTAAGAATCAAACAATTTAAGTTGAAAAATTTTATCATAGGTGAGACACAACCAACAAAAGGTGTGTGTGCTCACCATACTTGACAAGTGGCATTGTGGTCCCACAAATAAATTACTTTCTAAGACTTCTTTTTCTCTCTCATCATTTCTATTTATACAAGTACTATTCTCTTCCATATTTCTCTTTTCATTTTTTTCTTAAAAGAAGTGTTAAGCTGTTCTCTTAGAATCAACATGCTACCATGATAATTTAAAAAGGAAAAAGGGTCAAAATGTCCTTATGAAAGAAATAAAAATGGCTTTGGTTTATAGTTTGGTTTTAAAATGTCTTTACAGTCAATATTTTGATTCAAAATATCCTTGTCAGTGATATTTTGGTCCAAAAATGTCTTTATTGTCACTAAATGCGTCAAAAATTCTTCTTTAAATAAATATATTTTTTTTTCTTTTTAAACATATTGTGTTCCTATTAAAAATATTATTTTTTTAAAAGAATCATTTTCTTGTTTTGTTTCTTTTAAAATCATATTAACTAATAAAAATGTAAGAAAATAATTTTTTGTAATCTTATTTGATCAGTTAAAATAGAACATCATACCATTATAACAAATAATATATGTCATAAATATAAGATCATAGTAAATCCAACATTAATTTTTATTTAGATAACAATAAAAATAGTAATTATAATAAAACAAGAAATATTTTTATTTTGATGTTTTCTTGAATTGAAAAAGGATAAATATTTGCTAATTAAAAAATATTATCAGAAAAATAATGTGTTCAAAAATAAAATAAATAACAAATTTATTTGAAAAAGAGCATTTTTGATCCATTAAATAATAATAAGGGCATTTTTGGACCAAAGTATTAACGATAAGGATATTTTTGGACCAAATTATAAATGAGAGGCATTTTGTTCCTTTTCATATAGTTTAAGACCATTGTTTACCCTTTTTCCATTTAAAAATAACAAAATTTCAAATTAAATTTTTTTTTTTTATAATATTTTAGTTATCAGAAAAAATTAATATTATAAGAGATAGAGTAGATATTATGAAACTACTAATCAAGAAAGTTTGTATACAAAAAAGAATATCAAAATAATATGATATGCCCTCAACTTTACCATTTAGAGTTGATATATCTCTCGTTATAAAAGTGGCTCATATATATTACTATTATTGCACAAATGACTCTCATATATATTTCCCCTCTAACAAATGTGAAAAAATTAATTTAAATTTATTTTCTTAATTTTTTTATCGAAAGATATTTATAAAGGGTATATCTGATTCTTCCCACATGTATTTTTCTTTTTACTTATTTGATTCAATGATCAATTTAAATTTATTATTTTTTATGGTCAAATTTACTTTTCACCAACTTTCTTGTAAAATTTACCGTAGATGCCCTAGTTTTTTGCAGATACAAAATTAAATTACAATATAATTGTAACTTAAAAGAATTATTTTTTTTCTTCTTTTTTCTCTTTTTTCATTCACACTTTTTTTTAATTTCTCAATTTTTTTAGACTAAAGAGTGAAATTAAAAAATGACATAAGAATAAGAAACTCAAATAAGGAGAATAAAAAAATTACAAAAAATCATATATGAGAAGGGTCATATAAGTTATACAAACATGAAGCTGAGGGGTATTTTTAAGCCTATCAATAGTTTATGGGGGAAACTAATAATTCATGCCAAGTTCAAGGGTGTATTTAAGCTTACTTCGCCAAGTTGAGGGGTGTAAGTTGAGGGGTGTTTTTAAGCCTATCAATAGTTTAAAGACGAAACTAATAATTCGTACCAAGTTCGAGGATGTATTCAAGCTTAGTTCGCTAAGTTGAGAGTTGTTTTTTACGTCTATCAATAATTTAGGAACGAAACTTATAATTTATGTGCTAAATTTAAAAATATTTTTAATATTTTTTTCAAAACAAATCAATCCAAACACCTACTATAAAAAAAATATATGAAAGAGAGAAATATAGAAAAAAAGTTATAATAAATAAAAATGATGTAAAGAGCAAAAAGGTGTTGATAGCAAATAATTTGTGGGACCACAATGCCACTAGTCAAGCATGGGTGAGCCTCACAAACCTTTCGTTTGTTGTGCCTCATCATAATAAATTTTTCATTTAAGTTGGCTGGGAATTTATTCATGGAATTTTAAATTTTTTATATGAAATTTATATATTTGTAAACTATATAAAAAATAATATAAATTATAATAATTGACAATTCAAAATATTTAAAAGATATATGAAAAATTTACAGAGAAAAATAGGCTTATTTAAATATCAAAATTCGAAAGGTACCACATAAATTGAAATAGAGGAAGTTATATAATAAACTTTTGATTTTTCTGTATAGTTTATAGTTAATAAAGATTTGAATTGTTTTTAAAAAATTGAAATCAAAAAGTGAAATCTTACGATTGGCTTTTATGTGATATCTTCCTTTAGGCAAAAAAAAAAGGGATGATATTTGGAGGACTCAAAATTTGACATTAATTCACTTACCTTTTTTCCCCCTTAAATCTTTGCTTCATCACCAAGGATAATATTGACTCCCTTTTTCTTTTCTTTTTACGTTGTGGACAAGTCTAAGCAAGTAAGCTACACACATTCAAATACCACCACTAAGAAAATTAATGTCTAAAATTAGTGGCAAATGTAGGTTTTATATGTGTAAAAAGTATGATGAATTTAAATGCTAAAAATAGTAAAACTTTCACCAATAATATAATCCAGATGTCACTATTTAATATGAACCACCTTTTACAAATATAATTGAAGTTTTGACATTTATATCTAAAATTTAGGCAGAAGTGATCGAAATTCAACTCTCTCTCGATGTATATGCATTGATGACCTTCAAACTAGAATGCCTGAACTTCAAACAAAAGTGGCTAAAGTTAAAGGAAAAAAAATAATTTCAGTTGTGTTTGCTTCACTGTATGCAGCGTGCTTTTGCGGTTTGGAGCCTAAAGACAAAAAAAGAAAAGAATCTTGTAATTTATTTCTTGATCTCCTATATTTGGTTAACCTTGTTATGTTTAATAAATAAAAAATATCTCTCTCTATCTTTATATTATATATGTAATAATATAAAGTTATATTTAGTTATGAATTGTGTAGACATCAAAAGTTTTATGAAATTTTACGAGATAAGTTTAATGTAGACCTGTTAAAGTTACTGGAGATACTCCATCCCAAAACTTCACACATATAAAATGGAACACATATTTCCTCAAAGAGACATCTCAAATATTTCATAAACTCTTAGGATTATATTTTTAATGATATCAAGATGTGATTGTTATCGTCATCTAATTAAATACTTTAAGAAGATTCACAAAAATTCTCTTTTTTCAGAGATCCAATATATTTCAGGGAGGTTGGCATTATCCTACTTGAGAAACACCTGCTTCGGCACTTGAATAACGGAGATAATTGAGAGAAAAGGATCAAAGGAATAAATAAAATTATATAATGTTTATTAACAAAAATAAATGCTTCTAAACTTTTCACGAATTATTAGTTTTTGACAGTCTTAAAAATACCTATCTACTTGATTAACTAAATATAAATACACTTCTGATCTAGTAACACAAGTGAAGTACACCCCTAAATTCTCGCCAAGTTAAGGAGTGCTTCCAACACTTCTATCGACTTTTTATTAAGATCCCTATTGTGATCACTCATCACGTCATCACGTCATCACACCGCATGAGTTCCACATAGCATAAAGTTGTCGATTTGAAGGGCTTCTATTGAAAAAAGATTAGTCTTTATGGATGATTCTAGAGAATGTAGAGAATTTTCTTGGAAAATTTTAGAATTTCATGGATTTGCATGAAAGGTCTTTGGAATCTTCTAGATATGTAGAGAATTCTAGAAGAGGGACAAACTTGTAAACATAGAAGGACTTGTAAGTAATTATTATTTGCACTTTAGCTCTCGGTAAGTAGTATAAATAGGAGAGGGAACTCATTTGTACAACCGTCAAGCAAAGTTCAAGCTAAGCAATCTTCCAAATCATATACAAGTCTTCTTAAAAGATTCTCCTATGTCTTTCTTCAATATGTCGTTCCCTTACTGATCTAGTTTGAATAAGCTTATTTGAGCTTAAAAGATTAGGAAAGATTAGCGAGTAAGTTATTGAGTGTCACACGAGAGTTTTAGTTAAAGTCTAAGTCCATGACACTATGCTCCTACACAGGGTCGTCTCAACAAGTTTGGAGGCCTAAATCCAAACTTTAAAGAGAGGCTTTATTATTATTGGCAACGAATTAGATAAACAACTGCAATAGCTACAGTTGCAGAATGTATTACCTAAATTGTAATTATTTTGGCCTATTAAGTTTCAAGACTAAGTTATTTATGAAAATTTCAATTTTTCAATCTAATAAGTGACAATAAGGTATGAAACTCACTCTCTCAATAATTTAGATGTGAAACTCAAAAATAAATAATAATTTAAATGTATTTTTGCCTCTTTAACTCATTTTATAATTATAATCTAATTATGTTCCATCACCTTAAAATTAGTTGGGAAGAATGTGATTTTCCTTTTGGAAATTTCCCCAAATGATGGCTAACAAGGTCAAAGGAGAGAAGCACGTGATTACAAGTCTACTTTAATTTAGATACCACTTGTGCCCGCAATCACTTTGTCTTTTTTACCAAAAATTCCAATTACACTTCAAATTTTTCCTTTGAAACTTTAATTTGCAGCCATTATTACGTCACAACAAAAGTAGTGTTTTACGTTCTGCTTTTTTTTCTTTTTGAATTCTATATTGTTGGATACTTATAATTAACTTCTCTTTCTCAACATTTATCATGCTCTAATCATGTTTTTACGGGAATAATATTTTATTCAATCCCAAGTATATTAATTAATTATGATAAAAAATACATATCCATTAGTTATGATATTTTTCTACATAATCACTTTTATCTATTTAAAATGAATTGGATATCTATTTATTTTAAAATGACTCATATTTAACCATTTAAAATATGAGTACTTAAATGGGTAAAAGACCTAATCACTTCCTCTAGTTGACTTAGTGAATGATCCTGGAGATCGATGCTTTTTTTTGTCGAATTTAACTTATACATGTCGAAAATGCAAAAATCCCTTTACAAAGAGGGAAAAAAAATTGTCCAACTTTTGAATTTTTTACGATATAAACGTAAATTAGAATTAATTAGAATGAAGGAAGTACTGAGTAGTATATAATAATAATACTTTTAATGGAAAAACATTAGTAAAATAATTAAAGAAAGTTTATACGTAATGATCAAGTCTTATGGAGTTTCAGAAGCAATATTAATGGCAGCCCCTTTCCTAGATGTGATTTGTCAAAATAGTTGAAAGTGACAAACAAATGATATGTTTGCTTCTCTGTGTCTTCTTTTACAAGTCTATTTTTCAAAAAATGATTCTCGCTTGTATCTAGAAAAAAAAAATTAAAATTTCTAATTTATATTTACAAAAACACAAATATTTATTTTATGACTTAAATTATAACGGAGGAAGAAGAGTTTATACAAAATATTTACTCTCTATGTCCCGATCTATGTGGGATAGTTAGAATTTCAAAAACCTTTTCGTTTAAAATGCGAAATCGAATATTATACATGTGAAAAGTACGTAGTAGGCGAGATATCATTTTGCAGCTCTTAAATCATGAGACAAGAACATACCTATTGAGTAATATTAATATCCATATTTATCCATTGGGGAATTCATTTTTATCCATTTAAAATATGAGTCTTACCTCATATTTGATCCATTTTTGTTTGACTCATTTTTTATCGACTCATATCCGACTCGACCAGTTCGTTTGCCACTCCTATTACCCAGTGTTAGATACTCGTTTTCGGTCTAACTAATTCGGGATGATACTGTGTAACACTTATATTATAGAAGAAACACTATTTTTTTCTTTCAAAAAAGACTAAAGAAAGAATCATGATAATCATTCGAGCTCCAGCAGATTCTGTTTTTCCTTTTGGACAAACACAGTCATATGAATTGTGCATATAATCCCAGTGTTTTTTCTAGTCTTGTTTGGTTTCGAGAGTCTCGCTCTCCCAGACACTTTCATCCTGGATTTTCTTTCTGAATGTCCAGGAAAGTATACAAACACGGAAGCGAGTTTCTTTTCATTGAACTCCTTGCGAAATAAAAAATATTTCTTGGTCTAAAGGTTGAGTGATTCTATGATTCCATCCATCTCATTATAACAACGGTTATGTTATAATGAAATTTATATGATAAACATATATTGTACACTTTATTACTTTGTGCATGCAGTGTGTGTTCGTAAATATTTCCTGCAGCAGCAGTACGTTCTTACGTAATAACTTACTATGTATTTATTATAGATCGAAAGTTGTTATGAGAATAATACAAAAACTGATTTTTAGATTAAATTATAAATAAAAAATAAATTTACTAATAGTTTATTTTTAGATGAATAGTGGTTCAAATTTACTGTTTATTTTTTAAGGCGATAGACATAGATTATCCATATGCTATACATCCGTTGTTTTAGTTTAAAAAGATTGGGTGAACAATTTTTTAGGTTTATTCTTTTTCTTCTTCCTCCTTTGAATTGTTCCAAAGTGAAGTATGACTGTTGAAATAATTGTTGTGATATAAGAGTCACATATATAAGGCTAAATTAAATTTAGTGATATATATGCGGTTGCAAAAGGTAACCAAAATGTTTTGCAATTTGACATTACCTGTCTGTTTTCATATTTAATTATTCTCAACCAAATGAAAATAAAAAGTTCACACTTGCAAGTTTGGTCTCCTCACATTTTTCATGTTACATGCTGTACTCTTTATATTAGATTTTGAGATCTCCATATATTTTGCTATGTTGGGTGGGAATTTCCTACTTTAAAACTTTGATGACGGCTAATATTGCTCCCTATTTTAGCCATCATTTACGTTGTTTTGGTCCAACATTGGAAGGAAGAAAAATCCTGCTATAATAATGACGTGCAACAGACCATAGTACGGATCTTCGGACTACACATTTCATAGGATTCAATTTGCTTAATTTATTATCACTTGTTTATATATTTAATGAATTTACTGATACAAATACTCTGTTTGAGCAAAATCTATCGAATTAGACCGAACCCGTGTATGCACTACTATCTCTGCTCCTAACAATGGAAAGTTGAAAATGATTACTATGTAAAACCTAGCATTTTTTATGAAGGTAGAAAAGAATAAAGTGGTTATTTTAAAACAAACACATATTATTTAACAAAATGTTCGGGTCATTGCAGGAATGCCTATGCAGTTTTGATGATAACAAACAGAACTAGGCCCAGCATAGTCGCACCAAGAGACCAAAAGCAAAATCCCAGTTGGAGAAGGATTGTTGTTTAAGGAAACCAATTTAGAATGGGACTCGGTAAAGACAATAGCTTAGGAAAAGGACTCTCTGCTTAAGAAAGGATTCCTACATGAAATGTCTCTAGGGTTCAATACAAATAACATCATTAACTCTAGAAGACATAGCTTTTGCAATCTGAAACTATGAGAGCATTCAAGCAAGAGCACGGGCACTTAAGGAGAGCATTCAAGTAACATCTAGAGTTAGGTTTTCTTAATTGTTTAAGTATGTTTGACAATCTTCTTAGAATCTTTGTTTAGGGAAACATATTATAAGAAGTTGTTATCTTTGAGTGAGTTGTTGTTTGAGAGTGGGTTTGACTCTCAATAGTTGTATGGCGTGAAGTGTGAGTTGTAAGTTGACATTGCTCGAGTTTGAAGTAATAAAGAGTTATCGAAATCCTACTAGTGTAGGTAGTGATTGTTTCTCCCTTGAACAAGGAGTTTTTCCACTATAAGTTGGCCGCTTGTTTACTGCTTTGAACTTACCGTCTAGTAATATTAATTGAACCGGGTTCACTAGTAGAATAGGGGTAGTCATCTTTTCAATTGGTATCAGAGTGGGTCTTCTCAACTCAAGGTTAATCACCTCGAAAAGCTAAATGGCATCCCCATCTACGTCTCAAGAAGGAGCTTCTCAGACCAGACCTCCACTGTTCAACGGAAACTACTACGAATGGTGGGAGAATCGGATGATGAATCACATTTAAGGAGAACGTCGTGTTGAATGGACCTACAATTCCAATGAAAGATGGATCCACCCTTGGTACTAGAGTGCCCAAGGAACGCAATGAGTCGGATGCAACAGACAAGCTAGCTATCCAAAACAATGCCAAGGCGAAAAAGATACTACTCTGTGGTATTGGTCCTGATGAATACAACTAGATCTCTTCGTGTCAAGATGCTAAGCAAATATGGGACACGTTGTAGGTTTCTCATGAAGGAACAACTCAGGTGAAAAAGACTAAGATTGATAATCTTAACCGACAATATGAACTTTTCAGGATGTATGAAGGGGAACCCAAACCGGCAATGGAAACCAGGTTCTCTGCGATAGTGAATGAAATCTACTCTTTGGGGGCAATCATTCCTACAAGCAAAGCTATCCGGAAGATCCCGAGTGTATTACCTGAAAAAGTAAGGTAAAAGCCATTATCGAAGCCAATGATCTGGACACCATGACTATAGACTAAGTGATGGGAACTCTGGTGACATATGAAATAAAGAAGAACCAGGAGAAAGAGTTGGACAACAAGAGGAAGGATAAGAACCTGGTCTTGAAGGCTACTGAGAAAGAGGACTTTGAGGAAGAAAATATTGCATCGATCACCATGAGGTTCCAACAAATGCTGCAAAAAGGAACTGGTGGACAAAGAAGGCCCTCTCAACGAACTGCTGAGAAGGATCTGAGGGAACAACTTTATCACAAATGTGGAAGTCCTCATCACTTCATCAACTTTTGCCCCCTCTAGGCACTCGAATACAAGAAGAATGTGCCTGATAAGCCTAAGGAAACTAGGCCTGAACCATATATTCGCAAAGATAGGAGGATAGCAAATAAAGAAGCAGATATGTCTGTGCAGAGAGCCCTTGTCACTCTGACCAGCAACTCTGGTGAAGAATCCAATGGAGAATCCCCTGAAAACCAATCCCTCATGGCTAATGAGGAGCCTCACTACTATAAAAGGGTCCTTTAGCGGCAATAAAGTATGGCTTTAGCGGCAACTATTTGCCGCAATACCATATACCGGCTAATGGTGTTTTGCCGGTAATGTTGGGATCGGCAAAGCCTTTTCCGGCCATTGTGGGTATTACGGGTAAAGGGTACCATAAATTGCCGCTAAATACCATTAGCTTTTGCGTCAATTGTTTGCGGCAATTATATTAGCTACCAAATGTACTTCCCATCTGTGAACTTTGGTCTTTTTAGCGTCCAATGTTTTAGTCGACAAATCAAAATAAATAGCCGTTAAAAGGTGGTTATCTTAGTGGCAATGATTTGTGGCAATTGTATTGGTAGTTAAAGGTAATGTATATCTGCTTAAGTTCAGTCTTTTAGCATCTATTATTTTAGTCGATAAATCCTAAGAAATAGTCGCTAAAATAAAGTAGTTTTAACGACAATCCTTTGTGCAACTATATTGGCTGCTAAAAGTTGTTTGTATTCACTGGCAAATGTCTTTTAGCAACCAATAATAACTACTACATTTGTCAAACAATTATATATTGAAATCCATCGAACTTGTTGGCAAATGGTTAAAAACATATCGCTATTAGTCCGTAAAATGTAATCGATCTCCATTAAATCTAAACAAATAAAATGAGTAATCTAAAATATGAAAGTCACAATTTATAAAAATAAACTTATATTGTTCTTACTAATATCTATCCTATTGAATAATGTCTTTGAATGAGTTTGTAAGTCTTTTGCGTAATAAGTCTCCCAGTGTAAAATTCGCAAACTTCAGATTATAGGACCTGAAAAAAATAAATTTGTTAAAATATGAAATGTAAAATATAAAAACATTGTAAGTAGTATGACTAATCTTTGCACAATGCTTACATCCACAAATTAAAGGATGATATTACAGAAGATGTAAAAGAAGACAAATAATTCATGATCTCTAACAAACCAATCCGAAGATACCGACAATCTACAAGGGTTATTACAATTTCTTTCCCTTTTAAACATTAGTTATGCAAGATCTGGATGCATAGAACATCAAAGCGCAACCCCCTTCATAGCACCTTAAAATAATTTACAGAAGCATAAAGGCCCCAGATGACAAAATAAAACACATGCATTTGTGGATGCATTTCAGACTAAATCTAGATAACTTGAAAATTTCTTATAACCAACTTACAAAGAAAGAGAATCTCTTGCTGTCATCAAGATTTAAAGTGGTTAAGTTAGTGAAACACTAAAAATGTACCAAAAATCTGCCCAACCAGGTACAGTAAAGTATGCTTGGGGATGGATTCAGAGCTTGCCACAAATTGGATCAATTACCATGCCCAAAATCCTTGGAACTATGATCGGATCATGGATAAAATCCATAGCCTCATCACTCAGTTTCAGTCATTTACATACAGCCACACTTACAGGGAGTCCAGTTTTGTTGCTGAATGCTTAGACAAATTCAGTCATACTATCACTGCCCCAAAGCTATTCTTCAATGATCAACATCTTCCTAAGGAGATTTTAAAGTAAATGTAGCTTATATAGGAAGCTAAATCATCCAAAAATAAGCAATTAATTAAATGGCCTTGAAAATATATTTGAAAGCCAAAATCTCACAACAAAGTAGTTTGCTATGCTGACACTAGATAACCTGATGAAGAGGAATCCAACTATGCTCCAGATGTTGATTATGTGGGGAAACTACAGAAATAGTGGTCCAACTATTCATACAATGCAAGGTCACTAATCAATTGGGGAGGGTGTTTCTTTAGCTTAAAAATATTTCCTGACTATGCCTGGAAAAATTGCAGACTTCATGGCTAGGTTGAAGCAACCGTACATGCCAAGAATAAGATCTGGAGCACAATAGAGAAGGAGCTAATGCACATAAGAGATACAACAATATTGATCAACTGCTTGTCTAATGGAATTTTGATCAAGGATCCAATTAGAATTCAAGGGGAAATTGTGGAGTTTTATTAGAAGTTATGCTCATAGGAAGCTAAGTAGAGGTTGTCAGCAACATCACAAATTGCCAGAGACTTACAATGGAGGAAATAGAAGTCTTAGAGCCTGTTTCGATTGGCTTCTGGCTTTAAGCTAATAAGCTAAAAGTCTAAAGTTAGAAATTCAAACTGAGAGTCAGAATTTGATTCTGTCGAATCCATCAGCTCCGAAATGCTGAATCTAGGCTAGGAGAACTTGCAGAACTGAATATGACATTAAATTGGAGATTTTAGGTCAATAGTTGCATTTTTAGTTCTTTAAAGTTGAAAATTTTAAGTTTTCTAGTCATTTTGAGTTCTGAGCGTCGAAATTCAATTCTGTCGAATCCATCAGCTTCGAAATGCTGAATCTAGGTTAGGAAACTTGCAGAACTGAATATGGCATTAAATTGGAGATTTTAGGTCCATAGTTGCATTTTTAGTTCTTTAAAGTTGAAAATTTTGAGTTCTTTAGCCGTTTTGAGTTCTGAGCGTCGGAATTCGATTATGTCGAATCCATCAGCTCCAAAATGCTGAATCTAGGCTAGGAGAACTTGCAGAACTGAATATGGCATTAAATTGGAGATTTTAGGTCCATAGTTGCATTTTTAGTTCTTTAAAGTTGAAAATTTTAAGTTTTCTAGCCGTTTTGAGTTCTGAGCGTTGGAATTCGATTATGTCAAATCCATCAGCTCCGAAATGTTGTATCTAGGATAGGAGAACTTGTAGAACTGAATATGGGATTAAATTGGAGATTTTAGGACCATAGTTGCATTTTTAGTTCTTTAAAATTGAAAATTTCGAGTTCTCTAGCCGTTTTGAGTTTTGAGCGTCGAAATTTGATTTTGTCGAATCCATCAGGTCCAAAAATGCCGAATCTAGGCTAGGAGAACTTGCAGAACTGAATATGGCATTAAATTGGAGAATTTAGGTCCATAGTTGCATTTTTAGTTCTTTAAAGTTGAAAATTTTAAGTTTTCTAGCCGTTTTGAGTTCTGATCATCGGAATTCGATTCTGTCTAATCCGTCAGCTCCGAAATGCTGAATCTAGGCTAGGAGAACTTGCAGAACTGAATATGGCATTAAATTGGAGATTTTAGGCCCATAGTTGCATTTTTAGTTCTTTAAAGTTGAAAATTTTGAGTTCTCTAGCCGTTTTGAGTTCTGAGTATCGGAATTCGATTTTGTCGAATACATTAGCTCTGAAATGCTGAAACTAGGCTATGAGAACTTGCAGAACTCAATATGGAATTAAATTGGAGATTTTAGGTCCATAGTTGCATTTTTAGTTCTTTAAAGTTGAAAATTTTGAGTTTTCTCGCCATTTTGAGTTCTGAGCATCGGAATTTGATTTTGTCGAATCCATCAGCTCCAAAATGCTGAATCTAGGCTAGGATAACTTGGAAACTAAATATGGCATTAAATTGGAGATTTTAGGTCCGTAGTTGCATTTTTAATTCTTTAGAGTTGAAAATTTCGAGTTCTCTAGCCGTTTTGAGTTCTGAGCATCGAAATTCGATTCTGTCGAATCCATCAGCTCCGAAATGCTAAATCTAGGCTAGGAGAACTTGCAGAACTAAATATGACATTAAATTGGTGATTTTAGGTCCATAGTTGCATTTTTAGTTCTTTAAAGTTGAAAATTTCGAGTTCTCTAGCCGTTTTGAGTTTTGAGCGACGAAATTCGATTCTGTCGAATCCATCAGCTCCGAAAATGCCGAATCTAGCCTAGGAGAACTTGTAGAACTGAATATGGCATTAAATTGGAGATTTCAGGTCCATAGTTGCATTTTTAATTCTTTAAAGTTGAAAATTTCGAGTTCTCTAGCCGTTTTGAGTTTTGAGCGTCGAAATTTGATTTTGTCGAATCCATCAGCTCCGAAGTGCTAAATCTAGGTTAGGAAAACTTGCAGAACTTAATATGACATTAAATTGGAGATTTTAGGCTCATAGTTGCATTTTTAGTTCTTTAAAGTTGAAAATTTCAAGTTCTCTAGCCGTTTTGAGTTCTGAGCGTCGGAATTCGATTTTGTCGAATCTATCAGCTCTGAAATGCTGAATCTAGGCTAGGAGAACTTGCAGAGCTGAATATGACATTAAATTGGAGATTTTAGGTCCATAGTTGCATTTTTAGTTCTTTAAAGTTGAAAATTTCGAGTTCTCTAGCCGTTTTGAGTTCTGAGCATCGAAATTCAATTCTGTCGAATCCATCAGCTCCGAAGTGCTAAATCTAGGTTAGGAAAACTTGCAGAACTGAATATGGCATTAAATTGGAGATTTTAGGCCCATAGTTGCAGTTTTAGTTCTTTAAAGTTGAAAATTTCGAGTTCTCTAGCCGTTTTGAGTTCTGAGCGTCGGAATTCGATTTTGTCAAATCTATCAGCTCTGAAATGCTGAATCTAGGCTAGGAGAACTTGCAGAGCTGAATATGACATTAAATTGGAGATTTTAGGTCCATAGTTGCACTTTTAGTTCTTTAAAGTTGAAAATTTTGAGTTCTCTAGCCGTTTTGAGTTCTGAGCGTCAGAATTCAATTTTGTCAAATTCATCAGCTCCGAAATGTTGAATCTAGGCTAGGAGAACTTGCAGAACTTAATATGGCATTAAATTGGAAATTTTAGGCCCATAGTTGCATTTTTAGTTCTTTAAAGTTGAAAATTTCGAGTTCTCTAGCTGTTTTGAGTTCTAAGCGTCGGAATTCGATTCTGTCAAATCCATCAGCTCCGAAATGCTTAATCTAGGCTGGGATAAGTTGCAGAACTGAATATGGAGTTAAATTGGAGATTTTAGGTCCATAGTTGCATTTTTAGTTCTTTAAAGTTAAAAATTTTCAATTTTCTAGCCGTTTTGAGTTCTGAGCACTGGAATTCGATTCTGTCGAATCCATCAGCTCCGAAATGCTGAATCTAGGCTAGGAGAACTTGTAGAACTGAATATTGCATTAAATTGGAGATTTTAGGTCCATAGTTGCATTTTTAGTTCTTTAAAGTTGAAAATTTCGAGTTCTCTAGCCGTTTTGAGTTCTGAGCATCGGAATTCGATTCTGTCAAATCCATCAGCTCTAAAATGCTGAATCTAGGCTAGGATAACTTGCAGAACTAAATGTGGCATTAAATTGGATATTTTAGGTCCATAGTTGCATTTTTAGTTCTTTAAAGTTGAAAATTTTGAGTTCTCTAGCCGTTTTGAATTCTGAGCGTCGGAATTTGATTCTGTCGAATCCATTAGCTTCGGAATGTTGATTCTCATATAAGAGAACTTGCAAAACTGAATCAACACTGCTCTCTGTGATGGAGAGAAATCTCCAGGGGGCTACAATGACAACTACGGAGAAACTTGACGTTGCACGACAGTTAGCTAAACTGGGTGTTGATATAATTGAGGCTGGTTTTCCTGCTTCATCCAACGCTGATCTTGAAGTTGTGAACCTGATAGCTATGGAAGTTGGTAATGGGGTTTATGAAGATGGACATGTTACAACATCAGTTACAGGAATGGTACTGACACCACAAGCCATAGTGGTCAAGAAACCAAAGCCAAAGGTGGCTATACCTACTGCTCCACAAGTACTTGGAGTGGGATCAATTTATATTTCTTTTGCTAGGAAATTTTGTTGGTTTTGAGATGAACATGGCGCAGGGGCGAACCAATATATATGCGCGCCTATAAAGAGTACACTAGGCCTAAAGTTGAGAAAAAAATGCTCCTATATTTGTCTCTGTTTCCCGCTAAACTTTTTAAGGTTTGGGGGAAGAATACATTCTCTTACAATTTCATCGCAGCAGTGACTCGAGAGCTAATAAAGAGACCCTGCCCTGGTAATTAGTCCGAATAACATCATTCGAAAAAGGATTACCCATGACAAATCTCATTTTTGGAGAGCTGCGGATTTCATTCTCCGAGACGTTTGAGCACATTCTTCCATACTGGAAGTTGGAGCTTGCAAGAAGTTTGTTGGATGGGAAAATGGTGCGTGTTGGAAATTTTACTTTTAGGAAGCTGCCTAATGATGACTATGCTCTATCGATCAAGAGATTTTTCAACGTTCACGGATTGGGTGTTGGTGATGAAATTATGCTACATTGGCATCCTAGGCTTCAAACATTTATGTTCAAACTACTCTCCGAGACATTTGAGCACATTCTTCCATACTGGAAGTTGGAGCTTGAAAGAAGTTTGTTGGATGGGAACGTGGTGCGTGTTGGAAATTTTACTTTTAGGAAGCTGCCTAATGATGACTATGCTCTATCGATCAAGAGATTGTTCAACGTTCACAGATTGGGTGTTGGTGATGAAATTATGCTACATTGGCATCCTAGGCTTCAAAGTTTATGTTCAAACTACTTTCTAAGTTTTGAGATTCAGGAATTAGGCATGTAATGACTCATTTGTGATTAGGGGCTTGTAAAAATTGAAATATCTTCAAGTTTTTCAGCAAGCACATTCTTTCTCAGTTTGTATGTTTCTTTTGATCAACATAAGAATCTCTTCTGCGTTTTTACTAGAATTTGCTGATATCAACATCTTCACATCTGATCTGAGTTTACTTTTTACTTAAATTCTAGTAACCAAGTATCTGCTCTATCATTAGTAATTGTAGTTCACTAAGGAAATTTATGACGCTAGCCTGACAGAGGATAAGCTGCAGACGAGGAATTAAGTTATGTTGCTAGTACTATTTGCTGGTATGAATAAGATATCTTAAGAAGATCAAGCTACTAAAGAGGAGGCAACTTAAGTAGCTCAGGCTACAAAAGAGAATACTTCAAAAATAGTGGAGTATGACTAAGAAATGACTGAACCTGATTTCTTTACATCATGCACTCTATTCATAATTCAAGAACTGATCAATGAAAATCCAACACCTGAACCTGTAGTGTTCTTAGATTGGCTGAACCTAGATCTTTTGCATTTTTCCTCGAGATAGTGAGATCCTACTCTACTAGACAGACTTCAACTCATCATCGGCTAATTCTAAGTGTTCAGGCATCAGCTCCTAAATAAAGCCAGAGTATATTTGGACCTTGATAAAATTGAGATGGCTACTGATCAAGAAACCTCCTGATCATTCTGATGTGATTAGGAAATCTCTTCTCAAGTTAACAGAAACAGAGCACCTGTATGTGTCTATGTAATTAAGAAATTGATTAAGTTAACAGAAACAGAGCACCTGTATGCGTCTATGTAATTAAGAAATCGATCAAGTTAACAGAAACAGAGCACATAAGTGATTAGGAAACCTCCTGATCATTCTGATGTGATTAGGAAATCTCTTCTCAAGTTAACAGAAACAGAGCACCTGTATGCGTCTATGTAATTAAGAAACCGATTAAGTTAATAGAAATAGAGCACTTGTATGCGTCTATGTAATTAAGAAATTGATCAAGTTAATAGAAACAGAGCACATAGGTGACACACTTTATTATATATTAATTAAGAAATCGATACAATCAAGTACAATAAAAAAATACAATAGCCAAATCGATCACAAACTCAGAAAACATTACTTTTACAAATATCAAATCACTAGAAATCACAATTGATGCCTAAATACTGATTAGTTCATCAATATATTTTCTATTTTCTTCGCCTAAAACTGATCAATGAACTGTATGCCACTGAAAACTTGTAAAAACTAAATTTTCAATGAAGGTTTACAAAGTAAGGACGATGCTGGAACATGTAGAAACAAAGGAGTGAAGAAACGTGAAGTACATACCTGAAAACTTCGTTGTTCCTGATTGCCGTTGTTGCCAAGGAACTGTATGCCACTGCCAGACGTGTCACGTCATGAATTAGGTTAGCGCCACTCTTTCTGTACGTGAGAGATTTTTTAGAAAAGATTTCCTTAAGAACATGGGAGAGTTTTAATGAGGTTAATTTTCCTTATTTGATGGGAGTGAGAAGTTGGAGGGAACTTTTTCTTATTTGATAGGGCAAAGTTATTAATGGCGGAAACTTTTATTTTCAAGAAAAAGAGGCTTTTTATGGCTATTTTTTTAATTGCTACCAAAAATATACTTATTGATGGCTATTAAACATTAGCCGTTGATCTTTTGCCTCGTGTGTATACATTAGCGGCAATTAGCTTATTGCCACAAAATAATTGTCGCTAAAGACCTATTTTCTAGTAGTGCCTGAGTAGTACAACTTCCTTGCTCTTGTTACTATGGAAAAATGTGATGATGAAATTAGCAAGGACAAGGTGGTTATTAGAACTGAGTCCAAATCTGACGACTGCAAGCCAAAAGGCAATCAAGAAAATATGACTTTAATAGTTGGAGCAGGTTCCCATGACAAAGACGGTGCACTGTTAGACACCAAGGAACTAGTAGAAGAAAAGCGGAAGTAGTGGTACTTAGACAACGCATGCTCTGTACACATGACAGGAGACAAATGTAACTTCCTTCTACAGATCGACTTCTAAGATAGAAATGTAGGCTTTGGAAATGGTAAACAAGGGGAGATCAAGGGAATTGGGAAGGTGGGACCATCACTGTCTCAATGTGTACTATGTGGAGAGACTAAAGCATAACCTGCTGAATGTCTCTCAAATGTGTGAGAAAGGTAACGATGTACTCTTCACTTTCTCAGAGTGTAGAGTGACTAACGCCACCTCCAAGAGGCTTATACTCAGGGGGAAAAGACACAAAAATGTGTACGAGGTTGATATCAATGGGCCCGAACAACCTGAGCTGAAGTGTCTAAGTGCCATGAGCAATGAATCCACACGATGGCACAAAAGACTGGGACACGCTAGCTTCTCAACAATCAACAAACTGAAATCTAAGGAGTTATTTCTTAGACTACTTGAGAGCAAAGTCAGTGAATATCAAGTGTGTAGAGCCTATGCTCAAGGCAAGCATGTCAAAAGCAGTTTTCAACCAATCAACCTAGTAAGTATTCACAGACCTTTGGAACTGGTTCACATGGATCTCTATGGTCCAATTCGAGTACAAAGCCGAGGCGGAAACATGTATGTCTTTCTACTTGTAGATGATTACTCAAGGTTCACATGGGCATTCTTTCTAAGATCTAAGGATGAAACATTTAATGTGTTAATTGTGTTTGCAAAAATGATACAAAAGAATCTGAACAACTAGATCACGGTACAAAATTTGCGAACTCTAAGTTCCTCATGTTCTATGCTGAAAATGGCATGACTCACTACTTCTCAAACCCTAGAACTCCCCAACAAAATGGGGTCGTTGAAAGAAAGAATAGATCTCTGGAGGTAGAACTATGCTGATAGCCAGCAATATTCGACAGAGCTACTTGGCTGAGGCTATGAACACTGCCTACTATCTCATCAACAGATGCATGATTAGGCCCATCTTGAACAAAACTCCCTATGAATTACTGAAAGGCATAAAACCAAATCTAGCACACCTTCGTTCGTTTGGTTGTGTTTGTTATGTACACAACAATGGAAAGGATGCACTGGGGAAGTTTGATGCCAAGAGTGATGAGGGAATTTTCTTAGGGTACTCCTCTCATAGTAAGGCTTACAAGGTGTACAATAAAAGGGCTAACTGTGTTGAAGAAAGTGCACATGTTATATTTAATGAGGCCAGCTCTGTGGCCGAGAAAGTTTTGCAGGAACATGTACATCAACCAGAGACGATTGATAATAGGAAAGACTCGGATGATGATGAAAGGGAACATTCTAATAGACTTGATTCCTCGACTCCTTCACCCTAATCTTCCACTACCACTCCTGTAAATGTAGAGAGAGAAGAGTCACCTGAGGCTAACCCTCTCAATGGAGCAGACTTATCAGGAGCATCACACTCTGACAAAGTTGGTCCCTCAGGCACCTCAAATGATAATCCAGCACCTGGGGGTCCTGGTCATAACTGGAAGCACAAGAGCTCACACTATCTTGAGAAGCTGTTGACCTCTCTAGACTCAAGGATATCTACCAGGTCAAAGCTAAAAAATATGTGTGCATTTTTAGCATATGTATCTTGTAGAACCTAACAATGTCAAGGAAGCTCTGCTGGATGAAGAATAGATATGGCTATGTAGGAAGAGCTCCTGTAGTTTGAGCGAAGCAAGGTATGACACCTGGTTTCTCCTCTCGGAACCAAATTGGTATTCAGGAACAAGTTGGACGAACAAGGCACGGTCACCAGGAACAAGGCCAAACTTGTTGTGCAGGGCTACAACCAAGAAGAAAGAATTGAGTACGACGAGACCTTCGCTCCCGGAGCTCGCATTGAGGCCATTCGAATGATCATACCCTTTGCTGCCCAATGGAATTCAAGTTGTATTAGATGGATGTTAAGAGTGCATTCCTCAATGGTTATCTGTAGGAAGAAGTCTACGTAAAGCAACTCCCAGACTTTGAAGATCATAAACATCGGGACTGTGTACAAACTAGACAAAGCTTTGTATGGACTAAAGTAGGCCCCTAGAGCCTGGTATGGTAGACTTTTCAGCTTCCTCTTAAGCCACGGATACTATAGAGGAAAGATTAATACTACATTGTTTCTGAAAAAGAAGGGTATTCATGTCCTTCTCGTCTAGGTCTACGTTGATGAGATCACATTTGGAGGAACTGATGAGGCACTGGGAGAAAAATTTGCAAAACTCATGGGGAGTGAGTTTGAAATGAGCATGAAAGGGGAATTGGACTTCTTTCTAGGTCTTCAAATTCATTAGGGATAGGCTGGTAGCTCCACTCATCAATAGAAGTACATCAAGGAACTAATTTCTATGTTTGGGATGCTTGATGCCAAAACCAGGGACATTTCTATGGTAATCACAACGAAGCTTGACAATGATAATGCATGCGTTGGAATTGATGAAACCAAGTATAGAGGGATGATTGGGTCACTCTTGTACCTGACAGCTAGCAGACGGGATATTGTGTTCAGTGTGGGCATGTGTGCACGGTTTCAGTCCAAACCCAAGGAATCTCATCTCAAGGTTGTGAAGCAGATTCTACGCTACCTCAAAGGTACCATGAACCTAGTTCTCTGGTTCCCCACTGGCTCCTCATTCGAATTGGTGGGTTCGCAGATGTTGACTATGTTGGATACTTGGTTGATAGGAAAAGTACTTCAGGAATGACACACTTTTTGAGACCCTGCCTGGTCTCTTTTGCTACAAAGAAGCAAAAGTCTGTTGCCCTCTCTACTGTAGAGGTGAAATACGTAGTTGTGGCCTCTATTTGTGCTTAACTTCTCTGGATAAAACAACAACTGGTGGACTTTGGTATAAAGGCTGACTGCATTCCCATCATATGTGACAACACAAGTGCAGTGATTTATTGAAATGGTATTCTGCAAGACTGAGGATCAGGTCACCGATATCTTCACCAAGGCCCTAAGTCGGGAACACTTTGAACTGACACGACTCCATCTGGGGTTAATCAGGGGGTCCTGATTCTCTAGCTTTAAGTCTCAATTTGTACTTTGAGCAGTGTATAGAATTACTGACCTTGTAATTGGAATGCAGGCATTTTATTGAGGAACCAACTCTTGGACTTTTTCACTGGGAATCGCTCATGTTACCCTTAGTGTCCAAAGCTGGAGCATCGCATAGAGATAGGGGAAACTGGTTCTCAAATGCCAGCCAACAGGTACGCCCTTGCCTCACTACTTTCACTACTAGATGTATGCCTATAGCTTCTTACCTGTACTTGGTCCCTCAACCTCATCCACTCTTTTGGCGGGAAGGTCTCTTGCTTAAAAATTCTAATGATCACCATCTATCGGGATCTCAAGCATCGCGCCAATGTGTCAGACATGTCTTTTCCATCATATCCCGACGCCCTTTCCTACTACCCATATAAATTTCTAATGCCTCATTTGTGTGCCTAAAAGGCCTCTCTCTATCTAACACATTTAAAATGAAAAAGCAAAGGCAAACCCTTCATTCAAGAAAACTAAGAAAAGAAACCATGGCAACCCTTGTTTCATACTCCGATACGGACTCAAATGTGACTATGTTGTCACCACCGCAGGATCTCTCGCAGGGGGACTTACCGTCCTCACCCTTCGCCAACACCTTATCTCCACCACCATCCCTACCACCAGTCACCAGTTATTCGTAACCTCATTTATCTTTTTCCCCCTCTCCAGACCTTCCTTACTCTCCACCACCCTTCCTCTTTATTGTGCCCAAACCTTATCGTACTAATGTCGACTTACCTCTCCTTCCTCCCACCCACTGCCGTCTGATCGACGAGCCATCTCCCTCCTCCTCTTCCACAGACACACCTCCTATTCGAGTCGTGTCCCCAACTCCTAACCCACCTTCGTCATCCACCCATGTCTCTCTTCTTCCTACGAATGTTCCTTCACCCTCTCTGGCTGATCCTACGCCGAAGCATTTGGACTCCCAGGATGACATTCCACTGGCTCAGGTTCGTCAATGTCTCATTCAAAGACTAGTCCATTCATCCTCCTCCAAAGCCCACTGTTTCTTACACTCGTGGGCCTATCACTTTGAGCAAGAGGCGTGTTTTTACTTGGCTGGGTCGTCCTCCAGTCCCAAGCGGGTTCTCACTGGTAAGTCCTCGGTCTCTCGTTCTTCACCAGTACATGTTTCTTCCTCTTCCAAAGGAACTCCCTTACCTGATTCTCCCTCTATGCCCCCGCTCCTCCCCACTTGAACAAACATGTGTTGAATTTTATTCGTATAGGTAATCACCTACACTTTAGTTCTAATGCTATATTAAGAGGACGAGCAATATACCTAGAGGTTCGCACCTATCCCATAGTTGAAAAATTGTGTGCAAAACTTGCATCTCAGGGATGGTTCAATTTATTCTATGATACGGAGACACCTGTTTTTGAGACTGAGGTTGTAGAGTTCTATGAGAATTTGATTATAGTGGAGGATGATGTGGCTACTTCAAGGATTCGTGGGGTAGATACTGTTTTTGACAAAATTAAGTTGGGGGAGATTTTGAGGATTCCTTCTGTTGGGCTTGTTGAGTATGTCTGGAAAGAGGATACAGGTTGTGTCCTGGCCTCTAAATTCACAAATGGAAGGGTCACGGATATCCTTCGTAAGGTGTACAAATAGGAGATCCCACTGTTCTTGAAGTTGTTGTTCGAGGCGGTGCACAAAGGGGTGTTACCAAGGGGAGAGCGTAGGCATGAGGCCTCTTTTCGTGATATGAGGATCACCCATGCCATCGACTTGCAAGAGCCTGTGGATTGGCTTGCTCTGATTATCCGTCACATGAGGTGTGTTATTGACCCAACACCTGGTCCCAAGGGAGCGCGTACACATAAGGCCTCTTTTCATGATATGGGGATCGCCCATGCCATCGACCTGCAAGAGCCTGTGGATTGGCCTACTCTGATTATCCGTCACATGAGGTGTGTTATTGACCCAACACCTAGTCCACATCAGCTCGCATTTAGAAACATGCTGACCCGTGTCTTTAAGGCTTTTCAGGTTCCGTTTGGGGCGGGAATGGCATTGACCAAAAAAGATATGATCGATCGCAACACCACCCTCGAGTGTGTTTGTGCTCCTTCTGCTGCTGCTAATACACCTGCACCTGCTCCTCTGAAGTCTGCTGGGATGGTGACTCAGATCATGAGGGAACTCCACGCGGCTCAGGCTGAAGAAGATCGCCTCCACGCCGAGGTTAGAGAACTTCAAGATCAGCTGGCGGACTCTCAGGCCGAGGTGCTTCATCTGAAGGACTGGATCCTCCAATAGCAGATGGATCATAACAAGCGGGTGGACACTCTCCTTAAGTTGCTAGGTTTAGGCGCCTCTTCCCTTAACCCCTAATGCTCCCTGTCTCCTTTTCTTGCTAGCTCTGTCTAATTCTCTTCTTTCGCACTACATACATTTTATTTTGGGTTGTATAGTTTTTGTTTGTTGTGGATGATATGTGCAAGCAATGGTGCTTGCTTGTTTTTTGGTTGATGATATCTTAGTTCTGTTTTTCACTTTTGCAATATTCTTTGTTGGTTTTAATGTGTTGTGCCTAGTGTTTTTCCTGTTTTTCGATATCCCTACTTCTGTACTTGTCATTATCTCTATGCTAACGCTTAGTGTATTTTTGAGATGTCAAAAGAGGGAAGTATTTTTTTATAGGAACAGTACACACACACGGGTTTGCCATCATAAAAAAGGGGGAATTCGTTAGGGTTATTGCAGGTGTGTCTATGCAGTTTTGATGATGATAAATGAAACCAAGTCCAACATAGTCGCACCAGGAGAAACAAGTAGAATCCCAGTTGAAGAAGGATTGTTGTTTAAGGAAATCGAATCAGAATGGGACTCGGTAAAGATAGCAGCTTAGGAAAAGGACTCCTTTAAGGAAAAGAATCTTTTGCCCTACTCAAGAAAGTATTCCTACATGGAATATCTCTAGGGTTCAATATAAATATCATCATTAACCCTAGAAGACATAGCTTTTGCAATCTGAAACTATGAGAGCACTCAAGCAAGAGCACGGGCACTTAAGGAGAGCACTCAAGTAAGATCTAGAGTTAGGTTTTCTTGATTGTTCAAGTCTGTTTGGCAATCTTCTTAGAATCTTTATTTAGGGACAAATGTTGTAAGAAGTTGCTATCTTTGAGTGAGTTGTTGTTTGAGAGTGGGTTTGACTCTCAATAGTTGTGTGGCGTGAAGTGTGAGTTGTAAGTTGACATTGCTCGTGTTTAAAGTAGTAAAGAGTTGTTGAAATCCTACTAGTGTAGGTAGTAGTTGTTTCTCCCTTGAGCAAGGAGTTTTTCACTATAAGTTGGCCATCTTGTTTACTGCTTTGAACTTACTACTTGTACGTTAACTGAACAGGATTCACTAGTGGAATAGGGGTAGTCATCTTTTCACAAAATAAAGGTGTTCACATTTTTTATAAAGAAATAAATGTTTTCGAATAGTAGTAGAATTCATACTTCAACTTGTCATGATCCAAAATCACTCAAGTTTTGATGATACCACAATTCAATCGTATTAAGTTTTTGCATTCCCTTGTGTCTAGAGAAAAAATTTCCATTGAGAATACACTTCTTATTCAATAATTCTATAGCTTTC
This sequence comes from Solanum rostratum, assembly GCA_029948455.1. Lineage (NCBI taxonomy): Eukaryota > Viridiplantae > Streptophyta > Magnoliopsida > Solanales > Solanaceae > Solanum > Solanum rostratum. The sequence goes on along the minus strand of CM057047.1, from coordinate 55,570,138 downwards.
ATTTTCAAACATTATTTATATCAGGTAAATTTATTTTAGAAAAACCTTAACTAGCTAGCACTTTTGTTTTAATTACTTTCTGCACTGTGGAAAAGAATTTTATTCTTTTGATAAAGTGTATTGGAGAATATAATATATGCATTATTAGTTTTGTATATTACTAGTATTTTATTTTGTATATTTTTTCAGCCTATATGTAATTATTATTTGCATTACTAATACACTCGATTGTGTATTCATGAGGCATGTATTACTAATACCATGAATTTATATGCATTAGTAATGCAATAAGTTCTAATGCATGTATTTTTTTGTAAATATATATTTTTGTGGAGGGTATTTTTATAAATAAATATTTTTAAAATAAAATTATGCAACGCATGCCAAACACTGCATAAGAAAATCCCACCAAACTAGTGTAAGCATAACCAATGTTATGACTACTAATGCAAGCATTACTAGTACAATATTATATTTTGAATTATTCTTATACACTCTGCAAAACGACTCTTTTAATATGTGCAACCTTATGATTTATCAAAGTTCAATGATGCTCATATTCTTATACACTCTACGAAACGACTCTTTTAATATGTGAAACCTTATGATTTATCAAAGCTCAGTGATCTCCATTTTCTTTTAAAGTATCCTTCAATTACTGTTGATTCCTCAGCAATCAGATCAAATCTCTTGACCGTTGATGTTTTTTCAATTATGCTTCTCCATGAGTTCTCTTTAGAATCTAGGACACTGTCCCCGAGCTTTTATTACAACGGAGGGAGTAGTGATTATTAATCTTTTTGTCAAATTAAAACAGAGAGAATAGTAATTTTTTTGTTAAAATAAGGCGATTCAGCTTGGGCAACTTGTCACGACCCAAAAATGGACGTGATGGCACTTGCTCAACCCACCAGAACAAGTCAGCCTAAACCCAACAAGAATATCGAAATAACGAAATCTTCACAAAACTTAAATACCACCCAAGGATTGGTTGTCACGTGTACAAACCACTAGTCATACAGAAATCCAAAGAATTACAAAGTCTGAAACTGTCTTTCTTCTCAAATAGAACAAAGCAGAAAGGAACAGGATAAGAGAGTCAGCTAGATGACAGCAGCTACCTCTCTAAATCTCTTGAGAAGCCTCGGATGATCAAGGAAAATACTACTCACAGTCCGGGCTCAAAACCTACACAAGTGTAGAAGCAAGGGTGAGTACCAAAAACAACGCGGTACCCAACAAGTCAACTAGCAAAACAAAATAATTCCGATAGAATATACAAACTCCTTTCACACCCAACCACATACCGCCGAACTACACACCTGCACTCAGAAAAGTCCCAGTCCAGCATCACATAATACACAATAAAGATAGTTTTTCAGTATATCACAAATATCAAATCACAAGTCACAACTCAAAGGAAGCAACACAATCAAACGCAGGGATAATATCATGCCACACAGGAATATGCAAGGATGAGATGCAATGTGTATGCAACAATTGCCGGCAAAGACCTCGGCATCACAATATCATCGCCGGCAAAGACCTCGGCATCACAATATCATCGCCGGCAAAGACCTCGGCATCACAATATCGCCGGCAAAGACCTCGGCATCACAATATCTCGACCGGTAAAGACCTCGGTCCCAACTTTTACCATCTCACTCATATCAATATCCAGAACCAATGCAATGTGCATGACATAAAATGAATGCATATGAGATGAAATCTACAACCAATCCACTCATAATCACCAACCACAACCATATATCTCAAACATAAAAATTTTCATCACTTAACCACATGTTTAATTCAAGTGTCACAACAACACACCATCCCACATTTATATTTAAGCACCTCATTAAAATATTAAAAATACTTCACGATTCACACATAGGAGAAAGGATAGTTCGAGAATTCTACAAGAATTACAAAGTTTTAAAAGTTCACTTGCCTTAGTCAAATCACGATCACTCTAACACTTGGGCCTTCCCTTTCCGATTAGAATCCGTAATACCACGATCTAAACAAATAATAATTCATAATAAGATTTTCAAATAAAAAAAAAATACTCACATTACTATCCATCTAGCATAGACCCCAAAAACTCATTTAAAAACTTATAATCAAGTTCCAAAATTTCAAGCCTAAGATTAAGTGTTAATTCTCCGAATATCACAAATCTAACGATAGTTGCATAAACAAAACACCTATTATTTATGATCAATCTCAACATATCCAAAATTTAAATTATGAAAACATTAGAAATTAATAATATCTGCGGATGAAGCCACTGGTTTTTGGAACCAGTGGCGGTACTATGAAGCTACCACCAACCCTTCTCTTCAAAACTATTAAGATCCCACACTAATTAACAATTGCTATTCATTAATTTTCCCTGGAAAGCAATTTCCACAATTCTCATATGATTTCACATTACTGGTGCCACTTGTCACGCCTATACCACATTCCTTAACTACTTCCTTCATGACCATTCCAAATTTCCATATTCATACATACAGGGAATATAATATTGCACCCACTTACAATTTAAGGCTACTACTATTCCTTAAGATAGATTCAATATTAAAAAAAAAAGAAATTCTCACACAATTAACCCACTAACTCATCACTATCTATAGTTATTATTGTATCCTACACATGAAATCCTTTTTTTTCTTGGGATTTAAGACCTTGAATCTGAATATCCATACCTGTGTTCCGTCGCCGCAACTTCTTTTCCTCTTTTCCTTAATTTCTAACTAAATCAATTACCAAAAACTGATATATTACCCTAATTTATTTATTTTTTTTAAAAAAAATACATGTATTGGTATAAAATTTTCACTAATTTAACATTTTACCCACCACTTATTAATTATTCAAACTCACCCATAAATTAAATAGTCTTGGCTATTGAATAGTCCAAAGTACCCACTAACATTTCTCGAGATAAATCTTTTTAGAAAATTAAGAGGACAAATTCTCAGAATAACTTAGCGGGTCATTACATCATCCACCACTAAAAATCATGTTCGTCCTCGAACATAAGGTAAAAGAAAATACCTGAAGCTTCGAAAAGATGAGGATATTTAGCACGCATGTCAGACTCTGTCTCCCAAGTCGCCTCTCTAACTGGACGATGCTTCCACTGCACCTTCACGGAAGCAATCTCTTTGTTTCTAAGCTTTCGAACATGTCTATCCAAAATAGCTATAGGCTCCTCCTCAAATGACAAGTCTGGACTCAACACCATCGAATCAAATGAAAGTATATGAGACTCATCAGGCACATACTTCCGAAGCATGGAGACATGAAACACAGGATGCACGGATGACAAGCTAGGTGGCAAGGCTAATCTATACGCCACCTCTCCAACTCGCTCTAAAATCTCAAATGGACCAATAAATCGGGGGCTAAGCTTTCCCTTCTTACCGAACCGCATAACACCCTTCATAGGTGACACTCTAAGCCAAACATGATCGCCCACCATAAACTCTAGGGCTCGAACCCTCTTATCTGCATAACTCTTCTGTCGACTCTGAGCGGTCAGCAACCTACCCTGAATCATACGGACCTGCTCCATAGCATCTCTAAGAAAGTCTGCATCTAATGAGTCCATCTCCGCAAAATCAAACCAACCAATCGGAGATCTACACCGTCTACCATACAAAGCTTCGAGTGGAGCCATCTGTATGCTGGAGTGGTAACTATTATTATAGGCAAACTCTGCCAAGGGCAAGTGTTGGTCCCAACGGGAACCAAAATCAATCACACACGCTCGAAGCATGTCCTCCAACACTTGAATCGTCCGCTCAGACTGTCCATCTGTCTGAGGGTGGAATGCTGAACTCATGTCCAACTGAGTGCCTAGACCGTGCTGCAAGGCCCTCCAAAAATGTGAAGTGAGTGAACCCCGATCTGAAATGATAGAAACAGGCACGCCATGCAATCTAACTATCTGACTGATGTAGAGCTCAGCCAACTTCTCCGTTGTATACTTAACCTTGACAGGAATGAAATGGGCAGACTTAGTCAATCGATCCACAACTACCCAGATAGAGTCATAACCACCCACGGTAGTGGGCAAACCCACCACAAAATCCATGGTGATACGCTCCCACTTTCATGTAGGAATGGGCATCCTCTGTAACTCACCTCCAGGCCGCTGGTGCTCACACTTAACCTGCTGACAAGTTAAACATTTAGACACGAAATCTGAGATGTCCTTTTTCATGCCACACCACCAGTAATGCTGACTCAGGTCATGATACATCTTCGCTGCTCCTGGATGAATGGAATAACGAGCACAATGAGCCTCCTCCATGACCACTCTAACCAAGTCGCCCACCTTAGGCACACAAATTCGACCTCCAATCCTCAAGACACCATCAGGATCAAGTGTCGCTTCCTTAGCCTCTCCTCTAATCACCTTGTCCCTGATGAGACATAACTTCTCATCCTCGAACTGGTGCTCTCGAATCTGATCCATCAAGGAAGAACGAGCCTCAATGAGAGCAAGTACACCACCCTCATCAGAAAGCTGTAACCTGACCAGGCCATTAGCTAGACGCTGGACATCCCTGGCCAAAGGTCGCTCCTCAACTCGAATGGCAGCTAGACTCCCCATGCTAGAAGTCTTTCTACTCAAGGCATCAGCCACTATATTAGCCTTCCCTGGATGATATAAGATGGTCAAATCATAGTCTTTCAGCAACTCAATCCACCTACGCTGCCTCAAGTTCAGATCTTTTTGACTGAAAATATACTGAAGACTCCTATGATCAGTGTAGACCTCACAATGTACACCATATAAGTAATGACGCCACAACTTAAGCACAAAAACCACAGCCGCTAGCTCCAAGTCATGGGTAGGATAATTCTTCTCGTGAACCTTCAACTGTCTAGAAGCATAGGCAATCACTTTCCCCTTTTGCATCAACACACCACCTAAACCAACTCCTGACGCATCACAATACACCGTAAAGTCCACACCTGTCTCCGGTAGTGTCAAAATGGGAGCTGAAGTCAACAAAGTCTTGAGCTTTTGGAAGCTCTCCTCACACTCATCGGACCAATGAAAGGCTACATTTTTTTGAGTTAATCTAGTCAATGGAGCTGCAATAGAAGAAAACCCCTGAATAAACCGCCGATAATACCCAGCTAACCCCACAAAACTGCGAATCTCAGTGGCTGAGGTAGGACGTGTCCAACCTCTCACTGCCTCAACCTTAGCTGGGTCCACTCTAATCCCCTCTTTGGACACCACATGCCCTAGGAATACCACCGAATCAAGCCAGAACTCACACTTGGAGAATTTTGCAAATAACTTTTCCTCCCTCAACCTCTGCAGCACTATTCTCAAGTGACGAACATGGTCAGCCTCAGTCTTGGAATATATCAAAATGTCATCAATGAATACTATCACAAAAGAATCTAAGTACGGACGAAACACCCTATTCATCAACTCCATGAATGCTGCAGGGGCGTTAGTCAACCCGAAGGACATCACCAAAAATTCATAGTGGCCATAACGAGTTCGGAAAGCTGTCTTAGGAATATCTGATACTCTAATCTTTAGCTGATGATAACCCGACCTTAAGTCAATCTTAGAAAACAGAGCCGCTCCCTGAAGCTGATCAAACAAGTCATCAATACGGGGAAGAGGGTACTTGTTCTTGACAGTCACCTTGTTCAACTGTCTGTAATCAATACACATCCTCATAGACCCATCTTTCTTTTTCACAAACAAGACGGGGGCACCCCATGGTGACACACTAGGACGAATAAACCCTTTGCTCAACAAATCTTGAAGTTGCTCCTTTAATTCTTTTAGTTCAGCTGGAGCCATTCTATATGGAGGAATGGAGATGGGCTTAGTGCCTGGCTCTAGATCAATAGGAAAGTTAATATCCCTATCGGGAGGAACACCCGGAAGGTCAGTAGGAAACACATCGACAAACTCCCGAACCACAGGAATAGACTCCATAGGAGTTGGTTCAACACTGGTATCTCGAATGAAAGCCAAGTAAGACAGACACCCTCTATCAATTAATTTCTGAGCATGGATGTAGGAGATAACTTTGCTAGGATAAGAACCACTGTCACCCTTCCACTCAATCTTTGGTACACCGGGCATGGCTAAGGTCACAGTTTTTGCATGACAATCAAGAATAGCATGATAAGGAGAAAGCCAATCCATTCCCAAGATAACATCGAAGTCTACCATCTCTAGAATACTCATATCTACCCAAGTATCATACCCCACCAGAGAAACGAGACAAGATCGATACACTCGATCCACCACTAAGGGCTCACCTACCGGTGTAGAAACATGGATAGGAACAAGCATACGATCACATAGTAAATCAAATCCAGATGAAAAGTAGGAGGACACATAAGAATAGGTGGATCCAGGATCAAACAATACATACGCAGGTCGATGACAAACCGGGATAATACCTGTGATAACTGCATCAAAAGCCTCTACCTCGGGCCTCCCCGGGAATGCATAACACTGTGATCCCCTACCACCACCTGTCTGAGCAACGCCTCTACCCCTACCCTGCGGAACTATGGCACCACTCGCCCCTCTGCCTGAAGTGTGACCACCTCTAGCTGTCTGATCTCTGTCTCGCCCCCTGTATGGTGGTGGGGTAGGTGGTCTAGTCTGAACCGAAGATCTGGGATGGGTCCCTCCTTGTCCTCTTAATAAGGGACACTGTCGTCTCAAGTGATCAGGATCTCCACAACTAAAACAACATCTCTGACTCTGGGACGGATGTGCTGATCCTGAAGAGCTACTATAGATGTCTCGCCCTGTTGATCGTTGCTGAGAACCATACAAGTCATGACCCGTGCTATGAGATCCATGATGTGCCTGACCACCCCTAGGAGTAGGTAATGATGCATGAACTGGTCCTCGACGCTGGGATGAGTCACTTCCTCTACAGGGCCCTCTACCTCCAGATGAGGTACCAGAAAACTGACCGGACCCACGGGCCCTCTTGGGGTCCCCGAACTCTTCTCTCTCCATCAGCTCTGCCTCCTTGGCCGCACTCACAACAGACTGAAAAGAGGCTCCATCCCTAGATACTGTAAACACCGCCTGTCGGATAGAATAGGTCAGTCCTCTCACAAACCTACGAACTTTCTCTGTCTCATCTGGAATAATGGCTGCCGCATGTCTAGATAACTGACAGAAACGGGTCTCATACTCGGTGACTGATAGGCCGCCCTGCCTCAGGCTCTCAAACCTCAAGAGGCTCTCCTCCCTCACGCTCCAAGGGACAAACCGATCACAGAAAGCACTAGAGAACATCTCCCAAGACACTGTGGAAGATCCCACTGGCAAAGATCCTGAATATGTCCTCCACCATTCTCTGGCAGGCCCACGGAGCTGAAGAGTAACATATCGAACCCCGTGTGACTCAGCTAAGCCGACAGTATCCAACAGCTCTCTGCAAGTAGTCAGAAACTCATAAGCATCCTCTGTCCTCCCACCCTGAAATTGAGGTGGGTTCATTTTCCTAAACCTCTCATAGCAGCGCTGCTCATTCTCAGTCAATGTGGCCACAGGTGCACCCCGAACCTCAACAGCTGGTGGAAGATCAATCTCAACTCTAGGATCCAGTGGTGGCTGCTCTACTGGACCACGAACCATGGGAGCCTGATGCTGATCTGGAGTCTGAGCCCCTCCTCCGGTCTGAGAACCGCCGGGCAAGCCTGTCGAGTTACCATTCGGAGCAAAACTCTCAAGTACATTCAGCACCCTCAGTAAGGTATCCTGCAGCAAAGGTGAGGCTACGTGCTCTGAAGGAACCTGCTCCTCACCAACCTCTATCTGTGGCTCTAGAGGAGCCCCTCTAGCCTGCCCTCTAACTCGTGTCGCTCCTCGGGCACGTCCTCTAGTTCGGCCTCTTCCCCTTCCTCTAACTGGGCCCTCAACAACTCTCTCGGGAGCTGCCCCACCTCTACCACCGGCAACAGTAGCCCTAGTCCTTGCCATCTGTCAAATGAACACGGGCACAACTCAATACTAAAGAACAATTTAAGCACGATAAGAGAGAGTGAATAAAAAGAAGTTTCCTAACAGTCTTTATAGCCTCTCAAAGATAAGTACAGACGTCTCCGTACCGATCCTTGAGACTCTACTTAGACTCGGCTTGTATGCACGTGAGACCTATGAACCTGGGGCTCTGATACCAACTGTCACGACCCAAAAATGGACGTGATGGCACTTGCTCAACCCACCAGAACAAGTCAGCCTAAACCCAACAAGAATATCGAAATAACGTGCGGAAGTACTAAATAAAATAGATAACTTAAAAAGAGAAATCTTCACAAAACTTAAATACCACCCAAGGATTGGTTGTCACGTGTACAAGCCACTAGTCATACAGAAATCCAAAGAATTACAAAGTCTGAAACTGTCTTTCTTCTCAAATAGAACAAAGCAGAAAGGAACAGGATAAGAGAGTCAGCTAGATGACAACAGCTACCTCTCTAAATCTCCTGAGAAGCCTCGGATGATCAAGGAAAATACTACTCACAGTCCGGGCTCAAAACCTACACAAGTGTAGAAGCAAGGGTGAGTACCAAAAACAACGCGGTACCCAACAAGTCAACTAGCAAAACAAAATAATTCCGATAGAATACACAAACTCCTTTCACACCCAACCACATACCGCCGAACTACACACCTGCACTCAGAAAAGTCCCAGTCCAGCATCACATAATACACAATAAAGATAGTTTTTCAGTATATCACAAATATCAAATCACAAGTCACAACTCAAAGGAAGCAACACAATCAAACGCAGGGATAATATCATGCCACACAGGAATATGCAAGGATGAGATGCAATGTGTATGCAACAATTGCCGGCAAAGACCTCGGCATCACAATATCATCGCCGGCAAAGACCTCGGCATCACAATATCATCGCCGGCAAAGACCTCGGCATCACAATATCGCCGGCAAAGACCTCGGCATCACAATATCTCGACCGGTAAAGACCTCGGTTCCAACTTTTACCATCTCACTCATATCAATATCCAGAACCAATGCAATGTGCATGACATAAAATGAATGCATATGAGATGAAATCTACAACCAATCCACTCATAATCACCAACTACAACCATATATCTCAAACATAAAAATTTTCATCACTTAGCCACATGTTTAATTCAAGTGTCACAACAACACACCATCCCACATTTATATTTAAGCACCTCATTAAAATATTAAAAATACTTCACGATTCACACATAGGAGAAAGGATAGTTCGAGAATTCTACAAGAATTACAAAGTTTTAAAAGTTCACTTGCCTTAGTCAAATCACGATCACTCTAACACTTGGGCCTTCCCTTTCCGATTAGAATCCGTAATACCACGATCTAAACAAATAATAATTCACAATAAGATTTTCAAATAAAAAAAAAATACTCACATTACTATCCATCTAGCATAGACCCCAAAAACTCATTTAAAAACTTATAATCAAGTTCCAAAATTTCAAGCCTAAGATTAAGTGTTAATTCTCCGAATATCACAAATCTAACGATAGTTGCATAAACAAAACACCTATTATTTATGATCAATCTCAACATATCCAAAATTTAAATTATGAAAACATTAGAAATTAATAATATCTGCGGATGAAGCCACTGGTTTTTGGAACCAGTGGCGGTACTATGAAGCTACCACCAACCCTTCTCTTCAAAACTATTAAGATCCCACACTAATTAACAATTGCTATTCATTAATTTTCCCTGGAAAGCAATTTCCACAATTCTCATATGATTTCACATTACTGGTGCCACTTGTCACGCCTATACCACATTCCTTAACTACTTCCTTCATGACCATTCCAAATTTCCATATTCATACATACAGGGAATATAATATTGCACCCACTTACAATTTAAGGCTACTACTATTCCTTAAGATAGATTCAATATTAAAAAAAAAGAAATTCTCACACAATTAACCCACTAACTCATCACTATCTATAGTTATTATTGTATCCTACACATGAAATCCTTTTTTTTTCTTGGGATTTAAGACCTTGAATCTGAATATCCATACCTGTGTTCCGTCGCCGCAACTTCTTTTCCTCTTTTCCTTAATTTCTAACTAAATCAATTACCAAAAACTGATATATTACCCTAATTTATTTATTAACCAAAAACTGATATATTACCCTAATTTATTTATTATTTTTTTTTAAAAAAATACATGTATTGGTATAAAATTTTCATTAATTTAACATTTTACCCACCACTTATTAATTATTCAAACTCACCCATAAATTAAATAGTCTTGGGCCTCTTGGCTATTGAATAGTCCAAAGTACCCACTAACATTTCTCGAGATAAATCTTTTTAGAAAATTAAGAGGACAAATTCTCAGAATAACTTAGCGGGTCATTACACAACTAGACACTAAAATATTAGGGATCGTTTGATTGGGAGTAAGTTATTTCAAAATATATTAATCTCATGACTATCTAACACCTCCAACCAATTAGCGCAAGATAATTTTACTTTGAAATTATTATAGTTTATATCGCATGCTAAATACCTCTTTAGTGTATAATTTTGATCCATAATTGGAATGCTGAGAATTCAAAAAATGAAGATGTTCATGTGCACTTAATTATGTCCAAAACCTTTAAGCTAGGGCCTCCTATATTATTGCAGTTAACGTGATCCTTGTCCCATATTTGCACCTACCACATTCTACTAGGCCATCTTTGCTCTTTGGTTTCTCATTTATTTTCTCTTATCCAAGTAGTGAAAAGTAACTTTGGAAACTCACGTTAGAAGCTAACAAAGATCTTTAATAAAAAATTAAAATTATAGGTGACCTAACAAAATCAATTCTCAGGACAAGAAGGCTTGAAAAGGAAAAAAAAAAAAGAGTTGGATATTTTGGAAATGAGAAAATGATATATTCCAAAGTCAAAACTTTAGGAAGTAGCCACCCATAAAGGGTTCCTCCAATCACAAAATGTTTTATTGGCCTCTCTGCCTGCCTTGCACCTACGTACCCTTTGACAATTGACTATTCCAATTTCAGCCTCAACTTCATAACTATTTCCATCCATGTCCCTTTCGATGTTCATGCCATTTTCTTCATCTTCTCGTTCTTCCTCATCGTTAATTTCACGTTCAAATACGTCGTTTTCAACCTCCAATTCCCCGTCCTCTTCATCCATCGTGTCACATTTTGAAACAGAGTTTCCATCATTCAGAAAACAGAGCCTGAGTCTGCCATTACTTCTTTCAGCATGGAAATAAGTAGGCATTTTCGGGGCCTCAATGGCTTTAATGACTAATCTACCCTCTTCTCTGCATGGCTGAATTTGTATAGAATTCGACCCTCTTAACGTTGTCAAGGGAGGTGGAATTTTTCGACCACTTTTATAAGTGATCACCTTATTGTAATTTGATTGCTCTGTTTTGGAGGAAAATGAGAAAATGTTGGTGTCAATGGTTTGATCAGTTCCTGTTTCACTTCCCAAATTTTCAGTACACAATGCAAGGCTTTTTTGGCTAAGTTTTGATGATGATGATGATAAAGGATGAACATAAGCGTTTTCCTTTTCCTTTGAGTAATTGATGGTGGAGATTTTTCGAAGGGAACTCCAGTCAGTAATAGTAGTTGGGGTTGGTAGTTTGAGCTTAAGGGTAGTTGTTTTAATGACATGGGACTCAGAATATGACTGCAAATCTTGATACACTATGGTTGACATGTCGAATAATAAAAATTGTGGAGTTGTAGAAGAAGAAGAAAGAATCTTGAAATAGGAATTTTGGTAGGGAGTTTAGTATTTTCTTCTTCTTTGTTTTTGTGAAGGAGAAACAAAGAATGAAAGAAAGTGAGGGGTTTGGTCTGAATTTGTAGTGCTCAAAAGTGCCCATGGCGGTGTGTTTGGGGGTGGGGGGGACATGGGAGGTGGGGCATTTTTTGCACCACTTGAATTGTACAACTGTTAATTGATGCCATACCTATAAAAAAAAAATATTCTGGTGTACTATTTCATTTAATTGATTTAACTTTCTCCTCCCCCTCTTACTTATTTATCTATATCTATACTATATTAAAAATATAAAGACTCTTAGAAATACTGTTTAAGTTTTTTTATCTTTTATTAAAATATTTTGCTTTAAATAAAATCATCTTTTCGCCGTTTTTTTTTTAAAATATTATTTAGTTATATTTATAATATTTGACTTTTCAAATATATGGCAAAAAATAATACAATAAGAACTTCTAGCCGTGAAAAGACTCCTAAATCTTTCATATTTAAATAAAAAAACACTCTGCTCGCTAAGAGAAATTCTAATTTACCATAAGTTTTAATTAGTGATAGAATCTCTATAGGATCTTTATAAATAAATAATTTATCAGAATTACTTTTGTAGTCAATTATTTGTATTTTTATAAGTTACAAAATGAGTTATACTAAAAAAAAACATAGATATTTATTTGTTCAGTTTAAAAAATAATAATATTATTTATTATTTAATTTTGAAGTTGTCTCTATTATTAACTATACTTATTTTTCAAAAGCACTGAATTTATTACTCTCTTCCTTCATTTTTAATTGTCCAGTATTTGATTTAACACATCCTTAAGAAGAAATAATAAAATGATAATTTTATTATATTTCTTTTAAATATAATAAATTCAATGCTTTGAGAAATGCATTGAAAAGCGACTACAGTTAATAACAAGGGTAGAATAAGAAGTAAGTGATAAATTATCTCTTGATCATGTATTTTTAACATAACGAATAAGTAAAAATAGACGAAGACTATATATATAAAAAATGATATAATAAAATTGTCATTTTTAAATATAGTCATATGCTTCTTTTTTTATATTGCTAATAAGGATGCATGAATGCTAACTTTACTCTCAAACTAAGCTACTTTTAATTTGTATTTTTATCAAATTAAATACTTGCTAAATAACCAGAAAATTAAAAAAGAATCTTCCACATATTTTTGAACTGTTCAACAACTTTTGGTTTTAAGTTATATGAGTAGATTAAATAAGAAAAAGGAGCATTCCTTCATGCATGATTCAGACAGGTTCATAGTCAAAAACGGTGTTTCATGTCTATGTATCACCAAACATCATAGGCCACGCTCTTTGAAATTTCTTGGAAGCACCACAAAGGAGCGTGGTGAGGAGCCAATATTTAAAATTTATAAATTTTATTTTAAATTATGAGAGTTTAAATTAATAATATACAAATATTATTAATTAATTATTTGAATAAATATAAAATTTAAACTAAAATTATTGATATTAACATAGTTCGACCGAACTCATAGTCAACAATTTGCCCCTGTGAGGAGCTAATGGTAAATGAGATCTTTTTATTTTTAATTATAAGTTTTAGACAAGCTTTAAAAATGCATAAGCCCATTCTCTTTAACGAATATAATAAACAAAAAAATTAGAGGGAAGACTACATTGAACAATGATTAGTAATATATATATTAAATATTTTACAATATATAAGAGGAAGTTCCAGCTGTTCAAGCAAGCAGTAATTGATATGCCTTCTTGAGTAATTTGTCGATATATTTATAATTTTTTATGGTTTTTTTATTTTAATTTATTTGTCTTATTTTTAGTATTTTATATATTTAAATATTGTATAAAAAATTACGATTAATCATAATAATTAATAACTTAAAATACTTTTAAAAACATGTTACATAAAAGTATAAAAAAAAATCATGAAACATGATAATTGACAACTTAAAATATTTAAAAATAAATAAAAAATTTGATTGATTATTAAAACTAATCTATCGACGTCATATAAAATGAGACAAAAGAAGTAACATGTATCAACTACGTAAAAAAAAAAGGTAAATCTAGATAATTAACAATAGTAATATATGTAAATATGAACCTTGGATAAAAAAATATTATAAACTACAAGAATTAATAACTTAAAATATTTAGAAGATATACAAAAAGTCTAATTAACACTGGAATCAGTGTTGCATAAATAGGGATAGATGAATAACATATATTGTTTAAAAATGATGTAAATGTAATATAGATCACGGTAATTAAAAAACTAAAAGATATATAAAAAATTTTGACGTTCGAAATTTTAGCAGTTCTACATAAATTGGAACAAGAGAGTAACATATATTATTTTAAAAATATATAAAAAAGTTGTATAATTCACAATTAAAATTCTACCTATATCACGTAAATTGAGATATAAAAATAATATTATTAGGTTCATACTAGCACGGGCACTGATGTAGTAAGAAAAAAAAAAGAAATTTCATGGAAGTGAAGTAATTAAATCCAAGTGGAATTTTTTTCTCCATGTACATTTGTGCTTATTGACAAAACAAATACACAGATTCCAATCCAAAAAATGGTATTAGCAACATTGGTCGTCAAAGTCAAACTATGTTGTTGGACTTACTACACAAAAAACACGAGAAAAAGCTAGTCAATAATAGGATTGGATTAGTGTAGTGGTAAGGTCTGCGTACATCTTACCCTCTCCAGACTTCACTTGTGGGATTTCACTGGGTATGTTGTAAGAATTAGCTGAAAACAGTTAAAAATATCATTTTATGCTTGATTTAATAAACCATTTTTCAAAAAGGTTTAACTCTGCTTAATTTTTTTCCGATTAAGATCCATTAAATAGCAAAAAACTTTGTATTGGTTTTTTTTTTTTTAAATGCAAGACTTCGAATTAGGAGTCGAAAAATTTACTTGCATTATAGGTTATAAGTTTGTGACGCCTTTTTCTACTTTCCATATTGGATGATGAACGCTTAATAAACCATTTTTCAAAAAGGTTTAACTCTAGTTGATTTTTTCATGTGATATAATAAAGAGACAACCATCAAAAACACACTCGAACTATCCTCTTTTTTTGAGTTTCATACCTAAACTATTAGAAGTGAGAGTTTCATACCTAAACTATCACTTATTAGAGTTTAGTAATAGATTAGATATGAAATTCACACTCCCAATAGTGTTTAGATATGAAACTCAAAAAAATGATAGAAAATGATAACTTATATTATCATGTTATATTACTAACATGAGCACAATAATTTCTATACAAGTTTTGTAGGTTAAAGAAGTTTGAAGAATTGAATCTTAATGAACTTGAGAAACTGATTGAAGGAGGAGCAACGATTATAACGAGGATAAAACAATATTATCATTCAAAGATCAATTTTTTGAAACGTTTGCAGTTTAAATGACAATCCCTTTTAACATGAAAAGGCTAGTTTCGGACCTAATATTCGAAGAGAAAGCCTTTTGGGTCCCTAAATGGGTTTCCACGTGGACTGGTCATGTGACTTTTTTGTCCATATAGCATGCATGGTGTCGTCTCCGTTAGAGAGAGGTTTTTCTTTTTTTTTTTGCAAAATTGTAAGGGAGGTGTATTTTTCAACTAAAATCTAACCAACGAGTATTTTTAGTCCATTTCTGATAGTTCGGGGATATTTTGAACCCATTTTTTTCATTTCTGTTAGAGAGAAAGGTATTTTTAAGCCAAAAAATTAATTGAGGGATATTTTTAATCCCAAATGTAACGAAGGGATATTTTTCTATATTTCAAAGATATTTTTTCCCTTTTTTATATGTTGGATCTCAAATTTAATTCCAGCAAAGCAAAGAAAATAAACAGTACATACGATGGTAATATAGTAGGGATGCTTATGTAAAGATAAAGGAATAATAAATGATATTAATTAGTACATTGAAGATCTTCAAAAAGAAATATAAAATCATCTTCCACTTTTGCTTGTCGACTTGGTGTTTATCAATAATAATTCATATGTATAATACCTTTTTCTCTTTATTTCTGAAGAAGCAAGTTTAATTTGCTGGTTTCTGAATAATCACGAATAAATCAGCAAGCATGACCTACACAATAATCACGAATAAATCAGAATTTTTATCAAGAGAATTTAAAATATCAAAAAAGAAATATAGAAAAAATCAAAGAAATTAAACATCTAGATAGTATATATATATATGCATAAAAATTAATTTTGATTTTATATATACAATTTAATGTTTTAATTAATAAAAATCAAATGAATTCTTTATGGTATCCAGGTCAGTCCATGCCTCCAATTTCAAGAGGCTCCTTGCCCTAAAAAAAGGAGTTTCCCATGTGTCATCTAAAATAACGGAGGTACCCTAAAAATCGCTTTTTTATAGTTTTAGTATGATAATTATATATATATATATATATATATCATTTAAATTTTTTGATGAAATTATTAGACAAGTCAATATAATAGCAAACAATTGTTGACGTACATGCAAGATTTTGGATCATATATCCTTCCTATATATGGGGGCTCGCTAACGTACTTTTCCACATTAATTTGAGTTAATTTTTCAAACAATCATTCAACTAGCTATTTTTATTTTGAAAAGTCATTTAACTTTATTGTCACGCCCCGGGAGGGTACCCTTGGCGTGGCCGGCACTCAGAGACTATTGCTAGTCCCCAAGCGAACCACTTAGCCTCATCACATCATTCAATCAAATAAACTCTACTGAACAGCGGAAAATATGATTAAGTAATGGACACATCTCATCTAAAGTCTCAAAAGAATATATATAAAATAATGAAGGCTGATAGAAAGAACTAGCTCACAATCTCAACATCAATACTCGACCCTCGTCTATGAAGCCTCTGTCACTAATCATGTGGTGCCAATGACAAATCCATGGCTACCCAAATAAAAATAAAATAAATAGTCCAATCTAACTCTAAAGCATGATGAAATAAAAGTAGTGGATCCTCCGGAGTAGGGGAGGCTCACCAAATCAGCTTCGAATCTCAGATCTTCAACGGAGCGCCTGTCGATGATCTCTAGTACCTGCCTCTACATCATAAAATGATGCAGTCCAGAGTGGACGTCAGTACTTGGAATGTACTGGTATGTAAAATAACTGAATGAAACAGAAATCGGTAGAAAAATATGGAAAACAACATCAACTCAAAATAAACATCATAATCACATCAAAACAATCAATTGTCTATGATCTATCTATGAAAGAATAAAGAGTAGACAAGTGACACATCATTAACTCAGACTCATCAATAGTCTCAACTCATCTCAAACTCAACTCAGAGGAGCTCACCCCCTCTCATCTCATCTAGACTCAGAGTAAGGTACGAAGATTATGGGAGTTTCTCTAAACCGACAACAACCACTTATGAGCCAGTGATTGTACAACATCCCGCCGGTGTTGCCACAGCCGTTCTATACTTTCCAGGTAGAGAACGAATCACAAAGAAAAAACCATAATGGAGAGTCCAAAATGGAGATAGAAAACTCATCAAGTCCGCTATTGCTTTCAGGGACATAAAACTCAAGAGGAAAACCTCTTCTACGCTTGGCGACGTAGTTTAATGGGTTCAAGTGGGACTCACTCTTACCCATTTTGGTGCTCGATACTCCTCCCGACTCAATGCTCATAAAACCATTAATCCGATCAAACCAATCTCGTAAGGAGTTTAACCCCGTCAACGATCGGTATCTCATAGGGACTTTGGCCCTATCATCAATCAATCTCATCAGTGACTTAAGACTTAGAACCATCATTAGGAATCAAGTGAATAGACACATCAGTAGAGTTCATTTATAGAGACTCATAAGGCAATCACACTCTATCAACTCATCATCATTCTCTCATCACAATCACAATCACAATCAACAATCACAATCCTAACTCAAGTCTCTAGACTCATCATTCTCTCATCACAGTCACAATCACAATCAACAACCACAATCCTAACTCAAGGCTCTAGACTCATCATTCTCTCATCACAATCACAATCACAATCCAAGGTTCTAGACTCAATCCTCAAGTTCATTATGCATCCTTTTCAAAATAGTCATGTAGGGTTATGCAAATTCTAATGGAAAATATTCAATTTAAGAAAACAAATAGTATGATGATTATCAACATAGAAAACATGTAATTTCAAATATAATTTTCAAGAAAAGCCATCAAAGAACTCATGCATGTAGACTTTTCAATCATCAACTCATCTATGACCTCTATGGGGCACATGAGAGGACAATCCCATGTTTTAGTTTAGCCTTACATACCTGAAAATTTGATATTACAATAAAAATTTGAGGAATGCTAGCTTTCTTGGAGAAAATCCTCAATCTCGGTAGTTCTTTTAGAGTAGAAGAACTTGGAAAGACATTGCTTGAAGGGCTCATCTTTGAATCTTGGATTTCATACCTAGAATCTTTAGAGTTCTTGATTAAGAACCATAATTCTTGAAAAAGAAGAATCAAGGAATCCTCTCTTAGAATTCTTGAATTCGTTTTCTTGAAATCCTAGGTTATGATTTAATATTCTATTAGGGATTCATGAATAGATAGAGAAATTAGCTTAAAGTGTATGAAGAATAACTCACTTTGATGATGAATCTTGAAAGTTAATCCTAACTTTGATGACTTTCTTGATGATTCTTGAGCGTTTTATGTTTAGGAGTGAAGGAGAGGGTTTGAATTATGAAAACTGACGTTTTATACGTTTTGGGGACTTAAATAGACCCCCAAAGGGTTTAGGATAAAAGTACCCTTAAAATAAAATAAAAGGACATCGTTTAGCTTATCCAGAGAGGGTCCGCGATGTGTCCGCGACGCGGAGCCGTCGCGGATCTTTAGACAGCTCTGCATGTCTTCAGTAAAATGGTCATAACTCTCTACTCCGAATTCGGATCAAGGTGAAAGAAGATGCGTTGGAAAGATAATTCAAAAATCTTTAATTTAATATATTATAGGTCACCTAACTCATTATACTTTAGGGGATATGGTCATTTGAAGTTGACTCTTCCATCAACTCACACGAAAACTTAGTCGGTAGAAATTCTTTGGACTTGACTTGATGTAAAAGATCATTTATCAACTCCAATTTTATTCCCACTCTAAGAAATTGACTTTAACATCTATGTTCAATTAAGAATTATCAATTAAAATCCTATGTCATATGGAGGATGACTCAGTCTTAGCTTAAAAAAAAATTGGGGTGTTACATTATCTCCCCCTTGGGATCATTCGTCCTCGAATGATGAGCAAAGGTAGATATCAAGGCACGAATAGAATCAAAACTCTCCTCAAAACTCACTCAATCAATCAAACTCTCGACTTCTCATCAATCTTTAACTGTCACGACCCGGGGTCGGGGTCTAGATGTGACACGGCGAATGGGGACCCGAAAGCCCCCAAACAAGCCTCAAATTCGCAGAAAGTTAAAGGCAAGATTAAAGAGAACATTCTTAAAACCAAAAGGGAGGACATATTCCATAGATAACAAAATGAGAAGTTTATACAATTGTCCAATAAGTGCCTCTAATCAAGGAACGGGGGGCCGGGACAGGTTCCGGGCTCACCCTCAGTCAAATACATACATAGATGGGGTGTACAAAAGAAATCAAAAGCATGCCCTCGAAAGACGGGGCTCACCACAAAATATCTAGAAAGGGATAAGCTACGCGTCCGGCTGATACTGCTCAAACTGCTCGGTCCCTGCATGGTAAAATCATGCAGGCATAGAGTATGCGTTAGTACGTTGAATGTACTAAGTATGCGGGTATGCAATGCACGTGACTTACCGAACCTGCGTCATCATGTTAAGTGGCAAGGGCACATAGTATACAAGGAATATATATAACAATAGAAATTTAATATACAAGATGTCATGATATGCGATGCGTGCAATGCGATAGTGCTCCTATATAACGGGGATGGACTATAACCGATAAACCAAATCCATGTGAGCTATTACACGAATTGGACCGATTGGGACCTCCCACCGGTAGGGAGAAGATTACTTGCCAAGGGTAATCTACATCACACCTTACGGAACACACCATTTCGGGGATGGTCACCTTCCTTACGAAAATCACCATTTCGGAAGGATTTACAGAATCAAGACAAATCATAGTCATGTACAAATAGACGAATTACATCCGTCCCTATGTAGGCACATAGTTCGAGGAAAGGGGGGAGGACCCCCAATTCCATCGGTGCTAAGTCTTACACATCCCACAAGAATACTTATATATATATACTTATGCTTTCAAGAGAGTCAAGTGCAAGTTCATAACGTTCAAGACATAATTGGGCTCAACGCCGATTTACAAGATCATATTCAAGATATCAATGCAAGGAATAGCTCATCTACAAGTACAAGATGGCGCAAGCACCCAAGATGCTCAAAGAGCCAAGATTATAGACATACCGGTGATCACCTTATTGTCATATCCCATGTCTTACCAAAATTCACATTATAGTTCCCCTTTGGGGCAAAATTGGGTTTAACCCCACAATTTCGGAAATTTCCATGTAAAATGTCATGTATGTAATGCAATACATAGTGTAGGAATAGCATGGGTAATATAGAGTGTACCAAAACAAGATACAATATAAGACTAGAAATTCAAATAAAAATTCAAGGAAATGGTAGTACATATCACCCATGCAAAATAACATATTTAAAGGGACATGCAAGTTCAAAATTCCATAGTCCAAATAGTTCATTTCCATAAAACTAACATAGATCATGATAAGGATCCTAAACTAACACATGCATGGTTCAAAATACTAAGAACAAGTACTAAAATTTCACATTCTAAGTATACAAGTTACAAAATAATCTTAGTAAGGATTTGGGTCTTCTTGGTTGAAAGGAAACCAAGAATCAAACCCCACATACCCGGTAGAAGACAAACTTGAGGTGAAATTGACTCACAACCTTGGCCCCTAGCTTGAACAAATTCTTAGAGAGATGTAGGAGAGCCTTGAGAAAGAACTTTTAGAGAGAGAGTTGAAGTGTAGAAATGCTTCAAAATGGTGAAGTATGGAATATATAGGAAGCTCAAGAAAGGGTGGAAAAGACCATATTTGCACCGGAATAAACCAAAATTACGAAATTGCCATTAATGAAACGGATCAAGAATTGGCCCGTCTGGGGCATACAGTCCGGTAAACGGACCGTCTGGGCTCACACGGACCGTCTACCGGTCCGTGGCCCTACCCTTAGAAAATTTTCAGGCGGAAAACTGCCACGAGACGGTCCGGTAGACGGACCGTCTGGCCTCACACGAACCATGCCCCTGGTCCTTTTTTTCTGACCACACGGACCGTGTGGCTTCACACGGACCGTGTGGTGGCCCGTCTGCTCCTCCCCTTTCCCACGCACCATCCCCACACGGGAGGCCACACGGACCGTGTGGCTTCGCACGGGCCGTGTGGTCACCCGTCCGCCTTTACTTTCCCAGGCGCCACTTCACGGAAGGCCACACGGACCGTGTGGCTTCACACGAACCGTGTAGGCCCTTCCGTGAGGCGGTGCCTGGCAACTTTTGGGCAGTTTCAGGGACCTTGAGGTGACGTCAAGGGTTCGGGGCCTTTCATCATCTCCCCCTTGGGAACATTCGTCCTCGAATGTGCAAGAACAAGGCTAGAAAAGATATAGTTAAGGCAAGGTAGATCCGATTCAAGAGACAATGCACAACTTAACTCCGAATGCAAGATTGTACACAAAAGCTTTTTATCATAAATCAAATTATAGCTCAAAACCAATTTATGTCAAAATTGTACTCAACACATTTGCCAAGGAAAGAAAATCCTTTAATGTACACATATGCATGTCATGCCATGAGACTCAAGAGGGCAAGAAAACGACACAGTTGATAGGGAAAGATTCCTAGTACCTTAAGCTTGAGTAGATTGGAAGAGATGGGGGTATCGCTTCATCATGTCCAACTCCGCCTCCCAAGTAGCACTCTCTACTAGTTGATTCCTCCAAAGTACCTTTACCGAAGCCACATTCTTGTTGCGAAGTCGCTTAACTTGCCTATCCAAAATTGCCACCGGCACCTCCTCATAAGTCAAATTTTTCTCAACCTCAATCCCTTCCAAAGGCACAATGGAGCTAGGATCGCCAACAAACTTTCTCAACATAGATACATGAAAGACCGGATGTATGGAACCCAAACTCGGAGGTAACTCTAACTTATAAGCCACATCTCCAATCCGCTCAACAACTTCATAAGGGCCAACATACCGGGGGCTCAACTTGCTCTTTTTGCCAAAACGCATAACGCCCTTCATAGGAGAGACTTTCACATAAACCCAATCCCCTACATGAAATTCGAGGTCCCTTCTCCTACTATCCGCATAGGACTTTTGGCGACTTTGGGCCACTTTCAATCTCTCCCTAATCACCTTTACCTTCTCCATAGCGTCCATCACCAAATCCGGGCCAACCAAGGCCATTTCCCCCACTTCAAACCATCCCACCGGGGATCTACACCGTCTCCCATACAAGGCTTCAAACGGAGCCATGCCAATACTAGCATGGAAGCTATTATTATAGGCAAACTCGATGAGTGGAAGATGATCATCCCAATTTCCCTTAAACTCCAACACACATGCTCTCAACATGTCCTCCAAGGTTTGAATAGTCCGCTCCGCTTGGCCATCGGTTTGAGGATGAAAAGCGGAACTCAACTTAATTTTGGTCCCAAGGCCTTTCATAAAAGATTTCCAAAAGTGGGAAGTGAATTGAGTACCACGGTCCGATATGATGGACCTAGGTACACCATGCAACCTCACCATCTCTTGGATATACAACCTCGCATAATCCTCAGCACTAAAAGTAGCTTTGACCGGTAAAAAGTGGGCTGATTTCGTCATCCGATCCACAATAACCCAAATGGAGTCGAATTGCCTTCGGGTCCGAGGCAATCCAACCACAAAGCCTATATTCACATCCTCCCACTTCCAGTGGGAATTTCGATGTCTTGGGCCAAACCACCGGGCCTCTGGTGCTCAACTTTCACCTGTTGACAACTCGGACATTCCGACACAAACTTGGCAACATCCCTCTTCATACCATGCCACCAATAAATCTCTCTCAGGTCCCGGTACATCTTGGTATACCCCGGGTGAATAGAGTAGTGAGAGTTGTGAGCCTCACTCATAATCACCTTCCTAAGGTCATCCACGTCGGGAACACAAAGCCGGTTTTGGTACCGGAGTACCCCATCTCCCCCTTGGGAGAAAGCCTCGATCTCTTTTGCAGCAACCAACTTCTTCAACTCACACAACGATGGATCTAGATCTTGTTTAGCTTTTACTTCATTCACCACAGAAGATTCTGACCTGTTCTGAACCCGAATACCACCTGTGCTAGAATCAGTCAACCTGACACCCAACCTAGCCAACCGGTGAATATCCCTTGCCAACTCTTTTTTCTCATTTTCAACATGTGCCACACTTCCCATAGACAACCTGCTAAGGGCGTCGGCTACGACATTGGCCTTGCCCGGATGATACAACACACTCATGTCGTAATCTTTCAGAAATTCCAACCACCTCCTTTGCCTGAGATTAAGATCCCTCTGAGTGAACACATACTGCAAACTTTTGTGATCGGTAAATACATCAACATGGACCCCGTACAAATAGTGCCTCCAAATTTTCAAAGCAAACACCACCGCTGCTAATTCAAGGTCGTGAGTGGGATAGTTTCGTTCATGCACTTTCAACTGTCTTGATGCATACGCTATCACCTTACCATTCTGCATAAGCACACAACCCAATCCGACCCTCGAGGCATCACAATACACCACGAACCCTTCTGAACCACTTGGCAAGGTCAAAACAGGAGCTGATGTAAGCCGATCCTTCAAAGTTTGGAAACTCCTCTCACATTCATCCGACCATACAAACTTAGCCTGCTTCTGAGTCAATTTGGTCAACGGAGATGCAATAGAGGAGAAACCTTCTACAAACCTTCTATAGTACCCGGCCAACCCAAGAAAACTGCGGATATCTGAAGGGGTCAACGGTCTAGGCCAATTTTTCACAGCCTCCGTCTTCCTTGGATCTACCTTGATACCATCCCCGGATACCACATGCCCGAGGAAAGCCACTTCGCCCAACCAAAACTCGCACTTGCTGAATTTGGCATATAATTTCTTCTCTCTCAGAGTTTGGAGGGCCATCCTTAAATGATTCCCGTGCTCTTGCTTACTTCGGGAGTACATGAGGATATCATCAATAAATACCACCACAAAGCTGTCCAAGAACGGCCTAAATACCCTGTTCATTAAATCCATAAATGCGGCCGGAGCATTAGTTAGACCAAATGACATCACCACAAATTCAAAGTGCCCGTACCTTGTTCGAAAAGCTGTTTTGGGGATATCACACTCTCTAACCTTCAACTGATGGTATCCGGAACGGAGATCAATTTTTGAGAAGTGAGTGGCACCTTGTAGCTGATCAAACAAATCATCAATCCTCGGTAACGGGTACTTGTTCTTAACCGTCATCTTATTCAACTGCCTGTAATCAATATACATACGGAGAGACCCATCCTTCTTTCTCACGAATAACACGGGAGCACCCCACGGTGATGTACTAGGCCGAATGAAGCCCTTCTCTAATAAGTCCTTCAACTGCTCCTTTAACTCTTTCAATTCCGCCAGGGCCATCCGATATGGAGGGATAGAAATAGGCTGAGTATCCGGAAGTAGATCTATGCCGAAATCTATCTCTCTATCCGGAGGAATGCCCGGTAAGTCCTCGAGGAACACATCTGAAAATTCATTCACCACAGGGACGGACTCGAGAGTAGGCACCTCAGAATCTGCATCTCGGACCCTTACCATATGGTAGATACACCCCTTAGAAATCATTTTCTGCGCCTTGAGGTAGGAAATAAACCTACCTTTAATAGAGGAATCACTACCCTTCCATTCAAGAACTGGCTCACCGGGAGGTTGGAACTGGACTTTCCGGGTTCTACAATCTATGGAAGCATAAGATGCATGCAGCCAATCCATTCCGAGAATCACATCAAAATCAAACATTTCAAGTTCCACTAGATCACATGGAAAGATTTTATGCAACACAGCAACAGGACACCCATAATAGACCCTATGAGCAACAATAGATTCACCCACGGGGGTGTAGACCGAGAAAGGCTCTCTTAGAATCTGGGGTTTCAAACCGAACTTAACAGCCAATAACGGAGTCACAAAAGATAAGTTTGCCCCTGGGTCAAGCAAAACGTAAGCATCAAAATCAAAAACTTTTAACATACCCGTCACAACATCTGGAGCCTCCTCGACATCCTGGCGAGCATGGAGTGCATAGAACCTGTTATTTCTCGGGGCAGCACCTGGAGGACCCCTCTGTTGACCTTGCCTGCCTCGGGCTACCTGACCTCGGTCTCCGCGCGCATTCCTTGGACAGTCAGCAACTTTATGGTCCTTGCTTCCACATCCGAAGCAAAGTCCCAAATCCCTCCGGCAGGCACCTGTGTGAGGCTTCCCACACTTGTCACATATCAAGTATCCCGGTCCACCACCTACCTGAACTCCGGGAGGGGGTGCCCGAGCATTAGCCACCCTAGCTCCCGAGCCTTGGCCCTGCTGGAAGCGACCAAAACCAACATTCTTAGCCCCGGAGAACTTACCATCAACACGGGCTCTCTTGGGATCATATGCTCTCTTCTCCTTGAGTTTCTCTCCCTCAATCTGCTCAGCGTACACCATGAGCCGGGCAATATCCATGTCCCCAATCAGCATAGCAGTTCGGCATTCTTTCACCAGCAAGTCAGAAATACCTGAAACAAATTTGTGCATTCTGGCACGGGGATCAGCCACCAGGGACGGAGCATATTTAGACAGCTTGGTGAATTTGAGGGCATAATCCCTCACACTCATACTTCCCTGCTTAAGATTAATAAACTCGGTCATTTTGGCCTCCCTCAGCTCAAGTGGGAAGAAGCGGTCCAGGAAGGCATTTCTAAACTCTCCCCATGTAACATCACTATCATCAACCCGCTCCATAGCCCACTGCGTATACCATACCTGGGCCACATCTTTCAATTGATAAGCAGCCAACCCAGCTTTCTCTTCAGACGAGACGCCCATAATATTCAATATTTTTGAGAGCTCATCAATGAACTCCTGAGCATCTTCATCAGCCCGAGACCCGTAGAACTCCGGGGGATTCATCCGGATAAAATCCCTCACGATAGAAGCGGGTGCAGGGTCCCGTGGCAAGTTGGCCTGCCTTGCCTGAGCTGTCACGGCCTGTGCGAGCATGGCGAAAGCAGCACGAAATTCGCCATTTGATATAGGCTCCTCCATAGGCTCGGGAGGGGCCTGATCCTCGGCAGCAGGAGCCGGCCTAGGGAGTGGAGGTCTTCCTCGAGGCATTTCTGAAAAAAATATTAACGACACCAATAAGCAAGGAAATTCATAAGCTAGCTATAGCACGATATAAGACACAAAGAAGGGAGAATTTCCTAAAACGTCTTCGCAGCCTCCCATTCATAGGTATGGTGCACTTCACACCCATGAATAGAACTCTACTCAACGCGGCACGTTGGACTCCGAGGACCATTGAAAACCCAAGGCTCTGATACCACCATTTGTCACGACCCGGGGTCGGGGTCTAGATGTGACACGGCGAATGGGGACCCGAAAGCCCCCAAACAAGCCTCAAATTCGCAGAAAGTTAAAGGCAAGATTAAAGAGAACATTCTTAAAACCAAAAGGGAGGACATATTCCATAGATAACAAAATGAGAAGTTTATACAATTGTCCAATAAGTGCCTCTAATCAAGGAACGGGGGGCCGGGACAGGTTCCGGGCTCACCCTCAGTCAATACATACATAGATGGGGTGTACAAAAGAAATCAAAAGCATGCCCTCGAAAGACGGGGCTCACCACAAAATATCTAGAAAGGGATAAGCTACGCGTCCGGTTGATACTGCTCAAACTGCTCGGTCCCTGCATGGTAAAATCATGCAGGCATAGAGTATGCGTTAGTACGTTGAATGTACTAAGTATGCGGGTATGCAATGCACGTGACTTACCGAACCTGCGTCATCATGTTAAGTGGCAAGGGCACATAGTATACAAGGAATATATATAACAATAGAAATTTAATATACAAGATGCCATGATATGCGTGATGCGTGCAATGCGATAGTGCTCCTATATAACGGGGATGGACTATAACCGACAAACCAAATCCATGCGAGCTATTACACGAATTGGACCGATTGGGACCTCCCACCGGTAGGGAGAAGATTACTTGCCAAGGGTAATCTACATCACACCTTACGGAACACACCATTTCGGGGATGGTCACCTTCCTTACGGAAATCACCATTTCGGAAGGATTTACAGAATCAAGACAAATCATAGTCATGTACAAATAGACGAATTACATCCGTCCCTATGTAGGCACATAGTTCGAGGAAAGGGGGGAGGACCCCCAATTCCATCGGTGCTAAGTCTTACACATCCCACAAGAATACTTATATATATATACTTATGCTTTCAAGAGAGTCAAGTGCAAGTTCATAACGTTCAAGACATAATTGGGCTCAACGCCGATTTACAAGATCATATTCAAGATGTCAATGCAAGGAATAGCTCATCTACAAGTACAAGATGGTGCAAGCACCCAAGATGCTCAAAGAGCCAAGATTATAGACATACCGGTGATCACCTTATTGTCATATCCCATGTCTTACCAAAATTCACATTATAGTTCCCCTTTGGGGCAAAATTGGGTTTAACCCCACAATTTCGGAAATTTTCATGTAAAATGTCATGTATGTAATGCAATACATAATGTAGGAATAGCATGGGTAATATAGAGTGTACCAAAACAAGATACAATATAAGACTAGAAATTCAAATAAAAATTCAAGGAAATGGTAGTACATATCACCCATGCAAAATAACATATTTAAAGGGACATGCAAGTTCAAAATTCCATAGTCCAAATAGTTCATTTCCATAAAACTAACATAGATCATGATAAGGATCCTAAACTAACACATGCATGGTTCAAAATACTAAGAACAAGTACTAAAATTTCACATTCTAAGTATACAAGTTACAAAATAATCTTAGTAAGGATTTGGGTCTTCTTGGTTGAAAGGAAACCAAGAATCAAACCCCACATACCCGGTAGAAGACAAACTTGAGGTGAAATTGACTCACAACCTTGGCCCCTAGCTTGAACAAATTCTTAGAGAGATGTAGGAGAGCCTTGAGAAAGAACTTTTAGAGAGAGAGTTGAAGTGTAGAAATGCTTCAAAATGGTGAAGTATGGAATATATAGGAAGCTCAAGAAAGGGTGGAAAAGACCATATTTGCACCGGAATAAACCAAAATTACGAAATTGCCATTAATGAAATGGATCAAGAATTGGCCCGTCTGGGGCATACGGTCCGGTAAACGGACCGTCTGGGCTCACACGGACCGTCTACCGGTCCGTGGCCCTACCCTTAGAAAATTTTCAGGCGGAAAACTGCCACGAGACGGTCCGGTAGACGGACCGTCTGGCCTCACACGAACCGTGCCCCTGGTCCTTTTTTTCTGACCACACGGACCGTGTGGCTTCACACGGACCGTGTGGTGGCCCGTCTGCTCCTCCCCTTTCCCATGCACCATCCCCACACGGGAGGCCACACGGACCGTGTGGCTTCGCACGGGCCGTGTGGTCACCCGTCCGCCTTTACTTTCCCAGGCGCCACTTCACGGAAGGCCACACGGACCGTGTGGCTTCACACGAACCGTGTAGGCCCTTCCGTGAGGCGGTGCCTGGCAACTTTTGGGCAGTTTCAGGGACCTTGAGGTGACGTCAAGGGTTCGGGGCCTTTCAGTAACCATCTCTATTCAGACTCAGGAATTGACACATCAACTCAAATAAACAACTCAGTTCAGATCAAGAGTAAAGATATCATCTTAGACATTCTCACCATCAAGCACGAATGGAACATTAGAACTCAATCAATTTCAATTATTTGAAAACCTCGACAATCAATCTTTCAAACTCAGCAAAGAAGCCATTAACTCAAGTCAAGAATAGGATTATCGTATAAACAAGACTCAGAGGGCACTCTCATGCTCAAGTCCCCACCTCAATTGTGCTCCTATTCATGGGACTCTACTCCATCAATGCAAGCTCATAGCTCTTATGCAAACCTCTTCTTCCATTCAAGCCTAGTTCTACGCCTCAAGGTGTTATTCCTAAGATGATCATATTCATACAAAGCAAATCCTCAATACTCCACTCCATGTTCGGAACCCTTATTACGAAGTCTTTAATAGCCTATCATCCATACTTGCACCATAGCAACCATGCATTCAGGCCTATTACCCTAACCACTTTAAATATGTTTTAGAATTTTTCAAGCCTACTTGTCACTTCTACCTCCACCATTCAATGTGCTCCCACTCAAAGTCACACCAACTCACTCTTACCTATCTATTGCGCATCATACGATCTCATCTCTTTCATCCTCCCCATCTCTATCCTAAAAAGGAATTGGCATCACATCATCATCGAAATTAAGAACTCTCATTCTCTCTCGAGTTCTTCCATATCAAGTTGTTCTCATCTTCTCTCAAGCCCTAGTCTTGTTCAATTGTTCGAAGAAGACTTAGGATGGGGGGTTTTAGACCCTTTTCACGTCAAAACGACCTTATTAGATCGTGTACTAAGGTTAGAAGGTGTTAGGAATAGACCGAAATGCCCCTCGAAAATTTAGAAATTTTCAGCTCAAAAAAGGCTCAGTCCGCGATGCGGACTGGTCGCGCACTGCGTACTTTCAGAAAAAGTTTCTAAACGAGTTCTCTCAATCCCGTCGAAAAATTTGAAAAGAATACAAGTTTCACTTCGCTACAAGTGCGCGACGCGCCTCTGTCGCGCACCGACACTGTTTTGGTGCTCAGATCGAAAAATTATCTTTTGATCCGGTCGCTCTAAAAATCGACCGAGACCATTTTCCCACTCAATTTTCCGTGCTGATCACAAATCCGGCCTCTGATTTTCCATACAAGTATTGAAAGATGTGCTACGCACATACCCTCTCTCTAGGGGTATTTTGATAATTTTACTGGGCGTTATATCATCTCCCCCTTAGCTCTCAAGGTCCTCTCTCTAAATTTGTAAATCAATTTCCTAGGCTATGAGCATATACTTCCACACGGTCAAGGAATTACTATCCACAAGAATATCTTAAGCTCTTCTGTTATGCTATAGTTGCATACATATAACTAGCCACTCAAACTCTTTCCAACACTATCACTCTTAGCTCCTCCAGTCTTTATGGAAATCTCTCTATATTTGCTATTCTTATGGTATACATAACCACTTCCCACTATTCTTACAATCTAACCTCTTTCTTTGCCTGTTAGAAGTGCTCTCATAAATTTAATTGCATAAGGATTATTCTATCATGGAAAACTCATCATCATCTATCCATAAGCCTCGATCAACTTAATTACTAGGGATGATAAAGAATACTTATATCAACCTATTCCACATTGACAACATGGCTATGCTATCTAGATTCTTATAGCAGTCATAACTTAGAGCTTCACACATCTTTACACACTCATGGATTCATATCTCAAACCTCTTCTTATCTATTGAGTTATCCTCGTTTCACTCGTCTTACCTAAAGGACAATTGCACCCTGCCCATAGCATCACTTCCTCACAAATCAACGTCTTCATCTTCAAACATACACTATGGAAAGCCTCTTAGAGAAAATCTCTAACCAAGACTATCACTCTCACGATATTGTCTCCTCTTAAACACTACTCCTCAAAATTCAAGCTTAGGGTCTAGTACTAATGTGTGAATCTATCACATACCTCTCTAATACCATCTTATAACTACTAGGTAAAAATTTAGGGAACATAAGCCCACCAAGATCTCATAACAAGTATTCAATCACACATCTCTTCCTCACAACTCGGTGCCATTCACCTATTCAATCATATCTTCTATCTGACTAAGATCATAACTCGATAAGTCTCATTAACTCTCAATTAAAAATCATAAGCCTAATTTAGATCTATCACATTGAAAGCACTCTTTTCTCCCGTTCAACATCTCCACTTCACCCTTAATAGTGTGAATACTACAACACATCAACATAATTTCCTTCTAGTTTGAGCACGCTCTACCACATTCTAAAAATAACTCTTCCTCTATACCTCCACGTGAAAATCATAGGGTACTCACGACTCTTTCATCAAATTTATGCCAATCAACTCATCACCTTATTACTTACTTAATAGGTACGTAACTCTAACTATAAGCCTCAATTAGCCATCACTCTTGCTATCTCGCCCCTTCCTTTTCCATCATCATCATTCTAACTTTGGGATGATTCAATTCTACTCAGGGTTTAAAAGACCTTCAATCTCACTCTTAGGTGGTAACAACTAACTCTGTAAAGATATAAGTTTCCTCTCTCATGGGTCACGTCGGAAGCAAGTTTTGAAAAAAAAAAGGTTTGGGTACATCCAGAGCTAACTCAAATGCACGATTCATATGGTAATAGTGCACTCTTTCTCGTCAATCAATCTTCGCACACTAGTCAGCTTCTCTCAAGCCTGGTGCAGTCTCTCTACCATTATGATTACTTTATCGTAGAGGATCTCGTTCTGTACGAGTTTGAACATTATCGTCTGGTTGCCTCATAGATGAGCCATAGTCGAAAGGTTTAGAACAACGGACGAATCAACGCAGATTTCTTAGGAAATAGCTCTATCGCACGACTCAGAGTATGAAAGAAGGAAAACTTTTCCTAAATGTCCTATAGCCTCCAAGTTATAGATGTGGAGCTCTTCACACCAATAACAAGGACTCTACTAGACACGGCTTCATAGACTCCCTAAGACACTTGAACTCTGTGCTCTGATACCAAGTTTGTCACGCCCCGGGAGGGTACCCTTAGTGTGGCCGGCACTCAGAGACTATTGCTAGTTCCCAAGCGAACCACTTAGCCTCATCACATCATTCAATCAAATAAACTCTACTGAACAGCGGAAAATATGATTAAGTAATGGACACATCTTATCTAAAGTCTCAAAAGAATATATATAAAATAATGAAGGCTAGTAGAAAGAACTAGCTCACAATCTCAACATCAATACTCGACCCTCGTCTATGAAGCCTCTATCACTAATCATGTGGTGCCAATGACAAATCCATGGCTACCCAAATCAAAATAAAATAAATAGTCCAATCTAACTCTAAAGCATGATGAAATAAAAGTAGTGGATCCTCCGGAGTAGGGGAGGCTCACCAAATCAGCTTCGAATCTCAGATCTTCAACGGAGCGCCTGTCGATGATCTCTAGTACCTGCCTCTACATCATAAAATGATGCAGTCCAGAGTGGATGTCAGTACTTGGAATGTACTGGTATGTAAAATAGCTGAATGAAACAGAAATCGGTAGAAAAATATGGAAAACAACATCAACTCAAAATAAACATCATAATCACATCAAAACAATCAATTGTCTATGATCTATCTATGAAAGAATAAAGAGTAGACAAGTGACACATCATTAACTCAGACTCATCAATAGCTCAACTCATCTCAAACTCAACTCAGAGGAGCTCACCCCCTCTCATCTCATCTAGACTCAGAGTAAGGTACGAAATTTATGGGAGTTTCCCTTAACCGACAACAACCACTTTTGAGCCAGTGATTGTACAACATCCTGCCGGTGTTGCCACAGCCGTT
Organism: Solanum rostratum; assembly: GCA_029948455.1. Taxonomy (NCBI): domain Eukaryota; kingdom Viridiplantae; phylum Streptophyta; class Magnoliopsida; order Solanales; family Solanaceae; genus Solanum; species Solanum rostratum. Next base: position 55,537,481 of record CM057047.1, on the reverse strand, counting down.
CTATACTTGCCAGGTAGAGAACGAATCACAAAGAAAAAACCATAATGGAGAGTCCAAAATGGAGATAGAAAACTCATCAAGTCCTCTATTGCTTTCAGGGACATAATATTCAAGAGGAAAACCTCTTCTACGCTTGGCGACGTAGTTTAATGGGTTCGAGTGAGACTCGCTCTTACTTATTTCGGTGCTCGATACTCCTCCCGACTCAATGCTCATAAAACCATCAATCCAATCAAACCAATCTCGTAAGGAGTTTAACCCCGTCAACGATCGGTATCTCATAGGGACTTTGGCCCTATCATCAATCAATCTCATCAGTGACTTAAGACTTAGAACCATCATTAGGAATCAAGTGAATAGACACATCAGTAGAGTTCATTTATAGAGACTCATAAGGCAATCACACTCTATCAACTCATCATCATTCTCTCATCACAATCACAATCACAATCAACAATCACAATCCTAACTCAAGTCTCTAGACTCATCATTCTCTCATCACAATCACAATCACAATCAATAACCACAATCCTAACTCAAGGCTCTAAACTCATCATTCTCTCATCACAATCACAATCACAAAATCCAAGGTTCTAGACTCAATCCTCAAGTTCATTATGCATCTTTTTCAAAATAGTCATGTAGGGTTATGCAAATTCTCATGGAAAATATTCAATTTAAGAAAACAAATAGTATGATGATCATCAACATAGAAAACATGTAATTTCAAATATAATTTTCAAGAAAAGCCATCAAAGAACTCATGCATGTAGACTTTTCAATCATCAACTCATCTATGACCTCTATGGGGCACATAAGAGGATAATCCCATGTTTTAGTTTAGCCTTACATACCTGGAAATTTGATATTACAATCAAAATTTGACGAATGCTAGCTTTCTTGGAGAAAATCCTCAATCTCGGTAGTTCTTTTAGAGTAGAAGAACTTGGAAACATTGCTTGAAGGGCTCATCTTTGAATCTAGGATTTCGTACTTAGAATCTTTAGAGTTCTTGATTAAGAACCATAATTCTTGAAAAAGAAGAATCAAGGAATCCTCTCTTAGAATTCTTGAATTCGTTTTCTTGAAACCCTAGGTTATGATTTAATATTCTATTAGGGATTCATGAATAGATAGAGAAATTAGCTTAAAGCTTATGAAGAATAACTCACCTTGATGATGAATCTTGAAAGTTAATCCTAACTTTGATGACTTTCTTGATGATTCTTGAGCGTTTTATGTTTAGGAGTGAAGGAGAGGGTTTGAATTATGAAAACTGACGTTTTATACGTTTTGGGGACTTAAATAGACCCCCAAAGGGTTTAGGATAAAAGTACCCTCAAATAAAATAAAAGGACATCATTTAGCTTATCCAGAGAGGGTCCGCGATGTGTCCGCGATGCGGAGCCGTCGCGGATCTTTAGACAGCTCTGCATGTCTTCAGTAAAATGGTCATAACTCTCTACTCCAAATTCGGATCAAGGCGAAATAAGATGCTTTGGAAAGCTAATTCAAAGATCTTTAATTTGATATATTATAGGTCACCTAACTCATATACTTTAGGAGATATGGTCATTTGAAGTTGACTCTTCCATCAACTCACACGAAAACTTAGTCGGTAGAAATCCTTTGGACTTGACTTGATGTAAAAGATCATTTATCAACTCCAATTTTATTCCCACTCTAAGAAATCGACTTTAACATCTATGTTCAATTAAGAATTATCAATTAAAATCCTATGTCATATGGAGGATGACTCAGTCTTAGCTTAAAAAAAAATTGGGGTGTTACATTTATTATTGTTATATGAAAGTCGTTCAACTATGGTAATTATCATTAGTTAGGTGGCGTTTATGTTACAAAATAAAATTGAGTTCTTTTTAAGATAAAAATTATTAGTTGAATGATGGTATGAGAAATTAGCTACATTAATTTTGATAAAGAAACTAATTGGCTAGTCTAGTGATGTTCTTCATACAGCAAAATTAGTAAAAATGAGAATAAAGAATGTTGAGCATTAGTTATTTGTAATGCCACCAAGTGTGCGTTCTACAATTATAAAATAAAATTAACCATGAACGTGAACTCATGTCTATTTCGTCGTTATTCATAAAGTTGTTAATTAATGACTTAAAAAATGTGTGACGTTTAGAAAACCTGATGGACCAATCCTTCGATGATATAGCAAGAGATTGGCTGGCTAGGGTCTAGTGTTCTCTAGTCAAAAGTATATAGAAATTAAACTTAAAATGCATTCGAATTAGGATGCATGAATCTACATCTATTCTATTCTGTTTGTATACACTATGTACTACGTACAAATATGTAATATTTTAGTCTACGTTTGTATATACTTCCTGTATTATGTTAACTATTGCTCTTATCTTCTGAAATTCATGACATCAGACATACCTTGACACAACAAAAATTATTGATTTGGAATATATACACACACACAAATCAATTGTGTTATCCAGAAACAAGCCACTAAACTCATCTAATTATCAACTTAAAACAAATATTTATGGTGAGGTAGGTAGGAAATTAGCTTAATTAATTAGGTTTACAAATGCACAATATATAGTTTTTTTTTACTAATTAGTAAGAGAGAATCAGGGTTAAATATATACGTAGAATGAGAAAATGATCCAACAATTAATTCATTTATTTTAACTGGCTAGAAAATGCCAACACCATCTAAATTATATTATATTGTTGCTAACAAGTAGCAATAATATGAAATATTTCTTAGTTATTTAATTCCTAATTTCAAGTGCTTGGGCTTCTACCTCATTATTTTGATACACAAAAAACCGTATCTTGCAACTTGCAAGATAGCTGACGATATATATATATATATATATATATATATATATATATATATATATATATATATATATATATATATATATATATATATATATATATATATATACCATAAAGAAAATGAAGTGGATAATTCAAATTTAAAGCCATCTCACAACTCTTTATTAATTTTTCTTTATTTTTCATTTGTGAATTAGCGTATGATTGCATGAGTTGTAACATAATTATTGAGTATTTATCTTCAAGGCATATCATTTAGTCATCTAATTTACCAAATATGGAAGAAAGTATAAAGATATATGCACTCGATTGTATATGGCGTATATTAATATAAAGTATAAACTACCTACACATGATGTACATATTTTGTATACTATTATATTATAATTTTCTCAAAAAAATAAAATAAATCGTGAACACAATATGAACTGTTTACTAGTGTTTTGATCCGTAATTATTTGGGTCCAACTGTTAAAATATTATCTGCTTTGATGTAAATCTGTATGAATTCGTCCTTAATTGGGACTTTCACTCAAAAGGTACATATATATTAATCATGAATTCATTCTTATAAGATTCCAGCTTTTTCCTCTAATCCCATTTTGATGAACGATTCGTTTAAAGTGTAATGTGTATTCCTTCTTCAGAGGCTTACATCCTCTATCATGGGCATCATAAACCCCTCCCTGGAACTCAACATCCAAGTTGAGAATTATACTAGTTAAGGGAGAATCTTGCTCCAAATCATCTATAACAGTCTTGATATTAGTCCAACTGTTAAGGTATTGTTCGCTTTGGATCTAGACCTTCGCAGATTTGTCCTTTGCGTTATAGCCCCAAAGATCACATCTCTATAGTTTATTCTCCCACTAATTAACTTAAACTTCTCTCATTTTGATGTGAGATTCACCTAAAATGTAATATACACCTATTCTTCAAAAGCTTGCGCCCTTTGTCACCGGCGTCACATGATCCCTCTCCAGTCTCCACTCTGTCGTTATTAAATTCTATTTTCATAAATTAGTGTGTGCATGCAACTAGCTAGATATCCATTAACAATTATTTTCTCCATTTCAAAAAGAATGATTTACTTTTTTTTAGTCTATTTCAAAAAGAATGATTTCTTTTCATTTTCCGCAACATTTTAATTCCAGCTTTCCATATAACATGGATATTTTGGTACATTTGACATTACTTCGATTTTGGATCGCAAGATTAAAAAGTCTTCTTTATTTTCTTAAACTCTGATGTCAAATCAAATTAGACCATTCTTTTTTAAATGTAGTAAGTAATATTTACTGATCACAATAACAACATAACACAGAAAGAGAGTGATACTTGCATATAATTATGTAAGCCTTTGACCTATATATTGATATTTGAAGTCATGCAGCATGGATGAGAGCAGTTGTATCAAATCCCAGTACTCTTGCTTCCCATCACTTCCCAAATAAACAATCATAAATATGGATTCTTTGTTGAAAGTAGTGTTGTTTGAAAGTGAATTTTACTTACTAAAAAATTGTTAGTGAGGTGTATAATTCAAGTGATCCATATATACCTATGATCTGAATAATAACTATATTATGGTGGTCCAAAAAAGGTAGAGTACTCCAAGAAACTAATTAAATAAGGTTAATAACCTTTGGTGAGCCCAAATGAGCAATGGCAGCTAGCTTTTCAATCCATTTAAGTTGTTGAAAGTACAACAAAATGGTTTCTTATTGATTAGCAAGGGTTAAAGATTAAGTTGTAGCTGGTCACCCCAACTAAGCTCGAAAAAGCAACCAATTAATTAATGTAGTAGTACAATACAACAGAAGTGCAAACCAAAAAGAATCAGATTTATGATTTTGGGTCAGTAGGCATGGGGGAATATTTTCGAGCTTAGGCCACTGGGTCGTAGGGATGAAGTTTTTTGTCAATGCACAAAAACCATGTGATTTTTTAGGAAAAGAAAAAGAGAATCTTTTTTTTTTTCATATAGCAACTCAAAAATATCTTAAATATGCTTCATAGCTATAATTTATTAATTATGATTTATAGCTATATGTTAGAGGGAGGAGAGAAGCAAGCGAGAGAGGGTAGAGAGACGAATGGTATATGTATATTTGACAAATTATATATGTATATCTGGCAAGTGAAATTGGAAGACGGAGGGGTGAGGTGAACGAGAGAGGGCCGAGAGTAGAAAGAGGCTAATTGTATTTGTGTATCTATCATATAATTGTATAGTATATGTATAATTTTTCATTGGTATATATATATATTTGTATGTCTAGCAACCGAGATTGGGAGAGAGGCGAGCGAAAGAAGGCAGAGAGGGAGGAGAGAGGCGGATGAGAGTGGCTAATTGTATTTGTATATGTGTCATATAATTGTATATGTATGTGTATAATTTGTATTGGTATATGTATAAAAAGAAGCGAAAGGAGAGAGAGAGGCAATTTGAAATCTAGCCGCGAATCGTAATTACTTTAAATTATAACTATGTTAGCTAATTAATTAGTATACTGACGGAGGAGAAAGTTATATATTTTCACAATCTACATGGTATATTTTGACCTTTTCCCTAATTTTTAAATCTAGTCTCTTTTGCTTTTAGTTAGTTGGAGTTTGACTAGTTAATTGATTAAATTAGTTGAGACACATTATTTCAACATCAGAATCCATTTCATCCTTTTTTTAGTTGAATTAATTAAAGCCATGTAATTGAAGAATAATATAGTGAGAATACGTCATTTCCCTTTGTTCTACTTGATTGACATGGAGATATGTTCCTTTAATTTTTTTAAATAAAAGGGAATCAGATTCATGACTTAACACTACGATTTGGTTTGGATCAATTGATTAAACTAATCTACTCAATTTCTTAGATGGTGGGATCAAATGAAATTGATTTTTCGGTTTAATTTTTAAACGTTCTTTTTCAAATATATCATACTAATATACTTCTAAGCATGCATTACATAATTTAAGAAAAGAAGAAAATATATACATAATGATCAAGTAATATATGTGCAATTGTAATTTTCAGATAGATATTTATGTAGTTGGTTTGATTAGGTTATTTTAATCAAAATGAATTTTATCTATTTTTAAAATTAAACATCAAAATCAAACCAAATTAAAACGTATCAATTTTCGGCTTGGTTCAATTTTTTAGTTTCATGAACAACCCTAGCATGCAGACACATTTAGTGTGTGGTCAATACCAAAAAAAATAGTTTTTATAAAAAATATTTTCTAGAAAATAGGTGTATGTTTCTCATCTATTTTCTCTTGTTCTATATATAATAAGAAATATTATTTTAAAAGTATTTATACATAATCTTGATAAATACTATGAAATGTCGGGGTGGGGTTGTGGTGAAAGTATTGGGACAGGAGGGAACACAATCAACGTCGAATATCAATTGTGAATTTTTTGTAAAAATGTCATTTTCTTCATTTACAAGTAATTAATTTTCCGAGAGAAAAATATTCTTAAATCCTTTTGACTAATTAAATATAATAAATTAAAAAATTATTTTTCTCCGTGCCGAACACACTTTTAATTAAATTAATTCGTGATGCCATCTTGCTACTTCTTTTGACTGCCATGTCTGTCTTTTGATACCACAATTAGCAATGTTAACATTACAATTAATTTAACAATTTTAGGAAATAAAAAATCCTTTGACATTAAAAATACTTTGGAATAATGATACCTAGTTGACATCAGAAGTCATATATATGTTTGCTTTACAGACAGATTATGTACTAGGTACTTTGATGGAATCTTATGTGCATTTTATATACCAACTATATATGTATGGAATCTCCACTGTAGCTGTATATTTATATGAATTATGATTTATCAATTTTGTGCGAATTGAGTAATGTGGAGAACTTTTTTGATGCTCAGCTAATGGCAATATTGCAAGTAGGCATTTTCAATTATTACATATATATAGTTAAAGAATGATGGAACAATATATGATAAAAGAAATTATGTTATTATTTTGACTACTCATGTATACAACTATTTAAGTATATAAATTTGCAAGGCCTTCTGCGTAATCATCAAGAAACACGAAAGCTTATTAATTTAGAATTTTATACATAAGCTGTCACCAAGAGGGTTCATTAGTTTTGGGTGTGTTTGGTCCGTATGTAAAATAATTATTTAAAAAATAAATGAGCTTTTTATTTATTTTTTTGTGCTCAGTAAGTAAGTAAAAAATGTTACTATTCAAAAAATATATATTTATATAAATATTATAAAAGGTGGTGTGAAGTATGTGATAAGCATGGAGGCTATAAATTCAATATTAATTTCATCTATATTCATGTTTGGTTAGTTTAAATGTTTTGAAAAATATTTTTCAAATTAATTCATTTTTCTCAAATTTAAGGAAAATGACTTCCTTCCAAAAATTAAGGAGACCGTTTTCCAAAACTCTCATTCAATCTCAAATTAATTTTGTTTATCCCATCCCTACAATGCCCCCCCTCCCTCTCCCCAAAAAAAAATAATCACTCGAGGGTCAATCTCCGTCCGGCCCTAGGAAACCTTTGCACGCCTTCGTTACCTTTTGAGAGGCCTACGCCTAATAGAAACTGTCTACCTGAGACTGTCCCGTGGCCCGTAGGTCCTGACACAATGTTAGAATTCTAGGGTCTTTCTGTCCTGGTGCAGGTAGTCCGCATCTTCACAGACATATCTATTTCATCGAACCTCTCTTCGAGATAGTGCCCAGATTGTTATGCCTTTCGTGCGAGTCGAAACTTACCCGACGAGGAATTTCGCTACCTTAGGAACGTTATAGTTATCGGCCGCCGTTCACCAAGGCTTCAGTAGCCGACTCTCCTGTCATCAGGTCACCAACTTCCTTGACCTTCCAGCTCTGGGCAGACGTCAACCCCCATACATGGTCTTACGACTTAGTGGAGACCTGTGTTTTTTATAAACAGTCGCTCGCACCTAGTCACTGCGACCCCTTTTGTGAGGAGGCACCCCTTCTCCCGAAGTTACGGGGATATTTTGCCGAGTTCCTTAGAGAAGTTGTCTCGCGCCCCTAGGTATTCTCTACCTACCTACCTGTGTCGATTTCTGGTACAGGTACCCTCTTGCTTCAAGTCGTTCGAGCTTTTCTTGGGAGTATGGCATGGGTTACTTCAGCACCATAGCGCTTGGTATTCGAACATTGGCTCGAGGCATTTTCTCTACCCCTTCTTACCTTGAAAAAGCAGGGACATCTTACGTGCTTGAACCGATAACCATCTTTCGGCTAACCTAGCCTCCTCCATCCCTTGGGACTAATAAGGGGTAGTATAGGAAGATTCACTTGTTGTCCATCGACTACACCTTTCGGCCTGATAGGCCCTGACTCACCCTCCGTGGACTAACCTTTGCAAAGGAACCCTCAGATTTTCGGGGCATTGGATTCTCACCAATATTTGTGTTACTCAAGCCGACATTCTTGCTTTCGCTTCGTCCACTATCGCTCGCGCAGAGACTTCTCGTTAAGGCGGAACGCTCCCCTACCGATGTATTTTTACATCCCACAGCTTTGGCAGATCGCTTAGCCTCGTTCATCTTCGGCGCAAGAGCGCTCAATCAGTGAGCTATGAAGCACTCTTTCAAGGGTAGCTGCTTCTAGGCGAACCTCCTGGCTGTCTTTGCACCCCTACCTCCTTTATCATTGAGTGGTCATTTTGGGGCCTTAGCTGGTGATCCGGGTTGTTTCCCTCTCGACGATGAAGCTTATCCCCCATCGTCTCACCTTGACTCCGATTATTTTGAGGTCATATCTAGTATTCAGGGTTGTTTTTAGAAAATAGGTGTATGTTTCTCATCTATTTTCTCTTGTTCTATATATAATTAAAAAAATTATTCTAAAAGTATTTGTATATAATTTTGACAAACACTATGAAAGGCCGGGGTGGGGTAGTGGGATGGTGAGAATGGGGTTGTGGTGAAGGTACAGGGATAGGAATATCAATTGTGAAACTTTTGTAAAAATGTCATTTTCTTTATTTTCAAGAAATTATTTTTCCAAGAGGAAAATATGCTTAAATCCTTTTGACTAATTAAATATAATAAATTAAAAAATTATTTTTCTCTGTACCGAACACACTCTTAATTAAATTAATTCGTGATGCCCATCTTGCTACGTCTTCTGACTGCCATGTCTGTCTTTTGATACCATATTTAGCAATGTTAACATTACAATTAATTTAACAATTTTAGGAAATAAAAAATCCTTTGACATTAAAAATACTTTGGAATAATGATACCTAGTTGACATCAAAAGTCATATATATGTTTGCTTTACAGACAAATTATGTACTAGGTACTTTAATGGAATCTTATGTGCATTTTATATACCAACTATATATGTATGGAATCTCCACTGTAGCTGTATATTTATATGAATTATGATTTATCAATTTAGTGCTAATTGAGTAATGTGGAGAACTTTTTTGATGCCCAGCTATAGTTAAAGAATGATGGAACAATATATGATAAAAGAAATTATGTTATTATTTTGACTAGTGATGTATACAACTAAATCGAAATTATTTTAGTATATAAATTTGCAAGGCGTCTGCGTAATGATCAAGAAAGACGAAAGCTTATTAATTTAGAATTTTATACGTAAGCTGTCACCAAGAGGGTTCATTCATTTTGGGTGTGTTTGGTCCGTATGAAAAATAATTATTTAAAAAATTATTTACAGAAAATACAAAATATCTTCACCTTTTTCATAATTATGGAAATCCCTTGAAAAAAGCTACGTTTTGATACTCTTTTTATAAAGTGATGATACATTTTGAAAACACTCTCTCTTCCCATAAAGTGGGGCTATTTAATGTTGATGTGACAGATTTATTAAAAAAAAACATACTCTTTGCTGAAAAGAATGATAAAAGCTTTAATGATGAATTGACTAGTCAATGTATAAATATCTATTTCCAATAAAATTTTCTTTTCATAAGAGAAAATTTGGAAGCATGAAACATTTTGGAGGGCTCTTTCTTCAATGATGGAGGGTATTTCAAAAACACAGAAAAATCAAAGAAGTCGCAGACAAAAAAATCAATTAGTTGTAGAGAAAGAGCGATGAATGTTTATAAAGAGATCTGATGCAAAAAGGTATGTAACTATTTTATCGGAAATTCATGCGAAGAAACTCAAGTATTCCATTTCTCCTTCTTCCTTTTCGATTTTGATGTCATCATTGTTAAATATGGAATCTAATCCATAATCTAGTTTAGGTCCGAATATCTAATGAAGTTGTTCACACTTGATTTCTTCATCTTTGTTTCATATTTTAATATTCTGAATTGAAGGGTTCGAGGTGCGACTTTTAATATTCTAAAACTAAGGGTTTGAAGCAATCAAGGTGAAGATGTAACGCCCGGTAAATCAAAATACCCCTAGAGGGAGGGTATGCGCGTAACGCATCTTCCGATACTCATATGGCAAACTGAGGCCGGATTTGTGATCAGCACGAAAAATTGAGTGGGAAAATGATCTAGGTCGATTTTTAGAGCGACACGATCCAAAGATAATTTTTTTGACCTGAAACACAAAATAGTGTTAGTACGCGACAGGAGCGCATCCCGCACCCATCGCTGACCAACACTTGTATTCTTTTAAAAAATTTCGACGGGATTGAGAAAACTCGTTCAGAAGCTTTTTCTGAAAATACACAGTACGCGACCAGTCCGCCTCGCGGACTGGGTCTTTTTCGAGTTAAAAATTTCTAAATTATTATGAGGGGCATTCCGGTCAATTCCCCACCCCTCCTAAACTCTATACATGATCTAATAAGGTCATTTCGACGTAAAGGGGGGCTAGACCCCCATTCTAAGTCCTATTCCAATATTCTATCAAGGCTAGGGCTTGAGGAGAGAACAAAAGAGCTTGAGTTTGAGAGAATTGAGAAGAAATCCTTGACGTGCTTGATTGATAGTTGCATCCTAGGTATGTAAGGCTAAACTAAAAGCATAAGATTGTTCTCTCTTGTGCCCCATAGATGGTCATAGATGAGTTGATGGTTCAAGAGTCTACATGCATGAATCCTTGATAGTTTTTACTAAAAATTTTATTTGAAATTACATGTTTTTCTATGTTGATGATCATCATACTATTTGTTTTCTTAAATTGAACATTTTCATGAGAATTTGCATAATCCCTACATGATTATTTGAAAAACATGCATAATGAACTTGAGAATTGAGTTTAGAGCTTTGAGTTGAGATGATTGATTATGATGAGAGAATGATGATGAGTTGACAGAATTTGATTGTCTTACGAGTCCCTATAAATGAACTCTATCGATGTGTCTATTCAATTGATTCCTAATGATTGTTCTAAATCATGAGTCATTGATGAGATTGATTGATGAGAGGGTTAAAGTCCCTATGAGTTGAATGATGATGGGGTTCGAGTCCCTATGAGATACCGATCGTTAACGGGGTTCGAGTCCTTATGAGACTGGTTGAGATGGAGGTTTTATGAGCATTGAGTCACGGGAGGAGTATCGAGCACCGAAATGGGTAAGAGTGAGTCCCACTCGAACTTATTAACTACGTCGCCAAACGTAGGTGAGGCATAAAACCATCACATATATTATGGTTCCCTCGAGACTAATAATCCCTAAAAGCAATCTGTTGAGTATTGACTCTATATTGGGTGAACTGATATGATTTTGGAGTGTTCCCTACCTAGAAAGTTTGGAACGGCTGTGGCAACATCAGTGTGATTGTTGTACATTCACTGGCTCATAAGTGAGTGTTCTCGGATAAAAGAAACTCCTATAAATTTCCTATCTTGAGTACTCTGAGTCGAGATGAGAAGAGATGAGATGAGAGGAGGTGAACTCCTCTGAGATGAAATGAGATAAGAGGAGGTGAGCTCCTCTGAGATGAGAGGAGGTGAGCTCCTTTGAGATGAGCATGAGATGACTGATGAGTTTGAGTTGTTGATGTGTCACTTGTCTACTCTTTATTCTTGCATAGATAGACATTTGACGATTTGAAGTTATTCAATGTTTATTTTGAGTCAATGTTCTTTCCATATTATTCTACCTGTTTCTATTTCACTCACCTATTTTACATACCAGTACATTCCAAGTACTGATATACACGACTGCATCATTTTATGATGCAGAGGCAGGTACTAGAGATCGTCAACAGGCGCTCCGTTGAAGATCTGAGACTCGCAGCTGATTTGGTGAGCCTTCCCTGCTCTGGAGGATCCACTACATTTATTTCATCATACTTTAGAGTTAGATTGGACTATTTCCTTTATTTTATTTTGGGTAGCCATGGGTTTGTTATTGGCACCACATGAGTAGTGATAGAGGCTTCATAGACGATGACTGAGAGTTGATATTGAGATTGTGAGCTAGTTCTTTCTACTAGCCTTTATTATTATCTATTTACTTTGAGACTTTAGACGAGACGTACCCATTCACTTACTTATACTTTTCGCTGCTCAGTAGAGTTTATTGAATGGATGATGTGATGAGGCTAAGTGGTTCGCTTGGGGACTAGCAATAGTCTCTGAGTGCCGGCCACGCCAAGGGTACTCTCCCGGGGCGTACCCTTGGCGTGACAGAAGATGCTTCGAGTTGTGATTTTTTGATTTGGACGTGGAAGGATTTCATGAAAGAAGATTCAAAATTGTTCATGATCCATTGTTAATGGAAATTTATGAAAAAGAAAAAATTGAAGGATCTTCATGATTTATTTAGTTTACTGTATGACTTATTGTATTATGTATCGCTATATCGGTAAGTATTGTGTACACCCAATGATCATTGCATTGCTCATACGTTTGTACAACTCATGTATTATTCTCAATGATTCATTTAACTTACTTTATGACTTATTGTACCATGTATCGTTATATCGATAAGTATTATGTATACCCAATGTATCATTCTCAATGATTCATTTAATTTACTGTATGATTTATTATACCATCTATTGCTATATCGATAAGTATTGTGTATATCCAATGATTACTGCATTGCTCGTATATTTGTACAACCCTTGTATTTTTCTTGATTATTCATTTAACTTACTGAATGACTTATTGTATCATGTATAAATATATCTTTCTGTATGAGTCATTATATAACTGAGTTGTCATTAATATCTTTCTCTTTTCGATTACTTGTGTAACCGATACATATATATAATTTATGTTTTCTCACTTTGTTGTTGAATCAATTAGCATAAATATAGTCGTTGTATCATGGTTAATGATATTTATACAGTGCTTGCAACAATTGGATGTAACATACAATACGATTCACATTTTTATCGCTATGAATCGTGCTTAATCATTTCTTTTATAAATATGGTACATATGGTACATAAATATTATGGTTGATTCATAAGTATTTATGTAATGAGTTGTAATATAACATGTATCTAGTGTTTTTTAAATAATACTGTATCATGACACATGATAAAACTCCTGTAAGTAAGTCTTTATTCAGGTATCATGTAATATGATACTCTCTTAATAAAAAATTATTTTCATAACTAGTAGAATTTATCAGCAAATTCGCTAAAGTATAAACTCATGTATATTATAATTGTCAAGTATCATGTGAAATGATACATTGTCAAGGAATATTTTGACACTGTAATACTGTATCATGACACACGATACATTAGACTGTGCAAAACTTTGTTCAAGTGTAATGAGTTTGGAAGCAGAAACATCAAGTTTGGCAAACATAGACATTTATATTAAAATTTTAAATAAAAAATACAATATGAGTATTAATAAAAAATTTAATTAAAACCATCTTACATACATTTATAAAGTTTCGTTTCTCTAATTATTGAAAAATAATTAATCTATATTAACTAAGTCATTTGCAAATAGTTCTTTGAACTGATTCTTTGATTTGTTGTATCCCAAAAACATGGGAGTTCATTTGTATTTGGAGTCAATGCATTAAATCATTTATTTGATAAAATTTTTCTTATAATAAATCAGATTTCAATATATTCCAACCCTTTGCAAAGTGTAATTAACAAATTTCCATATATGTCAACCCTTTGCAAATTTACAAAAATCCCTTAAAATAGCAATTATGCGGATATACTGACATAAACTAGATCCATATGTGTTGATTTATTGTATTCAATTTCGGTTACACTTTAAACGGAAGGTAGATTCCAATCCCTAAAAATTAGCTAAACAGATCATAACCAAATTCCTAACAAAAAGGCAATGATATGTTTCAAAAAATCAAAAAATTCCAGTTCTTCAAGCTGTAACCAACAGGAATTCATGTTGTAAACACGAATATGAGCCAACATATTTCTTGCAAAGTCATGTGTATAAACACCAAATCGTAATGGAAGAGATGGAATTTGTTTAATCTTGTATTTCAAACCCTACAAAACAAGAATGATGTATGAAAAAACATTATACATTAACTAAAAGATAAATTGTTGGTGTGACAAAAATTTAAACAACAATCAATTAACATGATTCATTGCATGGTGTATCATTTTGTTTGATGCGTCCAATGAATCATCAATATACAGTCAGAAAACAATCCAAAATAATCAATTTATTCAACCCACTCATGACTAAGTTTTATATCCCAATGAATCATCATGTTTAGTGAATCATCATAAAAATTTATAAACAACTCACAAATATACAAGAATACATGATACATACTACACACAATGAATCACTATATTTTTCTAAATGAAATAACTCAATGAATCACCAAGTCAACCAAATACATACCCAATAAATCACCAAGTCAGTTTTATGTCACAAAAGAATGAACCAATTAACATGATTCATTACATAGTGTATCATTTTTGTTTGGTACACCCATTAAATCATCACCCTATAACAAACAAAATCAGCCTAATGAATCACTGTATTCACCCAATACGATGCTAATGAATCACCATGAACAACTCATATTTTTCTAATGAAACAACCCAATGAATCACCAAATCAGTTTTATGTCCCAAAATAATGAACCAATTAATATGATTCATTGCATGGTGTATCATGTTTGTTTGATACACCCAATAAATCATCACCCTATCACAAACAAAAACAGTCCTAATGAATCACTGTATTCACTCAATACATTGCTAATGAATCACCATAAACAACTCATATTTTTCTAAATGAAACAACCCAATGAATCACCAAGTCAACCAATACATACCCAATGAATCACCAAGTTAGTTTTATGTCTCAAAAAAAAAAAACCAATTAACATAATTCATTGCATGGTGTATCATCTTTGTTTGATACACCCAATAAATCATCACCTTATAACAAACAAAAACAGTCTTAATGAATCATTGTATTCACCCAATACGGTGCTAATGAATCACCATATAAACTCATATTTTTCTAAATGAAACAACCCAATGAATCACCAAGTCAACCAATACATACCCAATGAATCAACAAGTCAGTTATATATCCCAAAGAAATGAACTAATTAATATGATTCATTGCATGGTGCTAATGAATCACCACAAAAAACTCACAAAAAAAAAATAATAATATACAAGATAGATACTATCCACATAAATAAGATATAATGGTAACCCAGATGAAGATGATGATCAAGATTTTGCTTTTGATATAAATGGACAAAAAATTCCCAAAGAAATTATTCAAGGAAACATTTTCCTTGAACCATTTGTTACAACTTTACAAGTATAACGTCGAACTGAGGATCCATAGAAGATTAAAAAAATGAGAAGAAATCATAATCTTAAAAGATTTTAGAGTATCCGAAAAAAATCCACCTCTGTTTGTTCTTCTTCGTCATCTTCTTCCTCTTCTTCGTTGTTAGCACCTAATTTTTTACCAAACTTAAGTTATTTATTTTTAGTATTTAATTTTGAATCTAAATTAGATACTTTATCTTATTTAGAATAATTTGAAAACAACAAAAATATAGTCACATTTTAATGTAATTTTTGTTTTAAAGAAGATAAAATTTATAAAAATATTTGTTTTTTCTTTTAATTTTGATTCTAATAAATAATCCAATATTGTTAGTATTTTCTTGATTATATCTTAATTTTAGCTAATTAAATTTTCTATTTTTTCAATTTAATTTGAAATAGTTTTCTAACATTTTATTTTTTCTTTCTTTCTTTTCTTTTCTTTTCTTTTCAAAACAAAAATGAAATAAAAGGAAAAATTAAAATAATCCTAAAAACTACCCATTAATTCCAACTCCTCCCCCACTCACCTAAACTACCCCGACAATACTCCCACAAAAAATTTCCTACTCCCTCATATTTTTAAAAACAACACACGACACAACACATAGAAAAAACATAAAATTTTCATCCATCTTTTCTTTCTTCACATTCTACAAAGACACAAAAACAAAAACAAAAAAGAAAAATCATATACTACTTTCTCCTTTTACACACACATAAGAAAAAACCTTAG
The DNA here is from genome assembly GCA_029948455.1 of Solanum rostratum. NCBI lineage: Eukaryota > Viridiplantae > Streptophyta > Magnoliopsida > Solanales > Solanaceae > Solanum > Solanum rostratum. The sequence continues at coordinate 55,521,184 of CM057047.1, read as the reverse complement.
AAAAATTTGCACAACCAAAAAAAAAACTCTCAAAAAAACCACTAGAGAAAAACAAAAGTTGAGTTCAAGGTTTGCTTTCGTGATTCCGGATTCGTGGCTCATAGTCTTGGTCCTTTTCTTCTCGTGAATTAATATTCACCAAAGGTAGTATTTAATTTTTATTGTCTGATTTGAAGTCACAATTGTATAAGACATGTTCTAAGGCTACAACTCAAATTTTATGTCTCTTTAATTTTGTCATTATATTATTGACTTATGTTTGCATTGTTAAGCTTTGAATAAAACTGACATATTATGTGATTATTTCTATTTATGTGTTTATTTTATGTTTAAATAACACATAGTTGGTTTCATGTTTAAGTAAATTCATTGTCTAGATTTCATTTCTTATTCATATTCATTTTTTTTATGATGATATATGTTTATGGCTAATAAACTGAAATGACAAAAAATAATTTATGACAAGAAATTATTGTGTAAAATATTATTCTCAATTTGTAGATTCTCCTTTTTTTAATGAAAAAATTTAGGTGTTCAAAATTCCTAACATGCAAAATGTGTAAAACTTATACAAAGATGTATTGGGATGTTCTTAATAATATCATACTCACTTTTTCTTAGAAAAACATAAAAAAAAAAAAATAATGAAAAGCTTGTAACATTTTTGCATCTCATTTTAGTAATGATTTCTTTATAATACTAATTTAACAATTTCATGTTGATCCATGTAATTAATAGTGAATTGTTGAATTATGTTTTTTATAAGTCACAATGATTAACAATTAACCAAAATAAATAAATTAAAGTCTTTTGACTTTGAGAAATAATTTAAACGATAAATAATTTTTGTAATTAATTTTTTTTAAATTGAATAGTTAAGAACATGATTAGGCCAGCAATAAAGAATTAAGATTTAAATAACATTGAACACATGTTATTGGAAAATACGAATAAATAAATAATTTGTGGCAAGGTTGGAAAGCGTTGCTATCAATATACCACACTAATAAAATAAGATAGTTTTAAACTAGTTTCAAATAAATTAAAGATGGTGGGTAAACGACATTTTTGAAAACTTATAAATACAATATGTGCAAACTTAAGTTAAGCTATAAACCAGTCAATAAAGCGACCGTGCTAGAACCACGGGACTCGAGGGGTGCCTAACACCTTCCCCTCGGTCAACAGAATTCCTTACCCAATCTTTGTTTTTGTAGACTAAAAAATAAAGAGTAATTTCCTTTTGATTAGGGATCTAAATTAGGTGACTTGGACACCAAAACTCAATTCCAAGTGGCGACTCTAAAGAATAAAATAATCCCTTTTCAAAATGTCATTTTAGTTGGAAAAACTCTATTTTTTAAAACATCACGCGGGGGAAAAATAGGGGTGTGACATTCGTCTTTCTCAGTTCCGCCTCTGTTTCTTCTTCTTCGTCATCTTCTTCCTACCCACAAAAGATTTCAAAAATGTGAAGAAATCAGAAACTTAAAAGATTTGAGAGTATTCGAAAAAATTCATCTTTGTTTGTTCTTCTTCGTCTTTTTTTCCTACCCAAAAAGATTTAAAAAATGTGAAGAAATCAGAAACTTAAAAGATTTGAGAGTATCCGAAAAAAATCCACCTATGTTTGTTCTTCTTCGTCGTCTTCTTCCTACCCACAAAAGATTTCAAAAATGTGAAGAAATCAAAATACAAACTGAAGAACAATGTCCAATAATAGGAGCAATTTCAACAAAAGCAAAGAAGATATGCGTGTTCTTCTTCGTCGTCTTCTTCCTACCCACAAAAGATTTCAAAAATGTGAAGAAATCGAAATACAAACTAAAGAACAATGTCCAACAATAAGAGCAATTTCAACAAAAGCAAAGAGAATATGCGTTCGTAAGAAAATTTCAAAATTCAGAATGAGTAGTGACTTCCCTAGAATAGATAACTAATGAGAGCAATTCCCAAAATATAGGGGCATTATTGTTGTGTCAGATCGAAAGAGAAAGAAGAATAAACATGTATCACTTTTAGTTCAGAAAAGAGACCAAGAGAGAGTTTTTTTAATATTTTTAAAAGGGTGTAATTTTTCGATAATATGAAAACATATGTGGTGTATTTTGATAAAATTTCCTTTTTCTTTTATATTTCTCAAGCCTAGTTGAGACACTTAAGCCTGTCAAAGCCTAATTGAGTCAATGAAACATTAGCAACCATTTTGCAAAGGGGAATTTTCATAAATAGCTTACTGATGAAACTTAATAGGTCAACATAGCTACAATTTAATAATTACACTTCATAACTATAACCATGGCTCACTATTTATATATTTCGGCTAAATAGAATCATTTTATACAAATTTCATATGGAAACAACTAATGAAAGACTATAAATTCAATTTTTTTAAATGGAAACAATTCCTTAATTTATGGTTGTTGTATTTTATTAGAACTCCTTGCCTAAAGTGACTTTCTCAAAACCTTTAATTTATGCCTAAAACCCTTAATTTATGGTTCTTAATTTATTGTTATTGTAATTTATGGTTTATCAAAAATCACCTAAAAGTATTAATTTTAATTCCTACAAAAGTATATAAAAAACGTGTAAAAATTTTATTTAATTTTATTTTCGTCATTACATATTAATTTGGTTGAATTGTATACTGTCAAAATAATGTTGTGAATTCATATATATAATTTTGTTTTGTATATATTGATTTGAATGTTGAGTTCACGTGCAGTCTAATTATAGGTTGTATAATTGTGTTTGTATTTGTGAATAATTGTATCGTTTTCAACAATTAATTTACGTGTTTAACATCCATTATATTAAATTCACATATCATTGCATATTAGGGGTATTCTTTGAGGATAAATTCAACTCTCTCTGCATATAAAGTTGTCAATAAAACAACTTAACAAACTCGTATCACTAAAAATATACAAAATTTGAAAAATTATTAATATGTATAAAAACAATTACATATACAAATATTATAGATAATTTAGTATTCATTTATACAAAGTACATAAAAAGTATAGATTAGAGGACACAATTACTCAAATTGTACAAAAATAATTAAATGTATACAACTAATGAAATTATTAAAAAAAACATAACTTGTATATATTTTCTTATTTATGAATAATTGTATGTGTATTGGTCTAATTATAGGTTGTATAATTATGTTTGCATTTATATTTATGAATATTTGTATCGTTTTCAACAATTAATTTGTGTATATAGCATCCATTATACTAACATTTGTAAATCACTGCATATGAGGGGCATTTTTTGAGGATAAATTCAACTCCTTATATAGACAAAGTTGTCAACAAAACAACTTAACGAGTTTGTATAACCAAGGATATACAAAATTAGTTGTCAACAAAACAACTTAACGAGTTTGTATAACCAAGGATATACAATATTTGATAAATAATTAATATATATAAAAATGATTATATAAACAACGATTATAGATGAATTTGTATTCATTTATACAAAGTATAAAAAATATATATAAATTATAGTATACAATTATCCAAATTATACATAAATAATTAAATTTATACAACTATAGAAGTTATATAAAAAATAAATATAAATTGTATTTTTTTTAGTACAAACTAAGTCTCATGTACATCTTTACTCATACAAACTAATGGATATACAAGCGAATATACTAATATGATATACAATTTCAAAAAAAGTAGAGATTTTACAATAAAAATCGAATTATACAAAGTACCTCTTCTTCTTTTTTTGTTTGCTTCTTTTGAATTTGATTTTGCGTGATTTGTCGCAATCTAAGTACGGAGCTTTGATCGAATTTCTTCACTTAACTAATTTTTCGCAACGGCTTGAGATTTCACAATAAAATCTGTACTTTATTCGAAATCTTGAGTTAAACCCATGGAAAAAGATGGAGGGAGATAAGTTTTTCTTGCATGCAAATGTATACCTCTAGTAACCCTCTTTGATGGAGATAGTTCATCCATTGACTGAAAAATATGAAATAACGGGAACAAATTGAAAGAAAAAAATACAAATACATAAAGAAACTTACGAAAGATACGAAAAAATAAACTAATAGAGGTTATCTTGATTTGGGTATAAAGGATTAGGGGGAAAAATCAGAAAATTTCAAAATTTGAATGTATGATTTTGTCAAGAGATTTAAGGGAATATGAAAGATATTTAGGGATTAGACTATGAGTAAGATGAGAGATAATAGTTTTGGTTTGTATTAAATAGGAAAGAAAAAATTTGCAGATCTGTATACCAATTAAATACATGGGGCCAATTAATAGCCATTTTATTTTAAACTATAACCATTATGTAATTAAATTAAACATTGATTATATATCATAATTAATTACTGGATGTTAGTTTAGTTATGTAATTTTTCCTTTTGCAAATTGGGCTTTTCGAAGTATATGTTGCCTCTTTCCACTCTTACACTTTTGTGTTTTGGGTTTACCATATTTTCTAAAGAAAAACTTACGTAGGGGAGTCATTTTTAAAAATAATTATTAATTTTAATAATATTTTAAATTTATTATCATTTATAGTAATATTATGATAAATTTGTAATTGTATTAAAAGTGAATTATGCAATATAAATTTATTATAAATATTATATGGTTATTTGCTAAAAGAATAGGACATGGGCTATTGCCCAACATAATCTAGTTTAGTATGAGAATGAGAGTGGATACACAAAGTCTGAATTGCGGTGGGTTCAATTCTGAGCAAAAACATGGATCAAGATGGCATATCTTATAAGATTTGGATAAACATTTGTCCATCACTAGAATCAGGATTACTTGCTAAAAGTGCTCCCAATTTATTCAAGAGTATGATACTTTTTTCTAAATGTGTCAGGTTAATCCACATGAGGTAGTTGTCCCAAATAATTACCCAATATTTTATATGGCCCTAGTCTCTCATATGATACTTTTTGTTTTAGTTAACCTTTGAATTTGAGTTTAGTTAGATCCAATGTCAATAAATAATTCACCCACATACGAGTAATTAAATCCCTTAGCTAACAAGCTACCAAGATACGTGAGGATGAATGGATATAATAATAACAATAACACAAGCAAATTCACTGAAATTTACAAAAGAGAAATCCATAAATTCCCAACAAAGAGTTGATTTTTGGGAAAGGAACTATACGACATGATAACTAACAATAACAACTTGTTGTAGCTCAAATCTAGATTTCTAAGGTTGCCAAGTTGCTCTAGGATTTTGCCTTTAAGCTTTTTCTAACTTAAATCAAGGTGTACGCACTGGCGTTAAAATCTGAAACTTTTTGCTTGTATAGTATTAAGTTAATAAAATAGTCGAAACGGAGACGAATCTTAATTGAAATATTAAGTCGAGCGGAGATATACGATTTATCAGATTTTTAGCTTTGTCACTCTCAGTATTCAAGCAAGGTCCTTCTCCTTCAACATCAATACTAGTCTCACACTTTTCTCCACAGCTTCTAATGAAGCTTTTTCAACTAAAGGATTAATCTTTGGATCACCAATTCCATTCTCAGCTGACGGATTTACAAACCCCCAAATCCTACCTCCCCTGTTTTGGCTCGACGACAGAAAGTAAGGGAAAGAAAGAATCACACCCAGGAATTCAATAAGAGCAACATCATTAGCTATGTTACCACCGGCACTATCGCCGCCGACGAAGATTTTCTTGAAATCTCCATGGTCAATCAACCACGATTCCTTTTCAATTTTGGGATTTTCAAGAACATGAAAGGCAACCCATTGAAGGGCTTTCCAAGAGTCTTGGTAAATTGCGGAAAGAGGTTGCTCTGGAGCAAGTGGGTATTCAACAGAGAGGATAATAGCGGTATAAGAGGTTAAGGTAACGTTGGGAAAGGAAACAAAAAGTGGACCTAAAATAAAAATCGCCGCCGTGAAAATACACTAAGATTGGGAGCTTTTGATTGTTAGCAGTGATGCTTGAGAGCTTTGGAAGAAAGATTCTGGGTTTGAGGTCTGATGAAATGGTGATGTCTTTAGAGGAAACGCCGGTGACGGAGGAACTAGAGGTGAACGGAAAATGCGTTCAATCCGGCCGTGGATGATCGGAGAAAGATCAATTAGCACCTCATTGTCATAATTTACTGATTTTGGGTGACAACTCAGTAGGAAAATGACATAGCAAAATACAGTTTTCCTTCTTCCCCTGTTTCTTGGAACATCATTCCTTAAGCAGACTAAATTATTTGATTTACTGCTGGCACGTTAGGGTGGACATACCTTTTTCAACCGTCTGCTTCAACCGCTTATTTCTATTACTTTTTTTAAAAAAAAACAATTATAATATTATACTTAATTAATTATTTTTTCTTAGAGAGAGTTATTCATTAATGTGTCTGTTTTATTTTTTTGATTTTATTATATCGTTTTTATTAATTATTTCTTCAACTATTTTAATGATCAATTTACAATATTAATTCGAATAAATCATTTTTTTTAAAAAGTAGCTGTCGATTGATTTGCGTGTTTCACCAAATTAAATTTACAATATTACTTGTAATAAATCATTTTTCAGTTGCTTCAGCTATTAATAATTTAAAATATTTAAAACATAAATATGAATTTTGATTGACTTTCAAAATTTTATATGTACAATTTAAATTGAAACAAAATAAGTAACATATATTAATTTAAAATGACATAAAATGTGCTATAAATCGAAATTTTAAAAATATGCACAAAAAATCTATTAATGTCACATAAATCGAGATAAAAAAACACGAGCTCTTGTGACTGTTACGTCGAAAAATGACTTCCGGGTTTAAAAATTCGATTTAAAACTTAATTGATTTAAGTAAAACCGAATCTTTAAATTTTTAGAGTCGCCACTTAATTTTTAGGAAAAATCAAGAAAACCAATCTAAAATTATTTTTTTAAAAGAATTAACAGAAAAAATCCTTTTAAAAATTCAAAGAAGGGTTCGGGTTCATATTCCTATTTCGGGAAGGTTTTACGCACCCGAAATATCCGCTAACATGCGGTTATCCGACGATTAAATATTTTGACTAACTTTTAAAAATAATATAATAATTTTTTTTTTCTCATCATTGACTAGAAAGCTAAGCAAATATTTCAAAGAAATATTAATAGATTATTTAAAATCTTAACTACATTTTTATTTGATTAAAATTAGTATTAGTTTAAATGAACTATTTGAAATCAAGAAACATATCATTAAAAATTTAACCAAATTTCATTCAATTAATATTGATTTAAGTGAAATACTTAAAAATGATCAAGAAAACATAATATTAAAATCTAATCAAATTTTGTTTAATAAATATAGTTAGTGAATTAAACTATATGATTATGATTTTTTTTTATTATTATTTTTTTTTTAAAAAAAAATCTACTAAAGTGTCTAAGTGTCAAAAAAGGAAGCATGCTTTCGATTTACTTTAAGGAAAAAGGTGCTTATGTTATTATTATTATTATTATTATTATTATTTTTAAAAAAGAATATTTTTTGAATCAAATTTTCTAAAGGTGATTTTAAAAAGCGAAATTTAAAGTCTTAACATAACGTAAATGGCTATCTTGGAGAAGTTTGATTAGGCTAAAACCTATAAAATAATCCTAGAAATTAAATTAGTGTTAAACAAATAATTCACATAATTATCACAACAAAACATGGATTAAAGAATAGATAAAATAAGGGAATTGGGTTAGGATTGGGCCTTGGCAGGCCCAATTCAAAACCTGCATATATATTGTCTAAAAAAAAAGAATTGGGCCTGCCCAACCCTTTAATCTTGTAGCTGCGAGCCCAATTCCATTCTCCAACAAATTCAACATAGCCCATGCTGCCGGATTGGGCTTCTGGCCCATAGTTTGCACAAATACTTGGGTTCATGACCCAAATCAAAATATTTGTATATAGAAACTGTATACCAATGTATATAGATGCATTGCCGCTTCTAAAATAAAATACCACAGTTCCGAGTAGTTGGACATAAGCCGAGATTTGACCCAACGCTCAACGAAATGCAAGGAGGAGTCAAAAATAGACTCGGAATAATATTACATGCAAAGAAAAATAAAGATTAATCAACTACTCAAAAAAAAAAAAAAAAAAAGAGAAGAAAGTTCAAATTGACAATATGAAGTAGCATATGATGAACTAATAAATCTTTTCAACATGGAAGACAAGCATACTATCACATGGAGGAAAAGTACACTATTCCGCAACCCGAGATGTCTCAAACAAAAAATGAGGTATACTTAGAGCATGTATTTCATGTTCAAGTTAAGGTACATATTTTTATGTCATGGACTAAGAGAGGAAAAGCTATTAATATCATAAGGTTGAGACATTTTCAACAATAAAAGAGATTCTTTAAGCTACTATATGCATACATAATTATATATGTATATATAGATATACACATGCATACATGGAAGCACAAGCAACGTTACATGACAATATAACCCAACAACTTTCAAGTTCTATAAATAGATTGGTATATATGCCTTTGTGTATATATGTAGACAAATATATTGATTTTGCAATACTACCATATAAATAAACAAACTAACAAACTTTGACTTATAAATACCTTATATACCTACATGTAAAAGTACACACATATGTATATGTATACAGTATATGGCAGCCCAACAACAACCGGACAGTACTCAAATTATAGATGCAAGCTTATATGGGTGTATATATGTAGATATTCATGTATGTATGCATGTATACAACTGCATATACACTGTGATACGACTATACCATAGTATAACCAAACAACTTTTCAAGTTTTATACATACACATAAGCATATATACCTCTATATACATAGATATACAGAAATTACAGCCATCAAACTCATAGATATACTCAGCCATTCTTCAAGTTTATACATATATACGTAGATATACAGAGATATACAGCATCTAAACTAACATGTACTCAACCATCTTCAAGTTTTGGACATATATACATAGATATACAGCGATATACAGCCATCAAACTCATATATATTCAACCACTCCTCAAGTTTCAATGGGTACATATGCGTATACATCCTTATATATATACACATAGACAGATAGGCATACCAACATCGTCGCAATAACAGTCGGAACGAAGTAACAACAATGCTTCGAAAATAACGAGTATTACCTTTTTCGGGGCAGCGAAGCTGAGACAACGAGCTCGAACGATATCACCTCACTGCTATCCGAACTACGTAGGAAACTCAAGAGAGAAAAAGAGATTCCGCCAGCCAAAAATCCCCCCAAAATTTCCAAAAAAAAAACGAAAGAAAATTCCCCAGATTTTCAGAATCCGAAAAAAAAATCCTCCCCAAAATCAGTTTTAAACATTGATTAAATAGCCCCAAGATAGGGCAAAATTCGTCCCAAAAACCGGACAAAAGCAACCAACACTCCAAAAATCCAAATGATTTTTGAAACCCTCCACAAGTCTCAAATCCTAGCCATCGATTTTGAATCGATGGCTTAGATTTGAGATACGTAGAGGGCTTCTCTGACGTGCAAGGACGGGGCCACTGCCATGGCTGCCACAGGGACTGATTCCGGACCGGTCTCTTTGAGTTTCGTTGGGTTTATGGGGGAGAGGGAAGGAGGGTACAAAGGAGTGATTGATTTTGACATTTTTTTTACCATTTTTGGGACTAATTTGGACATGGAATTGCTCTTATTTTTCTGGTTTTCTGATTTCAGAAATGGGGAAGAAGGAGGCGGGGTCGGGGGTTAAGGAAAAGGGGGCGGGGCGGTTTAGGAAAAGGGGGGCGGGTAGGGTTATTTAGGGTTAAATAAATTGGGATTGGGCTGGGGACGAGTTGGGCTGATTTTAAGGGAATGGGCTGGGTATTTTTTTTTAAAAAAAAGATTGGGCTTGGGGAAAAAGATTTTTTTAAAAAAAAGTAAAAGGGTCTAAGGAGAAAATTTAAAAACTAACCATTTAAATTACACATATGACCAATCTGAAAATCAATCGATTAATTCGACCACGAAACGAATTAATATAAATTAATTAAGGAGCTTTTGAATATTAACGACTTAAGAACAAAGTAAAGTATTCAAAGATAGAATCTATTTAATAAAATATTTTAAATATAACTAAAATTAAAAGATTTATATAATACGCAATGTTAAACATGAAAAAATATATATAATACAAAAAAGTGGCGTAAAGTAATACGCGATATTAAAATAATATAATACGAATAAGTGAAATAAAGTACTTTAAGATAAATATATATAATAAGCAATATACAAACCTAATAAGATTAAAATTAAAAGATTCAAACCTAAAGTTACTTTGAAAAAAAAAATATTTCTTGCATTTTGAAAACTAATTAATTCAAATCGTTAAAATTAATAGCTCGATGATTAATTTGTATCGTGGAGGGTAAAAATTGGGTGTCAACAGCTGTCCCTTTCTTTGGGCATGATCGATGAAAGCGATCATGGACAAAGAAACTTGACCAACCCAATTTTGAGCCGACCACATATTCATTTCGTGGAAGGGTCCTGGTACGGGCTTTGGAAAATTGTGGCCGGACCCTGGTTTTGGGCTTCCTACATATCTTGGGTTACATGAGAATTCAGGCCACTTGTAGTTCGAAACGCTTGATTCACGCATGATTTTGAAAAATTCAAAAGCTATCCAATATCGAACTATGGAGAGATTGGAATGCTTGGGATGAGATTTTGGGGGGTTGGAGTACAGTCGAGTTTCCAACATCGATCCTGCCTACATATCCCGAACATGGGAATCAGACTGCTTGTAGTTCGACTCGATCCGTTGAAAAGGAAATCTTCTTATGCGAAGATAACCTTCGGTTGGGAGGAGTGACAGATGATTAAATATGAAAAAGAGGCTTGCAACCTCTTATCCATGAATGTGGAGCTCTTCACATCCATAAATAAGAACTTACCCAGACATAATTTCCAGAACCTTGGTGCATTGTCACTCAGATTAGAGAGATTGCCTCCAATGAGGGTTAAAATTTCATCGGATGCGAAACTGAAATTAGAAAACTCGAGAAAAATACCCACATGCCTTTGATAGGGGTGTGGTTGGATTGTGGTGGTAGTCGTTTCTCAGCTCGCGTCCAAAGAGTGTGACATTCCTCTTCAGACTATGTCCCAGTTCGCTGCTAAGAAAAAGTTCCACGTTGTGCCGCCTCCGATTTGATGACGTCCATACCTGTGGTTTGTTTTGAGGATTCATCCTTTTGGATGCTCTCGATACAACTTAGACAAAATTGTTAGTAAATAATCGTAAATACAAAGATGATGTCTTTTACCATGTTTGGCATGTTCTTCTTTTCAATGTGATAGATAATGAGTTGATACGGCGTGGTATGATAATGGCCTTCTTGGCAATAAATAATGTAATCGCCCTCTCGGCGATGAATATGTGATGGCCTTCTTGGCGATAAATATGCGATGGCCCTCTCGGCAACTTGAAAAATAAAATAGCATTCTTGATGATGAATATGCAATGACCCTCTCGGCAGCTTGAAAAATAAAATAGCCTTCTCGGCGATGAATATGCGATGGCCCTCTCGGCAACTTGAAAAATGAAATGACCCTCTCGGCGATGAATATGCAGTGGCCCTCTTGGCGATAAATATGTGATGGCCCTCTCGGCGATAAATATGTAATGGCCCTCTCGGCGATGAATATATGATGGCCCTCTCGGCAGTAAATATGTAATGGCCCTCTCGGCGATGAATATGCAATGGCCCTCTCGGCGATGAATATGTAATGGCCCTCTCGGCGATGAATATGCAATGGCCCTCTCGGCGATAAATGATGATTTGATAATTTCCCAACTGTAACGGTGGGATAGCCCGATAATCATCTTGGCAAAAATATAAATATGATGTCATTCTTGATGATGATATGCACATTATGCTCCTCTTGACAATAACATAACTGTGATAATAGTCTTGGAAATAAATTGACGACGATGATATGCATAGATGTTCTTCTTGGCGACAATATAAATATGATGATAATTCTGGAAATAAATTGACGACAATACGCATAGATGTTCCTCTTGGCAATGACATAAATATGATAATAATTCTCGATATGCATAGATGTTCCTTTTGGTAATAATGTAGCTGTAATAATAGCACGACTGTAATGAGGTGGATGACTCGATAATAATCCAACTGTGACGAGGTGGACGGCTCGATAATCATCCAACTTAGTGTAATGTAAAGTCCCTGAAATAGACAAATAACTACACAAACCACTTATGGGGTGGTCGACCCAACAAAATCATATATCGAGGCTCTCGAATAGACAAGTAAAATTCATAAACCACTTATGGGGTGGGTAACCCAAAATTCTAAAATATTAACCCTCACGTGGTCAAAAAAACACGTATGCTTATATAGATACGTGACGATCATCCTAATGGGCGAAGCAAAAACCATATTGACCTGTACATTTGTCATGGTTACGAATACCTCTTTCTTAAGAGGCAAAACGATTGAGGTGAGATAGCTGAATTCTTTTTCACAAAGATTAAAGCCTCTCTCGTCCTCTTCTGAAAGAAAACTCAATAAACTTTGAGTTTATTGCACAACATCTTTAGCCATTGCTGAAGACTTGAATTGACTTGTAATCTTAATCTTTGTGAAGATATGCAATCTTCAGTGCCTATTGATTTGATAGACATAACATCATATCTAGCTTCGATACTGATTTCAGTATTGTCCTAACTTTACTAGCATAGCCAACCTGCAAAACTTGAGATCAAACATTAACAATCATAATTAAGTAAAGTATACACTTAAGATAAAGTGTGAAGTTATGACATTCAGCTATAAAGATCAGGCCACGGTAAACGTAGCGGTGATCTCAATCATGACTTATCACTACTTGATGTTTGCTCCTTTGCAATCTTATAATCCTTGCACGCGCTCCGTATCCAGCGATGCAAACTTGATCCTTTTGAACTCTAAGAGAATCTGTCAAACTTGTTTCTACTTACTGCAAAATATTGTGAAAGTAATTAGAAATCATCTCAACATAATATGATAAATTGAAGATAAGATGAGATGAGAAGGTATTTGATTGATTATGTTGAGGCCATGGTATGTGTAAATGGCGCCTTATGCTTAAAGATTTGGGCATCATCACTGTTGTGATTTTCACTGTTCCTGCATCCAAAGAAAAATTCTTAGTTTGAAAGACTGATTTGTGTTGGCCTTGTCCTCGTGCTCCTCCATGCAACTGACTCGCGTACTCATCCGCTCTTTGAAACATAGTTTTAGTGGAATTTTTGAGGATCCTCCTCAAAAATTCTGCCCCAGTTTGCTTGAATGTAGCAAATGATATCTTTGTGATTTCATTCATTTTTAGCCTTTCTCAAAACTTTGTCTCCGGTTATGCACTTCAACAAAATTCCAAACTTGATTCGTTGGAGAAACATCTTTTGGAGGAATTTCTGAGACCTTTTTTAAAAAAAATCTGCCCCAGTTGCATATTGTGACCCCCGATCTTGTTGGAGAAATTTGCCTTCTAGTGAATTTTTCAGATCCTCTCAAAAATTCTGCCCCAGTTTTCATTATAAGGAGAAATGAAAATCTTATGGGGAATATGACCGAGCCGTTGTGGTGCCTACGTATCCCGTTGAGGCAGGAATCAGGTCAAACGTAGTTCAAACAACAAGAAAATTAAAACATTGATAATAAAGTGACCGAGGCCGACATAGGCCGCCTACGTATCTCATTCTTGAGAATTCAGGTCAAATATGCTAAAAGAGATAAAATGTGCAATAACTTCATATGTAGAAATCTTGTCAATATTTTGCACTGTTGTTTTTGTCCTCTGATGGCGAATGTCTTCATGTGATCGTACTTAAATCATCTTGCACTCACTGTCAAGCATGAAATATATTGTCATTTGGGGAAGTTTAATCAATTATGATTAACTCCTTGTCAAACATGTTTTTAATCTTATGCTTGAGGGTCGAACAATTCTCCATATCGTGTCCAATAGCTCCTGTTGCTTTCAACCTTTCATAAAATTGAGTTTGAGATTCCTTCAGTGGCGTAAATACCCTAGGAGGCTTTCTAAAATTCGAACGAGAGAATTTTCCTTGACTGATATGGCGATCTTGATATTGCTTTGATGGAATAACTCTGACAACAGATACTTCTTCTTCATTCTTTGACATTTTCACATCACTAGCTTTGGTAATTTCTTCATTAACTTGTAATGTGATTCTTCCGGTCATGAAGCATCCTAAAGCTTCTCCCACCTTGACAACATCGATGAATTCTCTTCCTATCATACACAACATTCTTTCATAGTATTCAGGCTTTTGAATACGAATAAACGTTTCATTGATTTCACATTCAGACATTGGAGGCTGAACTCTTGCAGCCTCTCTTCTCCAACGAAGGGCGTATTCTCGATAGTTCTTAGTAGATTCTGCCTGACCTTCTCCAAATAGCAGCGATCAGGAGCGATCTCTATGTGATGTCCAAATCTTTTAACAAAAGCCTTTGCGAGCGCCTTCTAACTTTGTCATTGCCTTGGCTCTTGGGAGGTAAACCATTCTAAGGCTTCTCCCTTAAGACTTTGACTAAAAAGGCGCATCAGAAGTGGTTCACTTTTTCCAACCCCTATGAGTTGATCACAATAGACTCTCAAATGAGTCAGAGGATTGCCAGTTCCATCAAAGGTGTGAAATTTTGGAATCTTGAACCCTTCCAAAAGGTCCAAATTAGGATGAAGATACAGATCTTCATAGTTTAGGCCTACAATGTTTAGTTTATAGCGATATTGTCCCAGTGCCTTCGCAATTTCTTCCTTTATGCTCATTTCTTCCTTAGGCCTCCACTTATTTTCTTTCTCCTCGTAATGATTGGATTTGGTATATGTGGGATAAGGAAGGTGTGACTCATGAAAAGCAGCCTTTAAAGGCATGGGTCGAATAACAGATAGATTTTGAGAATACGATTATGGGTATGATATGTGATGGACAATGTTTGAGAACTATTAGGATTTGAATTTTGAGGAGAAGGTAGTGTTTGATATGAAAAGCTAACATTGCGAGGGTTAGAGATAGTTAAGTCAACGGTAGACAATTTCTGGATTGGAGTAATATGAGGATTACTCGGGACGTTTTCTGGAGGGTTCAGAGGATGAGAATAAAGTGGAGGCCTTCTTTCTCTTGGAAAGGGAGCACTAGTAGTGATGTCAACATTTTCCGACTCTCAGTTCTCCTCGTAGTTATCTGTTGCATCGGTCGTGCAACTGCTTCATTTTGTTCATCAATAACCAGGCCTGTTACAGGCACGTCGGCCAAACAAATATTTTCACTATTTTCCGTCATTTCTTATGCCGAAGAAATCTTTGGAGACTAGACTCTGTAACGTACGAATGTTTTGTAAGCTTGCTCAACACAAATCAGTTCTAATTACCTGATACAGAAAAATAGCTCAAAAGATAAATGTGTTAGTCCTTGTTCATAGTAAATAATGCAGAATATCACACGAAAAAATAAGTATATAATAGTTGAATTGTTCGAAGACATACTGACCCACAGATATAGAAAGATGACTAAATAGGCTGAATGTTGCCTATTTGATTTGAGATTTGTAAATCGAGGAGGCATCGATCCATGATTTTCATTGTTCAAGCGAAATTGAGGATAATTTTGTAAGGATGAGGGGAAAAATATGTTTTTTTTTTCAGAATAAGGGAAAATATGTGTTTAAAAAAAATGAGGGACCGAGCCATTGAAGGTTGCCTACGTATCTCACCAATGAGAAATCAGGTTCGACGTAGTTCGACCAACTCGGGTATTCGAATGGAAGATTCATCTCTTGTCAAATAAGAGAGCAAAATTTGGAATTTTGGGAGTGAAATTCGAATTTTGTTGAGAAACTCAAGACTCGAAAAGTATTTTGGACGGACTTTTGATAGTGACTGGGATTTATGCTTAGAAGGCACTAAATTTTTTTTTTTTTTTTGTTTTTTTTTTGAAAGAAATGGGCTAGAATATCTCCGAACAAATCAACATAATCACGTAACAATTACAACAAGTAGCACAAAAACAGTTATTGCGCGTCCTGAAAAAAATAAAATAAGTGACCCTTTTGTGCCAAGGGTTGGCCTATCGATTTGAAGGATGTATCTTGTCTTTTTAAATATTTCATCGTTCCCCGAAAAGCAAATTTTATAAATAAGTAAAATATATTACAAAGCATCAATAATAAGGGATACATTTTTAGTGAAAGGGAAAAATGTAAATACAATGAAAAATATTCCCACGCAGGGGATAAATTAACTAGACGAAGATCCTACTTCATTCTCGGCTTTTTCAATCTCTTCTCCGGATGTGGTGTCGATACTGTTAACAAGGTTGGACTGAGTAATGATGTTTGTTGAACCAAGTGAGCTCATCGATTACCCACCTACAAAACAAAATGTGTTAGAAAGCCCCCCGAACCCCCGAACGATGATTTATTTAAAAGACATATACATCCTTCAAATTAAACAAACAATATGATCGTCCAGTTGGGCCGGAGGCCACTTTGGACTCAAGGTGGGCTACTAATGGGCCCGATACCCCTTGGATATCGGGTCGACCTAGGCCAATGCACCTACAGGGTTTTTGGTTTCGTTCTACCCTAGGCGTCTAAGAGTGGGTTTATTTTTTGACTGTGAAAAGGTGACCCGAGCGGACAACCCGGGCTGGGGAAATTAACGACCATCGACCCCGCAAGATCGACTCATTTCGTCAGGGTACCCCGATGAAAAATTTGGACTAAACGGCTGCGACCCGCATAACCGTCGTTTAGTGAAAAATAAAATAAAAAATGCCGGGTGGCGGAAAATGATATGCATGAATGACATTTAAATAATTAAAAACTTAAACCATAACATTTAAATAAATAAGACTTAAACAAATAAAGCACAAACAAACAAACAATCATTTAAGCAATTAATAAAGTTAGTCAAAATATCTAATCTAATGGTTGGAACCTAATTAAAGTCCCCAGCAGAGTCGCCATTTCTGTTACGTCGAAAAATGACTTCCGGGTTTAAAAATTCGATTTAAAACTTAATTGATTTAAGTAAAACCGAATCTTTAAATTTTTAGAGTCGCCACTTAATTTTTAGGAAAAATCAAGAAAACCAATCTAAAATTATTTTTTTAAAAGAATTAACAGAAAAAATCCTTTTAAAAATTCAAAGAAGGGTTCGGGTTCATATTCCTATTTCGGGAAGGTTTTACGCACCCGAAATATCCGCTAACATGCGGTTATCCGACGATTAAATATTTTGACTAACTTTTAAAAATAATATAATAATTTTTTTTTTCTCATCATTGACTAGAAAGCTAAGCAAATATTTCAAAGAAATATTAATAGATTATTTAAAATCTTAACTACATTTTTATTTGATTAAAATTAGTATTAGTTTAAATGAACTATTTGAAATCAAGAAACATATCATTAAAAATTTAACCAAATTTCATTCAATTAATATTGATTTAAGTGAAATACTTAAAAATGATCAAGAAAACATAATATTAAAATCTAATCAAATTTTGTTTAATAAATATAGTTAGTGAATTAAACTATATGATTATGATTTTTTTTTATTATTATTTTTTTTTTAAAAAAAAATCTACTAAAGTGTCTAAGTGTCAAAAAAGGAAGCATGCTTTCGATTTACTTTAAGGAAAAAGGTGCTTATGTTATTATTATTATTATTATTATTATTATTTTTAAAAAAGAATATTTTTTGAATCAAATTTTCTAAAGGTGATTTTAAAAAGCGAAATTTAAAGTCTTAACATAACGTAAATGGCTATCTTGGAGAAGTTTGATTAGGCTAAAACCTATAAAATAATCCTAGAAATTAAATTAGTGTTAAACAAATAATTCACATAATTATCACAACAAAACATGGATTAAAGAATAGATAAAATAAGGGAATTGGGTTAGGATTGGGCCTTGGCAGGCCCAATTCAAAACCTGCATATATATTGTCTAAAAAAAAAGAATTGGGCCTGCCCAACCCTTTAATCTTGTAGCTGCGAGCCCAATTCCATTCTCCAACAAATTCAACATAGCCCATGCTGCCGGATTGGGCTTCTGGCCCATAGTTTGCACAAATACTTGGGTTCATGACCCAAATCAAAATATTTGTATATAGAAACTGTATACCAATGTATATAGATGCATTGCCGCTTCTAAAATAAAATACCACAGTTCCGAGTAGTTGGACATAAGCCGAGATTTGACCCAACGCTCAACGAAATGCAAGGAGGAGTCAAAAATAGACTCGGAATAATATTACATGCAAAGAAAAATAAAGATTAATCAACTACTCAAAAAAAAAAAAAAAAAAAGAGAAGAAAGTTCAAATTGACAATATGAAGTAGCATATGATGAACTAATAAATCTTTTCAACATGGAAGACAAGCATACTATCACATGGAGGAAAAGTACACTATTCCGCAACCCGAGATGTCTCAAACAAAAAATGAGGTATACTTAGAGCATGTATTTCATGTTCAAGTTAAGGTACATATTTTTATGTCATGGACTAAGAGAGGAAAAGCTATTAATATCATAAGGTTGAGACATTTTCAACAATAAAAGAGATTCTTTAAGCTACTATATGCATACATAATTATATATGTATATATAGATATACACATGCATACATGGAAGCACAAGCAACGTTACATGACAATATAACCCAACAACTTTCAAGTTCTATAAATAGATTGGTATATATGCCTTTGTGTATATATGTAGACAAATATATTGATTTTGCAATACTACCATATAAATAAACAAACTAACAAACTTTGACTTATAAATACCTTATATACCTACATGTAAAAGTACACACATATGTATATGTATACAGTATATGGCAGCCCAACAACAACCGGACAGTACTCAAATTATAGATGCAAGCTTATATGGGTGTATATATGTAGATATTCATGTATGTATGCATGTATACAACTGCATATACACTGTGATACGACTATACCATAGTATAACCAAACAACTTTTCAAGTTTTATACATACACATAAGCATATATACCTCTATATACATAGATATACAGAAATTACAGCCATCAAACTCATAGATATACTCAGCCATTCTTCAAGTTTATACATATATACGTAGATATACAGAGATATACAGCATCTAAACTAACATGTACTCAACCATCTTCAAGTTTTGGACATATATACATAGATATACAGCGATATACAGCCATCAAACTCATATATATTCAACCACTCCTCAAGTTTCAATGGGTACATATGCGTATACATCCTTATATATATACACATAGACAGATAGGCATACCAACATCGTCGCAATAACAGTCGGAACGAAGTAACAACAATGCTTCGAAAATAACGAGTATTACCTTTTTCGGGGCAGCGAAGCTGAGACAACGAGCTCGAACGATATCACCTCACTGCTATCCGAACTACGTAGGAAACTCAAGAGAGAAAAAGAGATTCCGCCAGCCAAAAATCCCCCCAAAATTTCCAAAAAAAAAACGAAAGAAAATTCCCCAGATTTTCAGAATCCGAAAAAAAAATCCTCCCCAAAATCAGTTTTAAACATTGATTAAATAGCCCCAAGATAGGGCAAAATTCGTCCCAAAAACCGGACAAAAGCAACCAACACTCCAAAAATCCAAATGATTTTTGAAACCCTCCACAAGTCTCAAATCCTAGCCATCGATTTTGAATCGATGGCTTAGATTTGAGATACGTAGAGGGCTTCTCTGACGTGCAAGGACGGGGCCACTGCCATGGCTGCCACAGGGACTGATTCCGGACCGGTCTCTTTGAGTTTCGTTGGGTTTATGGGGGAGAGGGAAGGAGGGTACAAAGGAGTGATTGATTTTGACATTTTTTTTACCATTTTTGGGACTAATTTGGACATGGAATTGCTCTTATTTTTCTGGTTTTCTGATTTCAGAAATGGGGAAGAAGGAGGCGGGGTCGGGGGTTAAGGAAAAGGGGGCGGGGCGGTTTAGGAAAATGGGGGCGGGTAGGGTTATTTAGGGTTAAATAAATTGGGATTGGGCTGGGGACGAGTTGGGCTGATTTTAAGGGAATGGGCTGGGTATTTTTTTTTAAAAAAAAGATTGGGCTTGGGGAAAAAGATTTTTTTAAAAAAAAGTAAAAGGGTCTAAGGAGAAAATTTAAAAACTAACCATTTAAATTACACATATGACCAATCTGAAAATCAATCGATTAATTCGACCACGAAACGAATTAATATAAATTAATTAAGGAGCTTTTGAATATTAACGACTTAAGAACAAAGTAAAGTATTCAAAGATAGAATCTATTTAATAAAATATTTTAAATATAACTAAAATTAAAAGATTTATATAATACGCAATGTTAAACATGAAAAAATATATATAATACAAAAAAGTGGCGTAAAGTAATACGCGATATTAAAATAATATAATACGAATAAGTGAAATAAAGTACTTTAAGATAAATATATATAATAAGCAATATACAAACCTAATAAGATTAAAATTAAAAGATTCAAACCTAAAGTTACTTTGAAAAAAAAAATATTTCTTGCATTTTGAAAACTAATTAATTCAAATCGTTAAAATTAATAGCTCGATGATTAATTTGTATCGTGGAGGGTAAAAATTGGGTGTCAACAGCGACTATTATTATTATTATTATTATTATTATTATTATTATTATTATTATTATTATTATTATTATTATTATTATTATTATTAATAATAATAATAATAATAATAATAATAATAATAATAATAATATATTTAGTAGAATTTGACAAACTGAAATTTGAAAAGGATAAAATATATGAAAAACTGCACAAATTATTCGACCCAATATAATATATTTATCAAGCCCTCGACTCAAATGATTTGCCTGTTTGACCCGAATTACTGCTTCCTCATCCTTGATACCATCAAAGTTTATATTTATTTTAATGATATTAAGTAGTAATTGAGCAGTGTTTTTATTAAAGCACTACTTCTTTCTCTTTGATATCATCAAAATATACACATACGTTGATATTATCAAGCAATAATTAAGGGTGTGTTTGTCTCTTTCTCCTTAATATCATCTGCTGATATCAAATGCATAAGTGAGTTAAAATAGGATGATATGAAAGTAACGAGATAATCACTTATAAATATATATATATATTTCTTTTATATAGAAGAGTCAATGGAAGGACAATCATGGCTATAAAGAGTTGTACAATGAGCATTATAAATTGTACTATATACTTGGCATTATCTTATTTTTCCACCAATAGTCTCTAAACACATGTAATACATATTCACATATTATTTTTGTATCATTTTAATTTTATTGTCTATTATAAATTTACTATTCATTACTAACTTCATTCATATACTGTGGACCTCAGTTGTTATTCAATTTTCACTCTATTTTTTATCAATCCTATTCTTAGCATTCACTATTTAAAATCAAGTTAGCTTTTTCAATATAATTTTTAAAATATTTTTAACAAAGTAAAAATTAATAGCTTTCCAATAATTCTTTTTCTTACTTAAGATAGCCAAAATAAATATATTTTTGTTCCAATATTTTGTAATTTGTGATATACAACAAATTTAGATGAAAATGTGGTTGTGTGTCGGATAAAAATATTGTTTTGGTATTATTTTATAAAATAAATTTCTGTTTGGCTTAGTATATTAATAGCACTATTAAAATTGTTAGTAAAATTTATTTTGACACTTGAGTTACATTTTTTTCTGAATGAGCACGTAAATACATGATATATATTCATATGAGATGTTTTTTGTTCAAATTTTGAAAAATAATTTTTTTTTTGTATGCATGTTCACAAATGTCTATTATATAGTTATGTTAACCACATAAAATATTTCATTTCATTTGAAATACATATAATTAAAGAAAGTGTGATATTTTATATCCAATATATGTTTGTTCAATTCAATGTTTGTGTCTGATATGATATTAAATGAATATTGGATTAGATAATCTTTTAATATTGGTTGTGGCAACTTAAACAAGTTATAAATTATTTAAAAATATGATTAATCACATACAAATACGATTTAAGATTATAACATTTGGCCCGTAACGAGCCTTCTCATATCTAGTATATATATATATTTTGAAGGGTGGGATACAAGTGTTCTTTTTCCGAAAACATATCTAAAGCTTACTTGTACTTTGGGGGAGGAGGAGATACTTTTTCTAATGATTATAATTTCTGAACTTTGTTTTTTCAGAAATGAGAAATAATTTTAAACTAGATGGAATAAAATAAAATATCTGATGATTAAGCATATAATGTTATCCAAAAGTAATTTTTATTTAAGACTTAATTTAGAGATATTTCATCATATCCCAAGTATCTAAGATTAAAATTAATTAGTCTTGGAATGAGAAGAAATTTTTTGAGCGTCAGATTCATAGGAGTATTATCGTTGACTAAGCAAATCAGAAGTAAGAGGGATTTAAGAATCATCCAACTTTAATACGTACCAAAAAGTTTTAATTATTTTTAATCAGTTTCTCATAGAGTGAAATACTACTGATCAGAAGTTACTTTTCAATGTATCTCGATTGAAATAATTGAAAATTTTATTTGGAACAATTTAAAAAAAATCCTTCAATGAAGTCATAGTTGGATTCAATTAGCGAATTGATTCAAAATCCAAATTAGAATTAGCAAATAGCAACTAACTCATATTCCACCCAATCCATCTAGATTTCAATGAGTTGGGCATGACACACAAATAAAATGAGTTAGATTTTGAATATTTTTTTTAATCATGGCTCGAGATTAAGTTTTTCTTTGTTTTGCTATTGCTTAATATTTCATTTCAAATTTCTTTGTTTTGCTACTGCAAAATATTTCATTTTTAAAAAAAAAAAAATTCAATGCGGAGTTTCCATGAATATTAGTAATAGGATTTGTTTGTTACTGAAATTTGTCTTTGTCGGTGCTTCAAGCAATTGTTGTAGCCCTTCTGCACTACCTTTATAAAGAAATTACAAGTCCAATTGTATGGGGGATTACGTTGACTTTCAATTTTGGTTCATAGCATAAAGTGTTAATAGAGGTATAAATGAACAGAATGGCGTGAAATTATATTGAATTAGAAATCAAATCGAACTACAATCCATCCAAATTTATGTTAACGTAAACTAGGATGAGCTGTATTTGGAATCACATCTACCCTTATTTCTTTTAACTAGAAATAAAAGAAATTTCATGAAAATCTCGTACACTTATTTGGCCACACATTTCCAGTTATTGTAACTCAATTGTACCTTGGGTTACAAGGAGGCAATTAATGAGAAATCGTTTGTCAAACAATTCTAAGAAAGTCAACAAGCCATATGGTTCATAGTGAGCCAAAAACAAGCATATGGTTCTTTTTTTCTTGTCTTAAAATATTAAACATGTCAGAAATCTTAATATCTCAATTAATTAAATGTCTCAATTTTTACCTTATTGATAAAAATTTGATTCGAGACAAATTCCACGTTCATTTCGTTGCCTGAAATAATTCATTCTATTTGGGACTTTGGGGAACCAAAAGATAGGACTTGAGAATCAATGATAGATAGACAAGAGATATATATATTCGTCAAATATCGGACTTTGCTTTTTTTTAGGAATTACTCATATCCAAAACATCTTTTCACTAACGCCTCACCCCATACAACTAGTTGGGGGGCTGTTCACCTTTTGAATCAAAGCAGTAAGGGACATTCAGCCACTTGAACATAAACAACGAACATCTTGTAATCTTCTTCTCATTTTTTCTTTTCTTACCTCCGATCTCCGATGTAATGAAAAAACAATTAAAAAGTTAAAAATGTGAGATTACAATGCAATGAGTCTTTGGTACATTCAAATGAAAACACAATCATGATATCCTTAGAAGGAACATTAATCTAAATCCAAATGAAATAAAAAAATTTAAGGAAACAGTATAGAACATCTTTACATAATGACTAAAAATGATTATCACCTTCAATTTCATCTCTCTATTCTTCCTTTCTTAAGAGGAAAAATAGGAGGTATTGCATTGTTTTTCCCCTGTCTGCAAATTGGCACATTAATCAAAGGTCTTACTCTTATAGTTGCTGATTTAGATCTCTCCAACCTTTTCTTAATTTTATCCACAACATGCTTCTCTTTGCTTTCATCTGTTGGAGAATTTTCAGAATTCGAGCTCGAAGAAGATGAAGATGAAGATGAAGAAGAAGGTGATAAAGTGGAAGGCCTCTGTTTTTGTTTCTTCAATCTTAGTAATTCCTTCCATAATACCGTGCATGTTGGTGGCCTAGGAGATGGATCTTCATCAATAAACCAATTTGCAGGCCTACTCTGTTCTTCTTTACTATTCCCCTGTTTTTCATTCACTAGTTCCTCAGCATGCTCTGTTTTCAGGCTAATCTTGTTGAGTTTTTCGGCGTGGTGAATTTGCCAGTAGGGAAGTAATTTGCCCTCGAAAATTAGCTCGTCGGCTGTCGTCATGTTTCCGGTTGTAAAATTACTGGATAGGAACTCAAACTCTGCCGCATTAAGCTCTTTTTCGCGCTTTTTCTCTGCTTGAGGATTTGGAGTAATGGATATGAAGTTTTTCTCATCAAGAAAGTCCGAGGAGAAGGAAATTCGGGGACTCGAATTCAGCTCAATAGATCTAGATGGAGATTCTAAGGACACCATTTTAGTTGTAATCAGTGAGAAAATGGAGTTGGCTAAGAGGTAAGAACAAGAATACTTCTGCTTTATAAGGGGAGGACACTGGGAAATAGTGAGCTGTGGCGCTAAAAGGTAATAAGGTAATTAACCAGTTTGATCGAACTTAATAATTTTTTATATTAAAATAGGTACAAAAGTAAAATTTAGAACCCAAGTACTACGGCTTGATGTTAATGTCCTAAATTTAGAACCGATGTTATCGTTGGCTGATAAAATTATTTTAGAATTATAATTTGAAGGCCAATTTATTTTACTTCAAATAGAATAAAGTTAAGTTTGAACTATAAATTTATTGTTAAATTAATAATATCTTAGTTGAATAAAGTATAAATTTAATTCTGAAACATCCATCTAATCTCATGAATCAAACTATTTCTAGGGTGTGTTCATATTTGAAAATGTTTTCTATATTTTTCATTTTGATTGACCAAAATATTCATATTAAAAACATAAGGTTTTTAAAATAAGAAAAATGAAAACGACTTTCTTAATAAAAGTTGAAAAAATAAATTTTATAAATAACATTTTATATTACATCCTTCACATAAGACCTTACGTCTACACTCGTAACTTTCATCCCCACCACCCCATACTTATACCTCCCTCCATAATATTTATTCAGCTTATACATAAATATTTTACAATAATAATATTTTTTACTTAAGGTAGTAGAAATATTTGGACGGTGAAAATATATATATTTAATGGAAGTGGTCTGGTGAAATAGAAACAAATGAGTTGTTTGCTGTCTTTTTTTTATAAAAGAAAATGGGAAAGGCACATGCATGGACAACTTTGGTACGATAAGAGAGCTTTTTCTAACAGTAACATGGAATCTTATTATTGTCTTCAATTATGATAACCATACAAGACAATAAAGTAATTCTTCAGTAAAAATTTTACTTTGAATTTGATTATTTTTTGGACTTTCTCTGTCTCCTTCCAACTAATAAAGAGTTTTCAATATCTCGACCCTAGCCTATCTAGTCTGGCTTACCATAAGAATATGGGGAGTTTTCAAAAATACCAAGTTTTTTGATAAAAATTACATGCCCCTACCGAATCATTGAAAAATACCATATAAAATACCAACTTTATTTACAAATTTAGGAGAGAGAGTGTTTTGAGTGTGATTATTGTGGTGTGCGGTATGATATAATAGTGTTGGAAAATGAAAAAGAGTGTGTTTTTTTTGGTATTTTGATAAATAAATTTTAAAGTGTAATTTTGGGGGTGAAAGTTGTTATTTGTGTAAAAAATCCTAAGAATATAGGGGTTCATGGGTTTAAAGGTGAGTTAAGTAGATATTAGATTTTACATAAATAATATTATTTTTAATAGTTAGTTAGGAAGCAATTAAAGTATTCGTGTATAAAATTAATGTGATATTGATTTGTAATTTAGAAATCCGTATAATCAGTACATATATAAATTATGAGGGAATCTATTGTATTACTTTATACAGGATAGGGTTGAACAACTAATACATGAATGACCAATTTCTACGTAAAATAAATAACTACTCACTACACTATTAATACCTATATATAATAATACATAAATTTTCTCATCATTACTTTTTGTACATTGATAATACTTGTATAACTCTAGTTACCTGACAAACAATCCCAAAGGGATTAATGATTCATAGGTGCAAACTATAAGAGATTATGATTCAAAATGGTTAGTTAGAAAAGAAAATATCTAAGCATTATTGACAAAGTTATTTGATATTCATATCGTCAAAACTCGATAGAATAATCTAAATCTTCATAATTAGCTCGAATATCACGGTTAGTTATTAAAGAGAAAAAAGTTGGAGTTGTTAAATAGTGAGAAAAACAAATGTTTGATAATGACATTGGAGAAGTAATAGGCATGTGGGCACATGAGCCTAATTTCCAAACCATGTGATTCTTCACTTCCCAACAAAATCAAACAGAGCATGCAGATCTTGGCTCTTCCCAAACACCCTTTAAAAGTGCTTCCTAATTATAATTCATTTTTTTAATCTTAATTTTCATCTGACACACTTAATATGTTAATCATTTTATATTTACATAAACTGTGAGTAAATATTTACTCGGGTAATTATACTTTAGCAGTGTTTAAGCATTCATGTTGATTTGTATTTTGGAGTAATCAGTATCTAATTAACAAGTACAGCTAATTAATGAGCATAGGTTTTTAAAAAAAAAAATTACAGAGTATCTTTTCACATAGTGGCTCATACTTAAAAAATTTGATTATATTTATGGAGGGTCCTTTAATTGAATAGCTAGCTCAGCCGCGAAGCTCGTAAATCAATTGCGTTAGGAACCCAAAATATTTTGATCCAAATCTTTTTAAAGTTTTATAATTTTATGTTCACTAAAAATAATATTGAACATGGTAAAAATAATTTTATATATACACCTTTTATTAAAAATATTTTAAAATTTTGAATTAAATAACTCAAATTTTCATATTAATAAATAATTTTTTTACAACAATATCCAAGGTAATATATGGCAAACATCTTATTAACTAGAATTAATGTCTTAGTTTTATATCACTACATGATGTTACCTAAAGATTTTTATGTCATTTAACTGTCTACATATGTAAAAATAAAAAGAAATATAATTCTAATTTATTTAAATTTGTATTTTATATATATAAAAAATTTACATCAATAATTTTATTGAAACACCTCAATTGAATGTATAGAATATGACCAATGGAAATGAAAAAAGTATGATGAGTGATCATTGAATTGTTAGTACAGCTTAAATAATTCATGGAACTTAATTACAAAAATGTTTTGTATTTTAGATTAAAATAATTTTGTACCCTAGCTAATAATACGTGTTTGAAGGAACCGAATTTTGATCACAATCAAATTTAAATTTAGATATACTTTCCAATAGAAAGAAAAACCTGAAAATGTTGCAAAATTTTACTAAAAATATTGTGATTTGAGCATATCTATTGTCATTATAGACTCAAAATCTAATTGGAGATCATATTATTATAAAGCTTTAAAGAATTTACTTAAAAATGCAGAAACAAAGTTATGTATTAAAGATTAGATTTGAGGACTTAAGCTGTAGATTTTTAGTAGTATCTTGCTAAACTTGGTTTGTATTGATAAATAAAGTTTAGTTTTTTTTTCCTTTAGAAATTTCTTCCTTTTATATAAAGTTCTTCTAGTTTTGTATTATTATTATTTTTGAAATTTTATCATAAACAAAAAGGATTCTACTCTTGTTTTTATTTATTTTGATTCTAAGAGATTATATGTAATACTCCAAAAATTTTAAAGTTAAAATCGAGGCATCCTTCATGTGTGTATAAGGTTATACCGAATGATTCTTAATTGAGCATAGGTGTTAAATTCAATTGTTTAGTGCGTGTGTGTATATAAGGTTATACCGAATGATTCCTAATTGAGCGTAGGTGTTAAATTCAATTGTTTAATGCGAAAATAGATTTTGGAGATTAATTAAGATCATAAGAACCTTCTGGCATAAAGTTGAGTTACAAGCTTCCTTATCGATTGAGTTTTGATATAAGATTTTACACAAATTAGATAATCCAATGACTTTAAATTGTATGTATATATGTTGGGATCAATTCATAAGTATATTAATTGTTTTAGATGTAGTTTAGCCTCATCAGGTATCTTAAAGCTAAGTTTAAATCTTTCTATCAACTAAGTTTTCATATGAGTTTAAAAAAGGGTCAACTTCAAACAACCATATCTCCTAGAAAATAAAGAGTTAGGTGGTCCATCACTTATCAAATTAAAGTTTCTGACTCTTTCCAATGCCATCAATATTGTCTCATTTTGAGTTTGGAGTAAAAAGTTATGACCGTTTTATCGCAGACTATGAGAGCAAAATTTTTTGAATCAGCTTCTACGACCATGACATATGGGTCATAGATGGGGTTGACGACCCCGTACAACCAACTTGTGAAAAAGGTCTTGCAAGTTAGTTTTTAGGTCCAATTTTATATCAACCCAACTACAAGTTGTGGAAGCACTACCGACTGTAGTTTGGGCTCATACAATAAACTTTAGGACCCTGAATCGTTGATTTCTATTATTGACTTCTACGAACCGTAGATGACCCCATAGAGGACTTCGATAGTATTTTAATGAGGGTTAATTTGGTCCTTTCTCAAGTTTTTTAATCCTATTCTGAGTCAGTTTTGGGCATTTTAAAAGAATATACCATCCATTAATTAGTTTTCTTCTCATAATCATCAATCTAAACAATCTAGTCTCAAGAAACTCTCTCAAAACTAACCTAGGGTTCTTCTTCATCAAGAACCCAAAACCTTTCTAAGTTCAAGAAATCAAACAAAAGCCCTTCACCTAAGGTTTTCTCAAATTCTTCCATTCTAAAAAACTACATATAATAATTTCTTTTCTCAAAAACAAGCATCAATGTTTCGAGATCAAAGGTTTCCTTCGAGAAAGCTAGTATTCTTTGAATTTTAATTGTATTCAGTTCGTCTACAATCCAATACTTGTTGGATACATGAAATACTTGTTGAAACTTCACCAAGAATGTGGAGTCAAGCTTTGATCATAATCCCATAGACATGAGAACTTGTGGCTCACAACTTGGAAATGAAGACTCCTTTATATGTGAAAGAATCTTATGAAGACCCATTTATATAGTTATAAGATAGGATTTTGGGGTATTTTGATCATCAATTAACTTTAGAGAACTTGAACTTGAAGAACACGAGTTGAACTCTTTTTGTAAATTTAATGGATTGACCTAAATATAATTAAACTTTAATTAAAATTTTAACTTAAATATTAATTCAACTTAATTAAGTAATAAACTTAATCAAAATATCATAAATTTAAAATTTAATTCAAATTATAAATTTATCAATAAAATTTCACTATCTATCATGTGAATGACTAATCATTGTTATGTTATGTGTGGGGTGTCATTTGACACCTCTTTGCTAAAAAACTAGTGTATTTAGTTAAGTTCACATTTTAAATTTATGTATATATAATGTATGTTTATATGTTGACTCTCCTTGTTTCTTATATATATGACATTTGACACTTTTTAATAAAGTTTCTTGCTCTCAAAATTAAATATGCATGGCCTTAGCCTAATTGTACTTTCTATTGGGTCTTATCTTAATTGGCTATTCACGTCAATTCAAAATAGAACACTCGGAATTATATGAGTAATTCAGAGTTTAGTTTGACAAATTCACTTTTCTTTTTCTTTTACTTTATTCAAAGATTAATTAGAACTAATTGTCTCTATTAAGAATTTTATAAATAATATTTATAAGATACTTTATTGCTAGTTATGACATGATTTTTTAACTTTCAAATTCTAACAGTAAAATACTTACAGGCTATAACGGATTTTAATATAATAAAAATAAATAGATGTATGAACGATTCCCCATAATTAGCATGTAATAAGGAGACTATAACTGAATGAGATATTTACCTTCCTTAATTTACTCAAATTAGTTCAATCAATTTGTTATTTTCCTTCTTGAAAGATTCTTTTACTTTTAATCTGCTGTCTTCTCTTTCTTTTTGCTAGAACAATTTTTCTAATTTTAATAGTTTTTATTTTTAAAAGAATTTTTTTCTTTTATATTCTCATGGAAGTCAAAAAAATTTATCCATACCAATATAATATGATGGTAGATGAAATTGTATAGGTGGGTTACTTAATATATACTTTTTGAATTATTTGTGATATTCAATAAAAACTAGATTTGAAATAAACAGATTAATTTTTAAGTATATTTATATTGAGAAACTTAATTACGTTGTATAATAGTGTTTGATTTTATCGAATATGAATATATTAATATTGATATATATATAATTTAATTTTTTTTCCACAAAGAATGATTTTTCTAGAAGAATCGTTCATTCGAAGGATATACGAATTCACACTATTTGACATGAATGTAATATGAATTTGGTATCATGTTGAAACCGAAAAATATATATTTATATGCAATGACATCTTTGATTTATACACAGAGATGTTATCTGACATCCTTAATATATATATTAATGTATGAGATTTGTATGAAATAATTTTATTTTTAAATTTTTTATTAAATTGGTATGACGTTAATTGTGTATACATTTTGCATGAAGCTGGCATGAATTTTGCTCAGATGTATAGTCTGTTTATGATTTGTATTAAGTGATATGTTAGTATAACTTTCACATGAATAGTTTATTACTCACTAGTCTCCATTAAATCAAAATTTATATCAATTTAATGTCTAATTATATAAACAATATAATAAATTCATATCAGTTTAACACAATTATGAACAATCTCTATATTTTAATAAAGTATGTCAATTTTTTAAACCAGTTTCATGTCACATATAGAACAAAAAGAACACATTGCATCAGCTAAAAATACACACCATACATATTTAAATCATATGAAATATATCAGTTTTTATACCAATATAATACAAACTTTATGAATACTACATATAAAACACATTATACCAATTTTATACTAATTTAATATTACCTATAAACACAAATCACACATTTCGTCATGTAACATCTCATTGTGCCAATGAATATAAATTAGATATTCAATTTTAAACACAAAATTTAGTATAAATCAACTAACAACTACAAACACAACTTAGTTTATATTAACAAGAAATATTCTATACATACACAAAGTATATCAAAACCATATCATTTTCATGCCAACACAAAAGTACAGCCAATACATAAAGTATATCAAATTCATGCTAATTTCACATCGTGGTATGCATAAAATATTTAAAAATAATTTATGACAAATTTGTCCTTTTTTAATTTGTAAATTGTCAAACCTATTTCAACGTTAAACTAGATCCTTTTTTCGAGGATTTCGAAGACTCCCCTAATAACATTCTTTTTTATATATATATATATATAAAATTAAAATAAGAATCCAAATAATCAAATGATGAGATTCAACTTTTCCCTTCCTTTTTTCTTCTTTTTAATTTGTATAAATTGAGATTTTCTTTTTTTTCCCGGGGTTCAAAATTCTTCTTCACTAAATTTTGGTTCTTCTTCATAAAAGTGACATTCTTCTTCATGAGAGTGACATTCTTCTTGATTGGAGTTTGAGTTAAAATTTGACAATTTGATGGCTCTTTCCAGATGTAAAGCAAGCTTTCTAATTTATTTTGTTTGTATAATATGAAGCTTTTCTTATTTACTGATAAATATGAATTTGTGAAATTGTGGAACAGAATAATGGTTATATGAGTTTTGTTTGAATGATAGAGAAGAATGATGGAGAAAGAGAGATACTTAATAAATTTAAATTAATTAATTTATAAATTAATATAAATCTGTTAAGACTTGTAATCAAACTTTTATTAGTAGTAATTATAAAATAGTAGATTTAAAAGCTGTAATATTAACTCTTAATTAAACATGTGAGATAATTTTTCCTATATGACAACAAGATTAGAACTAATTGTGTCATGACTAATCTATTAAACGAATAGGTTTTATAAAACTCAACAGGATTAATTATGTAACATTATACGGAATAATATCACTTTTTGCTTCCTCAAATATAGGTAGATTTGTTTGTTTTTGAAATCCTTGTAATATCACACATAATTTTTAATTACTTGATTTTGTTTTAGTCCTTTTATATAGAAAGTGTGTAATGTAACTTTGGACTATATCTATAAATTATCATAGATATGGAGTGATGCTATAAATTTAATATAACACATGAATAATTATATTAAGTAATCCAACAGTTGATAAATATGATTACTTTATGAATATTCATAAATAAAAAGATTCAAAATGGACATTTCAACGAATTAAAAATGTCATATGTTTAATTAAATATCATGCAGAGAAAATTCTAAAAGAATTTAATCGGCTCCTACACTCTTGCTTTCTTGATATTGGTATGGTATTTGTTGCCCTTTGTTTAGACGGTGGTTTGTCATGCTTTCATATGGTGTTGTATGATATGGAATGTTATTGTATATGATTGTATCATATCATATTTGGATAGATTGTATGAGTTGTATTGTTTAATGATAATTTTATTGTATGATACTGTATAAATTTATAAAAATGTCTTTACTCAGCTTGTTTCGATGGTGGCTTTTCGTGATATGGTATGATTAGTAAGAGAATCACATTTGTTTTTTATTGTTTCACTAATTATACGATATGATATGATTTGATTTCATGGTTATGTAATCATGAAAAATCCACTTTTTGAAACCACCAATTTGGGGTATCCGTGGTTCTCCTATTTTTTTCAATTATACCCTTACTTAATTTTAAATAACTCAAATTATCTTTTATCCTTTATTAAAATTTAAGTATTAAAGCTTCTCTTGCTACATGAAACAAAACCATACCATACCATATAATTAATGAAACAATCAAAACAAACGTCGTTCTCTTAATAACCATATCATACGGAAAACTACCATCCAAAAAAGTTGTAAATACCTTCCATATGGTGGTATTAACTAATACCATGGATTAAATATATAAAGACAAAAATATCCCTCAAATTCTTTTTACATTTTTTTATTTTCTTGCTTTTATGCTTTATATTTGTAGTTTTGTACTTGTAAATTTGTTTTAATAAATTAGCTTAAAAATTTTATTTATTTGCGGGTTCATATTTTATAATATAAAAATAAATAAATTTATCATGTCAAATTTTTAGATTTTATTTATTTGTGGTTTCATATTTACATAAACCAAAAAAAGTTTTCCATGTCAATTTTTTTTATAATTAATCTAGTGATTTTATTGATACAAAACAAAGTCCAAAGATGTTGTAAGATATAAACACTACATTAAAACTACAACTTTGAAATTTTTATGTGTAAATATAGATTGTTTGTTTTACAATTGTTTATCATCTTTTGGATTTTAATAATTAATGGTCTATCTTTATTAAATTAAAAATTGAAATTTTATTAGGCGACGAATTTGTTAAGATCACAATGTTCTCAAGTAATTCAAGTGAGAAAATAGCAAACATGATGACTAAATTATTGTTTTCTAACTAGTTAGAAGTCACAAAAAATAATCTACTTTAATCTAATTACATAATTCAACAATATAATTGGAAAGAAGCTTTTTGTAGAATTTTAAACCATGATAGAAAACAATAAACCAAACACTTGATAAAAAGTAATCCTTGTGTTACTAATCCTTGCCTTACTAATCCTATGTTATTCATAGTAAGAGTTAGTTTATAATTCTTCTGGCAGTAGGTTTTTATTTTCAATCTTTTGGAAAAAAATATAATTTTGAAATTCTAATGTGATTCTAATTCAATTATTTTTTAATCTTTTAATTAAAAACTTTTTAATACAATATTTATTAACTTTATCCTAAAATTATTAAGTGTTTTTCAATAACTTGCCATTTAGTTTAATTGCAAACTACTGTTTGTCATAGTTATCATTTGCACGTCACCTAAATATAAATTGATTAAAAACTAATTTGATTTATATATATGTGTGTATTAATTGTTACGTCGGAAAATGACTTTCGGTTTAAAAATTCGATTAAGACTTAATTAATTTAAGTAAAACCGAATCTTTAAGAAATTAGAGCCGCCACTTAATTTTTAAGGAAAAATCAAGAAAACCACTTCAAAATTATTTTAAAAGAATTAACAGAAAAACCCTTTTAAAAAATCCAAAGAAAAGGGTTCGGGTTCATATTTCTATTTCGGGAAGGTTTTACGCACCCGAAATATCCGCTAACGTGCGGTTATCCGACGATTAAATATTTTGACTAACTTTAAAAATATTAATTTATATCGTTAAAATAGAAAAAGTTTAAGTAAATGTTTAGGAAAATAGAGTATTTAAAATCTTAGCTACATTTTATTTGATTAAAGTTAATATTAGTTTAAATAAACCATTTAAAAATAATCAAGAAAACATAACATTTAAATATTAACCTAATTTATTCAATTAATATTGATTTAAGTGAACTACTCAAAAATAATTAAGAAAAAGACGTAATATTAAATCTAATCAAGTTTTATTTAATTAATATAGTTAGTGAATTAAACTACGCGATCATGATTTTAAAATCTACTAAAATGCCTAAGTGTCTTTTTAAAAAAAAGGGAGCATGCTTTCGATTTATTTTAAGGAGAAAATACTTAAATTATTTTTAAAGAATATTTTGGGATCCAATTTCTAAAGGTGATTTTTATAATCGAAATTTAAAGTCATAAAATAACGTAAACGGCTAACTTGGGAAAGTTTAATTAGGCTAAAACCTATAAAATAATCCTATAATTTAAATTAGCATTAAACAAATAATAACATAATTATCACAAACAAAACATGAGTAAATAAAATAAATTAGGGTTCGGATTGGGCTTTGGCAGGCCCAATTCAAAGCCTGCACGTATTTTATTAAGAAAAGAAAGAAAAGAAATTGGGCCTGCCCCAACCCATTATGTCTGCTGCCGATTGGGCCTCTGAGGCCCAATACCTTTCCCTGCAAAAATGGGCTTTTGGCCCTTTTCCTTTTGCATTAACCTGTGGTATACACTGGTTGTATACCAGTGTATACTATAAGTCTATCAGTGTATAAACAATGATTTTCGGCCTCCGGAACCTGTGTAGTCAACCTATCCTCGAGCACATACGCTGTCCCGATGAGGGACAACTCGAAATATGCATATGGGAGCCCAAAATAGACCCCGAAAAATACCACATGCAAGAAAAGGAAGGCATGGATTAATCAGTTATTTTGGCATTAAATTGAAGCAATAAGGCGCACAATCAACCAAGTGGTCGTTTCATGAACATTTATGTATATGCCTTTACGTATATGTGTACATATGTATATATAAATGCACAGACAATGTGATACTACCATACAACCAAACAAACTAACAAACTTCAACTTATAAATCTTTACATGCATGCAGAAATACACATTATATGTATATATGTTCATAGATATGGTGGCCCAACAAACAAACGGTCGACATTAAGCGTAGATACAAGCTTATATGGATATATATATGTAGATATTCATGTATATGTGCGTGTATACAGCTGCATATACACTGTGATACGACCATACCTACCATATAACCAAACAACTCTCCAAGTTATACAAACATATACATATGTGTGCTGATATATACATGATATACGGCAGATATCTAACAAACCAACACATATATTCAACCATTCTTCAAGTTTTATACATACATATATGTGTATATATCTTCATATACGTAGATATACAGCAAACAACCACCAAAACAAACATATATTTAAACATTCTTCAAGTTTTATACATGTATACGTGGATATACAGCAGTATACATCCATCCAAACTAATACATACTCAACCATTCTTCAAATTTTATACATGTATACGCGTATATATATCCCCATATACATAAATACACAGTAAACAGCCACCGAAACAACATACTTTAACTGGTTCAGCATTCGGATTCAAACATGTATATTAATTCGAGTCGAAGAGTGACGAGTATTACCTTTTCCGAGGCAGCGGACTGAGACTACGAACGAAAATCGACTTCAATCAATGAAACGCTTTCCGGATGAAAATGAACCGTTAAAACTTCACAATTTCAGAACAAAGAAGCTGTCACTGAAAGCTTAGAAGCAAAAAATCCCCAAAAATTTCAAGAACCCGAAAACCCGAAAACCTGAGAATCCGAAAAAAATCCCCCAAATCAGTGTGCAAAACACTGATTATATAGCCAAGAAAAGAAAAAAAAACCAGGGGTAGAAGGGGAAAATCGCCCAAAACGGATTCAAAATTCGAGACCCTTTTTACAAGTCTCACATCTCAACCATCGATTTGAATCGATGGTTCAGATTGAGACACGTAAGGGGTCTCTCTGGCGCAAGGACATGGGACGAGTTTGACCAAGGTTGCTCGAAAATGGCACTGTATCGGCTGCCATTTTCTGGTTTCGGGCTGAGCTCTTTGTTGTTTTCCGGTTTGGTTTTATGGGGGAGAGGGAAGAAAGCGTGAAGGGGAATTAATATTTTTTGGCATTATGCCATTTTTGGGACCTGAAATGGCTGGGGTTTGGCTGCCATTTCTGGTTTTTCGTGTTCTGGAGAGGGAGAAAGGGACAAGAGGGGCGGCTGGTTTGGGAAGAGGGAAAGGGAAAAGGGTTTAATGTTATTTGGACGTTTGGGCCGGGTCGGGTAGTATAATTAAATTAGGAGGGGCGGATTGGGCTGGGGGCTGGCAGAAAGGGAGAAAGTGGGCCAAAAAAATTGGCCCAAAATGGGTCTGGGGTGATTTAAAATTGGGCCTGGGGTTTAGAAATTAAAAAAAAAAGAAGTGGGTTTTAGATTTAGGGTAATTAAGAATTGATTTAAGAATTAGCCAATTAAATTACAAACTTGACCAAATTGAAATTAATCGATTAATTCGACCACGAAATGAATTGATATAAATTAATCAAAGAGCTTTATAATACTAGCAACTTAAAATAATTAAATTAACTATAGAGTAATTAATTCTAAAATAATTAAAGTATAGTATTTAAAGAAAAAATCTATTTTGAGAAATTTTTGGAAATATAATACTTGACTATTAATATTTGAAATATATATATGCAATATATAATCGTAATTAAAATTAAAAGATTTAAACCTAAAAATCACTTAAAAATATTTTTGCATTTTTGAAAGCTAATTATTTAAAATTGTTAGAACTAAAAGCTCGATAATTAATTTATACCGTGGAGGGTCAAAATTGGGTGTCAACAGCTGCCCCTTTCTTTGGTTATGATTGATGAAAGAGATCGTGAGCAAAGAAATTTGACAAATCCAATTTTGACCGACCACTATTCATCTCTTTAAAAAAAAGGTAGGGACTTTGGGAAATTGTGGCCGGACCCTGGTTTTGGGTTTCCTACATATCTCAGGTTACATGAGAATTCAGGCCACTTGTAGTTCAAAACGCTTGATTTTATGCACGATTTTGAAAAAATTCAAAAGCCATTCCAACATCGAATTATGGAGAAATTGAAATGCTTGGGAATGAGATTTTAAGAGCAAATGTTAGAATACAGCCGAGTTTTCAAAGTTGAGCCCGCCTACATATCCTTGGACTTAGGAATCAGGCTGATTGTAGTTCGACTCTATCGGTTGAAAAGGGGGTCTCTTATTTGAGACGACCTTTGGTTCAGGAAGAGCGACAAGCAAAACGAATTATGAAAAAGAGGCTTGCAACCTCTTAACCATAAACGTGGCGCGCTTCACACCTATAATTAAGAGCTTACACGGACATAATTTCCAAAATTCTTAGTGTATTGTCACTCAAATTTGAAACGTTGCGTCCGGTGAGAGTTGAGATCACCTGGATGCGAAACTGAAGACTATGGACTCAAAGAAAATACCCACATGCCTTCTGATAGGGGTGTGGTTAGATTGTGGTGGTAGTCGTTTCTCAGCTCGCGTCCGAAGAGTTTGACGCCCCTCTCCAGACTATGTCCCAGTTCGCTGCTAAGAACAAGTTCCACGTTGTGCTGCATCCTACTTGACGATGTCCACACCTGTGGTTTGCTTGAGAATTCATCCTCCCGGATGCTCTCGATAGAGACTGAGATAAAACTTGTTAGTAGTAAATGAAACATAAATATGAATACAACTTGTGCAAACCTGTTTAATGTATCATTCAGAAGGAGATGATGAATCAATAGTAGATTGATGTGTCATGCTGGAGGAGATGATGCTCCAATAATAATTTAACCGTCACGTTGAAGGAAGTGACACTCCGATAATAATACGACATGTCACGTTGAAGGAGGTGACTATCCAGTAATAACTTTAACGTGTCACACATGAAGGAGGCGACGATCCAATAATAAT
This sequence comes from Solanum rostratum, assembly GCA_029948455.1. Taxonomy (NCBI): domain Eukaryota; kingdom Viridiplantae; phylum Streptophyta; class Magnoliopsida; order Solanales; family Solanaceae; genus Solanum; species Solanum rostratum. The sequence continues at coordinate 55,482,439 of CM057047.1, read as the reverse complement.
AATAATAATAATAATAATAATAATAATAATAATAATAATAATAATAATAATAATAATAATAAAACAACGTGCCACACTGAAGGCAGTGACGCTCCAATAGTAAAATAACGTGTCACACTGAAGGAGGTGACGATCCGATAATAACAACAACAATAATAATAATAATAATAATAATAATAAAACAACGTGCCACACTGAAGGCAGTGACGCTCCAATAATAATACAACGTGTCACACTGAAGGAGGTGACGATCCAATGATAACTTTAACATATCACACTGAAGGAGGTGACGATCCAATAATAAACTAACATGTCACGCTGAAGGAGGCGACAATCCAATAATAATATAACAGGTCACGCTGAAGGAGGTGATGATCCAATAATAATATAACATGTCACGCTGAAGGAGGTGACAATCCAATAATAATATAATATGTCGTGTTGAAGGATGTGACTATCCAATAATAATTTTAACGTGTCACGCTGAAGGAGGTGACGATCCAATAATAATAGATTAATATGTCACGCTGAAGGAGGTGACGATCCAATAATCATGCTTGATTCAACATAAGACCCCTGAAATAGACAAACAAACTATGCAAACCACTTATGGGGTGGTTATCCCAACAAAATCATATGTCAAGGCCCACGAATAGACAAGTAAAATTCATAAACCACTTATGGGGTGGGCAACCCAAAAAATTCTAGGATATTAACCCTCACATGGTCAACAAACACGTATGCTTAAATAGATACGTAACGATCATCCTAATGGACAAAACGGAAACCGTATTGACAGGTACATTTGTCATGGTTACGACTACCTCCTCCTTAAGAGATAGAACAAACAAAGTGAGATAGCTGAATTCTTTTGCACGAAGATTTAAGCCTTTCTCATCTCCTACCAAAAACTCGTTAAACTTCGAGTTTATTGCACGATATCTTCAGTCGCTGTTGAAGACTCGAATTGACTTGTAACCTCATTGTCGCGAAGATATGTAATCTTCAGCACCTATTGATTTGATAAACTCGTTACTTCCTTGTAACATTTATGAAATAACATCATATCCAGCTTCGATACTGATTTCAGTATTGTCCCAACTTTACTAGCATAGCCACCTGCAAAACTTGAGATCGAACATTAACAAATCATAATAAAGTAAAGTATACACTTAAGATAAAACGTGAGGCTATGCTATTCAGTTATTAAGATCAGGCCATAATAAACGTAGCGGTGATTTCAAACATGACTTGTCACTACTTGATGCCTGTAGTGCTTGCTCACGCTCTGTATCTGGCAACGCTAACTTGATTCTTTTGGACTTCGAGAGGATCAGTCAAACTCGTGTCTAATTACTGCAAAACATAATGAAAGCAATTAGAAATCATCTTGACATAATATAATAAATTGAAGATAAGATAAGATGAGAAGTTATTTGATTGATTATGTCGAGGTCGTGGTATGTGTAAATGACGCCTTATGCTTGAAGATTTAACATCGCCATTTCTGTGATTTCATTGTCCCTGCATCCAAAGAAAAATTCTTAGTTTGAGAGACTGATTTGTGTTGGCCTTGTCCTCGTGCTCCTTCATGCAATTGACCTGTGCACTCCTCCGCTCTTTGAAACCTAGTTTAGTGGAATTTTTGAGGACCCTCCTAAAAAATTCTGCCCCAGTTTCCATTGTAAAGAGGAATAAAAGTCTTATGGGCATATGACCGAGCCGGTGTGGCGCCTACGTATCCCGTTGATACAGGAATCAGGTCAAACGTAGTTCCAAGATAAAAGAAAATTGAAATTTTCGGATAACGTGACCGAAGCCAATAGAGGCCGCCTACGTATTCCACTAGGGAAATCAGGTAAGACGTAGTTCATATTACAAAGAAAACATTCCAAAAGAAATAAAATCATAATGTGCCATTACAAAGGATAAAAAGTAATAAAATGCGATTACAAGAAAAGGAAATACTGAACTTCAAATGCGGGACCGGAAGATGTCAAAACACAATCTCTGAAGAATGTCCCCTCTTCTTCGTAACTGGTTTCCATTAACTAACCCTTGTGCTCGGGAAGTGGATTGTTTTTCACATCCGGAGCCTGTGCAAGTTCAACTGTCTTGTTATCAATCAGGTCTTGAATCTTGTGCTTAAGGGTGATACACTTCTCTGTATCGTGTCCAGCGACCCCTGAGTGATAGGCACAATGCTTATTTGGGTCATACCGATTGGCTGAAGTGTTCACAACTTTAGCTTCTATTGGGTGGAGTAACCCTGCTGTTTTCAACCTCTCGAAAAGAATAGCCAATGGTTCTGCCAATGGAGTGAAGACCCGAGGGGGTTTTCTCTCAAAATTAGGACGAGGTGCATTATTTTGCACCGGTCGTGGAGCACGATATGCTGCTTGCAGGTTGTAGGCGGGGTATTGTGCAGTGGGATAGCCTGGAGGTGGCACACGATTATACGAAGTAGATCCCCGAGTCATTATCGCCATGACTTCTTTTTCTTTCTTCTTTCCAATTCCAAATGAACCATTCTGGAAAGCTCGGTTACTTGTAATTCTCCCTGTCTTGAGACCATCCTCAATCATTTCTCCAGCTTTGATGACTTCGGCAAATGTTTTTCCACCCATTGTCACCATTCGTTCATAGTATTCTGCGTCCTGAGCTTGAATGAAGTAGGTTATCATTTCTGCTTCTTCCATTGGTGGATGCGCTCTAGATGCCTCTTCTCTCCAACGTATGGCATATTCTCGGAAGCATTCCGTTGATTTTTGCCTTAGCTTGGTTATGGAGATTCTATCGGGAGCGATCTCAACATGAAACTTATAATGATCCACAAAAGCATTAGCTAAATCATCCCAAGTGCGCCATTTAGTCAAATCTTGCTTGGAGTACCATTCCAGGGCTCTTCCAGTCAGACTTTGATTGAACAACTTGATTCTTATCCCTTCGTTACTCCCCACACCAATCAACTTTTCACAATAGACCTTCAGATGAAAGATTGGATTTCCCGATCCGTCAAACTTCGGAATCTTATAACCGGGTGGCAGCTCAACATCAGGGAATGTACACAACTCTTCATATTTCACACTCTGATTACCCCCGAGTCCACGAAGGTCTCTCATAGCATCCTCCAGGACCTTCATCTTCCTATTCATTGCTTCTATATCAACGAGCTTTGCATCATTTTCAGCTTCGACATAGTGATCAACATCTTGATGGTAAAACCCCGGAACCTTGACAACCGGTGGAGTAGTGGCATGAGTATAAATTGGTGGAGCATAATGTGTCGTAGTTGGAGCCTTGGAAGAAGCAAAGGTGTACACAAACGGAGTATTCTGAGTCGGACGAGTGAACGGAGTACTTTGAATTTGCGGAGAGGCGACCAAAGGATTTCCTTGATCAAACTCATTCGAGGTTGGGAGCGAAGGCATCACATGATCCTTTTGGCGAGCATCCAGAGGTAAGTTTTGGAAAGCAGCTTGGTACCGTGTCACCATAAGGCTTAATTCAGCAACTCTTTGCTCTAGACGAGCAATGACCTCCAAGTGTGGCTCTATTCCCGTACGAGTGTCGGCCGCGACAGATGAAGCGGGGAATTCCGATGATGTGGCGGTATTGATCGAACTGGAGTCCATTTTTGAACGAGTTTTCTTGGTAGTCCAGGTAGGGAATGATGAGTTGGTAGTGACTTTCTCGGCCTTAGACCGTGTGAAATACGTATGTTTTGCCAGCGGATATTCAAAAAACTTTCTGTGGTATGTCTGACAACCAACACAAACCGATCTCTCTTCTGTCTAAAAGAAAAACTCAAAAAGGTGAAAGAGTTAGTCCATTAATAATAATCAATCAAACAACAATAACGTTTGTTTTGCCTAAACGGATTAGTCCAAAATTCAAAAAATGAGATATTATAAAGAATGACCAAATGGACAAAATTTGATCATTTAATAGACTGAAATAAAAATTTGGATCATTTAACGGACTGAAATGAAAATTTGATTATTTAATGGACTAAAGGGAAAGTTTGATTATTTGATGGACTAAAATAAAAATTTGATAATTTTAACGGACTAAAATGTATTTATGTTCTGAGTAAAAATATTTATAATCTAACTTTCTGAAAAACTTAACTAAACGTAAAGATGCTTTTTAAAAATTCGATCTGAAACTCGGGGAGTGCTTGGTAATTTCGGTTATTTTATACGAAATATTTTTCAAGGATAATAAGGTCACCGTGAATTTGAGTGATGACCTAATTAAAAAGTGATTTTAAGCGTTTCGACAATAGACTCAAAAATATTTTATTTTACTTTATTTTAATTTATTTTATTTTATATATATATATTTTAAAAAAAAGACTCAAAAATAATTGAGTTTACGTGTTTTAAGACTTTGGAATTGAATAATGGACTAGTCACGTTCGAGGCAAAACATATGTAATTAACACATAAGTCAAACAACGCAAATAAAACAAATTATATATCATTTTAGCACATAAGGGGAATATAATGCGTCCTAACATATATATGTGACCCTTTATGCCAAGGGTAGGCCTAACGATTTGAAGGGTATATGATACCATTTGAAACGTTCCATTGCCCCCAAAATTAATTACAACCTTTATAAAATAAATTAAACGGGGATACATAATAGGGAAAGGGGGATACAAATCATCAATCCCACGCAGGGGTGCAATACTAATCTAAGCCTTCAAAATAAATCTTTCCTTGAGAACTTCCCCACGCCTTCGATGATCTTTCTTTGTCTTTAATAACCTATATATTGAAAAAAAAAAAAAAAAACACCCGACCCCAAAGGACAATGGCTCGTCAAATGACATATACAACCTTCAAATTTAACACGTAAATATGATCGTCCAATTAGGCCGGGGGCCATTATGGACTCAAGGTGGTCTTTCTAATGGGCCCGATACGCTTTACGTATCGGGTCGTCTTAGGTCAATGCTCCTACGGGGTTTTGGTATCGCTCTACGCTAGGTGGACTAAGAGTGGGTTTAATTTTGACCGTGAAAAGGTAACCCAAGCGGACAACCTGGGTTGGGGAAGTTAACGACCGTCGACCCCTCAAGATCGACTCAATTCGTCAGGGTACCCCGATGGAAAATTTTGGACTAAACGACTGCGACCCGCATAACCGTCGTTGTTAATGGAAAACAAAAAAAAATGCCAAGTGGCGGAAGTGCTATGCATGCAATGACAGTTTAATTATAATCGAAATTAAACAATTAATACAAATAAGCAAATAATGAAATAAACGATTATAAAAGTTAGTCAAAAAACTTAATCTAATGGTTAGAACCTAATTAAAATTCCCCAGCAGAGTCGCCATTTCTGTTACGTCGGAAAATGACTTTCGGTTTAAAAATTCGATTAAGACTTAATTAATTTAAGTAAAACCGAATCTTTAAGAAATTAGAGCCGCCACTTAATTTTTAAGGAAAAATCAAGAAAACCACTTCAAAATTATTTTAAAAGAATTAACAGAAAAACCCTTTTAAAAAATCCAAAGAAAAGGGTTCGGGTTCATATTTCTATTTCGGGAAGGTTTTACGCACCCGAAATATCCGCTAACGTGCGGTTATCCGACGATTAAATATTTTGACTAACTTTAAAAATATTAATTTATATCGTTAAAATAGAAAAAGTTTAAGTAAATGTTTAGGAAAATAGAGTATTTAAAATCTTAGCTACATTTTATTTGATTAAAGTTAATATTAGTTTAAATAAACCATTTAAAAATAATCAAGAAAACATAACATTTAAATATTAACCTAATTTATTCAATTAATATTGATTTAAGTGAACTACTCAAAAATAATTAAGAAAAAGACGTAATATTAAATCTAATCAAGTTTTATTTAATTAATATAGTTAGTGAATTAAACTACGCGATCATGATTTTAAAATCTACTAAAATGCCTAAGTGTCTTTTTAAAAAAAAGGGAGCATGCTTTCGATTTATTTTAAGGAGAAAATACTTAAATTATTTTTAAAGAATATTTTGGGATCCAATTTCTAAAGGTGATTTTTATAATCGAAATTTAAAGTCATAAAATAACGTAAACGGCTAACTTGGGAAAGTTTAATTAGGCTAAAACCTATAAAATAATCCTATAATTTAAATTAGCATTAAACAAATAATAACATAATTATCACAAACAAAACATGAGTAAATAAAATAAATTAGGGTTCGGATTGGGCTTTGGCAGGCCCAATTCAAAGCCTGCACGTATTTTATTAAGAAAAGAAAGAAAAGAAATTGGGCCTGCCCCAACCCATTATGTCTGCTGCCGATTGGGCCTCTGAGGCCCAATACCTTTCCCTGCAAAAATGGGCTTTTGGCCCTTTTCCTTTTGCATTAACCTGTGGTATACACTGGTTGTATACCAGTGTATACTATAAGTCTATCAGTGTATAAACAATGATTTTCGGCCTCCGGAACCTGTGTAGTCAACCTATCCTCGAGCACATACGCTGTCCCGATGAGGGACAACTCGAAATATGCATATGGGAGCCCAAAATAGACCCCGAACAATACCACATGCAAGAAAAGGAAGGCATGGATTAATCAGTTATTTTGGCATTAAATTGAAGCAATAAGGCGCACAATCAACCAAGTGGTCGTTTCATGAACATTTATGTATATGCCTTTACGTATATGTGTACATATGTATATATAAATGCATAGACAATGTGATACTACCATACAACCAAACAAACTAACAAACTTCAACTTATAAATCTTTACATGCATGTAGAAATACACATTATATGTATATATGTTCATAGATATGGTGGCCCAACAAACAAACGGTCGACATTAAGCGTAGATACAAGCTTATATGGATATATATATGTAGATATTCATGTATATGTGCGTGTATACAGCTGCATATACACTGTGATACGACCATACCTACCATATAACCAAACAACTCTCCAAGTTATACAAACATATACATATGTGTGCTGATATATACATGATATACGGCAGATATCTAACAAACCAACACATATATTCAACCATTCTTCAAGTTTTATACATACATATACGTGTATATATCTTCATATACATAGATATACAGCAAACAACCACCAAAACAAACATATATTTAAACATTCTTCAAGTTTTATACATGTATACGTGGATATACAGCAGTATACATCCATCCAAACTAATACATACTCAACCATTCTTCAAATTTTATACATGTATACGCGTATATATATCCCCATATACATAAATACACAGTAAACAGCCACCGAAACAACATACTTTAACTGGTTCAGCATTCGGATTCAAACATGTATATTAATTCGAGTCGAAGAGTGACGAGTATTACCTTTTCCGAGGCAGCGGACTGAGACTACGAACGAAAATCGACTTCAATCAATGAAACGCTTTCCGGATGAAAATGAATCGTTAAAACTTCACAATTTCAGAACAAAGAAGCTGTCACTGAAAGCTTAGAAGCAAAAAATCCCCAAAAATTTCAAGAACCCGAAAACCCGAAAACCTGAGAATCCGAAAAAAATCCCCCAAATCAGTGTGCAAAACACTGATTATATAGCCAAGAAAAGAAAAAAAAACCAGGGGTAGAAGGGGAAAATCGCCCAAAACGGATTCAAAATTCGAGACCCTTTTTACAAGTCTCACATCTCAACCATCGATTTGAATCGATGGTTCAGATGTGAGACACGTAAGGGGTCTCTCTGGCGCAAGGACATGGGACGAGTTTGACCAAGGTTGCTCGAAAATGGCACTGTATCGGCTGCCATTTTCTGGTTTCGGGCTGAGCTCTTTGTTGTTTTCCGGTTTGGTTTTATGGGGGAGAGGGAAGAAAGCGTGAAGGGGAATTAATATTTTTTGGCATTATGCCATTTTTGGGACCTGAAATGGCTGGGGTTTGGCTGCCATTTCTGGTTTTTCGTGTTCTGGAGAGGGAGAAAGGGACAAGAGGGGCGGCTGGTTTGGGAAGAGGGAAAGGGAAAAGGGTTTAATGTTATTTGGACGTTTGGGCCGGGTCGGGTAGTATAATTAAATTAGGAGGGGCGGATTGGGCTGGGGGCTGGCAGAAAGGGAGAAAGTGGGCCAAAAAAATTGGCCCAAAATGGGTCTGGGGTGATTTAAAATTGGGCCTGGGGTTTAGAAATTAAAAAAAAAAGAAGTGGGTTTTAGATTTAGGGTAATTAAGAATTGATTTAAGAATTAGCCAATTAAATTACAAACTTGACCAAATTGAAATTAATCGATTAATTCGACCACGAAATGAATTGATATAAATTAATCAAAGAGCTTTATAATACTAGCAACTTAAAATAATTAAATTAACTATAGAGTAATTAATTCTAAAATAATTAAAGTATAGTATTTAAAGAAAAAATCTATTTTGAGAAATTTTTGGAAATATAATACTTGACTATTAATATTTGAAATATATATATGCAATATATAATCGTAATTAAAATTAAAAGATTTAAACCTAAAAATCACTTAAAAATATTTTTGCATTTTTGAAAGCTAATTATTTAAAATTGTTAGAACTAAAAGCTCGATAATTAATTTATACCGTGGAGGGTCAAAATTGGGTGTCAACATTAATCTCAAATTAATATTATATTTTTCATCACATTAACCTCTCCCTATTAAACTAAGAATAAAAATATAATTAATTATACGTTACTTTATAGAATAATAAAATTTTGGACTAAATAATTTTAATCAAATTATGATAAGTAAATTGGACCAAACTACATGTTACTTTTGCAAATATCACATTCATTGAGAAATTAATAAATATAATGTGTAGTTTATTAATTTACCCCTATTTAACATGTCACTTAAAAATTGAACACTATTAACAAGTTTGTGTATTTAAACTTTTAATATGGTATTTATTTTAATATTTTTTTTGACTGAGATGATGTTTATTTTGACTTTAACTGCAAAAAGACATTTTCCAGATTTAAAAAAAAAAAAATTGAAAACCACTTTATTATAATATGGAAATTACAGCTCTTCTGTGTCATTTTCTTGATATTTCTTAGCTGTCGAATTAATAACATTATTAAATGTGATCCAATACTTTCACAAGAATCCTCCCATAAAGAATGGATAAGATTTGATTAGTGATTTTCTTTTGAATGGATAATTGTTGAGCATAATTAACCCCCGTGTATTTCAACAAATAAATTTCCTGAAAATCAGAAAAACCAGTTATAACTTTGAACTGATCCTATTTTGTTGGATGGAAGTAAAATTCGTCCACAAATTATGGCACGGAAAAGTAACAGAAATTTAAATTGAGACTATAAAAGGGGCATTAATATGATAGATTAAAAAATATAACTCCAGCCAATACTTTAATAACTGGAGAGTCCGAGGCAAAGATATGTACTATCCCTCTTTGTCTCTCCTCTCCCGTATGTATTAGTCTATATGCTGGTCTATCTCTATTAAAACTACCAAAAAATTAAAAATTAAAAATCAAGAAAGACTCTCTCTACGTTCATAACTACTTTTCTTGTTTATCTACCAGGGTATTCTATTACGTAATTCAAAAACAAATTACATAAAAAAAGCAAAAATGTCGACAATTCAAGAAAACAATTCTAAGATTACTGTCTATGTTGTATCATGTTGGATTTTTGCTGCCTTTGGTGGGCTTATGTTTGGTTACGATATTGGTATTTCAGGTATATACACACACATATTTATTTTGGTGTAGTTTTAGTATTGAATTGAATTGCTGAATTAGTTATTTGAATCAGGTGGAGTGTCTGGTATGGATGATTTCTTGATAAAGTTCTTCCCAAATGTATATGAAAGGAAGCTTTACGCAAAGGAGAACAATTACTGCAAATACGATGATCAGCTTCTCCAACTATTCACCTCGTCCTTGTACCTATCAGCTTTGGTTTCTAGCTTCTTTGCTTCCAAGGCCTGCTCAGCTTTGGGCCGTAGGCCAACCATTTTCATGGCATCTCTTTTCTTCATTGCTGGCGCTGGTTTAAGTGCTGCCTCCGAAGCAAGATGGATGCTCATTGTTGGTAGAATTTTGTTCGGTGTTGGTGTTGGCTTCGGAAATGAGGTAAATAATCTCAAAATTTTGAGAATTTTTCTGGTGGTGATTTGATCATTAATTTGGTTGTGTTTGTATACAGACTGTTCCCCTGTTTTTGACAGAAGTAGCACCAATCCAACTCAGAGGAGCTGTGAATATTATGTTCCAACTTTTCGTAACCATAGGAATATTCATAGCGAATCTGGTGAATTATGCAACCTCCACAATGCACCCCAACGGATGGAGGGTGTCACTCGGCCTTGCAGCCGTTCCAGCCACCCTTCTCCTCATCGGTTGCTTTGTCATCACTGACACTCCTGCCAGTTTAGTTGAACGTGGCAAGGACGAAGAAGGAAAAGCTGCACTGAAGAAAGTTAGGGGAGTCGACGATGTTGAAGCTGAATTCAAGGAAATTGTTGCTGCTTGCGAACAAGCCAAGGCGGTGCACCATCCATTCAGGAACCTCATGAAGGCTTCCAGTATCCCACCACTTGTCATTGCTATGCTATTGCAGGTCTTCCAGCAATTCACTGGAATCAACGCCATTATGTTCTACGCACCTGTCCTGTTCCAGACCATGGGATTCAAGTCTGACGGTGCACTTCTGTCCGCTGTCATAACTGGACTTGTTAATGTTGGATCCACTTTTGTCTCAATCTACGCCGTTGACAAGGTTGGAAGGAGAAAATTGCTCCTCCAAGCTTGTTGCCAAATGTTGATCTCTCAGGTACGAATGACTTAACAAAATTTGTATTGATGTAACGCTGAGGATCCATCATAAACTGATTGGATTTATTTGTAATGAAATATTTGCAGATGGCAATTGGAATAATTTTGTCCTCAAGTCTGGGGGAGACAGGATCATTAAACAAGACACTAGCAGCAGTGGTGGTGGTTCTTGTGTGCACCTATGTTATGTCATTTGCCTGGTCCTGGGGTCCTCTAGGATGGTTGATTCCCAGTGAGACATTCCCAATGGAATCGAGGACAGCGGGTTTTGCCTTTGCTGTCAGCACAAACATGCTCTTCACCTCAATCATCGCCCAGGCCTTCTTGACAATGCTTTGCAAAATGCAGGCATACATATTCTTCTTCTTCTCTGGCTGGATCGTTGTTATGGGACTCTTCGTCGTCTTCCTATTGCCAGAGACCAAGGGAGTCCCCATTGACCAAATGACTGATCTCTGGAAGGCACATCCAGTATGGAAGAATTGCTTCAAGAATGAATGAGTCCAAATGCCTTAATTATACAATTTTCAAGATTGTCTATAATGTACAAATAATACCCTCCACCCTACCCTCCTATGTTTAAATTGGTTTTGAAGTCTTTGGTTTTTGATTTAGTGCTTTAAGTCTCTGGCAATTATTGCCTACTATTCTATCCTCCTATCATTTGTAAATTTTTTTACCTTTGATAATAATTCCAAGTATTTCTTTTCCAAAATTTTGTTGCAAAACATTCTATGTTCTAAAACTGCAATTGTCTCCTGCCCCCTTCTTTTCTCCTCCATTCGTTGTCACTAATATATTTTATTAACACTTTGGTCACTCATATCACTAAGACTTGTCAATTTTTTTAAATTAAAAGAGAAATAATTATTATTTTTCAACTCTACTCTTGCAATTTATTATTCTAGAATTAAGATATACTTAAATATACAAAGATTAAAGAATTAAGTAACAAATACACTAGTCAAATTATATTCCGAAATTTTTTCTCTTAAAGACTATACAAAATCTTGTTCTACAACTAAATGGAATCTGAAAGAATATATAGCTTGAGATTACTATTGTCCCAAACCTCATTTATGAAATTACAGGTATGTTGTTGACTTATGTTATATCTTAAGATTAATATATGTTGGTAACATTTCACAACTGGTTTATCCGAGTTTTACAAGGTTGAGGAAAACATTTTTCAAATCTCTATCCAATTTAATATTGATTTTTTTAATCTCATCCCTACCATGATTCCCCTTCCATTTTTTTTTTAAAAAAAATTGATAAATATTTCATATTTCGAAAACTTTTTTTTTTCCATTCCTCTTTCGACCCACCCCATTCCCCATCCACCCTAAAAAATTATACTTTGAAAATTTCAATTTTTTACTCCACCCTACGATGCCTCTTCCCCTCCCCCCCCCCCCCCCCCCACACCCCTTCTATAAAAAAAATTTAAAATTTATTATTACAAAAATTTCAAATTTTGAAAATTTTATCTTTTACTCCCCTCCGTGCCCCCCAGGCCCCACCAACCCACCCAGGCTACCCCTCGCCCCCAGCCCCCCATCCCCACCCTCATACAAAATAAATAAAAAAAAATTAATTTTTTACTCCAGCCCCCCCCCCCCTTCTCCGGGGACCCCCTAGCCCCACTCAGCCCCCTATTAAAAAAAATTAATTTTTGAAAAAATTTAAATTTTGAAAATTTCAATTTTTTACTTCACTCCACCCCCACTCCCACCCCCCACCCCTACCCCCCAAAAAAAGAATTTAAATATTTATTTTTAAAAATTATTTTCCTAAAAAATAATTTCTACTCTCTAGCTAAAAATAGAAGGTTTTTCTAAAACAAATATTTTTATTCATTAACCAAATAATAGAAAATATTTTTCGAAAAAAATTCATTTACTAACCAAACATGAGAAAATGAGTTAGAAATCAACTCATTTTCCAAGAAAACATTTTCAAGGAAAATATTTTCCATACCAAACACACCATTTTTAGAACGTATTTGGATTGATTTATTTTAGGAAAAACAATACATTAATCCAAAAAGAAAAAATATTTACAAGCGTTCTTATTTTTACATATCATGTTTTTAATTATTTTCGCGCGTTTGATACCATGGGAGTATATAAATACTCTAGTAGTGCCAAGAAAGGAAGAGATAATGCTACATTGAAACTGCTTGATATCATCAAAGTGTAATATATTTCAATAGTATCAAAGAGGAAGAAACTGCTTAATACCATCAGAGTATATGGATATCATCAGAGTGTAGAATTAGATAAATAAGATTGTGATTTTAATAAATACGATTGCGATTTTAATAATTTTTTATTAATTCTTTCTTATTTATTTTTTAAAACGAGCTCAATCCTATATGATATTGATAGAACATTAGTACACTAACAAAGTATCACATAGGATTAAATTCAGTCATATATTATACCACTATGGTATTATATACCGGTAGAGTCTTAATGGTTTCTTATGTATTTCTTAAAAGAGCCCAATTAAATATGATACGATAGGTTATTAATATAATAATGGAGCATCGCAGAGGATTAAACTCAGTAAAAGTCTTATGTGATACTATTATGGTATTATATGCCAATGGAGTATTAGAGTAGTGATACTGAAACTAATTCGCTAGACTACTGACTTCTCAGGTAAACCTCCCAAGATTTACTTTTTCAAGTATTCGAGTTGCCCCCAACTTGAAGACTACACCCTACTTCAGTTTATAGATCATTGAACTAGACAATACATCAAAACTCAACAAGAAGGAAAAACTTTTGAAACTATGACACAACAGGGAACTAGATCTTCTAAGTGTTTCTTCACTGATTAAGACTGCAATCACACAAACTGCTTTTTGCGCTCAATCTCAATATCGATCTTCTCCATCTCCACACGTATTTAACCAGTCTCTTGAAGAGTTCTTCTAGACGTCAAACTCCTCATGTGCAACAAACTCTTCTTTTCACAGAGTTTTATATTAGATAGAACTCCTTCTCAGTGTCAACTGTTTCCTCATGTGTTTGTTTTTTGAACTGTACTTCTTCATTCCTGTGTTATGAGCTTATCCCAAAGGAGCTTATCCGTTCTACAATTATTGCTGACTTGTCTTAACCTCTTTGAGAGTCTGTTCGATAGAACCCGACTGGTCAACGTGTTTCATGTTCTTTTGTCCATCATCAAAACTGTATTGACCTCAACATTATCTTTCAAAGCATGTAGTTTCTATCAGTACCGGCTACTGTCAAGAGGGGCTTTATGTGTCCAAATGTTTTCATAATCCTTCATATATAATTCATGGACCCATTTAACCCATAAGAATTCCTTTTGCTCAATCAATTGTCATAAAAGTTTTCCGACTGAAGCTATATTCCAGAGTCTGCAATTTTTACATTCAAATCCCCTTCTTCCTACGATAGCAAACTTTTTCCTAGGCTACTAATGAGACCTTTTTCTTCCCTTTTATTACCCCTCATAAATATTCTCGACAATTCTTATCCACCTCTTTGAGAATGCTTTGAGGTAATATATGAAGATAGATCTCCAAAAATTATATATTGAGAATAATACAACATTTATTATTTGAAGCCTCCCTACATATGATAGCCCCAGGTATAACACTCTTATTTTTACATTCTATGCTTTTAACCACTTTCATGCGTTTGATACTATGGTAGTATATACATACTCTAGTTGTGTCCAGGAAGGAAGAGATAATGCTAAAGTGAAATTGCTTGATATCATTCAAGTATAATATACTCTAATATTATCAAAGAGGAAAAAACTGCTTGATACCATCAGAGTATGTGGATACCACAAGAGTTTAGAGTTTAATAAATAATATTGTGATTTTAATAAATAAGATGCGATTTTGATAATTTTTTCTTAATTCTTTTTTTTAAAAAGAGCCCAATCCTATATGATACTGATAGAATATCAAAACACTAACGAAGTATCGCATAGGATTAAGCTCAGTCCTATATGTTACCGCTATGGTATTATATACAGATAGAGTCTTAATGGTTTCTTCTTTATTTCTTAAAAGAGTCCAATCCAATATGATACTGATAAGGTACTAATATATTAACGGAGAATCGCGGAGGATTAAATTCAGTCCTATGTGATACTACTATGGTATTATATGCCGACGGAGTATCAAAGTAGTGATGTTGACGTCATGCGCGAAATAAGAAAAGAGAAAGTGAGGTAAATAGTTTAGGTTGAATCTATTTTTGATAAATTATTTTATAGTTAGGTCCATTGTGTAGTTTCTCTTTACTTGAAGTGCTTTTGGTTTTTAAGTTTTTCTTTTTTTATTTATTTTTATGGTGTTTGAGAAAGATAAAAGTGTTTTTAAATACTTACTTATTTTTAGGTAAAAAAAAGTTAAAAATCAAGTAAACCAATTTATGACTTTTAGCTTAAAGTTATATTATACAAACTAGTCCAAACATCCTCTTACTCCCTAGTCCCTTGGTACACTGTCATTTTATTATCTTTAGCATTTATTACTTATTTTTAAAAGGTCTACGAGTAATACTAAACATCAAGTAATTTGAGTATTATGAAAACTATTCATATCAATCTGTAATGCTCGATAAAATTATCAAAATACCCCTAGAGGAAGAGTATGCGCGTAACGTGTCTTCCCATGCTCTGATCGCAAATCCGAGGTCAGATTTGTGATCAGCATGAAAAATTTAGTGGAAAAATGGTCTCGGTTGAATTTTAGAGAAACCGGATCAAAAAATAATTTTTCGATGCGAAAACATGAACAGGTGAGGGTGCGGGACAGGCATGCGACGCGCAACGGCCATGGACTAACACTTTGTTTTATTCCAAAAATTTTCTATGGGATTGGAAAAACCCGTTCAAAAAACTTTTGGAAAAAAATAGATATGTGCGCGCCCAGTCCACGATTTTGAAGTGAATTTTTTTCTAAAATCCATGAGGGGCATTCTAGACATTTCCTAATCCTACCTAAACTCAAAATATGATCAAAATAGGTCATTTTGAGCGTAAAAAGAGTTTTAAACCCCATTCTAAGTCATTAAAGAAGACTAGGGCTTGAGAGAAAAGAAGAGGAGCGTAAGATTGAAGAGTTCATGGGATAATCCTTGAGAGTTGATTGTTAAAGATTCACACCAAGTATGTAATGCTAAACAAAAGCATGAGATTATTCCCTCATGTGCCCGATAGATGGTCATAGAAGAGTTGAGAGTCTAATGAGTTTGCATACATAATTCTTGATGGTTTTCTTGAAATTTTGCATATATACTATATGTATTTTCATATGTTGATGATCATCATAAACTTATTTTCTTGAATCAAGTACTTTTCGTGAGATATTGTATAAACCCTATATGTTAATTTGTGAAAGCATGCATGAATGAACCTAGAGATGGAGTTTAGAGCCTTGACTTGAGTGTATTGATGATAATCTTGATATGAGTATGAGGTTGAGATACTTGAGGTTGATGATCCTACGAGTCTTCATAATTGAGTTCTTGAGTTCTGCCTAAATGACTTCTTCTAAATGATGATCTGATTCCTTGAGTTCTTAAATGAGAATTGAATTAATTGAGATGAGTTAAAGTCCCTGAATAAAATAGAGGACTTTAGAGTTTGAGTTAATGAGTTGATGAGAGTCTCCATGAGGCTAATTGAGATGATGAGCATTGAGTCTTGGGAGGAGTATTGAGCACCAAAATAGGTAAGAGTGAGTCCCGCTCGCACTTATTAACTATGTCGCCAAGCGTAGGATGAGGATGGAACCATTACATCACATGGTCCCCTCTTGTGGAGACAAGGTCCTTGAAACAATAGAGGACTTGTGGAGGCTAGATTCCTTGTGGATCATACTGTGTTCCTTACCTAGCAAGTACGGAACGATTATGGCAACATCAACGTGAGTGTTGTACAATCACTGGCTCATAAGTGATTGTTGTCGGATAAGAGAAACTCCCAGAAAGTTCCCACATTGAGTACTTTAAGTCGAGTTGAGTTGAGCCTGAGTTGATTGATGAGGATTGATTTGGCTGATGGGTCATTGTCTACTTTAAATTCTTGCTTTAGATAGACATTTGACATTCTGTTAAGTATTATTTTGAGTTGAGGTTGTTTCTACATTATTCTACTTGTTTCTGTTTCATTCAGCTAGTTTACATACCGTACATTCCACGTACTGGCGTCACTCGGCGTTGCATCATTTCATGATGCAGATATACATGTTAGAGATCGTCAACAGACGCATCATTGAGGATCTGAGACATTCAGCAGATTGGTGAACCTCCCTTACTTCGGAAAATCCTAGCATTTATTTCATCTTAGAGTTAGACTTGATTAGCTTTACTTTATTTTGAGGTAGCCATGGGTCTGTCATTGGCACCATATGATAGTGATAGACTTCATAAACTAGAGTCGAATGTTGAGGCTTATCGAGCTAGTTTCTTTCTAGTAGCCTTTTTACTTATAATCTTACTTTGAGATTAGATGAGATGTGCCCATTACTTCCTTTTTGTCTTCCATTGATTGATAGAGTTTATTGAATGAATGTGATGAGGCCACGTGGTTTGCT
Source organism: Solanum rostratum (assembly GCA_029948455.1). Lineage (NCBI taxonomy): Eukaryota > Viridiplantae > Streptophyta > Magnoliopsida > Solanales > Solanaceae > Solanum > Solanum rostratum. Next base: position 55,465,034 of record CM057047.1, on the reverse strand, counting down.
TGGGGACTAGCAATAGTCTCTGAGTGTCGGCCACGTCTAGGGTACTATCCCGGGGCGTGACATAACCATTTTTTTTAACTCCTTATTTGGATACTCCCTCCGTTCAAATTTAATTATAAAAATTTTCTAATTTGATTTTTCACTTTCACTTGTCATATTAGACAAATCAAGATAGGACAAATTTTTTCTTACCATTAATTTACATGTAGTGACTAGATATATTTGGAACCCTGTCAATTAACAGGGATAAACTCATAAACTTACTATGCCAATAATTATTTTCTTAATAAGTGTGCCAAGTCAAAATTTGACAATAAATTTTACTATCCTTCCCTTAATGTTTTCTTTTTATTTTATTTCTACTTATTATTTGATAATTCTATATTATTCTTATCTTTTTATAGCAGTTTTATCAATTACCATACTTTTTCTCTAAGGTTTATGATTCACGTTATGATTGTGTGATATTATGTATTTAATGATGAAAAGTGATATAATTTATCTAAATATTTATATTTATTAAAATAATACAATACAATATGACATATTAATAATCGCAGGCAGAATGGAAAGTTAACGAGTAAAAGAGATTAAATGCAATATGTGAGAAACAAAATCTACTTTTTAACTTTAGATATTACATCCAAACACTGACCAAGTCCACATGACACATGGCAAAAAGAAAAGAAAGGGTGAGGAGTGTGTAGAATGCAAATCAAAATCAGAGTTTCTAATTGGTGTGAATGTGAATACCTCTTATCCAATATCCTTATCTCCACCACATACCTCTCAATAATAACAAAAATGAATTCTCCTCTTACCCACACTTATATTCTTGCACAAATACTTGCTCAAATTCCTCAATAATGGCCATGGCTACTCAAGCTTCCCTTTTCACCCCTGCTCTTTCTGCCCCAAAATCGTCTGCTCCATGGAAACAATCCCTCCTATACTTCTCCACTCCTAAGCAACTCAAGACCCGACCCATCAGGGCCATGGCCGAAGAAGCCCCCGCCGCAGCTGCCACCGAAGAGAAGAAAGCAGCTCCAGCGGGCTTCACCCCACCTCAATTGGACCCAAACACACCTTCCCCGATCTTCGGCGGCAGCACTGGTGGGCTTCTCCGCAAGGCTCAAGTTGAGGAATTCTACGTCATCACATGGGAATCCCCAAAGGAACAGATCTTCGAGATGCCAACGGGTGGTGCTGCCATCATGAGGGAAGGACCCAATTTGTTGAAATTGGCGAGGAAAGAACAGTGCTTAGCACTTGGTACAAGGTTGAGATCCAAATACAAGATTAATTACCAGTTCTACAGGGTGTTCCCCAATGGTGAGGTGCAGTACTTGCACCCCAAAGATGGTGTCTATCCGGAAAAGGTGAATCCGGGTCGTGAAGGAGTTGGACAGAACTTTAGATCCATTGGAAAGAACAAAAGTGCTATTGAGGTGAAGTTCACTGGGAAACAAGTCTATGATTTGTAAGGTTGCCTTCTTATAATATTGTAATTTGTTAATGATTATGTAGTGCATCCTTTCAATGTAATTTTATTTGACACTACAAATACAACATGGATCCTATTACTTATTCTCTCTCTCTTAACACAATTTTCATATGGGTGATTCATACAAGTTTAGGCTCCCTCTGGCCAACAAATCCTAGAGGGTAATCGACTGGCATGATTGGATAATTAAGAAAATGCGTTGTTGCTTGCCTTCATCAATTCCATGAAGGCAATTCATACCCGCTCTCTAATAAAATATTTTTATTGTTTTATTTATATTCTTCAACTGCAATTTTACTCTTTAAAACCTAACATCTTCGACATATGTTTTCTGTGTATTTATTCAAATACATAGGTGATGATTTGTTGGTCTTTTAAGTCTTACTAATCACTTTTCTTTGTTTCATTTTTTGTATAACTATGTCTAATTGAACATAAAAATTGTTTCTCTTTTTCACATTCCGAAAGTATCCTTATCTTTTTGTGCCGGAAGGAGTTTATATAATTTGTTATTTTTAAGATTATCTAGTTTTATTATTTAATAATTCATGAAAATATATAAAATAATTATTTATACAGATTTTGTATAGCTTTAAAAATCATTTTAGGATTAAAATTTCTTTAACTAATTAATATTACTTAGCTGTCTCTCTTTATTTATGTTTAGATAGACTATTCTTTCAAAATTGTTTTCGTCGAAAAAAACATGTTTAGATTTTTTTTTAATCAATTGAGATCTTGATACTACCTATGATTGAAGAGATAAGTTTGCTTGTGATTTTCAAAATTTTAGTCTATTCTTGAAATTTATAATTTTTATTGTGTACTATATTAAAAGCGTGAAGACCTTAGAAATGTCATTTGAACTTTTTGTCTTTCATTAAAATACTCTACTTTAGACAAAATTATTTTTTTGCTTTTTTTTAATTTATATTTGGATTTTCTTTGTTCTATGTTTTAATTTAAAAATTGATAATAGAACAAGAGTTTATTATACAAGAACAAGAAAGAGAGAAAATAGTTAAGAGACTAATGAAAGATAGAATACAATACTAAGTTATGGGAGGGGGTCTATATATAGCCAAAACATGAAGAGAAATTTTCATAAACAGCAAACTAGTGAAACATAATAGGTTAAAATAACTAATGTTTCTAAAATTACATTTTCTAACTTTGGTCATGCCAAATCATATGTATAAATTCGTATTTTTTGCAATGTATAAAAAAAAACTTTAAATCCCTGATGATTAAATTAGAGACTTTTCAGCTGTTAATTATGGAAACGGTTCCATAAATGAAGGAAGTCTATAACAAATAGAATTTCTTTCCTAATTAAACTAATTCGTCCAAAAAAAAAAAAAGGGAGGGGGGGGGGGGGGAGTTTCCGTTGTCAATAACAAATAGAATTTCTTTACTAATGTGACTCGTTTGTCAAAAAAAAAAGGTTTTATTGTAGTTTCTTGTGGAGTAATTTTCAAACGGGAAAATAGAATTTTTTTTGAGTTTTTAGGAAAAATTTGTGGTGAGTTTGGTTTTGCTTTTTTTTTGTGTGACATGCGTTTCCGATGAAGAAAGTGTATATTGTACGAATTAATATTGATATTCTATACAATGGCGTCTGGCGCACTGAAATTGTATATATTGTCGATTTGTAGATATGTGTGATGTTCGTCGTCGTTATACGTTCTGATGTATATGTATTTTCGTTGAAAATGTTAATTAATGCAGTTGTATATGATCATGTTTACATGTATATGATTGTTAGCTTACATATTTTTTGAGATAGATATGAAGCATAAGAAGATGAATAGGTGAAATTTATTGGACAATTGTATAAAAAAGGTTATGTTTAGTTTGTATAAATAATATATCTATTTAGAGCCAAATTTTTTTAGCTTGTTTTATTTTGTGCAAGAAATACACAATCAATTTTAAGAAATGAAAATATAGGTCATTCGCCGTTCAACTTCAGATTTGCGTCTTTCTTCCTTTTTCAACTTCATCGCCGTTCGCCGCGACTGCAAGTCTACGCTGGTGACTTCGATTTGCGGTTAATTCCTTGCAAATCAAAGTGAAGACGTCTTTCTTTCCCAAGACGTCTTTCAAATTGCAGGCTGCCTGTCAGAATATTTTTCCGGAGTTTATTTCCCGCGTCGTAGATCTGAAAGGCGAAAACCCTTCTTCTTCCTCTTCGTGAATTGATTTCTCTCTACCGCCTCGTTGGTCCTCCGCTAAAGTAACTGCTTCCAGACCAGCTACTGTTGGTTTCGTCCTCAAGAAATCCTTCCAATCAACATCTTGCAGTCAGATTCCGAGCAGAAACAGATTCCAAAAAATCCGGCGACACGTGTTTCAAGAATCAACCCAGGTTCTATCGTTCCTCCCTTTTCTACTTCTTGACTGCACTAATTCATTTGTCAATTTCTTTCCTGAACATTTCTCACTGTTCTAGACTCTGGTTTCAATTTTTGCTTGACTATTGTTGTGATTGGTTACTGTTTTGCTTGAATACTATTTTTAAATATACTCTTTGATACTTTGATTTTTTTGTTAGTTTAATATTTGTTATAGTTTTTGAATTCTATGTTACTGTGTTGGTGACTACTTTTTTGTTGGTTACTGTGTTGGTTGCTTGAGTATTTTTTTGTTATTATAGTTTGCTTATTTGAATATTTTGTTGTGTTATTCGGCTGAATATTTGTGAGTGCTAGCAAGATTAATTCGTAGTTGGTGGCGTCCGGAGTTGATGGTGGAGTAGAGTCATGTCGTCGGTTGGGGTCAGGGGTAAGAGGAAGGGGTGGTAAGAAGGGCACAGGCTTATCTAAAGTAAGGGTAGGATCGTGGAATATAGGTACACTTACAGGGAAATCCATAGAGCTAGTAAAATATCTTAAGAGGAGACAAATTAATATAGCGTGTGTTCAGGAGACTAGATGGGTAGGGACCAAAGCTCGAGATGTAGATGGGTTCAAGCTATGGTACTCGGGGGGGGGGGGGGGGGGAAGGGGGGGGGGTTTAGGGACAGAAATGGTGTAGGTATACTAGTAGACGAGGACCTTAGGGAATATGTGGTAGACGTTAGGAGGTTTAACGATAGGATGATGTCTATTAAACTGGTGGTAGGTAGGCACGTAGTGATTGTAGTGCTTATGCGCCTCAAGTGGGTCTAGACGAGGAAGTCAAGAGGCTCTTTTGGGAAGATTTGGATGAGGTGGTGAGAGGCATACCAGGGACGGAAAACTTTTCATTGGGGGAGACTTTAGTGGACGTATTGGGGCTACTTGTAGCGGGTTTGAAGATGTCCATGGAGGCTTTGTTTTGGGGGAAAGGAATGGAGGTGGGACGTCTCTCTTGGATTTTGCCAAAGCCTTTGAGTTAGTTATTGCTAACTCATGTTTCCAGAAGAGGGAAAGTCACTTGATAACCTTTCAGAGTGCGGTAGCTAAAACTCAAATTGATTACCTACTTCTCCGGAAGGGTGATAGAAGCCTTTGTAAAAATTGCAAAGTTATTCCGAGTGAAAGTATTTCCACTCAACATAGGCTTCTAGTGATGGACTTAGAGATTAAGAGAGAAAAGAAGAGGAAGATTGTATACACCCAACCAAAGATTAGGTGTGGGAGGGGGGGGGGGGTGACTCCTGCCCTCTCTCATGAGATGGAAGAAAAGTTGAGAAACTTAGAGGCTTGGAGTAGGGGCGGAGAGGTGAATAATATGTGGGACAAGACTGTTGGTTGCATTAGAAAGGTTGCTTCTGAGGTACTAAGGGTTTCGAGAGGAACCTTCGGTGGACGTCAGGGCGATTGGTGGTGGAATGAAGAAGTTCAAGACAAAGTAAAAGCTAAGAAGGTGGCCTATGCGAAGTGGTTGGAGTGTAGGGATGAGGATGAAAAACAAAGGCTTAAGGAGAGTTATAAGACGGCTAAGTCAGAAGCAAAGATGGCGGTGACAAGCGCTAAGACAACAGCATTTGAGCGCCTATATGAGGAGCTAACTGATAAAGGTGCGGACAAGCGAATGTACATGCTTGCTAAAGAGAGAGAAAGGAAAGCTCGCAACTTGGATCAAGTGAAGTGCATCAAGGATGAGGAGGATGAGGTGCTAGTGGATGTGACTTCCATTAAACAAAGGTGGCAAGCTTACTTTCATAAACTCTAAAACGAAAAAGGAGAGAAAGAAATTGAGCTGGGCAAGTTGGCACATTCCGAAAGTCATCGAGATTTTGGTTATTGCAGGCGGTTCAGAGTTGAGAGTTGAGGAGGTTAGAAGGGCTATTAGTAGGATGAAGAGAGGGAGGGCGATCAGACCGGATGAGATTCTGGTAGATTTTTGGAAGAACATGGTCAAAGATGGCATAGAGTGGCTGACTAGACTTTTCAATGCTATCATGAAGACAACCAAGATGCCAGATGAATGGAGGAGGAGTACAATGGTTCCACTATATAAGAACAAGGGTGATATTCAAAACTGTAATAATTACAGGGGTATCAAGTTGTTGAGTCATACTATGAAGGCATGGGAGAGAGTGGTGGAGATGAGGGTGAGAAAAGTTGTGTCTATTTCAGAAAACCAGTTTGGATTCATGCAAGGACGGTCGACTACTGAAGCGATTCACCTTGTTCGGAGATTAATGGAGAAATATAGGGAAAGTAAGAAGGACCTTCATATGGTGTTCATTGATCTTGAGAAGGCATATGACAAAGTCCCGAGGGATATCCTATGGAGGTGTTTGGATGTGAAAGGCATCCCAGTGGCATATATTAGAGTGATAAAGGACATGTATGACGGTGCCAAAACTCGGGTAAGAACGGTGGGAGGAGACTCAGAATATTTTCCTGTTAAGATGGGACTTCATCAAGGATCAGTGTTGAGCCCTTTTTTATTTACGTTGGTGATGGATGAGCTGATGCGATCTATCCAGGAGAAAGTCCCATGGTGTATGTTGTTTGCAGATGATATAGTACTGATTGATGAGACCCGGACCAGAGTTAATAATAGGTTGGAGGTTTGGAGACACGCTTTGGAGTCCAAAGGATTTAAACTGAGCAGGACTAAAACAGAATACTTGGAGTGCAAATTCAGTGTTGCGAGGGATGAAGCAGACATTAATGTGAGACTTGCGGCTCACCCTATCCCTAAGAAGGAAAGCTTTAAATATTTGGGGTCTATCATCCAGAGTAGTGGGAATATCGACGATGATGTCACACATCGTATTGGGGCGGCTTGGACAAAATGGAGGTTGGCCTCTGGAATATTGTGTGATAAGAAGATACCACTTAAACTCAAAGGTAAGTTATACAGAATGATGGTTAGACCATCTTTGTTGTATGGGGTGGAGTGTTGACTAATAAAAAATGTACATGTTCAGAAGATGCAGGTCGTAGAAATGAGGATGTTAAGATGGATGTGTGGTCACACCAGGAGTGATAAGATTAGGAACGAGGCCATTCGGGAGAAGCTAGAGGTGGCCCCTGTAGCTGACAAAATGAGGGAAGTGAGACTGCGATGGTTCGGACATGTGCAGAGAAGGAGTACCGATGCCCCTGTTAGGAGGTGTGAGAGGCTAGATCTGGGAGCTACTCGGAGGGGTAGAGGTAGACCTAAGAAGTACTGGGGGGAGGTGATTAGACATACATGATATGGTGAAACTTGACCTCACCGAGGACATGACCTTAGATAGGAAGGAGTGGAGGTCGAGAATTAGAGTAGCAGGCTAATAGGGTAGATAGGAAGGAGTTGTTAATTGTATACCTTTTATATGTTATTTATCTGCCTTTACATGTTAATTCTCCTGTATTTACTTATTATCATGTGCTTTTCATTATGAATTGTTCTTCCTACCTGCCTGTTTATCATATCTAGCTTATTCTGCCGATGGGTTTTTGTGACGAGGGTTCCCAGAAACAACCTCTCTACCGCTATGTGGTAGTGGTAAGGTCTACGTACATCTTACCCTCCCCAGACCCCACTTGTGGGATTCCACTGGGTATGTTGTTGTTGTTGTTGTTGTTGTATTTGTTCACATACACGCGTAGCTGTATAAAATTATTATTTTGATGATTATGATTATATACGTGTGTCTTTTGTATTTAACAAAATGTTTTATAGCATTATTGTTAAATTTCACTGAAATAATTTGTATATATATACAAGAGTATACAGATTGATGGTAAAGATTATAATTATTTGTGTGAATGTATAACTTTGCTAGTTGTATCTGTATAAATTAAGAATTTTTTAATTGTTCGAATATATATTTCTATTATACATAGTCTAATTGTATATAATCACTAGTTAAAAATAATTGTATACTAGTTACAATTAAAATCAACAGTTGTATACAAATGCAAGTACAAATGGAGAAATTGTATATAATTCACAGTTAAAAATAACGTATTTAGAAAAAAACAACAGATGAAAAAGTTGTATATAATCACAATTAAAATATATATAATCACAAGTTAAAAATGCCAAAAATAATTGTATACTATTCAAATTTAAAATCAACAGTTGTATACACATACAAAGATCGTGAACACAACAACTATTTTTTATTCACCACATCACGCACTTATACATCAAAATACATTCGGTATAAAAGTTCATTTATACAAAAAAAATATATGAGATATTGCCAACTCATACTTCCCTGGATTATACTCTACTTCACTGTTAAGGAATTAAATTAATATAAACATATAAATAAAGTTGCAACAATCAAAACTTTTTTATGACGAAATCATAGATATATGATATTAAAAAAAATGAAGAACCAATCATCAGTCGGAGTATGTGAGTCGTATTATGTCAGGACTGTTAATAGTACCTCTGGACTCTTGAGAATATTCGTTACTTCATGAAGATCTGGTTCCACATCATGAATTGGAGCTTGTGAGTCTGTTTCAATTCTAACATGGAGATCCGATAAAAGCAACTATGATTTGTAAAAAGAAAGATTGTATAAGAAAGACAACAACTGAAATTTTTAAGAAAAAAATAAAAAACTGCCAAAAAATAAATCTAAAATCAAGGGTACACTATTTTGGAGAGAGTTTAAAAAGAGAATTTGAAATTAGTAACCTGTTGGAGATAAATTAGGGGATGTTTATGGAAAGAAAATCTATTTTTTTGTATAGAAGGAGAGAGAAAGTAATATTAGAAGATGATGAGGTTTATACAAAAAGGTCAGTGGGTCCCACAAAATCTTCTAGCAATATTTATTAAATGTTAGTTATGAAAGGTAATAATATAAAACTATAGCTCAATTTGGTTATTTCGTATTAAATGTTTGCTCAGTTCTGTAATTTTTCCAAACATGAAAGCCTAATGGGCTAACAATCAATAGGCTCACAATTTACATGGGTTATCATGCTAATAATGCTAACATTCCCCCTCAAACTCATAATGTGACAGTAATAAGCATTGAGAGTTTGTCACACAAGAACCGAAACTGAGACGACGACTAAGCCTTCGTAAAAAAATCAACAATCTACAAAGCCGATGTAACAAAAGGAAGTGATATGGTCCCGAGCTGGAGATGATGACAGGTGAAGTGACAATCAATCTCAATGTGTTTCGTCCGCTCATGGAAGACAGAGTTCTTTGCAATTTGCATTGCACTCTTGTTATCATAATGTAGGGGAGTAGATAGAGAGATGTGAACCCCCATATCTGCAAGAAGCCAACGTAACCAAACAATCTCAGATGTAGTCACTGCCATAACACGATACTCAGCCTCCGTGGAAGATCTAGAGACAACATCTTGTTTCTTACTCTTCCATGATATTAAAGAGTCTCCAAGAAACACACAAAAACCAGTGATGGATTTACGATCATTGCGATCACTATCCCAATCAGCATCACTATAGGCTCGCAACTCGAGAGATGATATCAAGGGAAACAAGAGGTTCTGAAACTGAGTGCCACGAAGATATCTCAAAAATACGAAGTATAGCTCCCTAGTGAACTGAAGTAGGAGCAGTAACAAACTGGCTAACAAGATGAACTGCATGAGCTATATCCGGGCGAGTAACAGTAAGGTACACCAAGCTGCCTACAACAGTCCGATAAAGACTCGGATCTGATAACAGAACACCATCACTAGGAGAGTACCATGCATTGATTTCAAGTAGAGTATCTGCAATCCTGTTGTCAGAAAGGCGCGCCCGCTTAAACAAGTCTGATATATATTTAGTCTGAGAAAGAAGATACCCTTTCTTAGACTGAGCTACCTCAATACCCAAAAAGTAACGTAGCAAGCCCAAGTCTTTCATGGCAAACCGATGAGCCAAATTACGTTTCAATGACTCAATACTATCATGATCATCACCTGTTATAACCATATCATCCACATATATGGACAAAAGAATTCTCCCTGTACTCGTACATTGAACAAACAACGCTGAATCATGGTTACTCGGGACAAAACCAAGAGAAGTAATCACAATGGATAATTTCTCAAACCAAGCAAGAGGGGCTTGCTTGAGACCATATAGAGATTTTTGAAGCTGACAAACTTCACCCGGTTGGTGGTCAATACCCAGTGGAGGAGTCATATACACTTCCTCATGGAGATCACCATTCCAAAATGCATTCTTGACATCTATTTGAAAGATCTTCCACTGTCGAATGGATGCAACAATAATCATAGTGTGAATAGTCGTCATCTTTGCCGTCGGGGCAAAAGTCTCCTCATAGTCCATACCATATTTTTGTGAGTATCCATTTGCCACAAGTCTAGCCTTGTATCTCTCAACAAACCCATCAGACTTTGTTTTTATCTTATACACCCATCAACAACCAATCGTATGTTTACTAAGTAGGAGGGTAACCGAATCCCGTGTGTGTTTGATAAAGAGCAGTGAGTTCCTCAGCCCATAACATTCTGCCAAAGAGGATCAGACACAACCTCTCTATATGACTCAGGTTCAGACAATTGGTGTATGTTTGCAATAAAGGAAGCAAATGGAGGTGAATTAGCAGAATAAGCAAAATCAGGTAGTTTGTTGGACTTACTCTGACGAGTAGACCTCCTTAGAGGTGGTGGATCTCCATTCTCAACATGCAAAGGATCAGACTCAGGCACACACAGGGCTGGAGTACTGTCAGGTGGCACGGATGGATCCAAAACTGGATCCTCTATGTCATTGCCAAATGGGTCAATGTGTCGAAGATCTGATTTTGTTACATCATGGGATTTAGCTGGAATTGAATAGAAAGGAATATGCTCCAAGTAGGTAACATGTCGTGAGACATATAATTTCTGACTTATAGGATCATAGAAACGATAACCTTTCTGTCCAACACCATACCCCAAAAAAACACAGATAGCCGATTTTGGCTCCATCTTGTTTCGTTCAACATGTGGACGAAGAACAAAACAAGTACACCCAAAAACTCATAATGTAGAGTAATCCGGAAAGTGACCATATATTTCTGAAACGGATACATCCCTGAAGTCAATGTAGTAGGGATACGATTGATCATATATACAACAGTTAGAACTGCTTCTCCCCAAAAATGACTAGGAACCTCTGCAGATAATAATAAGGAGCGTGATGTCTCAACAATGTGATGGTGTTTCCTTTCGGCAACACCATTCTGCTCAGGAGTATCTGTACAAGATGACTGGTGTATGGTACCATCAGAGGCAAGTAACTTAGTGAAATCATTAGAGGTATATTCACCCCCTAAGTCACATCTGAAACACTTTATCACAGCCGAATGTTGTGTTTTAACAAGGTCTCTAAAGTTGCTGTAAATGCCAAAGAAATTAGACCTACGCTTCATAAGATAAACCAAGGTATACCGAGTATAGTCACCGATGAACGAAACATAATAAGTCCAACCACCCTTAGTGGATACTGGTGATGGACCCCATACATCAAAATGAATAATGTCAAAAGGAGCAACTGAATAAGACACACTTTTATTAAACGGTAAGGCAGAAAATTTTGCCAGTTTACAACCACTACAATCTGAAATATCAGATATGTTCAAATGACCTAAAGCACTAGTAGAGGCCAAAAAGCGTAAACGTGACACTGATACATGTCCCAAGCGGGAATGCCAAAGATAAAACTACGAAGACAAAGGACTTAAAAAAAAAAAAGACAAATCAATGTTACAAGCAGTAACAATAGACACTTTGAAACTCTCTAGGACATAAAGCTCTCCCAACCTACAGCCAATCCCAATCACCTTCTAAGTGTGTTGGTCCTGTACAACACAAACAAAATCAGAAAAGAATACCCAATGACCAGTTCTACACAACTAACAGACCGAAGCTAGATTCAAAGCAAGTTTCGGAATATAATAAACATTAGACAGAGGAATATGAGGGGTAGTAACAGAACCAACACCCTCGATTAGCATTGATGTAGCACTGGAAGACATAATAGAGAGTGGTGAAATCGGTGACAAGGAACCAAACGACAACAAACAATGTGACATATGATGGGTCACACCAGAATCCAGAATCCACAAGGATGAGGGAATACCTGAGGTACCAAAGGAAGCAGGACCTATGTTGGATGCTGATAAAGCAGTTGGATTGGAGGCAAAAAACTGTCTGAATTGTTCGAACACCTGGAGATCCAACGCCGAAGGAGGCACAGTGCTAACAGACTCGGCATCTACTGATGGGGCAGCAACAACTACAGCAGCAGCAGTGAACTGTGGAGGACGTGGAGGAGTACAAAAGGAACATGGTTGGCCATACTTCTGTTGTTGTCCAGACTTAGTTTTGTTGAGCAACAAAGGACACTGGGCCTTCTAATGATTTTTCTGCTTACAGAATGTACACTCATCAAACACAATTTTAGGAGATTGTCGCGATTGATTGGAAGATTGAGAGCGTTGTGGTTTAGACTGATCAGGTGAACCAGCAAACACAGCAGGAGCAGTAGATGCTTTCAGCCCTTTATCCAATTGAGACTTGATACGAGTCTCTTCTGCAATCAATTCATGGACAACAGATTTAACTGAGGGGAGGGGGGATCAATGAAGGATTGTTCCACGTAATCCTTCAAATTCAGAATGCAACGCCATTAAAAATTGAACTAGATGTTGTTCTTCCCTCCTAGCAATGTAAGGTGCAAAACTTTTCAATTCTGCAGATTCAGTGAGCGCCAACTGATCCCACAAATCAGACATAGTAGCATAAAAAACTTGAATGCTCATAGCATTCTGCTAAAGGGCACGAATATCGTACTCTAATTGGTACTGCTTTGCAAAATTTGACTGAGTGTACAATCTCTTCAAATAATCCTAGATTTCTTTAACTGTGTCATATTTAGCCAATTGCATACCCATTGATTGAGTTACAGAGTTGTTAATCTAAGTGATAACCTTGGAGTTAGCATTTTTCCACGAATCCACCACCGATTCAAAATCCTCAGCCTTCTCATCCTTAGGTTTGGATTTAAGACCTGTAACGTAACCCTACATATTCTTGCCACGAAGAAATTCTTCATGACATAACTCCAATATACATAATTTTTCCATTTAATTGGGTGCTAATGGACTGGAGAGAATCATCTTTTCCAGCCATATTGATAGCAGCAAAGCAAATACAACAAGATATGCAACCCCAAAACAACAATCAACACATACCTTATGAATCAGCAAATCAAGAACCCAACGAACATCAAAACAACACCATGAACAAGGTGAACAGTAGAGCGAAACTCTATGAACAGTGGATCAAAATAGTGGTTGATACAAATAGGGGTGGATCGATTTAGCTAGCTCTTGATACCATGATAATTAAGTACAAGAGTTGATTATACAAGAACAAGAAAGAGAGAAAATAGCTAAGAGGCTAATGAAAGATAGAATACAATACTAAGTTATGGGAGGGGGTCTATATATAGCCAAAACATGAAAGCCTAATGGGCTGATGGGCTAACAGTCAATGGGCTCACAAGTTACATGGGTTACCATGCTAATAATGCTAACAAAAATCATATCAAAAAATAGAAAATTTCAGGATCGGTACATGTCTAATCTATATATTACATATTTTGGATCATCATTAATATTTAAAACTTTTACTAATATATACAAACTATTTATATTATGATTTCATTAGCTTTAATTTAGTATAGTCTTTTTAATTTTATATAAGCACATACATTAAAATTTATATGTGTTTGGGTTCTTGATGTATGAACTAGGCATTAAAATAAGCATAACATCTTCTTCTTCTTTTTTCCTGTGAAATTTTGATTTCTTGAAATCTGTTTATATACCTATTCTATACACTATATGTTTTGGTCCTCAATTAAAGTTTTTACCCAATGCATATATAAAATGTAATTTTTCTTGGCGTAGGTTCAGTCTAATTATTTAAAATAAGTTTATATACAAATTACAAACACTAAAAATATATTGACATACAATTTACTGAATTTAGTATATGAACTAGGTATTAAAATAGGTGTCAAATTTATTTTTTCATAGAATTTTGATTTGTTAAAACCTGTTTTTTATATCCATTCTACACATTACACGTTTGAGTTCTCAATGTTAATTTTTTATCAATGCATAGAAATTGAATTAAATATGTCTTCCTTAGCATAACTTTAGTCTCACTTTTGTAATGAGTTACTATACATATTACATACATTAATATATTAGATATATTTAACATAAAATATGTTTTGATTGTTACTTTAAATAATTAAATTGAAACCTTTAATGTATATCAAATTTATATACTAACTTAAGACTGCTATCTTTTATGATGAAAATTAAAAAAATTCTTTGACAATTAGTTAGATCCTGAATTTCGAAATAAAAAAATTATGTAGTTTAATGAAATTTCAAAATAATAAGATAAGTAAATTGGATATTTGTGAGGGAAAATCAATAAAGAAAGAAGGAATAACAATATAATTATTGAGAAAAAAAATCACTGATCGATAACCACCAAAAAACACAATGAATAATTGATTAAAAAAAATCGAAAGATTGATATATTCTATCACTTTCAAAATACTATATTTAAAAAAGGATATTAGTCAATTATATATTCTGTCAGTTTCAAATACTATGGTTTTTGGAAAGGATATTAGTTAATTAATTACCTTCAGAAATTACTAAATATGTTTTTAGTTCTTGTTCTTATTAAGTCGTTAGATATTGATAGATATCTAATGTTATTTATTGAAAATTGGAAAGTCACATTTTCTTATATACGTGTGTACACACATCAGGACTAGAGGTGTCAAACTGAGCCCAAAATAAAGGCATGCTCATATGCTTAAATAGATTAGAATAGATCTAATTTGGGTAAATACTTTGCCTAATGTATCTAGTTTGTGTACTTTTACAAATGACTTATATATTTTGAATTGGGCTTAAGATAATTTAAAAGAGAAAATTTCATAACTGAGCAAACATTCCATACAAAATCACATAAATTAACTACAGTTTTTAAAAATTACACAAAGTAATCAACTTTTTAAAAAAAGTGGCTACCAAATTCGTGGGTCCAGCACATTTTGTATAAAACCAAAAAATTTCCAATGTTCTTATTCTCTCTCTTCTATACAAGGATTCAAAGATCTTCTTTCCATATTTTGCTCCTTCAATCTCTCAATAGTTACACAAGTAAGATTTTCAAAAAAATTTCCTTAATCTTCTTTCTCCATTCTTCCAGATTTCATTCATATTTCATTCTAATTTTTGGCGGTTTTTAATATTTTTTTTTGAAAATTTCACTTTCTCCCATTTTTTTACATACACCGCTTGCCCTAAATCTTTCAACAGCCGAAAAAATCACAAGCATACACTACATATTATGGCTGATGAATCATCATCTAAGATGATAACTAGAGGTATAAACTTGCATGATAAGTTTATGGATGATTTGCCTTTTTTTTCGTTGGGTATAACTCAAGAGGATGAGCCCATTGCAGGAAGCATTGCAAGAGATAGGGCTAGTGTAGAAATTATATCCAAGAAACGGAATGACAATGTTCATCGGCCAAGCACTTCCCAAAAGAAGAGGAAAGCAGTGAATCTGGATTCTAGCAGTGGTGAAGCAAAAAAAAAAATGAGGACGACTCTGATTTTGACAAACCAAACGAAATCGAAGAGGACAATCAGGTTCAATTTTTTTTAAAAAAAAATTATTAGAAAAAAACGGTTAGACACATAGGTAAGCATATAAATATGAAATTAATTACTCATGTTTGTATAAAAATTTAATCTGTTTGTATAAAAAACTTATTCTCATTTATGTAAATAGTATTATTATACACTTT
The DNA here is from genome assembly GCA_029948455.1 of Solanum rostratum. Taxonomy (NCBI): domain Eukaryota; kingdom Viridiplantae; phylum Streptophyta; class Magnoliopsida; order Solanales; family Solanaceae; genus Solanum; species Solanum rostratum. Next base: position 55,449,260 of record CM057047.1, on the reverse strand, counting down.
TTTTATATATACCATTTATTATGTATAAGTTATAATATAATATTATTGTCTAAACAAATTAGCTTATTGATGTATAAGTTATACATGCACACTGTCTGAGTAATTATACAATTACAACACAGTTTTGCCAACACATTATACAACTGCATAAGCACATATACAATTCAAGCAATTTTTTATACACCACAAGTATATATATGCATACCTGGATACAGTTAAGCAATTTTTATACAGTGCAAGTATATATGCACACCTGTTGTCTGAGCAATTATACAATGCAAGTATATATACAATGCAAGTATATATGCATACCTAGATACATTTAAGATGTGATTTTATACACTACAGAGTATATATGCACACCTGTCAGATTAATTATACAATTACAACATAGTTGTTGCCAACACAGTATACAATTGCATAAACAATTTATAAAATTCAAGCAATTTTTATACACTGCAGGTATATATGCACCCCTGTTGTCTGAGCAATTATACAATTAAAGCATGGTTATTGCCTAAAATTTATATATCTGCATGTGCACATTATACATTCTTTTGCTATTTGTTACACACTGCAAAAATGTATGCAGATCCTATCTGGGGTTCATTTCTTTGGCACATGTATTTGTTCATCATGATTTTGGTAATTCGTATAACACCATGAAATTACACGATCAAACGTATAAAAAATAAAATTAAAAATTAATTTTACCTCAGTAGAATTCGTATAGATTAGCGCGTTTTTTTTTAATTTTTTCCAGCCTTACTCGTCACTACAGTGTTTTTTCCGAATCTATGTTTACAGATTCATATTAGGTAATAAATATTGATTACATTGACCTTCCATTATTTAAGGGAACGTTTCCTTTATTGTATCTAACCAGTAATTAATCAACATTAAATGCCAGCTATTCTTTTTTGTATAAATATCATTTCATACCCATTTATACAAAACAGAGTACACGTTCAAAAGGCTATAGAATATAATTTTCAAAACTGTGGCTATTTTAGCCTATTATATTTCACTAGGTGGTTGTTTTTGAAAATTTTAGATAAAAAATTTAACTCATTTAAGCATTAACTATTTTAAAATGATTGTCAGTTTAACCCAATTTAATTCTCAATTTCAACCCACTTTCTAGCAAGTTTTGCCTAAATATTTTTCATCTATCTAGTAGGATTGGATCCCAAATTTCAGATCGGGTCAGTTCTTGAGTCTTGAAAAGGTTGGATCAGCTTATAGATCAAGATTGGGTTCAAACTCTGGTCTCGAACCCTAGATCAAGTATAGATTTTGAGCTAGGTTTGGATCTTAGGTCAAGTCTCTAGTCTTAAGTCTCAATCGCGGTAGAGTCTTAGATTGATGATTAAGATCGGATCTCAAGTCCGAAATTAGGTCCAAATTTTAGGTTGAGATTGGGTCTCAATTCAGGCTTGAGGATCAAGTTTTGACTCCAAAGTCAAAGTCAAGTCACAAATCGAATATAGTGTTCAACTCGAGGATCATAATTTGAGTTAGGGTTGACTCGGTGTTTAGGATTGGGGCTTAGGTCTCATATCTTGAATCAAAATTGGGGCTTGGGTCTCAATTCGAGTCTCAATCTTAAGTCTGGCTCAAGGTCGAGTTCAAGTCTCGAATTGGTCTCATATCTCAATGTTCTAGATTGAATCTCAAGTCGGGGTCATGTCTTGACTTTCAGGTTTCGAGTTAAGATTGGCTCTTGGGTTGGGGTTCAATGTCAAGTCAGGGGTTGGTCTTGAATCATGATCAAGATGGGGCTCAAGTCAGGCTTGAGTCTTGGGTCCTGAGTCAAGTTTCAGGCCAAGGTTGGGTCCCATCATTTGAATCTTGAGTCAGGAACAGAGTTAGGTTTTCGATCTCGAGTCAAGGTCGAGTCAGGTATCCTCAACGCGATTTCTTATTATTTAGCTTTTCTTTCAACAAAACCAAACACTTTTTTTTATGAATTACATCAATATACAATAAAGATTAGATTAAATGGGTCAAGACCCAATCCAATATTTAACCCAAAGTAAATTTAAGTAGGTCATGACCCAATTCGGTTTTTCATTTTCATCTCACCAATATTAGTCAATCTGTCAATTTGACACCCCTAAATTATATAGGGATAATTACACTAAGGGACGCTTCATTTAAAATAATTATAGAAAAAAAACAGTCTTTTGTTGTATAGGCATGTATAATCAATGTATATTGTATATCATAATGTATATTTAGTGTATAGATAGTGCATAAGTAATATACATTGTATAATAGTGTATATTTTCTATAACTTTTGACAAACTATATTGTATAGTCATGTATAATTTCGCTGATTTGGGGCTATATTTTATGTTAATAAAACATGGGTTATATTTGTTAAAAATTAATCAATATTTTTTTTTTTTGTATATATATGAAAGTTACCCAATTATATATGATGCAGTCTTGATGAAGCCTATTTTGATATGTTGAAGCCTCCGAGCATCTTTTCATTCCGAGTTGCTTAGTTCACATATGGTTAATACATGAGAATATATGTATGTTAAGAGCTTATGGCACGTATGTTGCTGAAACTCCATTATCTTTAGCAAATATATTATCTGTAAAAACCAGCTTTTCTTGATCTGGGACTGGGAGTGCAGTTCCAATTCTTAGATTCCTAATATTACAGTAGAAATGGCGACTTAATTACTAGTTCATTATGGACATACATTTGAAGCACAAGAACCATCACTGAACTGCAGAAGGATGGTAGATATAAGAATGGAAAGCATTTACGAGACTTCTTTAATGGATGAAGTGATCAGCTGCAAGTGCCTTAATATTGCAGCATCCTCTGCTAAAAGAAACAACAAAATTATCAGGAAGATGGAGCCGAGGAAAAGGAAGGAAATCTCTTCTAGTTAAATACTTCAAGCAGTGATGTTGACAGAACGTGAAAATCTTGATCTACAAATGAGATAAAGAAATGACTCCAGAAACATACAAGAAATATTTCAGTCATTCAGGCTCCATGGATATCATATTTATATGTAGGACTTTTAAGTCGATAGAGCAAAAAGTATGAATGATATAGGTAATATTTTAAGCTTCAAACAGGAGCACATTAAGAAAAGGAACCTCAAAATTGGTCCATCTATAGGTTCTATGCAAATGGAAAAACTTATAGCACTATTAGGCAGAGGAAGAGACACGCTCATGAACACCAGGCAGCCATCCTTTGAAGAATTCAACGTCATCCATTGGTGGAGGAGACAAGGCGCCAAGGGGTGTAACAGTTATCTGTAGTTAAGGGTAAGTAACATGTTAATGATGAGCCATTAGCAAGAGTCATCAAGCAATTTCCATCAAGTGAATGATTTTTACATACATATCCCTGTTGAAGGAAAGAGTAATCATTATCACCTTCATCTACTTGTGCTCCCCTGACCTGGAAAAGGATATGAAATAATAAATCAGTAACTGTAGGCAGAAATATTACCCCCCCCCCCCCCCCAAAAAAAAAACACTATACCGAGACAATTTCAATGAAGCAATCCAGATTATTGTCCTTGAGTAAATATGCTTTTTAATGGCTATAAATTTAAACTAATGTAACTGTCCTCTCACTTCTGCAAATAGGCACCATTACATATTTCAAAAGAAGAATAAACAACAGAGAACTCCCTCAGACAGCCATATCAGTTGAATGGGAAATGAAACATGGGAACATATGACTATTTACATAAAAAAGTTCCTCAGACGTACAAATATCAAAACAAAACTTTCCTTATACAAACGTATTAGGCATATTATCAACCCATTCTGTTCATCAAAGGATTTTTTCTTCTTGACCTCTTGTTCAGAGAGAAAGAAAAAAGGACGTATAATCTATGATGCACTGATTCATGGAAGAAAACCTAGAAGAAAATGCTACAAACCTCTTACCCTATCCCCTCCCAAAACAAGTGGACTGGAAGAAGAACTTAACAGAGAGAAATATGCGGAAAAATGACATGGAGGATAAGATGTCCAACATTGTGAGTGAGACCAGAAAAGGGTACTCCATAGCATGAGCAAGACCAATGATTTGAATAAGGCAATGATTAGAGCAAAGGGAAGAAATGCATTTGTGTGATTGCATAATAAAAATTTTAGCAAATAAGTACTAGATAGAAAAGGATATAATTACTTCTCTCTTAAACAATAGGTGTTCTTGTTGCGTGCTTAAGGGGTTCTCTTCAACGCAAGCCTCTTGATTAGCTGATGAATCCATTGTCATTGTAGATAACATTCTTCCTCCTTGTGCTTCTGAAACAACTTGCCTCCATCCCATTTTGAAAATACTCGTGCCTTGCTTGGTCAGGCGATAACCCTATCAATATAACAATAATATCTTTTTGAAGTCAATAGCATATCTATTTTAGCAATTGTTGAATTGTGGGGCAATCTCAACCAAAACCTTCAGCTGTTTTGAAGTCCATGGCATATACCTTGGCAACTGTTGAATTGTGTGTTCATCTTAACTAAAAGCTTAGTATGTTAGAGGGAGTACACAAAATTATACTGTGTCAACACACCCTCTCACATACAGCTTTGATTCTTTTTTTTTCCCATGAACTAAACACGTGGACTGATGACAAAAATTAACTTCAATCATTGTAGGATTTCTGTAAGGTAAATCAAAAAGATATTTTAGTTATAAGGTAAATCAAAAGATCTTCTATACTCCTTAGACTCCTTTCACTATTGTGAAATAATCTCCTATTTCTTCTTTCCAAAGTCTATATATGTTTATGAAATAATCTCCTATTTCTTCTTTCCAAAGTCTATATATGTTTATGGCAATGGTACAATAGTTGGTTTACCTTGCGATTGGCAACATCGGCTGGAACATCTATGTTAAGAAAGCAATTTCGAGGATAAGTGTTATTCTTGATCTCAGTCAATATAGCTGTAATGATTGGCATGCAAGCCTCAGCAGCCAATACGAAATCATCAACCTTGCTTTTTCCACCAACCCTGAAGTTGACAAATCACATTGAAGAAGGACCAATTAAAAAGTAACTTGTCTTTGTGCTAACCCCAAGACAGGATAATGTGATGTACTATACCATTCATATGACAATGACACAGAAGGAACACCATTGAAGAAAGCCTCTCGTGCACCAGCCACTGTCCCTGAGTAAACACTACATCACCAACAATGTATCCATTAACATTAAGAAGCCCATGGTTTTACTATAAAACAAAAAGGCAAGTCCGCTGAGATGCTGTAATATTAGTACTAATAGCTGAAATAAGAATTACTGCAAATCGGAAAAGAGTTAATAATTGACCACTTCATGCAGAAGGATCTAAAGGCTAGATACAGAAGTTCTACTAACATGTGATAACCGCAATTGCTACCCATATTAATACCGCTGACAACCTGCAAGCATAAATTGACATGAGTACACAGTGTAATGCGACGATATATGTTAAGTTTTAATATATACAGCCTATATTAGGAAAAGCTCCAATGCAAACTATTTAGACGTCTATAGCATGACACAGCATTAGGTATCAGAAATAGGTCCAACAGAAAACCCTACCAGCAAATGAATTGTTAACCAGTTACCAGAAGTATCAGAAATGGGTCTACCTAGCTAAAGAGGACCAAATGACCTCCAAAATTCTGATCTCCCGTTGTTTCTTCCGCTGGACCTTTGCTCCTAATTAATTGGAGTATCATCCCAGTAGGAAGCTAGTTCACACATGTTAGAAACATCACTGTGTATTTTCGGAAGTTTTCTTCAATCTTTTCATGGTTTACCTCTGTTTACAAAAGTATTATTGCATTCATTTATTTTTATCTGTAAGGAAAATTCACTCGTGAAACCATAAATGGTTGGAAAAAAATAATATTTCCTCTTGTTTAGTTGGAAACTGGTAAAACTTGTTCATCTTTTTGAGAAATTAGGATAGCAAATGAGGAAACGAAGTTTCAGTAGCCAGTTCGTTTCTAAAAATATATTTTCTAGATTTACTATACACACACACACTGTACATAACATACAAATACTTTGAGCAACAAGTGTTGAAGCCAAGTAGTATGGAAGGAGTCAAAGCAATTAAAAGTTGAATTCCTTCAACCTTGTGAATCAAAAGCAAATCAGCTTCGTTACAAGGAAGAAAGAAGCAAGAACCAAAAGCAAGTTTTAACTTTTGTTTTTTCTGTGCAACTTTTCATGTAAATATTAAGCTAAATGAACTTTCTCTGTTAAAATAGAAATTTCCTACGAACATATGTGTGACAAATGAAGTTAAGTGCTATATGACTACATCATAGTGAGGCAGAATAATTTGTCAAGTATTAGTATCAAACGCTACCAGATCAGGTACGAAGGGGAAGAGCACTTTGGAGAGACCAATGGAAGTGGAGTCTGCTGGGGTTCCTGCCAAAAGGAGAACAAAAAGAGTATGAGGGAGAGAGAGTTATGACAAGCAGTTATGAGAGTATCCAGAAAAACGTTATGCTGAGCAAGCAGTATCATTCTAGATAATCAGAGTTATACAGCAAAGTAGATAGACATGAAGGGCGAAAAAGAGAAAAACAAAAAGTAGAAAAATGTCAATTTCTTTCCCCGAAACCAGACAAAAGAAAAATTGCAAACCCCCATGTTTCGCCCAGTCAGTTGAAGATCAGTACAAAACTCTTGCTCGCCTTTTTCTCTCCTTTTAGTAGAGTAAAGCAAGAGAATTGTCAGACTCTCACTTGGAAGTGGGGTTTGAACAAACAACAGCATTAACTGAACACAAATTTCGGAACAAGTTAACTTAGTACCAGAATTTGGCAAATCGAAAGCAATCTCATATATATTTGTGGATGACAACATGTTAATACGGTCTGACATTAAAGGGAAGTGAATCATGAACCCCATATCTTTCTACCCAATGATTCAAATTCACAACAAAAATGTATGAAATCATCTTATGACTATAAAGCATTGTGATAACCCATCAAACAACCATTTAATAGTCAACGTTCAACAAAGACCACTAAACAGGAGATAAAACTGTAACTAAGCTAATTCTAGAAACATGAACCATGAGCCTAGAAAAAACTAAAATTGTCTACTATATTTGAGATTCAAATGAATTATGAAAATTAGCTTATTTACGACCCTGACTAACCAGAAACTGCAAAGGCTGTTGCTCCACTGATGTCCACCTTCTTGACGGAAAGAGGGCGTTGCCATGAGACACAATGGCTAACAGCTGATTTTTCACTGAGAAAACGAGAATAAGAATGTCATAAATATCATTATGTATCCAAGTAGAGGTTTATAGGAACAAGAAAAATTAGTCTTAGACGTCAACAAACAACCAGAGAGAACAAAGGGAGCACAACAACAACAACATACTTAGTATAATCCCACAAGTGGGGTCTAAGGAGGGTGAGATCTGCAGACCATACTCCTACCTTTGTGAGGTAGAGAGACTATTTTCGATAGACCCTCGGCTAGAGAACAAAGGGAACACAGTGAAGTAAATTAACAGAGAATGAGCTGCCCAGAACTTTGATGTATATCAGGTCTCTAGTCTTTTTCTTTTTTCTTCCGATAAGTATTTAAATCAGATATTTAATTTCAAACTACAACCATGACTTCATATCAAAAGTTGTGGTAGAGAATATCAAATAAATTAATGATCCCAAAATGTTTGTTGATGGTCATAACAGTTGTAACTTGTAAGCAATTATTAATGAAAGAATTTACGTAGCCCATCTTGCAAGCAACTGGACTAAAATTATTGGACGCATGCTACCTCTGATCTTGCATAACTCTTGCCATCAAGGCTTAGCAATGCTAAATATATGACCAAAAGTCCTATTATCATCCTAAATAAATAGAAGTTCTTGCCATGGAATAAACTTATCAAGGACACGAGTAAGAAAAGAAACAAAAAATATAAACAACAACATACTCAATGTAATCACACAGGTGGGATCACGGGAAGGCAGAATGTATGCCAACATATGACATTGTTAGTCCAAATAGACTAGGGAAAAAGTTAAACAATGCTCCATATGTTCTCTTTTATTTGTCCACTGGTCCAAAAATAAATTTTTATTTTTATTTTTACTTATCACTTTTAACATATAACATTAACACTAAATATCAATTAACAAAGAGACAGTGTGGTAAAATAATCCCGTCAATCATTGTTTTACATCAACTCCATAAGTGAACGGGGAGAGAGTAGTATATAAGTTGAGGAAGTGGAAGAGCAACACCAATTTCAAAGTTCAATAGACGGTTTCCGTTACGAAATTCAAAAAAATTATAGAGACGTACGAATCTGGAGCACAAACGAGGACATTGAAGAGATTGGAGGAGACAAGAACGCTGACGAGAGATCTCAAACCGGGGGCATCAATTCCGTCGTCATTTGTCACCATCACTGACGGCTTATTATAATCGCTGCCCTTCTCCATTTACTTTCTGCTTTCAATTGGAATGGAACCCAACCATCAAATGTAGAATACGACTATATATATATATAAATAACACACCAAAAGAATGGCTACAGGTGTGACCAAATTACGATATGGATATTTTTTTCCAAATAAAAAATTAATTTTTTCACCAACGAGTATATCTGGACCATTTGTAGCAGCCTGCTTATGTGAAAAGGCCAGGCGCGGTTGGATTTTATTTTGACACTTTAATTCAATCTTGTTTTATTTTAATTTTTAAATTTTAATTTCATATTTTATTTTGATATTTTTATCCAAGAAATCAATAAAATGGGAAGAATATACTTCATATGTCATGACATAATACAAAAACCAAATAAAAATATATATACAACCCCTCTAACGTGTCCTTATTTTTTATTTTGATATTTTATCTTACCTTCGTTCCATTTTAACCTTTCAACTTTATTTTTTTTACAGGGGTGGGCGTTCGGTTCTTCGGTTTAGTTTTAGAAATTTTCGGTTCTGTTCTTCGATTTTTGGTTTCGAAAAAGTGTGCACCATATACCGAACCGAAACATTTTGATTCGGTTCGGTTTTTTCAAGTTCGTTTCGATTTTATTCGGTGTTTGTAAAATGGTTTTTCGGTGCGAACTAATATAAAATAAAATTAGGGCAAAATTAAAGTATAAGATATTTAAAGATTTAAAGTCATGTTAAGTGATAATATGTTCCCATGGAATACTTATTTTGCTTAAAAAATTATTTATCTTTGTCAAGAACTTGCACCTCCAACTATTGCTTGAGGAAAACAAGCATGAATACATCCTTTGCATGACATAAATATGCAAAAATATGTTTGAATTTCTCTTGAAAAATAATATTTTAAGTTAATTATATGAATTATAAATTTGTTGCTACTCTGACTTGTTTCATTAATGATTTAATTACTAATTGATATATATATATATATATATATATATATATATATATATATATATAAAATTTTATTTTTTATGGTCTAGTATATATATAAAAAATTTAAATTTTTTTAATAAAAGTTGGGTGCTTCGGTGCACCGAAGTTTTGAGACCACTACACCGAACCGAAAAATTGAACTTTTGAAAAAAAAAACCAACACCAAACCCAAGAATCAAAAAATCGAAATTGAAGAACCGAATTAGTTTGATTCGGTTTGATTTTCCAATATTTATGCCCACCCCTAATTTTTTATATATCGTTTAAACACAATTACTAATTTTATAATTTTTTTTTATTTTATATTTGATCTTTATTTTTTTATAATTTTAATGTCAATGTTTGAACATTTGTTTTCAAAAAATTTCTTGAAGAATTAACAGACAATTTTTTTAGATCTTCCCTATCTTTCTTTTTGAAAAATAACTAAGAAAAGTATGTTGATTTTTTTTTAAATAATCAATTAAATTAAATAATATTTTATTTTCTTCTCATATCACCTTCCTGGATACAAAAAAAATATGAGCTAGTATTTGAGTTAAATTTACAAAGCTTAAATATTATATATATATATATATATATATATATATATATATATATATATATATATATTATGTTATTTAATAAATTGATTATTTAAAAAAGGAAACTGACACACTCCTTGGTTTTTTTTTAAAAAAAATATAGAGGAACTCTAAAAAATTATTATTATTATTTCTTAAAAAATTGTTGATTAATTTTGTAAGATTTTTTTAAAAAACTAATGGACAAATGTCGATTATAAAAAAATTAAGAAAGATCAAATATAAAAATTATAAAATTAGTAATTGAAATTAAATTATACATAAAAAAAATAGAGAATTGAAAGGTTAAAATAGTAGAGTGTCAAAATAAAAAGATAAAGACAAGTTAGAAGGATGTGTATTTATTTTTAGTTAATTTTATGCTATATCATAACTTGTGAAATACACTCTCTTTATTTTGTTAATTTCTTAAAAAGAAGTGTGAAACATGAAAATTAGAGTGGAAGAGTATCAAAAAATTGAGACATAAATTTCATGTGTGTTTGGCCATAATAAAAGATATAATCTTTTAAATCTCAAAATTGAAAGGTATAAAGTCTTTGGGTAACACCTCAGCAGCAAGCCACTTGCTCAAAGGAGGAAAATGACACATTGGTGGGAATATTCTCATCCCAAAAAATTAAAAATGTTTGATTGGGTGGGCGCTGTACCCGATATTAAAGTAATACTATAAAATGGCGTGACAGCAAATAAAATAATAAAAGTTGGGCCCTCTACCGGATTCATCAAATAGTTGAATGCTGAAGAGGTACTTATTTATTTCCTATTTTTTTTTTCATTTTACCATATTTATTTTGGAATTCTCATTAATTTAATTTTGCATTGAGAAACTATACTTGGGAGAATAATTAAGATTTTATTTCTCAATTTATTTTTATTTATCACTTATTTTTAATATTTTATTCTTAATATAAGATACTTTTTTGTAGATAGTGTGATAAGAAAATTATAGTAATATTAACTTTTAAAGAGCATGTTGAAGTAAATAGTGGCAAATAAAAATAAATTGTTGAGTAGTTAGGATAAAGGAATATTTCTTCATCTTACCTCACTTGATCGTGATGACCTAACTTTTGCTTCTTTTTAATAGCATGTTCCTATTTTTGTTTTAAAAAAAAAAATATTATATATTTTTTTTATAAGTGATCTTTATTTTTATATATAAAAAAATTAAAATTAAATTATTCTGTAAGTGATAAAAAAAATTTAATTCCTCGGTCAATTTAACTTCTCTTTTAATATTAATAATTTTGATATGGGTATTTTCAATTTTTTTTAATGAACGATTTTAAGCGTCAATCGCTACAATCAAATAAGTTTTGATTATAAAAATGTACAATTAAATATATGATTCTTTTCTAGACTATATATATATAAGTTGTTGTGTGCATGTCATCCTCAGAACACTACCTACGTCGAGTTAATGATTGTAAATTTTTTATAGGAACTTATTGTTATATTCTATCATAATTCTTTTTTTTTTCCGCTTTTACTTATCATATTTGAATTTGACATATTTATATATATAAAAAAGTAATGATTAACATAATTATTTTATCACATTATTCTTATTAATTGGTGTTTAATATTAAAATTTGAAAAATAATTTAAAATATAAATAATTAATGCTAATTATCTTTTGTTGATATTTTAAATAGTATAAATAAAAAGTGTTTTGCTTTTGGAATCAGGAGTAATTGGCACATAATGCCATCAATAGAAAATAGGAATTGTCTTTTTTTTTTTTCGCATTCTAAAAATATTATAAGTCGGAGGCATCTAATGATGAGATATCTTTGAAAGGTTAGACGGTCCAACAATGAATAGCTACCAAGGGATGGGAGAAAAGCAACAGCACACTACCATTCAACATGATGTCCTTTGATATACATATAAATTATTAAACTAAAATGCTATTCCAACAAAAAGGATTTTTAGTATGATATTTTTTTTATATAGTCTAAGAGGCTATATTTATGATATTTCTTACTTTTTGAGCAAATTTATTTAACTGCTTTTCAAGTGTACCTTTTGAATGTAAGGCATAAAAATCACTTAATATCTTGCTTTTTTCTCACGGAGACAGAGAGACTATCTTTTTTATTTAAAATATTATATAAAATTAATTCAATTGTGAGATTGTTTATGAAAAATGACTCAGTCTTATTTATTTAGATTTAATTATTCAGCTATTCAAATTGTTTACCGATTTATCCAATTTTGCTTCTTTCTTATTTCGCGCATGACGTCGGCATCGCTACTATGAATAAATTCTCTTTGATACTTCATCGATATATTGATATTATATCGGTATTATATATTGAGCTCTTTTTTCAATTAATAATTAAAAAAATTATGAAAGCACAATCTTATTTATTGAATACACCTCAACTATTCAAATTGGTGTAAAACTACTTTTCATCCACCTTTTGACTCAAAAATACCTTCAATATTAACCTATTGGTTCATATTTATCCTTATTTTAACAGTTTTTCTAAAATAAAATTATTAAATATTTATTCATTATATTGCTTAGTTTGATTGATCCAGATTTAAACCCTTCTCAAACAAATAATAAAAAACACAGATGATTCATATTTTGACTTGACATGCTTGAAAATAATATTCAAAAAATTATTAATTTCTTACTATCTTCCAATTAGCCTATATTAAATCAATCCTCCATTTATTAATTCGACTCACAATCGGGGATTCAACTAAAGTACATACCCGTGCTGCTCATCCAAAAAAAGATTATTATTTTTTTATATAAATTTTCTATATCCAATTGTCTTGTTCATTCCCTCTTTTTCTTATTTTTAATTTGGATATCTCGATTCAAACTTGAAAAAAACTCTCTTCTTCATATTTTTTTCTGTATTATTATTATGGTGGGGCAGGAATGAAAATATGAGAAAATATTATTTTTATTTTTATTATTTTGTTGAATATACACAAAAGAAAAATATCATATGTACATAGTTGCTTAGTTTAATTATTTTTTATTGAACTAATTATTGACATTCAATTTTGACCAACTTATAACCCATTCTACATTGCTATTTGATTAAAATAGATATTCTCTAAACTTCTAAAATAAATGAGTTTATTTTCAATTTTATCGAAGTGACTGCGTATTTTTATAAGATTCTTGAGTTTTTAAAAAATATTAATATATATTTGTTAATTATTTTATCAATTTTAAAATTACCGTTATTATTATTATCATTCTTATTACTATTAATTATTATTATTATTATTATTATTATTATTATTATTATTATTATTATTTACTCTTATTTTATAATATTCATTATTTTAGTTCTAATAGTAGTAGTAACACTAATCATTTTAATTCTAATCAAATCCTTGCAATTTATTTCAATTCTTGTCAATTTTAGCCTAAATTAAATTAATTTGTGGCTTTATCTTAAATTTTCAATTTTGAATTGTGGGATTTAATCCTAATCGTTCATCACGTTTGTTCTAATGGCTTAGATTAATTCATATTTAATCCTCTTTTTAACCCAACACCCCCAAAAACCCTTACATTTTTTCCTCCCTTTCCCCCCTTCTCCGGGCGCCGACCCCATCTCTTTTTTTTTACTCCATTCTCCTCCCTCTTCTCCACTTCCTCAATACCGCACCACCCCTCCGCCGAAAAAACGACCCCATGGCCGCCGCCCTCTTCTCCCCTCTCCTCTCCACCATTTTCTCTCCCTCTTCTTCTCCCTTTCCTCCTCTTCCCGTCGCCCCTTTCTCCCTTCCTCTCCACCATTTTCTCCCCCCTATTTTTCTCCCTTTCCTTTTTTTTCCCGTCACTTCTCTCCTTTCCTCCAACCCGCCAGAAAAACCCCATTTTCAACGACACCAAACGACCTCGTCACCCTTTTACCTCCTCCCAAATCTCCTTAGATCTGGGGGCAAAGCCTGCCGGAAAAACCCAAAACCCAGCCCCCTCTCACTGTTGGACCCGAATCCCTGCACCCCATGTCACTGGAAATTTCATGCAATCGGCAAAATCCGATCAAGATCAAATGGCCAAGAAATGTTTTGGGTCCCGAAACACCCGAATGCGGTTTGATTTTTTTTTGTACTACTGCTCATTGTTCTTATTATGTGATCCATAGTAATCCATGAGTTATTTCTTTGAGTTTGAGCTATTAGACAAGTTCACATGATTAACTTGTGTTAATTCTTCTATCTTTGTTTCAAAAATACTATAGTATTGACTTGACTGATTTAGGGGAATTGAGAGAAGCTCAATATTCATGAGTTCATGGATTTTTTTTCCTTCTCTCATGACAGCCTTTACCTTTCTGACTTAAATAAAGTCTTAATTGATCCTTATGTTAAAATGATTTGAATTCCTACGATTATTGTATAATTTTTGTGTCAATAGTGTCAACATATCTTGTAATCTTTTTTAATTGTCTTGGATGTTTAATAAAGACGAAATTGGTACTAATTTGCAAATATGATTGACCGCTTTCTTTCTCTGGGTATGGGTTTGAATTGTGACAACCTTTAATTGTATTGTGCAGATCTCATGTTAAATTGACTGAAAATCTCCTTAATTCGTGCTCGTCTTTTCTGCTAAATAGGTGTCTATATGTGGTAAAAGCTTTATTCTTTAATATGCAATCTGATTTCATAGTACATCTCTCACTGCCTTTTATTTTATTTTTGGTAAACAGTGATTTAGTTTGCCATTTGATTGATTTTCCTAACGAGTTTATGGTAACTTTGACTAATTACCATCCAAAGGATGTGCTCATGATTAGGGGTGGGTTCGGTTTTTCCCTAAAACCAAAGACCGAACGGAAGGTGATTTGGCAGTTCGGTTCGGTTTGGTTTTGCCCCAAAAAAAAGTAAACCATTGGTTTTTCGGTTCGGTTTTCGGTTTTTTTCGGTTTTTCGGTTTTTAAAAATAATTTTTTAAAGTAAAATAATATGTTGGGTAGAGACGTATCATCGTATAGATATGCTAACAATTGGTAAAGAGTAAAGTTTGGATTAGTACAAGTATCACAATATAAGAACTACAATTATCACCAAGAAAATTGCAAACATATGTTCTAGAAAAACAAGTATCAAATACTCCTTGGAAGGTTCAAGTCAATTGATGTTGAAGTGTATAGTTAAAAGAAAAGACATAATTTATATAATTAACTTATCTACCTAATAAATATTTATGAGCATACACACATAATATATTTTTTAAATATCAGTCAAAATATATAAAAAGATTAAAATAATATTTTATCATTTGTTCGGATGGTCTATTGGAGCAAATTATGATTCAACCATTATCTAAATAAAATATTCTTGCAAATTTTACAGAATGTTGATATATTCATTTACCTATAAATCACATTCATATATTAATTTTACTAGAATGACGAGGTAAATAAATATCATAAAATTACAGTGCTAAATTAAGTTATATCGAGAAATTTAAAGGCGATTTTATGCATTTTCCCTTGGTAGAATTCCATAGACATCAAAGTTTGTCTCTATTTTTCATTTTGATATTGCAACTTATTCTTTGTTTGGATGATTATTATGTGTTATTTTGTATTATTTCAATGAATATAATATTTTGATGGATTATATCATTCGTTGTTGTTATATAATGTGGGCATATTCATAATTTGAATGATAAATATATAAGAAATTGTTGGATATGGGATGGAGCTATTATGAAAAGGTAGGATAAATAATAACACAAAATTATTAAATAGTAATAAGTAAAGACAAAATAAGAAAAAATATTAAAGCAACGATGCAATCACACCAAATAGATTGTTGAACAAAATATATCTTTTCGTCTTACTTAATGATAACTTTAAATGATATGATGTAGTAGAATTTAAGTAAAGCAAAACAAATCGGTTTTTGACGGTTCGGTTCGGTTTTAGAAGACCAAAACCGAAACCGAAATCGCACAAAATTGGTTCGGTTCGGTTTTTTGTGTTCGGTTTCGGTTTTTTACGGTGCGATTTTTTTTTTGGTATTTTTCGATCGGTTTCGGTTCGGTTTTCGGTTTTTGGTTTTACGGACCCACCCCTACTCATGATAGGAAAGAATATTATCTTTCCATTGGCTGACCGACCTTCTTTACTACATAAAAAAGATATCATCTCATTCTTTGATCACGCTTTTTACATACAGATTCTAGACCATTACAAGAAGTTTCATACACCTCTCAAAATATCATATATCATTCTTACTTGATACGTTTTGCAAACCATTTTTTGGCTTTCTTTCGAATACTGCCTCGTTATTGCTGGTTACTTTGATCTTTGTACCCCCCGGCACAAGCACTGCTCGGAATCCTTGAGATTCTTATGATCTTGATGTGTCGGGGGTTGGGTTCTTAAAACTACCGCTCGGGTTGTTGTAGTATCATCAATTTTCTAATTTCTTTTCTCTTAATCGTATCACTTTTAAATTTTGTGCCTATGTCCATATCAAGAGATATGGATTTGTGCGTTCCCTTT
Source organism: Solanum rostratum (assembly GCA_029948455.1). Classification (NCBI taxonomy): domain Eukaryota; kingdom Viridiplantae; phylum Streptophyta; class Magnoliopsida; order Solanales; family Solanaceae; genus Solanum; species Solanum rostratum. The sequence continues at coordinate 55,432,749 of CM057047.1, read as the reverse complement.
GTATGACCTTATTTTTTATTATGTTCATCTCACGTTTCTCCTAGCGCCTATGTTAACAGGATTTTAGCCCGTTCAAGACCTGAAGAGTTGGCTTGGGAGTGAGAATTCCGGGTGACTTGGCTATCTAGGAGTCTTTTATTTATTTATTTGTTGTATTCTTTAAGTTGTTCCTTCAAATTTTATTTTGGTTTGTAATAATTTGTAAAAACTCTATAATTATAAAATTGAGGAAAATGGGGGGGGGGGGGACCAACGTGCTACTCGTTTTTTTTTATTTTGAATTTTTTTTCTTTTGTTATATGAATGTGTGACAGATATTTTTTACATTTGGATAAAGTCTTGCTAAATATGTTAATGGTTTTTAAAAATAAGTAATAATAATGTAAGGCTTTTGGTGCGATTTTCCTTAAAAGTTTTAGTAAATTCTTTTAATTAGGATTCATCTTCTAACACTTTCGTTATGTTGCATTTGTTATATGTTAGTTAACTTAGAAGAAGTTGTTATTCTTGTCACTTCATATTTAGAAAAGTCATGTTTATAAGATTTTTAGCATATAGGAGTCATACTCATAATATTAATATTTTAATAAAACTATTCAAACTTGTAAAAAAAAAAAAATTGGCTCACTTCATTTAAAATCTTGTTCCATCTTTTAAATAACTTTTAATATGAATTATATCACTTGTTTTTAGATTTTATAAACACTTTTTATCATGCTTTTAATTTCAACATGTATAGTTATGTCCTAGAACTCATATCCATAGATCTTAAATCATTTTAAATAATGTGCATGAATTTTGGTATGTTAATTGATTAAGATCTCCTTTTCATGAATAAGGAAAGCATGCTTATAATGTTTCATTGAATCCTTTTTTGCTTTCATAAAACATATCGCATAGTCTAAAGTACATTTTGACAAGTACCTTATAACGTTGTTCTATTTTTAATCATACCTCAATTATTTCATTATTATTGATTTTCAATGCTTTTTAAAGAAGTAGGTTCTAATTTGATAATCTTTTGTTAAATTTTGAAATGTTTGAATGTTATTTTTTTGCACGACTTAGCATGACATAATTTCGCACTATTTATGTGTGTTCTTAAGCATGCTAGTTAGTTAGAGGCATACATGAGATTTATGTGCTAAATGCTCGTCCTTATGTTTTGTTGTGACGCGAGGTCCTTTAGGAAACTCTATTGTCACGACCCGAAAATGGATGTGATGGCACTCACCTAACCCGCCAAGGTGATTCAGCCCAATACCTACTGATCCAAACATAACAATAGTAGCGGAAGAGAACATAGTTTAATATGACAAATAATCATAGGAAGACCAAACTACAACATCCCAGAACTGGTGTCACGTGTACAAGCCTCTAAATACATAGTACTCGAATAAAATAAATGTCTCAAATGTCTAGTACTCAAATAGAACGTAACATAATAATGGATTCCTTGAAGGTCCACCGATGACATAAGCAGCTACCTTAAGGATAATCCGGAAGCTCGGTCTTGCAATGAGAAAATTCTAACTAGAGGGACCGGGCTCGCAATCTACAAAAATGTAGCAAGGGGGTGAGTACCAAAACAACGCGGTACTCAACAAATGGAACTAACCTAAAGTAAAACAATGAAGAACCAAGTAACTCCTTCACACTCAACCACATACCACCGAACTACAAACCTGCACTCAGAAAAGTCCCAGCCCAGCAACACATAATACACAATAACGATAGTTTTTCAGTATATCACAATTATCAAATCACAAGCCATAACTCACAAGTGATAACATAATCAATCACATGAATAACATCATGCCACATAATAATATGCAAAGATGAGATGCAATGTCATGCAATGCAAGGTGGTATCAAGACCGTCGCACAGCCTGCCGTATATACCCCCGTCGAGCTAAGGCTCCAAGACTAAGGGGACCCATGGGGACATCGCAGGCCATATACCTCAATCACAGTATATCAACTACCTTGCCACCCAAGTGCTCGTGGTCAAGGACTCATGATAATAATCTCGATATATCAACTACCTTGCCACCAAAGTGCTCGTGGTCAAGGACTCATGATACGAATCTCAATGTATCAACTACCTTGCCACCCAAGTGCTCGTGGTCAAGGACTCATGATACGAATCTCAATGTATCAACTACCTTGCCACTCAAGTGCTCGTGGTCAAGGACTCATGATACGGATTACCATTAACAACTTCTCAAAATATCGTGAGTATGAGGATGCGTGCAATCAAGACACAATGATAGAAGCAATATTCCCCTCAATAAGTACAATAAATATCAAAGTTCTCAATGTTTACAAATTATAATATTCACCCTCTTTTATACACATTTGGGTACAATTCTCTTTTAAGATATTTCACCCCATTTTAGTAACTTTATTTCCTCAAACAACCCATGATCCTCAGTATATATCACGATTATCTCCCTTTCTCAACACGTCATATTCACTCTATTCTCAATTTAGGATTCACATGCTCTCGAAGCAACACATAGACAATTAAAGCCTTCACACTGGCATCACAATAAGAATTATCAACCCAACACATGATACGATCTCATCCCATAGATTACAACATAAGGAAGCATACGAGGTTCAACATATTTAACAAAAGTTTAGAAATCTACTTGCCTTAATTAATAGAATGACACTCTAAACCTTGAGTCTTTCGTAACGCTTTCAGATGATCAAAATCTGTTCAAATACATAATCTACATAAGAATACGAATCTAATGACACCCATATTGCTATATTTATTTTTGGCTCAAAAATCGGGTCAAAAAGTCACCCCGAACCCTTAAATCCGAATCTGAAAATTTCTTTCAAGTTATGTTTACCCATAATAAACTAAACTCATATGTTAAATTTCAGCTAAAACGGATCGTTATTCGACCCCCAAATCAAAATTTTATTCTAAGAACCCTAGGGCTATATTTTCTTAATTAAAAATAAATTATACATGTTTACCCAAAAAATTTATTCATAATCTCATGAAAACCTAATAGAAAGGATGAGAATAATTACCTTGATGTTTCGGGATGAAGATCATAATTTTTCTCTATCTTTTTCCTTTTCTTTTTCCTTCCCGCAATTTCTTTCTTCTCCTTTTCTGCGTTCCTTTCCTCGATTGTGCGTCGTCAGTTTTGCGTTCTGCTTCTTTCATCGTTACAACAGCCCTTTATTCTTTATATATATATTTTTTTCTTTTCTTTCTTTCTTTTTTATTTATCTCTTTTTTTTTTAAAATACTAATTAAGTACAAAAATTAATAAATTTTACTAATTCTATTTTAATAATTATGAGCTAAGTAATACAAGATATTAAATATATTAATAATTTAGTCTACCAATTAAATTAATTATCTAAAATTTTTCCTTAACTAAATAACCATAGTTACCGAATAGTCCAAAATTACCCAAAATTTTTACAAGAATAATCTTTTATGAAAGGTAGAGGATTTATTTTTAAAATGACCTAACGGGTCATTACATTATCCACCACTAAAAATCATGTTCGTCCTCGAACATAAGAAGGAGAAGGAATAATAATCGATATTACTAAAATCCTAAGTTATGATCTTCCAAAGTCAGTATTTCATCTCTCAAAGTAAGTTCCTCCTTTAAGACCATGCCATCAAAATCTTCTATTAAGAATTGAACTTTCGAATCAAACCTCGATAGATTTACAATTCAGTGGTAATTTTCAAGCCACAGGCTAACTCATGAATTCGATACGAATAACAACTCACTAGTCCATAACTCAAGAAATCTTTTCTCACGTAATCATGATAAAATTCTAAATCGATACCAACCATAATTAAAAGCAAACCTAAAGAAATTATCCCGCACTCTTTAGGCATAACCCATCATAGATCTTTATAAGATTTCATTCTTACAATCAGATCTTTCCCCAATAGTAAGTTATAAAATACGATCTTTAGACATTGAACACACATCATAGAGAATCAAATTCTTTTCTGACCCAACGAAGGAAAGGATCGAGTAACAACTTAGCGAATGATTCATTCAAACATACATAATCTCTAATAACACTATCAGGAATACTATATCAATAGCAATGATTATAAACAACCATTAAGAGTGATAGAGGTATACCTAATATGCCTCACATTCATTCATACATAGCCAGAACATAACCTCAATGACAAGATAAGCCTTAAGACTGCTGGACAACTATAAATATTTATGGTAGCTCTTTTATAAATTCACATAAACAAAGTTGTGTGTAGAACCACTTGTATACTTCAACTATCCCAAATAATACTAAATATGTCAACATTGAAATAATCAAGTCTGCATAAGTATCCTATCTTTCTAAGAGGAAATTGTAGGATCGATTCACCCGATCCACCACTAAGGATCCGTCTACCAAGGTGAAGGCACGGGTGGGAATAGGAAATGCATAATACTCTAAAACATGCTCTTAATGAGGTAGTTATTTAATTGTACCTAAAGTCAGTTTCATGCAATCTTTCACATACCGAATTTCAACGATCATTCAAAACATCATATACCTCATGCCAAAACTTAGAGAGATTCAGCAACCTTAATAATTCTGCATACCATAAGCACATAATCTCTAGTTATCATCAAATGTCTATGTAGAGCATCACAATAATCTATGTAATCCCATTAATAAAGTAATTTCAACCCTCTCAATATCCTCAATAAGCGTGTAGAGCTATAGGTCTATATCACAACACCCACATAAGCCATTTATCATAGTTGGACAATCTAGACCAATATAAAAATGTAGCATACTTCAAACAACATTATTTGTCACTCGAATTCAAAACTTAGTCTTCATAAAAGTCACGAGTACATCCTAGAAAATATGTGCTAAACATGTACGCATTGCATTATCGTGTTTGAGCTCAAAGGTAAAATAAGTAAAACCTTTAGTTCTGAACCAAGGGTCCATACAGGAGGTCTTATTCCTTCACTTTCTTAAATTCTTCCTATAACACAAATTTCAGATACCCTGAACTCTTCAATATATTAGATTCTCATTCCTTCACAAACTCACTTATCAACTTTATTCTCTGACCAACAACACATGACATTTTACCTCATGTTCCAAGCTAAAACTTTAAGTGGAGCACTTCTTTAGGTCCTTCAACAATAAAAAAATAACTAAATTTATGACCCAAATCACATGCAGGTTCTTCCAAATGTTGAATACTCATTGTTATCCATTATTTCTTATCTTATTAATATTATCTTGGCAAGATATATATACTACCAAAAATATACACTAACAATGAAAAACTCGAATCTTTATTTTAACTTGTACCCCAATTTCTTTACCTATTGGCATTAGCTCATACTTGAGATCTTCATGAATTCATATATCTTAACTTATGATTGATCTCCTCTTTATCGACCCTACAATATCCTTTATAAAAATTTTAATGTACTACTTACCATACTCAAAATCACAAAAAGAGATTATCACCATATTCAAGCCCAACATCGTAGATTTTTTTTTTCCCTCAAATATTATCCAACAGTTTTCTAGCCAAGACCAATGATACTTAATACTCTCACCATAATCAAAACAAAACAAATGAAATCACATGACTTTAAATTCAATTTCCTACTCTCTCGAAAGATATATTTTTTTTATCTTTACCGTCAAAGTGAATATCTCTACATCTCACTAATTTATTCATTTATGACTCTAGCTCATTTCAATTCTATCGAAGCAATATCTCAACACATTTTACATCTTTCTTATGATCACGTTACTCATCAAATAGTAGCAAACGTAACTTTTGATACCTGCGAATTGCGTTTACCATACTGAAATCACTCAATCAAAAATTTTCACCGTATGATTGCATCTTGATCATAATCCATCACAAACTTTTATTACCATTATGCTCTATAGCCATTGCCATCATCTCAAGGTTACCCTCATCATTGATATGACACCAAAACTATATCGGTCAAATATAAAGAACTAACTCCCTTGGATCTTATTATGGAGTAATAGTCCTCATTTAGAATCCCCCGAATACACCTCACAACTTAAATACATTAATTGTACCAAAGATCCACCACTAAAAGTTTCCTTATAAATAATATTTAACCCAAGCATCTAGAGTAGCAAACTAGTTGATTTCTCGAATATGAGTACAACATTAAACATTATTAAATGAGCTCATGACACACCAATAATTTCTAAAATGGTTTGTATTCACGCTTGACAATTGACATATCTATTTTCACATACCACTAATACCATATTGTGAAAGTCTATTAGATCCACCACTAGAACACATCATACCTATCAAGAAAGCATTGGTGTCGTGGTGATAGTCGTACTATGACCCTCCTTGATATCCACTCGATAATCTATGAAACCATAATAAAGATTCTGATCTCAATTGGCACAAGATCATTCTTATCATTGTCTAGCAATCCATACATATTATGAAAACTTTAGTAGTATTAGTCTACAGAACAAGGTTTGTAATCCACCTATCCTTTTAACATCCCACCTTAAATTGTTGAACTATATTCGATATCATATATACCTCATTGATATTGTTTATGTTGCTAGATAACCAATCTCAAAAAGGATAACACATTCATAAAATCCCTCCATCCACTGTTGGACCTTATCACTCCAACATCCTCAAAGTGTATCATCAATTCATCACCTTACTCAACATGTTTTAATCATTGAATCTTTTAAATATAACCACACATCCTTTTTACAAGTATGTCACTTACACTTTAGTACTAGATCTAACATTCAAGTCATATATAACCCACTAACTACTCATTTAAAGAACCAAGCACGAATCATCTCTATAAATTAGAGAGAATGAATAAAATGGTAAGAATCACACCGAACCACGGACGCATGATAGAGAAAGAATAAACAAAAGGAAGTTTCCTAACAGTCTTCATAGCCTCTCGAAGATAAGTATAGACGTCTCCATACCGATCCTCGAGACTCTACTAGACTCGGCTTGTACACACGTGACACCTATGAACCTAGTGCTCTGATACCAACTGTCACGACCCGAAAATGGACGTGATGACACTCACCTAACCCGCCAAGGTGAGTCAGCCCAATACCTACTGATCCAAACATAACAATAGTAGTAGAAGAGAAATAGTTTAATATGACAAATAATCATAGGAAGACCAAACTACAACCATCCCAGAACCGGTGTCACGTGTACAAGCCTCTAAATACATAGTACTCGAATAAAATAAATGTCTCAAATGTCTAGTCCTCAAATAGAACGTAATATAATAATGGATTCCTTGAAGGTCCACCGATGACATAAGCAGCTATCTTAAGGATAATCCGGAAGCTCAGTCTTGCAATGAGAAAATTCTAACTAGAGGGACCGAACTCGCAACCTACAAAAATGTAGCAAGGGGGTGAGTACCAAAACAATGCGGTACTCAACAAATGGAACTAACCTAAAGTAAAACAATGAAGAACCAAGTAACTCCTTCACACTCAACCACATACTACCGAACTACAAACCTGCACTAAGAAAAGTCCCAGCCCAGCAACACATAATACACAATAACGATAGTTTTTCAGTATATCACAATTATCAAATCACAAGCCATAACTCACAAGTGATAACATAATCAATCACATGAATAACATCATGCCTCATAATAATATGCAAAGATGAGATGCAATGTCATGCAATGCAAGGTGGTATCAAGACCGTCGCACAGCCTGTCGTATATACCCCCGTCGAGCTGAGGCTCCAAGACTAAGGGGACCCATGGGGACCTCGCAGGCCATATACCTCAATCACAGTATATCAACTACCTTCCCACCCAAGTGCTCGTGGTCAAGGACTCATGATAAGAATCTCGATATATCAACTACCTTGCCACCCAGGTGCTCGTGGTCAAGGACTCATGATACGAATCTCAATATATCAACTACCTTGCCACCCAAGTGCTCGTGGTCAAGGACTCATGATAAGAATCTCAATGTATCAACTACCTTGCCACTCAAGTGCTCGTGGTCAAGGACTCATGATACGGATCACCATTAACAACTTCTCAAAATGTCGTGAGTATGAGGATGCGTGCAATCAAGACACAATTATAGAAGCAATATTTCCCTCATTAAGTACAATAAATATCAAAGTTCTCAATGTTTACCAATTATAATATTCACCCTCTTTTATACACATTTGGGTACAATTCTCTTTTAAGGTATTTCACCCCATTTTAATAACTTTATTTCCTCAAACAACCCTTGATCCTCAGTATATATCACGATTATCTCCCTTTCTCAACACGTCATATTCACACTATTCTCAATTTAGGATTCACATGCTCTCGAAGCAACACATAGACAATTAAAGCCTTCACACTGGCATCACAATAAGAATTATCAACCCAACACATGATACGATCTCATCCCATAGATTACAACATAAGGAAGCATACGAGGTTCAACATATTTAACAAAAGTTTAGAAATCTACTTGCCTTAATTAATAGAATGACACTCTAAACTTTGAGTCTTTCGTAACGCTTTCAGATGATCAAAATATGTTCAAATACATAATCTACATAAGAATACGAATCTAATGACACCCATATTGCTATATTTATTTTTGGCTCAAAAATCGGGTCAAAAAGTCACCCCGAACCCTTAAATCCGAATATGGAAATTTCTATCAGGTTATGTTTACCCATAATAAACTAAACTCATATGTTAAATTTCAGCTAAAACGGATCGTTATTCGACCCCCAAATCAAAATTTTATTCTAAGAACCCTAGGGCTATATTTTCTTAATTAAAAATAAATTATACATGTTTACCCGAAAAATTTATTCATAATCTCATGAAAACCTAATAGAAAGGATGAGAATAATTACCTTGATGTTTCGGGATGAAGATCATAATTTTTCTCTATCTTTTTCCTTTTCTTTTTCCTTCCCGCAATTTCTTTCTTCTCCTTTTCTGCGTTCCTTTCCTCGATTGTGCGTCGTCAGTTTTGCGTTCTGCTTCTTTTATCATTACAGCAGCCCTTTATTCTTTATATATATATTTTTTTTCTTTTCTTTCTTTTTCTTTCTTTCTTTTTTATTTATCTTTTTTTTTAAATACTAATTAAGTACAAAAATTAATAAATTTTACTAATTCTATTTTAATAATTATGAGCTAAGTAATACAAAATATTAAATATATTAATAATTTAGTCTACCAATTAAAATTAATTATCTAAAATTTTTCCTTAACTAAATAACCATAGTTACCGAATAGTCCAAAATTACCCAAAAATTTTACAAGAATAATCTTTTATGAAAGGTAGAGGATTTATTTTTAAAATGACCTAACGGGTCATTACATCTATATTCCATTTTAATCTAGAACTCACCAAAAATTAGAAGTCCAATGCCTCTTGGACCATAGGAATGGACGATAGACACTTTAGGACTCGTTAGACGTTTTATTTTTTAGTACACTTTTAGACTAATAAATAAATCAACTTAGGAGGGGTAGGAGTAAATAGGACCCTCGGACATGATGAACAAACTCGTGCATAAAAGGACACCTTGGTTTTGTCCTTAGGATTAAATAAGCCAAATGGAGCTAAAATGACAAAAATCTAATTTTTGTCTTCCGAAAATAAAGCCGAGTAACTAATCCGAGTAAAAAAAATAAAACGCTTAGTTTGAAATTCCTCTCGTGTATTTATTTCATTATTTTAAAATTGTTTGGGATAGATTAGTTTAATTTATTTATTTGTTTAATTTATTATATTTTATCACTTAGATTTATTCAGATTTATCTTTTAACAAGAGACCCTTATTTGTAAACCTCCACAGAAATATGAGATACGGTCGGGACCTGCATTTGTGGACCTCGAAGGGTGCCTAACAGCTTCTCTTTGAGGTAACTTGAACCCTTAACCATTCTCTGGTTAAATTCGACCCTTAGATTAGATTTTTAGGCTTAAAATGGTGTCTTAATGCACCTCAAATCATTAGGTGGCGACTCTTCAATTCCCTTAATCCCAAAAGAGTCGTTGCCACGACGTCGTCCAGGTTCCCGTCTTTTCGCAATAAAAAATGGGGCGTGACACTAATTATTTCTCGATGTATATCATCATTATTTTTTTCTTTTTTCTTTCTTGTTTAAGTTGAAAAAAATTAAAAATGATAGACAAGATCCAAGAAGAAGAAAACTGGAAGAGAGAGGAGATGGGGTTGGGCGGTTTGGGAGGAGATGAGTATAGAGAGTAGATGACTAATCCCTTTTTTTTTTTTTTAAATTTTCAATTTATTATAAAACTCTAAATTAAGCCAATCATATGAGATCATATATTAAGTTATTTCAAATTATTTTAACAAAGAAGGCCTAAAATGCCCTTAAACTATAATATTTGGTACAATATTGTCCTCCATCCACCTTATAAGTGCAGATTATTAGAAATAAGAATATTTTTTAGCCAAAAGATTGACACAGAGGTATTTTTGAGCCAAAAGGTCGACTTAGGGGTATTTGGGGATTGAAAGTGTAAGGACCTAGACTTTCTACAACCTCAATGTAGCATGAAAATTTGATTCCAAAAAATTATTGGACCTAAATGACGCTTCATGGGAGCCCTCACGGTCCGTGTAAGGTCACACGACCTGTGTAGAGCCTCATGGAGTGGCTCTTAGCTTTTGGAGGATGTTTGACCCTTAAATGTAGTGTTTTAAACTAAGGTACACCATACTTGGACCCCTCATGGCCTGTGTGACACTTCACAGACCGTGTGGTGGCCTTGGCTTGAAATCTCACAATTTTGGGACCAAATATGGTCAGATGACCAAGTTCACGGCTCGTGTGGGATGTCACGGCCCGTGTGGCCATTCGTAAGGCTTTCGGAGTGAAATTTTTCTAAGTATGGAATCACCGTCTCGTAACTTGATTGTGGAATTTTTCTAAAGAGAGGGGTATGGGCAATGTCATGGCCCATGTGACACTACACGACCCATGTGGCCTCCCCTGAAGGTGACTTCGTTGAAAAATTCTAAGTATGAGACTTTCAAGCTCAAGCTAAGTTCACTTTCAGACCTTCAATTCAAGTTTATCTATGTTGTTTAAGTCCATCATGGGTCTCCTACCTCAAGCCAAGTTCAAAGGAATTCCATTGGCTAAGGTTTTCACAAGTGTCAATAGAAGAGTCAACTTTAAATGGTCATATCTCTTAGCACAAAATGAACTGGGTGGCCCACGACCTATAAAATTGAATCTCTTTGAATTATCTTTCCAACGCATTTGATTTCACCTTATTTAATGTTTGGAGCAAGAAGTTATGCCCTTTTTCATAGAATGTGTCTGGGCTAGACAAGGAGACTTCACAAACCGTGAAGAGCTTCATGACCCGTGAAGCCAACCATGTCAAGTTCTGTTTAAATTTAAAGGGATATTTTATTGAGGTGTTTTTGATATTTTGACCCATCCCCAAGGCTTTTAAGACCTTTTAAACCCCTTTTATATTCCTAAACTTCTCCTACACTAATTTAAAAGTCTCATTCAAGACTAACACTTAGTTTTTAGAATTAGACTCTCAAAATTCTCTCCAAGTCTCACCTTCAAGATTCAAGCTAGGATACAATTAGGGTTTCAACTTCAAGCTAAATTCTTTTCAAATTCCTTTTCCTAAGCAAGGTATGTGGGATTGATTCTTGGTCCCTTTCAGGCAAGAAGGCCGAAACTCTTTTCAATTGATTTTCATGAAATTAAGCTTACTTTAACTATGGGTATTTCATTATATAATTTATTAAATTTAATTGATATATGAGTTGTACCCTATCTATGATCAAGTTACTTTAGTCCCTATTATGATGATTTACATTGAAGTTATAAAGTTATGAACATGCATGTCCCCTTTAAAGCTTGATTTAGACATGAGTGATTTATATTATGTTTTAAATGTGGATTTGATTATGGATTTACATCAATTTCATATTATATTATTGATTTTAGATTGAATTTCAATTACCCATGCTATTACCACATCATTCATGGCATATGCATTATGAACATTGGTTTTTATTGAAATTACAAAGTGGGTTAAGCCCAATCATGTTTTATGATATGATTTTGATAAGGTATTGATTATGACAAGAATGTGATCACATGTATGTCTATGGTTATGGTTCTTTGAGCATCTTGAGTGTTTGCACCATCTTGTATATTTGAATGAACTATTCTTATGCATGAGTATCATGATTATGAATTATGGTTTGACATTTGAGCCTAAATGTGCATGGAATAGATTTGAAATGAATATTGCCTCCTTGAAAGCATGTATATATACACATATATGTATTCTTGTGGGATGCCGACTTAGCACCGATGGATTGAGGGTCCTCTCTTTTTCCTTGAACTATGTGCCTAACATAGGTGATGAGAATCCTATCCGAAATGGATGTAGTTCCCGTAAGGAAGGTTGCTTCATACGAAATGGGTGTTGTTCCCATAAGGTAAAGTATAAGGTAATATGATATGCTATGTGAAAATCCTATTTGAAATGGGTGTAGTTCCCGTAAGGAGGGTTGCTTTATACGAAATGGGTGTTGTTCTCGTAAGGTGAAGTGTGATTTACCTTTGGCAAGTAGACCTCCTCGTTACTGGTAAGGAGAATTTATCGGGATTTCAAGTAATAGCTTGCTTAGTCTTACTCTTGTCGGTTGAGGTCACATCCCCACTATATATGAGCATTATTGCATTTCATGCATTATGAACTCCATGGCATATTGTATACTACTCTTCTTTGGATATAAGATTTTCTATATTATGTGCCCTTGTCATCTAACATTGAAATGCAGGTTTGATAAGTCATATGCATTGCATGCCCGCATACTTAGTACATTCAAAGGTACTAACACATACTTTTGCCTACATGATCTAACCATGTAGGGACCGGAGATTACCTTCATCCACCGTTTGACGCTAGATCAGATTTGTGACATTTGTTGTGGTGAGTCTTATCTTCCAAGGACAAGCCACCATTCCTCCACCTATGTTGCTTCCATTTGTGTTATTTATTTTGAGGGTGAGCCCGGGACATGTCTTGGTCCCCGTCCCATCTTATGACTAGAGATATTTTTGGACATCTTGTAGACTCTCGTCGGATCTATATGTTATATGTTGTATTTGAAGCTTATGATTATGGTTATCTATTGGATATGGCTATCATAGATTGATTATGAGAATTATGATATATATATATATGTTTGATATGGAAATGTGGAAGATCCTAAGTCCCGAATTGTCCTATAGTGTGAGTCATACTTACCTGCTCCTTAGTCTTTATGTGGTACGTGCTATGTGGATCCATGTTAATCCCCTTTCCCTACGATATCCCTATAGTGTGAGTCCTACTTTTCCATCTCTTTGAATTATATGTTATCATTTAAGTATGGTTACGAACTGATGATGTGAATTGGGATACTTTGAGGCTTGTTTGGGGACTCTCGAGTCCCCATTCTCCATGTCACTCCTAGACCCTAGGTTCGGATGTGACAGAGATGGTATCAGAGCACTAGGTTTATAAATGGTCCTCAGAGTCCAACATGCTGCGTCAAGTAGAGTCTTATTCTTGGGTGTGAAGTGCGCCACATCTATGGGTAGGAGGCTACAAGGCGTTTTAGGAAATGTTTCACTTTTTCATGATTCTTATCGTGCAATGGAACGTGTCTTGAGATTTCCTACCTCTATCCCTCCCCATTGAATAAATAGAGTTACCTTGGGCTCATAATGCAATTCAGGGAGGAAGATATTGTAGTGATCTTATAAATGAAGTAAAAAAAGGAGTTGGTGAAGGATGTGCATTGTTTGACATGCTTGCGCCTTTGGATATTCGAAGTTTTCTTCGGTTGGTTGGTTATGACGGAAGGTTTGTTGAAGGTTTTTCATCTAATGCAACCCCATTGGCCAAGTTGACTCAAAAGAAGGCCAAGTTTGTATGGTCAGAGGAGTGTGAGAGGAGTTTGCAGACTTTGGAAGATCAACGTACATCGGCTCCTGTTTTGACTTTACTGAATGACTTAGATGGGTTGGTGGTGTATTGTGATGCTCCTTGGATTGGGTTGGGTTGTGTACTTATGCAACACGGTAAGGTGATAGCTTATGCATCAAGGCAATTGAAGGTGTATAAGCATAATTACCCAACTCATGATCTTGAGTTAGTGGCGGTGGTGTTTGCCTTGAGGTTTTGGAGACACTATTTATATGGGGTGCATGTTGATGTTTTCACCGACCATAAGAGTTTTCAATATGTGTTTGCTCAAAGAGATCTTAACTTGAGACAAAGGAGATGGTTGGATCTCCTAGATGGCTATGACATAAGTGTACAAGATCATTCCGGCAAGGCAAATGTTATAGTTGATGCTCTTAGTAGGCTAAGTATGGGAAATGTCACTCCTGTTGATGAAGGGAAGAAAGATTAGCAAAGGATGCTTACCATTTGGCTAGATTGGCCGACTCTAATGATGGTGGTATTCATGTTAAGAATAGGGCCGAACCTTTGATGGTTGTTAATGTTAAGGCTAAGAAAGATCTAGATCCATCATTGTTTGGATTGAATAGGTTAGTTGCTAAAAGAATAAGATAGAGGTTTCCTCCCAGGGGGAGATGGTGCGCTTCTGTATGAAGGTCAGTTATGTGTTCTGGATGTGGATGATCTTAGGAAGGTGATCATGAGTGGAGCCGATAACTCTCATTATTTGATTCACCTGGGGTCGACTAAGATGTATCAGGACTTAAGGGAAAGATACTGGTGACATGGTACAAAGAAAGGCATAGCCAGGTTTGTACCAGAATACTCTAATTATCAACAAGTGAAGGTAGAGCACCAAAGGCTCGGCGGCTTGACTCAAGACATTGAGATTCCTACTTGGAAGTAAGAGGATGTAAATATGGATTTTGTGGTTGGTTTGCCCCGAATTGAAGGTAATTTGACTCCATTTGGGTTATCGTTGACCGGTTGACTAAGTCGGCTCGTTTCCTACCGGTGAAAACTACTTTTAGTGCCAGAGATTATGCAATGTTGTGCATCCAAGAGTTAGTGAGGTTGCATGGTGTGTCTGATTTACTTCTCACTCATGGAAATCATCTCAAGGAGGGGGCTTCTCACTAAGGTGAAGTTAAGTACCGCTTTTCATCCTTGATCTGTTGGGCAAGCCGAGAGGATAATTCAAACTTTAGAGGACATGTTAGCGTCTGTTGTGTTGGAATTCAAGGTTAATTGGGGTGATCGTCTACCACTTCTTGAGTTTGGTTACTACACTTTCCTTCATGCTAGCATTGGTATACTATCGTTTGGGGCTTATAGAGGAAAAGTATAGATCTCTAGTGGAGTGGTTTGAGTTAAGATGAAATGACTTCTATAGGCATGGATTTAGTGTTGGAGGCTACAGAAGAGTGAAATTGATTGGGGAAAGGTTGAAGATGGTTCGAAGTGATCAAATGTCTTATTTGGGCGTTAGAAAGAAGGATCTTGAGTTTAGTATTGATTGTTGGGTGTTTATGAAGGTCTCACCTATGAAGGGTATGGTGCATTTTGGGAAGGAGGGAAAGCTAAACCCCCGATATGTATGTCCTTATGAGATTGTTGAGCGAATTGGAAATGTGGCTTATAGGTTGGATTTGCCTCTGCACTTGGTTCTATTCACCTGGTTTTTTTCCATGTGTCTATGTTTGGGAAGTTGGTTGGTGATCCTTATACTGTTGTGTCTTTCGAAGGTGTTGAGGTTGAGAAGAACTTGTCTTTTGAAGAAGTTTCGATTGAGATTTTAGATGGACAAGTAAAGCGGCTTCATAACAAGGATGCGACTTCGGTTAAGGTACTTTAGAGGAATTGACATGTGGAAAGTGCTAAGTGGGGAGTGGAATCAAGTATGATGCAATGATACCTCCATCCTTTCCAATCTACTCAAGCCTATGGTATTAGGTTCTTCCTATTCCCGATGGTCCTAATTCTTTCACTCTTAAGTTTCATGATATGACATGCATACATGTGCACGAAAATGATTTTTAAGATGTTTTGAATGATTCAAATACGTTTTGGTATGAGTTTTAAGGACTTTATGATTTTCAAACGATGAACTATGCATTGTACCTTGTGTTTGAATGATTCATGCTCTAAGCCAAGTCTTTCAAGCCTTATTATACCACATTCGAGGACGAATATTCCCAAGGGGGAGATGATGTAAGGACCCGGACTTTGTATGACCTCAATGTAGCATGGAAATTTGGTCTCCAAAAATTTCTAGACCTAGGTGACGCTTCATGGGAGCCCTTACGGTCCATATGAGGTCACATGGCCCGTGTGGAGCCTCCATGGAGTGGCACTTGGCCTTTGGAGGATGTTTGACCCTTAAACATGGTGTTTTAAACTAAGGCACACCATACTTGGACCCCTCACGGTCCGTGTGACATTTTACGGACCGTGTGGTGGCCTTGGCTTGAAATCCCATAGTTTTGGGACCAAGTATGGTCACACGGCTAAGTTCATGGCTCGTGTGGGGTGTCACGGCTCGTGTGGCCATCCACAAGGATTTCGGAATGAATTTTTCCTAAATATGCAATCATCTTTTCATAACTTGATCGTGGAACTATTCTAAGGAGAGAGGTATGGGCAGTGTCACGACCCGTGTGGCCTCCCGTGAAGGTGACTTCGTTGAAAAATTCTAAGTATGGGATTTTCAAGCCCAAGCTAAGTTCACTTTCAAGCCTTCAATTCAAGTTTATCTATGTTGTTTAACGCCATCATGGGTCTCCTACATCAAGACAAGTTCAAAGGAATTCCATTGGCTAAGTTTTTCACAAGTGTCGATAGAAAGATCAATTTTAAATGGTCATATCTATTAGCACAAAATAAACTGGGTGGCCCATGACCTATCAAATTGAAGCTCTTTGAATTAGCTTCCAATGCATTTGGTTTTACCTCATTCCAAGTTTGGAGCAAGAAGTTATGCCATTTTTCATAGAATCTGTCTGGGCTAGACGGGGAGCCTTCACGGACCGTGAAGAGGTTCATGACTCGTGAAGCCTACCGAGTCAAGTTCCATTTAAAATTTAAAGGGGCGTTTTATTGAGGTGTTTTTGATATTTTGACCCATCCCCAAGGCTTTTAAGACCCTTTAAACCCCCTTAATATTCCTAATCTTCTCCTACACTAATTCAAAACCCTCATTCAAGACTAACACTTAGTTTCTAGAATTAGACTCTCAAAATTCTCTTCAAGTATCACCTTCAAGATTCAAGCTAGGATTCAATTGGGGTTCAGCTGCAAGCTAAATTCATCTCAAATTCCTCTTCCTATGCAAGGTATGTGGGACTGATTCGTGGTCCCTTTTAACCAAGAAGACCTAAACTCTTTTCAATTGATTTTCATGAAATTAAGCTTACTTTAAATGTGGGTTTTTCATTATATGATTTATCAAATTCAATTGATGTATGAGGTGTACCTTATCTATGATTTTAAGTTACTTGAGTCCCTATTATGATGATTTACATTGAAGTTATGAACTTATGAACATGCATGCCCCCTTTAAAGCTTGCTTTAGGCATGGGTGATTTATATTATGTTTTAAATGTGAATTTGACTATGGATTTACATCAATTTCATATTATATTACTGATTTTGGATTGAATCTCAATTACGCATGCTATTCCCACATCATCCATGGCATATGCATTCATGAAGATTAGTTTTTATGAAAATTATAAAGTGGGTTAAGCCCAATCATGTTTTATGATATGATTTTGATAAGGTGTTGGTTATGACAAAAATGTGATCACATGTATGTCTATGGTTATTTCTCTTTGAGCATCTTGAGTGTTTGCACCATCTTGTATATTTGAATGAACTATTCTTATGCATGAATATCATGACCATGAATTATGGTTTGACATTTGAGCATAAATGTGCATGGAATGGATTTGAAATGACTATTGCCTCCTTGAAAGCATGTATATATATATACGTATATGTATTCTTGTGGGATGCCGACTTAGCACCAATGGATTGAGGGTCCTCTCTCTTTCCTTGAACAAAGTGCCTAACATAGGTAATGAGAATCCTATCCGAAATGGGTGTAGTTCCCGTAAGGAAGGTTGATTCATACGAAATAGGTGTTGTTCCTGTAAGGTGAAATATAAAGTGATATGATATGCTATGTGAAAATCCTATCTGAAATGGGTGTAGTTCCCATAAGGAGGGTTGCTTCATACGAAATGGGTGTTGTTCCCGTAAGGTGAAGTATGATTTAACTTTGGCAAGTAGACCGCTTCTTTACTGGTGAGGGGATTTCATTAGAATTCCAAGTAATAGCCTGCTTGGTCTTACTCTTGTTGGTTGAGGTCACATCCCACTATATATGAGCATTATTGCATTTCATGCATCATGAACTTTATGGCATATTGTATACTACTCTTCTTTGAATATATGATTCTTTCTATATTATGTGCCTTTGTCATCCAACATTGAAATGCAGGTTTGATAAGTCATATGCATACCATGCCTGCATACTTAGTACATTTAAATGTACTAACACATACTTTTGCCTACATGATCTAACCATGTAGGGACCAGAGATTACCTTCATCCACCGTTTGACGCTACATCGAATTTTAGACATATATTGTGGTGAGTCCTATCTTCCATGGACAAGCCACCATTCCTCCACCTTTGTTGCTTCCATTTGTGTTATTTACTTTAAGGGTGAGTCCGAAACATGTCTTGGCCCCCGTCTCATCTTATGACTAGAGGAATTGTTGGACATCTTGTAGACTCTCGTTGGATCTATATGTTATGTGTTGTATTTGAAGCTTATGATTATGGTTATATATTGGATATGGCTATCATGGATTGATTATGAGAATGATGATATGTATATAAGTATGATGTGGAAATGTGGAAGATCCTAAGTCCCGAATTTCCCCATAGCGTGAGTCGTACTTACCCACCCCTTAGTCCTTATGTGCTACGTGCTATGTGGATACATGTTAATCCCCTTTCCCTATGATATTCCCATAGCGTGAGTCCTACTTTCTCGTCCCTTAGAGTTATGTGTTTATCATTTGAGTACACTTTCGAACCGATGATGTGAATTGGGATACTTTGAGGCTTATTTGGGGACTCTCGGGTCCCCATTCGCCATGTCACTTCTAGACTCTAGGTCCGGGTCGTGACAGAAAGGTGGATGGAGGGAACTTTTGTATCAATTCAAATAGTTGAGGGCATTTTAGGGCCTTCTCCGTTTATTAAACTCTAAACTCTAATTTTATTTACATATTCCGAGGGTATCAAGCAATATTTAAGCAGTCTTTTTACAAAAGAATTATTTGTTCCTCCTTGATGCCATTAGAGTATATATATACTCTGATGATATTATTGGAATATATTCATCTCTTACAATCAGGGACTTGGTTCCTCAATCTAGAAACGATATAAGACAAGAACAATGAAGATAATAACAATACAAGATTTTACATGAAAAAACTCCTTGCTTAAGGGAGAAACATGTAACATCCCCTAACTCTTTCCACCTAGTCTGAGTAGATGCACAGAGAAAATTGAAAAAATGGCTAAGAAAAGTTGCTGAAAGAGAAAACTACGAGGGCCATCTACGGCCCATAGAGAGATCTACAGCCCGTAGAAGAGGCCTCGTAGAATCCCCAGACGATTTGGTGAAATATTATAAGTCTGAGGCCCATGTACGAGACAACATACAGCCCGTAAAATATTCCACGACACGTAGATTGATTTCGTAAGTTGATGATCCAAGAATCACCTTTTCAATATTTATCGGTATTTTTTTGAGCAAATGAGAAGTTTTGTAAATGATACTCTGGAATTGTGCATAATTTCGGATAGGCATCCAAGCATTAAAAAAATGATTTCAATTGTCTACCCTTCTGCTCATTATGGTTGTTGCATGTGACACCTTGGTGAAAATATTCGAATCCATTTTCACAATGGAAGAATCATTTATCATTTTTACAAGGCCGCACAAGCATACAATGTAAGTGAGTTTATTGACCACTTCAATCAAATTAGAGATATGGTTCCACAGGCTGCTGTACATCTTGAAGAAATTAGATTTCACAGATGGAGCAGGGCATTTTTTCCTGGAAATAGGTATGTGTAAGTTACTGCTGCATTTGTTACATTTATGATGCTGATGAAGTTTGTGTCGAAGCAACTGCTGAAACATCTTTATTATCTGTTGTAGAATTCTCTATTCTTAATAATGGTAGTTATTAAATTCTATAATATCTGCTGCAACATTTACAGGTTCGGTATTATGACATCAAACATAGCTGAGTCGATTAATTCACTTTTTGTTGTTGAAAGAGAATTTCCAATTCCTGCTCTATTTGATGAAATAATCAAGAAGTTTGGGGAAACTTTTCACCAAAGAAGAATGGAGTTCATCAATGCATCAACCATCTTGGTCCCTTCGATAGAGGAGGTCATCTCCAAAAATACTATTATAGGGAACAAGCTATTGGTTGATCCAATTGCCAATTATAGATATGCTGTCTCCGGACATGATGCAGTGGCAACTGTTGATCTTTATTGCAAATCTTGTACTTGCAGAGTGTTCGATCTTGATAAAATTCCTTGTCCTCATGCGATGGCCGCGCTCCGGTGTCAATATGGTGAAGATTATGGAAGGTGTATTTATGAGTATTCTTCTCAATATTATAAGGTAGAGACATACATTTTTGCATACGTGGAGGAAATCAATCCCGTGCCGTCTGAAAAATTTTGGGAAGTTCCTAGGGAGATTTTAGAAAGAGAAATACTTCCTCCACATGTTGCAACGAAAAAGGTGGGAAAAAGGGCAAAGAAGCGGCGTCCAAGTATCGGACAATCATTGTCAAGCAAGAAGAATAGATGTTCCATATACAAAAGGGTTGGGCACAAGAGAACTACTTGCTCTGAGCGAAATGTTTCATAAGAACACTCGCTTTTATTTGGTGTTTGTTTACGTCTTTCATTCTGCATGTTAAGTATGGAACAATTAACATTTATTGTTATTTAATATTATCAATGTTATTGTTATTTGAATACATTTTTACTCAATTTATTATTGCTCAATACATTGTATATTACTTGTGCAATTGGCACCTGCCTATTTCCAGCGGGGGACACGAAAAATCCCAAAAATTTGGGACACAAAAACAGTGACCTTCCGCGATCTGTCCACATCATAGAGGCATCACGCAGGTGCATTTTTCCAGCAGGTGAAATGTTTCATCGTTTTCCGTTTGACTCGGGAGTTTTTTTGAGAGTTTTTTTGGTGAACCAACATGTCTTAACATTTTGAAGGATGTGTAGGTGGTCGGTGAATTTTTCGGGACACGTAGCGAAAAATCCCAAAAATTTGGGATACAAAAACAGTGACCCTCCGCGACCTGGCCGCATCACAGAGGCGTCGCGCAGGTGCATTTTTCCAGCGGGTGAAATGTTTCGTCGTTATCACTACAAATGGCTCATGAATTTAGCATTTTATTTGAAGTCGGAGTAACAAAACTCAACTTATCACTACAAATGGCTGATAGCATCGCCTCATAGTCATCTTCCTATAGGTACTAACGAAAAATCAAAGGTCGGGTCCAGCAGCTGCTAGGAAAAATACAGCAGCTACTGTACATTTCCCAGCAGTTGCTGAGAATAATCCAGCAACTTGCCAACTTGCTACAACAACTTGTAACAAAATTTTTCCGTGGAGTTATTTCTAGTGTTGAATTGGACTAAATTCCTTATATCCATCTGTAACGATGATCACTTGGACTAATTAACGGAAACAGCCACCGAAATAAGTGTGACTTAGATCTGCCATCTTTTTGTTTGTGTAAGTACTATCTCAATGTATAAGATCACTGCTGATTCCACCCCAACGCATAAGACAACTAGTAATGTATTACAAAACGTATCGACGCAACCAAGAAATAGTCACTTTACTTAGTCACCATCACTTACATGTGCAATTGCTCAATAGATTGTTTATTACTTGTGAGTAAGTGAAGGCAATGTATAAGATCACTCATGAATTTAGCATTTTATTTGAAGTCGGAGTAACAAAACTCAACTTATCACTACAAATGGCTGATAGCATCGCCTTATAGTCATCTTCCTATAGGTACTAATGAAAAATCAACGGTCGGGTCCAGCAGCTGCTGTACATTTCCCAGCAGCTGCTGCACATTTCCCAGCAGCTGCTGAGAATAATCCAACAACTTGCCAACTTGCTACAACAACTTGTAACAAAATGTTTTCGATCGAGTTATTTCTAGTGTTGAATTGGACTAAATTCCTTATATTCATCTGTAACTATGAGCACATGGACTAATTAATCGAAACAACCACCGAAATAAGTGTGATTTACTTAGTCACTATCACTTACATATGCAATTGCTCAATAGATTATTTATTACTTGTCAGTAAGCGAAGTCAATGTATAATATCACCCGTGAATCTAGTATTTATTTGTAGTCGGAGTAACAAAACTCAACTTATCACTACATATGGCTGATAGCATCCCCTTATAGTCATCTTCCTATAGGTACTAACGAAAAATTAAAGGTCGGGTCCAGCAGCTGCTGGGGAAAATACAGCAGCTGCTGTACATTTCCTAGCAATCACCGATTCCCAAGAATCCGTACTATTGAATTTTTTTGTTTGCAATAAGTGATGTTGATGTTTTTAGGCTATTGGCATTGTTTGGTGATTTTTTCGGGGCCCGTAGCTTAAAATCCCAAAAATTTATGCCTGGAAAGCAGTGAACCTCCGCGATATGTTCGCGTCGCAGAGGCGTCGCGGAGCAGGTCACCTGAGGCCCGAAGAAATTTCCTGTACAAGTGTGTTTGCGCGATAGGTCCGCGTTGCAGACTAGTGTATTTCGGGCCTCGATTTTCGCGTGGACCCACCACTATATAAAGCCCTTTTCGATTTTTTAGGGCCTTTTTATCAAATCTCCACTCGATTTTCGACCCTCTACTCCTACAATCTCAATTTTTTCCCTCACTCTTCAAGTTTTCAAACTCATACGCGACGCATACTCATTTCACCATCAACTCAAGTAAGTATTTTCCCTCTACTCTTCAAATTTTCAATCATCTCACCATCCATTATTCTTAGGTTTTTGGTAAGTGTGAGTGGTTTGTTGGTTAGTAATTATGGTTGCACTTTGGCTTATGGGTGTTATTGTTTTCGTAGTAATTTTGAGAAATATGTTCGATTTGTTGGTTGATTTTTATTGGGTGTTATTATTTTTTGCTTAATTTTTTTTGGGGTAAATTTGAAGCAAGTAATGGAAAAAGACTTTCTTTCTTTCTTTCTTTCTTTCTTGTTGAAATTGGGAATATTTTTTGGTAGGGCTATATATACTAAATAGCAAGATCAAAACGAAAAAATCTTGGACCCGACGGTGCTCCTTCTAGACGTTCTAGAAGGCTGATTATATCGAAAGACGAGCAAGACGATGTTCAAGCACAACAACAACTGGATCGTCTCATTGAAGTAGTTTGTGCTGACGCTGGTGTTGGTTCCAGTCAAGCAGATGCTGCAGACATTCCAGTGGCGGCTACACACAGCCCAGCAGCTGTTGGTCACACTTCCTCACATGCTCCACAGAGCCCAGCAGCTGCTGCATGCACTTCTTCAGATGTTGCACATAGTCTAACAGCTTCTTCACATAGCCCCTCTAATGCTGCAACAAGTGACGTAATAGTCTAGCAGCTTCTTCACATAGCCCCTCTAATGCTGCAACAAGTGACGTAGCTGGTGACGAGAGTATATCAGCTGCTGCAGAAACACCCTCAACTGATGTCGGGAGTCCATCACCTACTTCAGACGCTGCCACAGTTGTGGCTTTCAGGTATGACGAATATGGATTTGACATGCCTGGGTTTCTAAATCGTCATGAGAGAGGGGATATAGGGATAAAATCTGAACTTGGGAAACCATTTTTGGATTTTAAAAGTATTTTAGTGAAATAAGACTTGGAAGGATACTT
Organism: Solanum rostratum; assembly: GCA_029948455.1. Classification (NCBI taxonomy): domain Eukaryota; kingdom Viridiplantae; phylum Streptophyta; class Magnoliopsida; order Solanales; family Solanaceae; genus Solanum; species Solanum rostratum. The sequence continues at coordinate 55,408,673 of CM057047.1, read as the reverse complement.
TAGGTCTACGATATTTGGTAAGTTATACCTAGACATAGGTGAGGGAAACATCCCCCGATTTCAAATGAAGCTGATGTATCAGCTTATTCGTCGGTGGATTAGTAGCCAGAATGACTTTTAGGTAACTTTATGTGGAATGCCAGTTTGTTTTGGCTTGAGAGAGTTTGCCATTGTGACTGACTTGAACTGTCACGTCCCACCTCCTCCTCCCCTCTTTTCTAAAAAGACTAAAAAGACATATAAAAGAATTTGTGATGCAATGGGGAAGACGCATGGCAAAACAAAGGAGATGCTTGACCTATTGCAGTCAAGTGAGGTGAGGAGGAGTGTGAAGAAGTCCCTCTTTTAGTTTACTTTGTCCATGTGATTCTTATGGGTAGAGATGGAGGGACTAATGCGAAGGATTTTTGGTTCAAGCTATCGGCCGATCGAGATGCATTTTGTGCATATCCTTGGGGTCGGGATAGCTATGAACGGACAGTATAATATTTGAAGAAGGCGGCGACATCAACCACAAAGTCGTCCAATCTATATGGTTTTCCATGGGCTTTTATGGTAAGTTGTATGTGTTGTATTTTTGTTGTTTTTTTTATATTGATTTATTATGTTAATTAATAACATTTCGTGGCATTGATTTATTTAGGCTTGGTCTTTTGAGGCCATTCCTTATATTCGGAAAACATTCAAAGAGTTCGACGAGGAAGTGTCTTATCCGAGACTTCTTCGATGGTTGGCAACGCCAAATAATGCAAAAGTGGAGGCGCACGAACTCTTTGATCCACCCGAGGACGAGGTAAGTGTTAGTATTGTTGTAATTCTTAAAAATTTATTTCCTTCTCGTACTTTACTATTTTGTTGCTAATATAATTTTATTAAATTTGCAGGTCGTTTATCCGTGGCTAATCCCGACTGAAAGTGAGAAAGATATGGACTTTTGGAAGGGATTTATGCCACTCAGGCAAAAAGAAGAGGATCCGAGGATTGTGAGGATGGTGAAAGATTTGGTCGGGGTAACGACCATCAAAAGGGATTCTCTTGTTGATGTTGGTGTTGGTGTTGGGGTTGGGGTTGCTGGTGCTGATGCTGCTGCTGGGGTGGGGTAGGTGATGCTACCAGGCCAGGTGCAAATGCTGCCGGGGATGAACATATAGGTGGATTCTCTCCTCTTGGTGGTGAATGTGATTTTGGAACTCCATTCACCCTTGGTCCCGTGACTTGGGTGCCAGGACTTCTAAGCCAGCAGCTTGTCAAACTTGTGGTTGTGAAACTTGCAACGACAGGATGAATAGGATGATGGAAATGATAGTGTCACATAATGAGAAAATAGATAAAATGATGGAAATGATGCTGTCATTTAAGGAAACGTTGAATACCATCCAATCAAAAAGAGGTGTGATCCCGTCGTCAAGGTTGGTGTCACCTTATACTCCTATTCGAGAGCAAAGGAGGCGAAAGCAAGTTTCAAAAGCAATCATGACTGCAAGGAAAAAGGCAAAAAGTGTTGTGATGAAGGACAAGCAGCCAGCAGCATCTGGGATGGAGGAGCAGCAAGCAACATCTACGGAGGAACAGTAGTTGATGTGAAGAACATATGTATTTTTTTATATTTGTCATTTCCTACACTTTTTGGTGATGTTGATCAGGGATTATTGTTTTATAAACGTATGTCTTTTCTTATTTTTCAGACTTTTTTGGAATGTTGATGATGAATATTTTCTGTAATCGAAATATCTCCATTTATAAAAATTTCTCCGTTTATAGAATTATTTGATGTCAAATAACTCAACATTTTGTTTTAATTTGTTATAGCAAGTTGGCTACTTGCTGGACTAGTTGTTGCAATTGTTGTATAATATGACAACAACTTATTAAGTTGTTGTATTATTCACAGCAATTGCTGGGACAAATCCCAGCATTTTCTATAAACGCATAGCAAATGCTGAACATGTGCTGCTACGCGACACCTCTGCGACGCGGACAGGTCGCGGAGGGTCACTGTTTTTTGTGTCCCAAATTTTTGGGATTTTTCGCTACGGGCCCCGAAAAATTCACCGACCATCGACACATCCTTCAAAATGTTAAGACATGTTGGTTCAACAAAAAATACTCTAAAAAAAACTCCCGGGTCGAACGGAAAACGACAAAACATTTCACCCGCTGGAAATGTGCTGCTACGCGACGCGGAGAGGTCGTGGAGGGTCACTTTTTTTTATCCCAAATTTTGGGGATTTTTCGCTACGGGGCCCGAAAAATTTACCGAACACCTACACATCCTTCAAAATGTTAAGACATGTTGGTTCACCAAAAAAAACTCTCAAAAAAATCCCGGGACGAACGAAAAATAATGAAATATTTCACCCGCTGAAAATGTGCTGCTACGCGACACCTCCGCGACGCGGACAGGTCGCCGAGGGTCACTGTTTTTGTGTCCCAAATTTTTGGAATTTTTCGCTTTGGGCCCCGAAAAATTCAACGACCACCTACACATCCTTCAAAATGTTAAGACATTCTGGTTCACCAAAAAAACTCCCGGGTCAAACGGAAAACGACGAAACATTTCACCCGCTGGAAATATGCACCTGCGCGATGCCTCCGCGACGCGGACAGGTCGCGGAGGGTCACTGTTTTTGTGTCCAAAATTTTTGAGATTTTTCGCTACGGGTCCCGAAAAATTCAACGACCACCTACACATCCTTCAAAATGTTAAGACGTTCTGGTTCACCAAAAAAAAATCTCAAATTTACATAACATTTGTCAATATTTATATAATATGATACATGCTAATACACAGTTTTATACAATGTTGATATATTACATAAGTATTTATACAATATTAATACAAGTTTATATACATTTATATAATACAAGTTTGAGGACTTTTCGTGACGCCTAATATTTTTAGAATATTGATACATGCTAATACGCATACTATTGTTCGCGACACCTACTATTGCAACGTAGCAACGATATATGTCTAAAAAACAATTAGTATCCAAGATTAATTGATAGCAATGAAATTAATAAAAACAACGATATATGTCTAAAAAATAAGATTTAATGTACAAGCAATGTCTGAAATTATACAAGCAGTGTTTGAATTATACAACCAACTACTAAACTACTCATCATGGCTAGGCAAGATTGGGCCCTCTTCTGTGGCAAATGACACCTCCTCCTCAACATCATCCTCATCACTACCGGATCCTATCGTTCCTGCCTTGGGGTTCATGGGGATATCATCATCAATGGGCTCCACAAAGGTAGGCCCGATGCCCAGCACAGCATTTGCCAAGTCGTTGAGAGGGTAGCGGGTGACAACTTCTTCCAACTCCTGCTCCGTAGATGCGCGACCGCCCGTCCTATGACTCCGCATCTCGAGCCCGTACATGCGTGCCATAATGAGCTCATCCCGATGGTTGCGCTCAGCAGTGGTGAGGATTGGCCCAGTAGACTCCTTTGGCCCCTTAATGTTGGTGACATTATAGGGTGGGGCCTCGATCTGGGGCCAATAGTCCAGCTCTTCGCTGGGGACACCTGCACGAGTGCACAATTCAGTAATGAGGCCCCCGAAAGCGTACCTGTGACCATGATGGACTCTAGCCTTTCTCATGGCGGACTTGAGAATGGCCCCAAAGTTGAGCTCCATGCCCGTCATGAGGGCATATACCAAGCAAGTTCGGTCTCGGGTCACGGCAGTAAAGTGTTGCCCCGGAAAGAAGGAATGCATCACAATTTTGACCCACACTCGAGCTTCCCGATTCATGTGGGCAAAGGGGAAGCTTTGGTGGTATCCTCGTCCAGCGTGCCTTATCCATCTTGCCGTGGAGTTTACTCCCGCGAGTGTGTGCCGGATGAGACAGTACGGGGGCTGCACTTGCAAATCATTGAAAAGCCCGGAAGAAACATCTACAGTGCCCAGAATGCCATTTATGGCAACGGGGCCTATGTTTACTTCCACTCCCCGCACAATAACCACCTGTGAGCGATGTTCCTTCTTCATATTTGCGTAGAATTCCCTAACCATGCTGAGGTTGCATGGTAGGGGATCGTTGAAGAGGAACATCAAGTGGTACTCCAAGCACCTTTGATTGATGTGGGGGAACTCGCGTGCCAAGGAGTCCGCATCAATAGGAACATCGGGGAAGTACTTGGTCTCATTATGAGCCCGGTACCACCTCTGTCCCTCTTTATCGACTGCCCGGAGCCCAAAAAGACGGCGTTGGCCTCTGTGATCAGGGGCTGGGGGTACCACTGGGACATTCCTGGTACGCCGTCTGCTGCTCGAGGCGCCACCTCTACTTGTTTGCCCTTTACGTCTTGCCCTAGAAGCCATTAGTACCTGCAGCAAAACAAGTTCAGCAAAATCAAAATCTTGTTGATTGCATCACAAATTCTTTTATATGTCAAGCATCACAAATTCAAGCAAGAGCACAGGCACTTAAGGAGAGCATTGAAGTAAGATCTAGAGTTAGGTTTTCTTAATTGTTCAAGTCTCTTTGACAATCTTCTTAGAATCTTTGTTTAGGGAAACATATTATAAGAAGTTGTTATCTTTGAGTGGGTTGTTGTTTGAGAGTGGGTTTGACTCTCAATAGTTGTATGGCGTGAAGTCTGAGTTGTAAGTTGACATTGCTCGAGTTTGAAGTAATAAAGAGTTGTCGAAATCCTACTAGTGTAGGTAGTGGTTGTTTCTCCCTTGAACAAGGAGTTTTTCCACTATAAGTTGGCCGCTTGTTTACTGCTTTGAACTTACCGTCTGGTACTATTAACTGAACCAGGTTCACTAGTAGAATATGGGTAGTCATCTTTTCAATTGGTATCAGAGTGGGTCTTATCAACTCAAGGCTAATCACCTCGAAAAGCTAAATGGCAGCCCCACCCATGTCTCAAGAAGGAGCTTCTCAGACCAGACCTCCACTGTTCAACGAAAACTACTACGAATGGTAGGAGAATCGGATGATGAATCATATTTAAGGAGAATGTCATGATGAATGGACCTACAATTCCAATGAAAGATGGATCCACCCCTGGTACTAGAGTGCCCAAGGACGCAATGAGTCGGATGCAGCAGACAAGCTAGGCATCCAAAACAATGCCAACGCAAAAAAGATTCTACTCTGTGGTATTGGTCCTGATGAATACAACTGGATCTCTTCGTGTCAAGATGCTAAGCAAATATGGGACACGCTGTAGGTTTCTCATGAAGGAACAATTCAGGTGAAAAAGGCTAAGATTGATAATCTTAACTGACAGTATGAACTCTTTAGGATGTATGAAGGGGAATCCATACCGGCAATGGAAACCAGGTTTTCTGCGATAGTGAATGAAATCTACTCTTTGGGGGAAATCATTCCTACAGGCAAAGCTATCCGAAGGATGCCGAGTGTATTACCTGAAAAAGTAAGGTAAAAGCCATTATCGAAGCCAATGATCTGGACACCATGACTATAGACCAGTTGATGGGAACTCTGGTTACATATGAAATAAAGAAGAACCAGGAGAAAGAGTTGGACAACAAGAGGAAGGATAAGAACCTGGTCTTGAAGGTTACTGAGAAAGAGGACTTTGAGGAAGAAAATATTGCATTGATCACCACGAGGTTCCAACAAATGCTGCGAAAAGGAACTGGTGGACAAAGGAGGCCCTCTCAATGAACTGCTGAGAAGGATCTGAGGGAACAACTTTATCACAAGTGTGGAAGCCCTCATCACTTCATCAAGTTCTGCCCCCTCTAGGCACTCGAATACAAGAAGAATGTGCCTGATAAGCCTAAGGAAACTAGGCCTGAACCATATATTCGCAAAGATAGGAGGATGGCAAATAAAGAAGCAGATATGTCCGTGCAGAGAGCCCTTGTCGCTCTGACCAGCAACTCTGGTGAAGAATCCGATGGAGAAGCCCCTGAAAACCAATCCCTCATGGCTAATGAGGAGCCTCACTACTATAAAAGGGTCCTTTAGCGGCAATAAAGTATGGCTTTAGTGGCAATACTATTTGCCACAATACCATATACCGGTTACTGGTGTTTTGCCGGCAATGTTGGGGTCGACAAAGCCTTTCCCGGCCATTGTGGGTATTGCGGGTAAAGGGTACCATAAATTGCCACTAAATACCATTAGCTTTTGCGTCAATTGTTTGCGGCAATTATATTAGCTACCAAATGTACTTCCTATCTGTGAACTTTGGTCTTTTTAGCGTCCAATATTTTAGTCGACAAATCAAAATAAATAGCCGTTAAAAGGTAGTTATCTTAGTGGCAATGATTTGTGACAATTGTATTCGTAATTAAAGGTAATGTATATCGGCTTAAGTTCAGTCTTTTAGCATCTATTATTTTAGTCGATAAATCCTAATAAATAGCCGCTAAAATAAAGTAGTTTTGACGATAATCCTTTGTGCAACTATATTGGCTGCTAAAAGTTGTTTGTATTCACTGGCAATTGTCTTTTAGCAACCAATAATAACTACTACATTTGTCAAACAATTATATATTGAAATCCATCGAACTTGTTGGCAAATGGTTAAAAACATATCGCTATTAGTCCGTAAAATGTAATCGATCTCCATTAAATCTAAACAAATAAAAGGAGTAATCTAAAATATGAAAGTCACAACTTATAAAAATAAACTTATATTGTTCTTACTAATATCTATCCTATTGAATAATGTCTTTTAATGAGTTTGTAAGTCTTCTGCGTACTAAGTCTCCCAGTGTAAAATTCGCAAACTTCAGATTATAGGACTTGAAAAAAATAAATTTGTCAAAATATGAAATGTAAAATATAAAAACATTGTAAGTAGTGTGACTAATCTTTGCACAATGCTTACATCCACAAATTAAAGGATGATATTACAGAAGATGTAAAAGAAGACAAATAATTCATGATCTCTAACAAACCAATCCGAAGATACTAGCAATCTACAAGGGTTATTACAATTCCTTTCCCTTTTAAACATGAGTTATGCAAGATCTGGATGCATAGAACATCAAAGCACAGACCCCCTCATAGCACCTTAAGATAATTTACAGAAGCATAAAGGCCCCAGATGACAAAATAAAACACATGCATTTGTAGATGCATTTCAGACTAAATCTAGACAACTTAAAAATTTCTTATAACCAACTTACAAAGAAAGAGAATCTCTTGCTATCATCAAGATTTAAAGTGGTTAAGTTAGTGAAACACTAAAAATGTACCAAAAAATCTGCCCAATCAGGTACAGTAAAGTATGCTTGGGGATGGATTCAGAGCTTGCCACAAATTGGATCAACCACCATGCCAAACTCCTTGTAACTATGATCGGATCATGGATAAAATTCACAGCCTCATCACTCAGTTTCAGTCATTTACATACAGCCACACTTACAGGGAGTCCAGTTTTGTTGCTGAATGCTTAGACAAATTTAGTCATACTATCACTGCCCCAAAGCTATTCTTCAATGATCAACATCTTCCTAAGGAGATTTTAAAGTAAATGCAGCTTATATAGGAAGCTAAATCATCCAAATAAGCAATTAATTAAATGACCTTGAAAAAATATATTTGGAAAGCCAAAATCTCACAACAAAGTAGTTTGCTATGCTGACACTAGATAACCTGATGAAGAGGGAATCCAACTATGCTCCAGATGTTGATTCTGTGGGGAAACTACAGAAATAGTGGTCCACCTATTCATACAGTGCAATGTCACTAATCAATTGGGGAGGGTGTTTCTTTAGCTTAAAAATATTTTCTGAGTATGCCTGGGAAAATTGCAGACTTCATGGCTGAGTTGAAGCAACAGTACATGCCAAGAAAAAGATCTGGAGCACAACAGAGAAGGGGCCAATGCACATAAGAGATACAATAATATTGATCAAGTGCTTGTCTAATGGAATTTAGATCAAGGATCCAGTTAGAATTCAAGGGGAAATTGTGGAGTTTTATTAGAAGTTATGCTCATAGGAAGCTAAGTAGAGGTTGTCGGCAACGTCACAAATTGCCAGAGACTTACAATGGAGGAAATAGAAGTCTTAGAGCTTGTTTTGATTGGCTTCTGGCTTTTAGCTAATAAGCTAAAAGTCTAAAGTTAGAAATCCAAACTGAGCGTCAGAATTCGGTTCTATCGAATCCATCAGCTCCAAAATGCTGAATCTAGGCTAGGAGAACATGCAGAAATGAATATGGCATTAAATTGGAGAATTTAGGTCCATAGTTGCATTTTTCGTTCTTTAAAGTTGAAAATTTTAAGTTTTCTAGTCGTTTTGAGTTCTGAGCGTCGAAATTCGATTCTGTCGAATCTACCAGCTCTGAAATGCTGAATCTAGGCTAGGAGAACTTGCAGAACTGAATATGGTATTAAATTGGAGATTTTAGGTCCATAGTTGCATTTTTAGTTCTTTAAAGTTGAAAATTTCGAGTTCTTTAGCCGTTTTGAGTTCTGAGCGTCAGAATTTGATTATGTCAAATCCATCAGCTCCGAAATGCTGAATATAGGCTAGGAGAACTTGCAGAACTGAATATGGCATTAAATTGGAGAATTTAGGTCCATAGTTGCATTTTTAGTTCTTTAAAGTTGAAAATTTTAAGTTTTTTAGCCATTTTGAGTTCTAAGCGTCGGAATTCAATTTTGTCGAATCCATCAGCTCCGAAATGCTGAATCTAGGCTAGGAGAACTTGCAGAACTGAATATGAAATTAAAATAGAGATTTTAGGACCATAGTTGCATTTTTAGTTTTTTAAAGTTAAAAATTTCGAGTTCTCTAGCCGTTTTGAGTTCTGAGCGTCGGAATTCAATTCTGTCGAATCCATCAGCTCCGAAATGCTGAATCTAGGCTAGGAGAACTTGCAGAACTGAATATGGCATTAAATTGGAGATTTTAGGTCCATAGTTGCATTTTTAGTTCTTTAAAGTTGAAAATTTTAAGTTTTCTAGCCGTTTTGAGTTTTGAGCATCGGAATTTGATTTTGTCAAATCCATCAGCTCTGAAATGCTGAATCTAGGCTAGGAGAACTTGCAGAACTGAATATGGCATTAAATTGGAGAATTTAGGCCCATTGTTGCATTTTTAGTTCTTTAAAGTTGAAAATTTCGAGTTCTCTAGCCGTTTTGAGTTCTGAGTGTCGGAATTCAATTTTGTCGAATCCATCAGCTCTGAAATGCTGAAACTAGGCTATGGGAACTTGCAGAACTAAATATGGCATTAAATTGGTGATTTTAGGTCCATAGTTGCATTTTTAGTTCTTTGAAGTTGAAAATTTCGAGTTTTCAAGCCGTTTTGAGTTCTGAGTGTCGGAATTTGATTCTGTTGAATCCATCAGCTCCAAAATGCTGAATCTAGGCTAGGAGAACTTGTAGAACTGAATATGACATTAAATTGGAGATTTTAGGTCCATAGTTGCATTTTTAGTTCTTTAAAGTTGAAAATTTCGAGTTCTCTAGCCAGTTTGAGTTCTGAGCGTCGAAATTCGATCTTGTCGAATCCATCAGCTCCGAAATGCTGAATCTAGGCTAGGAGAACTTGTAGAGCTAAATATGCCATTAAATTGGAGATTTTAGATCCATAGTTGCATTTTTAATTCTTTAAAGTTGAAAATTTGAGCTCTCTAGCCGTTTTGAGTTCTGAGCGTCGGAATTCAATTTTGTCAAATTCATCAGCTCCGAAATGCTAAATATCGGCTAAGGGAACTTACAGAACTAAATATGACATTAAATTGGAGATTTTAGGTCCATAGTTGCATTTTTAGTTCTTTTAAGTTGAAAATTTTGAATTCCCTAGCCGTTTTGAGTTCAGAGCGTCGGAATTCGATTCTGTCAAATCCATCAGCTCCGAAATGTTGAATCTAGGTTAGGGGAACTTGCAGAACTGAATATGGCATTAAATTGGAGATTTTAGGTCCATAGTTGCATTTTTAGTTCTTTAAAGTTGAAAATTTCGAGTTCTCTAGCCAGTTTGAGTTCTGAGCGTCGAAATTCGATCTTGTCGAATCCATCAGCTCCGAAATGCTGAATCTAGGCTAGGAGAACTTGTAGAGCTAAATATGCCATTAAATTGGAGATTTTAGATCCATAGTTGCATTTTTAATTCTTTAAAGTTGAAAATTTTGAGCTCTCTAGCCGTTTTGAGTTCTGAGCGTCGGAATTCAATTTTGTCAAATTCATCAGCTCCGAAATGCTGCATCTAGGCCAGGAGAACTTGCAGAACTGAATATGGCATATAATTGGAGATTTTAGGCCCATAGTTGCATTTTTAGTTCTTTAAAGTTGAAAATTTCGAGTTCTCTAGCCGTTTTGAGTTCTGAGCGTCGGAATTTGATTCTGTCGAATCCATCAACTCCAAAATGCTGAATCTAGGCTAGGATAAGTTGTAGAACTGAATATGGAGTTAAATTTGAGATTTTAGGTCCATAGTTGCATTTTTAGTTCTTTAAAGTTTAAAATTTTCAGTTTTCTAGCCATTTTGGAGTTCTGAGCGTCGGAATTCGATTTTGTCGAATCCATCAGCTCCCCGAAATACTGAATCTAGGCTAGGAGAACTTGTAGAACTGAATATGGCATTAAATTGGAGATTTTAGGTCCATAGTTGCATTTTTAGTTCTTTAAAGTTGAAAATTTCGAGTTCTCTAGCTGTTTTGAGTTCTGAGCATCGGAATTCGATTCTGTTGAATCCATCAGCTCCGAAATGCTGAATCTAGACTAGGAGAACTTGTAGAACTAAATATGGCATTAAATTGGAGATTTTAGGTCCATAGTTGCATTTTTAGTTCTTTAAAGTTGAAAATTTTGAGTTCTCTAGCCGTTTTGAGTTCTGAGCGTCGGAATTTGATTTTGTCGAATCCATTAGCTTCGGAATGTTGAATCTCATATAAGAGAACTTGAAGAACTGAATCAACACTACTCTCTGTGATGGAGAGCAATCCCCAGGGGGCTACAATGACAACTACACGAAACTTGATGTTGCACGGCAGTTAGCTAAGCTGGGTGTTGATATAATTGAGGCTGGTTTTCCTGCTTCATCCAACGCTGATCTTGAAGTTGTGAACCTGATAGCTATGGAAGTTGGTAATGGGGTTTATGAAGATGGACATGTTACAACATCAGTTACAGGAATGGTACTGACACCACAAGCCATAGTGGTCAAGAAACCAAAGCCAAAGGTGGCTGCACCTACTGCTCCACAAGTACTTGCAGTGGGATCAATTTATATTTCTTTCGCTAGGAAATTTTGTTGGTGTTGAGATGAACATGGCGTAGGGGCGAACCAATATATATGCTCGCCTATAAAGAGAACACTAGGCCTAAAGTTGAGAAAAAAGATGCTCCTATATTTGTCTCTATTTCCTGCTAAACTTTTTAAGGTTTGGGGAAAGAAGACATTCTCTTACAATTTCATCGTAGCAGTGACTCGAGAGCTAATAAAGAGACCCTGCCCTAGTAATCAGTCCGAATAACATCATCCGAAAAAGGATTACTCATGACAATCTCAGTTTTGGAGAGCTGCGGATTTCATTCTCCAAGACGTTTGAGCATATTCTTCCATACTGGAAGTTGGAGCTTGCAAGAAGTTTGTTGGACGGTAACATGGTGCGTGTTGGAAATTTTACTTTTAGGAAGCTGCCTAATGATGACTATGCTCTATCGATCAAGAGATTGTTCAACGTTCACGGATTGGGTGTTGGTGATGAAATTATGCTATATTGGCATCCTAGGCTTCAAACGTTTATGTTCAAACTACTTTCCATGTTTTGAGATTCAGGAATTAGGCCTGTAATGACTCATTTGTGATTAGGGGCTTGTAAAAATTGAGATATCTTTAAGTTTTTCAGCAAGCACATTCTTTCTCAGTTTGTATGTTTCTTTTGATCCAACATAAGAATATCTTCTGCGTTTTTACTAGAATTTGCTGATATCAACATCTTCACATTTGATCTGAGTTTAATTTTTACTTAAATTCTAGTAACCAAGTGTCTGCTCTAGCATTAGTAATTATAGTTTACTAAGGAAATTTATGACGCTAGCCTGACAGAGAATAAGCTGCAGACGAGGAATTAAGTTATGTTGCTGGTACTATTTGCTGGTATGAATAAGGTATCTTAAGAAGATCAAGCTACTAAAGAGGAGGCAACTTAAGCAGCTCAGGCTACAAAAGAGAATACTTCAAAAATAGTGGAGTATGACTAAGAAATGACTGAACCTGATTTCTTTGTATCGAGAGGAGTTCTATCATTACGTAGTTAATGTATTAATAGTCATGCATCTTAATATAACAATGATGTTCCTTAATATAAGAGTGACACACAAACTTTTAAGCATAAACTCCTAACAGAGTACATAACACCTGGTAATATTGGAGCTTGTGGAACTCTCAGATATAATCTGGGAGGTCTTATATTTGCTTATGCAACACCTATGGGTGAGGGCACTAATAATCTGTTCCTTGAATCACAATGAGTTCTGTTAGGTTCAGAAAATGGTGGAGCAATCTATGGCTGGAAAATCCAACAAGAATCTGGGGCATATCCAGGAGGCTGGGGTGGGATAGCAACCTCTTCCTTAAGCCAGTGAGGCAAATTACCTACATCAGGCACTCTATTCATAATTCAAGAACTGATCAACGAACATCTAGCACCTGAACCTGCAGTGTTCTTAGATTGGCTGAACCTAGATCTTTTGCATTTTTCCCCGATATAGTGAGATCCTACTCTACTAGACAGACTTCAACTCATCATCGACCAATTCTAAGTGTTCAGGCATCAGCTCCTAAGTAAAGCTAGAGTATATTTGGACCTTGATAAAATTGAGATGGCTACTGATCAAGAAACCTCCTGATCATTCTGATGTGATTAGGAAATCTCTTCTCAAGTTAACAGAAACAGAGCACCTGTATGCGTCTATGTAATTAAGAAATCAATTAAGTTAACAGAAACAGAGCACCCGTATGCATCTATGTAATTAAGAAATTGACCAAGTTAACAGAAACAGAGCACATAGGTGATTAGGAAACCTCCTGATCATTCTGATGTGATTAGGAAATCTCTTCTCAAGTTAACAGAAACAGAGCACCTGTATGCGTCTATGTAATTAAGAAATCGGTTAAGTTAATAGAAAAAGAGCACCTGTATGCGTCTATGTAATTAAGAAATCGATCAAGTTAACAGAAACAGAGCACATAGGTGACACTTTATTATATATTAATTAAGAAATCAATACAATCAAGTACAATAAAAAAATACAATAGCCAGATCGATCATAAACGCAGAAAACATTACTTTTACAAATATCAAATCACTAGAAAATCACAATTGATGCCTAAATACTGATTAGTTCATCAACATATTTTCTGTTTTCTTCGCCTAACACTGATCAATGAACTGTATGCCACTGAAAACTTGTAGAAACTAAATTTTCAATGAAGGTTTACAAAGTAAGGACGATGCTGGAACATGTAGAAACAAAGGAGTGAAGAAACGTGAAGTACATACCTGAAAACTTTGTTGTTCCTGATCGCCATTGTTGCAAGGGAACTGTATGCCACTGCCAGACGTGTCATGTGATGAATTAGATTAGCGCCACTCTTTTTGTACGTGAGAGATTTTTTAGAAAAGATTTCCTTATGAACATGGGAGAGTTTTAATGAGGTTAATTTTCCTTATTTGATGGGAGTGGGAAGTTGGAGGGAACTTTTCCTTATTTGATAGGGCAAAGTTATTAATGGCGGGAACTTTTATTTTCAACAAAAAGAGGCTTTTTATGGCTATTTTTTTAATTGCTACCAAAAATATACTTGTTGCTGGCTATTAAACATTAGTAGTTGATCTTTTGCCTCGTGTGTATACATTAGTGGCAATTAGCTTATTGCCACAAAATAATTGTCACTAAAGACCTATTTTCTAGTAGTGCCTGAGTAGTACAACTTCCTTGCTCTTGTTACTATGGAAAAATGTGATGATAAAATTAGCAAGGACAAGGTGGTTATTAGAACTGAGTCCAAATCTGACGACTGCAAGCCCAAAGGCAATCAAGAAAATCTGGCTTTAATAGTTAGAGCAGGTTCCCATGACAAAGACGGTGCACTGTTAGACACCAAGGAACTAGTAGAAGGAAAGCGGAAGTAGTGGTACTTAGACAAAGAGGAAGTAGTGGTACTTAGACAACGTATGCTCTGTACACATGATAGGAGACAAACGTAACTTCCATCTACAGAATAACTTCTAAGATGGAAATGTAGGCTTTGAAAATGATAAACAAGGGGAGATCAAGGGAATTGGGAAGGTGGGACCATCACCGTCTCAATGCATTGACAATGTGTACTATGTGGAGGGACTAAAGCATAACCTTTGGAGCGTCTCTCAAATGTGTGAGAAAGGTAACGATGTACTCTTCACTTCCTCAGAGTGTAGAGTGACTAACGCCACCTCCAAGAGGCTTATACTCAGGGGAAAAAGACACAAAAATGTTTACAAGGTTGATATCAATGGGCCCGAACAACCTGAGCTGAAGTGTCTGAGTGCCATGAGCAATGAATCCACACGGTGGCACAAAAGACTGGGACATGCTAGCTTCTTAACAATCAACAAACTGAAATCTAAAGAGCTATTTCTTGGACTACTTGAGAGCAAAGTCAGTGAATATCAAGTGTGTGGAGCCTGTGCTCAACACAAGCATGTCAAAAGTAGTTTTCAACCAATCAACCTAGTACGTACTCACAGACCTCTGGAACTGGTTCACATGGATCTCTGTGGTTCGATTTGAGTACAAAGCCGAGGCAAAAACAAGTATGTCCTTCTACTTGTAGATGATTACTCAGGGTTCACATGGGCATTCTTTCTAAGATCTAAGGATGAAACATTTGATGTGTTAATTGTGTTTGCAAAATTGATACAAAAGAATCTAAACTACTAGATCATGGTACAAAATTTGCGAACTCTAAGTTCCTCATGTTCTGTGCTGAAAATGGCATGACTCACTACTTCTCAAACCCTAGAACTCCCCAGCAAAATGGGGTCGTTGAAAGAAAGAATAGATCTCTAAAGGTAGAACTATGCTGATAGCCAGCAATCTTTGATAGAGCTACTTGGCTGAGGCTATGAATACTGCCTACTATCTCATCAACGGATGCATGATTAGGCCCATCTTGAACAAAACTCCCTATGAATTACTGAAAGGCATAAAACCAAATCTACCCACCTTCGTTCCTTTGGTTGTGTTTGTTATGTTCACAACAATGGAAAGGATGCACGGGGGAAGTTTGATACCAAGAGTGATGAGGGAATTTTCTTAGGGTACTCCTCTCACAGTAAGGCTTACAAGGTGTACAATAAAAGGGCTAACTGTGTTGAAGAAAGTGCACATGTTATATTTGATGAGGCCAGCTTTGTGGCTGAGAAAGTTTTGCAGGAACATGTACATCAACCAGAGACGATTGATAATAGGAAAGACTCGGATGATGATGAAAGGGAACATTCCAATAGACCTGATCCCTCGACTCCTTCACCCTAATCTTCCACTACCACTCCTGCAAATGTAGAGAGAGAAGAGTCACCTGAGGCTAACCCTCTCGATGGAGCGGATTTATCAGGAGCATCACACTCTGACAAAGTTGGTCCCTCAGGCACCTCTAATGATAATCCAGCACCTGGGGGTCCTGGTCACAACTGGAAGCACAAGAGCTCACAGTCTCTTGAGAACCTATTGACCTCTCTAGACTCAGGGATATCTACCAGGTCAAAGCTAAAAAATATGTGTGCATTTTCAGCATATGTATCTTGTAGAACCCAACAATGTCAAGGAAGCTCTGGTGGATGAAAAATAGATATGGCTATGTAGGAAGAGCTCCTATAGTTTGAGCGAAGCAAGATATGGCACCTGGTTCCTCCTCTTGAACATCGCTCCATCATCGGAACCAAATTGGTATTCAGGAACAAGTTGGACGAACAAGGCACGGTCACCAGGGGCAAGGCCAAACTTGTTTTGTAGGGCTACAACCAAGAAGAAGGAATTGAGTATGACGAGACCTTCGCTCCCGTAGCTCGCATTGAGGCCATTCGAATGATCATACCCTTTGCTGCACAATGGAATTCAAGCTGTATCAGGTGGATGTTAAGAGTGCATTCCTCAATGGTTATCTGTGGGAAGAAGTCTACGTAAAGCAACCCCCAGATTTTGAAGATCATGAACATCCGGACTGTGTACAAACTAGACAAAGCTTTGTATGGACTAAAGTAGGCCCCTAGAGCCTGGTATGATAGACTTTTCAGCTTCCTCTTAAGCCATGGATACTATAGAGGAAACATTAATACTACATTGTTTCTGAAAAAGAAGGGTATTCATGTCCTTCTAGTCCAGGTCTACATTGATGACATCATATTTGGAGGAACTGATGAGGCACTGGGAGCAAAATTTGCAAAACTCATGGGGAGTGAGTTTGAAATGAGCATGAAACGGGAACTGAACTTCTTTCTAGGGCTTCAAATTCATTAGGGACAGGCTGGTAGCTCCACTCATCAATAGAAGTACATCAAGGAACTAATTTCTAAGTTTGGGATGCTTGATGCCAAAACTAGGGACATTTTTATGGCAATCACAACGAAGTTTGACAATGATAATGCATGCGTTGGAATTGATGAAACCAAGTATAGAGGGATGATTGGGTCACTCTTGTACCTGACAGCTAGTAGACCGGATACTGTGTTCAGTGTGTGCATGTGTGCACGGTTTCAGTCCAAACCCAAGGAATCTCATCTCAAGGTTGTGAAGCGGATTCTACGCTACCTCAAAGGTACCATGAACCTGGTTCTCTAGTTCCCCACTGGCTCCTCATTCGAATTGGTGGGTTCGCAGATGCTGACTATGCTGGATACTTGGTTGATAGGAAAAGTACCTCAGGAATGACACACTTTTTGAGACCCTGCCTGGTCTCTTTTGCTACAAAGAAGCAAAACTCTGTTGCCCTCTCTATTGCAGAGGTGAAATACGTAGCTGTGGCCTCCTATTGTGCTTAACTTCTCTGGATAAAACAGCAACTGGTGGACTTTTGTATAAAGGCTGACTGCATTCCCATCATATGTGACAATACAAATGCAGTGATTCATCGAAATTGTATTCTGCAAGACTGAGGATCAGGTCACCGATATCTTCACCAAGGCCCTAAGTCGGGAACACTTTGAACTGACACGACTCCATCTGGGGTTAATCAGGGGTTCCTGATTCTCTAGCTTTAAGTCTCAATTTGTACTTTGAGCAGTATATAGAATTACTGACCTTGTAATCAAATGCAGGTATTTTATTGAGGAACCAACACTTGGTCTCCTTTACTGGGAATCGTTGTTATTACCCTTAGTGTCCAAAGCTGGAGCATCGCATAGAGATAGGGGAAACTGGTTCTCAAACGCCAATCCAACAGGTACGCCCTTGCCTCACTACTTCCACTGCTAGATGTATGCATATAGCTTCTTACCTGTACTTGGTCCCTCAACCTCATCCACTCCTTTGGCGGGAAGGTCTCTTGCTTAAAAATTCCAATGATCACCATCTATTGGGATCTCAAGCATCGCGCCAATGTGTCAGACACGTCTTTTCCATCATATCCCGATGCCCTTCCCTACTTCCTATACAAATTTTAAATGCCTCATTTGTGTGCCTAAAAGGCCTCTCTTTTTTTTTAACACATTTAAAAAGAAAAAGCAAAGGCAAACCCTTCATTCAAGAAAACTAAGAAAAGAAACCATGGCAACCCTTGTTTCATACTCCGATACGGACTCAAATGTGACTACATTGTCACCACCGCAGGATCTCTCGCAAGGGGACTTACCGTCTTCACCCTTCGCCAACACCCTATCTCCACCACCATCCCTACCACCAGTCACCAGTTATTCGTAACCTCATTTCTATTTTTCCCCCTCTCCAAACCTTCCTTACTCTCCACCATGCTTCCTCTTCATTGTGCCCAAACCCTATCGTACTAATGTCGACTTACCTCTCCTTCCTCCCACCCACCGTCGTCTGATCGACGAGCCATCTCCCTCCTCCTCTTCCACAGACACACCTCCTATTTGAGTCGTGTCCCCAAATCCTAACCCACCTTCGTCATCCACCCATGTCTCTCTTCTTCCTACGAATGTTCCTTCACCCTCTTTGGCTGATCCTACGCCGAAGCGTTTGGACTCCCAGGATGACATTCCACTGGCTCAGGTTCGTCAATGTCTCATTCAAAGACTAGTCCATTCGTCCTCCTCCAAAGCCCACTGTTTCTCACACTCGTGGGCCTATCGATCACTTTGAGCAAGAGGCGTGTTTTTTACTTGGCTGGGCCATCCTCCAGTCCCAAGCGGGTTCGCACTGGTAAGTCCTTGGTCTCTCGTTCGTCACCAGAACATGTTTCTTCCTCTTCCAAAGGAACTCCCTTACCTGGTTCTCTCTCTATGCCCCCTGCTCCTCCCCACTTAAACAAACATGTGTTGAACTTTATTCATATAGGTAAGCACCTACACTTTAGTACTAAGGCTGTATTAAGAGGACGAGCAATACACCTAGAGGTTCGCACCTATCCCATAATTGAAAAATTGTATGCGAAACTTGCATCTCAGGGGTGGTTCAATTTACTCTATGATATGGAGACACCTGTTTTTTAGATTGAGGTTGTAGAGTTCTATGAGAATTTGATTATAGTGGAGGGTGATGTGGCTACTTCAGGGGTTTGTGGGGTCGATACTATTTTTGACAAAATTAAGTTGGGGGAGATTTTGAGGATCCTTCTGTTGGGCTTGCTGAGTATGTCTGGAAAGAGGATACGGGTTGTGTCCAGACCTCTAAATTCACAAATGGAAGGGTCACTGATGAACGCGTACACATAAGGCCTCTTTTCGTGATGTGGGGATCGCCCATGCCATCGACCTGCAAGAGCCTGTGGATTGGCCTGCTCTGGTTATCTGTCACATGAGGTGTGTTATTGACCCAACACCTAGTCCACATCAGCTCGCATTTGGAAACATGTTGACCCGTGTCTTTAAGGATTTTCAGGTTCTGCTTGGGGCGGGAAAGGCATTGACCAAAAAAGGTATGATCGATCGCAACACCACCCTCGAGTGTGTTTGTGCTCCTTCTGTTGCTGCTGATACACCTGCACCTGCTCCTCTGAAGTCTGCTGGGATGGTGACTCAGATCATGAGGGAACTCCATGCGGCTCAGGCTGAAGAAGCTCGCCTCCAGGCCGAGGTTAGAGAACTTCAAGATCAGCTGGCGGACTCTCAGGCCGAGGTGCTTCATCTGAAGGACTAGATCCTCCAATAGCAGATGGATCATAACAAGCGGGTGGACACTCTACTTAAGTTGCTAGGCGTAGGCGCCTCTTCCCTTAACCCCTAACGCTCCCCGTCTCCTTTTCTTGCTAGCTCTGTGTAATTCTTTTCTTCCGCACTACAGACATTTTATTTTGGGTTGTATAGTTTTTGTTTGCTGTGGATGATATATGCAGGCAATGTTGCTTGCTTGTTTTTTGGTTGATGATATCTTAGTTCCGTCTTTCACTTTTGTAATATTCTTTGTGGGTTTTAATGTGTTGTGCCTAGTGTTTTTCCTGTTTTTCGATATCCCTGCTTCTATACTTGTCATTATCTCTATGCTAACGCTTAGTGTATTTTTGAGATGTCAAAAGAGGGAAGTATTTTTTATAGGAACACTACATACACACGGGTTTGCCATCATAAAAAAGGGAGAATTCGTTAGGGTTATTGCAGGTGTGCCTATGCAATTTCGATGATGATAAATGAAACCAGGTCCAGATAGTCGCACCAGGAGAAACAAGCAGAATCCCAATTGAAGAAGGATTGTATGGGACTCGGTAAAGATAGCAGCTTAGGAAAAGGACTTCTTTAAGGAAAAGAATCTTTTGCCTTACTCAAGAAAGGATTCCTACATGGAATATCTCTAGGGTTCAATATAAATAATATCATTAACCCTAGAAGACATAGCTCTTGCAATCTGAAACTATGAGAGCACTCAAGCAAGAGCACGGGCACTTAAGGAGAGCACTCAAGTAAGATCTAGAGTTAGGTTTTCTTGATTGTTCAAGTCCGTTTGGCAATCTTCTTAGAATTTTTATTTAGGGACAAATATTGTAAGAAGTTGTTATCTTTGAGTGAGTTGTTATTTGAGAGTGGGTTTGACTCTCAATAGTTGTGTGGCGTGAAGTGTGAGTTGTAAGTTGACATTGCTCATGTTTAAAGTAGTAAAGAGTTGTTGAAATCCTACTAGTGTAGGTAGTGGTTGTTTCTCCCTTGAGCAAGGAGTTTTTCACTATAAGTTGGCCATCTTGTTTACTACTTTGAACTTGTTGTTTGCACTGTTAACTGAACCAGGTTCACTAGTGGAATAGGGATAGTCATCTTTTCACAAAATAAAGGTGTTCACGTTTTTTATAAAGAAATAAATGTTTTCGAATAGTAGTAGAAATCATACTCCAACTTGTCATGATCCAAAATCACTCAAGTTTTGATGACACCACAATTCAACGGTATTAAGTTTTTGCATTCCCTTGTGTCTAGAGAACAAATTTCCATTGAAAATACACTTCTTGTTCAATAATTCTTTCGCTTTCATTTTCAAACATTATTTATATCAGGTAAATTTATTTTAGAAAAACCTTAATTAGCTAGCACTTTTGTTTTAATTACTTTCTGCACTGTGGAAAAGATTTTTATTCGTTTGATAAAGTGTATTGGAGAATATAATATATGCATTATTAGTTTTGTATATTACTAGTACTTTATTTTGTACTTTTTTTCAGCCTATATGTAACTATTATTTGCATTACTAATACATTCGATTGTGTATTCATGAGGCATGTATTACTAATACCATAAATTTATATGCATTAGTAATGCAATGAGTTCTAATGCATGTATTTTTTTGTAAATAAATATTTTTGTGGATGGTATTTTTATAAATAAATATTTTTAAAATAAAATTATGCAATGCATGCCAAACACTGCATAAGAAAAATCCCACCAAACTAGTGTAAGCATAACCAATGTTATGACTATTAATGCAAGCATTACTAGTACAATATTATATTTTGAATTATTCTTACACACTCTGCAAAACGACTCTTTTAATATGTGCAACCTTATGATTTATCAAAGTTCAATGATGCTCATATTCTTATACACTCTACGAAACGACTCTTTTAATATGTGAAACCTTTTGATTTATCAAGGCTCAGTGATCTCCATTTTCTTTTAAAGTATCCTTCAATTACTGTTGATTCCTCAGCAATCAGATCAAATCTCTTGACCGTTGATGTTTTTTCAATTATGCTTCTCCATGAGTTCTCTTTAGAATCTAGGACACTGTCCCCGAGCTTTTATTTACAACGGAGGGAGTAGTGATTATTAATCTTTTTGTCAAATTAAAATAGAGAGAATAGTAATTTTTTTGTTAAAATAAGGCGATTCTGCTTGGGCAACTAGATACTAAAATATTAGGGATTGTTTGATTGGGAGTAAGTTATTTCAAGATATATTAATCTCATAACTATCTAACACTTCCAACCAATTAACGTAAAATAATTTTACTTTGAAATTATTATAGTTTATATCGCATGCTAAATACCTCTTTAGTGTATAATTTTGATCCATAATTGGAATGCTGATAATTCAAAAATTGAAGATGTTCATGTGCACTTAATTATGTCCAAAACCTTTAAGCTAGGGCCTCCTATATTATTGCAGTTAACGTGATCCTTGTCCCATATTTGCACCTACCACATTCTACTAGGCCATCTTTGCTCTTTGGTTTCTCATTTATTTTCTCTTATCCAAGCAGTGAAAAGTAACTTTGGAAACTCACGTTAGAAGCTAACAAAGATCTTTAATAAAAAATCAAAATTATAGGTGACCTAACAAAATCAATTCTCAGGACAAGAAGGCTTGAAGAGGAAAAAATAAAAAAAAGAAGAGTTGGATATTTTGGAAATGAGAAAATGATATATTCCAAAGTCAAAACTTTAGGAAGTAGCCACCCATAAAGGGTTCCTCCAATCACAAAATGTTTTATTGGCCTCTCTGCCTGCCTTGCACCTACGTACCCTTTGACAATTCACTATTCCAATTTCAGCCTCAACTTCATAACTATTTCCATCCATGTCCCTTTCGATGTTCATGCCATTTTCTTCATCTTCTCGTTCTTCCTCATCGTTAATTTCATGTTCAAATACGTCGTTTTCAACCTCCAATTCCCCGTCCTCTTCATCCATCGTGTCACATTTTGAAACAGAGTTTCCATCATTCAGAAAACAGAGCCTGAGTCTGCCATTACTTCTTTCAGCATGGAACAAAGTAGGCATTTTCGGGGCCTCAATGGCTTTAATGACTAATCTACCCTCTTCTCTGCGTGGCTGAATTTGTATAGAATTCGACCCTCTTACAGCTTGTTTGGATGGTGGTTTTGTCATGGTTTCATAATGTATGGTACAGTATGGTATGGTATCGTACAGTACAATACCATACAATGTTTGGATAGACTGTATGGGTTGATAATGTTTAATGATAATTTGTTGTTTGATTTGACTGTATGGTATTGTATCGTAACTTATAAATTTACAAAAATGTCCTTAATTAGTATAAATATTAAATTTATCAATATTTTTTTAATATTTTTTTTAAAAAAAATAAATACACAGAATCAAGTAGGGAAACATACAAGCTAATATATCTCCAAACCATACAAACAACGTAAGAAAATAAAAAAAGTAGGAACTTTAAAAAAAAACCTCAAAAAATAGATTAAAACGTGAAAGAAAAACCGGGAGGCGGAAAAAAAGTTTCAAAGGTTGATGCGAAGAAAAATAAGTAATATAAAAACAATATATATATTAGGGTAAAGTTTAATAAAGAATAAATGATAAATTAGAACTATTTAGATTTAAATAAGGGTATAATTGGAAAAAAAAATAAGGAAACCATGGGATACCACTAACAGCTTGTTTGGATGGTGGTTTTTCATGGTATGGTATGGTATGGTTACAGCTTGTTTGGATGGTGGTTTGCCATGGTTTCATAATGTATGGTACTGTATGGTATGGTATGGTATCGTACAGTACAATACGATACCATGTTTGGATAGACTGTATGGGTTTCTACTGTTTAATGATAATTTATTGTTTGATTTACCTGTATGGTATTGTATCGTAACTTATAAATTTACAAAAATATCCTTAATTAGTATACACATTAAATTTATCAATATCTTTTTAATATTTTTTTTTTTTTAAAAAAAAATACATAGAATCAAGTAGGGAAACATACAAGCTAATTTATCTCCAAACCATACAAACAACGTAAAAAAATAAAAAAAAGTAAGAACTTAAGAAAAAAACTCAAAAAAAAAACGTGAAAGAAAAAACGGGAGGCGAACAAAAGTTTCAAAAGTTGATGCGGAGAAAAATAAGTAATACAAAAACAATATATATATTAGGGTAAAGTTTAATAAAAAAAATAAAGGATAAATTAAAACTATTTAAATTTAAATAAGGGTATTATTGGGAAAAAAAATAAGGAAACCATGGGATACCACCAAATTGGTGGTTTCAAAAAGTGAGGGTTTTCATGGTTAGAGAACCATGAAACTAAACCATACCATACCATATAATTAATGAAAGGCTTAACTCATAAAGAGACACCTTAACTTGTCCTCATTTTTCACTTAGACACCTAAACTAAGACAAGTTCCTTATAGACACCTCAACTGCTCAGATTTGATCCCATTAAACACTTTTATCCTACTTGGCACTCTCCGGTACTTTTTTTTAATTTTTCAGCCAAAAATAAATAGTTGCGGTCCAAAAATTTTTTTTTTTCATAAAAGTAGGTTCTCAAAATTCTCAGTTATCCAAAAAATTTTTTTTTTCCATAAAAGTAGGTTCTCAAAATTCTCCGTTAACCATATGCGGAAAAAAATTATTACAATTTTAAATAAAAATTTTTTGCACATGGTTAACTGAGAATTTTGAGAATCTACTTTTATGAAAAAAATTTTTTTTTGGACCGCAACTATTTATTTTTGGCTGAAAAATTAAAAAAAAAGTACCGGAGAGTGCCAAGTAGGATAAAAGTGTTTAATGGGATCAAATCTGAGCAGTTGAGGTGTCCATTAGGAACTTGTCTTAGTTTAGGTGTCTAAGTGAAAAATGAGGACAAGTTTAGGTATCTGTTTATGTATTTGACCTTAATGAAACAATCAAAACAAACATTGTTCTCTTAGTAACCATACCATACCATACCATGAAAAACCACCATCCAAACTAGCTGTTAGGAAAAAAAATATCGAAAACACTTCTAAACTTGACTCAAATTATTACTTTTGTTTCTAAGCTATTACTAGCCTTAAAAATATTCTTCAGCTTGACTATCAAAACTTAAATACACCTTCGATATTTTACATGACATAGCAAGTAGTTTAAAACTCTTGTAGGAGAATGAAAATCTCAATAAAAAGTTGAGAGAAATGTTATAAATACCTCTAAACTTGGCGAGAATTTAAGAATGTATTTTTACAAGAATGAGAGTATATTTAAATTTAATAAATCAAATAGAAGGGTATTTTTTACAAAAATTAATAATTGGGGATGAAACTAACCATCCTAGACAAATTAAAGGTAACTCGTGTCATTTTTAAAACCAAAATTGAGGAAAATAAAGAAGCAAAATTGGCATTACAATAATAATCCATCATGCATCATCCTCATCCTTCCAATAAACAAAGAGCAAAAAGATGCTTCCATTCAATTTGCGTGCAGATTATAGTTGGGCGAAGCTCTCAGTGCGCAACACTGTCAGATTCGCTCAACTACCGACCCATCCACAAACGACAACGCAGAAGAAGAATAACAGACTGCATTTCGTGCCACTAATGGAGAATGGGAATGCTGTCTCCGGTAATAAGCCGTCGGTGATGGTGGACCAACGACGACGGAATTGATGCACCTGGTGTAAGAACTCTTGTTCGTGCCCTCGTCTCCACAAATCTCCTCCTTGTCATTGTTTTTGCTCCTGACTCGTACTGCTCTTCTCTCTTATTATTCCCCTGTATATTACTTTAATTTGTCTCTCTCTTTATCTGCAATTAGAACTCTAAATGGATTTTGTGTCGTGCTACTAGTTGTTGTTATTCATGGCTAACAAGTTTATCTAACAAGTTTATCTGCAGTTCGCATTTATGCTTTATTCCCTTTTCGAGTTAAAAAAAAGAAAATGTTAAAGCTTTAGTTTCACTAGTTCTAATTTTAGTTTACCAGATACTTGTTTCATGGCTTTTGTAATGAAAAATTGACTTTAATTTGGCCCTAAAAGTTAATTGTGAGGACTTTACAATACATAGTTGGTCCTTTCAATCAATGTGCTATACAACATCAATTATACTTTTTCATATGTCAAAAAACTTCCTACAGAAGCCTCGTGATATTTCTTATACTTCATTCCCTCTTCCAGTGAAAGATCGGCTGCTAGTCATTGTATTTCATGGCAATGCGCGGTAACTGTTAAGAAAGTTGATGTCCCTGGTGCCACAGCTTTTGCATTTTCTGGTTAGTTTTTTTCTTACATAATTTAGTAATTGAGAACTGAGTACATTTAGATTTTTAATTCATCTTTGATTTTTGTAGTGTTATGTTAGTCATTTTTATTTATTCCAAAATTTAGACATCTCTGAGTCCTTATTGGCTTTTTTCTCAATTGCATAACTGTCTGTCTATATGAAATTGGTGGTCTGGTCTTTTCAATGCTTTAAAATTTCAAACTGATTAAGGCTTTCGGCGATGGACTTTAAAATTGGTTAAAAGATCTGGACAGGCTAATTTGATTCAGAGTTGTACAATTCCCTCTGCAACAGCTTGTTACAAACTTCATTTATAATGTTTATACCCTTTTCTCTTTTTTACTCGCACAAGCATTCTGGTTACATTTGGCAGGGACTCCAGCAGACTCAACTTCCCTAGGGATCTCAAAAAAGATATTTCCTTCAGTACCTGATCTGGTTGATTTTGAGACTAATGCTGGAATATATATTGATTCAGTATGTAGCTTCACTTATCACATATCTGAGTATGAAATATATGATCTTCGTTAAGTTCATGTAGATTTATTCTATTTCACCTTTATGAAAAATTGCATTTTGGACATACAAGCAAAAAACTAAATTGCTTTTGGGTTCTTTCGTTCTTTGTAATTGTACTTGCAGCCAACATACTTGCTATTATCCTGATAGAGCTTCTCACAACACAGTACGTGAACTCTCATCAATTTATGCTTGTACGTTGTCAGTGGCATTAATGCAGGCTGCAATTGCGATTATGACATGTTAGTAAATTTCTCTATCGAGCTTTTAGATCCTTTCTGTGAAATGCTTAATTGAATAGCCTCCTTCAATTTCCTTCTTTTCTTTTTGCTAGTTATGCAATTTGTATTAGTTACTATCATTATTCCTTTGACCAATTTTCACATTTTTTAACCTTGCAACAGTTACGTATTCATGAAACATTATAAAAAACACCATCTTCTGTGCTTTCAAATGCTACGCTAGAGTACTCTTTTCTTCTTTCTGGTAGGCCTTGGGCCAGAGTATAAGTTTATCTTTTCTTGGTTCTTATCACCCAAACTTCACTTAAGTGGCCAGAGCCTGCGATTTATATTGTTCGTGCCATTGTAAATTTGATCTAGTGCTGTAAATGCAGTGTTTATTCAGGGACAGTGGGTGGTGCACGAGAGGCTTTCTTCCATGGCATTCCTTCAGTCGCTATCATATGACTGCTATAATATGTAAAGTTATCCAGCCTATCAATTAATTTAAAATAGTTTAGTTGTTTGGTTTTCATTGGGTTTATGCGACTTTGGATTTCAGGGTTGGTAGAAAACTCAATATTGATGATTTCACATTTTGTGCTGAAGCTTCTGTACCCATCATCACTGCTATGTTGGCTGCAATCTCTGCTAAGACTTATCCACAGAATTGATTTCTGAATACATATGTACCAAGAGAAGTTGCCAACAACAAGGTAAGCTGCTGGATTTTTTGATCATTGCATTTTAGTTCTAAAGAAACAAAAACTGAGCTCACGATTTGGATGTGGCATCTAATCCCGATCTCATCATTGTCAATTGATTCATTCAGTGACTGGTGTTTTTACTTTCATATATTTCTTTACTTTCTCTTTTAACATATTTTCCTGGGACGTACTTGCACAAGATTGATCCGAGGATCACATTTGTTATAGAATTCTCAATTTGTTTAATTGATGTACCTCTTTTCTTCTTTTCTTTTTGCCTTTCTATCTTTCTTTTCACCAACATCTCGGATTCAGAAAGATGAGCTATGGTTACTTACAATACCATGATTTGGAGCATTTAACCAGACATATTTTAGTTAAGATAGTTTTGATGACATGAATATTATGTTATTTGCTTCAGTAAACCTTTAATAAGCAGCAAATTCTTTTGTGGTCAAAATTTGCTTCAATAACACTTTAACAAGCTTTAGGACTTGATTGGATCTTGGTCTGTTCATTCTAAGAGTACCTTTAATCAATGCATTTACAAGCCTAACTGGACTACCATGGCATTTTGATTTCTTCTATATAGCTACTTGTTCATCCTAGTTGAATTTGCCATAATTCTTATAGTTAATAATCCAAACTTGACTTTGAAGTAAACTCTAGTAGTTGATGAATGATAAATTTGTATTCAAGAATGATATTGACTGATTGAACAACTTCAGGTTGGAGAAATATGAAGCTTAAATTTGGCAGAATATTAGGGAAGGAATAGAAAACCTTTTAAGTTGAATACTTCTTTTTTTCAATCTTAAAGTTGAATACATAGTGGGTTTTTTTGGTGACTTTTTTTTGCCAGTGTTTCTGATACATTCGAAGTGAGTGCATTCCTGTCGTTGATGTAAAAGCTGCAACAACAACAACAACAATAACATACCCAGTAAAATCCCACAAGTGGGGTCTGGGGAGGGTAAGATGTACGCAGACCTTACCACTACCACATAGGTAGAGAGGCTGTTTCCTGGGAACCCTCGTCGCAAAAACCCATTAGCAGAATAAGCTAGATATGATAAACATGCAAGAAAGAGAAGAACACATGATAATACGTAGATACAGGATAGTTAACATATAAATGCAGATAAATAACATATAAAAGGCAGACAACTAACCATTCCTTCCTATCTACCCTATTAGCCTGCTACTCTAATTCTTGACCTCCAATCCTTCCTATCTAAGGTCATGTCCTTGGTGAGATCGAGTTTCACCATATCATGTCTAATCACCTCCCCCCAATACTTCTTTGGTCTACCTCTACCCCTTCGTGTAGCTCTCAAATCTAGCCTCTCACACCTCCTAACAGGGGCATCGGTACTCCTTCTCTGCACATGTCTGAACCACATGTCGTTGATGTAAAAGCTGCATGATTAGAATATGTTTCCATGCTTGATTTAGAGATTTTCACTTTGTTCATATAATTTTAGCATTATATGCCTAAATAGATATTCTATACACCAATTATAGAATACTTGATTGTTGTATTCCTAGGGCTATCGGCTGTCTAAGCAAGGGAATTTTTTTACAAAATGGGATGGACACAAGTTACTTCTAAAGCACAAGAAGATACAACGTCATCAACAAAAGTAATGGAGATAAACCACAAGAAAATACAGAAGAATGTACAGAAGACAGTGTATTAAGCACCAAAGAAGAACATCTAGTGTTTAAGTTAGACGTGAGATCTCTTTCTCTATCTACTGCTCATTTATTTGCTGAAGTTTCCTCTTATCCTGATCTCCAAAGTTACCTCTTCCCCTGCTCATTTTTGTTGTATTTTCTGCTAATTTGTGTTGCTTATTCTATTCTGCCCCCTCCTTCTACCTCCTTTTTTTCTTTTTATATACTGAATAATTTCAATTGTATGTCAATGTTTGTTTCTAGACTGCGAAAACACCAGCAGTGGATAATGATGATACTGATTATTCATCCCTTCAAGCAGGAAATGTATGTAAAACTTTGTAATTATGCGATGAAATTGAAATTCGAACAGACATGACCATTGACATTCCACTTTCCATTGATGACAGACTACTGTTACTCTCCTTTCCGCCTTATCTTCTGCAGAGATAGATAGTGTTGCATTCTTCAAAAAATGGCTTCCTAGTGTCTGTGGGCGCTTCTCTTCGTGAGTTATCCATTTAACTGCTGACTGTACTTTCTGTTCGAGGATTAATGTTTCAAAGAGTATGGGCTATATTCTCTAAAAATGCTATTTGAGTCTGCTGTGTGTGATTTACTACTGAATAACTTAGTTGGGATATGCTTCACTTCTTGAAAATTTCTGGTTGTTCTTTCAGCATAACAAGCTCTGCTTTGGCATCACATATGTAGCATTATTATCATGACTATTGGGATTTGATCCTTACCTAGATCATCCTTACGGTGATCAAATGCTGATGTTTCTCATGAAGTAGTATTAACTTTTCTTGCAAATAATGGGCAACATATATGAATGTATCTTTGGGTTCACAACTAACAACTATATTTCTTTTGGGATAGTGAGGAACTGCGAGGTAGTTATATACTATTATTAGTAGTAAAGATATTGTATTTGTGGGCAAGCAATTACAAGGTCGGGTATGAACGTTCACCAGTAAATTGAAAATTCAGGTAACCATTTCAATTCAAAGTAAGTGAAGTTTTGGGGGTTGTACATCATTTGACAAAAATAAATATAGTTTTGGGGTTGTGCATCATTTGACAAAATTACTCTTTGTTTTTTTTTTCTTAAAAGTAAAAATATTTAGGTTGGATTTGAAAAATTTATAAAGAATGGTAACTTTGGGAAAAGTTAATTAATAATTTTTCGAACTTCAAAACATTCATTTATTTTGAAAAGAAAAAGATAGAAATTCAGAATTAGAGAGGGAGTTATGAGAAAAGCACACATAAATCACAGGATGCATGCATGCTGCTTTTGTCATTTCCGTAGAATTTATTTTCCGTGGAATAGATTATTGTTTAACTAATAAAAATATCAAAAGTTTTGTAATCATGCTTATTTGATTTTGTACTTTAATGACACTTATTTCAGTGTGCCCTTCTAATTTATTTCATTTGCACTCATAAACAATCACTTTTTATACTACAGAATTATTCTTTTCTATTTTTATAGTGCACAATTCTATTTTATTTATTTTTTGACTCGTTAGAACTACAACAATTGTGAAAAGTTGAATATCTTCAATTAAGAAAAGAAAATGCTTGTGCACTCTTTGCTGAAATAATCCACGCATTAGTGATATTCCTTTACGGTGTAAGGCCAAATAAGCACCAGAAGTCTTTTATTCAAGACTAGATATTAGGTCTTCGTACCAACATAAATTCAATATATATTATTTTTTAAATTTTAATTTATGTGATACAGATGAAATTTTGAGAGTCAAATATATTTAAATATTTTAAATTATTAATTTATTATGATTTATAGTATTATTTATGTCATTTTCAAATAATATATGTTAATTCTTATCTTCCAATTTAAAAATATTGCTTCTAAAATTTAGTATTTCATGCCAAGAGAAAATAAACAAAATAAATTAAAATCAAAGAAAGCACAATAGCTGAATTTCTTATCATATTTCGTAAATTTGTTAATTAATTACGTAATAAATAATATTCAAGAATATCCGGATAAAAATTAGACATAAAATATAAGAAGCTACAAGAAGATATGCAATGAAAGATGAAATGGTATACGAAAGTAATGGTTGAGCCCACAGGCATTAGAAGCCAACTCAGAAGAAATGCACGGGAAAATCACAAGGGAAAGTAATACTTGTACTCTGAAAATAAATATTATTTACGAGCGGCTATCTCTTTACTCTCATATTCTTATTTTTAACTATTCTCGTATATTTGATGCCATGAAAGTAAGTGTGTGTGTATATATATATATATATATATACCCTGATAGTATCACAAAGGAAGAGACGATGAAACTATTCGATACCATCACCACACACACACACACACACACACACACACATATATATATATATACTCTAATGATATCAAAGAGGAAAACCCAATGCTTTAGTGGAACATTGCTCAGTTTCTCTTTACTACAATTAGAGTATATAAAGTCTGATGGAATCAAGAAGGAATATGCGATGTTTTAATGAAAAGACAGCTCAATTACGATTTGATACCATCGGAGTTTATATACTCTAATGGTATCAATCATGAAGAAGTAGTGGTTTAGTAAAAACATTACTCATTTACGCCTTAATATTATTATATATTTTTATGACTTAAGAAACACAAGACCTATTAGATGGACCAAGTCCTATGTCCTTCGATCTGCCTAACAAAAAATGGAGGATAGCTGTAAAAGTTGTTGTGGTTGGTGAAAAGTACTTTGTGGTACTTCGTACTAATCAGCTAATGAGAAAACACTAGGTTTCTCTGGTCATACATTTAAGACCGGCTTTCATGAGATAGAAGGGTATGATTTTACGAGGTATCAAGATCAAAAAGTGAATTATCACTTTCTTAACACACACAAGTGCAGACATAACAGAGGGGACCTAATAGAACATGTGCTTCAAGAGTTTTTGTTATTATGTTCTGGGTCTTTAATCATTGTAAGATCATACTTCCTAAAGTTATAAAGGAACATTGATCGGTTAATATCGAGCAAATGTTTTGGTTCTGGGTTAGAGTTTGCCTAGATCATGTGTTGAAGTCGACATTAAACTAGAGTTAGTTTGTGTAATGGACAATAGAGATATTGCTTAGGCTCATCTTGTAATAGAGTTATTGCAAGAGAAAGGGTGGAGAATATAGTGTCTTGGTTACAAGAGTTTGTAATAGACGGCTTTACTCTTGTATTTTAATGAAGATTGGTTAGTAATTTGTGAGACAGATTGTGGTTGTTTCTCCTTTGAGCAAGGAGTTTTTCCATGTAAAATCTTGTGTTGTTATTATTTGTACTGTTTTTGTCTTATATTGTTGCTAGATTGAGGGACTGGTCCCTGGCTGTAGTGGGCACATACATTTCAGCAATTGATATTAGAGTAGGGATCTCTAGTTGATTAAAACTTAGAGATTCCTCAGAAAGAATGGTTGCTCCACTCAATCTGGAGGAAGGACAATTATCCACAAGACCCCTTCGCTTCAATGGACAGTTCTAGAGTTGGTGGAAAATTCGTATGCATGACTCTCTCATGGCAGAAGATAGTGAGTTATGGGACATCATCCTAGATGGTCCTTTTGTTCTTACTACTAAGGTGAAAGAAGAAGATATCATAAAAGTTGTTCCAAAGACTCGACAACAGTACAATAAAACTGACAGGAAGAAAATTGAAAAGAACTATAAATCTAAGAAGCTTCTTGTGGGTGGAATAGGATGTCACAACCCAAAATTGGATCACAACTAAAGGAAGGAAGGGTAAGATAGAACAACCACAACCCTTAGATTAAAATCTCAAAACCTGGAGTCATGAGTGCAAAAGCTTCTAAATAGTAAGAAAATGTAAATACAAGGTTGTTTGATAAAAGAAATACAAAGTCTACTACAAAATACAATTAGGAAAGTCTTAACAGTACAACAACGACTCGATGTCTAAGCCTTACCGCTGTGATCTGGGGAAAGATAGGAAAAACTCCATCAGAGTGAAATCAACTATTAGAGGGGTCCCTGTGCTCGATTTTCAAGGAGGAAACATAGTAGGTGTGAGTACACAAATGTGTACCCAGCAGGTTCAGCCGGCTAGGTAAGAGAAATTGGATAAGCATGTAATAACTAAGAACCCTTTAACCTGCAACGAAGAGGTTAGTACACAAGATATATAAATGCAATGATAGATAAAATAGCAAGCTTAAATAATGATGTAATGCACATGAAATGAAATGTGTACGGTGGAATCAAGATTGTTACATAGCCTGTCGTACATATCTATCGAGCTAGGCTACTAGGTAGAACCCATGGGGTCTCGCCAAACCCTATATAAAATCTCTACCTTGCCACCTGCCTGTGGTCTAGGGTATCACAGTATCTCAACCTTGCCACCTGCCCATGGTCAAGGGGTGTCACAATATCTCAACCATGCCACATGCCCCTGATCAAGGGGTATTGTCATCTACCTGTGGTCAAGGGATTTTAAAAAGTGTCTCATTTTCTATCCGAAAAATCAACTATCCTGTGGTACCAATGTATCATGAAAATGAATGCATGCAAATGCCACAATTCAATGTAAATGATGGTGAAATAATAAAATAACTGATAAATATATGTCATAGAACCAGAAAGAAATGCTAAGTGCCACAAATAGAACCACAAGTCATCAACATGTCTCAAATTACCATGTTCTAACCAATAATCAATTATACCAATTATATCGACTTCACAAGTCCCATGATATGCAACTAAGCCCCAGAAAGTACCTTGAGTGCCAACCAATATCACAATATTTCCCAAATGATTTCACAAGTCTCATATTATCATAATAACATCCAAAAGTGTCACGACCCGGACCTAGAGCCTAGATGTGACACGACGAATGGGAACTTGAGAGTCCCCAAACAAGCCTCAGAGTATCAAATTTCCACATCATCGGTTCGTAAGCACATTCAAATTGTAAACACATAGTTCTAAGGGATGGGAAAGTAGGACTCACACTATGGGGGCAATACGGGGACTTGGGATTTTCCATACTTCCACACCAAAAACATATAATTGAAATACGAAGTTTCCATAAATCAATTCATGATAGCCATATCCAATAAATAACTAAACCATAAGCTCCAAATACAACACATAACATATAGGATCTACGAGAGTCTAAAGATATCCAACAATTCCTCTAGTCATAAGATGGGACGGGGGCCAAGACATGTCCCGGGCTCACCCTCAATTAAGAAGATAAATAAAAAACAATATAGGAAGAAAGAGGGTGGTTTGTCCTCGAAATATAGGACTCACCACAATATCAATTCTCCAAATTCAAACTATCCGTCAAGTGGTGGATGATCGTAACACACGGTCCCTACATGGTAAAATCATGTAGGCATAAAGCATCAATAATTTATTCTTCTTTTATCATTGTGTTATGTTAAGTGAGAATCCATTGTTTAGTTACTATTGGGGATCACTTTAAGTATATTTTCAAACATGCATGGATTATAGAGTAATTTTGTGGTAAGTTAAGGTTTGTTGAAAACTAATATATGACATTTATGAACTTTGTTTTCTCCTCGAGTGATTGTTAAACATCCAATATTTTCGAACTTTAGTTCTTTGTTATTAATTGTTCTTTGTAATATGTGTTGGCCCCTAAATACTTCTAAATTGGTTTTAATAACACAATCAGAATGAAGTATTTTTGCAGGAAAAAAAATAAGAAGCACATATGTCAATATTCATCCAAGGACCAGAAGGAAAGAAGATGAATCACTATCAATCAAAGATTCAGAACTCGAGGAAGGAATCATATTTGAAGTGACCACCAAATCAACAACTAAAGAAGGACAGCAGCACTGTGTACAAGGCAGAATCGAGGACCAGGAAGGAAAGGATATAACTATTGTACTGAAATTTCATCTTTGTGAGACGTCAATATTGTACTGAAGGCATTTCTAGATTATGGAAGATACATAAAGTGAGAATTGCAGCTTAGAAACAAGTCAAACCCTTTGATCAGTTAGCGAGTTACCCTCTATTTAGTGTTTGTGCAATTCCATTTTCTTTTGCAAGTGTGAAAGGAGCTGGCAATGTAGGACTGTGATAAAGAAGATTTCAACCAAGTGAAGCTTCATGTAATTTGAACTCGAATAACTCGAGTTATATTTGATATGGATAGTATTTCTTTGCCTAAGAAGTAAACTTACACCAGGTTGTTTCAATTGCATGCTTCAGCTCTAATAGCTGGATATCAGACAAGAGGAGATGTTCGCAACTAAGATAGACGTTCAACTAAATTCCCAGACAGTCATTATTGTTGAAAGTGAACCAAGTGAGATTACTGAGTTCTTGCTGGATTTTCTTGCCTAAAGGTCCTAAACAGAAGATAAGAGAAAGAAATAACTTAGCGATTTTAGTATTGAACTTATCCCAAATCCACAACACGC
Organism: Solanum rostratum; assembly: GCA_029948455.1. Lineage (NCBI taxonomy): Eukaryota > Viridiplantae > Streptophyta > Magnoliopsida > Solanales > Solanaceae > Solanum > Solanum rostratum. The sequence continues at coordinate 55,373,527 of CM057047.1, read as the reverse complement.
CCTGCACCGCATGATTTTTATTAAAAAAATATGCATTTAAACCTTCCCTCGCATCGCCTCATCTCACCCCGCCCCGCAAAAGTCATAACCTGCCCCGCCTATTGTCATCCCTATTTTTAAAGCAAAGTTTACCAAAAGTCTCATCTACAACTAGGATTCTTTTTATCTCTCTCATTCTCTCAAAATTGATCAATGACTGGTTCCGACTCCTCCTACTTTCCTCCCTAACTTTTGAGATATATCTTATTGAAATGCCTGCGAAATCTTTTATTCAATTCACCGTTGTCTCCAAATCCTTAATTTGTAGCACATGCAGCTATGGCAGAGTATACCTCTGCTCATAGTATCTGCTGACTTAGAGAGAAAACAGAAGAAAGCTTGAAGAAGGGGAAAGAATCTATTATTTACAAGAATGAGCCCAATTGGGTATTTATACAATGCTTTATATCACTAACCAACTAATTAACTTCCTAACTAAAATTAGTTACTAATTAGTTATAACTAACTACACTTCCACTATCTAACTAATTTTGTCACATGACTTAATTCTCAAGTGACTGAATCTTCTTCATTGTTCTCAATACTCCTCCTCAAACTAGGTGTAATGAAGACATTCATGACACCAAGTTTGGATAATAAGAAATCATGCTGCAACTTCCCCAATCCTTTGGTCAACAAATCTGCCTGTTGAAGCTTGGTAGGAATGTATATGGTGTTAATCAATCCTTGCTGTATTTTCTCTCTAATAAAATGACAATCTATTTCTATATGCTTGGTCCTTTCATGATAGACAGGATTAGCAGCTATCTGGATTGCTGCTTTGCTGTCACAGTAAACAGAAACTGGCAATTCCACCTGTATCCCTAATTCTTTAAACAGATTGGTTATCCAAACCACTTCAGCTATAAGACATGCAAGATTTCTGTATTCTGCTTCAGCAGAGCTCCTTGAGACAGTGGCTTGTTTCTTTGACTTCCATGAAATAAGAGAGTCACCTAGTTTCAACAAATATCCTGTCACTGATCTTCTAGTGTTAGGGCATGATGCCCAATCTGCATCACAATATCCAGTCAACTTCATTTTCTTCTGAGATGACATGAGTAATCCCAGTCCTGGTTGGTTCTTTATATATCTGAGGATTCTGAGGGTTGCTTGTCAGTGTTGAACCTTGGGTCTTTGTAAAAATTGGCTCAATGTTTGTACTACATATGCAATGTTAGGTCTTGTGATGGTTAAGTATAACAGCTGACCAATCATTCTTTGGTATTGAGCTACATCACTAAACAACTCCTCCTCACTGCTGCAACCTTCAGATGCTGTGGTAAACTTGGCATTACATTCCAAAGGGGTGATGGCTGGCTTTCCTGCAGTTATACCTGCCTCTTCTAACAACTCCAGTGCATACTTCCTCTGATTCATGAGAATGCCACTCTTGGATCTACTAAACTCAATGCCTAGAAAGAACCTTAGTTCACCAAGATCTTTAATTTTGAAGTACTGATGGAGAACATTTTTGGTTTGCTGAATGAGTTCTGCATCATTTCCTGTGATAAGAAGATCATCAACATATACTAAAATTATAACCATACTAGTGCCCTGTCTTTTTGTAAATAGGGAGTAGTCCAGATGACTCTGAGTATAACCAGACTTTACCAAAGCCTCTGTAAGCTTAAAGTTCCATTGTCTTGAAGCTTGTTTAAGACCATATAGGGATTTTACAAGCTTGCATACCATGGGCTGAGATGTCACTACCTGTAATCCTTTAGGCATCTCCATGAACACTTCCTCAGTAAGATCACCTTGTAGAAAGGCATTGTACACATCCATCTGGTATATGCACCAGTTCTCAGCAGATGCTAGGGCAATAACAGTCCTGATTGTTACCATTTTCACCACTGGTGAGAATGTTTCTTGGTAGTCTATTCCAGCAGTTTGGTTATATCCTTTGGCCACCAATCTTGCTTTGTATCTTTCTACTTCTCCATTTACCTTGTATTTCACTTTGTATACCCACTTGCAACCTATCACAGGCTTGTTTTGTGGCTATGGCACAAGGTTCCAAGTACCATTGTCCTCAAGTGCCTTCAGTTCTTGTTTCATTGCATCAACCCATTTATCATCCATCAAGGCTTCCTCATAAGACTTGGGTTCATGAGTGGTGGAAAATTTACTCAAATAGACCTTGTATGCTGGAGATATATTTTCATAAGAAATGAAATTTGTCAGTGAATGTGGTACATGTCTTCTCTTAGTTGTAGTGTCATAGTCTTGAAGCCACTTTGGGGTGATCACAGTCCTTTTGGATCTCCTCATAGCAGGTGTAGGAGACTCAATAGTAACTGGTGTGTCTGTGACTTCAATATCAGGAGCTTTAATATTCATTGGAGCCATATCATCAATATAATCTGTAATAGTTGGCTGTTCAGCAGAGTTATTTTCAACATACTCAGCATGTGCAATATTTGATCCCTCATCCCTTGCTAGTGTTTCAAAATGTTCTAAATTCAATGATGACTTATTCTTTGGGAATATGGGATCTGAGATTGTTTGTGGTCTTTTGAAAGGAAATATAGTCTCTTTAAAGACCACATCTCTGCTAACAAATAATTCCCTGCTGGTTATATCATATAATAAGTAACCTTTTTGGCTACTGGAATACCCCATCAGAATACAGGCATTAGCTCTAGATGAGAACTTGTCTCTTCTAGGAAGTTTAGTTGCAAAACACAAGCATCCAATAACTCTAAGGTGATTAAGATTGGGTTTTCTTTTATAGAACACTTCATAAGGAGATTTTCCTTCTAATATAGGGGTTGGTAGTCTGTTTATCAATTATACAGCAGACAAAACACATTCTCCCCAAAATTTAATAGGACTACCTCCCTGAAATCTAATGGCTCTTGCCACCTCAAGTATGTGTCTATGCTTCCTCTCAACTACTCCATTTTGTTGTGGGGTGTATGCACAGCTGCTTTGATGTATAATGCCCAGGGAATCAAATAATTTCCCACATTCTGTGTTGAAGAATTCACCACCATTGTCTGATCTAATAGTCTTCACACAACATTCAAACTGTGTTCTAACCATTTTAAAGAATGATTGTAAGACAGTTATGACATCAGATTTAAGTCTGAGCAAGAATAACCAAGTAACTCTTGAACAATCATCAACTATAGTCAGGAAAAACTTGTATCCAGCATGAGTTTTAACTCCATATGGACCCCAAACATCAACATGAAGCAAGTCAAATATGCATGTACTCCTAGATACTGATAAAGGAAATGGAAGTCTTGTTTGCTTAGCTAGTGGACAAATGAGACAATCATCAATAAATTTGTTGGCAGTTGGAATCAGTTTCTTCAGTGCCTTGAATGAAGGATGACCAAGTCTTCTATGCCATACTTCACCCTTTTCTTTATCATCCTTGATATTCACCATGTTTGTTGTAATTTTCTTTTCACATTCTTTATTCATCCCAGGCTTGCTCTCAGCATCTTTGTTCAGTAGAAAGTAGAGACCACCTGATTCCCTACCAATCCCCTTGACCTTCCCAGTTGACAGGTCCTGAAATATACAAAACTCAGGGAAAAAATTTACTGAACAATGCAGTTGCCTGGTTAATTGGGAGACTGACAACAGATCATATTTGAACTCAGGGACTACCAAAATATTGGTTAGTACATCATTCATACTCCATCTATAATTACCAATATGTGATACTGCAGTGGTTCCTCCATCAGGCAATTGCACACAATTTTGACTACTTTGTTCAAATGCAACTATATCAAACAGCTCATTGAGTGTAGTAGTAACATGCTTTGATGCTCCTGAATCAATAATCCATTGTTTTATCTTACTTCCTTCTGACAGACAAGTATTCATACCTACTTGGTTGATATTTGAAGTCTCAACATTCTCCTTGTTTAATAGCTTGAGGATCTGACTGTACTGTTCATGTGTGAACATAGGAACCTCAAATGGATCAGCTTCCACAGCATTCACTGCACCCATTCTATTTGGATTATTTCCATATTTTCCAGTTGCTCCGGTCCTTTTCCTGAATTTGTAGTCTGGTGGATATCCAACTACTTTGTAGCAGGTGTCTTTGGTGTGACCTCTTAGCTTGCATACCTCACATTGCAAAGAATAATCCTTCTTCTGCTTGTAATTTGATTGCACTTTCCCTGTGTATAGAATTGTGGAATTAGGAGCATCTACATCTCCTCCGGAAAGCATACCATTATTGTGTTGTCTTTGAATTGTTAAATGGTCCTTTCCTGCATACAGTGCAGCAGGTAGGACATTCTCTCCTCCTGAATATGTACCAGCTGTAGACTTCTGACTTTCATCCGATATTATCATAGAATAGGCCTTGTTTACTGATGGTAAGGGGCTCATCATAAGAATTTGGCTACGAGCTTGACTATATGACTCGTTTAGCCCCATTAGAAATGCAAATAGCTTCATGTACTGTAAATGATTTGTATACTCCTTCGATCTATCACAACCACATGATGGAGGGGCCACAAGTGCATCAAACTCGTGCCATAGAAGCCTTAATCGAGTGAAGTAAGAAGAGACAGACGATGTACCTTGTGTGATTGTGCATATCTCACGATGCAATTGATACCCACGCGATCCGTCCACCTTATCGAATCGCTCCTTCAAGTTGGCCCAAACTGCTGCAGCATCAGTGGCGTAGATAATTCCGCTCATCAACTCCTTTGAGACTGAATTCAAAATCCACGATAACACATAGGCATTGCATTTCTCCCATTGTTCTTCCAATTCAATGCTGTAATCAGTTTTCTTACAGGTTCCGAAGACAAACCCAACTTTGCTCTTAGCTCAGAGAGTCAGGAGCATCAATCGGCTCCACAATGCATAATTCTCCACGCCTGTGAGCTGAATAGTTGTCAATGTCGTCCCAGGTGAGTCAGATTGCATCAGATGCAGAGGATGATTTCGATTTTTCTCCACATCGTTCATCGTTTCACTGTTCACCATCTTCTTCCAGCTGTATCTCTCTCGGAACTAAGTAATGACAGTGGATCGGTCCTAATTTGGCACCTAAGCTCTGATACCATGTAGAAGTTTACACATGCAGCTATGGCAGAGTATACCTCTGCTCATAGTATCTGCTGACTTAGAGAGAAAACAGAAGAGAGCTTGAAGAAGGGGAAAGAATCTATTATTTACAAGAATGAGCCCAATTGGGTATTTATACAATGCTTTATATCACTAACCAACTAATTAACTTCCTAACTAAAATTAGTTACTAATTAGTTATAACTAACTACACTTCCACTATCTAACTAATTTTGTCACATGACTTAATTCTCAAGTGACTGAATCTTCTTCATTGTTCTCAATAGAAATGAGAAAATGACTGAACTCCACTTCCTCCAACAAGAGAAGAATTGACATAGAGGATTTATCAAATTCCAACTAGCTAGGATTGTATCATTGGGTAATAAAAAGAGCTACTCATCTGTCACAACTCTTGGAGAATGCTTCGTTATTAACGAAAGATGCTGACTATATAAACTGGAAAGGACAACGGAGATGGTATCTATAGATTTAAGTCTTCATATAATTTGCTTAATCCAACTTTCAAAATGCATCATGTGATCATGACTGCAAATATATGGAGAACTGAAGCACCATATGGAATAAGATGATTTTGACTCATGATGCTTGCCTAAGTCAAAACAACTGAGAAGAGGAACGATTATATCTAGCAGGCGTTGTATGTGCGAAAAAGAGGAAGGCTACACTAACAATCTATTTATTCATTATTTAGATTCAAGACAAATATGAACCTACTTTTAAATATATGAGGGACAGAATGGGTGATGCCATACTCAATAAAGGACCTGTTTAGTTGCTGGTGGGGTTGTAACGGAGCAAAGTGTGTCAAGAAGTATAGATCCTTAGGACTTTTGGCCCTTCGCAACACTGATATTGTATAGAGCTCTCTTTCTTTCATTGGCATTATGCATTTCCTTCATCATATCATGTTCGTCATCAGGGAGAAATATGGAAATTCTGACTATGAAATCACACTAGAAGCAATGAGATGTTGCATATGCAGCCAAATAATCAGACCAGTGCAATTGATGAGACACAGAACGCCTTATTGACTGCTAACTTTAGGTGAAAGGGGGAGACGGATATGGTAACCTTAAAAGGGATAACCAAATTTAGCTTAGAAAAGAAAAACAATGAAAACAAGCATGTAACATCTCAGTAGCTACAACAAAATAATATGATAGTCAAGTTATCAAGACAAGGTCCTGCGCTCGATTAGGATAAGGCTTCACAATAAACTAGAAATACATCAAAATGCAAAGAGAGTATACTGACAACTAATGTGACGCAAAGTTCAACATTCAGTACATTATCATGATCAGAAGCTCTAAACTACGTACCAAATTTGATAAAACGTCTTTCACTTCCACTACCTTGAAAAGGCCATGAACTTTGGTAAAATGCTTTATCATCTGATCACATTCTTCTTTATTGCACCAATAAAGAAGAAAGCCAATAATCTCCTATTCTTTCTAAGACCCTACCAGGAATGAAAATATTCCCTTTGAGCAAAGTATGCGATTCCCTGTAATTCTGAATATAAAATGCGGGAGACCAACCTTTAATTCCAAGACCCCTATTTCATCATAAGAAATCAGATTATTTGCTCCGAGTTGGAAATAAAACTTCAACGTTGTTCCTAAATCCAACTACTTTCTCCATAATTACAACCAAATTTATATAATACTATCAACTCCAAGATCCAAAACTCTATACTGCTTCATCATCAATACTTCACATGAAGCACCATCTATCTCTGTCTCAAACTTAACCAGAACAATTGATTCCTCATACAACATAATCGATAAATAGTTGTAAATACACCAACTATACCATCTGGCAATATAATCTCTCCAAACATCTCATCAACTATACTAAAAGACATAACTAAATTCCAAATTCCACCACCATTCACAAAATCCAATGTACAGTTCCATTTACAAAAGTCTGTGACCACATAAACTCCACCTTACAATGTTTAATCTCAAGCCCTACAACTCTCCTCCAAACACCACTATTAACCGAATAAATTCCAATTTCAAAAGTACCATTATACACAACATTATCATTCTTATGATACATGAGTCTAACCAACTTAAAGTCATCATTCTCAATCAAACCAACACCAAATCCAAGAACACAGAGATGGAGCGAATGAGGCTTAATCGAAGGCAAAGATAAAGTTATAAATTTCTTAATAGAAGGGTTCCACAGAACAAGATTGCGCAACTTACCAAACAAATCGTCAGACAAACACACGATGCCATTGAAGTTGCCAACAATTCTAAAATTGTAAAGACCCCAATTTTTTTTCCTGATGGCATAGCCTAGATGTCCTGAGATTTCCCTAGGAAAACTGCCAGGCATCACTCCACGGAGGAGCCTGCACGGCTCGTGTGAAGCCACACGGACCGTGTGGCCTCCCGTAGAGTGAAACTTTGGTCAGTTTACGGTTGGGGCAAGCTTTGGGACAAGGATAACTTTTGTCCAAGGGAAGGCACATGGGATTTCACACGGTCCGTGTGACAACACACGACACGTGTGGCCTTTCGTGTGGCTTACTGTGCGGAAAATTATCTAAGTACACAATCACCGTCTCGTAACTTTGCCATGCAAAGTTATTTCAAGTACTTTTACACGGATAAAGTTACGGTCCGTGTGGCACCAGATGGTCCGTAAACTTGTTCGTGTGGTACCACTTAGTTTCGTGAAATTTTCCTTCTACAAATTCTAAGTCCTCAGCCACGACACTGTTCACGGTTCATGTGATGCTGCACGGACAGTGTATCAATCGTGTGACCCAAACAGGCCAAATTCAGGTCTATTTTATTAATGGCATTTATGAAATTTCGGTTTGTTTTAAACGTGTAAACCCTTAATCTACCTAAAAACCTCTGCCTTCTTCACTCTTTCACCTAAATCACTCTACCCCTCTTAAGATCACTTCCCCATTCCTCCCAACTTCTCTCTCAAGGATTCAAGCTAGGGTTACAATTGGGATAAATTCAAGTCTAATTTCTAGTCAGGTATGTGGGATTGATTCTTGGTCTATTTCAACCAAGAAGACCCAAAAATCTTTCAATCTATTTTCATGGATTTCAACTACATCAAATATGGAATTTCATTATTTGACTTTATTAAATTTAATTAGTGTGTGGGCTGTATTTTACCTATTATTTCAATTCATTTTGGATTACTATTATGATGATTTACATTGGATTATAAAGTTATGAATATGCATGTCCCCTTTAAAATTGATTTATGCATGGGTGACTATTACTATGATTTAGATGTTGATTTAAATTATGGATTTGTTCAATTTCATATTATGGAGTTGATTTTAACTTGAATCTATTACCCATGCTATCCTCACATCATGCATTGCATTACATTCATGAGCATTGATATGTGTAAATAATGAAGTGGGTTAAACCCAATTATGTTTTATGAAATGATTATGATATTATTTTGGTAAGGCATTGGTTATGACTAAAAGGTGATCGTCATTAGGTCTATGAATCTGGCTCATTGAGCATTTTGAGTGCTTGCACCATTCTGTTATGTGAATGAGTTATTCCCTGCATGAGCATTATAATTATGAGTTATGATTTGACATTTGAGCCCAATTGTGCATTAAATGGTTTTGGAACGAACAATGCATTTTCTGAAAGCATATATATATAGAGATCGAACCATATGACCCCAATGGATTGGGGGTGTTAGGGCTATCCCCAAGGACCCTCTCCTATTCCTTGAACTATGTGCCAACATAGGGACGTCATGTACGTATCTGATTCTAAAAATTCCTCCAAAATGGTGAGTCCGTAGGGAAGGTGACCATCCCTGAAATAGTGAGTCCGTAAGGTGTGATGTAGATTACCTTGGCAAGTAATCTTCTCCCTACCGGTGGGAGGTCCCAATCGATCTAATTCATGTAATAGCTCACATGGATTTGATTTGTCGGTTATAGTCCATCCCCGATATATAGAAGCATCATCGCATTGCATGCATCAAGGAGTTCATGGCATCTTGTTTATAAATATATATATATATATATTTCCATTGATTATATGATTCTTCCTATACTATGTGCTCTTGTCATCTAACATTGAAATGCAGGTTGTTAAGTCATATGTATTGCATGCCCGCATACTTAGTACATTCAAACGTACTGATGCATACTCTATGCCTACATGATTTTACCATGTAGGGACCTAGCACTTTGAGTATCAGCCTTTTGAAGAATAGTTCACTCTTGGAATCTTCGTGGTAAGTCCCGTCTTCTGAGGGCGAGCCGGCTACATTCTTTCTTTGTTGTTTGGATGTTTCCTTTATTGAGGGTGAGCCTAAAACTTGTCCTAGCCCCCGTTCCTTGGATTAGAGGCATTGTTGGACACTATTATGACTATGTATCGATTGCGTATTCTCTATATATATACATGAACTCCTAAACTTGGACTTGGCTAAAATCGTATATGTTGTCTGAAAAATCTTGAACTAATGTTTTGGTTATGGATTCTTAAGGCTTGTTTGGGGGCTATTGAGTCCCTAAACGCCATGTCACGTCTAGGCCCCTACCTCATGTCATGACAAAAGATGTATCAGAGCCCTAGGTTAATAAATGGTCCTCAGAGTCTAACATGCCGAGTTGAGTATAGTCCTATCCATATTGTGTGAAGTGCACCATACCTATGAGTTGGAGGCTACAAGGACGTCTTAGGAAATTGCCTCACTTCATCCTGTCTTGTGTCATACTGTGACTGGTATATGAAATTACCTTACTTACCGGTGTTGTCGATCTATTTCAAAAAATGCCTCAAGAAAGACCCCTCTATCTAGACCAGCTCCGGCTGACAAAGGTCAGGTTCCCCACGAGCCTATGGAGGAGCCTATCTCTAATGGTGAATTCCGCACCGTTTTCGCCATGCTTGCCCAAGTGGTGACTACTTAGGCAAGGCAAGCTAACTTGCCATGGGATCCTACACCTGCTTCTAGGGGAAGGGATTATGCCCGGATGAATCCTCCGGAGTTTTACGGGTCAAGGGCTGATGAGGATGCTTAGGAGTTCATTGATGAGCTCTTAAAGATATTGAATATTATGGGCGTCTCTTGTGAGGAAAAAGCTGGACTGGCTTCTTACCAGTTAAAGGACGTAGCTCAAGTGTGGTACACTCAGTGGTCTATGGAAAGCTTCAAAAATCCCTAGAAATCCTCTATGGTGGTGATGTCAACTGGGAGGAGTTCAAATTTGCCTTCCTTGATTGCTTCTTCCCATTTGAGCTAAGAGAGGCCAGGATGACCAAGTTTATCAACCTCAAGCAGGGGAGTATGAGTGTGAGAGATTACGCAAGGGCCAACTTGATCCTCTTCCCCAGAGATCTCAGATGAGGGAACCCTGGGAGAGCCGCCCTCAAGTTCACAAAGCTTTCCAAATATGCTCCGTCCTTAGTGGTTGATCCTCGTGCAAGAATGCACAAGTTCGTTTCGGGTGTATCTAATTTGCTTGTGAAGGAATGTCGTACCGCTATGCTCATACAGGACATGGATATTTTCAGACTCATGGTGTATGCTGAACAGATCAATGGGGAGAAACTCAAAGAGAAAAGGGTTCACGATCCCAAGAGGACCCATTTCGGTGGTAGATTTCTGGTTCTTAAAATGTTGGTTTTGGTCGTTTCCAACTGGGCCAAGGTTCCGGTGCTCGAGTTGCTAATGATTGGGTGCCTCGTGCTAGGGCACCAGGTGGTGGCGGTCATGGGTATCGTCTGTGTGACAGGTGTGGGAAGCCCCACGCGGGAGTCTACTGGAGAGATTTGGGACTTTGCTTCAGATGTGGAGGTAAGGATCATAAGGTTGCCGATTTCCCTAAGAATTCCCATAGAGTCCAAGGCCAGGCGACCCAAGGCGGGCAAGGCCAACAAAGGGCTCCCAAAGGTGTTGATGTTTTACTTGATCCGGGTGCAAACTTGTCTTTTGTGACTCCGCTGTTGGCTGTTAAGTTTGGTTTGAGTCCCTAGATTTTAAGGGATTCTCTCTCAGTCTACACCCCGTGGGTGAATTTGTTGTTGCTTATAGAGTCTATCAAGGTTGCCCTATTGCTGTGTTGCATAAAACCTTCCCGTGTGACCTTGTTGAACTTGAGTTGTTTGATTTTGATGTGATTCTTGGAATGGATTGGCTGCATGCATCATATACTGTTATAGATTGTAGAACTCGAAAGGTCAATTTTCAACCTCTCGGTGAGCCCATTCTGGAATGAAAGGGTGGTGACTCCTCTATTAGGGGTCGATTTATTTCCCACCTCAAGGTGAGGAGAATGATTTCTAAGGGGTGCTTCTATCATATTGTGAGGGTCAATGATGTAGAGTCTGAAGTGCCCACTCTTGAGTCGGTCCCTGAGGTGAATGAGTTTTCGGATGTGTTTCCCGAATACTTACCAGGCATCCCTCTAGAAAGAGAGGTAGACTTTGGCATAGATCTCCTTCCAGATACTCAACCTATTTCTATTTCTCTTTATCATATGGCACCGAAAAAATTGAAAGAATTGGAGGAGAAGTTAAGGGATCTATTGGAGAAGGGCTTCATTCGGCCTAGTATATCGTCATGGGATGCTCCCGTGTTGTTTGTAAAGAAGAAGTATGGGTCTCTTCGGATGTGTATAGACTACCGACAGACGAATAAGGTGACTGTTAAGAATAAGTATCCGTTGCCCAGGATTGATGACTTATTTGATCAGCTTCAAGGCAGTACTCATTTCTTGAAGATTGATCTCCGTTACGGGTATTATTAGTTGAAGGTTAGGGAATGTGATATGCCTAAAACAGCTTTTTGGATGAGGTATGGGCATTTTAAATTTGTGGTGATGTCGTTTGGCCTGACCAATTCTCCGACCGTGTTTATTGATCTAATGAATCGAGAGTTCAAGCCTTTCCTCGACAGTTTCGTAGTGGTCTTCATTGATGATATTCTCATTTACTCCCGAAGTGAGCATGAGCATGAGAATCACTTGAGGATGGTTCTCCAAACTCTAAGGGAAAAGAAATTGTACGCCAAGTTTAGCAAGTGTGAATTCAGGTTGAGCGAAGTGCCTTTCCTTGGCCATGTGGTGCCCGGTGATGGCATCAAGATGGATCTGAAGAAAACTGAGGCCGTGAAGAATTGGCCTAGACCATTGACTCCTTCGAATATTCGCAGTTTCCTTGGGTTGGTCGGGTATTATAGAAGGTTTGTGGAAGGGTTCTCATCTATTGCATCTCCATTGACCTAGTTGACCCAAAAGCAGGCTAAGTTTGTATGGCCGGATGAATGCAAGAAGAGTTTTCAAACTTTGAAGGATCGGCTTACGTCGACTCCCGTCTTGACTCTACCAAGTGGGTTAGAGGGATTTGTGGTATATTGTGGTGTCTCACGGATTGGATTGGGTTGTGTCCTTATGCAGAACGGTAAGGTAATAGCGTATGCATCAAGGCAGTTGAAGGTGCATGAATGTAACTACCCCATGCATGACCTTGAACTGGCAGCGGTGGTTTTTCTTTGAAGATTTGGATACATTACTTGTATGGGGTTCATGTTGACGTGGTCACCGACCATAAGAGTTTGCAATATGTTTCACCCAAATCTTTCTCTGAGACAAAGGAGGTGGTTGGAGCTTCTAAAGGATTACAACATGAGTGTTTTATATCATCTGGGCAAGGCCAATGTGCTGACCGATGCTCTTGCAGGTTGTCTATGGGGAGCGTGGCGCATGTTGGGGGAGGAAATGAAGGGGTTGGCAAGAGATGTTCACCGGTTGGCTAGGTTGGGTGTTAGTTGGCTGATGTGAGCGATGGTGGCGTTCGGGTTCAAAATGGGGCAGAGTCTTCCGTGGTGGATGATGTAAAGGCTAAGCAAGATCTAGACCCATCGTTGCTTGAATTAAAGAAGTTGGTTGCTGCAAAAGAGATCGAGGTGTTCTCCCAAGGGGGATGTGGTGTACTTCGGTACCAAGACCGGCTTTGTGTTCCGGATGTGGATGATCTTAGAAGGGTGATTATGAGTGAGGCGCAAAACTCTCGCTACTCTATTCACCCCGGGTCTACCAAGATGTATCAGGATTTGAAGGAAGTGTATTGGTGGCATGGTACAAAGAAGGATATTGCTAGATTTGTGTCGGAATGCCCGAGTTGTCAACGGGTGAAGGTGGAACACCAGAGGCCTGGTGGTTTGGATAGAGATTCCCATATGTAAATGGGAAGATGTGAACATGGACTTTGTAGTTGGGTTACCTCGGACCCAAAGGCAATTTGACTCTATTTGGGTTGTCGTGGATCGGATGACTAAGTCATCCCATTTTCTACTGGTTAAGACTACTTTCAGCGCCAAAGATTACGTAAGGTTGTATATCCAAGAGATGGTGAGGTTGCATGGGTATCTAGGTCCATTATATAGGATAGAGGTACCCAATTCACTTCCCATTTTTGAAGGTCATTTCAGAAGGGGCTTAGGACCAAGATTAAATTAAGCACCGCTTTCTATCCTCAAACCGATGGCCAAGTGGAAAGAACTATTCAAACCTTGGAGGATATGTTGAGGGCCTGTGAGTTGGAGTTTAAGGGAAATTGGAATGACCACCTTTCACTCATTGAGTTTGCTTATAATAATAGTTTCCATGCTAGCATTGGTATGGCGTCGTTTGAAACTTTGTATGGGAGGAGGTGTAGATCGCCGGTGGGGTGGTTTGAGTTGGGAGAGATGGCTCTAGTTGGCCCGGATGTGGTAATGGATGCCATATAGAAGGTGAAGGTGATTAGGGAGAGATTGAAAGAGGCCCAAAGTCGTCAAAAGTCCTATTCGGATGTTTAGGAGGAGGGACCTCGAATTTTATGTTGGTGATTGGGTGTATGTGAAGGTCTCTCTTATGAAGGGCGTGATGCATTTTGGTAAGAAGGGAAAGCTAAGCCCCCGGTATGTTGGACCTTATGAACTTGTTTAGTGGATTGGTGGTGTGGCTTATAGGGTGATGTTACCCCCGGAGTTAAGTACTATTCATCCAGTCTTCCATGTGTCTATGTTGAGGAAGCAAATTGGTGATCCTAGCACCATTGTGCCTTTGGAAGGAATTGAAGTTAAGGAAAACTTGTCTTATGAGGAAGTGTCGGTGGAGATCTTGGATAGGCAAGTAAAGCGGCTTCGTAACAAGGATGTGGTGTCGGTGGAGGTACTTTGGAGAAATCAACAAGTGGAGAGTGCTACTTGGGAGGTGGAACTGGATATGGTGAAACGATACCCCCATCTTTTCCAATCTACTCAAGCCTAAGGTACTAGGATTCTTCCTTGTCTGACGTTGTCATTTCTTGCCCTCTTGAGTCTCATGACATGACATGCATGCATGTGCACAGAAGGATTTTTTTTATAATCATTCTAAGCGGTTTGGATGAAATTTCGAAATGAATTTAATAGTCATGAACAATGATTTTGCATAACGCTCTTCGCATAACGAATTATGCATTGTATCTTGTGTGGTGTGTTTCTTGCTCAAGTTCTAACCTTTCAAGCCTTGTTCTCACATATTCGGGGACGAATGTTCCCAAGGGGGAGATGATGTAAAGACCCAGATTTTTTTCCCTGATGGCATTGCCTAGATATCCTAAGATTTCCCCAGGAAAACTGCAAGGCATCACTCTATGGAGGAGCCTGCACGACCCATGTGAAGCCACACGGACCGTGTGGCCTCCTGTGGAGTGACACTTTGGTCAGTTTACGGTTGGGGCAAGCTTTGGGACAAGGAGAACTTTTGTTCAAGGGAAGGCACACGAGCATTCACACAGTCCATGTGACAAGACACAACACATGTGGCCTTCCATGTGGCTTACTGTGCGAAAATGTTTCTAAGTACACAATCACTGTCTCGTAACTTTTCCATGCAAAATTATTTCAAGTGCCTTTACACAGACAAAGTCACGGTCCGTGTGGCACTAGATGGTCCGTAAACTTGTTCGTGTGGTATCACTTAGTTCCGTGAAATTTTCCTTTTGCAAATTCTAAGTCCTCGAACACAGCACTGTTCACGGTCCGTGTGATGCTGCATGGACCGTGTATCGAACCGTGTGACCTAGATGGGCCAAATTCAGGTCCATTTCATTAATGGTATTTATGAAATTTCGGTTTGTTTTAAACGTGAATTATGACTTTTTACCTATCCTAAACCTTTAATCTACCTGGAAACTCCTCACCTCTTCACTCTTTCACCCTAATCACTCTACCCCTCTTAAGGTCACTTCTCCATTCCTCCCAACTTCTCTCTCTCAAGGATTTAGGCTAAAGTTCAATTAGGGTCAATTCAAGTCTGATTTCTATTTTTCAAGTCAGGTATGTGGGATTGATTCTTGGTCCCTTTCAACCAAGAAGACCCAAAAATCTTTCAATCTATTTTCATGGATTTTAGTTACTTCAAATATGGAATTTCATGATTTGACTTTATTAAATCTAATTAGTGTGTGGGCTGTATTTTACCTATTATTTCAATTTATTTTG
This sequence comes from Solanum rostratum, assembly GCA_029948455.1. Taxonomy (NCBI): domain Eukaryota; kingdom Viridiplantae; phylum Streptophyta; class Magnoliopsida; order Solanales; family Solanaceae; genus Solanum; species Solanum rostratum. The sequence continues at coordinate 55,357,924 of CM057047.1, read as the reverse complement.
GATTACTATTATGATGATTTACATTGGATTATAAAGTTATGAATATGCATGTCCCCTTTAAAATTGATTTATGCATGGGTGACTATTACTATGATTTAGATGTTGATTTAAATTATGGATTTGTTTAATTTCATATTATGGAGTTGATTTTAACTTGAATCTATTATCCATGCTATCCTCACATTATGCATTGCATTACATTCATGATCATTGATATGTGTAAATTATGAAGTGGGTTAAACCCAATTATGTTTTATGAAATGATTATGATGTTATTTTGATAAGGCATTGGTTATGACTAAAAGGTGATCATCGGTAGGTCTATGAATCTGGCTCATTGAGCATTTTGAGTGCTTGCACCATTCTGTTATGTGAATGAGTTATTCCCTGCATGAGCATTATGATTATGAATTATGATTTGACATTTGAGCCCAATTGTGCCTTAAATGGTTTTGGAATGAACAATGCATTTTCTGAAAGCATATATATATATATATATATATATATATATATAGATCGAACCATGTGACCCCGATGGATTGGGGGTATTAGGTCTATCCCCAAGGGCCCTCTCCCTTTCCTTGAACTATGTGCCAACATAGGGATGTCATGTACGTATCTGAATCTGAAAATTCCTCCAAAATGGTGAGTCCATAAGGAAGGTGACCATCCCCGAAATGGTGAGTCCATAAGGTGTGATGTAGATTACCTTAGCAAGTAATCTTCTCCCTACCGGTGGGAGGTCCCAATTGGTCTAATTCATGTAATAGCTCGTATGGATTTGATTTGCCGGTTATAGTCCATCCCCGCTATTTAGAAGCATCATCATATTGCATGCATCAAGGAGTTCATGGCATCTTGTATATGTATATATATATATATATGTATATATATATATATTTCCATTGATTATATGATTCTTCCTATACTATGTGCTCTTGCCATTTAACATTGAAATGCAGGTTGTTAAGTCATATGCATTGCATGCCCGCATACTTAGTACATTCAAACGTACTAATGCATACTCTATGCCTACATGATTTTACCATGTAGGGACCGAGCACTTTGAGTATTAACCTTTTGAAGAATAGTTTACTCTTGGAATCTTCGTGGTGAGTCTCGTCTTCCAAGGGCGAGCCAGCTACGTTCTTTCTTTGTTGTTTGGATATTTCCTTTACTGAGGGTGAGCTTGGAACTTGTCCTGGCCCCCGTTCCTTGGATTAGAGGCATTGTTGGGCGCTATTATGACTATGTATCGATTGTGCATTCTCTCTCTATATACATGACTCCTGAACTTGGACTTGGCTAAAATCGTATGTGTTGTCTGAAAAATCTTGAACCGATGATGTGGTTATATGACTCATGCTCGTTTAGGTTCTTTAAATTCCGTGGGTGGTGTAGCTACCGAGATCAATGCAGTCAATTATGTCTCTCATAGAAGTTGGTTAGATACCTCTCATTTTGTTCTAGGATTCTTCTTCTTTGTAGGTCATTTGTGGCACGCAGGAAGGGCTCCTACAGCTGCAGCAGGATTTGAAAAAGGAATTGATCGTGACTTTGAAAGGGATATTTGAGGCTTGTTTGGGGGATCCTGGGTCCCCAATCGCCGTGTCACGTCTAGGCCCTTACCCCGCGTCGTGACAAAAATACCCTTATTGGCAATTGAAAGGGAAATACAGTTCCAGTGTGAAATTCAAGGAGAAGGGTCTATTCTTTGAGTCTTAAAACAACGAATAGTGCTCTTTATCGCGAGTTTTGACATAACCCTAACAAGAAGGTCGTTGGTATGTGGGGTTTGGGTAAGGTGCGCAGAGATGAAAGGTGAAATGGTGAGGAGGGAATGCTATGATTTGGCGACAAATGTGAATCGAAGTAAGGATTTAGTAGGAAGTTTTAGTTTTAGGAGGAAAATAGAAATCAACCATTGATCATTTGTGAGAATGAGAGATTGTTGCAACAAAAATATTTTGCACTCATTTAAATATACATTCATTTTACTTTTTAGTCAACTAAAAGAAATAGTAATACATACTTAATGATTTGACCTTTAGCAAAAATTATTCATGGACTTCTTATGTAACTATAAGGATAATAATAAAAATAAATTCTAATAAAAAATCATGTGTATATAATATAATTATGTGTATATGTTTTGTTATTTATATGTGTTTGCAACAAATTCTAAAGTGATAGAAAATAAATTACAATCACAAATAAAATATGAAGAAACATAATTTTATTCATAAACGATGTGGATACAAATCTGTTCCTCCCTTGATTCTTCCCTCATAAGATTCTCCATGATTCAAGGACCGTTACTGGCGTATTTCTCGAACGGAGGATGATTTTGACCTCCTTAATCCATATTTTGATCTCTCTATGGATATTTGAGATGCCTTTTCAAGGGAATATAATACCCTTTATATAAGCATGAAATAGAGTTTAGGGTAAAGTAGCCTCCAAGAAACCCTAACTAAAATAGGACTAATTCTGTAGAGTTCTACAAAATTTCAATGTCTGCAAATGCCCCCTGCTTCAAGGCTTGTCGGAGTGTAGACTTGATGAAATTCAAATATAGGGTTGAAGTACTCATTTTTTCCAACGTTGCTGGCTTCAGATTTGTAGATCTTGATTTATGAGAGAAGAGATGAAGGGCAAATTTGGTCCCACTGGACATGCCAGTTTGTTTGCAACAAATTCTGAAGTGATAGAAAATAAATTATCATCACAAATAAAATATGAAGAAACATAATTTAATTCATAAACAATGTGGATACAAATTTGTTCCTCCCTTGATTCTTCCCTCATAAGATTTCTCCATGATTCGAGGACCGTTAGTGGCGTATTTCTCGAACGGAGGATGATTTTGTAAGCCATATTTTGATCTCTCTATGGATATTTGAGATGTCTTTTCAAGGGAATATAATTCCCTTTATATAGGCATGAATTAGAGTTTAGGGTAGAGTAGCCTCCAAGAAACCCTGACTAAAATAGGACTAATTTTGTAGAGTCTTATAAAATTTCGACATGTCTAATATTGTAGCAGTTTACCTTTTTTAACCACTGATCTTTTTCAACAAAAGAAAATAAATATTATTTGTGATTTAACTTAAATTTAAAAAATACATTTAACCTTTATATATATTTACTACTCATTAGAGTTCATTAATATATACTGTGCCTTGTTAAAATCATACTAAAAAATCATGTGGAAAAAAGGACTCGGTGAAGGAAGAAGAATACATTTATTAATAATATGCATTGAGAGTTGCCTCATTAAAAATCATGTCAGAAAAACTCAGTGGAACAATATCTTGATCAAGGAAAAGAGTGTAGTGTGTATTATACTCCTCTGATTAAAACAACATTTGATTCTTGTAAAGTATGCCTTCCAATCATATACTTAGCTTTCCAAATATTAATATAGACCATGTTTTTTTTAACCAAATCACATTCGCAAAGATGTTGCATCCTAGAGCTTATCCTTGTATACCATTTTCTTGTCCCTGGTATATGTCTAGTCTTTGAGTCAAACCATACATTTTTGACAATCACTCGTTTTGTGACCTCATCGACGTAGAAAAATTGCTTTTTTGACTTGTTCCTAGCATCAATTAAGTGATGGACACTTCCATTTGTACGATAATGAAATTGATTGTATTGTGAAATAACATGATACAAAAAGTATTCTCACATGAAAACATACAAATTTCTTGAGATCAAACTACATATAAATCAGATAATTTCCTATAGCTTCATAATCAATAAGCCTTGACATGATCAATCAAAATAAATTATCTATATCAATATTTACAAAAGCCTGAGACCACATAAACTCCACCATACAATGCTTAATCTTAACCCCTACCACTCTCCTCTAAACCTTACCTTCTTCTTTATTGCATTCATAAATGTTGTAGTCCAGCTAGTACTTGAGCAAAATAAGTGATTCAATGTACTTCTGAACACAAAACGAGCGAGAGGTCCCTTGACTACCAAGAACCCTATTTCGTCCACTATTTGGATCATAAGAAACCAGACCATTGTTCCTAGTTGAAAAGAAAACTTCACCGTTGTTCCAAAATGCAATTACTTTCTCCATACCTGCAACCAAATTTATACGATATAATCAAAAACTCCATACTGCTTCATTACCCATACTTATGGCTGGCAGCGGCACTGGAACCGGTACTACCGGACCGGCATTAACCGGTACCGGGACCTGAACCGGTAAGGGAGGGGTAATTTTTCCCAGAAACGGACCGGAACCGGAACCGGAACCGGAACCGGTGGTACCGGGAAAAATTACCCTTACCTTACCGGAATTGTTTTTTAAAAAAATTATATTAAATTAATATGTTAAATTAATTGTTAAATTTAAAAATTTAAATTCAAGTTTAAAATGTTAAAGGTTAAATTAAATTTTAAAATGGTAGTAGTATTATTCATTAATCATTATATAAATTTTTAAAATTTAAAATGAAGTTTGAAAGTTTGAATTTAAAGTTGTTATAAGTTTGAAAGTTTGAATTTGAAGTTTTATATAATATAAGTATATAACTAAAACATTTAAAGTGTAAAATCAAAATTTTCAATCTTTCTACTATAAAAGTTTAAATTTCTAATTTTTTAAATATAAAATTATAAATTTTAATTTTTAACGATTAAATTTTGAATGTTTCTTTTTATATTTTAAACTTTAAAGTTAATAAATATTTGAGAAATAAAGGGGCAAATATATTAAAAGGAAGTCAAAAGTCAAAACTTAAATTAAGATTAAGTGAAGATAATAAGAAAAAAAGAAATAAGGCGAATAACCTCTAATTTTATTATGTAATTTTAAAATTTAAATTGTACAATGTAGAAAGGTAAGATATTAGAAATTAACCTAATTTACGCAGCCACCTTATTTATTATAAATTTGTAATATAATAAAATTTAATCACTAATATCTTAAACTACTTTGAAACTCTTGTCTACATTTCAACTGTCACATTTTCCGGAATCGGCTCTTGAGCTTGTTCTTCCAGAAATTCCATGCCGTCTTCGCTTGATTCCGATATAACATTATCGATATCGGCTTCAAACTGAGAAGACAATGTCGGACGTCCTAAATTCCTCCGCTCCGCATTTATCCAGTCTCGAAATAAGACTGAAACTTCCAAGCTATCGCCTACTAGTGAATGCCTATAGTTTCCTAATTGGAACCTAGCAGCGCTAAAACTGCCTTCCGAAGCCACTGAAGAAGCTTGAATTGCCAGGACATCACGAACCACCCGTTGAAGTCTTGAAAATTTTTTTCCACGACTATTCCACCACGCCAAAAGCTGCGACTTCCCCTCTGCATCCTTGATGCTTTCTGGTGCCTGGTTAAGATATTCATCAAAGTCGTTGTTTTCGTTAGCTTGTAGTCCAAGTTGTAATTCTATTATTGCGTCAAGATCATCATCGTATCTAGGCCTAGTAGGTTGTGGTTGGTATTGTACATTTTGTACTAAATTATATTGTTCTAAATCATATATTTCCTAGCTTCTGGTCTAATGTTACTTAGAACTGCGTCTAAATTAAGTGATTGATTTAATCCGTCGTATTCTATTTCTAAGTCTGTATATATACTAACTACCATTTTAGATACACCAAATTCTTTATAAGCAGGATTAAATAAACAAGCAGTTAAACAAATCTGAGGGACTGGAAAAAAATATTTTCTAAATTTTTCAATCATTTTTTTAACAGGTTCAATAAATCTTGCATTATTTTTAAACGAAGTTAATTTATTACAAATAGCACAAATATTAGACAACACAGAAGAAATAGTAGGATAGTAAAGACCGGATATTTGTTTAGTTGCTAAATAAAAAACTTTTAAAAAATCAACTAAATCTTTAATATCAACCCAATTATTTTCATCTAGACGGAAGGTGGGATCTGAATTATGTGCATTCTAGACCATTGTAAGCGGTCTCCTATAGTCGTAAGCAACTTTTAACATTTCATAGAATGAATTCCACCTAGTTACTACGGATTTAGGAATTTTTTGAACAGGAAAATTACATTCAATGCAACACTGCTCAAATTCCTTACGCCTAGCCATTACTTGACATTTAAAAATAAAGTGGCATGCGGCTTCTACTTTATCACATCCATTTTCAAATAAAGAAATACCATCTTTAACAATTAGATTATAAATATGTGCAACACATTTAATATGAAAACCATCTTCATAAGTTGGACAAATAATAGGTTTTAAATAATCTATAACACGTTTATTATTACTAGCATTATCCAAAGTTACACTAAATATTTTTCTACTTATACCAAAAAATTGTAAAACATTAAGAATAGTTTGCGAAATATAAGAACCTGTTTTTCGAAATTCACAAGTTTTATATCTTAAAATTCTTTTTTGCAAATTCCAGTTATCATCTATCCAGTGGGCTGTAATTGTAAAGTAATCGTTACCGGTTACACTACGTCCCATATCAGAAGTTATTGATAGCCTACAATTATTATAAGCAAATAAACATCTAAGGTATTGTACATGGCGTGCTTGAAAGTCAAAAACAGTTTTTTTATTGTATTTCTAGAAAAACCATTAAAAGACGGGTTATAAACAATTTGAATATAATGGACAAAACCGAAATTTTCAGCAAAACTAAAAGGCAAACCAGTAACAACAATCATTTTAGAAAGCTCGTCCAGGTCATGTTGTCTACTATAAGGTCTATGTGTACTAGGACCGAAAATATTAGTAGGATTTAGTTGCGATTGCACCATATTTGAACCTCCTGCCGATTCATCGGGAATGGGAATTACAAATATTTTGGCGTCTGCAACTGCTTGGGCATGCAAAAATTCCAATTTACAACAATGCATAAGGTGATTTTTCAAATGACCCGTTGGCCCCCCTTTCCCGAAGTTTTATGGTTTAAAACGTGTTTACATTTGTTATAAATTGCTTTTGTTTTATCTTCATTTTGCATTAAAAATTGCCAAACAACAGATTTTTTTGCGTGTTCCGTCTTAGGCCTATTAGATGATGAAGGTTGTACGGGGGGAGCGGGAGCGGGAGCGGGAGGGGGGGGGGGGAGTAGTAGCACTATATGGGGGTTGAGTTTCATCGTCATCAAAAATATTTTCGTTTTCATTAATTTCAAAATCATCTTCCGGTAAATCTTCGTTAAAACCAAAACGTTGTTCAAGAAATTCATGGTCTAATTCCGTGTTAGAGTCAATATTAAAACACGTGTTGTCTACGTGAGTAGAATCTTAAGTATTTAATCTAAGTGGTGGTTGTCTTGTAGACGAACTACCACCGGATTTTTTACCGGTTAAAGCTTTTTTAATTCCACCAAAAAATGTACTTTTTCCCTTTCCTTTTCCACCGGAATCCATGTTAAATTTAATTAAACAAATTACGATTATATGCAAAATTCAAGTTTATGAATGTAAAAAAATTTATTCAAGGAGATAACAAGTAAAAGTAATCAAATAAGTAAAATTAGAAGAACAAATAAGTAGGATTTAGGAACGAAGGTACCAAACGTCTGTGTAAAAGCAGACGTAGAAGCCGAAATTGATGAAAGTTGAAGTTTGAATATGCTCCAAATTGATCCACTAAAATTTGCTCCAAAATGCAATTAACCAAACCAAATAATATTTTTGAATAATAATTGAGAGAATAGATAATTAATATATACTATATAATATTTGAGAGTAGTATGTAATATGTATATAATTATAAATTTGTAATAGTAAGTGGAGAGAATTGGATTGAATTGAGAGAATTAGATTGAGAGAATTGAAGTGAAAAATTATGAAAGATTTAGGGGTATTTATAGTTGAGAAATTATTGAATTTTGGAAAAAAATAATTGAGAAAAAAGGGTCAAAAATGGTCCAAAAAATGAGCAAAAAATAATGTTACCGTTGTTGGGCCCCACCCCAACGGTAACAAAATTAAAAAATTAAAAAATAATAATTTTTAACTGGAATTACCGGTCCGGTACCGGATCGGAACCGGTAACTACCGGTAAAAAATACCCCTCCCTTCCCAGTCGCCCTGCCGGTACCCCCTACCGGTTTCTACAGGTATAGTACCGGAACCGAACCGGACCGGCACCGGAACCGGTACTTACCGGTTCCGTTGCCACCCTTACCCATACTTCATATGAAGCATCATCTATCTCCATCTCATACTTAACAATAGCAATTGATTCATCAAAAAACATAATAGATTAATCGGTTGGAATACACCAACTATAGCATCCGGCAATATAATCTCCCAAACACCTCATATGCTATACTAAAAGACCTCATAAATATTAAATAGATTAAATACTATCTCACGCGATCAAATATACCTTAATTTTTTTATGATAAGGGGACCCCGTAGCTGCCACCTTTTGGGCATGCATAGGGTAAAACCCTGCTCCTATGCAATAACACGCAAACCACATAAGAGAGGTAACTCACACTAGGCAAGCCGGTGGGCGACGAGCTCGACCCAGAAAGCAACAAATATGTCTTAAATATGAATTTGTAATTTTAAAAATAAAATAGGTTGCAATGTTAATATTATAATGTATGAAATTTAAATTTCATCTCATATGGCCACAGAAACCTAAATATAAATCGTAATTCTAAAAATAAAATATATTACATGTCAATATGATAATAACTGAAGAATATGAATTTTTTTTTGTATGATCGTCATGAATCGAATTATAATTAAATTGCTTTGGCTCGCTTACTAATGACAGTAATTGATGATCACAAAATTCAACCAATTTCAAATTTATCTTAAATAAACAATGAATAAACTCTTAGTTCAATTAAAAAACAATTGTGATTTGAAAAAAATGAAATCATCAACAGAAAGAGAAGGTTTCAAACCCTAGGTACGATTAATTTGTACAACAAATTAGCAATCTATTGATTCTGGATTGATCGTGGGGCTTGCTTCTATTGCATCTGGAGTTAGTCAATGGACAATTGTGAGTTAAGCTGTAGAGGGCCGCCTTAATGGTTAAACTACCCAACCCTTAGAGCATATTACAATTCCAGGTGGCGAAGAGTCGACATCATGGTGCCAAACCTTTTCATAGATGTTGTGTAAAGCTAAAACCGAACATTGTCGTCACAGAAACCGTAAAACCTTGTAAAAAATACTAACAAATATTCTAAGTAAAAGATGATAAATAAATAGAGTTTTCTTTTATTTGAAACATTTTGTGATCCGCAACCAACTATGCTCAATATAATTATTGAGAGTAAATGACATAGCCCATGTTAATACTCAGTGGCTTGATCGAAGCAAGCCTATACAACTTCATAATCTCATTGTTGAGTGATCTGTTCTCTCCCGTCGAAACATGTAGTTCAATTCCTTCTCTTGGAATTATACTTGAGAATTTCTTACTTCACATGGCTCACCAGTCAATTCTGTATTATTTCATTTTAAATACACCACAATGTACATTTAGTATGAAGGAAAAAACTTTTATAAAAATTTATTTTTAAACTCTTTCTTTAATTAGTAAAATTTTTAAAAAACTATTTTTATCTAAAAAACAAATTTCTAAAAATATTTTTATCTAAAAATAACAAAAAATATAAATAATATTTCATACCAACTATCTCCTTCCCCATCCTTTAATTTATTCCCACCCCCACCATTGTCCTCTGAATGGAGTCCTGGAAGACGCAAAATTTAAAATAGTTGAACTCAAACGATATCAGATATCGGGTGAAAATTCTCAAATGAAAATAAAAAGAGATAAGTACCAAAAACACACTTAAACTATCCTTTTTTTAGTTTCATACCTAAACTATTGGGAGTCATGTGATTTTCATACCTAAACTATCACTTATTAGTTTGAGAAATACACCTCAGTGGTATGCGTAATACACTCTCTTTTATTGGAGAAAACATTACCACATGGCATGCCACATTGACAAAAATTAAATAAAATATTAATATTAGTTAAAAGTAAAAAAATTAAAGTATAAATATTCTTCCAAAAAATATTATTTTTTAAACAAGAATTTAAAATATTTTTCTCGCCTACTCCACTGCCCACACCCCCACGTACCCCTCAATAATCCTCGCCCTTTTATTTTTTTTGAATCTCTTTTATAAAATATTTTTAAAAATTTCAAACTTTAGCCCTACTCCACTCCTACCTAAATATTGATATTTTTTTTGAATAAAATTCTATTCCACCTGCATCTAATCCTGTCACGACCCGAGGTTGGGCTCTAGATGTGACACGACAATTGGGGACCCCAGAGCCCCCAAACAAGCCTTAGATATCAATATCCACATCATTGGTTTAAGGATAGCATCAAGCATACATAGATACATAGATATATAAACGGTAGACAAAGGGGATTTCTTCTAAATCATTTGCACAATACATAGACAAAACTTTAGTCAAGACGAAAGGATCTCAGAAGGGTTACACAATATCCAACAATGCCTCTAGTCAAGAACGGGGGCCAGGACAAATCCGAGGGGCTCACCCTCAATAGGTAAGAACGATAAAGATCATAAAGAAAAGTAATTGGCTCATTCCCGGAGGACGGGACTCACCACTGCAACATTGAGATTTGACTATTCATTCTCCAATTGAAAATCAAAGTGCTCGACCCCTACATGGTAAAATCATGTAGGCATAGTATATGCGTTAGTATGTTTGAATATTTAAGTATGCGGGCATGCAATGCATATGACTTACTAACCTACATTTCAATGTTAAGTGACAACACACATAATATAGAAGAATTATATATATATATATATATATATACAAAATGCCATGAAAGTCATGATGCATGAAACGTAGTAATGCTCATATATATAATGGGGATGGACTATAACCGACAAACCAAATCCATACGAGCTATTACATGAATTAGACCAATTGGGACCTCCCACCGGTAAGGAGAAGATTACTTGCCAAAGGTAATCTATATCACACCTTACGATCATGCTTTTCGGTGGATGGTCACCTTCCTTACGACCACGCTTTTCAGAAGGATTTACATAATCATATCATAATGATAAACATAATAGACGAATATCCATTCCTTACGACCTAGTCTTTTCGGTAATGGAGATCGTTCCATTGTTGATGCATAGTTCAAGGAAAGGGAGAGGGACCTTAGGGATATCCCTGACGCCCCAATCTATCGGTGCTAAGTCAACAACATCCCACTTGAATACTATATATATATATATATATATATATATATATATATATATATATATACATATATACACATACATACATACATACACGTGCTTTCAAAGAGTCACTATCCATTTCAAAACGTTCAGTGCACATTTAGGCTCAAATGCCAAATCATAGGATCATAATCGTAATGCTCATGCAAGGAATGACTCATCTACACATATAGATGATGGTAAAAGCACCCAAAATGCTCAAGGAGCCATAATCATCGACATACCGGTGATCACCTTCTTGTCATAACTAATGCCTTACCAAAATCATATCATAATCATTTCATAAATATAATTGGGTTTAACCCACTTCGTAATTTACACATATCAATGCTCATGAATGTAATGCAATGTATGATGTGAGGATAGCATAGGTAATACATAGATTCAAGTTAAAATCAACCATATAAAAATGAAATCAAGGAAATCCATAATTAAATCAACATCTAAATCACAGTAATAGTCACCTATGCATAAATCAATTTTAAAGGGGACATGCATGTTCATACTTCATAACCCAATGTAAATCATCATCATAATAGTCCAAAATGAATTGGAATAATAGGTGAAATATAGCCCATACACTAATTAGATTTAATAAAATCAAATCATGAAATTTCATATTTAAAGTGACTAAAATTCCTATTATAATGGATCAGAAGGAATTTTGGGTCTTCTTGGTTAAAAGGGACCAAAAAACCAATCCCACATACCTTAGCTAATGAAAAGATTCAACAAGAAATTTGGTGAAGAAAGAGCCCTTCCTTGATTCCCAAGATTAAAACCCACAAGAGTTCTTTGAAGGAGACTGAAGAGTGACTTGAGAGAATTCTAAATCTGAGGAGTGATTTTGAGTATTAGGAATAGGGTTTAAGTCATTAGGGAGTCCTTCGATACCATAGGAAGTCCCAAAAGACCATTACGATAATCCAAATTTACGAAAATACCATTAATGAAATTGATAGAAAAATTGCACATCGTCACTTCACTGGAGGGTTCACCGGCCCGTGTCCCACCACACAATCTGTATACCCACCCGTGAGATGACACTTTAAAAAAATTTGCGTTGACAAAAGTTCGAAATGGAAGTCCCATACTTAGAAGATTTTCAGGAAGTTAGCTATACGGAGGGTTACATGGCCCGTGTGATGTCACACAGTCCATGACATGGGTTGTAGCCCGACACTTGGAAAAATTTCCATGGCGAAGTTAAGAGATAGTGATTTATACTTAGAAAATGTTTCATTTCAGAAGCTATACGGCCCATGAACCATCACACGGCCCGTGAAGGTAGCCGTGTGACCATACTTTGCTTCAATCGTTGGTGTTCCAAGCTAAAGGCCGTCACACGGCCCTCCACACGGTTCGTGAAGTGTCACACGGCCCGTGCGGGATCTAAGTTTTATGTGCCTTAGTCCGAAACTCCATGCCAAGGCCATACATCCAAAATTAAGGCCAAGGGCCACTCCATTGGAGGCCACACGGGTTGTGTGACCTCACACAGACCGTGTAGTCTCCCTTGAGGTGACACTTAGTCCAAATATTTCCAAAAATGACATATTTAAGCTCGTATGAGGTCGTACAATGTCCGGGTCATTACATCATCTCCCCCTTGGGAACGTTCGTCCCCGAATGTGCAAGAACAAGGCTTGACTTAGAACATGCAACTTCCAAACTTAAGATACAATGCATAATTCACCATTTGAAAGTCATAAAGTCATTAAAACTCATGGTGAAGCATATTAAAATCATTCAAAACATCATAAAAATCATTTTAATGCACATGTAAGCATGTCATATCATGAGACTCAAGAATGAAAGATTTAGGACCACTTAGAAGAGGAAGAACCTAATACCTTAGGCTTGAGTAGATTGGAAAAGATGGGGATATCATTTCATCATGTCCAACTCAGCCTTCTATGTAGCACTCTCCATGTGTTGATTTCTCTGAAGTACTTTCATCGAAGCTACATCCTTGTTACGGAGCCGCTTCACTTGTCCATAAAAAATCTCCACCAGGACTTCCTCATAAGATAAGTTCTCCCCAACCTCAACACCTTCCAAAGTCACAATAGTGCTAGGATCACCAAGTAACTTCCTCAACATAGGCACACGGAAGACCGGGTGAATGGAACTCAAATCCGGAGGCAACTCCAACCTATAAGCCACGTTTCCAATCCGCTCAACAATCTCATAAGGGCCAATATACCGGGGACTTTGATTGTCCTTCTTACCAAAATGCATCACACCCTTCATAGGTGAAACCTTCACATACACCCAATCACCAACATGAAATTCAAGATCCCGCCTCCTAACATCCGAATAGGACTTTTAGCGACTTTGGGCCGTCTTCAATCTCTCCCTAATCAACTTCACCTTCTCCATAGCCCTCCAACACTAAATCCGGGCCAATCAATTCCATTTCCCCCAACTCAAACCACCCCACCAGTGACCTACACCATACAAGGCCTCAAATGGTGCCATACCAATGCTAGCATGGAAACTATTATTATAGGCAAACTCAATAAGTAAAAGGTGGTCATCCCAATTAATCTTCAACTCTAACACACAAGCCCTCAACATATCCTCCAAGGTTTGAATTATCCTCTCAGCTTGCCCACCAGTTTGAGGATGAATGGCGGTACTCAACTTAACCTTAGTACCAAGTCTTTTTTGAAACGACCTCTAAAAGTGAGAAGTGAATTGGGTACCACAATCTAATATGATAGACCTAGGCACACCATGCAATCTCACCAATCCTTGGATGTAAAACCTCGCATAACCTTCGACACCAAAAGTATTCTTGATCGGTAGAACGTGAGCCAACTTTGTCATCCCATCAACGATAACCCAAATGGAGTCAAATTGCCTTCGGGTCCGAGGCAAACCAACCACAAAGTCCATGTTCACATCTTCCCACTTCCAAGTGGGAATCTCAATGTCTTAAACCAAACCACTAGGCCTTTGGTGCTCTACCTTCACTTGTTGACAACTTGGGCACTCGGATACGAACTCGGGTATGTCCTTATTATACCATGCCACCAATACACCTCCTTCAAATCCCAATGCATCTTAGTAGATCCTGGATGCATATAATAATGAGAGTTGTGAGCTTCACTCATGATCACCCTTCTAAGACCATCCACATCCGGAACATATAGTCAGTCTTGGTACCGAAGTATACTATCTCCCCTTGGAAGAACACCTCGATCTCCTTTTCAGCAACCAATTTCCTCAATTCAACCAATGATGGATCTAAATCTTGTTTAGCTTTCACACAAACAACCACTGAAGATTCAGCCTCATTTTGAACATGAATACCACCATCATTAGAGTCGGACAACCTAACACCCAACCTAACCAACCGGTGAACATCCTTTGACAACTCCTTCTTATCCTCCTCAACATGAGCCACACTCCCCATAGATAGCCTACTAAGATCATCAACCACAATATTAGCCTTGTCAGGGTGATATTGAACACTCATGGCGTAGTCCTTTAGGAGTTCCAACCATCTTCTTTGCCTCAAATTGAGATCCCTTTGAGTGAACACATATTGCAAACTCTTGTGATCGGTGAAAACATCAACATGCACCCATACAAGTAGTGTCTCCAAATCTTCAAGGCAAAAACCACCGCTGCTAACTCAAGATCATGCGTCGGGTAATTACGCTTATGCACCTTCAATTGCCTTGATGCATATGTTATTATCTTACCATGTTGCATAAGTACACAACCTAACCCGATCCGTGAGGCGTCACAATACACCACAAATCCCTCTAAGCCATTAGGTAAAGTCAAGACAGGAGCTGATGTAAGTCGATCCTTCGAGGTTTGAAAACTCTTCTCATATTCATTTGACCACACAAACTTAACCTTCTTTTGGGTCAATTTAGTCAATCTTTTGGGTCAATTTAGTCAACTAGATGCAATCGATGAGAACCCTTCAACAAACCTTTTGTAATAGCCAACCAACCCAAGGAAACTTTGAATGTCCGAAGGAGTCAATGATCTAGGTCAATTCTTCACGCCCTCAGTCTTCTTTAGGTCCACTTTATACCATCGTCGGACACCACATGACCAAGAAAAGCTACTTCACCCAACCAAAACTCACATTTGCTAAACTTGGCATACAACTTCTTCTCCCTCAAGGTTTGTAAAACCAACCTTAAATGATTCTTATGTTCCCGCTCACTACGAGAATAAATGAAGACATCATCAATGAAGACAACCACAAAACTATCACGGAATGGCTTGAACACCCGATTCATGAGATCCATGAACATGGACAGAGCATTAGTTAAGCCAAACGACATCACCACAAACTCAAACTACCCATACCTTGTCCAAAGAGCCGTCTTGGGAATATCACGCTCTCTAACCTTCAACTGATGATACCCGAAATGAAGGTCAATCTTTGAGAAGTAGGTAGCCCCTTGAAGTTGGACGAACAAGTCTCGATCCTAGGAAGTGGATACTTATTTTTAATGGTAACCTTATTCAATTGCCTATAATCGATACTGTCACGCCCCAAAGAGAGGGGAGGCGCGACTGGCACCCGATACCGTTATTGGCCGGATAAGCCACTAAACATGCTAGTGAACTAAATAGGGACCAGAAGAAAATCGGGCAGCATAACGTCTGAAAGACTAAGCCTAGACATTTTAAGTCATGACCTGGTCAACTGTAGATCACGTACATCACGATAAGTAAACCTAAACAATAAAGTACTAGCTAGCCGACAAGGCTGCCACCACAGAGGTACAAGCACATACCATATATACATGCCAATCTTATGACTCGAGACTGAAATACACAAAAGGACCAACCCACAATAACATGTCCACAATAGCCTCTATGAGAATCACAAACACTGTCGAGATAGGGCCCCGAAATACCCAACTGTACAACAAAAAGTAAACATCCTGTGAAAGCTCCAGGAAGAGGTGGAGCTTACCAACTCATAGCTGAATGGGCTCCTAGTGGAGGGGTAAATCAGAACCACTACCTGAACCTGCACGCACGAAATAAAATGCAGCGTCCTCAGGGAAAGGGACGTCAGTACGAATAAACATGTTCTGGTATGTAAGGCAGGAAGTAAAATCATAATAACCGTAGTAAAAAGGTTAATAGAATTACCACCTGTAACCAAAACTCAAGTAGCCTCAATGGACAATAAGCCATCTTCTAGTGATAAAAAAATGCATGCTATGCTCGAGTATCGCATGTCGTGAATACATATATATAGATGCAAATGCATGACATACCCAATCAAATGCTAGCACTGGTGGTCCTTTCCGGTAGCTAACCAGCATCATATCTGCCAACCTGTGGCCATCTGTACCATATACATATATAGTTGGGCAAATAGGCCCCATACCTTCGATTATAGCTCAAAGTCCGCATAACATGCAATGTATGATATGAATGTTGAATGCACATAGTAAGCCATAGCAAGAACTTAGCCAATCTTGGCTCATCGGTACATTTATTCTCATAGCATCATAATCATAGTCATTCAGCCAATCTTGGCTCATTGGTACACTTATTCTCATAGCATCATAATCATTGTCATTGCATATACATATGACTCATGGGATCATACATGTCTTTTAAACAAGTTTGGGAATTTAAGCCAACATTTAGAGTGAAGCCTTAACTTTAAAAATGTTCATAAAGGTGCTTTACATAATGATTATATTTGGTCTCATGTTAATTAGTAAAAGAATGTATTTAAATAGGATCAAGTGCCTTATTAGTTTAGACAGGAGCATTTAACTTGAGAATATTGGAAACCAACGCGTTACTTGTTAAATTCTTCAATTGTATTTTTGGATGGAAGAAGGACTGACTCTGAATACTAAATTCCCTTTGCATTCTACATTTATTTTAATGGCACTACACCAAGAAGAGAAACTCCTCGAACATATGAATAGGTGGCCGGGAACTGACAAAATGATATACAGAAATTGAATGTCCAGTTTAAGAGAATGAAGGGAATTTCAACCTAATACCATCGTGAATATAACTTAGCTGCAATCCCAATGCCTTTCACAGAAGGTCTTTCTAGCAACATAATAGTAAGATATCATATTTGACGTTTTGGGAAACTTCCCGGATTTCGTGCTAAAAGGAGGGACGGAGCTTAGCCTTAACATACCTCTCCAACGAACCTCCAATTGCCAAAAGTTCCTTCACGAAATTTTTTTCTTACGTCCTAAGCTTCGCAACAACTATATACACACATCTTAAATACACCTATAAACAGTAGAAAAAATTCAGCATTAATGACCAGATTCGGCAAGGAGCATTTATGTGAGGAAATGTCCGTAAAACTTCATAAAAATGACCATAAAAGAGCTCCAAAATTATTACCTAAACACAGCAGCTGCAAACCAACAATACCAGCAGGAACACCACTTTTTTCACATCCCAAAAACAGCTCCAAACACAGCTGATACATGGGAAAAACAATTGCAAAGCGTAAGGCATGTATTTCTAGGCACACGAACAATTTTTAACTAGTAAAAATGCGAAAAAACTTACTCAAATCCCTTTGGCACCTTGAGGGGAGTTTTCCTTCAGTTTCTAAGCTTTTGGGGATGAAATAGAAGCGATTTGAGCTTTAAAAAGCTCTAATTAGCCGACATTAAGTTGGGTCAACCCGACTCGACCCATGACCCGGTTTCCAGCTCGGGCAGTCTTGGTAAAACGGTCATAACTCTTTATTTTGAGGTCGGTGTGATGCGCGGTTTTATGCGTTGCAAACTAGACTCATAGATATTCAATTTGATAGGTCATGCACCTTCTAAATCCTTATAGTTTGGGAGATATGACCTGATACATTTGACCTAAATTTAAGAAGGATTACATAAAGAAACTTACGGTAACGTTGACCAACCTTTATCTTGCAACTTTCTTGATTTCAAAACTTAATGTATGACCTTTGTGCTATTAAAATAGCTTTTAAGAATCCATTATTAGCAAAGTATACACTTTTAGTTCCATCCAAAAAGTTAAACCTAGTTTAAACCTTCCAAAACGGGCCCCGAACGTGCATTTAGGGTTTTTCCTTTGGCTTAAAACTTTAGGTTCTTGATATTAAAACTTACTTGCAGCCTTATTATCCTTAGGTGGTAGCAAAAATCACATGTTTCTTATATAACTCCACACTATTTAAATAATGGAAGACGAGAAATACGGGGCCTCACAGTCTCCCCCTTTAGAACATTAGTCCGCGAATGTGTCAAGACAGCCCCTTGGTTGCATTACCATCTACAAAAATGTTTTTTTGGATACATCTGTTACCCTTGCAAACCATAAATCAACTTCCAAAAAAACTCCAATTACTAAGCTTGTATAGCTACCCCGCGATAAAATATACAAGTTACACCTCCAAATCCTTTAAAACTTACATTACTAAATAAAAGATAATTGCCAGTTTTGGAACACCACCCACCTTAGGTTATAAATAGCGAGGGTGATTCCTCATAATTTCTTTCTTTGGCTTCCCAAGTTATTTCCTCAATATATATTTTTTCTTCCATAACACTTTCACGAAGGCCACTTTTTATTTCGAAGCTTTCTTATTTGTCAATCTAAAACAACCACTTGTACCTCATCATAAGTAAATTCTTCAGCAATGGGGTTATCCTTAATGTGATTAATACACGAAGGATCTCTAATGTACTTTCACAACATAGATACAAGAGACACTGGATGGACTGCTCTTAATTCTAAAGGAAAATTAAGCTAGTATGTTACCTTACTAATTTCTCTAATAATTTTATATGGTCCAACATATCTAGTACTGAGTTTTCCTGTCTTTCCAAACCACATGCTTCCCTTCATAGGTGATACCTTTAAGAAGACCTAATATTCTACATCAAACTCTAAGTCTCGTCGTCGAACATCTGTATAAGACTTTTGCCGACTCTGGGCTGTTTGCAATCGATCTCTTATAAGTCTCATTTTGTCTATTGCTTGCAGAACTAGATTAGGCCTAGCAATTTTGCCTCCACAACCTCAAACTAACCGATCGGTGGCCTATATCTTCGCCCGTATAATGCTCCCTAAGGATCCATTTGAATACTAGCATGGAAGATATTATTATAAGCAAATTCAATAAGAAATAGATGATTATCCCAGTTTCCTTTAAAGTCCAGCATATAGGCACGTACCATATCCTCAATAGTCTGAACAGTACACTTTGCTTGCCCCAACAGTTTGTGGGCGAAAAGTGATGCTGAGATTTACCTAAGTGCCCATACCCTTCTGAAAAGACTTCCAAAAATGTAAAGTTAATTGAGCCCCTCGATATCATAAGCTTAAGATCTTCACGTTGTTCCTCTTTTACTTCAGTAACGATGGAAGATTCAATTGTATTTTGAACAATCACACCTTAACCTTTTGCATCTGCTAATAGCACTTGCAAACTAGTTACCTGAAGTAAATCTTTTGTCATTTCAATCTTATTAGCTTCAGCATGACTTAGACTTCCCATGGACTTTCAGCTAAGTGCATCAGCAACAAGATTCACTTTACTGAGGTGGTACAAAATGTCAACATCATGATCTTTTAGTAATTCTAGCCACCTTCTTTGTCATAGGTTCAACTCCTTCTGCTTGAATAAATATTGGAGGCTCTGGTGGTTGGTAAAAAAATCAACATGAACTCTGTATAGATAATGCTACCAAATCTTTAGGGCAAAAATAACTGCGGCAAACTCAGAATCATGAGTAGGATAGTTTTGTTCATGCTTTCGCAACTGTTTGGAAGCATATGCAATAACTCTACCATGCTGCATAAGAACACAACCCAGGCCAATTCTCGAGGCATCACAATATACATCGTAGCCTTCAGTTCCATCCGAAAGAACCAAGGTAGGTGCGGTGGTAAGCCTTTTCATTAGCTCTTGAAAACTCTGTTCACACAATTTAGTCTACTGAAACTTAGCTTCTTTATACGTCAACCTCGTTAGTGGTGTAGAGGTAGTGGAGAATCCCACAACAAAATATCCTGCAAAGCCCAAAAAACTATGGACCTCTGTCGGATTCAAGGGTCTCGGCCAGACCATTACTGCTTCAATTTTCTAGCCATCTACCTTGATACTATTGCTAGTAATAACATGTCCACGAAAAGCTATAGAAGTTAACCAAAATTCACATTTGGAGAATTTAGCATATAACTTGTTGTCGTGGAGAATCTATAATATAACTCGCAAGTGGTCTTGCATGCTCAACTCCTGACTCATCCTAAATATTGCCTTTGGAATATCAACATCCCTGACTCGTAGCTAGTAGTACCTGGGTCACAAGTCAATCTTTGAAAAACCATTAATCCACATAAAAATATACTTATTCCTGATAGTGAATTTTTTTTAGCTATCTATAACCGATACACATCCGTAAAAAGCCATCTTTCTTTCAAGCAAAGAGCACTGGAGCACCCCATGGAGATGTGCTTGGCCTAATAAGGTCTCTATCAAGCAAACTCTTCAGTTGTTCCTTCAAGTCTCTTAGCTCTACAGGAGCCATTTTTCTTAGAGAGGAATGGGTATAGGTTGCATATTAGGGAGAAAATCTAAAGAAAAATTGATATCCCTTTCAAGGGATCCTGGTAAGCTCATCGGGGAATATTATCATGAATCCATTCACCGTAGGGACTGACTAAAGGGCCAATTGCTAATAAAATATCTTGTCTTCCCGTAATGGTAACATGCACTTGAACCCTTTCTACACTGTCTAGTATGAAGCTTACCACATTGTGTACATGGGGGAGTAGGTTGTCTCATTTGTGCATAATGCTCCTGTTGAAAGCTATCAGGGTGATCTGAATTCTGCCTTGGCCTTGACTTAATATAATAATCAAATCGCTGGTCCTATATCTATAGCGGGGAACTACCCGCTGACGGAGGTGGATATCGGTGGAAAGGAGGCCTAATATTACCTTGTGGCTCCCTATAAGACCTCATAGTATGAGCCCTCTTATTCTTCTCCCTATCTCTATGGGTATCTCGAATTCGATGAGAAAGATCCTCTATAGTCTGAGTAAAAGCCTGAATACGAGAAATATCTACACCATTTTGTAAAGAGGCTATCTTGCAGTCTCTGATCAAATGATCCCCCAAACCATCCATATAGCGATGAACTCTAGCACTCAGGGTACGTACAGTATCTGGTGCATACCTAGCCAAAGAATTAAACCTAAGGCTATACTCCCTTACACTCATATCCCCTTGCCTCAAACTGATAAGTTGGTCAAGACGGGCCTTCCGCACCTCCCGTGGTAAGTAATGGGCTAAAAATGCCTCAGAGAAGACCTATCACTCTGCTGGCGGAGCATCAAGCCCTTTTGATCTCTCCTACACCTCGTACTACAAGATGGCAACATCAAGCAGTCGAAAAGAAGCCAACTCCACTGCCTCGATGATAGAGGCATGCATCACTCTCAATACTCTATACCTATGGTCCATAAAGTCCTGTAGATCCTCAGTGGGACTGGACCCTGTAAATAATGAAGGGGCCAATTGAAGAAACTCTCATACCTTTGAGCTTTCTGTTTTATCCCTTCTGGCGTCTTCTCTCACCTTTAGTTGTCTCTCATGAATAGAAACCATTATAGTTAGTAGCTGAATAGCCTCCTTCATCCCCTGATCCCCAGTCTCTAATAGGGATTGGGGTACTAGATCTCCTTGGGCCCTAACAGGTGCTGATGAATCTGGTACTGTGGGCATTGGAGGCTCCCTATGTGCCTCAATAGGGAATATATCTTCCTCACCAAGCAAGACATAATTGGTACCTTCTCTCGGATCCATACTTATCTCATGTTGTGCCATCTACTGAGCATAGGTAACCCATTAAATAAGAAAGACATAACATGATATAGATTTCATATGTTCCTATAGCTTTGCTCTATAGCACGATCTATTAAGTGAAAGACATGTAACCATCCCTAAATGCCTCGTAGCCTCCTGATTATAAGTGTGGTGCACAACACACCCATAAGCAAGACTCTACTAGACATGGCATTGTGGACTCCCTAGGACACGACCTGCTCTGATACCATGTTTGTCACGCCCCAAAGAGAGGGGAGGCGCGACTGGCACCCGATACCGTTATTGGCCGGGTAAGCCACTAAACATGCTAGTGAACTAAATAGGGACCAGAAGAAAATCGGGCAGCATAACGTCTGAAAGACTAAGCCTAGACATTTTAAGTCATGACCTGGTCAACTGTAAATCACGTACATCATGATAAGTAAACCCAAACAATAAAGTACTAGCTAGCCGACAAGGCTGCCACCACAGAGGGACAAGCACATGCCATATATACATGCCAATTTTATGACTCCAGACTGAAATACACAAAAGGACCAACCCACAATAACATGTCCACAATAGCCTCTATGAGAATCACTAACACTGTCGAGACAGGGCCCCGACATACCCAACTGTACAACAAAAAGTAAACATCCTGTGGAAGCTCCAGGAAAAGGTGGAGCTTACCAACTTATAGCTGAATGGGCTCCTAGTGGAGGGGTAATCAGAACCACTACCTGAACCTGCACGCATGAAATAAAATGCAGCATCCCCAGGCAAAGGGACGTCAGTATGAATAAACATGTACTGGTATGTAAGGCAGGAAGTAAAATCATAATAACCGTAGTAAAAAGGTTAATAGAAATACCACCTGTAACCAAAATCAAGTAGCCTCAATGGACAATAAGCCATCTTCTAGTGATAAAAAAAATGCATGGTATGCTTGAGTACCGTATGTCGTGAATACATATATATAGATGCAAATGCATGACATACCCAACCAAATGCTAGCACTGGTGGTCCTTTCCGATAGCTAACCGGCATCATATCTGCCAACCTGTGGCCATTTGTACCATATACATATATAGTTGGGCAAATAGGCCCCATACCTTTGATTATAGCTCGACGTCCATGCATAACGTGCAATGTATGATATGAATGTTGAATGCACATAGTAAGCCATAGCAAGAACTTAGCCAATCTTGGCTCATCGGTACACTTATTTTCATAGCATCATAATCATTGTCATTAAGCCAATCTTGGCTCGTTGGTACACTTATTCTCATAGTATCATAATCATTGTCATTGCATATACATATGACTCGTGGGATCATACATGTCTTTTAAACAAGTTTGGGAATTTAAGCCAACATTTAGAGTGAAGCCTTAACTTTAAAAATGTTCATAAAGGTGCTTTACATAATGATTATATTTGGTCTCATGTTAATTAGTAAAAGAATGTATTTAAACAGGATCAAGTGCCTTACTAGTTTAGATGGGAGCATTTCACTTGAGAATATTGGAAACCAACGCGTTACTTGTTAAATTCTTCAATTGTATTTTTGTATGGAAGAAGGACTGACTCTGAATACTAAATTCCCTTTGCATTCTACATTTATTTTAATGTCACTACACCAAAAAGAGAAACTCCTCGAACATATGAATAGGTGGCCGGGAACTGACAAAATGATATATAGAAATTGAATGTCCAGTTTAAGAGAATGAATGGAATTTCAACCTAATACCATTGTGAATATAACTTAGCTGCAATCCCAAAGCCTTTCACAGAAGGTCTTTCTAGCAATAGAATAGTAAGATATCACATTTGACGTTTTGGGAAACTTCCCGGATTTCGTGCTAAAAGGAGGGATGGAGCTTAGCCTTAACATACCTCTCCAATGAACGTCCAATTGCAAAAGGTTCCTCACGAAAGTTGTTCCTTACGTCCTAAGCTTCGCAACAACTATATATACACATCTTAAAGACACCTATAAACAGTAAAAACAATTCAGCATTAATGACCAGATTCGGCAAGGAGCATTTACGCGAGGAAATGTCCGTAAAACTGACCATAAAAGAGCTCCAAAATTATTCCCTAAACACACCAGCTGCAAACCAAAAATACTAGCAGGAACACCACTTTTCTCACATCCCAAAAACAGCTCCAAACAAAGCTAATACGTGGGAAAAACAATTGCAAAGCATAAGGCACATATTTCTAGGCACATGAACAAATTTTAACAGTAAAAATGCGAAAAAACTTACTCAAATCCCTTTGGCACCTTGAGGGGAGTTTTCCTTCAGTTTCTAAGCTTTTGGGGACGAAATGGAAGTGATTTGAGCTTTAAAAAGCTCAAATTAGCCGACATTAAGTTGGGTCAACCCGACCCGACCCATGACCCGGTTTCCAGCTCGGGCAGTCTTGGTAAAATGGTCATAACTCTTTATTCTGAGGTCGGTTTGATGCGCGGTTTTATGCGTTGCAAACTAGACTCATAGATATTCAATTTGATAGTTCATGCACCTTCTAAATTCTTATAGTTTGGGAGATATGACCTGATACATTTGACCCAAATTTAAGAAGGATTTCATAAAGAAACTTACGGTAACGTTGACCAACCTTTATCTTGCAACTTTCTTGATTTCAAAACTTAATGTATGACCTTTGTGCTATTAAAATAGCTTTTAAAAATCCATTATTAGAAAAGTATACACTTTTAGTTCCATCCAAAAAGTTAAACCTAGTTTAAACCTTCCAAAAAGGGCCCCAAACGTGCATTTAGGGTATTCCCTTTGGCTTAAAACTTTAGGTCCTTGATATTAAAACTTATTTGCAGCCTTATTATCCTTAGGTGGTAGCAAAAATCACATGTTCCTTATATAACGCCACACTATAAAAATAATGGAAGACAAAAAACAAGGGGCCTCATAGATACACATCCGAAAAGATCCATCTTTCTTCCTTACAAATAACATCGGAGCACCCTATGGAGATATACTTGGCCTAATGAAGCCCTTCTCCAACAAGTCTTTCAACTGATCCTTCAACTCTTTTAACCCAGCCTTGCAATACGATAGGGAGGAATAGAGATAGGTTGAGTATCCGGGAGAAGATCTATGCCAAAGTCTACTCTCCATTCGGGAGGAATACCGGGCAAGTCTTTAGGGAACTTATCTGGAAACTCATTCACCACCGGAACCAACTCAAGAGTAGGTGATCGAAACTCCTCATCTTTAACCCTCACAATATGATAGAAGCACCCCTTGGAGATCATCTTCTGGGCCTTGAGGTAGGAAATAAATTGACCCTTAATAATGGAGTCACTACCCTTCCATTACAGAACGGGCTCACCGGGAGGTTGGGACTTGACTTTTCGGGTTTTACCATCTATAGTGGCATATGATGCATGCAACCAATCCATTCCAAGAATCACGTCAAAATCAAATATCTCAGGTTCCGGAAGATAACACGGGAAAACTTTATGTAACAATAAAATATTACAACCACAATAACCCTATGTGCAACAATAGATTCACCTACGACAGTATAAACTGAGAAGGGATCCCTCTAAAATTTTGGGACTCAAACCAAACTTAACAGCCAACAGAAGAGTCACAAAAGACAAATTTTCACCCAGGTCAAGCAAAGCATAAACATCAAAATCAAAGACTTTTAACATACCAATCACAACATTGGGAGCCTGCTCAATATCCTAGCGTGCATGAAGAGTAGTACCTTGTGGAGCTCTTTGCTAGCCTTGCCCACCTTGAGCCACTTGACCATGACCACCTTGAGCATCCTTGGGATAGTTAGCGACCTTATGATTCTTATCACCAAACCCATAGCACGCACCCAACTCCTTCCAACAAGTACAAGTGTGATTCCTCCCACACTTGTCATCTCGAGGGTACCCCTGAACACTACCAACTGGTTCCCTAGAAGGAGGCACTCTAGCATTAGCAACCCTTTCCCCAGATTCTTGGCCCTGTTAGAAGCGACCAAAACCACCACCCCGAGAATCGGAGAACCCACCACCAAATTGAGCTCTCTTAGGATCATGTACTCTCCTCTCCTTGAGTTTCTCCCCTTTGATCTGCTTTGCATGTACCATGAGTTTAGAAATATCCATATCCCGTATGAGCATGGCGGTATGACATTCTTTCACAAGTGACTCAGAGATACCAAAAATTAACTTGTGCATCCTTGCACGAGGATCAGCCATAAGTGTTGGTGCATACTTGGAGAGCTTAGTGAACTTGAGGGCATAGTCCCTCACACTCATAACCCCTTGCTTGAGGTTGATAATTTAGTCATCTTGGTCTCCCTAAGTTCGAGTGGGAAGAAACGATCTAGGAAGGCAAGCTTGAACTCCTCCCAATTGACA
This sequence comes from Solanum rostratum, assembly GCA_029948455.1. Taxonomy (NCBI): domain Eukaryota; kingdom Viridiplantae; phylum Streptophyta; class Magnoliopsida; order Solanales; family Solanaceae; genus Solanum; species Solanum rostratum. Next base: position 55,331,476 of record CM057047.1, on the reverse strand, counting down.
GCATTATCACATACCCTCTCCATAGACCATTTGGTGTACCACACCTGAGCCACATCTTTCAATTGGTAGGTAGCTAATTCAGCCTTCTCCTCAAAAGGGACACCCATAACATTCAACACCTTGGTGAGCTCATCAATGAACTCCGGAGCATCCTCATCGGTATTTGACCCATAAAACTCAAGAGGATTCATCCAGGGTGAAATCCCTCACCCTAGACACCGAAGTGGAATCCCATGTAAGCTTAGCCTGCCTAGTCTGAGATGTCACCACCTAGGCAAGCATATCAAACGTCGTACGGAATTCACCATTAGAGATAGGCTCTTCCATAAGCCCTTAAGGTGCTTGACCCTCATTCGCCGGGGCCAGTCTTGGTAGGTGGGGTCTTCCTCGAGGCATCTTCTGAAATGGAGAAATGACCCCGTCAAGATAAGGAAACCAAATATATAAACCATAGCACGATATAAGGAAGGAAGAAGTGAGACAGTTCTTAGAATGTCTTTGTAGCCTTCCACTCATAAGCATGGTGCACATCACACTAATGAATAGGATTCTACTTGATGCGACATGTTGGACTCCGACGATCGTTCACAAACCTAGTGCTCTGATACCATCTTTGTCATGACCCGGACCTAGAGTCTAGGAGTGACATGGAAAATGAGAACTTGAGAATCCCCAAATAATCCTCAAAGTATCCAAATCCACATCATCGGTTCGGAAGCGTATTCAAATGGTAAACACATAATTCTAAGGGATGGGAAAGTAGGACTCACTCTATGTGGACATCATAGGGAAAGGAATTAACATGGATTCACATAGCATGTAGCACATAAAGACTAAGGAGCGGGTAAGTATGACTGACTCTATGGGGGCAATTCAGGACTTAGGATCTTTCACATCATACCATGTCATCAAGTCATAAGACTCATACCCAAAACACATAATGATATTCAATGGTTATCAAAGCCAGAACATAATCTCCAAACATAGCACTTAGCATATAAACGTAAATGAGTTTACAAAATATCCAACAATGTCTCTAGTCATAAGATAGGAAGGAGGCTAAGACATACCCTGGGCTCACCCTCAAATGTAAATAACGTAAGCAAAAGCACCATAGGTAGAGGATAGATGGCTTGTCCTTGGAATATAGGACTTACCATAACAAGCAAAAACTTGTGATCCGAGCTAAACGTCGTGCGGTGGATAAATGTACTCCTCGGTCCCTACATGGTGAGATCATGTAGACAAAAGTATGCGTTAGTACGTTTGAATGTACTAAGTATGCGGGCATGCAATGCATATGACTTACCAAACTTGCGTTCAATGTTAGATGACAAGGGCACATAATATAGAAGAATCATATATCCAAAGAAGAGTAGTATACCATATGTCATTAAGTCAATGATATATGAAATGTCATAATTCTCATATATAGTGGGGATGAGCTATAATTGAAAAATCAAACTCATGTGAGCTATAACATGAATTAGTCCAAAAAAGACCTCCCATCGGTAGGAGAAAATTACTTGCTAGGGTAATCTACATCAAACCTAATGACCCAGTCTATTTGGTGGATGGACACCTTCCTTACGACCCAGTCATTTTCAGAAGAATTTTTATTATCATTTCATTTTATATCATATCAATAAATGAAATGATTCCTTATAATCTGGTCTTTTTGGTAATGGCTTCCATTCCTATGTTGGCACATAGGTCGAGGAAATGGAGAGGACCTTTAGGGATAACACTGACGCCCCCAATCCATCGGTGCTAAGTCAAAACATCCACGAGAATACTTATATATATACGTGCTTTCAAAGAGATGCATTATTCATTTCAAATCCATTCAATGTACATTTAGGCTCAAAAGCCAAACCATCATTCATAATCATGATACTTATGCATAGGAGTAGCTCATGCTCTTGCCAATATGGTGCAAGCACCCAAAATTCTCATAGATCTATTAATAATAGACATTTATGTGATCGCATTCTTTTCATAACCAATATGTGAGCTTAACTTAACGAAAACATTTCCATAAAAATATATGTGAGGTTAACCTACCGATAATTTCATAAATCTAATGCCCATGGATGCAAACACTATGAATGTGATGAGAATAACATGGGTAATGCAGATTCAATCTTCAATTAAGAATACATTATGAAATTCAAGTAGAAACAGAGGTAAAATTCACATTTAACTCATCGTATAGATTACCCATGCACATATCACCCACCGATAATTTCATAAATCTAATGCTCATGGATGCAAATGCTATGAATGTGATGAGAATAACATGGGCAATGTAGATTCAATCTTTAATCAACAATACAATATGAAATTCAAGTAGAAACATAGGTAAAATTTACATTTAAATCATAGTATAGATTACCCATGCACAAATCAAGCTTTAAAGGGTACATGCACACTCATAATTTTATAATCTCAATGCAAACCATCATATAAGGGCTAAAATCAACTTAAAATCATCAATAAAGCACAACCCATACTTCAATTGAATTTATTAAATAATAATTCTCAAAACCTTTATTTAAAGTACGCAAAATTTAATAAAAATCAATTGAAAAGAGTTTGGGTCTTCTTGGTTGAAAGGGACCAAGAATCAACCTCACATACCTTAGCTAATGAAAAGATTCAACAAGAAATTTGGTGAAGAAAAAGCCCTTCCTTGATTCCCAAGCTTAATACTGAAGGAGACTTAAGAGTGACTTGAGAAAATTCTAAATGTGAGGACTGATTTTGAGTACTAGGAATAGGGTTTAAGTCATTAGGGAGTCCTTAGATAGCATAAGAAGCCCTAAAATACCATTAGAATAAACCAAATTTACAAAAATGCCATTAATGAAACGGATAGAAAAATTGCACATCGTCACTTCACTGGAGGGTTCACGACCCTAACCCACCACACGGTCTGTATACTTACCCATGAGATGACACTTGAAAAAAATTTGGGTTGATAGAAGTTCGAAATGGAAGTCCCATACTTAGAAAATTTTCACGAAATTAGCTATACGGGGGGTTACACGGCCCGTGTGATGTCACATGGTCCATGACATGAGTCGTGCCCCAATACTTGGAAAACCTTTTCATGATGAAGTTACGAAATGATGATTTACACTTAGAAAAATTTTCATTATGGAAGCTATACGGTTCGCCATATGGCCCGTGAAGGTGGCCGTGTGACCATACTTTGCTTCAATCGTTGGTGTTCTAAGCTCAAGGCCATCACACATGCCTCCATACGGTCCGTGAAGTGTCACACATCCCGTGTGGGGTCCAAGTATGATGTGCCTTAGTCTGAAACTCCACGCCATGGCCACGCATCCAAAATTAAGGCCCAGGGTCACTCAACTGGAGGCCACACGGTCCATGTGACCTCACACAGACCATGTAGTCTCCCTTGAGGTGACTCTTGGTCCAAATCTTGCCAAAAATGACATTTTCAAGCTCCGATGAGTTCGTACAATGTCTGGATCATTATAGTTGCAGAGACTCACATAGTTGGTGCAAAGTCCCTCGAATGTTGCACCAATTGACACAGCTGGTGAGGACAGTCCATCAGCTGCTGCGGAGACCCCCTAGTTACTACTGGCATTCCCTCAGCTACTACGAACACTGCCATAGTTACGGCTTTCAGGTATGATGATTATGGCTATGAGATGCTTGGGTTTTTGAATTGGGGTGAGAGTGGTGATATAGGAATAAAATCTGAACTTGGGAAAATCATTTTTTGATTTTAAAAAAATTTAGTGAAGGAAGACTTGGATAACTATTTTTAAGTCTATGGTATTTGGGAAGTTATACCTAGACATAGGTGAAGGGAATACCCCAAGATTTCAAATGAAGCTGATGTATCAGCTTCTTCATCATTGGATGAGTAGTGAGAATGATTTTTAGGTCAATTTATGTGGCATGCCTGTTTGTTTTGGCATGAGAGAGTTTGCTATTGTTACCAGATTAAACTGTTACGTACTATCTCCTTCTCCTTCCCAATCCAAAAAGGTAAAGAAGACATACAAAAGAATGTGTGATGCAATGAAGAAGAAACGTTGCAAACCGAAAGAGATGCTTGACCTCTTCCAGTCAAGTACAGTCAAGAAGAGTGTGGAGAAGTCCCTATTTGGTTTAATTTGTCCATTAGATTCTTATAGGTAATGATCCAAAGACTAATGCGATGGATTCTTGGTTCAAGCTAGCGCCCAACTGGGATGCATTTTGTGCCTTTCCTTGGGGTCAAGGTAGCTATGAAATTACTGTGCAGTATTTGAGGAAGGCGGCGACATCGACCAGAAAGTCATCAAATCTATATGATTTTTCGTGGGCTTTTATGGTAAGTTTTATTTGCTGTATTTTTGTTGTTGTATTTTTTATATTTATTTAATAGCTTAATTAATAATATTTCATGGCATCAATTTATTTAGGCTTGGGATTTTGAAGTCATTCCTCACATACGAAAAGCATTCAAAGTGTTTGATGAGGAAGTATCTTCTTCGAAACTTCTTCGATGGTTGGCGGCACCAAACAATGCTAAAGTCGAGGTGCACGAACTCTTTGATCCACTGGAGGATGAGGTAAGTGTTATAAAAGTAGTTGTCTTCTCACTTTATCAGTTGTTGTCTGCTAACTTTAACAGTTGCTGTAATTTTGGAACAATTGTTATCTTCTTATATTTTAGTATTTTTGTTGTTAAGATAATTTTATTTAATTTGTAGATTGTTTATCCATGGCTGATCCCGTTGAAAGTGAGAAGGATATGGACTTTTGGATAGGATTTGTGTCACTTGAGCAAAAAGAAGAAAATCTGAGGATTGTGAACGACCATCCAAAAGGGATTTGCTTGTTGATGTTGGTGCTGGTGCTAGAGTGGGTATTGATGTTGCTATTGCTGCTGGGACAGGAGTAGTTGATGCTGTCGGGGTAGGTATAGATACTGCTGGGACAGCTGGTGCTACTGTTGGGGCAGGTGGTGCTGAAACTACTGTTGGGGTAGCTGCTACAGAAACTGCTGCTGGGGAAGAAGCAACTACTGGTTATAGAGGATTTTCTCCTCTTGGTGGTGGAGGTGATTTTGGAACTCCATTCACCGTTGGTAGATCCGGTCGCCTAGGTGCTCAGACTTCTAAGGCACCTTGTAGTACTTGTGGTTGTGAAACTTGCAATAAGAGGATGGATAGCATGATGGAAATGATGTTGTCATTTAATGAATTCTTGAATACCGTGCTATCCAAAAGAGGCGTCATCCCGTCATCAAGGGTGGTGTCCCTGTATACTCCTATTCGTGAGCAAAAGAGGCGAAAGCAAGTTTGTAAAGCACTCATGAGTGTAAGGAAAAGGCAACAGGTGCTAGGAAGGAGCAGCAAGCAGCAGTGGTTACAAAGGAGCAACAAGCAATAGTTGTGATGGAGGAGCAACAAGCAACGGGTGCTATAGAGGAGCAACAACTAGGAACAGGTGTTATGAAGAAGCAGTAACCAGCAACATCTACGGAGGAGCAACTGCTGATGTGATGATGTTATTTGTTGTTAGGTTGGATGATGTTTATTTAATGTTTGGATAGTGGGTTTATTTAATGTTTGGATAATAGGTATTTTCAATGTTTGGATGATGGGTATTATTTGATGTTTGGATGATGGGTATTTTTTGATGTTTGGATGATGGGTATTTTGTTATTTTCTAGACTTTTTGGAGATGTTGATGATGGATAGTTATTTTATGAACGTATGTATTTTCTTATTTTTCTTGCTTTTTTGGAATGTTGGTGGTGGATATTTTATGTTATAGAAATATCTCCTTTTATAGAATTGTGAAATGACTCAGTAAGTGACCTACTTGCTGGGACAGCCTTAACATGTGCTGGGAAAATGCCTCAGCAAGTCAGCATCTTGCTGGGGCTATCCTCATATATGTTGTGAAATGACACAACAAGTGACCTACTTGCAGGGACAATCTTAACCTTTGTCGTAAAAATGGCTCAGCAAGTCAGCATCTTGCTTGGGCTGTCCTTGTATCTGTTGTGAAATGACTCAGCAAGTCAATTACTTGCTGGGACGGTCTTAACATTTGCTGTGAAAATGCCTCAGCAAGTCAGCGTCTTGATGGGGCCATCCTCATGTATGTTGTGAAATAACACAACAAGTGACCTACTTGTTGGGATAGTCTTAACGTTTGCTGGGAAAATGACTCAGCAAGTCAGCATTATGCTGGGGCTGTCCTTGTATTTGTTGTGAAATGACTCAGTAAGTCAATAACTTGCTGGAACAGTTTTAACATTTGCTGTGAAAATGACTCAGCAAGTCAGCATCTCGCTGGGGCTATCCTTGTATCTCTAGTGAAGTGACTCCGCAAGTCAATAACCTGCTGGGGTAGTCTTAACATTTGTTGTGAATATGTCTCAACAAGTCAAAGTCTGCTAGGATAATTGTACCATTTGCTATGAATTTACTCAGCAAATCAGCTTTTACTGAATAATTGCCTATGTAAATGTCATATTTAGTGATAAATTGAGTTGTGTTAGTCCAATTTCAGATTACAAGCTAGATTCAGAAGTGATCTTATACATTAAGGTAGTAATTAGACAAGTAATATATAATCTATTGAGTAATTGTATATACGAGTGATGTTGATTAAGTAAATTGATTATTAGTTGGTTGTGTCAATATGTTTTATAATATATGAGTTGGAGTTAGTCCAATGTCGGGTTAAATGCTAGAATTAGTAATGATCTTATAAATTGAGATAGTACTTACACAACTAATAGGATCATAGTTGTAGATCACACTTATTTCAGTTGAATTTTAAATTGATTAGTCCATTTGATCATGGTTATGGATGATACCATGATTTTAGTCAAATTCAACTCTAGAAATAAGTCGGTGGTAAAGATTTTACTTGAATTTGTTATAGCAAGTTGGCTAGTTGTTGACGAGTTTTAACAATTACTGTAAAATATCTCAACAAGTTATTCAGTTGTTGAATACTTTTTAGTAATTGCTGAGAATTTTGTAGCATTTGTTGTAAAGGTAGTAGCAATTGTTGTAAATTAAGTATAACAATCGCTGTAGAATATGTAGCAATTGCTAAACTTTTCTACAGCAAAGTAGTTAGTTGATATAGCAAGTTGACTATAAGTTGATGGTATCAATCATATCTAGTGATATATTGAGTTGTGTTAGTCCAATTTCATATTACAAGCTAGATTCAGTAGTAATCTTATACAAGACACGAGTTTATCACTTTTTTACTCTAAAGTCTTTCTTCAAACAAGTCATTTTCAATGCAATATCTAAATCTTGCTTATTCTTAAATATCATACCATTATAAAAATATGTTTCATCATCTTGAACATGATTCGACTGTATTGATTGTGTATTTGCTGGTGTGTTGCAAGCAACTTCTGGAGTCAGCGTTTGCTCACCTCTACTTGCTCTATCTGGAATATTCATGTCCATCACATCAGATTCATCATTCAACATTTCTTGATTTTGAGGTGTATTTTGGTTCTCTACCACCCTTTCAACCAGGTATACCCGTAGAATAGGTCTTCCTTCATCTTCCAAATAAATTCGTAAACTCACTTGATTTTTTATTCTAAATGGAGCCACTCTCAGCTTTTTGCCACAAGAATGCATGTAAATGATGACGATATCTTTCGGCTCACAATTTAATTTACAATTGGCAATAATTTGACTCACAAATTCCTCATACGAGATGTCTCTATTCACAATCATCGCTATCGTCTCGATCATTTCTTTGCCTTTCCAACGCCAAATAAAACGATTGTTGGACTCAGCCCATTCACTATGACAATCAATTCCTAATATTATTTTGTCTCCCATTGATGATGTTGAAGGTACCTGAATAAATAATAATTAAAGGCGCAGCATGAGAAAACTATATAGAAATATAAAAATTGTTGTATTTGATTCAGTAGCTACTTCATCAGTTGAAATATCATATGCAACAAATACTTACAGTATATTCAACAGTAATTGAAAACCGCTACAGGAAGTGGTGAACCAGTTGCTAAAAAATATTTTGACTATTATTCTATATCGTTCAGCAACTGCTAAATCTATTTCAATATCTACTGTAATGTCGCTGAAAATAGCTCAACAGTGAAGAATTTGCAACAATGGCAGAAACAACAATAAAAACATTCACTTTTATTAGTCATAATAATGATTAAAAGTTACCTTTTAAGTAATTTCCAAAGCTATATGAATAAATTCCCCAAAAATTGATTTCTTTTTCCTCCCAAATTTGAAGCTCCAATGTTGGGAAAACAATGACAAAAAGAAGAAGAAGAAGAAGAAGAAGAAGAAGAAGAAGAAGAAGAAGAAGAAGAAAAGAAGAAGAAGACGACGACGTGATGCTGAGTCAGAAGAAGAAGAAGAAAATCGCAAATGGAAGAGGAGGAACCGTTGAGAAATTTCCCAAATCGGGAAATTAGGGTATTTTATTTAGTGGGTTGAAGTGTAAAGAAAAAAAATTGAGAACTTATATGAAATCGATCAAATATTATTAACTCTTAATTACAAACATTTCACCTATACCTAATTCTTAAAACTTGAGTCACTTTTTTTTTTAATTTTGAAACCTTTTTGTCACCCTTAATTCAATCACCCTTCTTCCTACTAAGTAATTTTCTGGTAATGGTGGAACTCTAAAATTCCAAAGCTTCTATAACAATGTCGCTTACCCCTCTCAGCACTAAACCTGGCAACGAAACCGGGAGGTGCCGGTTATGGTCCAGTTCCATCCCGGTTCCGATACTGTACCGGCATAGTACCGGTAGTTGTCGGTCAAAGGGGTAACGGGAGGGGTAATGGAATGGGAATGGATATTTTTATCGATTAATACCGGTTTCGGACCGGTATTACCGGTTTATTAAAAAAATTTAATTATTTAATATGTTATCGTTGGGGTGGGACCCACCAACGGTAACCTAGCTATTGGCAGTAAAAGAGCCGTTGAATGGCTCTTTTTATTAATTTTTTTCCAAAAATGCCTCCATTTTTTCAAGTATAAATACCCCTGAATCTTTTATATTTTTTCAATCAACTCAATATTCTTAAAATCTCTCAACTTTCTCAACTCTCTCATTTCTAAATTCTCTCTTCTATTATAAATTTTTAATTATATTATACATACTACTCTCAAATTAATTATAAATATTTATTATTTACTCTCTCAATTAGTATTAATTAGTCTGTCAATTTTGGTGGGGTAATTGCAATTTGGAGAAAATTTTGGTGGATCAATTTGGAGCATATTCAAGCTTCAAGTTTCATCAACTTCGGCTTCTACGTCTATTTTTACACAGACATTTGGTACATTCGTTCCAACTTATTTGTTCTTCTAATTAGTTTTTATTCTTTAATCTTTACTACTTGTCTACTTGAATTAACTTTTTATATTCATAACTTGATTAATTTCATATAATCTTTACTTGTATAATTTAATTTAACCTGGATTTCAGTAGAAAAGGAAAGGGAAAAAGTACTTTTTCGGTGGAATTACTAAAGCTTTAACCGGTAAAAAATCCGGTGGTAGTTCGTCTAAATCTACAAGACAACCACCACTTAGATTTACAGAAGATTTTACATACATTGACAAAACTTGTTTTAATATTGATTGTAATACGAAATTAGATCACGAATTTCTTGAACGAAGATTTGGTTTTAATGAAGATTTACCAAAAGATGATAATGAAATTAATGAGGATGATGATATTTTTTATTACAATGAATCGCAACTCCCATATCCCCCCTCCCGTTCCCCCGTACAACCATCAGCATTTAATAGGCCTAAGATGGAACGTATAAAAATGTCTGTTGTTTGGCAATTTTTAACACAAAACAAAGATAAAATATAAACAGTTTGTAATAAATGCAAGCATGTTTTAAACCATAAAACTTCGAGAAAGGAGAGTGGGATGGATCATTTGAAAAATCATTTAATTTGTTGTTGTAAATTAGAATTTTTGCATGCTCAAGCCATTGCGGATGCTAAAAAATATGAAACTCCCATTCCCGAAGAATCCGTAGGAGGTTCAAATATGGTGCAGTCGCAATTAAACCCTTCTAATGTTTTTGGTCCTAGTACACATCACCCTTATAATAGATAACGGGACTTAGACAAACTGGCAAAAATGATTATTATTACTGGTTTGCCTTTTAGTTTTGCCAGAAAATCCTGGTTTTATTCATTATATTCAAATTGTTTATAACTCATCTTTTAATGGGGTTTCAAGAAATACAATAAAAAAGCTATTTTTGATTATCAAACATGACATGTACAATATCTTCGATGTTTATTTGCTTATAATACTTGTAGACTAACAATTACTTCTGATATGGGTCGTAGTATAACCGATAATGATTATTTTACAATTACCAGGCATTAGATTGATGAAAATTGGAATATGCAAAAAAGAATTTTGGGATATAAAAGTTGTGAAATGCGTAAAATTGGTTCTTATATTGCACAGACTATTCTTGATGTTTTGTAATTTTTTGGTATTTCTAGTAAAATAATTAGTGTAACTTTAAATAACGCTTCTAGTAATAAACGTGTTGTTGATTTATTTAAGACTTATTCTTAATCCTGTTTACGAAGATGGTTTTCATATTAAAATGTGTTGCTCATATTTATAATTTAATTGTTAGAGATGGTGTGTCATTATTTGAAAATGATTGTAATAAAGTAGAAATTGCATGTCATTTTATTTTTAAATGTCAAGTAAAGGCTAGGTGTAAAGAATTTGAAAGTCGATGTATTTAATGCAATTTTCCTGTTAAAAAAATTCCCAAAATAGTAGCTACTAGGTGGAATTCATTGTATGAAATGCTTATAGTAGCTTATGATATAGGAGACCCGTTACAATGGTTTGGAATGCGCATAATGCAAATATGACTTACCAACTTGATGAAAATGATTGGAATGATATTAGAGATTTAATTGAATTTTTAAGAGTTTTTTATTTAGCTACTAAACAAATCTCTGGTCTTTATTATCCCACTATTTGTTTCGTTTTAGCTAATATTTATGCTATTTGTACTAAATTTGTCCTGTTTAAAAATAATCTAAAATTTAGAGAACCTGTTCAAGAAATGATTAAAAATTTTAGAAAATACATTTGCGCAATTCCTCAGATTTATTTAACTGCTTGTTTATTTAACCCGGCTTACAAAAAAGTCGGTGTATCTCGAATGGTAGATAGTATATATGCAAACTTAGAAATTCAATACGATGAAGATAATCAATCACATAATTTGGATGTAGTTAAAAGTAGCCGTAGAACAAAAGCTAGGTAATGGTATGATTTAGAAGAATATAATTTAGTAGAAAATGTACAATATCAAGAACCACAACCATCTAGGGCTAGATACGAGGATGACATTGATGACATGTTAGAATTTCATCTTGGACTTATTACTAACGAAAAAAATGATTTTGATGAATATCTGAACCAGGCTACAGAAAGTATTAAGGATACAGAGGGGAAGCATCAGCTTTTGGCATGGTGAAAGAATCGAGGTAAAGCTTTTCCAAGACTTCAGCGAGTAGTTCGTGATATGTGGCTTCGGAAGGCGCTTTTAGTGCCGCAACATTCCAATTTGGAGACCATAGACATTTACTAGCAGTAGATAACTTGGAAGTTTCAATTTTATTCAGAGATTTGATAAATGCGGGGCGGAGGAATTTAGGGCGTCCAACTTTGCCGTCTAATTTGAAGCCGGTATAGATAATATTTTATCGGAATCAAGTGAAGAGGGCATGGATTTTTCGGAGGAACAAGCTCAAGAGCCGATTCCAGAAAATGTAACATTAGATATGTTAGAAACACTTAGGAAAGAATTTCAAAGTGGTCTATGATATTAGTGTATTACAAATTTATAATAAATAAGACCTAGTTGAAACAGATTCCTTCCTAGAAGGTGACTGCATAAATTAGGTTCATTTCTAATATTTGTACATTGTACAATTTAAATTTTAAAGTAACATAATAGAATTATAGGCTATTCGCCTTATTTTTTTTTAAAGTTATTTTCTTGAATTTACTTTTAATTTAAGTTTTGAGTTTTTTTTTAAATATATTTGCCCCCTTATTTCTCAAATCTTTATTAACTTTAAAATATAACAAGAAACATTCAAAATTTAAACTTTAAAATTTAAATTTTATATTTAAAAATTTTGAAATTTAAACTTTAAAAGTAAAAAGTAAATAAAATTAATTTTAAACTTTTAAAATTTTATATAAGTATAACTACTTATATAAATACTTTAAAACTTTTATATTTATAACTACTTGAAAACTTTCAAGTTTTAAAACCTTGAAAAATTGAACTTCAATTTAAACTTTAAAAAAAATTATATAATGATACTATGTTTAATTTAACTTTTAACATTTTAAAATTCAATTTTAACCTTTAAATATTAAACTTAATTTAACCTTTAAAAATTAAACTTGAAAGTTTAATAATTTAATCAAATTTACTAATTATTTAATTTTAAAAATCCGGATTTACCGGTCCGGTCCGGTTCCTTACTGGTTTGCACTGGACAAGTAAGGTAAGGGATAAAATTCCCGCAATTGTCAGTACCGGAAATCCCCCCCCCCCCCCTATTATCGGTACCGGCCCGATTCCGGTGGCGCCGATTTCGGCACCGTTGCCGCCCTTACTCAGCACTCTCATCTCCAAATCCATTTGTCAAGAAAATCCATAAAATATCCTCAAATTGTGCTTCAAATATTTCCCCTCGTACTTAGATTCTTGATTTTCCCTTATCCACCGCCAGAATTAAGCCTCTCAAACTCGAATTGACACAAAAATATTTCGAGATTTTCGAGAGTAAATTTATGTTTCCATTACATAGGAAAAATGGGTTTATTGCGAAAGCTGAGAGTAGTGGAGTAGATAACGAGAACAGTGTTGACAAAGCTGAAAATGAGGTTCGCGGAGAGAGCAGAATGCCTTATATACAGGTACTTGACTGAAGAAGCTCCTCATAAGCCCGTTAGACAAGGGCGGAGGTACATTCACCTAAGGGCACCTTCGTCAGAATTTTTTTCAAATATATAGGTTAAATATAGATATTTTGATATATATATATATATATACACACACACATATCAATTATTGAACACCCTTAATACAAAAATCACTCACTCATGTTCTAAAAGTGTAAATATTCTTGATGCAAATGTTGGCTTCACCACTGTAATGTTAGATGGCCTTGGTTCATAAGTATGTCAAAAAAGCTCTATTGTATACTCATTCTGGTTTAATTTGTTTTTCTTGTGTTGACTTGTCAGAGAGTTTAAGAAGATAAATTTTGAAAAAGAGAACTTTTTGAATTACGATGGCTAGTGTCCCCTGATAACCTTATTTCAATAACTGGGATGTGATGGTACTTGTGAAAACTTTTGAATCATATGGTCTCAAACTATAAATATACAAAATGTAGCAAAATATTCTTTAATCTTATGGTCTTAAAATTGTCACGTGGAAAGTCATAAATAAAGAGTTGTCCAAAAAGGAAAGAAGCATTCTCTTAGAAATAGACAAAAAAAGAAAACTAAGACGAACTAATTAAAACAGATAGAGTATTCTTTTTGTTGGAGTTCTTTTGCCCTAAATAAAGCAGAATAGATACAAATGCTTCATAAAGTCGACCCCAAGTAAGCATAGTTGATTGGTTGGTATGCCTTTTAGATGGCCTTGATTTATAGGTCTAAGGCTCTATTATGCGTTCTTCTCTGTGACAAAATTTGCCCTAAATAAAGCAGAACAATGGATATAGAGTATTCATATAGTCGACCCCAAGTAAGTGCAGTTGATTGATTGATATGCCTGTTTGATTGGTTTATAGGTACGTCAAAGCTCTACTGTGTGTTCCTTTTTGGGACAACATTTGCCCCATATAAAGCAAAATGGATATACATGATTCATATAATCAATCCTGAGTAGGTGAGTTCATTGATTGATATGCCTGTGAAACTAATCGTTTGGTAGTCTGATTGTACTCTAGCTTCGGTATTGTTGTATTAGGATTCAGTTGCCCTTAGTTCTCAAGTTCAAATCCCACACTAGGTTGAATTCTTCTCATTTGTCCCAACCGTTGGTGGATATAGTTATCTAGTACGTGTGCTGGTGATGGGAGGTAGCAAGTACCCCGTGGAATTATCGAGGTGTGCAAGCTGTCATGGATACCACGGTTATATAAAAAGAATTGGATTCCCTTACATAAAGAAGATGTCAGCTTTTGTTTTTCTGTTTTGCTTAGTTTGATGATTCAAATGCTGCTGTTTCCTAATGAATAAGAAAGGGAATATATAAAAAGAAATTGAGATGAGGATAGATATTATTCTGTTAAATGAAAGAAGTAAAAAAAAATGTTCCCAGGCATAAGAATCGAGGTCAACCGGCCTGTAGTTTGAATTTCAAATTACTTTCCTTTTCTGGGGGTCTTTTTCCAGCAATATGTTAAAGTCTAGCTTCACAGTGGAAAACGACATTTACTACAATGTTGGTTTTAAGTCTTAGGAGATCACAAAATGTCAAAAGGAGGCAGAATCATGGTAAGAATGGTCGGAATAGAGCAGAAACTTACTGCAGAGAGTTAAATCAGTCATAAAGTCCTGAAATTGTTAACGATAATATTCATTGAAGCGTCAAAGGAACAAGGAAAGGTAGTTAGAAGATGGACAACAAAAGATCTCTTCTCAGAGTTTTTTTTTGCACTCTTAAATACAATGCAAATGGAAGATACATCAGCTTTATAGCCATACAAGAGCAAAATAAAGCAGTAATTATTACACCTGAAACTTCATTCAGAGGGGGATGGGGGAACATTGCTCATAAAATAGCAAAGTTCATATATGAACCAGGAAGAACACAGGAGCAGCAGCAGGTGATTGCTAAGAAACTTGAATCTTCATACAAAGAGGGCGATGTTCTAACTAGATGGATGTCGGAGAACACAAAGAAGGTGAAGATACAACACAGAGTAAATGGCATCAAGATCTCTGGAGAGACGGAAACCTCTGACAGGGATCTGTTGAACAGGTGCATAGCTGACAAGTTTCAACATGGCTCCTCTGAAACGCCACAACTGAGCCATGTTAGAAGATGGGCAAGTAACACCTGGAAGACAAAGGCGTCAATGTATATGCTATGAATGATGGCTTGTTTCTGTTCCAGCTCCTATTGTGGAAGACAGCAGAGCATGTCTTTGAGGGGGAATGGTCTTGGACGAGAATGTCACTGAAGCTAGAATGGTGGAACCAACTACCGGATGCCGGTCGGTGGAACCAACTAGGTCCTGAAACATATTTTCAACACTCATCCTTGGATTAGGATTTGTTGATTGCAGTTTCATCTGAAATTGACCTCATGAATAAATCAGCCAATTCATCTTTTGTCTTGCAAGGCTTGTACACATCTTCTGTTGGATCAAATAAGAAGTTCTTACTTCTCATTTCAACTTGTAAAATTTCCTGCTTATTGGAATGAAAGACTCGACAATATTTGTCTCCAAATGATAATATAAATCCATTTTCCATAAGTTGACCAACACTCAATAAACTTTTATCAATATCAGGCACGTAAAGGATATCTGAAATTATTTTTGTACCTGAACTTGAATTGATTGCAACAGACCCTTTTCCTGTTGCAGGAATACAGTCACCATTTCCAATTCTGACTTTTTTATTTTCCATAGGCATAAACTCTTTAAAAATATTTCTATCATATGTCATGTGATTTGTACAACCACTAACAATCATCCAAAAATCAGATTTTTTGGTTACATAATAGGTTGCCATAAATAAGTGGTCTTCTTCTTCGGTGGTGACTTGGGCAACTGTTTTACCTTGCTGAAATTTGCTTTTGCAAATCACAACTTCATGACCAAGTTGTTTGCAGATCTTGCACTGTGCATCTGGTCTCTTCCAATATTTATATGGAGGATGTCCATTTTTGCCACAGTGCTGACAAGGTGGGTATTCTTCAAGAATTTACCTTTGCTTTGAGTTTTGTGACTGGCAACTAATGTTTTTTCAACCATGTCCTCTTGCCTCATAAGCCTCCTTTTCTCTTATGTCTGCAATGTATTTAACAATTTTGCCAAGGTAATCTTGGACAAATCTTTTGTATTTTTCAAGGTAGTTATAGATACTTCGTATCTTTCTGGCACTATAACAAGAATTTTTTCAACAATTCTTGAATCTTTAAATTTAGTGCCAAGCAATCTTACCTTGTTAACAATGTCAAAAAGTCGATCTGAGTACTCTTTGACGGTCTCCAGATTCCTTCATTTTTTGCAATTCGAATTCCCTTATCAAATTTAACACTTTCATGCCCCATATTTTTTCATCTCCTGTGTATTCTTCCTTCAGATAATCCCAAATTTCTTTTGCCGATTTGAGAGCCATAACCCTCGTGAAAATTGTTGCAGACACACCAGCAAACAAAGTTGCTTTAGCTTTTGATTTTCTTATTTTCTTTTCTTTTTGGTTTTTGATCTGGGCCACCGTGGGATTATCGAGCAACGGAAGAACATCATAATCTTCTTCCACCGCCTCCCAAAGATCTAAAGCCTCAAGATAAGTCTCCATTCTGATACCAATTGTTGGTTTTTTACTATAAAAAATAGGAGGAGCAATTTGAGAAAAATTATTTTCGGAATTCATCTCTCACAGATCTCTCAAGAAAATGGCTCTATACCAATTGTTGCTTTTTTAGCAAAGAAACTAAGAAAATAATTGAGAAAATACTTTGAGAGAAAAAATATACTGCAGTGTTGTCAAAGGGAATTATTTTATTAATAATTCAAGACATACATTTATAGCTATAATTTCTAACTAGAAAACAGAAAAATATGCAAATTAATCTTATCCTATAAAATTCAAATAAAATTGAAAGAAACTAGGACTCTAATAAAAATAATTTCAAAAAACCCTAAAACTTAGCTACTGAATATCTGATAAAAGATTTCTTTTAAAAGAAAATGTAGCTAAATATCTTAATTCTACAATATCCTGAGACATATTTTCAACATATCCTAACCTAACTTACTGAGGAATACACAAGGACAGAATTACAAGCTTTTTCCACAAATGCACTCAGAAGAGTTAACACCATAGACTGAAAATCAGAGGAGAAACAATGACAAAGCCAGGGGAGATAAACAATGAAATTGTTTCCTACTCGGAGAATTTATATAAAGAGATAGAAAGGTGGAGACCTCAATTAGAGATGAGAGATTGCCCCAGGATTAAGGAGGCAGAAAACATCTCTCTCATGGCAAACTTTGAGGAGTAGGAAATACTAGAGAGCATCAAAGCTTGTGCAGGGGACAAAGCCCTTGGCCCTAATCGATTCTCCATGGATTTCTTTAAACACTGTTGGGCGATCATCAAGTATGATTTGGTTGCAGGTATATAAAACTTTCATGAGGAAGGCCTTTTTGGGAAAAGTTCCAATGCTATTTTTGTGGCTATAATTCCAAGGACGACTGGAGCAGTAGAACTAAATGACTGTAGACCTATTAGTTTGATTAGGGGTGTTTATAAGACTACTGCTAAGCTGTTGGCTAAAAGATTGAAAAAGGTTATACATAAACTAGTGGATAGACATCAAATGGCATTTATAAAGGGGAGATGGCTGCTATCCTGCATGCAAATGAGTGTGTGGAATCAAGTCAAAGGAGTAGGCTACTAGATATTATTGATATTCAGAAAACTTATGATCACCTAAAGTGGGGCTTTCTGATTCAGATTATTAAAAACATGGGGTTTGAAGATAGATGGATCAAGTGGATTAAGCATTATATTAGTACAGTGAAATTCTCGGTCTTGATAAATAGGACACCAAAATGGCTTTTTTCCTCCTCACCAAGGATTGAGGCATGGTGACCCCTTGTCACCTTTTTTCTTTCTCTTGGCAATGGAGGGTATGAGTAGCTTAATACACGCAGCTCAGGTCAAGGGATGGATGAGAGGCTTTCAAACTGGTGATGAAAATATTTTGGATTTTGTTGATTGATTGCCTCAGTTACTGCAATAACTAAGGAAACAGAAGCAACTGGATTTTCTCCAGCTTTTTAGCCATTTTCAGCAGTTTAACTTACTTGCTTTTTTATAGGAGTTAGCTGGCTGTTCTGTAGGAGTTAGCTTTTATTTTTGGTGGTTTATTTATCATGAGATCATGTGGAAAGTAGTTGCTAAAATTTAGGCTTAGTTGTTGCATTTTCTCTGTATTTAAACATCATTTTGTGTTCAATGAAAGATCATCTTTCTAGCAAATATTCTTTGTTCTTCTTCTTGCCTTTATTTTCTACTTTTTGAGTTGAAGTTAAGCTTTTAAACTCCAACAAAGTGGTATCTAAGCCTTCTTCTTGAGGGGCTTGTAATTAAGGGAAACTGATTTCCTTATTCATTTTTTTGCCTCACATGGAATCAGAAACTCCTTTCACTGCGCTAGCACCACCTGTCTTCAAAGGTGAAGGCTATCATGTATGGATAGCAAGAATGGAGGCAAATGATCTGTCAGAAGCTGTTGAGGAGGACTACGTACCTCCCTTGCCTACAAACCCAACCATGGCGCAAATAAGGAATCACAAGGAGAAGAAAACAAGAAAATCCAAGGCTAAAGCAACGTTATTTGCTGCAGTCTTATCTGAAATCTTTGTCAGTATTATGGCAATGAAATCGACATTTGAGGTCTAGAATTTCCTAAAGAAAGAATATGAAGTAGATGAACGGATGAAAGGAATGCGGATTCTCAACCTGATAAGAGAATTTGAACTTCAGAAGATGAAGGATTCAGAGACGGTCAAAGAGTATTCTAACAGGTTGCTCAAATTGTCGACAATGTAAGATTACTTGGCTCTGAATTTCCAGATTCTAGATTAGTTCAAAAGATTCTTGTAACAGTTCCCGAAAGGTTTGAAGCAACTATTTTCTTGCTGGAAAATTCTAAGGATCTGTCAACAATTAGTTTGGCAGAACTATTAAATTCCTTGCAAGCACAAGAACAAAGAAGACTTATGAGGTCTGAAGGGTCTATTGAGGGTGCACTTCCTGCAACAGTTCAATCAAACCAAGGAGACAAAGGAAAGAAGAAGTGGAACAAGAAGGAAAACCAGGTTCTCATTTTCCTCGGGTCAACAGGGGAGCAAAACATGATTTTCCTCCTTGCAAGCATTGTTGGAAGAAGGGTCATCCACCATTCAAATGCTGGAGAAGGCCAAACCAGCAGTGTGAAAAATGTAAGAAGATGGGACATCATCAAAAGATTTGCAAGAATAACACTCAACTAAATGATGTCGCGCAGGTAGCTAATCAGGAAGACGAGGAGCTACTCTTTGTAGCAACCGGTTTTGCAACTAGCAGTTCAAGTGACAAGTGGCTTATTGACAGTGGTTGCACAAACCACATGACTTTTGACCGTGATCTCTTCAAGGAGTTGGATACTACAAAATTTCCAAAGTACAAGTTAGCAATGGAGAGTACCTTCCTGCCGAAGGCAAAGATATAGTGGAAATTAAAGCCGCTTCAGGTACAAAACTAATCAAAGATGTGTATTTTGTACCTAATATAAGTCACAGTCTGTTAAGTGTTGGCCAGATGATTGAGAATGGTTTGAGACTTATCTTTGAAATCAATTATTGTCAAATCAAGGATGAAGATGGCAATAATTTATTCAAAGTAATGATGAAGGGAAAGAGCTTTACATTGGATCCTATCGTGCATGAGCAAAAAGCTTATTTTGCTACTAAGATCAATGCAGAAGTTTGGCACAAAAGGCTCGGACATTTCAATCATGATGTTGTAATGAACCTACAGAAGAAAGATCTAGTTCGAGGGCTACCTAAACTTGAAGCTGAAATACCAGACTGCAAAACTTGTCAATTTGGCAAGCAAACAAGGCTTCCTTTCAACAAAGCAACTTAGAGAGCTACTGAGAAACTGAAATTAATCCACACAGATTTGGCTGGTCCTCAAAGAACTCAATCACTCAAAGGGAGTAAGTATGATATAGTTTTCATTGATGACTACACGAGAATGTGTTGGATTTACTTTCTAAGGTCCAAGACAGAAGTTACCGCTATCTTTTGGAAATTCAAGAAGTGGATTAAAATGCAAAGTGGCTGCAAGATTCAATCTTTAAGGTCTGATAATGGCAAGGAGTACACATCTGAACTGTTTAATCTCTTTTGTGAAGAAGCCGGGATTGAACACCAGCTCACTGCTCCATATACTCCGCAACAAAATGGAGTTAGTGAGAGGAAGAATCGTACCATAATGGAGATGACGGGATGTTTGTTGTATGAAAAGTGTTTGCCAAAAGAGTATTGGGCAGAAGCTACACATACCTCAGTCTTTCTACTCAACAGGCTTCCGACAAAAAGCAATAGAAGGAAAGACGCCATTTGAAGTCTGGTATGGTTATAAACCTTCTTTGAAAAATCTCAAAGTGTTTGGATGTTTCTGTTTTACTCATGTTCGACAAACTAAAAGAGATAAGTTGCATAAAAGGGCAGAAGCTGGAATATTTGTGGGTTACAACACTGTTTCGAAGGCTTACAGGGTTTTCCAACCTTATACAAGGAAATTCTTGATAAGTAGAGATGTGCATTTCATGGAAGAGGAACAGTGGACCTAGAAAGAAGGAGAACCAACATACATTCCCGATCAAAGTACAACGCTTTAGCTAAAAGAAGATGAATTGGTGTATGATGTCCCAATAAGAGGTACAAGATCTCTCACTGATATCTATCAGAGATGCAATATGGTTGTTGCTGAACCAACGAATTTTCGAGAAGCAGAAAAAGATCCTAAATGGAGAGCTGCAATGAAGGAGGAGCTCGCCATGATTGAGAAGAATCAGACCTGGAAACTTGTGAAAAGACCAGAAGACAGGGAAGTCATAGGAGTAAAGTGGATTTTCAGAACTAAGTTGAATGCTGATGGCTCTATCAACAAGTACAAAGCTAGACTTGTAGTAAAGGGGTATGCTCAAATTTTTGGTATTGATCTTTCTGATACATTTGCTCCTGTTGCTAGATTAGAAACCATCATATTATTGTTGGCTATAGCTGCACAAAAGGGTTGGAAAGTGTTCCAGTTGGACGTCAAATTTGCGTTCTTGAATGGATTTCTTGAGGAGGAAATATATATTGAGCAACCTGAAGGATTTGCAGTCGAAGGGCATGAACATGAGGTGTATCAGCTCAAAAAAGCTTTGTATGGACTGAAGCAGGCACCCAGGGCTTGGTACAGCAGGATTGATGAGCATTTGGTGCAACTAGGTTTTAGAAAATGCCTTAGTGAAGCTACTCTCTACATTAAAGGTGATGAAATTAATTTCATTATTATTTCATTATATGTAGGTGATCTACTTGTTACAGGAAGCAATGATGAACTTGTTAAGAAATTTAAAGAAGATATGCAGCAGACCTTTGAGATGACAGATTTGAGAGACATGGTGTATTTTTTGGGAATGGAAATCAAGCAACACCAAAATGAAGTGTTCATCTGTCAAAAGAAGTATGCAAAAGATATTCGAAAAAGGTTCAGAATGGAGAATTGCAAAGCAATAACTACTCCAATGTGTCAGAGGGAGAAGTTGAGCAAAAATGATGAAGCTGAAAAAGTGGATGAGACTCTTTACAGGAGTTTGGTTGGATGTCTCATGTATCTTACAACAACTAGACCCGACATTTTATATTTTGTAAGTTTTCTATCTAGATTTAGTAATTGT
Organism: Solanum rostratum; assembly: GCA_029948455.1. NCBI lineage: Eukaryota > Viridiplantae > Streptophyta > Magnoliopsida > Solanales > Solanaceae > Solanum > Solanum rostratum. Next base: position 55,309,682 of record CM057047.1, on the reverse strand, counting down.
GCAACTGCCACTCATTTTCAAGCAGCTAAAAGAGTGATAAGATATGTTAAGGAAACATTGAAGTTTGGAATTAAGTACTCTGCAAATCATAAGTATGTGTTGCAGGGGTATTCTGATAGTGACTGGAGAGGCTCTTTTGATGACATGAAGAACACTTCTGGTTACTATTTTACTCTTGGTTCAGGAGTATTTTCTTGGTGTTCTAAAAAGCAAGAGATTGTTACACAATCTACATCTGAAGCTGAATTCATCGCCGCAACAGCTGCTGCAAATCAGCCCTTATGGCTGAGAAAAGTGCTACTTGATTTGAATTTAAAGCAAACAACGTGCACAGAGGTGTTTGTGGATAATCAAGCAGCTATTTCTATCTCAAATAATCCTGTTTTTCATGGGAAGACCAAACATTTCAATATCAAATTATTCTTTCTCAGAGATGCGCAGAAAGAAGGATTTTGTTGGATTAAAGTATTGCAAGACGGATCTTTAACTAGCAGATATTTTTACCAAAGCCTTGCCAAGGAGCATATTTGAATTTCTCAGAGAAAGACTTGGAATTTACAGCAACTGAAGCAAGGAGGAGTGTTGATTAATTGCCTCAGTTACTGCAGTAACTAAGGAAACAAAAGCAACTGGATTTTCTCCAGCTTTTTAGCCATTTTTAGCAGATTAACTTAGTTGCTTTTATATAGGAGTTATCTGGCTGTTCTGTAGGAGTTAGCTTTTATTTTTAGTGGTTTATTTATCATGGGATCAAATTTAGGCTTAGTTGTTGCATTTTCTCTGTATTTAAACAACATTTTGTGTTCAATGAAAGATCATCTTTCCAGCAAATATTCTCTGTTCTTCTTCTTGCCTTTATTTTCTACTTTTTGAGTTGAAGTTAAGCTTTTAAACTCCAACAAATTTCACTTATTTGCAATATGCAGATGACACTTTTGTCTTTTGTGATGCAGTGGAAGAACATGTTCTGATTCTAAGGGCTATCTTCATTATCTGTTAAGCCATGTTAGGTTTGTATATCAATTGGAACAACAGCTTCATCGTTCACATAAATTAAGTTATGGAACAAGAAAGCTTGGCTACAATGTTGGGGGGATGATGGGAAATCTGCCAACTACATATTTGGGCATGCCTTTAGGGCAAAAAGTCTTCTCTTTCTTGTCTGTTTATCATATCTAGCTTATTCTGCTGATGGGTTTTCGTGACGACGGTTTCTAGGAAACAGCCTCTTTACCTCCCCAGACCCCACTTGTGGGATTTCACTGGGTATGTTGTTGTTGTTGTTTTAGGGCAAAAAGTAAGACCAAGGGGATATGGAATGGTGTTTTAGAGAAATGTGAAAATAAATTGACAAATTGGAAGAGTCAATACCTTTCTAGAGGAGGAAGACTCACTTTGGCAAACATTGTACTAGATGCACCACCTGCATACATGATGTCTATCTTTCCAGCACCAACAAATATTGATAAATAGGATTGACAATATCAGAAGGACTTACCTTTGGGTTGGCCCAGTGGTTTGGATTTGGGCCTTCCATATTGTAGGTTTTGAACTTCGGAACTCCTTACCAGCGACAGCAAGGGGTTTACCTTCTGGGTCAAGCTCATTGCACTAGACGTGCCTAGTGCGGGTTACCTCTCTTGAATGATTTGCGAGCTTTTGCATAGGAGTAGGAATTTTACCCTGTGCGCATCCAAAGAGTTGTGGCCGAGGGTTCCCATTGTCGTTAAAAGAAGTAGAAGAGACTAATTTTGGCAAGGCACTAAATACGAGAACCAATTCCTCTAGTTAAATAGTAGGAATTGACAGTGGAAAGCAAGCAAGAGGGGTTGGAAGGAGAAATATGAAAACGCAAAATCAAAGTCTAATGATGAAATAGTTATGGAAATTTGGAACAAATGATAATGTACTAGGGAAGGAAGTCATTATTGCCATATATGGGATGGAAGATGATTGGGCAACTAACATACTGTCAATAATATACAACTCCACAGTTTAGAGAGCTATCAGAAATTTATGGCCTCTGTTGAAGGAGAGAATCAGATACAAAGTAGGCAATGGCCGAATGACAACTGGATAGCGGATGCACCACTGCAACATCAATATCCAGATCTCCACAATCTGTGTTCCTTACTTCAGGACACAGTTGCAGAGATGTGGACTGGACCAGGATGGAACCTAAACTCCAGGAGAAACCTGATCGATCGGGATATGGGTAGAGGACGACCTTTTACACCAACAATGGCCAATTTCAACTATCTATGGGAAGAAAGGGATACCATAAAATGGAAGAAAGAAAGGGAAGGCACTTTCTCTGTCAACTCAGCTTATAGAGAACTGAATAGATCAAATCACTGGTAGGAAAACTGGCCGTGGAAGATGACATGGAAGACCAAGATCCCATACAAAGTGGACTGCTTTATATGGTTATTGGCGAAGGAATCAGTGGTGACTAACCCTCAGGGGTTGGCCTGATAGCAATTGACTTGAGCCTTGGTGTTGCTCCCTTTCAAGGTCTCAAATTCGAAATCCACTGGGTGCATCTAAGATGGAAATATATCTATCGATCCATCCTTCCATCCTATTGTATGGTTGTAGTTAACTCTCATCTAAGATGGAAATTATCGTCTTAACATGAAGTCGATGCACATTAGGATAAGTTAATCCGCGCATGTCTGTAAGAAATGATATTTTGATGAGAAAGCATAAGGAATGTCTTCAAAAGATTCATCTTCTACAGTACTGATAACACTGCTACACGATGCTGCTATAAAGATGTTCAACATAATGCATTACATGGTATATATGTGAATTATTTAATACAAGCAAATCACAGGGTTATATTCGGTAGATATAGAAGACAATGAGAAGACCTCAACATAGGGAGATTGAAGGTCAAACTGAACTCCGGTCTATTAATATTGACAGAACAATAGTCAAAAAGAAACTTCTAAGTGGGCAAAGTAGGAAAAATGAATTGTGCAGTGCTCTTTAACTTTTCTTTAGCACTTAGTCCGTACCTCTATCTTCAACTAACCTTATTTCTTGATAGGTGAATGTGACTGACATTCATGACGGTTAGTTTCTTGATAGGTGAAAACATGATTTACATACTGATGGTTGAGTTTCTTGATAGGTGAATGTGATTGACAGAATGTAGCATAATTTTCTCTTTTCAACCTGCCTTGCCGCACCCAAACTCACCCCACATAATTTATTATTGTTCTCTTGTTTAAAGAAAAAACCTTTTTTTTGAATGACTTTGATAGCTTATTCTATCAAAGAAAAACATCACTTATGCAATAGCTGTAAGAAATTGCATCAAAGGAAATTATTTGATAGTTTAGAAAAACTATTAAAATTTATACCAAAAGGGTGATGAAATAATAATATATTTATAAGAGAGCCGATCATAAAAGAAAAATTAATAACAAAGAATTTAAAGTTAGAAACACTAAGGTTTCCAATTAGTTGCCATAGTTGAAAATTGAACTTGTAATAAAGTAATGATAGAAAGCTTTAGTTCATAAACCATAGATGCCATATATTAATCCTCAACCAACTTGACTTATCACATAATTGCTCTATAAATACATGCATGTTTGAAAATCCACTTAAAGTGATCCTCAATAGTAGCAAAATAATGGATTGTCACTTACCATAACACAATGACAAGAAAAATAATTACTTATTCTAGCTAGATTATCTAGCCTCAATTCTTAACAAAAGATAAGTGAAAGAATAGTTTAGCGATTTTAGCATTGGGTTTATACCAAACCAGCTACATTACATGATTTTTATAGAAGATATTTCAACTTGCCTCGCCTTCGCAAAAGTTATAATCCACCTCGCCTCGTTGCCATCCCTACTTTAAAAGCAATTTTTACCCTAATCTCTTCTAAAACTAGTGTTCTTCTTGGCTTTCTCAAAACTGATCAATGACGGATTCCGACTCCTCCTACTTTCCTCCCGAACTTTTGAGAGAAATCCTACTGAAACTTCCTGCTAAATCCTTAATTCGATTCACAGTTGTCTCCAAATTTTGGCATTCCCTAATCACCAGTTTTTCTTTCATCTCTGCTCACCTCGCCCAAAGCCCAAATACCAGCATCCTTCTCACTCGGCCTTTTGTCAATACTCATAGTGAAAAGCCCTACTGGTTGTTTCAAGATTCCAAGAATCAACCCTTCTCCTTGGATTTCATATCAGAGCTGAATTTTCCGTTCAATCGCAAACCTGGGTTTTTCCGACTTGTTGGCTGCTGCAATGGCGTCATGTGCTTGGCTGAAGTGTTTTTTGGTGAGTTGCGGAGTCTTGTTATGTGGAACCTTTCTATTCAAAAACTTGTTGCTTTACCTTTGCCTTCCATTAGGCCTGAATCATCTCATATGTTTGTTGTTGGATTTGGTGCTGATTTGCCTGAGACTGGTAACTATAAGATTGTTCGACTGGTGTATCGTAAGAATGGTATTGGTTATAGTGATGCTCCTGACATTGAAATTTATTCAATTAATAGTGGGGTATGGAGGAGAGTGATGGGTGTTGAGATTAAGCATCGTATGGTGGAGTTTATGTGGTCTCAGTCTTTTATAAATGGAGCTATACATTGGATTGCATATGATGTGGTTGCAAATGGTAGTGGATTTCGGAGTTTACTTGTGTCTTTTAGTATAGCTGATGAGGTGTTTGGGGAGATTATGTTGCCAGATATTTTGGTTGGTGCAATTCCAACGAATTTATCAATTAAGTTATTTGAGGAATCACTTGCTATTATTAAGTATGGGTGGGAAAGAAATGGTGTTTCATGTGAAGTATGGGTCATGAAACAGTATGGAGTTTTGGAATCTTGGAGTAGATTATATCGTATAAATTTGGTTCCAGGTATGGGGAAAGTAGTTGGATTCAGGAACAATGGTGAAGTCTTGCTTTCAACTTGGAGCGATGATCTAGTTTCTTATAATCCAAATAATGGACAGCATAGGTATCTTGGTATTCAAGGGAGCTCTCGCTCAGTTTATGTTCAGAATTACATGGAATCACTTAGTTTGCTCAAAGTGAACAATGTCATTTCGGGTTAGTATGGGAGGTTATGGACTTAATGAGTAGCTGGGCTACAGAATTTATCGATGCAGTAGTGAAGAATGTTATCAGAAAGTAAGGTATTTTACCAAGGTCATGCTGTTTCAAGGTAGTGGAAGTGAAAGATGTTTTATCGAATTTGGTAGACCTAGTTTAGAGCTATCTGATAATTTTACTGTACTGAATGTTGAACTGTTTGCATTACATTAGTTGTTAGTGTACTCTTGTTGCTTTTTGATGTATTACTAGTTTCATTGATGTGAAACCTGATCGTAATCAAGCGATGGACCTTTTCTTTATCAGTCGACTATTATATTATTACTACCTGCTCATGTTCATTGTTTTTGGTTTTCTGAGCTAAATTTGGTTGCCTTTTTATGGTTACCAAATTCAGCATCCCCTTTTGCACATTATTGCCATCTCATTGCAAATAGTGTGATTTGAGAGGCTGAATTTCCTTACTTCTTCCTGATGTTGAAATTGATGTGTGATGAAGGAAATTCATAATGCCAAATTTAGCTCAACCCAGACTTGTTGGGTTTTTTGCAAGCAAAGTACATACTCTTTTTTTTTTTGATATGGATAGAGTTGTATTCTTTAGCGTTAAGGACATGCCAGAGACCTCCAAAAATTGAGTTACAACATTTCAAACCACAAAATCATCTACTAGATTACATGTTTCCTATAAAGTCTATAATTTGTGCATACTAATCTATTCCTTCTTCTTTACACCAAAAATAAAAGGTGGTCATACACAACCATTTGACCTTCCGAAAAAGATTAGCCTTGTTTCCGAAGCACCTATTGTTTCTCTCTTTCTATGTGGACCACCATATACATGATTTCATTACATTCCACCATTTTTCTGAGTTTTACTCCTCCCCAATCAAACTACTGCATCGATCTGCTGTGTGTTCTGGCATGGTCCACTCTGTTCATGTTAGGCCCAGAAATAAGTTCCATAATAATGTTTTCACTCTACAGTGTAGGAACAAGAACAAGTGGTTATTAGTTTCCTCAGCTTCATTACAGAGAGAGCACCACGAAACAATATTAAAGCCTCTGTTTTTTAATCTTTCATGAGTGGAGCAAGCTTTTCTTGCCACCTGCCAGGAGAAACACCTTACCGTGGTTTGTACCTTGGTCCTCCATATCTAGTTCCAGGGACCATTCTTGCAACCTTGTAAATCTTTCACTTCCTTGTTATACAATCCGTTTACTGATAGTACCCCATCTCTTCTATGTTTCCATCTGACAGTGTTACTCCATTGTGGTCCCTCTAAACCCATCCAATATTTGTAATAAAGCAGTGAATCTCCCCATCATTGTGGAATCTTCTATACAGAGTGTTCCATTCCTGTTGGGACCAAACATCAGCCACTCTCTCTTTTGGATTAGTATTCAGGGGAAAGAGGTCTGGAAACATGACCATCGGTAACTCATTTCCGATCTAGTTCTCCTTCCAGAGTGAAGTTTTGGTTCTAGTTCCCCTTTGTAGTCTGTGTTTTTGTTTAGATTGGGCCACAAATTCCTGATGGTTCTCCACACTGAAACTCCATAGGTGCCATTCACTAGGTTAGAGCAGCAATCTCTATCCATACCATATTTGTTTACTGTCAACTCTCTCCAGAAAGCTTGTGTTTCATCGGTAAACCTCCATGGTCACTGTGAGACGAGGCATCTATTTGTACCAGACTGCTTGTGGAGCTATACAGCCTGATATTAACTAAATGAAGGCCCTTTCCCTCTTTGTTTCCTAACCACAAAAAATCTCTTCTTAGCTTGTCAAGTCTTTCCAGTTTCCTCCACCTTAGTGGGGATGGGAAAGAGTAACCTTACATAAATAGGTAATGAGTCCAAAACAAAATTTATAAAAGTAACTCATCCTCCCAATGAGATATATTGGGCTTTCCCGTTAGCCAATTTCTTTTCAATCTTCTGAATGACGCCATCCCATATTTCTAGCTCTTTCTGTTTGTGCGCCAACGGCATGCCTAAATAGGTTGTTGGAAGCTACTCGAGTCTACGCCCCAAATATTTGCCAAGCTTTGTAATTGAGGAATCTCCTTAATGGGAAATATGCAGCTCTTCCTCCAGTTGACTGATAGCCCAGAAAGTGCTTCGAAAATCACCAAGGTCATCCTTATGAATGTAATCTGTCTTGCCTTTGCTTCACAGAATATGATTGTGTCATCTGCACAAAGTAGATGGCATATTTGCATCTCTTCCCCTGAAATATTGCTAATCATGAATTCTCTTATTCAATGGTTTTGAATAACCACTCTCATCATGCTATTGGAACCCTCCATGGCTAAAATGAACTGGAAGGGAGAGAGTGGATCTCCCTGCCTATGTCCACTTTCTGATGGAAAAAAAACTAGCAGGTTCTCCATTTACTAGAATGGAGAACCTAACAATTTTTATATGGAAACCAATTCACATAAACTATTTTTCCAGAAAACCTGCTCTAGAATTCCGAGAAGAAATTCCCAGTTTACATGGTCATATGCCATATCTATGTCCAGTTGACAAGTAATACCTGGTTCTTCCCCTTTAATTCTTGAGCCTACAAATTCACTTGCTATTGAAGCTGCATCAATGTTCTGTCTTCCTTTGATGAAGGCCATTTGATGTTCACTGACTAGCTTGCTTATCATTCTTTTCAGTCTTTCTGCTAAAAGTTTGGCAATTATTTTGTAGATTCCACTTATCAAACTTACAGGTCTGAAATCCCTTAGTTCAACAGCTCCCACTTTCTTAGGGATTAGGGTTATATAGATTGCATTCAGACTCTTTTCAAAAACATGTTGATCTTGAAATTGATGCATTGTATTCATGATATCTACCTTGTTGATTTCCTAGAAGCTCTGGTAGAAACTCATTGGGAAACCATCAGGGACTGGGACCTTGTCATTAGCACACAAGTTGAGTGCTTCCAGAACTTCCTCTTTCTCAAACTATCTCTGTAACCAAACCTTCTCTTCTTCATTAACTCCTTCATATCCCTGCAAATTGAAACCTGGTCTCCATTGCTCTAGTTCCTTCTAAAGCTTCTGATAAAAGCTTACATTCATCTGCTTGATCTCCTCAGGTTCAGCGATAGATACTCCTTCCACTTATAGTTTTTTAATTGTAACTTTATTGCGCTGGACTGCCCTTTTTTTAATTGCATCTCCTGCAAGCTGTCGCCACTCTGTGGAAGTATTTGGCATTCTTATCTCCTTATTTCAATCACTGTACCCTTGACCTCTGTCTCCATGGTACTTCTTCATTCCTAGACACTTCTCCGAAATCTTTTGCGAGTTTGATTTTGTGAGGTATCTCATCCTCATTCGATGGTCTTTGTTCCTGGATTTTTCAAGGTTTGCTATCTGATTCCGGATGTCTTCCTTCTTGTGTTTCCAATTGTCTCTCTTTTCAAGCACCCATTCCGCACCCATTCCTTTAGTTTTCCTTTCAACGTCTTCAGTTTTGAGGCCAGCGTATAGGAAGCTGTACCCATGAAAAATGTGTCCACCATCCCATGAGTTCCTCTTTGAGACACTCCAGTTCCATCCCACCAATGTTCAAACTTAAAATAGGCTTTTCTTGGAGCCAATTCTCCATATTGCAAAACTAGGGGGTTGTAATCAGAACCTACTATAGGGAGAGCACTCTGTCTGATCTGATGGAACACTTCCTCCCATTGACTAGAATATAGGAATCTCTCTATTCTTGGAGATGCTCCAAATAGGGAGGATCAAATAATTCCATCTCATTAATCCAATCAGTGAACTCTGTCATTGTCAGTCCTCTCATTAGGATACCTAGTGACATTGAAGTCACCACACACGACTCATGGCCCATCATAAAGATCTTTAATTGTTGTTAGCTCCTCCCATAGTTCCATTCTGATCACTCTGTTACAAATCCAAGAGAGAGAGAGAGTAAAGTCAGTGTTGCAAAGGGTTAAAAGTCCTAAGGATCTATATTTAAAGTATGCATTGCCGTGACCTTGTCTTCAAAACATCTTGTATCTATCTCATTCCAGATTGTCTAAACAACACAAGCTTCTCCATATTTTGCCTCCACGGCCTATTTCGGGTGGCAAATGGCAGAGGATTTGTGGCAAAGGTCACAGGTTCAAGCTTCACACCATGCAAAGCAACGCCTGGTATTTAAGTGGAGAGGGGTAGAGGGGCGGGTCTATTATCCACCGAGTTTAGAAGGCTTTGATTGATCCAAAGGATGGACCACAGACGGATTTCTCGGTGATAAAATATTATATATATATATATATATATATATATATATATATAACCCACCAGCAGCTTAACAGGTCCTTAATTGCGTGTCACTCATTGAGTCCCTAATGTATTTTGAAAAAATAGATCCCATAATTGTCTTGAAACTTAACATCATGCATCGAAATCCAGCAAAACCATATAACTTCATACAATGCTCCAGTTCTTCATATTTGTAGCCATGATCACATGGATGCATTTTGAAAGCTGGACCTAAGCATATTATATGAGGACTTAACTACTTAGGTACCACCCCCTTGTCCTTTGCAGATTATAGAGTCTGCATCATCTGATTGTTATGAAGCGTTCACTATTACAGTCTTGAATGATTCCTCTATGTTGATTCGTCTCTTGTTGGAGGAAATGGAATTCAGTTGTTTTTTCTTCTCAATTATATGGAAGATCTCTCCTCTAGTTTGATATCCGTCTATTAAAGCTGAAGCATGCAACAGAAACAACCCAGTGTAAAGTTTTCAGCAGTTCAAAGAACACCTCTTAAAGCAAATACAGCTCGCGTTGATCGAGTTCAAAGTTACATGGAAATTTACGATATACATCTCTGTTTCAGTGAAAATTTCTGTCGGAGAAAATGGAAAAGAATACATCCTTTTAATCTATACAAGCAAACGATCGAATCTTGCAGCTTAATTGCTACTAGAGATTGATCAAACAGTTGGCTTGCAGCCTTGATATAGAGACGCATTTCCCATACATGTGGACCAAAACACAAGCAACAAAGGTGTTTGAAACAAAGGAGGCTTTGAATGTGTGAGTGCGAATGGTTGCGCCGAGATGAGAGAAGCTCAAAACAGCAAGAGAATGGGAAAGAGTTGAATGGATTTGGTGAAAAAGAGAAAGCTCTTGTTCATGTTGATGTGAGATGTTAAGAGGTTCGTGTGAGAGAGCAAACGTATGAAGTTTAAAGAAAAATAACCCCTTGTTTTCTACCTCAATTTTGAATGTACAACATCCACCAAAAAGGTTAATGCATGTACGCAGCAAATGGGATCTCTAGTTGTCTTACCATTTGAATAAAAGAAAGTTGGAAGTTATGCTTTTTTGGGTATATATTTTTTAATTTTTTTTAGAGAAAATTATAACAACTAATCTGGGATGATATTGTATGCGTGTGGCTTTGTAAATTATTATTTTTGAAAATACGTATATTCTTCCAACATATGACATAACTTGTGTGATATTATCAATGTCGGAGCTATAAATGTTGCGAATCTAAAATTAAACGTCTATCAAGGTACCAAAAATTCTTTTTAATCCAATTTGGAAAGCTGAAACTAAAAAGTTGCTAAAAGGAAAAGAGTAATTCTTCTTGAAACAGATTAAAAAGGATAGTAGGTCTAACAAATTGGTTCTCGAAGGGGGGGGGGGGGGGGTGATACCCCTTTGAAGAACTTTTTGGTTTTGCCACTAGATATTATGAAATGAACACATAAGTTTATGTCGCAAAAAAGTTGTTTGTTATGTTTGATGTTAACAACTTAACTTGTTATCATTTTTCTGACATAACTTGTGGGACATTATGACATTAGTATACAAATTTGTGTCGGAAAAAATTTGTTTGTTATTTTCGATGTATAATTTGTTATGACTATTATGTCATAACTTGAGAGATATTATGATATGAACATATAAATTTATTCCTCGCAAAAAGTTATTTGTTATTTCGATGTCAAAGATATTGTCAGTCACTTACATATTAAAATATTTGAACATCCTTGAAGAAATATGAAATTTTTTGTTTAAACAAGAAATCCACGCACATGAAGATATTCATGCATATTCGTAAGTATGACACATCGATGAAAAGCATAAGGAAGGTCTAAAACAAATTCATCTTCTATAGTACAAATAACACATGCTACACAATGCTTTAGTTGGTATGATTGCAACAAATTTGTCGATTGTGTTGTTTGAGGAATCACTTGCTATTGTTAAGAATGAGAGGAAGGTAGACGGTGCTTCATGTGAAGTATGAGTGATGAAACCCTGTGGAGTTTTGGAATCTTACAGTAGATCGTATTGTAAATTTGGTTACAAATATGGAGAAAGTAATTGGATTTAGGAACAACAGTGAAGTTTTATTTTTAACTAGGTGTAATGATCTTGTTTTTATGATCCAAATAGTGGACGAAATACAAGTCTTGATATTCAAGGGAGCTCTCGCTCATTTTTTTATCAGACTTACATGGAATAACTTATTTTACTTAAAGGGGAAAATGTCGTTTTGTATAGGTTCTTGGAAGGAACAGGAGGTTTGGATTTATTGAGTAGGTGGACTACAGAGTATTTGACCAAATTTAATGGTCGCTTCAAGGTAGTGGCAACATGGAAGCCACTCACTAGCAATATGCAAATGACACATTAACATTCTGTGGTGCTAATAAAGGGCAACTACTGGTTTTAGGATGAGTCTTAATGTTGTTTGAAGGAGTCTCAATTTTGCATATCAACTGGAGAGAAAGTCAGTTGTATCCTACCAATAAAGTCTCTAATGTAGAGAAATTGTCTAGAATTCTAAGAGTGGAAGTAGGTTTGCCTATCATTTATCTGAGCGTCAGTCTTAATGCAGCTTTGGATGCCCTGCCTGCTTATATGATGTCTATCTTCCCCATTCTTGAGTGATGATGCAAAGACTAGGTAAAATTAGGAGGAATTTGTTATGGGAAGGGACTAAGGAAAATGATTCCATTGTCCAATATTTTGTCAAAAGTGGATCAAGGTTCTCAGGGAGGAGAATGGAACATGGGTCTAGGAGTATGGAATCTAAACAAAGCAGAACAATAGGAAACATCAATTAATAAAGATATGTGGTCAACGACCTTGTCAATAATTGTTTTCTTAGTGGGTGTGCTAAATTCAAATGTGACAAGTAAAAGTGAACGAAAGGAATAGATAACAAAAAGGTATAGTTTCAATTTTGTAATGAAGGAATTTCAGGAACATAATGGATCTTATGCATGTGTGAATTCAAATGAGTATATTTAATGAATTTTAAACAATAGATAGTCCAATAAAAAAGAACTTGAGTCGGAACTTCTGAAGAAATTATGGGCGGGCAGGGTTCATTTCTCCTTTAATGGACTCTATAATGTGAATTTGAATTGATTGAGTTAGGTGATTTTAAATACCATATGGTTAAGTATTTCTTATTTCATTCAACTAATGTACCTATGTTCTTTTAAAGATAGAATAGTTGTTTTTGAAATTTTTTACACTATCAAAAGGATATTTATGTATAAAATTTTCTAAATATGAATATGTAATAATATGATAATACATAATCTATTTACACTAAGTTGTATTTAGCTTGGGATGCATTCATTTTTTGAAAAATATTTTTCGATTTTTCACATTTGATTGGTAAAAGAAATTTTAAAGAAAATCTCTAGAAAATTAAATTTTGTAATTTTTGTTTTTGGTAAAAGTAAATTTGGTAAAAATTACTAATATAGAAATAGCAAAAAACAAATTTCACAAGTTGTATTCCACATTAATTATCTTCTCTCCACCCTTCAATTCACTCCCATCCTCCTCCCTAACACCATAGCCCTGGTCCCCCACCATATATTTCACTCCCCTACTTCCACTTTCAATTCCTAAACTATACGCGGTTACTTTTTAAATAGTATTTGTTGCTTACATATCAAACATAGAAAATAAATAAGAAAATCATTCATTTTAAAGCACAGACAAGATGATCTTTATATGAGGAGGAATTGAAAATCACCAGGAGGAATTGAACTTTATATGATTCCAAAAGACCAGACACTAGTCAAAAGTGCTCTCAAGAGTCGACCATAAATTAAGTAATCCGCATGACACAATCTCATTGTCATGTCTGGCTTGACATCTTTTAACATTATTTACACTCATTCTAGTTTTTTCTGTTCTAGCCTTCTAAGGTTCTCCTTTTGCAATATACAAGATGTCTGCTTTCTGTAACAGTGTTATATACACGACAAATGTATTCATTCATATGCGAGAACCTGTTTAAATCTTAAGCCACAGGATAGGTCAATAATATACCTATAAGATCATCTGAGTACCTAATGATTGAGTGGTATAGCTCGAATCACGATTTTCCTCTCCCTTCCCCTGCCTCCCTTCTCTCTCCTCATTATATATTTAAAACTCATACATATAGGCTACAATAACAATAACACACCGAGTGGAATCCCACAAGTAGGGTTCGGGGAGGATAAAGATACATAGGCTGTTTTCGGAAGACCCTTGTCTAAAAATTATCAAGCCCTATAAGCAAAAGTTACTAGGTATATATGAAAAAAAAAGAAAAAAGAAAGGAAAAGAAAAACGGCTAAAGTGGAAAGCAAATGATAGTATATAATTCTCCATATCCTTTCTAATCACCTCACGCTAATATTTTTTCGATTTTCCTCTATCCCTCCACATAGCCCCTAACTCCAACCTCTCGCATCTCCTAATTGACGCGTTGGTACTCCTTCTCTGAACATGCTTAAACCATCGCAGTTTCGCTTCCCTCATCTTGTTAGCCACAACTACCACCCCTAACTTCTCTCGAATAGTCTTATTCCTCATCTTATCACCCTGGTATGTCCATACATCTATCTCAACATCTTCATTTCCGCAACCTGGACTTTCTGGATATGTGAGTTTTGACTAGCCAGCACTCTACCCCATAAAGCAACAATTGTCTAACAACCATTCTGCAAAAATTACTTTTAAGTTTAGATGGTATCTTCTTATCACACAATACTTTAGAGACAAGCCTCCACTTCATCCATGTTGCCCCAATACGATGTATGTCATCATCATCAATACTACCCACTACCTTGGATGATGGACTCAAGATATTTAAAGTTTCCTCTCTTGGAATAGGTTGAGTGCCAAGTTTCACTTTAATGTCCGCTTCATCCCTCGCAACATTGTACTTGCACTCCAAATATTTTGTTTTGGTCCTGCTTAATTTGAACCCTTTGGATTCTAAAGTATTCTTTACACCTCCAACCTATTATTAACTTTATTCCGAGTCTCATTAATCAGTACTATATCATCCGCAAATAGCATACACCATGGAACCTTCCCCTGAATAGATCATGTCAGTTCTCCATTACTAAGGCAAAAAGAAAAGGGTTTAGCACTGATCCTTGATGAAGTCCCATCTCAATAGGAAAATATTCTGAGTCTCCTCCCACCGTCCTTACCCGAGTTTTGGCTCCATCATCCATGTCCTTTATCGCCCTAATATACACCATTGGAACACCTTTCGCCTCTAGACACCTCCATAGGACATACCTCGGAACTCTGTCATAGGCCTTCTCAAGATCAGTGAATACCATATGATGTTCCCTCTTTCTTTCCCTATACTTCTCCACTAGCCTCCGAACAAGATGAATTGCCTCAGTAGTCGATCGCCCCCGCATAAATACGAATTGATTCTCTGTAATAGACACTCTTCTTCTCACCCTCACCTCCACCACTCTATCCCAAACCTTCATAGTGTGGCCTAGCAACTTGATGCCCCTATAATTGTGACAACTTTGAATATCACCCTTGTTCTTGTATAATGGAGCCATTGTACTCCTCCATTCATCGGGCATCTTAGCAGTCTTCAGAATAGCATTAACAACCTAGTCAACTAGTACTCCATACCATCCTTGACCGTGCTCTTCCAAAAATCCATCGGAATCTCATCGGGTCCGAGCGCTCTCCCTCTTTTCATCCTACTAATAGCACGTCTAACCTCCTCAGCTCTGAAATGCGTGCAGTAACCAAAATCTCGATGACTATCGGAGTGCGCTAAATCACCCAACTCAATATGTCTGTTCCCTTTTCATTTAAGAGTTTATGAAAGTAAGTTTGCCACCTTTGTTTAATGGAAGTCTCATCCACCAACACCTCACCCTCTTCATCCTTTGATGCACTTCACTTGGTCCAAGTCTCACATATATAGGCTAACTGGTCAATTTGCTATCCTTGGGATTTAGCTGAATGCGCAGTCTAGGCAGAGAGTTATGTAGTTGAGTATAGCAGCTGCAGAATTATTGGGTGATATTAGTGGTAGTACAACTTTTTCGAGCCTTCCCCTGGGATAAGGAGGTCACTGTTCTCTTAATCCATTGAATGCCACAATCTTGAAGAATTTCTCTGAATCTGATGTGGGTTTACTGGTATGTATTTGTTCAGGCTACATGGTAGGTACATGGGCTGCTTGAAAGGCCTAATTTCGGTCTCTTCCACGAGTGTTTTTCTTTCTGTTCTAAGCTGGGTAATAATTATTTTATACAAGCAGAAACAAAAGCCCAAACATAAGTTTGGTGGGCAACTTGCTGGGTTAATTCATCGGTTTTAGAGTATCATCTACTTGTCGATCATTTGGTTTCCTTACAAATATCATTTAGGTAGTGTATCACATTCTCATTCTGCAGTTTTCATGCGTGGGCCTCTATTTATGAAGTGTTCAAGCAATGAATATAGATAAGAGTACTTCACTAACTTGGTAATTGCTGTCAATATGCAGCATTGGCCTTTCTTCTATATGCCTGGAGGACTGTATTGTGGGAACTGGGTAATTGGAAAAAAGCTGTGGGTGCTGTCTTCCGATTTCCTGCTTAATCTTGAAACTTGCATTGGCTGTTGTATAATACTTCATAGGAGATCAGATCACAGCTGTAATTAGATTTATTGAATCAACAATTTACTCCATTCGAGCTTTCTACTCCGGTGTAGTTGCATATGCACCAGTACAGGAGCTGACAACAATCATTGTTTTGTCATCTTGTGTTCTTGCTATTGGTGAAGCGGCAGTTCCAGATTCTGTGAACAGCCAACCATACCTTCTTACAGCTGCTGGAATAATGGGATTTCCTACTGTGAGAGGTTACATCTCCGAGCTGTTCTTTTGGTTTCTACTGTTGGGCATCTTTGTCTTTGCTCGATTTATCAAGAAAAGAGATTATGTATCTTCTGCAATACCTGCTGCTGCTGCATTAGCTGCTGTGGGAGAGCTAGACTGCTAGTAATGGTTTCTTATGCTGCTTTGGCCATTCTGCAACATTCTAAGACGCCTTTGAACAAAAGTGAAAGTGAAACTACTGGTGCAGTTAGGAAGGTCCCGTTTCCCCTGATATGTGCTGCATTGGCCATTGGTGTCCGACTTGCTGCAAAATGGGCTGGTTATCAACATTTGACATGGATGATCGTTTGATATGCAACAAAGCCTGCCTCTTGTTCGTGCTGATAGAGCATTCTTAGTTGTTAGTCTCTACAATGACAACATGTTTCCTCATCTGAGCAAAATGCCTTATTGTTTCTCTTTATTTGCCTGTCCAGTTTTTCATATATAACTTAATACCTTATTTTCTTTCAAATTATGTTCTGAATACACTAAAGTTATGGTCTTTGTTGCCTCTACCCCATATGAAAATTTGCTCAATTTTGTCTGATGTTACACTTCTGGTCCATTCAATACCTTTGTCATTAGCAAATTGTCTCGTATTTAAATTTGTCTTTAATGAAAACTTCAACATGAAACAGATGTACTTCACGTGTTCAAATTATTCCAGGAAAAAGGTCAAAATTTAGCTCTCAATGTTTGACTACAATTAAAATCATTCTTGGGTGGGAGCTTTGTTAGGGATCATTCTTGGGTGGGAGCTTTGTTTGGGTGGAAGTTTCTCTAACCGACATAGCTCCCACCACCATGAGTTTGGTGATGCACAATCAGACCGACACCGTTGTCACGCCCGTTCTAAACTTGCCAAGGTAAAGGACGTCAACCTCCTCTTCTCTCGGATCGAGAGAGAATGTCCGTCCATCTTTAGGGACATGAGGCGCCAGAGTTAACTGCACGACTATCCTATGCTGGCAACGCAGTTCTAGGGTGTTATCCTCTTGCCAACTCAGTGCTCAATACTCCTTCCAAGACTAAAACGTGCTCATGCAACTTTACTCAAACTCATCTCTTGATTTATCTCAAAACCGCTCAACTCAATTTCTCAATAACTCAACAATTTAGAATTTATTATTTATGCTATGCAAATCAAGACTGTAGCTCACATCATGCAAGACTCGAGCTCATACGATCATTCAACTAAGGGCACGAATGAGTAGTTTAATAACGGCATGGGCATTTTTAACTTTCTATTAACGGCAAGGATAAGGTCAAAAATAAAATAACGCTGAGGGGTATTTTTTTTACCATTTTTCCAATTAAATATCCCAAATAACTTAAGGATATAATTGGAAAGAAGCTTTTTTGTAAAATTATAAGAGATAAGTGTCAAAACACACTTGAACTATCCTCTTTTTTTAGTTTCATACCTAAACTATTTGAAGTGTGAGTTTCATACCTAAACTATCACTTATTAGTTTGAGAAACACACATCTATCTTTTGTTCGACTCTCACCATGGTGTGTGTACTACATTCTCTCTTTTATTTTTTAAAAAATGCCACGTCACAATCTACATGGATAAAACATTCAATAAATATTTATTGTATTAGTTAAAATTAAATATTAAAATATTATTATTTCAAAAAAAATATTATAAAATAAAATATAAAATATTTTTCTTACCCCATCCCACCACTTCCTCTCACCGTACCCTCCGACCAAAAATTGTAAGAAAAAAAATTAAACTCTTACTTCATCTCCCTCTTAAAATAATACTCTAGATATTATTTTAATTTTTTTAGAAAAAAATAATTCTACGCTACCCACTTAATCCTCTGCTTTTGCTTTTTTAATTATTTTTAGAAAATTATTTCTATTTGTCGCAAGATTTTTTTTAAAATAAATTTTTTATTTATGTTATATTCGATACACACGTAGAAAAGAATATTTTTCTAAAAATGTGTGTGCATATCTATAAAAATAAATAAATAAACAAATAAACTAGGAGCGGAGGATTAGACGTAGGTGTGACAAAATTTTATTTATTTACAAAAATATCAATTTTTTAGATAGGAGTAGAGTAGGGGCTGAAGTTTAAATTTTTTAAATAATATTTTATAAAAGAGATTCAAAAAAATAAAAGGGCGGAGATTGTTGGGGGTTGGGGTGAGAGGTAAGCGGGGGTGTGGGCAGTAGAGTAGGTGAGAAAAATATTTTAAATTTTATATTTTTTAAATAATATTTTTTTTGGAAGAATATTTATACTTTAATTTTTTACTTTTAATTAATATTAAACACTTGATAAAAAATAATCTCTGCATTACTAATCCTTGCATTACTAATTCTTGCGTTGTTAATATTTATACCAAACGATCCCTAAAAAACTTAATAGTCTCATATATTAATTATTTTTAGATAATATATAGTTCATTACTATAATGTAACACTGAAAGATAGTAGAAAATTAGTAATAAATAAGTAATATATCTCCTATTAATAGGTGTATTATATAGGATATCATGGCAGATGTCAATTTCTCAAAATTTTTCTTGCAATTTTTTTCCCAATATCTTTTAATAAGGTTGTTTTCTCACTTCCAAAATATACTATTAAGGTAAGAATTTCAGCTGTAAAAAAATTACCTGACAACTTCTGACAAAAAAATTATTTATTTTCCTTTTCAACAAGAGGAATCACACTTTATAGTGTGCTACCAAATTTTATTTTTGGTTGCAACTCGGATTCCTTGGAGAATGAAAAATAAAAAAGCCGAGCAACAAAAAATAAAACTCGGATTCACTTTGTACTTTCCTAGTCGTCTATTTCAATCATGCTAGTAGGAAAAAAGCTCGTTTTTTCTTTTTTTGTCTACTTTTGGCGTCTAAATGCAAAGAGCTTCTTCAATAGCGATAGATGTAACAAATTTTGAAACATATATGAATATATTTTTTTTTTAATTTTTAGGATAAATAACGAATAATACTTATGTACTTTTACTGAAAAAATGAGTTCATTAAAGAAGGTGAAGTGCCACCAATGTATAAAAAGCATAGTGTATATACACGTTGATACAATATATTATATACACATGATTATTTTGTTAGAATTTGTTTTTATTGTCAGTATAGTTACATAAGAAGTTTATAAATAATTTTGCTAATAGTTAACTCGTTGATTGCTATTTTTTATGAATTAACTAAAAGGAGATTGAAGTGACTAAAAAGAAAAACAAGTCATATGACTATAGGTATCAAAATCCTTAATTTCGATTCACAGTTACCTCCAAATCATGGTATTCCCTCCTCACCAATTCCTTTCATCCCCACTCACCTCGCGCAAACCTACTTATTAATATTTTTAGGACTTTCCATGGTACATTCTGTACAGATCTTTCGCCCTTAGCTATTAGATTAGGCACAAATTTCTTGTTAGGCGTTATGTCAATACTTATAACAAAGAGCACTATTTGTTGTTTCAAGACTCTAAGAATCGATGAAGTTTTATAGGTATGGAGAATATAGTTGGATTTAGGAACAATTGCGAAGTTTTGTTTCAACTAGGAGCAATGATCTGATTTCTTATCCAAATAGTGGACGAAATAGGGGTTTTGGTATTTAAGGTTGTTCTCCTACATTTTATGTTCAAATTTACATGGAATCACTAATTTTGCTAAAAGGGAACAGTAGCATTTCGGGTAGGATCTTTCAAAGAATTGGGGGTTATTGGCTTTCTTATTTATCGGTGCAATAAAGAAAAATGTGATCAGAACATCACATTCTTGTCGTATAATGATCCATTTGTACCCTACTTTTATCTTTGTATATGGACTATGAGTCCATAATATTACTTTTCCAAGGGAAATAAAATGTTTGAATTGCGTATTTTGTTGACCAATCATTAAACTGTCAATTCTATTTCACGTAGTTGAATATAAGATCCTCGCTACCATTTATAATTTTGAGTGCTACACTATCTTAAGATATTATAGATGTTATTTTGATATGAGTTCCGATGCCACATAACTTATTGAAATCTTATTTTTCATCACTTCTAGGTATTTGAAGTATTACGTGATGGTGCTTTTTAAATCACCTCCAATTATTATGACCATTTTGATTATCTGCTCCCTTTCTTCTTCAAGATATTTTATTTTTCGAAGTGGTTAATGTATCACACTTCACCTATGTACTTCTTGCTTTCTTATCCTGCAAACTAACTTTAGGTTAATTCTTATTATTAAAATCAACTAGTATACGTGCCCGCGCGATGCGCGGATAATCTGGAAGTATTTTTTTATTATTATTAAAATTGTTGCTTTCTTCAAGTATATTAAATAATATTATCTTTGAAAAGAAAAATCAATTATCATATTGTTCCTCAATGAAACATATTCATCCCCATCTTCAATAGTCAAATCTATATGAATAGTGACAAACAATCATGTAATTATTGAATAGATTTTTATCTTTTTATATTTTTTCCATTGCATTGTTCCTTATTTTAAATTATTAAATTGCTATATTAATTTTTATAATTTATTAATTAGCATATTTGAAATAAATAAAATTAAGCATATATATAACCTCCCTAAAAAAGGGTCAAAATTCAATTTTATTTAGTATAGAGTTATTTTTAATTCAATTTTAGGAGACACTATGTAACTTCCAATTCAAATTCAAATTCAAAATTTTAAAACTTGACACTTATTTAATTATCTAAGTTTGAGCAAATTGTAAACTAATTTTAATAGTTGCAATTCAGAACTACAAAGAATATTTAGGTTAGTTGTTGTTTTTTTTCCGTGTCAATTTTTTTGTCAATTTAACCTATGTATTTTTAACTATTTCTTTATTAATGTTTTATATTTTTTCGATAATTATTTTATTTATATACTTTTCATGTTATTTTATAATTCAAGTAATTTTTAGTGCAATCTTCACTTCCAACGTCAAAATTTTGGTGAGATAGAAGATTTTATGAGCATGAATTTAATTATCCGTAAGAAGAAAAATGTGAAAAATGGTAGTAGTGATGATTTTTTTAGTCTTCTTTTATTAATTTTTTGTTCTTGATAATATTATTTGACAGTGATAATATTGATATCTATTTTTCTTAAATTCTCTCTTTATGACTATTCATTGGATTGAGATTGTCTTTCTTATAATTAAATATTTAGAATATAAAAATTGATAATTTACCAAAAAAAAAAAATCCTAAATGTGCTAATTGAAATTTATTTATAACAATCAACATTATTTTTGCTATAGAGAATGAATAAATGTGGAAGTTAGCATAAATATTATATAGGTAATAAAAATTGAAAAAAAATTCCAAACATGATGAAGAATTTATGTTTAACAATTAAAATTATTTCTCTCTAAAGAAGGAGTAGTTGTGAAAAGTAAGTTTAAATATTTTTTTAAAAAAATTGATAACTTCCCTCCAAAAAAAAAAGTTCTAAACGTGTTAATATTTTTTTTAAATAAATTGAGAATTTCCCTATAAACATATTAATTACAATTTAGTTTTAAATTTAAAAAGTTAATGTAAATAATTTGTAATTTTATTTATTGTAAAGAAAAATTAGAAATATAATATATATATATATATATATATATATATATATATATATATATATAATATAATTAATTTATAATTAATTTTTCAATAATAACTAATTTTACTAATTAATTGTCCTAAAATGAAATATGGCATATTCATCGGTTGCCAATTGGCTGAATATGGTGGCTTTATCTTATCCTTTTAATTAATAATAATATATATAGTTAAAAAATATTTCCGTTGATGACGTTTTATTTTTATTTTTACAAAATATATATTTGAAATATTTAAATTTATTTTTAAACTCTTTTTTTTTTTGGTGATATTGATATGACACTTTTGCATTTTCAATTATATACGTACAAAATTAAAATATATAATAGAGTTTTGAGAAATTAGGATAGTAAGGTACGTTGGTGAGGAATTTTAGGGATAATAATAGAGTGTAATGAACATAATTTATTTTATGTTGAAATGTCACGCCCCGGGAGGGTACCCTAGATGTGGTCGACACTCAGAGATTATTGCTAGTCCCCAAGCGAACCACTTAGCCTCATCACATCAGTTAACATCAGCACAGTCGAAATAACATAAAGAGGATGCCTCAATTAAAGGGCCAAATGGCCAACATCAGTCTCAACATCAACTAAGTAAGTAAAAGTACTACTCAGTTCATAAGGGAAACATCAACTTCAACCTCGACATCATGTCTACGAAGCCTCTAACCTGACTCAACCGTCTAAGAATGGTGTCATGACATGCCATGGCTACCGGAATCAATGAAATAAAGGAAGCATAAAATAGAAGGGTCTCCTCCGGATACAAGGAGGCTCACCGAAGTTGGAACTCACGATCTCTGACCTCAACGGTGTGCCTGCTGAAGTCCTCTAACTCCTGTAACTGCATCATGAAACGATGCAGTGCCAAATGGCGTCAGTACGTGGAATGTACTCGCATGTAAAATAGCTGAATAACAGGGTAAGTACACATCATAAAGAAACATCAACTCAACATCATACTCCATCAGGATGTCAAGAGTCTATCTAAGGCAAGAGATTAGAATAGACAATTGCCTCATCAACCTCTCATCTCAACATCAACATCATATCAAGCTCATCTCAAGGAACCCCAACATCAACTCGACTCAGGGAACCTCAACATCGCCTCACATTAAAGGAACATCACATCGACTCTAGGGAACATCACATCGACTCAAGGGAACATCACATCGACTCAAGGGAACATCAACATCGACTCAAGGACTCGACTCAAACATCACATCAACATCAACATCAGAGTTCTATCAAAGGAACCTAACTGGGAGTCTCTCTAACCGACAACCATCATTTATGAGCCAGTAATGATACAACGAAGCGATGTTGTTGCTACATCCATCCAACACCCTGCCCGGGGTAAAGGACATAACCTCAGTGGATCCACAAGAAAAACCTCAGTCCTCATTTGGGACAAGAAAGGAGCCATCCGCATTACGGTTCAATCCCCTCTTCCTACGCGGGCCACATAGTTAATGGGTTCGAGTGGGACTCACTCTTTACCCATTTCGGTGCTCATACTCCTCCCAGAACTCGACATGCTCATAAAACATCAACCTCATCAGTCCCATAGGGACATAATACCTTATCATCAGTCACATAGGGACATAATATAATACCTCAACATCAGCATCGGTCCCAGAGGGACATAGTACCTCAACATCAACATCACCTCACCTCATAAACATCAACATCATCATCATAACCTCAAGATACTCATTTAGCAATTAAATTTCAAATGCTAAGACATCATAAAACATCATTCTCATCAACATCATCATAACATCATCATCGTTAAGGCTCTAGACACATCTCCTAATTTTATTATCCATGCTTTTCAAACACAATAATTATTGGGTTTTAAAATGCATCCATGAAAATAAATTGTGGTATAAAATAGGATAGTGATGATCATCAATTCATGTAAGAAAATATTTATACATAAAATAAAATCAATTATGCATGCATCAAGCTCTTCACATTAATTTCATCATGTCAAGACACCATACTCTATATTCAGAAGGGAACATGGGAGAACATTCCCATGCTTTAGTTTAGCCTTACGTAACTGGAAAGTTTTTCTAACACGAATTCGCACAACCTTCTCTTGATCTCTTCAACCTCAACCTTCCTTTAAGCCCTAGCTTAGTGACTTTTGGGAAGAACGCTTTAGAATGGGGTTTTTGAAACCCTTTTCTTAGAAACCGACCTTTATTGGTCGTAGGAGAACGTTTAGGATAGATAGGAATGGACTAAAATGCCCTCCATAATTTAAAAGAACTTTTTTCCCCGACTAGAAATAACACAGTCTACGATGCGGACCTGTCGTGGACAGTATATTTTCGAAAAATCCAACTCCATCGAAAAATCACAGAAAAACATAAGTGTGGCTCTGCGACAGGTCCGCGACGCGGTTCTATCGCGCAGGCACACTGTTTTTTCGTTTTAAAACGAAAAATTATCTTTCAACTCAATCGCTCTAAAAATCGATCGAGACCTTCCTCCCACTCAATTTTCAGTGCTGATCACGAATCCGCCTTCGAATTTTCAATCCGAGCATTGGAAGACATGTTTTACGCACACCTCTTTCCTAGGGGTATTTTGATAATTTATCGGGCATTACATATCTCCCCTTTGGGATGATTCGTCCTCGAATGATGAGTAGGAACGGTAATTTAGCACGAATAGACTCAAGACTCACCTTGATACTCACTCAGTAACTCACTACCTCGACTTCTCATCGACCTCAATATCATCTACTCCAACATCAGTAATATACACATCACATCATGGTAGGAACATCAATTTATACAGAGGTAAGAATATTACCTTCAACACTTTCCTCAATCTCAGGCACGAACAGGTGCGGGTATTTTGCTTTCATCTTTTCCTCAGCTTCCCATGTGGTTTCCTCAACAAATTGATTCCTCCACAGAACTTTGACAGAGGCTATCTCTTTGTTCCTTAGTCTGCGAATCTGCCGATCAAGGATTTGGATCAGGATTTCCTCGTAGGACAAACTCTCTCTGACTCCTGTGCTCTCTATAGGAATTACTAAGGCAGGATTCCCCAAACATTTCTTCAACATTGATATATGGAACACCGGATGGATTCCATCTAACTCAGAAGGTAATTCTAACTCATAAGCAACCTTCCTAATTCTTCTCACAATCTGATAAGGACCAATATAACGAGGATTTAATTTCCCCTTTTACCCAAACCTCATGACACCCTTCATGGGTGATACTTTCAAGTAAACCCAATCGCTCACCTCAAACTCTAGGTCTCTTCTCCTCACATCTGTATAAGATTTCTGACTGCTTTGGGCAGTCTTCACTCTTTCTCGAATAATCTTCACCTTTTCCATGGACTGGTGGATAAGTTCAGGACCAATCAACTCAGCCTCTCCAACCTCAAACCACCCAATGGGCGATCTACATCTCTTCCCATACAAGGCCTCATAAGGGGCCATTTGAATGCTCGCATGATAACTATTGTTATAGGCGAATTCAATCAATGGTAAATAGTCGTCCCAATTTCCTTTGAAGTCAAGGACGCATGCTCTCAACATATCCTCTACCGTCTGAATAGTACGTTCCGCCTGACCATCCGTCTGTGGAAGAAAGGTTGTGCTCAAGTTCACCTTGGTACCTAATCCCTTCTGGAAAGACTTCTAGAAGTGAGAGGTAAATTGGGCTCCTCTGTCCGAGATAATAGACTAGGGAACTCCATGCAACCTCACAATTTCTTGGATATATTTCTTAGCATAATCCTCTGTAGTGTTGGTCGTCTTGACCGCTAGGAAATGTGTTGACTTAGTCATCCTGTCCACAATCACCCATATGGAATCATGCTATCTCCGGGATCTCGGTAGGCCAGTGATGAAATCCATATTAACCATCTCCCACTTCCATTCTGGAATCTCGAAATTCTGGGCCAAGCCAATTGTCCTTTGATGCTCAACTTTTACTTGTTGGCAATTTGGGCATCTTGAAACAAACTCTGCGATATCCCGCTTCATTCCACTCCACCAATAGACCTCTCAAAAGTCGTGGTACATCTTGGTGGAGCCCGGATGAATGGAGTATCTAGTGTTATGGGCCTCAGCCAGAATCCTCTCTCATACACCATCAACATCAGGGATACATAGCCTACTCTGGTACCTCAATACTCCATCTCCCCCTTTGGAGAAGACCATCACCTTTTGCTTCTGAACATCCTCCTTCAATTGGAGTATAATAGGATCTTGATCCTGCTTCTCTTTTACCTCAGTCACTAGGGACGATGAAGACCCACTCTGAACATTAATTCCTCCCTCGTCGTTTTCCTCAAGATGGATTCCCAGTCGAGCCAACTTATGCACTTCCTTCACTAACTCTTTCTTTGTTTCCTCAGCATGGGATGTGCTACCCATAGACAACCTGCTAAGAGCATCAGTAACAACATTAGCTTTACCTGGGTGGTACATGATGCTCATGTCATAATCTTTGAGCAATTCCAACCATCTCCGTTGTCGCAGGTTAAGTTCTCTATGACTGAAAACATACTGCAAGCTTTTGTGATCCGTGAACACGTTTACATGCACTCCATACAAGTAGTGGCGCCAAATTTTAAGGGCAAACACAACTGCTGCCAACTCAAGATCATGGGTCGGATAGTTCCTCTCATGAATTTTAAGCTGTCTGGAAGCATAGGCCACCACTTTACCTTTCTGCATTAATATACATCCCAACCCAACTCTTGATGCATCATAGTATATTACGAAGCCTTCCGTCCCATCGGGCAAAGTCAAGACAAGTGCGGTAGTCAACCTAGTCTTTAACTCTTGGAAACTCTTTTCATATTCCTCCGACCACTGAAACTTGACCTTTTTTTGTGTCAGTTTGGTCATTGGTTGCGGATAAGGAAGAAAATCCCTCAACAAATTTGTGGTAGTAGACTGCCAACCCCAAAAAACTCCTTATGTCTGATGGAGAGGTCGGTCTTGGCCAGCTTGCAACCGCTTCAATCTTCTAGTTATCTACTCGAATCCCATCACCCGAAACCACATGGCCTAGGAAAGCCACTGATTTGAGACAAAACTCACATTTGGAGAACTTCGCATACAACTCATGGTCCTTAAGAGTTTGAAGGACAACTCTAAGATGCTTAGCATGCTCTTCCTCATTCCTCGAATATACCAAGATATCATAAATGAACACGATCACGAGCATATCAAGGTGGGGCGTGAACACCCTATTCATCAAATCCATGAAAGCTGCCGGTGCATTCGTCAGCCCAAAGGGCATGATCAAGAACTCAAAGTGGCCATATTCTGTCCTGAAGGTTGTCTTTGGAATATCACATTCTTTCACCTTCAATTGGTGGTAACCCGATCTGAGGTCTATTTTTGAAAAGCATAAGGCACCCTGAAGTTGGTCAAACAAGTCATCTATCCTGGGAAGAGGATATTTATTCTTTACTGTGACCTTGTTAAGTTGCCTATAAGCTATGAACATTCTGAGAGACCCATCCTTCTTTCGTACAAACAGAACGGGAGCACCCCAAAGAGAAACACTGGGTCTAATAAAATCCTTATCTAACAGATCCTTCAACTGCTCCTTCAACTCTTTCAACTCAGCAAGGGCCAACCTATATGGTGGAATCGAAATGGGCTGCGTGTTGGGTAGTACATCAATACCGAAGTCGATCTCTCTATCAGGAGGGACTCCAGATAAATCCTCAGGGAACACCTCAGGGAACTCATTTACAATCGGGACCGACTCAAGAATAGGGGACTCAACATCATCAGATTTAACTCGTACAAGGTGATAAATACACCCCTTAGAGATTAACCTCCTCGCCCTCAGGTAAGAAATAAATTTACCCTTGGGTGCAACATAACCTCCCTTCCACTCTAGGACCGGTTCATTCAAAAATTGGAATTTAACAACTCGGGTCCTACAATCTATGGATGCATGGCAAGCATGGAGCCAATCCATACCAAGAATCACATCAAAGTCGACCATCTCCAACTCTACCAAATTGGCCAAAGTATCACTATGACAGATGGACACTACACAGTCTCTATAGACCCTCTTAGCCAGGATCGACTCACCAGTAGGAGTCGAAACAGTGTAAGGTTCAAGCAAACACTCAGGAAGATCCTCAAACTTATTAGCCACATAGGGCGTCAGAAAAGATAAAGTGGCACTCGGGTCAAGAAATGTATAACAATCATAAGAAAAGACTCGGAGCATACCCGTAACAACATCTGGAGCAACCTCTTGATCCTGTCGATTACCCATCGCATCCAGATGGTTCATCCCGCCTCCTGCATTTGCAGTAGTAGCCTTCTGATGACTGCCCGCGGGGGGCGCTATAGAAGACTGAGCTTTATTACCTCTATCATTCCACCTCTGATTCCTCATAGGGCACTCACCTTGGAAATGGCCAGGCTGTCCATAGGTAAAGCAAGTATTGGTGCCCTCACGGCACACATCAAGGTGCAACCTGCCACATCTTCCACAAGGTGGCCTTCCCCTCTGACCTTGAGCAACACTAGCTTGGGACTGAGGTCCCTGTGTTCTGAAATTCTGATGACCATAGGATTTCTGATCATACCTGTTTTGCTGAACAGGTGCACTCGCCATCGAAGGTGCATGGCTAGAAGAATTCTTTTGAAAGAAGGTTCTATCACCTTTATTCTGCTTCTGCTGATTAGGCTCATGCCCTACCAATTTGGCCTTCTTACTCTGCTTCTCTTACCTGTCCCTCTTCTTGTCCTCCTCTGTCTGCTGGGCATTGACCATAAGTCTGGAGATATCCATATCTGGAATTAGCACTGCTGCTTTTACACTCCTCTTCACATGCCTGCCCAACCCAGACACAAACTTCCTCATTTTTGCCCTCATATAAAGGACCATCTCTGGGGCATATCTGGACAGCTGGATGAACTTCAGGCTGTACTCTTTGACATTCAACCTCTCTTGTTTCAGATTCACGAACTCTTCGACCTTTGCCTCTCTCAACTCTTGGGGAAAGAAGTGATCGAGAAAAGCACTCTCAAACTCCTCCCACTCAGCCGGCTCAGCATCCTCACCTCTACCATCCTCCCACTGGTTATACCAAACATTGGCAACATCCTTAAGCTGATAAGAGACCAGCTCGACTCCCTCCACCTCATTTGCATGCATAGCCCTCAAGATCTTATGCACCTCATCAATGAAGTTTCGTGGGTCCTCCTCAACCTTTGACCCCGTATAGACTGGTGGGTTCATCATCAGAAAATCTCTGAGCCTGGCTGCGGCTGCAGGCTCTTGGGAGATGGAGCTAGGAGCCTGGGGACTGCGACTGCTACTCTGAAAGGCCACAAACTGAGTGAGCATAGCAATAGCTCCCCTAAAGTCTGCTTCCGAAGTGGAGGCTGACTGAGCAGGTGGTGCTGGTGGAGCTTCAGTAGCTCTGGCAGGTCGACCCCGTCTCCTTGTCCCATGCTATTTAGGAGCCTCTGGTAAGGGATTCTCAGTGTTATGAACTGAGGCATCTCCTTGGGCAGCAGTGCATTTTGGAGGCATTATCTGCAAATGCGTAATACACGAATTAGAAAGAGGGGGGTTTTATAGAGTCAAGCTCTATCGCACGAAAACATCAAAGAAGGGTAACCATTTCCTAATGCCCTGTAGCATCCTGTTTATGAAGTGTGGTACACAACACACGCATAAGCAAGATTCTACTAGACACGGCTTCATAGACATCCTAGGACTCTTGAACTCTGTGCTCTGATACCAAGTTTGTCATGCCCCGAGAGGGTACCCTAGATATGGCCGACACTCAGAGACTATTACTAGTCTCCAAGCGAACCAATTAGCCTCATCACATCAGTTAACATCAGCACAGTGGAAATAACATAAATAGGATGCCTCAATTAAAGGGCCAAATAGCCAACATCAGTCTCAACATCAACTAAGTAAGTAAAAGTACTACTCAGTTCATAAGGAAAATATCAATTTCAACCTCGACATCATGTCTACGAAGCCTCTAACCTGACTTAACTGTCTAAGAATGGTGCCATGACATGCCATGGCTACTAGACTCAATGAAATAAAGGAAGCATAAAATCGAAGGGTCTCCTCCGCATAGCAAAGATGCTCACCGAAGTTGGAACTCGCGATCTCTGACCTCCACGGTGCGCCTGCTGAAGTCCTCTAACTCCTGTATCTGTATCATGAAACGATTCAGCGCCAAATGGCGTCAGTACGTAGAATGTATTGGTATGTAAAATAGCTGAATAACAGGGTAAGTACACAGCATAAAGAAACATTAACTCAACATCATACTCCATCAGGATGTCAAGAGTCTATCTAAGGCAAGAGATTAGAATAGACAATTGACTCATCAACCTCTCATCTCAACATCGACATCACATCAAGCTCATCTCAAGGAACCTCAACATCAACTCGACTCAAGGAACCTCAACATCGCCTTATATCAAAGGAACATCACATCGACTTAAGGGAACATCACATCGACTCAAGGGAACATGAACATCAACTCAAGGACTCGACTCAAACATCACATCAACATCAGAGTTCTATCAAAGGAACCTAACTGGGAGTTTCTCTAACCGACAACCATCACCTATGAGCCAGTGATAATACAACGAAGCGATGCCGTTGCTACATCCATCCAATACCCTGCCCGGGGTAAAGGACATAACCTCAGTAGATCCACAAGAAAAACCTCAATCCTCATTTGGGACAAGAAAGGAGCCATCCGCATTGCGGTTCAATCCCCTCTTCCTACGTGGGCCACGTAGTTAATGGGTTTGAGTGAGACTCACTCTTTACCCGTTTCGGTGCTCAATACTTCTCCCAGAACTCGACATGCTCATAAAACATCAACCTCATCAGTCCCATAGGGACATAATACCTTATTATCAACCACATAGGGACATGATATAATACCTCAACATCAACATCGGTCCCAGGGGGACATAGTACCTCAACA
This sequence comes from Solanum rostratum, assembly GCA_029948455.1. NCBI lineage: Eukaryota > Viridiplantae > Streptophyta > Magnoliopsida > Solanales > Solanaceae > Solanum > Solanum rostratum. The sequence goes on along the minus strand of CM057047.1, from coordinate 55,278,826 downwards.
TCAACATTACCTCACCTCATAAACATCAACACCATCATCATAACCTCAAGATACTCATTTAGCATTAAATTTCAAATGCTAAGACATCATAAAACATCATTCTCATCAACATCATCATAACATCATCATTGTCAAGGCTCTAGACACATCCCCTAATTTTATTATGCATGCTTTTCAAACACAATAATTATAGGGTTTTAAAATGCATTCATGAAAATAAATTATGGCATAAAATAGGATAGTGATGATCATCAATTCATGTAAGAAAATATTTATACATATAATAAAATCAATTATGCATGCATCAAGCTCTTCATATTAACTTCATTATGTCAAGACACCATACTCTATACTCAGAAGGGCACATGGGAGAACATTCTCATGCTTTAGTTTAGCCTTACGTGCCTGGAAAGTTTTGCTAACACAAATTTGCACAACCTTCTCTTGATCTCTTCAACCTCAACCTTCCTTTAAGCCCTAGCTTAGTGACCTTTAGGAAGAACACTTTAAAATGGGGTTTTTGAAACCTTTTTCTTAGAAACCGACTTTTATTGGTCGTAGTGGAACGTTTAGGATAGATAGGAATTGACTAAAATGCCCTCCGTAGTTTAAAAGAATTTTTTTCTCCAACCTGAAATAATATAGTCCGCGACGCGGACCTGTCGCAGACAGTGTATTTTCGAAAAATCCAACTCTGTCGAAAAATCACAGAAAAACATAAGTGTGGCTTCGCGACAGGTCCGCGACGCGGTTCTATCTCGCAGGCCCACTGTTTTTTCGTTTTGGAACGAAAAATTATCTTTCGACTCGATCGCTCTAAAAATCGACCGAGACCTTCCTCCTACTCAATTTTCAGTGCTCATCACTAATCCGCTCTCGGATTTTCAATCCGAGCATCGAAAGACAAGTTTTACGCACACCTCTTCTCTAGGGGTATTTTGGTAATTTACCAGAACTTACATGAAAATAGTAAATAGGTCTTAATTTTTTAAGAAGATGAGAGTGATGAATTGAAGATAATTTAAATTTTTCAGATGCATGGGTTATGGGTGAGGTACTGTATAGGGATAAGATAAGTTACTTATCTTTTTTAAATTCAAATTTTAGATTTTAAATTAATTTATTTAGCCATTGTGATACTTGACAGTTTTATTTGGTAGATTTTTTGTCAAATTTTATATTTTAAAACTGCATATATACTTATACTGTTTTCAATGTTAGTAATAAATCTTTTGTCCTAAAATAATAAGGGGATTATTCTTTGGGTGCTTGTCACGCCCCGGGAGGGTACCCTAGGCGTGGCCGGCACTCAGAGACTATTGCTAGCCCCCAAGCGAACCACTTAGCTTCATCACATCATTCATTATAGACATTGCGGAAGAAAATAGTAAACAATACTTTAAAATAGTGGGCCAATGGCCAAACATCAATTTGATCATCAAAACCAAGCAAGGAATTATTGCTCAGTTGTCAAAACATTCACCTTGACTACATCATTATGTCTACGAAGCCTCTAACATTATCTAAACCGTCTAAGAAGGGGACCATGACATGCCATGGCTACCCGACTCAATGAAATAATAGGATAGCATCAAATAAAGGTTCCCTCCGAAAACAGGGAGGCTCATCACAGTCAGAACTTGCAAACACTTGGCTTCAACGGGGCGGCTGCTGAAGTCCTCTAACTCCTGTAACTGCATCATAAAATGATGCAGCGCCAAATGGCGTCAGTACGTGGAATGTACTGGCATGTAAAATAGCTGAATCACATCATTAGAGTCATCCGAATATAACGTACATCATCATGAGACTTTAACATTTATATCAGGGAAACATTAACATTGACCTTTACATTAACATTGGCCTTTACATTAACATTGACCTTTGCATTAACATTGGCCTTTACATTAACATTGACCTTTACATTAACATTGACCTTTGCATTAACATTGGCCTTTACATTAACATTGACCTTTGCATTAACATTGGCCTTTACATTTAACATTGACCTTTGCATTATTGGCCGTTACATTAACATTGACCTTTGCATTAACATTGGCCTTTACATTAGAGTACTATTAGGGAAACCTTTTCTGAGAGGCCTAACTGGGAGTTTCTTTAACCGACAACCATCACTTATGAGCCAGTGATGATACAACGAAGCGATGCCGTTGCCACATCCATCCATTACCCTGCCCAGGGTAAAGGACATTACATTAGTGGATCCATAAAACATAACATTAGTCCTCATTTGGGACAAGATAGGAGCCATCCGCATTGCGGTTCAATCCTCTCTTCCTACGCGGGCCACGTAGTTAATGGACATCTCCTTTACATTAACATTAACATTAACATCATTGTCATTCCATTCCATTAACATTAATATCATGGACCTTAGGGACACTAGTTTAGGAACTTTGACTCTCAACTTAGAGACAATCCCACATTCACATGCTCAACGTTCATCATTCATTATTTTATCATTACTCTAGACTCTACACACACACCCATGTTCATCATGCATGCTTTTCTAGGATACATATATAATAGATGTAGGGTTTTTAACTAAATGCTTTTCAAGAAAATAGTTTAAAAAGGATGCATGAGGGTTTTTATGAGGGTCATCATCAATGCAGGAAAATATGTAGGTTTACGCATAAAATAATGGCATTTATTCATTACATTACATGAATTAACATGTTTCACTTCATTACCCTAACATCATTCACCATTAAACTTTAATACATTACTCATGGGGCACATGGGAGGACATTCCCATGCTTTAAGTATAGCCTTACATACCTGGAAATTTGATATCACAATCAAAATTTGATGAATAATCGTTTTTTTGGAGAAAATCCTCAACCTCGATAGTTCTTTTAGAATGGAAGAACTTGGAAAGACATTGTTGAAGAACTTCTTTTTGATACTTGACTTCTTGACTCAAAATCTTTAGAGTTTCTTGGTAAAGAACCCTAATCCATGGAAAGAAGAATCAAGGAATCCTTTCTTGGGATTCTTGAATTTGCTTTCTTGAAACCCTAGGTTAGGATTTAAGATTCTATTAGGGATTTCATGAATAGATAGAGAAATTAGCTTAAAGATTACGAAGAATAACTCACCTTGATGAAGAATCTTGAAAGTTAATCCTAACTTGATGACTTTCTTGATGATTCTTGAGCGTTTTATGTTTAGGAATGAAAGAGAGGGTTTTGACTTATGAAACTGACGTATTATGCGTTTTGGGACCTTAAATAGACCCCCAAAGGCTTTAGGGTAAAAGTACCCTCAAAATAAAATAAAGGAATGTCGGTTAGCTTATCCAGAAAGGGTTCGCGATAGGTCCGCGTCGCGGAGCCGTCGCGGACCTTTAGACAGCTCTGCAGTTCTCCAGTAAAATGGTCATAACTCTCTACTCCGAACTCCTTTAACGCGAAATAAGATGCGTTGGAAAGATAATTCAAAGATTTTTAATTTGATATATTATGGGTCACCTAACTCATTATACTTTAGGAGATATGGTCATTTGAAGTTGACCCTTCCATCAACTCATATGAAAACTTAGTCACTAGAAATTCTTTGGACTTGGCTTGATGTAAAAGATCAATTATAACTCTAAATCACATCTAATATACTTTAAATACTTATGAATTGATCCTATAATATGAAGGATGCCTCAACCTTAGTAAAAAAAAAAAAGTTGGGGTGTTACAGTGCTACTTAGCTTAAAGGAGACTTTAACCTCTCAAATTAAATAATATAAGATATATAGCAAGATTTGAAAATTGTAAAATCTATATATGTTTAGGAATAGCGAATATTGTTAATTTTTATAAATAAGAAGGAGTAGTGTAGTTAAAATGTTTCACATAAAATATGATAATTTCCTGAAAAAAATCAAACACATTCTTATTAAAAACTATTTTTAATTTTTTTTAATAATTACAGTTTTTGTAGGAAAAAATATAAAAACTGTCTTAAACTTTTTTGAGATAAAATTAAAAGGAAGTTATCTTTTTGCTTTTACCTTTTTTTTTATTCTTATAAAAAACTATTTTTAATTTTTTTTTTTAAAACTACAGTTTTTGTAGGAAAAAAATGTAAAAACAAATCTTTAACTTCTTTGAGGTAAAATTAAAGGAAGTTATGTTTTTTCATTTACCTCTTTTTTATTCTTATTAAAAACTATTTTAAAAATTACAATTGTTGTAGGAAAAAAATATAAAAACTATGTTAAACTTCTTTGAGGTAAAATTAAAGGAAATTATGTTTTTTCTTTTAACTTTTTTTAGGAGCAATTTCTTCACAAAAAGAGAACTGAATTACCTTAATTTTAGGAGTAAAATTTAGATATACTCTGTTATATCCTAATTTATATGTTATGTCAAAGTTTAAAATAATAATTTTAAGTAAAATTTATTGGTAAATATATGGTATATAGTTGTTTTTGGGAAATATTTATTATAATTTTTATTGGAAAAAAAATCTCAATTCACTATGTTTATACTTATATTAAAATTGTATCTTTTAAGAAGTATCTATATTAAAACACAATATAGATATTATAAATAACAAAAAGTTTATAAATTAATAATAAAAGATATATGCACTAATGATAAAATTTTTACTATAATACGTTTGTAGGAGATTCTAGAATAGATCATTCAAATATTATTGAAGAAAGGTTCATAAAATACTTTTGAGAAGGAGTCGATGCTAAATTTATAACATCTTGCATGTAATTCATCAAGTAATTCACACCAACAAAAATTATAACAAAAACTACAAAATTTTTGAAGAAAGATAAAGAAAAAAGAGGATTGATAAATTAAATGCTTTTGACATTTAATCTCCCTCTCGCCAAAGTTACACCTACAAAAGGATAATCAGGAAAACAATTGTTAGAAATTTACATTACATGAAAAGGAATAATACAAAGTCGATTTTTTTTCATATTATTGTAATCTAAGAGAAAGACATTGATAAAATTGAGAAGCTTTGTATCGTTCTCAACAAATAAGGGATTATGACTTTTTTTTAAAGATTTGTTTATGCATTACTTAAATCAACAATAAAGACAAAAATGAAATCATCAAAATAAATTCAAAGTGAGTTAAAAAAAAAAGCTAAGTTTACTTACAAAGAAATTCGTCAAAATGCTTAGTGAACCTAAAACACTCCGTACAAATCTGTCATCACTGTTCATCTTATTATTTATTACTTAAAAAAATAACTACAATCACATACAATTATCAATTGTGTTAATAAAAAATATATACAACATAGCACTAAAAGACACAAATAACATATAGTTTTCTGAAATCATAAATAAATAAAGTGTCAATCTGTTGCAAGATTTCCAATAAAACTGCAAAATCAAAGTAAAGCAAGATAAAATAGTAAAGCCAAAAGATGTATAATTTAAAAAGATATCTTAAATTTGAAAACTCCTATAATAATTAGGATAAGTGAGATAAAACAGGAGAAGTTGTAACCACTTTTAAAACTGTAAATTCAAAACGGTAAATAATTAATACAAGCAATTTATTTAAAAATATGATGTAAAAAAGTAGTTAAGAATGAGTATAAACAGGAGAATTAAAAATGTAAACTGATTAAAACTGGAGAATTATATGCTTGTGATATTTTTTAAATCTTTAAAAATATCAAATCAATGTCGAAAAATTATTTAAATTAATCTTTCTCATTTTTAAAAGTAATTTGAATGATTGTTTTTTATGTTACGTATATCTTTATAATTAGTTTAAAAGTTCCGAGGGAAATACAAATTTTGAAGTATTATATAATATATAATCAATGATTATTAATAATGACATTAACTAATTGTCCTTTAATTAAAGGCATGTTAATTTTGCAGTTCTCTAACTGCTAATTTTCCATATGTAATTATATTTTTGTAAATATATTTGTAACGTTGGAAACTATATTTATTAAATATTTTAAAATTTTACTTAATTTTTTTTTTAAAAGAGTCTAAAGATCTGATTATTTATTAGTTGGTAATATGTATCCTTTTTTTTAATAAAAAGTTCTCTACTAAAAGTACAAACCATATAAATAACTGTTTTTAAGAAATTACATCATTATCCCAATTTTAAAAAAAATTGGTAAATTTAATTGACTATTTAAAAAAATTTGTTAATTTTGCAGTTATCTAACTGCTATTTTATCATACTTAATTATATTTTTTAAATATATTTATAAGATTGAAAAAATATATTTAAAATTTTAAAATTTTATTAGAAAATTACATTTTTAAAATATTTTATTTTTTTAATATAATTTATTATTTTAATTAAGTAATAACTAATTAAACTAATTGTCCTAAGTTGACACATGGCATATATATAGGCTGCCAAGTGGCTGAATCGGGTGACTTTATCCTCTCCTTTTAATAATATATAAATTTTTAAAAAAATTGGTAAATTTAATTGACTATTTAAAAAAATTTGTTAATTTTGCAGTTATCTAACTGCTATTTTATTATACGTAATTATATTTTTTAAATATATTTATAAGATTGGAAAAATATATTAAATATTTTAAAATTTTATTAGAAAATTACATTTTTAAAATATTTTTTTATAATATAATTTATTATTTTAATTAAATAATAACTAATTAAACTAATTGTCCTTAGTTGACACCTGACATATATATAGGCTGCCAAGTGGCTGAATAGGGTGGCTTTATCCTCTCCTTTTAATAATATACAGATATAGATGTTAATTTTGCAGTTATCTAACTGCTATTTTACCATACGTAATTATATTTTTTAAATATATTTATAAGATTGGAAAAATATATTTATTAAATATTTTAAAATTTTATTAGAAAATTACATTTTTAAAATATTTTATTTTTATAATATAATTTATTATTTTAATTAAGTAATAACTAATTAAACTAATTGTCCTAAGTTGACACATGGCATATATATAGGCTGCCAAGTGGCTTAATAGTGTGGCTTTATCCTCTCCTTTTAATAATATATATATAGATATAGATGTTAATTTTGCAGTTATCTAACTGCTATTTTATCAAACGTAATTATATTTTTTAAATATATTTATAAGATTGAAAAAATATATTTATTAAATATTTTAAAATTTTATTAGAAAATTACATTTTTAAAATATTTTATTTTTATAATATAATTTATTATTTTAATTAAATAATAACTAATTAAACTAATTGTCCTAAGTTGACACATGACATATATATAGACTACCAAGTGGCTGAATAGGGTGTCTTTATCCTCTCCTTTTAATAATATAATAATATATAGATTTAGAAGTATTTAGGAGCCAACACTTATTACAAAAGAGCAATTAATAATAAAGAATTAAAGTTAGAAAATATTAGATGTTCAACAATAATTTGAGGAGGAGACAAAAGTTTTCCAGTCAGTTGGCATAATTGAAAATTGAAGTTGTAATAAAATAATAATGGAGAGCTCAAGTTCATAAATCATAAATACTATATATTAATCCTCAATCAACCTTAATTCTACATAATTACTCTATAATACATACATGTTTGAAAATCCACTTAAAGTAATCACCAATAAGCTAAACAACCGAATCTCAATAAACATAACACAATGACAAAAGAAAAATTCTTTAAGAATAACTTAAAGGATTAAGCTAAGAAAATGCAAATAAGAGTTTAATTTGGTAAGGATATGATTGTTGGATTTTTTAGTCTAAAGGTCCTAAACAGAAGATAAGTAAAAAAAAATAATTTGGGGATTTTAGCATTGAGTTTATCCCAAATCTGTAACCTGCCCTACATGGCATGATTTTTATTAAAGAATATTTAAACCTACTCCGAGTCACTTCACCATGGCCCGCCTAATAAAAGCTATAACCCGCCTGCCCCATTGCCATCCCTATTTTCAAATCAAATTTTACCAAAATTATCTTCTATAACTAGGGTTCTTCGTGTCACTCTTTTTCTCTCAAAATTAATCAGTGGCTGATTCCGACTCCTCTTACTTTCCTCCGAACTTTTGAGAGAAATCTTACTAAAACTTCTTGTTAAATCCTTAAGTCGACTATAGTTGTCTCCAAATCATGGCATTCCCTCATCACCAGTTTTCCTTTCATTTCTGCTCACCAAGCCCAAACTCCACATACCAACACCCTTCTTGTTAGGTGTTACGACAACACTCGCAAGAAAGAACAATATACGTTGTTTGAAGATGTAAGAAAAGACCCTTTTCCTTGGATTTCACATTGGAGCTAAATTTTTCTTTCAATTGTCAGATTGGGTATTTCAGAATTGTTCGTAGCTACAATGGCATCATATATTTGTTTGATGATTTTTTTGGCGAGTTGTGGAGTCTTGTTCTGTGGAATCCTTCCATTCATAAGTATATAACTTTACCTTTACCTTCAATTAAGCCTCAATCGCTTTACCTTGCCGATGGTAGTGAATTTCGGAGTTCAATTGTGTCTTTTAATATAGCTGATGAGGTGTTTGGGGAGATTATATTGCCGGATGCTGTAGTTGATGTATTTCCAACCGATTTATCGTTTATGTTGTTTTAGGAATCAATAGTTGTTGTTAGGTATGAGATTGAGGTAGATGTTGCTTCATGTGAAGGATGGGTAATAAAGCAGTATGGAGTTTTCAAATCTTGGAGTAGATTGTATTATATAAATTTGATTGCAGGTATGGAGAAAGTAGTTGAATTTAGGAACAATGGTGCCATTCTATTTTCAACAAGGAACGATGGTCTGGTTTCCAATGAACCAAGAAATGGAAGGAATAGGGTTCTTGGTATTCAAGGGAGCTCTCGCTCGTTTTACGTTCAAAATCACATGGAATCACTTATTTTGCTCAACCACTAGTAGGACTACGGAAATTATGGATGCAATAAAAAAAATGTGATTAGAAGGTAAGCTATTTTACCAAAGTTCATGGTTGTTTCAAGGTAGTGGAAGATGTTTTATCAAATTAGGTAGACCTAATTTAGAGCGAGCTAATAATTATAATGTACTAAATGTTGCATTACGTTAGTTGCATCATGAGAATTTGCATAACCCTATATGACTATTTTGAAAAGCACGCATAATGAACTTGAAAATTGAGTCTAGAGTCTTGGGTTGAGATTGTTGATTGTGATGAGAGAATGATGATGAGTTGATAAAGTTTGATTATCTTATGAGTCTTTATAAATAAACTCTACTGATGTGTCTATTCGATTGTTTCCTAATGATTGTTCTAAATCTTGAGTCATTGATGAGATTTTTTAATGAAAGGGTTAGAGTCCCTATGAGCTTGATTGATGAAAGGGTTAGAGTCTATATGAGTTGAATGATGACAGGGTTCGAGTCCCTATCAGATACCAATTGATGACGAGGTTCGAGTCCCTATGAGATTGGTTGAGAAGGAGGTTTTATGAGCATTGAGTCATGGGAGGAATATCAAGCACTGAAAAAGTGAGAGTTATTCCGACTTGAACTCGTCAAACTACGTCGTCAAACGTAAGTGAGGCTTATAACCATCATATATATATATATATATTATGGTTCCCTCGTGAGTAACAGTACTTGAAAGCAATAACAACCTTGTTGAGTACTGACTCCATATTGGGTCAGCCGATATGGTTTCGATCGTTCCCTACCTGGCAAGTTTGGAACGATTGTGGCAACATCAGGGAGATTGTTGTACATTCACTGGCTCATAAATGATTGCTGTCGAATAAGAAAAATTCCCATAAATTTCCTACCTTGAGTACTCTGAGTTGAGATGAGATGAGATAAGAGGAGGTGAGCTCCTCTGAGATGAGATGAAATGAGAGGAGGTGAGCTTCTTTGAGATGAGTCTGAGATGATTGATGAGTTTGAATTGTTGACGGGTCACTTGTCTACTCTTTATTCTTGCATAGATAGACATTTGACGATTTGATGTTATTTGACGATTATTTTTAAGTTGATGTTGTTTCCATATTACTCTACCTATTTTTGTTTCCCTCAGCTATTTTACATACCAGTACATTCCAAGTACTGATGTCCCTTTGGGACTGCATCATTTTATGGTACTAGAGATAGTCAACAGGCGCTCCGTTGAAGATCCAAGATTCGCAGTTAATTGGTGAGCCTCCCCTATTCCAGAGGACCCACTACTTTTATTTCATCATGCTTTAGAGTTAGATTGGACTATTTCTTTTATTTTGATTTGGGTAACCATGGGTCTGTCATTGGCACCACATGATTAGTGATAGAGGCTTCATAGACGATGGTTGAGGTCGTGAGCTAGTTTCTTTCTACTAGCCTTTATTTTTATCTATATCATTTTGAGACGTTAGATGAGATGTGTCCATCTACTTACTTTTATTTCCGCTATTCAGTAGAGTTATTTGATTGAATGAATGTGATGAGGCTAATTGGTTCACTTGCGGACTAGTAATAGTCTATAGGTGCCGACCGCACCAAGGGTACCCTCCCGGGGCGTGACAAACTTGGTATCAGAGCACAAAGTTCTAATGTCTTAGGGAGTCTATGAAGCCTTGTCTAGTAGAGTCTTGTTTATGGATGTGTTGTCGAACAGATTTCATAAGCAGGAGGCTATAGGACATTAGGAATTGTTACATTTTTCTTCTCATTCCAATTCGTGTGATAGAGTTAAGCTCTATAAAAGTTTTTTCTAATTCGTGCTCTACGCGTGCAGAATTGATATCATGCCTCCCAAAAGAGCTGTCAGAGGAAGGGGATGTCCTGCCAGGCAAGATGCTAACCCACCTGAGCCTCAAGTACACGAGGAGCCTTTAGGCCAAGCTGTCCCTGTTGAGCAGACCCCTCAAGATGAGGTCTCCAATGTTGAGTTATGCCGGGCTATTCAAGCACTAGCCCAGGCTACTGCAACACCGACCGCGAGACAAGGAGCGGGTAGAAAATATGCTCATGACACCTCTAGAGTTTGAGAATTTCTGAGGATGAATCCGGCTGAGTTCACGGGGTCTGCATCCACTGAAGATCCTGAGAACTATGTGGAGGAACTTGAGAAGGTGTTCCAAGTGATCCATGCAGCTGTTGCTGATAGAGTTGAACTGGCTGCTTACTAACTCAAGGGTATGGCCAGGCTGTGGTTCAACCAATGGAAGAAAGGAAGAGGGACTGATGCTCCATGTTTGACTTGGGCAGTGTTCGAGGAAGCCTTCTTAGGACGCTTCTTCCCAAGAGAGAGAAGGGAATCTAAGGTGAGAGAGTTCTTGAATCTGAAACAATGCTCTCTGACTGTGCAAGAGTATGGGTTGAAGTTCACGCAACTATCTCGCTATACTTCGGACATGGTTGTTGATATATAAGGATGTATGTTGATGGGGTGAATAGGGGACCCAAGAGAAATGGTAGGGGAGCAATGCTTGTGAGTGATATGGACATTGGGAGACTGATGACATTTGTGCAACAAGTTGATGAGGAGAGACTACATGAAAAGGAAGAGTTCAAGCGTAAGAAATATAAGACATCCAACCATGAGGTTGGAAGGAAAGGCAACGACAATCGGTTTCCAGCACCATCAACTGCTGGTGCACCCGTGCCTAGAGGTAGGTATGATCAGAGATCTCAGAATGTGGGAAACCATGGACCTCAGCCGCAAGCTAGTGTGGCTTAAGGTTCTCAAAGGTAAGCCACCGTATGATAAGTGCAGCAAAATGCACTTGGGGAGATGCCGTGATGGGGATGATGTGTGCTATAAAGGTGGCCAAGCAGGTCACTACCAGAGAGATTGTCCAAAGTGGGGTGACCAGGCTCAATCTACTACACTATCCCCACTAGTTAGAGGAAACCAGAGGGGCACTACGTTAAGTGCAAGCGGAGCAAAAAACCGTGTGTATGCCATGAGTAGTCGCCAAGATCAGGAGAACTCCCTAAATGTTGTGATGGGTATGCTTCGAGTCTTTCCTTTTGATCATTATGTTTTGATAGATCTGGGTGCCACATTGTTGTTTGTATCTCCTTATGTGGTCAGTAGATTTAACAAAACCCCTGAGAGTCTTCTTGAACTCTTTAATGTTTCTACTCCAGCGGGTGAGTCTATTCGAGTTGAGAGAATCTATAGAGCTTGTATAGTGTCCATCCATCGTAGGGATACTCTTGTTGATTTGGTTGAGTTGGAGATGGTTGATTTGATTTGATTCTTGGCATGGATTGGCTTCACACCTTTTATGCCTCCGTTGATTATAGATCCCAAACCATTAAGTTTCAATTTCCTAATGAATCGATTCTAGAGTGGAAAGGTGATTCTGTTGCACCTAGAGGAAAGTTTATCTCATATCTTTGAGCCATAAAGTTGATTTCCAGAGGTTGTATCTATCACCTCGTGCGAGTGAATCTGATGATGTTGAGTCCCTAACTCTTGAGTCAGTCCCAATTGTTAATGAGTTTCTGGAAGTATTTCGTGACGATCAACCTGGAGTCCCCCTGATAAGGAGATTGACTTTGGAATTGATGTTCTTCCCGATACTCAGCTATTTTGGTTCCACCTTATAGGATGGGCCCCACTGAGTTGAAGGAGTTGAAAAGCAACTGAAAGATTTGCTAGAGAAGGGCTTCATTAGGTCAAGTGTTTCACCTTGGGGTGCTCCTGTCCTATTCGTGCAAAAAAAGATGGGTCCCTCAGAATGTGTATTGACTACAGGCAACTAAACAAGGTCAAGATAAAGAATAAATACCATCTCCCAAGGATAGACTATTTGTTTGACCAACTTCAGGGCGCCTCTTATTTCTCAAAGATAGACCTTAGATCTAGCTACCATCAGTTGAAGGTGAGGGAATGGGACATTCCAAAGACAACCTTTAGGTCTATATATGTCCATTTTGAGTTCTTGGTCGTGTCCTTTGGGTTGGCGAATGCACCTGCAGCCTTTATGGACTTGATGAATAGAGTATTCAGACAATATCTCGATATGTTTGTGATTGTGTTCATCAATGACATTTTGGTGTATTCGAGAAGTGAGGAGGAACATGCTAATCATCTCAAAGTTGTCCTCCAAACTCTTAAGGACCATGAGTTGTATGCAAAATTTTCAAAGTGTGAGTTTCGGCTTAAGTCAGCAGCCTTCCTAGGCTATGTTGTTTCCAGCGATGGTATTCGAGTGGATGCCCAAAAGATTGAAGCGGTTAAGAACTAGCCCAGACTGACCACTCCGACTAATATAAGAAGTTTCTTGGGGTTGGCAGGCTACTACCACAGGTTTGTTGAGAAATTTTCTTCCCTATCTGCACCATTTACTAAATTGACTCAGAAAAAGGCCAAGTTTCAATGGTCCGATAAATGTGAGAAGAGTTGAAGACGAGGTTGACTACTGCACCGATCCTTGCCTTACCTGATGGGGCAGAGGACTTGGTAATTTATTGTGATGCTTCGAGGATTGGATTGGGATGTGTACTAATGCAGAGAGGGAAGGTGATAGCCTATGCTTCCAGACAACTTAAGATTCATGAGAGGAACTATCCAACCCATGAACTTGAGTTGGCAGCAGTGTTGTTTTCACTTAAAATCTAGCGCCACTATTTATATGGAGTGCATGTAAATGTGTTCACTGACCACAAGAGTCTGCTATATATATTCAGTCAGAAAGAGCTCAACCTGCGACAGAGGAGATGGTTAGAGTTTCTCAAGGATTATGACATGAGCATTCTCTACCACCCAGGTAAAGCTAACGTTGTCGCTGACGCTCTTAGCAGGTTGTCTAGCACAACCTATGTGGGGGAAGGAAAGAAGGAGTTAGCTAAGGAAGTGCATCGATTGGCTAGTTCAAGTTGAGGAGAATAATGAAGGAGGAGTTAATGTTTAGAATGGGTCTGCTTCATCCTTACTGATAGAGGTGAAGGAAAAGCAAGACCAAGATCCTATCATACTCCGAATTAAATGAGGTTGTCCACAAATAGAAAGTAATGGTCTTCTCCAAAGGGGGAGATGGAGTGTTGAGATACCAGAGTAGATTGTGTGTCCCAATGTTAATGGTATTCGAAACAGAATCATGGCTGAGGCTCATAACACTAGATATTCCATTCATCCTGGCTTTACCAAGATGTACCACAACTTGAGAGAAGTTTATTGGTAGAGTGGAATGAAGAGGGATATTGCTGAGTTCGTTTCAAAGTGCCCGAATTGCCAGTAAGTGAAAGTTGAGCATCAAAGATCATGTGGATTGGCTTAGAACTTTGAGATTCCTGAATAGAATTGGGAGATGATTAATATGGACTTTGTTACTAGTCTACCAAGGTCCCGAAAGCAACATGATTCGATATGGGTGATCATATATAGGATGACTAAATCGGCTCACTTCTTGGCAATTAAGACGACTAACACTGCGGAGGAGTACGCCAAATTATAAATCCAGGAGATTGTGAGGTTGCATTGAGTTCCCCTGTCCATCATCCCAGACAGAGAAGCTTAATGTACCTCCCAATTTTGGAGATCGTTCCAGAAAGGATTGGGTACTAAAGTGAACCTGAGTACAACCTTTCATCCACAGACAGATGGTCAGGCAGAGCGCACAATTCTGACACTAGAGGATATATTGAAAGCTTGTGTTCTTGATTTCAAGGGGAATTGGGATGATCATCTACCATTGATTGAAATTGCATAACAATAGTTATCATACAAGCATTTAAATGGCTCCCTACAAAGCCTTGTATGGGAGGCGGTGTAGATCACCAATTGAGTGGTTTGAGGTTGGAGAAACGGAGTTGATTGGGTCTGATCTTGTCCACCAATCGATAGAGAAGGTCAAGGTCATTAGAGAGAGATTAAAGACTGCCCAGAGTCGCCAGAAATCTTATACCGATGTGAGATGAAGAGACTTAGAGTTTGAGGTAGTTGATTGGATGTATTTGAAAGGGTCACCTATGAAGGGTGTCCTAAGATTTGGGAAGAAAGGGAAGTTGGATCCATGCTATGTTGGACCATATCAGATTGTAAAGAGGATTGGGAAGGTTGCTTATGAGTTAGAGTTGCCTTCCGAGCTAGATAGAGTCCATCCGGTATTCCATGTGTCGATGTTGAAGAAATAATTAGGAGAACCTGCCTTGGTGATCCCTGTTGATAGCATTTGAGTGAAATATAGCCTATCTTATGAAGAGGTTCCGGTTTAAATCCTTGATCGTCAGATTTGTAAGTTGAGAAACAAAGAGATAGCCTCAATCAAAGTCCTGTGGATAAATCAAGTTGTTGAGGAATCCACATGGGAAGCTGAGGAAGAGATGAAGGCCAAATATCCACACCTATTCGTGCCAAATGATGAGAGTGTTGAAGGTAAATTTCTTACCCTTCACTAAATTGATTTATATATTCATGATGTGACTTTTTATTCTTAAGTCTGAGTAGTATTGATTGAGGTCGAGGAAGAGTCGAGAGTTTGACTGATTGAGTTGAGTATTGAAATGAGCTTTGAGTCTATTTATGCCTTGATATCCACCTATACTCATCATTCGAGGACGAATGATCTCAAGGGGGAGATGATGTAATGCCTGGTAAAATTATCAAAATACCCCTAGAGTGAGGGTATGCGCGTAACGCATCTTCCGATACTCGTATGACAAATCCGAGGCCGGATTTGTGATCAGCATAAAAAATTGAGTGGGAAAATGGTGTCAGTTAATTTTTAGAGCGACTTGATCAAAAGATAATTTTTTAATCTGAAGCGTAAAACAATGTTGGTGCGCGTCGCACCTCCATCGCGGACTAGCACTTATATCTTTTTAAAATTTTTTAACGGGATTGAGTAAACTCATTTAGAAACTTTTCCTGAAAATGCACAATACGCGATTAGTCAGCGTGGTGGACTGGTCTTTTCCGAGCTAAAAATATCTAATTTTTACTAGGGGCATTTTGGCCGATTCTCAATCCCTCCTAAACTCTATACACGATCTAATAAGGTTGTTTTGACGTAAAAAGGGTCTAAAGCTCTCGTTCTAAGTCCTATTCCATACTCTAACAAGGTTTGGGCTTGAAGAAATAGGAGAAACGCTTGAGTTTGAGAGATTTGAGAAGAAATCCTTGGCGTAACTATTTGATAGCTTCATCCCAGGTATGTAAGACTAAACTAAAAGCATGAGATTGTTCTCTTATGTGTCCCATAAATGGTCATTTATGAGTTGATGGTTCAAAAGTCTACATACATGAACCCTTGATGGTTTTTCTTAAACTTTATTTGAAATTACATGGTTTTTTATGTTGATGATCATCATACTATTTGTTTTCATGAATTGAACATTTTCATGAAAATTTGCACAACCCTACATGACTATTTTGAAAAGAATGCATAATGAACTTGAAAATCGAGTCTAGAGCCTTGGGTTGAGATTATTGATTGTGATAAGAGAATGATGATGAGTTGATATAATTTGATTATCTTATGAGTCTTTATAAATGAACTCTACCGATGTGTCTATGTCCCTATGAGCTTGATTGATGAAAGGGTTAGAGTTTGTATGAGTTGAATGATGGCAATGTTTGGGTCCCTATTAGATAAATATCGATGACGGGGTTTGAGTCCCTATGAGATTAGTTGAGATGGAGGTTTTATGAGCATTGAGTCATGGGAGGAGTATTGAGCATCGAAAGAGTGAGAGTTAGTCCGACTTGAACTCGTCAAACTACGTCGCCAAACATAGGTGAGGCTTAGAACCATCACATATATATTATGGTTCCCTCGTGAGTAACAGTCCATGAAAGCAATAACAGACCTGTTGAGTACTGACTCCATATTGAGTGAGCCGATATGGTTCCGATTGTTCCCTACCTAGCAAGTTTGGAACGGCTGTGTCAACATCAGCGAGATTGTTGTACACTCACTAGCTCATAAGTGATTGTTGTTGGATAAAAGAAACTCCCATAAATTTCTTACCTTGAGTACTCTGAGTTGAGACGAGATAAGATGAGAGGAGGTGAACTCCTCTGAGATAAGATGGGAGGAGAGGAGGTGAGCTCCTTTGAGATGAGTCTGAGATGATTGATGAGTTTGAGTTGTTGATGGGTCACTTGTCTACTCTTTATTCTTTCATAGATAGACATTTGACAATTTGATGTTATTTGACGCTTATGTTTGAGTTGATGTTGTTTCCATATTGCTCTACCTGTTTCTGTTTCACTCAGCTATTTTACATACCAGTACATTCCAAGTATTGATGTCCGTTTTGAACTACATTATTTTATGATACAAGGTAAGGTACCAAAGATCGTCAACAGGCACTCCGTTGAAGATCCGAGATTCACAGCTAATTGGTGAGCCTCTCCTACTTCGAAGGATCCACTACTTTTATTTCATCATGCTTTAGAGTTAGATTGGACTATTTCTTTTATTTGATTTGGTTAGCCATGGGTCTATCGTTGGCATCACATGATTATTGACAGAGGCTTCATAGACGATGGTTGAACGTTGATGTTGAGATTGTGAGCTAGTTTCTTTCTACTAGCCTTTATTTTTATCTATATCATTTTGAGACGTTAGATGAGATGTGCCCATCTACTTACTTTTATTTCTGCTGTTCAGTAGAGTTATTTAATTGAATAGATGTGATGAAGCTAAGTGATTCGCTTGGGGACTAGTAATAGTCTCTAGGTGCCGGTCACACCAAAGGTATCTTCCCGGGGCGTGATATATAAATAGGTAGCTCTTGGCTCATTTGTATCATCACCTCTCACTTGTCTTCTTATCTCCTAAGGCATTTGATTTCTCTCTTGTAAAAAAATACATTAGAAGAGAAGATAATTGCTAAATTCTCTCAGATATATTTGGGATCTCTCCCCTTTTTTTGTTAATATAAAAGCAGTTATTCTCTGGTGGATGCAGGATCATTCTGATCCGAACCACGTTAAATATCGTTTTTCTTCTTTTCTTCTTTTCTTCTTGTTCTTATTTTTCACATTTCTGCTAACGAACACAAATATGAACCTACTTTTAAATATATTAGGACTGAATAGGTGATTCCATACTCAATAAAAAAGACCTTTTTAGCTATTGGTCCGGTTGTAAGGGAGCAAAATATGTCAAGAAGTGTAGAACCTTAGGACTTTTGGCCCTTCGCAACAATGATATTATACAGAGCTCTCTCTTTCGTTGGCATTATGCATTTCCTTCATCACATCTTGTTCGACATCAGGGAGAAGTATGGAAATTTTGACTATTAAATCACACTAGAAGCAATGAGGTGTTGCATACGCAAACAAATAGTCAGACTAGTGCAATTGATGAGACACAGAATGCCCTATTGCCTGCTAACTTTAGGTGAAAGGGGGAGACAAATTTAGTAACTTCAAAAGAGATAACCAAATTTAGCTCAGAAACAATGAAAATGATTCAACAAAATAATATGATAGTCAAGTTATCAAGACAAGGTCCAGTGCTTCACAATAAATTAAAATAAATCAAAATGCAAAAAGAGTACACTAACAACTAATGTAATGCAAAAAGTTCAACATTCAGTACATTACCATGATCAGATGGCTCTAAACTAGGTATGAAATTTGATAAAACGTCTTTCATTTCCACTACCTTGAAAAGGTTGGTAAAATGCTTTATCATCTAATCACATTATTCTTTATTGCACCGATAAAGAAGAAAGCCAATAATCTCCTATTCTTTCTAAGATCCTACCAGGAATGACAATGTTCCTTTGAGCAAAGTATGTGATTCCTTGTAATTGTGAATATAAAATGTGGGAGACCAACCTTTAATTCCAAGACCCCTATTTTTCACTAGTTGGGTCATAAGAAACCATATCATTTGCTACGAATTGAAAACAAAACTTCAACGTTGTTCCTAAATTCAACTACTTTCTCCATACCTGCAACCAAAAATTTATATGATACAATCAACTCCAAGATTCTAAAACTTCATACTGCTTCATCACCCATATTTCGCATGAAGCACCATCTATCTCCATCTCAAACTTAACAACAACAATTGATTCCTCAAACAAAAGAATCGATAAATCGGTTGTAAATACACCAACTATAGCATCCGGCAACACAATCTCCCCATACACCTCATCAGCTATTCTAAAAGACATAACTAAACTCCGAATTCCACCACCATTCACAAAATCCAATGTACAGTTTCATTTACAAAAGTCCGAGACCACATAAACTCCACCATACAATGCTTAATCTCAACCCCTACCACTCTCCTCCAAACCCCACTATTAATCAAATAAATTGCAATCTCAGAAGTACCATTATACACAACATCATCACTCTTATGATACACGAGTTTAACCAACTTAAAGTCATCATTCTCAATCAAATCAACACCAAATCCAAGAACACACATATGGAGCGAATGAGGCTTAATCGAAGGCAAAGATAAAGTTATAAATTTTTGAATAGAAGGGTTCAACAGAACAAGACTCTGCAACTTACCTAACAAATCGTCAGACAAACACACGATGCCATTGCAGCTGCCAACAATTCTAAAATATCCTTGTTGGCAATTGAGAGGGAAATACAATTACAATGCCAAGTTCAAGGAAAAGGGTCTATTCTTGGAGTCTTGAAACAACGAATAGTGCTCTTTATCGCGAGTTCTGTCATGACACCTAACAAGAAGGGCGTTGGTATGTGGGGTTTGAGTAAGGTGAGCGAGATGAAAGGTGAAGTGGTGAGGAGGGAATGCTATGATTTGGAGACAATTGTGAATCGAAGTAAGAATTTAGTAGGATGTTTCAGTAGGATTTCCCTCACAATTTCAAGGGGAAAATAGGAATGAGCCATTGATCATTTGAGAGAATGAGAGATTGTTGCAACATAGATTTTCGGTACTCATTTAAATATACATTCATTTTACATTTTAGTCAACTAAAAAAATAGTAATACATAATTAATGATTTGACCTTTAGCAAAAACTATTCATGGACTTCTTATGTAACTATAAGGATAATAATAAAAATAAATTCTAATAAAAAATCATGTGTATACAATATAATTATGTGTATATGTTATGTTATTTATATGTTGTAGCAGTTTACCTTTTTTAACCACTGATCTTTTCAACAAAAGCACATGAATATTATTTGTAATTTATCTTAAATTTTAAAAATACATTTAACCTTTATTTATATTTACTACTCATTACAATTCATTAATATACATTGTGCCTTGTTAAAATCATACTAAAAAATCATGTGGAGAAAAGGACTCGGTAAAGGAAGAAGAATACATATATCTAATAATATGCATCGAGAGTTGCCTCATTAAAAATCATGTCAGAAAAACTCAATGGAACAATATCTTGATCAAGAAAAAGACTGTAGTGTGTATTATATTCCTCTCATTAAAACAACATTTGATTCTTGTAAAATATGCCTTCCAATCATATACTTAGCTTTCCAAATATTAATATAGACCATGTCTTTAAACCAAATCACATTCGCAAAGATGTTGCATCCTAGAGCTTATCCTTGTATACCGTTTTTCTGGTATACGGTGAATCGTTGAATTCAGCCTTACAGTTCTGACAATCACTTGGTTCATGACCTCATCGACGTAGAAATATTGCTCGTTTGACTTGTTCCTAGCAAAAATTAAGTAATGGACACTTCCATTTGTATGATAATAAAATTGATTGTATTGTGAAATAACATGATACAACAGTATTCTCACGTGAAAACATACCAATTTCTTGAGATCAAAATATAAATCAAATAATTTCCTATAGCTTCATAAACAATAAGCCTTGACATGATCAATCAAAATAAATAATTTATGTCAATATTTACAAAAGACTGAGGCCACATAAACTCCATCATACAATGCTTAATCTCAACCCCTACCACTCTCCTCAAAATCTTGCCTTCTAATCACATTCTTCTTTATTGCATCCAAGTACAGCTAGTAGTTGAGCAAAATAAGTGATTCCATGTGATTCTAAACATAAAACGAGCGAGAGGTCCCTTGAATACCAAGAATCCTATTTCGTCCACTATTTGGATCATAAGAAACCAGACCATTATTCCTAGTTGAAAAAAAAACTTCGCCGTTGTTCCTAAATTCAACTACTTTCTCCATACCTGCAACCAAATTTATACAATACAATTTACTCTAAAATTTAAAAACTCCATACTGCTTCATTACCCATACTTCACATCAAGCACCATATATCTCCATTTCATACTTAACGATAACAATTGATTTTTCAAACAACATAAAATCGATAAATTGGTTGGAAGTACTCCAACTATAGCATCCAGCAACATAATCTCCCCAAACACCTCATCTGCTATACTAAAAAACATAAGTAAACTCTGAAATCCACTACCATAAGCAACCACGGCATATGCAATCCAATGTACATCTCCATTTACAAAAGCCTGAGACCACATAAGCTCTACCATAAAATGCTTAATCTCAATACCCATCAGTCTCCTTGAAACCCCATTATTGGTCGAATAAATTTCAATCTTAGGAGAAACATTATATACAACAACACGATTCTTATGATACAATAGTCTAACCAACTTATAGTTATTAGTCTCAGATAAATCAACACCAAATCCAAGAACAAACAGATGAGGCGATTGAGGCTTAATTGATGGCAAAGGTAAAGTTATAAATTTCTAATTAAAAGGATTCCACATAACAAGATTCCAAAACTCACCAAACAAATCATCAGACAAACATACGATGCCATTGTAGTTGCCAACAATTCTAAAATACCCAATTTGACAATTGAAAGGGAAATTCAGTTCCGATGTGAAATTCAAAGAAAAGGGTCGATTCTTACCATCTTGAAACAATAAAAACTGCACTTTCTTGTGAGTGTTGTCGTAACGCCTAATAAGAAGGGTGTTGGTATGTGGAGTTTTGGCTAGGTGAGGGAAATGAAAGAAAAACTGGTGATGAGGGAATGCCATGATTTGGAGACAACTATGAATCGAATTAAAGATTTAACAGGAAGTTTCAGTAGAATTTCACTCAAAAGTTCGGGAGGAAAGTAAGAGGAATTGAAATTAGTCATTGATCAATTTTGAGAGAATGAAAGAGACAAGAAGAACCCTAGTTGTAGAAGATATTTTTGGTAAAATTTTCTTTAAAAACAAGGATGACAATGGGACCGCTTATAGCTTTTGTTGGGCGGGGCATGGCGACGCGACGCGACGCGACGTGACGGAAAGTAGGTTTAAATATTCTTTAATAAAAATCATACGGTGCAGAGCAGATTGCGGGTTTGAAATAAACTCAATGCTAAAAATAAAAATCACAAAGTTATTTCTTTTACTTATCTTTTGTTTAGGACCTTTAGACCACAAAATCCAACAATCACATACTTACCGAATTAACCTTTTATTTGCATTTTATTGGCTTAATCCTTTACTTATTCTTAAACAATTAGTAATTATTTTTCTTTAGTCATTGTGTTATGTTTATTGAGAATCTATTGTTTAGCTGTTACTGGGGATTACTTTAAGTGGATTATTAAACATGTATGAGTTATAGAGTAATTCTGTGAAATAAGGTTGGTTTAGGATTAATATATAGCATTTATGGTTTATGAACTTGAGCTCTCCATTATTGTTTTATTACAAGTACAATTATGATTTATGAACTTGAGCTCTCAACTGATTGGAAAACTGTCTCCTCCTCACATGATTGTTGAACATCCAATATTTTCTAACTTTAATTCTTTATTATTAATTGCTCTTTTGTAATATCAACCAACCTTAATTACCACATAATTACTCTCTAATTCATGCATGTTTGAAAAATCACTTAAAGCGATCGCCAATAATAGCTAATCAATGGATTCTCAACAAACATAAAACAATGACAAAAAAAAATAATTAATTATTGATTCTTTAAGAATAACTTAAAAGATTAAGCTAATAAAACGCAAACAAAAGATTAATTTGGTAAGTATATGATTGTTGGATTTTCCGGTCAAACGTCCTAAATAGAAGATAAGTGAAAGAAACAACGTAGTGATTTTAGCATTGAGGTTATCTTAAATCCGCAACCCCCCATGCATCGCATGATTTTTATCAAAAAATATTTAAACCCGCTTCGTGTCACCTTGCCCCGCCCCGTGTTGCCTCACCTTGCCCTGCTCCACAAAAGCTATAACCCATCCCACCCCATTGTCATCCCTCATTTAAAATCAAATTTTACCAAATATATATTCTACAACTAGGGTTCTTCTTGTCTTTCTCACTCTCTCAAAATTGATCAATGATTGGTTCCGATTCCTCCTACTTTCCTCCTGAGCTTCTGAGAGAAATCCTACTGAAACTTCTTGTCAAATCTTTAATTCGATTTACAGTCGTCTCCAAATCATGGCATTCCCTCATCACTAGTTTTCCATTCATTTCCGCTCACCTAGTCCAAACACCACATACCAACGGCCTTCTTGTTAGGTGTTACATCAGTTCTCGCAAACAAAAGAACTATTCATTGTTTCAAGATGGTAAGAATCAGCCCTTTTCCTTGGATTTCACATCGGAACTGAATATCACTTTCAATTGCCAAATTGGGTATTTCAGAACCGTAGGCAGCTGCGATGGCATCATGTGTTTGTCTGATGATTCGTTTGGTGAGTTGGAGTCTTGTTCTATGGAATTCTTCGATTCATAAATTTATGACTTCACCTTTTCCTTCAAGTAAGCCTCAGTTGCCTCATATGTTTGTTCTTGGATTTGGCGCTGATTTGCCCTAGACTGATAACTATAAGTTGGTTAGACCTATGTGTCATAAAAATGGTGTTGTTAGGCATAATGGTCCTCCTGAGATTGAAATTTATTCAACTAATAGTGGGGTTTGGAGGAGAGTGATGGGTGTTGAGAGTAAGCATTATATGATGGAGTTTATGTGTCTTAAGCTTTTGTAAATGGAGTTGTACATTGGACTGTATATGACGTTATTGCATATGGTAGTGGATTTCGGAGTTTAATTACGTCTTTTGGTATAGCTGATGAGGTGTTTGGGGAGATTATGTTGTCGAATGCTATAGTGATGTAATTCCAACGGATTTATCGATTATCTTTTTTGAGGAATCATTTGTTGTTGTAGTATAAGATGGAATAGTTGGTGCTTCATGTGAAGTATGGGTAATGAAGCAATATGGAGTTTTTGAATCTTGGAATAGATTGTATCGTCTAAATTTGGTTGCAGGTATGGAGAAAGTAGTTGGATTTAGGAACAACGGTGAAGTTTTGTTTTCATCTAGGAACAAGGGTTTGGTTTCTTATGATCCAAATTGTGGACGGAATAGGGTTCTTGGTATCCAAGGGAGCTCTCACTCATTTTATGTTCAGAATTACATGGAATCACTTATTTTGCATAACTAGTAGCAGGACTACAGGATTTATGGATGCAACAAAGAAGAATGTGATCTGAAGGTAAGGTATTTTACCAAAGTTCATGGTTGTTTCAAGGTAGTAGAAGTGGAAGATGCTTTATCAAATTTGGTAGACCTGGTTTAGAGCTATCTCATAATTATAATCTACTCAATGTTGAACTTCTGTTTTCTACTTATGTTCTTTATATTAGTTGTTACTGTGCTCTTGTTGAGTTTTAATGTATTTCCAATTTAATTGTTGTGATTCCTTATCCTTATCAAGCGATGAACCTTGTCTTTATCATTTGATTATCATATTATTTTGTTGTAGTTACTGTGATGTTAATATATTTTCATTTTCATTGTTTTGCTTCAAGGGCTAAATACAGTTAGCCCTTTGAACGTAGCCAAATCCAGCACCCTCTTTCACCTAAATTATCAATTGCACTAGTATGTATTGTTGTACCCTCGTCATCAGAACATCTTCTAGTTTTCTCATTTCAGATTGTTCAGACAACGCAAGCAGGGATATTGCAGCCATGACCACATAGATGCATTTGCATAGCTGAAACTAAGCAAATTATACGAGGACTAAAACTATATACGTACCATCCCCCGGTCCTTTCCAGATTACAGAGTCTGCATCATCTAATAATTCACTATCCAAATCTTGAATGTCCTCTATGTTGATTTGTCTCTTGTTGGAGGAAATGGAGTCCGGTTGTTTTTCCTTTTCAATTATATGCAAGATATCTCCTCTAGTCTGACACCCCTCTATTAAAGCTGAATCATGCAACAGAAACAATCCAGTCTATGTTTCAGCATCAGCGCAACAAACACTATCCAAAGAAAATACTGCTCAAGTTGATCGAGTTCAAATTGCATGGAACTTTACGATAGATGTCTCTATCTCAATGAAAATTTCTTTCAGATAAATGGAAATGAATACATCCTTTGGTATTCACTATCCAAGCTATTGAATCTTGCAACATGATTGTTACTGGGGTCGAAATCTTCTCTGCCATAATCCTGCATTGCCAGCTCCTTTGACTTGTTTCTAAGCTGCAACTCTCACTTTCTGTTTCTTCCATACTCTAAAGACACCTTCACTACATCATTGAAGTCCCAAAAAGATGAATTTTTTGTGAATTGTCACTTGAACAAACCAAATAAAAAGCTAGACAAAGTCAATCTTGATGTACTATCCAGCTGCTACCTAGGGATGTTTTCATGCCCCTCTTCATCATCTCTCTTCTGAGTCTTTCCGCTTCCTCAAACCGCCCATTGCTAGCATAAATTCTTGCCAGTATCACAAAATTTGCAGGATTCTCAGGATCTACTTCAAACAAAGCTCTTCCAGCTATTTCTGCCAGCTCAACTTCTCCATAAGTTCGACAAGAAGCAAGTAGTGCTCCCCAAGCTTTTGCAGTCACCTTCACTGGCATTTTCCTAATAATGTCATACGCCTGATGTAATCTCCCTGCCCAACTCAATACATCTATCAAACAAGCGTAGTGATTGCTGCTTGCTTCAACACCATATCGATCACCCATCCGAGAAAAGTACATCTGTGCTTCATCAGCTAGTCCAGCATGACTACAAGCTTTCAAACCCCCGAGAAAAGTGATTCCATCAGGCCTTACATTAGCCTTCTCCATTTGCTCAAAAACTTCAAGTGCAGTTCTTGCGTGCCCGTGAAACGCGTAAGCTGAGATCAAACTACTCCAAACAACCACATCCCTGCTCTTCATACTGAGAAACACAACATGAGCTTTATCAAGACACCCATTCCTCAACTGCGGATCTGGATCAATATCATTCCTTATCAAACACCCATGAATTTGTTCAATCAAATTCACATCCGCCATACCAAGACAAGCACGTAACAATGCAAGAACCGTAATCAAATTCGGCCTCAAACCCATCCTCCTCATCTCTCTATAACACAAAACAACCTTACCAAAATCCATCTCCGTCTCCGCAACCCCGCGATCACCGCGTTAAAAGTGGAAGAGTTAGGCTCCACATCCATCACCTGAAACATCTTCAAGGCACTCCCGACATCATTACAACGTGCATAGACCGAGATCATTGAGTTCTGAACCACAACATTTCTGTCAGGAGATTCATCAAACAGTTGGCGGTACAGCCTTAACGGAGACACATTTCCCGTACATGTCTACTAAAGCACATGCAACAAAGGGATTGGAAACAAAACCCGCTTTGTAGGCGTCAGTGTGGATGGTTGCGCCAAGCTGAGAGAACCTCAGCGCGGCGCACGATTTGAGAGCTAGAGGAAACATAAAGGGGTCAAGTGAATTGGAAAGAGTTGAATGGATTTGGTGGAAAAGAATAAGGGCTTGTTCATGTTGGCCTTGATTGACATGAGATGTTAAGTGTTTTGTGTGAGAGAGCAAACGTTGGAAATTTGAAGAAAAAGAACTCATTTGCTTTGTAGTTCTTGGCGCCTTATTTTGATTACATTTAACCATAGGGTAGATTTTGATGTTGTTTCATCAAAATTAGCATTTATAAAAAATAATCTCTTTATATTTACGAGATAAAAGGAAATCTCTTTTGCCGTCCTGTTTGGATAACAATAAAACAAAGTTGTAAAAGAGTAGTACACTAAAATTTATGTGCAATTTTACTTTTTTATTGAATTAAAGTTCAATCAATAAATATTGTTATATTTTAGAATTGTTTTGTGATAATGTATTATATTTTATGTTAGGAACTTTTGCTAATTAAAGTAGGGCAATTTTGATAGTTGTCACAGTCTATGAGATTTTTATGTTTTTAAGCAAAAAATGGTACTTAAAAATTCAAATCGCATATCCCAAACAAAACTTCAACATCGTCTCATATATTTTTATATTGTAATTTGATCTCACAAGATCAAACAGGCCTTAAATATAAATAAGTAATTTTAAGAATAAAATAGATTACATGTTAATACGATAAAATATAAAACTTTAATTTCATCTCATATGGAAAAAAAAAAAGATTTTATATCGTGATTTCATCTCATATGATTTTATATCACGATTTTATCTCACGCAATCAAATATACCTTATTTTTTTTATGATAAGGAGAACCCGTAGCTGCCACCCTTTGGGTATGCATAGGGTAAAACCCTGCTCCTATGCAATAACATGCAAACCACATAAGAGAGAACTCACACTAGGTAAGTCGGTGGGCGACGAGCTCAACCCAGAAAGCAACAAATATGCCTTAAATATGAATTTGTAATTTTAAAAATAAAATAGATTGCAATGTTAATATGATAATGTATAAAATTTAAATTTCATCTCATATGGCCACGAAAACCTAAATATAAATTGTAATTCTAAAAATAAAATAGATTACATGTCAATATGATAATAACTGAAGAATATGAATTTTTTTCTGTATGATCATCATGAATCGAATTATAATTAAATTGCTTTGGCTCGCTTACTAATGACAGTAATTGATGATCACAAAATTCAACTAATTTCAAATTTATCTTAAATAAACAATGAATAAACTCTTAGTTCAATTAAAAAACAATTGTGATTTGAAAAAAAATGAAATCATCAACAGAAAGAGAAGGTTTCAAACCCTAGGTACGATTAATTTGTACAACAAATTAGCAATCTATTGATTCTGGATTGATCGTAGGGCTTGCTTCTATTGCATCTGGAGTTGGTCAATAGACAATTGCGAGTTAAGCTGTAGAGGGCCGCCTTAATGGTTGAACAACCCAACCCTTAGAGCATATTATAATTCCAGGTGGCGAAGAGTCGACATCATGGTGCCAAACCTTTTCATAGATGTTGTGTAAAGCTGAAACCGAACATTGTCGTCACAGAAACTGTAAAAACCTTGCAAAAAATACTAACAAAGATTCTAAGTAAAAGATGATAAATAAATAGAGTTTTCTTTTATTTGAAACATTTTGTGATCCGCAACCAACTATGCTCAATATAATTATTGAGAGTAAATGACATAGCCCATGTTAATACTCAGTGGCTTGACCGAAGCAAGCCTATACAACTTCATAATCTCATTGTCGAGTGATCTGTTCTCTCCCGTGGAAACATGTAGTTCAATTCCTTCTCTTGGAATTATACTTGAGAATTTCTCACTTCACATGGCTCACCAGTCAATTCTGTATTATTTCATTTTAAATACACCACAATGTACATTTAGTATGAAGGAAAAAACTTTTTTTAAAATTTATTTTTAAACTCTCTTTTTAATTGGTAAAATTTTTTAAAAAACTATTTTTATCTAAAAGACAAATTTCTTAAAAATATTTTTATCTAAAAATAACAAAAAATATAAATACTATTTCATACCAAATATCTCCTTCCCCATCCTTTAATTTATTCCCACCCCCACCATTGTCCTCTAAATGGAGTCCTGGAAGACGCAAAATTTAAAATAGTTGAACTCAAACAATATCAGATATCGGGTGAAAATTCTCAAATGAAAATAAAAAGAGATAAGTATAAAAAACACACCTAAACTATCACTTTTTTTTTAGTTTCATACCTAAACTATTGGCAGTGCGATTTTCATACCTAAACTATCACTTATTAATTTGAGAAACACACCTCGGTGGTATGCGTAATACACTCTCTCTTTTATTGGAGAAAACATTATCACATGGCATGCCATATTGACAAAAATAAAATAAAATATTAATATTAGTTAAAAGTAAAAGATTAAAGTATAAATATTCTTTCAAAAAATATTATTTTAAAAAAAATAAAATTTAAAATATTTTTCTCGCCTACTCCACTGCCCACACCCCCATGTAACCCCCAATAATCCCCACCCTTTTATTTTTTTGAATCTCTTTTATAAAATATTTTAAAAAAGTTCAAACTTTAGCCCTACTCCACTTCTACCTAAACATTGAAATTTTTTTTGAATAAAATTCTATTCCACCTGCATCTAATCCTGTCACAACCCGGGGTTGGGGTCTAGATGTGACACCGCAATTGGGGACCCGAGAGCCCCCAAACAAGCCTTAGATATCAATATCCACATCATTGGTTTAAGGATAGCATCAAGCATGCATAAATACATAGATATATAAACGGTAGCCAAGGGGATTTCCTCTAAATCATTTGCACAATACATAGACAAAACTTCAGTCAACACGAAAGTATCTCAGAAGGGTTACACAATATCCAACAATGCCTCTAGTCAAGAACGGCGGCAAGGACAAATCCCGGGCTCACCCTCAATAGGTAAGAATGATAAAGATCATAAAGAAAAGTAATTGGCTCATTCCCGGAGGACGGGATTCACCACTGCAACATTGAAATTTGACTATTCGTTCTCCTATTGAAAATCAAAGTGCTCGGCCTTTACATGGTAAAATCATGTAGGCATAAAGTATGCGTTAGTATGTTTGAATGTATTAAGTATGCGGGCATGCAATGCATATGACTTACCAACCTGCATTTCAATGTTAAGTGACAACGCACATAATATAGAAGAATTATATATTCAATATATATATATATATATACATATATATATATATATATAAGATTCCATGAAAGTCATGATGCATGAAACGTAGTAATGCTCATATATATATAATGGGGATGGAGTATAACCGACAAACCAAATCCATGCGAGCTATTATATGAATTAGACCAATTTGGACCTCCCACCGATAAGGAGAAGATTACTTGCCAAAGGTAATCTGTATCACACCTTACGATCACGCTTTTCGGCGGATGGTCACCTTCCATACGACCACGCTTTTCAGAAGGATTTACATAATCATATCATAACGATAAACATAATAGACGAATATCCATTCTTTACGACCTAGTCTTTTCGGTAATGAAGATCGTTCCTATGTTGGCACATAGTTCAAGGAAAGGGAGAGGGACCTTGGGGATATCCCTGACGCCCCAATCTATCGGTGCTAAGTCAACAACATCCCACTTGAATACTATATATATATATATATATATATATATATATATATATATATATATACATATATATAGTTCAAGGAAAGGGAGAGGGACCTTGGGGATATCCCTGACGCCCCAATCTATCGGTGCTAAGTCAACAACATCCCACTTGAATACTATATATATATATATATATATATATATATATATATATATATACATATATATATATATAATCATAATGCTCATGCAAGGAATAACTCATCTACACATATAGATGATGGTACAAGCACCCAAAATGCTCAAGGAGCCATAATCATAGACATACCGGTGATCACCTTCTTGTCATAACCAATCCTTACCAAAATCATATCATAGTCATTTCATAAACATAATTGGGCTTAACCCACTTCGTAATTTACATATATCAATGCTCATGAATGTAATGCAATGAATGATGTGAGGATAGCATAGGTAATACATAGATTCAAGTTAAATCAACCATATAAAAATGAAATCAAGGAAATTCATAATTAAATCAACATCTAAATCATAGTAGTAGTCACCCATGCATAAATCAATTTTAAAGGGGACATGCATATTCATACTTCATAACTCAATGTAAATCATCATAATAATAGTCCAAAATGAATTGGAATAATAGGTAAAATACAGCCCATACACTAATTAGATTTAATAAAATCAAATCATAAAATTTCATATTTAAAGTGACTAAAATTCATGAAATGGATCGAAAGGAATTTTGAGTCTTCTTGGTTGAAAGGGACCAAGAATCATTCCCACGCACTTTGATTTGAGGAGCAGGAATTGGGCTTAAATTGACTCCAATTGACACCCTAGCTTGATCCTTGAGAGAGGAGAATTGGGAAGAATAGAGAGTTAACCTTGAGAGGGGTAGAGTGATTTAGGTGAAAGAGTGAAAAGGGGAAAGGTTTTCAGCTTAATTAAGGGTTTAGAATGGGTAAAAAGTCATAATTCTTGATTAAAATAAATTGGAATTATATAAATCCCATTAATGAAACGGACCTAAATTTGGTCCGTCAAGGTCACACGGCTCATACGCGGTTCGTGAGACATCACATGGACCGTGAACAGTGGCCGTGATCCCCCACTTAGATTCTCATGGAGGAAAAGTCTTCAAAGCTAAGTGATACCACACGGACAACTACACGGTCCGTTTGACACCACACAGGCCATGACGTCGACCGTGCAACGGTACTTGAAATAATTTTTGCACGATAAAGTCATGAGACGGTAATCTTGTTCTTAGAAAAATTTCCACATAGTAAGTCACACGGAAGGCCACACAGACCGTGTGACGTAACACAGATCGTGTGAACGCCCCTGTGCCTTCACTTGGCCAATTTCCCTTTTTGTCCCAACTTTGTCCCAATCGTGAACTGGCCTGAGTGTCACTTCCACGGGAGGCCACACGGTCCGTGTGGCTTTACACGGCCGGTGCAGGCTCCTCCGTGGAGTGATGCCTGGCAGTTCACTAGGAAGAATTTCAAGACATTTGGGCAATGCCACTAGGAAAAATTTGGATCTTTGCATCATCTCCCCTTGGGAACATTTGTCCCCGAATGTGCAAAAACAAGGCTCGAATAGCTAGAATTAGAGTATGGAACATCCAACACAAGATACACTGCATAATTCGTTGCAAAATTTGTACCAAAAGCATTATACAAAACCGTTGTTCAAGACCTTTAAGCTCATATTAAAAATGGTATTCAAGTCACTCAAAACAATTATAAAAACCCTTTTAGTGCACATGTATGCATGTCATATCATGAGACTCAAGAGGGAAAGAAATGGCACCATTGGACAAGGAGAAATCCTAGTACCTTAGGCTTGAGTAGATTGGAAAAGATGAGGGTATCGCTTCACCATGTCCCATTCCACCTCCTAAGTAGCACTCTCCACTTGTTGATTCCTCCAAAGTACCTTCACCGAAGCCACGTCCTTGTTACGAAGTCGTTTCACTTGCCTATCCAAGATAACCACCGGCACCTCCTCATAGGATAAATTTTCCTCAACCTCAATTCCTTCCAAAGGCACAATGGTGCTAGGATCACCAATTAACTTCCTCAACATAGACACATGGAAGACCAGATGAATGGAACTCAAATCCGGAGGTAACTCCAACTTACAAGCCACACCTCCAATTCGCTCAACAATCTCATAAGGACCAACGTACCGGGGGCTTAGCTTGCCCTTCTTACCAAAACGCCTCATGCCCTTCATAGGCAAAACCTTCGCATATACCCAGTCGCCAACCTGAAATTCAAGATCCCTCCTTCTAACATCCGAATAGGACTTTTGACAACTTTGGGCCGCTTTCAACCTCTCCCTAATCACCTTCACCTTCTCCATGGCGTCCACCACCAAATCCAGAACAAATAGAGCCATCTCTCCCAACTCAAACCACCCCACCGACGACTATACCTTCTCCCATACAAAGCTTCAAATGGCGCCATACCAATGCTAGCATGGAAACTGTTATTATAAGCAAATTCAATGAGTGGAAGATGGTCATCCCAATTTCCTTTGAACTCCAACACATAAGCCCTCAACATATCCTCCAAGGTTTGAATAGTCCTCTCCGCTTGGCCATCGGTTCGAGGATAAAAAGCGGTGCTCAACTTAACCTTAGTCCCAAGTTCCTTCTGAAAAGACCGACAAAAGTGGAAAGTAAATAGGGTACCTCTATACAATATGACGGACCTAGGTACACTATGCAACCTGGCCAACTCTTGACCAAAAGTAGTTTTAACCGGTAGAAAATGAGCCGACTTCGTCATTCGATCCACGATAACCCAAATGGAATCAAATTGCCTTTGGGTCCGAGGCAACCCAACTACAAAATCCATGTTCACATCTTTCCATTTCCATGTGGGATTTCAATGTCTTGAGCTAACCCACCAGGCCTTTGGTGTTCTACCTTCACCTGTTGACAACTCGGGCATTCAAACACAAACTTCGCGATGTCTTTCTTCATACCGTGCCACCAATACACTTCTTTCAAATCCCGATACATTTTGGTAGACCCGGGTGAATAGAGTAATGAAAGTTGTGAGCCTCACTCATAATCACCCTTCTGAGGTCATCCACATCTGGGACACAAAGCCGATCTTGGTACCCAAGTACACCATCTACCCCTTAGGAGAACACTGTGATCTCCCTTTCTGCAACCAACCTCTTCAATTCAAGTAACAACGGGTCCAAATCTTGCTTAGCCTTTACATAACTCACTACGGAGGATTATGCCCCACTTTGAACACGAACACCACCATTGCTTGAATCAGCCAACCTGACACCCAACCTAGCTAACTGGTGAACATCCCTTTCCAACTCCATCATTTCTTCCTCAACATGCGCCACACTCTCCATAGACAACCTGCTGAGAGCGTCGGCCACAACATTGGCTTTGCTAGGGTGGTATTGAACACTCATGTCATAATCCTTTAGGAGTTCCAACCACCTCCTTTGCCTCAAATTGAGATCTCTCTAGGTGAAAACATACTGCAAACTCTTGTGATCGGTGAATACATCAACATGAACCCCATATAAATAATGTCTCCAAATCTTCAAAGCAAAAACCACCGCTGCCAATTCAAGGTCGTGCGTGGGGTAATTGCATTCATGAACCTTCAACTGCCTTGATGCATATGCTATCACTTTACCATTCTGCATAAGCATATAACCCAATCCAATCCGCGAGGCATCCCAATACACCACAAATCCTTCCAGACTATTAGATAAAGTCAAGACGGAAGCCGATGTAAGCCGATCCGTCAAAGTTTGAAAACTCCTCTCGCACTCATCTGACCATACAAACTTAGCCTGCTTTTGGGTCAACTTGGTCAATGGAGATGCACTAGATGAGAACCCTTCAACGAACCTTCTATAATGACCGTCCAACCTAAGGAAACTGCGAATATCTGAAGGGGTCAATGGTCTAGGCCAACTCTTTATGGCCTCGGTTTTCTTCGGATCCACCTTGATACCATCGCTAGACACCACATGACCAAGAAAAGACACTTCACCCAACCAGAATTCACACTTGCTAAATTTGGCCTACAATTTCTTTTCCCTTAAAGTTTGGAGAACCATCCTCAAGTGATCCTTATGATCCTACTCACGTGGGGAGTATATGAGAATGTCATCGATGAAGACCACCATAAAACTATCAAGAAATGGCTTGAACACCCGGTTCATTAAATCCATAAACACGGCCGGAGTATTGGTTAGGCCAAATGACATCACCACAAATTCAAAATGCCCATACCTCATCCGAAAAGCTATCTTCAGAATGTCACACTCCCGAACCTTCAATTGATGATTCCCGGAATGAAGATCATCTTTGAGAAATAAGTAGAACCTTGAAGCAGATCAAACAAGTCATCAATCCTGGGCAATAGGTACTTATTCTTAACAGTTACCTCATTCAGCTGCCTGTAGTCAATACACATCCGAAGAGATCCATCCTTCTTTCTTACACACAACACAGGAGCACCCCATGGCGATATACTAGGCCGAATGAAACCCTTCTCCAACAAATTCTTTAACTGCTCTTTTAATTCTTTCAACTCTGCCGGTGCCATACGATAAGGAGGAATAGAAATAGACTGAGTATATGGAAGAAGATCTATGCCGAGGTCTACCTCCCTTTCCAGGGTAATACCCGGTACGTCTTCGAGAAACACATCCGACATTTACCACAGGAACTGACTCAAGAGTAGGCACTTCAAAATCTGTATCCTTGACCCTCATAATATGATAAATGCACCCCTTAGAAATCATTCTCCTCGCCTTGAGGTAGGAAATAAACTGACCTTTAATAGAGGAGTCACCACCCTCCCATTCAAAAAGGGGCTCACGGGGAGGTTGGAACTTGGCCTTCCGGGTTCTACAATGTATAGAAGCATATGATGCATGCAGCCAATCCATTTCGAGAATCACATCAAAATCAAATATCTCAAGCTCCACAAGATCATACGAGAAAACTTCATGCTACATAGAAATAGGGCAACCATAATAGACTCTATGTGCAACAACATATTCACCCACGGGAGTACAAACCGAGAAAGGATCCCGCAAAATCTGGGGACTCAAACCAAATTTAATAGCCAACAACGGAGTCACAAATGAAAATTTGCACTCGGATCAAGCAAAACATAAGCATTAAAATCAAAGACTTTTAACATACCAGTCACAACAGCCGGAGCTTCCTCGACATCCTGGAGGGAATGGAGTGCATAGAACCTGTTGTTCCTTGGGACCACTCCTTTAGGAGCTCTTTGTTAACCCTGCCCACCCTGGGCCATCCGACCTTGGCCTCTACGAGCATTCCTGGGATAGTCAGCAACCTTGTGATTCTTATCTCCGCACCCATAGCACGCTCCTAAATTCCTCCGACAAAAATGTGAGATCTCCCACACTTGTCACACAGAGGATGGCCATGAAAATCACCAACCGGTGCCCTGGGAGGAGGTACCCGAGCATTAACAACCCGAGCACCCCAACCTTGTCCCTGCTGGAAGCGACCAAAACCAACATTTTGAGAACCGGAGAACCTACCATCAAAATGAGCTCTCTTGAGATCGTGAACCCTTTTCTCTTTGAGTTTCTCCCCTTTGATCTGCTTAGCATACACCATGAGTCTGGCAATATCCATGTCCCGTATAAGCATAGCAGTACGACATTCCTTCACAAGCAAATCAGAGACACCCAAAACAAACTTGTGCATTCTTGCACGGGGATCAGCCACCAAGGACGGAGCATATTTGGAAAGTTTCGTGAACTTGAGGGCATAATCCCTCACACTCATACTCCCCTGCTTGAGGTTAATAAACTCAGTCATCTTGGCCTCTCTCAGCTCAAGTGGGAAGAAGCTATCAAGGAAAGCAAATTTGAACTCCTCCCAATTGACATCACCACCACAAACCCTTTTCGAGGACTATTGAGTGTACCACACTTGAGCCACGTCCTTCAACTAGTAAGCAACCAGTCCATCTTTTTCCTCAGAAGTGACGCCCATAATATTCAGTATCTTTGTGAGCTTATCAATGAAGTCCTGAACATCCTCACCAACCTTTGACCCATAGAACACCGAAGGATTTATCCGGGTGAAATCCCTCACCTTAGAAGCAGGTGTAGAATCCCGTAGCAGGTTAGTTTGCCTTGCTTGAGTAGCCACCACCTCAGCAAGCATGGCAAAAGTTGTACGAAATTCACCATTGGAGATGGGTGCATCCATATGGTCGTGGGGAGCTTGCTCTTCATTGGCCGAAGCCAGCATTTATAGAGGGGTTCTTCCTTGAGGCATTTTCTGAAATGGATCAATGACACCATCACATGGAGAAACTAATTATACTAGTCATAGCATGACAAAAAACATGAAGAAATGAGGCAATTCCTAAAACATCTTCGTAGCCTCCCACCTCATAAGTATGGTGCACTTCACACCCATGAATAGGACTCTACTCAACGCGGTATGTTGGACTCCGAGGACTATTTACAAACCTTGGGCTCTGATACCATCTTTTGTCATGACCTAGGGTTGGAGTCTAGATGTGACATGGCGATTGGGGACCCGAGAGCCCCCAAGCAAGCCTCAGATATCAATATCCACATTATTGGTTTAAGGATAACATCTAGCATACATACACACATAGATATATAAATGGTAGCTAAGGGGATTTCTCCTAAATCATTCGCACAATACATAGACAAAACTTTAGTCATGATGAAAGGATCTCAGAAGGGTTACACAATATCCAAGAATGCATCTAGTCAAGAACGGGGGCTAGGACAAATCCCGGGCTCACCCTCAATAGGTAAGAATGATAAGAAGATCATAAAGAAAAGAAATTGGCTCATTCCCAGAGGACAGGACTCACCACTTCAACCTTGAGATTTGACTATTCGTTCTCCTGTTGAAAATCAAAGTGCTCGGCCCATACATGGTAAAATCATGTAGGCATATAATATGCGTTAGTACGTTTGAATATACTAAGTATGCGGGCATGCAATGCATATGACTTACCAAACTACATTTCAATGCTAAGTGACAACACACATAATATATAAGAATTATATATTCAATAGATATATACATATATATATATATATATATATATATATATATATATATATATATATATATATATATATATATATATACAAGATGCCATGAAAGTTGTGATGAATGAAACGTAGTAATGCTCCTATATATATATCACAACTTTCATGGCATCTTGTATATATATATATATATATATAATGGGGATGGACTATAACCGACAAACCAAATCTATGCGAGCTGTTACATGAATTAAACCAATTAGGACCTCCCACCGGTAAGGAGAAGATTACTTGCCAAAGGTAATCTATATCACACCTTACGACCACGATTTTCGGGGGATGGTCACCTTCCTTATGACCACGCTTTTCAGAAGATTTACATAATCATATCATAATGATAAACATAATAGATGAATATTCATTCCTTACGACCCGGTCTTTTCGGTAATGGAGATCGTTCCTATGTTGGTAAATAGTTCAAGGAAAGGAAGAGGGACCTTGTGGATATCCCTGACACCCTGAATCCATCAATGCTAAGTCAATAACATCCCACCTGAATACTTATATATATACGTGCTTTCAAAGAGTCACTATCCATTTCAAAACGTTAAATGCACATTTAGGCTCAAATGCCAAATCATAGGATCATAATCATAATGCTCATGAAAGGAATAGCTCATCTAGACATATACACGATGGTACAAGCACCCAAAATGCTCAAGGAGCCATAATCATAGACATACCGGTGATCTTCTTCTTGTCATAACCAAGATCTTACCAAAATAATATCATAATCATTTCATAAAACATAATTGGGTTTAACCCACTTCGTAATTTACACATATCAATGCTCATGAATGTAATGCAATGCATGATGTGAGGATAGCATGGGTAATATAGATTCAAGTTAAAAT
Source organism: Solanum rostratum (assembly GCA_029948455.1). Classification (NCBI taxonomy): domain Eukaryota; kingdom Viridiplantae; phylum Streptophyta; class Magnoliopsida; order Solanales; family Solanaceae; genus Solanum; species Solanum rostratum. Next base: position 55,240,573 of record CM057047.1, on the reverse strand, counting down.
CAACCATATAAAAATGAAATCAAGGAAATCCATAATTAAATCAACATCTAAATCACAATAATAGTCACCCATAAATAAATTAATTTTAAAGGGGACATGCATGTTCATACTTCACAACCCAATGTAAATCATCATAATAATAGTCCAAAATGAATTGGAATAATAGGTAAAATACAGCCCATACACTAATTAGATTTAATAAAATCAAATCATGAAATTTCATATTTAAAGTTACTAAAATTCATGAAATGGATCGAAAGAAATTTTGGGTCTTCTTAGTTGAAAGGGACCAAGAATCAATCCCACATACCTTGATTCGAGGAGCAGGAATTTGGCTTGAATTGACTCTAATTGACACCCTAGCTTGATCCTTGAGAGAGGAGAATTGGGAAGAATAGAGAGGTAACCTTGAGAGGGGTAGAGTGATTTAGGTGAAAGCGTGAAGAGGGGAAGGGTTTTCAGCTGAATTAAGAAGTCATAATTCTTAATTAAAATAAATCAGAATTACATAAATGTCATTAATGAAACGGACCTAAATTTGGTCCGTCAAGGTCACACAGCTCACTACGCGGTCCGTGAGACATCACATGGACCGTGAACAGTGGCATGATCCCCCACTTAGATTCTCACGGAGGAAAAGTTTTCAAAGTTAAGTGATACTACACGGTCCATGTGACACCACACGAGCCATGACATCGACTGTGTAACAGTACTTGAAATAATTTTTGCACGATAAAGTCACGAGACGGTAATCTTGTACTTGTAAAATTTTCACATAGTAAGTCACACGGAAGGCCACACGGACTGTGTGAACGCCCGTGTGCCTTCACATGTCCAATTTCCCTTTTTGTCCCAAGTTTGTCCCAACTGTGAATTGGCTTTGGTGTCACTTCCATGGGAGGCCACATGGTTTGTGTGGCTTCACATGGCCCGTGTAGGCTCCTCCGTGGAGTGATGCCTAACAATTCACTGGGAAGAATTTCAGGACATTTAGGCAATGCCACTATGAAAAATCTGGGTCCTTACAAATCCTCCGCTCCTAATTTATTTTTATATTTTTTAAACTTATTTTATTTTTTTATAGATATGTACACATATTTTTAGAAAATTAGTTTTTCTACTTGTTTATCGAATATAATAGAAATAAAAAATTTGTTTTTAAAAATAATCTTGCGACAAATAAAAAATAATTTTCTGAAAATAATAAAAAAAAAAAGCGGAGGATTAAGTGGGGTAGCATAGAATTATTTTTTCTAAAAGAAATTAAAATAATATCTAGATTATTATTTTAATAGGGAGATGAAGTAAGAATTGTTTTAAAAAATTTATAATTTTTTCGGGGGGGTGGGGGGGTGGAGGGAGGGGGTACGTTGAGAGGAAGCGGTGGGGTGGGATATGAAAAATATTTCATATTTTATTTTATATTTTTAAAAATTATAATACATTATTATTTAATTTTAACTAATACTAATTTGTTTATTTTTTGCCAAGGTGGAATGTTTTGTCCATGTAGAGTGTGATGTCATATTTTTTAAAAAATAAAAGAGAAAGTGTAGTACACACACCATGGTGAGAGTAGAATAAAAAATAGAGGTGTGTTTTTCAAACTAATAAGTGATAGTTTAGGTATGAAACTCACACTTCCAATAGTTTAGGTACGAAACTAAAAAAGAAGTATAGTTCAGGTGTGTTTTTGACACTTATCTCAAATAAAAATTAAAAGGACAACCAATAACTTCTCATTTTGGATGAATTTTGCAGAACCTCTAAAACCCCACTCTTCCTAGAGAAAATTAAACTAGAGGTATCCATCAAGTCTTAAAATTAAAAAAAGTGCCAACTTTGACCTTGTCACTAATTAAAAATTAATCTTGATTAATTTAATGAGGGACCAAAGAGAACATTTTAAAAACTTAGCAACTACTTCTTCTTAAAAGAAACTTCTATGACTTAAAAACAATTAAAAAAATACTTCCATCAATTCAAAATCAAACTGCACAAAACTTTTCAACTCCCCTCACCCTCACCCGTCAGTTTTCTTTTTTTTTCTTCTTCTTATAGGCGCAAAATTCTTTATAGGGGTTTCAGACCTACCCGTTCTATTTCTTCTTCTTCGTCGTCATATCTTCACTATTGCTACTGTTCTCGGTCGTTGTTGGTTCTCAACTTTTCCCGCATAGTCATCATTTTTAAAGGTTTTGTTTATTTTTCCACTGCTATGTTTTTTTTTTGTTGTACAAATGATTATTTATGTTTAGGAAGATGAAAAGGTATGTATTTTGTTATTGCATACTCTAATTACAAGTTGGTGTTGTTTGATTTGTTGTTTTACTCTTTGAAGAAGACAACTTCGAGTATGGATATTGTTGTTTTTGTAGTCATTTTGAGAAATATATTTGGGTGATTGGTTGATTTCGGGTATGGATGTTGTTGTTGTTTGATTTTTGTTGAATGTTGGGTTGGTTGGTTGATTTTGGGTATGGGTGTTGTTGTTGTTTGATTTTTGTTGTTGCAGTCATTGCGAGCAAAATATATGGTTGGTTTGGTTGATTTCGAGTAGGGTTCACAGTAGTAGTTGAAGTATTACAACAACTGTGTAGCTGGTTATGGGTGTTGTTTGTTGTTTGTTGTTTGATTTTTGTTTTTGTAGTACTTTGTAAGAAAAAATGTTGGTCAATTTTAAAGTATTGATAGCAACTGTTGAACTAACTAAAAACAACTGTTGTGGTTGTTGTTTTTGTTTGATTTTAGTTGTTATGTTTCTTGTTAGAAAAACGTATTACATGCCCTAATTTCTACTTGGGTAGGGTTGTTTTTGTTGGTGTTGTTTGATTTGTTGGACTCTTTGAGGATACACTTTCGGGTATGTGGGTGGTGTAGTTGTTTGGTTGTTGTTGTTGTACTTTTTTGTGAAAAAGAACACATATACTTCATGTAGAGAAGTTCTTGAGCATTGATATTTCTTGTGCTTGTTGAGAGTTTTAATGGCACAACCAAAATGAAAAGATGGTGGACCCGACGATGCTCCTACTAGAGCTTCCAAAATGAGGCTCATTATATCGGAAGATGAACAAGAGGATGACGAGTCACAAACAACAACTAGTACATCTTATTTAAGAACTCAGTGCTCAGGCTGGTGTTGGTGCCAGTCTCGCAGCTGCAGGATAGAGTTCCTCAGCTATTGGACATAGTATTCAGCTGTTGCACCAGTACATCAGCTATTGGATCCAGTTCAATAGCTGATGTATAAAGTCCTTCAGGTACTGGTGCCACTCACACAAATGCTGGTGCCAGTACCTCAGCTGTTGAACCAAGTCAGATAACTGGTGATGGTAGTCTCTTAGATGCTACTGTCATGACCCGAACTTAGGGTCTCGGAGTGACATGACGAATGGGAAGCCGAGAGTCCCCAAACAAGCCTCAAAGTATCCAAATTCACATCATCGGTTTGGAATCGTACTCAAATGGTAAACACATAATTCTAAGGGACGGGAAAGTAGGACTCACACTATGGGGAGGGATTAACATAGATTCACATAACACGTGGCACATGAAGACTAAGGGGTGGGTAAGTATGACTCACGATATGGGGGCAATTCAGGACTTAGGATCTTTCGCATCATATCATGCCATAAAGTCATAAAACTCATAACCAAAATATATGACGATATTCAATGGGTAACCAAGCCAAAACATAATCTCCAAACATAACACTTAGCATATAAACGTAAAGGAATTTACAAGATGTCCAACAATGCCTCTAATCATAAAATACGATAGGGGCCAAGACATAACCCAAGCTCACCCTCAGATGTAAATAACCTAAACAAAATCACGATAGGTAAAGGATATGTGACTTGTCCTTGGAAGATAGGAGTCACCACAACAAGCAAAAACTTGAGATCAGAGCTAAACATCGTGCAGTGGATAAGTGTACTCCTCGGTCCCTACATGGTGAGATCATGTAGACAAAAGTATGTGTTAGTATGTTTGAATGTACTAAGTATGCAGGCATGCAATGCATATGACTTACCAAACTTGCATTCAATGTTAGATGACAAGGGCATATAATATAGAAGAATCATACATCCAAAAAAGAGTAGTATACAATATGCCATGAAGTCCATGATGCATGAAATGCCATAATGCTCATATATAGTGGGGATGGACTATAACTGAAAAATCAAACTCATGCGAGCTATAACATGAATTAGCCTGATTAATACCTCTCATCGGTAGGAGAAGATTACTTTCCAGGGTAATCTATATCACACCTTATGACTCAGTCTTTTCGGTGGATGGACACCTTCCTTACAACCCAGTCTTTTTCAGAAGGATTTTTATTATCATTTCATTTCATATCATATCAATAAATGAAATCATTCCTCACAATCCGGTCTTTTCGATAATGGCTTCCATTCCTATGTTGGCACATAGTTCGAGAAAAGGGAGAAGACCCTTAGGGATAGCCGTGACGCCCCCAATCTATCGGTGCTAAGTCAAAACATGCCATGAGAATACTTAGACATATACATGCTTTCAAAGAGATGCATTAGTCATTTTAAATCCGTTCAATGCACATTTAAGCTCAAAAGCCAAACCATCATTCATAATCATGATACTTATACATATGAGTAGCTCAAGCTCATGCCATTATGGTGCAAGCACCCAAAATGCTTATAGAGCCATTAACAATAGACATTTATGTGATCATGTTCTTGTCATAACCAATATATGAGCTTAACTCACCAAAAACATTTCCATGAAAATATATGTAAGCTTAACCCACCGATAATTTCATAATTCCAATGCTCATGGATGCAAATGTTATGAATGTGACAAGAATAACATGGGTAATGTAGATTCAATCTTTAATCAACAATACATTATGAAATTCAAGTAGAAACACAAGTAAAATTCACATTTAAATCGTATAATTTTATAATCTCAATGCAAACTATGATATGCGGGCTTAAAAACTCAAAATCATCAATAAAGCACAATCCATACTTCAATTGAATATATTAAACAATAATTCTAAAAACCCATATTTAAAGTAAGCAAAATATTATAAAAATCAATTGAATAGAGTTTGGGTCGTCTTGGTTGAAAGGGACTAAGAATCAATCCCACAAACCTAAGCTAATGAAAAAATTCAACAAGAAATTTGGTGAAGAAAGAGCCCTTCCTTGATTCCCGAGATTAAAACCCACAAGAGTTCTTTGAAGGAGACTTAAGAGTGACTTGAGAGAATTCTAAATGTGAGGAGTGATTTTGAGTTTTAGGAATAGGGTATAAGTCATTAGGGAGTCCTTAGATACCATATGAAGTCCCAAAAGACCATTACGATAAACCAAATTTACGAAAACACCATTAATGAAATTGATAGAAAAATTTCACATCGTCACTTCACTAGAGGGTTCACCCGCCCGTGTCCCACCACACAGTCCGTATACCCACCTGTGAGATGACACTTTAAAAAAAAATTGGGTTGACAGAAGTTCGAAACAGAAGTCCTATACTTAGAAGATTTTCAGTAAGTTAGCTATATGGGGGTTTACATGGCCCGTGTGATGTCACACAGTCTATGACATGGGTCGTAGCCCAACATTTGGAAAATTTCCATGACAAAGTTAAGAGATGGTGATTTATATTTAGAAAAAGTTTCATTTCAGAAGCTACACGGTTGGCCATACGTCCCATGAACCATCACACGGCTCGTGAAGGTAGCCGTGTGACCATACTTTGCTTCAATCGTTGGTATTCCAAGCTAAAGGCCATCACACGACCCTCCACACGGTCCGTGAAGTGTCACACGGCCCGTGTGGGATCCAAGTTTTATGTGCCTTAGTCCAAAACTCCATGCAAAGGCCACACATCCAAAATTAAGGCCAAGGGTCACTCCATTGGAGGCCACACGGGTTGTGTGACCTCACACGGACTGCGTAGTCTCCCTTGGGGTGATACTTAGTCCAAATCTTTCCAAAAAGGACATTTTCAAGCTTGTATGAGGTCATACAATGTCCGGGTCATTATATCATCTCCCCCTTGGGAATATTCATCCCCGAATGTGCAAGAACAAGGCTTGACTTAGAATATGCAACTTCCAAACTTAAGATACAATGCATAATTCACCATTTGAAAATCACAAAGTCATTAAAACTCAAGGTAAAGCATATTAAAATCATTCAAAACACCATAAAAATCATTTTAATGCACATGTAAGCATGCCATATCATGAGGCTCAAGAATGAAAGAGTTAGGACCACTTAGAAGAGGAAGAACCTAATACCTTAGGCTTTAGTAGATTGGAAAAGATGGGGATATCGTTTCATCATGTCCAACTCCGCCTCCCATGTAGCACTCTCCACGTGTTGATTTCTCCGAAGTACTTTCATCGAAGCTACATCCTTGTTACGGAACCGCTTCACTTGTCCATAAAAATCTCCACCAGGACTTCCTCATAAGATAAGTTCTCCCCAACCTCTACACCTTCCAAAGGCACAATAGTGCTAGGCTCACCAACTAACTTCCTCAACATAGACACATGGAAGACCGGGTGAATGGAACTCAAATTCGGAGGCAACTCCAACCTATAAGCCACGTTTCCAATCCGCTCAACAATCTCATAAGGGCAAATATACCGGGGACTTAGCTTGTCCTTCTTACCAAAATGCATCACACCCTTCATAGGTGAAACCTTCACATACACCCAATCACTAACATGAAATTCAAGATCTCGCCTCCTAACGTCCGAATAGGACTTTTAGCGACTTTGGGACGTCTTCAATCTCTCTCTAATCAACTTCACCTTTTCCATAGCCTCCAACACTAAATCTGGGCTAATCAATGCCATTTCCCCCAACTCAAACCACCCCACTACTGACCTACACCTCTTCCCATACAAGGCCTCAAATGGTGCCATACCAATGCTAGCACGGAAACTATTATTATAGGCAAACTCAATAAGTGAAGGTGGTCATCCCAATTAACCTTGAACTCTAACACACAAGCCCTCAACATATCCTCCAAGGTTTGAATTATCCTCTCAGCTTGCCCACCGATTTGGGGATGAACGGCGGTGCTCAACTTAACCTTAATACCAAGTCTTATTTGAAATAACCTCCAAAGTGAGAAGTGAATTGGGTACCACGATCTGATATGATAGACCTACGCACACCATGCAATCTCACCAATCCTTGGATGTATAACCTCGCATAACCTTCGACACCAAAAGTAGTCTAGACCGGTAGAACGTGAGCCAACTTTGTCATCCGATCAACGATAACCCAAATGGAGTCAAATTGCCTTCGGGTCCGAGGCAAACCAATCACAAAGTCCATGTTCACATCTTCCCACTTCCAATTGGGAATCTCAATGTCTTGAGCCTAACCACCAGACCTTTGGTGCTCTACCTTTACTTGTTGACAACTTGGGCACTCAGATACAAACTCGGCTATGTCCTTCTTAAACCATGCCACCAATACACTTCCTTCAAATCCCGATATATCTTAGTAGATCCTGGATGCATATAATAATGAGAGTTGTGAGGTTCACTCATGATCACCCTTCTAAGACCATCAACATCCAAAACATATAGTCGGTCTTGGTACCGAAGTATACCATCTCCCCCTTGGAAGAACACCTCGATCTTTGTTTCAGCAACCAATTTCTTCAATTCAACCAATGATGGATCTAAATCTTGTTTAGCTTTCATATCAATAACCACTGAAGATTCAGCCTCATTTTGAACATGAATACCACCATCATTAGAGTCGGACAACCTAACACCCAACACCCAACCTAACCAACCGGTGAATATCCTTTGCCAACTCCCTCTTATCCTTCTCAACATGAGCCGTACTCCCCATAGATAGCCTACTAAGAGCATCAACCACAATATTAGCCTTATTGGGGTGATATTGAACACTCATGGTGTAGTCCTTTAGGAGTTCCAACCATCTTCTTTGCCTCAAATTGAGATCCATTTGAGTGAACACATATTGCAAACTCTTGTGATCGGTGAAAACATCAACATGCACCCATACAAGTAGTGTCTCTAAATCTTCAGGGCAAAAACCACCACCGCTAACTCAAGATCATGCGTCGGGTAATTACGCTCATGCTCCTTTAATTGCCTTGATGCATATGTTATTATCTTACCATGTTGCATAAGTACACAACCCAACCCGATCCATGAGGCATCACAATACACCACAAATCCCTCCAAGCCATTAGGTAAAGTCAAGACAGGAGTTGATGTAAGCCGATCCTTCGAGGTTTGAAAACTCTTCTCATATTCATCTGACCACACAAACTTAACCTTCTTTTGGGTCAATTTAGTCAACAAGATGCAATCAATGAGAACCCTTCAACGAACCTTTTGTAATAGCCAACAAAACCTAAGGAAACTTTGAATGTTCGAAGGAGTCAAAGACCTAGGTCAATTCTTCACGCCGTCAGTCTTCTTTAGGTCCACATTTATACCATCGTCGGACACCACATGACCAAGAAAAGCTACTTCACCCAACCAAAACTCACATTTGCTAAGCTTGGCATACAACTTCTTCTCCCTCAAGGTTTGTAAAACCAACCTTAAGTGACTCATATGTTCCCGTTCACTATGAGAATAAATGAGAATATCATCAATGAAGACAACCACAAAACTGTCAAGGAATGGCTTGAACACCCGATTCATGAGATCCATGAACATGGCCAGAGCATTAGTTAAGCCAAACGACATCACTACAAACTCAAACTGCCCATACCTTGTCCAAGAAGCCAACTTGGGAATATCACACTCTCTAACCTTAAACTGATGATACCCAAAATGGAGGTCAATCTTTGAGAAGTGGGTAGCCTTTGAAGTTGGTCGAACAAGTCTCGATCCTATGAAGCGGATACTTGTTTTTAATGGTCACCTTATTCAACTGCCTATAATCGATACACATCCGAAAAGATCCATCTTTCTTCCTTACAAATAACACCGAGCACCCGATGGAGATATACTTGGCCTAATGAAGCCCTTCTCCAACAAGTCTTTCAACTGATCCTTTTACTCTTTCAACTCAGCCTTGCAATACGATAGGGAGGAATAGAGATAGATTGAGTACCCGGGAGAAGATCTATACCAAAGTCTACTCTCCTTTTGGGAGGAATACTGGGCAAGTCTTTGGGGAACACATCTGGAAACTCATTCACCACCGGAATCGACTCAAGAGTAGGTGATCGAAACTCCTCATTCTTAACCCTCACAATATGATAGAAGCACCTCTTGGAGATCATCTTCTGGGCCTTGAGGTAGGAAATAAACCGACCCTTAGTCACTACCCTTCCATTCCAGAACGGGCTCACCGGGAGGTTGGGACTTGACTTTTCGGGTTTTACAATCTAAAGTGGCATATGATGCATGCAACCAATCCATTCCAAGAATCACGTCAAAATCAAATATCTCAGGTTCCGGAAGATCACACGGGAAGACTTTATGCAACAATAAAATATGACAACCACAATAACCCTATGTGCAAAAACAGATTCACCCATGGCAGTATAAACTGAGAAATGATCCCTCCAAAATTTCGAGACTCAAACCAAACTTAACAGCCAACAGAAGAGTCACAAAAGAAAAATTTTCACCCGGGTCAAGCAAAGCATAAACATCAAAATCAAAGACTTTAACATACCAATCACAACATTGGGAGCCTGCTCAACCTCCTAGCGTGCATGAAGAGCAGCACTTTGTGGAGCTCTTTGCTAGCCTTGCCCACCTTGAGCCACCTGACCTTGACCTCCTTGAGCATCCTTGGGATGGTTAGCGACCTTATGATTCTTATCACCAAACCCGTAGCACACACCCAACTCCTTCCAACAAGTACAAGTGTGACTCCTCCCACACTTGTCATACCGAGGGTACACCTGAACACTACCAACTAGTTTCCTAGAAGGAGGCACTCTAGCATTAGCAATCCTTGCCCTAAAACCTTGGCCCTGTTGGAAGCGACCAAAACCACCACCCTGAGAATCGGATAACCCACCACCAAATTAAGCCCTCTTAGGATCATGTACTCTCCTCTCCTTGAGTTTCTCCCCTTTGATCTGCTCAGCATGTACCATGAGTCTAGAAATATCCATATCCCATATGAGCATGGTGGTACGACATTCTTTCATAAGTGAGTCAAAGATACCAAAAATGAACTTGTGCATCCTTGCATGAGGATCAGCCATATGTATCGGTGCATACTTGGAGATCTTAGTGAACTTGAGGGCATAGTCCCTCACACTCATACCCCCTTGCTTGAGGTTGAAAAGATTGGTCATCTTGGCCTCCCTAAGTCCGAGTGGGAAGAAACGATCCAGGAACGCAAGCTTGAACTCCTCCCAATTGAAAGCATTACCACATACCCTCTCCATAGACCATTTGGTGTACCACACCTGAGCCACATCTTTCAATTGGTAGGCAGCCAATTCAGCCCTCTCCTCAAAAGGGACACCCATAACATTCAACACCTTGGCGAGCTCATCAATGAACTCCAGAGCATCCTCATCGGCATTTGACCCATAAAACTCAAGAGGATTCATCCGGGGTGAAATCCCTCACCCTAGACACCGAAGTAGAATCCTGTGTAAGATTAGCCTGCCTAGTCTGAGATGCCACCACCTGGGCAAGCATATCAAACGTCGTACGGAATTCACCATTAGAGATAGGCTCTTTCATAAGCCCTTAAGGTGCTTGACCCTCATTAGTCGGGGCCGATCTTGGGGTCTTCCTCGAGGCATCTTCTGAAATGGAGCAATGACACCGTCAAGATAAGGAAACCAAATATATGAACCATAGCACGACATAAGGAAGGAAGAAGTGAGACAATTCCTAGAATGTCTTTGTAGCCTTCCACTCATAAGCATGGTGCACATCACACCAATAAATAGGACTCTACTTGATGCGACATGTTGGACTCCGATGATCGTTCACAAAATTAGTGCTCTGATACCATCTTTGTCATGACCCGGACCTAGGGTCTAGGAGTGACATGGAAAATGGGAACATGAGAATCCCCAAACAAGCCTCAAAGTATCCAAATCCACATCATCGGTTCGAAAGCGTATTCAAATGGTAAACACATAATTCGAAAGGATGGGAAAGTAGGACTCACACTATGTGGACATCATAAGCAAAGGAATTAACATGGATTCACATAGTAGGACTCACACTATGTAGACATCATAGGGAAAGGAATTAACATGGATTCACATAGCATGTAGCACATAAAGACTAAGGAGCGGGTAAGTATGACTGACTCTATGGGGGAAATTCAGGACTTAGGATCTTTCACGTCATATCATGTCATCAAGTCATAAGACTCATACCCGAAACACATAATGATATTCAATGGGTATCAAAGCCATAACATAATCTCCAAACATAGCACTTAGCATATAAACTTAAAGGAGTTTACAAAATATCCAACAATGTCTCTAGTCATAAGATAAGATGGAGGCCAAGACATACCCCAGGCTCACCCTCATATATAAATAACCTAAACAAAATCACCATAAGTAGAGGATAGATGACTTGTCCTTGGAATATAGGACTTACCATAACAGGCAAAAACTTGAGATCCGAGCTAAATGTCATGCGGTGGATAAATGTACTCCTCGGTCCCTACATGGTGAGATCATGTAGACAAAAGTATGCGTTAGTACGTTTAGATGTACTAAGTATGCAGGCATGCAATGCATATGACTTACCAAACTTGCGTTCAATGTTAGATGACAAGGGCACATATTAGAGAAGAATCATATATCCAAAGAAGAGTAGTATACCATATGTCATGAAGTCAATGATACATGAAATGCCATAATGCTCATATATAGTGGGGACGGACTATAACCGAAAAATCAAACTCATGTGATTTATAACATGAATTAGTCCGAAAAAGACCTCCTATTGGTAAGAGAAGACTACTTGCTAGGGTAATCTACATCACCCCTAATGACCCAGTCTATTTGGTGGATGGACACCTTCCTTACGACCCAGTCATTTTCAGAAGGATTTTTATTATCATTTCATTTTATGTCATATCAATAAATGAAACGATTCCTTATAATTCGGTCTTTTCGGTAATGGCTTCCATTACTATGTTGGCACATAAGTCGAGGAAAGGGAGAGGACCCTTAGGGATAGCCCTGACGCCCCCAATCCATCGGTGCTAAGTCAAAACATCCACGAGAATACTTATATATATACATTCTTTCAAAGAGATGCATTAGTCATTTCAAATTCATTCAATGCACATTTAGGCTCAAAATCCAAACCATCATTCATAATCATGATACTTATGCATAGGAGTAGCTCATGCTCATGCCAATATGGTGCAAGCACCCAAAATGCTCATAGATCTATTAATAATAGATATTTATCTAATCACATTCTTGTCATAATCAATATGTGAGCTTAACTCAACGAAAACATTTCCATAAAAATATATGTGAGGTTAACCCACCGATAATTTCATAAATCTAATGCCCATGAATACAAATGCTATGAATATGATGAAAATAACATGGATAATGTAGATTCAATCTTCAATTAAGAATACATCTGAAATTCAAGTAGAAACAGAGGTAAAATTCACATTTAAATCATAGTATAAATTACCCATGCACAAATCACCCACCGATAATTTCATAAATCCAATGCTCATGGATGCAAATAGTATGAATATGATGAGAATAACATAGGCAATGTAGATTCAATCTTTACTCAACAATACAATATGAAATTCAAGTAGAAACATAGGTAAAATTCACATTTAAATCATAGTATAGATTACCCATGCACAAATCAAGCTTTAAAGGGTACATGCACACTCATAATTTTATAATCTCAATGCAAACCATCATATAAGGGCTAAAATCAACTTAAAATCATCAATAAAGCACAACCCATACTTTAATTGAATTTTATTAAATAATAATTCTCAAAACCTTTATTTAAAGTAAGCAAAATTTCATAAAAATCAATTGAAAAGAGTTTGGGTCTTCTTGGTTGAAAGAGACCAAGAATCAATCCCACATACCTTAGCTAATGAAAAGATTCAACAAGAAATTTTGTGAAGAAAGAGCCCTTCCTTGATTCCCAAGCTTGACACTAAAGGAGACTTAAGAGAGACTTGAGAGAATTCTAAATGTGAGGAGTGATTTTGAGTACTAGGAATAGGGTTTAAGTCATTAGGGAGTCCTTAGATAGCATAGGAAGTCCTAAAATACCATTAGGATAAACCAAATTTACAAAAATGCCATTAATGAAACGGATAGAAAAATTGCACATCGTCACTTCACTGGAGGGTTCACGGCCCTAACCCACCACACGGTCTGTATACTTACCCATGAGATGACACTTGAAAAAAATTTGGGTTGACAGAAGTTCGAAACAGAAGTCCCATACTTAGAAAATTTTCACGAAGTTAGCTATACGGGGGGTTACACGGCCCGTGTGATGTCACACGGTCCGTGAAATAGGTCGTACCCCAATATTTGGAAAAACTTTTCATGACGAAGTTAGGAAATGATGATTTACACTTAGAAAAATTTTCATTCCGAAAGCTATACGGTTGGTCGTACGGCCATGAAGGTGGCTGTGTGACCATACTTTGCTTCAATCGTTGGTGTTCCAAGCTCAAGGCCATGACACATGCCTCCATACGGTCCGTGAAGTGTCACACAACCCGTGTGGGGTCCAAGTGTGATATGCCTTAGTCCGAAACTCCACGCCATGGCCACACATCCAAAATTAAGGCCCAGGGTCACTCAACGGGAGGCCACACGGGCCATGTGACCTCACGCAGACCATGTAGTCTCCCTTGAGGTGACCCTTGGTCCAAATCTTGCCAAAAATGACATTTTCAAGCTCCGATGAGGCTGTACAATGTCTGGATCATCACAGTTGCAGAGACTCACATAGCTGGTGCAAAGTCCCTCAAATGTTGCACCAACTAACACAACTGGTGAAGATAGTCCATCAGCTGCTGCAGAGATCCCCCCAAGTTATTGTTGGCATTCCCTCAGCTACTACAGACACTTCCACAGTTGTGGCTTTCAAGTATGACAATTATGGCTTTGAGATGCTTGGGTTTTTGAATCGGGGTGAGAGTGGTGATCTAGGAATAAAATCTGAACTTGGGAAACCATTTTTTGATTTAAAAGAATTAGCGAAGGAAGACTTGGATAACTATTTTAACTCTATGGTATTTGAGAAGTTATACCTAGATATAGGTGAAGGGAATACCCCAAGATTTCAAATGAAGCTGATGTATCAGCTTCTTCATCGTTGGATGAGTAGTGAGAATGATTTTTAGGTCAATTATTGTGGAATACCTGTTTGTTTTGGCATGAGAGATTTTTCTATTGTTACCGGGTTGAACTACGTACCACCTCCTTCTCCTTCCCAATCCAAAAAGGTAAAGAAGACATACAAAAGAATGCGTGATGCAATGAAGAAGAAACGTCGCAAATCGAAAGAGATGCTTGACCTCTTACAGTCACGTAAAGCCAAGAAGAGTGTGAAGAAGTCCCTATTTGGTTTAATTTGTCCATTAGATTCTTATGGGTAAAGATCCAAAGACTAATGCGATAGATTCTTGGTTCAAGCTAGTGCCCAACTGGGATGCATTTTGTGCCTTTCCTTGGGGATCAAGATAGCTATGAAATCACTGTGCAGTATCTGAAGAAGGCAGCGACATCGACAAGAAAGTCATCAAATCTATATGGTTTTTCGTGGGCTTTTATGGTAAATTTTATTTGTTGTATTTTTGTTGTTGTATTTTTATATTTATTTAACATTTTAATTAATAATATTTCATGGCATCAATTTATTTAGGCTTGGGCTTTTGAATCCATTCCTCACATATGAAAAACATTCAAAGTGTTCGACGAGGAAGTATCTTCTTCGACACTTCTTCGATGGTTGGCAGCACCAAACAATGCTAAAGTCGAGGCCCACGAACTTTTTGATCCACTGGAGGATGAGGTAAGTGTTATAAAAGTGGTTGTCTTCTCACTTTATCAGTTGTTGTCTTCTAACTTTAACAGTTGCTGTAATTTTGAAACAGTTGTTATCTTCTATATTTTAGTATTTTTGTTGTTAAGAAATTTTATTTGATTTGTAGATTGTTTATCGATGGCTAATCCCGCTGAAAGTGAGAAGGAGATGGACTTTTGGATGGGATTTGTGTCACTTGAGCAAAAAGAAGAAGATCTGAGGATTGTGAACGGCTATCAAAAGGGTTTTGCTTGTTGATGTTGGTGCTGGTGCTAGAGTGGATGTTGATGTTGCTGTTGCTGCTGGGAAAGGAGTAGCTGATGCTGTCGGGGTAGGTATAGATACTGCTGGGGCAGCTGGTGCTACTGTTGGGGTAGCTGGTGCTGGTTAGGTGGTGCTGAATCTGCTGGTGGGGTAGCTGCTTGGGGAATAAGCAGGTAGTGGTTATAGAGGATTTTCTC
Organism: Solanum rostratum; assembly: GCA_029948455.1. Lineage (NCBI taxonomy): Eukaryota > Viridiplantae > Streptophyta > Magnoliopsida > Solanales > Solanaceae > Solanum > Solanum rostratum. The sequence goes on along the minus strand of CM057047.1, from coordinate 55,225,075 downwards.
CTCTTTGTAGTGGAGGTGATTTTGGAACTCCATTCACCGTTGGTAGATCCGGTCGCCTAGGGGCTCAGATTTCTAGGGCACCTTGTAGTACTTGTGGTTGTGAAACTTGCAATAAGAGGATGGATAGAATGATGGAAATGATGTCATTTAATGAAATCTTGAATATCGTGCTATCCGAAAGAGGCGTCATCCCATCATCAAGGGTGGTGTCACCGTATACTCATATTCGTGAGCAAAAGAGACGAAAGCAAGTTTCTAAAGCACTCATGAGTGTAAGGAAATGGGCAACAGGTGCTAGGAAGGAGCAGCAAGCAGCAGTGGTTACAAAGGAGTAACAAGCAATAGTTGTGATGGAGGAGCAACAAGCAACAGGTTCTATAGAGGAGCAACAACTAGGAACAGATGTTACGAAGGAGCAGCAACCAGCAGAATCTATGGAGGAGCAAATGCTGATGTGATGATGTTATTTGTTGTTAGCTTGGATGATGTTTATTTAATGTTTGGATAGTGGGTTTATTTAATGTTTGGATAATGGGTATTTTTAATGTTTGGATGATGGGCATTATTTGATGTTTGGATGATGGGTATTTTTTGATGTTTGGATGATGGGCATTTTTAAGGTTTGGATGATGGGTATTTTGTTATTTTCTAGACTTTTTGGAGATGCTGATGATGGATAGTTATTTTTATGAACGTATGTATTTTCATATTTTTCTGGATTTTTTGGAATGTTGGTGGTGGATATTTTATGTTATAGAAATATCTCCTTTTATAGAATTGTGAAATGACTCAGCAAATGACCTACTTGCTGGGACAGCCTTAACATTTGCTGTGAAAATGCCTCAACAAGTCAGCATCTTGTTGGGGCTATCCTTATATATGTTGTGAAATGACATTACAAGTGACCTACTTGCAGGACAATCTTAACCTTTGGTGTGAAAATGGCTCAGCAAGTCAGCATCTTGCTGGGGCTGTCCTTGTATTTGTTGTGAAATGACTCAGCAAGTCAATTACTTATTGGGACAGTCTTAACATTTGCTGTGAAAATGCCTCAGCAAGTCAGCGTCTTGATGGGGTTATCCTCATGTATGTTGTGAAATGACACAACAAGTGACCTACTTATTGGGACAGTCTTAATGTTTGCTGGGAAAATGACTCAGCAAGTCAGCATTATGCTGGGGCTGTCATTGTATTTGTTGTGAAATGACTCAGTAATTAACTTGCTGAGACAGTTTTAACATTTGCTGTAAAAATGACTCAGCAAGTCAGCATCTTGCTGGAGCTATCCTTGTATCTGTAGTGAAATGACTCCGCAAGTCAATAACCTGCTGGGGTAGTCTTAACATTTGTTGTGAATATGTCTCAGCAAGTCAAAGTCTGCTGGGATAATCATACCATTTGCTGTGAATTTACTCAGCAAGCCAGCTTATACTGAATAATTGCCTATGTAAATGTCATATTTAGTGATAAATTGAGTTGTGTTAGTCCAATTTCAGATTACAAGCTAGATTCAGTAGTGATCTTATACATAAAGGTGGTAATTAGACAAGTAATATATAATTTATTGAGTAACTGTATATGTGAGTGATGTTGATTAAGTAAATTGATTATTAGTTGGTTATGTCAATATGTTTTATAATATATGAGGTGGAGTTAGTCCAATGTCGGGTTAAATGCTAGAATCAGTAATGATCTTATAAATTGAGATAGTACTTACACAAGTAATAGGATCATAGTTGTAGATGACACTTATTTCAGTTGAAGTTTTCATTGATTAGTCCATTTGCTCATGGTTATGGATGATATAGTGATTTTAGTCAAATTCAACTCTAGAAATAAGCCGGTGGTAAAGATTTTATTTAAATTTGTTATAGCAAGTAGGCTAGTCGTTGACGAGTTTTAACAATTGTTGTAAAATATCTCAACAAGTTATTCAGTTGTTGAATACTTTTTAGTAATTGCTGAGAATTTTGTAGCATTTTTTGTAAAGGTAGTAGCAGTTGTTGTAAATTAAGTATAGCAATCTTTGTAGAATATGTAGCAATTGCTAAACTTTTCTATAGCAAAGTAGTTAGTTGCTCTAGCAAGTTGACTATAAGTTGATGGTATCAATCATATGTAGTGATACATTGAGTTGCGTTAGTCCAATTTCATATTAGAAGCTAGATTCAGCAGTGATCTTATACAAGACACGAGTTTATCACTTTTTTACTCTAAAGTCTTTCTTCAAACATGTCGTTTTCAATGCGATATCTAAATCTTTCTTATTATTAAATATCATACCATTATAAAAACATGTTTCATCATCTTGAACATGATTCGACTGTATCGTTGTGTATTTGCTGGTGTGTTGCAAGAAACTTCTGGAGTCGGCGTCTGCTCACCTCTACTTGCTCTATCTGGAATGTTCATATCCATCACATCAGATTCATCATTCAACATTTCTTGATTTTGAGGTGTATTTTGGTTCTCTACCACCCTTTCAACCATGTATACCCGTAGAATGGGTCTTCCTTCATCTTCCAAATAAATCTGTAAACTCACTTGATTTTTTAGTCTAAATGGAGCCACTCTCTGCTTTTTGCCACAAGAATGCATGTAAGTGATGACGATATCTTTCGGCTCACAATTTAATTTACAATTGGCAATAATTTGATTCAAAAAATCCTCATACGCGATGTCTCAATTCACAATCATCGCTATCATCTCGATCATTTCTTTGCCTTTCTAACGCCAAATAAAACGATTGTTGGACTCAGCCCATTCACTATGACAATCAATTCCTAATATTATTTTGTCTCTCATTAATGATATTGAAGGTACCTGAATAAATAATAATTAAAAGCGCAGCATGAGAAAACTATACAGAAATACAAAAACTGTTGTATTTAATTCAGTAGCTACTTCATCAGTTGAAATATCATATGCAGCAAACATACATTCAGCAGTAATTGAAAACCGCTGCAAGAAGTGGTGAACCAGTTGCTAAAAAATATTTTGACTATTATTCTACATCGTTTAGCAACTGCTGAATCTATTTCAACATCTACTGCAACGTCGCTGAAAATAGCTCAGCAGTGAAGAATTTGCAACAATGACAGAAACAACAATAAAAACATTCACTTTTATCAATCATAATAATGATTAAAAGCTACCTTTTAAGTAATTTCCAAAGCTATATGAAGAAATGCCCCAAAAATGATTTCTTTTTCCTCCCAAATTTGAAGCTCCAATGTTGGAAAAACAATGACAAGAAGAAGAAGAAGATGCCGTGATGCTGATTCAGAAGAAGAAGAAAATCGCGGGAAAATGGATGAGGAAGAACCGTTGAGAAATTTGAATTAGGGTATTTTATTTAGTGGGTTGAAGTGTAAGCAAAAAGAACTTGAGAACTTATATGAAATCGATCAAATATTATTAACTCTTAATTATAAACTTGTCACCTACACCTAATTGTTAAAACTTGAGCCACTTTTTTTTTTTAATTTTGAAACCTTTTTGTCACCCTTAGTTCAATCACCCCTCTTCCTACTGAGCAATTTTCTGGTAATGGTGGAACTCTAACATTCCAAAGCTTCTATTACAATATCGCTTACCCCTCTCAGCACTAAACCTGGCAACGGAACCGGGAGGTGTCGGTTATGGTCCGGTTCGGTCTCGGTTCCGATACTATACTGGCATAGTACCGGTAGTTGTCGATCAAAGGGGTAACGGGAGGGGTAACGGAACGGGAATGGATATTTTTATCGATTAATACCGGTTTATTAAAAACAATTTAATTATTTAATATGTTATCGTTGGGGTGGGGCCCACCAACGGTAACCTAGGTGTTGGCAGTAAAAGAGCCGTTGAATGGCTCCTTTTAGTAATTTTTTTCCAAAAATTCCTCCATTTTTTCAACTATAAATACCCCTAAATCTTTCATATTTTTTCAATCAAATTCTCTCAATATTCTTAAAATCTCTCAACTTTCTCAACTCTCTCATTTCTAAATTTCTCTAATATTGTAAATTTTTAATTATATTATACATACTACTCTCAAATTAATTATAAATATTTATTATATTACTCCCTCAATTAGTATTAATTAGTCTGTCAATTTTGGTGGGGTAATTGCAATTTGGAGAAAAATTTGGTGGATCAATTTGGAGCATATTCAAGCTTCAAGTTTCATCAACTTCGGCTTCTATGTCTATTTTTACACAGACATTTGGTACATTTGTTCCAACTTATTTATTCTTCTAATTAGTTTTTTTTCTTTAATCTTTACTACTTGTCTACTTGAATTAATTTTTTTATATTCATAACTTGATTAATTTCATATAATCTTTACTTGTATAATTTAATATAACCTGGATTCCAGTAGAAAAGGAAAGGGAAAAAATACCTTTTCGGTGGAATTACTAAAGCTTTAACCGGTAAAACATCTGGTGGTAGTTCGTCTAAATCTACAAGACAACCACCACTTAGATTTAATACAGAAGATTTTACATACATTGACAAAACTTGTTTTAATATTAATTGTAATACGGAATTAGATCACGAATTTCTTGAACGAAGATTTATCAAAAGATGATAATGAAATTAATGAGGATGATGATATTTTTTATTACAATGAAACGCAACCCCCATATACTGCTACTACTCCCCCATCCCGCTCCCTTCATACAACCATCAGCATTTAATAGGCCTAGGATGGAACGTGTAAAAAAATCTGTTGTTTGACAATTTTTAACATAAAATGAAGATAAAATAAAAGCAATTTGTAATAAATGCAAGCATGTTTTAAACCATAAAACTTTGGGAATGGGAAGTGGGACGGGTTATTTGAAAAATCATTTAATTCTTTTGAAAAATCATTTAATGCATTGTTGTAAATTAGAATTTTTGCATGCTCAAGCCATTGCGGATACTAAAAAATATGAAACTTCCATTCCCGAAGAATCCGTAGGAGGTTTAAATATGGTGCAGTCGCAATTAAACCCTTCTAATGTTTTTGGTCCTGGTATACATCGCCCTTATAATAGATAACGGGACTTAGACAAACTGGCAAAAATGATTGTTGTTACTGGTTTGCCTTTTAGTTTTGCTGAAAATCCTGGTTTTATTCATTATATTCAAATTGTTTATAACCCATCTTTTAATGGGGTTTATAGAAATACAATAAAAAAATTATTTTTGATTATCAAGCACGACATGTACAATATCTTCGATGTTTATTTGCTTATAATACTTGTAGATTAGCAATTACTTCTGATATGGGTCGTAGTATAACTGATAATGATTATTTTACAATTACCGGGCATTAGATTGATGAAAATTGGAATATGCAAAAAAGAACTTTGGGATATAAAAGTTGTGAAATACGTAAAACTGGTTCTTATATTGCACAGACTATTCTTGATGTTTTGCAATTTTTTGGTATTTCTAGTAAATAATTAGTGTAACTTTAGATAACACTTCTAGTAATAAACGTGTTGTTGATTATTTAAGACTTGTTCTTAGTCCTGTTTACGAAGATGGTTTTCATATTAAAATGTGCTGCTCATATTTATAATATAATTGTTAGAGATGGTGTGTTATTATTTGAAAATGATTATAATAAAGTAGAAATTGCATGTCATTTTATTTTTAAATGTCAAGTAAAGGCTAGGTGTAAAGAATTTGAAAGTCGGTATATTTAGTGCAATTTTCCTGTTAGGAAAATTCCCAAAACAGTAGCTACTAGATGGAATTCATTGTATGAAATGCTTAAAGTAGCTTATGAATATAGGAGACTCGTTACAATGGTTTGGAATGCCCATAATGCAGATATGACTTACCAACTTGATGAAAATATGATTGGAATGATATTAGAGATTTAATTGAATTTTTTAGAGTTTTTTATTTAGCTACTGAACAAATCTCTGATCTTTATTATCCTACTATTTGTTCCGTTTTACCTAATATTTGTGCTATTTGTACTAAACTTGTCCTGTTTAAAAATAATCTAAAATTTAGAGAACCTGTTCAAGAAATTATTACAAATTTTAGAAAATACTTTTTCGCAATTCCTCAGATTTATTTAACTGCTTATTTATTTAACTCGGCTTACAAAGAAGTCGATGTATCTCGAATATTAGATAGTGTATATGCAAACTTAGAAATTCAATACGATGAAGATAATCAATCACATAATTTGGATGCAGTTAAAAGTAGCATTAGAACAAAAGCTAGGTAATGGTATGATTTAGAAGAATATAATTTAGTAGAAAATGTACAATATCAAGAACCACAACCATCAAGAGCTAGATACGAGGATGATATTGATGACATGTTAGAATTTCATCTTGGACTTACTACTAACAAAAGCAATGATTTTGATGAATATCTTAACCAGGCTACAGAAAGCATTAAGGATATAGAGGGGAAGCATCAGCTTTTGGCATGGTGGAAGAATCGGGGTAAAGCTTTTCCAAGACTTCAACGGTTCGTGATATGTGGCTTCGGAAGGCGCTTTTAGTGCCGCAAGATTCCAATTTGGAAACCATAGACATTCACTAGCAGCAGATAGCTTGGAAGTTTCAGCTTTATTCAGAGATTGGATAAATGCGGAGTCGGAGGAATTTAGGGCGTCCAACTTTGCCGTCTCAATTTGAAGCCGGTATAGATAATATTTTCTCGGAATCAAGTGAAGAGGGCATGGATTTTTCGGAGGAACAAGCTCAAGAGCCGATTCCAGAAAATGTAACATTAGAAATGTTAGAAACACTTAGAAAAGAATTTCAAAGTGGTTTATGATATTAGTATATTACAAATTTACAACAAATAAGACCTAGTTGAAACAGAACCCTTCCTAGAAGGTGACTGCATAAATTAGGTTCATTTCTAATAGTTGTACATTGTACAATTTAAATTTTAAAGTAACATAATAAAATTATAGGTTATTCGCCTTATTTCTTTTTTTTAAGTTATTATCTTGAATTTACTTTTAATTTAAGTTTTGAGTTTTTTTTAAATAAATTTGCCCCCTTATTTCTCAAATCTTTATTAACTTTAAAATATAATAAGAAACATTCAAAATTTAAACTTTAAATTTTATATTTAAAAATTTTGAAATTTAAACTTTAAAAGTAAAAAAAAAAAAAATTTTAAACTTTTAAAATTTTATATAAGTATAACTACATATAAAAATACTTTAAAACTTTTATATTTATAACTACTTTAAAACTTTCAAGTTTTAAAACCTTGAAAAATTAAACTTCAATTTAAACTTCAAAAACAATTATACAATGATACTATGTTTAATTTAACCTTTAACATTTTAAAATTCAATTTTAACCTTTAAATATTAAACTTAATTTAACCTTTAAAAATTAAACTTCAAAGTTTAATAATTTAATCTAATTTACCAATTATTTAATTAAAAAATATCTGGATTTACCGGTCCGGTTCCTTACCGGTTTGCACCGGACCAGTAAGGTAAGGGGTAAAATTTCCGCAATTGTCAGTACCGGAAACCCCCCCCCCCCCCCCCTTATTGGTACCAGCCCGATTTCGGTAATTACCAGTTCGGTGGCGCCGGTTTCAGCACCGTTGCCCCCCTTACTCAGCACTCTCATCTCCAACTCCATTTCTCAAGAAAATCCATAAAATATTCTCAAATTGTGCTTCAAACATTTGCCCTCGTACTTAGATTCTTGATTTTCCCTTATCCACCGCCAGAATAAGCCTCTCAAACTCGAATTGACACAAAAATATTTTGGGCTTTACGAGAGTAAATTTTTGTTTCCATTACATAGGAAAAATGGGTTTATTGCGAAAGCTGAGAGTAGTGAAGTAGATAACGAGAACAGTGTTGACAAAGCTGAAAATGAGGTTCGCGGAGCGAGCACAATGCCTTATATGCAGGTACTTGACTGAAGAAGCTCCTCATAAGCCCGTTAGACAAGGGCGGAGCTACATTCACCTAAGGGCACCTTCGTCAGAATTTTTTTCAAATATATAGGTTAAATATAGATATTTTGATATATATATATGTGTGTGTACACACACATATATATACATATATGTCAATTGTTGAACACCCTTAATATAAAAATCACCCACTCATGTTCTAAAAGTGTGAATATCCTTGATGCGAATGCTGGCTCCATCACTGTAATTTTTAGATGGCCTTGGTTCATAAGTATGTCAAAAAAGCTCTATTGTATACTCATTCTGGTTTAATTTGTTTTTCTCGTGTTGACTTGTCAGAGAGTTCAAGAAGATAAATTTTGAAAAATAGAACTTTTTGAATTACGATGACTAGTGTCCCCTGATAACCTTATCTCAATAACTGGGATGTGATGGTACTTGTGAAAACTTTTGAATCATATGGTCTCAAACTATAAATATATAAATGTAGCAAAATATTCTTTAATCTTGTGGTCTTAAAATTGTCACGTGGAAAGTCATAAGTAAAGAGTTGTCCAAAAAAGGTAGAAGCATTCTCTTAGAAATAGACAAAAAAGAAAACTAAGACGAACTAATCAAAACAGATAGAGTATTCTTTTTGTTGGAGTTCTTTTGCCCTAATTAAAACAGAATAGATACAAATGCTTCATAAAGTCGACCCCAAGTAAGCATAGTTGATTGGTTGGTATGCCTTTTTGATGGCCTTGATTTATAGGTCTAAGGCTCTATTGTGTGTTCTTCTCTGTGACAAAATTTGCCCTAAATAAAGCAGAACAATGGATATAGAGTATTCATATAGTCGACCCCAAGTAAGTGCAGTTGACTGATTGATATGTCTGTTTGATTGGTTTATAGGTACGTCAAAGCTCTACTGTGTGTTCCTTTTTGTGACAACATTTGCCCCATATAAAGCAAAATGGATATACATGATTCATATAGTCAATCCTGAGTAGGTGAGTTCATTTTTGATATGCCTGTGAAACTAATCGTTTGGTAGTCTGATTGTACTCTAGCTTCGGTATTGTTGTATTAGGATTCAGTTGCCCTTAGTTCTCAAGTTCAAATCCCACACTAGGTTGAATTCTTCTCATTTGTCCCAAGCATTGGTGGACATAGTTATCTAGTACGTGTGCTGGTGGTGGGAGGTAGCAAGTACCCCGTGGTAATATCGAGGTGTGCAAGCTGTCATGGATACCACGGTTATATGAAAAGAATTGGATTCCCTTACATAAAGAAAGACGTCAGCTTTTGTTTTTCTGTTTTGCTTAGTTTGATGATTCAAATGCTGCTGTTTCCTAATGAATCAGAAGGGAACAGATTAAAAGAAATTAAGATGAGGATATATATTATTCTGTTAGATGAAAGAAATAAAAAAAAATGTTCCCAGGCATAAGAATCGAGGTCAACCGGCCTGTAGTTTGAATTTCAAATTACTTTCCTTTTCTGGGGGTCTTTTTCCAGCAATATGTTAAAGTCTAGCTTCACAGTGGAAAACGACATTTACTACAATGTTGGTTTTAAGTCTTAGGAGATCACAAAATGTCAAAAGGAGGCAGAATCATGGTAAGAATGGTCGGAATAGAGCAGAAACTTACTGCAGAGAGTTAAATCAGTCATAAAGTCCTGAAATTGTTAACGACAATATTCATTGAAGCGTTAAAGGAACAAGGAAAGGTAGTTAGAAGATGGACAACAAAAGATCTCTTTTCAGAGTTTTTTTTTGCACTCTTAAATACAATGAAAATGGAAGATACATCAGCTTTATAGCCATACAACGGCAAAATAAAGCAGTAATTATTACACCTGAAACTTCATTCAGAGGGGGATGGGGGAACATTGCTCATAAAATGGCAAAGTTCATATATGAACCAGGAAGAACACAGGAGCAGCAGCAGGTGATTGCTAAGAAACTTGAATCTTCATACAAAGAGGGCGATGTTCTAACTAGATGGATGTCGGAGAACACAAAGAAGGTGAAGATACAACACAGAGTAAATGGCATCAAGATCTCTGGAGAGATGGAAACCTCTGACAGGGATCTGTTGAACAGGTGCATAGCTGGCAAGTTTCAACATGGCTCCTCTGAAACGCCACAACTGAGCCATGTTAGAAGATGGGCAAGTAACACCTGGAAGACAAAGGCGTCAATGTATATGCTATGAATGATGGCTTGTTTCTGTTCGAGCTCCTATTGCAGAAGACAGCAGAACATGTCATTGAGGGGGAATGGTCTTGAAAGAGAATGTCACTGAAGCTAGAATGGTGGAACCAACTACCGGATGCCGGTTAGTGGAACCAACTAGGTCCTGAGACATATTTTCAACACTCATCCTTGGATCAGGATTTGTTGATTGCAGTTTTATCTGACATTGACCTCATGACTAAATCAGTCAATTCATCTTTTGTCTTGCAAGGCTTGTACACATCTTTTGTTGGATCAAATAATAAGTTCTTACTTCTATTTCAACTTGTAAAATTTCCTGCTTATTGGAATCAAAGATTCGACAATATTTGTCTCCAAATAATAATATATATCCATTTTCCATAAGTTGACCAACACTCAATAAACTTTTATCAATATCAGGCACGTAAAGGACATTTGAAATTATTTTCGTACCTGAACTTGAATTGATTGCAACCGACCCTTTTCCTGTTGCATTTCCAATTCGGACTTTTTTATTTTCCATAGGCATAAACTCATTAAAAAGATTTATGTCATATGTCATGTGATTTGTACAACCACTATTAATCATCCAAAAATCAGATTTTTTGGTTACATAGTAGGTTGCCATAAATAAGTGGTCTTCTTCTTCAGTGGTGACTTGGGCAACTTGGGCAGCTGTTTCATCTTGCTCAAATTTGCTTTTGCAAATCACAGCTTCATGACCAAGTTGTTTGCAGATCTTGCACTATGCATCTGGTCTCTTCCAATATTTATATGGAGGATGTCCATTTTTTGCCACAGTGCTGAAAAGGTGGGTATTCTTCAAGAATTTACCTTTGCTTTGAGTTTTGTGTTCAACCATGTCCTTTTGCCTCATAAGCCTCCTTTGCTCTTGTGCCTGCAATGTATTTAATAATTCTGCCAAGGTAATCTTGGACAAATCTTTTGTATTTTTCAAGGTAGTTATAGATACTTCGTATCATTCTGGCACTGTAACAACAAGAATTTTTTCAACAATTCTTGAATCTCTAAATTTAGTGCCAAGCACTCTTACCTTGTTAATAATGCCAAGAAGTCGATCTGAGTAATCTTTGATGATTTCAGCTTCATTTTTTGCAATTCGAATTCTCTTATCAAATTTAACACTTTCATGCCCCGCATTTTTTCATCTCCTGTGTATTCTTCCTTCAGATAATCCCAAATGTCTTTTGCTGATTTGAGAGTCATAACTCTCGTGAAAATTGTTGCAGACACACCAACAAACAAAGTTGCTTTAGCTTTTGATTTTCTTATTTTCTTTTCTTTTTGGTTTTTGATCTGGGTCTCCGTGGAATTATCGAGCAATGGAAAAACATCATAATATTCTTCCACCGCCTCCCAAAGATCTAAAGCCTCAAGATAAGTCTCCATTCGGGTACCAATTATTGGTTTTTTACCATCAAAAATAGGAGGAGCAATTTGAGAAAAATTATTTTCGGAATTCGTCTCTCACAGATCCCTCAAGAAAATGGCTCTGATACCAATTGTTGGGTTTTTAGCAAAGAAACTAAGAAATAACTGAGAAAATACTTTGAGAAAAAAAATATACTGGAGTGTTGTCAAAGAGAATTATTTTATTAATAATTCAAGACATAAGTTTATAGCTATAATTTCTAACTAGAAAACAGAAAAATATGCAAACTAATCTTATCCTAAAAAATTCAAATAAAATTAAAAGAAACTAGGACTCTAATAAAAATAATTTTAAAAAATCCTAAAACTTAGCTACTGAATATCTGTTAAAAGATTTATTTTAAAAGAAAATGTAGCGAAATATCTTAATTTTGCAATATCCTGAGACATATTTTCAACATATCCTAACCCAACTTACTAAGGAATACACAGGGACAGATACAAATGCACTCAGAAGAGTTAACACCATAGACAAGCTGAAAATCAAAGGAGAAACAATGACAGAGCCAGGAGAGATAAACAATGAAATTGTTTCCTACTCAGAGAATCTATATAAAGAGATAGAATGGTGGAGACCTCAATTAGAGATGAGAGATTGCCCCAGGATTAAGGAGGCAGAAAACATCTCTCTCATGGCAAACTTTGAGGAGTAGGAAATACTAGAGAGCATCAAAGCTTGTGCAAGGGACAAAGCCCCTGGCCCTAATGGATTCTCCACAGATTTCTTTAAACATTGTTGGCGATCATCAAGTATGATTTGGCTGCAGGTATACAAAACTTTCATGAGGAAGGCCTTTTTGGAAAAGTTCCAATGCTATTTTTGTGGCTATAATTCCAAGGACGACTGGAGCAGTAGAACTAAATGACTGCAGACCTATTAGTTTGATAAGGGGTGTTTATAAGACTACTACTAAGTTGTTCGCTGAAAGATTGAAAAAGGTTATACATAAACTAGTGGATAGACATCAAATGGCATTTATAAAGGGGATATGGGTGCTATCCCACATGCAAATGAGTGTGTGGAATCAAGACAAAGGAGTAGGCTACCAGATATTATTGATATCCAGAAAACCTATGATCACCTAAAGTAGGGCTTTCTGATTCGGATTATGAAAAACATGGGGTTTGGAGATAGATGGATCAAGTGGATTAAGCACTGTATTAGTAGAGTGAAATTCTCAGTCTTGATAAATAGGAAACCAAAATGGCTTTTTTCCTCCTTACCAAGGATTGAGGCATGGTGACCCCTTGTCACCTTTTTTCTTTCTCTTGGCAATGGAGGGTATGAGTAGCTTAATACACGCAGCTAAGGTCAAGGGATGGATGAGAGGCTTTCAAACTGGTGATGAAAATATTTTGGATTTTGTTGATTAATTGCCTCAGTTACTGCAGTAACTAAGGAAACAAAAGCAACTGGATTTTCTCCAGCTTTTTAGCCATTTTTAGCAGTTTAACTTAGTTGCTTTTTTATAGGAGTTAGCTGGTTGTTCTGTAGGAGTTAGCTTTTATTTTTAGTGGTTTATTTATCATGGGATCATGTGGAAAGTAGTTGCTGAAATTTAGGCTTAGTTGTTTCATTTTTTTCTCTGTATTTAAACATCATTTTGTGTTCAATGAAAGATCATCTATCCAGCAAATATTCTCTGTTCTTCTTCTTGTCTTTATTTCTACTTTTTGAGTTGAAGTTAAGCTTTTAAACTCCAACAAAGTGGTATCTGAGCCTTCTTCTTGAGGGACCTGTAATTAAGGGAAACTGATTTCCTTATTCATTTTTTTCCTCACATGGAATCAGAAACTCCTTTCACTGCGCTAACACTACTTGTCTTCAAAGGTGAAGGCTATCATGTATGGGCAGCAAGAATGGAGGCACATATTGAGGCAAATGATCTGTGGGAAGCTATTGAGGAGGACTACGAAGTACCTCCCTTGCCTACAAACCCAACCATGGCGCAAATAAGGAATCACAAGGAGAAGAAAACAAGAAAATCCAAGGCTAAAGCAACGTTATTTGCTGCAGCCTCATCTGAAATCTTTGTCAGGATTATGACAATGAAATCAGCATTTGAGGTTTGGAATTTCCTAAAGAAAGAATGCGAAGGAGATGAACGGATGAAAGGAATGGGGATTCTCAACCTGATAAGAGAATTTGAACTTCAGAAGATGAAGGATTCAAAGACAGTCAAAAAGTATTCTGACAGGTTGCTCAACATTGCCAACAATGTAAGATTACTTAGCTCTGAATTTCCAGATTCTAGAATAGTTCAAAAGATTCTTGTAACAGTTCCCGAAAGGTTTGAAGCAACTATTTCCTCGCTGGAAAATTCTAAGGATCTGTCAACAATTAGTTTGGCAGAACTATTGAATTCTTTGCAGGCACAAGAACAAAGAAGACTTATGAGGTCTGAAGGGTCTATTGAGGGTGCACTTCCTGCAACAGTTCAATCAAACCAAGGAGACAAAGGAAAGAAGAAGTGGAACAAGAAGGAAAACTCAGGTTCTCATTTTCCTCGGGTCAATAGGGGAGCAAAACATGATTTTCCTCCTTGTAAGCATTATGGAAAGAAGGGTCATCCACCATTCAAATACTGGAGAAGGCCAAACCAGCAGTGTGAAAAATGTAAGAAGATGGGACATCATCAAAAGATTTGCAAGAACAACACTCAACTAAATGATGTTGCGCAGATAGCTAATCAGGAAGACGAGGAGCAACTCTTTGTAGCAATGTGTTTTGCAACTAGCAGTTCAAGTGACAAGTGGCTTATTGATAGTGGTTGCACAAACCACATGACTTTTGACCGTGATCTCTTCAAGGAGTTGGATACTACAATAATTTCCAAAGTACAAGTTGGCAATGGAGAGTACCTTCCTGCCGAAGGCAAAGGTACTGTGAAAATTAAAGCCGCTTCAGGTACAAAACTAATCAAAGATGTGTATTTTGTACCTGATATAAGTCACATTCTGTTAAGTGTTGGCCAGATGATTGAGAATGGTTTCAAACTTATCTTTGAAATCAATTATTGTCAAATCAAGGATGAAGATGGCAATAATATATTCAAAGTAATGATGAAAGGAAAGAGCTTTACATTGGATCCTATCGTGCATGAGCAAAAAACTTACTTTGCAACTAAGATCAATGCAGAAGTTTGGCACAAAAGGCTCAGACATTTCAATCATGATGTTGTAATGAACCTACAGAAGAAAGATCTAGTTTGAGGGTTGCCTAAACTTCAACCTGAAATACCATACTGCAAAACTTGTCAATTTGGCAAGCAAACAAGGGTTCCTTTCAACAAAGCAACTTGGAGAGCTACTGAGAAACTGAAATTAATCCACACAGATTTAGCTGGTCCTCAAAGAACTCAATCACTCAAAGGGAGTAAGTATTATATAGTTTTCATTGATGACTACATACGAATGTGTTGGATTTACTTTCTCAGGTCCAAGACAGAAGTTGCCGCTATCTTTTGGAAATTCAAGAAGTGGATTGAAATGCAAAGTGACTGCAAGATTCAATCTTTAAGGTCTGATAATGGCAAGGAGTACACATCTGAACTGTTCAATCTATTTTGTGAAGAAGCTGGGATTGAACACTAGCTCACTACTCCACATACTCCGCAACAAAATGGAGTTAGTGAGAGGAAGAATCGTACCATAATGGAGATGACGAGATGTTTGTTGTACGAAAAGTGTATGCCAAAAGAGTATTGGGCAGAAGCTGCACATACCTTAGTCTTTCTACTCAATAGGCTTCCGACAAAAAAACATCAGAAGGAAAGACGCCATTTGAAGTCTGGTATGGTTATAAACCTTCTTTGAAAAATCTCAAAGTGTTTGGATGTTTGTGTTTTACTCATGTTCGACAAACTAAAAGAGATAAGTTAGATAAAAGGGCAGAAGCTGGAATATTTTGGGTTACAGCACTGTTTCGAAGGCTTACAAGGTTTTCCAACCTTATACAAGGAAAATCTTGATAAGTAGAGATGTGCATTTCATGGAAGATGAACAGTAGACCTGGAAAGAAGGAGAACCAACATACATTCCTGATCAAAGTACAATGCTTCAGCTAAAAGAAGATGAATTGGTGGATGATGTCCCAATAAGAGGTACAAGATCTCTCACTAATATTTATCAGAGATGCAATATGGTTGTTGTTGAACCAACGAATTTTCGAGAAGCAGAAAAAGATCCTAAATGGAGAGCTGCAATGAAGGAGGAGCTCGCCATGATTGAGAAGAGTCAAACCTGGAAACTTGTGAAAAGACCGGAAGACAGGAAAGTCATAGGAGTAAAGTGAATTTTCAGAACTAAGTTGAATGCAGATGGCTCTATCAACACGTACAAAGCTAGACTTGTAGTGAAGGGGTATGCTCAAATTTTTGGTATTGATTTTTCTGATACATTTGCTCCTGTTTCTAGATTAGAAGCCATTAGATTATTGTTGGCTATAGCTGCACAAAGGGTTGGAAAGTGTTCCAGTTGGACGTTAAATCTGTATTCTTGTATGGCTTTCTTGAGGAGGAAATGTATATTGAGCAACCTAGTGGAAGGGCATGAAGATGAGGTGTATCAGCTCAAAAAAGCTTTGTATGGATTGAAGTAGGCACGCAGGGCTTGGTACAACATGATTGATGAGCATTTGGTGCAACTAGGTTTTAGAAAATGCCTTAGTGAAGCTACTCTCTACATTAAAGGTGATGAAATTAATTTCATTGTTATTTCATTATATGTAGATGGTCTACTGGTTACAGGAAGCAATGATGAACTTGTTAAGAAATTTAAAGAAGATATGCAGCAGACCTTTGAGATGACAGATTTGGGAGAAATGGTGTATTTTCTGGGAATGGAAATCAAGCAACACCAATATGAAGTGTTCATTTGTCAAAAGAAGTATGGAAAAGATATTCTAAAAAAGTTCAGAATGGAGAATTGCAAAGCGACAACTACTCTAATGTGTCGGAAGGAGAATTTAAGCAAAAATGATGAAGCTGAAAAAGTGGATGAGACTCTTTACAGGAGTTTGGTTGGATGTCTCATGTATCTTACAACAACTAGACCCGACATTTTATATGTTGTAAGTCTTCTATCTAGATTTAGTAATTGTGCAACTGCCACTCATTTTCAAGCAGCTAAAAGAGTGACAAGATATGTTAAGGGAACATTGAATTTTGGAATTAAGTACTCTGCAAATCATAAGTATGTGTTGCAGGGGTATTCTGATAGTGGCTGGGGTAGCTCTTTTGATGACATGAAGAGCACTTCTGGTTACTGTTTTACTCTTGGTTCATGAGTATTTTCTTGGTGTTCTAAAAAGCAAGAGATTGTTTCACAATCTACATCTAAAGCTAAATTCATCGCCGCAACAGCTACTGCAAATCAGGCCTTATGGCTGAGAAAAGTGCTACTTGATTTGAATTTAAAGCAAACAACGTGCACAGAGGTGTTTGTGGATAATCAAGCAGCTATTTCTATCTCAAATAATCCTGTTTTTCATGGGAAGACCAAACATTTCAATATCAAATTATTCTTTCTCGGAGATGCGCAGAAAGAAGGATTTGTTGGATTAAAGTATTGCAAGACGGATCTTCAATTGGCGGATATTTTTACCAAAGCCTTGCCAAGGAGCAGAATTGAATTTCTCAAAGAAAGACTTGGAATTTGCAGCAACTGAAGCAAGGAGGAGTGTTGATTAATTTCCTCAGTTACTGCAGTAACTAAGGAAACAGAAGCAACTGGATTTTCTCCAGCTTTTTAGCCATTTTCAGCAGTTTAACTTAGTTGCTTTTTTCTAGGGGTTAGCTGGCTAATCTGTAGGAGTTAGCTTTTATTTTTAGTGGTTTATTTATCATGGGATCATGTGGAAAGTAGTTGCTGAAATTTAGGCTTAGTTGTTGCATTTTCTCTGTATTTAAACATCATTTTGTGTTCAATGAAAGATCATCTTTTCAGCAAATATTCTTTGTTCTTCTTCTTCCCTTTATTTTCTACTTTTTGAGTTGAAGTTAAGCTTTTAAACTCCAACATATTTCACTTATTTGCAATATGCAGATGACACTTTTGTCTTTTGTGATGCAGTGGAAGAACATGTTCTGATTCTAAGGGCTATTTCATTATCTTTTAAGCCATGTTAGGTTTGCATATCAATTGGAACAACAGCTTCATCGTTCACATAAATTAAGTTGTGGAACGAGAAAGCTTGGCGACAATGTTGGGGGGATGATGGGAAATCTGCCAACTACATATTTGGGCATGCCTTTAGGGCAAAAAGTAAGACCAAGGGGATATGGAATGGTGTTTTAGAGAATGTGAGAAGAAATTGACAAATTGGAAGAGTCAATACCTTTCTAGAGGAGGAAGACTCACTTTGGCAAATATTGTACTAGATGCACTACCTGCATACATGATGTCTATCTTTCCAGCACCAACAAATGTTGGTAAATAGGATTGACAATATCAGAAGGACTTACCTTTGGGTTGGCCCAGTGGTTTGGGTTTGGGGCTTCCATATTGTAGGTTTCAACTTCGGAACTTCTTGCCAACGACAGCAAGGGGTTTACCTTCTGGGTCAAGCTCATTGCACTAGACGTGCCTAGTGCGGGTTACCTCTCTTGAATGATTTGCGAGCTTTTGCATAGGAGTAGGGGTTTTACCCTGTGCGCATCCAAAGGGTTGTGGCCGAGGGTTCCCATTGTCGTTAAAAGAAGTAATAGAGACTAATTTTGGCAAGGCACTAAATACGAGAACCAATTCCATCTAGTTAAATAGTAGGAATTGACAGTGGAAAGAAAGCAAGAGGGGTTAGAAGGAGAAATATGAAAACACAAAATCAAAGTCTAATGATGAAATAGTTATGGAAATTTGGAACAAATGATAATGTGCTAGGGAAGGAAGTCATTATTGCCATATATGGGATGGAAGATGATTGGACAACTAACATACTGTCAATAATATACAACTCCACAGTTTGGAGAGCTATCAGAAATTTGTGGCCTCTTTTGAAGGAGTGAATCAGATACAAAGTAGGCAATGGCCGAATGACAACTGGATAGGGGATGCACCATTGCAACATTAATATCCAGATCTCCACAATCTGTGCTCCTTTCTTCAGGACACAGTTGCAGAGATGTGGACTGGACCAGGATGGAACCTAAACTCCAGGAGAAACCTGATCAATTGGGATATAGGTAGAGGACGACCTTTTACACCAACAATGGCCAATTTCAACTATCGATGTGAAGAAAGGGATACCATAAAATGGAAGAAAGAAAGGGAAGGCACTTTCTCTGTCAACTCAGCTTATAGAGAACTGAATAGATCAAATCACAGGTAGGAAAACTGGCCGTGGAAGATGACATGGAAGACCAAGATCCCATACAAAGTGGGCTGCTTTATATGGTTACTGGCGAAGGAATCAGTGTTGACTAACCCTCAGGGGTTGACCTGATAGCAATTGACTTGAGCCTTGGTGTTTGCTCTCTTTCAAGGTCTCAAATTCGAAATCCACTAGGTGCAAACAATTTCTGAGATCCATCGTACTGGGTAAAACCTGAATTAACCATGGTGCACTTGCGGGAAACTCCTTGCCGAGAGTCTGTGCACCCCCAGAATTAGTTGGGGCTCAAAGAGACTCGGACACCGGTGCAAATCAAAAAAAGAAAAATCAGTGCTGACACATGTCAAATTGAACAAAAGGAATTTTCAACTATGTTCAAGATGCTTCTTATGTGGGGAACAAGCAGAGACAAATTAGCCATCTCTTCTTGCACTGCAATTGGACCGAACAACTTTGGAGGATGTTCATCAGCTTGAGAAAGATAAATTGGGTAAAACCAGGGAACATCGGAGGAGTTCTAAACAGTTGGAACAGTGATGGTAATATAATAGCAAAGGAGGAGAGATGGAAGATTGTCCTAGCATGCATATAGTGGACATTATGGAAAGAAAGAAATCAGAGATGTATCAAAGATAAGCAGAATGGACTTCAGAGTTTCAAAATGAATTGTCTAGCTTTGTTTGTTTGGTGTAAACAGAATGTTTTAGTCCAAGCAAAAGATATCTTGGATGTTCTAGATTACTTGTAAAAAATAGAGATGATAGGAGGCAATATGACTATTCTGTAATACCTTTTGAAGGGGGCAGTACATATTTTGAATGTAGTATACCTGGGAATAATTAGATTAGTGTCACTATACTCAAACAAAAGTGTGTGTGCGTGTGAGAGAGAGAGAGAGAGAGAGTAATATAAATGCACCCCAACTTGTTTGGGACTGAGACACAGTTGTTAATGATTTCCTAGTAGCAGTTGAATGGCTTAATGTAATATAGCTTAATAATGGTAAAATATATCTGTCCATCCTTCCATCCTATTGTATGGTTGTAGTTAACTCTCATCTAAGATGGAAATTATCGTCTTAACATGAAGTCGATGCACATTAGGATAAATTAATCCGTGCATGTCCGTAAGAAATGATATTTTGATGAGAAAGCATAAGGAATGTCTTCAAAAGATTCATCTTCTACAGTACTGATAACACTGCTACACGATGCTGCTATAAAGATGTTCAACATAATGCATTACATGGTATATATGTGAATTATTTAATACAAGCAAATTACAGGGTTATATTCGGTAGATATAGAAGACAATGAGAAGACCTCGACATAGGGAGATTGAAGGTCAACTGAACTCCAGTCTTTTAATATTGACAGAACAATAGTCAAAAAGAAACTTCTAAGTGGGCAAAGTAGGAAAAATGAGTTGTGCAGTTCTCTTTAACTTTTCTTTAGCACTTAGTCTGTACCTCTATCTTCAACTAACCTTATTTCTTGATAGGTGAATGTAACTGACATTCATGACGGTTAGTTTCTTGATAGGTGAAAACATGATTTACATACATAATGGTTGAGTTTCTTGATAGGTGAATGTGATTGACAGAATGTAGCATAATTTTCTCTTTTCAACCTGCCTTGCCGCACCCAAACTCGCCCCACATAATTTATTATTGTTCTCTTGTTTAAAGAAAAAACCTTTTTTTGAATGACTTTGATAGCTTATTCTATCAAAGAAAAACATCTGTGATGCAATAGTTGTAAAAAATTGCATCAAAAGGAAATTATTTGATAGGTTAGAAAAACTATTAGAATATATACAAAAAGGGTGCTCAAATAATAATATATTTAGAAGGGAACCGATCATAAAAGAAAAATTAATAACAAAGAATTTAAAGTTAGAAACACTAAGGTTTCCAATTAGTTGCCATAGTTGAAAATTGAACTTGTAATAAAGTAATGATAGAAAGCTCTAGTTCATAAACCATAGATGCCATATATTAATCCTCAACCAACTTGACTTATCATATAATTGCTCTATAAATACATGCATGTTTGAAAATCCACTTAAAGTGATCCCCAATAGTAGCAAAATAACGGATTGTCACTTACCATAACACACTGACAAAAGAAAAATAATTACTTATTCTAGCTAGGTTATCTAGCCTCAATTCTTAACAAAAGATAAGTGAAAGAATAGTTTAACGATTTTAGCATTGGGTTTATACCAAACCAGCTACATCACATGATTTTTATAAAAGATATTTCAACTTGCCTCGCCTTTGCAAAAGTTATAATCCACCTCGCCTCATTGCCATCCCTACTTTAAAAGCAATTTTTACCCTAATCTCTTCTAAAACTAGGGTTCTTCTTGGCTTTCTCAAAACCGATCAATGACGGATTCCGACTCTTCCTACTTTCCTCCCGAACTTTTGAGAGAAATCCTATTGAAACTTCCTGCTAAATCCTTAATTCGATTCACAGTTGTCTCCAAATTTTGGCATTCCCTCATCACCAGTTTCTCTTTCATCTCTGCTCACCTCGCCCAAAGCCCACATACCAGCATCCTTCTCACTCGGCCTTTTGTCAATACTCATAATGAAAAGCCTTACTGGTTGTTTCAAGATTCCAAGAATCAACCCTTCTCCTTGGATTTCATATCAGAGCTGAATTTCCCGTTCAATCGCAAACCTGGGTTTTTCCGACTTGTTGGGTGCTGCAATGGTGTCATGTGCTTGGCTGAAGTTTTTTTTGGTGAGTTGCGGAGTCTTGTTCTGTGGAACCTTTCTATTCAAAAACTTGTTGCTTTACCTTTGCCTTCCATTAGGCCTCAGTCACCTCATATGTTTGTTCTTGGATTTGGTGCTAATTTGCCTGAGGCTGGTGACTATAAGATTGTTAGACTTGTGTTTCGTAAGAATGGTATTGGTTATAGTGATGCTCCTGAGATTGAAATTTATTCAATTAATAGTGGGGTATGGAGGAGAGTGATAGGGGTTGAGATTAAGCATCATATGGTGGAGTTTATGTGGTCTCAGTCTTTTATAAATGGAGCTATACATTGGATTGCATATGATGTGGTTGCAAATGGTAGTGGATTTCGGAGTTTACTTGTGTCTTTTAGTATAGCTGATGAGGTGTTTGGGGAGATCATGTTACCAGATACTTTGGTTGGTGCAATTCCAACGAATTTATCGATTAAGTTGTTTGAGGAATCACTTGCTATTATTAAGTATGGGTGGGAGAGAAATGGTGTTTCATGTGAAGTATGGGTCATGAAACAGTATGGAGTTTTGGAATCTTGGAGTAGATTATATCGTATAAATTTGGTTCCAGGTATGGGGAAAGTAGTTGGATTCAGGAACAATGGTGAAGTCTTGCTTTCAGCTTGGAGTGATGATCTAGTTTCTTATGATCCAAATAATGGACAGCATAGGTATCTTGGTATTCAAGGGAGCTCTCGTTCATTTTATGTTCAGAATTATATGGAATCACTTAGTTTGCTCAAAGGGAACAATGTCATTTCGGGTTAGTATGGGAGGTTATGGACTTAATGAGTAGCTGGGCTACAGAATTTATCGATGCAGTAGTGAAGAATGTTATCAGAAAGTAAGGTATTTTACCAAGGTCATGGCTGTTTCAAGGTAGTGGAAGTGAAAGATGTTTTATCGAATTTGGTAGACCTAGTTTAGAGCTATCTGATAATTTTACTGTACTGAATGTTGAATGGTTTGCATTACATTAGTTGTTAGTGTACTCTTGTTGCTTTTTGATGTATTACTAGTTTCATTGATGTGAAACCTGATAGTAATCAAGCGATGGACCTTTTCTTTATCAGTCGACTATATATTATTACTACCTGCTCATTTTCATTGTTTTTGGTTTTTTGAGCTAAATTTGCACATTATTGCCATCTCATTGCACATAGTGTGATTTGAGAGGTGAATTTCCTTACTTCTTCCTGATGTTGAAATTGATGTGTGATGAAGGAAATTCATAATGCAAAATTTAGCTCAACCCAGACTTGTTGGGTTTTTTGCAAGCAAAGTACATACTCTTTTTTTTTTATACGGGTAAAGTTGTATTCTTCAGCGTTAAGGACATGCCAGAGACCTCCAAAAATTGAGTTACAACATTTCAAACCACAAAACGCATCTACTAGATTACATGTTTCCTATAAAGTCTATAATTTGTGCATACTAATCTATTCCTTCTTCTTTACACCAAAAATAAAAGGTGGTCATACACAACCATTTGACCTTCCGAAAAAGATTAGCCTTGTTTCCGAAGCACCTACTGTTTCTCTCTTTCTATGTGGACCACCATATACATGATTGTATTACATTCCACCATTTTTTTTCTGAGTTTTACTCCTCCCCAATCAAACTACTGCATCGATCTGCTGTGTGTTCTGGCATGGTCCACTCTGTTTGTGTTAGGACCAGAAATAAGTTCCATAATAATGTTTTAGTTTCCTCAGCTTCATTACAGAGAGAGCACCACGAAACAATATGAAAGCCTCTGTTCTTTAATCTTTCATGAGTGGAGCAAGCTTTTCTTGCCACCTGCCAGGAGAAACACCTCACCGTGGTTTGTACCTTGGTCCTCCATATCTAGTTCCAGGGACCATTCCTGCAACCTTGTAAATCTTTCACTTCCTTGTTATACAATCCGTTTACTGATAGTACCCCATCTCTTCTATGTTTCCATCTGACAGTGTTACTCCATTGTTGTCCCTCTAAACCCATCCAATATTTGTAATAAAGCAGTGAATCTCCCAATCATTGTGGAATTTTCAATACAGAGTGTTCCATTCCTGTTGGGACCAAACATCAGCCACTCTCTCTTCTGGATTAGTATTCAGGGGAAAGAGGTCTGGAAACAAGACCATCGGTAACTCATTTCCGATCTAGTTCTCCTTCCAGAGTGAAGTTTTGGTTCTAGTTCCCCTTTGTAGTCAGTGGTTTTGTTTAGATTGGGCCACAAATTCCTGGTGGTTCTCCACACTGAAACTCCATAGGTGCCATTCACTAGGTTAGAGCACCAATCTCTATCCATACCATATTTGTTTACTGTCAACTCTCTCCACAAAGCTTGTGTTTCATCGGTAAACCTCCATGGTCACTGTGAGAGGAGGCATCTATTTGTACCAGACTGCTTGTGGAGCTATACAGCCTGATATTAACTAAATGAAGGCCCTTTCCCTCTTTGTTTCCCAACCACAAAAAATCTCTTCTTAGCTTGTCTTCTTTCCAGTTTCCTCCACCTTAGAGGGGATGGGAAAGAGCGACCTTACATAAATAGGTAATGAGTCCAAAACAGAATTTATAAAAGTAACTCATCCTCCCAATGAGATATATTGGGCTTTCCCGTTAGCCAATTTCTTTTCAATCTTCTCAATGACGCCATCCCATATTTCTAGCTCTTTGTGTTTGTGCGCCAACGGCATGCCTAAATAGGTTGTTGGAAGCTACTCGACTCTACGCCCCAAATGTTTGCCAAGCTTTGTAATTGAGGAATCTCCTTAATGGGAAATGTGCAGCTTTTCCTCCAGTGGACTGATAGCCCAGAAAGTGCTTCGAAAATCACCAAGGTCATCCTTATGAATGTAATCTGTCTTGCGTTTGCTTCACAGAATATGATTGTGTCATATGCATAAAGCAGATGGCATATTTGCATCTCTTTCCCTTAAATATTGCCAATCATGAATTCTCTTATCCAATGGTTTTGAATAACCACTCTCATCATGCTATTGGAACCCTCCATGGCTAAAATGAACTGGAAGGGAGAGAGTGGATCTCCCTGCCTATGTCCACTTTCTGATGGAAAAAAACTAGCAGGTTCCCAGTTTTTATATGGAAACCAATTCACATAAACTATTTTTCCAGAAAACCTGCTCTAGATTTCCGAGAAGAAATTCCCAGTTTACATGGTCATATGCCGTATCTATGTCCAGTTGACATGTAATATCTGGTTCTTCCCCATTGACTAGCTTGCTTATCACTCATTTCAGTCTTTCTGCTAAAAGTTTGGCAATTATTTTGTAGATTCCACTCATCAAACTTACAGGTCTGAAATCCCTTAGTTCAACAGCTCCCACTTTCTTAGGGATTAGGGTTATATAGGTTGCATTCAGACTCTTTTCAAAAGCATGTTGATCTTGAAAATGATGCATTGTATTCATGATATCTACCTTGTTGATTTCCTAGAAGCTCTGGTAGAAACTCATTGGGAAACCATCAGGGACTGGGACCTTTTCATTAGCACACAAGTTGAGTGCTTCCAGAACTTCCTCTTTCTCAAACTATCTCTGTAACCAAACCTTCTCTTCTTCATTAACTCCTTCATATCCCTGCAAATTGAAACCTGGTCTCCATTGCTCTAGTTCCTTCTAAAGCTTCTGATAAAAGCTTACGTTCATCTGCTTGATCTCCTCAGGTTCAGTGATAGGTACTCCTTCCACTTCTAGTTTTTTTAATTGTAACTTTATTGCGCTGGACTGCCCTTTTTTTAATTGCATCTCCTGCAAGCTGTGGCCACTCTGTGGAAGTATTTGGCATTCTTATCTCCTTGTTTCAATCACTGTACCCTTGACCTCTGTCTCCATGGTACTTCTTCATTCCTAGACACTTCTCCGAAATCTTTTGCGAGTTTGATTTTGTGAGGTATCTCATCCTCATTCGATGGTCTTTGTTCCTGGATTTTTCAAGGTTTACTATCTGATTCCGGATGTCTTCCTTCTTGTGTTTCCAATTGTCTCTCTTTTCAAGCACCCATTCCGCACCCATTCCTTTAGTTTTCCTTTCAACATCTTCAGTTTTGAGGCCAGCGTATAGGAAGCTGTACCCGTGACTGAAAAATGTGTCCACCATCCCATGACTTTCTCTTTGAGACACTCCAGTTCCATCCCACCAATGTTCAAACTTAAAATAGGCTTTTCTTGGAGCCAATTCTCCACATTGCAAAGCTAGGGGGTTGTAATCAGAACCTACTATAGGGAGAGCACTCTGTCTGATCTGATGGAACACTTCCTCCCATTGACTAGAATATAGGAAACTCTCTATTCTTGAAGATGCTCCAAATAGGGAGGATCAAATAATTCCATCTCATTAATCCAATCAGTGAATTCTGTCATTGTCAGTTCTCTCATTAGGATACCTGGTGACATTGAAGTCACCACACACGACTTATGGCCCATCATAAAGATCTTTAATTGTTGTTAGCTCCTTCCATAGTTCCATTCTGATCACTCTGTTACAATTCCAAGAGAAAGAGAGAGCAAAGTCAGTGTTGCAAAGGGCTAAAAGTCCTAAGGATCTATATTTAAAGTATGCATTGCCGTGACCTTGTCTTCAAAACATCTTGTATTTATCTCATTCCAGATTGTCTAAACAACACAAGCTTCTCCATATTTTGCCTCCACGGCCTATTTCGAGTGGCAAATGGCAGAGGATTTGTGGCAAAGGTCACAGGTTCAAGCTTCACACCATGCAAAGCAACGCCTGGTATTTAAGTGGAGAAGGGTTGAGGGGCGGGTCTATTATCCACCGAGTTTAGAAGGCTTTGATTGATCCAAAGGACGGACCACAGATGGATTTCTCGGTGATAAAATATTTTATATATATATAACCCACCAGCAGCTTAACAGGTCCTTAATTGAGTATGGTGTCACTCATTGAGTCCCTAATGTATTTTGAAAAAATAGAGATCCCATAATTGTCTTGAAACTGAACTATGAACAAATAGATTGTTAGTATTTTCTTCTACACATACAGCTCCTGTTACATAAAATCATTCCTCTTCACTGTAATTTTGATTTTGACAAGCATCATGCATCAAAATCCAGCAAAACCGTATAACTTCATATGATGCTCCAGTTCTTCATATTTGTTGCCATGATCACATGGATGCATTTTGAAAGCTGGACCTAAGCATATTATATGAGGACTTAACTACTTAGGTACCACCCCCTTGTCCGTTGCAGATTATAGAGTCTGCATCATCTGATTGTTATGAAGCGTTCACTATTACAGTCTTGAATGATTCCTCTATGCTGATTCGTCTCTTGTTGGAGGAAATGGAATTCGGTTGTTTTTTCTTCTCAATTATATGGAAGATCTCTCCTCTAGTTTGATATCCTCTGTTAAAGCTGAAGCATGCAACAGAAACAACCCAGTGTAAAGTTTTCAGCAGTTCAAAGAACACCTTTTAAAGCAAACACAGCTCGCGTTGATCGAGTTCAAAGTTACATGGAAATTTACGATATACATCTCTGTTTCAGTGAAAATTTCTGTCGGAGAAAATGGAAAAGGATACATCCTTTTAATGTATACAAGAAAACTATCGAATCTTTGCAGCGTAATTGCTACTAGAGATTCATCAAACAGTTGGCGTGCAGACTTGATAGAGACGCATTTCCCATACATGTGGACCAAAACACAAGCAACAAAGGTGTTTGAAACAAAGGACGCTTTGAATGTGTGAGTGCGAATGGTTGCGCCGAGATGAGAGAAGCTCAAAACAGCAAGAGAATGGGAAAGAGTTGAATGGATTTGGTGAAAAAGAGAAAGCTCTTGTTCATGTTGATGTGAGATGTTAAGAGGTTCGTGTGAGAGAGCAAACGTATGAAGTTTAAAGAAAAATAACCCCTTGCTTTCTACCTCTTGCCGCTCAATTTTGAACGTACAACATCCACCAAAAAGGTTAATGCATGTACGCAGCAAAAAGGTTATTTGTTATTTCGATGTCAAAGATATTGCCAGTCACTTATTTATTAAATATTTGAACGTCCTTGAAGAAACATGGAAATAGTTGTTTAAACAAGAAATCCATGCATGCCAAGATATTCATGCATATTCGTAAGTATGACACTTCGATGAAAAGCATAAGGAATGTCTAAAACAGATTCATCTTCTATAGTACAAATAATGAAATAACACATGCTACACAATGCTTTAGTTGGTATAATTGCAACAAATTTGTCGGTTGTGTTGTTTGAGGAATCACTTGTTATTGTTAAGAATGAAAGGAAGGTAGACGGTGCTTCATGTGAAGTATGAGTGATGAAACCCTATGGAGTTTTGGAATCTTACAGTATATCGTATCGTAAATTTGGTTACAAATATGGAGAAAGTAGTTGGATTTAAGAACAGCGGTGAAGTTTTATTTTCAACTAGGTGTAATGATCTTGTTTTTATGATCCAAATAGTGGACGAAATACAAGTCTTGATATTCAAGGGAGCTCTCGCTCATTTTTTTTATCAGACTTACATGGAATAACTTATTTTACTTAAAGGGGAAAATGTCATTTTATATGGGTTCTTGGAAGGAACAGGAGGTCTGGATTTATTGAGTAGGTGGACTACAAAGTATTTGACCAACTTTTTTGGCCGTTTCAAGGTAGTGGCAACATGGAAGCCACTCACTAGCATTATGCAGATGACACCTTAACATTCTGTGGTGTAATAAAGGGCAACTACTGATTTTAGGATCAGTCTTAATTAGTGTTGTTTGAAGGAGTCTCAATTTTGCATATCAACTGGAGAAAAAGTCAGTTGTATCCTATCAATAAAGTCTCTAAAGTGGAGAAATTGTCTAGGATTCTGAGAGTGCAAGTAGGTTTGCCTACCATTTATCTGAGCGTGCACTTAGGTGCCAAATCTAACGCTTTGAACATCTGGAATCCTATGATTGGAAAGTGTGAGAAGAAGCTTATAAGATGGAAATCTCAATATGTTTCCTTGAGGGGAAGAGTCACTCTCATTAGTGCAGCTTTGGATGCCCTGCCTGCTTATATGATGTCTATCTTCCCCTTTCTTGAGTGATGATACAAAGACTAGGTAAAGTTAGGAGGAATTTGTTACGGGAAGGGACTAAGGAAAGTGATTTCATTATCCAACATTTAGTCAAAAGTGGATCAAGGTTTTCGGGGAGGAGAATGGAACATGGGTCTAGGAGTAAGGAATTTAAACAAAGCAGAGCAATAGGAAACATCAATTAATAAAGATAGTGTTGTCAATGACCTTGTCAATAATTGTTTTCTTAGTGGGTGTGCTAAATTCAAATGTGACAAGTAAAAGTGAACGAAAAAAATAGATAATAAAAATGTATAGTTTCAATTTTGTAATGAAGGAATTTCAGGAACATAATGGATCTTATGCATGTGCGAATTCAAATGAATATATTTAATGAATTTTAAACAACAGATAGTCCAATAAAAAAAGAACTTGAGTCGAAACTTCT
Source organism: Solanum rostratum (assembly GCA_029948455.1). Classification (NCBI taxonomy): domain Eukaryota; kingdom Viridiplantae; phylum Streptophyta; class Magnoliopsida; order Solanales; family Solanaceae; genus Solanum; species Solanum rostratum. Next base: position 55,195,956 of record CM057047.1, on the reverse strand, counting down.
GAAGAAATTATGGGCAGGGTTCATTTCTTCTCTAATGGACTCTATAATGTGAATTTGAATTGATTGAGTTAGGTGATTTTAAATACCATATGGTTAAGTATTTCTTATTTCATTCAACTAATATACTTATGTCCTTTTGAAGATTAGAAAAGTTGTTTTTGAAATTTTTTACACTATCAAAGATATTTATATACAAAATTTTCTAAATATGAATATGTAATAATATGATAATATATAATCTATTTACACTAAGCTGTATTTAGTTTAGGATGCATTCATTTTTTGAAAAATAGTTTTTTATTTTTCACATTTGATTGGTAAAAAAATTAAAAAATATTCTCTAGAAAAATAAATTTTGTAAATTTTTTTTTTGGTAAAAGTTTCTAATCTAGAAGTAGCAAAAAACAAATTTCACAAGTTGTATTCCACATTAATTATCTTCTCCCCACCCTTCAATTCACTCCCATCCTCCTCCCTAACACCATAGCCCTGGTCCCCCACCATTTCACTCCCCTACTTCCACTTTCAAACATATCAACCATAGAAAATAAATAAGAAAATAGTATTTGTTGCTTACATATCAAACATAGAAAATAAATAAGAAAATCATTCATTTTAAAGCACAGACAAGATGATCTTTATATTATTTCAAAAGACCATAAATTAAGTCATCCGCATGACACAATTTCACTGTCATGTCTTCCTTGACATTTTTTTTCATTATTTACACTCATTCTAGTTTCTTCTGTTCTAGTCTTCTAAGGTTCCCCTTTTGTAATATACAAGATTCATTCATATGCGAGAACCCGTTTAAATCTTAAGCCACAGGATAGGTCAATAATATACCTATAAGATCATCTGAGTACCTAATGATTGAGTGGTATAGCTCGAATCACGATTTTCCTCTCCTTTCCCCTGCCTCCCTTCTCTCTCCTCATTATATATTTAAAACTCATACATATAGGCTACAATAACATAACGAGTGGAATCCCAAAAGTGGGGTTCGGGGAGGATAAAATGTACGTAGACCTTGTCACTACCTCATAGAGATAGAGAGGTTGTTTTTGGAAGACCCTTGTCTCAAAAATATCAAGCCCCATGAGCAGAAGATACTAGGTATGAAAAAAAAGGAAAAAAAAAACGGCTAAAGTGGGAAGCATCCTATAATATATAAATACAACAAAAGTAACAAATATAAAGTGGACAATAACAACACAAAATATAATAACACGATTAATCCTTGTAACCTACTATATCAGTAGGCCAGATATCAACCTGCTCCTACTAGCCTATTAACCTACTACCAAAATATGTGACCTCTATTCCTTTCTATCTAAGGTCAATGTCATCGGTGAGATGAAGTTTCTCCATATCCTGTCTAATCACCTCCCCCTAATATTTTTCAATTTACCTCTATCCCTCCACATAGCCCCTAACTCCAACCTCTCGCATCTCCTAACCGACGTATTGGTACTCCTTCTCTGAACATGCTCAAACCATCACAGTCTCGCTTCTCTCATCTTGTTAGCCACAACTACCACCCCTAACTTCTCCCGAATAGTTTCATTCCTCATCTTATCACCCTGGTATAACCACACATCTATCTCAACATCCTCATTTCCGCAACCTGGACTTTCTGGATATGTGAGTTTTAACTGGCCAGCACTCCACCCCATAAAGCAATGATTGTCTAACGACCATTCTGTAAAACTTGCCTTTAAGTTTAGATGGTATCTTCTTATCACACAATATTCCAGAGATAGGCCTCCATCCATACTGCCCCAATACGATGTATGACATCATCATCAATACTACCACTGCCCTAGATAATGGACTCAAGATATTTAAAGCTTCCTCTCTTGGGAATAGGTTGAGTGCCAAGTTTCACTTTAATGTCCTCTTCATCCCTCGCAACACTGAATTTGCACTCCAAGTATTCAGTTTTGATCCTGCTTAATTTGAACCCTTTACGTCTCCACACCTCCAGCCTATTATTAACTTTATTCCGAGTCTCATTAATCAGTGTTATGTCATCCGCAAATAGTATACACCATGAAACCTCCTCCTGAATAGATCATGGCAGCTCTCCATTACTAAGGCAAAAAGAAAAGAGCTTAGCACTAATCCTTGATGAAGTCTCATCTCAATAGGAAAATATTCTGAGTCTTCTCCCACCGTCTTTACCCGAGTTTTGGCTCCATCATACATGTCCTTATCACCCTAATATACACCATTGGAACATCTTTCGCCTCTAGACACCTCCATAGGATATACCTCGGAACTCTGTCATAGGCCTTCCCAAGATCAATAAATACCATATGATGTTCCCTCTTTCTTTCCCTGTACTTCTCCACTAGCCTCCGAACAAGATGAATTGCCTCAGTAGCCGATCGCCCCGGCATAAATCCGAATTGATTCTCTAAAATAGACACTCTTCTTCTCACCCTCACCTCCACCACTCTATCTCAATCCTTCATAGTGTGGCTTAGCAACTTGATGCCCCTATAATTGTTACAACTTTGAATATCACCCTTGTTCTTGTACAATGGAGCCATTGTACTCCTCCATTCATCGGCATCTTAGCAGTCTTCAGAAAAGCATTAAACAACCTAGTCAACTAGTACTCCATACCATCCTTGACCGTGCTCTTCCAAAAATCCACCGGAGTCTCATCGGGTCCGAGCACTCTCCCTCGTTTCATCCTACTAATAGCACGTCTAACCTCCTCAGCTCTGAAATTCGTGCAGTAACCAAAATCTCGATGACTATCGGAGTGCGCCAAATCACCCAACTCAATTTATCTGTCCCCTTTTCGTTTAAGAGTTTATGAAAGTAAGCTTGCCACCTTTGTTTAATGGAAGTCTCATCCACCAACACCTCACCATCCTCATCCTTTGATGCACTTCACTTGGTCCAAGTCTCACATATATAGGCTAACCGGTCAATTTTCTATCCTTGGGATTTAGCTGAATGCGCAGTCTAGGCAGAGAGTTATGTAGTTGAGTATAGCAGCTGCAGAGTTATTGGGTGATATTAGTGGTAGTACAACTTTTTCAAGCCTTCCCCTGGGATAAGGAGGTCACTGTTCTCTTAATCCATTGAATGCCACAATCTTGAAGAATTTCTCTGAATCTGATGTGGGTTTACTGTTATGTATTTGTTTAGGCTACATGGTAGGTACATGGGCTGCTTGAAAGGCCTAATTTCGGTCTCTTCCATGAATGTTTTTCTTTCTGTTGTAAGCTGGGCTATAATTATTTTATACAAGTAGAAATAAAAGCCCAAACATAGGTTTGGTGGGCAACTTGCTGGGTTAATGCATCGGTTTTAGAGTATCATCTACTTGTCGATCATTTGGTTTCCTTACAAATATCAGTTAGGTAGTGTATCACATTCTCATTCTGCAGTTTTCATGCGTGGGCCTCTATTTATGAAGTATTCAAGCAATGAATATAGATAGAGTACTTCACTAACTTGGTAATTGCTGTCAATATGCAGCATTGGCGTTTCTTCTATATGCCTGGAGGACTGTAAAGTGGGAACTGGGTAATTGGAAAGAAGCTGTGGGTGCTGTCTTCCGATTTCCTGGTTAATCTTGAAACTTGCATTGGCCGTTGTATACTACTTCATAGGAGATCAGATCACAGCTGTAATTAGATTTATTGAATCAACAATTTACTCCATTCGAGCTTTCTACTCTGGTGTAGTTGCATATGCACCAGTACAAGAGCTGACAACAATCATTGTTTTGTCATCTTGTGTTCTTGCTATTGGTGAAGCGGCAGTTCCAGATTCTGTGAACAGCCAACCATACCTTCTTACAGCTGCTGGAATAATGGGATTTGCTGCTGTGAGAGGTTACATCTCCGAGCTGTTCTTTTGGTTTCTACTGTTGGCAATCTTTGTCTTTGCTCGATTTATCAAGAAAAGAGATTATGTATCTTCTGCAATGCCTGCTGGTGCTGCATTAGCTGCTGTGGGAGAGCTAGACTGCTAGTAATGGTTTCTTATGCTGCTTTGGCCATTCTGCAACATTCTAAGACGCCTTTGAACAAAAGTGAAAGTGAAACTACTGGTGCAGTTAGGAAGGTCCCGTTTCCCCTGGTATGTGCTGCATTGGCCATTGGTGTCCGACTTGCTGCAAAATGGGCTGGTTATCAACATTTGACATGATGATCGTTTGATATGCAACAAGTCCTGCCTCTTGTTCGTGCTGATACAGCATTCTTAGTTGTTAGTTTCTACAATGACAACATGTTTTCTCATTTGAGCAAAATGCCTTCTCATTGTCAGTGTACAGAAGACAGTGTATTAAGCACCAAAGAAGAACATCTAGTGTTTACGTTAGACGTGAGATCTCTTTCTCTATCTACTGCTCATTTATTTGCTGAAGTTTCCTCTTATCCTGATCTCCAAAGTTACCTCTTCCCCTGCTCATTTTTGTTGTATTTTCTGCTAATTTGTGTTGCTTATTCTATTCTGCCCCCTCCTTCTACCTCCTTTTTTTCTTTTTATATACTGAATAATTTCAACTGTATGTCAATGTTTGTTTCTACACTGCGGAAACACCAGCAGTGGATAATGATGATACTGATTACTCATCCCTTCAAGCAGGATATGTATGTAAAACTCTGTAATTATCTGATGAAATTGAAATTCTGACGGACATGACCATTGACATTCCACTTTACATTGATGACAGACTACTGTTACTCTCCTTTCCGCCTTATCTCCTGCAGAGATAGATAGTGTTGCATTCTTCAAAAAATGGCTTCCTGGTGTCTGTGAGCGCCTCTCTTCGTGAGTTATCCATTTAACTGCTGATTGTACTTTCTGTTCGAGGATTAATGTTTCAAAGAGTATGGTCTATATTCTCTAAAAATGCTATTTGGGTCCGTTGTGTGTGATTCACTACTGAATAGCTTAGTTGGGATATGCTTCACTTCTTGAAAGTTTCTGGTTGTTCTTTCAGCATAACAAACTCTTGTTTGGCATCACATATCAAAAGTTTTGTAATCGTGCTTATTTGATTTTGTACTTTAATCACACTTATTTCAGTGTGCCCTTCTAATCACAAACAGTCACTTTTTATACTACAGAATTATTCTTTTCTGTTTTAATAGTGCACAATTCTATGTTATTTATATTTTGACTAGCTAGAACTACAACAACTGTGAAAAGTTGAATATCTTCAATTAAGAAGAGAGTTACAAAATGTATATAGACATCATTCTTAGCAATATACATAGTCATAATTAGCTAGAAGATCTCTAGGAATCCTTTGTAATTACTAGTTGATCTTTAGGAATCTCTCTTTATTTTCTTTCCTAAATTAGCACCTAATGTATTGTATATATATCTTGCTTACCTATTGAAATAAAGTATCAACTTCTATTCGGTTACATGGTATCAGAGCCTATAGGCTCCTTGATCCTGTTTTGGCTTTGTTTGAAAAAAAAAAGGCAGCTCGATCTTGTTTTGCTATCTTTCGGGATTCAACATCTAGTGTCATCTAGTCAGTTACTATCCCGAGTTTCGTTTGGTTTGATACATTGTTTGGAGAACACTTCATCACTTTCCAGGTTCCTAGGTTTCTGAAAACTACTTCCAGGATCATATTTTTCTTTGTAGCTTCAACGATTCAGATCTAGTTTTCTGTTTGGTGCTGCTGCGATTATCAAGTTCTGTCCAATATTAGTGTTTTGTGGATGTTCTTGATTTTGAGCATCGGCTACAATTATTTTACTGGGTGAATTGGTTTCTACTTTTTCTTGGAATCTAATATTATTAGGGACCTTTTGAAGCTTGGTTATTCTTAAGTTCTTCATTGAGAAGGAAGTATGGCTACAAATCAGAAGGGTGAGAAAATTTTGGTTTCGGCGGATGAGTTCGCACAAATTTCTCATTATCAGAATTCCATTAAAGAATTCACTTCAGTTACTACCCTTGTTGATTCAAGAAAAGCATCTTTGGTCTCCTCTCCGAACAACTGGGTGATTGATTCAGGTGCTACAGATCATATGACAGGTAATCCTAATATATTTTCTACCTTTCGATCACACAAAGCACCCTCTCCTGTCACAGTATCCAATAGGTCAACATGTAACATTGTGGGATCTGGGACAGTCAAAGCAACCTCCTCATTACCCTGTCATCTGTATTAAATTTACCGAAGTTGGCCTTCAATTTGATTTCTGTGAGTAAACTTACCAGAGATCTTAACTGTTATATTTCCTTCTTTCCTGATCATTGCTTGTTTCGTGATCTTGCGACGCATAAGGTTATTGGTAAAGGATATGTAATTGATGATCTATATATCCTTGATGAATATGAGCCTCGATTTGTTGCCTGCTCAAGTGTCATCTCTCCATTTGAAGCACATTGTCGATTGGGACATCCTTCTTTACCTTTGTTAAAGAAGCTTTGTCCCCAATTTCAAAATGTTCATTCTTTGGAGTGTGAATCATGCCGATTTTCAAAACATCACCGCATCACATTAGCTCCAAGGGTTAATAAGCGAGTTGAATCAGCTTTTGAGTTAATTCATTCTGATGTTCGGGGACCATGTCCTGTTGTTTCTAAAAATGGATATAATTATTTTGTCACTTTTGTGGATGATTTCTCTCGGATGACTTGGATTTATTTTATGAAAAGTCGCTCTGAAGTGTTTACTCACTTTTGTGCCTTTTGTGCTGAAGTCAAAACTCAATTCAATGCTTCAGTGCGTATTTTAAGGAGTGATAATGCAAAAGAATACATGTCAGAGTTGTTTCAATCCTACATGAGACAACATGGTATTCTCCATCAGTCATCATGTGTTGATACACCATCTCAAAATGGAGTTGCTGAGAGGAAGAATAAGCATCTACTTGAGACAGCCCGAGCACTTTTGTTCCAAATGAAAGTTCCTAAACAATTTTGGGCCGATGCAGTCTCTACCGCTTGTTTTCTGATTAATCGCATGCCATCGACAGTGCTTATTAGTAATACACCTTATAATGTTCTTTTTCCGAACAAGACATTATTCTCGGTGGAACCAAAAGTATTCGGAAGCACTTGTTATGTTCGAGATGTACGGCCATATTTTACTAAGTTGGACCCTAAGGCATTGAAGTGTGTTTTCTTGGGTTATTCTCGTCTTCAAAAGGGGTATCAATGTTATTCTACTGAACTTGGCAAATATCTAGTGTCAAATGATGTGATATTTTCAGAGAGAACACCTTTCTTTTATAACCCTCCTAATTCTACAAGTCAGGGGGAGGAAGATGAGTGGTTAGTTTATCAGGTTACTCGTGTTGAGCAATCAAGTGATGCTACTCTTCCATCTCCTAGTTACTCTATTGAGCACCACTCGACTACTGCGCCTTCAACACATGTTCCAGCAAGACCACCTATTGTTCAAGTTTATTCGAGGAGACAAGAGACTAATGCTACATGCCCTGCACCAATTCCTCTTTTATCTGATCCTCCTCCTTCAGACCCTCCAGAAAATCTTGACCTTCCTATTGCTCTCCGTGAAGGTACACGGACTTGCAAATCCACATATTCTATTGCTAACTTTGTTTCCTATGATCACTTGTCTCCTGCATCTAGATCCTTGATTGCTTCTTTAGACTCTGTTTCTACGCCCAAAAGTGTGAAAGAGGCTTTGCATCATCCCGAATGGTCAAATGCGATGCTTGAGGAAATACATGCATTAGAGGAAAATCACACATGGGATTTGGTGGATTTACCTGACGGGAAGAAACCAGTAGGATGTAAGTGGGTGTTCATTGTGAAAGTTAATCCAGATGGTTCTGTGGCAAGACTTAAGGCCAGGCTTGTGGCTAAACGATATGCTCAGACTTATGGAGTGGACTATTCAGACACCTTTTCTCCTGTTGCCAAACTCACTTCTGTGCGCTTGTTCATTTCTTTAGCTGCTTCTAAGAATTGGCCTTTACATCAACTAGATATTAAGAATGCATTTCTTCATGGTGATCTTCAAGAGGAAGTATATATGGAGCAACCACCCGGTTTTATTGCTCAGGGGGAGTATAGAAAAGTCTGTCATTTGAAGAAATCCTTGTATGGATTGAAGCAGAGTCCACGGGCTTGGTTTGGCAAGTTTAGTGAGGTAGTTCAGGAGTTTGGGCTGAAAATGAGCAAATGTGATCACTCGGTCTTCTACCGACTATCTGCAGCTGGCAGTATCCTTCTTGTTGTATATGTTGATGACATTGTCATCACAAGAGGTGATTCTGAGGGGATATCTTCCCTTAAGTCTTTCTTGCATACTAGGTTCCATACAAAGGACTTAGGCCAGTTGAAATACTTTTTGGGAGTAGAAGTAAATAGAAGCAAGAGGGGAATTCTTCTATCTCAAAGAAAGTATATTCTTGACCTACTTGCAGAAACTGGAAAATTGGCAGCCAAACCTTGCAGTACTCCAATGGTTCCTGGTGTACATCTTATGAAACATGATAGCGAGCTTTTTGATAACCCAGAGAGATATAGGAGGATAGTTGGAAAGTTAAACTACCTCACAGTGACTCGTCCAGATATTGCTTTTGCGGTAAGTGTCGTTAGTCAATTCATGTCTACACCTACGGTGAAGCATTAGGCAGCTTTGGAACAAATCCTATGTTACTTGAAAGGAGCTCCTGGACTTGGCATACTGTATAGCAATCACAACCATACTCGTATTGAGTGTTTTGCAGATGCCGATTGGGCTGGTTCCAAAATTGACAGAAGATCTACTACAGGCTATTGTGTCTTTGTTGGAGGAAACTTAGTATCATGGAGGAGTAAGAAGCAAAGTGTTGTATCTCGATCCAGTGCAGAATTTGAGTATAGAGCTATGTCACAGTCTACGAGTGAAATCATGTGGATACATCATCTGAAATTGGGTTAAAGCATCATATGCCGGCAAAACTTTGGTGTGATAATCAAGCTGCTATTCATATTGCCTCAAACCCAGTGTATCATGAAAGAACTAAACATATTGAAGTTGACTGCCACTTTATTCGTGAGAAGATTCAAGAGAACTTGATTTCTACTAGTTATGTGAAGACAGGAGAGCAGGTAGCTGATTTGCTTACAAAGGCAGTGAATGGAACTCAGGTTGATTACCTTTGCAACAAGTTGGGCATGATCAATATCTATGCTCCAACTTGAGGGGGAGTGTTACAAAATGTATATAGACATCATTCTTAGCAATATACATAGTCATAATTAGCTAGAAGATCTTTAGGAATCCTTTGTAATTACTAGTTGATCTTTAGGAATCTCTCTTTATTTTCTTTCCTAAATTAGCACCTAATGTATTGTATATGTATCTTGCTTACCTATCGAAATAAAGTATCAACTTCTATTCGATTACAAAGAGAAAATGCTTGTGCACTCTTTGCTGAAATAATCCAAGCATTAGTGATATTCCTTTACAGTATAAGGCCAAATAAGCACCAGAAGTTTTTTTATTCAAGACTAGATATTAGGTCTTCGTACCAACATAAATTCCATATATATTATTTTTTTAATTTATGTAATACAGATGAAATTTTGAGGGTTAAATAAATTTTTACATTTTTTAATTTTATATATTTTAAATTATTAATTTATTATGATTTATATTATTGTTTATGTCATTTTCAAATAATATATATTAATCCTTATCTTCCAATTCAAAAATGTTGCTACTAAAATTTAGTACTTCATGCCAAGAGAAAATAAACCAAATAAATTAAAATTAAAGAAAGCACAATATCTGAATTTCTTATTATATTTGGTAAATTTGTCAATTAATTACATAATAAATAATATTTCAAGAATGTCCAGATAAAAATTGGACTTAAAATATAAGAAGCTGCGAGAGGATATGCAAAGAAAGATGAAATGGTAGACAAAAGTAATGATTGAGCCCACAAGCATTAGAAGTATCACACTCCGGGAGGGTACTCTTGGCATGGCCGGCACTTGAGGAACCTGTCACACCCCGGGAGGGTACCCTAGGCGTGGCCGGCACTCAGAGACTATTTCTAGCCCCCAAGCGAACCACTTAGCTTCATCACATCATTCATTTCAGACATTGCGGAAGGAAACAGTAAATAATACTTAAAAGTAGTGGGCCAATGGCCAAACATTAATCTGATCATAAAAACCCAAGCAAAGAAATATTGCTCAGTTATCAAAACATTCAAAAACATTCACCTTGACTACATCATTATGTCTACGAAGCCTCTAACATTATCTAAACCGTCTAAGAAGGGGACCATGACATGCCATGGCTACCCGACTCAATGAAATATAGGATAGCATCAAATAAAGGTTTCCTCCGAAAATAGGGAGGCTCACCATAGTCAGAACTTGCAAACACTTGGCTTCAACGGGGCGGCTGCTGAAGTCCTCTAGCTCCTGTATCTGCATCATAAAATGATGCAGCGCCAAATGGCGTCAGTACGTGGAATGTACTGGCATGTAAAATAACTGAATCACATCATTAGAATCATCCGAACATAACGTACATCATCATGAGACTTTAACATTTATATTAGGTAAACATTAACATTGACCTTTACATTAACATTGGCCTTTACATTAACATTGACATTAGAGTACTATTAGGGAAACCTTTTCTGAGAGGCCTAACTGGGAGTTTCTTTAACCGACAACCATCACTTATGAGCCAGTAATGATACAACGAAATGATGTCGTTGCCACATCCATCCCTTACCCTGCCCGGGGTAAGAGACGTAACATTAGTGGATCCTTAAAACATAACATTAGTCCTCATTTGGGACAAGATAGGAGCCATCCGCATTGCGGTTCAATCCTCTCTTCCTACGCGGGCCACGTAGTTAATGGACTCAAGTGGGACTCACTATTTGGACGTGGAGGAACTCATCATCTCCCCCTTTGACGAAACCCCCAAACTACTACCTCTCCATGCAGATTAAGCATGATTATACCTCTAAAGCTTGATGCTCTACATCATATCATCAATAATGGCATAATAAGCCGAAGGTCAGTGCACACGTAAGATGACATCAGAATCAAGAACTCTTACTCCATAGTAACCTGTACTTAGAGAATACTGCTCGTCCTCATCACTCTAATACATTTGCATAATAACATCCACATATTTAAGCCTATCATAGCAGCTTACACCCTCGATCGCATGAACTCTTACCTCGGGAGATACTAATATAGTTTTACATATCTGTTAGACTCCTCACAATTTCTCTAACTCCTCCTTCTCATCTATAACCTTAAAAAGGAAATGACATCACATCATCATTAGAATTAAGAACTCTCGTTCTCTCTTGAATTCTTCCATCTCAAACTCTTCTCCTCTTCTCTCAAGCTCTAGTCCTATTCAATTGTTAGAAAAGGACTTAGAATGAGGTTTTAGACTCTTTTCATGTTAAAACGACTTATATGAGTCGTATAGGGAGTTTATAAGGTGTTAGGAATGGACCAGAATGCCCCTCAATAATTTTAGAAATTTCCAGCCTCAAAGTGACTCAGTCCGCGACGCGGACGCGAACAGTACATTTTCTGCAAAAAGTTTCCGAACGAGTTTTCCCAATCCCGTCGAAAAGTTTTGAAAAAACGCAAGTGTCACTCCACTATAGGTGCGTGACGCGCCCCTGTCGCGCATCGACACTGTTTCGGTGTTCGGATCGAAAAATTATCTTTTCACTCGGTCACTCTAAAAATCGACCGAAGCCTTTGCCCCATTCAAATTTTTGTGCTGATCACAAATCCGGCCTCGAATTTGCCATCCAAGCATCAGAAGACGTGTCATGCGCACATCTCTCCTCTAGGGGTACTTTGGTAATTTTACCGGGCTTTACATCAACTCTTCCTTAGCTCTCAAGGTCCTCTCTCTATATTCATAAATCAATTTCCTCTACTAGGTTATAAGTATATACCTCCACATGGTCAAGGAATCACTATCCACAAGAATATCTTAAGCTCTTCTATTATGCTATAGTCGCATACATATAACTAGCCACTCGGACTCTTTTCAACTCTATCACTCTTAGCTCCTTCCAGCCTCTATGTAAATCTCTATATTTACTATTCTTATGGCGTACATAACCACTTCTCATAACTCTCACAATCTAACCTCTTCTTTTTGCCTGCTGGCGCTCAACTTCTGTGCTCCCATAAATATAATTGCATACGAATTAGTCTATCATGGAAACTCTTCATCATCTATTGATAAGCCCCAAATCAACTTAGTTACTCATGATGATTAAGATTACTTACATCAGCCTACTCCACATCGATAACTCGAATATACTATCTAGATTCTTATAGGAGTCATAACTTAGAGCTTCACACATCTTTACACAATCATGGATACATATCATCAAGCCTCTTCTTATCTGTCTAACCTCATAACTCGATGAGTCTCAAAAACTCACAATTAAAAATCATAAGCCTAATTTAGATCTATCACATTGGAAGCACTCTTTTCCTCTATTCAACATCTACACTTCACCCTTAATAGCATGAATACTACAACACATCAAGAAAACTTCCTTCTAGTTTGAACACACTCTTTCACATTCTGACCATAACTCTTTCTCTGTACCTTATCATAAGAATCATAGGGTATTCACGACTCTTTCACCAAACTTATTCAATTGACTCACCGCCTCATTATTTACCTAATTAATATGTAACTCGAACTACGAGCCTCAATCAGTCATCACTCTTCTCATCTCGTCCCTTTCTTTCCATCATCATCCTTCTAACTCTGGAATGATTCGATTCTATTCAGGATTTATAAGACCTCACATCTCACTCTTAAGTGGTAACATCAAACTCTTTAGAGACATGTTTCCCTTTCATGGGTCACCTCGGAAGATAGTTTTGGAAAACAAATGGGTCTAGGTACACCTAGAGATAACTCAAATGCACGATTCATATGATCAATAGTGCCCTCTTTCTAGTCAATCAACTTCGCACCTCAGTCGGCTTTTCACAAGCCTAGACAGTCTTTCGACCATTCCAATTACTTTATCTCAAAGGATCTCATCTGTAAGAGTTCGAAAATTACTATCTCTATCGCCTCTTGGATGAGTCATAGTCGAACGGCTTAGAGCAACGCACGAATCATCACAGATTTCTTAGGAAAGAGCTCTATCGCACGATTAGAATCTGAAAGAAGGGAAACTTATCCTAAATGTCCTATAGCCTCCCCATTATGGATGTGGCGCACTTCACACCAATAATAAGGACTCTACTAAACACGGCTTCATAGACTCCCTAGGACACTTGAACTCTGTGCTCTAATACCAAGTTTGTCATGCCCCGGGAGGGTACCCTAGGCGTGGCCGGCACTCAAAGACTATTTCTAGCCCCCAAGCGAACCACTTAGCTTCATCACATCATTCATTTCAGACATTGCGGAAGGAAACAGTAAATAATACTTAAAAGTAGTGGGCCAATGGCCAAACATTAATCTGATCATAAAAACCCAAGCAAAGAAATATTGCTCAGTTATCAAAACATTCACCTTGACTACATCATTATGTCTACGAAGCCTCTAACATTATCTAAACCGTCTAAGAAGGGGACCATGACATGCCATGGCTACTCGACTCAATGAAATAATAGGATAGCATCAAATAAAGGTTTCCTTCGAAAATAGAGAGGTTCACCATAGTCAGAACTTGCAAACACTTGGCTTCAACGGGGCGGCTGCTGAAGTCCTCTAGCTCCTATATCTGCATCATAAAATGATGCAGCGCCAAATGGCGTCAGTACGTGGAATGTACTGGCATGTAAAATAGCTGAATCACATCATTAGAATCATCCGAACATAACGTACAGCATCTTGAGACTTTAACATTTATATTAGGGAAACATTAACATTGACCTTTACATTAACATTGACCTTTACATTAACATTGACATTAGAGTACTATTATGGAAACCTTTTCTGAGAGGCCTAACTGGGAGTTTCTTTAACCGACAACCATCACTTATGAGCCAATAATGATACAACGAAACGATGTCGTTGCCACATCCATCCCTTACCCTGCCCGGGGTAAGAGACGTAACATTAGTGGATCCTTAAAACATAACATTAGTCCTCATTTGGGACAAGATAGGAGCCATCCGCATTGCGGTTCAATCCTCTCTTCCTACGCGAGCCACGTAGTTAATGGACTTAAGTGGGACTCACTTTTATCCATTTCGGTGCTCAATACTCCTCCCAGGACTCGACATGCTCATAAAACATTAACATCATTAGTCCCATAAGGACACATTACATCATCATTAACATCTCATTTACATTAGTATCATCATCATCTCATTACATTAACATTAACATCATCATCATCTCATTGCATTAACATTAACATCATCATCATCTCATTGCATTAACATTGACATCATCATCATCACCTCATTAGCAGTTACTTCCACATCATAGACTTTAGGAATACTAGTTTAGGAACTTTAACTCTCAACTTAGAGACATCAACATAGTCATCATAACATCATTATCATTCTTCAAGGCTCTAAACATACCACCCTATATTCATTATGCAGGCTTTTCAAATCATCATAATTATAAGGTTTTTAAAACATATGCACTTCACAAAAATGATTTAGGGTTTATAGAAATTTTATGATGATCATCATCAATGCAGAAAAATATGTAGATTTATACATAAAATAATGGCAATTATTCATTACATTACATGAATTATACATGTTTCAATTCATCACCCTAACATCATCACCATTAAACTTCAATACATTACTCATGGGGCACATGGAAGGACATTCACATGCTTTAAGTGAAGCCTTACATACCTCGAAATTTGATATTACAATCAAAATTTGATGAATAATCGTTTCTTGGAGAAAATCCTCATCCTCGATAGTTCTTTTAGAATGGAAGAACTTGGAAAGACATTGTTGAAGAACTTCTTTTTGATTCTTGACTTCTTGACTCAAAATCTTTAGAGTTTCTTGATAAAGAACCCTAATCCATGGAAAGAAGAATCAAGGAATCCTTTCTTGGGATTCTTGAATTTGCTTTCTTGAAACCCTAGGTTAGGATTTAATATTCTATTAGGGATTTCATGCATAGATAGAGAAATTAGCTTAAAGCTTATGGAGAATACTCACCTTCATGAAGAATCTTGAAAGTTAATCCTAGCTTGATGACTTTCTTGATGATTTTGAGTGTTTTATGTTTAGGAGTGAAAGAGAGGGTTTTGACTTATGAAACTGATGTATTATGCGTTTTGGGACCTTAAATAGACCCCCAAAGGCTTAGGGTAAAAGTACTCTCAAAATAAAATAAAGAAATGTCGGTTAGCTTATCCAGAAAGGGTTCGCGATAGGTCCGCGTCGCGGACCTTCAGACAGCTCTGCAGGTCTCCAGTAAAATGGTCATAACTCTCTACTCCGAACTCCATTTAACGCCAAATAAGATGCGTTGGAAAGATAATGCAAAGATCTTTAATTTGATATATTATGGGTCACCTAACTCATTATACTTTAGGAGACATGGCCATTTGAAGTTGACTCTTCCATTAACTCATATGAAAACTTAGTCACTAGAAATTCTTTGGACTTGACTAGATGTAAAAGATCATTTATAACTCTAAATCACATCTAATATACTTGAAATACTTATGAATTGATCCTATCATATGAAGGATGACTCAATCTTAGTGGAAAAAAAGTTGGGGTGTTACATAACCATGGTTGATTCCCCGAGAGAACCACCTGACCTCATCATCACATCAACTCGACAACGAAAGAAATGCTCAAAGAATGACATCAAATAGTTAAATAAAAACCTTATATAGATATAGTTTTCAATGGTCAAGTTTGGAAATAAAAATAACAATCAACACTCCTCAAATCAATGTTTATGAAGTCTCTATCTCTAAACATCTAGATGATACCATGACAAGTCATGGCTATCCCAACTCAAATGAAAATAAAATACTCAATAGAAGAATAAAAGAGCTCCTCCGAGAAGCAAAGAGGGCTCACCAACTCTGGAAGTAAGGAAACTGAACCTCAACGATGCGTCTGTTGAATTCCTCTATCACATGTATCTGCATCATTAACGATGTAGACCCAAACGGACATCAATACATGGAATATACTGGTATGTAAAATGACTCAAGGAAACAGACAAGGCTTAAACTCCAATCAATCAACTCGACTCGGAACTCAACTCATCAACTCATAAGTCAACTCAATAAATATATGCAAGTTTAAAGTTTAAAATCATGCTTTGAAAAGAGACTTAGTTTTCATGCAACTCGGTTTAAAACTTAATATGGTCAGTCAAGTGTTGCTTGGAAGTTTCTCTAACCGACATAGCTCCCACCACCATGAGTTTGGTGATGCACAACGAAATTGACACTGTCACGACCCGGGGTTAGGGCCTAGTTGTGACACGGCGAATGGGGACCCGAGAGTCCCCAAACAAGCCTCGAATTATCAGTATCCACATCATCGGTTCAAATAGCATCTAAACACATATAAATAAATAGCAGAAATCAAATCTTAGAAATCTGTTCATGTATAGATAAGCAATACGATAGTCAGAATAGCCTTGTCTAGGAAAGATTTACAAAATACCCAACATTTGCCTCTAGTCAAGGAATGGGGGCCAGGACAAGTTTCGAGCTCACCCTCAACAAAAGAACATACGTAATAAACATAGGAAATAACTAGTTTGTCCTCGGAAGACGGGGTTCACCGCAAAAGTCTTCAAGAATGGACTATTCATCCCGTGGTTGGTACGCAAACTGCTCAGTCCCTACATGGTAAAATCATGTAGGCATAGAGTATGCGTTAGTACGTTTGAAGGTACTAAGTATGCGGGCATGCAATGCATATGACTTACCGAACCTGCATACCAATGTTAGATGGCAAAGGCACATAATATACAAAGATCATATAAGCAAGGGAATTCAGTATACAATATACCATGGAATTCATGATGCGTGCAATGTGATGATGCTCCTATATAACGGGGATGGACTATAACCGACAAACCAAATCCATGCGAGCTATTACATGAATTGAACTAATCTGGACCTCCCACCGGTAGGGAGAAGATTACTTGCCAAGGGTAATCTACATCACACCTTACGACCACACTTTTCGCTGGATGGTCACCTTCCTTATGACCACGCTTTTTGGAAGGATTTACAAGAATCATATCAAGACATGTCATAGCATAAGTAAGATAGACGAATGTCATTCGTCCTTATGTTGGCACATAGTTCAAGGAAAGGGTGAGGGCCCCCAATCCATCGGTGCTAAGTCAACCACATCCCACAAGAATACTTATATATATATATATATATATGTATGTATATATATATATATATATATATATACATACATACATACATATATATATATATATATATATATATATATATATATATATATATATATATATATATATATATATATATATATATGTATGTATGTATATCCGTGCTTTCAAGAGAGTCAAGTACCTATTTCAAAACGTTCAATGCACATTTAGGCTCCAAATCACAAGATCATAACCATAATGCTTATGCAAGGAATAGCTCATCTACATAATCAAGACGGTTCAAGCACCCAAGATGCTCAAAGAGCCATAAACATAGACTTACCGGTGATCACCTTCTAGTCATAACAAATGTCTTATCAAAATCATTTCATATAACCAAAATTGGGTTTTACCCACACCATGAATTTCATTTAAAGTGCAATGCATGATGTAGGGATGGCATGGGTAATGTAGAGTAAATTTAAAATCAGCTATATAATAGAAAATCTAGAAATCCACAATAAAAATACATATGAAAATCATAGTATAGATCACCCGTGCATAATACCATCTTTGAGGGAGCATGCATGTTCATAATTGCATAACTCAAGGTGGTTCATCATAATAGAGCTTAACATAACTTAAGAATCCAGAATAATGTACACCCCATGCATTGATCAAAGTTAACAAGATCAAATAGTAAAATTCACTTTTAAGGTGACTAGAACTTCATGAAATAAATTGAATGATTTTTTTGGGGGTCTTCTTGGTTGAAAGGAACCAAGAATCAATCCCACATACCTGACTTGAAGATGAACTTGAGGAGAAAATGGACTCCAAATTGAAGGTCTTGACTTGAGTTTTTAGAGAGAAGTTGGAGAAGTCTTGTAGGAGTAATTTTAGAGAGAGGGAGAGGAAATGAAGAAATGGCTGAAAAATGAAGAAGTTCAACTAGTTTAAGGAACTTAGGAGGGGTGGAAAAGTCGTAATTTATGTTTTAAACAACTGAAATTTCAAAAATGTCATAATGAAATGGACCTGAATTTGGTCCGTCTGGGTCACACGGTTAGTTACACGGTTCATGTAGCATCACACGGGCCGTGAATAGTGCTGAGGCCCAAGACTTAGATTCACAGAAGAAAAATTTCACCGAACTAAGTGGCACCACACAAACAAGTTCACGGACCATCTGATGTCACACGGGTCGTGACTTGGCCCGTGTAAAGGTGACTTTCCACACAGTAAACTAAATGGAAGGCCACACGGACCGTGTGGCGTCACATGGACCGTGTGAAGGCCCGTATACCTTCACTTGGAAAAATTTCCCACATCCCGAATTTGCCCTACAGGGAACTGATCAAGTGTCACTCCACGGGAGGCCATACGGACCATGTGGCTCCACATGGGCCGTGTAGGCTCCTCCGTGAAGTGATCAACTGTCACTCCACGGGAGGCCATACGGACCTTGTGGCTCCACAGGGCTGTGTAGGCTCCTCCGTGGAGTGATGCCTGGCAGTTTTCCTGGGAAAAATTTTAGGACCGCAAGGTAATGCTGGTGAGAGAAAAATCTAGGTCTTTACAGCCACGCCTGTCCTAAACTTGCCAAGGTAAAGGACGTCAACCTCCTCTTCTCTCGGATCCAAAGAGAATGTCCATCTTTGGGGACATGAGCCGCCAGAGTTAACTACACGACTATCCTATGCTGACAACGTAGTTCTGGGGCATTATTCTCTTGCCAACTCAGTGCTCAATACACCTTCCAAGACTAAAATATGCTCATGCAACTCAACTCAAACTCATCTCTTGATTTATCTCAAAACTGCTCAACTCAATTTCTCAATAACTCAACAATTTAGAATTTATTATTTATGTTATGCAAATCAAGACTCTAGCTAACATCATGCAAGACTCGGGCTCATACGGTCATCAACTAAGGGCACGGATGAGTAGTTTAATATGGCATGGGCATTTTTAACTTTCTATTAACGGCAAGGATAAGGTAAAAAAAATAATACAAAGTTGAGGGGTATTTTTGACCATTTTTCCAATTAAATATCCCAAATAATTTAAGGATAAAACTGGAAAGAAGCTTTTTTGTAAAATTATAAGAGGTAAGTATCAAAAACACACATGAACTATCCTCTTTTTTTAGTTTCATACCTAAACTATTTGAAGTGTGTGTTTCATACCTAAACTATCACTTATTAGTTTGAGAAACACACATCTATCTTTTGTTCCACTCTCACCATGGTGTGTGTACTACACTCTTTCTTTTATTTTTTAAAAAATGCCACATCACAATTTACATGGACAAAACGTTCCACCTTGGCAAAAAATAAATAAATTATAGTATTAGTTAAAATTAAATTTTAAAGTATTATTATTTCAAAAAAAATATTATGAAATAAAATATAAAATATTTTTCTTACCATATTCCACCACTTCCTCTCACCGTACCCCCCACCCCCCGACCAAAAATTGTAAAAACAAATTAAACTCTTACTTCATCTCCCTCTTAAAATAATACTCTAGATATTATTTTAATTTTTTTAGAAAAAATAACTCTACGCTATCCATTAATTCTCCGCTTTTGTGTTTTTGATTATTTTTAGAAAATTATTTCTATTTGTCGCAAGATTTTTTTTAAAATAAATTTTTTATTTATGTTATATTCGATAAACAAGTAGAAAAGAATATTTTCTAAAAATATGTGTACATATGTATAAAAATAAATAAATAAATAAACTAGGAGCGGAGGATTAGACGCAGGTTTGATAAAATTTTATTTATTTACAAAAATATCAATTTTTTATAAAAGAGTAGAATAGGAGCTGAAGTTTAAATTTTTTAAAATAATATTTTATAAAAGAGATTCAAAAAAATAAAAGGGCAGAGATTGTTGGGGGTTGGGGTGAGGGTTAAGCGGGGGTGTGGGCAGTAGAGTAGGCGAGAAAAATATTTTAAATTTTATTTTTTAAAAAATAATATTTTTTTGGAAGAATATTTATACTTTAATTTTTTACTTTTAACTAATATTAAACACTTGATAAAAAATAATCTCTGCATTACTAATCCTTGCATTACTAATTCTTGCGTTATTGATATTTGTACCAAACGACCCCTAAAAGACTTAATAGTCTCATATATTAATTATTCTTAGATAATATATAGTTCATTACTATAATGTAACACTCAAAGACAGTAGAAAATTTTGGTAGACCTAGACACCTTGGGGCAAGGTGTTTTTAGGATAAATAGGTAATATATCTCCTATTTAAAAAGAATTATTAATAAATAAGTAATATATCTCCTATTAACAGGTATTATATAGAATGTCATTGCAGGTGTCAACTTCTCAAATATTTTCTTGCAATCTTTCTCACAAGATCTTTTTAACAAGGTTGTTTTCTCACTTCCAAAACACACTATTAAGGTAAGAATTTCAGTTGTAAAAAAAATACCTGACAACTTCTGGCAAAAAAAAATATTTATTTTTCTTTTCAACAAGAGTAATCACACTAAATAGAGTGCTACCAAATTTTATTTTGGTTGCAACTCGGATTCCTTGGAGAATGAAAAATAAAAAAGCCGAGCAACAAAAATTAAAATTCGGATTCACTTTGTACTTTCCTAGTCATCTATTTCAATCATGCTAGTAGGAAGAAAGCTCGTTTTTTTCTTTTTTATCTACTTTTGGTGTCTAAAGGCAAAGAACTTCTTCAATAGCGATAGATGTAACAAATTTTGAAACATATAAGAATATATATATATATATATATTTTTTTTTAGGGATAAATAACTAATAATACTTATGTACTTTTACTGAAAAAATCAGTTCATTAAAGAAGGTGAAGTGCAACCAATGTATAAAAAGCATAGTGTGTATACACGTTGATACAATATATTATATACACATGATTATTTTGTTAGAATTTGTTTTTATTGTCAGTATAGTTACATAAAAAGTTTATAAATAATTTTGCTAATAGTTAACTCGTTGATTGCTATTTTTTATAAATTAACTAAAAGGAGATTGAAGTGACTAAAAGAAAAATAAGTCATATAGCTACAGGTATCAAAATTCTTAATTCGATTCACAATTATCTCCAAATCTGTTGGAAAAATATTACACAGCGGAAGCATTCCCAAGATCTTATTGCTTACATGAATAATAGATAACAATCACAAATACGTATCACACACAAAGTACAAAGAAAATTAATTCAAGAAATACCTCTTGAAGCGTGTGCAGTTGTCTTGAAGCAAACCAAACTCGAGATCCACGGTCTTCTACAGTGATCCCAAATTAACAATCGAACTCTCTCAATATTTGGGTGGGCAAATATTGTAAAGAAACCTAATCCTTTTTTTTTTTTTCTCTTTCTTGTGTGTTTTTTCTAGGTTAGGAGAAAACCTATTTATAGAGGACTTTTCCAATCCAAAAGGAACAAGGAAACCTCCTTTTCTTGAAATACAAGAAACCTTTTTTATTAGAATTAGGATTCTTGAGTTCTAGTTAAATCTGGGCACTGTAGGGACCACAGAATTTATTATTGAGGCTTCCTATTATGGAAATAATTCTTTTTAATCTGAATTATTCTTACCATAATAAATTACAAATTATTCCACTAATAATTCGTAATTGCACTCCTCCATTTATATTTCAAAATTCCCCATTAAACACTTATGTAATTGCTCATGTTAAGACTACCGATACTAATCAATAAATTAAATTACTGACGTATTTAATTTAATGATTAATTTCCTTTAGAGCAATACTTAACTTATTTCATGCGCCAGATTTATAAATCTACCGGCCGGGTTTGCACATGAAAACTTATGAGCTTCTCATAAAAGGTGTATCATCAATCTCTATATTGAGACATGGATTCCATCAACTAACTAATTATTTCACAAATATATATTATTATCATCCAACTTACCAGACATATTGACCCATCTCAGAATCTCACCTTTTAGTAAATCAAAATGATAAGTAATATATACAGCTCATAATCGTTATATCAAGATTAAGAATATAAGTACATTTAATAGTTTAGAGAACATGTTTTTATAGTCAGTCCAAAACATCTATCTCTACTTGGTCCCGTTCAATACATATAAAATGTACTAACACGAGAAGTTAGAATTATACCATTCTCGTAATCAAGATAAATTACATATAATCTCATGCTACAATCTACCCGATGGTTTGTCCAAATTTCCATCTAGATTGTGAACTATAATTTCAACTTATAAGAACCGACAATTTGATCCTCTGTGTATAAGCTCAAACTCTATACACCAAATCATCTACTATATAAGTTGAGGACACATATATGACAAATTGATCTATTTAAAGTAACACTTTATTGAATTGAATAAATAAATAAAGAATTGTTCAATAAATAATAATATATCTAAACGCATGGTTAATAGTATATCCTAACAAAATCATGGTATTCCCTCCTCACCAATTCCTTTCATCCCCACTCACCTCGCGCAAACCTACTTACTAATACCCTTCTTGTTAGGCGTTATGTCAAAACTCATAATAAAGAGCACTATTTGTTGTTTCAAGACTCTAACAATCGATGAAGTTTTATAGGTATGGAGAATGTAGTTGGATTTAGGAACAATTGTGAAGTTTTGTTTCAACTCGGAGCAATGATCTAATTTCTTATCCAAATAGTGGATGAAATAGGAGTTTTGATATTTAAGATTGTTCTCCTACATTTTATGTTCAAAATTACATGGAATCACTTATTTTGCTAAAAGGGAACAGTAGCATTTCGGGTAGGATCTTGCAAAGAATTGGGGGTTATTGGCTTTCTTATTTATCGATGCAATAAAGAAGAATGTCATCAGAACATCACATTCTTATCGTATAATGATCCATTTGTAACCTACTTTTATCTTTGTATATGGACTATGAGTCCATAATATTACTTTTCCAAGTAAAATAAAATATTTGAATGGCGTATTTTATTGATCAATCATTAAACTGTCAATTCTATTTCGTATATTTGAATATAAGATCCTCGCTACCATTTATAATTTTGAGTGCTACACTATCTTAAGATATTGTCGATGTTATTTTGATATGGGTTCCGATGCAACATAACTTATTGAAATCTTATTTTTCATTTATGTGATGGTGCTTTTTTAAATCACCTCCAATTATTATTATGACCATTTTAATTATCTGTTACCCTTCTTCTTCAAGATGTTTTATTTTTCGTAGTGGTTAACGTATCAAACTTCACCTATGTACTTCTTGCTTTCTTATCCTGCAAACTAAATTTAGGTTAATTGTTATTATTAAAACCAATTTAGAAGTATTTAGGAGCCAACACTTATTACAAAAGAGCAATTAATAATAAAGAATTAAAGTTAGAAAACATTAGATGTTCCACAATAATTTGAGGAGGAGACAAAAGTTTTCCAGTCAGTTGGCATAATTGAAAATTGAAGTTGTAATAAAATAATAATGGAGAGCTCAAGTTCATAAATCATAAATACCATATATTAATCCTCAATCAACCTTAATTCTACATAATTACTCTATAATTCATGCATGTTTGAAAAGCCACTTAAAAGTAATCACCAATAATAGCTAAACAATGGAATCTCAATAAACATAACACAATGACAAAAGAAAAATTCTTTAAGAATAACTTGAAGGATTAATCTAATAAAATGCAAATAAAAGTTTAATTTGGTAAGTATATGATTGCTAGATTTTTTAGTCTAAAGGTCCTAAACAGAAGATAAGTAAAAGAAATAATTTGGTGATTTTAGCATTGAGTTTATCCCAAATCCGCAACCTGCACTACATGGCATGATTTTTATAAAAGAATATTTAAACCTACTCCGAGTCACTTCACCACGGCCCGCCCAATAAAAGCTATAACTCACACCACCCGACCCGCCCCATTGTTATCCCTATTTTTAAATCAAATTTTACCAAAATTATCTTCTACAACTAGGGTTCTTCTTGTCACTCTTTTTCTCTCAAAATTAATCATTGGCTGATTCCGACTCCTCTTACTTTCCTCCCAAACTTTTGAGAGAAATCTTACTAAAACTTCTTGTTAAATCCTTAGTTCGATTATAGTTGTCTCCAAAACATGGCATTCCCTCATCACCAATTTTCCTTTCATTTCTGCTCACCAAGCCCAAACTCCACATACCAACACCCTTCTTGTTAAGCATTACGACATCACTCGCAAGAAAGAGCAATATATGTTGTTTCAAGATGGTAAGAATAGACCTTTTTCCTTGGATTTCATATCGGAACTACATTTTCCATTCAATTGTCCGATTGGGTATTTCAGAATTGTTGGCAGCTACAATGGCATCGTATGTTTGTCTGATGATTTTTTTGTTGAGTTGTGGATTCTTGTTCTGTGGAATCCTTCCAGTCAGAAGTTTATAACTTTACCTTTGCCTTCAATTAAGCCTCAATCGCCTCATATGTTTATTCTTGGATTTGGTGTTGATTTATTTGAGACTGATAACTATAAGTTGGTTAGACTTGTGTATCGTAAGAATCATGTTGTTATGTTTAATGTTCCTCTTGAGATTGAAATTTATTCGACCAAGAGTTGGGTTTGGAGGAGACTGATAGGTATTGAGATTAAGCATTTTATAGTGAAGCTTATGTGGTCTCAAGCATTTTTAAATGGAGTTGTACATTTGATTGCGTATGACGTACTTGCCGATGGTAGTGAATTCGAGAGTTTAATTGTGTCTTTTAATATAGCTGATGAGGTGTTTAGGGAGATTATGTTTCCGGATGCTATAGTTGATGTATTTTCAACTGATTTATCGATTATGTTGTTTGAGGAATCAATAGTTGTTGTTAGGTATGAGATTGAGATAGATGTTGCTTCATGTGAAGTATG
This sequence comes from Solanum rostratum, assembly GCA_029948455.1. Taxonomy (NCBI): domain Eukaryota; kingdom Viridiplantae; phylum Streptophyta; class Magnoliopsida; order Solanales; family Solanaceae; genus Solanum; species Solanum rostratum. The sequence continues at coordinate 55,170,747 of CM057047.1, read as the reverse complement.
GGTAATGAAGCAGTATAGAGTTTTCGAATCTTGGAGTAGATTGTATCATATAAATTTGATTGCAGGTATGGAGAAAGTAGTTGGATTTAGGAACAACGGTGAAGTTCTATTTTCAACAAGGAACAATGGTCTGGTTTCCAATGAACCAAGTAGTGGAAGGAATAGGGTTCTTGGTATTCAAGGGAGCTCTCGCTCGTTTTAAGTTCAGAATCACATGGAATCACTAATTCTGCTCAACCACTAGTTGGACTACAGAAATTATGGATTCAATAAAGAAGAATGTGATTAAGTTCATGGTTGTTTCAAGCTAGTGGAAGATGTTTTATCAAATTTGGTAGACCTAGTTTAGAGCGAGCTAATAATTAAATGTACTAAATGTTGCATTACGTTAGTTGCATCATAAGAATATGCATAACCCTACATGACTAATTTGAAAAGCATGCATAATGAACTTGAGAATTGAGTCTAGAGCCTTTGGTTGAGATTGTTGATTGTGATGAGAGAATGATGATGAGTTTATAGAATTGGATTATCTTATGAGTCTCTATAAATTAACTCTACCGATGTGTCCATTCGAATGTATCCTAATGATTGTTCTAAATCTTGAGTCATTGATGAAATTTTTTTATGAAAGGGTTAGAGTCCCTATGAGCTTGATTGATGAAAGGGTTAGAGTCTGTATGAGTTGAATGATGAAAGGGTTCGAGTCCCTATCAGATACCGATACCGATCAATGACAGGGTTCGAGTCCCTATTTGAGATTGGTTGAGAAGGAGGTTTTATGAGCATTGAGTCATGGGAGGAGTATCGAGCACTGAAAGAGTGAGAGTTAGTCCGACTTGAACTCAACAAACTACATCGTCAAACGTAGGTTAGGCTTAGAACCATCATATATATATTATGGTTCCCTCGTGAGTAACAGTCCCTGAAAGCAATAACGGACCAGTTGAGTACTGACTCCATATTGGCTGAGCCGATATGGTTTCGATCGTTCCCTACCTGGCAAGTTTGGAATGGTTGTGGCAATATCAGCGAGATTGTTGTACATTCACTGGCTCATAAGTGATTGTTGTCGGATAAGATAAACTCACATAAATTTCCTACCTTGAGTACTCTGAGTTGAGACAAGATGAGATGAGAGAAGGTGAGCTCCTCTGAGATGAGATGAGATGAGAGAAGAGGAGGTGAGCTCCTTTAAAATGAGTCTGAGATGATTGATGAGTTTGAGTTGTTGAAGGGTCACTTGTCTACTCTTTATTCTTGCATAGATAGACATTTGACGATTTGATGTTATTTGACTATTATTTTTGAGTTAATATTGTTTCCATATTACTCTACTTGTTTCTGTTTCACTCAACTATTTTACATACCAGTACATTTCAAGTACTGATGTCCCTTTTGGACTGCATCGTCTTATGGTACTAGAGATAGTCAACATGCGCTCCGTTGAAGATCTGAGATTCGCAGCTAATTAGTGAGCCTCCCCTATTCCGGAGGACCCACTACTTTTATTTCATCATGCTTTAGAGTTAGATTGGACTATTTCGTTTATTTTGATTTGGGTAGCCATGGGTATGTCATTGGCACCACATGATTAGTGATATAGGCTTCATAGACGATGAGCTTGTGAGCTAGTTTCTTTCTACTAGCCTTTATTTTTATCTATATCATTTTGAGATGGTAGATGAGATGTGCCATCTACTTACTTTTATTTCTGATGTTCAGTAGAGTTATTTAATCGAATGAATGTGATGAGGCTAATTGGTTTACTTGGGGACTAGTAATAGTCTCTAGGTGCTGACCACGCCAAGGGTTCCCTCCCAGGGCGTGACAAACTTGGTATCAAAACATAAAGTTCAAGTGTCTAAGGGAGTCTATGAAGCTGTGTCTAGTAGAGTCTTGTTTATGGATGTATTGTCGACCACATTTCATAAGTAGGAGGCTATAGGACATTAGGAATTGTTACAAAACTCTCTTCTAATTCGTGCTCTACGCGTGCAAAATTGATATTATGCCTCCCAGAAGAGCGTCAGAGGAAGGGGACGTCCTGCTAGGCAAGATGCAAACCCACCTGAGCCTCAAGTACACGAGGAGCCTTTGGGCCAAGCAGTTCCTGTTGAGCAGTCCCTCAAGATGCGGTATCCAATGCTAAGTTACGCCTGGCTATTCAAGCTTTAGCCCAGGTTATCGGAGCATTTGCTGCAAGATAAGGAGCGGGTAGACAAGATGCTCATGAAACCTCTAGAGTACGAGAATTTCTGAGGATGAATCCGCCTGAGTTCATGGGGTCTGCATCCACTGAAGATCCTGAGAACTGTGTGGAGGAACTTGAGAAGGTGTTCAAAATGATGCATGTGGCTGATACTGATAGGGTTGAACTGGCTGCGTACCAACTCAAGGGTGTAGCCAGGGTGTGGTTTGACCAATGGAAGAAAGGAAGAGGGACTGATGCTCCATGTTTGACTTGGGTAGAGTTCGAGGAAGCCTTCTTGGGAGGCTTCTTCCCAAGAGAGAGAAGGGAAGCTAAGGTGAGAGAGTTCCTGAATCTGAAATAGCGCTCTCTGACTATGCAAGAGTATGGGCTGAAGTTCACGCAACTATCTCGCTATGCTCCGGATATGGTTGCTGATATGAGGGGAAGAATGGAAATGTAAATTGATGGGTTGAATAGGGGACCCAAGAGATATGATAGGGGAGCAATGCTTGTGAGTGATATGGATATTGGGAGACTGGTGAAATTTGTGCAACAAGCTGACGAGGAGAGACAACATGACAAGGAAGAGTTCAAGCGTAAGAAATATAAGACATCTAACCATGAGGTTGGAAGGAAAGGCAATGGCAACCTATTTCCAGCACCATCAGCTGCTAGTGCACCTGTGCCTAGAGGCAGGTATGATCAGAGATCTCAGAATATGGGAAACCACGGACCTCAGTCGCAAGCTAGTGTGGCTCAAGGTTCACAAGGTAAGCCGCCGTGTGATAAGTGCAGCAAAATGCACTTGGGGGGATGTCGTGATGGGAATAATGTGTGCTACAAATGTGGCCAAGTGGGTCACTACCAGAGAGATTGTCCAAAGCGGGCTAACCAGGCTCAATCTACTACACCATCCCCACCAGTTAGAGAAAACCAGAGGGGCACTATGTCAAGCGCAAGCGGAGCAATAAACCGTTTGTATGCCATGGGTAGTCGCTAAGATCAGAAGAACTTCCCACATGTCGTGACGGGTATGATTCGAGTCTTTACTTTTGATTGTTATGTTTTGATGGATCCGGGTGCCACATTGTCATTTGTATATCCTTATGTGGTCAGTAGATTTGACAGCACCCTTGAGAGTCTTCTTAAACCCTTTGATGTTTCTACTCCAGTGGGTAAGTCTATTCGAGCTGAGATACTCTATAGAGCTTGTGTAGTGTTAATCCATCATAGATATACTCTTGTTGATTTGGTTGAGTTGGAGATGGTTGATTTTGATTTGATTTTTGGCATGGATTGGCTTCAGGTGTGTTATGCCTTCATTGATTGTAGATCCCGAACCGTTAAGTTCCAGTTTCCTAATGAACCGGTTCTAGAGTGGAAAGGGTGATTCTATTGTACCTAGAGGAAAGTTTATCTCATATCTTAGAGCCATAAAGTTGATTTCCAAAGGTTGTATCTATCACCTCGTGCGAATGAAATCTGATAATGTTGAGTCCCTATGTCTTGTGTCAGTCCCAATTGTTAATGAGTTTCTGGAAGTATTTCCTGATGATCTACCTGGAGTCCCTTCTGGTAGGGAGATTGACTTTGGGATTAATGTTCTTTCCGATACCCAGCCTATTTCAGTTCCACCTTATAGGATGTCCCCTGCTGAGTTGAAAGAGTTGAAAGAGCAACTGAAAGATTTGCTAAAGAAGAGCTTCATTAGGCCAAGTGTTTACCTTGGGGTGCTCCTGTCCTATTCGTGCGAAAGAAAGATGGGTCCCTCAGAATGTGTATAGACTATAGGCAACTGAACAAGGTCACGATAAAGAATAAATATCCTCTCCCAAGGATAGATGATTTGTTTGACCAACTTCAGGGCGCCTCTTGTTTCTCAAAGATAGAGCTTAGATCTGGCTATCATCAGTTGAAGGTGAGGGAATATGATATTCCAAAAACAGCCTTTAGGACTAGATATGGCCATTTTGAGTTCTTGGTCATGTCTTTTAGGTTGAGAATGCACCTGCAGCCTTTATGGACTTGATGAATAGAGTATTCAGACAATATCTCGATATGTTTGTGATTGTGTTCATCGACGACATTTTGGTGTATTCTAGAAGTGAGGAGGAGCATGCTAATCATCTCAGAGTTGTCCTCCAAACTCTTAAGGACCATGAGTTGTATGCAAAATTCTCAAAGTGTGAGTTCCGTCTTAAGTCAGCAGCCTTCCTAGGCCATGTTGTTTCTGGCGATGGTATTCGAGTGGATGCCCAAACAATTGAAGTGGTTAAGAACTGGCCTAAACCGACCACTCCAACTGACAAAAGAAGTTTCTTGGGATTGGCAGGCTACTACCGCAGGTTTGTTGAGGATTTTTTTCCCTATTTACACCATTGACTAAATTGACTCAGAAAAAGGTCAAGTTTCAGTAGTCCGATGAATGTGAAGAGTTTCCAGGAGTTGAAGATGAGGTTGACTACTGCACCGATCCCTTCCTTACCCGATGAGATAGAGAACTTTGTAATTTATTGTGATACTTCGAGGATTGGATTGGGATGTGTACTAATGCAGAGAGGGAAGGTGATAGCCTATGCTTCCAGACAACTTAAGATTCATGAGAGGAACTATCCAACCCATGATCTTGAGTTGGCAGCAGTGGTGTTTGCACTTAAAATTTGGCGCTACTATTTGTATAAAGTGCATGTTAACGTGTTCACTGACCACAAGAGCCTGCAGTATGTCTTTAGTCAGAAAGAGCTCAACCTGCGATAGAGGAGATGGTTGGAGTTGCTCAAGGATTACGACATGAGCATTCTCTACCACCCAGGTAAAGCTAACGTTGTTGTTGATGCTCTTAGCAGGTTATCGATGGGTAGCATAGCCCATGTGGGGGAAGGAAAGAAGGAGTTAGCTAAGGAAGTGCATCGATTGGCTAGTTCAACTTGAGGAGAATAATGAGGGAGGAGTTAATGTTCAGAATGGGTCTGCTTCATCCTTAGTGGCAGAGGTGAAGGAAAAGCAAGACCAAGATCCTATCATACTCCAATTGAAGGAGGCTGTCCACAAACAGAAAGTGATAGTCTTCTCTAAAGGGGGAGATGGAGTGTTGAGATACCAGTGTAGATTGTGTGTCCCAATGTTGACAGTATTCGAGACAGAATCATGGCTGAGGCCCATAACACCAGATATTCCACTCATCCTGGCTCTACCAAGATATACCACGACTTGAGAGAAGTTTATTGTTGGAGTGGAATGAAGAGGGATATTGCCGAGTTCATTTCAAAGTGCCCGAATTGCCAGCAAGTGAAAGTTGAGCATCAAAGGCCATGTGGATTGGCTCAAAACTTTGAGATTCCTAAATGGAAGTGGGGGATGATTAATATGGACTTTATTACTAGCCTACCAAGGTCCCGAAAATAACATGATTTGATATGGATGATCGTAGATAGGATGACTAAATCGGCTCACTTCTTGGCAGTTAAGATGACTAACACTGCGGATGAGTACGCCAAGTTATACATCCAGGAGATTGTGAGGTTGCATGGAGCTCCCTTGTCCATCATCTCAGACAGAGGAGCTCAATTTACCTCCCAATTTGGAGATCGTTCCAGAAAGGATTGGGTATTAAAGTGAACCTGAGTACAACTTTTCATCTACAGACAGATGGTCAGGCAAAGCGCACAAATTCAATGTCCTTCAAAGGTAAGTAAATAGATCCGAAACATATAAAATGTTAGAGGATATATTGAGAGCTTGTGTTCTTGATTTCAAGGGGAATTGGGATGATCACCTACCATTGATTGAATTTGCATATAACAATAGTTATCATGCAAGCATTCAAATGGCTCCCTACGAAGCCTTGTATGGGAGGCGGTGTAGATCACCAATTGGGTGGTTTGAGGTTGGAGAAGCAGAGTTGATTGGGCCTGATCTTGTCCACCAATCGATGGAGAAGGTCAAGGTCATTAGAGAGAGATTAAAGACTGCCCAGAGTCTCCAGAAATCTTATACCGATGTGAGAAGAAGAGATGTAGAGTTCGAGGCAAATGATTGGGTATATTTGAAAGGGTCACCTATGAAGGGTATCCTACGAATTGGGAAGAAGGAGAAGTTGAGTCCATGTTATGTTGGACCTTATCAGATTGTAAAGAGGATTGGGAAGGTTGATTATGAGTTAGAGTTACCTTTCGAGCTAGATGGAGTCCATCCGGTATTCCACGTGGTGATGTTGAAGAAATGATTCAGAGAACCTGCCTTGGTGATCCCTGTTGATAGCATTGGAGTGAAAGATAGCCTATCTTATGAAGAGGCTCCGGTTCAAATCCTTGATCGTCAGATTTGTAAGTGGAGTAACAAAGAGATAGCCTCAGTCAAAGTCCTGTGGAGAAATCAATTCGTTGAGGAATCCACATGGGAAGTTGAGGAAGAGATGAAGGCCAAATATTCACACCTATTCATGCCAAATGATGAGAGTGTTGAAGGTATATTTCTTACCCTTCACTAAATTGATTTATCTATTCATGATGTGACTTTCTATTCTTAAGTTTGAGTAGTATTGATCAAGGTCAAAGAAGAGTTGAGAGTTTGATTAATTGAGTTGAGTATTGAGATGATTTTTGAGTTTATTCATGCCTTGATATCCACCTATACTCATCATTCGAGGACGAATGATCCCAAGGGGAAGATGATGTAAAGCGCGGTAAAATTACCAAAATATCCCTAGAGTGAGGGGTATGTGCGTAACACATCTTCCAATACTCGTATGACAAATCTGAGGCCAGATTTGTGATCAACACGAAAAATTGAGTGGGAAAATGGTCTCGGTCGATTTTTAGAGCAACCCGATCAAAAGATAATTTTTCGATCCGAAGCGCAAAACAATGTTGGTGCACGACAGGAGCGCGTCGCGCCTCCATCGTGGACCAGAACTTATATTTTTTTGAAAATTTTCGACGGGATTGAAAAAACTCGTTCAGAAACGTTTTCTGAAAATGCACAGTATGCGACCAGTCCGCGTCGCGAACTGGGTTTTTCCAAGCTGAAATTTTCTAATTTTTACTAGGGGCATTTTGGTCAATTTCCAACCCCTCCTAAACTCTATACACGATCTAATAAGGTCGTTTTGACATAAAAAGGCACTACTGGAAATTTGATATACGGCAACGGTTCAAAACTGTTGCTATAGGGTCCATAATCGTCGCTGTAGCTCTATTGCCACGGTTCGACTAATCGCTACATTAGGTGGCGTAGCAATAGCTCTATTGCTACGGTTAATCCTACAGTTATACGAACCGTAGCAATTGAGGTAACCTGTTACGACGGTTCCTACTTTAAGAAAATCCAACGGTTAGATTTTTGTTTGCAACAATTAAAAACCGTAGCAATAGAACTGTAGTGCTACAGTTATTTCAACACTAATGCAACGGTTCCTCCTTTAAGAATATCCCACGGTTCGGTTTCATTTGCAACAATTAGAAACCGTAGCAATAGACTTGTAGTGCTACAGTTATTTCAACACTAATGCAACGGTTTTGCGTATCTATTCAAATAATCCTTCAGTCTATTGCAACGGTTTTGCGTTCGTAATGCAACGGTTTTTTACCTATTACAACAATTTTTCTTAATCAATTGCAACAAATAAATAGGCTATATTGCATGTCATAATTTTATGGTATTACGACTACATGCGCAGATAAAGTCATGCTATAATATAATAATTTTATGTAACAGTAAGTTAAAATTGATCACAAAATTAAATAATATATACCTATTCATTATGAAAATTACAATTCATGAAGATTCACATACTGATCGATCATTTGGTAATTAATTAGCTAATAGTATCGATAAAGTTAAATATACATGCATATGCCAAAAAGGGTGAACACACCATAGCTTTAAATTCTCAAAACAATATACAATGTTTCTAGAATAATGTACGTTGTGATCACCATAAACCCAATCCATCTCCTAGGTCAAGCTTCCGTGTTGCTTTCATCCCCTTCAATTTCATCACCTAAAAATAATGAAAATGCAATATAATTAATAATCACATTGTGATGCCAGACAACCTAGACAAATTATAGATCAAATAATTTCTGCAGAACAAATTATAGATCCTGGGGCTGCCATGGCAGCCCCAGCTCCTTCAACAAAGCCTTTGAATGTTAAGAGATGGCAGCCCCAGCTCCTTCGGCAAAGCCTTTGAATGTTAAGAGAAGTGGAGAACTTGATGACAATGATCCATGGGCTGCTATTGCAGCTTCTGTACCAACTACGTACCACATCAAGACCTTCTATTTTCTATTGCAGCTCTTGTACCAGCTCCTGTTCCATAGCTTTAATTAATATTCCCCTTCTATTTTCCTTCTATATAATGCCTCCAATCCATCTAATATGGATATTATGGAATTTAAGTTGTCAATTGGAATTCACATTACATTAATAGTAGAGAAAAGTATCAGCTAATTGGCAGAGAGAACATCACTCAAACGACTTCAAAATATCAATCACAAGTCCAAAAAGAAGTTCTATATCATATAAGTAACACCTGCCAAATCTTGTCTTAATGCAACTTGGAGCATATTTTCAAGGAAGTTCACATCTAAAAATTAGTCTTGCGAGGGATTCAACAACCAAAACTGAGTTCATGTTTGGGTTGCTTAAATAAAAATGTAATAGAAGTTCCTTGGCCCTTGAATTCATAAAACTTTTTTGGGACATGATTTTATGACCTCAATCATTATAAATTGTGTCCTTAAAATATGAAAATTGGAAAAATTTCTTATCCACCATATAGTCAAACAGGGACTTGGTAATGATTGCTATACAAAATGACTGTCTAGTTAATGCCATATTTTTTCTCAGTTGTAAATCAGGAACAAAGGGAATTTAGACAAATACTTTCTTAGCTTCTACAGGTCAAGAATTAACAAACTTTTTCAAAGATTAACTCATAAACAATTCTACATTCTATCCCATTCAAGCATCAAGTGGATAATGCCTCCAATCCAGAAGTATCAAAATCAAGCCATGAAGTAGTAGCAGCAATATTAGTAGCAGCAGAAGTTCTAAGCAATAAATTCAATATTGCACTAATATTATTAGTTCAGCAATATCAGTAGCAGCAGAAGCAGAAATATCAGTTCATGAGCAATACTTGTTTAGCAACCTATATGTGAATATAGCTAAACAACAACAATACAAGCAAAAGATCACCTATCCCCAGAACTTGGAAGACAACAGAGAGCCACTACAGATCAAAAACAAATATGGAGACACTGAAGAATGCATATAGAAATATAAGCAAAGCTATATACATAGGCTAGTGTGTTGATACAAATTAAAGACAACCAACTAGTTAGAAGGAGACCAAATCATATCTCAAAGGCCGCTTGATGCTTACTGAACTTTTGGCAGGGGAGAAAGCAACATCAGTTCAGCAGAGAACCAAAAGAAGAAGCAGAAGCAACAAAGAACAAAAGAAGAGGACGAAGAGGAACAGTAGCAGCAGAAGCAGAAGAAGATGATGAAGAAGAAGCAGAAGCAACAGTAGCAGCACAAGAAGAGGAAGAAGCATCAACAAGAAAAGAAGAAGAAAATTTGAAATAGACAAAGAATAACCTTGATCAGCCGCTTGTCCAGATGTTCCTTCTGCTGGTGAAGGAACAGATAACGCTGCTAGTATGATTGGATCAATTAATCCTGCACGCTGAAGTTGTGCAACTACATCTGTTATTACTTCTTGTCGCATAGTTCTCCTTTGTTCCTCCATTTTTTGCATCCTTTCTTGCATTTGTTGTACCACATCATTTGTTGCATCTAAAGTTGGTGTAGAATTGTCATTTTTCTTCAAACTACTCTTTGTAACCCCCAATCCATATAGCCTGAGACGACCCGGATGTTCAGGGCCCATGACGACTGAAAATGCATCACCAGACTGACCATTCGCACTCATTTCTTTTTCAATTTTCTCTATTTCAGCCTAAAAAATTAAAGTACATCAACAAGCACAACCATGTAAATAAAATTTACAATAAATAATGATCTCAATTAAAGATTGAAGTCATCAGCATTCATACAATTTTACTTATTGTGTTTTCATTCGAGGCCTTGTACGAACGTCCAGATTTTCTTGTTCTTGTAGCAACAAAGACCTCCTTTTGTGACACAACTTCCTTCTCTTTTTCCTATTCACATAAAAATATATAGTAAGAATTACATAAATGACAGCTAACAACTTCACAATAAATAAAAGAACACACCAATTTATTACGAACTAAAGCAAAACTCTTTTTGCCGGCTTTGTGTGGATTCAACAGCTTCTTTCGATTCTTAGTATTAGTTTCGGACATTTTCTGCAAACAAATATAAATCAACAATGTTTACTGAAAGTATATGGGTGTTATAGTAACTACAGTACAGTCTTCATAACTGAAAGTATATGACTATAATAAGTTGCAACTATAATATTCGAAATACATTTTACCTTGAATTTTTCAGACTTCCAATATTTGAGAAGCTCTCTAAACTGACATTCTGGAATATAAGCCGGTTTCTTTGACATAATGACTTCATCATTGTCATATGGCTCATAATGATGTAACTTCAGCTGTCTTCTATGCCTTCTCCAAGCCTCTCGAATTGTTGCCAAAGTCCATGGTTTTGCAGCTTCAGGAATAATGTATTTCTCCTACAATTAAGTATCATTCAGTTAGCTACTAATTAAGTGTAAAAAACTTTAACAAATAATTAAAAATTGAAAATTCCAGACCTTCGTATAAGCCCACAAATCCTTTTTCGTCTTCATGTTCTTCCAGTGAAATATATCAAATGGGCAAAGAGTCGCAGTTCTTGCCAATGTACCTAGGAAGCTACTTAACTCTGTTACAACTTCATCAGTAGGACCAACGGGCTGATTTTGGGCATTGAGTGTGATCAGTTTACGCTCTTTTCGGGCATGTACCTTAGGCATTTGCATTATACCTCTTGTCTTCTTAATGGAAATGCCTTCATCTATAAATAAAATAGAGGGAATAAGAAATCGGAGATGAATCCCATGTTTGTGTCTAAGCTTATATATTACCTTGTTCTGCTGATTGTTTATTTACTGGAGGAGCAACAGAATTCATTTGATGTTGCACCTCTACAACTTGCTCCTCTAGCGTCTGCTCCTCTATAGATTGTCCATCAGCTTCAGATTCTGGTGCTACTGTTTGTTGCTCCTCAATCAATTTTAGCAGATGCCCTTTCTCTGATTGTATAGCTTCAACAATATCATTTGTTGTCAAAACCCGTCGTTTTTTATTCGCCAAGAATGATAATGACCCAGGTTTAGCATATGTCTTATTTTTGGCTTTTTTATTTCCTTTTAAAGGCTCTTGTTGACTCATGAATGTCTGCATCTGTAAAAAAAATAAGACAAAATCAGTCAAAAAGTCTTTAAGAAAGAAACCAAATTATAGGTTTATGTCATAGGTTCAAATTCTAATTGTGACATTTTAAAGATTTTTTTTTTAATCACCTGGTATAGATTTCTGCCTCTGTCATTGTTAGGCAGATGGGTACAGAAAATAGTTAGGATATACACAAACTGATTCGACATTATGATTCAAACTATTCAAATTCAATGAGGCAACCAGTGAAGCAAACAATGACCAAAATTTCTAAGTCTCCACCCATAGTACATAAACCAATGTTGTAGTTGTAGTTGTAGTTGTAGTAGTCATAGAACAACTCTGAAGTTTATAAGTTTGCTGATGAAATGTCCTAAAAGCTTCTCATAACTCCATCCATGATAACTTTAACCTCTATATAGCCAAAATTAACTTGCAAGATTTGATCTTTTTTGTGTTTTAGTACAAGTTGTCACATTTGCATATAGCAATATCTATCAAGAACAAAGAAAAAAAAGGGTCAAAAGGGTGTTTGAAAATGGCAAAATCTTGGACATGAAGAGAGACTAAGGTACTGTTGCTAGTTTCTCCCATTTCCCTTTTCCCATTTTCAACAAGACCATTGTTTGTGTTCTTGAACTTGCCAAGTCTCACAGAAAACACCCTTCTTGAACTAATAGTACTATCTAAATCCTCATGTGGTTTTACACCAGCAGAAACACCAACACCACTTCCAGCAAAAGATTGGATTTTCAACACAGAAACCAGGTGTGAAAAGGATTCCTCTACAAAGTGGACAAGTTGAATTTGACAACAACCATGTACCTATACAACTTATATGAAAGGCATGACTACATAAAGGGAGCAGCCTCAATTCATCTTGTTCTGAAAACTCACAGAGGCAAACAGCACATACCTTTTCAAGAATCAGACAACAAATGCAAAACACCAGAAATAAAGAATATAATAGCTAGTATTACTATGATAAAAAGAACAGTTGGGCTAATTTTATAATAGCTGGGCTAGAAGAACAGCACATACCTTTTCAAGAATCAGACATCAATCAGACAACAAATGCAAAACACCAGAAATAAAGACAATACCTTGCTCATACCTTTTCAAGAATCAGACATCAATTTCACTTCTGCTGGTGGTATACAAAGACAAAGCCAGCTCATATGTATTGAGGAGTACAAGAAATAGACCCACATTTTCTTAACATTTACAAGAAACCCAAATTCAACTTCAAGGCAGCAGCTTTTAGGATTACTTGGTGCATACAACATGATACTGTTTCTATCTAAGTACAATCACATGGTAGGCTCTACTCAACAATCCTACAACTACCATCAACTTCCTCATGATACTAGAGGTTACTTTAGTTTAGACAAAATGCGGATGGAAACTTTCAGAAGAATGAAATTGAAAAGAATCAAAATACTTGTTCAAGTCCATGGAGCAGGTTCCTACTTGTTCAAGTCCTTGATCTTATCATGTTCTTTTAATCTACATAGTCATATATATAGATTCTAAGAAGAGGTCTACTATATAGCCACAAATGATAATTTAGAAGGACATGAAAAGCAAAAGTACTTCTTTTAGCTAAAATGAAAAACAAGCACATTCATATAGAAATTAACAAAAAGAGATAAAATTAGAAGGCAATCAACTGTTCACATTGCTCTGCTGCAACTTAGAAACGAATTTATTAGAACTTACCACCCAAAAAAGAATACTACATATTTGAATAAGTTCGTAAAATCCTTTGTCAATCATCTGCCTCCATCCAATCCCAATCAGTATCATCAAAGTCATCCTCCTCTTCCGATGTTTCCGTATGTACATCTTGTAAATGTTGTGCAACGGAAGGCATATCAATGATATCTACAGGGAGATCTTCTCTCGACCATCTCACATCATCAATATCAATTAATCTTTCTGATGAACCAATATCATGATTAGTCTCCCTCCAAAATGTTTCTTCAATATTAGGACAATTCTCTTCCTCCAAATCATACAAATCAGCAGGAACCTTATTTATCGTATAGTAAACATTTTTCTCAATTGGATCTTCAACATAAAATACTTGATACACTTGAGATGCTAATACAAAATGATCATCTGTACTACATTTTTTGTTAAAGTATACGCGAGTCAAACCATATTCATCGATTTCATTATGAAACCAATCACATTTGAATAGTACTACACTAAAACAACCCCAATAATCGATCTCAATGATATCCTGAATAATTCCATGATAGACAATTATTCCATCGACAGGGTTTTGGTCCCTTGTACTAGCAAAACTATCTGTTGTTGCTGACAAAGTCACTCCACTATTTTGACTCTTACATGGGACATCCCGTGTTTTTGTATGAAATCGATATCCATTAATGAAATATCTAGTATATCTTTTAGCCACAAAGTTAGGCCCTTTGGCTAGCCATCTTAAGTGATTGGACACTTCAATATTTTGAACTTTTTCCCTAAACCAATCACCAAATTCTCTGCTATGGATCTTTGCCTTTACCCATGCATTTCCTCGAGTACGATTATCAAGTAAATTCTTATGTTCCCTGCAAGTATTTATTGCAATTTAATTAATATGAATTTATAAATAAAATCTAAAACACATTATCACAACGTATAAATAAAATCCAAATCAAAAAACTATTTTATCTTACTTGATGAATGTCTCGACTTGCTCATCTCCAGTATTGAACAAAACATATCGATGTGCTTCAAACCACTCATGATGCTCCATGTTGAAAGTCTTGCCTTTCCTTTTATTATCACTTCCGATTGGATGACCTATCTTAGGAATAAAGGTGATAAATCATCTCCTTCTGCTTGAGTGTCGTCATCATCCTCAGTTTGATACCTACTGAATCTTGTCTTTACCCAATCAGGTAGGTATCTTGAACAAAAGGTCAAACACTCCACAGCTGAAAATCCCTCTACTATTGATCCTTCTGGATTTTTTTCGATTACGAACAAGCCCCTTGAATTCACACATATTTCTTTCAGAAGAATACATCCAACGCAAATGAGTCGGGCCCCCAAGTTTAATTTCATCTACTAAATGGATAAAATGTGTCATTATATCAAAAAAGGAGGGAGGAAAAATCTTTTCAAGCTCACATTCTATATTTATGATTTCAGCCTTCAACTTATCAAGATCACATCTTCTTATAACCTTACTACATATAGCTCTAAAAAAAATTCCCAACCTAATTAGAATCAAAGACACATGTTTGGGTAACACTTTCCTGACAGCAACTTGGAGCAAGTAATGCAGTATAAAATGAGCATCATGGCTTTTGTATCCCGATACTTTCATCTCTTCAATTTGCACATGATTTGATATATTAGAGGCATACCCTTTTGGTAATTTGGCATCATTTAAAATGGTGCAAAATATCTTTTTCTCCTCTGATTTCATGGAAAAGAAAGCTTTAGCAAGATGAATCTTTCCAGTATCATCATCCACTACCGGTTGAAGCTCTTTGCGTATCCCCATCACTTGCAAGTCATAGCGAGAATTTATGTGATCTTTGCACTTTCCAAGTATATCCAATAAAGTTCCAAGCAAACTATCACAAAGATTCTTCTCTATGTGCATCACATCAAGATTGTGCTTCAGTTTGTTGGTTGCCCAATATGGCAATTCAAAAAATATAGACCTCTTTTTCCATGGACCATCATTCTTCCGTTTTCTTTTCTTTTGCCCCTTTCCAAAAACATTATTGAATTCATGAAGTTCTTCAAGCACTTGTATGCCTGATAAGGGAGTAGGTGCAGCTCTATGCTCCTCTTTACCATCAAATGATTTTTTATCTCTTCTATATGGATGATCAAGAGGTAAAAATGCCCGATGGCCGATGTAACACATCTTATGACTATGTTTGAGATATTGAGAAGAAGTATTATAATTACAAGTGGGGCATGCCCATCTCCCCTTGGTGCTCCATCCGGAAAGCATTCTAAGGCTGGAAAATCACTTATTGTCCACAATAAACCTGCACGCATAGTAAATGATTTGTTAGTTTTGGCATCATACGTTTTGACTCCCACTTCCCATAGTTCCTTCAACTCTTCAATCAATGGTTGTAAGTATACATCTATATCATTTCCAGGAGATGATGGACCTGGAATAATCATCGATAAAATTATATACTCTGGCTTCATACAAATCCATGGTGACAAATTATAGTTCATTAACATAACCGGCCATGTGCTATGGGAAATGCTCATAGTTCGGAATGGGTTAAAACCATCAGTTGAAAGACCCAATCTAACATTACGAGCATCACGAGCAAAGTCAGAGTGCAAGGAGTCAAAATCCTTCCAAGCTTCTCCATCGGCAGGATGTCTTAAATTTCCATCTTTGGGGCGTTCAGTAGCATGCCATCTCATAGCTACAGATGTTTCGGTACACACGAATATCCTCTGAAGCCTTGGCTTTAAAGGGAAGTACCTTAAAACCTTTGCTGGAATTTTAGTGCCCTTATTAGTTAAGCCATCATTAACATTCTTCCATCTTGAAGATCCACACACGGAGCAATTATTTAACTTTGCATTGTCTTTCCAAAATAATATGCAATCATTAGTACATGCATGAATTTTCTCATAATGACGACCTAAATCTTTTATCACCTTTTTTGCCTTGTAAAAAGACTCAGGTATTTGAGCAAATGGAATTGCCTCTCTTATCAAGTCTAACAAGTCTGAAAAGGCAACATCAGTCAACTTGTGAAGACATTTAAACAAGTATAATCAGATGGTGAAACTCAACTTAGAAAAGTTCTTACACCCTGGATACAACTCTTGTTTTCCTTCCTCAACCAATTTATAAAACTTTTTTGCATCTTCAGATGGTTCCTCCCTCATTCCTTCATGCCCCAAGTCATCTTCTACATTTATAAAAGTATCATGAAGTAGTTTATCAATATTGTCATGCTTGTCAGAACTTTCATCATCATTTGTTGGAGATGGCTCTTCTCTTGAGGAAAATCCTTCTCCATGAAAAAATCATTTGGTGTATCCATGAATGAATCCATGACAAATCAAGTGATCCTTAATCACATTTCTACAATGCCAATAACGATTAAAACACTTTTTACTAGGGCATAATATTTCATTTCCTTGAGAGGCTCGTTCAAATGTCTTATCAAGAAAATCAGTAACTCCACGAATATATTCAGCGGTGGATCTTCGGAGATCCATCCAACTTTTATCTCCGGTATCCATTGAGCACCCTACGTGACATTACACAAAATATTAAAGCTGATAATTATATTTAAATGTTTCAAGATATTCTTTTACCTTTTTTATTCTAACAAAATCATGATTGTAAATCAACTGACTTACACATTGGGTGAGTAAATTTAATTACACATTGTGTAGATTTTGATGAATTAATTGAGTCACGACAATTAATTTAGATTAGAAGAAGCTTGGGATAATTGGGTGATGGAAGTTGATTAGAGTATTAGGGGTTACTTCAAATTGCTATTAACACTATTGCAGACCTAACTCTCAAAAGGATTAGATCTCATTTAAGGAGGAAATCTGGTTCCTCAATTTTAGTTCCTCAAGTTTTAGCTTGCTAAGTTTACAAAAACCACAGAAAAACATCAATTAGGCAATGACTTCATGCTACAAGAAATGAATCTAGCTTAAAGTATGATAAAAGGGGCTGAAAATATTTTGATATTTGTAAACTTAGCAAGCTGAAACTTCAAATGGAAATTAAACCAAAAGTTATCAAGTTTCATTCAAAATTTCTCAATAAACTGTAAAGCTATGGAACTTCACCTATCCAAAGTAGTACAGTTATCGAAAACGGAAACTAATGAAGCAACAAAGCAACTATGGAGATTAATCATTCCTTATGCTTAACCCAGTCATTTAGAAATGGAAACTAAGTTTAAAAATAAAAACAGAAAGTGAGTCATTTAGTTGCATTCTGAAACATAAAGGGCAACATTTCTATATTCAAACCATAATACATCACAACGGAATAGATTATTACCAACATTATCATATTAAATGTCATTTAACGTGAAAAGAAGAGTCCTAGCTCTTTGAAATCAAAGAAAAATAAAAGGGTCATGGAAGCCAAGATCAATCTCGAAACAATCATGTATAGCAGATTGGAGAGCTTGTTAAGAATTAAACCAAGGCATGTAATAAGGATCTAAGACTCTAAAATACCTTGATAGGCAACGAACTCGGGAAAAAGATTTTAACGTGATAGGTAAGAAGTCAGCAGCAACAAACAACAGCTAAAGTTGAACTTAAAATCCACTCAACACTCATAAAGGAGATGACAACATCAATATAGGGATAAACTGAATAAACAAACACATTCGAGCAGCAAACAACAGTAGCTAAAAAAAAAGTCAACGAGATTAAGAATATGATAACCCAATGAAGTGAAAGAGGTCTCAGGATCAGATCACATGATCATGATGTCTAAGCCCCTTCAACTTTTTACTACTCTTTTGCACATTGCCAACCAATGACAAGCTATCATTATAGCTTTACCAACTTGTGATAACATGATATCAAGAATATAAGCATAATTGAAATAATCAAACCATTATATATACCTCAATGTACAAACAAGTTGTATGTCTAAAGATAGGCTTGGTAGATAGTTCAAGCTTTAGACTTATGTGGATTTGGGGGCTATCAATCCCAAGTACATACCTAAGTGTCTTAAATTCGATCTTCTGTCTTTACAACTCCTCAATTTCAGTCTCATAAGTCTTGATGGTTGATTTTGAAATGGCTAAAATACAAATATGTTGTAATTTTCGGCCATGACTTGAATAGTAGTCCTCCAATAGGCTATTTGTGTGCTTGTCTTTCTCAAAAGAAAATTCAAAAGCATAACGTAACTTTGGCACAAGATATCTAAATGTTCAAGCAAAAGACATTCAATCATTTTCATTACATCAGACAAACTTCTGCAACTCCACGTAAACCTTGACCTAGTGAAATGTCGAATTCAAAGGAAGAAAAATAAAAAATCACTCAAATAATCCTGTGGCCAAGATTAATTATCACCTTAATAAGAATCTTTATGCTATGTGCTCATAATTCAACACTGGAGAAGAGAGAAAAAGAACATGAAGAAAATCAAGTTTCTAATAAGTTTAGTACTGATAATTTTGTTGCCATATGTAAATTCAACAACATCAGGGCCTAATTGGCCTAAATCTAAAATTCAGTTGCTGTATTTTTGGCTGCTCTAATGCCTGGTCCAACTCTCAGCACCACTACACTCTACACCAAGGTATTACTCCTATTAGTTTGACAAATTCAGTCCCAACAGCAAAGAATCTGACAGAACTGGCTAAGAATACACTTCATTTCAAAGAATCAACAGAGAACTTTGAAAAATTGGCACTAACAACAGCAAATAACATAGATTTCAGAAACCCATTTGTTATTCTTTATGATTTTTCAAAACCCTATAATGAAATTTCAGCATTTGAAAAACAAAGTACATGCACAACAAATTACACATTGTGGGGACTTAGAAATCAAGAAATACGCAAAGAAATAAAAAATCGTACCTCTCTGCAAGTTCTAACTTCTCTGTGAAAACAAGCCCTTGAGAACTGGAGACGT
Organism: Solanum rostratum; assembly: GCA_029948455.1. Classification (NCBI taxonomy): domain Eukaryota; kingdom Viridiplantae; phylum Streptophyta; class Magnoliopsida; order Solanales; family Solanaceae; genus Solanum; species Solanum rostratum. Next base: position 55,151,529 of record CM057047.1, on the reverse strand, counting down.
GTTTTGTAGATGTTTGAGAGATTTGCAGCTCAACGAGCTTGTACCTCCGATAAACCCACCGGAGCTCGACCTTTCACGTGGTTCACCTGAGAGACGTAGCAATTGGGTTTTGGGTGTTTCAGACAATGATGATGAAATGCCCTAACGGAGGTTACCGGAGACGAGGAGTGAAATAACTCACCTTTTCTCGGGTCTTCTGAAGTGGAGACGAAGATGTACCGGAGATGAGGAATGTCACCCTAACGAAGCTTCATCTTCTTCATCTTCATCTTGTTCGTTTGACAAATTGACAGAAATCTTGGCTTACTGGAGATGAGGATGGAATGCTGAAGATGTACGGTACTCTGCTCTCTCGACCAGCTTACTGGAGACGATGAAGAGGGTACTGAGTGAGTGGAAATTTTGGGGGCGTACTGAGTGAGCGGAGAGAGTAAATTAATTTTGGGGGCCGCCTCTTTTGTGAGTGGAGGGAAATATAATATATTTCGCGGGTTAATTTTTTTTGGGTTATTTGGCAACGGTTGGAAACCGTTGCCATATGTCTTCTATTGCAACGAATACACTGAACCGTTGTCATACCAAATTTATAGCTACGGTTTTCTTTCTAATATCACGGTTAATGTTAATCGTATATTGCCACGGTTCAAAACGTAGCTATACGGCGCATATTGCCATAGTTGTAGAACCGTTGCCAGATAACCGTTGCCGTATATCAAATTTCCAGTAGTGAGGGTCTAAAACCCCTGTTCTAAATCATATTCCTTATTCTAACAAGGCTAGGGATTGAGGAAAGAGGAGAAGCGCTTGAGTTTGAGAGATTTGAGAAGTAATCCTTAACGTAACTGGTTGATAGCTTCATCCCAGGAATGTAAGGCTAAGCTAAAAGCATAGGATTGTTCTCTTATATGCCCCATAAATGGTCATAGATGAGTTGATGGTTCAAGAGTCTACATACATGAATCCTTGATGTTTTTCTTTAACCTTATTTGAAATTACATGTTTTTCTATGTTGATGATCATCATACTATTTGTTTTCGTGAATTGAACATTTTCATGAGAATTTGCATAACCCTACATGACTATTTTGAAAAGCATGCATAATGAACTTAAGAATTGAGTCTAGAGCCTTGGATTGAGATTGTTGATTGTGATGAGAGAATGATGATGAGTTGATAGAATTTGATTATCTTATGAGTCTCTATAAATAAACTCTACTGATGTGTCTATTCGAATGTATCCTAATGATTGTTCTAAATCTTGAGTCATTGATGAGATTTTTTTATGAAAGGATTAGAGTCCCTATGAGCTTGATTGATGAAAGGGTTAGAGTCTGTATGAGTTGAATGATAATAGGGTTCGAGTCCCTATCAGATACCGATACCGATCAATGACAGGGTTCGAGTCCTTATTTGAGATTGGTTGACAAGGAGATTTTATGAGCATTGAGTCATGGGAAGAGTATTGAACACTAAAAGAGTGAGAGTTGGTCTGACTTGAACTCGTCAAACTACGTCCCCAAACGTAGGTGTGGCTTAGAACCATCACATATATATTATGGTTCCCTCGTGAGTAACAGTGTCCGAAAGCAATAGCGAACCTGTTGATTACTGACTCCATATTGGGTGAGCCGATATGGTTTCAATCGTTCCCTACCTGGCAAGTTTGGAACGACTGTGGCAACATCAACGAGATTGTTGTACACTCACTAGCTCATAAGTGATTATTGTCGGATAAAAGAAACTCCCATAAATTTCCTACCTTGAGTACTCTGAGTTGAGACGAGATGAGATGAGAGGAGGTGAACTCCTCTGAGATGAGATGAGATGAGAGGAGAGGAAGTGAGCTCCTTTGAGATAAGTCTGAGATGATTGATGAGTTTGAGTTGTTGACGGGTCACTTGTCTACTCTTTATTCTTGCATAGATAGACATTTGACGATTCGATGTTATTTGATGATTATTTTTGAGTTGATGTTGTTTCCATATTACTCTACCTGTTATCATTTCGCTCAGCTATTTTACATACCAGTACATTCCAAGCACTGATGTCCCTTTTGAACTGCATCGTTTTATGATGTAGGGGAAGGTACTAGAGATCGTCAACAGGCGCTCCTGAAGATCCGAGATTCGCAGCTAATTGGTGAGCCTCCCCTGTTCCAGAGGAGCCACTACTTTTATTTTATCATGCTTTAGAGTTAGATTGGACTATATCTTTTATTAAATTTGGGTAGTCATGGGTCTGTCATTGGCATCACATGATTAGTGATAGAGGCTTCATAGACGACGGTTAAACGTGGATGTTGAGATTGTGAGCTAGTTTCTTTCTACTAGCCTTTATTTTTATCTATATCATTTTGAGACGTTAGATGAGATGTGCCCATCTACTTACTTTTATTTCCGCCGTTTAGTAGAGTTATTTAATTGAATGAATGTGATGAGTCTAAGTGGTTCGCTTGGGGACTAGTAATAGTCTCTAGGTGTCGGCCATGCCAAGAGTACCCTTCCGGGGCATGACATATAAATAGGTAGCTCTTGGTTCATTTGTATCATCACCTTTCACTTGTCTTCTTATCTCCTAAGACATTTGATTTCTCTCTTGTAGAAAAATACATTAGAAGAGAAGAGAATTTCTAAATTCTCTTAGATGTATTTGGGATCTCTCCCTTTTTTTGTTAATATAAAAGCAGTTATTCTCTGGTGGACGTAGGATCATTCTGATCACCTACTCAATAAAAGACATTTTTAGTTGTTGGTCCAGTTTTAAGGGAGCAAAATGTGTCAAGAAGTATAGAACCTTAGAACTTTTGGCCCTTCGCAACACTAATATTGTACAGAGCTCTCTCTTTCATTGGCATTATGCATTTCCTTCATCACATCTTGTTCGACATCAAGGAGAAGTATGGAAATTCTGACTATTAAATCACACTAGAAGCAATGAGGTGTTGCATATGCAGCCAAATAGCCAGACTAGTGCAATTGATGAGACACCGAACGCCTTATTGCCTGCTAACTTTAGGTGAAAAGGGGAGACAGATTTGGTTACTTTAAAAGAGATAACTAAATCTAGCTCAGAAAAGGAAAACAATGAAGACGAGTAGGTAACATCACAGTAGCTATAACAAAATAATATGATAGTCAAGTTATCAAGACAAGGTCCAGTGCTTGATTAGGATAAGGCTTCACAATAAATTAGAAATACATCAAAATGCAAAAAGAGTACACTAACAACTAATGTAATGCAAAACGTTCAACATTCAGTACATCATCATAATCAGATGGCTCTAAACTAGGTACAAAATTTGATAAAACGTCTTTCATTTCCACTACCTTGAAAAGGCCATGAACTTTGGTAAAATGCTTTATCATCTAATCACATTCTTTTTTATTGCACCGATAAAGAAGAAAGCCAATAATCTCCTATTCTTTCTAAGATCCTACCAGGAATGACAATGTTCCTTTGAGCAAAGTATGTGATTCCCTGTAATTCTGAATATAAAATGTGGGAGACCAACCTTTAATTCCAAGACCCCTATTTCGTTCACTAGTTGGATCATAAGAAACCAGATCATTTGCTCCGAGTTGAAAACAAAACTTCAATGTTGTTCCTAAATCCAACTACTTTCTCCATATTTGCAACTAAAAATTTATATGATACAATCAACTCCAAGATTCCAAAACTTCATACTGCTTCATTACCCATACTTCGCATGAAGCACCATCTATCTCCATCTCAAACTTAGCAGCAACAATTGATTCCTCAAACAACAGAATCGATAAATCGGTTGTAAATACACCAACTATAGCATCCGGCAATATAATCTCCCCAAACACCTCATCAGCTATTCTGAAAGACATAACTAAACTCCGAATTCCACTACCATTCACAAAATCCAATGTACAGTTTCATTTACAAAAGTCTGAGACCACATAAACTCCACCATACAATGCTTAATCTCAACCCCTACCGCTCTCCTCCAAACCCCACTATTAATCAAATAAATTTCAATCTCAAAAGTACCATTATACACAACATCATCACTCTTATGATACATGAGTTTAACCAATTTAATGTCGTCATTCTCAATCAAATCAACACCAAATCCAAGAGAACACATATGGAGCGAATAAGGCTTAATCGAAGGCAAAGATAAAGTTATAAATTTCTGAATAGAAGGGTTCCATAGAACAAGACTCCACAACTTACCTAACAAATCGTTGGACAAACACACGATGCCATTGCAACTGTCAACAATTCTAAAATATCCTTCTTGGCAATTGAGAGGGAAATACAATTCCAATGCCAAATTCAAGGAAAAGGGTCTATTCTTGGAGTCTTGAAATAACGAATAGCGCTCTTTATCGCGAATTTCGTCATAACGCCTAACAAGAATGGCATTGGTATGCGGGGTTTGAGTAAGGTGAGCGGAGATGAAAGGTGAAGTGGTGAGGAGGGAATGCTATGATTTGGAGACAACTGTGAATCGAAATAAGAATTTAGTAGGAAGTTTCAGTAGGATTTCTCTCACAATTTCAGCGGGAAAATAGAAATCAGCTATTGATCATTTGAGAGAATGAGAGATTATTGCAACAGAGATTTTTGGTACTCATTTAAATATACATTCATTTTACATTTTAGTCAACTAAAAAAAATAGTAATACATAATTAATTATTTGACCTTTAGCAAAAATTATTCATGGACTTCTTATGTAACTATAAGGATAATAATAAATATAAATTTTAATAAAAAATCATGTGTATACAATATAATTATGTGTATATGTTATGTTATTTATATATTGTAGCAGTTTATCTTTTTTAACCACTGATCTTTTCAACAAAAGCACATAAATATTATTCGTAATTTAACTTAAATTTTAAAAATACATTTAACCTTTTTATATATTTACTACTCATTAGAGTTCATTAATATATATTGTGCCTTGTTGAAATCATACTAAAAAATCATGTGGAGAAAAGGACTCGGTGAAGGAAGAAGAATACATATATCTAATAATATGCATTGAGAGTTGCCTCATTAAAAATCATGTCAGGAAAACTCAGTGGAACAATATCTTGATCAAGGAAAAGAGTGTAGTGTGTATTATACTCCTCGGAATAAAGCAACATTTGATTCTTGTAAGTATGCCTTCCAATCATATACTTAGCTTTCCAAAAATTAATATAGACCATGTCTTTAAACCAAATCACATTCGCAAAGATGTTGCATCCTAGAGCTTATCCTTGTATACCGTTTTCTTGTCTCTGGTATATGTCGAGTCTTTGAGTTCAGCCATACAATTCTGACAATCACTCGGTTCGTGACCTCATCAACGTAGAAATATTGCTCGTTTGACTTGTTCCTAGCAAAAATTAAGTAATGGTCACTTTCATTCGTATGATAATAAAATTGATTGTATTGTGAAATAACATGATACAACAATATTCTCACGTGAAAACATACCAATTTCTTGAGATCAAACTACATATAAATCAAATAATTTCCTATAGCTTCATAAACAATAAGTCTTGACATGATCAATCAAAATAAATAATTTATGTCAATATTTACAAAAACCTGAGGCGACATAAACTCCACCATACAATGCTTGTTCTCAATACCTACCACTCTCCTCCAAATCTTACCTTCTAATTACATTCTTCATTATTGCATCCATAAATGTTGTAGTCCAGCTAGTAGTTGAGCAAAATAAGTGATTCCATGTAATTCTGAACACAAAACGAGCGAGAGGTCCCTTGAATACCAAGAACCCTATTTTGTCCACTATTTGGATCATAAGAAGCCAGACCATTGTTCCTAGTTGAAAGAAAAACTTCACCGTTGTTCCTAAATTCAACTACTTTCTCCATACCTGCAACCAAATTTATACAATAAAATCTTCTCTAAGATTTAAAATCTCCATACTGCTTCATTACCCATACTTCACATCAAGCACCATCTATCTCCATCTCATACTTAACAATAACGATTGATTTCTCAAACAACATAATCAATAAATTGGTTGGAAATACTCCAACAATAGCATCCGGCAACATAATCTCCCCAAACATCTCATCTGCTATACTAAAAAACGCAAGTAAACTCTGAAATCCACTACCATAAGAAACCACATCATATGCAATCCAATGTACATCTCCATTTACAAAAGCCTGAGACCACATAAGCTCTACCATAAAATGCTTAATCTCAATACCCATCAGTCTCCTCGAAACCCCATTATTGGTCGAATAAATTTCAATCTTAGAAGGAACATTATACACAACAACACGATTCTTATGATACAATAGTCTAACCAACTTATAGTTATTAGTCTCAGACAAATCAACACCAACTCCAAGAACAAACAGATGAGGCGATTGAGGCCTAATTGATGGCAAAGGTAAAGTTATAAACTTCTAATTAGAAGGATTCCACATGACAAGATTCCACAACTCACCAAACAAATCATCAGACAAACATACTGTTAGGTTTTGCACCCCCTACGGATATGCCTAGTCGTTGGAACAGGTTAATCGAACGTGTTTCAATGACGTAGAAATAAACAGGACGCAGCAGTTTTACGTGGAAAACCCCCGGCTCAAGAAGGGTGAAAAACCACGACCTGTACTCTACAGGATTTAACTTCAACTTCACTACTTCAAAAGAGCCTTCAACAAACGATTACAATTCCTAGTAATCTAACCTTCAAAACTACTTCAACAGCTTCCTAACTTCACATAAACCTCCCTAGGCTTATGTTCCCAACGTCTTCGAGTTGCCCCCAACTTGAAGACTAGAATCTAATCTCAATTATAGACTCTGAGAGATTACACAATTGTTCAGGATTACAAAGAGAAAACAAAACTGCCTAAACCCTATGTTATGTCACCGCGTTTCTCTTCTTCTTCGTCTCTCTCTTTTTCTGTGTCTGAATCTCTCTTTTTCTCTCCGCTTCTTTCTTTTTTCTGCGCCACTCTTTCTGCTGTCATGTCCTCTAGCTTTATAGTAATCAATTGGAGTTTTATTTGCTCTAGACCTCTTGTAATGATAACCACCAGTAGAGTCCTTTTTCACATAGAACTTCTTCTTCACATAGAATTCCTCTTTTTAAGCATCCTGTTAAATTAGAACTCCTTCTTCTTATTAAACTCCTTCTTCTCATAGAATTCCTCTTTTTAAGCATCCTGTTGAATTAGAACTCCTTCTTCTTATTAAACTCCTTCTCATAGAATTTCTCTTTTTAAGCATCCTGTTTCATTATCTGTTGTCAGCCATCAAAACTTTACTGCTCCAACAAATTCCCCTTTTTTTATGACGACAAACTATCTGAGTGTCAGGCCTATCCATCTTTTCTGATTTATTTTCAGCTTTCCATAGTTCCCCCTGACTGTGTGCCCTCTGCTTGTCCAGTGGATAGACCAGGTAGCCTAACTTGTTCCTCTGATCCAGCTTTCCATAGTTCCCCCTGACTGTGTGCCCTCTGCTTGTCTAGTAGATGGACCAGGTAGCCTGACTTGTTCCTCTAATCCAGCTCATAGTCATCCTGTCCTCCCCTTTTTAAAAGGTGCAAGTGAAAGAAATTTGTGCTTATATCCAGTCATGTGCCTTGAGCAAGCGCTATCCTTGTACCAATGCTTGCTTTCTTTCACTGCAACCTTTAAGACAGATCAAGGGTTAGTTTTAGGAACCCAGACTAGCTTGGGTCCTTTCCAGTTGTAAAATGGATGAATGAGATCCCTTCTTGCCCAAGTAGGCAACATGTTCCTTGACGTGTTTCTTTTATCATTTTCATGCCTCCTTTTGTGCACATGATATGTGTTTCTACTCCTAACATTGTTTGCAATTGGACACTCAGTAGTTGGATGTCCAATTTTTCCACAGAGGTAGCACAAATCAGTAGTAGTAACATTCTCCTGAAAGAACCCTATTCCAGCTTTCTCAATGTGACTCCTGCTTCCTAGATGGTTCACTATTCTTGATGACTGAGTCCATCTGTTTGCCTTTTCTAAATCCAGTTTTAAAATGGAGTTTTCCTGGGTCAATTTTTCCACTTTTTCTTTCTCACACAAAAACTCAATTTTGCATTCTTTCAACTCAGCTTCTACCTTCTGATGCTCTTCACTCATCGTACTTTCACCCTTATCAGCAGCAGTTAACTTTTGGATTTCTGACTTTAGGTTCAACACAAGTGAATCAAGTTGTTTAACCTGTTTCTTCGACTTGTCATTTATTTCTTTTGCTTTATCCAGGAAGTTTTTTATCTCAAGATTTTCAAATTTTTGATCTGAAAAATCTTTAATTAGTTGATCCTTTCCATTTGCTACTTCCTGAAAATCGTCTATCAATCCATTCATTAGCAAGATTAGCTTCCTTTTTGAAAAGAGATGCAACTTTTCTTTCAATTCAGAGATACTTACTTTAGATCTATCATCTTCTTCTAGATCTAAATCTCCAGCAGCCATGAACGCAGTTTCATCAATCTCCTCTGTATCAGAGTCTTCCAATCCCGATCCCCACGCAGCCACCATTGCATAGTTTCCTCTTTCCTTTTGCTTGGCTGCCTTCTCTTTAAGTTCTTTCTCAGCCCTTTCTTTTCTCCACTCAATTTCCCACTGGGGACATTGTTTGATGTGGTGATCAGTCTTTCCACACTTGTAGCATCCAGAGTTGTTTCTATCATCGGACCACTTTTTGTTACCTATTTCATCAACCCCCCTCCTGTTACCTGTTTCTCTCTTGTCCTTGCCTTTCTTTTTAAAATGTTTTGCTAGAAAAGCTATCTGATCTTCATCCAAGTCTGACCCTTCATCATCTGAGGCTGCTTTGAGAGCGAGTGACCTTTCCTCCAGGCTGGCTCCCTTTTTCTGATCCTCCATGTTCATCTCATAAGTTCTGAGATTTTCTACCAGTTCATTCAGTGTCATTGTCTCAATGTCCTTGGCTTCCCTGATAGCAGTAACCTTTACATCCCACTTAGATTTGGGGAGGATCCTCAAGACCTTGTCAACCTGTTCCTCAGAGGTGAGTACTTTTCCCAAGGAGGCTAGTTCGTTGATGAGCAAGGTGAGTCTTGCCATCATTTCTTGCAGGGTCTCATTCTCCTTCATTTTGAAGGTTTCATATTCTGTGAAAAGCATTGCCAGCCTGAATTTCCTAACCTGGGTTGTTCTTTCATGAGCAATGGTGAGAGCATCCCAGATTTGCTTAGCCGTAGTGCAGTTTGATATTCTATTGTACTCCTCAGGGCCTAGGCCACATACCAGTATATTTTTTGCCTTTGCATTTTTCTTCATGGCGATCAGATCGTCGGCATTGAACTCCCTTCTTTCTTTTGGGACTTGTCTGCCATCCACTGTCAGCATTGGGATAGTGGGTCCTACAATGATTCTATCCCAAAGCTCGTAGTCTTCTCCTTGGATGAAATCCTCCATCCTGGCCTTCCACCATGCAAAGTGTGTTCCATTAAACAGGGGAGGCCTCACAGATGATTGTTCTTCTCCATGTCCAAAAGGTGGTGCAGTATTCATCTGGATCAATTCTTAGGTACTAGCCTTTAATAAGAAAACCTGCTCTGATACCAACTGTTAGGTTTTGCACCCCCTACGGATATGCCTAGTCGTTGGAACAGGTTAATCGAACGTGTTTCAATGACGCAGAAATAAACAGGACGCAGCAGTTTTACGTGGAAAACCCCCAGCTCAAGAAGGGTGAAAAACCACGACCTGTACTCTACAAGATTTAACTTCAACTTCACTACTTCAAAAGAGCCTTCAACAAATGATTACAATTCCTAGTAATCTAACCTTCAAAACTACTTCAACAGTTTCCTAACTTCACATAAACCTCCCTAGGCTTATGTTCCCAACGTCTTCGAGTTGCCCCCAACTTGAAGACTAGAATCTAATCTCAATTATAGACTCTAAGAGATTACACAATTGTTCAAGATTACAAAGAGAAAACAAAACTGCCTAAACCCTATGCTATGTCGCCGCGTTTCTCTTCGTCTTCGTCTCTCTCTTTTTCTGTGTCTGAATCTCTCTTTTTCTCTCCGCTTCTTTCTTTTTTCTGCGCCACTCTTTCTGCTGTCATGTCCTCTAGCTTTATAGTAATCAATTAGAGTTTTATTTGCTCTAGACCTCTTGTAATGATAACCACCAGTGGAGTCCTTTTTCACATAGAACTTCTTCTTCACATAGAATTCCTCTTTTTAAGCATCCTGTCGAATTAGAACTCCTTCTTCTTATTTAACTCCTTCTTCTCATAGAATTCCTCTTTTTAAGCATCCTGTTTCATTATCTTTTATCAGCCATCAAAACTTTACTGCTCCAACACATACGATGCCATTGTAGCTGCAACAATTCTAAAATACCCAACTTGACAATTGAAAGGGAAATTCAGCTCCGATGTGAAATCCAAAGAAAAGGGTCGATTCTTACCATCTTGAAACAACAAAAACTGCACTTTCTTGCGAGTGTCGTCGTAACGCCTAATAAGAAGGGTGTTGGCATGTGGAGTTTTGGCTAGGTGAGGGAAATTACAAGAAAACTGGTGATGAGGGATTGCCATGATTTGGAGACAACTATGAATCGAATTAAAGATTTAACAGGAAGTTTCAGTAGAATTTCACTCAAAAGTTTGGGAGGAAAGTAAGAGGAATTAAAATTAGTCATTGATCAATTTTGAGAGAATGAAAGAGACAAGAAGAACCCTAGTTGTAGAAAATATTTTTGGTAAAATTTTCTTTAAAAATAGGGATGACAATGGGGCCGCTTATAGCTTTTGTTGGGTGGGGCATGGTGAGGCGACGCGACGCGACACGGAATAGGTTTACATATTCTTTAATAAAAATCATGCGGTGCGGAGCAGATTGCGGGTTTGAAATAAACTCAATGCTAAAAATTAAAATCACAAAGTTATTTCTTTTACTTATCTTTTGTTTAGGACCTTTAGACCAGAAAATCCAACAATCACATACTTACCGAATTAACCTTTTATTTGTGGTTTATTGGCTTAATCCTTTACTTATTCTTAAACAATCAATAATTATTTTTCTTTAGTCATTGTGTTATGTTTATTGAGAATCTATTGTTTAGCTGTTACTGGGGATTACTTTAAGTGGATTTTTAAACATGTACGAGTTATAGAGTAATTATGTGAAATAAGGTTGGTTTAGGATTAATATATAGCATTTATGGTTTATGAACTTGAGCTCTCCATTATTGGTTTATTACAAGTACAATTATGATTTATGAACTTGAGCTCTCAACTGATTGAAAAACTGTCTCCTCCTCACATGATTGTTGAACATCCAATATTTTCTAGCTTTAATTCTTTATTATTAATTGCTCTTTTGTAATATCAACCAACCTTAATTACCACATAATTACTCTCTAATTCATGCATGTTTGAATATTCACTTAAAGTGATCGCCAATAATAGCTAATCAATGGACTCTCAACAAACATAAAACAATGACAAAAAAAAAATTAATTATTGATTCTTTAAGAATAACTTAAAAGATTAAGCTAATAAAACGCAAACAAAATTAATTTGGTAAGTATATGATTGTTGGATTTTTCGGTCAAAGGTCCTAAATAGAAGATAAGTGAAAGAAACAACGTAGTGATTTTAGCATTGAGTTTATCTTGAATCTGCAACCCCCCATGCATCGCATGATTTTGATCAAAAAGTATTTAAACCCGCTTCGTGTCACCTTGCCCCGCCCCGCGTTGCCTCACCTTGCCCTGCTTCACAAAAGCTATAACCCGCCCCACCCTATTGTCATCCCTCATTTAAAAGCAAATTTTACCAAATATATATTCTACAACTAGGGTTCTTCTTGTCTTTCTCATCCTCTCAAAATTGATCAATGACTGGTTCCGACTCCTCCTACTTTCTTCCTGAGCTTTTGAGAGAAATCCTACTGAAACTTCCTGTCAAATCTTTAATTCGATTTACAGTTGTCTCCAGATCATGGCATTCCCTCATCACTAGTTTTTCATTCATTTCCGCTCACCTAGTCCAAACACCACATACCAACGCCCTTCTTGTTAGGTGTTACATCAGTTCTCGCAAAAAACAAGAGAACTATTCGTTGTTTCAAGATGGTAAGAATCGACCCTTTTCCTTGAATTTTACATCGGAACTGAATATCACTTTCAATTGCCAAATTAAGTATTTCAGAATTGTAGGCAACTGCGATGGCATCATGTGTTTGTCTGATGATTCATTTGGTGAGTTGGAGTCTTGTTCTATGGAATCCTTCGTTTCATAAATTTATAACTTTACCTTTTCCTTCAATTAAGCCTCAGTTGCCTTATATGTTTGTTCTTGGATGTGGCACTGATTTGCCCGAGACTGATAACTATAAGTTGGTTAGACCTGTGTGTCATAAACATGGTGTTGTTGGGCATAATGGTCCTCCTGAGATTGAAATTTATTCGACTAATAGTGGGGTTTGGAGAAGAGTGAGGGGTATTGAGAGTAAGCATTATATGATGGAGTTTATGTGTCTTAAGCTTTTGTAAATGGAGTTGTACATTGGATTGTATATGACATTATTGCATATGGTAGTGGATTTCGGAGTTTAATTATGTCTTTTGGTATAGCTGATGAGGTGTTTGGGGAGATTATGTTGTCGAATGCTATAGTTGATGTAATTCCAACGGATTTATCGATTATCTTTTTTGAGGAATCATTTGTTGTTGTAGTATAAGATCGAATAGTTGGTGCTTCATGTGAAGTATGGGTAATGAAGCAATATGGAGTTTTTGAATCTTAGAGTAGATTGTATCGTATAAATTTGGTTACAGGTATGGAGAAAATAGTTGGATTTAGGAACAACGGTGAAGTTTTGTTTTCAACTAGGAACAATGGTTTGGTTTCTTATGATCCAAATAGTGGACGGAATAGGGTTCTTGGGATCCAAGGGAGCTCTCACTCATTTTATGTTCTGAATTACATGGAATCACTTATTTTGCACAACTAGTAGCTGGACTACAGAATTTATGGATGCAATAAAGAAGAATGTGATCTGAAGGTAAGGTATTTTACCAAAGTTCATGGTTGTTTCAAGGTAGTGGAAGTGGAAGATGCTTCATCAAATTCGGTAGACTTAGTTTAGAGCTATCTCTTAATTATAATCTACTCAATGTTGAACTTCAGTTTTCTATTTATGTTCTTTATATTAGTTGTTACTGTGCTCTTGTTGAGTTTTGATGTATTTCCAGTTTAATTGTTGTGACTCCTTATTTTATCAAGCGATGAACCTTGTCTTTATCATTTGATTATCATATTATTTTGTTGTAGTTACTGTGATGTTAATATATTTTCATTTTCATTGTTTTTGCTTCAAGGGCTAAATACAGTTAGCCCTTTGAAGGTAGCCAAATCCAGCACCCTCTTTCACCTAAGTTATCAATTGCACTAGTATGTATTGTTGTACCCTCGTCATCAAAACATCTTCTAGTTTCTCATTTCAGATTGTTCAAACAACGTCAGCAGGGATATTGCAGCCATGACCACATAGATGCATTTGCATAGCTGAAACTAAGCAAATTATACGAGGACTAAAACTGTATACGTACCATCCCCCGGTCCTTTCCAGATTACAGAGTCTGCATCATCTAATAATTCACTATCCAAGTCTTGAATGAATCCTCTATGTTGATTTGTCTCTTGTTGGAGGAAATGGAGTCCAGTTGTTTTTTCTTTTCAATTATATGCAAGATATCTCCTCTAGTCTGACACCCGTCTATTTAAGCTGAATCATGCAACAGAAGCAATCCAGTCTACATTTCAGCATCAGCGCAACAAACACCATCCAAAGAAAATACTGCTCAAGTTGATCGAGTTCAAATTGCATTGAACTTTACGATAGATGTCTCTATCTCAATGAAAATTTCTTTCAGATAAATGGAAATGAATACATCCTTTTGGTATTCACTATCCAAGCTATTGAATCTTTGCAACATGATTGTTACTGGGGTCGAAATCTTCTCTGCCATAATCCTGCATTGCCAGCTCCTTTGACTTGTTTCTAAGCTGCAACTCTCACTTTCTGTTTCTTCCGTACTCTAAAGACACCTTCACTACATCATTGAAGTCCCAAAAAGATGAAATTTTTGTGAATTGTCACTTGAACAAACCAAATAAAAAGCTAGACAAAGTTAATCTTGATGTACTACCCAGCTGCTACCTGGGGATGTTTTCATGCCCCTCTTCATCATCTCTCTTCTGAGTCTTTCCGCTTCCTCAAATCGCCCATTGCTAGCATAAATTCTTGCCAGTATCACAAAATTTGCAGGATTCTCAGGCTCTACTTCAAACAAAGCTCTTCCAGCTATTTCTGCCAGCTCAACTTCTCCATAAGTTCGACAAGAAGCAAGTAGTGCTCCCCAAGCTTTTGCAGTCACCTTCACTGGCATTTTCCTAATAATGTCATTCGCCTGATGTAATCTCCCTGCCCTACTCAATACATCTATCAAACAAGCGTAGTGATCACTGCTTGCTTCAACACCATATTGATCATCCATCCGAGAAAAGTACATCTGTGCTTCATCAGCTAGTCCAGCATGACTACAAGCTTTCAAAACCCCAAGAAACTTGATTCCATCAGGCCTGACATTAGCCTTCTCCATTTGCTCAAAAACTTCAAGTGCTGTTCTTGCCCACCCGTGAAACGCATAAGCTGAGATCAAACTACTCCAAGCAACCACATCCCTGCTCCTCATACTGAGAAACACAACATGAGCTTTTTCAAGACACCCGCAACGTCCATAACCCTCGACTAATCCACTCCTCAACTGCAGATCTGGATCAATATCATTCCTTATCGAATACCCATGAATCTGTGGGATCAAATTCACATCTGCCATACCAAGGCAAGCACGTAACAATGCAAGAACCGTAATCAGATCCGGCCTCAAACCCATCCTCCCCATCTCTCTATAACACAAAACAGCCTTACTAAATCCATCCTTCATCTCCGCCAACCCGGCGATCACCGCATTAAAAGTGGAAGAGTTAGGCTCCACATCCATCACCCGAAACAACTCCAACGCCCTCCCAACATCATTACAATGCGCATAGACCGAGATCATCGAGTTCCAAACGACAACATTTCTGTCAGGAGATTCATCAAACAGTTGGCGTGCGGCCTTAACGGAGACACATTTCCCGTACATGTCTACTAAAGCACATGCAACAAAGGGATCGGAAACAAAACCCGCTTTGTACGCGTGAGTGTGGATGGTTGCGCCAAGCTGAGAGAACCTCAGCGCGGCGCACGATTTGAGAGCTAGAGGAAACACAAAGGGGTCAAATGAATTGGAAAGAGTTGAATGGATTTGGTGGAAAAGAATAAGGGCTTGTTCATGTTGGCCTTGATTGACATGAGATGTTAAGTGTTTTGTGGTGAAAATTGAGAGGAGGGTGACAAAAAAGAGTTGAAATTAGTATTGGTGACAAGTTTGACTTTGACCGGTCAAACTTGTCATTAGTTAAGTTAATTGTGTGATTAAGTTAATGATGGGTGTAAGTGTAAAGTTTTAAAACTTTTGGAACCCATCTGTAGAAAAAAAAACTTAAAATAATAAATTTTTAAAAAAAAATTTAGAATTTTTTTTTAAAAAAAAATCCAGTCGGGAGATTTCGGACTCTCCGCGACACGTCCGCGTCGCGGACTCGTCGCGCGGACACAGTTGATGAACTGTTCTTGGTCCAAAATTGTAGCATCATTTTTTTCTGAAATCTGGGGTTTGTTTTTGTCATTTGTTTGGTTGGAATAACAAATATTGTTGTTTTGAAGCGTAGTCCATTGTTCGGGGAATTTTTCGAAGCCTTTATCTAAAAATTTTTAAAAATAATTTGCCCAAAACAGTGACCCTCCGCGGCGTCTCCGCGTCACGCACCTGCTTATTTTCTGTAGAGAAAATATTTCGTCATTTTTCGTTTGACCCGGGAGTTTTTTTTGAGAGTTTTTTTTGCTAAACCAACATGTCTTAACATTTAGAAGGATGTGTAGGTGGCCGGTGAATTTTTCGGGGCCCGTAGCGAAAAATCCCAAAATTTTAGGGCACGAAAACAGTGACCCTCCGCGACATGTCCGCGTCGCGGAGGCGTCACGCACCTGCTACGAAATTCCCAGCAGCTGCTGGAAATAATACAGCAACTGTTGTAAATTCCCAGCAGCTGCTGGAAATAATACAGCAGCTGCTGTAAAAATTTTGGGGCACGAAAACAGTGACCCTCCGCGACATGTCCGCGTCGCGGAGGTGTCGCGCACCTGCTACGAAATTCCCAGCAGCTGCTGGAAATAATACAGCAACTGCTGTAAATTCCCAGCAGCTGCTGGAAATAATACAGCAGCTGCTGTAAAAATTTTGGGGCACGAAAACAGTGACCCTCCGCGACATGTCCGCGTCGCGGAGGTGTCGCGCACCTGCTACGAAATTCCCAGCAACTGCTGGAAATAATACAGCAGTTGTTGTACATTTCCCAGCAGCTGCTGAGAATAATCCAACAACTTGCCAACTTGCTATAACAAGTGAATTTTTCGGGGCCCGTAGCGAAAAATCCCAAAATTTTGGGGCACGAAAACAGTGATCCTCCGCGACATGTCCGCGTCGCGGAGGTGTCGCGCACCTGCTATGAAATTCCCAGCAGCTGCTGTCCATTTCCCAGCAGCTGCTGAGAATAATCCAGCAACTTGCCAACTTGCTACAACAAGTTCTAACAAAATGTTTTCCATCGAGTTATTTCTATTGTTGAATTGGACTTAATTCCTTATATTCGTCTGTAACGATGAGCACATGGACTAATTAATGGAAAAAGCCACCGAAATAAGTCTGATTTAGATCTGCCATCGTATTGTTTGTGTAAGTACTATCTCAATGTATAAGATCACTACTGATTCCACCTCAACGCATAAGATAAGTAGTAATTTATTACAAAACGTATCGACGCAACCAAGTAATAGTCACTTTACTTAGTCACCATCACTTACATATGCAATTGCTCAATAGATAATTTATTACTTGTGAGTAAGCGAAGGCAATGTATAAGATCACTCGTGAATTTAGCATTTTATTTGAAGTCAAAGTAACAAAACTCAACTTATCATTACATATGGCTGATACCATCACCTTATAGTCATCTTCCTATAGGTACTAACGAAAAATCAAAGGTCGGGTCCAGCAGCTGCTGGGAATAATACAGCAGCTGCTGTACATTTCCCAGCAGCTGCTATACATTTCCCAGCAAATGCTGTACATTTCCCAGCAGCTGCTGAGAATAATCCAGCAACTTGCCAACTTGCTACAACAAGTTCTAACAAAATGTTTTTCATCGAATTATTTCTATTGTTGAATTGGACTAAATTCTTTATATTCATTTGTAACGATGAGCACATGGACTAATTAATGAAAAAAGCCATCGAAATAAGTCTGATTTAGATCTGTCATCGTATTGTTTGTGTAAGTACTATCTCAATGTATAAGATCACTACTGATTCCACCTCAACGCATAAGATAAGTAGTAATGTATTACAAAATGTATCGACGCAACCAAGTAATAGTCACTTTACTTAGTCACCATCACTTACATATGCAATTGTTCAATAGATTGTTTATTACTTGTGAGTAAGCGAAGGCAATGTATAAGATCACTCATGAATTTAGCATTTTATTTGAAGTCGGAGTAACAAAACTCAACTTATCACTACATATGGCTGATACCATTACCTTATAGTCATCTTCCTATAGGTACTAACGAAAAATCAAAGGTCGGGTCCAGCAGCTGCTGGGAATAATACAGCAGCTGTTGTACATTTCCCAGCAGCTGCTATACATTTCCCAGCAGCTGCTGAGAATAATCCAGCAGCTTGCCAACTTGCTACAACAAGTTCTAACAAAATGTTTACTACCGCCATATTGACGCAATATATTATAAAACATATGGATTGTATATTATAAAACATATTGACGCAATCAAGTAATACTCAATTTACTTAGTCACTAGCACTTACATATGCAATTGCTCAATAGATTGCTCAATAGTTACCATTACTTACATGTACAATTAGTTACATAAGTTGATTGTATATTTTATTTGAAGTCGGAGTAACAAAACTCAACTTATCACTACATATGACTGATACCATCACCTTATAATCATCTTCCTATAGATACTAACGAAAAATCAAAGGTTGGGTGCAGCATCTGCTGTACATTTCCCAGCAGCTGTTGTATATTATGATGGCGATATCTTCTGGCTCACAATTTAATTCACAGCTACAAATAATTTGATTTACAAAATCCTCATACGAGATATCTCGATTCACAATCATTGCTATCGCCTCGACCATTTCTTTGTCTTTCCAACGCCAAATAAAACGATTGTTCGAATCAACTCATTCACCACGACAATCAACTCCTAATACTATTTTGTCTCCCATGGATGATCTTCAAGGTACCTATATGAGTAACAATTAAAAGCGCAACATGAGAAAAGTGTACAGAAATACAACAATTGCAACTACTTCATCATATGAAACCAACTTTGTTAGTCTAGCAGCTGCTGAATTCAGTCCAGCAGCTGCTGCACTCAGTCCAGCAGCTGCTGAATTCAGTCCAGCAGCTGCTGAATAGTCCAGCAGCTGCTGAACTCAGTCCAGCAGCTGCTGCGTCTTCCCCAATACGACCAAACTGTGCAAAAATGGCAACAATGGCCGAAAATTCAACAAAACCACAACACACAAATAAATAGCACCAAATACACTTATATCAGTCATAATAAGGATGGAAACTTACCTTTCAAGTAATTTCAAAGCCTACCCAAACAAATGCCCCAAAAAAATTGATTTCTTTTCACCCAAATTTGAAGCTCAAATCTTGTGTTGGGAAAATACTAACAACAACAAGAAGAAGAAGAAGGAGGAGGAGGAGAACAAGAACAAGAAGAAGAAGAAGAAGAACAACAACAACAAAACCAAACGAACCGATGAAAATGGAGGAAAAAAATGCAGGAAATTGGGTCGCGGGAGCCGGGAGAGAAAGATGGAGGGTTTGGGGGTATTTTGGGTATTTTCTATTGGTGGGTTAAAGTGTAAATAATTGAACTTGGGGACCTTTTTGAACATTGTCTTAAATCATTAACAATTAATTAAATTTTTGTCACCTACACCTAATTGTTAAAACTAGGGTCACTTTTTTTTAATTTCCAAAGAAAGTTGTCACCCTTAATTAAATGCCCCTGTTTTGTGTGAGAGAGCAAACGTTGGAAATTTGAAGAAAAATAACTCATTTGCTTTGTAGTTCTTGGCGACTTATTTTGATTATATATACCATAGGGTAGATTTTGATGTTGTTTACTCAAAATTAGAATTTATGGAAAATAATCTCTTTTACCAGATAAAAAAAAGTCTCTTTTGCCGCCCTGTTTAAATAACAATAGAACAAAGTTTTATGTCGTGATTCCATCTCATATGATTTTATATCATGATTTCATCTCATGCGATCAAATATACCTTAGATTTTTTTTTTATGACAAGGGGAATCCGCAGCTGCCACCTTTTGGGTATGCACGGGTAAAACCCTACTCCTATGTAATAACACGCAAATCACATAAGAGAGGTAACTCACACTAGGCAAAGTTCGGTAGGCGACGAGCTTGACCCAGAAAGCGACAAATATGCCTTAAATATGAATTTGTAATTTTAAAAAATAAAATAGATTGCAATGTTGATACGATAATATATAAATCTTAAGTTGGCCATAGAAACCTAAATATAAATTTGTAATTCTAAAAATAAAATAGATTACATGTCAATATGATAATAACCGAAGAATATAAATTCTTTGTAAGTATGATTGTCATGAATTGAATTATAATTAAATTGCTTTGGGTCGCTTACTAATGACAGTAATTGATGATCACACAATTCAAACAATTCAAACTTATCTTAAATAAACAATAAATAAACTCTTAGTTCAATTAAAAAACAATTGTGAATTGAAAAAAAATGAAATCATCAACAGAAAGAGAAGGATTCAAACCCTAGGTACGATTAATTTGTACAACAAATTAGCAATCTACCGATTTTAGATTGATCGTAGGGCTTGCTTCTATTGCATCTGGAGTTGGTCAATGAATTATTGCGGGTTAAGCTTTAGAGGACTGCCTTAATGGCTGAACAACCCAACCCTTAGAGCATATTACAACTCCAGGTGGCGAAGAGCCGACATCGTGGTGTCAAACCTTTTCATAAATGTTGTGTAAAACCAAAACCGAACATTGTTGTCACAGAAACCGTAAAACCTTGCGAAAAATACTAACAAAGATTCTAAATAAAAGATGATAAATTAATGGAGTTTTCTTTTATTTGAAACATTTTGTGATCAGCAACCAATTATGCTCAATATAATTATTGGGAGTAAACGATATAACCCGTGCTAATACTCAGTGGCTTGATCAAACCAAGCCTATATAACTTCATAATCTCATTGTCGAGTGATCTGTTCTCTCTCGTTGGAACATGTAGTTCAATTCCCGCTCTTGAAATTATGCTCGAGAATTTCTTACTTCACACGGCTCACCAGTCAATTCTTGAAATTGTAACGTTTCACCTCGTACTTAGATTCTTGATTTTCCCTTATCCACAGCCAAAATTAAGCCTCTCAAACTCGAATTGACGCAAAAATATTCCGGGCTTTTCGGGAGTAAATTTGTGTTTCCATTACATAGGAAAAATGGGTTTATTGCGAAAGCTGAGAGTAGTGGAGTAGATAACGGGAATAGTGTTGACAAAGCTGAAAATGAGGTTCGCGGAGAGAGCACAATGCCTTATATGCAAGTATTTGACTAAAGAAGCTCCTGACGAGCCTGTTAGACAGGGGCGGAGCTACATTCACCTAAGGGCACCTTCGTCGGAATTTTTTTTTCAATATATAGGTTAAATATAGATATTTTGATATACATTGTTGAAACCCTTAATACAAAAACCACTCACTCATGTTAGTATGAACATGAACATTCTTGCTGAAAATGCTAGCTCCACCAGTAATATTAGATGGCCTTGGTTCATAAGTATGTCAAAAAAGCTCTATTGTATACTCATTCTGGTTTAATTTGTTTTTCTCGTGTTGACTTGTGAGTTAAAGAAGATAAATTTTGAAAAAGATAACTTTTTGAATTACGATGACTAGTGTCCCCTGATAACCTAGGCTTGGTGGCAATAAGGCTGATGTGGTATCTCAATAACTGATCTTAAAATTGTCATGTGGAAAGTCATAATTAAAAAGTTGCCCAAAAAGAAAAGAAACATTCTTTTAGAAATAGACAAAAAAAGAAAAGTAAGACGAACTAATTAAAACAGATAGAGTATTCTTTTTGTTGGAGTTATTTTGCCCCAAATAAAGCAGAATAGATATAAATGCTTCATAAAGTCGACCCCAAGTAAGCATAGTTGATTGGTTGGTATGCCTTTTAGATGACCTTGATTTATAGGTCTAAGGCTCTAATGTATGTTCTTTTCTGTGACAAAATTTGCCCTAAGTAAAGCAGAACAATAGATATTGATTATTCATATAGTCAACCCCAAGTAAGTGCAGTTGATTGATTGATATGTCTGTTTGATTGGTTGGTTTATAGGTACGTCAAAGCTTACTGTGTTCCTTTTTGGGACAACATTTGCCCCATATAAAGCAAAATGGATATACATGATTCATATAGTCAATCCTGAGTAGGTGAGTTCATTGATTGATATGCCTGTGAAACTAATCGTTTGGTAGTCTGATTGTACTCTAGCTTTGGTTTTGTTGTATTAGGATTCAGTTGCCCTTAGTTCTCAAGTTCAAATCCCACACTAGGTTGAATTCTTCTCATTTGTCCCAAGCGTTGGTGGACATAGTTATCCAGTGCGTGTGCTGGTGATGGGAGATAGCAAGTACCCCATGAAATTATCGAGGTGTGCAAACTGTCATGGATACCACGGTTATATAAAAAGAATTGGATTCCCTTACATAAAGAAAAGACGTCAGCTTTTGTTTTTCTGTTTTGCTTAGTTTGATGATTCAAATGCTACTGTTTCCTAATGAATCAGAAAGGGAACAGATTAAAACAAATGAGATGAGCATAGATGTCATTCTGTTAAATGAAAGAAATAAAAAAAAAATATTCCCAGGCATAAGAATCGAGGTCGACAGGCCTGTAGTTTGAATTTCAAATTACTCTCCTTTTCTGGGGGTCTTTTTCCAGCAATATGTTAAAGTCTAGCTTCACAGTGGAAAATGACATTTACAACAATGTTGGTTTTAAGTCTTAGGAGATCACAAAATGTCAAACGGAGGCAGAATCATGGTAAGAATGGTTGGAACAGAGCAGAAACTTACTGCAGAGAGTTAAATCAGTCATAAAAGTCCTGAAATTGTTAATAACAGTATTCATTGAAGCGTCAAAGGAACAAGGTGCAAACAATTTCTGAGGGCCATCAGACTGGGTAAAACCTGAATTAACCGTGGTGCACTTGCAGAAAACTCCTTGCCGAGAGTCTATGCACCCCTGGGATTAATTGAGACTCAAAGAGACTCGGACACCCGGTACAAATCAAAAAAAAAAAAAGGAAAGGTAGTTAGAAGATGGAAAACAATAGACCTCTTTTCAGATTTTTTTTTTCACTCTTAAATACAATGAAAATGGAAGATACATCAGCTTTATAGCCATACAAGGACAAAATAAAGCAGTAATTATTACACCTGAAACTTCATTCAGAGGGGGATGGGGGAACATTGCTCATAAAATAGCAAAGTTCATATATGAACCAGGAAGAACACAGGAGCAGCAACAGGCGATTGCTAAGAAACTTGAATCTTCATACAAAGAGGGTGATGTTCTAACTAGATGGATGCCAGAGAACACAAAGAAGGTGAAGATACAACACAGAGTAAATGGCATCAAGATCTCTGGAGAGACGAAAACCCCTGACAGGGATCTGTTGAACAGGTGCATAGCCGACAAGTTTCAACATGGCTCCTCTGAAACGCCACAACTGACCTATGTTATAAGATGGGCAAGTAACACCTGGAAGACAGAGGCATCCATGTATATGCTATGAATGATGGCATGTTTGTGTTCGAGCTCCTATTGCGGAAGACAGCAGAGCATGTCTTTGAGGGGGAATGTCTGGGAAGAGAATGTCACTGAAGCTAGAATGGCGGAACCAACTACCGGATGCTGGTCGGTGGAAATCAGGAGGGAGTGGGTATGGATCAGAGCTCTGAATATGTGGTCAGAGGAAATCTTCAAACTGATCAGAGAGAGATGTGGAGGCTCTATCAAGATGGAAGAGAAAAACACATTGAAAAATCATCTTCATTGGGCCCACATCAAGGTGAAGCGAGATAGGTAAGAGTTCCGAGAGAAATAGGAGTTAACAATGAAAGTTTCATCTACCAAATTCCGATATGGTGCGAGCCATCGGTGATGGTAGATAAATAAGAGGCAAAGAAGGAGGTTTCAAGGTGTTTTCTCGTGGGGTTAGAAAGTATGAGCCTTTTAGATAAAAAAAGTGACGTATCCACAGCTGGCACATCTGGGGACATCGAAGGAAGGTTGATCTCTGAAAAATGTCACAGGTGGAAAGGGGGAAGAAGACAAGGCCACTCGCAGCAACTTTGGGTCAAATTATAAGAACAGATCAGTTAGGCCTACTGGACCCAATTGTTGTTTTCCAATCAAAAGCCTCAAATGCAGAAGTCCAGTTGATGGACATAATCAACATAGAAATATTGGCCAATACACAGGACAAAGCGACCCCGAACAACAAGTGTAGTCAAAGGCGCTCTTTAAGCATGCTTAACCCTGAAGCGAGGCTCAAAACGTGTTGATTGCTTCGCCTCGCTCTATCTGCGCTTCAGTGTCATCATCAAGGTTCTAAGGCAAATTTTTCCTTGCCAATGAGGCTCTTCCGAAAAAGTGACACTAACAATTGATATTTCACTTTATCATTATAATATTTATTAATTTCTTTGGTCATATATTTGTCATTCATGTTTATAATTATTAGTCTTGAACTAAACATATATATTTGTATTTGTTTCTCCCTTTGCACTTTTTTTTAATTAAAGCCCATGCTTTAGCACTTTTCCCTTAAAGTCCCAACGGACCTTAGGGCTTTTATGTGCTTTTCGCCTTTGATAACACTGCTTACGACTATAAAGAATTGGGGAACCAGTTGGGAGAAGGAGAAAGTCAAGCAATTGACAGCATGCCAATGATCGCAACTGCACAACTAGAAGTTGAGTTACAAGTCAATCAGGAAGAAGAAAGAGAGAGACAGATGAAAAAATGAAGGAAACAGACACAGTAGCAAAGGAAGCAATACTTCTGAAAATTCAATTGCCTAATGAAGAGTCACAATATCTTGACCCCTCGGAATGGATTCAGCAGCATATTATGAGGTTGAGCACAGAAGTTGGAGTAGACTTCAGAGGGTGCGAACAAACAACAAAAAAATTATTCCTGAAAATAGACAACAAGAAGCAGGAAAGTGCAGAGAAAAAAGGGGAATCATCAATCATCAAAAAGAAGGGAGTGTATCAGTTGAAAAAGGCTAGAGATAGATTCCAATTTCATAAGTAATTGCAGTAGAAATAGGGGGAGGCGGAGATATCTAGCCATCAAGAATCAATGAAGTTAAATATACTGTCATGGAATGCTAGGAGGTTGAATTATGAAAAAAAGAAAAGAAAAAAAAAGAAGTATGATAAAAAATTTGTTGCAAATCCTGGAAAGCTGATGTAGATTGTCTGCAGGAAACTAAGTTAGAAGGTAACATTGCGAAAATGATAAAATGTGGGGAAATAGATGGTCAAAATACATTCAACTAGAGGCTAGTGGCACTAGAGGAGGTGTAGTGATCATTTGTGACCAAGGGAATGGAAAAGAGAAATCAACAAGAAGGGAACGTACACAGTTACTTGCTGTCTTATGGGGAATAACCAGGATTTGACAAGAGCTTATGCTCCTAATAACAGGCGAGAAAGGGAGGAAACATGGTGGGAGATTAGAGTAGCTAGGGGCTTAACTTCAGGTCCTTGGGTGCTTTGTCGACATTTCAACACAACAAGTGTCACGATCATTGATGGCGCCTATTAGATCCCACCTACAGCCAAGCCGATTACCCAACCCCACAGTACATGTCCTAGCTCTCTTTAGTCAAAACCATAGCCAATACGACAATATAAATAATCGAAACCTACGCAGAAACTAGAAGTCAATTGTACAGAGCTACAACAGACAGGAATACATACTGATATACATGTATAACAAAACCATAATATAATACATCACAAGAGTGCTCCAACAAATACAAAATACTATTGTACAAGGCCAATATCTGAAAACAAAAGACAGACATCAAAAGAAAGAGACTGCAAGGTGTCTGGAACTGCCGGTGCTCTCCAATAGTCTTCTGAGCGCTCTCGAAATCCCCCAAAAGTCAATGCCCCCCCTAGTACTTGGATCTGCACTATGGGAAAATGCAGAAGTAGGGGTATGTACCAGAGTAAGGCATCTAGTAGGCATCATCGGCCAACTAAGTAAAATAATTTGCATAAAGAAGCTCAAATGTAGCTAACGGCAGCAGTCCCATAAATCAACCCATAACCTCAACTGAACTGAAACACTATGTTGTACGCAGGTGCAAGGCCCTTGTATCTCTGCCTATATGCCATCTGGGGGCCCCATAAGCCCAAAAAGTACACCGCCGCACAATTTAACTGTCAGAATCACCACAGAACTCAATCAAAATCGTCACAGAACCCAACTCTCAATATCACATGATCAAGGGTCAGTGGTACGTGGGTTAAGGCCCTAGTGTCTAAGCCTAGACGCCCCTGAGCCCCCATAAGCGCAGAGGGTACACCCACGCACAATTGGGTGTGTATAGGTATGTGGATCCACGGGTAATCAATCGGGCCTCCGCCCCAACAATCACATATTAGCCAAGTCTCTGACCCTGTGTCGGAACATGACACCCGATCCAGAAATATACATGAACGGTGGGACGTATCCCCCATGGGAGAAAGAATCCCCCTAGCATAAACAATAGTGTCTCAGCTCAGAATATCAATCATGGGGCCTAGCCCTAACATGTAGTCAACCGGGTCTCAGACCCAAAGTATCAGCAAATGCCCGAACCCCTTTAGAATCTGCACCCGGGTCTCAAACACTCAAACGTGACCACCAGAGACTCAGACCACGGGGCGCGTTACCCAGGGTCTCAGACACTCGGACCTGGCCACAATAGACTCGGACCACGGGGTGCATCATCTAGGTCTCTGAGCATAGAACCAATCTTTCTCTCCCTAGCCTATTCGGATCCGGATCCCCTTAATCGTATCATCTCTCTCAACAAGAATAATCCCCCATCAAACCACACATAACCATTGCCTCACTCAGATAATGACAGATAAACCATCCCTCGAGTACATAGAGAACCCGCAAGTAATAGCTAACAATAGTATATCAGAGAGTATGTCTTAACAAAATCTGTGTCAGATCGGGCCTAATGGGCAAACATGCTATAATCTAGTCAGCCACAGGTAATAAGAGTAAAACACGATAACAGTAGTAATATCATAAGTATCCACAATAGCCAGGCCCACGGAATCATATTTATGTTGGAAATCAAGTCACAGTATGACAAGTAGTCAACAAATAGTCTCACAGTCATCGTATCCTAATCATCAGGCAACATACTCCCGCAGATAAGAGTTTGGGTCAGAATACGTACCTTCCTTAGACATTAGACCATACACGACCCTTGTTAGGCCACTTTGTAATTAATAGTACCAGCATATATCAAAATTACGGTATTCACTGCCACCAACATAGGATAAAACCCCACCACTACATATATCACACATAAAGAGCACAACTAGCACCTTTATATACATTTTTTAGTTCAGCATGCTTATAGTCACTTAGTCCAAGGTTTAGGGAAAGCCTAGCCTACCTAGCAACTGACATCTCGAACTCCGAATCAACCCAGACGAGCTTTTCTCCTTCTGATAGCCTCCTGACGCTGCTCAACTATTAAAATATAGTTCACGATGTTAACACGGCTGTATTGGCTGTGAAAACTTGCAGAACGGGCGAAATTAGGCCAAAAGCGCCTAAAAAGGAAAAAAATAAGGCCCACGCCTGAATCCTGAAAAATGTTCTTCACAACAACCCGAGTCTACAACCAAAAATCCGACCTAAAATGGAGCCCAGAAGACTGAGAAAAAGCCCCAAAACGAAGTTAAAATTTTACCGGGAAAACATTCTTTTCAAAACTTTCTTGGTCAAAATTCTCAAAAATCGGTCAAATTTAGCGTATACCCAGCATACCACAGCATTCCTCTCGAAACGTTGAACAATTTAGACTCAAATTTCATTTACTTCCGTCAAGAATTGGTTAAGATATCAATGCGTAAAGTTTTTCACAAATTCAGAAAAGGTAATCAGTTAAAATAGTGAATTTACCTCGAAATTCGTGCCAAATTCCAAATCCGACTTCACCACGACTTTCCTTGCAAAATTCCGAGTCACTTGGAGCTTTGAATCGTGGAAAATTGACTTATAACACTCAAATTACAAGCTGAGGATGTTGGGGTTTGAGGTTGGTTCGCGAGGGTGATGACCTATCTATAGGCCACCCCCTTGGCCTCCGCGAACACGGAGCTATGGGGGAACTTCCCTTCTCCGTGAACGTGTGAACCCTGCTTCGCGTATGCGGAGCTTTACATTATTTCCCCCCGTGAATGCCCCAGCACCCTCCGCGAACGCGGAGGGTTAATTTTGCTGGTGCTGCACCAGCCAACTTGAAAATTTTCGAGGCAGCATCTGGTATCCATTTCACACAAAAGAATAATGCAACCACATGAATTTTGATGTTCTGGATCCATCGGTGCAGTCAAAATCCCCAAAAGATCATCCTACCGAAAAATAAGGGTCTCATTTCTTTCCAGCTAATTTTAGCTAAAAGAACTGAGGGGTCAAAATGCAACCGGATGCGCCCGTCAACTGATGAAGGGTCATTGTAGACTATTTTCGACGTTTTGGAGTTGACCGCGCTATCAGGTTTCCATTTTGAGCGTGTTTATCTGGGTTTAGCTTCCAGTTGAACTCATTCTGCAACTTTCAGCTCAAAATCATACCGGGACCCTCTATCCTCGAACCAACCACCTTCCTAGCCTAAATCGGCCGTTCCAAAACTGATGAAACCGTCAAAATCTCATTCCGAGGCCGTTTGCTAGGGTTTCGTCAGAAATCTTATTTTTGCAGTTTTAACTTTTCGTTAACTCACCAACTCGCACAATTCTCAACCAAACCCATCCACAACCATTCCAATAGTCCCAATAAGCCATAAAAGGTCCAAGGTTACTATATAGAAACTCATAACAGCAAATATATTACGGAACCACAAAATTGACCCATAGGGTCATTACAACAAGATATCCCTCTGAAAAGAAGAACTGCAACAAAACTATGACAATACTCTTCTAAATTTATTGAAGAAATGGAATTAATTGACCCAGAATTGGTGAGGGACAAGTACACTTGGAGTAAGGAAGATAGACACAGCAGTGGTGCAAGGTTGGATAGATCCCTCTTTTCTGTGGAGTGGGATACTAGCTTCAGGAAAATCAGACAGTCCATCTTACCAAGGGTGACCTCGGATCATAGACCGTTGTCGCTATAGTGTGGTGAGTGGGAAACAAGTAAGGCCTACTTTAAGTTTGAGTATTGTTGGCTCCTCATAGAAAATCTCAATAAAAGAGTGAAGAACCGGTGGGAATCTTTCAACTACAGTTGGACTAAGTTGCTCAGACTCGGGTGAGGGTGTTCGATATAGGTGCGGATCTAAAGGTTGGATCCTCTATTATCAAAAATTTAAGATTCGGGGATATGGATCTATGCATGGATATGGGTGCGGGGATTCGGCTAAAAATAATTCAGATATCTATAAATAGAGTTATAAAATCTAAATTAGGAGATATTAGATGGAGAACTTGAGGAGAAAAATATTGATCAAGAGGAGAATAATGGAAGAAGATATGGGGAAAGGCGGTGACAATAGAAATATTTATATATACAAGGTATTCCATTTCTTCAATTGAACCTTAGTATTAGTTTTGATTTCATAAATCATTGAATCTTTCCAAGATTTCTCCCTCGACTTTGGTCAGAGTATCCAAAACCAGTTGACCAGATTGGGTACGGATCTTACACCCATACTACACCCGCATCATGTCAACACTGGTACGGCACCAAACATAAAGAGTTTGAGTAACTTCGCAGTGGGAAACCTAGCTATATCTCAAAGGGCCAAACTAAAGGCACTAAAAATGAAGCTGAAGAGTGGAGTAAAACAAATCCATGGTAATCTAAGAATGCAAAAGCAAAATATCCTAACCCAACTTACTGAGTTGGATAAGATACAAGAGCTGAGATGGTTAGTGGAGGAGGAGATTGCTTCAAGGCTCACCCTCAACATGGAATTTAAAGAAATAGCCAAACATGAAAAGATAGCAAAAGGAGGCAAAGATCTTGGGTAACTTGGTTAAAACATAGGGACAAAAATACAAGCTTTTTCCACAGAATAACAAATGCACTCACAAGACTTAACACCATAGACAAGCTGAGAATCAGAGGAGAAAGAATGACAGAGCCAGGGGAGATAAACAATGAAATTGTTTCCTACTCGGAGAATCTATATAAAGAGATAGATAGGTGGAGACCTCAATTAGAGATGAGAGATTGCCCCAGGATTAAGGAGGCAGAAAACATCTCTCTCATGGCAAACTTTGAGGAGTAGGAAATACTAGAGAGCATCAAAGCTTGTGCAGGGGACAAAGCCCATGGCCCTAATGGATTCTCCATGGATTTCTTTAAACACTGTTGGGAGATCATCAAGTATGATTTGGTTGCAGGTATACAAAACTTTCATGAGGAAGGCCTTTTTGGGAAAAGTTCCAATGTTATTTTTATGGCTATAATTCCAAGGACGACTGGAGCAGTAGAACTACATGATTGCAGACGTATTAGTTTGATTAGGGGTGTTTATAAGACTATCGCTAAGTTGAAATAGGTTATACATAAACTAGTGGATAGATATCAAATGGCATTCATAAAGGGGAGATGGGTGCTATCCTACATGCAAATGAGTGCATGGAATCAAGACAGAGGAGTAGGCTACCAGGTATTATTGATATCCAGAAAGCTTATGATCACCTAATGTGGGGCTTTCTGATTCAGATTATGAAAAAAATGGGGTTTGAAGCTAGATGGATCAAGTGGATTAAGCGTGAAACTCTCAGTCTTGATAAATAGGACACCAAATGGCTTTTTTCCTCATCGAGGATTGAGGCTGGGTGACCCCTTGTCACCTTTTTTCTTTCTCTTGGAAATGGAGGGTATGAGTAGCCTAATACACTCATCTAAGGTCAAGGGGATGGATGAGAGGCTTTCAAACTGGTGATGAAAATATTTTGGAGTTCACTTATTTGCAATATGTAGATGACACTTTTGTCTTTTGTGATGCAGTGGAAGAACATGTTCTGATTCTAAGGGCTATCTTCATTATCTTTGAAGCCATGTTAGGTTTGCATATCAATTGGAACAACAGCTTCATCGTTCCCATAAATTAAGCTGTGGAACGGGAAAGATTGGCTACAATGTTGGGGGAATGATGGGGAATCTGCCAACTATTTATTTGGGCATGCCTTTAGGGCAAAAAGTAAGTCCAAGAGGATCTGGAATGGTGATTTAGAGAAATGTGAGAAGAAATTGACAAATTGGAAGAGTCAATACCTTTCTAGAGGAGGAAGACTCACTTTGGCAAACAGTGTACTAGATGCACTACCTGCGTACATGATGTCTGTCTTTCCAGCACCAACAAATGTGATAAATAGGATTAACAAAATCAAAAGGACTTACCCTTTGGGTTGGCCCAGTGGTTTGGGCTTGGGACTTCCATATTGTAGGTTTCAACTTCAGAACTCCTTGCCAGCGAAAGCAAGGGGTTTACCTTCTGGGTCAAGCTCATTGCACTAGATGTGCCTAGTGCTGGTTACCTCTCTTGAATGATTTGTGAGCTTTTGCATAGGAGCAAGGATTTTACCCTGTGTGCATCCAAAGTATTGTGTCCTAGGGTTCCCGTTGTCGTTAAAAAAAGTAGAAGAGACTAATTTTGGCAAGGCACTGAATACGAGAACCAATTCCATCTAGTTAAATAGTAGGAATTGACAGTGGAAAGAAAGCAAGAGGGGTTGGAAGGAGAAATATGAAAACGCAAAATCAAAGTCTAATGATGA
Source organism: Solanum rostratum (assembly GCA_029948455.1). Classification (NCBI taxonomy): domain Eukaryota; kingdom Viridiplantae; phylum Streptophyta; class Magnoliopsida; order Solanales; family Solanaceae; genus Solanum; species Solanum rostratum. Next base: position 55,120,174 of record CM057047.1, on the reverse strand, counting down.
AATAGTTGTGGAAATTTGGAACAAATGATAATGTGCTAGGGAAGGAAGTCATTATTGCCATATATGGGATGGAAGATGATTGGACAACTAACATACTGTCAATATTATACAACTCCACAGTTTGGAGAACTATCAGAAATTTATGGCCTCTGTTGAAGGAGAGAATCAGATACAAAGTAGGCAATGGCCAGAAGATTCTTTTTGGAATGACAACTGGATAGGGGATGCACCACTGCAACATCAATATCCAGATCTCCACGATCTGCGTTCCTTTCTTCAGGCCACAGTTGCAGAGATGTGGACTGGATCAGGATGGAACCTAAACTCCAGGAGAAACCTGATCGATTGGGAAATGGGTAGAGTAGCAACCTTTTACACCAACAATGGCCAATTTCAACAACTATGTGAAGAAAGGGATACCATAAAATGGAAGAAAGAAAGGAAAGGCACTTTCTCTGTCAACTCAGCTTATAGAGAATTGAATACATCAAATCACAGGTAGGAAAACTAGCCGTGGAAGATGACACGGAAGACCAAGATCCCATACAAAGTGGACTGCTTTATATGGTTACTGGATAAGGAATCAGTGCTGACACATGTCAATTTGAACAAAAGGAATTTTCAACTATGTTCAAGATGCTTCTTATGTGGGGAACAAGCGGAGACAATTAGTCATCTCTTCTTGCACTGCAATTGGACTGAACAACTTTGGAGGATGTTCATCAGCTTGAGAAAGATAAATTGGGTAAAACCAGGGAACATCAGAGGAGTTCTAAACAGTTGGAACAGTGATGGTAATACAATAGCAAAGGAGGAGAGATGGAAGATTGCCCCAGCATGCATATAGTGGAAATTATGGAAAGAAAGAAATCCGAGATGTATCAAAGATAAGCAGAATGACTTCAGAGTGTCAAAATGAATTGTCTAGCTTTATTTTAGTTTGGTGTAAACAGAATGTTTTAGTCCAAGCAAAAGATATCTTGGATGTTCTAGATTACTTGTAAAAAATAGAGATGATAGGAGGCAATATGACTATTCTGTAATACCTTTTGAAGGGGGCAGTACATATTTTGAATGTAGTATACCTGGGAATAATTAGATTAGTGTTACTATACTCAAACAAAAGTGTGTGTGTGTGAGAGAGAGAGAGAGAGAGAGAGAGGTGGACAAAATCTGGACTTTAAACGAGTGCATCTCTTATTTGAATGAAGCAATAATTTGCTCTGTGTAATATAAATGCACCCCAACTTGTTTGGGACTGAGACACAGTTGTTTATGATTTCCTAGTAGCAGTTGAATGGCTTATGATAATATAGCTTAATAATGGTAAAATATAACTGTCTATCCTATTGTATGGTTGTAGTTAACTCTCATCTAAGATGGAAATTATCGTCTAAACATGAAGTCGATGCACATAAGGATAAATTAATCCGTGCATGTCCGTAAGAAATGACATTTTGATGAGAAAGCATAAGGAATGTCTTCAAAAGATTCATCTTCTACAGTACTGATAACTCTGCTACACAATGCTGCTATAAAGATGTTCAACATAATGCATTACATGGTATATATGTGAATAATTTAATACAAGCAAATAACAGGGTTATATTCGGTAGATATAGAAGACAATGAGAAGACCTCGACATAGGGAGATTGAAGGTCAAACTGAAGTCCGGTCTTTTAATATTGACAGAACAATAGCCAAAAAGAAACTTCTAAGTAGGCAAAGTAGGAAAAATGAATTGTGCAGTTCTCTTTAACTTTTCTTTAGCACTTAGTCTATACCTCTATCTTCAACTAACCTTATTTCTTGATAGATGAATGTGACTGACGTTCATGACGGTCAGTTTCTTGGTAGGTGAAAACATGATTTACATACATGATGGTTGAGTTTCTTGATAGGTGAATGTGATTGACAAAATGTAGCATAATTTTCTCTTTTCAGCCTGCCCTGCCGCACCCAAACTCGCCCCACATAATTTATTATTGTTCTCTTGTTTAAAGAAAAAACCTTTTTTTGAATGACTTCGATAGCTTATTCTATCAAAGAAAAACATCACTGATGCAGTAGCTGCAAAAAATTGCATCAAAAGGAAATTATTTTATAGTTTGGAAAAACTATTAGAATATATACAAAAAGGGTGATGAAATAATAATATATTTAGAAGATACCTGGTTATAAAAGAACAATTAATAACAAAGAATTAAAGTTAGAAAACATCAAGGTTTTTAATTAGTTGCCATAGTTGAAAATTGAACTTGTAATAAAGTAATGATAGAAACTCTACTTCATAAACCATAGATGCCATATATTAATTCTCAACCAACTTGACTTATCACATGACTGCTCTATAAATACATGCATGTTTGAAAATCCACTTAAAGTGATCCCTAATAGTAGCAAAATAATGGATTGTCACTTACCACAATGACAAAAGAAAAATAATTACTTATTCTAGCTAGATTATCTTGCCTCAATTCTTAACAAAAGATAAGTGAAAGAATAGTTTAGCGATTTTAGCATTGGGTTTATGCCAAACCAGCTACATCACATGATTTTTATAAAAGATATTTCAACTTGCCTGCCTCGCCTTCGCAAAAGCTATAATCCGCCCGCCTCGTTGCCTTCCCTACTTTAAAAGCAATTTTTACCCTAATCTCTTCTAAAACTAGGGTTCTTCTTGCTTTCTCAAAACTGATCAATGACGGATTCCGACTCCTCCTACTTTCCTCCTGAACTTTTGAGAGAAATCCTATTGAAACTTCCTGCTAAATCCTTAATTCGATTCACAGTTGTCTCTAAATTTTGGCATTCCCTCATCACCAGTTTTTCTTTCATCTCTGCTCACCTCGCCCAAAGCCCGCATACCAACATCCTTCTCACTTGGCCTTTTGTCAATACTCATAGTGAAAAGCCCTACTGGTTGTTTCAAGATTCCAAGAATCAACCCTTCTCCTTGGATTTCGTATCAGAGCTGAATTTTCCGTTTAATCGCAAACCTGGGTTTTTCAGACTTGTTGGCTGCTGCAACGGCGTTGTGTGCTTGGCTGAAGTTTTTTTGGGTGAGTTGCAGAGTCTTGTTCTGTGGAACTTTTCTATTCAAAAACTTGTTGCTTTACCTTTGCCTTCCATTAGGCCTCAGTCACCTCATATGTTTGTTCTTGGATTTGGTGCTGATTTGCCTGAGACTGGTGACTATAAGATTGTTAGACTTGTGTATCGTAAGAATGGTATTGGGCATAGTGATGCTCCTGAGATTGAAATTTATTCAATTAATAGTGGGGTATGGAGGAGAGTGATGGGTATTGAGATTAAGCATCGTATGGTGGAGTTTATGTGGTCTCAGTCTTTTGTAAATGGAGCTATACATTGGATTGCATATGATGTGGTTGCAAATGGTAGTGGATTTCGGAGTTTACTTGTGTCTTTTAGTATAGCTGATGAGGTGTTTGGGGAGATTATGTTGCCAGATACTTTGGTTGGTGCAATTCCAACGAATTTATCGATTAAATTGTTTGAGGAATCACTTGCTATTATTAAGTATGGGTGGGAGAGAAATGGTGCTTCATGTGAAGTATGGGTCATGAAACAGTATGGAGTTTCGGAATCTTGGAGTAGATTATATCGTATAAATTTGATTCCAGGTATGGGCAAAGTAGTTGGATTCAGGAACAATGGTGAAGTCTTACTTTCAACTTGGAGTGATGATCTAGTTTCTTATGATCCAAATAATGGACAACTTTGGTATCTTGGTATTCAAGGGAGCTCTCGCTCATTTTATGTTCAGAATTACATGGAATCACTTAGTTTGCTCAAAGGGAACAATGTCATTTCGGGTTAGTATGGGAGGTTATGGACTTAATGAGTAGATGGACTACAGAATTTATCGATGCCGTAGTGAAGAATGTTATCAGAAAGTAAGGTATTTTACCAAGGTCATGGCTGTTTCAAGGTAGTGGAAGTGAAAGATATTTTATCGAATTTGGTAGACCTAGTTTTGAGCTACCTGATAATTTTGCTGTACTGAATGTTGAACTGTTTGCATTACATTAGTTGTTAGTGTACTCTTGTTGCTTTTTGATGTATTACTAGTTTCATTGATGTGAAACCTGATCGTAATCAAGCGATGGACCTTTTCTTTATCAGTCAACTATTATATTTTTACTACCTGCTCATTTTCATTGTTTTTGGTTTTTTGAGCTAAATTTGGTTGCCTTTTTATGGTTACCAAATTCAGCATCCCCTTTTGCACATTATTGCCATCTCATTGCACATAGTGTGATTTGAGAGGCTGAATTTGCTTACTTCTTCCTGATGTTGAAATTGATGTGTGATGAAGGAAATTCATAATGCCAAATTTAGCTCAACGCAGACTTGTTGGGTTTTTTGCAAGCAAAGTACATACTCTTTTTTTTTTTTTTTTGATATGGATAAAGTTGTATTCTTCAACGTTAAGGACATGCCAGAGACCTCCAAAAATTGAGTTACAACATTTCAAACCACAAAAATCATCTACTAGATTACATGTTTCCTATAAAGTCTATAATTTGTGCATACTAATCTATTCCTTCTTCTTTACACCAAAAATAAAAGGTGGTCATACACAACCATTTGACCTTCGAAAAAGATTAGCCTTGTTCCAGAAGCACCTACTGTTTCTCTCTTTCTATATGGACCACCATATACATGATTGTATTACATTCCACCATTTTTTTCTGAGTTTTACTCCTCCCCAATCAAACTACTGCATCGATCTGCTGTGTGTTCTAGCATGGTCCACTCTGTTCGTGTTAGGCCCAGAAATAAGTTCCATAATAATGTTTTCACTCAACAGTGTAGGAACAAGAACAAGTGGTTATTAGTTTCCTCAGCTTCATTACAGAGAGAGCACCACGAAACAATATGAAAGCCTCTGTTCTTTAATCTTTCATGAGTGGAGCAAGCTTTTCTTGCCACCTGCCAGGAGAAACACCTCACCGTGGTTTGTACCTTGGTCCTCCATATCTAGTTCCAGGGACCATTCTTGCAACCTTGTAAATCTTTCACTTCCTTGTTATACAATCCGTTTACTGATAGTACCCCATCTCTTCTATGTTTCCATCTGACTGTGTTACTCCATTGTTGTCCCTCTAAACCCATCCAATATTTGTAATAAAGCAGTGGATCTCCCAATCATTGTGAAATCTTCTATACAGAGTGTTCCATTCCTGTTGGGACCAAACATTAGCCACTCTCTCTTCTGGATTAGTATTTAGGGGAAAGAGGTCTGGAAACAAGACCATCGGTAACTCATTTCCGATCTAGTTCTCCTTCCAGAGTGAAGTTTTGGTTCTAGTTCCCCTTTGTAGTCTGTGTTTTTGTTTAGATTGGGCCACAAATTCCTGATGGTTCTCCACACTGAAACTCCATAGGTGCCATTCACTAGGTTAGAGCACCAATCTCTATCCATACCATATTTGTTTACTGTCAACTCTCTCCACAAAGCTTGTGTTTCATCAGTGAACCTCCATGGTCACTGTGAGAGGAGGCATCTATTTGTACCAGACTGCTTGTGGAGCTATACAGCCTGATATTAACTAAATGAAGGCCCTTTACCTCTTTGTTTCCCAACCACAAAAAATCTCTTCTTAGCTTGTCAAGTCTTTCCAGTTTCCTCCACCTTAGTGGGGATGGGAAAGTGTGACCTTACATAAATAGGTAATGAGTCCAAAACAGAGTTTATAAAAGTAACTCATCCTCCCAATGAGATATATTGGGCTTTCCCGTTAGCCAATTTCTTTTCAATCTTCTCAATGACACCATCCCATATTTCTAGCTCTTTGTGTTTGTGCGCCAACGGCATGCCTAAATAGGTTGTTGGAAGCTACTCGACTCTACGCCCCAAATATTTGCCAAGCTTTGTAATTGAGGAATCTCCTTAATGGGAAATATGCAGCTCTTCCTCCAGTTGACTGATAGCCCAGAAAGTGCTTCGAAAATCACCAAGGTCATCCTTATGAATGTAATCTGTCTTGCCTTTGCTTCACAGAATATGATTGTGTCATCTGCATAAAGCAGATGGCATATTTGCATCTCTTCCCCTGAAATATTGCTAATCATGAATTCTCTTAGCCAATGGTTTTGAATAACCACTCTCATCATGCTATTGGAACCCTCCATGGCTAAAATGAAATGGAAGGGAGAGAGTGGATCTCCCTGCCTATGTCCACTTTCTGATGGAAAAAAACTAGCAGGTTCTCCATTTACTAGAATGGAGAACCTAACAATTTTTATATGGAAACCAATTCACATAAACTATTTTTCCAGAAAACCTGCTCTAGAATTCCGAGAAGAAATTCCCAGTTTACATGGTCATATGACGTATCTATGTCCAGTTAACAAGTAATACCTGGTTCTTCCCCTTTAATTCTTGAGCCTACAAATTCACTTGCTATTGAAGCTGCATCAATGTTCTGTCTTCCTTTGATGAAGGCCATTTGATGTTCATTGACTAGCTTGCTTATCACTCTTTTCAGTCTTTCTGCTAAAAGTTTGGCAATTATTTTGTAGATTCCACTTATCAAAACTTACAGGTCTGAAATCCCTTAGTTCAACAGCTCCCACTTTCTTAGGGATTAGGGTTATATAGGTTGCATTCAGACTCTTTTCAAAAACATGTTGATCTTGAAATTGATGCATTGTATTCATGATATCTACCTTGTTGATTTCCTAGAAGCTCTAGTAGAAACTCATTGGGAAACCATCAGGGACTGGGACCTTGTCATTAGCACACAAGTTGAGTGCTTCCAGAACTTCCTCTTTCTCAAACTATCTCTGTAACCAAACCTTCTCTTCTTCATTAACTCCTACATATCCCTGCAAATTGAAACCTGGTCTCCATTGCTCTAGTTCCTTCTAAAGCTTCTGATAAAAGCTTACATTCATCTGCTTGATCTCCTCAGGCTCAGCGATAGGTACTCCTTCCACTTCTAGTTTTTAAATTGTAACTTTATTGCGCTGGACTGCCCTTTTTTTAATTGCATCTCCTGCAAGCTGTGGCCACTCTGTGGGAAGTATTTGGCATTCTTATCTCCTTATTTCAATCACTGTACCCTTGACCTCTGTCTTCATGGTACTTCTTCATTCCTAGACACTTCTCCGAAATCTTTTGTGAGTTTGATTTTGTGAGGTATCTCATCCTCATTCGATGGTCTTTGTTCCTGGATTTTTCAAGGTTTGCTATCTGATTCCGGATGTCTTCCTTCTTGTGTTTCCAATTATCTGTCTTTTCAAGCACCCATTCCGCACCCATTCCTTTAGTTTTCCTTTCAACATCTTCAGTTTTGAGGCCAGCGTATAGGAAGCTGTACCCGTGACTGAAAAATGTGTCCACCATCCCATGACTTTCTCTTTGAGGCACTCCAGTTCCATCCTACCAATGTTCAAACTTAAAATAGGCTTTTCTTGGAGCCAATTCTCCACATTGCAAAACTAGGGGGTTGTAATCAGAACCTACTATAGGGAGAGCACTCTGTCTGATCTGATGGAACACTTCCTCCCATTGACTAGAATATAGGAAACTCTCTATTCTTGAAGATGCTCCAAATAGAGAGGATCAAATAATTCCATCTCATTAATCCAATCAGTGAATTCTGTCATTGTCAGTCCTCTCATTAGGATACCTGGTGACATTGAAGTCACCACACACGACTCATGGCCCATCATAGAGATCTTTAATTGTTGTTAGCTCCTCCCATAGTTCCATTCTGATCACTCTGTTACAATTCCAAGAGAGAGAGAGAGAGTAAAGTCAGTGTTGCAAAGGGCTAAAAGTCCTAAGGATCTATATTTAAAGTATGCATTGCCGTGACCTTGTCTTCAAAACATCTTGTATTTATCTCATTCCAGATTGTCTAAACAACACAAGCTTCTCCATATTTTGCCTCCAAGGCCTATTTCGAGTGGCAAATGGCAGAGGATTTGTGGCAAATGTCACAGGTTCAAGCTTCACACCATGCAAAGCAACGCCTGGTATTTAAGTGGAGAAGGGTAGAGGGGCGGGTCTATTATCCACCGAGTTTAGAAGGCTTTGATTGATCCAAAGGACGGACCACAGATGGATTTCTCGGTGATAAAATATTTTATATATATATAACCCACCAGCAGCTTAACTGGTCCTTAATTGAGTATGGTGTCACTCATTGAGTCCCTAATGTATTTTGAAAAAATAGAGATCCCATAATTGTCATGAAACTGAACTATGAACAAATAGATTGTTAGTATTTTCTTCTACACATACAGCTCCTGTTACATAAAATCATTCCTCTTCACTGTAATTTTGATTTTGACAAGCATCATGCATCAAAATCCAGCAAAACCGTATAACTTCATACGATGCTCCAGTTCTTCATATTTGTAGCCATGATCACATGGATGCATTTTGAAAGCTGGACCTAAGCATATTATATGAGGACTTAACTACTTAGGTACCACCCCCTTGTTCTTTGCAGATTATAGAGTCTGCATCATCTGATTGTTATGAAGCGTTCACTATTACAGTCTTGAATATTTCCTCTATGTTGATTCGTCTCTTGTTGAAGGAAATGGAATTCGGTTGTTTTTTCTTCTCAATTATATGGAAGATCTCTCCTCTAGTTTGATATCCGTCTATTAAAGCTGAAGCATGCAACAGAAACAACCCAGTGTAAAGTTTTCAGCAGTTCAAAGAACACCTTTTAAAGCAAATACAGCTCGCGTTGATCGAGTTCAAAGTTACATGGAAATTTACGATATACATCTCTGTTTCAGTGAAAATTTCTGTCGGAGAAAATGGAAAAGAATATATCCTTTTAATGCATACAAGAAAACTATCGAATCTTTGCAGCATAATTGCTACTAGAGATTCATCAAACAGTTGGCGTGCAGCCTTGATAAAGACGCATTTCCCATACATGTGGACCAAAACACAAGCAACAAAGGTGTTTGAAACAAAGGAGGCTTTGAATGTGTGAGTGCGAATGGTTGCGCCGAGATGAGAGAAGCTCAAAACAGCAAGAGAATGGGAAAGAGTTGAATGGATTTGGTGAAAAAGAGAAAGCTCTTGTTCATGTCGATGTGAGATGTTAAGAGGTTCGTGTGAGAGAGCACGTATGAAGTTTAAAGAAAAATAACCCCTTGCTTTCTACCTCTTGCCGCTCAATTTTGAATGTACAACATCCACCAAAAAGGTTAATGCATGTACGCAGCAAATGGGATCTCTAGTTGTCCTGCCATAATGAATGTCCAAATAAATATTTTCTAAGCTTAACTCATAAATAGACATTTAAATTTGTCCTCATTTTTCACTTAGACACCTAAATTAAGACAAGTTCCTAATAGACACCTCAACTGCTCAGATTTGATCCCATTAAACACTTTTATCCTACTTGGCACTCTCCGGTACTGTTATTTTAATTTTTCAGCCATAAAATAAATAGTTGCGGTCCAAAAAAAAAAATTCATATTCTCAAAATTCTCCATTAACAATTATTACAATTTTAAATTAAAATTGTCTAAGTGAAAAATGAGGACAAGTTTAGGTGTCTGTTTATATATTTGGCCTATTTTCTATATCCATATAATATATTTTGTGGCAACATAAAGATACGTATATGTGTAAGATAGATTTACACTGTTTTTATTAGTGTTGTAATTTAATTATATATGTAAAAAAAATTGGTGTACAAAATATACATGGCAATGAGAAAATCATAAATGACCATGTATACACATATCAAAATATGTAGAGAGAAAAGAAAGAAATAAGAGTAAATAAGAAATACTACTATATCTTCTCTAGTATATTCCTTTTTAGCTTTATTATATTCTCATTATTTCACAACACGTTATCAGTACGAGGCTCCAATATCCTACAAATAAGTTAGGGAGAAAAACATAATTAGTCTGAATTTAAAAAATATTTACATAATAGTAGCAATACTAGTAAGTTATCATTTTAAGCAAGTAAATATTTACATACAAAGCACCTTTCAAATAAAATTCTTAAAATTTAGTTAAATCACATCATTCAACTCAACTCATCTTATTTATATGGACAAAATATTTATCTTTTAAATTTTTCTTTCCCTCTCTACTTTTCTAACGTTTTGTTTTTCCTCCCTGTTTTCTTAGTACATGTCGATTGTAACATTCATTCATTTCATTTATTTTAAATTCTTATGGAATTTTTCCAACTGAAAAATACTTTTCATTAAAAAGGGCAAAAACGATTAAATCAATATACATAGTGTATTTGAAAACAACAATAATACCAGATATATATATAATACTATACCAAGTATATGTAATATTATGTCATGTATGTATAATATTATATACCTTGATAAAATAATTATACCAGATATATATGATATCATACCATGTATATATAATATTATATACCTTGATAAAATAATTATACCAGATATATATGCTATCATACCATGTATATATAATATTATACCTTGAAGGTACCACCTAAACCCAAAGGTAAGTTTTACAGGATAGTGGTTAGACCATCTTTGTTGTATGGGGTGGAGTGTTGGCCAATAAAAAAATGCACATGTCCAAAAGATGCAGGTTGCAGAGATGAGGATGCTGAGATGGATGTATGGGCACACAAGGAGGGATAAGATTAGGAATAAGACCATTTGGGAGAAGCTAGAGGTGGCCCCGGTGGCTGATAAGATGAGGGAAGCAAGACTGCGATGGTTTGGACATGTGCAGAGAAGAGATATCAATGCTTCTATAAGGAGGTGCGAGAGGTTGGACTTAGGAGGCACTAGGAAAAGTAGAGGTAGACCGAAAAAGTACTGGGGAGAGGTGATTAGGCAGGACATAGCGAGACTTGATCTCACCGAGGACATGACCTTAGATAGAAAGGAGTAGAAGTCGCGAATTAGAGTAGAAGGCTAATAGGTTAGCAGGGTTAGGTTGTCTTTATCTGTATTAGGTGTGTTAAATTTATCGTATTTACATAATATTATGTGCTTCCTATTCTTTTCTTTTCCTTTCATTCATGTCATATCTAGTTTATTCCGCCTATGGGTTGTTGAGACGAGGGTTCCCAGGAAACAGCCTCTCTACTTCTATGAGGTAGTGGTACGGTCTGCGTACATTCTACCCTCCCCAAACCCCACTTGTGGGTTTCCACTGGGTATGCTATTGTTGTTGTTGTTGTTGTTGTAATATAATATTATATATACCTAATATAGTATTATATATACCTAGTATAATTATTATTTTAAATTATATTATGCATTTTTCTGTGTATTCTAAAAATGAATTACAAGGCCCTTACTATTACTACCACAACAATAATATATTTAATATAATATCACTAGTACTATATAAAATACCTCTAACAAAAATTGTGAAATATACATATCGATTAATTTCATATTTTGATACAATTGCATACAAAATAAAAGGAGGGTAACTGTTAAAGAAGAGAGAGAATATAATAAACACTACAAGATAAAATAGAATTCCTAATTTTGTGGATACACAAATTCTATATTTACTTTCTAACTGATACTAATACACATTTCCTTCTAGGCCAAATACGTAACTAAAAACCTGCTATTTTTGGAAAAATAGAAAAAAGATGCTAATTACACTATTACTCTTAGAAAAATGAGTAATAGTGTAATTTTTCCAATAAGTTAAGTCTTTATCTCACTACGTATACAATCTTCTACTAATTTTTGTTGTATCTTATAATATACAAATTATAATATTGTCATCATACTTTATTTCTTGAATAACTTATGATTCTGCTTAAATTTTCATTTAAGCATTCTATATTGTTATAACTAATAAAACTATTGTTTAGTATATATCTATATTCTAATACTCACTTTACTTTGAGTTAATTGAAGATTAATTAGATAACATATTACTTAGTAATCAACTTGTTTTTCAAGGATCTACTTAAATTTATTTTCACAAAAGGAAATGATTCTTTTATTCACAAGTCATCTTTGATGCATTCTATTTAAAGTTTTCATCATGTCGAACCTATCAAAACTTGAATTTGTGGCACTTGATATTACCTAAAAAAATTATTTATCATGGATCCTTGACGTTGAAATTCACCTTGACGCTAAAGGTCTTGGAGACACTATTAAACAAGGAAATAAAACACCAAGTCAAGATAAAGCGAAAGCAATGATTCTTCTTCATCATCATCTTCATGAAGATTTAAAAACTGAATATTTAACTGTGAAAGATCCACTTGAATTATGGAACAATTTAAAGGATTGATATGACCACTTAAAACTTACTGTATTACCAAAAGCTCGATATGAATGGAAACATTTTCGATTTCAAGATTTTAAATCTCTAACTGAATATAATTCTGCTATTCACAAAGTGAGTTCAATATTAAAATTATGTGGAGATACTATCACTGATGATGATGTACTTGAGAAAACTCTCTCCACTTTTCACGCTTCAAATGTGTTGCTACAACAATAATATCGTGAAAATGGATTCAAGAAATATTTTGAATTAATTACATGTCTACTTGTGGCTGAGCAAAATAATACTTTGCTGACGAAAAATCATGAAGCCCGCCCCACTAGGTCTACTCCATTCGCAGAAGTGAATGCTGTAGCAAGGTAATCAGTCTGAATTAAGACAAAATAATTATCGTGGTTGTGGCTATGGTCATGGTCGAGGACACAGGCGACGGCGTGGTGGCAAACGAAATAATTATCGTCATTATGAAAATAAATATGAGAATAACAGAGTTTCTCAAAATAATACTTCAAAAGAAAGAAATAATATTTGTCATCAATGTGGCATGAAAGGACATTGGGCACGTGATTGTCGTACACCTGACCATTTTGTTAAGCTTTAATGCTTTATCAAGCCTCCCTCAAAAGAAAAGAAAATTATATGAAGGCTCACTTGACCTTTCATAACAGTGATAATGGAGAAAGTCCCTCAAATAAATATGATGATATTGAGGCCAATCTTGCTTATAAAGATGATGATGACCTCAAACACCTCTCAAATAATAATCAGTTGAGAGTTGAAGATTTCTATGAGAATATTGACTAAAGAACTCATCACTAGTTGAAAACTAAAATCATAAGTATAGTTATTATTTTCTTTTACATTTATAATTATCTAAGTTTTTGTGATAGTACTAATATTTCCCTTCCTCTAAATTGTAATGGCAAGTCAAGTAAATATGCAACTACATTGTAATGATGCATATTAGCCTATTAATATAATCTTTCCATTCCTACAAAAAGAAATAACTATGTTGTTCTTCTTAAATGCTAAGAATTATATCTTTACTAGTTTTTATAGTTTGTCAAGGTAGTTTTTCTTATCCTTCTAATGTTTTGTTTTTATCTTTATGAAAAAAATGGAAATTTTTCATTCATCAATTGGATCCAAAATCAATAATGATGATATGTGCCTTATAGATAGTGCTACAACACATACACTATTTTAAGAGATAAGAAATATTTTTCTTATTTGATTATGAAAGAAGCTAATGTTAATACAATTTCAGGTAGCACAAAATTAATTGACGGCTCCGCAAAAAGCTAATATAGTTCTTATTGGAGGAACAAATTTAACAATTGATAAAGCATTATATTGTAGTAAGTCTCAAAGGAACTTATTAAGTTTTAAAGACATTCACCAAAATGGCTATCATATTAAGACTACAAATGATGAAAAGAATGAGTATCTTTATATTACTACAATGATGTCAAGTAAAAAGTTCATACTTGAAAAATACCTGCTCTTTCATCTGGCTTATACTGTACAAGTATTAGCATGATTGAAACACATGTCATAGTAAACCTTTACTAACTCAAATGATTTTATAATTTGGCATGACCGGTTGGGCCATCCCGGTTCTAATATGATGCGCAAAATAATTGAAAATTCACATGGATATTCTTTGAAAAATCAAATATCTTCAATTTAAGGAATTCTCTTGTGTCGCGTGTTCTCAAGGCAAATTGATTACTAGACCATCAATAATCAAAGTGGAATTGAGTCTCCAGCATTTCTAGAACGTATACAGGGTGATATATGTGGGCCCATTCACCCATCATGTGAAACATTCAAATATTATATGAAATTAATAGATGCATCTATAAGATGGTCACACGTGTGCTTATCATCAACCTGCAATATGGCGTTTGCAAGATTGCTGGCCCAACTATTAAATTTACGAGCACAATTTTCAGATCATGCAATTAAGACAATTCGTCTTGATAATGTTGGTGAATTTACATCCAAGACTTTTAATGATTATTGTATCTCAATTGGGATAAAAATTGAGCATCCGGTTGCTCATGTTCATACTCAAAATGGTCTAGCGAAATCATTGATCAAACGCCTCTAATTAATTGCTAGACCAATGCTTATGAGAACAAAACTCCCCACCTCATTATGGGGTCATATTATTTTGCATGCAGCAAATCTTGTGCGTGTAAGACCCACAAGTTATCATAAATTCTCCCCATTATAATTGGCTTATGGTCAGGAACCGAATATTTCCCATCTTAGAATATTTGGATGTGCGGTATATGTTCCAATTGCTCTACCACAACGCACAAAGATGGATCCCCAAAGAAGGTTGAGGATATATATTGAATCTCCTTCTATTATAAAATATTTGGAACCTAGGACTGGAGATTTATTCACAACAAAATTTGTCGATTGTCATTTTGATGAATCAGTATACCCAACATTAAGGGGAGAAGATAAACAACTGAGGAAAGAGATAGATTGGAATATATTATCATTATCACATTTTGATCCTCGAACAAATAAATGTGAACATGAAGTTCAAAAGATAATTCATTTGCAAAATATTGCAAATCAACTACCAAATGCATTCACCTACCTATCAAGAAATACTAAATCTCAATTCGAGCTGCTAATGCTCCAATTCGAGTTGATGTCCCAATAGAACAATTAATTAATGCAAATGATTCTAAACCACATTTGAAACATGGTAGACCAATTGGTTCCAAGGATAAAAATCCTTGAAAAAGGAAAGGAGCAAATAATCAAGATGGTCATAATATAAAAGAACTTGCTCAAAGGGAGCAAGGAGACATAATAATTGATGAAACCTTAGAGAAGGTTCAAGCTCCTGAAAATAATGAAGAGATCTCAATAAATTATGTCTTATCGAGGAAAATATGGAACCGAAACAATATAATTGTCGACATATAATGTTGCGGTTGAAATAATGCAACAAAATGAGGATCTTAAACCAAAATCCATCGAGGAATGTAGACATAGAAATGATTGGCCAAAATAGAAACATGCAATTCAAATTGAATTAGCTTCACTTGAAAAAAGCGAAGTTTTCGAACCGGTAGTCCGAACACCTAAAGGTATAAATTCAGTGGGGTATTACAAATAGGTCTTTGTGCAAAAACAAAATGAGAAAAATAAAGTCGTAAGTTATAAAGCACGACTTGTGGCACAAGAACTTTTGCAAAGACCTGGCAGTGATTATATGGAGACATATTCTCTTGTGGTAGCTGTAATTACTTTCAGATATCTTATAAATCTGGCAGTTCATGAAAACTTGATATGTATCTGATAAATGTCGTTACAACCTATTTATATGGCTCATTAGATAACGACATATTTATGAGACTCCCAGAAGGATTTAAAATGCCTGAAATATATAAGATTCTGGGGAAATGTGTTCAATAAAGCTTCAAAAATCTTTATATGGATTGAAACAATCAGGCCGCATGTGGTATAATCGCCTTAGCAAATACCTATTGAAAGAAGGGCATAAAAATGACTCAATTTGTCCTTGTGTATTTATTAAAAGGTCTTGATCAAAATTTACTATAATAGTTGTATATGTTGATGATTTGAATATCATTGAAACTCATGAAGAGCTTTCAAAGGCAGTAGAATATCTGAAAAAAAATTTGAAATGAAAGACCTTGGAAAGACAAAATTTTGTCTTGGTCTACAAATTGAGCATTTTACAAATGGTATATTTATTCATCAATCAACATATACTAAAAATCTTTTAAAAAGATTTTATATGGATAAAGCACATCCATTAAGTACCTCAATGATTCTGAGATCACTAGATATTAATAAAGATTCATGCCTTATGAAAATGAGGAAGAGCTCGTTGGTGCTGAAGTACCATTTCTTAGTGCAATTGGTGCATAAATGTACCTTGCTAATAATTCTCGGCCCGATATATCCTTTTCTGTAAATTTATCAGCAGGATTTAGTTCCTCGCCAAAACGGAGACACTGGAACGGTATTAAGCATATATTCAAATATCTTCAAGGAACTATTGATATGGGACTATTTTATTCAAAAAAATCCAATTCGTAACTAATTGGTTATGCACATGCAGGATATTTGTCTGACCCACATAAAGGGCGACCACTGACTAGTTATTTATTTACATTTGGAGATATAGCCATATCATAGCATTCAACAAAACAAACTATGGTAGCTACTTCTTCAAATCATGTAGAAATAATGACTATTCATGAAGCTAGTCGAGAATGTGTTTGGTTGAGATCAATAACTCAACACATCATGGAAATGTGCGGCCTTCCTCTGGAAAGAGATATTCCAACAATATTATATGAAGACAACGCTGCATGTATAGCTCAACTACAAGAAGGATATATCAAAGGAGATAAGACGAAATATATTTTACCAAAATTCTTTTTCACTCATGATCTTCAAAGAAAGGTGAAATAGATGTTCAGCAAATTCATTCCAGCGATAATTTAGCAGATATATTCACCAAAGCATTGACAACTTCAACTTTTGAAAAGCTGAGATACAAGATTGGGATGCATCGTCTTCGAGATATTAAATGACATTTTCATCAGGGGAAGCAAATATGTGTTGCACTCTTTTTTCCTTAACCAAGGTTTTACCCCACTGGATTTTCCTGGTAAGATTTTTAATGAGGGAGCAAACAAAGTGTATTATTGCATGAACATCCAAGGGGGAGTGTTGCAAAATGGATGTCCAAATAAATATTCTATATCCACATAATATATTTTGTGGTAACATAAACATACGTGTAAGATGGATTTACACTCCTTTTATTAGTGTTTTAACTTAGTTATCCATGTAAAATAATTGGTGTACAAAGTTTATACATGGCAATGCAAAAACCATAAATGACCATTGTATACACAAGTATAAATACCCCCTTTCTTGTAACAAAAAATGTAGAAAGAAAAGAAAGAAACAAGAGTGAATAAGAAATACTACTACATCTTCTTTTCTATATTCCTTCTTACCATTACTATATTCTCATCATTTCACAACAAATAAAAAAAATTAGAAGTTATGCTTTTTTGGGTATATATTTTTTAATCTTTTTTAGAGAAAATTATAAAAGCTAATGTGGGATGATATTTTATGTGTGTGGCTTTGTAAATTATTATTTTTTGGAAATACATATATTCTTCCAACATACGAC
This sequence comes from Solanum rostratum, assembly GCA_029948455.1. NCBI lineage: Eukaryota > Viridiplantae > Streptophyta > Magnoliopsida > Solanales > Solanaceae > Solanum > Solanum rostratum. The sequence continues at coordinate 55,102,685 of CM057047.1, read as the reverse complement.
ATAACTTGTGTGATATTATCAGTGCCGGGGCTATGGATCTTGTGGTCTAAAATTAAATATCTATCAATGTATCAAAAATGATTTTTAATCTAACCTAGAAAGTTGAAACTAAAAAGTTGCAAAAAGGAAAAGAGTCAAACTAAAAAGGATAGTAGGTCTAAAAATTATTTATTTTTTCCGAATTAACTAATTTTTGATGAAAAAATCAAAGTTAACAAATAATTTTTCGATAGGTCAAGAGATTGTTGCTGTTGGAGTTCTCCTAACGTGCTTGATTGCTTGTTATCATTCCTGAAAAGTGGTATAATCATAAAAAATTATTTGATTGAGAAAAATCAAATAATTGATTTCATATTATATTTTTAGCGAATTGATTCATTAAATGATTTAAATAATTATATTTTTAATTTTTAAAATATTGATCAGAAATAAAAATTAAATAAATAAATTGAGTGTCTTTTAAATTAAAAATCAAAGATGAGTAACTTTTTTTAGCAAAGATCCCATAGTTGAGTGATTATGGAGTTAAAAATCAAAACTGAATGACTTTTATGAAAAGAACTCATAGTTAAGCAACCATTTATGATATTTACTCCAAAAAGTTATTTGTTATTTCAATGTCAAAGATAGTGTCAGTCACTTACATATTAAATATTTGAACATCCTTGAAGAAATATGAAAATTGTTGTCTAAACAAGAATTCCATGCACATCTGGATATTCATGCATATCCATAAGTATGACACTTTGATGAGAAGCATAAAGAATGTCTAAAACAGATTCATCTTTATAGTACAAATAGCACATGCTACACAATATTTTAGTTGGTTTGATTGCAATAAATTTGTCAGTTGTGTTGTTTGAGGAATCACTTGCTATTGTTAAGAATGAGAGGAAGGTAAATGGTGCTTCATGTGAAATACGGGTGATAAGACCATATGGAGTTTTGGAATCTTACAGTAAATCGTATCATAAATTTGGTTACAAATATGGAGAAAGTAGTTGGATTTAGGAACAACGGTGAAGTTTTATTTTCAACTAGGTGTAATGATCTTATTTTTATGATCCAAATAGTGGACGAAATACAAGTGTTGATATTCAAGGGAGCTCTCGCTTATTTTTTTATCAGACTTACATGGAATTACTTATTTTACTTAAAGGGGAAAATGTCGTTTTAGATGGATTTTTGGAAGGAACAAGAGGTTTGGACTTATTGAGTAGGTGGACTACAAAGTATTTGACCAAATTTAATGGTCATTTCAAGGTAGTGGCGACATGGAAGTCATTCACTAATAATATGCAGATGACACCTTAATATTCTATGGTGCTAATAAAGGGCAACTACTGGTTTTAGGATCAGTCTTAGTGTTGTTTGGAGGAGTCTCAGTTTTGCATATCAACTGGAGAAAAAGTCAGTTATATCCTATTAATAAAGTCTCTAATGTGGCGAAATTGTCTAGGATTCTAAGAGTGGAAGTAGAATTGCCTACCGTTTATTTGAGCATGCACTTAGGTGCCAAATCAAATGCTTTAAACATCTAGAATCCTATGATTGAAAAGTGTGAGAAGAAGCTTATAAGATGGAAATCTCAATATGTTTCCTTGGAAGGCAGAGTCGCTCTCATTAGTCAGCTTTGGATGCCCTGCCTGGTTGTATGATGTGTCCAACATTTAGTCAAAAGTGGATCAAGGTTCTTGGGAAGGAGCGGGGAACATGGGTTTAGGAGTAAGGAATCTAAACAAATCATAGCAAGGCCTAAGGAATGTAAACAAAATAGAGCAAGGCCCTTAGACTAAAGTGGTTATGGAGATATTCTTAAGAGCCTCAACCATACTAGGTAAAAGTAATTCAAGCAAAATATAGAGAGGAGAATAAGTGGATGACAAAAGAGGTTCTTACACCATATAATGTAAGCCTATGGAAGTCCAAGAGAATCTGTGGCCTTTCTTGAAGATCAATACAAACATCAAGATAGGCAATGGCAATAAAACTTTATTTTGGGAGGATAAATAGTTGCGCGTTCTAGTCTGAAAAGTATTTTTTCAGAGATGCTTGACTTGGTAGGGAATAAACAAGTAAGTGTAGCTGAGGCTTGGAAACAAAATAGGTGGCGAGTTAGCGAGAGAGGGAGAGAAAAAAAATGAGAGAGAAGGGTTTTGGGGGGAAATGGGGGAAAATCTGATCGAAGTTCTTTTTATTAAACAGGAACGATGGATTGTGTCGCTCAATCCGTCACTTTTTTTAAAAAATGTTTGATGACTCATTGACCAAAAAAGCAACAGACAAAGACACATCGTTTGTCACTTTTTTCAAAATATTTTAATTAAATGAATAAATTACATATAATTTTGTAAAAAAAATATTTATAAATTCATTATTTTATTTAACAACGGACGACATTGCTTATATTTTAAAAATTATTTATTAATAATATAAAATATTAGAGAAAAATTCCGCCAAAAAATAAAGGACATGGAGTCACTGTCAGTCGTTGTTGTAAAAAGAATAATTGCAAAAAAATAAGGAAAAAAATGACGGACTGCGTTGTTTCCCTTCAGCGACGTCTAATAGTTTGTTTTAAGTGTTTTAAGGTCAATATATCTTTTTTTTAAAACTATTTTTATAATATTTCAATAAAATAAAAAATAATTTTAAACATTTATTTTTAAACTTGAAAATAAATTAAAAGTTATAAATTAGAATTCTTAACTTATATGGAAATTATAAACACATTCAAACATGTTTATTTTTAAGTTAAAATAACAAAAATAAATCTTAAATTAAAAGGCATATGATCTAGTTCCACCCAAAGATTCAAATTTCCTATTTGGTCCTTCATGTTTGACTAATATTTTGCATGTAGCCCTTGATTATAATTTATAAATTATGTTCTCTTAAAAGAAGCGTCTTGCTTAAACAGTTAAACTAAATATGAATCATCTAATTAATACAAAAGTTAGCAGGATAAAAAGGTGGGGGGAGGGAGTTTTCGCTCTTTCATAATTTGGGGAAAAAATTAATTTTCTTTTTCAAATTTCTTATGCGTAACAAATAATAAAGACCACCTCCTAGATGTAAATATATAGATCTCTTCTAGAAAGAAAAATATAAAAAGATTAAAAAAACATTTCTCTCATTTAAAAAGAAAGATAAACCAAATAACTATATTTAGCAGCCAAAATAAATAAATTGAGGACACGCTTATCCCTAGAGAAAATGGAAGTGGCCGTGCGAGACTTGCCTACCTAATAAATTGACAAAAACGTTTTTCTTTAATACACTAATTCAAAGACCTAACACTTGTCCAAAAGAAAACCAGCTAGTAATCACAACTGTCATGTAGCAGGGTTAAATGAAACAGGGCCACAAGGTTGAGGTAATTACAAATGAAATTCTTAACTATGAGTGCAAAAGAGCTTTATATTTTTTTTCTTTTAATTCTTCAAATTTCTGAAAGCTCCACTTAAATTCACAATTTTAACATTAGAAATGAAGGGTGATTATCATTCATTTAATCCCTTTTGATAAGAGCTCCTATGCGGGAGGGGGGCTATGCCTATAAAAATAAGATACTACCTTATGTCCTAAATTTAAGGGGCCTTATTTTAAAAAAAAAAATATTATTATTGTATTATATTTAAAAACAAAACTAAATTGCATTGTCCATTTTAATTTTTAGTTTAATATTCCTATTTGAAAGTTCATTTTACCTTTTTATTAATTTTCAAAGTTGAGTGAAGATAAAATCAATAAATCAAAATAAAAAAATATTATTTATGAAAAGAATTAGAAAGAAATAATTTTGCATCTTAAAATAGTTTCTTTATAAAATGTAATAGCATGTCGTAAATAATAATAATAATAATAATAATAATAATAATAATAATAATAATAATAATAATAATAATAATAATATAGGTATTAGAAATCCATGTAGCTTATAGAGGAAGCTATTCCCTTAGCTTATACAGAAAGTTCTTCCCTTAGATTAAAGATGAAGTAGTTTACACAGGAAGCTCTTCCCATAGCTTGCAGAGGAAGCTCCTTCCTTAGCCTTTATATATGCCCTTCGTCCTTTGTAAAAAATATGTTAGAATAAAAGAAAGAAAACTAAGTTTCTCTCTCTTACTATTTCCTCTTTTCCTTTACTCTTTATATTGGTTGTTAGTTTTTGAGTTTCACAACACGTTATCAGCACGAAGCTTTGCCCATCTCAAGCTATTTTAAACAGGTAAAAAGGGATAAGAATTTTATTATTCTAAAAATGTCTAATATTTGTAAACTTGAATTTATTGCCTTGGATATATCGAGCAAAGTCTATTCATCATGGGCACTAGACGCCGAAATCCATTTGGATGTGATGGGTCTGATAGACACCATCAAAGAAAATAACTAGGCATCCAGCCAAGACCGTGCCAATGCTATGATATTTCTCCGCCATCATCTTGACGAGGAATTAAAAATGCAATATCTTACTCTAAAAGATCCCCTTGTACTGTGAAACAACTTAAAAGATAGATATAACCACCTAAAGTTGGTCATCCTTCCATAGGCGCATCATGATTGGCTTAATCTAAGGTTGATGGACTTTAAAAATATAATTGAATATAATTCTGTCATGTATAGAATTATATCACAGTTGAACTTATGTGGAGAAAATGTTACAGAACATGATAAGCTTGAGAAAACATATTTCACATTTCCTCCCACAAGTATGCTCCTGCAGCAGCAATATCAGGGAATGGGCTTTAATAGGTATTTTGAATTACTTTCACATCTCCTTATTGTTGAACAACATAACGACCTGTTGATGAAAAATCATGAAAGTCGACCCATTGATTCTATGCCACTCCCTGAAATAAATCAGGTAAATTATCACCAGCGAGAAAAAGGTCTTGGCCCCTGTCGTGGTCGCGGCCGTGGTCAAAGAAGAAATTATAATCATGATGGTCATCTTGCACCAAAGAATGACTAGCAATATAAAAAGAAGGGTGAAAAACAGAAAGTTGTGCAAAAGAAAAATTCATAAAGTATATGTCACAGATGCAGAGGAATGCGACACTAGTCCCATACTTGTCGATCATCAAAGCGCCTGATTCCGCTCTATTAGGCATCCTTAAAAAGGGCAATAATAATCCAGAAACAAATTTTAGCCTATGCATCTGGATGTTGAGCCTATGCATCTGGATAATAATTCAGAAGCAAGTTTTATCTATGAAGATAATATTGAGCATATGCATCTAGATGTTGTTGACTTTTTTGATCTCCCAGAAGGAAAAATGACCAGTGATGAGCCTACTGTAAATCTAGATAATTTTCTTTTTTTTTTGTTTGTGCTAGTTGGTATGTTCACGTTTTCCCTAGTTTCTGTAAATAAATGAAGATTGTACAATAACCAAGTTTAATAGTAGAATTTACTTTATTTTGTTTTAGACAAAAAATTTGGATATGCCTCAAATTTTGTTTGGGTCAATGATCAATCATGAAGATATTTGTGTAAGATAGTGGAACAACTCATGCCATTTTTAAAGATGAGAAATACTTTTCTTACTTGCTTAGAATAAAAGCAAATATTACTATAATCTCTAGTAATTCAAAATTGATTGAAGACTCCGGAAGAGCTACCATATTTTTGTCTAAGGGTACAAAACTTACTACAGAAGATGCATTCTTCTCTTCTAAATCCCCAAGAAACTTGTTAAGTTTCAAAGATATCCGCCAAAATGGATATCATGTCAAGACACTACATGAAATGAATTTTGAATATCTTTGAATAACAAAGAGTGTCTTAGGCCAAAAACATATTCTGGAGAAATTACCAACCTTATCTTCTGGCCTATATTATGCAGAAATTAGTATAATTGAAACACATTCAATCGTAAATCAGAAGTTAACTGATCTAAATACTTTCGTGATGTGGCGTGACCGAATAGGTCACACTGGATCAATAATGATAAGGCGAATTATTGAAAATTTAACTGGACATCCATTAAAGAGCCTGAAGATTCTTACTAATGATGTTTTTTCATGTGCTGCTTGTTATCAAGGTAAATTAATTGCCAGGCCATCAACCCTAAAGGTTGGCATCGAATCCCCTAACTTTCTAGAACATATATATAGAGATATATTTGGGCCTATTCATCCACCTAGTGGAGTATTCAGATATTTTATGGTCCTAATAGATGCATCCTCAAGATGGTCTCATGTGTGCCTTTTGTCATCTCGCAACCTGGCATTTGCAAAATTATTGGCACAAATAATAAGGTTATGGGGACAATTCCCAGATTATCCCATTAAGGCTATTCGCCTCAATAATGCTGGAGAATTTATGTCATCTTAAGCTTTTGATGATTATTGTTTATTTATTGGGATAAGAATTAAGTATTCTGTTGCTCATGTTCATACTCAAAATGGCCCTGCAGAGTCATTTATTAAGCGCCTACAATTGATAGCGAGACCATTGCTTATGAAAACAACAATGCCTACTACCGTTTGGGGTCATGCTATCTTGCATGCAGCAACCCTTGTTCGTCTTAGACCGACTAATTATATAAATACTCTCCATCACAGTTAGTATTTGGTTATGAACCAGAATTAACTCATCTACGAATTTTTGGTTTTGCGGTTTACGTGCTTGTATCACCACCATAACATACTAAGATGGGCCCTCAACGAAGGTTAGGAATATATGTTGGGTTTGATTACCCTTTTATGATTCGCTATCTTAAACCATTGATAGGAGACTTATTCACTGCTCGATATGCAGATTATCGGTTTGATGAAACAACTTTCTCCCAGTTAAGGGGAGAGAAAAAGGAATCCAGAAGGAAACTTGTGTGAAGAGTTTCATCACTATCTCATTTTGATCCACGTACCTGTATATGTGAGTAGGAGGTCCAGAAGATCATCCACTTACAGAAAATAGCAAATCAATAACCAGATGTATTTACTAATTTAAAACGAATAACTAAATCACATATCTCTGCAGTGAATGTACCTATCCAGATCGATGTCCCAATAGGACCATTTACTAGTGTCATAACTTCTAAATCCCAAATGCGCCTAAAGCATGGTAGACTATTTGGTTCAAAGGATAAAAATCCTAGAAAAATAAGCATGAAAATGATAAAAAATGACACTATAAAAGGACCTCATGAAGAAGTCCAAGATCTTATTAATCTTGAAATTCCTGAAGAAATCAGTGAACCCAAGACTCACTTGAATATAGAACTTTCAATAAGTTCATTAGCGATGGGATAAATTTAGATCGATAAAAAATTATAGTGGATGATGTTTTTGCATATAATGTTGCACTAAACCTTATGCAAGACAGTGAGAATCTTGAGCCTAAATCTGTCGAAGAATGTCGAAAAAGTTGTGATTGGCCAAATTGGCGAGAGGCAATTCAATCAGAATTGAACTCACTTAGTAAACATGAAGTTTTGGACCTGTAGTCCAAACCCCTGATGATGAAACATAGTTGGCTATAAATGGGTTTTTGTAAAGTGAAATGGAATTGTAAGATACAAGGCACGCCTTGTCGCATAAGGATTCTCTAAAAAACATGGTATCAACTATGAAGAAACATATTTACCTGTTATGGATGCAATAACTTTTCGATATCTCATTAGTTTTGGTTGTACATGAAAATCTTGAGATACATCTAATGGATGTAGTTACAGTTTATCTTTATGGTTCACTTGATAATGAAATTTATATGAGAATTCCAGAAGGATTCAAATTACATGATGCATGTAATTCTAAACCTCGGGAAGTGTTATCAGATTACAAAGATCATTGTATGGTCTGAAACAATCAGGACATATGTGATATAATTGTCGTAGTGAGTGCTTGATTAATGAAGGTTATAAAAATGAGTCATTTGTCCTTGTATTTTTATTAAGAAGACAAAATCAGGGTTTGTCATACTCGCCGTTTATGTTGATGACATAAATCTCATTGGAACTCCTGAAGAGGTCCAAAAGGTAATTGAATATCTAAAGAAAGAATTTGAGATGAAAGATCTTAGAAAGACAAAACTTTGTCATGGTTAGCAAACTAAACATTTAGCCGACGGAGACTTTATCCACCAATCTGCCTATACTGAGAAAATTTTAAAACGATTTTACATGGACAAGGCATATCCATTAAGTATTCCAATAGTTGTCCGATCACTTGAAATAAATAAAGATCCATTCCAAACTCCAGAAGAGAATGAAGAACTTCTTTGTCCTGAAGTACCATATCTCAGTGCTATTGGTGCACTTATGTATCTTGCTAATGCAACTAGACCTGATATAATATTTTCTGTCAACTTGCTAGCAAGGTATATCTCTTCCCCAACGTGAAGACATTGAAATGGTGTCAAGCATATTTTGCGATATCTAAAGGGGACCATTGATAAGTCTATTTTATACCAACAAAGATTGTACAAATCTTATTAGTTATGCAAATGAAGGTTATTTATCAGACCCACATAAAGCTCGATCTCAAACAGGGTATCTATTTACATATAGAGGAACTGCTATATCATGGTGATCCACGATGCAGTCCATTGTTGCCACTTCATCAAATCACGCTGAGATAATAGCAATTCATGAAACAAGTAGAGAATCTGTATGGTTGAGATCAATAACTCAATTTATCAAAGAAAGATGTGGTTTGGAGAATGGTCTCAAAGTACCCACGGTTATACTTTAAGACAATGTTGCATGCATAGCTCAATTAAAAGGAGGTTTCATAAAAGGAGATAGAACGAAGCACATTTCACCAAGATTATTCTTCACAGATCATCTCCAGAAAAATGTAATATTGACATACAACAAATACGTTCAAGTGATAATCCAGCAGATTTATTCAGCAAAGCTTTACTAGCCTCAACACTCGAGAGGATGATACACAAGATTGGAATGCGAAGGCTCCACCACTTGGATCATGGTCTTAATCAGGGGGAGTAGAATACGTGTTGTACTCTTTTTTCCTTAACCAAGGTTTTATCCCACTGGGTTTTCTTGATAAGGTTTTTAATGAGGCAGTAAATGATGCGTTTTAAGAAAAAATGGACTTCTAAAGGGGGAGTATTGTAAATAATAATAATATATGTATTAGAAATCTATGTAGCTTATAGAGGAAGATCCTCCCTTAGCTTACAGATGAAGTAGCTTATAGAGGAAGTTCTTCCCTTGGCTTACAGATGAAGTAACTTATAAAGGAAGCTCTTCCCCTATCTTACAGAGGAAGCTCTTTCCTTAGCCTAATATATATAACCTTAGTCCTTTTAAAAGATATGTTGAATGAAAGAAAGAAAATTAAGTTTTTCTCTCTTACCATTTTCTCTTTTTGTTTACTTTTTTTATTGGTTGTTAGTTTTTAAGTTTCATAACAAAGTATAACTTGTATTTTAAAAAAATTCTATAAGAATAAACTTTCAATAAAAATGTACTAAATATTAGTCATAAGTCAAGATTTTGATTCTTTTTAAGGCTTCAAGCTATCAAAGTCCTTGAACTGCCCTGCTATTAAGAATGTGTCTACTATTGACAGTGGAATGAAAATAAAATATTAGTAGGGTGACTAATCGAAAAGGCAGCATCCACTTCCCTTGGTTTTCAGTTAAGATGCCTACCATCAAATCTAGACCGCACGTAATCGCTTGACTTAACAATAATCAACAAAGTTGATAAAATGAATTCCAACAAATCAATATGCAAGTGATGTTAGTCTATTTGTTTAAATTTTATTTAATGGAGTTAGAGGTTGTTTGGTTTGAATTTAAGTTATGATGAAATTAGTTATGTGGAATAAGTTATGTTGGAATTAGTTATGATGAGATTATTTCTTGTTGAGTGTTTGATTTATTGCATTCAAAATAATATGCATAGAATAAATTTTAAGAATAGATTGTTTGTTTACAAAAATACTCTTCACTTTATTTAGTTTTATTTATATTTTTATTTTTTGCAAGCTTTAATTATTTAATACTTTTTCTTAAAATAAAACTTTCATCTTATTTAGCTTAAATATTTTTTCTTGTGTGCATTTTCACGATAATGTCTATAGACACTGAAATTTTATAGGACTCTATAAGACGTGTTCACTTTCAGTTAGGTTTTTTAGAGGGTACTCTACCCCAAACCCTAGCATATGCCTATATAAAAGGGTATATACTCTCTTAAAGTGACATGTCAAATATCTCATGAACTTTGAGGATATTTATTAACGCATCAAAATATGACTCAAGGAGGTAAAAATCATTCTAATACATTTGAGAAATATGTCACTAACGATCCTCGGATCTTGGAGAAATCTTAGAAGAGATGAATCAATGGAGAAACAGATTTATATCCACATGATTATCAATAAAATTATTTTTTTATATTTTATTTGTGATTGCAATTTATTTTCATCACTTTAAAATATGTTGTAATTAATAAATTGGCACACCCAGTGAGACCAAAATTGTCCTTCATCTCTTCTCTTGTAAATTAGATTCACAAATCTAAAGCCACAAAACTTCAAACGTGAAAAGAATGAGTACTTCAAAAGTTATATTTGAATTTCATCAAGTCTATACTCCGAGAAGCCTTGATGTAGGAAGCATTTATAGATACTGAAATTTTATGGGACCCTACAATACATATTTAAATTTGGTCTTATTAGGAGTAACAAATTTGTACCCACATTGTTTATCAATAAAATTATGCTTATTTATATTTTATTTGGGATTGTAATTTATTTTTCATCATTTTAAAGTATGTTGTAAAGAAATTGACACTCCTAATAAGACCAAATTTGTCCTTCATCTCTTCTCTCAATACAAATCAGATTTGCAAATTTGAAGTCACATAATTGCAAAGGTGAAAGAATGAGAAGCCTCATTTTTTATTTTCATCAAGTCGACACTCCGACAAGCCTTGAAATAAGACTCATCTTATATGATTTTAGAAGATAGTCCTATTTTAGTAAGAGTTTGTTGGAGGCTACTCTACTCTAAATCCAAATTCATGCAATTATAAAAGGTATTATATTCACTTAAAAAGGCATCTCAAAAATTCCACAAATTCATGGAACATTTACAAAGAAGAGATCAAAATATGTTTGACCTCTTCTTGAAAAATCAAATAGTCAAGAAGATTCACAAAATCCTCTTTACATGGAGATAAAACAAATTTCATCTAAAAAAATTCACAAATTCATGGAATATTCATAAAGAGATCAAAATATGTCAAAACTCTTCTTGATAATTAAATATTTTAAAAAGAAGATCCACAAATCTTTTGATGGAAATCAAGCTCTAATCATATCTTAACCAGTTCGAAAAATATGCCACTAACGGTCTTCGAATCACAATGGAGATCAAGTTCAAATCACCTAATTTGAGAAATACGCCAATAAGGCTGTCAAATTAAGGAGAAAATTTAGAGAGAAGAATCAAAGGAGGAAGAATATTGTACCCGTACTATTTATAAAAAATATTCTTGTTTCTGCAAATTTATTATAGTTGATTTAATTTTTCATATATTTAAAATTTATTTACTACTGTAACATCTTGGAAATTCCTAAGCTAAGATCCAAACTTCCCTCTTATGCGTATGGGATCATACCGAGCGATTCTAATATTGAATATAGGTATGAAAGTCTATTCTATAGTGAGATGATAGATTTGAGGTGAATTAAGGTCACATCAATCCTTTAACATAAAGTCTGGATGAAACTTTTCTTACTGATTGAGTTTCGATATGAAATTCTATGAAATTGGGTAATCCAATAACTTCAAAGTTGTGAATATTATACGTTGTGGTCCTTTCCTAAGTATTTGAAGTGTGTCGGATGTGGTTGAGATCATAAGGGACACCCATGGTCAAGACAAGTTCAAAATATTTCAATCAGCTAAGTTTCAGTATGAGATCATAGAAGGGTCGATTCAAATGGCTATATCTCTCAGCACATAATGATTTAGGTGACCCATAATGTACCAAATTAAATATCTTTGAATTAGATTTCCAAAGCATCCAATTTCTCCTTAATCGGAGTTCGGAGAAAAAATTATGACCGTTTTATTGAAGCTTGCCGAATTTGTAAAATCGGTGATTTGCCGATTTAGACTGATGAAATGCTCCGAGAAAGCTTAAAATCTATCAAAAGGGGTGACCCAAGGTCCCCATTCGACATACTGCCAAATGGTTCGGCGAGCCCTAAAACCGTAGTTTTAGTAGTCGAAACTCATTAAAAGGTCATTTTTTTTTAATTTTGATAATTATTTGACTTTAACAAAAGGATAAAATAACTTTCCAAAGTCTATCTTATAACCTAATAACATCATTATACGTATTGTGACTCCCAATATCCCCAATTTTTCTTCTCTCAAAGATTATACTTCAAAAAAAGAATTTCTCCAAATTTACAAATATCTAAAGGCTCCAAGTTCAAAATTCTCTTCAAGAACCTAAAATTTTAAATCAAAATTCTTCTCAAACTTGAAGAACTTCATAGATTAAATGTTTAAATCCACTAACATAACTTATAGCTTCAACCACCAAGCGCAACTTAAAGCCTTAGACACTAAAAATAAAAGTTAAGTTGAAATATGAAATAGACAGCTGAATTTTTCATGAATTGATGAGTAATTGTCACACAAGTAGATTTGACCATGAGACACACAAGTCAAGCTGCTAGCTAGGTGGCTTCCAAAACATGTATATGTATACAATTAAAAGATGTCAAATTTAATTTAAATGTGTAATTTGTCATCCATGGAAGTTTACGTTTGTTGAATTGAAAATAAGTATACGGATGAGACAACTTGGGCACAAAAAAGTTAAATCATTACAAAGTTTTAGGTAGCTGAAAATGATTAATTAAAATTTTATCAAATAACTTTTTAAAAAAGAATATTTTTTTCAAAGAAATCATCAACTTTCTCCTTAAAAAGAAAGAAACTGATTTTAGTTTTGACTTTGTAATTAAAAAATTACTGAAAAAGAACAAATGAAAAAATAATTCTATACTCTACATGGTGAGATATTATTAAAATTTATCGTCTATATTTAAGATTTTTTTTTTTTTGATTTGAGCAACTTTCAATTAGATTAAATCACGATTCATCATTTACTCAAGTTTAACCCATCCAAACTTTATTGAACCTTCGACTTCTTATCTCAAGAAAATTAATTAAATAAAAAATATTCATAAAAGGCCAAATTAATGAAATTATATTTTTTATATTAATAATAATTAGTATTAAAAAAAACAGATAAGCATAACCACAAGGAAGGTAAATTAAACAATATTAAACTTGAGTGAAGGTTTATGTAAATATTTCTTTTTTTTTTTGTCCTTTTTAGCTATAATGACTTTGTTGATGTGCTATTCTAACTCGAGCGACTTTATAGATATAGCATTCTAATTTGAATTTTATTGATGCAAAATAAATATAAGTGACTTTGATACAAAATTTATCATAATTCTTATTGATACTGTGTAACTTAACGTTAAATCAAATTTTCTTATAACGGTTGAACTTTAAATATTACCTTATTCGATATGAATGTTGCATCTTCAGAGCTAGGTAGGCTCATACTATGGTGCGGATCTCTAACACATGTTTGACTTGTCGTTTTTACCTCGTGCTACCTTATAAGTTATCTACCTAATGAGTCTAGATTTTACCCTACAAATATAATTTCTCATTTTTTGATACTTAATTAGAATTCACACCTTCTCTTTAGCATTCTTTCATGTCATTCTTCCGATTTTCAAGCTCCCTCTAAGTTTCATAGGATATTATCATCTTTTAACTATCCTTTGACTTGACTAATTTAGAAATTATAACGAGAATTGACCGAAGATGTTCAGTCATTTTTTTCAAATGAACATGATTTTTTATGAATGATTTGATTTAGATTTGTTATCATATTTTAATTTTGCATAAATGAAAATATTATTCATGTAGAGTGCTACTTGACACCTTTTTAAATAAGAATAGAAAATGTACATCACACGCAATCAACTACTCAATGAAGTGTGTTTATGATATATATATATATATATATATATATATATATATATATATATATATATGTCAGCTTTGACCATTAACTTTATTTTTTTAAAAAAAACATAAAATAAATATCAACTTTTACTTGATCAATTTAGAAAATCAAGAGATAAGTTTTTCAATTACTTCTTAATGAATTGAACCTCCACTAGAAAGATGAAATAAAAATTTAAATAGTCAATCGACTAAAATATTAAGATATATTATATCTCTAGTCCATATTAAGTTAGTTGTTAAATAAGTGAATTCTTCAAAGAAAATTGTTATTGTTAAGACTTTTTTTCTCCAATATTTATCTTTTCTTTTAATGAGATTATTAACTACTTTAGATTTTCTAGGAGAATAGTTTAGGAACATCAAAAGATAATAATAATAAAAAGTAGTACTCCTTCTATTCCATATTAAGTGGATTTTGAGGCTTGTTTCATTTTGTATTGTTCAAAGTTCGAGATAAATATTTAAATTTTTTTTCATATTTGCCATTTGCAATGGAATTTTATATTTTCTATGTGATGAATTACACCACTTGAAAATAAACAAAAGAATAATAATACAAAATATGATTTACGTGTGTATTATCTCATAAATTCACGTAATATGAAACAGAGGAAATAATCTTTAAGTTTATCTTTAAATATTTCTTTCAAAGAATATGTCATATCTCATTAACTTACTGAAATGGACTAAGAGAAATATTTTTCATTTCTCCAATAAATTTATCATATTCAAAGCTTAATATAGTAAAAGTATGCTTTTATTTATTTCTTATTAAACGTTTGTGCCAACTCCTGGTGGTATAAAAGTTCTGAGAGTACTAAAAGTCCTTATTACGAGGAAACAAATTTTAACTTTGATTTTAGGGTTTTGATTACCCTTTTTCCTTTGCTTGGAATTTTAATTTTCCTCCTTCATCTAGGATTAGCAGGAGACCCGATTTTATCCATCTTACCAGGTACATTCTCATATTCACCCTGAGATTTAACATTCATGTCCTCACTATATATGATCATGATTTATGCTGAAAAGTAATGTTGTTTAGTAGCTACATATGCTTATTTTTGTTTAGCAAAGACGTTAGGTCCAAAGTCCATTGTATATCCATGTCAGAAACATTTTGATTGTCTTTTTTACTCTTATGTTTATGTTTATTCCACGTTCTTTTGTCCCATTTAATAAGTAGCTTTTGGGTTTGAGCCATCCATCGCCCTTGGTGGCCACCATGCCAGGAGGGCCCCAGGGGACCAACTCGAAAAGGGTTACCTGGAAAAAGCTACTTGCTTGTGGTTAGAGGTGGCAAAATTAAACCCAATACGCTCAATCCGCCCAACTCGTTGAATACCCACCCATTTATTACCTTAACCCATCCCAATCCAACCCATTTAAAATTGAGTTGATATGCAACCCGAATTGACTCGAGATAGAGCTTGTCAAAATATTTTTAAAATACCTTTTTTTTTAAATTTAATATATTTTATATAGCCAGAATAAAAAATATATAATTTCATTAAGTACTAAAATAATGAAAAAGAACAAATAAAATAAGTAAAACTTAATAAAAGTTGGGTCGGGTTGGGTTTTAACCCGCTTTATAACCCACTACTCTACCCGTTTTGACCCAAGCTATTTTGGGTTGGGTTTTGACCTGTTTGTTGTCTTGACCCATTATGACCTGCTCAAAATTGACCTAACCCGCCCACTTGCCACCCCTACTTGTGGTGAAGTGAAAGCTACCTAGTGAGGAATCGTCAAGGCTCTCTCACCTTAATTGCTAGCTTTTGGAGATGTGATTCTCCGTGTATTGTGTTGGCTTTAGTTGTTGAGAGGTTTTAGAGACCCCAAAATTAGTTTAAGAAAGTTATTGTTTTAATATATAGTTTTGGGCAATCAATAACTTTCGAGTTGAGTTAGGCCCAAATGTTCCTTTTCTTTGTAAAAATAAAAATGAAACATGGAAGCAGAATGTAAAAAGTGCCCGTTGTTAATTATAAACAGTTAATTTGGAGTTGGCAGATGGTTTAAACAAAAGGACTCTTGGACCCAATTATATCATTTGATGAAGGAGATTCATAAGAGAAATTTTTAGATAAATACTAGAATGTACACTTAAGATATGAACGTATGCTCTAAAATAAATTTTTAATCCCATTTGTCACTCCACTAGTATCTTCCCTTATGTGACAAGATTCATCAATTATGTGACATGAATGTAAGATTAGTTTTGCCTTAATTAATATCGTTGCCAACACTCAGTTCTGCCACTTAATATATAGTGATTACTGCCAACTACCTATTCTAGATGGAACTATCTTCTATAAATAGTAAGTTTAATACATAGGTGAGCTGATTGTTTTCTTTTAAAGTTAGGGGTGAAGTAAAGTTCAAATCATAACATTAATTTGTTGTATACTTTTTGACAGTCTCAAATGCTAATATCAGGTTATGTTTTTCCTTCTCCTAGGAATTTGATTTCTAAAGAAATAGTTTCAAAAGCTAAATATATGTACGAGAGTTTGAGAATGTTTGTGTTTCGGAAGGAGATTCAAAGTGTTTTTTTTTCTGATTTCTGAATTCCTATTGGACATACTGCCATCACAAGTTTGAGGCACAAGTTCCTAATGTATATCACTTGTTCATTGCTTGGACTTATTTTCATTAGAACCATAGATTTTACCAACTGAAAGGATTTGAGACTGTATTATAACTAGCCCGTTCTAGGATCTATTAAAAGAAAAACCTGTCAAGGCCACATTGTATATAATACCAAGAGTGATAATTTCATGCCAAAGGTAGCTTGGAACTTTGGGCATTTATTTCAACATGCTGCATTATACACAAACATTCTGGTGGTCCGATTTGATGCTTCTTTTTTGTTTTTCTTTTTTCCTTAGGAGGAGAGTGTTGTTGTAGATCATGCCGAACGGTTTTACATTTATCTTCATCTGAAGCGCAGTTTCTTTAGGTTGAAAATAGCTATCTTGTTTTCCTGGCGAGTATGCCAAACATCTGGCTTTTATCCTTTGTCTACTTTTTTCTCCAATAGTTATTTTATAGCCGAAATGGTTTGCTTTCTGATGTAGACTTTTGACGTTTCTTCTTTATTTTCTAAGGTTTCATTGGTATAAACGAGTTAGAGATTTACAGCTAAATGTCAGCCAAGGAGGAGATTGGGGAAATTTATTCACTTGTTGCATGTAATGAGACTGCATCTAAAACCAATGAAACTGGACTTCAACCTTATCCAGTTTCTGAACATGACTCTGGTGAAGGTTTGCCATATGCTCCTGTAGATTGGCCAATTGCTGGTGATAAGTGGGGATGGCGTGCCGGGAAAAGAGCTACATCTTTAGGCATCTTTAAAGATAGATATCTGTATCTTCCAAAGCGTCTTCAAGTTCGGAAAGATGGAAAGCTGAGTGCTTTTCGAAGTAGGAAATCGGTTAAACTGTATCTCCAGTCTGAATACCCTAGTATGGACATCAACCAATTCTTTGCCTCATTCAGTTGGATGATTCCTTCAAATAAGTCACCAATCTCTAAAGGTTAGCTTCAACAAGGCTCTTCGCCCTTCGGTATATAGAATGTAAAGATTTATATAACATAAAAATTCATGTATAAATTATGTAGGTACAAATTACAATACATGGTTACTCAAAGCTTTATGTTGGAAACCAAATATCATATTAGTAATGTTGTGCTTGTGTTTGGAATCTGGACTTGTATTAACAATGCATTTCTCTTATAACCAAATGAGCCCGTGAGACATCGTTGGACACTTTCTGAAGGTAATTTCATTGAGGTGAAACCTAAAATATATGTGACATATTTTAGGAACTGCTTATCCACAATAAAGACTCGATGTTAGTATCTTATTTTCATTTCCTAATTCATTACAAATATCTAGTCAGTCCACACAGTTTTTAATTTATAAATTGGATCTTTTTATTTTTGATGTAAATTTTGTCCAGGATTATAAAGTTTGTGCACTGGTAGTCAGTGGTGGAGCTCCGTTGAAAAGTTACACTATGTAGATGGGGAAATGATTTTTTTGCATATACATAAGTTGTTGAATCTCCTTGACATAAGAACTTTTTTTCTTGAATCCCCTTGAATCTTGGCTCCACCACTGCTGATAGTGGATTGTGTATGTTCTTGTGTCTTTTCTGGTGCTTGATGGATTAGTTTAGTGACCTAATGCCAAATTTGTTATTTTTTAAATTTAGATTTAGACTCAAATATGAAAGAGAAGGCTACACCTTCAGGGATGAAAATGGAGCCTTTACCGTCTGATTCTCCTTCCGGAGCCATTACTTGTAAGGCTGGTAACAGAATCTGTAGCAGTTTAACAGCAGAAAATCCTTTTCCAGAGCCCATGTTTTGTGATGTCTGTTGCAGTGAGCCTGGTTTTTGCCGAGACTGTTGTTGTATCCTTTGTTGCAAACCTATCAGTTCAGACTATGATGGGTACAGTTACATTCGATGTGAAACAACAGTAGTTAATGGCTACATATGTGGACATGTTTCCCATCTAGATTGTGCTCTACGAGCTTATATGGCTGGGACAGTTGGAGGAAGCATCGGTTTGGATGCAGAGTATTTTTGTCGATACTGTGATTCAAGGGCAGATTTGGTCTCACATGCTTTGAAGCTTTTAAACATATGCATGTCTGCTACTTCTCGTGCTGACATCGAAAAGATTTTAAATGTTGGCATTTGTATTTTGCGTGGCTCACAAAAAAGTAGTGCAAAAGAGTTGTTGCATCGTATTGAATCAATCAAGGCAAAGGTATAACTGATTGATGAATGGTACTTTGTTTCCTTATGATGATCTTCTTTTTCCGTTTTTGAGGTTTACGTTAATCATATCAGCTTAGGAATGGTGTCTGCATTGAAGATGTATTTGAAATGGAAAGCTGTGTGGATAGCACTGGTAAGTTCTCCGCCTTCTCATATTCTTCTTTGTATTAATCTGTCACATTGAGTTGAATATCTGTATCTGAGCAAGATATTTTAGTATGTGCAAATCTGTTTCTCTTGCTTTAACTATTGTTATTCCAGGATATAAATCTATACATCCATGCGTGGTAAGTTTTGTCTATTTCAGTGCTTCTGTTGTCCACAAATACCCAAAAATCTTGTTGCAGTTAAACCGCAATATAAACAGAAAATGATCAGTTTGGAGTGTTGTACAGGAAAATAAACTTGGACAGATTCCGGAGCAGGAATTATTTGTTGTACAACCAGTGCATCAATTAAATGCCTATCCAAATGCTCCTTAGTCCTATCCAGATGAAGGAAACGAATTGCTTCCTTATTAAGAGTTTGGAACTTCCTTCAAGTGCTACCCTACATTAATTTAGACGATTGGACATAATAACATATAATATATAAGGCATAAAGAGAGAAAAGATACAGTTGACACAGATTTTATACTTGTTCCAATCACCGATATGGTGCCTAATCCAGTCCCCTTGGATTTCCTTAGAGCTTGAATGTTTCTGGTTACACAGATAGCCTGTTGTGAACTCGACCTGTACAATCTTGTTCTCTGATGATGATTTGCTTTTATATTGTTTGGCTGCTTCTTGACGGTTGCTTGGACAGAATGAAATTGGTATCAATCTTTGATCTTCAAGCAATTTCCGATCTTGAATGAATGTCACTGGGGTTGATCTGAGAATCACTCCTTGCTTTTCAGCGTTTTGCTCTTAAGGTATTCAGATTTGTAGTGTACTTGATTGAGTCCTGTTCTTTCTTGTGGTACGGTACGCATATGCTCTTTTTCCTTGTGGTATGTGGCTAACTTGTTTCCATCTTTAGACAAGTCATTCTTCCTTGATTCAAGATCAGTCTTCCTTGATTCCGATAGGATGTGCTTTCCTTATTTGTCCTTCGTATTTCTAGATTTATGATTCAGTTCCAATTTGCTATTATTAACAGATCTTGTGTGGCAGTCCATACCCTACTCTATTTCTAATGTCCTGTAGGATTCTTTTAGTCCTTCTCTTTTGGACAATGGTTTTCATGAAACTGTTTTCTGGTGCATTGCAAAGTTCAGAATCTCCACCAGAAGCAGAAGGCACTAGCTGATTTATTCCAATCTGCGTAAATATTAGTCGCAAAGTTGCCCTATGCTGATGGGAGCGAGGTAACAAGTACACGATGGAATGTGCTATCTAGTCCGGACACCATTGTCATAAAAAATGATTTGGTACATTGCTAGTATTGCTATGTGGTGCTGATTTTAAACTAGCCATCCAAATATATCGTTTAGCTTGGTATTGGAGCAAAAGACTATAAAGTGGAACCCTATATCAAGTTGCATTTTTGTTTTTCCTATATGCCCTTTCACTTCCAGCCAACTTTTGTTCATTATTTGATTGAGCTATATACCTTGTTATTCATGTAAACAAACACATGTATATGTCACAATTGACAAGGACGAAATGGCATGGATACCCATTTTTTATGTCATTATTTAAGTTGCGTCTGTTCTTCCTTTTTTTCTTTGGGTAGTATTTCGGACTACTTTGGACAAATGATCGATGTTAGTCTTTGACAAAGTCCAACTTTATATACAATATTTGCAGTTTCATTTGAATGAAGTTTAGGTATACATGATTTATGTTTAATCATTTTTGCTAGGATTTAGCTATTTTTGTTTGAAGTTCATGTACATGCAGTTGAATTTCAAGCTAAAATAGCTAAAGTAGCAAAAATGAGTGATTAAGGCTAGAGAAAGTTGATTCTAAACTAACCATTTTTTTCTAAAATTGAGACAGAAATAGACTAACTTCACTAATACAACTTCAGACATTTCATTTTAAGTTTTTTGATTTTTAAAAAACAATGTATAACAAACATGCATATCGTAAATAATATACTAGTTTGAAAGACCCTCGCAATGATTTTCGTTATCATAGGAGGAATCTCCAGTGCCTCTGCAGCCACTTGTCCATCGCCAACTCCTGCTAGTTCTTCATTGCGGGATTAGGAATTTGTTGTTGACTGAAAAATTTGAATCAATTCCAGTGTTTCGTTTCAGGGATAAAGGATGGGCCCTCATACCCTGAATTGTTAGGATTGAAACAATAAAAAGAAGACATTGAAATTTGTGGAGTATCAAGATATACTAAGAAGTCTTGAGATCAAAAGTCAAAATTCCAAATTTAAGAAGAGGGGTGTGATTATATTCAAATCAACATAAAGCAAGATCCAAGTTGAAACTAAGCGGATCTTGAACACTATTCCAATTGTGTGCAGGTTGTTTCACAATAGCCGACTATATTTTAACAAGGGCATTATTCACCACCATCCATCCTTGTCTTTCACACTCCACACTCTAAATCTATGGTTGAAGTTTTAGAGACACAACTTATATATATTATGAGGGTTCTATTACCCTTAAAAAAGAACTCTAACTAATACGAAATGGCTTGTCAGTCCAAAGCTGATTTTCAAGAGCTCTTCGTCAAAACATCGACTTTTCGTTATAATTTTATCATCATTTTCCGGAGCTCAAATCTTAATAAAAACATAGCCAAATTAACATCAATCAAATATCAAATACAACTTCACAACAACATCATTACCAAACTTAGTAATAAAAGCTTTGGATTTCAAACTTGTATAGATGACTACGGGGTGAAAGATGCAAGATTCTATGGGACCAAGTTTACTTGGAGTCATAATAGAGGCTTTTCGAAGACTATATGGATGAGACTAGACAGAATGTTGATTAATGAGGATCGATGTCATGGGTGAGACTACAGTACAACACTTAGCCAGAACAAGCTCCAACCATTCCCCATTGCTAATCTCTATGAGAAAGAATGATATTTTGGGACCATGAAATTTTAAATTCTTGGATTTTTGGGTGGAACAAAAGGACTTCATAACAGTAGTAAAAGAAATCTGGGAGGAAGAAGTAACGGGGAATGCCATGTTGAGGTTGCATCAGAAGCTTAAAGAAACTTGTAAAAAACTTAGTGAATGGTCTAGACAGACTTTTGGGGATATCTATGATAAACCGAAACGGCTGGAACAAGAAATAACAGATTTAGAGGATATGCAATCCAAAGATAGCAACCCAGAAATATGTGCAATAATTAACAAGAAAAAAGTACAATATGTTCAATTCTTGAAGCTACAAGATTCAGTATTAAGGCGAAAAGTCAAAGCAAAATGGTTGAAAGATGGGGACAAAAACACCGCATATTTTCACAGTGTGATAAAATGGAGAAGAAGGAGACTCAACATTCAGAAAATACAGGATGAAGATGGACTATGGCGAGAAGGGAATGAAGATATAGCATAGGCAGCAACTCAGTATTTTCAAAAAATATTTGGGCATAAAGAAGCATCAGAAGACTACTCTCCACTGGATTGCGTTCGTCCAAAGGTTTCAACAGAGGATAACAACATGCTTACATCACTTCCTGTTGGAGTAGTAAAGTTTTGATGGCTGACAAAAGATAATGACACAGGATGCTTAAAAAGAGGAATTCTATGAGAAGGAGTTTAATAAGAAGAAGGAGTTCTAATTCAACAGGATGCTTAAAAAGAGGAATTCTATGTGAAGAAGGAGTTCTATGTGAAAAAGGACTCCACTGGTGGTTATCATTAAAAGAGGTCTAAAACAAATACAACTCCAACTGATTGCTATAAAGCTAGAGGACATGACAAAAAAAGGTAGCGAGAGAGAAAAAGAAAAAAAAGAGAGAAACACGACAAGCATACAACGAGCAATCTAGCGAAGCCGTTAGGTCATAGTTTACGGGGTATTTTGTTTCTCTTTTTTGATATTTGAACAACTGTGTAATCTTTCAGCTTCTATAAACTGAGAACTGATTTTAGTGTTCAAGTTGTGGGGAAACTCGAAGACGTTGGGAACATAAGCCTAGGGAGGTTTATGTGAAGTTAGGAAGTTGTTGAAGTTGTTTTGAAGTTTAGATTACTAGGAATTGTAATCGTTTGTTGAAGGCTCATATTGAAGTAGTGAAGTTGGAGTAAATCCTGTAGAGGTACAGGTCGTGGTTTTTCACCTTTTGTGAGCCGGGTGCTTCCATGTAAAATTGTTGCGTTCCAGTTTATTTCTGCATCATTGAAACACGTCGGTTAACCTGTTCCAACGATTAGGCAAATCCGTAGGGGGTGCAAAACCTAACAATTGGTATCAGAGCAGGTTTTCTTATTAAAGGCTAGTACCTAAGAATTGATCTAGATGAATACTGCACCACCCTTTGGACATGGAGAAGGACAATCATCTGTGAGGCCTCCTCTTTTCAATGGAATACATTTCGGTTGGTGGAAGGCTAGACTACATACTCTGGGATAAAATTATTATAGGGCCTACTATTCCTATGAAAAAGGTGGATGACCGACAAGTGCCAAAAGAGAGAAGGGAGTTCAATGCTAAAGATTTGGTGGCCATGAGAAAAAATGCCAAAGCTAAAAATATTTTAATTTGTGGTCTTGGTCCAGAAGAGTATAACAGAATTTCAAATTGCTCCACTGCAAAAGAAATCTGGGATGCTCTTACAATTGCTCACGAGGGAACTGCTCAAGTCAGGAAGTTCAGGGTTGCTATGCTATTTACTGAATATGAGACCTTCAAGATGAAAGATAATGAGACATTGCAAGAGATGATGGCAAGGCTCACACTACTTATTAATGAACTGGCTTCTTTGGGAAAAGTGCTTACCTCTGAAGAACAGGTAGACAAGGTTCTGAGAATTTTACCAAAAGCTAAGTGGGATGTAAAAGTTACTGCCATTAGGGAAGCTAAGGATATTGAAACCTTGACATTGAATGAGCTGGTTGGAAATCTCAGAACATATGAGATGAACATGGAAGAGCAAAAGGAAGAAGTGGGAATGGATGAAAAATCACTCGCTCTTAGAGCAGCTTCTGATGATGAGGGATCAGATCTTGATGAAGATCAGATATTATTTTTAGCAAAAAATTTCAAAAAGTTTCTAAGGAACAGGAAAGGGAAGGATAAGAAAGAAACAGGTAATAGGAAGTGGTTCGATGACACTGGAAGAAAAAAGTAGTCCGATGACAAAAGCAACTCTGGATGTTACAAATGTGGAAAAACTGATCATCACATCAAACAGTGTCCTCTATGGGAGATTGAGTGGAGAAAGGAAAGGGCTGAAAGAGAAATCAAAGAAAAAGCAACTAAGCAAAAAGAAAAGGAAAACTATGCCATGATGGCCGCTTGGGGATCAGGTCTGGAAGATTCTGACACTGAAAATATTGATGAAACTGCGTTCATGGCTGCTGGAGATTTAGAGCTAGAAGATGAGGACAGATCTGAGGTAAATATTTCTGAATTGAAAGAAAAGTTGCATCTCTTTTCAAAAAGGAAGCTAATCTTGCTAATGAATGGATTGATAGACGATTTTCAAGAAGTAGCAAATGGAAAGGATCATCTAATTAAAGATTTTTCATATCAAAAATTTGAAAATCTTGAAATAAAAAACTGTCTGGATAAAGCAAAAGAAATAAATGACAAGTTGAAGAAACAAGTTGAACAACTTGATTCACTTGTGTTGAACCTAAAGTTAGAAATCCAAAAGTTAACTGCTGCTGATAAGGGTGAAAG
Source organism: Solanum rostratum (assembly GCA_029948455.1). Lineage (NCBI taxonomy): Eukaryota > Viridiplantae > Streptophyta > Magnoliopsida > Solanales > Solanaceae > Solanum > Solanum rostratum. The sequence continues at coordinate 55,078,023 of CM057047.1, read as the reverse complement.
TACGATGAGTGAAGAGCTTCAAAAGGTAGAAACTGAGTTGAAAGAATGCAAAATTGAGTTTTTTTATGAGAAAGAAAAAGTGAAAAAATTGACCCAGGAAAACTCCATTTTAAAACTGGATTTAGAAAAGGCAAACAGATGGACTCAGTCATCAAGAATAGTGAACCATCTAGGAAGCAGGAGTCACAATGAAAAAGCTGGAATAGGGTTCTTTCAGGAGAATGTTACTACTACTGATTTGTGCTACCTTTGTGGAAAAATTGGACATCCAACTACTGAGTGTCCAATTGCAAACAATGTTAGGAGTAGAAACACATATCATGTGCACAAAATGAGGCATGAAAATAATAAAAGAAACAGGTCAAGGAACATGTTGCCTACTTGGGCAAGAAGGGATCTCATTCATCCGTTTTACAACTGGAAAGGACCCAAGCTAGTCTGGGTTCCTAAAACTAACCCTTGATCTGTCTTACAGGTTGCAGTGAAAGAAAGCAATCATTGGTACATGGATAGCGCTTGCTCAAGGCACATGACTGGATATAAGTACAATTTTCTTTCACTTGCACCTTTTAAGAAGGGGAGGACAGGATGACTATGAGCTGGATTAGAGGAACAAGTCAGGCTACCTGGTCCATCCACTGGACAAGCAGAGGGCACACAGTCAGGGGGAACTGTGGAAAGCTAAAAATGAATCAGAAAAGATGGATAGGCCTGACACCCAGAAAGTTTGTCATCATCAAAAAGGGGAATTTGTTGGAGTAGTAAAGTTTTGATGGCTGACAAAAGATAATGAAACAGGATGCTTAAAAAGAGGAATTCTATGAGAAGAAGGAGTTTAATAAGAAGAAGGAGTTCTAATTCAACAGTATGCTTAAAAAGAGGAATTCTACGAGAAGGAGTTTAATAAGAAGGAGTTCTAATTCAACAGGATGCTTAAAAAGAGGAATTCTATGTGAAGAAGGAGTTCTATGTGAAAAAGGACTCCACTGGTGGTTATCATTAAAAGAGATCTAAAGCAAATACAACTCCAACTGATTGCTATAAAGCTAGAGGACATGACAGCAAAAGGCAGCGAGAGAGAAAAAGAAAAAAAAGAGAGAAACACGACAAGCATACAACGAGCAATCTAGCGAAGCCGTTCGGTCATAGTTTACGGGGTATTTTGTTTCTCTTTTTTGATATTTGAACAACTGTGTAATCTCTCAGCTTCTATAAATTGAGAACTGATTTTAGTCTTCAAGTTGTGGGGAAACTCGAAGACGTTGGGAACATAAGCCTAGGGAGGTTTATGTGAAGTTAGGAAGTTGTTGAAGTTGTTTTGAAGTTTAGATTACTAGGAATTGTAATCGTTTGTTGAAGGCTCATATTGAAGTAGTGAAGTTGGAGTAAATCCTGTAGAGGTACATGTCGTGGTTTTTCACCTTTTGTGAGCCGGGTGTTTTCACGTAAAATTGCTGTGTTCCAGTTTATTTCTGCATCATTGAAACACGTCGGTTAACCTGTTCCAATGATTAGGCAAATCCGTAGGGGGTGCAAAACCTAACACTTCCTACATTGGATGAGGTAAGAGAGAGTGTAGTTGGGATCCATCCGGAGAGTGCACCAGGACCAGATGGACAAAATGCACTATTTTACCAAATCTGCTGGGAAGTGGTGGCAGATGATGCGTACGCAACAGTTAGATCCTTCTTTGAAGGTGCCAACATATCAAAGTTCTTTACCCAAACGTGTATTGTGATGATACCATAGGTGGAGTTCCCTCACCACTTGTCAGACTTCAGACCAATTAGTTTACATAATGTATCTAGCAAGATCCTGTCAAAATTGTTGAATGCGAGACTGGCCAGGCTACTCCCAAAGATGATCTCAGCTAACCAGTCAGGGTTCATAAAAGGGAGAATGGTTGCAGAGAATATCATACTGGCCCAAGAGATCATCAGAGACATCCAAAATCCTAAGAAAGGGGATAATGTTGTACTGAAGTTGAATATGGCCTAAGCCATTGATAGAGTGGCTTAGCTAAGCCATTGATAGAGTGGCTTAGCCTGATTTATATTAGTTGATGAGAAAACTAGGATTCGCAGAAGAGTGGATAGATCTAATCTGCAGATATATCTCAAACAACTGGTACTCCCTAATAGTGAATGGACAAAGATATGGTATTTTTAAAGCAGACTATGGATTGAGATAGGGCGATCCAATCTCACCGTCATTGTTTTGTACTCAGATCAGAGTTACTATCCATCATGTTTACTGGCATTCAAGAAAGGAGGAGATATAAAGGATTCCACATGAATAAATTTGGACCACAAATTATTCACCTAGCCTTCGCAGATGATGTGATGTTATTCATGAGTAGTCAGAAAAAGGACTATGAAGCTTATCATGAAGATCCTAGCGACATATGAAGCAACATCAGGGAAAATAAATAAATAAAGACAAGAGTTGTTTTATGATAGTCTCAGGTACCCCAGTTTGGATTAAGCACAACATTGTGAGATGTACAGGAATGCAGCATAAACACTTCCCAGTAAAATATCTATTGTGTCCACTGATAGTAGGAAGACAAAGGTTGGCTTCTATGCAGATATCATCAATAAAGATTACAACTAGAACAAAGAGATGGCAGAACAAATTCCTTTCACCCAGAGGAAAAGCTATACTTGTAAGACACGACTTGCAATCAATCCCAACTCACCTACTGTCAACCATCAATCCTCCAAAAGGCATGTTTAAGCACTTGGATAGAATTTTGGCCGCATTTTTTTGGAGAGCATCTGATAGAAATGAAAGACACCATCGAGTGGCATGGAACTCATTATGCTATCCTTATAAGGAAGGGGGAACACAATTCAGGTATCTTAGAGATGTATGCAAAGTCTTCAACGCGAAAGCATGGTGGAATCTACGAACTGGAAACTCACGATGGAGAGGTTTTATGGAAGCTAAGTACTTTAAAAACTCACCCCCTACAGCAGTGAAGTGGAAGCCCGGGCAATCACTTTTCTGGAAAGCTTTATGCAACATTACAACAGAAGTAGAGGAACATATATTGTGGATACCAGGGGAAGGCAACATATCCTTTTGGTATGACAATTGGACAAAACATAGAGCTCTTATTCGCCTGATGGAAGGTGACATATACTTTACTGATGCATTATTGAAAGAAGTGAATGCAAATGGAGTATGGACTGACTTTAGAGAGATGGAAGTACCAATAAAGGTGGAAGAAATTTTGAACCAACAATAAATATTTTTAACACATGGGGTACAAGATAGAGCAGTTTGGACAGCAACGAGTATAGGTTCCTTCATAGTAGGCTCAGCATGGGATAAACTATGGGAAAAAAGAGAAATTTCTAATATAGACTCTAAAATTTGGCATAAAATGGTGCTGTTCAAGAAGCCATTTATAACATAGAGCACTATATGGCAGGCTTCCCACAGATACCAATATTGCTAGATTTGGTAGAAATCTAGAGGCAAAATGTTACTGCTGCACACCACCAATTTTGGAATTATAATCAATGAACATCTCTTTTGCTCTGGGAACTTCGCAAAAGATATATGGAGTGAATTTGCAGGTCCATTTGGAGTCCAAATAAGAGGACTACATCTTAGACAAATGTTGATCCAATGGTGGACCCATAAAACATGGAATATAGTGTCATCCTTCATGGTAAAGATCATTCCAATCCTTGTGGCGTGGGAACTATGGAGATCCAGATGTGCGGCAAGATATGACTCAGAGAGGTCGTCAATATATAAGTCTGAGAAAGCAATAATGCAAGACCTGATTGAGCTCATGGAACAAAAGTTCGGAAATATCAGATTGCAAGATTCATGGGAATTCATACACACCGTCATCAACAAGCCTATGGTACAAAAAATAGCAAAAATAGTGAAGTGGAACAATCCAACAGATCAATCTTACAAAATCAACACAGATGGAAGCTGTAAAGAAGGAAAGTGTGGGGCAGGTGGAATTATCAGAAACTCTGAAGGCAAGCTTCTTGTTGCCTTCTCGATGTACCTTGGGGAAGGAACAAATAATTGGGCAGAATGTAGAGCACCCCAATATGGGTTGGATCTAGCAGAAGCGAATGGCTTACAAACTATAATAATGGAGGTAGACTCTATGCAACTGGTGACAAGTGCGGCCGAGAAAACAAGTACACTATGGAACATGCAGACGGAGGTAGAAACGATAAAAAAAAGAGACCAAGAGAAGAGGAATAAAGATACAACATTGTTATAGAGAGGAAAACAAAGAGGCGGACAAGCTAGCATCAATTAGTCATTATCAGGGAGTGCATCATCTACACAAGATTTGAGAGTCTACCAAGATCAGTGCGAAGGTTGCTTCAGAGGGACAAAATGAGAATGACATCATTTAAAAGGACAAGGAAATAGTCTTTGAACCCCCATAAGAAGAAGAGGTTATGGCTATATTTTAATTTTACACTAATTCATACTTGTGAATGCAAATTTTGATAAGGCCTGGCATGACAACCCTCAAAATAGATAGGGAATCTTCGTAACCTTCTTAGTTTCTAATAAAGGGTAAATTTGAATTAAAAAAAAATAAGCCGGCAACCACGAATTTGACAAATTTATTTTTTTAATTGTTCAAGCTTTTTCAGAATTCAACAATGATAATTTAAAATTCTTTATCCATTTTTGAATCTCAGTATCAACTATGAATCTAAAATGATTTTATCACTTAAATCTTATTGAAATGAAGTTTAAGAAACAAGAATCTAATGAAAATTGCATATTCTGAACCTCTTTCTCATCTTAATATTTGATTTGATTGAATAAAATATATTTCAAAATTAAAAAGAAAAATGAAGTAGATTTAAATATACATAAAATAAAATTGTAAAAATTACATGTGTCAGATTTCAGTATTTATCGAGAATTTAATTCTCTATGTCATGTCAACACTTCGGATGAAATATTAATTCAATTTTAATAAGTCTAGGAGGGTGATGGGACCTAAAAAATAAGGTTTGTCCTTGTGTTAGCGGAAACATGAAAAATAAGAACAAGAAGAAAGGAAGAACAACGATATTTAATGTGGTTCGGCTCAGAATGATCCTTTATAAATATTTAGCATCTTGTCCGGGGAAAAGGCTACATCTAGTACCAGACCGATGATTTGGACGACACGCCCCAGGTTTATTTTTTTCAAGCATGGAAACGTCCACCAGAGAACAACTGCTTTCATATTAACAAAGAAAGGGTAGAGATCTCAAATAGATCTAAGAGAATTTAGCAATTCTCTACTCTTCTAGTGTATTTTGCTACAAGAGCGAAACCAAGTACCTTAGGAGATAAGAAGACAAGTGAGAGGTGATGATACAAATGACCAAGAGCTACCTATTTATAGGAGTGAATTCTTCCTCTTGATGTCATCCATGATATCACTATGTACCAAAAATGTCAAGGTAGGTGTAACTACAAATTACCTACCAAGACTTTTAATACCAAAGAAAAAAATCTTCCCTACCAAATGTTCACACATTCATTGTAAATCTTGTCAACTTTAACAAATCTCCACCTTGGCAAGATTTTCCAGTTTGATTTGACCCTACAAAGACCAAGCCAATTCTTTCGATCTCCACCTTGATTTGCATTACGAGCGTGCATATGAACAACTTCGGCCAAAACTTCTAACCTTATGGGGCAATTCCGTTGTAAGAAACAAGAAGAACCAAACCTTTGTTGAACATACTAGCTCAACCTAGCAGTTGTTCTCCCAGAGTTACATTAGTTGATGCATACTCCCGCCAAGTCCTTGCAGTGTGCAAACTTGACAAGCGGGACTATCTTGGTCAGCATGTCTGCAACATTATCGTCTGTGATAACCTTCTTGATCTTGATAGCTCCCTCTTTTACAACATCTCGAATGAAATGAAATCTGACATCAATGTGTTTAGTGCGCTCGAGAAATCTTAGATTTCTTATTAAATGAATAGCACTTTGACTATCACATCTTAGAGTTGATTCCAACTGAACCAAACTCAATTCTGGCACCAAACTTTTCAACCAGATTGCTTCTTTTACTGCCTCTGTCGCTGCCATATATTCTGCCTCTGTTGTAGACAAAGCGACAATCGACTGTGAAGTCGACTTCCAACTAGCAGCACTGCCAACAAGAGTAAAGATGTGTGTAGTTGTGGATCTCCTTCTATCGAGATCTCCTGCATGATCAGAATCCATATAACCAAGGATTGAAATACCTTCACCTTTTCAAAAGGTTACGCCAACATTAGAAGCTCCTTTGAGATATCTTAATATCCACTTGAAAGCTTCCCAATGCCTTTTTCCTGGATTGGCCATGTACTTACTTACCACACTTACAGATTGAGCAATATCTGGACGTGTACAAACCATAGGATACATGATGCTACCAACTGGGCTAGCATAATGGATCTTTGACATATGCTCCACCTCATCCTCAGACTGAGGCATTTGTAACTTTGAAAGCTTAAAATGAGAAGCTAACAGTGTACTTACAGGTTTGCTCATATGCATATTGAATCTCTCAAGAACCATTTCAATATACCTTTTCTGAGAAAGATGTACAATATCGTCTTTTCTTCAAATCTCCATTCAAATAATTTTCTTTGGAGCCCCCAAATCCTTCATGTCAAATTCCTTGCTCAGTAGTTTCTTCAGATTGATTATCTCTATGATGTTGTTAGAAGCAATAAGCATATCATCAACATACAACAATAAATAAATCATAGAGTTACCGGAGATCTTCTTGTGATAATTACAACTATCAAATGAACTCCTCAAGAATCCATGTGTATGTCACACCCCGGGAGGGTACACTTGGTGTGGCCAGCACTCAGAGACTATTACTAATCCCCGAGCGAACTACTTGGCCCCATCGTCACATCATACTCGACAGAGGAAGAAAAATACTCAAAGAAAAGACTGTAAAGTAATTAAATAACCTAGTCTTTATATAAAAAGAAATTTTTAATAAAACAAAAGTTGGAAAAGGAACAATACTCAACATCCTCTACTTAATGTCTATGAAGCCTCCACCTCTAACATCCAGATGGTACCATGACATGCCATGGCTACCCAACTCAAGGAAAATAAAATACTCAGTGAAAGAAAAAAATGGCTCCTCCGAAGGTAAGAAGGGCTCACCATCTCTTGAATCGCGAATCTGAACTTTAACGGTGTGTTTGCTGAAGTCCTTTAATACCTGCCTCTGCATCATGAAACGATGCATGCCCAAATGGGATCAGTATATGAAATATATTGATATGTAAGAATGGCTAAAGTAAACACACAAGGCTCGACTCAGAACTCAACTCCTCATCTCATAACTCAACTCAAATAAATGATGCAAGTTTAAAATTTGAAATTGTGCTTTAGAATTTGACTCAATGTTTAATGCAACTTAGTTCAAAAATCAAGAAATGTTCAACTCAAGTATTGCTTGGAAGTTCCTCTACCCGGCATAACTCTCCACCCTACATGAGCTTTAGTGATGTACAACAAAAAGTCTCGTTGCCACGCCCACCCTAAACTTGCCACGGTAAAAGACGTCAACCTCTCCTCTCTCTCGGATCCAAAGAATACGTCCATCTATTGGGATGTGAGCCGCCAGATTTAACTGCATGACTATCCAACGCAGGCAACGTAGTTCTGGGGTGCTCCTCAATCACTCAACTCGGTGCTCAATACTGCTCATTAAAATTACTCAAGCTCAACTCTTTGACTTATCTCAATCAAGTCAACTCAGTTCTCAATAGCTCAACTTAATTTCTCAACAACTCAATAACTCAGGACCACCATTCATGAAATGCAACAAGACTCAAACTAACTCCATGCAAAACTCCAACTCATACGGTCAGTTAAATTACGTAGAAATCATACTTGGCATATATGACATAGTAAATGCTCATCTCATGCATATACAAGAACATGTACTCCTCATCCTCAACTTACTCAAGCTCATCAAAACAAACCTCATCTCATTAAAATATTTTCCTCGAACTATGACTCTTTGGACTCAATAAGATACATATAGAATATTAGTTCAAATCACTTTTTTATCAATGCATAGAAAAGTCATCATCTTTATTCTTAATATGCAAAACTTTAATTTTTCAAATAATACTTTTCTTTGATACTTAAGAACCTATCAACATTTCCATTTCATGATAATAACAATGCAACTCATCAATTTTCTCGTGTACATCCATGAAGACTTAAACAAGTGTAAGAACTTAGAACTCGAGATCACAAGATTTACATTATTCGATTATTACTCATGAAACTTAACTCAGGTAGATGAAGGGGCGCGTGGATGAACTCAATCCAACACTTTAGGTATCTTTACATACCTGGACTGTAGCTTTGGACAATCAACCTTAAGAACTCTCCTCGAACTCCACAATTTTACGCTCCTCTTCTCTCCTCTTTAGCCCTAGTCTTTTTTAAGGACTTAGAATAGGGTTTAAAACCCCTTTTATGCTTAAAATGATCTATTTTGGTTATATATTAAGTTTAGGCTCAACTCTTTGACTTATCTCAATCAAGTAAACTCAGTTCTCAATAGCTCAACTCAATTTCTCAACAACTCAATAACTTAGGACCATCATTCATGAAATGCAACTCAAAACTCAAACTAACTCCATGCAAGACTCCAACTTATATGGTCAGTTAAATCAAATAGAAATCATACTTAGCACATATGACATAGCAAATGCTCATCTCATGCATATACAAGAACGTGTACTCCTCATCCTCAACTTACTCAAGCTCATCAAAACACACCTCCTCTCATTAAAATATTTTCCTCTAAAATATGACTCTTTGGACTCAATAAAATACATATAGAATATTAGTTCAAATTACTTTTTCATCAATGCATAGAAAAGTTGGCATCTTTATTCTCAATATGCAAAACTTTGATTTTTAAAATAATACTTTTCTTTAATACTTGAAAACCTATCAATATTTCTATTTCATGATGATAACAATCCAACGCATCAATTTGCTCGTGTACATCCATGAGGACTCAAACAAGTTGTAGGAACTTAGAACTCGAGATCACAAGATTTACATTATTCGATTATTACTCATGAAACTTAACTAAGCTAGACAAAAGGGCGCATGGATGAAATCAATCCAACGCTTTAGGTAGCCTTACATACCTAGGTTGAAGCTTTGGACAATCAACCTTATGAATTCTCTTCAAACTCCTCAATTTCACGCTCCTCTTCTCTCCTCTTTAGCCCTAGTCTTTTTCAAGGACTTAGAATAGGGTTTAAAACCGTTGTTACGCTTAAAACGACCCATTTTGGTCATATTTAAGTCTAGGAGAGATTTGGAAAGGTCTGGAATGACCCTCCCAAAATAAAAAAAATAAACCGTCTAGGGACATGGGGTCCGCGATGCGGACAGTGTAAATTTTTGGATTTTTTTCATAGAAAATTCTCTGAATGAGCTTTCTAATTCCGTAAAAAGTTTTTGGAATAAAACCAAGTGTTTGTCCACGGCAGATGCACGTCCCACCCTCACTAGTTTGCGTTTTTGCATCAAAAAATTATTTTTTTGTTCTGGTTGCTCTACAAATCAACCGAGACCATTTTTCCATTTAAGTTTTTATGCTGATCACAAATCCGGCCTCAGATTAGCCATCTGAGCAAGGCAAGACACGTTATGCCCACATCTTTCTTCTAGGGAAATTTGGTAATTTTGTCGGGTGTTACAGTGTAGTTATGAATGCATCAAATCTCTTGTACCACTGTTTAGGGGATTGCTTCAAAATATACAAAGACTTCTTCAGTTGGCATACATGGTTTTCTTTCCCCTCAGTTAGGAAACCTTCAGGCTGATCCATATAGATTGTCTCTTCTAGATCACCTTATAAGAAAGCAGTTTTGACATCAAGCTATTGAAGCTCCAAGTCAAATTGTGCAACCAATGCTAGTAGCACGCGAATTGAGCTATGTTTCACAGCTGGAGAAAAGACCTCATATAGTCAATTCCTTCCTTCTAAGTAAAACCCTTTGCAACCAATGTCGCCTTGAACCTAACATCTTCCACTTTTGAAATGCCCTCTTTCTTTCTGCAGACCCATTTGCATCCAACTGTCCTCTTCCCCTTTGGCCTTTCAACTAAGACCCACGTCATATTTTTGTGAAGAGACTCCATTTCTTCTATCATGGCTAACCTCCATTGTGCAGCATCCTTGTAAGAAGTTGTTTCAAAATTCGAGGAAGGCTTGAGATCCTTAATCTCTTCTTCCGCAGCTACGAACGCATATGCAATCAGATTTGCTTGCTCTATAAGATGTTCTGGTTTTCGTATTTGCCTTTTGTCCCTTCCCTTTGCAATTGTGTATGGTTCACTGGCAGAATGTTCTTCAAGATCTGCATCTTTTGACTCATCAACTTGAGTCTCTAGATCCTTTTTCTGGTAAGCTTTACAGGTAGCTCCACCTGCTCGTTGTTCTCGTTTCTTGATAACTCCATAGAAACTTTACGAGGATCAAGCATAGAGAATTCATCAAAGGTAACATCTCTACTAACTACAAATTTGAGTAAAGACAAGCACCAAATCTTGTACCCTTTTACTCTATCTACATACCCTACTCATATGGCTTTCTTAGCCCTTGGTTTGAGCTTTCCTTCATTAACATGATTATAAGCTGGACACGCAATATTCATAAGTATGAGTAGTCAGAGGGTTCACCTGACCATATCTCATTCGGAGTCTTAAAGTCAATCGCTGATTCTAGAGATCGATAGACAATATGAGAAGCAGTATGAACTGCTTTAGCCCAAAACATTTTGGACATTTTGGCTTGTAAGAGCATACAACGAGCCTTCTCAAGAAGAGTTCTGTTCATTCTCTCGGCAACTCTATTTTGTTGTGGTGTGTGCCTGACTGTCTTATGTCTTGCGATCCTATGAACTTTGCAGAAATCATTGAACTCTTCACTGCAAAACTCCAAGCCATTATCTGTGCAAAGACACTTGATTTTCTCTCTTTTTGATTCTCAATCAAAATCTTCTATTCTTTAAATGTTACAAAAGCATCACTTTTTGCTTTCAAGAAACACACCCAAACCTTTCATGAAAAATCATCAATGAATATGAGAAGATACCTCTTTCTTCCCTTTGATGGAAGCTGAGAGGGACCCCACAAATCTGAATAGATATAGTCTAGCACCCCTTCTGTCTTGTGCGTGACAATGCTGAAGCTGACCTTCTTCTGCTTCCCTAGAATGCAGTGCTTACAAAATTCAAGTGTGCTGACCTTCTCGCCATTCAAGAGGTTGTGTTTGCTCAATATCTCCAATCCTCGTGCGCTCATATGACCCAGTCTCATGTGCCATAATCTTGCCTTGTCATCATCAGATAATTGCACAGTAGATGCATTAACTAATTAAATGATGGTGCTTCCTGCTAGTGTGTAAAGTGTTGTGAAAAATTGGGTAATTTCTCACCGTAGCTTTGTTAACGGAGTTCGGCCAATTTAGCCTAATCTCCGAGCACCGCTCAAACAGCCCGCTTTTATAAATGTGGGAGAAGAGATTACAAAATTTTTGGGATGATTCAAATAGAAGGAGGAGAGGTTATTTTATAACCCTTAAACTCTCCTTCCCAAACTAAAACCCATGATGTGGGATTATTGAATTAAGGCAAAAAGTCAACAAATCTCCACCTTGGCTTAATTTCAATTCCACCCAAATACAAATCTTCTCAAACAAAACATAAACTAAAAAACTAATCTTTTCGGTGCTTCAAATTTGTGCCTCCCGACGCCAAACTTCAAATGTGCAAGGCATTAACCAAGTCTAAACAGTGTTCAAACTTGGCCTTCGTAACCACCTTGGTCAGCATATCTGCAGGATTCTCCGTAGTGTGAATCTTCTGGAGAAGTATCTCCTCTTCTTCGAGAATCTCCCGCACAAAATGATAGCGTACGTCAATGTGCTTCATCCGTGCATGAAAGACTTGATTCTTTGCTAAATGAATAGCCCTCTGACAGTCAGAATATACCTCAAGTTGTCTCTGACCAACTCCTAAGTCTTTAAGCAACCCATAAAGCCAAATTGCTTCCTTCACAGCCTTTGTAATCGCCATATACTCTGCCTCTGTTGTAGACAAAGCCACCGTTGACTGCAAAGTAGACTTCCAACTAACTGGTGCTTTTGCTAAAGTGAACAAATATCCAGTAGTAGAACGTCGCTTATCCAAATCACCTGCATAATCAGAATCACAATATCCAACTATGAATTGATCAAGTGATTCATCTCGCTTGAACGCCAATCCAACATCTAGGGTATTTTGGAGGTACCGTAGAATCCATTTCATAGCTTGCCAATGACCCTTGTCTGGATCATGCATGTACCTGCTAACAACACTAATAGCCTGTGAAATATCGGGTCTTGTACACACCATTGCATACATCAAGCTTCCAACTGCATTTGCATATGGGACTTTTGCCATGTATTCTCGCTCTTCATCAGTCGTCGGAGATAAACGACTACTCAGTTTCAAATGAGGAGCAAGTGGAGTACTTACAGGTTTTGTATCATCGTGCATACCAAAGCGTTGTAGCACCTTCTGCAAATACTGCTTCTGTGACAGCCAAAGTTTGCCCCTCTCTCTGTCCCTGCTTATCTCCATGCCGAGAATCTTCTTGGCTTCCCCCAAATCCTTCATCTCGAACTCTTTTCTCAACTGAGCCTTCAACTTGTCAATCTCAACTTGGCTCTTTGCTGCAATTAGCATATCATCAACATATAAGAGTAAGCAGATATAGGAACCGTCTTGAAGTCTGCACAAATACACACAATGATCGTATTTGCTTCTCTTGTACTTCTGACCCTTCATGAACCCATCAAACCGTTTGTACCACTATCGCGGAGATTGTTTCAGTTCGTACAACGATTTGCTAAGTTTACAAACCCAGTCTTCTTTACCAGCAACCTTGTATCCTTCTGGCTTAGTCATATAGATTTCCTCCTTCAAATCACCATGTAAAAATGCGGTCAAATCACCATGTAAAAATGCGGTCTTCACATCGAGTTGAGCTAGCTCCAAATTCAACTGTACTACCAAGGCCAACAGAATTCTAATAGAGGAATGTTTAACAACTGGAGAAAATACCTCATTATAATCAATTCCCTCCCTCTGAGCGAAGCCTTTAGCCACCAATCTTGCCTTGTAGCGAACATCTTCTTTATTAGGAAATCCTTCTTTCTTTGCGAATACCCATTTGCACCCAATTGCCTTCTTACCTTTCGGTAATTGTGCCAGCTTCAACGTCTTGTTCTTTTTCAAAGACTGCATCTCCTCTTCCATTGCACTTGCCCAATTCCCACTCTCTGAACTTAGAATGGCTTCTGGGTAGGTGGATGGGATGTCATCAACCACTGGAAGTGCATAGGCAACCATATCCATGAAACGAGCAGGCTTTTGAATATATCGTCTCTGTCTTCTAACTGCAATTGACGCTGATTTCTGTTGAGGTTCTTGGGTAGGAACCTCTTCATCAACTGACTCTTCTTCCGCCATTGGAAAGTCACTAGTGGTGCTTCGTGCTGGGATCACCACCGTCTGCTCAAACTCCACCTGCTTCGGAACACACTCTACCTACTGTGGAGTACTATCAGCTCCATTTGGATTTTCTTTCTTCAACATCGCAGATTCATCAAAGGTAACATCCCTACTGATAATCATCTTCTTTGCCTCTAGACACCACAAACGGTAACCCTTCACTCCAAGACTGAAGCCCATGAATAGAGCCTTCTTTGCCCGTGGATCCAACTTTGATTCAATCACATGATAATATGCAATAGAACCAAAAACATGTAAAGAATCATAATCAGTTGCAGGTTTTCCAGACCATACTTCTAATGGAGTTTTGCCATCTATAGCAGATGATGGCAAACGATTGACGAGATGTTGAGCGTATGTCACAGCCTCAGCCCAAAACTTCCTGCCTAACCCAGCATTAGACAACATACAACGAACTTTCTCCACAAGTGTCTTGTTGTTTTTCTAACTGTGAAGTGCCAAATTATGCCACAGTCTTGGCATACCTTCAGGAATAGATCACTCTTGTATTCTCCTCCATTGTCTGTTCGGAGAACCTTAATCTTCCTTCCTGTCTGATTTTCAACTTGAGCTTTCCACTTAAGAAAAATTTTAAGCACATCATCTTTGTTCTTCATGGTAAACACCCAAACTCTCCTGGAAAAATCATCAACAAAAGTGACAAAATAATGCCTACCTCCAATAGACGGAGTCTTGGCAGGTCCCCACACATCTGAATGCACATAATCCAGAATACCCTTGGTATTATGAATTGCAGTGCCAAACTTCACTCTTCGTTGTTTGCCCATAATACAATGCTCACAATATTCAAGTTTGCAAGCTTTTGTACCTTTCAACAATCCCTGTTTGGCAAGAATTTGCAAGGATTTCTCACCAGCATGTCCTAACCTCATTTGCCACAGCTTTGTTGTCTCAACATCCTTCTTAGTGCTAGAAGTTGCTGATGCTACTGTCCCCACCACTGTACTACCTTGGTAGTAATACAGATTGTTCATTCTCACGCCTTTCAACATCACCAAGGCTCCCGAAGTTGCTTTAAGAACTCCATCTCGCATTGTTACAACTAGGCCTTTAGATTCTAAAGTCCACAATGAGATGAGATTTTTCTTCAACTTTGGCACGTATCGCACATCCCGTAAAATTGTGGTGGATCCATCATGATTCCGCAGCTTGATTGAGCCTATCCTGGCTGTCTGACATGGGCTATCATTACCCATGTAAACAACCCCACCATTGAGTTCCTGAAATTCAAAGAACCATTCCCGAATGGGACACATATGATGAGTACAACCTGAATCCAATATCCACTTATCTGGATGCAATGATGCTGAAAGTGAGACACTCAAAGAAATATCTGATTCCGCATCACTTTTGCATTCAGCAACATTTGCATCTTGCGTTGTCTTCCCTTTCTTTTTCAATTTTGGACAGTCTTTCTTCCAGTGCCCTTTCTCGTGACAGAAAGCACACTCATCTTTGGCAATGGCTCGGCCTTTGGATTTAAACCTTCCTCTTCTCCCCTTTGTCTGGCTTTGTTGACGACCTCTTGCCACCAATGCTTCTTCTGATGTCGTTGCTTTGGTTTTCATCTTATCCTGCTTTCTCAATTCATGACTATACAAAGCAGAACAGACATCATCTAATGACACATTTTCCTTCCCATGAAGTAACGTAGTCTCTAAATGTTCAAATTCATTGGGAAGGGAAGATAACAACATCAAAGCCAGATCCTCATCCTCAAATTCCACATCTAAATTCAACAAGTCTGCTACTAATTGATTAAACATAGTGATGTGTTCATTCATAGTAGTACCTGGTTGGTAGTCGAATCGGAACAACCTTTTCTTCATCAGGAGCTTGTTCTAACCACTCTTTTTTAGAAATTTATCCTCTAGTGCCTTCCACAGTTTGTGTGCAGAAGTCTCATTTTTGAAAGCATACTTCTGCTCTTTGGACAGGCAAGATCGAATAGTTCCACATGCCAACCGATTGATGATGCTCCAGTCTTTATCCTGTACATCTTCTGGTTTCTCTTCCTCAATAGCAATATCAAGACCCTGCTGGAAAAGAGAGTCCAAGACTTCTCCTTGCCACATGCCGAAATGGCCGGTGCCGTCAAATATTTCCACCGCCAATTTCAAACTGGACACCGGGAACCTCGACCATGATGATGAGGAGCCCGACACCCCGGATGAGATATTTGCCATTACAGACTCAATATATAATATTCAATATAACAAATTTCAGACACCCCAAGGGCGAACCTTCGGCTCTGATACCACTTGTTGTGAAAAATTGGGTAATTTCTCACCGAAACTTTGTTAACGGAGTTCGGCCAATTTAGCCTAATCTCCGAGCACCACTCAAACAGCCCGCTTTTATAAATGTGGGAGGAGAGATTACAAAATTTTTGGGATGATTCAAATAGAACGAGGAGAGGTTATTTTATAACCCTTAAACTCTCCTTCCCAAACTAAAACCCATGATGTGGGATTATTGAATTAAGGCAAAAAGTCAACATAAAGACCATCCTTTAGCTTGGCCTTTAGCATGACTAAAGAGCCTTTATTTTCTTTCGTAGTTCCTCCTGACGCATGTACTTGTAGCCATTTTTATCCAAAGTACACAGGGAGATTAAATTCTTCCTCAAATAATAAACATCTCCGACTTCTATAATAGTCTTTATGATTCCATCATGGCAGCAAACCTGAACTAAACCAAGGCCAACTATTTTACAAGTTGCATTATTGGCCATTACTATGGTTGCTCTACTTGTCTCATAATTGGTGAACCAATCTCTTCGAAATGTCATATAGAGAGTGCAACTAGAGTCTAACACCCATTTATTATCATAGTCTCCACTATTGCATGATGTTGCTAGTACATATTCATCATCAGAATCACGTACCCTCTCAACAATAGATGCACTCGCCTTTTCTTTGGACTTTGACATAGGACAATGTCGTTCAAAGTGCCCCTTCTTGTGACAGCCCTAACACTCTGCATTCTTCTTGTTCACACGAGGCTTTGATTTGTGCTTTGATTTTCTCTTTCCTTGTTGGTTAGTAAGACCTCTCATAAAAAGCCCACTAACCTCATCATCTTTATCTCCTTCAAGGTGTCTCCGTACATCATAAGAGTTAAGTGCTTGCTGCACCTGCTCAAGAGTGATAGGCTTTTTGCTATACATCATTAAATTCTCAATATCACTAAATTTTGAAGTCAATGAAAATAGCAAGGTACATGCAAGCGTTTCCTCGTCCTTTTTAATCCTAGCAGTCTGTAATCCATCACAAGTTTGTTGAACGCATCTAGATGATCTTGTAACAAAGTACCTGGCTCCATCTTAAATGTGTGAAGATGCCTTTGTAACAACATCCTTATTGTCACCGATCGGTCCTGGTAAAGCCTTTCTAGCTTTTCCCATAACTGTTTGGCCGTCTCCACTGTACTTGTACTCACTTCACAAAGCACGTTAGGTGCAAGAGAAAGTTGGATTACACTCAATGCATCCCCTTCCAATCTCTCCTTGTTGGCATCCGATGTACCATCAGGATATTTTCTGTCAATAGTATGGATTGAACCTTCCTTCTACAGTAATGCCATTATCTGGATCTTCTAGATATTGAAGTTGTTTCGTCCACTAAATCTATCAATTTCAAACTTTATGGAACTCATCGTTACTTGTTCTTCCTCTTCCACAACAAACAATTTGGAAATACCGAAAATCAAAGTAATTCTCTTCTGATGTGGAAGTTGAGACTATGTTGTAACCACAGAGCATACTCAGAACCTTGGTTCTTGTTAGGTTTTGCACCCCCTACGGATTTGCCTAATCATTGGAACAGGTTACCCGACGTGTTTCAATGATGCAGAAATAAACTGGAACGCAACAATTTTACGTGGAAACACCCGGCTCACAAAAGGTGAAAAACCACGACCTGTACCTCTACAGGATTTACTCCAACTTCACTACTTCAATATGAGCCTTCAACAAACGATGACAATTCCTAGTAATCGAAACTTCAAAACTACTTCAACAACTTCCTAACTTCACATAAACCTCCCTAGGCTTATGTTCCCCACGTCTTCGAGTTACCCCAAACTTGAAGACTAGAATCTAATCTCAGTTATAGACTCTGAGAGATTACACAATTTGTTCAAAATTACAAAGAGAAAACAAATCTTCCTTAGTCCTATGCTATCACGCCGTGCTTCTCTTTTTCTTCGTCTGTCTCTCTCTTTTTTCTGTGTCTGAATCTCTCTTTTTCTCTCCGCTTCTTTCTTTTTTCTGCGCCACTCTTTCTGCTGTCATGTCCTCTAGCTTTATAGTAATCAATTGGAGTTTTATTTGCTCTAGACCTCTTTTAATGATAACCACCAGTGGAGTCCTTTTTCACATAGAACTTCTTCTTCACATGGAATTCCTCTTTTTAAGCATCCTGTTGAATTAGAACTCCTTCTTCTTATTAAACTCCTTCTTCTCATAGAATTCCTCTTTTTAAGCATCCTGTTGAATAAGAACTCCTTCTTCTTATTAAATTCCTTCTTCTCATAGAATTCCTCTTTTTAAGCATCCAGTTTCATTATCTTTTGTCAGCCATCAAAACTTTACTACTCCAACAAATTCCCCCTTTTTGACGATGACAATCTTTCTGAGTGTCAGACCTATCCATCTTTTCTGATTTATTTTCAGCTTTCCATAGTTCCCCCTAACTGTGTGCCCTCTGCTTGTCCAGTGGATGGACCAGGTAGCCTGACTTGTTCCTCTGATCCAGCTTTCCATAGTTCCCCCTGACTGTGTGCCATCTGCTTGTCCAGTAGATGGACCAGGTATCCTGACTTGTTCCTCTAATCCAGCTCATAGTCATCCTGTCCTCCCCTTTTTAAAAGGTGCAAGTGAAAGAAACTTGTGCTTATATCCAGTCATGTGCCTTGAGCAAGCGCTATCCTTGTACCAATACTTGCTTTCTTTCCCTGCAACCTGTAAGACAAATCAAGGGTTAGTTTTAGGAACCCAGACTAGCTTGGGTCCTTTCCAGTTGTAAAACGGATGAATGAGATCCCTTCTTGCCCAAGTAGGCAACATGTTCCTTGACCTGTTTCTTTTATCATTTTCATGCCTCCTTTTGTGCACATGATATGTGTTTCTAATCCTAACATTGTTTGCAATTGGACACTCAGTAGTTGGATGTCCAATTTTTCCACAGAGGTAGCACAAATCAGTAGTAGTAACATTCTCCTGAAAGAACCCTATTCCAGCTTTCTCAATGTGACTCCTGCTTCCTAGATGGTTCACTATTCTTGATGACTGAGTCCATCTGTTTGCCTTTTCTAAATCCAGTTTTAAAATGAAGTTTTCCTGGGTCAATTTTCTCACTTTTTCTTTCTCACACAAAAACTCAATTTTGCATTCTTTCAACTCAGCTTCTACCTTCTGATGCTCTTCACTCATCGTACTTTCACCCTTATCAGCAACAGTTAACTTTTGGATTTCTGACTTTAGGTTCAACACAAGTGAATCAAGTTGTTTAACCTGTTTCTTAAACTTGTCATTTATTTCTTTTGCTTTATCCAGACAGTTTTTTATCTCAAGATTTTCAAATTTTTGATCTGAAAAATCTTTAATTAGTTGATCCTTTCCATTTGCTACTTCTTGAAATTCGTCTATCAATCCATTCATCAGCAAGATTAGCTTTCTTTTTGAAAAGAGATGCAACTTTTCCTTCAATTCAGAAATACTTACCTCAGATCTGGCATCTTCTTCTATATCTGAATCTCCAGCAGCCATAAAAGCAGTTTCATCAATATTTTCAGTATCAGAATCTTCCAGACCTGATCCCCAAGCGGCCATCATGGCTTAGGTTTCCTTTTCCTTTTGCTTAGCAGCTTTTTCTTTGATTTCTCTTTCACCCCTTTCTTTTCTCCACTCAATCTCCCATAGAGGACACTGTTTGATGTGATGATCAGTTTTTCCACATTTGTAACATCCAGAGTTGCTTTTGTCATCGGACCACTTCCTGTTACCAGTGTCATCGGACCACTTCCTGTTACTTGTTTCTTTCTTATCCTTCCCTTTCCTATTCCTTAGAAACTTTTTGAATTTTTTAGCTAAAAATAATATCTGATCTTCATCAAGATCTGATCCCTCATCATCAGAAACTACTCTAAGGGCGAGTGATTTTTCATACATTCCCACTTCTTCCTTTTGCTCTTCCATGTTCATCTCATATGTTCTGAGATTTCCAACCAGCTCATTCAATGTCATGATTTCAATATCCTTAGCTTCCCTAATGGCAGTAACTTTTACATCCCACTTAGCTTTTGGTAAAATTCTCAAAACCTTGTCTACCTGTTCTTCAGAGGTAAGCACTTTTCCCAGAGAAGCCAGTTCATTAATAAGTAGTGTGAGCCTTGCCATCATCTCTTGCAATGTCTCATTCTCTTTCATCTTGAAGGTCTCATATTCCGTAAATAGCATGGCAACCCTGAACTTCCTGACCTGAGCAGTTCCCTCGTGAGCAATTGTAAGAGCATCCCAGATTTCTTTTGCAGTGGAGCAATTTGAAATTCTGTTATACTCTTGTGGACCAAGACCACAAATCAAAATATTTTTAGCTTTGGCATTTTTCCTCATGGCCACCAAATCCTTAACGTTGAACTCCCTTCTTTCTTTCGGCACTTGTTGGTTCTCCACTTCTTTCATAGGAATAGTAGGCCCTATAATAATTTTATCCCAGAGTTCGTAGTCTTCTCCTTGAATGAAGTCCTCCATCCTAGCCTTCCACCAACCGAAATGTGTTCCATTGAAAAGAGGAGGCCTCACAGATGATTGTCCTTCTCCATGTCCAAAAGGTGGTGCAGTATTCATCTGGATCAATTCTTAGGTACTAGCCTTTAATAAGAAAACCTGCTCTTATACCAACTGTTAGGTTTCGCAGCCCCTACGGATTTGCATAATCATTGGAACAGGTTAACCGACGTGTTTCAATGATGCAGAAATAAACTGGAACGCAGCAATTTTACGTGGAAACACCCGGCTCACAAAAGGTGAAAAACCACGACCTGTACCTCTACAGGATTTACTCCAACTTCACTACTTCAATATGAGCCTTCAACAAACGATGACAATTCCTAGTAATCGAAACTTCAAAACTACTTCAACAACTTCCTAACTTCACATAAACCTCCCTAGGCTTATGTTCCCCATGTCTTCGAGTTACCCCCAACTTTAAGACTAGAATCTAATCTCAGTTATAGACTCTGAGAGATTACACAATTTGTTCAAAATTACAAAGAGAAAACAAATCTTCCTTAGTCCTATGCTATCACGCCGTGCTTCTCTTTTTCTTCGTCTGTCTCTCTCTTTTTTCTGTGTCTGAATCTCTCCTTTTCTCTCTGCTTCTTTCTTTTTTCTGCGCCACTCTTTCTGCTGTCATGTCCTCTATCTTTATAGTAATCAATTGGAGTTTTATTTGCTCTAGACCTCTTTTAATGATAACCACCAGTGGAGTCTTTTTCACATAGAACTTCTTCTTCACATAGAATTCCTCTTTTTAAGCATCCTGTTGAATTAGAACTCCTTCTTCTTATTAAACTCCTTCTTCTCATAGAATTCCTCTTTTTAAGCATCCTGTTGAATAAGAACTCCTTCTTCTTATTAAATTCCTTTTTCTCATAGAATTCCTCTTTTTAAGCATCCTGTTTCATTATCTTTTGTCAGCCATCAAAACTTTACTACTCCAACAGTTCTGATACCAATTGTTAGCGGAAACATGAAAAATAAGAACAAGAAGAAAGGAAGATGAACAATATTTAACGTGGTTCGGATCAGAATGATCATACGTCCACCAGAGAACAACTGCTTTTACATTGACAAAGAAAGGGGAGAGATCCCAAATAGATCCAAGAGAATTTAGCAATTCTCTACTCTTCTTATGTATTTTGCTACAAGAGAGAAATCAAGTGCCTTATGAGATAAGAAGACAAGTGAGAGGTGATGATACAAATGAACCAAGAGCTACCTATTTATAGGAGTGAATTCTTACTCTTGATGTCATCCATGGCATCACTATGTACCAAAAATGTCAAGGTAGGTATAAATACAAATTACCTACCAAGGCTTTTAATGCCAAAGAAGAAAAGTCTTCCCTACCAAATTTTCACACATTCATTGTAGCTCTTGTTAACTTTAACACCTTGAAATTTGGAGTATAATTCAGGAGAGTACTTTTCTTCCTCTAAATGCCAAACAAAATTAAACAATAATAATAAAATTAAGCAAATGAATTAGTATGAATGTCGATATGGCTAGTGGTCAGTGACATCAGAAAATCTATTAATACTCGTTATTGCTATTATGGAGCAGTTGACGCTAATCCTAATTTTTTTTAAATTAATGATTGAACTTTAAATTTTACATTGTCTTCCCAGTTCGTGTCTCGTAGCTGGTGTTGCATATTCGAAGCTAAGTGGGCTCACCTTGTGGTGTCAAGTTCTAACTCGCATTAGGTGTCACATCCTGAGTGTATACCCTAGGCAAGACCGACACTCAAAAATCATTGCTGATCCCAAGTGAACTCTTGACTTGGATAAGTGATAACTATTCAGTGGAAGACTCAATAGCAGAACATAAGCTAACTCAAGTAGGCCACTCGATCATCAATTTAGAATAATGTAAGTTTAGAAAAAGTATAGATAACCCAATGTCTTAACTCAACAAAATACAAATAGTTTTCAAAACAGACGCTGAAAGAAAACTGTAGACTTTGCTCTAACTTTATCTAATGCAGTCTATGGTGCCTCTATCAACTCATAAGAAAGTACAGGGACAGGAACACTAGTACCTCAAAAGAACTACTCAACTAAACAATAAACTGAAATGAATTTTTTTCAAAAGCAAGAAGGTCTCAGCAAAAGCTAGATGGATAGGTCTTCCATGAATCATCTGTTAAAGATTTCTAGTACCTATCTCTGCATCATAAAATAATGCAGCATCGAAAGACGTTAATACGTGAAATATATGATATGTCAAATGACTCAAAATAAACAACTCAAGACAAGCTCAATAGTCATGGATGCTCAACTTGAAGAATACACATGCAAGTTAAGAATGGAACAATTCTTTATACATATATTCAAATAAATGCAATCTCAGTAAAATATATTGTTGGAGAGTTTCTATAACCAACAACAATCACCTATGAGTTTGTGATGATACAATTAAGCATTATCGTTACCATAACCAGTTCATACGTTGCAAGAGTAAGGGACACTTAACCTCAACTCGTGGATCCAAAATAAAAGTTCTCTTTTTGGGACAAGTGAGGAGTCGCTTGAATTAATGGTTATGATCTTATCCTATGCTGGCTACATAGTTTATGAGATTAGAGTTGTCTCTGTTCTTACCGAATCGGGGGTCAATACTACTCTCAAACTTAAATTATTATGTTCATACCTCAACTTGTGGAACTGAAAATCAAGAATTTGGACTCGAATCTCCTTATAAGACAAGTTCTCTTTTATATCAACACTTTCAATAGGACAACAAGTGAATGATCTCCTAAAGACTTCTTAAGCTCAAGAATATGAAATACTAGATGAGTAACAATTATCTTTGGGTTAACTCCAACTCATAGCTACATTATCAATTTTTTTTATAATTTGATAAGGACCATTGTAATGGGGACTAAGCTTCCCATTCTTCCAAATCTCATAAATGGGTGAGATCTTCAAGTACACCCTATCATTTACCTCAAACTTCAGATCTCTTCTCCTAACATCGGTGTAGAACTTTTGATGACTCTGTGCAGTTTTTAACCTTTCTTGAAGGATTTTCATCTTTTCTATAGCATGGTAAACCAAGTACGGTCCAATCAATTCAGCTTCAACAACTTCAAACCAACAATTGGTGATCTACATCTCCTCCAATAAAGAGCCTCATATGGATCTATCTGAAAACTTGAAGGGAAGCTATTATTACATAAAAACTCAATAAAAGGAAAGTATTCATCCTAATTATCTTTGAAATCAATGACATAGGCCCTCAATATATCCTCTAAAGTTTGAATTGTACGCTTAGCCTAGCCATCTGTTTGGGGATGGAATGTGGCAATAAGAATCACTTTTGAATCTAGACCTTTCTAAAAGGACTTTTAGAATTGAGCAATGAATTGGACTTCTCTATATAAGATGATGGATAATGAAACTCCATGCAATCTGACAATCTATTGAAATCCTCTATGGAGTCAGTTATCTTAATCGGTAAAACATGGGATGATTTGATCATCCTAACCATAATCACCCATATCGAATCATGTTGTCTGCGCGATCACTGTAAGCATGTACTGAAATTCTTATTGATCACCTCCCACTTCCACTCGAGAATCTTCATATTTTGAGCTACACCACATGACCGTTGGTGTTTCACTTTTACTTGCTAGCAATTTGAGTATTTAAAAACATTGTCTGCAATATTCCTCATCATATACTCCACCAATATACTTATTTCATGCCATGGTCCATCTTAGTAAAACTTGAGTGAATAGAATACTTGGAGTTATGGGCCTCTGCCGTGATTCTATATCTGAGCTCATCCACCTTTGAAACACATAATCTACCTTGATAACTTAATGCACCATCTCCCTCTGGAAAAAACCAACACTTTCTGCTTATGTATATCCTCTTTCAATTGAAGCAGGACAATATCTTAATCTTGCTTCTCCTTCACCTCAACTACAAGAGATGATTCTACCCTATTTTGGATAATGACTCTACCTTCATTAGAGTCAAAAAGGCGAACTCCTAAACATGCAAGCCCATATACTTCTTTAGTCCACTCCTTTTCCTCCTGAATGTGAACAGTACTATCCACAGATAACCTGCTAAGAGCATCAAGAATAACATATATAACTTGCTAAGATCATCACTGACGACATTAGCTTTACCTAGGTGATAATAAATGCTAATGTCATAGTCCTTGAGTGACTCAAGCCATCTCCTCTGCCTTAGATTTAGTTCCTTCCAAGTAAAGACATATTGTAGACTCTTGTGATTTGTGAACGCATTCATATGCACTTCATAGAGATAATAATGCCAAATCTTGAGAGTGAATATTATTGCTACCAACTCGAGGTAATGAGTTAATAGTTTCTCTCATAAATATTAAGTTGCCTAGAGACATATGCTAAAACTTTACCTTTCAGCATCATTACACAGTCCAATCCAACTTTAAATGCATCACAGCAGATAATAAACCCATCTGTTTCCTCGGGTAGGGACAATAATAGAGCAGTAATCAAATTGATTTTCAAATCTTGAAAACTTTTCTCACAAGCATAGAACCATGGAATTTGCCTTTACCTGAATCAACTTAGTCAAAATAGAGCTCAAAATGAAATTTGGTTCTTGAGTTGAGATGATATACATGAGAACCCCACTACAAAGTGTTGATAATAACCAGTCGAACAAAAAAAACTCTTTATGTCAATAGTGGATGTGGGTCTGAGCCAATTCTTCACTGCCTCAATTTTTGTAAGTTAACTTCAATACCTTAACCTGATATAATGTGGCCTAGGAATGCCACAGAAGCAAGGCAAGACTCATACTTCAAAAAACTTAATATACAACTCCCTAACCTAAGAATCTTAAGAATAATTCTGAGGTAGTCGACATGCTTTTTTTTCTAAAGTAGACCAATATATTATCAATAAATGTAAAATTATGAACATATCCAGATATGGCTTAAACACCCAATTTATGAGGTCCATAAAAGCTGCAAGCATGTTATTCAAACTAAAAATATAACAAGAAACTCAAAGTGACCACAATAGGTTTTGAAGGCCATTTACTAGGTGTCACCTTCCTTTATTCTCAAACTAATGATATCCTGATATAAGGTCTATCTTAGAGAAATAAGTAGGCACCCTGAAGTTGGTCAAACAAATCATTATTTCAGAGAAGATGATACTTATTATTTATAGTGACCTTGTTCAACTGACAATAGTCAATACATATCCCAAGGGACCTATTTTTCTTTCGCATGAATAGAGTAGGAGCGCCCCAAGTTAAGACACTCAGCCTAATAAATCCCTTATCTAGGAAATCTTTCATTTGCTTTTTTAACTCTTTTAACTCAATGAGAGTTATCCTATAGAGATAGGTTGGGTATTAGGTAGAACATTATCCCCAAAGTTTATCTTCCTATCGGGATACTCTAAGTAGATCATCAAGAAAGATCTTAGAAAACTCATTGACAATCAAAACAGACTGAAGGGATAGAGTCTCCTCATTAGCATCTCTAACTCAAACTATGTGATAGATATACCCTTAAGAGATTTACCTCTTGGCCTTAAGGTAGGAAATAAATCAACCTTTTGGGATTGCTTGACTACCCTTCTACTCTATGAAAACTTATTAGGGAATTGAAACTTGACAACTTGAGTCACTATAGCATGACAAGTGTAAAGACAACTTATGCCTAAGATGATTAAAAAAAATCATGTATAACTTAACTAGACCAGCCATGATATCTCTATGATAGATGGAAATGTTACAATCTCTATAGACTCTCTTAGCAAGAATAGACTCATTAATAGGAGTAAAAAAAAGTCAAGATTATCAACTAGGGGGTCAGAAAGGATAATGTCACACCGGATCAAGTAAAGTATTAAAATTAAGGGAAAAGATTAAAGCATACCAATCTGGAATTTTTTTTTAATTCTGGTATCTAACCATAGTATACAAACGATTTGTACCTCTGCCTATCCTTGAAGTAGCACCTTGGTGATTACCTTGACCCTGTGGTACTGTAGAAGAAGATTGGGCATTGCTATCCCTATCACCCCTTCTCTATATTAGACGTCCCTTTAGAAAGTGAGCCATCTACCCATACTTGTAGTGACCATTAGTGCTTTCAGCATTCTCCCAAATGAAGCTTATCACACTTGCCACAAAATGACTTTTCTTTTAAACCTTGAGCTATGCTTCTTTGGGACTAAGAGTTGTGTGCTTTAAAACTATGATTACCTTGCAATTTTTGATCATACTATTTGGCGTGGGTGCAATTCTGATAGTGGTGCATAGCTAGAATATCTCTTCTGGAAAAAGGACTTGTTACCTCTCAGGCTCATGTCCAGCTAACTTAACCTTTTTGCTCAAGTGGTCATCTCTATTCTTCGTCTTGTCTTCCTCAACCTGCTGAGCATATACCATTATCCTAGAAATTTCTATGTCTGAAATCAAAAAAGTGTTTTACACTCCCTTTTGACGTGCTTTCCTAAACTAGAGACAAACTTTCTCATCTTAGACTTCACATCTGGGACTATCTTTGGAGAAAAATTAGATAAATGGATGAATTTAAGACTATACTCTTTCACTGCCATCCCATCTTGTTTCAAATTATTCAAAAACTCTTCCACCTTCACCTTCCTTAATTCTCCAGGAAGAAGTGGTAAAAAAACGAACTCTCAAATTTATCCCAAAGGGCATGCTCAATATTCTCACTACGACTCTCCTTCTATTAGTTGTACCAAATGTTATCTACATTTTTTAGTTAGTAGGAAACAAGCTCAATTCCTTCAATCTCAATAGCATAATAGTCCTCAGGATTTTCCACATCTTATCAATGAAGTTTTAATGATCCTCCTCAACCTTAGACCCTATGAGTACAAGTGGGTTCATCCTCAGAAAATCCCTAATTCTTGTAGCAGTAGATGGCTCTTGAGAACTAGAGTTAGGAGTTGGAGAGCTTTGGTGACCAAGCTACACAACTACTAACTAGGTAAGTATGGTAATAACTCTACTAAATTCAGCCTCAGAAGTGGGAGTAGGCTACTTAGTAGGCGCTTGGGGAGCCCTAGTAGATTGTGTAGTTTGGCTCCTAGTCCTTGCTCCTATTTGTGAAGGCATCTTTGGCGATGGAACCTCGGGGTTGGAATCATTTCTCTTACAGGCGGTACGTTTTGGAGGCATTATCTACAATAGCGTAAATGCATGAGTTAGAAAGCGAATTTTATAGAGTTAAACTTTGTCGCACAAGGTAAAAATATGAAAAACAATGAGACAATTCCTAATGTCTTGTATGCTCTTGATTATAAACGTGGTGCATGACACACCCATAAGCAAGACTCCATTAAACACAACTTTTTAGATACCCTAGGTCACTTGAACTTTGTGTTTTGATACCAAGTTTGTCATACTTCGAGCATATATTCTAGGTGTGGTTGACACTAAAAACTTATTACTGATCCTAAACGAACCCTTGGCCTGACTAACCCACTCAGCAAAATCTCTATAGAAAAACAAAAGCTAACTCAAGTGGGCTACTCAATCATCAACTTAGAATAATGTAAGTTTAGTAAAAGCAATGATAACTCAATGTCTCAACTCAACAAAATAGCAATTGCATTCAAAATAGACTGAAAGAATAGTAGATTTCATTCTAACTCTATTTAACTTAATCTATAAAGCCATCAACTCATAAAAGGTACTGAGATAGGCCCATGGCTACCTCAAAAGAACATTTCAACTAAATTATAAACTAAAATGAAAAAATTCCTTAGAAAGCGAGGAGGTCTCACAAATAGCTAGGATATATAAATCTTTAACGAATCATCTGCTGCTGAGGATCTCTAGCACTTATATTTGTATCATAAAATAATGGAATGAAAAAAAGCATCAGTACGTGGAATGTACAATATCTAAAATAGTTGAAAGTAAATAACTCAAGATAAGCTCAATAGTCATAGATATTCAATTCAAAGAATAAGCATACAAGTTAAGAATAGAACAATGTTTTATACACACACTAAACTAGATGCAACCTTAGTTAAATAGTATTATTTACTATTAGGGAATTTCACTAACGGAAAACTATCACCTATGAGCTGAGCTAGTAATGATACAATAAAGTGTTGTTATTTCTACAATTGTTCCACACCTTGCCAGAATAAGGGGCGCTCAACCTCAACTCATGGATCCAAAATAGAAGTCGTCTTTTTGGGACAACCGAGAAGTTGCCCAAATTAACAATAATAATTCTATCCTATACTAGCTACGTAAGTTATAGGATCGGAGTTACCTCTACTCTTATCCAAATTGATGCTCAATACCACTCCTAAAATCAAATTATTATGCTCATATCTCAAATGAGTAATTTACACTAGGCCAACTCAATTATATCATTGTACTTTAACTCAAAACTCATCTAATCTCATACTGCTCTTTATGAAAAGTATATTTTCAAAGTTACTCAGGTCTCTTCAAATTCTTTCTCAAAATCTTATTTAAACTCAATACTCAAACTCCTTTAAACTCAATAAAGTATGCGAAAAATCGATTTGAAATCATACTTTGTTCAATGCATGAAAACCATCCCCACTAACTGAAAATAGATGCATAGTAAAACAATGATCACCATATAAATTAAGGTTCACGTGAATGTAACCCTAAACGATAACTCTAGTATCAATAATATGACAATAATAAAAATCTCAAATATATAATTATACAGAACTCAATGAACAAAAATTAACTCATTCGGAATTCAAAGAAACTAGGGCTAGAACTTAACTCAAACTCAGAGATGAAAGAATTTAGATATTGGGCACGCGAATGAACTCAATCCAAGGCTATAAATAATCCTTATCAAAACTGTCTCGTGGCTGTCCATGGGTCAATCTACGCTCTATAGAAGCTTCTTCAAGCACTAGAATGCCCTCTTATTGAAACAGGGAAGGTTTTTGGGTTTCTTCTTAGGATTTATGATCATCTTCTACGGATCATAGACCCTTTACGAGCTCATCTTGCATGTCGTACAAAAAGTACTACAACTATATATTTATATTTGGAGACCATGAAAACCTTTCTTTGAATCATGGATCAGAATATGAGTTGTAGACCCTTCTCATAAAATATGCACAAACTCAACTCAGGACTTAACCTTTCATGTGGATCATCTATGATCTAGAAACCTCTATGAGCCATAGACTAGCCATTGTGAAAATCAAGCTCCAACAATACTTATAGGAGTTAGGTTCTATGATCCCATTAACGACTTGTAGATGCATCTTCGAATTGTAGATACTGTCTGTGAAAACCTATTTTCTAAAGAAGCAAAATGCTTTCTTTATCTTTCTGGACTATCTAGGTTAGATTATTTTGGGCGGTGTTATAATATCCCCCAGTTGAGATCATTTGTCCTCAAATGATGACTAAGCTAAGGGTTATCCAAGACGCGAGTATAATGCAAGAACAAATACTAAGAATAAAAAATAAACATCAACTCAAGATGGAAAGGAATATTACCTTCGACATTATTACTGGAAGGCACAAATAGATGAGGGTAACTGACTTTCATATCCTCCTCAGCTTTTATGAAGCCTCTTCAACATACTGATTACCCCATAAGACGTTTGGAGAATGAAAGAATGCTTTATACACATGCAACTCCCTCTATCCCATTTTATGTAGCACCCTTTTCTTTTAAAAAGAATATCACTTTACTCTAATTGGAAATAATTTACCTTTAAATTTTTTTTATCCTTAATGAAATGATTCTTAGTCACACAAATATCTAATAATGATTTTAGATCACAAATTTTGAATGTCTTCATTTTGTTCTTAAACACCGTGCCAAGTCAAAGGGTGCCACATAAAATGGGACGGAGGGAGTAAAATAAATGTAACTCAGTAAAATAATATTATTTACTTTTGAAGAGTTTCTCTAACCAACAACTATCACCTATGAGCTAGTGATAATACAATGAAGCGTTGTTGTTACCACAACTATCCCATACCTTAAAAGAATAAAGGAAGCTCAACCTCAACTTATGGATCCAAGATAAAAGTCCTCTTTTTGGGACAAGTGAGGAGTCACCCAAATTAACAGTCACAATTCTATCTTATGTTGGCTATATATGTAGTTTATAGAGTTATAGTTGCCTTTACCTTTATAAAAATTGATGCTCCATAATACTTCTAAAATCAAATTATTATGCTCGTATCTCAAGTGAGTAATTTATACAAAGTCAACTCAATTAGTCTCATTGGACTTTAACTCAAAACTCATATAATCTCATAATCCACTTTTTGAAAAATATAGTTTCAAAGTTACTCATGTCTCTTAAAATCTCAAAACTTTATTTGAACTCAATGCTCAAACTCATTTAAACTTAATTAAATATGTGTAAAATCAATTTGGAAATCATACTTTGTTCAATGCATGAAAACTAGCCTCATTAACTCAAAATAGATACATAATAAAACAATGATCATCATTTAAATTATGGTTCATGTGAATGTAAATCCAAAATGATAACTCTAGTATCAATAACTCAATGAACAAAAAATTAACTCATTTGGAATCCAAAGAAACTAGGGCTAGAACTCAACTCAAACTCAATGAAGAAAGAATTTAGATATTGGGTGCATGGACGAACTCAATCTAACCTATGAATAGCTTTAATACCTAAAAGATCGCTATCTCAATCAAAACTCGAAGACTCATAAGAACTTTTGAACCTTAGTTTTTATCCTCTTGGAACCTTGCTAGGAAATATTCTAAGCGGTGGTGAAAGTATAGGTACATTGGATACTAATAAGGAGCTTATTTTAGCTTCAAAAATTAAGGTTTTGATTGAAAAATGGTGAGAGAAGATGAGATTAACCCTCATTAAAAGTGTCTTGGGGCTATCTACGGGCCAATCTACGGTCCATAGAAGTTTCTATAAGCCAATCTACGATCCGTAAAAAGCTTCTATAGGATAATCTATGGTCTATAGAATCTTCTACGGGTTATAAAATGACCTCTCATGGAAATCGGGAAGGTTTTTAGGTTTTTGATTGTTGGGTCTAAGATCACCTTCTACCCTTCTATAGGCTTGTCATGCATGTTCATCCAAATAGTAATTGTAGCTATATTTTTGGACTTAGAGACCATGAAACTCCTTCTATGAGTTGTGGATCAGAATATGGGTCATAGACTCCTCTCGTAGTATGTGCAAAAATTCAACTTTGAACTTGACCTTCTATGTGGACCATCTATAGTCTATAGAAACCTCTACAAGCTGTAGACTAGCCTTTGTGGAAATCAGGCTCAAACGAGGCTTGCACCAGTTGGGTTCTACAATTCCATCTATGGCTTGTAGATGCATTTATGGGCTGTAGAATTCATCTGTAAAAACTCATTTTCTGCAGAAGCAGAATGCTTTCTCGAACTCTCTGGCTTATCTAGGTTAGATTATTCTGGGGATTGGTACATCAAGCTTGTCGTTTAGTCATGTGTGACGTTCTAAACTCATCTATCTATCGATTTGGATTTTACCCTATACAATTCCTATTTTTTGGGTGTTATGCTATCACGACCGGACCTATGGTAGGAGTGATATGGAAAGTGGGAACCCAAGAGTCCCTTAACAAGCCTCAAAGTATCCATTTTCACATCATCGGTTCAGAAGCGTGTGCAAATGGGAAACACATAGTTCTAAGGGATGGAAAAGTAAAACTCACGTTAAGGGGATGTTATAGGAAAAGGGATTAACATGGATTTACATAATACGTACCATATAAAGATTAAGGGGTGGGTAAATATGACTCACTCTATTGGGCAATTCGGGACTTAGGATCTGTCACGCCCCAAGCGGATACCCTTGGAGTGGCCGACATTCAGAGAATATTGCGAGTCCCCAAGCGAACCACTTGGCCTCATCATCACATCATACTCAACAACGGAATGAAAGTATTCCAGAAAGACAAGCAGTTTAAGTAATTCCAATAAATAAGGATTTGGAACATCAATAACAATCCATCAACTTTACTCTATGTCTATGCAGCCTCTACTCAACAATCTAGATGGTACCATGACAGGCCATGGATACCCAAAATCAAGAAAATAAACTACTCAATCGAAAACAAGAAATAAAAGGTCTCCTCCGTGAAACAAGGGAGGGCTCACCAATTCTAGAAGTGCACTGAACTGGACCTTAACGATGCGCGGGATGAAGTGCACTAACACCTATGTCTGCATCACAAAAAGATGCAGGTACAAATTGACATCGATACATGGGATATACTAGTATATAAAATAGTTGGAAAGGATGGGACATAATCGAAGATACTTAAATCAAGTAATTCAACTCAATTCAGTAAAACATGCAAGTTTATAAAATAAAGTCATGTTTTGAAAGTAAACACAATAGTATGCAACTGATGCATAATCATTCCATTTATATAGTAAAGCAATGCTTGTAAAAGAAACTCTAGTATGTAACTCATATAAAATAAGTTATGCAAAGTTAGGGAGTTTCTCTAACCGACAACCTCCCACCACCCTCGTTGCTAATGCACAACTATCACAACATCGTTGCTGGCCCGTCCAATACTTGCCATGGTAAGGATGTTCACCTCTGCGTTTTGATCCTCAAGCCTTGTTCATCTTTTACAGCTTGTTTGGATGGTGCTTTTCGGTGGTATGGTATGGTATGGTTATTAAGAGAACCACGTTTGTTTTGATTGTTTCATTAATTATATGGTATGATATGGTTTTGTTTCATGGTTCTGTAACCATGAAAACCCCCACTTTTTTAAACCACCAATTTGGTGGTATCCCATGGTTCTCTTATTTTTTTTCCAATTATACCCTTATTTAAATAATTATAATTTATCCTTTATTCTTTATTAAACTTTAAGTTAATATATGTATTATTTTTTTATTACTTCCTCCGTATCAATTTTTGAAACTACTTTTCCACCTTCCATCTTTTCTTTCACGTTTTAGTGTATTTTTTGAGCTTCTTTTATTTATAAGTTCTTACTTTTTTATTTTCTTATATTGTTTGTATAAAATGAAGATTTATTAGCTTATATGTTTCTCCACTCGATTCTATGTATTTATTTTTTTTAAAAAGTTATAAAAAATAGCTATTGATAAATTTTATATTTATAATAATTAAGGATATATTTGTAAATTTAAAAGTTACAATACAGTACCATACAGTCAAATCAAACAACAAATTGTTATTAAACAATATCAACCCGTACAGTCTATCCAAACATTGTATGGTAGGGTACTGTACGATACCATACCATACCATACAGTACCATACATTATGAAACCATGGCAAACCACCATCCAAACAAGCTGTTAGGGATAAGAGTCACCAAAGCTAACTGTACGACTATAATGCGCAGGCAACGTAGTTCTGGAGTGTTCTCCTCTTATCCAAGTCGGTGCTCAATACTACTCCAAAAACATGTACTCATACTCATCAAGTGAATAATTTACTCAAAACATCTAATCAAGTCCTATCGGATTTAAATTTAAACATCAACTTCATCTCAAACATCAAGATCATCATCTTTTATTAATAAATATGTTTTCAAAAACTTTTACATCATCATCAAAATACTTCCTCAAAACATCAGATGCATTCTTTTAAAAATATGCTAAAAAGAAATATTTACATATTATCAAGACTCTTTCTCAAATCATTATTTATGGTTAAAACTCATGCTCATGTAGACTTAGTAAAATATGTTCAAAACTCATCTTTGTTCAACATACAAAATGACCATCGAGTCTCAACTTGAAAAAATGCATAATCAAGTACAAATCTAAATTAGGGTTCATGTGAATGAAGACATGAACATGCATTCCAATCAACTACCCAACTCATGAATATCACCAATTTATTTAATGTATAAAGAACTCAATAGGACACTAGACACCTCAAGACTTCAATTAAAGAATTAGGGTAAAACTCTACTCGAACTCAATTACAAGGAAACAACACGTGGAGCATGTGGATGAACTCAATCCGACGCTATGGGTAGCCATACATACCTGGAAAACTTAGATTCTCGAAGAATTTTGAAGAGTGGTTGAAATCCCTTGAAACCCTAGCTTTTCTCCTCTTGAAGCGTTGTTCAAAGTCTTGAGATATATTTTGAATGTAAATAGATTGAATATTTATGTTTATGGGCTTTTATAGGTATAAAAACATCAATCCTAGGCTTGGAAAGTGTGGGAAAAGACCCACGTAACCTTTCTTAAAAAGCTGTCAAAAGTCGTCTATGGGCCACTTTACGCCCGTAAAACTTTCCACGGCCCGTACGGACCCTTCCGTAAACTTTTGGCCCATGTTTGGAGTTTCTAGAATATTTTACGAGCCCATTTTACGAGCCCATTTTACGGCCCGTAGAAGGTTCTAGACCCATAGATGGGTTCGTAAAGTTTGGGGCCCAAAATTGAAGTTTCTAGACTTTTCTCCATGATTTAGCAGACGGGTATTAATCCATTTTATGGCCCATAAAGCGGGTTTCATAGAATGACTCTGCACTTGACAGTCTCTAATAAAACGACTATAACTTTTAACTCCGAACACCAAATGAGGTGAAACCAGTTGCGTTGGAAAGCTGATTCAAAGGGCTTTCATTTGTTATGTCGTGGTACCTCTAATTCTTTGTGTGATAAGAGTTAAGATTATTTAAAGTTTACCCTTGCATAATCCAACATGCAAAACTCAATTTATAGGAACGTTTTGAACTCGACTAAGTACTAGAGGTCTCTTATGACCCTAATTCACTTCCCACATATAAGAATGAGGATTGAAATATCCTTCCCTTGGGATCGTTCATCCTCGAATGATGAGTGAAACAAGGATAAATTTAAGGCATGAATAACAGTCGAGACTCTATTAGATCAATGAATCACACTCAACCAATCTGGACAGTCATCAAACTCACAATAGATAAATCTGATCAGCTCATGAGTAGGGATATTACCTCAGAAATTCTCACCATCAGGCACGAATTGAACATCAGAGCTCAATTAGTTTGAATCATTCAAACACCTCAGGGATCAGTTATTAGAACTCAAGAAGGAAGTCATCAACTCCAATTCGAGAAAGGGACCATCGTGATATATAAGACTTTGTGGATGACTTCATCTCAACTATGCTCCTTTTCATGGCACTACACTCTATCACTTGAAGCTTGTAGCTCCTATTCAAACCTCCGGCTAACCACATCCTCTTATTCTGTTCAAGCCTAATTCTAAGCCCCAAAGTGCTATTCCTAAGATGATCATATTCACACAAAGTTGATCCTCAAAACTCAAGGTCTATACCTCCATTGATACTTTCATTAAAAGAGAACTACTCCTTCTTACCACTTAAACATATCTACCTGGCTCACACATTCGAAAGTTATCAATAGCCTTCTCCAATCACTCACATAATGACATCCACACATTCAAGCCTATCACCCTAACTACTTCAACTATATCTAAGAATTATCAAGACTGCTTTCATTTCTACTTCCATCATTGAACGGGCTCTCACTCAAAAAACACACCAACATACTTTTACCTAGAGGAACTCTAACCTATCTTTACCTATCTATTACATCTAATAAGGTCTCATCTCGCTCTTCCTCAACATCTATAATCTAAATAAAATGAGGACATCATAGTTATCACATGAAAGAACATTCACCTCTCTCATCAATAATAACTCATCTATTATCATCAATGTCGCTATCAAGAATGGAAAGAAGGGTCACTGGAAAGTCTTAGAGCAAATGATCATGAGCACGATACATTCGAGAAATTTGATTCAAGAGTGTTCATAATGTGATACAATCTTATTAGCCTTTTAGGACCTATCATGCATTTATGGAATCAAACATATTGTGAAGCTCAAGTTGCATCTCGTGTGACATAAGGTTGGGGACTCTGAGATTCATGAGGTAAAAGTGTAACAGTCACTCCTCATCCTTAGATCTCAACATGAATGTGAATCAACATCGGGTGCATGGGTCTAGGGCATAGGCATGGCGCTCATACACAGAACACAATAGCATATCACCTTAATTGAGCTATAAGGAATATAAGAGATAGGAAAGTATCAACACCTCATCCTGATCAAATCATTACTATCGAAATCTCAAGACTCACTTTATTTTATTAACTCTTTATCTCCCCCTAAGCTCGAAGGTCCACTCCCTATGTCTGCTAGCCAATTCTCTTTACTAAGCTATAAGTATAGCTTTTATGTTATGCTATCCACAAGAACACCTTAAAATCCCCCATTATACTCTACCCAAGGATACAAAATCGCTATTAGAACTTTCTGCTGACTACTCTCAGCTTCCTTCTAGCCCTATGGGCATTTTTCTATACTTACTGCTGCTTGGCATACATAATCACTTCCTATAACTCCTATAGTCTAACCTCTTTGTTTAATCTTCTACCATTCAACTTCTAAGTTCCAATATATTTGACTATAAAAGACTTGGATTGTAAGGAAAAACTCATCGTCACTTATACATAAATCCCCATCAACCTAATTACTAAAGCTGACAAGAATGCTCACACCAACTTACTCTACATTGACAACTTGAATATCACTCACTCATTCACTATACTTCATTATTTGGCTAAGCTCATAACTCTTTGAATCTCATGGGGATCTTACTCCAAAATCATAAGCCTAGTTTAGATTTATCACCTTGAAATCATTTCCTACCCTTCATCCAAACTAACTGAGTCATTCACGAGACCTAGTCTACGGGTCGTGGTTCAACCTACGGACCGTGACTTGGCTCATAGAAATATGTGTTACAAAATTCAAGCTACTGGAATTATTGCTTCTAATCTAAGAACACTTAGGACGACTTGTAGTTTCTCATATGGATCATAAGTCTTCTCGTAGAAATGTTCCATACTTGGAAAAATTCTAGGTCCCTCAGGGCTCCTTCCTACGGACCTCTTGAAGAGTCACGGTTTCTTATACGGTCCGTCTAGTACCTCGTAAGCCAACTTCAAAAAGCCCCTCAACTTTTCACTTTCATTGTTTCAATCCGCGAAGCTTCCCTACGACCCGTAGTATCACCTACGCTTTGTAGACTAGCTCGTAGGATCGAACCAATATTAGAATCATTAACTTTTAGTCCTCCCAAGCTATCAACATGCAAGTTCTTAACACACTACATAAACCTCTTCCTAGTTTGAGCCACTCTAACTCATTCTTTCATCGAAACTTATGGGAATCAACTCACCACCATATTACTTACCTAATGTACACATAACTCTAGTTACAGACCTCAATCAACCACACTCTTACTATCTGGTCTCTTCATCTTTCTAACTCTATGATCATAATTCTACTTATGGTTTACAGGACCCCAAATCACACTCTTAGGTGCTAACATTTCACTTCTTAAAGACATAAGTTTACCTGTCATAGATGACATTAAAAGCATGTTTCGGGTAGGAGAGATTGTGGTGCCTTATTGGTTAGCTCAACTAAGTCAGTCATGGCACTTTATGATAAATTAGCACAGGACACTCTCTATACACCCTCTCAAGTAGAATAGTATCGCCAATAGGAGTAGACATACTGAAAGGTTTAGGGAGATACTCGGGAGTCCTATCAAAACTACAAGCCACGTAAGGAGACACAATCAATGGGGTGGCACCAAAATTTATTAACACATAACAATCAAGAGTAAGAGCTCGAATCATACTTATCACAATGTCTTGGAGTGTTTTTCTAATTTGGGTGACTACCACAGCACACAACTGGTCTATGGCCTCACTCGTGCCAGAAGTAGCACCTCTCTGATTTTCTCTAATTGGTGGTATTGGTGTAGAGAGTTGGGCATTATTGGCCCACTTTGGATAATCCCTCTAGAAGTGGCTCTCTTGGCCACACTTATAGAATTCTTAGTACCCTTTCGATAATTTCCCAAGTAAAGCTTGCCACATCTTCCACATGGTGGCTTTCCTTTAGGACCTCGAGCGACACTTCCTCGGGATTAAGGGTTCTGAACCCTGAAAAGTTGGTTCCTCCTTGGCCACATATTATATCTTTTGTTAGATATGGATGCATTAATTGGTGGCAGCACATAACTCAAAGGTTTCTACAAGAAGGGAGACTTGTTCACATTTTCTTGCTTATTTACTTCTAAGTTAGCCTTTTTGCTCCGAGGTTCCTCCCTCTCATCCTCTTTGTTCTCTTCTACCCATCGAGCATGTATAGCAGGCTGAGTAGTAGGCTCAGGCTCCTCTGGTTGTATCATGGTCATTGTCCCAAACTACGAGGTCATCACTGGCAAGGAAACTTTGGTGCTGACATCATGTTTTCGGGCTCACAATGCATTTGGAAATCATGATCTGCAAACGTGGAACGCATGAGTTAGAAGAGAGCTTTATAGAGTTTTAACTCTAACGCACGAACTCAGAATACAAGAATGGGTAACAATTCCTAATGTCCTATAGCCTCCTGCTTATAAAGTGTGGTGCACAACACACCCATAAACAAGACTCTACTAAACATGGCTTCATAGACTCCCTCGGACACTTGAACTCTTTGCTCTGATACCAAGTTTGTCACGCACCAGGCGGGTACCCTTGGCGTGATCGTCATTCAGAGAATATTACTAGTCCCCAAGCAAACCACTTGGCCTCATCATCACATCATACTTAACAGCGAAATGAAAGTACTCCAGAAAGACAAGCAGTTTAAGTTTAAGTAATTACTAGGTATCTTTCAATAATAAGTTTCCAATAAATAAGGATTTGGAACATCAATAACAATCCATCAACTCTACTCTATGTCTATGAAGCCTCTACTCAACAATCTAGATGGTACCATGACAGTCCATGGATAACCCAAAATCAAGGAAATAAACTACTTAATCGTTAACAAAAAATAAATGGGCTCCTCCGGAAAATAAGAGAGGCCTCACCAATTCTAGAAGTGCACTGAACTGGACCTCAACGATGCACGGGATGAAGTCCACTAACACCTATGTCTGCATCATAACAAGATGCAGGTCCAAATTGACATCGATACATGGCATATACTAGTATATAAAATAGTTGGAAAGAAAGAACATAATCAAAGATACTCAAATCAAGTAATTCAACTCAATTCAGTAAAACATGCAAGTTTATGAAATAAATTCATGTTTTGAAAGTAAACTCAATAGTATGCATCTCATGCCAAATCATTCCATTTATATAGTAGAACAATGCTCATAAAAAAGACTCTAGTATGCAACTCATGTCAAATCAATTATACAAAGTTAGGGAGTTTCTCTACCCGCAGCCTGCCACCACCCTTGTTGGTGATGCACAACGATCATGGCGTCGTTGCTCGCTCGTCCAATACTTGCCAAGGTAAGGACACTCACCTCTGCTTTTGGATCCTCAAGCCTTGTCCATCTTTTTAGAACAAGAGTCACCAGAGCTAACTACACGACTATCCTACATGGACAACATAGTTCTATGGTGTTCTCCTCTTACCCAACTCGGTGCTTAATACTACTTCCAAAAATATGTATTCATACTCATCAAGTGAATAATTTACTCAAAACATCTCCTCAAGTCTCAGTAGACTTAAATTTGAACATCAACTTTATCTCAAACATCAACATTATCAACTTTTATTAATAAATATATTTTGAAAACCTTTTATATTATCATCGAAATACTTCCTCAAAACATCAGATGTATTCTTTTAAAAATATGCTAAAAAGAAATATTTACATATTATCAAGACTCTTTCTCAAATCATTATTTATGGTTAAAACTCGTGCTCATGTAGATTTAATAAAATATGCTCAAAACTCATCTTTGTTCAACATACAAAATGACCATCGAGTCTCAATTTGAAATAATGCATAATCAAGTATAAACCTCAATCAGGGTTCATGTGAATGAAGACATGAACATGTGTTCCAATGAACTACCAGACTCATGAATATCACCAATATATTTTAATGTAAAAGAACTCAATAGGACACTAGACAACTCAAGACTTCAATTTAAGAATGAGGGTAAAACTCTACTTGAACTCAATTATAAGGAAACAATATGTGGGGCGTGTGGATGAACTCAATCCAACGCT
Organism: Solanum rostratum; assembly: GCA_029948455.1. Taxonomy (NCBI): domain Eukaryota; kingdom Viridiplantae; phylum Streptophyta; class Magnoliopsida; order Solanales; family Solanaceae; genus Solanum; species Solanum rostratum. The sequence continues at coordinate 55,037,507 of CM057047.1, read as the reverse complement.
ATGGGTAGACATATATACCTGGGAAACTTAGATTCTCAAAGAATTTTGAAGAGTGGCTGAATTCCGTTGAAACCTAGCTTTTCTCCTCTTGAAACCTTGTTCAAAGTCATGGGATATATTTTGAATGTAAATAGATCGAATAGTTATGTTTAGGGGCTTATATAGGCGTAAAAACGTCAATCCTAGGCTTTGAAAGGGTGGAAAAAGATCAAAATAACCTTTCTTAAAAAGCTATTAAAAGTTGTCTATGGGCCACTTTACGTCCCGTAAAATGTTCCACAGCCCATAGGGACTCTTTCGTAAACTTTTTTCCCAATTTTAGAGTTTTTGGAACATTTTACAAGGCCATTTTACGACCCATAGATGGGTTCGTAAAGTTAGGAGCCAAAAATTTAAGTTTCAGGACTTTTCTCCACAATTTAGCAGATGGGTCGTAATCCATTTTATGGCCCGTAAAGGGGGTTTCGTAGAATGATAGTGTCCAGTAAAATAGTCATAACTTTTGACTCTAAACTTCAAATGAGGCGAAACCAGTTGCGTTGGAAAGCTAATTCAAAGGACTTTCATTTTTATGGCATGGGACCTCTAGTTCTTTGTGTGCTAAGAGTTATGATCATTTAAAGTTTATCCTTGCATAATCTAACACTCAAAACTCAATTTATAGGAAAGTTTTGTACTCGACTAAGTACTAGAGGTCTCTTATGACCATAATTCACTTCCCACATATAAGAATGAGGCTTCAAACAAAGGTATATGTGAGGATGAAATTATGGTGTGTCAAAGGATCTTTCACATCATAACATGAATTCATAACATAAGCTCATAAATAATCCATAATGACATAACCATTACATAACCATATCCATAAATGTAATCTCTGAAAACATCACATAGCATATAAACGTAAAAGAGTCTACAAGATGTCCAATAATGCCTCTAGTCATAGGATATGATGGGGGCTAAGACATGTCCCGAGCTCACCCTCAAAGTAATTAACATAAACAAAAGCACCATAGGTAGAGGAATGGTGGTTTATCCTAGGAAGATAGGACTCACCACAACAAGTATCTCAAGATCCAAGCTAGCCGTCGTATGGTGGATGAAGGAAATCTCCGGTCCCTATATGGTTAGATGATATAGGCAAAAGTATGTGTTAGTATGTTTGAATGTACTAAGTATGCGGGCATGCAATGCATATGACTTATCAAACCTAAATTCAATGTTAGATGGCAAGGGCACATAATATAGAAAGAGATATATATTTAAAGAAGAGTAATAAAACAATATGCCATGAAATTCAGGATGCATGAAATGCAATAATGCTCATATATATACTGGGGATAGACTATAACCGACAAATCAAACTCATGGGAGCTATTACATGAATTAGTCCGATGAAGACCTCCCATCGGCAGGAGAAGATTACTTGCCAAGGGTAATTTACATCACAACTAACGACCCAGTCTTTTCGGTGGATGGACACCTTCCTTACGACCCAATCTTTTCAGAAGGATTTTCATATAATATCATATCAAGATGTAACCATTCCTTACGACCTGGTCTTTTCGATAATGGCTACCACATACCTATATTGGCACTTAGTTCAAGAAAAGGGAGAGGACCCTTGGGGATAGCCTTGACGCCTCCAAATCATCGATGCTAAGTCAAAACATCCCACAAGAATACTTATACATTACATGCTTTCAAAGGAGGCAATAGTCATTTCAAATCCTTTCAATGCACATTTAGGCTCAAAAGACAAACACATTTGATAATCATTCAAACTTAGGCTCAAAAGCCAGATCATAGTTCATAATCATGATACTCATGCATAGGAATATCTCGTTCACATATATGAGATAGTGCAAGCACCCAAAATGCTCAAAGAGCCATATCATAGACATTTATGTGCTCACATTCTTGTCATAACCCATGTCTTATCAAAATCATATACATGAACATAATTAGGCTTAACCCACTTCATAATTTTCATAAAACTCAATGCTTATGAATGCATATGCTATGAATGAGATGAGAATAGCATGGGTAATTAAGACTCAAACTTAAATCAACAATACCTTGTAAAATTCAAGTAAAGACATAAGTAAAATTCATATTTAAATCATAATATAGATTACCCATGCACAAATTAAGCTTTAAAGGGGATATGCACATTCATAACTTCATAACCTCAATGTAATTATTCATATTAGGGCTTAAATCACTTTAAAAATCAATAAATAAACATAGCCTATACATCAATTGAAGTTAATAAACAACAATATTGAAAACCCATATTTGAATTAGCTAAAATTCCATGAAATTGAGTGTAAAAGAGTTTGAATCTTCTTGGTTTAATGGGAAAAAGAATCAATCCCACATACCTAAGGTCACCAAGAGGAAGTAAGAAGAATTTGATGAAGATGAAGTCCTTCCTTGAATCCCTGGCTAATTCTTTACAAGGCTTTGAGAGGAGTTCTTAAGAGAGAGTTGAATATAATTTCTAAGTGTGAGAATAAATTTGAATGAGAGGAATAGAGTTTAGGTCATTAAGGGGTCTTAGGATAGCATAGCCATTCCTAAAAGTCCCTTAGCAGAAGCCATAATTACAAAAAAAAAACAATTAATGAAGTGTAACTAAATTTCTTGCCAGGGGCCCTGTGAGAAGGTATCACGGCCCGTACAAGGTTTCAGGGACCATGAAACCCTCCCGTGTGACCATGTTTATCCAATTCTCAGGAAACTCTGCACGGATGGGCTTTGCGAAAATGGGCATAACTTCTTGCTCCGAACTCAGAACGAGGTGAAACCGGATGCGTTGGAAATCTAATTCAAAGAGATTCAATTTGAAAGGTCGTGGGTCACCCAGTTAATTTTTTGTCAAGAGATATGAACATTTAAAAAGATGACCCTTCTATCGGTTCTTGTGAAAAACATAGCCAATAGAATTCCTTAAAGCTTGGCTTGATGAAGGAGACCCATGATGACCCTAAACCACATAAATAAGCTTGAATTGAGGGCTTGAAAGTTAACTTAGCTTGAGCTTGAAGATTTCATACTATGAAAAAATTCAACGTAATCATCCATACGGTTGGAAAACCGAGCCTCAACACCTTCCAAGGGAACAATTGCGCTAGGATCACCAATTAATTTCCTCAACATAAATACGTGGAAAACCGAGTGAATAAAACTCAAATCCGGAGATGAATCCAATCTATAGGCCACATTCCCAATCCGCTCAACAATCTCATAAGGACCTACATACTGGGGCCTTAACTTGCCCTTCTCGCCAAAATGCATTACACCCTCCATAGGAAAATCTTCATACACACCCTATCACCAACACAAAACTCGAGATCCCTCTTCTAAGCATCCGAATGGACTTTTGGCGACTTTGAGCCGTGTTCAACCTGCCCCTAATAAATTTTACTCTTTCCATAACCTCCAACACTAAATCTGGGCCAATCAATGCAACATCATCTAACTTGAACCATCGCATTGGGGACCTACAAGTTCTCCCATAAAAAGCTTCAAATGGTGTTATAACCATGCTAGCACGAAGGCTATTGTTGTAAGCCAACTCAATAAGCGGAAGATGATCACTCCAATTTCCTTTGAATTCTAATACACAAGACCTCGACATGTCCTCCAAAGCTGTAATTGTCCTCTTGGCTTGCCCAATGGATTGAAGATGAAAAATGGTACTTAACTTCACCTAGTGCCAAGCCCCTTTTTGAGACGATTTCAAAAAGTGATAAGTAAATTAGGTACCATAATCCGATATAATAAAAGTAGGCACGCCATCCAGTCTAGCCAACTCCCAAATATATGTAACTTGGCATTGTCTTTTTTCGTGCTATGCCACCAATACACTTCCCTCTAATCCCGATACATTTTTGTGGATCTCGGATGTATGGAATAATGAGAGTTATGGGTTTCACTCATGATCATCTCCATAAGACCATCAACACCCAGAACACATAATCGATCTGTGTACTAAATTACACCATATCCCCCTTGGGAGAAAACCTCTATCTTATTTTCGGCAACCAACCTCTTCCACACAACCAATGACAAATCGAGGTCTTGCTTAGCCTTACAATCAACAACCACAGAAGATTCAGCTCCCATTATGAACATGAATACTACCATCATTAGAGTCGGCCAACCTAAATATTCTTAAGCACAAAATTACGCTCAGAATCAAAATAATAGATACATAGTCATGCTACCTTTTGACAACTCTTTCTTCCCTTCATCAACATAAGCCACACTTCCCATAGATAGCCTACTAAGAGCATCAACTACAATATTTTCCCTACCGGGATGATATTTTATGCTCACGTCATAGTCCTTACGAAGTTCCAACCATCGCCCTTGTCTCAAGTTAAGATCCCTTTAGAACACAGACTGCAAACTCTTGTCGTTGGTGAAAACATCAACATGCATGCCAAACAAATAGTATCTCCAAATCTTCAAGGCAAACACCACCGCCGCTAGTTCAAGATCATGAGTCGGGTAATTATGCTCATGCATCTTCAATCACCTTGACTCATAAGCTATCACCTTACCATGTTGCATAAGTACACAACCCAACCTAATCTGAGAAACATCACAGTACACCACCAACCCGTCTAAGCTATCTGGTAAAGTCAAAACATGAGCCAATGTAAGCCGATCTTTCAGAGTCTGAAAACTCCTCTCACACTCATTTGACCATACAACTTGGCCTTCTTTAGAGTCAACTTCGTCAATGGGGATGCAATAGATAAGAAACCTTCAATAAAACTGTGAGACCCCGTGTTTCTCGTCTTCCATTATTTAAATAGTGTGGCGTTATATAAGAATATGTGATTTTTGCTAGCACCTAAGGATAATAAGGCTGCAAATAAGTGGTAATATCAAGGACCTAAAGTTTTAAGCCAAAGGAATACACTAAATGCACATTCGGGATTAAAGAAATGACCCGAGTGGCACCTCGCCTTTTTCGGAAGGTTTAAATGAAGTTTCACTTTTTGGATGGGACTAAAAGTTTATAATTTGATAATAATGGATTTCTTTAAGCTATTTTAATAGCGCAAAGGTCATACATTAAGTTTTGGAATCAAGAAAGTTGCAAGATAAAGGTTGGCCAAAGTTACTGTAAGTTTCTTTATGAAATCCTTCTTAAATTTGGGTCAAATGTATCAGCTCATATCTCTCAAACTATAAAGATTTAGAAGGTGCATAACCTATCAAATTGAAGATCTATGAGTCTAGTTTGCAATGCACAAAACCACGCATCAAACCGACCTCAGAATAAAGAGTTATGACCGTTTTACCGAGACTGCCTGAGCTGTAAACCGGGTCATGGGTCGGGTCGGGTCGGGTTGACCCGACTTAATGTCGGCTATTTTGACACTTTAAAGCTCAAAATTAAGCCATTTTCGTCCCAAACCAGTGTGGAACTGAAGAGAAAGCTCCCAAAGGGTTCTCTAAGTGATTTAGGTAAGTTTTTCGCGTTTTTACCATTAAAATTCATCTCCGTGCCTAAAAATGCGTGCCTTACGCTTTGCAATTGTTTTTCCCTCGTATTAGCTGTGTTTGGAGCTGTTTTTGGGCTGTAAAAAAGTGGTGTTCTTGCTGGTATTATTGGTTTGCAGCTGGTGTATTTAGGTAATAATTCTGGAGCTCTTTTACGGTCATTTTTATGACGTTTTACGGACATTTCCTCGCGTAAACTCCTTGCTGAATCTGGTCATTAATGCTGAATTTTTGACTGTTTATAGGTTCTTTAAGTTGTGTATATAGTCATTGCGAAGCTTAGGACGTAAGGAACAACTTTCGTGAAGGAACTTTTGGCAATCGGACGTTCGTTGGAGAGGTATGTTAAGGCTAAGCTCCGTCCCTCCTTTTAGCACGAAATCCGGGAAGTTTCCCAAAACGTCAAATGTGATATCTTACTATTCTGTTGCTAGAAAGACCTTCCGTGAAAGGCATTGAGATTGAAGCTGAGTTATATTCATCATGGTATTAGGTTGAAATTCCATTCGTTCGCTTAATCTGGACATTCAATTTCTATATATCATTTTGTCGGTTTCCCAGCTACCTATTCACATGTCCAAGGTGTTTCTCTTCTTGGTATAGTGCCATTAAAATAAATGTAGAATGCAAAGGGAATGTAGTATCAAAATCAGTCCTTCTTCCATACAAAAATATTATTGAAGAATTTAACAAGTAACGTGTTAGTTTCCAATATTCTCAAGCGAAATGCTCCTGTCTAAACTACTAAGGCACTTGATCCTGTTTAAATACATTCTTTTACTAATTGACATGGGACCAAATATAATCATTATGTAAATCACCTTTATGAACATTTTCAAAGTTAAGGCTTCACTCTAAATGTTGGGTTAAGTTCCCAAACTTGTTAAAAAGGACATGTATGATTCCACGAGCCATATGTATATGTTATGACAATGATTATGATGTTATGAGAATAAATGTACCAATGAGCCAAGATTGGCCAAATGACAATGACTATGATGCTATGAGAATAAGTGTACCAATGAGCCAAGATTGGCTAAGTTCTTGCTATGGCTTACTATGTGCATTAAACATTCATATCATACATTGCATGTTATGCATGGACTTCGAGCTATAATTGAAGGTATGGGGCCTATTTGCCCAACTATATATGTATATGGTACAGATGGCCACAGATTGGCAGATATGATGCCGGTTAGATACCGGAAAGGACAACCAGTGCTAGCATTTGGTTGGGTATGTCATGCATTTGCATCTATATATATGTATTCACGACATGCAACACTCGAGCATACCATGCATTTTTTATCACTAGGTGGTGGCTTATTGGCCATTAAGGCTACTTGAGTCTTGGTTACAGGTGGTATTTCTATTAACCTTTTTACTACGGTTATCTATGATTTTACTTCCTGCCTTACATACCAGTATATGTTTATTCGTACTGATGTCCCTTTGCCTGGGGATGCTGCATTTTATTTCGTGCGTGCAGGTTCAGGTAGGGGTTCTGATTTGCCCCTCCATTAGGAGCCCCATTCAGCTATGAGTTGGTAAGCTCCACCTCTTCCTGGAGCTTTCACAGGATGTTTACCTTTTTTTTTGTATAGTTGGGTATGTCGGGGCCCTGTCCCAACAGTGTTAGTGATTCTCATAGAGGCTATTGTGGACATGTTATTGTGGGTTGGTCCTTTTGTGTCGTTCAGTCTCCAGTCATAAGATTGGCATGTATATATAGTTTGTGCCTGTACCTCTATTGTTGCAGCCTTGTCGGCTAACTAGTACCCTATTGTTCTGGTTTATCTATCTTGTACATGATTTACTGTTGATCAGGTCATGACCTAGAATGTCCAGGCTTAGTCTTTCAGACGTTATGCTGCCTGATTTTCTTCTGGTCCCTAGTTAGTTCACTAGCATGTTTAGTGGCTTACCCGGCCAATAATGGTATCGGGTGCCGGTCGCGCCTCCCCTCTCTTTGGGGCGTGACAAAAACCTTCTATAATAACCAGCCAACCCAAGAAAACTTTGAATATCCGAAGTAGCAAGCTTGTCAAACAATGTACATCCTTCACCAACTCTGTTTTGACCACCTCTATAGGATCCACGACAACATCCTCCTTGCTTGGATTGCATTACAGGCCCAAAGTAACTCTCCCTATTCAGTAGGGAGTGCTGGAGATAGGAAATCTTAAGACACGTTCCATGGCACAATAAGAATCATAAAAACGTGAAACATTTCCTAAAACGCCTTGTAGCCTCTTAACAATAGATGTGGCGCGCTCCACACCCATGAATAAGACTCTACTTGATGCGGCATGTTGGACTCTGAGGACCATTTATAAACCTAGTACTCAGATACCATCTCTGTCACAACCCGGACCTAGGGTCTAGGAGTGACATGGCGATTGGGAACCCGAGAGCCCCCAAATAAGCTTCAAAGTATTCATATCATTAGTTTGAAAGCATGTGCAAATAGAAAACACATAGTTCTGAGGGACGGAAAAGTAAGACTCACGCTATAGGGTTGTCATAGGGAAAGGGATTAACATGGATTTACATAACTTGTAGCACATAAAGACTAAGGGGCGGGTAAATATGACTTACTCTATGGGGGTAATTTGAGACTTAGGATCTTTTACATCATATCATGAATTAATAACATAAGCTCATCATCAATCCATAATGACATAACCATTATATAACCATATCCATAAATGTAATCTCCAAAAATAACACTTAGCATATAAACATAAAAGAGTCTAAAATATGTCCAACGATGCCTCTAGTCATAGGATAGGACGAGGGCCAAGACATGTCCCGGGCTTACCTTCAAAGTAATTAACTTAAACAAAAGAAACATAGGTAGAGGAATGGTGGTTTGTCTTCGGAAGGTAGGACTCACCACAACAAGTATCTCAAGATCCAAGCTAGCTATCGTACGGTGGATGAAGGAAATCTCCGGTCCCTACATGGTTAGATCATGTAGGAAAAAGTATGTGTTAGTACATTTAATTGTACTAATTATGCAGGCATGCAATGCATATGACTTATCAAACCTACATTCAATGTTAGATGGCAAGGGCACATAATATAGAAAGAGATATATATTCAAAGAAGAGTAGTATAACAATATGTCATGAAATTCATGATTCATGAAATGTAGTAATGCTCATATATATAGTGGGGATGGACTATAACCAACAAATCAAACTCACGCGAGCTATTACATGAATTAGTCCAATAAAGATATCTAATTTGTATGAGAAGATTACTTGCCAAGGGTAATCTACATCACACCTTACAACTCATTCTTTTCGGTGGATAGACACCTTCCTTATAATCTAGTCTTTTCAGAAGGATTTTCATATCATATCAAGTTGTAACCATTCCTTACGACTCAGTCTTTTTGGTAATGGCTATCGCATACCTATGTTAGCACATAGTTCAAAAAAAGGAAAAAGGCCCTTGGGGATAGCTTGACACCCTCAATCCATCGGTGCTAAGTCAAAACATTCCACGAGAGTACTTATACATTTACATGCTATCAAAGGAGGCAATAGTCATTTCAAATCCTTTCAATGCACGTTTAGGCTCAAAAGCCAAACACATTTCATAATCTTTCGTACTTGGCCCCAAAAGCCAAATCATAATTCATAATCATGATACTCATGCATAGGAATAACTCATTCACATATACGAGATGGTGCAAGCACCTAAAATGCTCAAAGATCCATATCATCGAAATTTATGTGGTCACATTCTTGTCATAACCCATATCGTATAAAAATCATATACATGAATATAATTGGGCTTAACCCACTTCATAATTTTCATAAAACTCAATGCTCATGAATGCATATGCTATGAATGAGATGAGAATAACATGTGTAATTAAGAGTCAAACTTAAATCAATAATATATTGTGAAATTCAAGTAAAGACATAAGTAAAATTCACATTTAAATCATAATATAGATTACCCATGCACAAATTAAGTTTTAAAGGGGACATGTACATTCATAACTTCATAATCTCAATGCAATTCTTCATATTAGGGCTTAAATAACTTTAAAATCAATAAATAAACATAGCTCATACATCAATTGAATTTAATAAACAACAATATTGAAAACACATATTTAAATTAGCTAAAATTCCATTAAATCGAGTGTAAAAGAGTTTAGGTCTTCTTTGTTGAAAGGGACTAAGAAACAATCGCACATACCTAAGGTCACCAAGAGGAAGTAAGAAGAATTTGATGGAGATTAAAGTACTTCCTCTAATCCCAAGCTAATTCTCCACAAGACTTTGAGAGGAGTTCTTAAGAGAGAGTTGAAGGTCATGTGGAGGTCTTAGGTTAGCATAAGAAGTCATAAAAGTCCCTTAGGAGAAGCCATAATTACAAAAATACCTTTAATGACGCGTAATTAAATTTCTTGCCAGGTGTCCCGTGAGAATGTATCACGGTCAGTACAAGGTTTCAGGGACAGTGAAACCCTCCCGTGAGACCATACTTAGCCAATTCTCAGGAAACTCTGCACGGATGGGCTTTATGAAAATGGGCATAACTTCTTGCTCTGAACTCAGAATGAGGTGAAACCGAATGCGTTAGAAATCTAATTCAAAGATATTCAATTGGATAGGTCATGGGCCACCCAGTTAATTTTGTGTCAAGAGATATGACCATTTAAAGTTGACCCTTCTATCGGTTCTTGTGAAAAACATAGCCAATGGAATTCCTTTGAACTTGGCTTGATGAAGGAGACCCATGATGACCCTAAACCACATAAATAAGCTTGAATCGAGGGCTTGAAAGTCAACTTAGCTTGAGCTTGAAGATTCCATACTTAAAACAATTCAACATAGTCATCCATACGGTTGGAAATATGGGTCGTACCAAGCCTTACGGTCTGTGTACTACTCCGTAGCACTTCACTTAGAAAATTCTTTACAATGATGTTCCTAGACGGTGATCCAATACTTAGAAAATTTCCACTCCGACACTTATTCGGGAGACCTCACGGACCGTGAAGGGTCATACGATCCGTGAGACGGTCCGTGTGACATGCCTTGGCTTCAAAACTGTGAAATTTCAAGGCCAAGGTTACCACACGGTCTATGAAGCCTCACATGGCCCGTGTGGGGTCCATGTGTGGTATTCCTTAGTTCCAAATTCCACGTTAAAGCCTAAACACCCCACACATGGCCAACGGTCACTTCAAGGAGGCTCCACAAGGTCTGTATAGCCTCATACGGACCGTGAAGGTTTCCATGAGGTGTCACCTTGGTCCAAAATTTTCCAAAATCAAATTTTCAAGCTCCATTAAGGTTGTACAAAGTTCGGGTCCTTACATCATCTCCCCCTTTAGGAACATTCGTCCTCGAATGTGCTAGAGCAAGGCTTGAAAGCCTTGACTTAGAACATGAAACTTCCAAACACAAGGTCCAATGCATATTTCATTATTTGAAAACCATAAAGTCATTAAAACCCATATCAAAACCTCTTTTAATCATTCAAAACATCTTTAAATTGTTTTCATGCACATGTATGCATTTCATGTCATGAAACTCAAGAGTGAAAGAATCAGGACCATTGAGAATAGGAAGAACCTAATACCAAGGCTTGAGTAAATTGGAAAGGATAGAGGCATCGTCGCATCATACTTGATTCCACTTCCTACATTGTACTTTCAATATGTTGATTTCTCCAAAGCACCTCAACTGAAGTCACATCCTTGTTGCGAAGCTGCTTAACTTGCCTATCCAAGATCTTAACTGGGACGTCCTCATAAGACATGTTTTCCCCCAGCCTCAACACCTTCCAAGGGCACAATTTTTCTAGGATCACCAATCAATTTTCTTATCATAAACACGTGGAAAATTGGGTGAATAGAACTCAAATCTGGAGGTGAATCCAATCTATAGGCCACATTTCCAATCCGCTCAATAATCTCATAGAGACCTACATACCGGGGACTTAACTTTCCGTTCTTCCCAAAACGCATTACACTCTCTATAGGAGAAATCTTCATATATACCCTATCACCAATACAAAACTTGAGATCCCTTTTCCTAGCATCCGAAAAGGACTTTTGGCGACTTTGAGCCATTTTCAACCTTCCCCTAATAAATTTCACTCTTTCATAACCTCCAACACTAAATCCGGGCCAATCAATGCAACCTCGTCTAACTTGCGCCATCCCATCGGGGACCTAATGCTTCTCCTATACAAAGCTTCAAACGGTGTTATACACACGCTAGCATGAAAGCTATTGTTGTAAGCCAACTCAATAAGCGGTAGATGATCACTCCAATTTCTTATGAGTTCTAATACATAAGACCTCGACATGTCCTCCAAAGATTTAATTGTCCTCTTGGTATACCCGACGGATTGAGGATTAAAAGCGGTACTTACCTTCGTCTTAGTGCCAAGCCCCTTTTAGATGATTTCCAAAAGTGATAAGTAAATTAGGTACCATAATCCGATATAATAAAATTAGGCACACCATCCAGTCTAGACAAATCCCAAATATATATAACTTGGCATTGTCTTTCTTCGTACCATGCCACTAATACACTTCCCTCAAATCCGGATATATTTTGGTGGATCTCGGATGTATGGAATAATGATAGTTATAGGCTTCACTCATGATCATCTCCCTAAGACCATCAACATCAAGAACACACCATCGATCTTGGTACCGAATCACACCATCTCCCCCTTGGAAGAAAACCTCTATCTTATTTTTGGCAACCAAACTCTTCCACACAACCAATGACGAATCCAGCTCTTGCTTAGCCTTAACATCAACAACCACAGAAGACTTGGCCCCATTATGAACATGAATACTACCGTCATTAGAGTCAGCCAACCTAACACCCAATCTAGCCAAACAGTGAACATCTTTTGCCAACTTTTCTTCCCTTCATCAACATGAGCCACACTTCCCATAGATAGCCTACTAAGAGCATTTGCTATAACATTTGCCCCACTAGGATGATATTTTACACTCATGTCATAGTCCTTAAGGAGTTCCAACCATCTCCCTTGTCTCAAGTTAAGATCCCTTTAAGTGAACACATATTGTAAACTCTTATGGTCGGTGAAAACATCAACATGCAGCCCATACAAATAGTATCTCCCAATCTTCAAGGCAAACACCACCGCCGCTAGTTCAAGATCATGAATCAGGTAATTACGTGAATGCACCTTCAATCACCTTGACACATAAGCTATCACCTTACCATGTTGCATAAGTACACAACCCAACCCAATCAAAGACGCATCACAATACACTACCAACCCATCTAAGCTATCCGGTAAAGTCAAAATAGGAGCCAATGTAAGTCGATCTTTTAAAGTCCAAATCCTCTCACACTCATTGGACCATACAAACTTTGCATTCTTTTGAGTCAACTTTGTCAATAGTGATGCATTGAATGAGAAACCTTCTAAAGTCTCCTATAATAACCAACCAACCCAAGAAAACTTCAAATATCCAAAGGAGCAAGCTTGTCAAACAACGTATATCCTTCACCAAGTCCCTTTTGACCTCATCTATAGGATCAGCTACAACATCCTCCTTGCCTGGATTTCATTATGGGCCCAAAGTAACTCTCTCTATTTGGTAGGGAGGGATAGAGATCGGAAATCTTAAGACACATTCCATGGCACAATAAGAATCATGAAAAAGTGAAACATTTCCTAAAATGCCTTTTAGCCTCTTACCCATAGGTGTAGCGTGCTTCACACCCATGAATAAGACTCTACTTGACGCAGTATGTTGGTCTTTGTAGACCATTTAAAAACCTAGTGCTTTGATACCGTCTCTGTCATGACCCGGACTTAGGGTTTAGGAGTGACATGATGAATGGGAACCTGAGAGTCCCCAACCAAGCCTCAAAGTATCTGTATTCACACCATTGGTTCGAAAGCATGTGCGAATAGTAAACACATATTTTTAAGGGACGGGAATGTAGGACTCACGCTATGGGGATGTCATAGGGAAATGGGTTAACATGGATTCACATAACATGTAACACATAGAGACTATGGGGTGGGTAACTATGACTCACTCTATGGGGGCAATTCGAGACTTGAGATCTTTCACATCATAACATGAATTCATAAAATAAGCTCATAATTTATCCATAATGACATAACCATTACATAATCATATCCATAAGTGTAATCTCTGAAAACAACACTTACGATATAAAAGTAAAAGAGTCTACAAGATGTCCAACAATGCCTCTAGTCATAGGATAGGATGGGGGACAAGACATGTCTTGAGCTCACCCTCAAAGTAATTAACATAAACAAAAGCATCATAGGTAGAGGAATGGTGGTTTATCCTAGGAAGATAAGACTCACCACAACAAGTATCTCAAGAGCCAAGCTAGCCATCGTATGGTGGATGAAGGAAATCTCTATTTCCTACATGGATAGATCATGTAGACAAAAGTATGTGTTAGTACGTTTGAATGTACTAAGTATGTGGACATGCAATGCATATGACTTATCAAACCTACATTCAATGTTAGATGGCAAGGGCACATAATATAAAAAGAGATATATATTAAAAGAAGAGTAGTATAATAATATGCCATGAAATTCATGATGCATGAAATGCAATAATGCTCATATATATAGTGGGGATGGACTATAACCAACAAATCAAACTCATGCAAGCTATTACATGAATTAATCTGATGAAGACCTCCCATTGGTAGGAGAAGATTACTTGCCAAGGGTAATCTACATAACACCTTACGACCCAGTCTTTTCGGTGGATGGACACCTTCCTTACGACCCAATTTTTTAAGAAGGATTTTCATATCATATTATATCAAGATGTAACCATTCCTTACGACTCGGTCTTTTCAGTAATGGCTACCGCATACCTATGTTAGCACATAGTTCAAGAAAAGGTAGAGGACCCTTGGGGATAGCCCTGACGCCCTCAATCCATCGGTGCTAAGTCAAAACATCCCACGAGAGTATTTATACATTTACAGGCTTTCAAAGGAGGCAATAGTCATTTCAAATCCTTTCAATGCACATTTAGGCTCAAAAGCCAAACACTTTCATATCATTCGTACTTGGGCTCAAAAGCCAAATCATAGTTCATAATCATGATACTCATGCATAGGAATATCTCATTCACATATATGATATGATGCAAGCACCCAAAATGCTCAAAGAGCCACATCATAGACATTTATTTGATCACATTCTTGTCATAACCTATATTTTATCAAAATCATGTACATGAACATAATTGAACTTAACCCAGTTCATAATTTTTATAAAACCCAATGCTCATGATTGCATATGCTATGAGTAAGATGGGAATAGCATGAGTAGTTAAGATTCAAACGTAAATCAACAATATTTTGTGAAATTCAAGTAAAGACATAAGTAAAATTCACATTTAAATCATAATATAAATTTCCTATGGACAAATCAAGCTTTAGAGGGGACATGCACATTCATAACTTCATAACCTCAATGCAATTCTTCATATTAGGGCTTAAATCATTTAAAATCAATAAATAAACATAAACCACACATCAAGTGAATTTAATAAACAATAATATTGAAAACCCATATGTAAAGTAGCTAAAATTCTATGAAATTGAGTAAAAAGGAGTTTGGGTCTTCTTGGTTGAAAAGGACCAAGAATCAATCCCACATACCTAAGGTCACAAAAGAGGAAGTAAGAAGAATTTGGTGAAGATTGGAGTCCTTCCTTGAATCCCAAGATAATTCTTCACAAGGCTTTGAGAGGAGTTCTTAAGAGAGAGTTCAATATAATTTCTAAGTGTGAGAATGAATTTGAATGAGAGGAATAGAGTTTAAGTCATTTGGAGGTTTTAGGATAGCATAGGAAGTCATAAAAGTCACTTAGGAGAAGCTATAATTACAAAAAACCATTAACGAAGCGTAATTAAATTTCTTGCCAGGGGTCCCGTGAGAAGGTATCACAATCCGTGCGAAATTTCATGAACCTTGAAACCCTTCTGTGAGAATTTACTTGGCCAATTCTCAGGAAACTCTGCACGGATGGGCTTTATGAAAAATGGGCATAACTTCTTGTGCCGAACTCAAAATGAGATGAAACCAGATGCATTGGAAAGCTAATTCAAAGAGATTCAATTTGATAATTCATGGGCTACCAAATTCATTTTGTGCTAAGAGATATGACCATTTAAAGTTGACCCTTCTATTGGTGCTTGTGAAAAACATAGCCAATGGAATTTCTTTGAACTTGGCTTGATGAAGGAGACCTATGATGACCCTAAACCACATAAGTAATCTTGAGTTGAGAGATTGAAGGTGAACTTTGCTTGAGCTTGAAGATTCCATACTTAGAAAAATTCAACGTGGGCATCCATACGGTTGGTTATACGGGTCGTACCAAGACTTACGGTCCGTGTACTCCTCCGTACCATTTCACTTAGAAAATTGTTCACGATGAAGTTCCGATATGGTGATCCAATACTTAGAAAATTTCCACTCCGGCACCTATACGGGGGAACTCTCGGACCGTGAAGGGTCATACGGTCCGTGTGACATGCCTTGGTTTCAAAACTGTGAAATTTCAAGGCCAAGGCTACCACACGGTCCACCACAGGATCCGTGAAGCCTCACAAGGCCCATGTGGGGTCCATGTGTGATATGTCTTAGTCCCAAAATCCACGTTAAAGCCTAAACACCCCACACAAGGCTAAGGGTCACTTCATGGGGGATCCACCCGGTTGATATAGCCTCACAAGGACCGTGAAGGCTTCCATGAGGTGTCATCTTGGTCCAAAATTTTTCGAAACCGAATTTCCAAGCTCCATTGAGATCGTACAAAGTCCGGGGTCCTTACATATACAATTGTGATCAATAAATAAAAAAGTCTTTCTGTTCTTGATGAAAAAGCATACAAAAATTCCTCCGGTACTTATTGATGTGATGCATGCCCTTCACTTTTAATGCTCTAGGAACATATATTTCCCTAAGTGGTTCAAAATCATGACAATTTATTGAGGCAATATTAACTTTTCTTTTTCAAAGTCTATATAAGTTCTTCTATTTTACTCCTTCAATTTACCTGCTTTACACAGAAGCTTATAAGAAAAATACTACCTTTTTAATTGTCCGTCCACTTGGCTTATTTAGCTTAATTAAGTGGGGGAGAGGGGGGAGGGGGAGAGGACAAGCAGACAATAATAGTTTGAAGGGACAAACCATAATTGAGGACGACGGACCGTTGTTGGAGAACAAAGACGTTCGATGATTCTTTTTTTCAAATGATCTATGAATTTTTACAAATAACCTGATTTAATTTTATCCCAAAATATTGCACCTCTTTCCCTCTCAAATTTTAAATTAATAATTATTTTAGTTGTATGAAAATAATAATATTTATACACGTAGATTGGTACTCGACAACTTTTTAAAATAAAAATAAGGAGTGCACACCACATACAATTAACTACCTATGAAGCGTCTTTGGATACATATATGATGATAACTCATGTAGAAAGAAAAAATAATTAATAATTAGAGTGTGAAATTTACTTACAGACTGATAATTGAAGTATGTTTTTGGACGTTAAATTTTTTTTTTTAAAAAAAATAGATGTCCACTTTTACTTGCCATTTTAGAAAATCAAGAGATAATTTATCAATTAGTTCTTAATGAATTGAACCGCCATCAATAAGATGAAATGAAAGTTTAGGTAGTCAACAAACTGAATTATTAAGATTTACTATCTCTTGTCTATATTAAGTGAATTGTTGGGGTTTTTTTTCTCATAATTCAAAATAAGTGAATTTTTCCCAAGTTCAAGAGAATTGTTAGAATTGTTTTTTTGAATATTTATCCTTCCTTTTAGTAAGTTTCTTAATAACTACTTTATATTTTTTTCCTTAAATGTTTTTCTTAAGGGGTAATCAATCTAATAATTAAGGTAATATGGACTAAAAGAACTACCATTCATTTCCCCAAAACATTTATCAAAATATTGAATTTATTTTATTTAAAAGGTGATATAATATAGTTATTCTTTTCTTTATTATTTGTCTTTAAATGTTTTTCTTAAGAGGTATATCAATTCAATAATTTACTTAATATGGAATAGAGGGAGTATCATTCATTTCTTCAATATATTTATTAAAATATTGAATTTATCATATTTAAAGAATAGTATAATAGAATTATTATTTTATTTATTGTTGGTTAAGGTATGTGCCAACTCAGACATGCGGCGACGGAGTATAAAATAACTTAAGTACTAACAAAAATCCTTATTACAACCTTTGCATTTCAGGAGGCTTTAGGGTTTTGATTTCCCCTTTTCCTTTTAATTATTCATCTTCAACGAGGCTTAGCAGGAGATTGAGTTTATTCAAGCCTTTCATCTACCTAGGTACATCCTCCAATTCACCCTTGAGAATTAATATTCATGTCCTCACGATATATGATAATCGTTCATGCTTAAAAGTAATGTTGTTAAGTAGGCATACATGCTCATTTATGTTTTGCAAATACCATTAGGTCCAACGTTCATTTTCTTAACATATATCCATGTCAAAAATATTTTTATTGTCTTTTTATTTTATGTTGATTCCATGATATTTTGTTCTATCTTAATAACTAGCTTTTGGATATGAGCAATCAATTGATAATTTTGAGTCGAGTTTAGGCCCCTATCATCATTTTCTTTGTTACAAAAAATGTAGAAGGGATATAAAATGTAACAAGGGTCGGTTGTTATTTATAAACAATTATTCTGGGGTTAATACACGGTTTAAGCAAGAGAGCTCTTGGACCAATTATAGCAGTTGCCAAAGGAGATTCACGAGAGAAATGTTTAGATGAATACTAGAATGTATACCTAGGATATTAATGTATTATCTAAAACAAAAATTGAACCCCATTTGTCACTCGACTAGTATCTTTCCTTATGTGGCAGGGATTCAACAATTTAGTCATAGCTAGGAAGATTAGTTTTTCCTTAATTGTACAATACAATTTTTAGCAAAGGGGATTACATCGATACCATTGCCAATACCTAGCTAGTTCTACCACTTTTGTAGTGATTATTGCCACCTACCTATTCTTGTAGTGAGTAGGGTTTTGATTTCCCTTTTTCCTTTTAATTATTCGTCTTCATCTAGGATTAGTAGGAGAGCGAGTTTATTCAAGTCCTTAAACTTCCCAGGTACATTACCGAATTCACCCTTGAGAATTAATATTTATGTCCTCACTATATATGATAATCATTTTTGCTTGAAGGTACATATGATCATTTATTTTTAGCAAAGAGTATTAGTTTCAAGGTTCATTGCGTAATATCATATTCATGTCAAACATTTTTATTGTGATTTTACTCTATGTTGATTCTATGATATTTTGTCCCATCTTAATAACTAGCTTTTGGGTGTGAGACATCCATGGGAGCCCCCGACGCTGGGCGCTTAATGTTCTAGCTATTTATTGCTTGTTAAGGTGAGTCAAAGGTCCAAATGTTCATTCTTTTTGTAAAAATAAAAAGTAACATGGAAGCAGAATGTAATTAGTACCCGTTGTTATTTATAAATAGTTATCTGGAGTTGACAAATAGTTTAAACAAAAGAATTCTTGGACTCAATTATAGCAGTTGCCGAAAGAGATTCATAAAAGAAATTTTTAGATAAATAATGGAATGTATACCTAAGATGAATGAATGATCTAAAAAACAAAATTCGAACGCCATTTGTCACTTCATTAGTATGTTCTCTTATATTATGGGGATTCACCAATTTACACAACAATTAGTTTTGCCTTTATTGCACAATATAATTTTTCAGCAAAGGGAATTTAATAAATACCATTGCCAATACCTAGTTTTGCAATACTCTAAAATAGTGATTATTGCTAACTACCTATTCAAGATGGAACAATCTCCTATAAATAGTAAGTTTGATAAAATATATATAGGTAAGCTGATTGTTTTCTTCTAAAGGGTGAAGTAAAGTTCAAAACATAGCATTAATCGCAAGATACCAAAAATGTGCAGTATACTTTTTGACAGAGTCTCAAATGGTAATATCAGGTTACTTTTTTTTTTCTCCCACGAATATGATTTCTAAATATATGCTAAATATATGTATGAGAGTTTGAGAATGTTTATGTTTAGGAATTCCTGTTTTAGGGACAAGTTCCTAATGTATCTCAATTGTTCATTGCTTAGATTTATTTTCATTAGAACCTTAAAATTTTACCTGCCAAAAGGATTTGAGACCATATTATGACTGGCGAGTCATACAATCTATTAAAACAAAAACCTAACAAGGCCACAATATATCTAATGCCAAGAGTAATAATGTCAGGCCAAAGGTGGCTTGGAACTTTGGATCTTTATGTTAACATGCTGCATTGTACACAAACATTCTGGTGGTCCGATTGGATGCTTCTTTTTGTTTTTCTTTTATCCTTACCAGGAAAGTGTTGCTGTAGCTCATGCTGAAGAATCGTTTCTTTAGGTTGAAAATTATCTGTCTTGTTTTCCTGGCAAGTATGCCCAACATTTGGCTTTTCTCCTTTAGCTATTTTTTCCTCCAATAGTTATTTTATAGCCCAAATGATTTGCTTTCTGATGTGGGCTTTTGACATTTCTTCTTTATTTTTCTAAGGTTTCATTAGTATAAACAGAGTTAGATATTTCCAGCTAAATGTCAGCCAAGGAGGAGGTTGGGGAGATTCAGTCACTTGTTGCATGTAATGGGAGTGCATCGAGAACCAATGAAACTGGACTTCAACTTTATCCAGTTTCTGAACATGACTATGGAGAAGGTTTACCATATGCTCCTGTAGATTGGCCAAATGTTGGCGATAAGTGGGGCTGGCGTGCCGGGAAAAGAGTTACATCTTCAGGCACCTTTAAAGATAGATATCTGTATCTTCCAAAGCGTCTTCAAGTTCAAAAAGATAGAAAGATGAATGCTTTCCGAAGTAAGAGATCGGTCAAGCAGTGTCTCCAGTCTGAGTATCCTAGTATGGATATCAACCAATTCTTTGCCTCATTCAGTTGGATTATTCCTTCAAAACACTCATCCAGCTCAAAAGGTTTAACTTTGACAAGGCTTTTCAATATATAGCATGTAGAGATTTATTTGGTTGTTTGCATCAATTAAAAAAACAGGCTTTGTGTCTCTTTCTTGTGCTTAATGGATTAATTTGCCGACCTGATGCAAAATTCGTTATTTTTTTATTTGGATTTTGACTCAGGTGTGAAAGAGAAGGCTACATCTTCAGGGATGAAAATGGAGACTTTACAATCTGATTCTCCTTCTGGAGCCATTACTTGTAAGGCTGGTAACAGAACCTGTAGCAGTTTAACAGCACAAAATCATTTTCCAGAGACCATGTCTTGTGATATTTGTTGCAGTGAGCCTGGTTTTTGCCGAGACTGTTGTTGTATCCTTTGTTGTAAACCTATCAGTTTGGACTATGATGGGTACAGTTACATTCGATGTGAAGCAACAGTAGTCGAAAGCTACATATGTGGACATGTTTCTCATCTAGACTGTGCTCTACGATCCTACATGGCTGGGACTGTCGGAGGAAGCATCGGTTTGGATGCAGAGTATTTCTGTCGATATTGTGATTCAAGGACGGATTTGGTTTCACATGCTTCGAAGCTTTTAGATATCTGCACATCTGTTGCTTCTCATGCTGACGCCAAAAAGATTTTGAATCTTGGCATTTGTATTTTGCGTGGCTCAGAAAAAAGTAGTGCAAAAGATTTGTTGCATCGTATTGAATCAACCAAGGCAAAGGTATAGCTTATTGATGAATGCTGCTTTGTTTCCTTATGATGCTCTCTTTTTCCAGTTTTGAGATTTACAGTTACCAGAATGACCAGTTTGATAATCATATCAGCTTAGGAAAGGAGTCAGCCTTGTAGATATATTCAAAGAGGAATGCTGTGTCGATGGCACTGGTAACTTCTCAGCCTTCTCATGTTCTTGTTTGTGTTCATCTATCACTTTGGCTTGAATAGTATCTAAGCAAAGATATTTCAATATGTGCAAATGTGGTTCTCTTGCTTTAATTATTATCCATTTCAGGATATAAATCTATACATCTGAGAATTGTAAGTTTGGTCTGTTTCAATGCGAATGAATGTCGCTGGGGTTGATCTAAGAATCAATCCTTGCTTTTCAGCAGTTTGCTCTTAAGGTTTTCACATTTGTCGTACTTGATTGAGTGTCCTCTTTTTCCTTGTGGTATGCGGCTAACTTGTTTCCATTTTTTAGACAAGTCATACTTCCTTGCTTCTAATCGAGTGTGCTTTCCTTGTTTGTCTTTTGTATTTTTGGATGCTTGGTTCAGTTTGCTATGATTGACGAATCTTCTAGCAGTTCATACCCTACTCTATTTCTAATGCCATGTAGGGTTCTTTTAATCCTTCATTTTTGAACAATAGTTTTCATGAAGTTGTATTCTGGGTCATTACAACTAAATCAGGTGCATTGCAAAGTTCAGAATCTCAATCGGAAACAAGACACCAGATGATTTCTTCCAATCTGCCTAAACAATAGTCACAAAGTTGCCCTATGCCGATGGGAATGAGGTAACAAATACTCGGTGGAATGTGCTCTCTAGGCTGGACACCATCGTCATAAAAAATTATTTGGTACATTGCTAGTATTACTCTGATTTTAAACTAGCCGTCTGAATATTTTGTTAAGCTTGCTATTGGAGCAGAAGACTGTAAAGTAGAACCCTATATCGAGTTGCATTCTTGTTTTTCCTTAAACAGAAAGACAAAGTTTAGTTCATTTTTCGAATGAGCCATATGCCTTCTTGTCCAGGTAAATAGACACATGTATATGTCACAATTGGACGAAATTGCATGGATATTCATTTTTATGCCATCAGTAACTTGTGTCTCTTCTTTTTTTGTAATATTTCGGATAACTTTGGACATAGATCAATGTTAGTCTTGACAAACTCCTGCTTTAGATACACCTTTCAAGTTTGAAATGACTAATGTTTCGCTATACACGATTGACGTCTAGTCTTTTTTTGCTCAAATTTAGATATTTTTGTTTGAAGTTCATGTATATGTGATTGAATTTCTAGCTAGAATAGCTGAAGCACAGCAAAAATGACTGATTATAGTGTAAGAGAAAGTGATTGAAATTTAACCTTTTTTTGTCTAAAATTGATGTAGAGATACATCACTTCACTATTGCAACTTTAGACACTGCATTTGAAGTTTAAAAGAGTTGTCCGGTACACTAAAGCCCCTGCTATGTGCATTTGAAGTTTGTTGATTTAAAAAAAAATGTATCACTATCTTGAAAGTGTAAGAGGGGGGCGTGGGGTGAATTGAACTTTCTTCTTTAAAAGTTACCAGTTAGTCCATTGACTTAGATATCAGTCAACTACAATAGTAAACCGTAAAATATAGAAATTAAAGTGCATACAACAAAATTCAACACCAAATATTTTTATACTGGTTCAAATCTAATGTGGATCCTAATCCAGACTTCTTGGGTTACAAATGATATCTCTTCAAGCCTTGTAAAAGTTGATTACAGAGAAATAAAGAAACAATGCTCCTCTCAAATCTTTTTCTTGTCTCTCCTTTTTTTTTCTTTTGACACAAACCTCTCTTTCAATTTTTTCTATTTTTCTCTCCTTTTTTCACAGTAAATCTAAAAGAGATACAATGCTCTTTCAAAGATGAAGAGTGTGAAGAATGACTTGAATGCAGTAGGCTTGAACACTTTTGAAATAGAAGAAATAGTATCCCAAGGGACTTGATCTTTGGAAATAAACAATATTTCTATTTCCAAGAATAAGGATAAGGCTTTGATCTTGAAAATCTTTTGATTCGATCCTTCGCTTGATTGATTATTTTCTCTTCAAATCTTTCCTGATTTTTTCCTTGATTGCCTCAAATCTTTCCATTCGATCCTTGATTGATTTCTCCTTAAATCTTTCCAGTCTTGACTGATATATTTTCAGCCTCCTTCCTTTAATGCTTTCCTTGATTGATCCCTTATTGCTGGCACAGTTCCAGGATTTAGTAATAAGCTTCTATAGCTTGAGGCTTTTAATTTTTTTCCTTTTTGATACCTACAAACGATCATCATCAAAATTTTAGATATATGTTTAACAGTAATGATCTCCCTCTTTTTGATGATGACAATAATTGAGTAAGTCAACTTCCCTGTTTTTCACTTGAAGTCAACTAATGCTCCCCCTGAATTTGTGAACATCTGAGGATCACCTTCAACTTACTCCCCCAGAATTCAGTCTATCATTTCTCCCCTTTTGACATCATCTAAAAGGAAAGAACAGGCAATAATAGGTAATAAGCAGCAAAACTATTTCATAAAACAAATCAGATAGAGCATTTAAGATAAAAGTACACCAGCAGTCCAGACATTCAAAAAAAAAAGGGTCTTAGCCCTAAACAGACAAAACATAAAAGAGATAGTCAGCCATGAGCTCGCAAAAAGTCGGTAATAGCGTTGATGGTGGCAGTTTTCAAGTTCTCAATCAGAGTAGTAAGTGTAGCAGCCATGACATCAAAATTGTTTTGAATTTTCTGAGTAACTTTGATAACTTCCTTGACAATTTGTAATCATTTAATTGATGAATACATATATATAGAGAGAGATAGAGAAAAGACATAACCCCCCTCCCCCGCCCCGAACTTGTCCGCAAAACTTACTTTAATACTTTAACTTTACAGATAATTTTTTACCACCCTTAGCTACCACAAAACCCACCTCTTCTTCTTCCTCACACCCTAACACCCCATGTCGCCCCTATCAGCATCAACATTACCCCATTTTTTTCTTGAACGCAACAGCCCAACCTTCTTTCTCCTGCTTCAAATCTCATCTCCCTCAGCCAACAACACCCCCACACCATCCCCATTTTCTTTCAATCAGTATTTTGAATATTCATAAATCCTTTTGATGAAGATCTCAATTTAGCTTCTAATCTTTCACTCATACCCATTACAATTTCAAGAAGAGGGCATTTTTTCTTTTTCAGATTCTGGGTATTGCTTGACATTATGTTCCATACCACTAATTTTGAAAATTAAGAAGAGAAATTGTGGGTATTGCAAATTATTGCTTCGAAATCGTTGTTAATGGGGGTATTTGTTGATTGTGATGAACTTGAATCATTTTTTATGAAATTTTTTTCAGTGATTAACAAATCTTCAATTCATAACACAAAATTATGCCTTGACAAATGTTTCAAACAAAATGAAGGCTAATTAAACAACAAAGTCTAAATATTAAAGACTTAAGTGTTGATTTCCCTTGCTCCACTTCTTCTTCTTCTGCTTGCCACCACCGGACTTGGCGGGCTTGGAAGATGGTGGAGGAGCATTATCCTTCTTTGGTGGCATTGTTTCCGGAAGCTTCTTACGCGTAAGGGGTTGGGGGTCGGGAGTGCCGGAGGCTAGGACGAAAGAGAAGGGAAAATTCTATAATTTCTTCATCTCTTTCACCTATTTTTTTATTTTAGCTGTGAGATTTATTTTGAGAATTAATTGTAGGTTTGATTTTTTTTAATTTTTAAATCTTAGATTAATTTTTTTTTATTTTTAATGCGACGCTGACATGGCACTGCATGGCGCTGACGTGTCACTAATGTGGCACTGAGGTGTCGAAGACATGGCGCGTGTGTTATACACTTGCCATTGTGAGACTGGCATTATAGTTTTAGGGTGGATATAAAATAGTTTTAAGATGTTAAGGGGGGTTACATGAACGCATGTGTAGTTCAGGTGCTAAAGTAAGTTTTGCTGCCAAGATTGAGGGTTTTTTTTATGTCTTTTCTCATAGGCTATAGTCATCGATAGACACCTAAACTTGTCTGCATTTTCCACTTAGACACCTCAACTAAGACTAGTTCCTATTGAACACCTAAACTATCAAAAACATGTACCTATTAAGCACAAAATGCTGATTTGACAAAAAATATAAAGTGTGTGTAATTCACTTGCGCTGATGTGACAAAGTTACAAATTAAAGAATGACATTTGGCATGTAAATAAGAAAAAAAATTAAAATAATATGTTATAAAAAGAAAAAAAAAGGAAACTTATTTTGTATTTCATTACCTAATTTTTTTTGCATATATATATATATATATATATTTGGCGGGGCTGGGTGGCGGGGTATGCACTATAGTTATACGGAAAAGAAATTCATATATATCTATATTTTAATTATATTAAAAAATTATTTGTACATGTCATATATATATAAAATCATAATTATATGTATATAGCTTGGGGGCCTGGGTGAAGGGGCGGGGCAGGGGGGGGGGGAGGGGGGGAGGTGGATGGGTGGTTATATATATGTGTGTGTGTGCGCGCGAAAACAATTTAGATAATGAAATAAAATAAATTTTCGTTTTTGTCTTTTTATAATTTATTATTTTAATTTTTTTCTTATTCATATGCCAAATGTCATTCTTTAATTTGTTACTTTGCCACGTCAGCGTAAGTGAATTACACACAACTTATATTTTTTATCAAAATCAGCATTTTATGCTTAATAGGTACATTAACTGAGTAATTTAGGTGTTCAATAGGAACATATATATATATATATATATATATATATATATATATATATATATATATATATCAGATAACTGAGTAATTTAGGTGTTCAATAGGAACATATATATATATATATATCAGAACAAATAAATAGAGCATGAATATCCAATGATGCAGTGCAAATGAGATGAATGGATGCAATGCATGGGGTGGAGACAACTGGTGCACACATCTACTGAGCTAAAGTTGCTAGGTAGAACCTAGGGGGCCTTGCAAACCATGTACTTAAATCTCTCAACCTTGCCACCTGCTTGTGGTCAAAGGGTGTCACAATATGTCAACCTTACCACCTTCTCGTAGTCAAGAGGTTTTAAGAAGTGGTACTATCTCACCTTGCCACCTCCTCGTGATCAAGGAGTTTTATAAAAGGTGGTACAATATCTCAATCCTTTCCACCTCCACATGGTCATGGGGTGGTACAGATGCAGTATGAAGTGAATGCATGCCAATACCACAAATCAATGCATATGACAACAATATAATAAAACAACTGATAAGTAATAACCATAGAGTAAAAAAGGAAGTGCCTAGTGTCACAACTTGTACCATAAGCCACCAACATGTCTCAAATCACCGCACTCTCATCAATAATCAAGTATGCTAATGATACCAGGCTTCGCAAGTCCCAAAATATGCACATGATTCGCAAAAAGTATCTCAAATACCCTCAATCACCCCAATGTTTTCGAATAATATCACAAGCCTTATATTATCACAATAATATCTAAAAGTATCTCAAATATCAAGGACACATCTCAATTTGCCAACCACTTCACAATTTACTCAAATTCCAATACGGCCGATATCACATATTAGTCAAAATACTGTCATTCCATCCAATTACTCATGAAATAATCTATATCTTATAACTATCACATAAATATAAGCAATAACTCAAATCTAGTTCCAAAAAGGTTAGCCGAACCTACCGCAATGTCGAAACTACACTCGAACCAGGCTTTTGATCAACCCAAACCTCAAAACAAGCTCAAAATCACCCAACCATTATCAAGAATAGATAATACACTTCAAGAGATGAATTTTGATACCCATATTGGCATGGATTGGATTTAGGGGAAAAATGGTCAAAATCAAGGCTAAATTTTGAGTTCACGAATCAGGAATTTGACTAGAAATTATCATTATACGTGAAAAAAGGAGCTTGTGGGTTAAAATCCCACTAAAATTGAGCTCAAATTGAAGGAGAAATCATATTCAAAGTTTCCAAATCATAGGTATGAAAATACCAATTTTAAACATTCAAAATCATAAAATCTAAGACAAAATCAAGAGAAAGTAACGAAAATTAATTAATTTGAAGATGGAATCACTTAACAAAAAGTTTCCCCTGAAAATCTCTCTCAAAAATCGCACAAGAAAGCTTGAGATTATAAAACAATGGGTGAAAATGGTGTTTTCACGTTTTTAAAACTGATCAGGTATTTTACTACTCTGTGAACGCCGAGGGATTAATCGACAGAGCTCTACAAATGCAGATCTGAGCCCGCAAACCAGGAGGGTCCATTCACTAGACCTTCGCGAACGCGGAGAAGAGGAAGACATTAACCTTTGCGAATACTGAGAAGTGACTGACTTGCACCATATTTTAGCAACTAGCTATTGCAAAATCCTCGGAACGGACCCCCGAGGTCCATTCAAAATCCGATACACAAAACAAAAGACATGTATCCCTACCAAAAACAATGTTTTGTACTCAAACGAAATAATCATAATTTGATTTCGAGGTCTCCTGGACCCTGTTCCCCATAAGACTAGTTAAAATTCAAAATACCTAAACTACCCTTGGGAATTGCAAAAATTACAACGAGATTATTTCTAGCATTAGTTCACCATATGGAACTACTGGAACCATGAAAATTTTGATTAGAGCTTTCGAACTCTAAATATTGGCCAAAATAAAAGACTTCGGCGCTGAAATCAACTGAAAATACAACTTTGGGTCCAAAATATTTGATTTAGCTCCGAATTTAGTTCTGTAACTTCTTCTGCATCAAATTGAACATTCCAAAACCAATTGAGTTGATGAATTTATGTTCCAACACCTGAAACTCAAAATGGCATAAAAACACACTTTTTCATTAATTTAAGCTTTAAAAAGTGCCAAAATGCACATTTTCTATTTTTGGAGCACAAGACTTCAGTTCCAACAACACAGATAGTTCAAATAGGTCCAAAATTTTTTACAAAAAGGCAAAATAGTAATTTTTAGAGATGAGCTAAAAAAGACCAGCAAGGTCATTACATCCGGAGGAAAGAAATGGTCCACAAAAGAAAACTTGACTTCTTCCCAACAACCTTTGTCATCTCCCACTCTCTCGGTCAACCACTAGGTGTACCACGCCTGGGCCACTCCCTTCAATTGATAAGCAGCTAACTCAGCCTTCTCTTTTGAAGACACCCCATGATAACCAACACTTTGTACATCTCATCAATGAACTCCTGACATCCTCATCACCTTTGGAACCACAGAACTCCATAGGGTTCATTTGGGTAAAGTCTCTCACTTTAGCAGCTAGGGTTGGTACATTAGGAGGAGGAATAGCCTGTCTAGCTTGGTTGGTCATAACTTGGGCTAATATAGCAAAAACAGTCCTGAACTATAAGGACCTGGACTTTGTAGAACCTCAATAGAGCTTGGAAATTTGATTCTAGAAAGTTTTGGACTAAGGTGACGCTCCGTGAAAGCATTCATGGTCCGTGTGAGGCTATACAGACCGTGTGGAGCCTCCTTAGAGTGGCCCTTGTCCTTGTGTGGGGTGTGTGGGCTTTAACATGAAGTTTGGGACTAAGGCATACCACACATGGACCCAACACGGTCCGTGTGAGGCTTCACAAACCATGTGGTAGCCTTAGCCCTGAAACTTCATAGTTTTGAAACCAAGGCATGTCACATAGACCGTCTCATGGATCGTATGATCCTTCATGGTCCATGAGATCCCCCGTATAGGTGTCAGAGTAAAAAATTTCTAAGTATTGGATCACTGTCCTGAAACTTCATCATGAAGAATTTTCTAAGTGAAGTGGTAGGGAGGAGTACACGGACCGTATGGCTTGGTACAACCCGTATAACCAACCATATGAATGCCTACGTTGAATTTTTCTAAGTATGGCATCTTCAAGATCAATCTAAGCTCACTTTCAAGCCCTCAATTTAAGCTTATTTATGTTGTTTAAGGTCATCATAGGTCTCCTACATCAAGCCAAGTTCAAAGTAATTTCATTGCAGAAGCTTTTTACAAGAACCAATAGAAGGGTCAACTTTAAATGGTCATACATCTTAAGACAAGAAGAATTGGTTGGCCCACGACCTACCAAATTGAAGCTCTTTGAATTAGCTTTTCAACACATCTGGTTTCACCTCATTCCGAGTTTGGATCAAGAAGTTATGCCCATTTTCTTAAAGCCCATCCATGCAGAGTATTCTGTGAATAGGCCAAGTATAGTATCACGGGAGGGTTTCACGGTCTGTGAGACCTTGTACGGACCGTGATACCTTCTCACATGACCGCTAGCAAGAAATGTTATTCTGCTTCATTAATGGTTTTTATTTTTGTAATTATGGCTTCTCCTAAGGGACTTTTGTGACTTCTCGCGCTATCCTAAGACCTCCAAATGATCTAAACTCTGTTTCTCTCTTTCAAATTCATTCTCTGTAAGAACTCTCTCAAAGGCTCTTGTGAAGACTAACTTGGGAATCAAGGGATAACTCTTTTCTCCATCAAATTTCTTCTTGAATCCCCTCCATTAGCTAAGTTATGTGGGATTGATTCTTGATCCCTTCCAACCAAGAAAACCCAAACTTTTTTCGATAGATTCTCATGAAAGTTTGCTTACTTTAAAGATGGGTTTCGAATATTATTGTTTATTAAATTCAATTGAAGTATGGGATATGTGTATTTGATGATTTTAAGTTGATTTAAGCTCTAATATGTTTAAATATATGATTATTATGAAGAATTGATTATGAAGTGTCCCTTTAAAGTTTGATCTAAGCATGGGTGGTCTATATTATGATTTAAATGTGGATTTAATTATGGATTTACTTTAATTTCATATTGTATTGTTGATTTTAGATTGAATCTCAATTACCTATGCTAATCTCACATCGTTCGTGACATATGTATTCATGAGCATTGGATTTTACGAAAATTATAAAGTGGGTTAAACCATATATATGTTATGTATATGATTTTGATGAAAATATTCTTATGAACAAGAATTGAGTAAGAATCTATGAACATGAGTATGATATAAGTTGATCACCAGTATGATATAAATCGATAGTAATATGAACATGACCTCTATGTCACTACGAATTATATGGGTGTGTATATGATGTGACATCTTGCATGGGTATGTAATCACATCAGTGTATTACTGAGAACAGGCAAAACCCTCCTTTTACACAATGCATAGATGAGGATAGGTACAACCTTCCCTATGCATATGTATGTATGAGCTAAGTGTGTATTGATGAGGACAAACATAACCCTCCTTTACATAATGCATAGATGAGGATAGGTACAACCTTCCCTATGCACATGTATGTATGAGCTAAGTGTGTATTGATGAGGATGGGCACAACCCTCTCTTTACACAATGCATAGATGAGGATAGGTACAACCTTCCCTATGCACATGATTATATGAGCTAAGTGTGTATTGATGAGGATGGGTACAACCCTCCCTTTACACAATGTATAGATGAAGACAGGTACAACCTTCCCTATACAACATTTTTTCATGAGCTACATGTGTATTGATAAGGATGGGTACAATCCTCCCTTTACACAATTCAGGCAAGGAGTGACTCTTTGAGTGCTAGTATATATGGGTTATGACTACTCTATGGTTTTCATATGGCATGTTGTGCATGTTAACAATGTCTTTCTTTCATGTTACATGCCTGCACACTAGTACGTTAAACGTGCTAACACATACTTTTTGCCTACATGATCTAACTATGTAGGCGACTACCTTCATCCACCGTTTGATGACTAGATCAGATTTGAGTCATTTGTTGTGGTGAGTCCTATCTTCAAAGGACAAGCCACCATTCCTCTACTTATGAAGTCTTGTTTATGTTATTTACTTTGAGGTTGAGCCAAGGACATGTCTAGGCCCCCATCCTATCTTATGACTAGAGGCATTGTTGGACATCTTGTAGACTCTTGTTGGATCTATATGTTATGTGTTATATTTGGAGCTTATGGTCATGGTTATCTATTGGATATGGCTATTATGGGTTGATTATGAGAATTATGATATGTACGTATGATTTGATAGGGAAATATGGAAGATCCTAAGTCCCGTATTTCCCCCATAGAGTGAGTCATGCTTACCCGACCCTTAGTTCTTATGTGCTATGTGCTATGTGTATCCGTGTTAATCCCTTATCCTATGACATCCCTATAGCGTGAGTCCTACTTTCCCATCCCTTAGAAATATGTGTTTACTATATATATCTACTTCCGAACTGATGATGTGAATATGGATACTTGAGGCTTGTTTGGGAATTCTCGGGTTCCTATTCACCATGTCACTCCTAAAACCTAGGTCCGGGTCATGACTTAGTACTCATTAACAAGGACCTGTCTTATCTGAAGTTCTCTTCTTTGAGGCATTTTCTATAAGGGCATCAAGGAACATTTGTTGGGCTTAGCAAAATCTGGGGATGCATTCAACGACAAGACATGAATCATGCAAAAGTGAGACATTTCCTAAAACTCCTCAAAGCCTCCTACTCATAGGTGTGGTATACTTCACACCCATGAGGAAGACTCTACTTGACGCAACATGTTGGACTCCAAGGATCATTCAAAAATCTTAGGGCTCTAATACCAAGTTTGTCACGACCCAAGCCTAGGGCCTAGGCATAAGATGCGAATGGGAACCGAAAGTCCCCAAACAAGCCTCATAGCATCGATTCACACATCATCAGTTAAGAAGCATAAATAAAATATCATTAAATAGTACCAAAGGATATGGGTTTAAGACGCAATCTATGGGATAAGGGGGCGTGGGACTTCTCATGGCATATTCACAACAAACAAGACCAAGGGACGAGATCATGGGACGCAATCTATGAGAATAGAGGCTTAGTAACTTTACCATCTTAACAATACATCTCAAGTAACAACATCAAAGGAGTAAGGGCTAAGGGAGAAGACTTTACAAATACAAAACATAACAAGCCTCATACATAGTATATTAAGTCATCCAACAATGCCTCTAATTCATAGAAGGATGGGGGCCAAGACATTTCTTAGGTCACCCTCAACATAAGCAATATAAAATAACCATAACAAGTATAGGTAGATAGATGGTGGGTATTGTCCTTGAAATAAAGGACTCACCACAATCAAACTTCCATGAACAAACTTAGTTACGAAGCGGTAGATGAGGAAAGGCTGTAGTTTCTATATGGTTAGATTATGTAGGCAAAAGTATGCATTAGTACATTGAAATGTACTAAGTATGTGAGCATGCAATATAAATGGGCATGATAAAACCTACAATGACAAGGGAACATATATATATATATATATAATATATATATATATATATATATATATATAGAAAGAAAGAAAGAAATTAGTATATAAAAGAGAATACCATATCAAGATGCCTTAAATCATGATGCATGAATATCATAATACATAAACATAAGCGGGGATGGGATCTAAACCAACACGTAAGACCGTGCGAGCTTCTACACCGAAGAGAGAGTAGCCTACTTACCAAAGGCAAACTATACCTCACCTTATAGGTCCTATACATAATCATCCATATTGGAAAAATATGATCCTACGGTGGCACGTAGTTATGAGAAAGGTAGACTTTATTGAAGGACCTCTTGTGTCAAGCCCTAATCTCCAATCTCATTCGATGCTAAGTCATCATCCCATGGGAAAACATATACATATACGTGCTTGTAACAAGATCATAAGTCATTTCAAACCATAGTCATGCGTACTTGCATTTAAAAACCAAATCATACTTCAAATCATGATTACATGCATAGGAATAGCCCATTCATAACATGTACATGATAGTGTATACATACCCATAAGTGCTTAAAGCCATATCATAGACATTATGTGAACACATTCATATCATAATTACACTTGCCTTGACGTCATAGTCATATTCATAATTGTAGCCAAATCCACAGTAAATATTTATGAAAAGTCATGTTCATGCATACCCATGTCATTAGAAATGAGGAAATAGCATGGGTACTTGAAATGCTTACATAAATTAAGATAATTAAAAAGAATCATGCATAACACATGAAGAAATCAACAATTGAATCACGCTTGATATTACCCATGCATAAATTTATAATTAAAAGGGATATGCAGATTCAGATCTCATAAAATCTATGTAAATCAACATTATAAGACTTAACTCATGCTAAAATCAACAATTGATAATGATCCATATGATAATTTTATAAATTTGAAGCAAAATCATAAGAAATCATAAAATAGATGATCCACACATACTTTGATGGAATGAAGAAGTTTGAGATGAGATAGACTTGATTTTGAAACCGTACTTGAACTCTTAGCTTGAATCATAAAAGTCTAGGCTTGAATGATGTTTTGAGACTTGAATTTTAGGAACTAAGTGTTGGAATAGAAATGAAGTGGATGTAAATGACTAAAGAACAATTTAGGAGCGTTAAAGGGGGAATAAAATGAAGTGGATGTAAATGACTAAAGAATGATTTAGGAGTGTTAAAGGGGGAATAAAAGTCCAAAAACACCAAGTACTGGGGCCAAATTACCAAAGAGCCAAACTGGACCTCACGGGTGTAGGGGCTGAAGTCCTCTATCACCTGTATCTCATGAAAAGATGCAAGCCCAAATGGACGTCAGTACATGGAATATACTGGTATGTAAAATAGCTCAAGAAAGTAAAGCTCAACTCACTCATCTCGACTCAACGACTCATATTAAACTTAGTGCATGCAAGTTTTAAAGTTAACCATTTTTTTAAAATAGACTCGATGTAGTAAGATCAGTTTAAAATATCATGCTCAATCACAGTTGTTTAGGAGTTTCTCTTAACCGACATCCAATTCCATCACTGTTAGTTTGGTGATGCACAACGAAGGCGACATCGTTGCCATGCCCCTTCTAAATGTTCCATGGAAAACGACGATCAACTCTCTCTTGGATCTATAATAAATGTCCACTTATGGGACAAGAGTCGTCAGAACAGGCTGTACAACTATTTTACGCTGGCAATGTAATTCTGTAGGTTAAAGTAGAGGTTTACTCGCTCCCAACTCGGCGCTCAATACTCCACCCAAGACTAAAACATGCTCAACTCTTCAATCAACTCAATCCTCAATACTCAATCAAGAAACACAAATCTCAATGCTCAATCAATCAACTCAAATCTCAACCTCATTAGGTTAGCTCAGCTTAGCTCAATTTCTCATTAGCTCAGTCAATCAATGCAAACAATCAAAGTCCACTCAAACTCAAATGGTCATTTAAACTCACTCAATTTGACTCATCATATGGTGCAATCATATATAAAGTTGTATGCGACTAAATGCAACATGCTTCCCATACTCAATCCTACTGAAGTTACTCAGCTCAGATACTCAAACTCAAACTTAACTTTGTAACATGCATAGGATTTCATAAAATTATGAAGTTTAGGGTTCATGCTATCAAGTATGAAACACATACGTAAATCTCATGTCAAGAATCATGCAATCAAACAATTATCTCATACATCATCATAAGGATTCATAAGAATAATAAAAAATTTGGTAATTATTTGATAAAATACAACACCCAACTCATATTCTCAAAAATCAACTCAAGTAAAGGAATGGGCGTGTGAACGGAAGTAGTTCCACACTTTGGTAAGCCTTACATACCTGGAAATAGAAGGCATAATCGAACCTCAGTCAATCCTCACACTTGAATTGGAAACCCTAGCTCTTCTCCCTCCTCTAGTGCTCTTCAAGAAACCCTTGAGTGAAGAATGATTAATAATACCCTTAGGTTTCTGTTCTAAGGCTTTATTCAAGCCTAAATCTACCAAGGGTTTAGTGAAATAGGGTTGGAAAAGACAAAAATGCCCCATATTAAAACTATTGTCCGAGTCTATGAGACCCTCTATACGAGTCGTAGATCGTTCTATGGGTTGTAGATAGCCTCTCGTAAACCAAAGGGGTCCTGAAATTGACTTACTAGAAATTACCACGAAACCCCTCTTTACGGGTCGTAAAGCATTTTCCAGATCATAAACTCCTCTTGTAAATAAGGGGTACAAAAACTTGAGTTATTGGAATTTGTGATGAAACCCCTCTACTAGTCATAGAATACATTACGGATCATATACCATTTCGTATGTAGCCCTCAGACTTACAAAATTTCATCATGTAATCTGGGTTTTCACGAAACCCATTTTATGAGTTGTAGACCTAACTACGAACCGTAATGTCCCTCATAAACCTTCTTCTGCAGGTTTTTCTCAATCTTTTCTCAGCAACTCCTGCACAAACACTCCAGATCAGGTAGAAGAAATTTTGGGGTGTTACATTATCTCCCCTTGGGGTCATTCGTCCTCCAATGAATAGAAATCTAGGCATTTAGGTCAACGCGCGAATCTCCCTATGGACTCTGACAATCAACCAGCTCACCTCACTCATGCAATCAACAAATTAAGATATTCAACAAGTAAAACAATCAAACAGTCAAAACATCACATCAATCCACACTCAGACTCTAGAACTCTTTCTTCTATCATATTGAGAATAAAAGGAGAAGTCAAGGAACGAAAATTCAAGAATTTAGGGGAAAATCACTACCATCAACTCGCTCATCATCAGTAGGTAGGAATAAATAAGGGTATTTGGTTTTCATGTCCTCCTTCGCTTCCTAATAGCTTCTTCTACAAATTGGTTCCTCCATAACACTTTGACAGATGTAATCTCTTTGGTTCTTAACTTACGAACATGACAATCAAGGATTTGGACAGGAATCTCCTCATAACTCAGACTGTCTTTCAATCCAATACTCTCGACAAGCATAACTAACTGTGGATCTCCTAAATACTTCTTGAGGATAGAAATATGAAACACTGGGTGGATGGCCTCTAACTCTGATGGTAGCTCCAACTCATACGCTATATTTTCCACTCTCTTTATGATCTGATAAGGGCCAATGTACCTCGGGCTGAACTTTCTTTTCTTTCTGAATCTCATCACACCCTTTATGGGTCCACTTTCAAATACACCCAATCATTAACCTCAAACTCTAAGTTTTATTTCTAACGTCTGTGTAGGATTTCTGTCGACTACGTGAAGTCCTCAACCTTTCTCCAATGATCTTCACCTTCTCCATTGCTTGGTGAACCAGGTATGGTCCAATCAACTTTGCTTTACCTACCTCAAACTATCCAATCGGTGACCTATACCTTCTCCCAGAAAGTGCCTCATATGGGGCCATATATATGCTCAAATGGAAGCTATTGTTGTAAGCAAAATCCATCAATGGCAAATGATCATCCCAATTATATTTGAAGTCAATGATTCCCTTAACACATTCTCCAACGTTTGAATAGTATGTTCTGCTAGGCCATCTGTCTGCGGGTGAAAGGCAGTGCTAAGGTGCACCTTCGTACCCAAACTCTTCTGAGAAGATCTCCAAAACTGAGCTCCTCTATCCGAGATAATAGACAAGGGGAATCCATCTAATCTAATGATCTCCTTTATGTAAAGTCAAACGTAATCCTCTGTAGTGTAAGTCATCTTGACCTCCAAAAAGTGTGGAGATTTGGTCATCTGATCAACTATCACCCAAATTAAATCATGTTATCTATGGGACCTCGGTAAGCTTGTGACAAAGTCTATGTTAATCATCTCCTATTTCCACTCTGGAATCTCAAAGTTTTGAGCTACTCCACATGGCTTTGGTGTTCAATTTTAACTTGTTGGCAATTAGGGCACTTGGAAACAAACTCAGCAATATCTCTCTTCATTTCACTCAACCAGTAGATTTTTCTCAAGTCATGGTACATCTTAGTAGACCCTAGATGGATGGAATACCTAGAACTATGGGCCTCGGCCATGATTCTCTCTCGAACACCATCAACATCTGGAACACACAATCTGCCTCGATACCTCAATACTCCATCTCCCCTTTTGGCGAAAGCCATCACCTTCTGCTTATGCACATCTTATTAAACTCTAATAAAATAGGATATTGATCTTGTTTCTCCTTCACCTCCATAACTAGGGATGATTCCGACCTATTATGCACAAGATTTCCCCCTTCACCTGATTCATCTAATTGGACTCCCAATCGTGCCAGTCTATGAACCTCTTTGGCTAACATTCTCTTCTCCTCTTTCACATGGGCGGTGCTTCCCATGGATAACCTGGTAAGAGCATCAACAACCATATTAGCTTTACCTGGGTTGTAGAGGATGCTCATGTCGTAGTCTTTGAGCAACCCAAGCCATCTCTTCTGTCTCAAGTTAAGCTCCTTCCGGGGGAAGACGTATTGCAGGCTCTTGTGGTGTGTCAATACATCAATAGGTGCTCCATATAAATAGTGGCGCCATAGTTGAGAGCAAACACCATTGCTGCCAAATCCAAGTCATGAGTGGGATAGTTATTTTCATGCACCTTAAGCTGTCTAGAAGTATAAGCAACAACCTTTCCCGTTTGCATCAACACACATCCTAATCTCACTCTCGTAGTAGATGAAAAATCCATCTGTCCCATCTGGCAAGGTCAATACTGGTACAGTAGTTAACCTCGTCTTCTGCTTTTGGAAGCTTTTCTCGCACTAGTCAGACCATTGAAACTTGACCTTCTTGTGTGTCAATTTAGTCAGCAGTGCGGATATGGAAGAAAACCCCTCAACAAACCTTCGGTGATAGCAAGACAATCCCAGAAATATCCTTATCTCGGTCAGTGAGACTGGTCTAGGCTTGTTCTTGACCGCCTCAATCTTTTTAGTATCCACTCGAATGCCATCCCCTGAAATTATATGGTCCAAGAAAGACACTGATTTGAGCCAAAACTCACACTTAGAAAACTTTGCATATAACTCATTATCTCTGAGCATCTGTAATGCGATTCTGAGGTGATTTTGCATGTTCCTCCTCATCTCTAGAATACACAAAAATATCATTGATGAACACGATCACTAACATGTTAAGATACTATCTGAATACTCTATTCATCAAGTCCATAGAGGTTGTAGGTGCATTCGTCTACCCAAAAGACATCACTAAGAATTTGAAGTGACCATATCGTGTTTGAAAAGCCGTCTTTGAGATGTCACATTCCCTCACTTTTAATTGGCAATAGCCTTATTTGAGGTCTATCTTGGAGAAAATAGTGGCACCTTGAAGTTGGTCAAACAAGTCATTAATCCTTGGAAGGGGATACTTATTTAGACTGTCACCTTATTTAACTGGTGGTAGTCAATACACATCCTAAGGGAACCATCGTTCTTTCGCATGAACAAGACTGAAGCACCCCACGGAGAGACACTCGGCCTTATGAATCCTTTTTCTAGAAAATCCCTCAACTGCTCCTTCAACTCTTTTAACTCTGTAGGGGACATTCTATATGGCGGAACAGAAATAGGTTGGGTGTCAGGAAGTACATCAATTCCGAAGTCAATCTCCCTATCAAGAGGGACTTCGGGCAGATACTTAGGAAATACATCAGGAAACTCACTTACGATCAAGAAAGACTCAAGTGAAGAGGGCTCAACTTTGTTAGATTTGACTCACACGAGGTGATAGATACATCCCTATGAAAACAGCTTGCGGGCTTTGAGGTAATAAATAAACTTACCCTTCGGTGCAACAGAATCTTCCTTCCACTCAATAACAGGATCATTCGAAAATTGGAATTTGACAGTTCGAGTTCGATAATCAACCATGGCATGGCAGGCATGAAGCTAATCCATACTAAGGATCACGTCAAAATCGACTATTTCTAACAAGTCAAATTAGCAAGAGTATCCATATGATAAATGGATACCAGACAATCTCTATAGATTCTCTCGACTTGAATGGACTCACCAACAGGAGTGGAAATAGAAAATGGCTCAAGCAAGCACTCAGGAAGAATCTCAAATCTACTCGCCACATATGGCGTCACAAAAGAACAAGTGGCCCCCAAATCAAGTAAAGCATATCAACGAAAGGTAAAGACTCAAAGCATACCTGTCACAACATCTGGTGCAAACTCTTGATCCTGTCGGGTTCCCATCGTATATAGACGGTTTGACCAACTGCCTGCCCCTGGTACAGCACCTCTCTAATTACCCCTCATTGGTGGTGATGTGGTAGAAGATTGGGCCTTATTACCCATATTAGACACTCCCTATGAAAATGGCCCTGTTGGCCACACTTGTAGCAACAATTCCCTCACTCTTTACATTCTCATTGATGCATCCTGCCACATTTCCCACAAGGTGGCTTCCCTTTAGAGCCAAGAGTTAAACTTGCCTGAGACTGTGCACCCTGTGCCCTAAAGTTTGGCTGACCTTGGGACTTCTGATCATATCTGTAGCTTGGGGTTGGTGCACTGGCTGAAGATGGTGCATAGCTAGAAGACCTCTTCTAAAAATAAGACTTATCTCCTTTACCCTTCTTGGTCTGACTGGGCTCAAGCCCTATTGACCTAGCCTTCTTACTTAGATGCTTCTCTATGTCCCTTTTCTTATCTTTCTCGGTCTACCTGGCATAAACCATCATTCTGGAGATATCCATACCTGGGATCAGTAATATCGCCTTGCACTCCCTCATCACTTTTCTACCCAACCCAGAAACGAATTTCCTCATCCTCGCTCTCATATCCTGGACCATCTCTAGGGCATACCTGGATAGTTAGATGAATTTCAGGTTGTATTCTCTGACTGTTAGCCCCTCTTGTTTCATATCCACAAACTCGTCAACCTTCACCTCTTTCAACTCCTGAGGGAAGAAGTGATCGAGGAAGACACTCTCAAACTCATCCCAAGCAACAGGCTCAGCATCCTCACCTCGACTCTCTTCCCACTGATTATGGCAAACATTAGTCACATCCTTGAGTTGATAGGTAGAAAGCTCAACTCCCTCAGTCTCAACCGCATGCATGGTTTTCAGCACCTTCCACATCACATCAATGAAGTTCTGAGGGTCCTCTTCAACCTTCGACCCAGTGTATACAGGTGGGTTCATCCTCAGATAGTCTCTTAGTCTGGTAGCAGTTGTTGGCTCATGAGAGCTAGAGCTAGGAGTCTATGAGCCTGGTTTGCGCTCTAAGCACCTACCAACTGTGTGAGCATGGTGATAGCTCCTCTGAAGTCAGCCTCTATGGTAGGAGCAAGTGGCGCGGTAGGTGTCATAGGAACACTAGCAGTTCTGGTTGGTCGACCTTTGCCCCTTGTTTCCATTCTGGGAAGGCACCTCTGAAGTAAGGTTCTCAGCATTGCTAGCTGAAGTATTCCTCTTGTTTGTGGCACGTCTAGCAGGCATGATCTGCAAGCGCATAACGCACAAGTTAGAAGAGAGTTTTGTAGAGTTTTAACTTTATCGCACAAACTCAGAATACGAGAAGGTGAGACAGTGCCTAATGTCCTATAGCCTTGCGCTTATGAAATGTAGAGCACGACATACTTATAAACAAGACTCTACTAGACACGACTTCATAGACTCCC
The DNA here is from genome assembly GCA_029948455.1 of Solanum rostratum. Taxonomy (NCBI): domain Eukaryota; kingdom Viridiplantae; phylum Streptophyta; class Magnoliopsida; order Solanales; family Solanaceae; genus Solanum; species Solanum rostratum. Next base: position 54,996,629 of record CM057047.1, on the reverse strand, counting down.
TAGGACTCTTGAACTCTGTGTTCTGATACCATGTTTTTCATGCCCCAGGAGGGTACCCTTGGCATGGCCAGCACTTGAAGAACCATTGTTGATTCCCCAAGAGAACCACCTGGCCTCATCGTCATATCAACTCAACAGCAAACAAAGAACTCAGGAAAAAGACGTCATATGAAAAGATAGAACATATAATATAGATATATCTATGATACTCTATTGTATCATTCTTTCAAAATGAAATAGTTTTAGATACATCAGTACTCAATACTTCTTAAACATAGTCTACGAAACCTCTACTAAAAAATCTAGATGATGTCATGACAGGAAATGAACATCCCAAATCAAAGAAAGAAATGTACTAACTCAAAACAAAAAATGAAAGGGCTCCTCTGGAAAGCAAAGAGGCTCGCTGACTCTGAATTACAATGAACGGACCTCAACGGTACATGGGCTAATGTCCTCTATCACCTATATCTGCATCATCAAAAGATGCAGGCCCAAATGGACGTCAATACATGGAATATAATGGTATAAAAAATAGCTCAAGAAAGTAAATCTCGACTCACTCATCTCGACTCAATGACTCACACTCAACTCAGTACATGCAAGTTTTAAAGTAAACAATGTTTTTAAAATAGACTCAGTGGTAATAGGCTTAGTTTAAAATATCATGCTTAATCAAGGCTGCGTAGGAGTTTCTCTTAACCGATATCCAATCCCTTCACCTGTAGTTTGGTGATGCACAAGGAAGGAGACGTTGTTGCCACACTCGTCCTAAACGTGCCACAATAAAGGACAATCAACTCTCTCTTAGATCCATAATAAATGTCCACTTGCGGGACAAGAGTCTTTAGAACCAGTTGTACGACTATCCTACGTTAAACATAATTCTGTAGGTTAGAGTAGAGGTTTACTTCCTCCCAGCTCGGTGCTCGATACTTTTCCCAAGACTAAAATATGCTCAACTCATCAATCAACTCAATCCTCAATACTTAATCAAGCAACTCAAATCTTAATGCTAAATAAATCAACTTAAATCTCAAACTCATTAGGTTTGCTCAGCTTAGCACAATTTCTCATCAGCTCAGTCAATCAGTGTAAACAATCAAACTCGACTCAAACTCAAATGGTCATATAGACTCACTCAATTTGACTCATCATATGGTGCAAGAAAGATAATCATATATAAAATTGTATGTGACTAAATGTAACATGCTTCCCATACTTAATCGTACTCAAGTTACTCAGCTGAGATACTCAAACTCAAGCTCAACTCTGTAACATCAATAGGATTTCATAAAATCATGAAGTTTAGGGTTCATGCTATCAAGTATGAAATTCAAATGTAAATCTCATATCAAGAATCATGCAATCCAGCAATTATTTCATACATCATCATAAGGATTCATACGAATTACAGAAAATTTGATAAAATACAACACCAAACTCACATTTTCAGAAATCGACTCAAGTATAGGAATGGACGTGTGAACCGAAGTAGTTCCACACTTTTGTAAGCCTTACATGCCTGGAAATAGAAGAAACAATCAAACCTCAATCGATCCTCGCACTTGGATTGGAAATCCTATATATTCTGCCTCCTCTAATGCCCTTCAAGAAACCCTTGATAGAAGAGTGATGAATAATACTCTTAGGGTTTTGTTCTAAGGCTTTATTCAAGCCTAAATTGACCAAGGGTTTAATGGAATAGGGATTGGAATGGACAAAAGTACCCCACATTAAAACTATCGTCTAAGTCTACGAGACCCCATCTATGCATCGTAGATCATCCTACAGGTCGTAGACAGACTCGCATAAACCAAAGGTTCCTGAAATTAACTTACTAGAAATTACCATGAAACCCCTCTCTATGGGCGGTAAAGCATTTTACGGATTGTAAACTCCTCTTGTAAATAAGGGGTCCGAAAACTTCAGTTACTGGAATTTTTCATGAAACCCCTCTACGAGTTGTAGAATACATTAAGGGCCATATACCATTTCATATGTAGGCCTTAGACTTAGGAAATTTCAGCAAGTCATTTGGGGTTTTCATGAAACCCATTTTACGAGTCATAGACCTAACTATGAGTTGTAATGTTTTCCTCATAAACCTTCTTCTGTAAGTTTTTCTCAGTCTTTTCTTAGCAACTCCTGCACAACAACTCCAGATCAGGTAGAAGTAATTTGGGGGTGTTATAGTTCAAGTGGAGGGTGCCCTCCATGCACCTTGGTGGGCATCATGATTAATGAAGGGTTATGTGGTGAAACCGTTCACTTCCAAACCCTTAGGCTGTCAAGGAAACAAGCCCAAAAGGGCCAAGGCTCCCTCCACATGGCCCTTCATGGTCCGTAGAGTACACTACGGGCTGCGGCAGGGCTCCTTGGTGAGCACCTTGGTCCAAAAACCTTCTAAAACATATTTTCTATACAATGTTAAGGCTTCCCGATGTCTGGGTTCTTACAGTTCTTTAATACCATCTATGGCTCATAGATGCATCTATGGGCCTTATATGTCATTCACAAAAACTCATTTTTTGTGTAAGTAGAACGCTTTCTCGAACTCTTTCGCTATCTAGGTTAGACTATTTTGGGGGGGTGTGTGTGGGGGGGGGGGGGAGGTTTACATCAAGCTTGTCATTTTAGCCATACATCACCTTCTAACTCATCTATCAATTGAGTTTGAATTTTGTCATGTATAGATAAATTCCCATTTTTTGGGTATTACATAATTGTGATTTAAAAAAATGAAAATTTCTTTCAATTCTTGACGAAAATGCACACAAAATTTCCTCTGATACTTCTTGGTATGATGCATATCCCCTAATTTTTAATGCTCTAGGCACTGTCTTTCTGTAATTGGTTCAGAATCATGGTCGATTATTGAGGCAATACTATGTTTTCTTTTACAAAGTCTATATAAGTTCTTCCACTTTACTCCTTTGATTTACTGGCTTCACACCTTTCTTCGACTTTCAAGCTTCGCTAAATTTTTATAGAAAATTCCATGTTTTTAACTGTCCATCCATTTGACTTTTTTACAATCTACGATAGATTAAAAGCTTAATTAAGGTGGGGGTGGGGGGACATGTCAAAAATAATAGCTTGAAGGCACTGTCACGACCCGAGAATGGGGCCTAGAAGTGACACGGCGAATGGGAACCCGAGAGTCCCCAAACAAGCCTCGAAGTATCTAAATCCACATCATCGGTTCGGAAGCGCATTCAAATAATACACACATAATAATAAGGGATAGGAAAGTAGGACTCACGCTATGGGGACATCGAGGGGAAAGGGGTTTACATGGATTCACATAACACATAGCATATAGGAACTAAGGAGCGAGTAAGTAGGACTCACGCTATGGGGGCAGACGAGGCTTAGGACCTTCAACATTTCCACACCAAACATGGATATATACATAATTTCTATAATCAATCCGCATGAATACATAAGCCAATTACCATGCATAGCATATAAGATTCATGAGAGTCTACAAGATGTCCAACAAGCCTCTAGTCAAGATGGAACGGGGGCCAGGACATGTTCCAGGCTCACCCTCGAATAAGAAAGTAATCTAGAATAGCCTAGGTAGAAGGAAGGTGGCTTGTCCTTAGAGGATGGGACTTACCAAAAGTACAACTTTATGAAGTGAGCTACTCGTTGAATGGTGGATAGTTGTAGTGCTCGACCCTTACATGGTAAAATCATGTAGGCATAGAGTATGTGTTAGTACGTTTGAATGTACTAAGTATGCGGGCATGCAATGCATATGACTTGTTAAACCTGTACTTAAATGTTAGATGACAAAGGCACATAATAAAGGAAGAATCATATATTCAAGGGAGAAATATACAAGATGCCATGAAATTCATGATGCATGAATGAAATGATGTTCATATATAACGGGGATAAGACCTCAACCGACATGAGTAAGACCAAACGAGCTAGAACTTAGAATCCCAATAAAATATCCTTACTGGTACAGAGGTGGTCTACTTGCCAAAGGCAAACCATACTTCATCTTACGGGAACATATCCCATTTCGTATAAAGCAACCCCCTTACGGGAACATATCCTATTTTGGAAAGGATTTTCATATCATCTCATAATACTTCACCTTACGGGAACATATCCTATTTCGTATGAAGCAACCTTCTTTACGGGAACATAGCCCCTTTCGGATAGGATTCTCATAACATATGATAGGCACATTGTTCGAGGAAAGAGAGAGGACCCTTAGGGATAGCCCTGACACCCCAAGCCATCGGTGCTAAGTCGGCATCCCACAACAATAGTTATACATATACGTGCTTTCAAGAGATACAATATTCATTTAAAAACCGTTCAATGCACATTTAGGCTCAAATGCCAAAGCATAAATCATGATCATAATACTCATGCAAGGGATAGCTTATCTACCTATACATGATAGCGCAAGCACCCAAAATGCTCAAAAGGCCATAATCATAAGACATGTATGTGATCACATTCTTGTTATAACCAATATCTTATCATAATCATTTCATAAAACATAATTGGGCTTAACCCACTTCATAATTTGCACAAAAACGAATGTTCATGAATGCAAATGCAATGCATGATATGAGTATAGCATGGGTAATATAGATTAAGTCTAAAATCAGCAAGATAATATGAAATTGAAGTAAATTTATAATTTAATCCACACTTAAATCATAATATAGATCACCCATGCATAAATCAAGCCTTAAGGGGGACATGCACATTTATAATTTCATAATCTCAATGCAAACTATAATACAAGGGCTAAAATCAACTTAAAATCATCAATAAAGAACAACCATACTTCAATTGAATTTATGAAACCATAACTCTCAAAACCCATATTTAAAGTAACCAAAATTCATGAAATCAATTGAAAAGAGTTTGGGGTCTTCTTGGTTGAAAGGGACCAAGAATCAATCCCACATACCTTGATTGAGGAGATGAAATTGAAAAGAATCCTGCTTGAAGTTGAACTCTAAATAAGCCCTAGCTTGAGCCTTAGGAGGAGAGATTAGAGAGTATTTAGGAGTGATCTTTTGAGTGGGAGAGGTTTCAAAGAGAATGACTTAAAAGGGAAGGATATCAGCTGAATTTAGGTGTCTAGGATAGGTAAAAGGTCATAAATCATAATTAAAATAAAGCATAATTACATAAACGCCATTAAAGAAACGTGTAGGAAATGAACCGTCAGGACTACACAGACGCTTATACGGTCTGTGAAGCACTACATGGACCGTGAACAGTGCCTGTGGATCGGCACTTAGACAGAATTTGCAACGTCAACACTTAGAATTTCTCCGAGGCTAAGGGTCCCTATACGAACAACCACACGGCCCATGTGACACAACATGGGTCGTGCCAAGGGTCGTGGAACGTCTCTTAGAAAAATTTCCGCACAAAAATGTTATGAGACGGTGATTTTGTACTAAGAAAAATTTTAAGTAGCGAGCTACACGATGGGCCACATGGCCCGTGACACACTACACGAACCCTGTGGGTGACCGTGTGCCACCACTTGGCCTGAAATTTCCTATTGAGTCCCCGCAATCGAAAACTTGGCCAAGTACGCCTCCACTGGAGGCCACATGATCTGTGTGGCTTCACACTGGTTGTGTAGGGCTCCCATGGAGCGACACTTGGTCAAATTTTCTCTTGGGGCAACATTAAGAGGTCCGATAAAGTCGTTCAAAAAATTCGGGTCCTTATATCATCTCCCCTATGGGAACATTCGTCCTCGAATGTGCAACAACAAGGCTTGAAAGCTTGACTTAGGATATGAAACATCCGAGCACAAGGTACAATGTATTGTTCATCATTTGAAAATCATAAAGTCTTTAAAACCCATGTCAAAATGTATTCAAATTATTCCAACGTCATAAAAAAATCATTTTCGTGCATATGTATGCATGTCATGTCATGAGACTCAAGAGTGAAAGAATTAGAACTATTTAGAAAGGGAAGAACCTAGTACCTTAGGCTCGAGTAGATTGGAAAAGATGGGGATATCACTCCATCATGTCCAGCTCCGCCTCCCATGTAGCACTCTTCACATGTTGATTTCCCCAAAGCACCTTCACCGAAGCCATATCCTTGTTACGGAGCCGCTTCACTTGCCTATCCAAGATCTCCACCGGGATATCCTCATAAGACAAGTTCTCTTCAACCTCAATTCCTTCCAAAGGCACAATGGTAGTAGGATCACCAACTAGTTTCCTCGACATAGACATATGAAAGACCGGGTAAATGGCACTCAAGTTCGGAGGTATCTCCAACCTATAAGCCACACCCCCAATCCACTCAACGATCTCATAAGGACCAACATACCGGGGGCTTGAATTACCCCTCTTGCGAAATCACATCACACTGTTCATAGGTGAAACCTTCACATACATCCAATCACCAACATGAAATTCAAGATCCCTTCTCCTAGTATCTGAATAGGACTTTTGGCGACTTTGGGCTATTTTCAACCTTTCTCTAATCACCTTCACCTTTTCCATAGCCTCCAACACCAAATCCGGGCCAATCAATGCCATCTCTCCCAATTCGAACCACCCCACCGGTGACCTACACCTTCTCCCATACAAGGCTTCAAACGGTGTCGTACCAATGCTAGCATGGAAACTATTATTATAGGCAAATTCAATGAATGGAAGGTGATCATTCTAATTACCCTTAAACTCCAACACACAAGCCCTCAACATATCCTCCAAGGTTTGAATAGTCATCTCAGCTTGCCCATCGGTTTGAGGATGAAAGGCGATGCTCTACTTAATCTTAGTTCCAATTCCCCTCTGAAATGATCTCCAAAAGTGAGAAGTGATTGGGTGCCATGATCCAATATATGGACCTAGGCACACCATGAAATCTCATCGATTCTTAGATGTATAACCTTGCATAATCCTCAGCGCTGAAGGCAATCTTGACTGGTAAGAAATGAGCCGACTTAGTCATCCGATCAATGATGACCCAAATGGAGTCAAAATGCCTTTGCGGCTGAGGCAAACCAGCTACAAAGTCCATGTTTACATCTTCCCACTTCCATGTGGGAATCTCAATGTCTTGAGCTAAGCCACCAGCCCTTTGGTGCTCTACCTTCACTTGTTGACAACTTAAAGACATTCGGATATGAACTTAGTTATGTCCATCTTCATGCCATGACGCCAATACATCTCATTCAAATCCCGATACATCTTAGCAGATCCTGGGTGAAAAGAATAATAAGAATTGTGAGCCTCCCTCATGATTACCCTTCTAAGATCATCCACATCTGGAACATAAAGTCGGTCTTGGTACCGGAGCACACAATCTCCCCCTTGGGAGAACACCTTGATCTCTTTTTCGGCAACCAACTTCTTCAATTCAACCCACGAGGGATCCAATTCTTGTTTAGCTTTCACATCAATCACCATGGAATATTCTGCCATGCTTTTAACAGTGGATACCACCATTATTCGAGTCGGCCAACCTAACACCCAACCTAGCCAACCGATGAACTTCCTTCACTAACTCCTTCCTTTCTTCTTCAACATGAGTCACACTACCCATGGACAGCCTACTGAGAGCATCGGCTACAACATTGGCCTTGCCGGGATGATATTGAACACTCATGTCATAGTCCTTTAGGAGCTCCAACCATCTCCTTTGCCTCAAGTTGAGATTCCTTTAAGTGAACACATATTGCAAACTCTTGAGATCGGTGAAAACATCAACATGTACCAAATACAAATAGTTTAATCTTCAAGGCAAAGACCACCACTGCCAACTCAAGATCATACGTTGGGTAATTACGTTCATGCACCTTCGACTGCCTCGATGCATATGTTATCACCTTACCACGCTGCATAAGCATACAACCCAACAAAATTTGTGAGACATCATAATATACCACAAATCCCTCCAGGCCCTTTCTTAAGGTCAAGACGGGGGCCGATGTAAGCCGATCCTTCAAAGTTTGGAAATTCTTCTCGCATTGATCTGACCACACAAACTTAACCTTCTTTTGGGTCAATTTAGTCAACGAAGATGCAATAGATGAGAACCCTTCAACAAACCTCCTATAATAGCTAGTCGACCCCAGAATGCTTCAAATATCTGAAGGAGTCAACAGTCTAGGCCAATTCTTCACTGCCTCAGTCTTTTAGGATCCACCTTGACATCATCGTCGGATACCATGTGACCAGAAAAAGTCACTTCGCCCAACCCAAATTCACATTTGCTAAACTTGGCATATAACTTTTTCTCCCTCAAGGTTTGTAGAACCAACCTCAAATGATCCCCGTATTCCTGCTCACTTGGGGAGTAATTGAGACTGTCATCGATGAAGACCACTACAAAACTGTCAAGAAAAGGCTTGAACACCCAATTCATAAGATTCATGAACGAGGCTGGAGCATTGGTTACGCGGAACGACATTACCACAAATCAAAGTTCCATATCTTGTCTGAAAGGTCGTCTTGGGAATATTACACACCCTAACCTTCAACTTGTGTGTAAGGACCTGGATTTTTGAAGGACTTTCTTGAACCCCGTAATGTTGACCCGGGAGAAAATTTGACTAAGTGTTGTTCCATGAAAGGCTTACACGGCTCGTGTGAAGCCATACAGTCCGTGTAACCTTCCGTGGAGGGATACGTGGTTGTATATTCTGATTGCGGGGATACAACAAGAGATTTCGGGCTAAGTGAGGGCACACGGCCACCCACATGGTCCGTGTGGTGTGTCACGGGCCTTGTGGCCCACCGTATGACTCACAACGCTAATAATTTTCTATGTATAAAATTTTCGTCTAGTAACTTTTTCATGAGAGAATATTTCTAAGTGTCATCACACGGCCCCTTTACACGACCCGTGTAGCATCACAGGGCCGTGTAGCTGTTCGTGTGATATCCCTTAGACTTGGATAAATTTCAAGTGTTAGCACACGAAATTTATTTAAGTGAACGGTCACAACCACTGTTCACGGACCGTGTAGTGGACCGTATAGACCTGACGGTCCAAATTTTTGCCCATCTCGTTAATGGTATTTATGTAATTATAGTTTATTTTAATTGTGAATTGTGACCTTTTACCACTCCAAAACCCCCTAACTCGGCTGATAACCCTCCCCTCTTAATTCATTCTCCTGAAACCCTCTAACCCTCATAATTTCACTCCCAAATACTCTCTACTCTCCCCTATCAAGATCCAAGGCTAGGGTTCCATTGAAGTTCAAATTCAAGCTAATTTCTTCCCCAAATTTAGCTCCTTAATCAAGGCATGTGGGATTGATTCTTGGTCCCTTTCAACCAAGAAGACCTAAAACTCTTTCAATTTATTTCATGAATTTTGCTTACTTTAAATATGAGATTTGAGATTTAAGATTTTATAAATTCAATTGAAGTATGGGTTGTTCCTTATTGATGATATTTTGTTGATTTAAGCCCTTATATTATAAGTTTGCATGGAGATTATGAAATTATGAATATGCATGTCCCCTATAAAGTTTGATTTATGCATGGGTGATCTATACTATGATTTTTATATGGTTTTAATTGTTGATTTCCTAAATTTAGTATTATATTGTTGATTTTAGATTTACTCTACATCACCCATGCCATTCTCACATCATGCATTGCATTCGCATTCATGAATATTGGTTTATATGAAAATTATGAAGTGAGTTAAGCCAGTTATGTTTTATGAAACGATTATGGTATGATTTTGGTAAGGCATTGGTTATGACAAGAATGTGATCATATACATGTCTTATGATTATGGCTCTTTGAGCATTATGAATGCTTGCACCAGCTTGTATATGTAAATGAGTTATTCCTTGCATAAGCATTAGATTATGATTTTATGATTTGGCATTTGAGCCTAAATGTGCATTGAACGAGTTGAAAGTAACATTGTACCTCTTGAAAGAACGTTTATGTATAAGTATTCATGTGGAATATTGTTGACTTAGCACCGATGGATTGGGGGCGTTAAGGTTATCCCCAAGGGCCCTCTCCCTTTCCTTGAACTATGTTTCAACATAGGGACATTAGCCATTACCGAAATGACCAGGTCGTAAGAAATGGTTATTCGTTTATTATACTTATGATATGATATGAAATGTTTATGGAAGATCCTTTCGAAATGGTGAGTTCCGTAAGGAAGGTGACCATCTACCGAAATGGTGAGTTCCGTAAAGTGTGATGTAGATTACCTTTGGCAAGTAATCTTCTCCTACCGATAGAAGGTCTTCATCGGACTACTTCATGTAATATAGCTCACATGAGTTTGATTTGTCAGATATAGTCCATCTCCACTATATAGGAGCATTATCGCATTGCATGCATCATAAATTTCATGGCATCTTGTATACTTCCCCATTAGATATATGATTCTTTATATATTATATGCCCTTATCATTTAACATTGGAATGCAGGTTGTTAAGTCATATGCATCGCATGCCCGCATACTTAGTACATTTAAACGTACTAACACATACTCTATGCCTACATGATTGTACTATATAGGGGCCGAGCACTTTGATTACCAGCCGTTTGATCAGTAGTCTGATCTGGAAGTACACTGTGGTGAGTACCATCCTCCAAGGACGAGCCATCTGCCCTTTACTTGCATTATTTCAGTATTTTCTGTCTTATTTGAAGGTGAGCCCAGAACTTATCCCGGCCCCCGCTCCATCTTGGTTTATGTGGCCCCTTTGGCTTGATTTATGGAAATCTCGTATTTTGATTATATGGTTTCACGTGATGGTATGGAAAGTCCCAAGCCCCCATATAGCCCCATAGTGTGAGTCTTATTCCCTTACCCCGTAGAGTTGTGTGTCACTATTTGTATCCCCTTCCCAAACCGTTGATGTGGATTCGGATACTTGAGGCTTGTTTGGAGACTCTCGGGTTCTCATTCGTCGTGTCACATCTAGGCCCTAGTCCCCGGTCTTGACATGGTAATACTCTGAACGAAGGTCAATCTTTGAGAAGTGAGTAGCCCCTTGCAGTTGGTCGAATAAGTCATCGATCCAGGGCAACATATACTTATTCTTAACAGTCACCTTATTCAGTTGCCTATAATTAATACACATTCGGAGAGATCCATCCTTCTTCATCACAAATAACACTGGAGCACCCCATGGCGGTATACTTGGCCTAATGAATCCTAGCTCCAACAAATCCTTCAACTGATCCTTTAACTCTTTCAACTCTGTTGGCGCCATACGATAAGGAGGAATGGAGATAGGTTGAGTATCCGGAAGAAGATCATGCAAAAGTCTATGTCCCTCACGAGAGGAATACCGGGCAAGTCTTCGAGGAGCACATCCGAGAACTCGTTCACCACTGGAACTGACTCAATAGTAGGCATTTCAGATTCCATATCCTTGACCCTCACAATATGATAAACGCACCCCTTGGAAATCATTTTATGGGCCTTGAGTTAGGAAATAAACCAACCTTTAATAAAGGAGTCACTACCCTTCCATTCGAGAACGGGCTCACCGGGAGGACTGAACTTAACCTTCCAAGTTCTAAATCTATAGACACATATAATGCATGAAACCAATCCATCCCAAGAATCATCAAAATCGAACATCCCAAGTTCCGCGAGGTCACACGGGAAAACCTTATGCAACAAAGAAATAGGACGACCATGATAGACCCTATGTGCAACAATAGATTCACCTACGGGAGTATAAATTGAGAAGGGATCCTTCAAAATCTTGGGACTCAAACCAAAGCTAATAGCCAACAGAGGAGTCACAAAAGAAAAATTTTCACCGGGGTCAAGCAAACATAATCATCAAAATCAAAGACTTTTAACATACCAGTCACTACATCCGGAGCTTCCTCAACCTCTTGACGGGCATGGAGTGCATAGAATCTGTTGTTCCTTGGGGAAACACCTTGGGGAGCCCTTTTTTGGCCTTGACCACCTTGAGCCACCTTACCTTGAACTCTTTAAACATTCTTAGGACAATCAGCAATCTTGTGGTTTTTATCACCACACCCATAGCAAGCACCCAAATCCTTCCAACAAGCACCCATGTGGGGTTTTCTACACTTTCCACACAAAGGATACCCATGTTCACCACCAACTAATGCCCCAGCAGGAGGCACCCGAACATTAGCAACCCGAGTATCGAAACCTTGGCTCTACCAAAAATGACCAAAACTACCACCCTGAGAGCCTAAGAATCCACCATCAAATTGTGCCCTCTTGGGATCGTGTACCCTCCTCTCCTTGAGTTTGTCCCCTTTGATCTGTTCAACATACACCATGAGTCTAGAGATATCCATATCCTGTATGAGCATAGCAGTATGACATTCTTTCACAAGCAAATCAAAGATACTAGAAACAAATTTGTGCATCCTTGCACGGGGGGTCAACCACCATAATGGAGCATACTTGGAGAGCTTTGTGAATTTGAGGGCATAGTCCCTCACGCTCATGCCTCCTTGCTTGAGGTTGATAAATTCAGTCATCTTTTCCTCCCTGAGCTCAAGTGGAAAGAAATGATCCAGGAATGCAAGTTTGAACTCTTCCCAGTTGACATTACCACCGCAAATTCTCTCCATATCTCATTGGGTGTTCCACACCTGAGCCATATCTTTCAATTGATAGGCAATCTGCTTTCTCCTCAAAAGTGATACCCATACTATTCAATATCTTGGTGAGCTCATCAATGAACTCCTGGGCATCCTCATCAGCCTTCGACCCATGGAACTTTGGAGGATTCATCCGGGTGAAATCCCTCACCTTAGAAGCCGGTATGGATGCCACAGGAGAGTAGCCTGCTTAAGTATATGATGTCATCACCTAGGCAATCATGAGCTATACGGAATTCGCCATTAGAGATGGGTTCATCCATAGGCCCTTGAGGTGCCTGATCCTCATCAGCGGGAGCTGGCCTTGGTGGGTGGGATCTTCCTCGAGGCATCTTCTGAAATGGAGCAACGTCGCTGTCAAGATAAGAAAGCCAATTATACAAGTCTTAGTAGGACATAGGGAATAAAGAAGTGAGGCAATTCCTAGAACGCCTTCGTAGCCTCCCACTCATAGGCATGGTGCACTTCACGCCCATGAATAGGACTCTACTTGACGTAACATGTTGGACTCCGAGGACCATTTATAAACCTAGGGCTCTTATAATATCTTTTGTCATAACCCAAGAATGGGGCCTAGAAGTGACATGGCGAATGAAAACCCAAGAGTCCCCAAACAAGCGACAAAGTATCCAAATCCACATCATCGGTTCGGAAGCGCATTCAAATAATACACACATAATACTAAGGGATGGTAAATTAGGACTCACACTATAGGGACATCGAGGGGAAAAGAGTTTACATGTATTCACATAACACATAGCATATAGAAACTAAGGGGTGGGTAAGTAGGATTCACGCTATTGGGGCAGACACGGCTTAGGACCTTCCATATTTCCACACCGAACATGCATATATACATAATCTCCATAATCAATCCATATGAATACATAACCCAATTACCACGCATAGCATATAAGATCCATGAGAGTCTACAAGATGTCCAACAATGCCTCTAATCAAGATGGAACGGGGGCCAAGACATGTTCCGGGCTCACCCTCGAACAAGAAAGTAACCCAGAATAGCCTAGGTAGAAGAAAGTTGGCTTGCCCTTGGAGGATGGAACTCACCACAAGTGCAACTTTACGAAGTGAGCTACTCATCGAACGGTGGATAGTTGTAGTGCTCGACCGCTACATGGTAAAATCATGTAGGCATAGAGTATGCATTAGTACGTTTGAATATACTAAGTATGCGGGCATGCAATGCATATGACTTGTTAAACCTGCACTTAAATGTTAGATGAGAAGGGCATATAATATAGGAAGAATCATATATTCAAGGGAGAAATATACAAGATGCCATGGATTTCATGATGCATGAATGAAATGATGTTCATATATAACGGGGATGTGACCTCAACCGACATGAGTAAGACTAAGTGAGCTAGAACTTGGAATCCTGATGAAATTCCCTCATTGGTGCAGAGGTGGTCTACTTGCCAATGGTTTAGAATCCTAATTAAATCCCCTCACTGGTATAGAGGTGGTCTACTTGCCAAAGGTAAAATATACTTCAACTTACGGGAACATATCCCATTTCGTATAAAGCAACACCCTTACGAGAACATATCTCATTTCGGAAAGGATTTTCATATCATCTCATAATACTTCACCTTATGGGAACATATCCAATTTCGTATGAAGCAACCTTCCTTACGGGAACATATCCCATTTCGGATAGGATTCTCATAACATATGCTAGGCACATAGTTCGAGAAAAGGGAGACGACCCTTAGGGATAACCCTGATGCCCCCTATCCATCGGTTCCAAGTCGGCATCCCACGAGAATACTTATACATATCCATGCTTTCAAGAGATACAATATTCATTTCAAAACCGTTCAATGCACATTTAGGCTCAAATGCCAAACCATAAATCATGATCATAATACTCATGCAAGGGATAGTTCACCTACCTATACATGATGGTGCAAGCACCCAAAATGCTCAAAAGGCCATAATCATAACACATGTATATGATCACATTTTCGTCATAACCAATATCTTATCAAAATCATTTTGTAAAACATAATTGGGCTTAACCCACTTCATAATTTGCATAGAAACCAATGTTCATGAATGTAAATGTAGTGCATGATGTGAGAATAGCATGGGTAATATAGATCAAGTCTAAATCCGCAAGATAATATGAAATTGAAGTAAATTTATAATTTAGTCCACACTTAAATCATAATATAGATCACCAATAGATAAATCAAGCCTTAAAGGGGACATGCACGTTCATAATTTCATAATCTCAATGCAAATTATAATATAAAGGCTTAAATCAACTTAAGATCATCAATAAAGAACAACCTATTCTTCAATTGAATTTATGAAATCATAACTCTCAAAACCCATATTTAAAGTAAGCAAAATTCATGAAAATCAATTGAAAAGAGTTTAGTGTCTTCTTGGTTGAAAGGGACAAGAAATCAATCCCACATACCTTGAGTGAGGAGCTGACATGGAGAAGAATCTAGTTTGAAGTTGAACTCCAAATAAGCCCTAGCTTGAGCCTTGAGAGGAGTGATTAGAAAGTATTTGGGAGTGATCATTTGAGTGGGAGAGGTTTCAAAGAGAATGAATTAAAAGGGAAGGATATCAGTTAAATTTAGGGGTCTAGGATAGGTAAAAGGTCATAAATCATAATTAAAATAAACCGTAATTATATAAACGCCATTAATGAAATGGGTAGGAAACAAACTGTCAGGACTACACGAGCGCCTACACGGTCCGTGAAGAACTACATGGAGCGTGAATAGTGCCTATGGATCGATACTTAGACAGAATTCACAACGTCAACACTTAGAATTTCTCTGAGGCTAAGGGGCCCTATACGAACAACTACACAACCCATGTGAGACACTACACGGGTCGTGCCAAGGGCCGTGGAACGTTACTTAGAAATATTTCCACACGAAAAAGTTACAAGATGGTGATTTCATACTTTGAAAAATTTCAAATCGCGAGCTACATGGTGGGCCACACGGCCCATGACACACCACAACGGACCGTGTGGGTGGCCGTGTGCTACACTTGGCCTGAAATTTCCTGTCGAGTCCCCGCAATCGAAAATTTGGCCAAGTACCTCTTCACTAGAGGCCACACGGTCCGTGTGGCTTCACACTGGCTGTGTGGGCCTCCTATGGAGCGGCACTTGGTCGAATTTTCTCTCGGGGCAATATTAAGAGGTGATAAAGTCGTTCGAAAAATTTGGGTCCTTACACTCACGAACCATATTTGAGGACGATGGACAGTTGTTGGAAAACAAAAATGTTCGATAATTTGTTTTTTTCCAAATAATCTATGAATCTTTACAAATGACTTAATTTCGATTTTTAACCTAAAGTATTATATATATATATATATATATATATATATATATATATATATATATATATATATATATATATATATATATATATGTATGTATTTATGTATGATGAAAACTCATATAGGAATTAAGAATGATTAATAATTGGAGTGTGAATTTTGCTGAAAGAATGATAACTGAAGTATGGTTTTGACCATTATTAGTATTTCTTTTAAAAGAATAGACGTCCACTTTTACTTGTCCATTTTAGAAAATCAAGAGATAATTTATCAATTAGTTCTTAATTAATTGAATCTTCGCCAACAAGATGAAATAAAAGTTTAAATGATCAACAAATTGAATTATTAAGATTTACTATCTCTAGTCTATAATAAGTAAATTGTTGGAAGTCTTTTCATAATTCAAAATAAGTGAATCTTTTTCAAAGTTCAACAAAATTGTTAGGATCCCCCCCCCCCCCCCATATTATCCTTCCTTTTAATAAGGTTCTTAACTACTTTATATTATTTCTTTAAATGTTTTTCTTAAGGGGTATATCAATCTACTAATTCAATTAATATGGACTAAAATTTGTCAACATATTGAATTTATTTAATTTTAAGGGTGATATAGTAAAGTTATTCTTTTATTAATTACTAGTCCGTAAATGTTTTTCTTAAGAGGCTTATCGATTCAATAATTTACTTAATATGGAATAGAGGGAGTATCATTCATTTCTTCAATATATTTCTTAGAATATTGAATTTATCATATTCAAAGAATAGTATAATGAAAGTATTCTTTTTGTTTATTGCTTATTAAGGTATGTGCCAACTAAGACATGTGCGAGGGAGTATAAAATATCTTAAGTGCTAACAAAAATCCTTATCACAGCCTTCGCATTTCAGGAGGCTTTAGGGTTTTGCTTTCCCTTTTTCCTTTTAATTATTCGTCTTCAACTAGAATTAGCAGGAGACTGAGTTTATTCAAGCCCTTCATCTACCCAGGTATATCCTCAAATTCACCCCTGAGAATTAATATTCATGTCCTCACTATACATATGATAATCATTTATGCTTAAAAGTAATGTTGTTAAGTAGGCACATATGCTCATTTATGTTTTGCAAATACCATTAGGTCCAGTGTTCATTTTCTTAACGTATATCCATGTCAGAGATATTTTTATTGTCTTTTTCCTATTGATTCCATGCTATTTTGTTCCATCTTAATACTAGCTTTTGGACATGAGCTATCAATTGATAACTTTGAGTCGAGTTTAGGCCCAGATAATCATTTTCCTTTTTTAAAAAGATGTAGAATGGATAAAGAATATAACAAGGGTCGGTTCTTATTTATAAACAGTTTAGGTCCAAATAATCATTTTTCTTAAAGGTACATATGATCATTTATGTTTAGCAAAGACCGTTAGTTTCAAGGTTCATTTCTTAACATCGTATTCATGACATAAGCATTTTTATTGTCTTTTTTCTCTATGTTGATTCTATGCTATTTTGTCCCATCTTAATAACAAGTTTTATTGGGTGTGAGACATCCATTGGAGCCCCCGGCGCTGCGCACCCAATGTTCTAGCTATTTATTAATTGTTAGTTTCAAGGTTCATTTCTAAACATAGTATTCACGTCATAAGCATTTTTATTGTCTTTCTTCTCTATGTTGATTCTATGCTATTTTGTCTCATCTTAATGACTAACTTTTGGGTGTGAGACATCCACTGGAGCCCCTGGCGCTGCGCGCCCAATGTTCTAGCTATTTATTGCTTGTTAAGGTGCGTCACAGGTCCAAATGTTCATTCTTTTTGTAAAAATAAAATATAACATGAAAATAGAATGTAACTAGTACCCATTGCTATTTATAAACCGTTAATCTAGAGTTGACTAATAGTTTAAACAAAAGGATTCTTGCACCCAATTATAGCAGTTGCCGAAGGAAAGCCATAAAAGAAGTATTTAGATAAATACTAGAATGTACACCTAAGATGAATGAATGATCTAATAAAATAAAATAAAATCCAAACCCCATTTGTCACTTCATTAGTATGTCCTCTTATGTTATGGGGATTCGACAATTTACACAACAATTAGTTTTGCCTTAATTGCAGAATATAATTATTGAGCAAAGGGAATTTAATCAATACCATTGCCAATACCTAATTCTGCCACTTAATATAGTGATTATTGTTAACTACCAATTCAAGATGGAATTGTCTCCTAGAAATAGTAAGTTTAATAAAATATATAGGTAAGCTGATTGTTTTCTTCTAACAGTTAAGTTCAGTGCTAATATCAGGTTACTTTTTTTCTTCTCCCACGAATTTGATTTCTAAATAAATGCTAAATATATGTATGAGAGTTTGAGAATGTTTGTGTTTGGAAATTCCTGTTCGAGGGACAAATTCCTAAGGTATCTCAATTGTTCATTGCTTAGATTTATTTTCATTAAAACCTTAAATTTTACCTACTGAAAGGATTTGAGACTGTACTATGACTGTCGAGTCATAGGATCTTTTAAAACAAAAACCTGTCAAGGCCACAATATATCTAACGCCAAGAGTAATAACGTCAGGCCAAAGGTGGCTTGGAACTTTGGATGTTTATGTTAACATGCTGCATTGTACACAAACATTCTGGTGGTCCGATAGGATTCTTCTTTTTTGTTTTTCTTTTATCCTAAAGAGGAAAATGTTGTTGTAGCTCATGCTGAAGCATCGTTTCTTTAGGCTGAAACATATCTGTCTTATTTTCCTGGCATGTATGCCCAATATTTGGCTTTTCTCCTTTAGCTGTTTTTTTCTCCAATAGTTATTTTATAGCCCAAATGGTTTGCTTTCGGATGTGGACTTTTGACATTTCTTCTTTTTTTTTCCTAAGGTTTCATTGGTATAAACAGAGTTAGATATTTCCAGCTAAATGTCAGCCAAGGAGGAGGTTGGGGAGATTCAGTCACTTGTTGCATGTAATGGGAGTTTATCGAGAACCAATGAAACTGGACATCAACTTTATCCAGTTTCTGAACATGACTATGGCGAAGGTTTACCATATGCTCCTGTAGATTGGCCAAATGCTGGCGATAAGTGGGGCTGGCGTGCCGGGAAAAGAGTTACATCTTCAGGCACCTTTAAAGATAGATATTTGTATCTTCCGAAGCGTCTTCGAGTTTGGAAAGATGGAAAGACGAATGCTTTCCGAAGTAAGAGATCGGTCAAGCAGTATCTCCAGTCTGAGTTTCCTAGTATGGATATCAACCAATTCTTTACCTCATTCAGTTGGATTATTCCTTCGAAACAGTCATCCAGCTCAAAAGGTTTAGCTTTGACAAGGCTCTTCAGTATATAGCATGTAGAGATTTATTTGGTTGTTTGCATCAATTGAAAAAACAGGCTCTTGTGTCTCTTTCTAGTGCTTAATGGATTAATTTGCCGACCTGATGCCAAATTTGTTATCTCTTTATTTGGATTTTGACTCAGGTGTGAAAGAGAAGGCTACATCTTCAGGTATGAAAATGGAGCCTTTACAATCTGATTCTCCTTTCGGAGCCATTACGTGTAAGGCTGGTAACAGAACCTGTAGCAGTTTAACAGCAGAAAATCCTTTTCCAGAAACCATATTTTGTGATATCTGTTGCAGTGAGCCAGGTTTTTGCCGAGAGTGTTGTTGTATCCTTTGTTGTAAACCTGTCAGTTTGGACTATGATGGGTACAACTACATTCGATGTGAAGCAACAGTAGTCGATAGCTACATATGTGGACATGTTTCTCATCTAGACTGTGCTCTACGATCTTACATGGCTGGGACAGTCGGAGGAAGCATCGGTTTGGATGCAGAGTATTTCTGTCGATACTGTGATTCAAGGACGGATTTGGTTTCACATGTTTCGAAGCTTTTAGATATCTGCACATCTGTTGCTTCTCATGCTGATGTCAAAAAGATTTTGAATCTTGGCATTTGTATTTTGCGTGGCTCAGAAAAAAGTAGTTCAAAAGATTTGTTGCATCGTATTGAATCAATCAAGGCAAAGGTATAGCTTATTGATGAATGGTGCTTTCTTTCCTTAAGATGCTATCTTTTTTCCAGTTTGAGGTTTGCTGTTACCAGAATGACCAGTTTGATAATCATATCAGCTTAGCAAAGGAGTCAGCATTGTAGATATATTCAAAGAGGAAAGCTGTGTCGATGGCGCTGGTAACTTCTCAGCCTTTTCATACTCTTGTTTATCTTCACCTGTCACTGACTTAAATAGTATCTGAGAAAAGATATGTCAGTATGTGCAAATGTGGTTCTCTTTCTTTAAATATTATCCATTTCAGGATATAAATCTATACATCTGTGAATTGTAAGTTTTGTCTAATTCAATGCGAATGAATGTTGCTTGGGTTGATCTAAGAATCAATCCTTGCTTTTCAGCAGTTTGCTCTTAAGGTTTTCAATTTGTTGCACTTGATTGAGTGTCCTCTTTTTCCTTGTGGTATGCGGCTAACTTGTTTCCATCTTTTAGACAAGTCATACTTCCTTGCATCTGATCGAGTGTGCTTTCCTTATTTGTCTTTTGTATTTCTGGATGCTTTGAAGAATCTGACCCAAAGGTTTTATTTTATTCACTGTGTATCCTTTTCTTGGATGCTATGAACAAGAAGATGTACAAGCTTAAATAGGCAATACAAGAGCTGTAAAAATGGAATAGAATATCCTAAGCTGTAAAAATGGAATAGAATATTTGGTTGGGAGTAAAATAAGGGAAGGGAATATTTGCAATCTGTAAAATAAGGAAAGAGAATATTTGAGAATATTTGCAATTTCAATACTCCCCCTCAAGGTGGAGCATGTAGATTCCGCATGCCCATCTTGACTAGAAGGAACTCGAGTTGTTTAGCCCCCAAAGCCTTTGTGAGGAGATCGGCTATCTGTGTCTTCGTGTCTACGTAAAACGGCTTGATTTCCTGTGACTCGACTCGTTCCCTGACAAAGTAACAATCCATTTCCACGTGCTTTGTTCGTTCGTGAAAGACCGGATTATTAGCAATATGTCGTGCCGCATTGTTATCACAGAAGAGAGGTGTAGAGCTATGTTGTCTTGTTTCTAGTCCTTCTAACAACCAACGCATCCACAGTATTTCACTAGTGGCGTTAGCCATGGCGCGATATTCCGCTTCAGCTGAGGAGCGCGAAACAACTGATTGCTTCTTTGATTTCCACGAGATAGGAGCTCCCCCCAAAAGAAGAACATATCCTGCCCTAGACCTCCGAGTGAGTGAGCATCCCATCCAGTCCGCATCACAGTATGCTACCAAATCCATCCCTCCTTCTTTCGGAAAGAAAATGCCTTGTCCCGAAGTTGCTTTTAGGTAGCGAAGAACTCTCATGGCTGCGTCCATGTGTTTCTGTCGAGGGTCTGAGACGAACTGGCTTAGGACGTTTACCGAGTAGGCAAGATCTGGTCTCGTGGCTTGGAGGTAGAGCAATCGGCCAACTAGTCTTCGATATTTGCTAGCATCGACTCGAACGTCCTCTTCTCCTTTATCCAGCTTTGCGTTCTGTTCCATGGGGAAGGTGCATGGTCTACATCCTAGCATTCCACTATCTTCAAGGATGTCAAGGGTGTATTTTCGTTGACTTAGCACTATCCCATCTTTGGTTCAAGCGACTTCTATCCCGAGAAAATACTTTAGCGGCCCGAGATCTTTGATGCTAAACTTGTCATTCAGGAACTTCTTTGTTTCTTTGACTTTGTGTTCATCATTTCCCGCCATAATGACGTCGTCTACGTATATGAGGGCGGTGACAAAGATACTTCCTTCCTTGTATATGAAAAGCGAGTGGTCCGCAGCAGATTGCTTGTAATTGAGTTCCAAAAGGGCCGACGTAAACTTTTGATACCAATTTCTCGAGGCTTGCTTCAACCCGTATAGTGATTTCTTCAGCCTACACACCTTTGTTCCTCCCCCTTTATCGTAACCTTGTGGTATGCGCATGTATACCTCTTCATGTAAGTCACCGTGCAAGAATGCATTGTTCACGTCAAGTTGATGAATACTCCAATCCCTTTTGATGGCGACGGCAATGAGGCTTCTTACGGTCACCAACTTTGCTACGGGGGCAAACGTGTCATGGTAATCGACACCTTCCATTTGTGTATAGCCTTTGGCGACAAGTCTTGCCTTGTATCTTTCGACTTCACCATTCGGTTTAAATTTCGTTTTGTACACCCACTTCGAGTCTATAACTCGTTTGCCGTCAGGCAGGTCTTCGATGGTCCAAGTACCATTTTCTTCAAGGGCCTTTATCTCACTTTGCATGGCATCCCTCCAATGTTGGTCCTGTACGGCTTGCCTAAAACTTTTGGGCTCATCATTTTCGGTGATGGCCGCTAGGAATGCTTTGTGAGATTTCGAAAATTTTTCATAAGAAACAAAGTTGGCAATGGGACATACCGTTGAGGGTTCTTGATCGGAGGCGGGGGGCGGATGGTCTATAGATGGCGGAAGCTTCACATCATAGTCTTTAAGTCTTGCGGGTCTAGTTCGAGCTCGTCTCTCCCTTCCTTGTGCGACATTTTCACCATTTTCATTTTGGGTTTCACCAACAGAAGGCTCATTTGTTGTTTCTGTTTGAGGAGTGGTATTACTCGGCCCATCAAAAATCGGCCCAACATCACTTAGGCTGAATTGGTTTGGTACTTCTAGTTCTTCCTCTTCATCATGTTGGTCTTCTAGATTGCCTGAACCCAAATTTTCGATGCTTGCTTCGTTGGGCCTGCTGGGCCCATCTTCTTCATCCATGAATGTGGTAAACACATTCTCCTCTTTAGTCTGCTCGATTTTTGTGGCAAATGGAAAAGTCTTTTCAGCAAATCGAACATCTCTTGAAGTAATAATTTTCCCACCTTTTGGGTCATAAATTTTGTATCCTTTTGTTCCATTAGGATACCCCATGAATACACCCGGTCTCCCTCTTATCTCAAATTTGTCTCCATTTGTTTCAATGCTTCGATAGTACGCCAAGCAACCTAGGACCCTCATGTGGTCGTAGTTCGGTTTTTCACCGTGTAGCAACTCGTATGGAGTTTTGCCTTCAATGACCTTCGAGGGTAACCTATTTATGATGTATGTTGCGGTCAAGATGCATTCACCCCAAAATTTTTTTGGAAGACTTGCTTCGAACATGAGTGCACGCGCCGTATCAAGCAAGTGCCTATGTTTTCTTTCCACGATTCCATTTTGTTGCGGAGTATGTGGACACGTTGTTTCCAACATGATTCCTCGTTCTTCATAGAAATTCATCATTCGGTTGGAAATGAATTCCCCACCATTGTCGCACCTTATCCTTTTTATTTTCTTCTCAAACTGTGTTTTGACCATTTCGTAAAAATGAATTATGCACGTGCTCGCTTCATGCTTATGCCTGAGAAGGTAGACCCATACGGTTCTGCTGTAGTCATCAACTATTGTTAGAAAATAGTTGGCCTTTGTAAGCGAAGGCGTGCGGTACTTACCCCATATATCACAATGAATGAGTTCGAAACAAGCATTTGTTTTGGTCATGCTAGTGGGAAAAGGTAATCTAGTAAATTTTGACCTCATACAAGAATCACAAACGTTGTTGCTGTTCTTAAAAGAAAAATTGCTAAGAAACTTTATTTGGGATAACTTCTCATCACCCGCATGTCCGAGCCGTTTATGCCATAAGTCACCAGTCACCATCATTGCCTTCCTCCTAGCACCAAGCATCCCCATTTGATATAGACCATCTTCGCACCTACCCGCTCCAATCAATTTCCTCGAACGTAGTCCCTGCATAACAAAGAAATTTGGAAAGAAGGTTATGGCACAACTTAGATCCTTTGTGAGTTTGCTTACTGACAAGAGATTAAAAGTAAATTGTGGAACATGCAACACATCTTGCACTTTTGTCCCGTTTTGCAAAGTATGGCTGCCCCTTCCTTCGACTGGTATGCTTTCTCCATTCGGTATAATTATGGGTGGTTCGTCTCTCGATTCGATTCGATTCTCGAGAGCATCGGACCTGTGTGTTATATGTTCCGTACATCCAGAATCGACTATCCATTTATCATTGTGTCTAAACTTACCAGCCATATTTGCGGTGCGTGGAGGTTCATTATGTGCCGGTTTACCTTCAGCCGCAAAATGCTTTTGGAACTGCTCATATTGTTCTTTTGTCAAATCTGGTTCCGTTTCCGCGCAGGCCGCCTTTGGCTTCACCTTTTCTCGTTTGTTCTTCACATTCCACCATTCCGGGTAGCCAATTATCTTGAAACACCCGTCTCGTGTATGTCCGTCTCTGCCACAGTGATCACAGTGGCCTTTGTTTTCTTTCTGGCCGACCCAATTTGGTGTCCCGCGGCGTTTCGTGGAGGCTTGGAAGGCCATCGTTTCACTCACAGGTTTCTTCCCGCCGGCTATAGATCTTTGTTGCTCATCCTCGGCAACGAGGTGATATGCATTTCCCAAAGATGGGATTGGCTTAGTGGCAAGTATCTGGGTTCTAATGATGGAGAACTCACCACCTAGACCCATAAGAAACTCATAAAGCTGCTCCTTTTCCTTGAGTTCCCTAAGAGATTTTCCAATGCCACAGGTACATCCATTGCATTTGCAAACTGGAGCAGGCAGGAAGGACTGCATTTCATCCCATAATCCACGCAGTTTTGTGTAATAGGCTGAAACGGTCATCCCTTCTTGTCTAGTGTTCGAGATAGCTTGCTTCAATTCATACGCACGCGGTGCGCTTTCTTTACCGAATCGTTCTTTAAGATCCTTCCAGATTTCCGATGCCGAATTGGCGTATTTCACGCTTCCTCGAATTTCTTTTTCCATGGCTGTAGTAAGCCACCCTTTAATCATTGCATCGCATCGCATCCATGCCATATAACTAGCATCGTCCGCTTCCGGCCTTTTGATGGTTCCATCGATGAAGCCGATCTTGTTCTTGGCGAACAAGAAATTCTCCATCTCTTGGACCCAATCAAGGTAGTTGTTGTCGGTCAAGGCGTCGTTGACATGCATCCGCCTCGGGTAATCGGAGGGGTGGAGATAGTATGGCGAGTTGTGGTCTGAGGCGTTAACATCAGTCTTGGCAAGATCCTTGTTTGCACCTTCTGCCATATCGGTGAGGTGGTGAAAAAGACTTTAGGATTCGGGTTTGGATCGAGCGTAATGATCACTGCTCTGATACCATGAAGAATCTGGCCCAAAGGTTTTATTTTATTCACTGTGTATCCTTTTCTTGGATGCTATGAACAAGAAGATGTACAAGCTTAAATAGGCAATACAAGAGCTGTAAAAATGGAATAGAATATCCTAAGCTGTAAAAATGGAATAGAATATTTGGTTGGGAGTAAAATAAGGGAAGGGAATATTTGCAATCTGTAAAATAAGGAAAGAGAATATTTGAGAATATTTGCAATTTCAATATGGTTCAGTGCGCAGTTTGCTATGATTGACGAATCTTTTGGCAGTTCATATCCTACTCTATTTCTAATGCCATATAGGATTCTTTTAATCCTTCAATTTTGAACAATGGTTTTCATGAAGTTGTATTCTGGGTCATTACAACTAAATCAGGTGCATTGCAAAGTTCAGAATCTCAACTGGAAGCAAAAGATACCAGATGATTTCTTCCAATCTGCCTAAACATTAGTCACAAAGTTGCCCTATGCTGATGCGGGCGAGGTAACAAGTACTCAGTGGAATGTGCTCTCTAGGCCAGACACCATCATCATAAAAAATGATTTGGTAGTATTGCTCTGATTTTAAACTGGCCGTCCAAATATTTTGTTTAGCTTGCTATTGGAGCAGAAGACTGTAAAGTAGAACCTTATATCCAGTTGCATTCTTGTTTTTCCTCAAACAGAAAGATAAATTAGTTCATTTTTCGAGCGAGCTATATACCTTCTTGTTCTAGTAAGCAGACACATGTATATGTCACAATTGGACGAATTGCATGGATATTCATGTTTTATGTAATATTTCGGATAACTTTGGACATAGATCAATGTTAGCCTTGACAAACTCCAGCTTTAGATACAACATTTGAAGTTTCAAACGACTGATGTTTCGGTAAACACGGTTGACGTTTAGTTTTTTTTGCTCGAATTTAGGTAATTCTTTTAAGTGCATGTATATGTAGCTAAATTTCTAACTAAAATAGCTGAAGTCCAGCAAAAATGACTGATTATAGTGTAAGAGAAAGTGATTGAAATTTAACCAATTTTGTCTAAAATTGAGGTAGAGATACGTAACTTCACTCATTCAACTTCAGACATTGCATTTGAAGTTTAAAAGAAT
Source organism: Solanum rostratum (assembly GCA_029948455.1). NCBI lineage: Eukaryota > Viridiplantae > Streptophyta > Magnoliopsida > Solanales > Solanaceae > Solanum > Solanum rostratum. Next base: position 54,970,380 of record CM057047.1, on the reverse strand, counting down.
TGTCCAGCTCTCACGACCCGGGGCTAGGGCCTAGAAGTGACATGGCGAATGGGAATCCGAGAGTTCCCAAACAAGTGTCAAAGTATCCAAATCCGCATCATCGGTTCGGAAGCGCATTCAAAAAGTAAACACATAGTTCTAAGGGATGAGAAAATATGACTCACACTATGGGGATATCGAAGAGAAGGGGGTTAACATAGATTCACATAGCACATAGCTTGTAAAAACTAAGGGGCGGGTAAGTATGATTCACTCTATGGAGGCAATACAGGGCTTAGGATCTTCCACATTTCAACATCAAACATGCATACAAATTATAATTCCCATGATCAATCCATAATAGCCATATCCAAGGAATAACCAAAATCATAAGCTCCAAATACAACACACAGCATATAGAGTCAACGGGAGTCTACAAGACGTCCAACAATGTCTCTAGTCATAAGATGGAATGGGGGCCAAGACATGTCCCGAGCTCATCCTCAAGTAAGAAAGTAAACATAGGATACCATAGGTAGAAGGAAGGTGGTTTGTCCTTGGAAGATAGGACTCACCACAAGTTCAACTTTCAAATTTGAGTTACTCGTCAAACAGTGGATAGTCGTAGCGCTCGGCCCCTACATGGTAAATTCATGTAGGCATAAAGTATACGTTAGTACGTTTGAATATACTAAGTATGCGGGCATAATGCATATGACTTATTAAACTTGCATTTGAATGTTAGATGACAAGGGCACATAATGTAGAAAGAATTATATATTCAAAGGAGAATAGTATACGATATGCTATGAAAGTCATGATGCATGAAATTCAATAATGCTCATATATAGTAGGGATGTGACCTCAACTGACAAGAGTAAGACCAAGTGAGCTATTACTTGGAATCCCGATGAAATTCCCTCACCAGTATAGAGGCGTTCTACTTGCCAAAGGTAAACCATACTTCACCTTATGAGAACATCACCCATTTCGTATGAAGTAACCCCCTTACGGGAATATCACTCATTTCAGATAGGATTTTCATATCATATAACATAATACTTCACCTTACGGGAACATCACCCATTTCGTACGAAGCAACCTTCCTTACATAACATATGTTAGGCATATAGTTCGAAGAAAGGGAGAGGACCCTTTGGGATAGCCCTGACGCCCCCAATCCATCGGTGCTAAGTCGGCATTTCACGAGAATACTTATACATACATGTGCTTCAAGAGATACAATATTCATTTCAAACCCGTTCAATGCACATTTTTGCTCAAATGCCAAACCATAAATCATGCTCATAATACTCATGCAAGGAATAACTCATTTATATATATTAGATGGTGCATGCACCAAGATGCTCAAAAAGCCATAATCATAAGACATGTATGTGATCACATTCTTGTCATAACCATAATCTTATCATAATCATTTTATAAAACATAATTGGGCTTAACTCACTTCATAATTTCTATAAAAATCAATGTTCATGAATGCACATGCCATGAGTGATGTGAGAATAGCATGGGTAATAAAGATTCAAGCTAAAATCAACATTATAAAATGAAATTGAAGTAAATCCATGATTAAATCCACATTTAAATCATAATATAAATCACCCATGCATAAATCAATCTTTAAAGGGGACATGCATCTTCATAACTTCATAACCTCAATGTAAATCATCATAATACGGCTTAAAATAACTTAAAATCATAAATAAAGTACGAGCCATACATCAATTGAATTCAATAAAATCAAAAAATGAAAACCAACATTTAAAGTAAGTTTAATTTCATGAAAATTAATTGAAAAGAGTTTGGGTCTTCTTGGTTGAAAGGGACCAAGAGTCAATCCCACATACCTTGATTAAGAAGATGAATTTGAGAAGAATTTAGCTTGAAGTTGAAACCATAATTGAATTCTAGCTTGAGTCTTGAGAGAAGAACTTAGAGAGGACTTTTAGGAATGATTTTAGATTGAGTGTTTCCAATGAGAATGAATTAAAATGAAAGGATATAAGCTGATTTAGGGGTCTAGGATAGGTAAAAAGGTCATAAAACACATTTAAAATAAATCATATTTATTTAAAATTCATTAATGAAATGGATGAAAATTGAGTCGTCATGGCTTCACTGGCATTGACATGGTCCGTGAGGCTTTTCACGGGCTGTAAACAGTGCCCGTGAGATGACATTAGACAAATTCTTGCAATGTTCAATACTTGGAATTTTCCGAAGCGATGGGGCGCCATACGGATGGTCACACGGCCCGTGTGACACTATATGGGTCGTGTCAAAGGCCGAGAACCGATACATAGAAAAATTCTTGCACGCGAAGTTATGAGACGGTAATTTCGTACTTAGAAAAAATATTTCACGTTGAGAGCCACACGAGGGGCCACATGGCTCGTGACACACCACATGGACCATGTGGGTGGCCGTGTGGCCATACTTAGCCTGTTTCTTGGTTTTCCAGGTGCAAGGCCATCACAGGGCACACCACACAGTCCGTGAAGTACCACACTGTTCGTGTGGGTTTCCGGTGTAATGTGCCTTAGCCCGAAACTCCCTGTCAAATCCCCGTAATTGATATTATGGCCAAGTAACCCTTCACTGGCCGTGTGGCGTCACACGAGTCGTGTGGGCCTCCCATGAAGTGACATTTGGTCAATTTTTTCTTACGGGGAGACATTATAAAATTCGATAAAGTCATTCAAAAAATATATGGGTCCTTGCACCGGCACACTAAAGCTCCTACTATGTGCATTTGAAGTTTGTTGATATTAAAAAATAATGTGTCACTAACTTGAAAGTGGGGGGGGGGGGGGGGGGGGGGGTTGAATTGAATTTTCCTCTTTAAAAGTTAACAATTAGATGACTAACTTAGATACCGGTGAACTATAAAGTAAACAGTAAAATACCGAAATTAAAGTGCGTACAAGAAAATTCAACACCAGATATTTTTATATTCGTTCAAATCTAATGTGGATCCTAATCCAGTCCGGTTGCAAGGGATATCTCTTCAAGCCTTGTAAAAGTTGGTTACAGAGAAATAAAGAAACAATGCTACTCTCAAATCCTTTTCTTGTCTCTCCTTTTTTTTCTTTTGATACAAACCTCCCTTTCAATTTTTTCTACTTTTCTCTCTCTTTTTTTCACAGTAAATCTAAAAGAAATATAATGCTCTTTCAAAGATGAAGAGCGTGAAATGACTTGAATGCAATAGGCTTGTATACTTCTGAGATATCTTGATGCCTTCTTTTAAATAGAAGAGATAGAATCCCAAGGGATTTGATCCTAGGAAATAAACAATATTTCTATTTCCAAGAATAAGGATAAGGCTTTGATCTTGAAAATCTTTTGATTCGATCCTTCGCTTGATTGATTGATTTCTCTTCAAATCTTTCCTGATTTTATCCTTGATTGCTTCAAATCTTTCCGGTTGATCCTTGACTGATTTCTCCTCAAATCTTTCCAGTCTTGATTGATATATTTTCAGCCTCCTTCATTTGTGCTTTCCTTGATTGATCCCTGATTGCTGACGCAGTTCCAGGATTTAGTCATAAGCTTCTATTTCTTCTAACGATCATCATCAAAATTAGAGATATAATTTTAACAGTAATAGTCTCCCCCTTTTCTATGATGGCAATAACTGAGTAAGTCAACTTCCTTGTTCTTCACTTGAAGTCGACTAGTGCTCCCCCTGAATTTGTGAACATCTGAGGATCACCTTCGACTTACTCCCCCAGAATTCAGTCTATCATTTCTCCCCCTTTGACATCAGCTGAAAGGAAACAACATGCAATAATAGGTAATAAGCAGCAAAACTATTTTATAAAGCAAATCAGATAGAGCATTTAAGACAAAAGTACATCAGCAGTCCAGACATTTAAAAAAAGGGTCTTATCCCTAAATAGAAAAAAAACATAAAAGAGATAGTCAGCCACGAGCTTGCAAAAAGTAGGTAATAGTATTGATGGTGGCAGTTTTCAAGTTCTCAAATAGAGTAGTAAGTATAGCAGACATGGCATCAGAACTGTTTTGAATTTTCTGAGCAACTTTGATAGCTTCCTTGACAATTTGTAATCATTTAATTGATCTATATATATATATATATATATGTATGTATATATATGTATGTATATATATCAGAACAAATAAATAGAGCATGAATATCCAACGATACAGTGCAATTGAGATGAATGGATGTAATACATTGGGTGGAATTACGACTGTCGCACAACCAGTGTACACATCTACCGAGCTAAAGCTGCTAGGTAGAATCTAGGGGGCCTTGCAAACCATGTACTGAAATCTCTCAACCTTGCCACCTACTCGTGGTCAAAGGGTGTCACAATATCTCAACCTTGCCACCTCCTCGTGGTCAAGGGGTTTTAAAAAGTGGTACTATCTCACCCTTGCCACCTCCTCGTGGTCAAGGGGTTTTATAAAAGGGGTACAATATCTCAATCCTTGCCATCTTCACGTGGTCAAGGGGTGATACAGATGCAACATGAAGTGAATGCATGCCAATGCCACAAATCAATGCATATGACAACAATATAATAAGATAACTGATAAATAATAACCATAGAGTAAAAAAGGAAGTGCCAAGTGTCACAACTCGTACCATAAGCCACCAACATGTCTCAAATCACCTCACTCTCATCAATAATCAAGTATGCCAATGATACCGGGCTTCGTAAGTCCCAAAATATATACATGATTTGCAGAAAGTATTTCAAATACCCTCAATCACCACAATGTTTCTCGAATAATATCACAAGCCTTATATTATCACAATAATATCCAAAGGTGTCTCAAATACCAAGGATACATCTCAATTTGCCAACCACTTCATGATTTACTCAAATCTCAATACAACCGATATCACATATTAGCCAAAATGCTATCATACCATCCAATTACTCATGAAGCAATCTATATCTTATAATTATCACATAAATATAACCAATAACTCAAATCTAGTTCCAAAAAGGTTAGCCGAACCTACCTCGATGTTGAAACCGCACCTCGAACCAAGCTTTCAATCAACCTAAACCTCAAAACAAGCTCCAAATCAACCAACTACTATCACGAATAGATAATACACGTCAAGAGATGAATTTTGATACACATACTCGCACGGCTTGGATTTAGGGGCAAAATAGTCAAAATTATGACTAAATTTTGAGGTTCACAAATCAGCAATTTGACTAGAAATTATCATTATACGTGAGAAAAGAAGTTTCTGGGTGAAAATCCCACTAAAATTGAGCTCAAAATTGAAGGAGAAATCAATATTCAAAGTTTCCAAATCATAGGCATGAAAATACCATTTTAAAAATTCAAAATTATGAAATCCAAGACAAAATCAAGAGAAAATTAATGAAAATTAATTAATTTGAAGATGGAATCACTTACCAAAAAGTTTCCCCCCAAAATCTCCCTCAAAAATCGCTCAAGAAAGCTTGAGATTATAAAAGAAGGGGTGAAAATAGTATTTTCACATTTTTAAAACTGATCAGGTATTTTGCTACTCCATGAACAAAGGGAAAGACCCGAGAACGCAGAGGGATTAATCAATAGAGCTCCACAAATGCAAATTTGAGCCCGCGAACAAGGAGGGTCCAAAGTTAGACCTACGTGAACGTGGAGGGCCTGTCCGCGAACGCGGAGAAGAGGAAGACATTAACATTCGCGAACACGGAGAAGTGACTGACTTGCACCAGATTTCAGCAACCAATTATTTCAAATCCTCAGAACAGACCCCTGAGTCCGTTCGTAATTCGATACACAAAAATCAGACATGTATCCCCACAAAAACTGGTGTTCTGGACTCAAACGGAATAATCAGAATTTGATTTTGAGGTCTCCTTGACCCTGTTCCCGATAAGACTAGTTAAAACTCAAAATACCTAAACTACCCTTGGAAACTGCAAAAATTACAACGAGACTATTTCTAGCATTACTTTCACTATCTAGAACTACTGGGACTGTTGAAATTTCTATTTAAGCTTCCGAACTCCAAATGTTAACCAAAGTAAAAATTCTTAGGCTCCAGAATCAACTGAAATGCAATTTTGGGTCCAAAATCTTCATTTTAACTCTGAATTCAGTTCCGTAACTCTTCTGGACCAAAATCAGTGTTCCGAAAATAATGAAATCGATGAATTTCTGTCCCAACACCTGAAACTCAAATGGCACAAAAACTCACTTTTTCATCAACTTAAGCTTAAAAAAGTGCCAAAACTCATATTTTCTACTTTTAGAGCATAAGACTTCAGTTCCAACAACAGATGTAGTTCAAAATAGGTTTAAAAAGCTTACAAAAGGTCAAAATAGTAATTTTTAGAGATGAGCTAAAAAAGAGCAGCAAGGTTATTACATCCGGAGGAAAGAAACGGTCCACAAAAGCAAACTTGAATTCTTCCCAACCAACACTGTCATCTCCCACTCTCTCGGTCAACCACTGAGTATACCACACATGGGCCACTCCCTTCAACTGATAAGTAGCTAACTCAGCCTTCTCTTCTAAAGACACCACCATGACGGCCAACACTTTGTACATCTCATCAATGAACTCCTTGCATCCTCATCAGCTTTGGAACCACAGAACTCTAGAGGATTCATCTGGGTAAAGTCTCTTACTCTGCAGCTAGGGTTGGTACATGAGGAGGAGGAATAGCCTGTCTACCTTGGTTGGTCACAACTTGGGCTAACATGGAAAAAATAGTCTCGAACTCATCTTGGGTAACTGGACCTCCCATGGGCTCTTGAGTAGCTAGGTACTCATTAACAGGGACCTGTCTAATCTAAAGTGCTCTTCTTTGAGGCATTGCCTGTAAGGGCATCATTGAAGATTCGTTAGGCTTAGGGAAATCTGAGGATGCATTCTATGGCATGACATGAATCATGAAAAAGTGAGACATTTCCTAAAATTCCTCATAGCATCCTACTCATAGGTGTGGTGTACTTCAAACCCATGGATAAGACTCTACTTGACGCAGCGTGTTGGACCACAGGCAAACTTCCACAAACAAACTTAGTCATGAAGCAGTAGATGAGGAAAGCCTCAAGTTTCTATATGGTTAGATCATATAGGTAAAAGTATCCATTAGTACATTAGGATGTACTAAGTATCTAAGCATGCAATGCAAATGGGCATGATAAAACCTGCATTAAATATAAGATGAAAAGGGAACATATATATATATATATAAAGAAGTTTATAGAAGAGAACACCATATCAGGATGCCTTAAATCATGATGCATGAATGCCATAATACATAAAAATAAATAGGGATGAGATCTCAACTGACGTGTAAGACCATGCGAGCTATTGCATTGAATTTTGACATTTCCTCTACACTGAAAAAAGAGTAGCTTACTTGCCAAAGGTAAACTATACCTCACCTTATGGGTCCTGACCATTTTGGAGAGTGGGTCTCATGTACATAATCATCCATATTGGAAAAACATGATCCTACGGTGGCACATAGTTATGAGAAAGATAGGCTTTATTGAAGGACCCCTTGCGTTGAGCCCTCACCTCCAATCTCATTCGGTGCTAAGTCATCATCCCATTTGAATATATATACATATGTGTGCTTGTAACAAGATTATAAGTTATTTCAAACCATAGTCATGATTACTTGCATTTCAAAGTCATATTTCAAATCACAATTACATCCATAGGAATAGCCCATTCATAACTTGTACATGATGGTGTATACGCACCGATAAGTGCTTAAACCCACATCATAGACATTATGTGAAAACATTCATGTCATAACTATACTTGCCTTGACATCATAGTCATATTCATAATTGATAGCAAAATTACCAGGTAGTGGGGCCAAATTACCAAAAAGACCCAACTTACAATTGGCCTAAAGTGCTCCATAGTGCACTGTACAGAGGCCACTGTAGGTCGTGGTGTGCACCACAGACTGTATAGGGCTCCACGATGTGCAACCTTGGGCAACCAGTGGGGGTTCAAGTGGAGGGTTCCCTCCATGAACCCCTCCACGGACCGTGGTGGGCATCACGATCTATGAAGGGTTACATGGTGGAACCGTTCACTTCCAAACCCTTAAGCAGTCAAGGAAACAAGCCCCTACGGGCCAAGGCTCCCTCCACATGGCCCTTCATGGTCCATGGAGTACACTACATGTTGTGGAGGGCTCATTGGTGAGCACCTTGGTCCTATAACATTCCGAAATCATTTTTTACATAAAGTTAAGGCTTCCCAATGTCTGGGTTCTCACAGTTACATGGTCCCATCTACGGCTTATAGATGCATCTATGGGATTTATATGTCATTCATAAAAACTCATTTTCTATAGAAGTAGAATGCTTTCTCAAACTCTGCGGCTCTCTAGCTTAGACTATTTTGGGGGTGGGGTGGGGCGGGGGGGCAGAAGAGTTACATCAAGCTTGTTGTTTTAGCCATGTGTCACTTTCTAACTCATCTATCAATTGAGTTTGCATTCTATCATGTATAGATACTATCCCATTTTTTGGGAATTACACAATTGTGATAAAAAAGAAAAATTCTTTCAGTTCTTGACAAAAATGCACACAAAATTCCTCCGATACTTCTTGATGTGATGCATATCCTCGCATTTTTAATGTCTAGGCACATGTGTTTCCGTAATTGGTTCAAAATCATGGCCAATTATTGAGGCAATACTATGTTTTCTTTTCCAAAGTCTATATAAGTTCTTCCACTTTACTCCTTTTATTACTTGCTTCACACCTTTCTTTGACTTTCAAGCTTTGCTAAATTATTATATAAAATGCCACCTTTTTAACTGTCTATCCATTTGACTTATTTAGAATCTACGATAGAACAAAAGCTTCATTAAGGTGGGGGTGGGGGGGACAAGCCGACAATAATAGTTTGAAGGCACAAACCATATTTGAGGACGATGGACCGTTGTTGGAGAACAAAGATGTTTGATGATCTTTTTTTTCCAAATAACGCATGAATCTTTACAAATGACCTGATTTAGATTTTTACCCTAAGTATTGCCTCTCCCCTCTCCTCTTAAGTTTTAAATTGATAATTATCTTAGTTTTGCATAAATTAAAATATTTATTCAAGTAGACTGCTACTCAACAACTTTTTAAAATAAAAATAAAGAATGCACAGCACATACAATTAACTATATAACAAAGTGTGTTTATATATATATATATATACACATGATGATAATTCATATAGGAACAAAGAATAATTAATAATTGGAGTGTGATTTTACTGAAAGAATGATAATTGAAGTGTGGTTTTGACCATAATTGGTATTTTTTTTAAAAGAATAGATGTCCACTTTTACTTGTCCATCTTAGAAAACCAAGAGATAATTTATCAATTAGTTCTTAATCAATTGAATCTCTGCCGACAAGATAAAATCAAAGTTTAGGTAGTCAACAAACTGAATTATTAAGATTTACTATGTCTAGTCTATAATAAGTGAATTGTTGGAAGTCTTTTCGTAATTCAAAATAAGTGAATCTTTTTCAAAGTTCAACAAAATTGTTAGGATTCACTCCCCCCCCCCCCCCCCCAATATTTATCCTTCCTTTTAATAAGGTTCTTAACTACTTTATACTATTTCTTTAAATGTTTTTCAAGAAGGGGTATATCAATATAATAATTTAGTTATTATAGACTAAAAGAAGTACCATTCATTTCCCCAAAACATTTATCAAAATATTGAATTTATTTAATTTAAAGGGTGATATAGTAAAGTTATTTATTTATTTGTTACTAGTCCGTAAATGTTTTTCTTAAGAGGCTTATCGATTGAATAATTTACTCAATATGGAATAGAGGGAATATCATTCATTTCTTCAATATATTTATTAGAATATTGAATTTAACATATTCAAAGAATAATATAATAAAATAATTCTTTTTATTTGTTGCTTGTTATGGTATGTGCCAACTCAGACATGTGGTGAGGGAGTATAAAATAACTTAAGTACTAACAAAAATCCTTATCACAGCCTTTGCATATCAGGAGGCTTTAGGGTTTTGATTTCCCTTTTTCCTTTTAATTATCCGTCTTCAACTAGGATTAGCAAGAGACTGAGTTTATTCAAACCCTTCATCTACCTAGGTACATCCTCAAATTCACCCCTGAGAATTAATATTCATGTCCTCACTACACATATGATAATCATTTATGCTTGAAAGTAACGTTGTTAAGTAGGCACATATGCTCACTTATGTTTTGCAAATACCACTAGGTCCAACATTCATTTTCTTAACATATATCCATATTAGAAATATTTTTATTGTCTTTTTATTATTGATTCCATGCTATTTTATTCCGTCTTAATAACTAGCTTTTGGATATGAGCCATCAATTGATAACTTTTTTAGTCGAGTTTAGGCCCAAATAATCATTTTCTTTTTTTACAAAAAATGTTGAATGGATACAAAATATAACAAGGGTCGGTTGTTATTTATAAACAATTAATTTGGAGTTAATACACAGTTTAAACAAAATAACTCTTGGACCAATTATAGCAGTTGTCAAAGGAGATTCACGAGAGAAATGTTTAGATAAATACTAGCTAGAATGTATACCTAGGATATTAATGTATGATCTAAAACAAAATTAGAACCCCATTTGTCACTCCACTAGTATATTTCCTTATGTGACGGGGATACAAAAATTTAGTCATAGCAAGGAATAATAGTTTTTCCATAATTGTACAATACAATTTTTCAGTAAAGGGGATTACATTGATACCATTGCCAATACCTAGTTCTACCACTTTTGTAGTGATTACTGCCACCTACCTATTCTTGTAGTGGTTAGGGTTTTGATTTCCCTTTTTCCTTGAAATGATTCATCTTCATCTACGATAAGTAGGGGAGCGAGTTTATTCAAGTCCTTGATCTTCCCAGGTATATTGCCGAATTCACCCTTGAGAATTAATATTTATCTCCTCACTATATATGAAAAGCATTTTTGCTTAAAGGTACATATGATCATTTATGTTTAGCAAAGACCGTTAGTTTCAAGGTTCATTTCTTAACATGTGAAAATTGAAGGAGAGGTGTTGGTTAAGTTTGAAAATTAAGAAAGGTGACAAGTTTGACCTTGACCGGTCAAACTTGTCATTAATTAAAAATTAAGTGGGATTAAGCTAATGAAGGGTTAAAGTGTATAGATTAAAAACTTTTGGAACCCATTTGTAACAAAAAAATTTATAAGTAAAAAAAAATTATAAGTTAAAAAAAAATGCCATCCGCGATATTTCGGATCGTCCGCAATTTGTCCGCGTCGCGCAGAAACACTTGTTCGACTGTTCTGGGTCCAAAAATGCATCATCATTTTTTTTTCAAATCCGTCATTTGTTTGGTTGAACTAACATATATTACTGTTTTGAAGCGTAGTGCATTATTCGAGGAATTTTTCGGGACCCGTAGCTCAAAAAAAATTTTGCCCGAAACAGTGTCCCTCCGCGGAATGTCCGCGTCGCGGAGGCGTCGCGTACCAGCTATCTCGTGACAAAGTAGCTGGTACGCGACACCTCCGCGACGCGGTACTGTCGCGGACAGACACTGTTTCGGGCAAATTTGTTTTTTTAATTTTGAGCTACAGGCCCCGAAAAATTCCTCGAACAATGCACTACGCTTCAAAATGGTAATATATGTTAGTTCAACCAAACAAATGACAAAAACAATTCACGGATTTGGAAAAAAATCGCTGATGCATTTTTGACCTATAATAGGCGAACAAGTGTATGTTCGCGACGCGGACATGTCGCAGAGGGTCACTGTTTTCGGGGCCAAATATTTTTTGGAATTTGAGCTACGGGCCACGAAAAATTCACCGAACAATGCCAATAGCTGAAAAACATCAACACCACTTAGTCCCAACATAAAATTTTCAATATTGAACTATGGATTACTGGGAATCGGTGATGCACGAGAATTGTGCAGCAGCTGCTATAAGGTCGTAGCAGTTGCTGAAAATTGTGCAGCAATTGTTGTATTATTCTCAGCAATTGCTGGACCCTACTTTTGATTTTTCGTTAGTAGCTATAGCAAGTTGACTATAAGTTAATGGTATCAACATATGTAGTGATAAATTGTGTTTTGTTACTCCAATTTCAAATAAAACGCTAAATTTATGAGTGATCTTATACATTGACGTGGCGATTGCACAAGTAATATACAATCTATTGAGCAGTTGCATATGTAAGTGATTGTGACTAAGTAAATTGAGTATTAATTGGTTGTGTCAATATGTTTTACAATATATTAGTAGTTATCTTATGCGTTGAGGTGGAATCAGTAGTGATTTTATACATTGAGATAGTACTTACACAAATAATACGATCGCAGTACTAAATCACACTTATTTCAATGGCTTTTTCCATTAATTAGTCTATTTGATCATGGTTATGGTTGAATATAGCGATTTTAGTCCAATTCAATACTAGAAATAACTCAATGGTAAACATTTTGTTTGAATTTGTTGAAGCAAGTTGGCAAGTTGCTGGATTATTCTTAGCAGTTGCTGGGTATTGTGCAGCGGCTGCTATAAAGGTCGTAGCAGTTGCTGGGAATCGTGCAGCAGTTGCTGTATTATTCTCAACAATTGCTGGACCCTACTTTTGATTTTTCGTTAGTAACTATAGCAAGTTGACTATAAGTTAATGGTATCAACCATATGTAGTGATAAATTGAGTTTTGTTACTCCAATTTCAAATAAAACGCTAAATTCAAGAGTGATCTTATACATTGACGTGACAATTGCACAAGTAATATACAATCTATTGAGCAATTGCATATGTAAGTGATGGTGACTAAGTAAATTGGCTATAAGTTGGTTGCGTCAATATGTTTTATAATATATTAGTAGTAATCTTATGCGTTGAGGTGGAATTAGTAGTGATCTTATACATTGAGATAATACTTACACAAGTAATACGATCGCAGTTCTAAATCACATTTATTTCAGTGGCTTTTTTCATTAATTAGTCCATTTGATCATGGTTGTGGATGAATATAGCGATTTTAGTCCAATTCAACACTTGAAATAACTCGATGGTAAACATTTTGTTTGAATTTGTTGAAGCAAGTTGGCAAGCTGCTGGATTATTCTCAGCAGTTGCTGGGAATTGTGCAGCAGCTGCTGTAAAGGTCGTAGCAGTTGCTGAAAATTGTGCAACAGTTGCTGTATTATTCTCAGCAATTGCTGGACCCTACTTTTGATTTTTTGTTAGTTGCTATAGCAAGTTGATTATAAGTTGATGGTATCAGCCATATGTAGTGATAAATTGAGTTTGTTACTCCAATTTAAAATAAAATGCTAAATTCAAGAGTGATCTTATACATTGACGTGACAATTGCACAAGTAATATACAATCTATTGAGCAATTGCATATGTAAGTGATGGTGACTAAGTAAATTGACTATTAGTTGGTTACGTCAATATGTTTTATAATATATTAGTAGTGATCTTATGCGTTGAGGTGGAATCAGTAGTGATCTTATACATTGAGATAATACTTACACAAGTAATATGATCGCAGTTCTAAATCACACTTATTTCAGTGGCTTTTTCCATTAATTAGTCCATTTGATCATGGTTATGGATGAATATAGCGATTTTAGTCTAATTCAACACTAGAAATACTCGATGGTAAACATTTTGTTTGAATTTGTTGTAGCAAGTTGGCAAGTTGCTGGATTATTTTCTCAGCAGTTGCTTGGAATTGCTGCACTCAGTCCAACAGCTGTTGCGTCTTCCCTGAAATGGCTCAACAGTGAAGATGTGGCAACAATGGCGGAAACATCAACAAAATACAAAACTCAAATAAATAGCACCACATACACTTTTATCAGTCATAATAATGATTAAAACTTACCTTTCAAGTAATTTTGAAGGCTACCCGAACAAATGCCCCAAAAAATTTGATTTTTTTCCTCCCAAATTTGAAGCTCAAATCTCGTGTTGGGAAAATAGTGACAACAACAACAAGAAGAAGAAGAAGAAAACAAGATGAAAATGTAGAAAAAAGTCACGGGAAAGATTTGGGGGGGGTAATTAGGGTATATTTTTTTTGGTAGATTAAAGTGTATAAAAATAAACTTGGGGACCTTTTTGAAATTAGTCCAACATCATTAACTCTTAATTATAATTTTGTCACCTACACTCAATAATTAAAACTTGTATCACTTTTTTTTAATTTTAAAACTATTTTGTAACTTATAATTAAAAGGCCCTCTCAACATCGTATTCATGTCATAAGCATTTTTATTGTCTTTTTTCTCTATGTTGATTCTATGTTATTTTTCCCATCTTAATAACTAGCTTTTGGGTGTGAGACATCCATTGGAGCCCCCGGTGTTGCGCCCCTAATGTTCTAGTTATTTATTGCTTGTTAAGGTGCATCACAGGTTCAAATATTCATCCTTTTTTGTAAAAATAATATGTAACATGGAAGAAGAATGTAACTAGTGCCTGTTGTTATTTATAAATAGTTAATCTGGAGTTGACAAATAGTTTAAACAAAAGGATTCTTGGACCCAATTATAGCAGTTGCCAAAGGAGATTTGTAAAAGAAGTTTTTTTAGATAAATACTAGAATGCACACCTACGATGAATGAATGATCTAAAAAAATAAAATTCAAACCCCGTTTGTCACTTCATTAGTATGTTCTCTAATGTTATGTGGATTCAACAATTTGCACAACAATTAGTTTTGCCTTAATTGCATAGTATAATTTTTCAGTAAAGGGAATTTGATTAATTAATATCATTGCCAATACCTTGTTCTGCCACTTAATATAGTAATTATAACTACCTATTCAAGATGGAACTGTCTCCTATAAATGGTAAGTTTAGGAAATTTATATAGGTAAGCTGATTGTTTTCTTCTGAGGGGTGAAGTAAAGTTCAAAACATAGCATTAATCGCAGGATACCGAAAATGTGTTGTGTACTTTTTGATAGAGTCTCAAATGCTAATATCAAGTTACTTTTTTTCTTCTATGAGGAATTTGATTTCTAAATATATGTATGAGAGTTTGAGAATGTTTGTGTTTGGGAATTCCTGTTTGAGGGACAAGTTCCTAATGTATCTCAATAGTTCATTGCTTAGATTATTTTCTTTAGGACCTTAATTTTACCTACTGAAAGGATTTGAGACCGTATTATGACTAGCGAGTCATAGGATCTATAAGACAAAAACCTGTTAAGGCCACAATATATCTAATTCCAAGAATAATAATGTCAGGCCAAAGGTGGCTTGGGACTTGGGAATATTTATTTTAACATGTTGCATTGTACACACACATGTTGGTGGTCCTATTGGATGCTTCTTTTTTGTGTTTCTTTTATCCTTAGGAGGAAAGTGTCGTTGTAGCTCATGCTGAAGCATCGTTTCTTTAGGTCGAAAGTTGTCTGTCTTGTTTTCATGGCAAGTATGCCAACATTTGGCTTTTCTCCTTTAGCCATTTTTTTCTCCAATAGTTATTTTATACCCCAAATGGTTTGCTTTCTGATGTGGACTTTTGATGTTTCTTCTTTATTTTTCTAAGGTTTCATTGGTATAAACAGATTTAGATATTTTCAGCTAAATGTCAGCCAAGGAGGAGGTTGGGGAGATTCAGTCACTTGTTGCATGTGTTGGCAAGATTACTAGAAAATTACAATTAACAATTAAAAAACTGAAATGAAGAAAACAAAAGTTCTCCAGGCCGAAGAGCGGATATCTCGCTCTCTTTAAGGAGATTCAAGCCCACTGCAGCAAATTTTCATCGGTCCAATAGTATTCTCTTTGACTTGTCCCCTCTAGGATACAACAGCCTTATCACAAAACTGTAACTCAACAAGCTCTGGACAAGAGTTGAGTCTCAAGCTCCACAAAAAGAACACCTCCCTTCAACTAATAAGAACTCTCTTTTTGACAAACTTTTCGCACTCTATATTTTTCCTCATATCTTATATACCCAAAACAAATGAAGACCACCACTATTTATAGTTGTGGAAGTCTTCCATGCAATGAATAGAAAGTAAATAAGGTAGATAAATGGTATAGAGATTACATAGATTACAAAGTGTAATGGAGGAATAAAGAGGTGATCAAAAAAGGATTGAATGGAGAAATGATGGTCATGTTGACCACGTCCAAGAATGTAACCACAAGACCATTTAAGCCTTGGAATAATGAATTAGTTAAGGTGCTGTAATGAGGCACAAATGCCACCAGAACTAATGACTAGAAAAAGTCCTCTAACGGACTAAAAATAAAGTCAATGTGGAAATGGAGAAAGTTCACACTTTATATTAAAATGCAACCAACAATCCCCCGCTCATTTTAATATTATATAAGAGAGTCTATCATCTGAAGGAAGACTACCATGCATAATGAAGGTGTGCTCTGCATTGAACCTCCACTTAGTGAAACAATAACTTTTATTCCAGAGTCATAGTGGTCTCAGAATTGAACTATGACTGCTTAAAGGAAATAAAATATTACTACTCACACATAATAATCAAGGTGTTGACATAAGCTTTACTAGCCAGCACATTTCGGCCTTGTGCTATCTCGGTTTCATGAGTGTCTTTGAGAATAAGCCCAATTCTCATTGGAAGTTGTCTACTTCCAAACTCACATAGGTCAAATTTGTCAAGAGTCCTCTTGTAAAATTAACACTCCACCCATATGGGCTACAAATTTTCATTAAGAGTTTTTACACTCAACCTCCACAATTCACTACAGGAAACAATGCCCTCACATCGTATGGACGGAATAAAAAATAGTGTATTTTTTCACAAGTCATCATATAATTCGTTCTTCCCATTGAACCTGGTTATAGGATCTCTAGTCCCCAAGTTGGGTTTCCTCATAGATGACTCAGGAATTTATAGGTTTCAATCACATCCCCCTCGATATGTTCCATACCTTTTCTCTTGTTAAGGCCTTAGTAAGAGGATCTGCAAGATTATCATAAGATTTGATATAATCAACATTTATGGTACCACTTGTCAAATATGATCTTACATTACTATGTTTCTAGATTTACCATTGTAATAACAGTTTTGAACTCTACCAATCGCAGCAGTGCTACCACAATGAATTAAAATAGGAGGAATTGGTCTTTCAAAGTAAGGAATTTGAAATAATAAATCTCTCAACCAATTTGCTTCCTCACTAGCTGAACCTAAAGCAATTAGTTCAGTCTCCATGGTAGAGTTAGCAATGATAGCTGAACATATGGGCTACAAATTTTCATTAAGAGTTTTTACACTCAACCTCCACAATTCACTAAAGGAAACAATGCCCTCACATCGTATGGACGGAATAAAAATAGTGTATTTTTTCACAAGTCATCATATAATTCGTTCTTCCTATTGAACTTGGTTATAGGATCTCTAGTCCCCAAGTTGGGTTTCCTCAATCATAGATGACTCAGGAATTTATAGGTTTCAATCACATCCCCCTCGATATGTTCCATACCTTTTATCTTGTTAAGGCCTTAGTAAGAGGATCTGCAAGATTATCATAAGATTTGATATAATCAACATTTATGGTACCACTTGTCAAATATGATCTTACATTACTATGTTTCCCCCTTATATGTCTAGATTTACCATTATAATAACTGTTTTGAACTCTACCAATCGCAGCAGTGCTACCACAATAAATTAAAATAGGAGGAATTGGTCTTTCAAAGTAAGGAATTTGAAATAATAAATCTCTCAACCAATTTGCGTCCTCACTAGCTGAACCTAAAGCAATTAGTTCAGTCTCCATGGTAGAGTTAGCAATGATAGTTTGCATTTTAGATTTCCAACAGATAGTACCACCACCCAAAGTAAAAATATAACCAGTGGTAGAATAGGAATCACTTGATAAATTGTTCCAATCTGCATCAGAAAAGCTCCCAAGTACAGTAGGGTATTTTTTATTGAACAAACCACAAGATTTTGTTCCAATTAAATATCTCATAACTCTTGTTATAACATGTTAATGTTTATTACCTGGCTTTCTAGTAAACCTGCTAAGTTCTCCTACCGCATATGCAATATCAGGCCTAGTGCAATCAGTCACATATCTCAAACTTCCAATTAAGCTAGCATATTCCTTTTGATTTACCACAGCATTTTCACTTTGTACGGGAAATAAGTGAGCAGTTGAATCAAAAGGAGTTAAAACATGCTTGTAATCAAGAAAGATATATTTTTAAAAAAAATTCTCAACATAATGTGACTGATCAAGAAAAATTCCATCACATGTTCTAGTAATTTTTATTCCAAGAATAAAATTTACCTCACCAAGATCTTTCATACCAAAATGGCTTCTAAGAATATTTTTTGCTTCAACAAAAACATTCATATTACAACCAAAGATCAATAAATCATCAACATATAGGCAAATAATAACATGTGAATTATTCCAAGACTTATGATATATGCACTTATCACAATCATTTGTTTTAAACCCATTTTCAATCATGCAGGAATCAAACTTTTCATATCATTGCTTTGGTGCCTGTTTCAAGCCATATAAGGATTTAGTCAGTTTATACACTTTGCTTTCTTGGCCTGCATCAACAAAACCCTCAGATTGTTTCATATAAATCTCTTCATTCAGGTCTCCATTTAAAAAATATTTTTTACATCCATTTGATTAATTTGCAAATCAAAAATTGCAGCTATAGCTATTAATGGATGTAATTCTAGTTGCCGGAGAAAAAATGTCAAGGGGGGGGGGGGGGGAATTGCGGAATAAAGAGAAGAGAGAGATGTGCTAATTTCGGATTGAGGAGAATGTCCTCTCCGAGTCTTTATTTATAGACAAAAATTTACAACGTGTTACTATTCATGAACAGTACCGGGGGGCTCATGAACAGTAACCGACACTTACTACTATTTGTCACTATTTATGAACAGTATCACTATTCATAAACAGTAACCGACACTTACTTTTACAACTTTTATCCAATTTTTCACTTTTTTGTATTCCTTGGAATTTCTTTTTCCTGTTCCTGGTGGTATCAAAATGCCGGTATGTCTGGATATCTTATCTGTCTCTCCAGGAAAATGGATATCTCCAGAAAAGATTTTCAGTTCAATTCGTTTTTTTTTCTCTCCACCCGGACCAACCCACCGACTCGGCTTCTTAGATTTAAGGTGATTTGTGTATCGACCCCAACGATACTATTGTTCCGTACCATTATGGAAGAAGATCCGGGCAAGATATGCACCTCTTCAGGAATGAAAAAAAATCGATCTACTTTCATTTGGTATTTTGGCCTAAATTCCTTGACTCCTCGATACTCAATCAAATCCTCTTTTTTGATGACTGAATGTGTTTCTATAGTCCCATATTTAATAATGCCCTAACTCTTCTTCTGTATCGAGGATCATCGAAATAAGCAAGAATACTATTTCGACGGAAACTACCATTTACGGGGATTTCAATCGAGATACCTGAACGAGGCATTAGTTCATTCTCGAGTTCTTGAATCGAGTGTAGTGGAATGATGAATTTATTTCTTTGCCTTTTTGACAATAAATCAGAATTCTCGTGGAGAATAGGCGAATATAGGAGATTATACTGACCAGTATATATGATTCGATTAAGGTCTGAATAATCAGGAATCCTATCGTCTTTTTGACCATAAAAATCCGAACTAAACAATTTCTGCCTCGCCTGATCATTGGTTACTGAGAGGTTAGAAGTATATCTTCGCTTGCCAGAAAGAGAATGCGCATTCATTTGATCCTGATCTTGATCCTAGGCCTTCAAGTTGCTTAAATCCTTTTGCAACTAGTCTAGCCTTATATTTATCAATAGATCCATCCGATTTTAACTTTTTTTGTAAGATCCATTTGCAACCCAGTGCTAAATCAACTAACTTCCTAGTTTTATTAGAAATTAGTGATTCCATTTCATCATTTACAAGCTCTTCCCAGAAAATTGCACCATGTGAAGAGAAAGCTTCTTTTAAAGTGAGAGGGCCATCTCCAACATTAAAACATAAAAATTAGGATCAAAATCTTTTTCTACTCTAGCTTTTTTACTTCTTAATTCAAAATTATCAATTTCTTTATTTTTCAAAGCAGAAGTAGAAGAACTAGGTACTGACAAAACATTTTGTTCAATCCTTTGACCCCCACTATTTTTAGAATCAAAAGGAAACTTATTTTCATAAAAAATAGCATTACCTGATTTAGTAACAATATTATCTTCAAGACTAAAAAATCTATAGGTTGTACTATTTGAAGCATAATCAAGAAAAGCACAAGTAGTAACTTTCTTACCCAACTTTGTAATCTTGGGATCCATTAGCCTCAGAAAGGCTAGACAACCCCAAACTTTTAGATATCCGAAGTTTGTTGTTACCTTTCCACAACTCAAAAGGTGTTAGTTTAGAATTTTTATGAGGCACCAGATTTAATACATAACAAACGGTCAAAATAGATTCACCCCAAAAATTTAAAGGTGCACTTGACTCAGTAAGCATGACATTCATCAATTCAACCAAAGTTCAATTTTTCCTTTCTGCTACACCATTGGATGCAGGAGAATAAGGAGTAGTAGTTTCATGAATTATTCCCAATTATCTAACAAAAGAATTAAACTCATTTGACTTATATTCATGGCCTCCATCACTTTTAATTCTTTTTATTTTTCTTCCAAATTGATTTTCAACTTCATGGAGATAAACTTTAAAATACTCAAAAGAACCACTTTTATTTTTCATTAAATACAACAACAACAACATACCCAGTGAAATCCCACAAGTGGGGTCTGGGGAGGGTAAGATGTACGCAGACCTTACCACTACCACACAAGTAGAGAGGTTGTTTCATGGAAACCCTCGTTACAAAAACCCATCTTATTTTTCATTAAATAAACATATGAAAATTTAGAAAAATGGTCAATGAAAGTAATAACGTGTCTATTTCCTCCACGAGTTAAAATTATCCAAGTTCACAAATATCAGTATGAACTAATTCTAATAAATCAGTTTTTCTGTAAACTTGAAAATGAGGCCCTTTTAGTGATCTTGGCTTTTCTACAAGCCTCACACTTTTTAAAATTCTTTTTAACCATTGGGATTAATCCTAAACTACTCATGGCTCCAACATATCGATCATTTATATGACAACAACAAGCATGCCAAAAATTAATAGAAAAAAACATATAAACATAGGTAGAAACTTTATTCATTTCAACATTTAGTTTATATATCCCATCACAAGCATACCCCTTTCCCACAAAAATACTCTTTTTCACAATTACATATTAATCAAAATCGATAATCTGTGTGAAGCCTGCTTTAATAAGAAGAAAACTAGACATTAATTTTTTTCTCATAGAAGGAGTATAAAGTACATCTTTAAAGTTAATACTCTTCTAGAGGTAAAATACAATTCGACATCTCCCGTTCCAAGCACTTATGTAGTGTGAGAATCACCAAGCCAGCTTGTTTAAGGCTCCTCAAAAGGAGTATATTTTTTAAACCAGTCTTTGTCATAACAGACATGATGGTTTGCACCAGAATCAGCCCACCATCCATCAACATTCTTAGTCATATTAATGTTTGTAATCACCACCACAAAAGGATCTTTGATAATGTTTGCTTGAGGTGTAGGACCACGTTTCTGGTACCATTCTTGCCATAGACAAAGGACAATTCTCTTATCTTGAACTTGTTGATTTTGTGCTTGATTATTTTCACCATTATTTTTCTTGGGAGGTCTACCATTCATTTCCTTGAAACATTTCTTCTTAGGCTTCATAGAAGTATTTTTGTTAGATTTAGGAGTAGCATTACTCGAAGTAACTAAATTTACCTTCGATGTGGTGCTCTCTTCTAATTGTAAAAGTGCATCTTCGCCCCTTGCCTCCTCCTCCATGCAATGTTTCATTATTAACGTCTCAAGAGAGGTTTCCTTTTGCTTGTGGCGCATAGTTTTTTGAAATTCCTTCAAGAAGGTGGAAGTTTATCAACAATGCCACAAACAATAAGGTTATCCCCAATACCTCCTCGTACCTAAGCTCTCCAACAATCATGATGAAATCTTGAGCTTGATCTACCATCGATTTGTTGTCCACCATTTGGAAACGAAAAAATTGGCTAGCAGCATATTTTTACACTCCAACTTCTTTGGTATCATATTTACTCTACAATGCTTTACAAATTTTATTTGCACTAGAGTAAGTTCTATCATAATAATCATAAAAAATATTAGAAAGATAATTCAAAATATAATACCGACACTTGTAGGAATCATCATTTTATTTGTCCACTTTCTCTTGATGAGAAATTAGTTCATCATTATCCATGGAGAGGACGTCAACTATATTAGGATTCTTCTCAGTTAACACATAAATAACATTGAGAAGACTTAAGTAGAAAAGTACTTTACGTTTCCACCTCTCGAAATGATTACCGTTGAACCGAAATGGCTTGTTAAGATCTCCCATCTTGACATCCACGGATTTTTCAATTATAGCCATTTGAATCTCCTTAAAATTGTTGGTAAAATTACAAAAAAATTAAAAGTGAAATGAAGAAAACAAAAGTTCTCCGGTTTGAGGCACGGATATCTTGCTCTCTTTAAGGAGATTCAAGCCCACTGCAACAAAAGTTTTCACCGATCTAGCAGTATTCTATTTGCCTTGTCCCCTCCAAGATATTACAGCCTTATCACGAAAGTATAACTCAACAAGCTCTGGACAAGAGTTGAGGCTCAAGCTCCACCAAATGAACACCTCCCTTCAACTAATAAGAACTCTGTTTTTGACAAACTTTTTGCACAATATATTTTCTCGTATCTTATGTACCCCAAAACAAATGAAGACCATCACTATTTATAGTTGTGGAAGTCTTCCATGCAAGGAATAGGAAGTAAATAAGGTAAATAAATGATCTAGAGGTTACATAGGTTACAAGGTGTAAAGGAGGAATAAAGAGGTGACTAAAAAAACATTGAATGGAAAAATGATGGTCATGTATGTTGACCACGTCCAGTAACCACAAGACCATTTAAGCCTTAGAATAATGAATCAGTGAAGGCACAAATACCACCAGCACTAATGACTAGAAAAAGTCCTCCAACGAACTCAAAATAAAGTCAATGTGGCAATGGAGAAGTTCACATTTTATAATATCAAAATAATGTTAAAATGCAACTTGTTGCATGTAATGGGAGTGTATCGAGAACCAATGAAACTGGACATCAATTTTATCCATTTTCTGAACATGACTATGGCGAAGGTTTACCATATGCTCCTGTAGATTGGCCAAATGCTGGCGATAAGTGGGGCTGGCGTGCTGGGAAAGGAGTTACATCTTCAGGCACCTTTAAAGATAGATATCTGTATCTTCCAAAGCATCTTCAAGTTCGAAAACATGGAAAGATCAATGCTTTCCGAAGTAAGAGATTGGTCAAGCAGTATCTCCAGTCTGAGTATCCTAGTATGGATATCAACCAATTCTTTGCCTCATCAGTTGGATTATTCCTTCGAAACAGTCATCCACCTCAAAAGGTTCAGCTTTGAAAAGGCTCTTCAGTATATAGCATGTAGAGATTTATTTGGTTGTTTGCATCAACTAAAAAACACAGGCTCTTGTGTCTCTTTCTTGTGCTAAACGGATTAATTTGCCGACCTGATGACAAATTTCTTATCTTTTTATTTGGATTTTGACTCAGGTGTGAAAGAGAAGGCTACATCTTCAGGGATGAAAATGAGCCTTTATAGTCTGATTCTCCTTTCCAAGCCATTACTTGTAAGGCTGGTAACAGAACCTGTAACAGTTTAACAGCAGAAAATCCTTTTCCAGAGACCATGTTTTGTTATATCTGTTGCAGTGAGCCAGGTTTTTGGCGAGAGTGTTGTTTGTTATCCTTTGTTGTAAACCTATCAGTTTGGACTATGATGGGTACAGTTATATTCGATGTGAAACAACAGTACTCGATAGCTAAATATGTGGACATGTTTCTCATCTAGACTCTACTCTACGATCTTACATGGCTGGGACAGTCGGAGGAAGCAGCGGTTTGGTTGCAGAGTATTTCTGTCGATACTGTGATTCAAGGATGGATTTGGTTTCACATGCTTCGAAGCTATTAGATATCTGCACATCTGTTGCTTCTCATGCTGAAGTCAAAAAGATTTTGAATCTTGGCATTTGTATTTTTCGTGGCTCAGAAAAAAGTAGTGCAAAAGATTTGTTGCATCGTATTGATCAATCAAGGCAAAGGTATAGCTTATTGATGAATGGTGCTTTGTTTCCTTATCATACTATCTTTTTTCCAGTTTTGAGGTTTACAGTTACCAGAATGACCAGTTTGATAATCATATAAGCTTAGGAAAGGAGTCAGCATTGTAGATGTATTCAAAGAGGAAAGTTGTGTCTATGGCGCTGGTGACTTCTCAGCCTTCTCATATTCTTGTTTGTGTTCATCTGTCACTTTGACTTAAATATTATCTGAGCAAAGATATTTCAGTATGTGCAAATGTAGTTCTCTTGCTTTAATTATTATCCATTTCAAGATATAAATCTATACATTTGTGAAATGTAAGTTTTGTCTGTTTCAATGCAAATGAATGTCACTGGGGTTGATCTAAGAACCAATCCTTGCTTTTCAGCAGTTTGCTCTTAAGGTTTTCACATTTGTCGTACCTGATTGAGTGTCCTCTTTTTCCTTGTGATCTGCGGCTAACTTGTTTCCATCTTTTAGACAAGTCATTCTTTCTTGCTTCTGATCGAGCGCGCTTTTCTTGTTTGCCTTTCGTATTTCTGATGTTTGGGTCTTCTTGGTTGAAAAGGACAAAGAATCAATCACAATTACCTAAGGTCACAAAGAGGAAGTAAGAAGAATTTGCTGAAGATTGAAGTCCTTCCTTGAATCCCAAGATAATTCTTCACAAGGCTTTGAGAGGAGTTCTTAAGAGAGAGTTCAATATAATTTCTAAGTGTGAGAATGAATTTGAACGAGAGGAATAGAGTTTAAGTCATTTGGAGGTCTTAGGATAGCATAGGAAGTCATAAAAGTCACTTAGGAGAAACCATAATTACAAAAAAACCATTAACGAAGCGTAATTAAATTTCTTGCCAGGGATCCCGTGAGAAGGTATCACAATCCTGCGAAATTTTACCAACCGTGAAACCCTTCTGTGAGAACTTACTTGGCCAATTCTCAGGAAATTCTGCACGGATGGGCTTTATGAAAAATAGGCATAACTTCTTGCTCCGAACTCAGAATGAGATGAAACCAGATGCATTGGAAAGCTAATTTTCAAAGAGATTCAATTTAATAGTTCATGGGCTACCAAAATTCATTTTGTGCTAAGAGATATGACCATTTAAAGTTGATCCTTCTATTGGTGCTTGTGAAAAACTTAGCCAATGGAATTTCTTTGAACTTGGCTTGATAAAGGAGACCCATGATGACCCTAAACCACATAAGTAATCTTGAGTTGAGGGATTGAAGGTGAACTTAGCTTGAGCTTGAAGATTTCACACTTAGAAAAATTCAACGTAGGCATCCATACAGTTGGTTATACGGATCGTACCAAGCCTTACGGTCTGTGTACTCCTCCGTACCATTTCACTTAGAAAATTCTTCACGATGAAGTTCCGATATGGTGATCCAATACTTAGAAAATTTCCACTCCGGCACCTATACGGGGGAACTCTCGGACCGTGAAGGGTCATACGGTCCGTGTGACATGCCTTGGTTTCAAAACTTT
The DNA here is from genome assembly GCA_029948455.1 of Solanum rostratum. Lineage (NCBI taxonomy): Eukaryota > Viridiplantae > Streptophyta > Magnoliopsida > Solanales > Solanaceae > Solanum > Solanum rostratum. Next base: position 54,944,641 of record CM057047.1, on the reverse strand, counting down.
GAAATTTCAAGGCCAAGGCTACCACACGGTCCACCACAGGATCCGTGAAGCCTCACAAGGCCCATGTGGGGTCCATGTGTGGTATGTCTTAGTCCCAAAATCCACGTTAAAGCCTAAACACCCCACACAAGGCTAAGGGTCACTTCAAGGAAGCTCCACACGGTCGATATAGCCTCACACAGACCGTGAACGCTTCCATGAGGTGTCATCTTGGTCCAAAACTTTTCGAAACCGAATTTCCAAGCTCCATTGAGATCGTACAAAGTCCGAGGTCCTTACATATACAATTGTGATCAATAAATGAAAAAGTTTTTCTGTTCTTGATGAAAAAGCATACAAAAATTCCTCCGATACTTCTTGATGTGATGCATGTCCCTTCACTTTTAATGTTCTAGGAACATATATTTCCCTAAGTGGTTCAAAATCATGACAATTTATTGAGGCAATGCTAACTTTTCTTTTTCAAAGTCTATATAAGTTCTTCTATTTTACTCCTTCAATTTACCTGCTTTACACAGAAGCTTATAAGAAAAATACTACCTTTTCAATTGTTCGTCCATTTGACTTATTTAGCTTAATTAAGGGGGGAGGGGGGACAAGCAGACAATAACAGTTTGAAGGGACAAACCATAATTGAGGACGACGGACCGTTGTTGGAGAAACAAAGATGTTCGATGATTCTTTTTTTCAAATGATCTATGATTTTTTACAAATAACCTGATTTAGATTTTATCCCAAAATATTGCACCTCTTTCCCTCTCAAATTTTAAATTAATAATTATTTTAGTTGTACGAAAATAAAAATATTTATACACATAGATTGCTACTCGACAACTTTTTAAAATAAAAATAAGGAGTGCACACCACATACAATTAACTACTTATGAAGCGTCTTTGAATACATATATGATGATAACTCATGTAGAAAGAAAAAATAATTAATAATTAGAGTGTGAATTTTACTTACAGAATGATAATTGAAGTGTGGTTTTGGACGTTAAACTTTTTTTTTTTAAAAAAAAATAGATGTCCACTTTTACTTGCTATTTTAGAAAATCAAGAGATAATTTATCAATTAGTTCTTAATGAATTGAACCGCCGCCAGCAAGATGAAATGAAAGTTTAGGTAGTCAACAAACTGAATTATTAAAATTTACTATCTCTTGACTATATTAAGTGAATTGTTGGGGTTTTTTTTCTCATAATTCAAAATAAGTGAATTTTTCCAAAGTTCAAGAGAATTATTAGAATTGTTTTTTTGAATATTTATCCTCCCTTTTAGTAAGCTTCTTAATAACTACTTTATATTTTTTTCCTTAAATGTTTTTCTTAAGGGGTAATCAATCTAATAATTAAGTTAATATGGACTAAAAGAAGTACCATTCATTTCCCCAAAACATTTATCAAAATACTGAATTTATTTTATTTAAAAGGTGATATAGTATAGTTATTCTTTTATTTATTATTTGTCCTTAAATGTTTTTCTTAAGAGGTATATCAATTCAATAATTTACTTAATATGGAATAGAGGGAGTATCATTCATTTCTTCAACATATTTATTAAAATATTGAATTTATCATATTCAAAGAATAGTATAATAGAATTATTTTTTATTTATTGTTGGTTAAGGTATGTGCCAACTCAGACATGCGGTGACGGAGTATAAAATAACTTAAGTACTAACAAAAATCCTTATTACAGCCTTTGCATTTCAGGAGGCTTTAGGGTTTTGATTTCCTTTTTCCTTTTAATTATTCGTCTTCAACAAGGATTAGCAGGAGATTGAGTTTATTCAAGCCTTTCATCTACCTAGGTACATCCTCCCTTGAGAATTAATATTCATGTCCTCACGATATATGATAATCGTTCACGTTGTTAAGTAGGCACATATGCTCATTTATGTTTTGCAAATACCATTAGGTCCAACGTTCATTTTCTTAACATATATCCATGTCAAAAATATTTTATTGTTTTTTTATTTTATGTTGATTCCATGCTATTTTGTTCCATCTTAACAACTAGCTTTTGGATATGAGCAATCAATTGATAATTTTGAGTCGAGTTTAGGCCCCTATAATCATTTTCTTTGTAATAAAAAATGTAGAATGGATATAAAATGTAACAAGGGTCGGTTGTAATTTATAAACAATTGTTCTGGGGTAAATACACGGTTTAAGCAAGAGAGCTCTTGGACCAATTATAGCAGTTGCCAAAGGAGATTCACGAGAGAAATGTTTAGATGAATACTAGAATGTATACCTAGGATATTAATGTATGATCTAAAACAAAAATTGAACCCCATTTGTCACTCGACTAGTATCTTTCCTTATGTGGCAGGGATTCAACGATTTAGTCATAGCTAGGAAGATTAGTTTTTCCTTAATTGTACAATACAATTTTTTAGCAAAGGGGATTAGATTGATACCATTGCCAATACCTAGCTAGTTCTACCACTTTTGTAGTGATTATTGCCACCTACCTATTCTTGTAGTGATTAGGGTTTTGATTTCCCTTTTTCCTTTTAATTATTCGTCTTCGTCTAGGATTAGTAGGAGAGCGAGTTTATTCAAGTCCTTAAACTTCCCAGGTACATTACCAAATTCACCCTTGAGAATTAATATTTATGTCCTCACTATATATGATAATCATTTTTGCTTAAAGGCACATACGATCATTTTTATGTTTAGCAAAGAGCATTAGTTCAAGGTTCATTGCATAATATCATATTCATGTCAAACATTTTTATTGTCATTTTACTCTATGTTGGTTCTATGATATTTTGTCCCATCTTAATAACTAGCTTTTGGGTGTGAGACATCCATGGGAGCCCCCGACGCTGGGCGCTTAATGTCTAGCTATTTATTGCTTGTTAAGGTGAGTCAAAGGTCCAAATGTTCATTCTTTTTGTAAATATAAAATGTAACATGGAAACAGAATGTAATTAGTACCCGTTGTTATTTATAAATAGTTATCTGGAGATGACAAATAGTTTAAACAAAAGAATTCTTGGACTCAATTATAGCAGTTGCCGAAAGAGATTCATAAAAGAAATTTTTAGATAAATACTAGAATGTACACCTAAGATGAATGAATGATCTAAAAAAATAAAATTCTAACCCCATTTGTCACTTCATTAGTATGTTCTCTTATATTATGGGGATTCACCAATTTACACAACAATTAGTTTTGCCTTTATTGCACAATATAATTTTTCAGCAAAGGAAATTTGATTAATACCATTGCCAATACCTAATTCTGCAATACTCTAAAATAGTGATTATTGCTAACTACCTATTCAAGATGGAACAGTCTCCTATAAATAGTAAGTTTGATAAAATATATATAGGTAAGCTGATTGTTTTTTAAAGGGTGAAGTAAAGTTCAAAACATAGCATTAATCGCAAGATACCAAAAATGTGCAGTATACTTTGTGACAGAGTCTCAAATGCTAATATCAGGTTACTTTTTTTTTCTCCCACGAATATGATTTCTAAATATATGCTAAATATATGTATGAGAGTTTGAGAATGTTTATGTTTAGGAATTCCTGTTTTAGGGACAAGTTCCTAATGTATCTCAATTGTTCATTGCTTAGATTTATTTTCATTAGAACCTTAAAATTTTACCTGCCGAAAGGATTTGAAACCATATTATGACTGGCGAGTCATACGATCTATTAAAACAAAAACCTAACAAGGCCACAATATATCTAATGCCAAGAGTAATAATGTCAGGCCAAAGGTGGCTTGGAACTTTGGATGTTTATGTTAACATGCTGCATTATACACAAACATTCTGGTGGTCCGATTGGATGCTTCTTTTTGTTTTTCTTTTATCCTTACCAGGAAAGTGTTGCTGTAGCTCATGCTGAAGCATCGTTTCTTTAGGTTGAAAATTATCTGTCTTGTTTTCCTGGCAAGTATGCCCAACATTTGGCTTTTCTCCTTTAGCTATTTTTTTCTCCAATAGTTATTTTATAGCCCAAATGATTTGCTTTCTGACGTGGACTTTTGACATTTCTTCTTTATTTTTGTAAGGTTTCATTAGTATAAACAGAGTTAGATATTTCCAGATAAATGTCAGCCAAGGAGGAGGTTGGAGAGATTCAGTCACTTGTTGCATGTAACGAGAGTGCATCGAGAACCAATGAAACTGGACTTCAACTTTATCCAGTTTCTGAACATGACTATGGAGAAGGTTTACCATATGCTCCTGTAGATTGGCCAAATGTTGGCGATAAGTGGGGCTGGCGTGCTGGGAAAAGAGTTACATCTTCAGGCACCTTTAAAGATAGATATCTGTATCTTCCAAAGCGTCTTCAAGTTCAGAGAGATAGGAAGATGAATGCCTTCCGAAGTAAGAGATCGGTCAAGCAGTGTCTCCAGTCTGAGTATCCTAGTATGGATATCAACCAATTCTTTGCCTCATTCAGTTGGATTATTCCTTCAAAACACTCATCCAGCTCAAAAGGTTTAACTTTGACAAGGCTCTTCAATATATAGCATGTAGAGATTTATTTGGTTGTTTGCATCAACTAAAAAAACAGGCTCTTGTGTCTCTTTCTTGTGCTTAATGGATTAATATGCCGACCTGATGCAAAATTCGTAATCTTTTTATTTGGATTTTGACTCAGGTGTGAAAGAGAAGGCTACATCTTCAGGGATGAAAATGGAGACTTTAAAATCTGATTCTCCTTTTGGAGCCATTACTTGTAAGGCTGGTAACAGAACCTGTAGCAGTTTAACAGAAAAAAATCATTTTCCAGAGACCATGTCTTGTGATATTTGTTGCAGTGAGCCTGGTTTTTGCCGAGACTGTTGTTGTATCCTTTGTCGTAAACCTATCAGTTTGGACTATGATGGGTACAGTTACATTCGATGTGAAGCAACAGTAGTTGAAAACTACATATGTGGACATGTTTCTCATCTAGACTGTGCTCTACGATCCTACATGGCTGGGACTGTCGGAGGAAGCATCGGTTTGGATGCAGAGTATTTCTGTCGATATTGTGATTCAAGGACGGATTTGGTTTCACATGCTTCGAAGCTTTTAGATATCTGCACATCTGTTGCTTCTCATGCTGACGCCAAAAAGATTTTGAATCTTGGCATTTGTATTTTGCGTGGCTCAGAAAAAAGTAGTGCAAAAGATTTGTTGCATCGTATTGAATCAATCAAGGCAAAGGTATAGCTTATTGATGAATGGTGCTTTTTTTCCTTATGATGCTCTCTTTTTTCCAGTTTTGAGGTTTACAGTAACCAGAATGACCAGTTTGATAATCATATTAGCTTAGGAAAGGAGTCAGCATTGTAGATATATTCAAAGAGGAATGCAGTGTCGATGGCGCTGGTAACTTCTCAGCCTTCTCATGTTCTTGTTTGTGTTCATCTGTCACTTTGACTTGAATAGTATCTAAGCAAAGATATTTCAATATGTGCAAATGTGGTTCTCTTGCTTTAATTATTATCCATTTCAGGATATAAATCTATACATCTGTGAATTGTAAGTTTGGTCTGTTTCAATGCGAATTAATGGCACTGGGGTTGATCTAAGAATCAATCCTTGCTTTTCAGCAGTTTGCTCTTAAGGTTTTCACATTTGTCGTACTTGATTGACTGTCCTCTTTTTCCTTGTGGTATGCGGCTAACTTGTTTCCATCTTTTAGACAAGTCATACTTCCTTGCTTCTGATCGAGTATGCTTTTTCCTTGTTTGTCTTTTGTATTTCTGGATGCTTGGTTCAGTTTGCTATGATTGACGAATCTTCTAGCAGTCCATACCCTACTCTATTTCTAATGCCATGTAGGGTTCTTTTAATCCTTCAATTTTGAACAATAGTTTTCATGAAGTTGTATTCTGGGTCATTACAACTAAATCAGGTGCATTGCAAAGTTCAGAATCTCAACCGGAAACAAAAGACACCAGATGATTTCTTCCAATCTGCCTAAACAATAGTCACAAAGTTGCCCTATGCTGATGGGAGTGAGGTAACAAGTACTAGGTGAAATGTGCTCTCTAGGATGGACACCATCGTCATAAAAAATTATTTGGTACATTGCTAGTATTGCTCTGATTTTAAACTAGCCATCTGAATATTTTGTTAAGCTTGCTATTGGAGCAGAAGACTGTAAAGTAGAACCCTATATCGAGTTGCATTCTTGTTTTTCCTTAAACAGAAAGACAAAGTTTAGTTCATTTTTCGAATGAGCCATATACCTTCTTGTCCAGGTAAACAGACACATGTATATGTCACAATTGGACGAAATTGCATGGATATTCATTTTTTATGTCATCTCTCTTCTTTTTTTATATATATCGGATAACTTTGGACATAGATCAATGTTAGTCTTGACAAAGCTCCAGCTTTAGATACAACATTTGAAGTTTCAAATGACTGATGTTTCGGTGTACACGATTGATGTTTAGTCTTTTTGTTTTTTGCTCGAATTTAGGTAATTTTGTTTGAGGTTCATGTATATGTAGCTAAATTTCTAGCTAAAATAGTTGAAGTCCAGAAAAAAATACTGATTATGGTGTAAGAGAAAGTGATTGAAATTTAACCATTTTTGTCTAAAATTGAGGTACAGATACATAACTTCACTCATGCAACTTCAGACATTGCATTTGAAGTTTAAAAGAGTTGTCCGACACACTAAAGCTCCTGCCATGTGCATTTGGAGTTTGTTGATTTTAAAATAATAATGTATCACCAACTTGAAAGTGCAAGAGGGGGGATGAGTTGAATTTTCTTCTTTAAAAGTTATCAGATAGTCGACTAACTTAGATATCGGTCAACTATAACAGTAAACAGTAAAATACAAAAATTAAAGTGTGTAAAAAAAATGCAACATCAAATATTTTTATACAGGTTCAGATCCATGTGGATCCTCATCCAGTCTCCTTGGGTTGCAAGGAATATCTCTTCAAGCCTTGTAAAAGTTGGTTACAAAGAAATAAAGAAACAGTGCTACTCTCAATCTTTTTCTAGTCTTTCCTTTTTTTCCTTTTGAGACAAACCTCTCTTTCAATTTTATCTTTTTTTCTCTCTCTTTTTTCATAGTAAATCTAAAAGAAATACAATGCTTTTTCAAAGATGAAGAGTGTGAAGAATGACTTTAATACAGTAGGTATCACCCTCGGGAAGGTACCCTTTTCGTGGTCGGCACTCGGAGATTATTGCTAGCCCTTAAGAGAACCACTTGGCCTCATCACATTCATTTAGTCATAACTAACAGTGGAAGACATCACTGATCAATAAATACTTAATGGAAGACAGTAATGATTTGATAATCAAAGGCCAAACAATATAGCAATCAAACTGAGTAAGACTAGTGTGAAAGAAACTATCCAAAAACATGATCCAATCATAACAAACATGATCCAATCATAACATAACAGTCTAGTCTATGAAGCCTCTAAATCACCTGACTAGATGGGGCCAATGATAGGTCCATGGTTACCTCAAAATAAAATAAAGAGGCTAAACTCAAAGCTAGAGTAGAAAACATGATATCCTTTGAAAGCTAGGGAGGACTCACCAATCAGTAAAAGCAATGGGTCCTCATCAAGGCATCTGTTGATGGCTGTTAGCACCTATCTCTGCATTATGAAAAGATGCAGAATCAAATAGACGTTAGTACATAGAATGTACGAGTACATAAAATGTCAGAATAAAACACGTAAAGATAGAATAACATCAACTCAAGTAGCTTAACTCACGAAGTAGGAAACTCAATCAGCAAGTCAAGAGTCTAAAGTAAGAATGCAGTTTAGACAATGACCACTCATATACCATCTCGTCAAATCCACTCAGAGTACTATCAAGACCTTTTTGGGAGTTTTTCTAACCGACAACCTGATACAATGAAGCGGTTTCACAGCCACATCCATCCAATACCTTGTCCAAGTAAAGGACATCCTATCCGTGGATCCAAAACTAGTAACATCAAGTCCTCTTTCTACGACAATAGGAAACATTTGATTTTATGGTTCAATCCTCTCCTACACCGGCTACGTAGTTATTTAGTTCGTGTTGGACTTACTCTTACTCAATTCGGTGCTCAATACTCCTCCCAAAACTCAAAATGCTCATAAGACATCAACCCTATCGTTAACTCATTCAACTAGTCTCATTGGACATTTGTCAACTCAATTCATCACATCAACTATCAACTCTTTGATTAGGAACATTCTTTTAGGATATAGCTCATTGACCTATAAGAACCCTCTATCATCTATCAATCCAACATCATAGTATTCAGAAAAAAAGAGTGGGATCAAAGCTTTTAGGAACTCTGTAAACTCTTAAAGCTCAAATTATACTCATGCATACCATGCAATGAGTAAAATAATAAGAATTATTTCTAGGGTTCACGTAGAAAAGTAAAATCATATATTTCAAGTATTCAATTCATAAAAACTGCAATTCATACAAAATTATATAGAAATACATTAGAATTTAAGAAAAACCTTCCAAGAAACATCTACGGAAGACTCAATTCATTCACAGCTCCAACAATTCGGGTTATGGGGCACATGGAAGTATAAAATCCATGTTCCAGTTAGCCATACATACTGAAAGTTTTGAATCTTGAAACAGCTTGGGGGAATTCATAAGATTATTTCCAAAACCTAACATTTTTCTCCCTTAAAACCTTGCTCTAAGTTGGAGAGGGTGTTTTAGCGTGAAATAGTTGAATGGTGATGTTTAGGGACGTGTTTAGGTATAAAAACATCAAGTTAAGGCCTTGAAAGGGTGGAAATGACCAAAATAAACCTTCTTAAAAATGCTATCAAAGTAATCCACATGCCAACCTACGGCCCGTAGGAACCAATCCATAAACTTTTGGGCAAATTTTGGGGTCTTTGGATTGATTCCACGAGCCGAATCTATGACCTATAGAAAATTTAGGGGTCAAGCCTGGGACTCAAAAATGGATTTTGTGAAGTTTTTCCATAAGTTGGCAGTATGGGCCATAACTCAAACTACGGCCTGTAAGTAATCTTGTAAGTCAACTCTGCTCTGGTAGTCTGAAATAAAATGATCATAACTTTTGACTCCGAACACCAAATGAGGTGAATCGGTGGCGTTGGAAAGCTAATTCAAAGAACTTTTATTTGGTAGGTCATAAGCCACCTAGTTCTTTTGTGCTAACAGTTATGGTTGTTTAAAGTTGACTCTTGTATAATCTAACGCGAGAAACTTATTTGATAGGAACATTTTGAACTCGGCTAAGTACTGGAGGTCTCTTATGACCCTAATCCACTTCCCACATATAAGAATGAGGCTTGAAACACAGGCACATGTAAGAATATAGTTATGGGGTATCACAATATCTCCTCCTTGGGATCATTAGTCCTTGAATGATAAGAAACTAGGAAACCTATCAAGTAGGAACACCATCAAGAACTCAACAATCACCCAGATCGAATCATTCTATATGCGAGACCTCGATAAGCCTGTGATGAAATCCATATTGATTATCTCTCCCTTCCATTCAAGAATTTCAAAATTCTAGGCTACTCCACATGGCCTTTGGTGCTCAACATTTACTTATTAGCAGTTTGGGCACTTAGAAACAAAGTCTGCAATATCTCTCTTCATCCCACTCCACCAATAAACCTCTCTCAAGTCATGGTACATTTTGTAAACCCTGGATGGATAGAATGTCATGCCCCGAGTTTACACCCCGGACGTAGCCGGCACCCAGAACTATTTCTGGTCCCAAGCGAGCCACTTGGCCTGGCTAGTTTATTCAGTGGAAGACTTAAATCATAAATGATAGGCTTAGATATAATGTGGTAAAGAGAATGCAATAGTCTAAACAACTAAACAAAGGAAATATCCCAACAACATCTGGAAATAAGAACTAAAACTCATGTCATCTAGTCTATGGAACCTCTAACTAAAATAATCTAACACGACTACCGTGATAGGCCTACGTTAACCACAATTGAAAAGAAATGCTAAAACATAGTTAAAGACTCAAAAGCCTCTGATTGGTAAGAGGCCTCACCGATGGTTGAATGAAATATTGGTCCTCAACGGAGCATCTGTTGAAGGACTTTGTCACCTGCATTCGCATCATAAAATGATACAAGTCCAAAGGACGTCAGTACATGAAATGTATGAGCATGTAAAATAACCAAAATAGGGAACTTAGGATAGGGCACTATACTCAAAAGTAACTAAAACATGTCTCAAAATAGGATAGCAATTATAATAGATAGAGTGTATGCTCAAAGCAAATACATATGTTGAAACTTTGTATGCAAAAATTAACTTACTTTAGCTTGGGGAGTTTCTCTAACTGACAACCATCACTATGAGTCTCGTGATGATACAACGTCTTGCCCACGCTACCATAGCCATCACATACTTTGCTAGGCTAAGGGACGAAAACTAGGGGAGTGGATCCATCCCAAAACTAGGCCACCGCAGTGGCAATGAGAAGCTGTACTCAGGGTACAATTCTATCCTATGTTGGCTACGTAGATTATGAGTTTGAGATAAATATACTCTTACCCATATCGGCGCTCAATACTATTCCCAAAAGTATTAATCATATGCTCATACTTAAAAGAATATAATTTGCTCAAGGTGTTACTTTTCTTCTCTTTGGGACTTAGCCCAACTTAGCATTCTCTTAACTTTTCTCAAAATTATTTAAAATCATAGGTTTCATACTTCATTGTTCATAAAATACTTATACTAATTCTTTTCTTGAGTTTTAAGAAAGAATTTAAATTCATAGATTTTCCTAGTAACTTTAGGGCTTGACTGGTTTATCACTTAAAAGTAGTATCATAACCTATGACCTCATTATAGTAGCGAAATTCAGTAAATTTTATGTTTTTCTTCAAAAATAGCATAACCAAGAACAATTACTCATAATGAAGAAATCTTGTTATCAACTAATAATTTGATACTTGGAGAAACTAGTAGTTACATGATGGTGAAATAATGTAGTAAGATTTTTGTAGGTCTTACATTCCTGGGAGATCAGTTCTTGAAGGATCTGTAGAAAGTGCTTGAAAGCCCTAGACTTTTCCTCTTGGATTACATTCTAAGTCTTAAGGACTGTTATGAGTGTTAAAGAATTGAAGAGTCATGTTTTTGGGATTTAATTAAGTGGAAACTAGAAAGTTTAGGTGTAAAAGTGTGAGAAAGGATGAAAATACCCTTCTTTAAAAACTATCAAAACCGTCCACGAAGCCCCTCTTATGGGTCGTAGATGAACCTATAGTCCATATCTTGCCTCGTAAAATTGAGTGTAAAAAAAAATCAGAGTTGCTGGATTAGCAAATCTTGGGCTATGAACATGCAATACGGGCAGTAGGGCCCTTCGTAGAATGACTCAGACTTAGGCAAAAATCTTGGTGCTTCAGAGCCTCTACTTACGAAACCTATTAATAGGTCGTGGATCTTTATACAGTTCTTCTGCTAAAGTATAAGCCCTTTCCATGAACCCACCTATGGCTTATGGTTTCATTTATGGGCCGTAGGATGGCTCGTGGTGCAAATGTCAGCTGAAAACCTTAACTCTCAATTTTCCAAGCCTATAAGCATATTGGGTTTTACATAGAATATCTAGAGTTATGGGCTTCTAACATGATTCTTTCTCGAATACCGTCAACATCTGGAATACACAATCTACTTTGGTATCTCAATACCCCATTTCCCCTGTTGATAAATGCCATTACTTTCTTCTTATGTACATCTTGTTACAATTGGAGTAAGATGGGATCTTGGTCTTGCTTCTCCTTTACCTCTACCACAAGAGATGATATAGACCCATTATGCATAAGTATTCCACCTTCACCAGATTCATCTAGTTGACCTCCCAATCATGCTAGTTTGTGCACCTCTTTAGCTAACTCTCTCTTCTCTTCTTCCACATGAGCAGTACTCCCCATAGACAACCTGCTAAGAGCATCAGCAACCACATTAGCTTTACCTGGATGGTAGAGGATGTCCATGTCGTAGTCCTTGAGCAATTCAAGCCATCTCCCTTGCCTTAAGATAATTTCTTTCTTGGTGAATACATATTGTAGGCTCTTGTGGTCTATGAAGGTGGTCTGTGCAACATGTGCTCCATATAAGTAATGGTGACAAATCTTGAGTGCAAACACCACCACAGCTAATTCTAAGTCATGAGTTGGATAGTTCCTCTCATGGTTCTTATGTTGTATGGAAGCATAGGCTATGACCTTACCTCTCTACATCAGGATGTACCCAATCCCACTCTAGAAACATCAAAATAGATTAAAAAATCATCAGTCCACTCAGGTAGAGTCAACACTGGTGCAGTCGTTAATCTGGTTTTCAACTCTTTAAAACTTTTCTCACACTCTTTGGACCACTAAAATTTAGCTTTCTTTATAGTCCGCTTAGTCAATGGTGAGGATATAGAAGAGAATCCCTCAACAAATCTGCGGTAGTAACTAGCCAAACCCAGAAAACTTCTTATGTCACTTTGAGAGGTGGGTTTAGGCCAATTCTTAACTGCCTCAATCTTCTGCATATCCACTCGAATACCATCACTCCAGAGGCAACATGGCCCAAAAATGACACTGATTTAAGCCATAATCACATTTTGAAAATTTGGCATACAACTCCTTATCTTTGAGGGTCTGAAGAACATTTCGGAGATGATCGGCATGCTCTTCCTCATCTTTAGATTACACCAAAATATCATCGATGGACACAATCACTAACATATCAAGGTACTGTCTGAATACTCTGATCATCAAGTCTATAAAAGCAGTAGGAGCATTGGTCAATTCGAAGGACACTACCAGAAACTTAAAGTGACTGTATCAGGTTCGAAAAGCCGTCTTCGAGATGTCACATTCTCTCATTTTCAATTGATGATAGCCTGATTTGAGGTTTATCTTGGAGAAACAAGTGGCACCCTGAAGTTGGTCAAACAAGTTATCAATTCTCGAAAGAGCATATTTGTTCTTACTGGTCATCTTATTCAACTGGTAATAATCTATACACATTCTGAGGGAACCATCTTTCTTGCGCACAAGTAGGATAGGAGCGCCCCATGGAGAGACAATTGGCCTAATAAATCCCTTATCCAAGATATCTTTCAACTACTCTTTCAGTTCTTTCAACTTGGCGGGAGCCATTTTATATGGCGGAATAGAGATAGGTTGGGTATCAGGAAGAACATCAATCTCAAAATCGATCTCCCTATCAGGATGGACTCCAGCCAAATTATCAGAGTAGACGTCGGGGAACTTATTGACAATTGGAACTGACTCAAAAGGTGGAGACTTTATATCATCAGCCTTAGCTCGTACGAGGTGATAGATACATCTTTTAGAAATTAGTTTTTTGGTCCTAATGTAGGAAATAAAGTTACCCTTGGGCACTGCAGAACTACCCTTCCACTTTATAACAAGCTCATTCGTAAATTGGAATTTGACCATCCTGGTTCTACAATTGATAGACGATAATAGGCATGAAGTAAGTCCATGCCAAGAATCACATCAAAGTCAATCATCTCTAACTCAACAAAGTCTACCAAAGTATCACTATGATAGACACTATGCAATCTCTATATACCCTTTTAGCTATAATTGATTCACCGACAGGAGTAGAAACACTGAAGGGCTCAACAAGACATTCAGGGTGGATCTCAAACTTACTAGCCACATATGGATTTACAAATGATAAAGTGGAACCTGGGTCAAGCAAGGCATGCACATCATAGGAAAAGAATCAAAGCATACTTGTGACAACATTTGGTGCAACTTCCTTATTTTGTTGATTTCCCATCGCATACAGACAGTTTGTATCCCCGCCCGTATTAGTTGTGGAACCTCTCTGACTACCACAACTAGTGGTGCTGCTGAAGATTGAGCTTTATTACCTCTATCACCTTGCCTCCTCATTCGGCACATATTTTGGAAGTGACCAGTTTGTCCGCACCTATAGCAAGCATTTATGCCCTTACAGCACTCACCTAGGTGGAGTTTGCCACACTTACAACAAAGTGATTTTCCCCTCAAACCTTGAGTAACACTATCTTGGGATTGAGAACCCTAAGCTCTGGAATTCTAATGGCCTTGAAACTTCTGATCATACATGTTACTCAGAGTTGGTGCACTTATTATGGATGGTATATAATTTGAAGACCTCTTCTTAAAATAGGACCTATCTCCCTTACTTTGCTTATGTTGGCTAGGCTCATGCCCTACTGATTTAGCCTTCTAGCTCAAATATTCTCCCTATCCCTCTTTTTTTCCTCTTCAAGTTGTTGCGCATAAACCAAAACTCTAGAGATGTCCATGCCCGAGATTAGCAATGTCGCTTTGCAGTCCTTTTTCACATGCTCGCCCAAGCCAAATATGAACTTTCTCATTCTAAATCTCAAGTCAGGGACCATCTCTAGAGCATATTTGGATAGTTGTATACATTTGAGGCTATATTCTTTAACAGTCATCCCCTCATGCTTCAAGTTAACAAACTCTTCAAGCTTCGCTTCCCTCAACTCTCGTGGAAAAAAGTGATCAAGAAAGGCACTCTCAAAGTTGTCCCAAACAGCAGGCTCAACATCCTCACCTGGGGTCTCTTCCCACTGATTGTACTAAACATTTGCCACTTCCTTGAGTTAATAGGAAGCAAGTTCAACTCCCTCAATCTCCGTTGCATGCACAACTTTTAACACTTTCCATATCTCATAAATAAAGTTATGGGGATCCTCCTCAACTTAGACCCTGTGATGACTGGTGGGTTCATCCTCAGAAAACCCCTAAGTCTCTTCGCAGCGGTTGGCTCTTGGGAGCTAGAATTAGGAGCTGGTAAACTCTGATTCTCACTCGGGTGGCTACCAACTAGGCGAGCATAGAGATAGCTCCTCTAAATCAACCTTTGTAGTAGGAGTAGGTGAAGTAGTAAGTGCCTGGGGAGCCCCAATGACTCTAACACGTCGACCCCATCCTCTCGTCTCCATCTGAGGAGGAACCTCTAGTGGGGGATTCTCAGTGTTGCAAGCTGAAGCATCTTTTAAAGTGGTGGTACACTTAGGAGGCATGATCTGCAAACGCGTGACACAAGAATTAGATAGGCACTTTAATAGAGTTAAACTCTATTGCACGAAGTCAGAATACAAGAAAGTGTAACAATTCCTAATGTCCTATAGCCTCTTGCTTATAAAATATGGTGCACAACACATTCATATACAAGACTCTACTAGACACGACTTTATAGACTCCCTAGGATACTTGAACTCTATGCTCTGATACCAAGTTTTTCACGCCCAGGGAGGGTACCCTTGGCATGGCCAGCACTCTAAGACTATTGCTAGCCCCCACGAGAACCACTTGACCTCATCACATTCATTCAGTTATAACTAATAGCGGAAGACATTAAAGATCAAGAAATACTTAATGGAAGGCAATAATGATTTGATAACCAAAGGCAAAACAATATAGCAATCAAACTGAGTAAGACTAGTATGAAAGAAACTAGAAAAAAACATAATTCAATCACAACTCAACAGTATAGTTTATAAGGCCTTTATCCATCGACAAAGTGATGCCAATAATAGACCTATGGCAACCTCAAAATAGAATATAATAAATTTAAACTCAAAGCTAGAAAAGAACATAATATCCTCTGAAAGTAGGGGAGGGCTCACCAATCAGCTGAATGCAAATAGGTCCAAAATGGGGCACCTATTAATTACCGCTAGTACCTGTCTCTGCATCACGAAAAGTTGTAGGCCCAATGGACGTCAGTATTTGGAATATATGAGTATGTAAAATGGTAGAATGAAACATGTAAAGATCAAATAACATCAACTCAAGTAGCTCAATTCAAGAAATAGGAAACTCAATCAGCAAGTTAAGAGTCTAAAGTAAGAATGCAGTTTAGACAATGACCACTCATATACCATCTAGTCCAATCCACTCAGAGTACTATCAAGGCCTATTTGGGAGTTTCTCTAACCAACAACCATCACTTATGAACCGGTGATGATAAAACAAATGATGTCGTTGCCACATCCATCCAATACCTTGATAGGGTAAAGGACATCCTATAAGTGGATTCAAAATTAGTAAAATCAAGTCCTCTTTTTGGGACAATAGGAAACATCCGATTTTACGATTCAATTCTCTCCTACACCGGCTACGTAGTTATTGAGTTCGAGTTTGTACTTACTCTTCGGTGCTCAATACTCCTCCCAATACTCAACATGCTTAAAAGACATCAACCCTATAGTTAACTGTCATGACCCGGGGTTGGGGCCTAGATGTGACATAGAGATTGGGGACTCGAGAGCCCCCAAACAAGCCTCAAGTACCCATAACCACATCATCAGTTCGAGAATTTCATACAAACACACACACAATTATAGCTAAAACCAATTTCAGGAATCATAACAAAAACATGAAATCAATACAATAGTTATAGCAAGAAAATCTAAAGAGAGTTTTCATGGTGCCCAACTTTGCCTCTAGTCAAAGGAATGGGGGCTAGGACAAATTCCGAGCTCACCCTAGAAAAGAGAAACATTTGTTAGTAACAATAAAGAAGATAGCCAGCTCGCCCTCAGAAGACAGGACTCACCATAACAACTCAAGGAATGAACTATCAATCTACAGGCTGGTATTCAAAGTGCTCGGTCCCTATATGGTGAAATCATGTAGGGATAGAGTATGTGTTAGTACGTTTGAATGTACTAAGTATGCCGGCATGCGATGCATATGGATTTAATATCTTGCACTTCCATGTTAGAAAACAAGGGCACAAAATATAGAAAGAATCATATATCTAAAAAAAGGGGTAGTATACAAGATGCCATGAAATCCATGATGCATGCAATGCGATAATGATCCTATATAACGGGGATGAACTATAACTGACAAATTAAATCCATGTGAGCTATTATATGGATTAAACCGATTGAGACCTCCCACCAGTAGGGAGAAGATTACTTTTCAAAGGTAATCTACATCACACCTTACGACTATGCTTTTTGGTGGATGGTCACCTTCCTTACGGGAATCACTTTTTCGGAAGGGTTTGCATAATCATAATCATATACTTATAAATGTCCCTATGTTGGCACATAGTTCAAGGAAAGTGAGCTGGACCTTGGGGATATCCCTAACGCCCCCAATCCATCGGTGCTAAGTCATCAACATCCCACATGAATACTTACATATATACGTTCTTTCATTAGAGTCAATATCTATTCCAAAACACTCAATGCACATTTAGGCTCAAATGCCAAACCATAAAATCATAATCATAATGCTCATGCAAGGAATAACTCATCTACATTTATACATAACAGTGCAAGCACCCATAATGCTCAAAGAGCCATAATCATAGACATACTGATTATCACCTTTTTGTCATAACCAATGTCTTACAAAAATCAGATCATAATCATTTCATAAAATATAATTGGGCTTAACCCACTTCATAATTTCCATATATCAATGCTTATGAATTTAATCCAATGCATGATGTGAGAATAGCATGGGTAACGTAGATTCAAGTTAAAATCAATATCATAGTATGAAAGTGAATAAATCCGTAATTAAATCAACATCTAAATCATAGTAATAGTCACCGATGCACAAACCAATTTTAAAGGGAACGTGCATATTCATAATTTCATAACTCAATGTAAATCAATATAATAATAGTCAAAATGAATTGAAATAATAGGTAAAATACAACCATATGCTAACTAGATTTAATAAAATTAACTCAGGAAATTTCATATTTAACGTGACTAAAATTCATGAAATAGATTGGAAGAAATTTTGGGTCTTCTTGGTTGAAAGGAACCAAGAATCAATCCCACATACCTTGGTTCGAGAAGCAGGAATTTGGCTTGAATTGACTCTAATTGGAACCCTAGCTTGATGCTTGAGAGAGGAGAATTGGGAAGAATAGAGAGGTGACCTTGAGAAGGGTAGAGTGATTTAGGTGAAAGAGTGAAGAGGGAAAAGGTTTTCAGCTGAATTAAGGGTTTAGAATGAGTAAAAAGTCATATTTCTTAATTAAAACAATTCAGAATTACATAAATGTCATTAATGAAACGGACCTAAATTTGGTCCATCAAGGTCACATGCCTCACTACACCGGTCCATGAGACGTCACACGGATCGTGGACAGTGGTGGTGATCCCCCACTTAGATTCTCACGGAGGAAAAGTCTTCAAAGCTAAGTGATACCACACGGACAACTACACGGTCCATGTGACACTACACGGGCTGTGATGTCGACCGTGTAACGGTACTTGAAATAATTTTTGCACGATAAAGTTACGAGAAAGTAATTTTGTACTTAGAAAAATTTCCACATAGTAAGTCACACGGAAGGCCACACGGATCATGTGGTGTCACACGGACCGTGTGAGCGCCCGTGTGCCTTCACTTGGCCAGTATCCCCTTTTGTCCCAACCGTGAACTGGCCTAAGTGTCACTTCCACAGAAGGCCATACGGTCTGTGTGGCATCACACAGCCCATGCAGGCTCCTCCGTGGAGTGATGCTTGGCAGTTCACTGGGGAGAATTTCAGGACATTGGCAATGCCACTAGGAAAAATAGGGGTCCTTACATCATCTCCCCCTTGGGAACAGTTTTCCCCGAATGTGCAAAAACAAGGCTTGAAAGGTTAGAATTAGAGCATGGAACATCCAACACAAGATACAATGCATAATTCGTCGCAAAATTTGTACCAAAAGCATTATGCAAAACCGTTGTCCAAGACCTCTAAGTTCATATAAAAAATGATATTCAAGTCCCCCAAAACAATTACAAAAATCCTTTTAGTGCACATGTATGCATATCATGTCATGAGACTTAAGAGGGCAAGAAATGACACCATTAGACAAGGAGGATTCCTAGTACCTTAGGCTTGAGTAGATTGGACAAGATGAGGGTATCGTTTCACCATGTCCAGCTCCGCCTCCTATGTAGCACTCTCCACTTGTTGATTTCTCCACAGCACCTTCATTGAAGCCACATCCTTGTTACGAAGCTGCTTTACTTGCCTATCCAAGATTTCCACTGGCACCTCCTTATAGGACAAATGTTCCTCGACCTCAATTCCTTCCCAAGGAACAATGGTGCTAGGATCACCAATTAGCTTCCTCAACATAGACACATGGAAGACCGGATGAATGGAACTCAAATTCGGAGGTAAATCCAACTTATAAATCACACTTCCAATTCGCTCAACAATCTCATAAGGGCCAATATACTGAGGAATTAGCTTGCCTTTCCTACCAAAATGCATTACACCCTTCATAAGCGAACCCTTCACATAAATCAAATCACCAACATGAAATTCAAGATCCCTTCTCCTAACATCCGAAGAGGACTTTTGATGACCTTGAGCCGCTTTCAATCTCTCCTTAAGCACCTTCACCTTCTCCGTGGCCTGCATCACCAAATCCAGACCAACTAGAGCCATCTCTCCCAATTCAAACCACCCCACCGGTGATCTACACCTTCTCTCATACAAAGCTTCAAAAGGCGCCATACCAATGCTAGCGTGGAAGCTATTATTATAAGCAAACTCAATGAGTGGAAGATGGTCATCCTAATTTCCCTTAAACTCCAACACACAAGCCCTCAACATATCCTCCAAGGTTTGAATAGTCCTCTCCGCTTGGCCACCAGTTTGAGGGTGAAAGCAGTGCTCAACTTAATCTTAGTTCCCAGTTCCTTCTGAAAAGACCTCCAAAATTGGGAAGTGAATTGCGTACCTCTATCCGATATAATAGACCTAGGTACTCCATGCAACCTCACCAACTCTTGGATATATAACCTTGCATAATCCTCGGCAACGAAAATAATCTTAACCGGTAGAAAATGAGCCAACTTTGTCATCTGAGCCACAACAACCCAAATGGAATCAAATTGCCTGGGAACCCAACTACAAAGTCCATGTACACATCTTCCCATTTCCATGTGGGAATCTCTATGTCTTATGCCAAGCCACCACGCCTTTAGTGTTCTACCTTTACCTGTTGACAACACGGGCATTCAGATACAAACGTACCGATGTCTTTCTTCATACCATGCCACCAATACACTCCTTTCAAATTCGATATATTTTGGTAGACCCCGGGTGGATAGAGTAGTGAGAGATATGAGTCTCACTCATGATCACCCTTCTAAGATCATCACATTTGGAACACAAAGCTGATCTTGGTACCAAAGTACACCATCTCCCCCTTGGGAGAACACCTCAATCTTCTTTTTAGCAACCAACCTCTTCAATTCAAGTAACAACGGGTCCAAATCTTCCTTAGCCTTTACATCACTCACTACGGAGGATTCTGCCCCACTCTGAACACAAACACCACCACTGCTTGAATCAGCCAACTTGAAACCCAATCTAGCCAACTGGCGAACATCTCTTGCCAACTCCTTCTTTCCTTCCCCAACATACGCCACACTCCCCATCGACAACCTGCTGAGAGCGTCGGCCACAATGTTGGCCTTACCTAGATGATATAGAACACTCATGTCGTAATCCTTTAAGAGTTCCAACCACCTCCTTTGCCTCAAATTGAGATCTCTCTGGGTGAAAACATATTGCAAACTCTTGTGATCGGTGAATACATCAATATGCACCCATATAAATAATATCTCCAAATCTTCAAAGCAAAAACAACTGTTGCCAATTCAAGATCGTGCGTGGGGCAGTTACGTTCTTGCACCTTCAACTGCCTTGATGCATAACTATCACCTTACCATTCTGCATAAGCACACAACCCAATCCATTACGCGAGGCATCATAATACACCACAAATCCTTCCAAACCATTTGGTAAAGTTAAGATGGGAGCCGATGTAAGCCGATCCTTCAAAGTCTGAAAACTCTTCTCGCACTCATCCGACCATACAAACTTAGCCTGCTTTTGGGTCAACTTGGTCAATGGAGATGCAATAGATGAGACCCTTCCACAAACCTTCTGTAATACCCGGCCAACCCAAGGAAATCGTGAATATCTGAAGGAGTCAACGATCTAGGCCAATTCTTCATGGCATCGGTTTTCTTCGGATCCACCTTGATACCATCACCAGACACCAAATGACCGAGGAAAGCCACTTCGCCCAACAGAAATTCACATTTGCTAAACTTGGCATATAATTTCTTTTCCCTAAGAGTTTGGAGAACCATTCTCAAGTGGTTCCCGTGCTCCTGCTCACTTCGGGAGTAAATGATAATATCATCAATGAAGACCACCATGAAACTATCAAGGAATGTCTTGAACACCTGGTTCATTAGATCTATAAATACGGCCAAAGAATTGGTTAGGCCAAACGACATCACCACAAATTCAAAATAACCATACCTCATCCGAAAAGCTGTCTTGGGAACGTCACACTCCCTAACCTTCAATTGATGATACCTGGAACGAAGATCAATCTTTGAAAAATGAATAGCACCTTGAAGCTGATCAAACAAGTCATCAATCTTGGGAAACGGGTACTTATTCTTAACAGTTATCTTATTCAGCTGCCTGTAGTCAATACACATCCGAAGGGACCCATCCTTCTCTCTTACAAACAACACGGGAGCACCCCACGACGATATACTAGGCCGATTAAAACCCTTCTCCAATAGATCCTTTAACTGCTCTTTTAATTTTTTCAACTCTGTCGGTGCCATACGATAAGGAGGAATAAAAATGGGCTGAGTATCTAGAAGAAGATCTATGCCGAAGTCCACCTCTCTCTCCGGAGGGATGCCCGGTAAGTTTTCGGGAAACACATTCGTAAACGCATTCACCATAGGGACCGACTCAAGATTAGGAACTTCGGACTCCATATCCTTGACCCTCACAATATGATAAATGGACCCCTTAGAAATCATTCTTTGCTCCTTGAGGTAGGAAACAAATCAACCTTTAATAGAGGAGTCACTACCCTTCCATTCAAGAACGGGCTCACCTGGAGGTTGGAACTTGACCTTCTGGGTTCTAAAGATATGATGCATGCAGCTAATCCATTCCAAAAATCACATCAAAATCAAACATTTCCAGTTCAACAAGATCGCACGGAAAGATTTGTTGCAATACAGAAATAGGGCAACCATGATTGACTTTATATGCAACGACAGATTCACCCACAGGAGTATAAACTGAGAAAGGATCCTGCGAAATCTGGGGGCTCAAACTGAACTTAACAGCCAATAGAGGAGTCACAAAAGACAAATTTGCACCCAGATCAAGCAAAACATAAGCATCAAATCAAAGACTTTTAACATACCAATTACGATATCCGGAGCCTCCTTGACATCCTGGCGAGCATGGAGTGCATAGAACATGTTGTTCCTTGGAGAAACAACCTGGGGAACGCTTTGTTAACCCTGCCCGTCCTGGGCCACCCGACCTTGGCCCCTACGGGAATTCTTAGGGAAATTTGCAACCTTATGATCCTTACTCCCACATCCGAAACAACAAAGTCCCAAATCCTTCCAGCAGGCACCTGCGTAAGGCCTCCTACACTTGCCACACAGAGGATACCCTTGATCGTCACCCACCGGGGCACTGGCAGGAGGTACCCGAGCACCCAAACCTAGGCCCTGCTGGAAGCTACCAAAACCAATATTCGAGAAGCAGAGAATCTACCATCAAAACGGGCTCTCTTGGGATCGTGAACCCATTTCTCTTTGAGTTTCTCCCCTTCAATCTATTCAGCATACACCATGAGTCTGGTAATATCCATGTCCCGGATAAGCATAGCAGTACGACATTCCTTCGCCAGCAGATTAGAGATACCCGAAACAAACCCGTGCATTCTTGCACGGGCATCAGCCACAAGGACGGAGCATATTTGGAAAGCTTCGTGAACTTAAGGGCATAATCCCTCACACTCATACTCCCCTGCTTGAGGTTGATAAACTCGGTCATCTTAGCCTCCCTCAGCTTATGTGGGAAGAAGCGATCAAGGAAAGCAAATTTGAACTCCTCCCAGTTGACATCACCACCATAAACCTATTCCAAGGACCATTGAGTGTACCACACTTGAGCCACGTCCTTCATCTGGTAAGCAGCCAATCTAGCTTTTTCCTCTGAAGTGACACCCATAATATTCAGTATCTTTATGAGCTCATCAATGAACTTTTGAGTATCCTCATCAGCTTTTGACCCATAGAACTCCGGAGGATTCATCCGGGTGAAATCCTTCACCCTAGAAGCAGGTGTAGGATCATGTGGCAAGTTAGTTTGCCTTGCCTGAGTAGTCAACACCTGAGCAAGCATGGCGAAAGCTGTACGAAATTCACTATTAGAGATGGGTGCATCCATGTGCTCGTAGGGAACTTGGTCTTTATTGGCTGGAGCCGGCCTTTGTATAGGGGGTCTTCCTCGAGGCATTTTCTGAAATGGATCAACGACACCGTCACATAGGAAAACTAATTATACTAGTCATAGCACGACCAAAGACATGAAGAAATGAGGCAGTTCCTAAAAGAATCTTTGTATCCTCCCACTCATAGGTATGGTGCACTTCACACCCATGAATAAGACTCTACTCAGCGTGGCATTTTGGACTCCGAGGATCATTTATAAACCTAGGGCTTTGATACCATCTTTTGTCATGACCCGGGGTTCGGGCCTAGATGTGACACAGTGATTGGGGATCCGAGAGCCCCCAAACATGCCTCAAGTACCCATAACCACATCATCGGTTCAAGTATTTCATACAACACACACACAATTATAGCCAAGACCAATTTCAAGAATCATAACGAAAACACGAAATCAATATAATAGTTGTCGCAAACAACTCTAAAGAGTGTTTACATAGTGCCCAACTTTGCCTCTAGTCAAAGGAATGGGGGCCAGGACAAATTCCAGGCTCACCCTCAATAAAGAGAAACATCTGTAAGTAACAATAAAGAAGATAGCCCACTCACCCTCAGAAGACAGGACTCACCACAACAAATCCAGAAATGAACTATCTGTCAACAGGCTGGTATTCAAAGTGCTTCGTCCCTACATGGTGAAATCATGTAGGCATAGAGTATGTGTTAGTATGTTTGAATGTACTAAATATATGGGCATGCGATGCATATGGATTTAATATCTTGCACTTCCATGTTAGATGACAAGGGCACATAATATAGAAAGAATCATATATCCAAAAAAAGGGTAGTATACAAGATGCCAAGAAATCTGTGATGCATGCAATGTGATAATGCTCCTATATAACGGGGATGGACTATAACCAAAAAATCAAACCCATGCGAGCTATTACATGGATTAAATTGATTGGGACCTCCCACCGGTAGGGAGAAGATTACTTGCCAAAGGTGATCTACATCGCACCTTACGACCACATTTTTCGGTGGATGGTCACCTTCCTTACGGGAATCATTTTTTCGGAAGGGTTTGCATAATCATAATCATATTCGTATAAACGTCTCTATATTGGCACATAGTTCAAGAAAAGGGAGAGGGACCTTAAGGATATCCCTGACACCCCCAATCCATCGGTGCTAAGTCATCAACATCCCACATGAATACTTACATATATACGTGCTTTCAAAAAGTCAATATCCATTCCAAAACGTTCAATGCACATTTAGGCTCAAATGCCAAAACATAAAATCATAATCATAATCATAATGCTCATGCAAGGAATAGCTCATCTACACATATACAGAATAGTGCAAGCACCCATAATGCTCAAAGAGCCATAATCATAGACAAATCGGTAATCACCTTCTTGTCATAACCAATGTCTTACCAAAATCATATCATAATCATTTCATAAAACATAATTGGACTTAACTTACTTCATAATTTACATATATCAATGCTCATGAATGTAATGCAATGCATGATGTGAGGATAGCATGGGTAACGTAGATTCAAGTTAAAATCAATACCATAGTATGAAATTGAATAAATCCGTAATTAAATCAACATCTAAATCATAGTAATAGTCACCCATGCACAAACCAATTTTAAAAGAAACATGCATATTCATAATTTCATAACTCAATGTAATTCACTATAATGGTAGTCAAAATGAATTGAAATAACAGGTAAAATATAGCCCATACGCTAACTAGATTTAATAAAATCAACTCATGAAATTTCATATTTAAAGTGACTGAAATTCATGAAACAGATTGGAAGAAATTTTGGATCTTCTTGGTTGAAAGGAACCAAGAATCAATCTCATATACCTAGCTTCGAGGAGCAGGAATTTGGCTTGAATTGACTCTAACTGGAACCCTAATTTGATGCTTAAGAAAGGAGAATTGGGAAGAATAGAGAGGTGATCTTGAGAGGGGTAGAGTGATTTAGGCGAAAGAGTGAAGAGGGGAGGGGTTTTCAGCTGAATTAAGGGTTTAGAATGAGTAAAAAGTCATAATTCTTAATCAAAACAATTCGGAATTACATAAATTCCATTAATGAAACAGACCTAAATTTGGTCTATCAAGGTCACACGGCTCACTACACGGTCCGTAAGACGTCACACGGACCGTGGACAGTGGCCGTGATCCCCCACTTAAATTCTCACGGAGAAAAAGTCTTCAAAGCTAAGTGATACCACACGGACAACTATACAGTCCGTGTGACACCACACGGGTCGTGACGTCGACCGTGTAACTATACTTGAAATAATATTAGCACGATAAAGTTACGAGATAGTAATTTTGTACTTAGAAAAATTTTTACATAGTAAGTCACACGGAAGGCCACACGGACCGTGTGGTGTCACACTGACCATGTGAACGCCTGTGTGCCTTCACTTGGCCAATTTTCCCTTTTGTCCCAAGTTTGTCCCAATCGTGAACTGTCCTAAGTGTCACTTCCATGGGAGGCCACACGGTCCGTCTGGCATCACAGGCCCGTGCAGGCTCCTTCGTGGAATGATGCCTGGCAGTTCACTGGGGAGAATTTCAGGACATTTGGAAATGCCACTAAGAAAAATAGGGGTCCTTACATTAACTCATTTTACTAGTCTTTTGGACATTTGTCAACTCAATTCATCACATCACCTATCAGCTCTTTGATTAAGAACATTTTTTAGGATATAGCTCATTGACCCATACATACCCTCTATCATCCATCAATCCGAAATCATAGTATTCATAAAACAAGAGTGGGATTAAAGCATTTAGGAACTTTATAAACTCTTAAATCTCAAATTATACTCATGCATACCATGCAATGTGTAAAATAACAAGAATCTTTTCTAGAGTTCATATAGAACAGTTAAATCATCTACCTCAAGTATTCAATTCATAAAAACTGTAATTTATGCAAAATTATATGGAAATACATTAGGATTTAAGAAAAAACTTCCAAGAAACATCTACGGAAGACTCAATTCGTTCACAAACTCCAACAGTTGGGGTTATGGGGCACATGGAAGGACAAAATCCACGTTCCAGTTAGTCTTACATACCTGGAAGTTTTGAATCTTGAAACAGCTTGGGGGAATTCAGAAGATTATCTTCAAACCCTAACCTTTTTCTCCCTTAAAAACTTGCTCTAAGTTGGACAGGGTGTTTTAGCATGAAAGAGTTGAATGGTTATGTTTAAGGTTCTGTTTAGGTATAAAAACGTCAAATTAAGGCCTTGAAAGGGTGGAAAAGACCAAAATAACCCTTCTTAAAAATGATATCAAAGTCATCCACAGGCCAACCTATGGCCCTTAGGAACCAATCCATACACATTTGGGCAAATTTTGGGGTCTCTGGATCGATTCCATGAGCCCAATCTACGACCTGTAGAAACATATACGACCCATAGTTAGGTCCATCAAGTTTGGTACTAAAACAAATTTTCTGAAGTTTTTCCATACGATGATCGTACGGACCATAACTCAAACAACAGCCCATAAATCATCATGTAACTCAACTCTACTCTAGCGGTCTGTAGTAAAACAGTCATAACTTTTGACTCCAAACTCTAAATGAGGTGAAATTGATAGTGTTGGAAAGCTATGTAAGGACCCGGACTTTGTACGACCTTAATGGAGCTTGGAAATTTGGTCTTGGAAAGTTTTAGGACCAAGGTGACACCTCATGGTAGCCTACATGGTTAGTGTGGGGTTATACGGACCATGTGGAGTTCCTTGGAGTGGCCCTTGGCCTTGTGTGAGGTGTGAAGGCCTTTGTGTGGAGTTTAAGACCAATTCATGCCACACTTAGACCCCACATAGATCGTGTGAAGCCACACGGACTATGTGGAGGGCCATGTGGTAGCCTTGGGCTTGAGACTCCACTGTTTTGAGCCCAAGTAAAATTGTACGGCCACTGGTATGGTCCGTACGGAGGGGTACGGTCCGTATACCCCTCCGTGTGGGCTTTGAAGTGATATATTTTCTAAGTATTGGATCACCATCTCGGAACATTATTGTGAAGAATTTTCTCAGTGAAGTGGTATGGAGAAGTACACGGTCCGTATAGCTTGGTACAGACCGTGAGACCAACAATTTGGGTATTTTCGTCAAATTTCTCTAAGTATGGAATCTTCAAGCTCAAGCTAAGTTCACGTTCAATCCCTCAATTAAAGCTTATTTATGTTGTTTAGGGCCATTATGGGTCTCCTACATCAAGCCAAGCTCAAAGTAATTCCATCAGCTAAGCTTTTCATAAGAACTGATAGAAAGGTCAACTTTAAATGGTCATATCTCTTAGCACTAAATGAATTGGGTGGCTCACAACCTATCAAATTGAAGCTCTAAGAATTAGTTTCCAACACATCTAGTTTCACCCCATTCCAAGTTCGGATCAAGAAGTTATGCCCATTTTCATAAAGTTTATCTGTGCAATATTATCTGAGAACTAGCTAACTAAGGGTTGTATGGACCGTGATAACTTGTACAAGTTATCACGGTTAAGACCTCCAAATGACCTAAACTCTAATTCTCTCCCTCAAATTCATTCCTACACTTAGAATTATTCAAATTCTCTCATCTAAAGAACTCACCTCAAGTGAGCCATTAGAGATTAGCTTGGAGCATAAGGAAGGGTCTTCTTCTTCATCAAATTTCTTCCAATTTCTTCTTGAATCTTCTCTATCTGCTAAGGTATGTAGGTTTGATTCTTGGCTCCTTTCAACCAAGAAGACCCAAACTCTTTTTCACTTATATTTCATGAAATTTCTCTTACTTTAAATATGAGTTTTTAATATTATTGATTATTAAATTTAATTGAAGTGTGGGTTGTGTTTTATTGATGATTTTAAATTGATTTAAGCCCTAATATGTTGGCTTGCATGATTATTATGAAGATTTGAATATGCATTGTCCCTTCAAAGTTGATTTAAGCATGGTTAATTTAAATTGTGATTTGAATGTGGATTTTACTTACGATTTTACTTGGATTTCATATTATATTGTTGATTTTAAATTGAATCTATATTACCCATGCTATTCTCACATCATTTATGGCATATGCATTCATGAGCATTGGATTTTATGAAAGGTATGAAACATTGGCTAAGATTCAATTATGTTGATGAATATGATTTTGATGAAAGTATGGTTATGAATGAGCTACTCTTATGCATGAAAGTAGGATATGAAGTGTGATTTGGCCTTTAAGCCTAAGTATACATTGTCATGATTCGAAAAGACTTATGTTCCTATTAAAAGCAGGTATATATGTAAGTACACCCATGGGATGGTGACTTAGCATCGAATGTTTATGCCCTTTGTGGATGACTTTGATATGTTATGGAAATCCTTTTCGAAATGGAAGTTGTTCCCGTAAGGTAAGGTACTCTTCAAAATGGGTGTTGTTCTTGTAAGGTGAGTGAATGTTATGGAAAATCCTTTCCAAAATAAGTGTTGTTCCCATAAGGTAATGAACTCCCCAAAATGGATGTTTTTCCCATAAGGTGAGTGAATGTTATGGAAAATCCTTTCCCAAATGGGTGTTGTTCCCATAAGGTAAGGTACTCCCCAAAATGGGTGTTGTTCCCGTAAGGTGAGTGAATGAGCATGGAAATCCTTTCCTAAATGGGTGGTGCTCCCGTAAAGTGAGGTTGCTTCTTTGAAATGGGTGTTGTTCTTGTAAGAAGGAGTAAGGTCTATCCTTGGCAAGTAACATCCCCACTATATATGAGCATTATTGCATTTCATGCATCATGGATTTCATGGCATATTGTTATATACTCTTCTTGGATATGAACTTCTTTCTATACTATGTGCCCTTGTCATCTAACATTGAATGCAGGTTTAATAAGTGATATGCATTGTATGCCCGCATACTTAGTCATTCAAACGTACTAACACATACTTTTGCCTAGATGATCTAACCATGTAGGGACCTGAGTCTACCTTCATCCACCATTTGACGGCTATATCGATTTTAAGAAAATGTTGTGGTGAGTCCTATCTTCCAAGGACAAGCCACCATCTATCTACCTTATATTGTTCCTATTTTGCTATTTACTTTGAGGGTGAGCTCAGGACATGTCTTGGCTCCCGTCCTATTCTATGACTAGAGGCATTGTTGGACATCTTGTAGACTCTTGTCGGATCTATATGTTATGTGTTATATTTGGAGCTTATGATTATGGTTATCTATTGGATATGGCTATTATGGATTGATTATGAGAATTATGATAAGTATGTATGATTTGATGTGGAAATGTGAAAGATCCTAAGTCCCGTATTGCCCCCATAGAGTGAGTCATACTTACTCGCCCCTTAGTTCTTATGTGCTATGTGAATTCATCTTACTCCCTTTCTCTATGACATCCCCATAGTGTGAGTCATACTTTCCCGTCCCTTAGAACTATATGTTTACTATTTAAATACGCTTCTGAACCGATGAAGTAAATATGGATACTTTGGGGCTTGTTTGGGGACTCTCGGGTTCTCATTCACCATGTCACTCTTAGACCCTAGGTCCGATCCTGACAAGCTAATTCAAAGTGATTTCATTTGGTAGGTCATGGGCCACTATAAGGACCCGGATTTTCGAGCGACTTTACCAGGCCTCATAATGTCGCACCGTAAGAAATTTGACCAAGTGTCACTTCATGGGAGGCCCACACGGCCAATGTGAGGTCACACAGACCGTGTGGCCTCTAGTGAAGGGTTACTTGGCCACAATTTCGATTATGGGGACTTGACAGGGAGTTTCAGGCAAAGGCATATCACACCGAAACCCCACACGGGTCGTGTGGTGTTTCACAGATTGTGTGGTGTTTCATAGACCATGTAGCGTGCCATGTGATGGCCTTGCACCTGGAGAAACAAGAAGCAAGTTAAGTATGGGCACATGGCCACCCACACGGTCCGTGCGGTGTATCACGGGCCGTGTGGCCCCTCATATGACTCTCGATATGAAATCTTTCTGAGTATGAAATCACTGTCTCTTAACTTTTTCATGCAAGAATTTTTAAGTGTCGTTTCACAGCCATTGACACAACCTGTGTAGTTTCATACGGGTTGTGTGGTCGTCCTTATGAAGCCCCTTTGCATAAACATTGCGAAAAATTGTCTAAGTATCATCTCACGGGCACTGTTCACAACTCGTGAAGTGCCTCACGGACCATGTCAGTGCCAGTGAAGCCACGATGGCCTAATTTTCATCCATTTCATTAATGACTTTTACATAAATACGATTTATTTTAAATGTGTTTTATGACCTTTTTGCCTATCTAAGACTCCTGAATCAGCTGATATCCATTCATTTTAATTCATTCTCATTGGAAACACTCTCGCTCTAAAATCATTCCTAAAATTCTTCTCTAAGTTCTTCTCTCAAGACTCAAGCTAGGGTTCAATTGGGGTTTCAACTTCAAGCAAAATTTTTCTCAATTTCAGTTTCTAAATGAAGATATGTGGGATTGATTCTTGGTCCCTTTCAACCAAGAAGACCCAAACTTTTTTCAACTGATTTTCATAAATTTTGCTTACTTCAAATATGGGTTTTGAGATTTATGATTTTATAAATTCAATTGAAGTATGGGTTGTACTTTATTTATGATTTTAAGTTATTTTAAGCCCTATTATAATGATTTACATTGAGGTTATAAAGTTATGAAGATGCATGTCCCCTTTAAAGCTTGATTTATGCATGGGTGATTTATATTATTATTTAAATGTGAATTTAATTATGGATTTACTTCAATTTCATATTTATAATGTTGATTTTAGCTTGAATCTATATTATTCATGCTATTCTCACATCATTCATTGCATTTGCATTCATGAACATTGGAATTTATGGAAATTATGAAGTTCCTTAAGCCCAATTATGTTCTATGAAATGATTTTGATATGATTTTGATAAGGTATTGGTTATGAGAAGAATGTGATTACATACAAGTCTTATAATTATGGATTTTTGAGCATTTTGGGTGCTTCCACCATCTCGTATATGTAAATGAGTTATTCCTTGTATGAGTATTATGAGTATTATGAGCATGATTTACGGTTTGGCATTGGCGCAAAAATGTGCATTGAACGATTTTGAAATAAATATTGTATCTCTTGAAAGCATGTATATGTATAAGTATTCTCGTGGGATGCCAACTTAGCACCGATGGATTAGGGGGGTCAGCGCTATCCCCAAGGGTCCTCTTCCTTTCCTCGAACTATGTGCCTAACATATGTTATGAGAATCCTATCCAAAATGGGTGATGTTCCCGTAGGGAAGGTTGCTCCATACGAAATGGGTGATGTTCTCGTAAGGTGAAGTATTATGATATATGATATGAAAATCCTATATATCTGGAATTGGTGATGTTCCCGTAAAGGGGTTACTTCATACGAAATGGGTGATGTTCCCGTAAGGTGAAGTATGGTTTACCTTTGACAATTGTTTACTACTCTCCTTTGGATATATAATTTTTTCTATATTATGTGCCTTATCATCTAACATTCAAATGCAGGTTTAATAAGTCATATGCATTCCATGCCCACATACTTAGTACATTCAAACGTACTAACGCATACTTTATGCCTACATGATTTTACCATGTAGGGGTCGAGCGCTATGACTATCCACCATTTGACGAGTAGCTCGAATCCGAAAGTTGAACTTGTGGTAAGTCTTACCTTCCAAGGACAAGCCACCTTCCTTCTACCTATGTGATCCTATGTTTACTTTCTTACTTGAGGGTGAGGCCGGGACATGTCTTGGCCCCCGTTCCATCTTATAACTAGAAACATTATTGGACATCTTGTAGATTCTCGTAGACTCTATATGCTATGTGTTGTAATTGAATATGGCTATTATGGATTGATCATGGGAATTATGATATATATGTATGTCTGATGTGGAAAGGTGGAAGATCCTAAGCCCCGTATTGCCTGTTATCGCGAAAAATGGCTTTGGTTTCGAAAACTCCATTTCTTACTCAATTGATTTAAGTAAAACCGAATCTTCGAAATTTTTGAGAGTCGCCACTTGATTTTTAAAGGAAAATCAAGAAAACTATTTAAATATTTTAAAAGACTTAACAGAAAAAAAATTTCAAAGTCAAGAGAAAAAGGTTCGGGTTCATATTTCCACTTCGAGAAGGTTTTACGTACTCGAAATGGCCGCTAACACGCGGTTATCCGGTGATTAGGTAATTTTGACTAACTTTAAAAATAATTAATAACTAGAAGGAAATCTAAGTGACATCTTAAAAATGATTAAGAAAATAAAACATTTTAAGGTCTAATCATATTTATTTAATTAATGTTAACTAAGTGAATTACTTTAAGAATAATCAAGAAAAACATAATATTAAAATCTACCCAAATTTTACTTAATTAGTAGAATTGATGAATTATACTAGGTGACTAAAGAAGAAAAATATTCATAAGTTATTTTAAGGAAAATACTTGAAGTCTTTTTAAGGAAAATATTCATAGAGTCAAATTCTTTAAAAGGTGATTTTGTCGTCAAATTTTCAAAGACACTAAAATAACATAAACGATCGACTTTTGGGGAATTTTAATTAAATTAAAACATATAAGAATAATGTTAGAGTCAAAACATGTATCACAAAATAACATAAGGTAAATGGAATATAAAATAGAGAAAAGGATTAAACCATTGGGCTAAAATGGCTTGGGCCCGCCTGGCCCCCTCCTCTTATTGCAGCTGATTGGGCCTTTGGCCCATTCTCCTTTGGCCTTATACTGTGATATACACTGGTTGTATACCTGTATATATATCATGAATACTGGTGTATACACACCAATTTCCAGCTTCCAAAAAACCCACATAGCAACTCTGAGGCCCTGTAGACTAACTCCGACGTCCTAAGTACCACGAGGCTGACTCGGAAGAGAACTTGGGCCTCCATAGCCCATCGAAAATGCAAAGGAGAGTACAAGAGTCCCAATGGTCTTGGGAAGGAAGATATCATACAACAAAGAAAGAAATTAAATCAGTATACGAGTGAAACCAATCGAATCATTTAAAGAAACTCAAATATTCTATTACAAAGAACCACTGCCAATATAAACATATCTATGATTGAGAAGGAAAAGAATGTGAAGCCACATGCTTAAGTATAAGAAACTACAAGAGGATTATGAACAATAAAATAAGGGGAAAAAAAAGCAAACAGGAAGCAACGAATGTGCAACATTAAAGGAGCCATTCAATTCATATAAAAGAAATGCACTGTCAAATATAGACATGTATCTTCTAATTCTAAAGGAAATGAGGAAGATGTCACTATTAATGATGGGCAGCCATAGAGGTTTAGCAAACAACGAAGAAGACAAAGCATTTGCTATATATAGACTTTAATCAAGGACGCAACCATCTAGATATTAACAAGGGATGGAAAAATTCTAACATGCCAAAGAAAATGAAGCACAACTTAGAATAATATAATAACCTTCATTTAATAGCAACAGATTCTCAACAATACACAGGCCACTGTGAACAGCCATTTCTTGTCACTTGAGGAGAGAAAGGCATCGCAACCGGACATCTAATAATGGTACCAAACAAATCGCTAGGAGACACAAGCTAAGCTAAAACAAGCGACGTTAATACACTAAATCCCCAAAGGTCCTAAGAGATGAGTAGATAATTCTAAGATGGTTCTAAAATACTTATTAATGTTCCACGTAACAAAACAGCAACACAACACAAAATCACAACAAACATCAACGCCAAATCATACTATATTAATGTTTCAAATAACCAACAGCAACATACAATCAGTCTAAAATACCCAAAGAAACACGACCGTCATGCGACATTCGAATATGAGGAATGTGGGAAGATAAGGGTATTACCTCCCGGGGGGGGGGGGGGGGGGACAGCGAACTGAGACTACGAGCTTGAGTCGATGATTTCCGGCGTCCAAAACTTTGAGAAGCTGATAATTTCCGTGGGAACTGACTAACGAAATTGACTAGTAAAAAAAATATGTCTCTTAAAAGGATAAGGAAAAACTAAAAGGATAAGGAAAAACTCTTTTCTATTTCTTCCTGGTGAAATCCGAACCCCCCCTCAAAACAGTGACGAAGTGGGGTTTTATATCCCCCAAAAACTAGGGCAACATTCGGAAAAACAGAGGGGTAAAAATGACAATCGACTCCAAAATTCGAATCTTCTAAGTGGAATTCCTTTTACAAGTCTCACATCTTAGATGTGAGACACGTCAAGGGGTTCCTTTGACGCGCAAGGACGAGAGGAAGAGGGTAGGGAGCAGGTTTGACCCTTTTTTGCCTGAAAATAGCCACTGGCCGTCTGGTTTACTGTTCTGGCTTTTCGGGTTTTGCTTTTTCTGTTTTGAAGAAGAGGGGAAAAAGGGGATAGGGAGGAAAGCGTACAGGGGAGGAGAAATTAATTAAGGGGAGTAATTAATAGAGAGGTTTGGGCCCGGTCAGGGGTTTAAAAAATAAGAAATGGGTTGGTTGGGGGGGAGTGGGTTGGGTAGAAGGAAATAGGATTTGGGCTTGCAAAATTGGGCCAAAGGGAATACTGGACTGGAAATGGGTTAATTGGGTTAGGGATTTAGGAATTGGGTTCAATTTGGGTAGAAATGGATTGAAAATTAGTCACTTTAATTACAAATACGATCAATTTAAATGTGATCAATTTGAAATCAAGTGATTAATTTGATCACGAGATGAATTAACATAAATTAATTAATAAGCTTTTAATATTATCAACTTAAAAATAATTAGATCTACTACGGGGTAATTAATCCTAAAATAATTAAAGAAAAAGTGGTTAAAGATAAAATCTATTTGATAATTTTTTTGAAAAAATTAACGGAAATATAATACTTAACTATTAATACTTGAAATAAAATATAATATGCAAATTAAAAGATTTGAACCTAAAAAACCACTTGAAAAATCTTTTTTGCGTTTTTGAAAGCTAATTATTTCAAATTGTTAAAATTAAAAGCTCGATGATTAATTCATACTGTGGAGGGTCAAAATTGGGTGTCAACATTGCCCCCATAGAGTGAGTCATACTTACCCGCCCCTTAGTTCTTATATGTTATGTGCTTTGTGAATCCATGTAAACCCCTTTCCCTTCGATATTCCCATGGCATGAGTCTTATTTTCTCATCCCTTAGAACTATGTGTTTACTTTTTGAATGCGCTTCCGAACTGATGGTGTAGATTTGGATACTTTGAGGCTTGTTTGGGAACTCTCGGGTTCCCATTCGCTGTTTCACTTCTAGGTCCTAGCCCCCGGTCGTAACAACCACCTAGTTCTTTGTGTGCTAAGAGCTATGGTCATTTAAAGTTGACCTTTGTATAATCTAACGCGAGAAACTCATTTGATAGGAAAGTTTTGAACTCAGCTAAGTACTAGAGGTCGCTTATGACCCTAACCCATTTCTCACATATAAGAATGAGGCTTGAAACATAGGTACATATAAAAATAGAGTTATGGGGTGTCACAATATCTCACGCTTGAGATCTTTCGTCCTTGAATGATGAGCAACGCACTACAACAAATGTGGCATATAGCTACAAAATTATTAGCTATGATATGAAAATTGTCACTAATTGTTCACTTTTCATGACGAAAAATACATTTTGTGTTTAAATACATGAAGCACATCATTTTAGTGACGAAACATAAAATTTCGTAGTAAAATTGTCCACTAAAATTTCCACCAAAAAATAAGTTGGCGTCGTTTATTGAGTACTATTAGTGACGAATTTAAAGTTATCAGTGTCACATTATTTTGTCATAGTTCTTGCAGAGTGGAACCATGCAGTACCAGACATGAGATAGATCTTCCAAAGAACAAGGCCTTTTTCGAATAAGCCAATTCATTTGGGACCCTGCAGATCCACTGAGAAGCATGTGCCCATCACTCCAGCAATGGCACCGAAGATGAAATAAAGAGTCCCTATATCCTTGTGGTTAGTGGAGAACAACCATCGGACCGGATTTGTCGTAAAATTCAAATTATTTCGATATAATATATCCAATTTGTGGCGAACCTTATTTTGTCATAAAATTAGTTAACTTTTGGACACAAAAATATTTTGTCACAAAAAACATGTTGTTACAATAGTGACAAATTAGAATTTGTAGTTAATCATCGTAAAATTTAGTGACAAAATTTTATATCCAACGGTGACCTTAATTTTTGTCACTAATAATTCGAATAATTAGTGACAACTAAATTATTGTCTCTATTTAAACTACTATTGGTCACAATAAATTTTTGTCGCAAAAACAATGTTTTTCAAATGACGATATAAAATTTAAAATTATATATTGCAATTATTTGCTGTGAAAAAAATTCATAACTATAAGTTAGAAGATCATCAATAATAGACATATCTTGATCAATTTTATCGGTCAATAAACTTGCATCATACAAACATATATTTTCATTTAAGTTGTGTTGCAAAAAAGCATCATATATCATATCATATAATAAAAACTAAAATGTTTAAACACCAATAAAGTAGTTCGAACTAAGAAAATAGAAGCAAAATTCCCAAGTCATCAAGAGTCTAATTAAGTTTGCAAATATTTTATCATAGAATTTATTACATAATTATACAACTTTTTGAGAGAAATTACACTTTCCAATTTATTTATAAAACTATCAAAAAATTACAAAACTATACCATACCATTCCTTACAAAATCATTTAATACATGTCAGTTTTTATTCTCTTTTTTCCTTTTTTTAATTAATTTTCTGACAATAATTAATGTGAACTTGGACTTTGGTCCTTTTTGTGTAATTTTTTACAGAACAATAAATGTTTTTTGGGCTTTGTTCCTTGTATATTCAATCAACATCAGACTTTTTTTTTTAATTTTTTAAAATACTTTTTCTGACATGCATTTAATGCAAGTCTTTTTTTTAATTTCTTTATTTTTCACGAATCAATTAATATACAAGTCATTTTTTATTTAATTTTTATTACGTTTCCTGGCAGAAATTTAATACAACTCTTTTTTTTTACGGAATAATGATGGCTTGAGTTAGTCTCGACTGACGCACCGGCTGACAGAACCGGCGCATCTTCCCACCCTTTAATTACCTTTTAATCATATTTGTATTCCATTTATACAGTTCCAACCAAAAAAATTTCATTGTTGAAGACCTTTGTAATTTTCGGCCAAATTTTCAAGGTAAGTCCGGTGATTTTTTAAAAAAAATCTTCTTCAATATAGCCTTTGATATACCAACTACCCAGTATATTTCGGCTTGATTTTGTGTTCTTGATTTTTGTTTATTTTATATGTAGTGTTTTTTTATTAGAAAAGGGAAGATTGATCATGGAAGGCACACCTACTGGAAAAAGCTCAAGGTTTCAAATCAATGTTATTTTCGTTGATAGCACTCCCTGTTTCACATCTAGACCAAAGTTTGATCTAAATGCATACACACCATCATCAACAAAAAGGGCAGACGGATTGGGTGGAAAAAAAACAAGGATCAATGCATAGAAGTTAGTTCTAGCAAGAGCAGGGGTAATATAAGTTCAAGTAAAAAGATTTTTTTTGACCTTTTTTTTTTGTGCGGAATGACTTCAAAGCTTTAGAGGTCAAGGTTGAAAGAATGTTCCAAGAATCTAGTTAATGAGATTAAGTTGTCACAAAGTGAAGGTTTAAAGAAGGAAGAAGTTGGTGCTGACAAGGTATCATAGAAGTTTATGTATGTGGGTGTTGAAACTATGCCACTATTTTTTTTTTTTTGGTATGCACGATGGTTGTATTCAACCTATCATTAATTTGGTTTTTAATGGCGAAATAGGCTAATATGTATGGTTGGACCATTAGTTTAAAATGTTGTTACTACTGTTTTGCAATTTGGTGTTTCTGTTGGTATGTATAATGGTGGAAGTTGAGATTATGCACCTGTTATCTCATTACGTGGTGAAATTAATTTGTGTTTTTTAGGACAATGGATGTTATAATTGTTTTTTCTGTTTTTATTAGTTCTTGAAATTCCCAGCGTTTTTTGTTTGGGAAAGAGTTTTGGAGTGTTAGTTAGGTCCCCAGTTGGTAGTTAGGCTATTTAATGTATCATTTTTTTGAGTTGGTGCATGATGAATTTGTTGTTGTGCTAAGCCATGTGCTTTATTATGGTAGTATTGTTGGTGTTCGTTGGTTGCTGTGTCCAAGAAAGAATAGTACTCGTCATGGTAATCAATATGTTTTTTTCCTCAGTCTGGTGCATTTCGTGGTGTATATTTATGTTTTTAACACATATTGAAAATTTGAATTAGTTTACTTGGTCTTTTGTCTTGGAAACAATACTGGTGTGTTTTCTTGATTTAATGGGTATTCAATAAGGTGTAAATTTTGTATTTGAATTGGTTTAAACATTGATGTTTTGGTTAGATTTTTTATTGGTTGCACCATGTTATTTTTGGTTCATTTATTTATAATCCCTTTGCATAAAGTCATTGGTCTGTTACTTTGTTTCATCTTTGGTATAACTAATGGTATTGTACGTAGTAATTAATATGAATCCTATATTGGTGTTCAGATTATGTTTTTAATATGGTGAATAATGTTTATTGTAATTTAAGTTGGTGTTCAGTTTGACACTTTTCTTGTTCATATTTTGTTAAGCATAAAATATTCCGCATTCAATGCTAGAAAGTTTTCTCGCGGTTATAATACCATGAAAAATACCAATTAGCCAACCATATTTCTGCAGTTCCACCAGTTTGCATACCAACTCAGGATCACGAATGTGGAGCTTATTTAGGGGAATAATTTCATTTTTATACCCAAATAATGCACCATAAATTTTTTCCACCAGATTGCACACCAACTCATGACCACGTAATTCTCACATCAGCTTAACACCAACATATTACCACTTAAATGTTACTAAGCATAATAACTAATTTTGATCAAATGTAAACAAAAAATAAAAAAACTTGAACCTATGTAAATACAGTTTTATGACGAATCTCTAGCATTTATAAATATTATATTTACATAACAAAAAATACATGTTATGTCCCACCTTCCATCATATTTCACCAAAATCGACACAACACTATCATTATCCATTGATTTAATCGGAACAAACACTTTCGTTATACCACATCATTTTTCTCATTCATACCAGACAATTATTCTCTTGAGGTGTTACTAAAAAGTTTAACAGACAAGTCTCTCTCAAATTATTATATATGCGCATATTCAACAATGAAGTATTTTCTTATGTGGCCAAAGGACAAGAAGTTGGTGTCTTCATGTACAATGAATACACTGACAAATAGGTTGTCACTACGCCATCCAATCAAATTAATTGATTTTAAAGCACCCTTAGTTTAAAAAAAAAAATGCAGGCCAACAACATTGGTCATACCCACAATTTTTCTTCTTTATACCAAACGCTTAATTCCTTAAGTTCACCAACAAAAAATTTTAGATGCCTCAAAAACTTCTTATATACACAAACCCTTTCCCTCCAATTAATATAATATAACTATATTTGTGAATGACATTTTTTCATATGTGGATCAAGTACAATAAGTTGGTGGATAACCTAAGATAAGTAGGTTCTTGAAATAGGATGCTATCAAATCACATTGAATTGATTTGATGTTTGACCTCAAGAAAAAGCAATAAAATAACTCTATGCTAAAATGAAAACAAAATAATGGACACCAATTAGATCATTTTGACACAATACCAAAGACCAATTTATAATTTCATAAGATTTTTTTGGGATCTTCTTGTGTGTATAATATCGAATATCCTCGAATTATTTGTGAACCATTTTTTTTCGAAATCAAAATTATCTTACACACTTGAATCCGATTGAATGGATATTCACGAATAATCTATAACATATGAAAAAGAAATTAATTTTTTCACTCCTTTGTGTTTCGTATTTTATTTTTCAGTGGTTTTTGTCAACACATTTATATATATATATGCACACGTGGGAGCAAAACCACAGATTTTATTGTGTTTCAGATGGTTCTTCATTAGGGGTTATCCATTACACCATGGATATTATTTTGCTTACTGATTGGGGGCTGTCCATTATGGTATTTTCTTTTTTTCTCCCATTTCCCAACACAATCATATCACATCAATATCACACCAATCAATGTAAAAATGTTCTCTTTCCTTATTTTGTAATTGATGTTGCTAGTTTAATGATAATTATAAAAAGATTGTTAGTGCCTTCTAAATACCATTATTTTTTGGTATATTTGTGTGGAACCCCCTTTATCATATTCATGGTCAATCAAATTCATAAAAGGTATTTAACAAAAAAAATGCTTATCCTATCTATCTATCTAAAAATTTATTCATGATTCACTCATATTAAGTCTTCTTCTTCCTCAATTTCGTCTGTCCACAATTTTGATTCAATTTTCAAATTTTCTTTATTCCAAAATTTCTCATCTCCCTTTTTGTTTCATGGATTCTTCTTCTTTTAAATTGCTTAATTTTAATTGTTATGCTAACTTAAGCTTCTTGATATTAATTGCTATACCAAATTAATTCTTAATTTAATTATGGTTTAA
Source organism: Solanum rostratum (assembly GCA_029948455.1). Classification (NCBI taxonomy): domain Eukaryota; kingdom Viridiplantae; phylum Streptophyta; class Magnoliopsida; order Solanales; family Solanaceae; genus Solanum; species Solanum rostratum. The sequence continues at coordinate 54,903,711 of CM057047.1, read as the reverse complement.
AAAATGTTATAGCTCTCCAAAAATGATAATATTGAATTATACAAGAAAAAAAAAATAAAGATTAATAATATGAGGGTTCAATAGGCATTTAAAAAGCTCAATTGACAGACGAGAGTAGAGAATGTTTGTTCAAAATTGATGAGAACTTGATTTTTAAATCAAAATTAAGGAGTATAAATGATTAAACCCTTTTCTATATCAACAAAACATATACGTGCAAATCACTTATACAGGTCATTTACTATTTTGTTAAATTTTTATTTAATTATCTTTATAACTAGGGAATGGTAGCCCGTGCAAGCAGATAATCAAAATTGGGAAACTTGAGCATCGTCATTCACAACATAAGCTTCAGAATTTTAGAGTTGTTCTCTAATGTCAAGAGCACCTCAGCAAGTTTAGGAGCTCGTTCGGTTTTTCAGTTTCTCATTTTGTTTGTCAATGGTCTTCTAGCGATGCACAAACCAAACAGAAACAAAATAATTTCATAAGGTTAGCTGAAATATTACACGTAGCTACCAAAATTAAATAGAACCAGCAACAGTAAGAGCTAAAATATTTTTCTACACATCCACAAGAAGTCCTGGGACTTTAAAATCTGTAAAGTGGCAGAATGAAATCAACTGTGTAACTGAAAACAGGCGGCTTATTGTTCACTGTATTTTCAAGGAAAAAGGCATCACAGTATCTTGACGACATCAGCCATGACGCTTACTTCCTGTATAGGATTCTCATGTGGCATCTTCTCGAGATATGAAAGGACAAGGTTTGTGCAAAGAACTGTAACTGTAAACAACTGAGGATTCCATTTAAAGGTCAAATGAAGACAAACGCAATATCTTCAGTCTTCAAAAACTGTTTGAACAAAATACTAAATTAAAAACCAAATCCAAGAAGAAAAGAAACAGAACGCAATTAGCAAACAAGTTATGTCTAAGAAATAGTAAATGGGACACAAGAACCAGCTTTAGTGTAACAAATGACGGAAGTTAATTACTTTGTGCAGCAAGAGATTGCAATTAACACTTCTCTACCACTTTGTATGGAGGACTTAAATCATGAAAATCAACTGCATTAGCACAAGTAAACAAAACCCCGAATCAGAATTTTTATCAAAATTTAAACCAAAATCCAGCAATGACTGTTCACATGGTTGTTCTTGTTTCATATGAAACTGTAAAATAACTCACAAGGATAGATTCAGCCAGAAAGTTCACACATAAGCACATATTAGAAAAAATAAATCTTACTTCTTTTTCCTTCAGTAATTATCAGATTAGATAGAAAAAGATTTCCTTACGGTATACACTGAATTCTCTATGTGATCGCCTCGAAGAACCTCCTCCAAATTCTCCACACTATTCAAAATCTTGGTAGTTCTGTAGTATCTGAAGAAGTAGTAGTCATAAGGGAGTTGTGTTTTTTGTAGATGACAGTTTGTTCAGTTTGATATTAAGAGGATCACCCTGTTAGAAAAAGGAGAAAAAAGTCAAAAAGGAAAGCTAATGAGGAACAATCAAACAACCTCCGCATTCGCGGAAGCCTCTCCGCGTTCGCGGAGTGTTGAGGCATTTTTGGCTTCCGCACTCGCGGACCAAGATCCACATTCACGGAGCACAAAGTGCACCTGTATAATGTCCAATTTTAAGTGATGGGTTTTAACTCATTTTCTCCATTTTTAATATTCCAAGCTTCGTTTTAGAGAGGAACTTCAAGGTTTTTCAAGGCAAATCGATTGGATAAGAAAGCAAGGCAGCTACAGAGAGTTTCTAGGAAAGTTTCATGTTCATAAGGAGGATCGATCAAACTGTTAGGTGAGGAAGCACCACAACTAAAGTTTGATGTGATAATAAATAAATAATGAAAATAAATTAGACACGATATTTTACGTGGAAAACCCTCAAATAAATAGAGGGGAAAAACCACGGGGCAGAAGGATTTCACTATAACAATAGAAAGTACACTGCTCTCAAATACAAGGAGAAAACAATAATAAACACTTCTCTCTCGTAAAAGGAACAACTCACTAAAGAGGACACTCAAGACTATATTTCTCTTGGTATATAACTCTCTTTGTGTTTTACTCTCTTTGGATTTCTCTTGTGAGATGTTGTTATGGATGTTTTTTTTTTTTGATGATCAAAATGAGGAGCCAAAGTGCTCCTTTTATAGGCAAAAGTTAGCCTACCATTGTTGACAATTCAACAAGAATGGTGGCCAAGCAAGTTGCCAAAACAATTGGCAACTTGCCAACCAAGTTGCCAAAACCAAATTGGCAACTATTGTTGACTACTTTTTGCCTCCATTTTTTACTACTATTTTGTCTCCATTTTTGACATTTCTCCCACTTGAAGATTTAATTGAGAATCAATTAAGTCTTCACACCATCCTTTCTACCCAATTACTGCAATGCTACGTTTCTGCTAGGCCAATAGAAGATCGACACCATATAAACTTGTTACTGTTGATCGGCTTCGTAAACATATCTGCTAGGTTGTCATTGGTGTGAATTTTCTGAATATCCACACTGCCTTCTTCCACCTTCTCACGAACAAAGTGATACTGGACTCGTATGTGCTTTGTCCTTGAATGAAATGCCGGATTCTTTGCAAGATGCAAAGCGCTCTGACTGTCACAAAACAGAACGACCTTCTCTTGTTTGTGCCCGAGCTCCTCCAGTAACATCTGCATCCATATTGCCTCTTTGCTAGCTTGTGTAGCTGCTACATATTCTGCTTCTGTCGTGGATGTAGCCACGATAGATTGCAGTTTTGAAACCCAGCTTACAGCTCCTCTAGCAAGAGTAAACACATAACCTGTGGTGGACTTGCTTTTATCAAGATCACCTGCATAATCTGAATCAACATAACCTTTAACAGTAAAGTCTGATCTTCCATAACACATTGCAACATTTGAGGTACCCTTGATGTATCTCAAGATCCTCTTAATAGTATTCCAATGCTCTCTACCAGGATTAGCCATGTATCGACTGACCACTCCCCACTGCTTGTGCAATATCAGGTCTTGTACATACCATGGCGAACATTAAACTTCCCACTGCTGATGCATACGGTACTCGAGACATCTCCATCCTCTCTGCTTCATTGCTAGGACTCATACTTGAGGATAACTTGAAATTAATAGGAAGTGGGGTAGATATTGACTTACAATCTTGCATCTTGAAGCGTCGCAAGATTTTCTTCAAGTAGTTCTCTTGAGAAAGCCAAATCTTCCTATTATTTCTGTCTCGGTGAATTTGCATCCCTAGAATCTTGTTTGCCTGTCCCAAGTCCTTCATTTCAAATTCCCTAGCCAACTGTGCCTTTAAATTTGTGAGATGATCTTTGTTGGGGCCTGCTACCAACATGTCATCAACATACAACAGCAAAATAACAAAATCGCCATCACCAAATCTCTTGTAATAAACACAAGGAACTGACTTATGTCTGTTGTATCCAAGGCTTATAATGAAGGAATCAAATCTTTTATACCAACATCTCGGCGCCTGTTTGAGACCGTATAGAGATTTGTTCAACCTGCAAACCAAGTTCTCTTTTCCCTGTTCTTCAAAACCTTCTGATTGGAGCATGTAAATTTCTTCTTCAAGCTCTCCATGAAGAAATGCAGTTTTGACATCTAACTGCTCCAAGTACAAGTCAAATGTAGCACACATCGCCAGGACCACTCGAATGGTTGTGAGACGAACCACCGGAGAAAATATTTCATTGAAGTCTATACCTTCTTTCTGAGCGAATCCTTTCACCACCAATCTTGCACGATACCTTTCCACTTGATCATTACCGTTGCGTTTGATCTTGTAGACCCATTTGTTTCCAATGGCCTTCCTTCTTGGTGGTAATTGAACAAGATCCCACGTTTTATTTTTATGAAGAGCTTCAATTTCTTCTTGCATTGCTGCCATCCAAAGAGATGATTCTTGGCCTTTCATAGCCTCCTGAAAAGTTGAAGGCTCTCCATCTTCTGTTAATAGACAGTATGCAATATTGCCCTCCATAGAATAATCAGAGTGCCAAGCTGGTTCTTTTCTCTCCCTAGTTGACCGTCGAACTTGTGGAGTTTCGATCTCAGCTTGCTCTTGTTCTTCGTGCTCTGGTGCTGCTTCAGAAGAAACTGACACTTCTTTTATTTCTTCAACTGTAGTAGTCTCTGGTTTTTCTTTTGAAGTGCTACCTTCTTTTGCTTGTAACTTGTTTTCTACAAATACAACATCCCTGCTGATTACCACCTTGCGGGAAGTGGGATCCCACAAGCGATACCCCTTGACTCCATCAGCATACCCTAAGAAAATGCATTCTCTGGATTTTGGATCCAACTTCGATTTTTCTTGGGTGTTGTACATCACATAAGCAGGACTTCCGAATATATGTAAATGAGAATAATCGGCTGGTTTTCCTGTCCACATCTCCATCGGTGTTTTTAGATCAATTGCGGTCGATGGTTACCGATTGATCACATAACAGGCGGTTTTGACTGCTTCTGCCCAAAAATGTTTTTCCAGGCCTGCAGTTGCCAACATAGCTCTTGTCCGTTCCAACAAGGTTCTGTTCATCCGCTCTGCTACTCCATTTTGTTGTGGAGTATATGCCACCGTGAACTGCCTTTTGATACCTTCTTGTTTGCAGAAGTTATCAAATTCATCACCAGTATATTCTCCTCCATTATCTGTCCTTAAACACTTGATCTTCTTTTCAGATTCAAGTTCCACCCGCGCTTTGAATTCTTTGAAAGCTGGAAAAACATCTGTCTTTCTCTTGATTGGATACACCCAACTTCTCCTGGAGTAATTGTCGATGAATGACACGAAATATTTCGCTCCTCCTAGGGACTCCACCGGTGCTTGCCAGACATCAGAGTGAACCAGATCTAGTATTTCCTTGCTTTTAGCAGAGGAACTGCTGAACTTCTGTCTATGTTGCTTGCTAGTAACACAATGCTCACAAAAGGGTAATGAAACCTTTTTGAGTCCTGGAAGAAGCTTTTGCTCAGCAAGAATCTTCAAACCTCGTTCCGACATATGGCCTAGTTTACGATGCCACATCATCGTTGATTCTTCAAATGAACTTGCTGAAGCAGTTGATGCTTCTCCTTCCTGGTGTGTTTCACCTTTAAGCACATATAAATTTGCAGCAACTTTCTCAGCTTTCATTACTACAAGCGCTCCTTTGGATATCTTCATGACTCCACCATGAGTCTTGTATGAGCATCCATTTTCATCTAATTGTCCCAAAGACAATAGATTCTTTTTCAAGTCTTTTACATGCCGTACCTCCTGGATCGTGCGTATCGTGCCATCATACATTTTTATTTTGATGGACCCAATACCAATAACATCCAAAGCATGGTCATTTCCCATGAACACAGACCCTCCAGAGATAGGTTCATATTGATGGAACCATTCTCTCCGGGAAGTCATGTGCCATGTTGCTCCTGTGTCCATGATCCAAACATCGGAGAAATGCTTTCTGCCTTCATTATTTGATATTGCCTCACTACACAACACATCGCCATTATCCGAGGTACTTGCAACATTCCCTTGAGCATTTGATGACTCAGGGTTTTCACTCTTCTTTCTGAACCAACAATCTTTCTTGAAGTGCCCTTTCTTGCCACAGTGATGGCACTTGACATGCTTCTTACTTTTGGATTTAGATCTGCCATGATTGTGACTCCCACTGGTGCCACGTTCCGTTGGTCTTCCTCTCACCATCGTCAAGGCTTCAGCTTGCTGCGAACTTACTTGTCTGTCTTCCTTGTTTTTGCGCCGATTTTCTTCTTCTAAGACAGCGGCTGCAATTTCATCGAAAACTAGACTGTCTGTATTGTTCGTCAGGTTGATGATGAGTTGATCATACGAGTCAGGCAGACTTTGAAGTAGAAGCTCCGCACGTTCAATCCCCTCTATTTTGCAACCCATTATTGTAAGTTGCGAAAATAGAGTATTCAAAGTATTGATGTGTTCAGTAACTGACATGGACTCTGTCATTCGAAGAGTATACAATCTTCTTTTTAAGAAGATTTTATTATGCAAAGACTTGACCTCATACAACCCCGTAAGAGTATCCCATATTTCCTTCGCCGTTCGTTTTTCAGCTACACTAGACAATACTTGATCAGCCAGTGCCAAGTGTAGATCTGCAACTGCGTTGCTGTCTATGTCGTTCCACTTGCTGTCATCAGTAATGTCTGTGGGCCTCCCTTCAATTGCAGCTAAGCAATTGTCTTTTCTCAATATCGCTCTTATTTTCATTTTCCACAATGAGAAATTAGTCCCATTGAATTTTTCAACATCAAACTTTATTGTACTTGACATTGTTTTTGCTTTTCACCCTTTTAGATCGTTTCTGAATATTTTTGCGAACTTTTCGTGACAAACTGTATCGTCTCCGAAATTTACTATTCACAGATAGTACCTTCGCATAAAATAGACAGAACAACCGAGGGCTCTGATACCACTGTTGGGCGAGGAAGCACCACAACTAAAGTTTGATGTGATAATAAATAAATAACGAAAATAAATTAGACACGATATTTTACGTGGAAAACCCTCAAATAAATAGAGGGGAAAAACCACGGGGCAGAAGGATTTCACTATAACAATAGAAAGTACACTGCTCTCAAATACAAGGAGAAAACAATAATAAACACTTCTCTCTCGTAAAAGGAACAACTCACTAAAGAGGACACTCAAGACTATATTTCTCTTGGTATATAACTCTCTTTGTGTTTTACTCTCTTTGGATTTCTCTTGTGGGATGTTGTTATGGATGTTTTTTTTTGGATGATCAAAATGAGGAGCCAAAGTGCTCCTTTTATAGGCAAAAGTTAGCCTACCATTGTTGACAATTCAACAAGAATGGTGGCCAAGCAAGTTGCCAAAACAATTGGCAACTTGCCAACCAAGTTGCCAAAACCAAATTGGCAACTATTGTTGACTACTTTTTGCCTCCATTTTTGACTACTATTTTGTCTCCATTTTTGACACAAACAATAATAGAAATCCAAAAAATAGCAAAATTGTATTTTCAACCGATAATTTTTTCTGGTTTTTCTATCCCAAACAACCAGTCCAAAGTGTACCTAATGATTTCTTATAATGCTTAAACAGTCACAAAAATTCATCAAACAACTCTAGTCTCGAGTCAATCAAGCTCAACTACTTTAATAAGGTTCTCACAGCTGCTTCCTCTCTTGAAATGAGAATTCAAAGCTAAACACACACCACGTTTCTCCGTTTAGTCTAAGTTGAAAAACCGCAGATTAGGCATCAATCAAATGTATTGGTCTATCAACAAAAATAGATCGTCCATACCATTATTAATCATACCAATTACCCAATGGAGAAAGAAACAGAGCCCCAGACTAAAACAGGATATACTCTCAAGCAATATACGGAATAGAAAAATTCAGGAGCAGATCAAGTTTTAAGGCAAGAAAGCGACAACAGCCGACTTATTGGAACATATTTCAATATTAATGAGAAAATCAGTGTATCTTCTTTTATATATGTGACCATCATTGAAACAACAACGTGTTATGAAATCGTAAAACAAATAGAGAAACTATCAGGAATCTGCTTTGTTCTGGTCAATTATCATCATTTTTAAAGGTGTTTGATGGTTAGAGGGACAAATGTCCATATGCATCGCATGCCCGCATATTTAGTACATGTTGGATTTGATGCAAGTCCTTTCAATTTCTTAATTAAATATTACATAAAATATGGTATAATTAGTATTAAATAATTTATAAAATTTAATTTAAACCTCAGCCCCGCCCCGCCCCGCCCCTCCCCCCACCCCCTCCCCTCCTTAAGTTTTCAATTGATGATTATTTTAATCCTGCATAAATAAAAATATTCATTCATGTAGAATGCTATTTGACACCTTTATAAAATAAAAATAAAGAACCACACATAATCAATTACTTAATGAAGTGTGTTTCAATACATATATGATGATACTTCATGTGGAAAAATAATAATTAATGATTGGAGTGTGAAATTTACTGAAAGAATGATAATTAAAGTGTGTTTTTGACTATTAATATTTTTTTTCAAAAAATTGATATCCATTTTTACTTGTCCAATTCAGAAAAATAAGGGATAATTTATTAGTTAGTTCTTAGTGAATTGAATCTCTGCCAACAAGATGAATAAAAGTTTAGATAGTCAACTACTTAATTATTAAGATTTATTATCGAGTCCATATTAAGTAAATTGTTGGGAGATTTTTTCATTATTCAAAATAATGAATTTTTCAAAGTTCAAGAAAATTGTTAGGACTTTTTTTCAATATTTATCCTTCCTTTTAATGAGGTTTTTAACTACTTTATATTTTTTAGGAGAATTCTCTAGAAATAATCAAAAAGATGATAGTTGAAAGTACTCTTTAATTTTTTTCCTCAAATATTTCTCTTAACGGATGTACCAATCCAATAATTTACTTAATATGCACTAAAAGAAGTACTGTTCAATTTCCCAAAAATATTTATTAAATTTATTTTATTTAAAGGATGATATAATAAAATTATTCTTTTTTTCATTTCTTGTCCTTAAATTTTTTTCCTCAAATATTTCTCTTAACGGATGTACCAATCCAATAATTTACTTAATATGCACTAAAAGAAGTACCGTTCAATTTCCCAAAAATATTTATTAAATTTATTTTATTTAAAGGATGATATAATAAAATTATTCTTTTTTTCATTTCTTGTCCTTAAATGTTTTTCTAAGGGGATGTATCAGTTCAATAATTCACTTAATATGGACTAGAGATAGTATCATTCATTTCTTTAATATATTTATTAAAAACTAAATTTATCATATTCAAAAAATAGTATGATACAATTATTTTTTTATTTATTGCTTGTTAAGGTGCCTGACAGATGTGTGTCAACTTAGACAGGCAGGGCAGGAGTATAAAAGTTCTTCACTACTAAAATAAATCGTTATTACAGCCTTTACATTTCACGAGGTCTTAGGTGTAACGCCCGCAAAATTACCAAAATACCCCTAAAGGAGAGGTGTGCGAGAAACGTGTCTTCCGATGCTCGGATCTAAAATCCGAGAGCGGATTCATGAACAGCACTGAAAATTGAGTAGGGGAAAGGTCTCGGTCGATTTTTAGAGCAACCGAGTCGAAAAATAATTTTTCGTTCCAAAACGAAAAACAGTGAGCCTCCGAGATGGAACCGCGACGCGGACCTGTCGCGGAGACACACTTATGTTTTTCTGAAAAATTTCGACGGAGTTGAACTTCCAGAAACACACTGTCCGCGACGAGTCCGCGTCGCGGACTGTATTATTTCAGGTCGGGATTTAATTTCTTAAAATTTCTAAGGGCATTATGGTCCATTTCCACCTATCCCAAACGTGCCCCTATGATTAATATAGGTCGGTTTACATGAAAAAGGGTTCAAAAACCCCCTATTGAAGTGTTCTCCTAAGGATTTCTAAGGCTAGGGCTTGAAGAAGGTTGAGGTGATCAAGAAGGGATTGTAGTGCTTCGTGTGACTACTCTTTCCAGGTATGTAAGGCTACTCTAAAAACATGGGAATGTCCTCCCATGTGCCTCTATGATGTAGGTATGGATGTCCTAATGTGATGATGATAGGGTAACAAATTGAAGTATGAATTTGCAAATACGATGTAGGGAGTAATTGGCATTGATGTATGCATATACATATATATTTCATGCATTGATGATGATCTTCATAAAAACCCTCATGTGTTTTTAAACTATTTTCATGAAAAGCATTTAGTTGAAAACCTTATATCTATTGTATTCTAGAAAAGCATGCATGATGAACATGGGTGTGTGTGTAGAGTCTAGAGTAATGATAAAATAATGAATGATGATGATGATGCTAAGGTTATGAATGAGAGGATGTTGATGTTAATGTTAATAAGGTGAGATGATGGCTGATGTTGATGTCTCTAAGTTGAGCGTCAAAGTTTCTAAACTAGTATTCCTAAAGTCTATGATGTTGAAGTAACTGCTAATGAGGTGATGATGATGATGCTAATGTTAATGCATTGAGATGAAAATAATATCAATATAAATGAGATGCTAATGATGATGTAATGTGTCCCTATGGGGACTAATGATGATGTAATGTGTCCCTATGTGGACTAATGATGATGTAATGTGTCCCTATGGGACTAATGATGTTAATGTTTTATAAGCATGTCGAGTTCTGGGAGGAGTATTGAGCACCGAAATGGATAAAAGTGAGTCCCACTTGAGTCCATTAACTACGTGGCCCGCGTAGGAAGAGAGGATTGAACCGTAATGCGGATGGCTCCTATCTTGTCCTAAATGAGGACTAATGTTATGTTTTGTGGATCCACTAATGTTATGTCCTTTACCCTGGGCAGGGTAATGGATGGATGTGGCAACGGCATCGCTTCGTTGTATCATCACTGGCTTATAAGTGATGGTTGTCGGTTAAAGAAACTCCCAGTTAGGCCTCTTAGGAAAGGTTTCCCTAATAGTACTCTAAGGTCAATGTTAATGTAAAAGCCAATGTTAATGCAAAGGTCAATGTTAATGTAAAGGCCAATGTTAATGCAAAGGTCAATGTTAATGTAAATGTCAATGTAAATGTAAAGGTCAATGTTAATGTTTCCCTGATATAAAGGATAAAGTCTCATGGTGATGTACGTTATGTTCGGATGATTCTAATGATGTGATTCAGCTATTTTACATGCCAGTACATTCCACGTACTGAAGCCATTTGGCACTGCATCGTTTTATGATGCAGATACAGGAGCTAGAGGACTTCAGCTGCCGCCCTGTTGAAGCCAATTGTTTGCAAGTTCTGACCGTGGTGAGCCTCCCTGTTTTCGGAGGAAACCTTTATTTGATGCTATCATATTATTTCATTGAGTCGGGTAGCCATGGCATGTCATGGTCCCCTTCTTAGACGGTTTAGATAATGTTAGAGGCTTCGTAGACATAATGATGTAGTCAAGGTGAATGTTTTGATAACTGAGCAATATTTCTTTGTTTGGTTTTGATGATCAGCTTAAGGTTTGGCCATTGACCCACTACTTTAAAAGTGTTGTTTACTAATTTCCTTCTGCTATGTTTAAGATGAACGATTTGATGAGGCTAAGTGGTTCGCTTGGGGGCTAGCAATAGTCTCTGAGTGCCGGCCACGCCTAGGGTACCCTCTCGGGGCGTGACAAATTTGGTATCAGAGCACAGAGTTCAAGAGTCCTAGGGAGTCTACGAAGCCGTGTCTAGTAGAGTCTCATTTATGCGCGTGTTGTGCACCACACTTCATAAACAGGATGCTATAGGGCATTAGGAAATGGTACCACTTCTTTGATGTTCTGAGTCGTGCGTTAGAGCTTGACTTTAAGTAAACCCCTTTAATTCGTGCGTTACGCGTTTGCAGATAATGCCTCCAAAATGCACTGCTGCCCAAAGAGATGGTCCCGTCCCAAGTACTGAGAACCCCTTGCCAGAACGTGAGGCAAGAAGACGGGGACGACCTGTTAGAGCTACTGAGGCTCCACCAGCACCTCCAGCTCAGTCAGCCCCCACTTCAGAGGCAGACTTCAGGGGAGCCATTGCCATGCTCACCCAGTTGGTGGCCTCACAAAGTAGCAGTCGTGGTTACCAGGCCCCAAGCTCCAGTTCCCAAGAGCCAACTGCTGTGTCCAGGCTCAGGGATTTCTTGAGGATGAATCCGCCAGTCTATACGGGTTCTATGGTTAAGGAGGATCCGCAGAACTTTATTGATGAGATGCGCAAGATCCTAAGGGCGATGCATGCAAGTGAGGTTGAAGGAGTTGAGCTGGTCTCATATCAGCTTAAGGATGTTGCCAACATTTGGTACGACCAATGGGAGGATGGCAGAGGTGAGAGTGCTGAACCAGCTGAGTGGGAAGAGTTCGAGAGTGCTTTTCTCGATCATTTCTTTCCCCAAGAGTTAAGGGAATCCAAGGTTGAGGAGTTTGTGAACTTAAAACAGGAGGGTATGACTGCCAAGGAGTATAGCCTAAAGTTCACCCAACTATCAAGATATGCTCCGGAGATGGTCCTTGATATGAGGGCCAGGATGAGAAAATTTGTGTCTGGGCTGGGCAGACATGTGAAGAAAGAGTGCAAGGCGGCACTGCTGATTCCAGACATGGATATTTCCAGGCTGATGGTCTATGCTCAACAGACCGAAGAGGACAAGAAGAGGGACAGGGAGGAGCAGCAGAGCAAGAAAGCCAAAGCTGCGGTCCATGAGCAAAACCAGCAGAAGCAGGACAAGGGTAACAGGAATTTCTTTCAGAGGAAGCCTCCTCACCATGCAACACCGATGGCGAATGCAGCTGTTCAGCAGCACAGGCATGATCAGAAGACCCAGGGTCACCAGGACTCAGAGCACAGGGATCTCAGTCCCAGGCTAGTGTCGCCCAGGGTCCTAGGGGAAGAGTAACTTGTGGCAGATGTGGCAAACAACATATTGGTGCATGCCCGGAAGGCACCAATCTATACTATTCTTGTGGAAAACCTGGCCATTTCCAGGGCGAGTGTCTTATGAGGAGCCAGAGGGGTAATGAGAGAGGAAATCGAGCCCAATCATCTACAGCGCCCCCTGCGGGCAGTCAACAGAGGGCTACTGCTGCGAATGCCGGAGGCGGAGCGAACTGCCTGTACTCTATGGGAAATCGGCAGGATCAAGAGGCTGCCCCAGATGTTGTCACGGGTATGCTTCGAGTTTTTTCTTATAACTGTTATGTATTACTTGATCCAGGTGCCACCTTATCTTTTGTGACGCCCTATGTGGCTAATAAGTTTGAGGTCATCCCAGAACGTCTATATGAGCCTTACTCTATTTCGACTCCTACTGGAAGTCGACTGTGGCAAAGAGGGTCTATAGGAACTGTGTGGTATCCATTTATCATAGGGATACATTGGCTGATTTGGTAGAATTAGAGATGGTGGATTTCGATGTGATCCTTGGGATGGATTGGCTTCACGCTTGCCATGCATCCATAGATTGTAGAACCCGAGGGGTTAAGTTTCAATTCCCAAATGAACCGGTCTTAGAATGGAAGGGAGGTTATGTTGCACCCAAAGGTATAATTATTTCTTACCTGAGGGCAAGGAGGTTGATCTCTAAGGGTGTAATCTATCACCTAGTAAGAGTTAAAGTTGATAATGTCGAGACCCCTACTCTTGAGTCGGTCTCAGTTGTTAATGAGTTTCCTGAGGTGTTCCCTGAGGATTTACCTGGAGTCCCTCCTAATAGGGAGATTGACTTCGGAATTGATGTACTCCCCGATACGCAGCCTATTTTAATTCCACCATATAGGATGGCCCCCGCTGAATTGAAAGAGTTGAAAGAACAGTTGAAAGACATGTTAGAGAAAGGTTTTATTAGACCCAGTGTTTCTCCATGGGGTGCTCCAGTTTTGTTTGTGCGAAAGAAGGATGGGTCGCTTCGAATGTGTATAGATTATAGGCAACTGAACAAGGTCACAATCAAGAACAAATATCCTCTTCCTAGGATAGACGACCTGTTTGACCAACTTCAGGGTGCCTCATGTTTTTCAAAGATAGACCTCAGATCGGGTTACCACCAGTTAAAGGTGAGGGAGTGTGATATCCCAAAGACAGCTTTCAGGACAAGATATGGTCACTTTGAATTTTTAGTGATGTCTTTTGGGTTGACAAATGCACCAGCAGCCTTTATGGACTTGATGAATAGGGTGTTCAGACCCTACTTGGATATGTTTGTAATCATCTTCATTGATGATATTTTGGTATATTCGAGGAATGAGGAAGAGCATGCTAAGAATCTCAGAGTTGTCCTTCAAACTCTTAAGGACCAGAGTTGTATGCAAAGTTCTCCAAATGTGAGTTTTCGCTTAAGTCAGTGGCTTTCCTAGGCCATGTGGTTTCGGGTGATGGTATTCGAGTTGATAGCCAGAAGATTGAGGCGGTGGCAAGCTGGCCAAGGCCAACCTCTCCGACTGACATAAGAAGCTTCTTGGGGTTGGCAGGCTACTACCGAAGGTTTGTGGAGGGGTTTTCTTCCCTATCTGCACCATTGACCAAACTGACCCTAAAAGGGGCTAAGTTCCAGTGGTCTGACGAATGTGAGAAAAGCTTCCAGGAGTTAAAGACCAGGTTGACCACTGCACCTGTCTTGGCCTCGCCTGACGGGACAGACGACTTCATGATATACTGTGACGCATCTAGAGTTGGGTTGGGATGCGTGTTAATGCAAAGAGGAAAGGTGATAGCCTATGCTTCCAGACAGCTTAAGGTTCATGAAAGGAACTATCCGACCCATGATCTTGAGTTGGCAGCCGTTGTGTTCGCACTTAAAATCTGGCGCCACTACTTGTATGGAGTGCATGTGGATGTGTTCACAGACCACAAGAGCTTGCAGTATGTATTCAGCCAAAGGGAGCTCAATCTGCGACAGAGAAGATGGTTAGAATTGCTCAAGGACTATGACTTGAGCGTCATTTACCACCCAGGTAAAGCTAACGTTGTTGCTGATGCTCTTAACAGGTTGTCTATGGGTAGCACGGCCCATGTTGAGGGAGAAAACAGAGAACTGATGAAAGATGTGCACAGGTTGGCCCGATTGGGGGTCCAACTTGAAGAGAATGACGAAGGAGGAGTTAGTGTTCAAAATGGGTCTTCATCATCCCTGGTGACTGAAGTTAAAGAGAAGCAGGATCGAGATCCCATTATACTCCAACTAAAAGAGGATGTTCAGAAGCAAAAAGTGATGGTCTTCTCCAAAGGGGGAGATGGGGTACTGAGGTACCAGAACAGACTATGTGTCCCTGATGTTGATGGTGTCCGAGAAAGGATTGTAGCTGAGGCCCATAATGCTAAATACTCCATCCATCCAGATTCCACCAAGATGTATCATGACTTGAGAGAGGTCTATTGGTGGAGTGGAATGAAGAGGGATATCACAAAATTCGTTTCCCGATGCCCCAACTGCCAGCAAGTCAAGGTTGAGCACCAAAGGCCAAGTGGTCTGGCCCAGAATTTTGAAATTCCTGAATGGAAGTGGGAGATGGTGAATATGGACTTCGTCAAGAGCTTACCGAAATCCCAGAGACAACATGATTCCATATGGGTGATTGTAGACAGAATGACGAAATCAGCGCATTTCTTAGCAGTCAAGACGACTAACACTGCCGAGGATTATGCGAAAATGTATATTCAAGAGATTGTGAGGTTGCACGGAGTTCCCTTATCCATCATGTCAGACAGAGGAGCCCAATTTACCTCTCACTTCTGGAAGTCTTTCCAGAAAGGGCTGGGTACCAAGGTGAACCTGAGCACAGCATTTCATCCATAAACGGATGGTCAGGCAGAGCGCACTATTCAGACGTCAGAGGACATGTTGAGAGCATGCGTTCTTGATTTCAAAGGAAACTGGGATGACCATTTACCCCTGATTGAATTCGCATACAACAACAATTATCATGCGAGTATTTAGATGGCCCCTTATGAGGCCTTGTATGGGAGAAGATGTAGATCGCCCATTGGGTGGTTCGAGGTTGGAGAGGCCGAGCTGATTGGGCCGGACCTTGTCCACCAGTCCATGGAAAAGGTGAAGACTATACGAGAGAGATTAAAGACTGCCTAGAGCCGCCAGAAATCGTACACAAATGTAAGGAGAAGGGATTTAGAGTTTGATGTGAATGACTGGGTTTATCTGAAGGTATCACCTATGAAAGGTGTTATGAGGTTTGGGAAGAAGGAGAAGTTGAGTCCTCGCTATATTGGTCCCTACAAAATTTTGCGAAGGATTGGAAAGGTTGCTTATGAGCTAGAGTTACCTTCTGAGTTAGATGGAATTCATCCGGTGTTCCACGTCTCAATGTTGAAGAAATGTTTGGGGGATCCTTCCTTGGTGGTGCCTGTGGAGAGCATAGGAATCAAGGACAGCCTGTCCTATGAGGAAACCCCAGTCTAAATCCTTGATCGACAGGTTCGCAGACTAAGGAACAGGGAGATAGCTTCTGTCAAAGTTCTGTGGAGAAATCAATTCGTTGAGGAAGCCACATGGGAAGCTGAGGAAGAGATGAAAACAAAGTACCCGCACCTGTTCGTGCCCGAGGTTGATGAAAGCATCGAAGGTAACGTTCTTACTTAATGCAAATTAATGTATACTCCATGAACTCCATGTGAAATTGTTGATGTCTGAATAAATGAGTTTAAAGGCCAATGAAAGGTGAAGGTAGTAAGTTATCGAAGTAATCTCGAGGTGAGTCGTGAGCCTATTCGTGCTAAAATACTTTCCTACTCATCATTTGAGGATGAATGATCACAAGGGGGAGATAATGTAACGCCCGCGAAATTATCAAAATACCCCTAAAGGAGAGGTGTACGAGAAACATGTCTTCCGATGCTCGGATCTAAAATCCGAGAGCGGATTCATGATCAGCACTGAAAATTGAGTAGGGGAAAGGTCTCGGTCGATTTTTAGAGCAACCAAGTCGAAAAATAATTTTTCATTCCAAAACGAAAAACAGTGAGCCTCCGCGATGGAACCGCGACGCGGACCTGTCGCGGAGACACACTTATGTTTTTCTGAAAAATTTCGACGGAGTTGAATTTCCAAAAACACACTGTCCGCGACCAGTCCGCGTCGCGGACTGTGTTATTTCAGGTCGGGATTTAATTTCTTAAAATTTCTAAGGGCATTATGGTCCATTCCCACCTATCCCAAACGTGCCCCTATGATTAATATAGGTCGGTTTACACGAAAAAGAGTTCAAACACCCTCTATTGAAGTGTTCTCCTAAGGATTTCTAAGGCTAGGGCTTGAAGAAGGTTGAGGTGATCAAGAAGGGATTGTAGTGCTTCGTGTGACTACTCTTTCCAGGTATGTAAGGCTACTCTGAAAACATGGGAATGTCCTCCCATGTGCCCCTATGATGTAGGTATGGATGTCCTAATGTGATGATGATAGGGTAACAAATTGAAGTATGAATTAGCAAATACGATGTAGGGAGTAATTGGCATTGATTTATGCATATACATATATATTTCATG
Source organism: Solanum rostratum (assembly GCA_029948455.1). NCBI lineage: Eukaryota > Viridiplantae > Streptophyta > Magnoliopsida > Solanales > Solanaceae > Solanum > Solanum rostratum. The sequence continues at coordinate 54,886,657 of CM057047.1, read as the reverse complement.
CATTGATGATGATCTTCATAAGAACCCTCATGTGTTTTTAAACTATTTTCATGAAAAGCATTTAGTTGAAAACCTTATATCTATTGTATTCTAGAAAAGCATGCATGATGAACATGGGTGTGTGTGTAGAGTCTAGAGTAATGATAAAATAATGAATGATGATGATGATGCTAAGGTTATGAATGAGAGGATGTTGATGTTAATGTTAATAAGGTGAGATGATGGTTGATGTTGATGTCTCTAAGTTGAGAGTCAAAGTTTCTAAACTAGTATTCCTAAAGTCTATGATGTTGAAGTAACTGCTAATGAGGTGATGATGATGATGCTAATGTTAATGCATTGAGATGACAATGATATCAATATAAATGAGATGCTAATGATGATGTAATGTGTCCTTATGGGGACTAATGATGATGTAATGTGTCCCTATGTGGACTAATGATGATGTAATGTGTCCCTATGGGACTAATGATGTTAATGATTTATGAGCATGTCGAGTTCTGGGAGGAGTATTGAGCACCGAAATGGATAAAAGTGAGTCTCACTTGAGTCCATTAACTACGTGGCCCGCGTAGGAAGAGAGGATTGAACCGCAATGCGGATGGCTCCTATTTTGTCCAAAATGAGGACTAATGTTATGTTTTGTGGATCCACTAATGTTATGTCCTTTACCCTGGGCAGGGTAATGGATGGATGTGGCAACGGCATCGCTTCGTTGTATCATCATTGGCTCATAAGTGATGGTTGTCGGTTAAAGAAACTCCCAGTTAGGCCTCTCAGGAAAGGTTTCCCTAATAGTACTCTAAGGTCAATGTTAATGTAAAGGCCAATGTTAATGCAAAGGTCAATGTTAATGTAAAGGCCAATGTTAATGCAAAGGTCATTGTTAATGTAAAGGTCAATGTAAATGTAAAGGTCAATGTTAATGTTTCCCTGATATAAAGGTTAAAGTCTCATGGTGATGTACGTTATGTTCGGATGATTCTAATGATGTGATTCAGCTATTTTACATGCCAGTACATTCCACGTACTGACGCCATTTGGCGCTGCATCGTTTTATGATGCAGATATAGTAGCTAGAGGACTTCAGCTGCCGCCCCGTTGAAGCCAAGTTTTTGCAAGTTCTGACCATGGTGAGCCTCCCTATTTTCGGAGGAAACCTTTATTTGATGCTATCCTATTATTTCATTGAGTCGGGTAGCCATGGCATGTCATGGTCCCCTTCTTAGACGGTTTAGATAATGTTAGAGGCTTCGTAGACATAATGATGTAGTCAAGGTGAATGTTTTGTTAACTGAGCAATATTTCTTTGTTTGGTTTTGATGATTAGCTAAAGGTTTGGCCATTTGCCCACTACTTTAAAAGTGTTGTTTACTAATTTCCTTCCGCTATGTTTAAGATGAACGATGTGATGAGGCTAAGTGGTTCGTTTGGGGGCTCGCAATAGTCTCTGAGTGCCGGCCACGCCTAGGGTACCCTCTCGGGGCGTGACATTAGGGTTTTGATTTCCCTTTTTCCTTTTAATTATACGTGTTCATTTAGGATTAGCAGGAGTCCGAGTTTATTCAAGCTCCTTAATCTCTCCAGGTACATTCCCAAATTCATCCCTGAGATTTAATATTCATGTACTCCCAATATATGATAATCATTTTTGCTAAAGGTACATATGTTCATTTATGTTTAGCAAAGACAGTTGGTTCCAAGGTCCATTTTTTAACATTGTATTCATGTCATAAACATTTATATTGTCTTTTTTACTCTATGTTGACTCTATGTTATTTTGCCCCATCCTAATAACTAGCTTTTGGGTGTGAGCCATCCATGGGAGCCCACGGGGCTGGGCACCCATTGTTCTAGCTATTTATTGCTTCTTAAGGTGCATTAGAGGTCCAAATGTTCATTTTCTTTGTAAAAATAAAATATAACATTGAAGCAGAATGTAACTAGTACCCCTTGTTATTTATAAACAGTTAATCTAGAGCTGACAGATAGTTTAAACAAAAGAACTCTTGTACCCAATTGTAGCAGTTGCCAAAGGAGATTTACAAAAGAAGTTTTTAGATAAATACTAGAATAAATGACTTAAAACAAATTTTGAACCCCATTTGTTTACTTCATTAGTATGTTCTCTTATGTGACAAGGATTCAACAATTTGCACAAAAATTAGTTTTGCCTTAATTGTGCAATATAATTTTTCAGTAAAGGGGATTTAATTAATATCATTGCCAATACCTAGTTCTACCACTTATTATAATGATTACTGCTAACTACCTATTCTTGATGGAACTATCTCCTACAAACAGTAAGTTGTTACATTGTATGTTTTGATGATTAATAAACCATTGGATCAAATAGTGCGACCAAGTCTTGGTCGAAAAACTGATATACAAATGACAATATTGTAGTTTAGTTGTAAAAGTTGCTAGGTTGGTGAAAAGGGGTTTTTTGTGCCTGTTCTCATCATACTAATTGTCCAATAGGAATTTTTGGGGTTCCCTCGGGGGTATACGTAAAAGGAACACTTCACAAGACAAAAAAAATGTTATTTGAGAATCATTATCATGTAGAGTGAATCATGTTGTTCTTTGAAGCAATACATAATATTCGAACTGAAATGAGCCGGTAGAGTGAGTCTAGTAGATCCTTTCTACGTGATATTTTCATGATATTCAATCTGTTAAGGTCATCTTCCTAATCTATAAAGGAAGCTTGATCAGTGTGTTGTAAGAGGTGTGTTGGATTCTTGGTTAGCTGTGACTTTAAATCTGGGATAAAAGTCTACATTAACTAAGGGTTATTAGTGTAGTGGGCAATAGTTATATTGCTTAGACTCTAAATCTTGTAATAGGTGTATTGCAGGCAAAATGGTGGAGAAGGGTAGTGTCTAGTTATCACAGGTTATAATAGACTACATTGTTGTTGCACCTTAATGAAGTTTGGTTGAAAATCCTGTGGGGCAGGCCATGGTTGTTCCTCTTTTGAGCAAGGTGTTTTTCACGTAAAAATCTTGTGTTCTTATTGTTACGTTTCACTTTCTTCTTCTGTTCTTATATTGTTACTATGTCGAGGGACCTGATCCCTGACTTTGATGGACGTATACATTCCAACAATCGGTATTAGAGTGCAGATCTCTAATCGGCTAATACCTAGAGATATTTCTGTGATAGAATGGCTGCTCCATTTAACATAGAGGAAGAACAACACTAAGGTTCAATGGACAGTTCTACAATTGGTGGGAAAACTAGCATCCATGACTTTCTCCATATTGAGGACAATGAGCTGTGGGACATTGTTCTCGTTGGTCCATATGTTCCTACTATTGAAGTCAAAGAAGGTAAAATCACTACAGTTGTTTCCTAAACTCGACAACAATAAAATGAAACTGACAGAAAGAAGATTGAGAAGAACTACAAAGCCAAAAAACTTTTTGTGTGTGGAATAGGTGCCGAAGAATACAATAGGATATTAGTATGTGAATATGCAAAAGAAATATGGGACTATCTAAAGAATGTTTATGAAGGCACTAAACTGGTTAAGGAGTCCAAAGTTGACACACTGACTTCTTAGAATGAGAACTTTATCATGAACGAGGGAGAATCAATTCATAAAATGTATACCATATACTCATCAATAACAAATGAGCTAAGGTGTCTGGGACAAATATTAAGTCAAAACAAGCTAGTCAGAAAAATTCTGAGAGTCCATCCTAAGTCATGGGAAAGCAAAGTAGATCCCATCACCGAGGCCAAAGATCTGAAGACCCTCACCATGGATGTACTCATTGGAAATCTGCAAACCCATGAGTTAAATAGGCAACAAGATTCACTCAAAAAGGATAACAAGAAGGACAAGTCCTTAGCTTTGAAAAGGTTGTCGACTCTAAAAAGGTGGGCAAAATATATCCTATACGGGTTTCTCAAAAGAAACTCCTAGGTGATGCAATGGCTGCCAATAGATCAAAGATTTCCAAAAAGCGTAAACAAAGGGCAACTCCAATGATTGAAGAAGATGAAATCCCTAAAGAGATAGTAATTGATGTTTCCAAGGAAGGAGATGATAATGACACTGAGTTTGATGCATTTATTGCTGAGATAAAAAAAAGAGGTGAGGCTAGTAAAAATCTAAGGAAGAAGACTGGCATAAAGTTCAAAAATTGAGAAGAAAAAACGAAAGGGTGGGAATAAGATAAAATGGGATGAATCTATTTATGTCAAGGGACCAAGTTTGGTGAGTAAGAAGGAAAAAGTTGAAAAAGTGTTGAGCATACAGGAGAGAATTCAAGTCTTAAAAAAATGAAAAATGTTGAGTGGTGGGGTGTTTGAACAAGAGATGAAAGCCAAGCAGGGCATAAGTGATTTAGTGGATGTTGTGGTGATCTAAGGGCGGGTTCATTTGTTTGAGCGGCCTGTTCCCACTCTTCATAAGTAAGAAGTCCAACAATTTTACAACAATTTGGAGTTCACCGAGGATGGTGGTTTCATAAAAGTGACTATGTAATTTTCCACATCACAGAAGAGATTATGGGTGACATTTTGAAAGTGGAAAGGAAAGGTACTGGGATTGTTAACAATTATGTTCCTACGAAGAGTTTTCATTCTCGAAGCTGGAAAATTGCCAAATTTGAGTAGTGCGGGTATATCTAAAAGATTTCGAAAGGGACAGTATCAGTTATATTTTGAGTTTGTTGACAAGGTTCTTCTTCCTAGGTCTGAGAAAAGGACTGTAGCCTCATTTGCAGATTTCTTTCTCATGGAATCCTTAAGTCAGTTGGATAAAATCAATATTTATGCCTTGATGATGGAACACATAGTCAAGATCATGACAGTCAAGGATGGTAAGCACGGGTTGGCATACGGGTATTTGCTAAACAAGGTTTTTGAGCACGTTCAAATCAAATTGGCAAGGGGGTACCTGACACTATCAAAAATAGACTTTATCGCAGACCACTCTAGTGGAATGTTAGTGCCTCAAAAAACAAATTGGAAATAAGGCAAAATCCGAAGTCTTTGATCTTCTTGCCCAGCAGGATAAGTTTAAGCAACAAGTTGAAGAGATGATTGTTACTATCGCTGCTAGAGATGGTGAAATTGTGAGATTGAAAGCTCAGATAGCTCAAGGACTTACAGAGGGACCAGGTTCAGAGGAAATTTCAAGGTTGAAGGCAGACAATGATAGGACCACTATTGTAGTAAAGACTCTCACTCGGCAGCTTCTTCAAGCCAATCAAGACTCCCATATCAGAATGACTCCTATTCTTCAATCCCTAACTCCCAAACCTCCCTTTTCATAAGTTTTTTCCTTCGTGGTTCCCTCTTAGGTTATAACTAGTTGGCATATTTTGACTATCTTTCTGGTATTCTCTAGCTGTTAAGAATACTTTCCTGTGTTAATGCTTCATTTTGTTCTCTCTAACTTAATCCTGTGGAAGTGATTCTGATTATGTTTGTGTTGCCCCAGTGGCTATTAATTCTGTTATTGTGTTCCCTCATTTAGTTCACCGTCCCCTATTTTAGTGATACCCAAAGGGGAAATTATTGGGCATGGATGTTGTTTTGAATGAGGTACAAGTGATGTGCTCTTTCGGGGGGCGCTATTAATGGCAGCTTATTTGGTGGGGGAGAAAAACTTTAGGGAATACAGGAATGAAAAATTCAGGGGGAATTATTTTTCATCATCTTAGTTTGTCATCATTGTTGCTTCTGTAGCACACGCAAGTATACGTGGTCAACCCAAGTAATATAGTGATTCTTTTCAAAAGCCGGATGTCGAACCCAAATGACTTGTCGATTAATCATTTACTAAATTATATTTATTCTAATTATTTATTCAAGTGGTGGACAATTAACCAAAAGAGATATTTTTACACCATCAATGAATGAATCGATCTAAGCTTGTGGTTAGCTAATAACCATGTTTAGCCTCAATTTCATCAAATTATTTAATTATCTAGTTGCTGATTCACAGGGTTTAAATTACCTAAATAGGGTTGCACGCCTCTGCCGGCCTACCTTTATTGATTGCCTAACTACATCGTTGAGCGGGGATAGACACATCAATAAAAATGCTTTAACGTTATCTTCCTGTATTTTGAACCAATCGAGATATAAAGGTAGTTGTCACGGGTCTCCCTTACACAAATCAATCTAGTTTCCTAGTTGAACAAGCTCTCTATATTAATGTGTTCTATCCATTCCAACATCTCTCGGATCTAGAATGAATAACTAATTTACCCCCTAGTTGATAGACTATGAAGTATATATAAAAGCAATATAGGAACAACTAATATGATAAACAAATATTTTGAATTAACAATGACTAAACAATCATCTTATTAGCTATCATAATCTTAGAACGGAAATTTAGCTCCACATAGACATGAAGAAATTACCACAAATCATTCAAAGATAAATGTAAAAATAAATATTACTGGAGAAGAAAAGATGAAACCAAAATTCTCCGGCCTCCACGACGGCTCCTACTTCTCTCTAGGTCAAAAGTTCTGTAAAACTTAATTTTATGAAATATTTATAGATGTAAAAAAAAACCCTAAAATAAAATAATTGAGTCCAAAACAAATTGAAATTGGATTTCCTCGAAACAATGCTCCGCCACACTTCATATTGCCTCGCCTCTTATTGCCACGTGTCACAAGCAGTCAGTTGCAATTAGAATTGCAACTTTTCAAGTGTGCATATATATATAATAATATTATTATATTTAATTAAATCCATTAAACTGTCTGCTTGAATTTTCTTCTATAATTTTTTTTAAATTCATTTGAGCTCCAAATTTCTTCATTTTCGCGCCAATTTAATCCGACAAATGAAATACACAATTTAGCACAATCCATAAAATTTATGCTCAAAATAGATAAATAAAAGTATTAAATACGAGGTAAATAATGACTAAAAATATATATTTTTTGCCTCACATCATTCATGAAAAGGGGGAATTGTATATTTTAATGATTAATAAACCATGATATCAAATAGTGGGACCAGCACCTGGTCAAAAAATTGATATACAAGTGACTATGCTGAAGTCCATTATAAAAAGCTGCTAGGTTGGTGAAAAAGTGTCTACTATGCCTGTGCTCATGGTACTGATTGTCCAATGGGAATATTTTGTGGTTCCCTCATGTGTATACTTATAAGAAACACTTCACAAGATTAAAAAAAAATATATTTGGAGAATTATTATCAGATAGAATGAAAATTCATATTGTTCTTTGAAGTAATACACAATATTCGACCTTAACAGACCTGATAGAGTGAGTCTAGTAGAGTCTTTCTAGTTGATGTTGTGTTCATGCTATTTAATCTTGTAAGGTCATTTTCCATATGTATAATGGAAGATTGGTTAGTGTGTCGTAAGAGGTGTGTTGGATTCTTAGATAGCTGTGACCTTGTATCTGTGGGTACAAGTCTACATTAATTAAGGGTTGTTAGTGTAGTGGGAAATAGTCATATTACTTAGGCTCTAAGTCTTGTAATAGGTGTAGTGCAAGCAATGAGGTGGAGAGAGGTAGTGTCTAGTTATCGCAGGTTGTAATTGACTACATTGCTCTTGCACCTTAGTAAAGTTTAATTGAAAATCCTATGGGACAGGTCACAGTTGTTCCTTCTTTGAGCAAGGAGTTTTTTTACGTAAAAATCTTGTGTTCTTATTGCCTGCATTTCACTTGTTCCTTCTATTCTTGTACTGCTAGTGTGCCGAGGTACATGGTCCCTAACTTTAGTGGACACAAACATTCCAACATAAGTTTAATAAAATATATAGGTGAGTTGACTATTTTCTTCTAAAGTTAGGGGTGAAGTAAAGCTCAAAACATAACATTAATTGGAGGATACCAAAAATGTGTTGTATACTTTCTGACAAAGTCTCAAATTCTAATATTAGGTTACCTTTTTCTTCTCCTAAGAATTTGATTTCTAAAGAAACGATATCAAAAGCTAAATATATGTACGAGAGTTTGAGGATGTTTGTGTTTCTGCATATTGGCATTTTTGGAAGGAGATTCCAGTGTTTTTTATCCTATTTTCTGAATTCCTGTTTGACATACTGCCATCTCAAGCTATAGGCACAAGTTTCAAATGTATCTCAATTGTTCATTGCTTAGATTTATTTACTTTAGAACCTTAAATTTTACCTACCGGAAGGATTTGAGACCACCTTATGCCTGGCTAGTCATAGGATCCATTAGAACAAAAACCTGTCACACCAAAGGTGGCTTGGAACTTTGGGTGTTTATGTTAACATGCTGAAAGATTTTACATTTATCTTCATCTGAAGCATATTTTCTTTAGGTTGAAAATTATCTGTCATTTTTTCCTGGCGAGTATGCCCAACGTTTGGATTTTCTCCTTTAGCTGCTTTTATCTCCAATACTTATTTTATAACCCAAATGGTTTGCTTTCTGATGTAGACTTTTGACGTTTCTTCTTTATTTTTCTAAGGGCCAGTAAGATATTTCCAGCTAAATGTCAGCCAAGGAGGAGGTTAAGGAGATTCAGTCACTTGTTGCATGTAATGGGAGTGTATCGAGAACCAATAAAACTGGACTTCAACTTTATCCAGTTTTTGAACGTGCCTATGGTGAAGGTTTACCATATGCTCCTGTAGATTGGCCAAATGCTGGTGATAAGTGGGGCTGGCGTGCCGGGAAAAGAGTTTCATCTTTAGGCACCTTTAGAGATAGATATCTATATCTTTCAAAACGTCTTCAAGTTCGGAAAGATGAAAAGATGACTGCTTTTCGAAGTAAGATATCAATAAAGCAGTATCTCGAGTCTGAGTATCCTAGTATGGACATCAACAAATTCTTTGCCTCATTCAGTTCGACGATTCCTTCGATACGGTTGTCCAGCTCAAAAGGTTAGCTTCGATAAGGCTCTTCAGTATATAGCATGTAGAGATTTATTTGGTTGTTTGCATCAATTAAAAAAACAGGCTCTTATGTCTCATTCTAGTGCTTAACAGATTAATTTACCGAACCTGATGCGAAATTTATTATCTTTTTATTTAGATTTTGACTCAGGTATGAAATAGAAGGCTACATCTTCGGGGACAAAAATGGAGCCTTTACTGTCTGATTCTCCTTTCGGAGCCATTACTTGTAAGGCTGGTAACAGAATTTGTAGCAGTTTAACAGAAGATAATCATTCTCCAGAGACGATGTTTTGTGATATCTGTTGCAGTGAGCCTGCCTTTTGCCGACACTGTTGTTGTATCCTTTGTTGTAAAACTATCAGTTCGGACTATGATGGGTACATTTACATTCGATGTGAAAAAACAGTAGTCAATGGCTACATATGTGGACATGTTTTCTCATCTAGACTGTGCTCTACGAGCTTACATGGCTGGGACAGTGGAGGAAGCATCGATTTGGATGCAGAGTATTTTTGCCGATACTGTGATTCAAGGACGGATTTGGTTTCACATGCTCTGAAGCTTTTAAACATCTGCACATCTGTTGCTTCTCGTGCTGACCTTGAAAAGATTTTGAATGTTGGCATTTGTATTTTGCACGGCTCACAAAAAAGTAGTGCAAAAGATTTGTTGCATGGTATTGAATCAATCAAGGCAAAGGTATATAGCTGATTGATGTATGGTGCTTTGTTTCCTTTATGTTGCTATCTTTTTTCCAGTTTCGAGGTTTACCGTTACCAGAATGACCAATTTGAAAATCATATCAGCTTAGGAAAGGAGTCCGCATTGAAGATGTAATAAAAAAGGAAAGCTGTGTGGATGGCGCTGGTAACTTCTCTGCCTTGTCATATTCTTGGTTGTGTTCATCTGTCACTTTGACTTAAATATCTGTATTTGAGCAAATATATTTCAGTATATGCATATGTGGTTCTCTTGGTTTAACTATTATCTATTTCAGGATATAAATCTATACATCTGTGCATTGTAAGTTCTGTCTGTTTCAGTCCGAATAAATGTCGCTCGGGTTGATATTAGAATCAATCCTTGCTTTTCAGCAGTTTGCTCTTGAGATATTGACATTTGCTGTACTTGATTGAGTGTCCTGCTCTTTCTTGTGGTAAGCATGTGGTCTTTTTCCTTGTGGTATGCAGCTTACTTGTTTCCATCTTTGAGACAGGTATTTCTTCCTTTGTTCAGAATCAATCTTCCTTGATTCTGATAGGGTGTGCTTTCCTTGTTTGTCTTTCATATTTCTGGGTTCTTGGTTCAGAGCTCAGTTTGCTATTATTGATGAATCTTCTGGCAGTTCATACCCTACTCTATTTCAAATGTCATGTAGGATTCTTTTAATCCTTCAGTTGTGAATAATGGTTTCATGAATCTGTTTTCTGGGTCATTACAGCTAAATCCGGTACATTGCAAAGTTTAGAATCTCATCTGGAAGCAAAAGACACTAGATGATTTCTTCCAATCTGCCTAAGCATTAGTCACAAAGTTGTCCTATGTTGATGGGAGCGAGGTAACAAGTACTCCGTAGGTGCTATCTAGTCCGGACACCATCATCATAAAAAATGATTTGTTACCGTGCTAGTATTGCTATGTGCACTACTGATTTTAAACTAGCCCAACAAATATTTGTTTAGCTTGTTGGTTGAGCAAAAGACTGTAAAGTAGAACCATATATCGAGTTGCACTTTTGTTTTTCCTCAAACAGAAAGCCAAAGTTTACTTCATTATTTGAATGAACAAATACCTTGTTGCTCAAGTTAAACAATTGACAAGGATAAAATTGCATGTATACTCATTTTTATGTCATTTAACATTTTTAATATCATTTTACATGTGTCTGTTGTTTTTTAACATACTATCGATGTTAGTCTTGCAAAGTTTAGCTTTAAATACAATATTTGAAGTTTCATATGATTGAAGTTTAGGTATACATGATTGATGTTTAGTCATTTTTGCTCGAATCTTGCTAATTTTTATTTGAAGTTCATGTACATATATCTAAATTTCAAGCTAAAATGACTGAAATGGACAAAATGACTACTTAAGGGTAAGAGAAAGTGATTGAAATCTAACGATATTTGTCTAAAATTGAGATAGAAATACATTAACTTCACTCCTACAACTTCACTTGACGTTTGTTCATTTTTTTTAAAAAAAAAATTGTATAACAAATATGCATATAATAAATAGTATACAAGTTTGAAAGACCCTCACAATGATTTTTGTTATCGCGGGATGAATCTCCAATGCCTATGCAATCACTTATCCATCGCCAGCTCCTTCTAGTTCACAATGAAATGTAAGAATCCTAACTTCTCTTCCACCGTCGCATCCTTTCTTCTAGTTGTGTTTTACATTTTTAAATATTGAATTTCTAAAATTCTATTGATTTCTTTTTAAAACACACAATTTAATATATCTTCTCTATTTTATATTATATCATATCATATTAAAAACAAATACTTTTTTACATTAAAGGTTTGTGATTTTTTCAAAAAGTTGTGACTTTTCCAATGAGTTATTACCTTTTCGAAAAATTATGAATTTTCTAATAAAACACAATAAGAATTTTGTTTCTACTACTCTTTGTTGGTTATAAACAGAGGAGTTTCCTCATATTTATAAATAAATAAATTTTGATATTTTTGGATATTAATTTTACAACTTTTAGTAGGTACACAATTAGTAATTAATCATAAAAAAATTTACATTTATTAATTTATAGAAATTTATATTTTATTATTTCATTTATAATCATTTACTTAAATTTTTATTTTATTATTGACATTATTTTTAAAATAGTATACTAAATAGTTTGACATTCACATGCAATGGAGGTGCATCAAAACTAGTTTAAAAAAAAGACCAACTGAGAATTGATAATTGAAGTATGTATTTTTTTTTAATCATAATCTCTATTTTTGAAAAACAAATATTCATTTTAACTTGTTCACTTTAAAAAAATAAAAAAGATAATTTATGATTTGGTTCCTAATAAATCGAACTCTCACCAACAAGGCGAAAGTTTAAATATTCAACCATCCAACTTACTTGATTCTTCAATACAATTATCAAAATGTTAAAGTCGTAATATTTAAAGGATAATATAATGAAGTTATAGTTTATTTATTACTCCTTAAAATACGTGATCGGTTTGCGTCAACTCAGACATATTGCATGTGAAAGGTGTGTGCCAACTCACACATGCAAGAAGGAAGTATAGAAGTTCTTTAATACTAAAAATTCCTTATAACAGCGTGTGCATTTCACTAGATTTTAGGGTTTTGATTTCCATTTTTTCTTTAATTATTTGTCTTCATCTAGGATTAGCACGAGAGCGAGTTTATTCAAGTCCTTAATCTCCCTGGTTACATTCCCAAGTTTCATCCCTGAGAATTAATATTCATGTCCTCACTATATAATATATATGCTTAAAAGTAATGTTGTTAAGTAGTTTTTGTTTGTCTTTTTACTCTATGTTGATTCCATGTTATTTTAGTTTGTCAATGTTGTTATGTTCCCATGAGCTTGGGCTCTCCCATTTAATAGCTACTTTTTGGGTGGGAATCATCATGGGTTGTATCAATAGTATTAGAGCCACCCATCAACTTTTGTGTCCCCGTGCCACCATTAAGGGGCCTTGGGGCCCGACTCGGAAAAACTATCTACTTGTGATAGAGTGAAAGCTACCCAATGTGGAGTCGTCGGGACAACGAATGTGGAGCATGGTGGTTTGTAATGATCCTATAATCTTGGCTCTCCCACTTTAATATCTAGCTTTCAGCTCTTTGTTTCATAATTTTATTATTCACGCCCTTTTCATCTCTAACCCAGCTTGACATTTTTAGCAACACATAGTATCCTAGCATACCTCTATTTTGAAGGATCTTTTGACCTTAAGAATCCAAATCAAAACCTAGAAATTTAGCAGTTGTTATGATCCTAAGTGTTGCTAGAAACGTCGAAGGCTGGAACATCAAGCAAGTATGTCATCATAGCATAATAATCATGTTCATGAAAATGAGAATATGCAAGATGTCCACGTGAATCATTCAATTCAACATTCAATTATAATTCACATGTTCTCAAGTGTTCATAATACAATTTCAATGTCATCACAGTTTCAATATCAACATCAAGTAATCCACAATTCAATAATAACCGAAATTCCACATTTGCTTTACAAGACAAGAATTCACAACATTTACTGGTACCCAATCCGATATCCTGTGATCAAACCCTATAATAGTACAATTCTAATCCATTTCATGTCACGTTTCATCCAAACCCACATACATAGAAGAATACAAGGTTCAATCATACTTAACAAAAAGTTAGAAGTCCACTTGCCTTAGTAGAAGTCTCAAATCAAGTCAAATCCACCACTTTTCCCCTTCTATGATACTCCAAATCACCACAATCTAGCCAAATATAGCAACAATCACATTACCAAAGTAATAACACTAAAATCAAGCAATTTAGGTGAAAAGGGTAAAATGGTCTAAAAATTTCATGTCGAAAAAGGTCACCAAAATTTGGAAATTTACATAAAAATGATCCTTACGTAATAAGGATTCTAATGGCGAAAACCGTTTCGAAAAAGGAATTAAAATGAGGTCTCAATCAACAATTTTTGTATTACATATCAAAGTCAGAGAATTCCCCAATTTCTATGTTAAAATCACAATTTAATTAAAGGGAATTGAAAACATAGGTTAGAAAAACGTCACCCAATGTTCTTGTTTTGAAAAACCTTGAAGATTCTCTCAAAATCCGAGCATGGAGGGCTGGAAAAGGTGAAAAATGGGGAAAACTGTCTTTTTAAAACACACACATTGTTTCAGGTAAATTAATGCTCCGTGAACGCGGAATCCCAGCCAGATCCCACACTCTGCGAATGCGGAGAGATGACAACATACCCTTTGCAAATACGGGCCCAACCTCTACGAACGTGGAGGTCAAGGACTATAAACACTCTGTGAACGCGGAGGGCAACCCCGCGAATGCGGAGTACAAAAATAGCTACACCAGATATCAGCAATCCACCACCATGAGAATTCAAAAAATAGACCCTCGAGATTTGTTCGGAACCTGATACACACCAACTAAACACGCAACCCTACCAGAAACAACATTTTGGACTTAATGGAAACATCTAATTTTGAGTTTGAGGCCTCTTGGCCCAAATTCCAATAAAACTCAAAGAAACTAGTTAAAACTTAAAATACCCAAACTGCCTTGAAGCCTCTAAAAATTACAATGAGACCATTTCTAGCGTTAGTTTCACCACTCAAAACCACTGAAACTATCATAATATCTATTTGAGCTGCAGAACTCTGATTGTTGACCAAAGTCAAACTATCATCCAAAATAAACTGAAAATGTAATTTTGGGTCTAAAATCTCCGTTTTAACTCCAAATTCAGTTCCGTAAGTTCTCCTTGATTAGATTCTGCATTTTGGAGTTGATGGAATTGACAGAATTGCATATTAACACTTGAAACTCAAGATGACCGCAATACTTGAAATTTCTAACTTTAAGCCTTTAGGAACTCTTTCTTTAGCAAAACTTTGACTTTTTATGAGGTTTTCAAAATCTGACATATAGACTCAACAAAAAATGGCTCGACAAAACTTTTGGGAAGGGGAAAATGATAATTTTATTGAGAATCCCAAAAATGACCTTCGAGGTCATTACATAGGATTGGCAAGAGACCGAATTTATCCAAATCCTTAATCTTCCTAAGTACATACCAAAATTCACCCTAAGAATTGATGTTCATGTCCTCACTATATATGATCATGATTTATGCTTAAAAGTAATATTATTGAGTAGGTAGATATGCTCATTTATGTTTAGCAAAGACCTTTAGGTCCAAAGTCCATTTATTAACATCATATCCATGTTAGAAGCATTTTTATTGTCTTTTTACTCTTATGTTCATTCCATGTTACTTTTGCCCATTTAATAACTAGATTTAAGGTGTGATCCATCCATCACCCTTCGTGTCCACCGTGCCAAGAGGGCCCCTTGGCACTGTAAGGATCCGGAATTTGTACGACCTCAATGAAGCATGAAAATTCGATTTCGGAAAAGTTTTAGACCAAGGTGACACTTCATGGGAGCTCTCATGTTCCGTGTGAGGTCACACAACCCGTGTGGAGCCTCCACAGAGTGGCCCTTGGCCTATGGAAGATGTTTGGACCTTAAATGTGGTGTTTTAAACTAAGGCACAAAACACTTAGAGTTCTCAGGGTTTGTGTGACACTTCACGGACCGTGTGGTGGGCCGTCTGGTTGCCTTGGCTTGAAATCTCACAATTTTGGGACCAAGTATGGTCACACGGCCAAGTGCACGACCCCTGTAGGGTGTCACGGCCCGTGCGACCATTTATAAGGCTTCTGGAGTGAAATTTTTCTAAGTATAGAATAACCATCTCGTAACTTGATCGTGGAATTTTCTAAGGAGAGGGGTACGGGTAGTGTCACGGCCCGTGTGACACTACACAACCCGTGTGGCCTCCCATGAAGGTGACTTTGTTGAAAAATCTGTGTATGGGATCTTCAAGCTCAAGACTTCAATTAAAGCTTATTTATGTTGTTTAAGGCCATCATGGGTCTCCTACATCAAGTCAAGTTCAAAGGAATTCCATTGGCTAGATTTCTTACAAGTACCAATGGAAGGGTCAACTTTAAATGGGCATATCTCTTAGCACAAAACAAACTGGGTAATACACGGCCTATCAAATTGAAGCTCATTGAATTATCTTTTTAAAGCATCTAGTTTCATCTCATTCCAAGTTCGGATCGAGAAGTTATGCTCGTTTTCGTGAACCTCGTCTGTGTAGGGATCTAGGCGAATTTCTAGTTTCGTTTCATTAGTGGCTTTTACGTAATTGTGGATTATTATAAAGATGTTTCATGACCTTTTCAGCTACCCTTAGCACCTACATCAGCTGATACTACTTCATTTTAATTTATTCTCATTAGAAATACTCACTCTAAAATTCAATTCCTAAAAATTCTTTCTAAGTTGTTCTATCAAGACTCAAGCTAGGATTCAATTGGGGTTTCAACTTCAAGGTAAAAATTTTCTCAAATTCATCTTCCTAATCAAGGTATGTGGGAACTCTTTTCAATTGATTTTCATGAAATCATGCTTGCTTTAACTATGGGTTTTGAGAATTATTGTTTAATAAATTCAATTGATGTATGGGTTGTACTTTATTTATGATTTTAAGTCATTTTAAGCCCTATTATGATGATTCACATTAAGGTTATGAAGTTATGAAGATGCATGTCCCCTTTAAAGCTTGATTTAAGCATGGGTGATTTATATTATGATTTAAATGTGAATTTACTTCATTTTCATATTATAATGTTGATTTTATCTTGAATCTATATTACCCATTTTATTCTCACATCACTCATGGCATTTGCATTCATGAACAATGGATTTTATGGAAATTATGAAGTGGGTTAAGCCCAATTATATTTTATAAAATAATTTTGATATGATTTTGCTAAGGCATTGGTTATGACAAGAATGTGATCACATATATGTCAATGATTATGGCGTTTTGAGCATTTTAGGTGCTTGCACCATCTTGTTTTGTAAATGAGCTATTCCTACGTACAAATATTATGATTATGAATTATGGTTTGGTATTTGCGCTTAAATGTGCATTGAACGGATTTGAAATGACTATTGTCTCTTTGAAAACATGTATATATACGTATATGTATTCTTGTGGGATGCCGCTTAGCACCGATGGATTGAAGGTCCTCTCTCTTTCCTTGAACTACGTGCCTAACATAGGTTATGAGAATCCTATCTGAAATAGGGATGCACGTAATGAAGGCTGCTTCGTATGAAATGGGGATGCCCGTAAGGTCAAGCATAATATAATATGATATGCTATATGTGAAACTCCTGTATGAAATAGGAATGCCCATAACAAGGTTACTTCATACGAAATGAGGATGCCCGTAAGGTGCAGTACGATATGATATGACATATGTGGAAATCCTATCCGAAATGGCGATGCCCGTAGGGAAGGTTGCTTCATACGAAATGGGGATACCCGTAAGCTGAAGTATGGTTTACCTTTGGCAAGTAGATCACCTATTTACCGGTGAGGGGTTTTCATCGGGATTCCAAGTAATAGCTCACTTGGTCTTACTCATGTCGTTTGAGGTCACATCCCCACTATACATGAGCATTATCGCATTCATGCATCATAAAATTTCATGGCATATTGTATACTGCTCTTATTTGGATATATGATTCTTTCCATATTACGTGCCCTTGTCATCTAACATTGAAATGCAGGTTTGACTAGTCATACGCATTGCACGCCCACATAGTTAGTACATTCAAACGTACTAACACTTATTTTTTGCCTATGTGTTATGTGTTGTATTTTGAAGCTTATGATTTCGGTTATCTATTGGATATGGCTATCATGGATTGATTATGGGAATTATGATATGTATGTATGTTTGATGTGGAAATGTGGAAGATCCTAAGCCCCATATTGCCCCCATAGAGTGAGTCATACTTACCCGCCCCTTAATTCTTATGTGCTATGCGCTATGTGAATCCATGTAAATCCCTTTCCCCTTCGATATCCCTATAGCGTGAGTCCTACTTTCCCATCCTTTAGAACTATGTGTTTACTATTTGAAATGCACTTCCAAACCGATGATATGGATTTGGATACTCTTAGGCTCGTTTGAGGACTCTCGGGTTCCCATTCATCGCATCACTTCTAGGCCCTAGGTTTGGGTCATAACAAAGATGATATCAGAGCAATAGGCTTATAAATGATCGTCGAAGTTCAACATGCCGTGTCAAGAAGAGTCTTATTCATGGGTATGAAGAAGGCCACATCTATGGGTAGAAGGCCACAAGGCATTTTAGGAAATGTTTCACTTTATCATGATTCTTATCGTGCCATGGAACGTGTCTTGAGATTTCCTATCTCTATTCATCCCTATCGTATGGCACTGGCTAAGTTGAAAGAGTTGAAGGATCAGTTGAAAGACTTGTTGGAGATGAGCTTCATTAGACCAAGTATATCCCCATGAAGTGCTCCAGTATTATTTGTAAGGAAGAAAGATGGATCTCTTCGGAGGTGTATCGATTATAGGCAACTGAATAAGCTGACCATTAAAAATAAGTATTTGTTGCCCAGGATCGATGACTTGTTCGACCAACTTCAAGGGGCTACCATTTCTCAAAGATTGACCTCCATTCGGGGTATCATCAGTTGAGGGTTAGAGAGTGTGATATTCCCAAGAAAGCTTTTCAAACAAGGTATGGGCACTTTGAGTTTGTGGTGATGTCGTTTGGCTTAACTAATGCTCCGGTTGTGTTCATGGATCTTATGGATCCGGTGTTCAAGCCATTCCTTGACAGTGTTTTGGTTATCTTCATTGATGACTTTCTCATATATTCCAGAAGTGAGCAGGAACATGGGGATCATTTGAGGTTGGTTCTACAAACCTTGAGGGAGAAGAAGTTGTATGCCAAGTTTAGTAAATGTGAACTTTGGTTGGGTGAAGTAGACTTTCTTGGTCTTGTGGTGCTGGTGATGGTATTAAGGTTGATCTGAAGAAGACCGATGCCGTGAAGAATTGGCCTAGACCATTGACTCCTTTAGATATTCGAAGTTTTCTTGGGTTGGTTGGTTAGGATGGAAGGTTTGTTGAAGGTTTCTCATCTATTATATCTCCATTGATCAAGCTGATTTGAATGAAGGCCAAGTTTGTATGTTTTGATGAGTGTGAGATGAGTTCTCAAACTTTGAAAGTTCGGCTTACATTGGCTTTTGTTTTGACTTTACCAAATGGCTTAGATAGGTTGGTGGTGTATTGTGATGCTTCTTGGTTTGGGTTGGGTTGTGTACTTATGAAACATGTTAGGGTGATAGCTTATACATTAAGGCAATTGGAGGTGCGTGAGCGTAATTACGTAACTCATGATCTTGAGTTAGCGGTGGTGGTGTTCGCCTTGAAGATTGGGAGATACTATTTGTATGTTGATGTTTTCACCGACCATAAGAGTTTGCGATCTGTGTTCACTCAAAGGGATCTCAACTTGAGGCAAAGAAGATGGTTGGAACTCATAAAGGACTACGACATGAGTGTTCAATATCACCCCGGCAAGGCCAATGTTGTAGCTGATGCTCTTAGTAGGCTATCTATGGGAAATGTGTCTCCTGTTGATGAAGGGAAGAAAGAGTTGGCAAAATATGCTTACCGTTTGGATAAATTGTGTGTTAGGTTGGCCGGCTCTAATGATGGTGGTATTCATTTTCAGAATGGGACCGAACCTTCGGTGGTTGTTAATGTTAAGGCCAAGCAAGATCTAGATCCATTATTGGTTGGATTGAAGAGGTCGATTGCCAAAAGAATAAGATAGAGGTTTCCTCCCAAGGGGGAGATGGTGCACTTCAATATCAAGGTCGGTTATATATTCCGGATGTGGATGATCTTAGGAAGGTGATCATGAGTGAAACCCATAACTCTTATTATTTGATTCACCCGGGGTCGACTAAGATGTATTGGGACTTAAGGGAAGGATATTGGTGGCATGGTACAAAGAAAGACATAGCTAGCTTTGTATTCGAATGCTCTAATTGTCGACAAGTGAAGGTACACCAAAGGCCTGGTGGCTTGACTCAAAACATTGAGATTCCTACTTGGAAGTGAGAGGATGTGAATATGGATTTTGTGGTTGGTTTGCCCCGGACCGAAGGTAATTTGACTCCATTTGGGTTATCGTTGACCGGGTGACTAAGTCCGCTCATTTCCTACCGATTAAGACTACTTTTAGTGCCAAAGATTATGCAATGTTGTACATCCAAAAGTTGGTGAGGTTGCATGGTGTATCTAGGTCTATCTTATCGAATCGCGGTACTCAACTTACTTCTCACTCTTGGAAATCATCTCAAGGAGGGCTTGGAACTAAGGTGAAGTTAAGTACCACTTTTCATCCTTGATCCGTTGGGCAAGCCGAGGGGATAATTCAAACTTTAGAGGACATGTAGGGGTCTTGTGTGTTGGAATTCAAGGTTAATTGGGGTGATCATATACCACTTCTTGAGTTTGCTTACTACAATTTCCTTCATGCTAGAATTGGTATGACACCGTTTGGGGCTATATAGAGTAAAAGTGTAGATCTCTGGTGGAGTGGTTTGAGTTAAGATGAAATGACTTCTATAGACATGGATTTAGTGTTGACGGCTACAAAAGGGTGAAATTGATTAGGGAAAGGTTGAAGATGGTTCGAAGTCATCAAAAGTCTTATTTGGATGTTAGAAAAAGGCATCTTGAGTTTTGTATTAATTATTGATGCTTATGAAGGTCTCACCTATGAAGGGTGTGGTGCATTTTGGGAAGGAGGGAAAGCTACGCCCCCGATATGTCTGTCCTTATGAGATTGTTGAGTGGATTGGGAATATGGCTTATAGGTTGGATTTCCTCCACATTTGAGTTCTATTCACCCGATTTTTCCAAGTGTCTATGTTGAGGAAGTTGGTTGGTGATCATTGTACTATTGTGCCTTTGAAAGGTGTTGAGGTTGAGAAGAACTTGTCTTTTGAAGAAGTTCCGGTAGAGATTTTGGATGGGCAAGTGAAGCGTCTTCATAACACGGATGTGGCTTCGGTAAAGGTACTTTAGGGGAATCTACACGTGGAAAGCACTACGTGGGAGTGGATTCAAGTATGATGCGAAGATACTTCTATCCTTTCTAATCTACTCAAACCAATGGTATTAGGTCCTTCTTATTCTCAATGGTCCTAATTCTTTCACTCTCGAGTTTCATGACATGACATGCATACATGTGCACGGAAAAGATTTTTATGATGTTTCGAATGATTTGAATACATTTTAATATGGGTTTTAAAGGCTATATGATTTTTAAATGACGAGCTATGCATTGTACCTTGTGTTAAGATATTTCATGTTCTAAGCCAAGCCTTTCAAGCCTTGTTCTTGCACATTTGAGGATGAATGTTCTCAAAGGGGAGATGATGTAAGGACCCAAAATTTGTACGACCTCAATGAAGCATGAAAATTCAGTTTCGAAAAAAGTTTTGGACCAAGATGACACTTCACGGGAGCCCTCACGGTCCGTGTGAGATCACACGACCCGCGTGGAGCCTCTACGGAGTGGCCCTTGGCCTATGGAAGATGTTTGGCCGTTAAATATGGTTTTAAACTAAGGCACATGACACTTGGACCCCTCACGGTCTATTGACACTTAACAGACCGTGTGGTCGGCCGTGTGGTGGCCTTGGCTTGAAGTCTCACAATTTTGGGACCAAGTATGGTCACACGGCCAAGTTCACGGCCCGTGTAGGGTGTCACAACCCGTGTGGTCATCCATAAGGCTTCCGGAGTGAAATTCTTTTAAGTATGGAATCATCGTCTCGTAATTTGATCGTGAAATTTTTCTAAGAGGAGGGGTATGAGCAGTGTTACGACCCGTGTGACACTACACGACCCGTGTGGCCTCTCGTGAAGGTGAATTCGTTGAAAATTCTAAGTATGGGATCTTTAATCTCAAGCTAAGTTCACTTTCAAACCTTCAATTCAAGCTTATTTATATTGTTTAAGGCCATCATGTGTCTCCTACGTCAAGTCAAGTTCAAAGGAATTCCATTGGCTAGGTTTCTCATAAGTACCGATGGAAGGGTCACCTTTAAATGGGCATGTTGCTTAGCACAAAATGAACTGGGTGTGGCACGACCTATCAAATTGAAGCTCTTTGAATTATCTTTCCAACACATCTGGTTTCACCTCATTCGGAATTCGGATAAGAAAGTTATGCTCGTTTTCGTAAAACTTGTCTGTGCACGGATCTAGGCGAATTTTTAGTTCCGTGTCATAAGTGGCTTTTACGTAATTGTGGATTATTATAAAGGTGTTTTACGACCGTTTCAGCTACCCTTAGCACCTAAATCAGCTGATAATACTTCATTTTAATTCATTCTCATTAGAAACACTCTCACTCTAAAAATCAATTCATAAAAATTCTCTCCAAGTTCTTCTCTCAAGACTCAAGCTAGGATTCAATTGGGGTTTCAACTTCAAGGTAAATTCTTCTCAAATTCATCTTCCTAATCAAGGTATGTGGAATTAATTCTTGGTCCCTTTCAACCAAGAAGACCCAAACTCTTTTTTTCAATTGATTTTCATGAAATCATTCTTGCTTTAAATATGGGTTTTGAGAATTAATTGTTTAGTAAATTCAATTGATATATGAGCTGTACTTTATTTATGATTTTAAGTCATTTTAAGCCCTATTATGATGATTTAAATTGAGGTTATGAAGTCATGAAGATGCATGTCCCCTTTAAAGCTTGATTTATGCATGAGTGATTTTTATTATTATTTAAATATGGATTTAACTATGGATTTACTTCAATTTATATTATAATGTTGATTTTATCTTGAGTTTATATTATCCGTGCTATTCTCACATCATTCATGACATTTGCATTCATGAACAATGGATTTTATGGAAATTATGAAGTGGGTTAAGCCCAGTTATGTTTTATGAAATGATTTTGATATGATTTTGCTAAGGTATTAGTTATGACAAGAATGTGATCACATATATGTCAATGATTAGGCTTTTTGAGCATTTTGGGTGCTTGCACCATCTTGTATATTTAAATGAGCTATTCCTACGTATGAGTATTATAATTATGAATTATGGTTCGACATTTGCGCCTAAATGTGCATTGAACGGATTTGAAATGACTATTGCCTCTTTGAAAACATGAATATATATATATGTATATGTATTCTTGGGGGATGCCGACTTAGCACCGATGGATTGAGGGTCTTCTCTCTTTCCTTGAACTATGTGCCTTACGTGGGTTATGAGAATTCTATCCAAAATGGGGATGCCCGTAAGGAAGGTTGCTTCATACGAAATGGGGATACTCGTAGGGTGAAGCATGATATGATATGGGAGATGTTATATGTGAAAATCCTATCTGAAATGGGGATGCTCGTAAGGAAGGTTGCTTCATACGAAATGGGGATGCCCGTAAGGTGAGGTACGATATGATATGGCATATGTGGAAATCCTATCCGAAATGGGGATGCCTGTAAGGAAGGTTGCTTCATACGAAATGGGGATACCCGTAAAGTAAAGTATGGTTTACCTTTGGCAAGTATACCACCTCTTTACCGGTGAGGGGTTTTCATCGGGATTCCAAGTAATAGCTCGCTTCGTCTTACTCATGTCGGTTGAGGTCACATCTCCACTATATATGAGCATTATCACATTCATGCATCATGAATTTCATGGCATAATGTCTACTACTCTTCTTTGGATATATGATTCTTTCCATATTACGTGCCATGTCATCTAACATTAATATGCAGGTTTGATAAGTCATATGCATTGCATGCCCGCATACTTAGTACATTCAAACGTACTAACACATACTTTCTGCCTACATGATCTCACCATGTAGGGACCGGAGATTATCTTCACCCACCATTTGATGCTAGATCAAATTTGAGATATTGGTTGTGGTAAGTCCTATCTTCTAAGGACAAGACACCGTTCCTCTACCTATGAAGCCTTGCTTATGTTATTTACTTTGAGGGTGAGCCCGGGATATGTCTTGGCCCCTGTCCCATCTTATGAATAGAGGCATTGTTGGACATATTGTAGACTCGTAGATTCTATATGTTATGTGTTGTATTTGAAGCTTATGATTTTGGTTATCTATTGGATATGGATATCATGGATTGATTATGGGAATTATGATATGTGTGTATGTTTGATGTAGAAATGTGGAAGATTCTAAGCTTCGTATTGCCCCCATAGAGTGAGTCATACTTACCTGCCCCTTAGTTCTTATGTGCTATGTGCTATGTGAATCCATGTAAATCCCCTTCCACTTCGATATCCCCATAGCATGAGTCCTACTTTGCCATCCCTTAGAACTATATGTTTACTATTTGAAATGCGCTTCTGAACCAATGATGTGGATTTGGATACTTTGAGGCTCGTTTCGGGACTCTCGGGTTCCCATTCGCCATGTCACTTCTAGGTTGTAGGTCTGGGTCGTGACAAGCACTCAACTTGAAAAGGGATACTTGGGGAAAAACTACCCACTTATGGTGAAATGAAAGCAACTTAGTGTGGAACGCTCTCCCACGTTAATAACTTGCTTTGGGGGTGTGATTCATCCTGGATTGTATTTATGCTTAAGTTGTTGAGCAGTTTTACAGACCCCCAAATTAGTTTAAGAAAGTCATCGTCTTATTATATGGTCTTAGCAAAACAATAACTTTTGAGTCAAGATAGGCCCAAACGTTCATTTTCTTTGTAAAAATAAAATGTAATATGAGAGAAAAATGTAACAAGTGCTGGTTATTATTTATAAATAATTAATCTAGAGTTGGTAAATGATTTAAACAAAATGACTATTGGACCCAATTATAGCTGTTGTTGAAGGAGATTCATAAAAGGATTTTATAGATAAGTATTATAATGTACACCTATGATATACAATAATCTTTCAAATAGATTTGTGTCTCATATCTGGTATTGCATCTTCAAAGCCAGGTGGGCTCTCATTACAGTGTCAATCTCTGATTCACGTCAGGCTTATCATTTTTTCCATATGTCACCTTCTGACTTATCTATCTATCAAGTTCGAATTTTACCCTATATAAGTAGTCCCCTTTTTTTCTACATACTTACACAATTATGATAAAAAAATGAAAAAGGTTTTCAGTTCTTGAAGGAAATGCATACAAAAAGTCCTACAACACTTCTTGATGTGATGCATGTCTTCGCTTTTAATGTTCTAGGAACGTGTTTTTTGTAATTGCTTAAAAATCATGGCCGACTATCGAGGCAATACTACTTTTTCTTTTCCAAAGCTGACATATGTTCTTACACTTTACTCCTTCAGTTTCCTTTCTTCATAAATTTTTTCAAATTATTAATTCCTTGTCATTCCTCCCACTTTCAAGCTTCGCCATAGTTTTATAGGAGATACTATCTATTTAACTATCCATTGACTTGACTTATTTAGAATCTACAATGAAATGAAAGCTTAATTGGGGGAGAAAGGCAGTGATACCCCATAAATCTATTCTTATTATGTACATATGTTTCAATCCTCATTATTATATGTGGGAAGCGGATTAGGGTCATAAGAGACGTCTAGTACTTAGCCGAGTTCAAAACTTTCCTATTAATTGAGTTTGTTGCATTATATTATACATGGGCCAACTTTAAATGAATGTAACTCTTATTACATAAAGAATTAGATTTTTTATGACCTGTCAAACAAAAGGTCTTTGAATTAGCTTTCCAATGTCACCGATTTCACCTTATTTGGAGTTCCGAGCCAAAAGTTATGACTGTTTTACTACAGACTGCCAGAGCAGAGTGTACTTACGAGATGACTTATGGGCTGTGGTTTGATTTACGACCCGTCTTCTAACTCGTGGGAAAAACTCCTGTATATTCATTTTTGAGCCCCCAACTTGACATACCCACCTACTAGTTACAAGTTCTTCCACAGGTCGTAGTTTGGGCTCATGGAATCGATCCAGAGATGGTTCCTACGAGCTGTGGAAGTTTCTACGGGCTGTAGGTTGGCCCATGGGCGACTTCGACAACTTTTAAAGAAGGGTTAAAAGCTTTAACTTGACGTTTTTTACACCTTAATAAATCCTAAAACATATCTAATCAGTCTTGTTATGCTAAAACACCTTCTCCAACTTAGAGCAAGGTTTCAAAGGAGAAAAAGCTAGGGTTTGAAGAAGATCTTGTGAGTTCTTCCAAGCCATTCCAAGAACCAAAATTTCCAGATATGTAAGGCTAACTAGAACATGAATTTTGTTCTTCCATGTGCTCCATAACCCGAATTGTTGGAGTTGTGAAGGAATTGAGTCTTCCATGGATGTTTCTTCAAGATTTTTCTTAAATCCTAATGCATTTCTATATAATTTTGCATGAATTACAGTTTTTATGAATTAAGCACTTGAAATAGATGATTTAACTTTTCTACATGAACCCTAGAAAAAATTCTTGTTATTTTTACACATTGCACTTAAATGGGTATGCATGAGTATAATTTGAGCTTTAAGAGTTTATAGAGTTCCTAAATGCTTTAACCCCCCTCTTGTTTTCTGAATACTATGATGTTGGATTGATGGATGATAGAGGGTCTTTATGGGTCGATGAGCTATATCCTAAAATAATGTTCCTAATTAAAGAGTTAATAGTTGATGTGATGAATTGAGTTGAAAAATATCCAATGAGACTAGTTGAATGAGTTAACCATAGGGTTGATGTCTTATGAACATGTTGAGTCTTGGGAGGAGTATTGAGCACCAAATTGAATAAGAGTAAATCCAACTCGAACTCAATAACTACGTAGCCCAGCGTAGGAGAGGATTAAACCATAAAATCCAATGTTTCCTATTGTCCCAAAAAGAGAACTTAATGTTACTGATTTTGGATCTACTGATGGGATCTCCTTTACCCTGTCAAGGTATTTGATGGATGTGGAAACAACATCGCTTCGTTGTATCATCACCGGCTAATAGGTGATGGTTTTCGGTTAGAGAAACTCTTAAATATGCCTAGATAGTACTCTGAGTAGATTGGACTAGATGGTATATGAGTGGTCATTGTCTAAACTGCATTCGTACTCTAGACTCTTGAATTGCTGATTGAGTTTCCTGTTGTGTGAGTTGAGCTATTTGAGTTGATGTTATTCTATCTTTACATGTTTCATTCTGCTATTTTACATAATAGTACATTCCACGTACTGATGTCCATTTGGGACTGCATCTTTTCATGATGCAGAGATAAGTACTAACAGTCATCAACAGACACCCCATTCAGGATTAATTTGTATTCTGCTGATTGGTGAGCCCTTTCCTACTTTTGGAGGATATCATGTTCTTTTCTAGCTTTGAGTTTAGACTTATTTTATTCTATTTTGAGGTAGCCATGGGTCTGTCAGTGACATCACTTTGTCAATGATAGAGGCTTCGTAGACTAGATTGTTGAGTTGTGATTAGATTATGCTTTTGGCTAGTTTCATACTAGTCTTACTCAGTTTGATTGCTATATTATTTGGACTTTGGCCTTTGATTATCACTCCATTATCGCCTTCCATTAAGTATTTTTTTGATCATTAATGTCTTTCGCTATTAGTTGTGATTGAACGAATGTGATGATGCCAAGTGGTTCGCTTGGGGGCTAGCAATAGTCTCTGAGTATCGGTCATGCAAACGGTACCCTCCGTGTGACAAAGGCAAAGGGGAGAGGACAAGCGGACAGTAAAATATTGAAGGCATAAATCATCATTGAGGACGATGGACACTTGTTGGAGAACGAAGATGTTTGGTGATTTTATTGTCAAACGACCAATGAATTTTTACAAATGACCCGATTTAGATTATTATCCTCAAATATTATACCTCCCCCCCCCCCCCCCCCAAGTTTTAAATTGATAATTATTTTAATCATGCATAAATAAAAATATTTATTCATGTAGAATGCTATTTGACAACTTTTTTTATATATAAAAAAAGAACCACACATAATTAACTACTCAACGAAGTGTGTTTCAATACATATATGATGATACTTCATGTGAGAAAAAATAATTAATGATTGGAGTGTGAAATTTACTGAAAGAATGATAATTAAAGTGTGGTTTTGACAATTAATATTTTTTGTCAAAAAATTGATGTCCATTTTCATTTTTCCATGTTTGCAACAAATTTTAAAGTGATGAAGAATAAATTACAATCACAAATAAAATATAAACAAACATAATTTTATTCATAAAGGATGTAGGTACAAATCTGTTCCTCTCTCACAAGATTTGTCCATGATTCGAGGGCCGTTAGTGGCGTATTTCTCGAACGGAGGATGATTTTGACTTCCTTAAGCCATATTTTGATATCTCTATGGATATTTGAGATTTTGATCTCTTGATAAATATCTTTATGATTTATTGGATATTTGAGATTCCTCTCTTTAAGAGAACATAATACTCTTTATATAGGCATAAATTAGGGTTTGGGATAGAGTAGCCTCCAAGAAACCCTGATTAAACTAAGACTCATCTTGTAGAGTCCTACAAAATTTCAATGTCTACAGTCCAGTTCAGAAAAATAAGAGATAATTTATCAGTTAGTTCTGAGTGAATTAAATCTCCGCCAACCAGATGAATAAAAGTTTAGATAGTCAACGAACTGATTATTAAGATTTATTATCTAGTCCATATTAAGTGAATTATTGGGAGATTTCTTCATTATTCAAAATAATGAATATTTCAAAGTTCAAGAAAATTGTTAGGACTTTTTTCAATATTTATCCTTCCTTTTAATGAGGTTCTTAACTACTTTATATTTTTTAGGAGAATACTCTAGAAATAATGAAAAAGATAATACTTGAAAGAACTCTTTAAATTTTTTCCTCATATGTTTTTCTTGAGGGATGTACAATCCAATAATTCACTTAATGTGCACTAAAAGAAGTACCACTCACTTCCCCAAAAATATTTATTAAAATATTAAATTTATTTTACTTAAAGGGTGATATAATAAAATTATTCTGTTATTCATTACTTGTCCTTAAACGTTTTCAAGGGAGTGTATCAGTTCAATAATTCACTTAATATGACTAGAGATAGTATCATTCATTTCTTCAATATATTTATTAAAACACTAAATTTTTCATATTCAAAAAATAGTATGATAAAATTTTTTTTTATTTATTTCTTGTTAAGGTACTTGACAGATGTGTGCCAACTTAGGCATGCAGGGCGGGAGTATAAAAGTTCTTAAATACTAAAACAAATCCTTATTACAGCCTCTACATTTCAAGAGGTTTTAGGGTTTGATTTCCCTTTTTCCTTTTGATTATACGTCTTCATTTAGGATTAGCAGGAGACCGAGTTTACTCAAGCTCCTTAATCTCTCCAGGTACATACCCAAATTCATCCCTAAGATTTAAAATTCATGTCCACCCTGTATATGATTTCACGAGGTTTTATGGTTTTGATTTCCATTTTTCCTTTTAATTATACTTCTTCATTTAGGATTAGCACAAGACCGAGTTTCTTCAAGCTCCTTAATCTCTCTCCAGGTAAATTCCCAAATTCATCTATGAGATTTAATATTCATGTCTACCCTATATATGATATTCGTTTTTGCTAAAGGTACATATGATCATTTATGCTTAGCAAAGACAGTTAGATCTAAGGTCCATTTTTAACATTGTACTTGTCATAAATATTTATAGTCTTTTTTACTTTGTGTTGAAACAAGCTCCTAGGGCTTGGTATGAAATGTTATCTAGAGTTTTACTTGTTCGTGAGTTTAAGATAGGAAAAATTAATAATATTCTCTTCTTAAAATCAAGAGGTAAGAATTTGATGATCGTGCAAGTGTACATTGATGACATTATTTTTGGAGCCACATCAGAATCTCTATGCAAGGAATTTGAAGACCTAATGAGCAGTGAATTTGAGATGAGCATGATGGGACAACATATTATATATCAGAAGAGGTACATTTAGGAGCAGCTGAAGAAGTATCACATGGTGGAAGCCAAACCTATTGATACTCCTATTGGAATAAGTTCAAAGCTTAATATCGATGAACCTAATCCCAAGGAAAATGAAACAATGTACAAAGATATCCTTGGATCCCTACTCTATCTCACAACCAACAGGAGTTACATAGTGTTTAGTGTGGGGACTTGTGCAAGATTTCAAGCTTGTCCAAAAGAATCTCACCTCGAGGCAGCGAAAAGAATCTTAAGGTACCTAAAGGGAATAAACGGCTTAATTTTATTTTATCCAACTAGTGATTCCTTCGATCTTGTTGGATATGCAGATGCTAATTATACAATGTACCTGATTGATAAGAAAAGTACCTCTAGTATGGCTCATTTTCTGCGGTCCTCTTGGTCTCATGGGGAACTAAAAAGCAAAACTCTATGGCTTTATCTACTGCTGAAGTTGAATATGTTGCTACAACAACCTATTGTTCTCAACTACTATGGATTAAGCAGCAACTGGAAAATTTTGGAGTTGTGTTTGATACAATTCCCTTGCTATGTGATAGCTCTAGTGCTCTCAATATGACCAAGAATCCTGTGCAACATAAGTGGACTAAGCATATTGATGTGAGGCATCACATTTTGAGAGATAATGAAGTGAAAGGGAATATCTGTATGAATTTTTGCAAGACTGTAGATCAAATTGCAGATATTTTCATGAAACCCTTGAGTCGAGTCAGTTTGAAAAGAATAGAATGAGGTTGAGACTGATAAAGTTGAACAAACATGATTGACTTCATTGATCTACCCACACTCCAGTATTTGCTAGATTCAAAGAACAAGTATCTGAATTTTATTGAACAATCTTAACTGAATTCAAATTTCTATACCTTGTAGGTATACACACATGGCTGCATCATGGAAGCAGAAATTAAGAAATGGAAGGACAAACTTAAAGTCATATAAGCTGTGAGGACCTGATTCTTACTCAGAGGTTAATATTCTTTTTTATAGCCCTTGGAATATGCAATATAAAAGGGCCACATGTCATTCATCGCTTCTCCAAACCATTGTATTATCATTCAGAAACCTGAAAAGACACCTATTTATAAAGACCAAACACACTGATTCACTTCTTTAAAACCTTCAAATTTCTCTCCTTTCCTCATCTTAACATTCTTAAACATCTTCATCTTCTCATTGCACTAATCATCCTCTTCGTGTTTTTCACCATGTCTCAGTCCACTACTCCCCCTAATAAAGTTGTATCTTTTGATGCAGACACTCTTTCTAATCTCAAAATTGATACACCCTCAACACCTATCCATAACCCTCTAAAATCAAAAGAGTTGAAAGTCTTTTGAAACCAGAACCTCATCTCCAAAAAACCCAGATCTGTTTATCATTTGCCTTTTTTCTCCCTCCCTCATCCTCTTCTACCAAGGATGACAAGCAATTAACCTTTCCCAGTCGCATCAGTTCTCCAGAACTGTCAAAAAAAAACCCGTGTTCTTTATGAGGGTCGCATAGAGACACATGTGCCTAGAGTCGTCCAAACCGATGCATCCTAACCTCATCTCAACCAGGTCTTGTGTCATGTACAATGTCAGAAAGGTTGTTCAAAGGAGATCTACCTGTTGAAAAGGATACTGCAAGTGAGGATGGGTGGTGCAAAGCTCGGAAAAGGTGAAAGATGGTAATTTCACATCTCCCTTCTCTATTGTGGAAGAAAAATCCCCCAATTTGTCATTTTTCTTGCATCCCCTCTTTTTGACTAGACCACATTAGTGTTATACAACCGATGAATGTTTTTGAGGAACAAGATGATGATGAGGAAGATAATGTGCCTTTGGTCTAGAAAATTAAGCGAACACCTGAAGAAAACCTAGAAAAGAAGAAGACCTCAAGGAATCTAGTCCCTGAGGTAGTTGAAGAAGAAAAAAGAATGATAGAAAAGGGAAAGGAGAAAGTTTTCGACTCTAAAAAGGTGGACAAAGCATATCCTAGATGAGGTTCTCAAAAGAAACTCCTAGGTGATGCAATGGCTTCCCATAAATCGAAGATTCCCAAGAAGTGTAAACAAAGGGCAACTCCAGTGATTGGGGTAGATGAAATCCCCAAAGAGATATTAATCGATGTTTCCAAGGAAGCTGATAATAGTGACACTGGGTTTGACGTAGTTATTGCTGAGATCAAAAAGAGAGGTGAGGCTAGTAAAATTTAAGGAAGAAGATTGGCAAAATTTCAAAAAATGAGAAGAAAAACCAAAAGGGTGGGAGTAATATAAAATGGGATGAACCTATTTCTTTCAAGGGACCAGGTTTGGTGAGTAAGAAGGCCAAAGTTGAAAAAGTGTTGAGCATACAAGAAAGAATTCAGTCCTAAAAAAATAAAGAGTTCTAAGTGGTAGGGTGTTTCAACCAGAGATGAAAGCCGAGCAGGGCATAAGTGATTTAGTGGATGTTGTGGCCATCCAAGGGTGGGTTCAATTGTTTGAGTGGACTGTTCCCACTCTTCATAAGTAATAAGTCTGAAAATTCTACAACAATTTGGAGTTCACTGAAAGTGGTGGTTTAAAAAAAAGTAAGTGATGTAATTTTTCACGTCACAGCATAGATTCTGGGTGACATTTTAAAAGTGGAAAGGAAAGGTATTGGGAGTGTGAACAATTGTGTTCCTACGAAGAGTTTCATTCTTGAAGCTGGAAAACTACCAAATTTGAGTAGTGCTGGTGCGTCTAAAAAGTTTTTTGAAGGGACAGTATCACTAATATTTTGAGTTTGTCAACAAGGTCTTCTTCTGAGGTCTGAGAAAAGGACTGTAGCCTCATTTGCAGACATCTTTCTCATGGAAGCCGTAAGTAAGTTGGATGAAAACAATATTTCTGCCTTGATGATGGAACACATCGTCAAGATCATGACAGTCAAGGATGGTAAGCACAGGTTGGCATACGGGTATTTGCTAAACAATGTTTTTGAGCACTTTGAAATCAAATTTGGTAGAGGGGTACCTGGCACTATCAAACAAGCTTTCTCACAAACCACTCTGGTGGAATTTGAATGCCTTAAAGAAAAAATTGGAAATATGGCAACATCCCAAGTCCTTGATCTTCTTGCCAAGCTGGATAAGTTTAAGCAACAAGTTGAAGGAGATGATTGTTACTATCACTGCTAAAGATGCAGAATTGTGAGATTGAAAGCTCAGATAGCTCAAGGACTTACAGAGAGACCAGGTTTAGATGAAATTTCAACATTGACGGCAGACAATGACAGAACCACTGCGAAAGTAAAGACTCTCACTCGGCAGATTCTTCAATCCCATTAAGACTTCAATACTAGAATGACTTTTCTTCTTCAATCCCTAGCTCCAAAACCTCCCTCTTCATACATTTTTTTCCCTTCATGGTTCCCTCATAGGTTGTGACTAGTTGGCCTATTTTGACTATCTTTCTACTTATTCTCTAATGGTATTAAGAATACTTTCTAGTGTTAATCCTTCTTTTTGTTCTCTCTAACTTAAGCCTATGGAAGTGATTCTGATCAGGTTTGTGTTGCCCCAATGGCTATGATTTCTATTATTGTTCTCTTTCATATAGTTTACCGTCCCCTGTTTTAATGATACCAAAAGGGGGAATTATGGGCCATGGATGCATGGTATCAATGAGGTACAAGAGATGTGCACTTCCAGGGGGAGCTATTAAAGGAAGCTTATTTGGTAGGGGATAAAAACTTAAGGGGAATGCAGGAATGAAAAATTTAGGGGAACTATTTGTCGTCATCTTAGTTAGTAATCACGAAAAAGGGAAATTGTATATTTTGATGATTAACAAACCATGGGATGAGATAGTGGGATCAGGTCCTGGTCGAAAAACTAATATACAAATGACAATGCTGAAGTCCAGTTGTAAAAAGCTGCTAGGTTGGTGAAAAGGTGTCTACTATGTCTGTGCTCATCGTACTGATTATCCAATGGAAATTTTCGAGGTTCCCTCATGTGTATACTTATAAGAAACACTTCACAATACAAAAAAAATACTTTTGGAGAATTATTATCAGATAGAGTGAAAATTGATATTGTTCTCTAAAGTAATACACAATATTCGACCTTAATGGACCTGATAGAGTGAGTCTCGTAGAGTCTTTCTGGTTGATGTTGTGTTCGTGCTATTTAATCTTGTAAGGTCATCTTTTTTATCTATAATGGAAGCTTGATCAGTGTGTTGTAAGAGGTACGTTGGATTCTTAGTTAGCTGTGACCTTGTATCTATGTATAGAAGTCTACATTAACTAAGGGTTGTTAGTGTAGTGGGCAATAATCATATTGCTTAGGCTCTAAGTCTTGTAATAGGTGTAATGCAAGCAAGGGGGTGGAGAGTGGTAGTATCTAGTTATCTCAGGTTGTAATAGACTACATTGCTCTTGCACCTTAGTAAAGTTTGGGTGAAAATTCTGTGGAACAAGTCGTAGTTATTCCTCCCTTGAGCAAGGAGTTTTTCCACGTAAAAACCTAGTGTTCTTGTAGCCTGCATTTCATTTGTTCCTTCTATTCTTATACAACTACTGCGTCGAGGTACCTAGTCCCTGACTTTAGTGGACGCAAACATTCCAACATAAATTTAATAAAATATATAGGCGAGTTGACTATTCTCTTCTAAAGTTAGGGGTGAAAAAAACTTCAAACATAGTTTTAATTGGAGGATACCAAAAATGTGTTGTATACTTTTTGACAGAGCCTCAAATGCTAATATTAGGTTACTTTTTTCCTTCTCCTACGACTTTGATTTCTAAAGGAATGGTATCAAAAGCTAAATGTATGTACGAGGTTTGAGGATGTTTGTGTTTCTGCATATTGGCATTTTCAGAAGGAGATTCCAAGTGTTTTTTATCCTATTTTCTGAATTCCTGTTTGACCTACTGCCATCTCAAGCTAGAGGCACAAGTTCCTAATGTAGCTCAATTGTTCATTGCTTAGATTTATTTTCTTTAGAACCTTAAATTTTACCTACTAAAAGGATTTGAGACCATATTATGACTGGCGAGTCATAGGATCTATTAAAACAAAAACCTCTTATGCGAAAGGTGGCCTGGAACTTTGAGTGTTTATGTTAACATGCTGCTCCATATGCAAACATTCTTATGATCCAATTTGATGCTTCTTTTTTGTTTTTGTTTTTCCTTCGGGAGGAGAGTGTTTCTGTATCTCATCCTGAAATATTTTACGTTTATCTTCATCTGAAGCATAGTTTCTTTAGGTTGAAAATTAGCTGTCTTGTTTTCCCGGCGAGTATACTCAACATTTGGCTTTTGTACTTTGGCTGCTTTTTTCTCCAATACTTATTTTATAGCCCAAATGTTTTTCTTTCTTTTGTAGACTTTTGGCGTTTCTTCTTTATTTTTTTAAGGTCCAGTTAGATATTTCCAACTAAATGTCGGCCAAGGAGGAGGCTGGGAAGATTCAATCACTTGTTACATGTAATGGGAGTGCATCGAGAACCAATGAAGCTGGACTTCAACTATATCCAGTTTCTAAACGTGACTATGGCGAAGGTTTACCATATGCTCCTGTAGATTGGCCAAATGCTGGTGATAAGTGGGGCTGGCGTGCGGGAAAAGAGTTTCATCTTTAGGCACCTTTAGAGATAGATATCTATATCTTCCGAAGCGTCTTCAAGTTCGGAAAGATAAAAAGATGACTGCTTTTCGAAGTAAGATATCGATAAAGCAGTATCTCGAGTCTGAGTATCCTAGTATGGACATCAACAAATTCTTTGCCTCATTCAGTTGGACGATTCCATCGAAACGGTCATCCAGCTCAAAAGGTTAGCTTTGATAAGGCTCTTCAGTATATAGCATGTAGAGATTTATTTGGTTGTTTGCATCAATTAAAAAAACAGGCTCTTATGTCTCATTCTAGTGCTTAACGGATTAATTTACCGAACCTGATGCCTAATTTATTATCTTTTTATTTAGATTTTGACTCAGGCATGAAAGAGAAGGCTACATCTTCTGGGACGAAAATGGAGCTTTTACTGTCTGATTCTCCTTTTGGAGCCATTACTTGTAAGGCTGGTAACAGAATCTGTAGCAGTTTAACAGAAGAAAATCATTCTCCAGAGACAATGTTTTGTGATATCTGTTGCAGTGAGCCTGGCTTTTGCCGACACTGTTGTTGTATCCTTTGTTGTAAAACTATCAGTTCGGACTATGATGGGTACAGTTACATTCGATGTGAAAAAACAGTAGTCAATGGCTACATATGTGGACATGTTTCTCATCTAGACTGTGCTCTACGAGCTTACATGGTTGGGACAGTCGGAGGAAGCATCGATTTGGATGCAGAGTATTTTTGCCGATACTGTGATTCAAGGACGGATTTGGTTTCACATGCTCTGAAGCTTTTAAACATCTGCACATCTGTTGCTTCTCGTGCTGACCTTGAAAAGATTTAGAATGTTGGAATTTGTATTTTGCGCGGCTCACAAAAAAGTAGTGCAAAAGAGCTGCTGCATCGTATTGAATCAATCAAGGCAAAGGTATATAGCTGATTGATGTATGGTGCTTTGTTTCCTTTATGTTGCTATCTTTTTTCCAGTTTCGAGGTTTACCGTTACCAGAATGACCAATTTGAAAATCATATCAGCTTAGGAAAGGAGTGCGCATTCAAGATGTAATCAAAAAGGAAAGCTGTGTGGATGGCGCTGGTAACTTCTCTGCCTTGTCATATTCTTGATTGTGTTTGTCTGTCACTTTGACTTAAATATCTGTATTTGAGCAAATATATTTCAGTATGTGCATATGTGGTTCTCTTGGTTTAACTGTTATCTATTTCAGGATGTAAATCTATACATATGGGCATTGTAATTTCTGTCTGTTTCAGTCCGAATAAATGTCGCTGGGTTTGATATTAGAATCAATCCTCGCTTTTTCAGCAGTTTGCTCTTGAGATATTGACATTTTCTGTACTTGATTGAGTGTCCTGCTCTTTCTTGTGGTAAGCATGTGGTCTTTTTCCTTGTGGTATGCGGCTTACTTGTTTCCATCTTTGAGACAGGTCATTCTTCCTTTGTTCAGAATCAATCTTCCTTGATTCTGATAGGGTGTGCTTTCCTTGTTTGTCTTTCGTATTTCTGTATTCTTGGTTGGTTCAGAGCTCAGTTTGCTATTATTGATGAATCTTCTGGCAGTTCATACCCTACTCTATTTCAAATGTCATGTAGGATTCTTTTAATCCTTCAATGTTAACAATGGTTTTTATGAATTTGTTTTCTGGGTCATTACAGCTAAATCCGGTGCATTGCAAAGTTCAGTATCTCAACCGAAAGCAAAAGACACTAGATGATTTCTTTCAATCTGCCTAAACATTAGTCACAAAGTTGTCCTATGCTGATGGGAGCGAGGTAACAAGTACTCCGTAGGTGCTATCTAGTCCGGACACCATCATCATAAAAAATGATTTGTTACCGTGCTAGTATTGCTATGTGCACTACTGATTTTAAACTAGCCCTCCAAATATTTTGTTTAGCTTGTTGTTGAAGCAAAAGACTGTAAAGTAGAACCATATATCGAGTTGCACTTTTGTTTTTCCTCAAAAACAAAGCCAAAGTTTACTTCATTATTTGAATGAACAAATACCTTGTTGCTCAAGTTAAACAATTGACAAGGATGAAATTGCATGTGTACTCATTTTTATGTCATTTAACATTTTTAATGTCATTTTATATGTGTTTGTTATTTTTTAACATACTATCGATGTTAGTCTTACAAAGTGTAGCTTTAAATAAAATATTTGAAGTTTCATATGATTGAAGTTCAGGTATACATGATTGATGTTTAGTCATTTTTGCTCGAATCTAGCTATTTTTGTTTGAAGCTCATGTACATATATCTAAATTTCAAGCTAAAATGACTGAAATGGACAAAAATGACTACTTAAGGGTAAGAGAAAGTGATTGAAATCTAACCATATTTGTCTAAAATTGAGATAGAAATACATTAACTTCACTCCTACAACTTCACTTGAAGTTTGTTCTTTTTTTTTAAAAAAAAATATTGTATAACAAATACGCATATAATAAATAGTATACTAGTTTGAAAGACCCTCACAATGATTTTTGTTATCGCGGGATGAATCTCCAATGCCTATGCAATCACTTATCCATCGCCAGCTCCTTCTAGTTCGCGATAAAATGTAAGAATCCTTGCTTCTCTTCCACCGTCGCATCCTAGCTTCTAGTTGTGTTTTACATTTTTAAATATTGAATTTCTAAAATTCTATTGATTTTTTTTAAAACACACAATTTAATAAAGGATGTAGGTACAAATAACATATAAACAAACATAATTTTATTCATAAAGGATGTAGGTACAAATTTGTTCCTCTCTCACAAGATTTCTCCATGATTCGAGGGCCGTTAGTGGCGTATTTCTCGAACGGAGGATGATTTTTACTTCCTTAAGCCATATTTTGATCTCTCTATGGATATTTGAGATTTTGATCTCTTGATAAATATCTCTACAATTTATGGGATATTTGAGATTCCTCTTTAAGAGAACATAATATTCTTTACATAGGCATGAATTAGGGGTTTAGGATAGAGTAGCCTCCAAGAAACCCTGATTGAAAAAGACTCATCTTGTAGATTCCTACAAAATTTCAATGTCTACGGTCCAACTAAGAAAAATAAGAGATAATTTATCAGTTAGTTCTTAGTGAATTAAATCTTTGCCAACCAGATGAATAAAAGTTTAGGTAGTCAACGAACTGATTATTAAGATTTATTGTCTAGTCCATATTAAGTGAATTATTGGGAGATTTTTTCATTATTCAAAATAATGATTTTTTCAAAGTTCAAGAAAATTGTGAGGGCTTTTTTCAATATTTATCCTTCCTTTTAATGAGGTTCTTAACTACTTTATATTTTTAGGAGAATACTCTAGAAATAATGAAAAAGATGATACTTGAAAGTACACTTTAAATTTTTTCCTCAGATGTTTTTCTCGAGGGATGTACAATCCAATAATTTACTTAATATGCACTAAAAGAAGTACCATTCACTTCCCCAAAATATTTATTAAAATATTAAATTTATTTTACTTAAAGGGTGATATAATAAAATTATTTTTTTTATTCAGTACTTGTCCTTAAATGTTTTCTAAGGGAGTGTATCAGTTCAATAATTCACTTAATATGGACTAGAGATAGTATCATTCATTTCTTCGATATATTTATTAAAAAACAAAATTTATCATATTCAAAAAAATAGTATGATAAAGTTTTATTTATTTATTTATTTCTTGTTAAGGTACTTGACAGATGTGTGCCAACTTAGGCATGCAGGGCGGAAGTATAAAAGTTCTTCAATACTAAAACAAATCCTTATTACAGCCTCTACATTTCAAGAGGTTTTAGGGTTTGATTTCCCTTTATCCTTTTGATTTTACGTCTTCATTTAGGATTAGCAGGAGACCGAGTTTACTCTAGCTCCTTAATTTCTCTAGGTACATACCCAAGTTCATCCCTGAGATTTAAAATTCATGTCCACCCTATATATATTTGATTTCACGAGGTTTTAGGGTTTTGATTCCCCTTTTTCTTTTTAATTATACTTCTTCATTTAGGATTAGCATACGACCGAGTTTCTTCAAGCTCCTTAATCTCTCTCCAGGTACATACCCAAATTCATCCCTGAGATTTAATATTCATGTCCACCCTATATATGATATTCGTTTTTGCTAAAGGTACATATGATCATTTATGTTTAGCAAAGACAGTTAGATCCAAGATCCATTTTTAACACTATACTTGTCATAAATATTTATATTGTCTCTTTCACTCTATGTTGATTCTATGCTATTTTGTCCCATCTTAATAACTAGCTTTTGGGTGTGAGCCATCCATGGGAGCCCCCGGGGCTGGGCACTCAATGTTCTGGCTATTTATTGCTTCTTAAGGTGTATCAGAGGTCCAAATGTTCATTTTCATTGTAAAAATAGAATATAACATTGAAGCAGAATGTAGCTAGTACCCGTTGTTATTTATAAACAGTTAATCTGGAGATGACTGATAGTTTCAACAAAAGGATTCTTGGACACATTTATTGCAGTTGCCAAAGGAGATTCACAAAAGAAGTTTTTAAATAATTACTAGAATGTACATCTAAGATATGAATAAATGATTTAAAACGTTCTGTTATGTGACAGGGATTCAATAATTTACACAAGAAGCGGTTTTGCCTTAATTGTGCAATATAATTTTTTAGCGAAGGGGATTTAATTAATACCATTGCCAATACCTAGTTCTGCCACTTAATATATTAATGATTACTGCTAACTACCTATTCTTGATGGAAATGTCTCCTACAAACAGTAAGTTGTTACATTGTAAAAGTTGCTAGATTGGTGAAAAGGTGCTTGTTGTGCCTGTGCTCATCGTACTGATTGTCCAATGGGAATTTTTAGGGGTTCCCTCGTGTGTATACTTAAAAGGAACACTTCACAAGACAAAAAACTTTTGGAGAATCGTCATCAGGTAGAGTGAAATTAAAATTCATATTGTTCTTTGAAGCAATACATAATATTCGAACTAAAAGGGCCCAATAGAGTGAGTCTAGTAGAGTCTTTCTAGTTGATGTTGTTTTCATGCTATTTAATCTTGTGAAGTCATCTTCCTAATCTATAAAAGGAATCTTGATCAGTGTTTTGTAAGAGGTGTGTTGGATTCATGGTTAGCTGCGAACTTGAATCTGGGATAAAAGTCTACATTAACTAAGG
The DNA here is from genome assembly GCA_029948455.1 of Solanum rostratum. Lineage (NCBI taxonomy): Eukaryota > Viridiplantae > Streptophyta > Magnoliopsida > Solanales > Solanaceae > Solanum > Solanum rostratum. Next base: position 54,846,370 of record CM057047.1, on the reverse strand, counting down.
GTTGTTAGTGTAGAGGGTAATAGTTATATTGCTTAGACTCTAAATCTTGTAATAGGTGTATTGAAAGCAAAATGGTGGAGAGGGGTAGTGTCTAGTTATCTCAGGTTATAATAGACTACATTACTCTTGCACCTTAATAAAGTTTGGTTGAAAATCCTGTGGGACAAGATGTGGTTGTTCCTCTCTTGAGCAAGGAGTCTTTTCACGTAAAACTCTTTTGTTCTTATTGCCTACATTTTCACTTGCTCTTTTTTTTCTTGTACTGTTACTATGTCGGACCTGGTCTCTGACTTTAATGGACGTTTACATTCCAACAATTGGTAACAGAACATGGATATCTAATCAGCTAATACCTAGAGATATTTCTTTGCTAGAATGGTTGCTCCACTTAACTTGGAGGAAGAACAATCATCCAAAAGACCACTAAACCTTAACGGACAGTTCTACAATCGTTGGAAAACTCACATGCATGACTTTCTCATGGCTGAGGACAACGAGTTGTGGGATATTGTTCTTGATGGCCCATATGTTCCTACTATTGAAGTCAAAGAAGGTGAAATCACTAAGGTTTTCCTAACCTCGACAATAATACAACGAAGTTGACAGAAAGAAGATTGAGAAGAACTACAAAGCCAAAAAGCTTCTTGTGTGCGGAGTAGGTGCAGAAGAATACAATAGGATATTAGTATGTGAATCTGCAAAAGAAATATGGGACTATCTGAAGAATGCTCACTGAAAAGGTTAAGGAGTCCAAAGTTGACATGCTGACTTCTTAGTATGAGAATTTTATCACGAAGGAAGGAGAATTAATTCATGATATGTATACCATAATCTCATCAATAACAAATGAGTTGAGGTGTCTGGGACAACCAATCAGTCAAAACAAGAAAGTTAGAAAAATTCTGAGAGTCCTTCCTAAGCCATGGGAAAGCAAAGTAAATACCATCACTGAGGCCAAAGATCTGAAGACCCTCACCATGGATGTATTCATTGGAAATCTGCAAAACCATGAGTTAAATTGGCTACAGGATTCACTCAAAAAGGATAAAAAGATGGACAAGTCCTTAGCTTTGAAGTCAGCTCAGAGTGATGATGATAATGAAGGGTTAGATATGGCCTATCTGACTCGCAGGGTCCGAAAATATTTTAGAAAGCATGGTGGTTTTGGAAAGAAAACTAACATTGGTCGAACCTCTAATAATGTTGAGTTATGCCATGGATGTGGAAAACCTGGGCATTATATCAAAGAATGCCCCCCTGAATAAGGATGAGCATAAGGAAATTACCAAGTTCAGGAGTGATCGACGAAGGAACCAGGTCCTAGAAAGATTTAGAAGGAAGGCAGCAGCAGATTCGTTAATGAAGAAGGCATTGGCAGTTTGAGGAAACTCCTCAAGTGAAATTGAATAGTCAGAGAAACCTATAGATGCTTCTACGCTGGTCGTGAAAGATGATGATGAGGTCTTTGACACATTATTTGCCTTCATGGCAAAATCTGATGATGAAGCTGAAGAGGAGGTAACATTACTTGATCTTAAGGAGAACCTAAATTGTTACTCTATGAAAAACTAAAGAAACTAGCTTGTGTGTTAATTCACTCTTTATGTTAATTGACTCCTTATGTGAGATGACCACTGAAAAGGACTTCATACACAATAGCATAGATATCTTTCAAGATGAAAAAATAGTTTTAGCACTTCGAATGTCTGACCTGGAAGGAAAACAACCTTGCACTTGAAGATGAAAAGACTGATCTCTTGAAATGCTAGAGGAAGGTTCTAAATATGATGTGAAGCTTAGGGGAAAACTTAGTAATATTGAGTAGGAACATGAACAAAAATTGAAAGATTCTGAGCTAAAATTAATGACGTCACTGGAAAGAAATGCTCAACTAGAAATGGACATGGTGAACTTGAAGGATGAACTGAAACAAGTCTCTTAAATGGACAACGTCCTCAAAATTCCTATCTGATATGACTAGTTCAAAGGAGTAATGAGGGAAGGGGTCCAGGATATGTGAATAAGATAGATCCCCACCCCCCTTCAACCCTCATAGCAAGTATCTGTCTGTGTCAGAGTCAATCGGATCCATCCGTTAGTAGAGCTATTTACTCGATTGCAGACATTTCTGGATGGGCATCTAAAAGAGAACAGTGAAGCATGAAATAAAGTTTTTAAAAATCAGCATAATCAATCATACGAGAAGGAATCAATAAAAATAAGATCAACCAAGGCGACTAGTCCAAGGGCTGGCAAGTCTCCAAAAAGATTACCTCTCTGGACTAAGAAACACTTAATTATGCCTCTATCTACTTTTTGGGAGCTCAAGTTAAAATGGGTTCCCAAGACTAACAAGTGATCCTCTATGCGAGAACAGTAAAGAGGAGGTAGTCAGTCCTAGTTCATGGATAGTGGACGCTCCAAGCACATGCTGAAAGGACTGAAAGTTTTCTCTCTTAAAAGGTACTGCAAGGGACTAGTGTCTCTTTACAAAATGGCAAAAGGGGGTATATTTAGGGACTGGGAGAGTTGGAAAGTCCCTAGAGAACTCTTTTGAAGATGTGTACTATGTGAATGGGCTGAAGTACAGTTTCCTAAGTGTGTCTCAGATCTGCGATAAAGGGAATAAAGTCAAATCCTATCTGAAAAATGTTATGTCACCAATTTGTCCACCAAGGAAATGATTTTGACTGCTAAGAGATGCAAGAATATGTATATAGCTGATCTCACCTCATCTCAAGGTGATAACTTAACCTATTTTAGGGCTCAAGATGAAACAGCAGATTATGGCACAGAAGATTAGGATACATCAGCACATCTTTGCTGAACAAACTTGTGGCAGGTTCGTTCGTGGACTTCCAAAGATAAAGTTTTGAGAGAACAAAATATGTGATGCTTGAGTCAAAGAGAAGCAGACAAAGGTCTCTTTTAAATCTAAGAAGGAGATTAGCACATCAAAATCACTTGAACTCATGTATATGGACCTTCGAAGCCTATAGTGAAAATTCAAAGCAGAGGTGGCAAGAAGTATATCCTGGTGGTTGTTGATAATTTCTCAAGATTCACGTGGACCATCTTCTTGGGGCCCAAAATTGAAATAGCTGATGTGTTGATTGCTTTTGTCAAGATGATTCAGACTAAGATCAACAGTAGAGTTATTGAGATCAGGTCGGATCATGGGGAAAAAATTTAAGAACTCCAAGATTGATGACTTCTGCTCTGAAGTAGGGTTCCGTCGTAACTTCTCAGCACCAAGAACCCCACTGCAAAATAGAGTGGTTGAAAGGAAGAATTGAACAATGGTGGAATTTGGAAGAACAATGCTTATTGACTCTAGACTTCCAAAATACTTCTGGGCAAAAGCAGTCAATATAGCATGCTATGTTACCAATAGGTGTTTGATCAGGTCCATGATCAACAAAACTCCTTATGAACTATTAGTTAATCGAAAACGTAAGGTAAGTCATCTTAGGGATTTTGGGTGGAAATGTTTTGTGCTCAATAATGGGAAGGAGTAGCTTGGAAAGTTTGATGTCAAAAGTAATGAAAGAGTGTTTGTTGGGTATTCCTCTACAAGCAAAGCCTACAAAATATTCAACAAAAGAACTCTCTGCATTGAAGAAAGTGTTCATGTGATTTTTGACTGCAAGTGAGGACGAGTGGTGCTAAGCTCAGAAAAGGTGAAAGATGGAAATTACATATCTCCCTTCTCTATTGTGGAAGAAAAATCCCCCAATTTGTCATTGTTCTTGCATCCCCTCTTTTTGACTAGACCCCATTAGTGTTGTACAACCGATGAATGTTTTTGAGGAACAAGATAACAATGAGGCAGATAATGTGCCTTTGGTCAGGAAATTAAGCAAACACATGAAGAAAACGTAGAAAAGAAGAAGACATCAAGGAATCTAGTCCCTGAGGTAGTTGAAGAAGAAGAAAGAATGATAGACAAGGGAAAGGAGAAAGTTGTCGACTCTAAAATGGTGGCCAAAGCATATCCTAGACGAGGTTCTCTAAAGAAACTCCTAGGTGATACAATGGCTTCCAATAAATCGAAGATTCCCAAGAAGCGTAAACAAAGGGCAACTCCAGTGATTGGGGAAGATGAAATCCCCAAAGAGATATTAATTGATGTATCCAAGGAAGGAGATGATAGTGACGCTGGGTTTGACGCATTTATTGCTGAGATCAAAAAGAGAGGTGAGGCTAGTAAAAATTTAAGGAAGAAGACTTGCAAAAGTTCAAAAAATGAGAAGAAAAACCAAAAGGGTGGGAGTAAGATAAAATGGGATGAACCTATTTGTTTCAAGGGACCAGGTTTGGTGAGTAAGAAGGCCAAATTTGAAAAAGTGTTGAGCATACAGGAAAGAATTCAGTCCTAAAAAAACAAAGAGTGCTAAGTGGTAGGGTGTTTCAACCAGAGATGAAAGCTGAGCAGGGCATAAGTGATTATGTGGATGTTGTGGCGATCCAAGGGTGGGTTTAGTTGTTTGAGTGGACTGTTCCCACTCTTCATAAGTAATAAGTTTGACAATTCTACAACAATTTGGAGTTTACTAAAAATGGTGGTTTAAAAAAAAAGTGAATGATGTAATTTTCCACATCACAGCAGAGATTCTGGGAGACATTTTAAAAGTGGAAAGGAAAGGTATTGGGAGTGTGAACAATTTTTTCCCTACAAAGAATTTCAATCTTGAAGCTGGAAAACTACCAAATTTGAGTAGTGCTGGTGTGTCTAAATTTTTTTTTGAAGGGACAGTATTACTAATATTTTGAGTTTGTCAATAAGGTTCTTCTTCCTAGGTCCGAGAAAAGGACTGTAGCCTCATTTGCAGATCTCTTTCTCATGGAATCCATAAGTAAGTTGGATGAAATCAGTCTTTCTGCCTTGATGATGGAACACATCGTCAAGATCATGACAGTCAAGGATGGTAAGCACGGGTTGGCATACGAGTATTTGCTAAACAAGGTTTTTGAGCACTTTGAAATCAAATTTGGTAGAGGGGTACCTGGCACTATCAAACAAACTTTCCCACAAACCACTCTGATGGAATGTGAATGCCTCAAAGGAAAAATTGGAAATAAGGCAACATCCCAAGTCCTTGATCTTCTTGCCAAGCAGGATAAGTTTAAGCAACAAGTTGAAGAGATGATTGTTAATACCACTGCTAAAGATGCAGAATTGTGAGACTGAAAGCTCAGATAGCTCAAGGACTTACAGAGGGACCAGGTTTAGATGAAATTTCAACTTTGAAAGTACACAATGACAGAACCACTGCGGAAGTAAAGACTCTCACTCGGCAGCTTAGAATGACTCTTCTTCTTCAATCCCTAGCTCCCAAACCTCCCTCTTCATAAGTTTTTTTTCCTTCATGGCTTCCTCTTAGGTTGTGACTAGTTGGCCTATTTTGACTATCTTTCTAGTTATTCTCTAGTTGTATTAAGAATACTTTCTTGTGTTAATGCTTCTTTTTGTTCTCTCTAACTTAAGCCTATGGAAGTGATTCTGATCAGGTTTGTGTTGCCCCAATGGCTATGATTTCTATTATTGTTCTCCTTCATATAGTTTACTGTCCCCTGTTTTAATGATACCAAAAGGGGGAATTATGGGGCATGGATGCATGGATTCAATGAGGTACAAGAGATGTGCACTTTCAGGGGGAGCTATTAAAGGAAGCTTATTTGGTTGGGGATAAAAACATAAGGGGAATGCAGGAATAAAAATTTTAGGGGAACTATTTGTCGTCATCTTAGTTAGTCATCACGAAAAAGGGAAATTGTATATTTTGATGATTAACAAACCATGGGATGAGATAGTGGGCTCAGGTCCAGGTCGAAAAACGGATATACAAATGACAATGCTGAAGTCCAGTTGTAAAAAGCTTCTAGGTTGGTGAAAAGGTGTTTACTATATCTGTGCTTATAGTACTGATTGTCCAATGGAAATTTTCGAGGTTCCCTCATGTGTATACTTATAAGAAACACTTCACAAGACAAAAAAAATACTTTTGGAGAATTATTATCAGATAGAGTGAAAATTGATATTGTTCTCTAAAGTAATACACAATATTCGACCTCAATGGATCTGATAGAGTGAGTCTAGTAGAGTCTTTCTGGTTGACGTTGTGTTCGTGCTATTTAATCTTGTAAGGTCATCTTTTTTATCTATAATGGAAGCTTGATCAGTGTGTTGTAAGAGGTGTGTTGGATTGTTAGTTAGTTGTGACCTTGTATCTATGTATAGAAGTCTACATTAACTAAGGGTTGTTAGTGTAGGGGGCAATAATCATATTGCTTAGGCTCTAAGTCTTGTAATAGGTGTAATGCAAGCAAAGGGGTGGAGAGTGGTAGTGTCTAGTTACCGCAGTAATAGACTACATTGCTCTTGCACCTTAGAAAAGTTTGGTTGAAAATCTTGTGGAACAGGTCGTGGAACAGGTCGTAGTTATTCCTCCCTTGAGCAAGGAGTTTTTCCATGTAAAAACCTAGTGTTCTTATTGCCTGCATTTCATTTGTTCCTTCTTTTCTTATACAACTACTGTGTCGAGGTACCTAGTCCCTGACTTTAGTGAACGCAAACATTCCAACATAAATTTAATAAAATATATAGGCAAGTTGACTGTTTTCTTCTAAAGTTAGGGGTGAAAAAAACTTCAAACATAGTATTAATTGGAGGATACCAAAAATGTGTTGTATACTTTTTGACAGAGTCTCAAATGCTAATATTAGTTTACTTTTTTCCTTCTCCTACGACTTTGATTTCTAAATGAATGGTATCAAAAGCTAAATGTATGTATGAGGTTTGAGGATGTTTGTGTTTCTGCATATTGGCATTTTCAGAAGGAGATTCCAAGTGTTTTTTATCCTATTTTCTGAATACCTGTTTGACCTACTGCCATCTCAAGCTAGAGGCACAAGTTCCTAATGTAGCTCAATTGTTCATTGCTTAGATTTATTTTCTTTAGAACCTTAAATTTTACCTACTAAAAGGATTTGAGACCATATTATGACTGGCGAGTCATAGGATCTATTAAAACAAAAACCTGTTATGCGAAAGGTGGCTTGGAAATTTGAGTGTTTATGTTAACATGCTGCACTATGTGCAAACATTCTTGTGATCCAATTTGATGCTTCTTTTTTGTTTTTGTTTTTCCTTCGGGAGGAGAGTGTTTCTGTATCTCATGCTGAAAGATTTTACGTTTATCTTCATCTGAAGCATAGTTTCTTTAGGTTGAAAATTAGCTGTCTTGTTTTCCCGGCGAGTATACTCAACATTTGGCTTTTCTACTTTGGCTGCTTTTTTCTCCAATACTTATTTTATAGCCCAAATGTTTTTCTTTCTTTTGTAGACTTTTGGCGTTTCTTCTTTATTTTTTTAAGGTCCAGTTAGATATTTCCAACTAAATGTCGGCCAAGGAGGAGGCTGGGAAGATTCAATCACTTGTTACATGTAATGGGAGTGCATCGAGAACCAACGAAACTGGACTTCAACTATATCCAGTTTCTAAACGTGACTATGGCGAAGGTTTACCATATGCTCCTGTAGATTGGCCAAATGCTGGTGATAAGTGGGGCTGGCGTGCCGGGAAAAGAGTTTCATCTTTAGGCACCTTTAGAGATAGATATCTATATCTTCCGAAGCGTCTTCAAGTTCGGAAAGATAAAAAGATGACTGCTTTTCGAAGTAAGATATCGATAAAGCAGTATCTCGAGTCTGAGTATCCTAGTATGGACATCAACAAATTCTTTGCCTCATTCAGTTGGACGATTCCTTCGAAACGGTCATCCAGCTCAAAAGGTTAGCTTTGATAAGGCTCTTCAGTAAATAGCATGTAGAGATTTATTTGGTTGTTTGCATCAATTAAAAAAACAGGCTCTTATGTCTCATTCTAGTGCTTAATGGATTAATTTACCGAACCTGATGCCTAATTTATTATCTTTTTATTTAGATTTTGACTCAGGTATGAAAGAGAAGGCTACATCTTCTGGGACGAAAATGGAGCCTTTACTGTCTGATTCTCCTTTTGGAGCCATTACTTGTAAGGCTGGTAACAGAATCTGTAGCAGTTTAACAGAAGAAAATCATTCTCCAGAGACCATGTTTTGTGATATCTGTTGCAGTGAGCCTGGCTTTTGCCGACACTGTTGTTGTATCCTTTGTTGTAAAACTATCAGTTCGGACTATGATGGGTACAGTTACATTCGATGTGAAAAAACAGTAGTCAATGGCTACATATGTGGACATGTTTCTCATCTAGACTGTGCTCTACGAGCTTACATGGCTGGGACAGTCGGAGGAAGCATCGATTTGGATGCAGAGTATTTTTGCCGATACTGTGATTCAAGGACGGATTTGGTTTCACATGCTCTGAAGCTTTTAAACATCTGCACATCTGTTGCTTCTCGTGCTGACCTTGAAAAGATTTTGAATGTTGGCATTTGTATTTTGCGCGGCTCACAAAAAAGTAGTGCAAAAGAGCTGTTGCATCGTATTGAATCAATCAAGGCAAAGGTATATAGCTGATTGATGTATGGTGCTTTGTTTCCTTTATGTTGCTATCTTTTTTCCAGTTTCGAGGTTTGCCGTTACCAGAATGACCAATTTGAAAATCATATCAGCTTAGAAAAGGAGTCCGCATTGAAGATGTAATCAAAAAGGAAAGCTGTGTGGATGGCGCTGGTAACTTCTCTGCCTTGTCATATTCTTGATTGTGTTCGTCCATCACTTTGACTTAAATATCTGTATTTGAGCAAATACATTTCAGTATGTGCATATGTGGTTCTCTTGGTTTAACTATTATCTATTTCAGGATATAAATCTATACACATGCGCATTGTAAGTTCTGTCTGTTTCGGTCCAAATAAATGTCGCTGGGTTTGATATTAGAATCAATCCTTGCTTTTTCAGCAGTTTGCTCTTGAGATATTGACATTTGCTGTACATGATTGAGTGTCCTGCTCTTTCTTGTGGTAAGCATGTGGTCTTTTTCCTTGTGGTATGCGGCTTACTTGTTTCCATCTTTGAGACAAGTCATTCTTCCTTTGTTCAGAATCAATCTTCCTTGATTCTGATAGGGTGTGCTTTCCTTGTTTGTCTTTCGTATTTCTGGATTCTTGGTTGGTTCAGAGCTCAGTTTGCTATTATTGATGAATCTTCTGGCAGTTCATACCTACTCTATTTCAAATGTCATGTAGGATTCTTTTTAATCCTTCAATTGTGAACAATGGTTTTTATGAATCTATTTTCTGGGTCATTACAGCTAAATCCAGTGCATTGGAAAGTTCAGAATCTCAATCGAAAGCAAAAGACACTAGATGATTTCTTCCAATTTGCCTAAACATTAGTCACAAAGTTGTCCTATGCTGATGGGAGCGAGGTAACAAGTACTCCGTAGGTGCTATCTAGTCCGGACACCATCATCATAAAAAATGATTTGTTACCGTGCTAGTATTGCTATGTGCACTACTGATTTTAAACTAGCCCTCCAAATATTTTGTTTAGCTTGTTGTTGAAGCAAAAGACTGTAAAGTAGAACCATATATAGAGTTGCACTTTTGTTTTTCCTCAAGCAGAAAGCCAAAGTTTACTTCATTATTTGAATGAACAAATACCTTGTTGCTCAAGTTAAACAATTGACAAGGATGAAATTGCATGCATACTCATTTTTATGTCATTTAACATTTTTAATGTCATTTTACATGTGTCAGTTATTTTTTTAACATACTATCGATGTTAGTCTTGCAAAGTCCAACTTTAAATACAATATTTGAAGTTTCATATGATTGAAGTTTAGGTATACATGATTGATGTTTAGTCATTTTTGCTCGAATCTAGCTATTTTTATTTGAAGCTCATGTACATATATTTAATAATCAAGCTTAAATGACTGAAATGGACAAAAATGACTACTTAAGGGTAAGAGAAAGTGATTGAAATCTAACCATATTTGTCTAAAATTGAGATAGAAATACATTAACTTCACTCCTACAACTTCAAACATTGTATAACAAATAGGCATATAATAAATAGTATACTAGTTTGAAAGACCCTCACAATGATTTTTGTTATCGTGGGATGAATCTCCATTGCCTATGCAATCACTTATCCATCGCCAGCTCCTTCTAGTTCGCAATGAAATGTAAGAATCCTTGCTTCTCTTCCACCGTCGCATCCTTGCTTCTAGTTGTGTTTTACATTTTTAAATATTGAATTTCTAAAATTCTATTGATTTCGTTTTAAAACACACAATTGAATAAAGGATGTAGGTACAAATAACATATAAACAAACATAATTTTATTCATAAAGGATGTAGGTACAAATTTGTTCCTCTCTCACAAGATTTCTCCATGATTCGAGGGCCATTAGTGGCGTATTTCTCAAACGGAGGATGATTTTTACTTCCTTAAGCCATATTTTGAACTTTCTATGGATATTTGAGATTTTGATCTCTTGATAAATATCTCTACAATTTATGGGATATTTGATATTCCTCTTTAAGAGAACATAATATACTTTATATAGGCATGAATTAGGGTTTAGGATAGAGTAGCCTCCAAGAAACTCTGATTGAAAAAGACTCATCTTGTAGAGTCCTACAAAATTTCAATGTCTATGGTCCAATTCAAAAAAATAAGAGATAATTTATCAGTTAGTTCTTAGTGAATTAAATCTCCGCCAACCAGATGAATAAAAGTTTAGGTAGTCAATGAACTGATTATTAAGATTTATTTTCTAGTCCATATTAAGTGAATTATTGGGATATTTTTTCATTATTCAAAATAATGATTTTTTCAAAGTTCAAGAAAATTGTTAGGGATTTTTTCAATATTTATCCTTCCTTTTAATGAGGTTCTTAACTACTTTATATTTTTAGGAGAATACTCTAGAAATAATGAAAAAGATGATACTTGAAAGTACACTTTAAATTTTTTCCTCAGATGTTTTTCTCGAGGGATGTACAATCTAATAATTTACTTAATATGCACTAAATGAAGTACCATTCACTTCCCCAAAAATATTTATTAAAATGTTAAATTTATTTTACTTAAAGGGTGATATAACAAAATTATTTTTTTATTCATTACTTGTCCTTAAATGTTTTCTAAGGGAGTGTATCAGTTCAATAATTCACTTAATATGGACTAGAGATAGTATCATTCATTTCTTCGATATATTTATCAAAAAAACTAAATTTATCATATTCAAAAAATAGTATGATAAATCTTTTTTTATTTATTTATTTCTTGTTAAGGTACTTGACAGATGTGTGCCAACATAGGCATGCAGGGCGGAAGTATAAAAGTTTTTTAATACTAAAACAAATCCTTATTACAGCCTCTACATTTCAAGAGGTTTTAGGGTTTGATTTCCCTTTATCCTTTTGATTTTACGTCTTCATATAGGATTAGCAAGAGACCGAGTTTACTCAAGCTCCTTAATCTCTCCAGGTACATACCCAAGTTCATCCCTGAGATTTAAAATTCATGTCCACCCTATATATATATATATGATTTCACGAGGTTTTTGGGTTTTGATTTCCCTTTTTCCTTTTAATTATACTTCTTCATTTAGGATTAACATAAGACCGAGTTTCTTCAAGCTCCTTAATCTCTCTCCAGGTACATTCCCAAATTCATCCCTGAGATTTAATATTCATGTCCACCCTATATATGATATTCGTTTTTGCTAAAGGTACATATGATCATTTATGTTTAGCAAAGACAGTTAGATCCAAGGTCCATTTTTAACATTGTACTTGTCATAAATATTTATATTTTTACTCTATGTTGATTCTATGCTATTTTGTCCCATCTTAATAACTAGCTTTTGGGTGTGAGCCATCCATGGGAGCCCCCGGGGCTGGGCACTCAATGTTCTGGCTATTTATTGCTTCTTAAGGTGTATCAGAGGTCCAAATGTTCATTTTCATTGTAAAAATAGAATATAACATTGAAGCAGAATGTAGCTAGTACCCGTTGTTATTTATAAACAGTTAATCTGGAGATGACTGATAGTTTCAACAAAAGGATTCTTGGACACATTTATTGCAGTTGCCAAAGGAGATTCACAAAAGAAGTTTTTAAATAATTACTAGAATGTACATCTAAGATATGAATAAATGATTTAAAACGTTCTGTTATGTGACAGGGATTCAATAATTTACACAAGAAGCGGTTTTGCCTTAATTGTGCAATATAATTTTTTAGCGAAGGGGATTTAATTAATACCATTGCCAATACCTAGTTCTGCCACTTAATATATTAATGATTACTGCTAACTACCTATTCTTGATGGAAATGTCTCCTACAAACAGTAAGTTGTTACATTGTAAAAGTTGCTAGATTGGTGAAAAGGTGCTTGTTGTGCCTGTGCTCATCGTACTGATTGTCCAATGGGAATTTTTAGGGGTTCCCTCGTGTGTATACTTAAAAGGAACACTTCACAAGACAAAAAACTTTTGGAGAATCGTCATCAGGTAGAGTGAAATTAAAATTCATATTGTTCTTTGAAGCAATACATAATATTCGAACTAAAAGGGCCCAATAGAGTGAGTCTAGTAGAGTCTTTCTAGTTGATGTTGTTTTCATGCTATTTAATCTTGTGAAGTCATCTTCCTAATCTATAAAAGGAATCTTGATCAGTGTTTTGTAAGAGGTGTGTTGGATTCTTGGTTAGCTGCGAACTTGAATCTGGGATAAAAGTCTACATTAACTAAGGGTTGTTAGTGTAGAGGGCAATAGTTATATTGCTTAGACTCTAAATCTTGTAATAAGTGTATTGAAAGCAAAATGGTGGAGAGGGGTAGTGTCTAGTTATCGCAGGTTATAATAGACTACATTGCTCTTGTACCTTAATAAAGTTTGGTTGAAAATCCTGTGGGACAAGTTATGGTTGTTCCTCTCTTGAGCAAGGAGTCTTTTCACGTAAAACTCTTTTGTTTTTATTGCCTACATTTTCACTTGCTCTTTTTGTTCTTGTACTGTTACTATGTCGGACCTGGTCCCTGACTTTAATGGACGTTTACATTCCAACAATTGGTAAAAGAACGTGGATATCTAATCAGCTAAATACCTAGAGATATTTCTTTGCTAGAATGGTTGCTCCACTTAACTTGGAGGAAGAACAATCATCCAAAAGACCACTAAACTTTAATGGACAGTTCTACAATCGTTGGAAAACTCACATGCATTACTTTCTCATGGCTGAGGACAACGAGTTGTGGGACATTGTTCTCGATGGCCCATATGTTCTTACTATTGAAGTCAAAGAAGGTAAAATCACTAAGGTTATTTCCTAAACTCGACAATAATACAACGAAGTTGACAGAACGAAGATTGAGAAGAACTACAAAGCCAAAAAGCTTCTTGTGTGCGGAGTAGGTGCAGAAGAATACAATAGGATATTAGTATGTGAATCTGCAAAAGAAATATGGGACTATCTGAAGAATGCTCACTGAAAAGGTTAAGGAGTCCAAAGTTGACATGCTGACTTCTTAGTATGAGAATTTTATCACGAAGGAAGGAGAATTAATTCATGATATGTATACCATGCATAATCTCATCAATAACAAATGAGTTTAGGTGTCTGGGACAACCAATCAGTCAAAACAAGAAAGTTAGAAAAATTCTGAGAGTCCTTCCTAAGCCATGGGAAAGCAAAGTAAATACCATCACTGAGGCCAAAGATCTGAAGACCCTCACCATGGATGTATTCATTGGAAATCTGCAAAACCATGAGTTAAATTGGCTACAGGATTCACTCAAAAAGGATAAAAAGATGGACAAGTCCTTAGTTTTGAAGTCAGCTCAGAGTGATGATGATAATGAAGGGTTAGATATGGCCTATCTGACTCGCAGGGTCCGAAATATTTTAGAAAGCATGGTGGTTTTGGAAAGAAAACTAACATTGGTCGAACCTCTAATAATGTTGAGTTATGCCATGGATGTGGAAAACCTGGGCATTATATCAAAGAATGCCCCCCTGAATAAGGATGAGCATAAGGAAATTACCAAGTTCAGGAGTGATCGACGAAGGAACCAGGTCCTAGAAGATTTAGAAGGAAGGCAGCAGCAGATTCGTTAATGAAGAAGGCATTGGCAGTTTGGGGAAACTCCTCAAGTGAAATTGAATAGTCAGAGAAACCTATAGATGCTTCTACGCTAGTCGTGAAAGATGATGATGAGGTCTTTGACACATTATTTGCCTTCATGACAAAATCTGATGATGAAGCTGAAGTGGAGGTAACATTACTTGATCTTAAGGAGAACCTAAATTGTTACTCTATGAAAAACTAAAGAAACTAGCTTGTGTGTTAATTCACTCTTTATGTTAATTGACTCCTTATGTGAGATGACCACTGAAAAGGACTTCATACACAATAGCATAGATATTTTTCAAGATGAAAAAATAGTTTTAGCACTTCGAATGTCTGACCTGGAAGGAAAACAACCTTGCACTTGAAGATGAAAAGACTGATCTCTTGAAATGCTAGAGGAAGGTTCTAAATATGATGTGAAGCTTAGGGAAAAACTTAGTAATATTGAGTAGGAACGTGAACAAAAATTGAAAGATTCTGAGCTAAAATTAATGATGTCACTGGAAAGAAATGCTCAACTAGAAATGGACATGGTGAACTTGAAGGATGAACTGAAACAAGTCTCTTAAATGGAAACGTCCTCAAAACTCCTATCTGATATGACTAGTTCAAAGGAGTAATGAGGGAAGGGGTCCAGGATATGTGAATAAGATAGATCCTCACCCCCCTTCAACCCTCATAGCAAGTATCTGTCTGTGTCAGAGTCGATCGGATCCATCCGTTCGTAGAGCTATTTACTCGATTGCAGACATTTCTGGATGGGCATCTAAAAGAGAACAGTGAAGCATGAAAGAAAGTTTTTAAAAATCAGCATAATCAATCATACGAGAAGGAATCAATAAAAATAGGATCAACCAAGGCGACTAGTCCAAGGGCTGGCAAGTCTCCAAAAGGATTACCTCTCTGGACTAAGAAACACTTAATTATGCCTCTATCTACTTTTTGGGAGCTCAAGTTAAAATGGGTTCCCAAAACTAACAAGTGATCCTCTATGCGAGAACAGTAAAGAGGAAGTTGTCAGTCCTAGTTCATGGATAGTGGATGCTCCAAGCATGTAAAGTTTTCTCTCTTAAAAGGTACTGCAAGGGAGTAGTGTCTCTTTACAAAATGGCAAAGGGGGGGTATATTTTAGGGACTGGGAGAGTTGGAAAGTCCCTAGAGAACTCTTTTGAAGATGTGTACTATGTGAATGGGTTGAAGTACAGTTTCCTAAGTGTGTCTCAGATCTGTGATAAAGGGAATAAAGTCAAATCCTATCTGAAAAATGTTATGTCACCAATTTGTCCACCAAGGAAATGATTTTGACTGCTAAGAGATGCAAGAATATGTATATAGCTGATCTCACCTCAGCTCAAGCTGATAACTTAACCTATTTTAGGGCTCAAGATGAAACAGCGGATTATGGCACAGAAGACTGGGATACGTCAGCACATCTTTGCTGAACAAACTTGTGGCAGGTTCGTTCGTGGACTTCCAAAGATAAAGTTTGGAGAGAACAAAATATGTGATGCTTGAGTCAAAGAGAAGCAGACCATGGTCTCTTTTAAATCTAAGAAGGAGATTAGCACATCAAAACCACTTGAACTCATTCATATGGACCTTCGAAGCCTATAGTGAAAATTCAAAGCAGAGGCGGCAAGAAGTATATCCTGGTGGTTGTTGATAATTTCTCAAGATTCACGTGGACCATCTTCTTGGGGCCCAAAAATGAAATAGCTGATGTGTTGATTGCTTTTGTCAAGATGATTCAGACTAAGATCAACAATAGAGTTATTGAGATCAGGTCGGATCATGGGGAAAAAATTTATGAACTCCAAAATTGATGATTTCTGCTCTGAAGTAGGGTTCGTCGTAACTTCTCAGCACCAAGAACCCCACTGCAAAATAGAGTGGTTGAAAGGAAGAATTGAACAATGGTGGAATTTGGAAGAACAATGCTTATTGACTCTAGACTTCCAAAATACTTCTGGGCAAAAGCAGTCAATACAGCATGCTATATTACCAATAGGTGTTTGATCAGGTCCATGATCCACAAAACTCCTTATGAACTATTAGTTAATCGAAAACGTAAGGTACGTCATCTTAGGGATTTTGGGTGGAAATGTTTTGTGCTCAATAATGGGAAGGAGGAGCTTGGAAAGTTTGATGTCAAAAGTAATGTTAGAGTGTTTGTTGGGTATTCCTCTACAAGCAAAGCCTACAAAATATTCAACAAAAGAACTCTCTGCATTGAAGAAAGTGTTCATGTGATTTTTGATGAGTCTAAGAATATTGAAGACTTGAAAAAGAGAGAAGATTCAGAGATAGAGGAACTCCTTCAGATTCAAAGGGATGTGTTGATTGATGATCCAACAGAAGGGAGCTTACCTCAAAATGATGATGGTGAGAAGGATGATGATACGAGTACGGAACAGATGATAGGACCTAGTTCATCGATAAATGTTGATGAAGTGAGCCCTCATCAACCAAAAAATGAAGAAATCACTGATGAAGATATGGCTGCTGGACAAAGCGAATGAGCTCAACAACCTTCAAGAGTTTTAGTATGGAAGCATCAATCATCACATCCTTTGGAGTCTGGTATTCACACCAGATCTAAAACAAGAAATCTAGCAGCATTCTCAGCTTTCCTATCATCCATTGAGCCAAAGAATGTTAAGGAAGCATTGTGTGATGCTGATTGGGTGAACTCCATGCAAGAAAAATTACTTCAGTTTGAGAGAAGTCTAGTGTGGCATCTAGTTCCAAGACAACCTGACACAACCATCACTGAGACTAAGTAGGTTTATAGAAACAAATTGGATAAAACTGGAGTCATTACCAGAAACAAGTAAAGGCTGGTTGTTTAAGGATACAACCAGGAAGAGGGAATAGATTATGATGAGACTTTTACACCTGTTGCAAGAATGGAGGAAATCAGAATTCTGATTACATTTTCTACCTACATGGAATTCAAGATTTTTCAAATGGATATGAAAAGTGTCTTTATAAATGGGAATCTCAAGGAAGAGGTATATGTAAGGCAACCTCCTGGATTCAAAGATGTTGACTACCCAGATCATGTGATGAGGCTTGACAAGGCTCTCTATTTATTGAAACAAGCTCCTAGGGCTTGGTATGAAATGTTATCTGGAGTTTTACTTGTTCGTGAGTTTAAGAGAGGAAAAATTAATAATATTCTCTTCTTAAAATCAAGTAGTAAGAATTTGTTGATCGTGCAAGTGTACATTGATGACATTATTTTTGGGGCCACATCAGAATCTCTATGCAAGGAATTTGAAGACCTAATGAGCAGTGAATTTGAGATGAGCATGATGGGACAACTTAGTATATATCAGAAGAGGTACATTTAGGAGCAGCTGAAGAAGTATCACATGGTGGAAGCCAAACCTATTGATACTCCTATTGGAATAAGTTCAAAGCTTAATATCGATGAACCTAATCCCAAGGCAAATGAAACAATGTACAAAGATATCAGTGGATTCCTACTCTATCTCACAACCAACAAGAGTTACATAGTGTTTAGTGTGGGGACCTTTGCAAGATTTCAAGCTTGTCCAAAAGAATCTCACCTCGAGGCAGCAAAAAGAATCTTAAGATACCTAAAGGGAATAAACGGCTTAATTTTATTTTATCCAACTAGTGACTCCTTCGATCTTGTTAGATATGCAGATGCTAATTATACAAGGTACCTGATTGATAAGAAAAGTACCTCTAGTATGGCTCATTTTCTGGGGTCCTCTTGATCTCATGGGGAACTAAAAAGCAAAACTCTATGGCTTTATCTACTACTGAAGCTGAATATGTTGCTACAACAACCTATTGTTCTCAACTACTACGGATTAAGCAGCAACTGGAAACTTTTGGAGTTGTGTTTGATACAATTTCCTTGCCATGTGATAGCTCTAGTGCACTCAATATGACCAAGAATCCTGTGCATCATAAGAGGACTAAGCAAATCGATGTGAGGCATCACATTTTGAGAGATAATGAAGAGAAAGGGAATATCTGTATGAAATTTTGCAAGACTGTAGATCAAATTGCAGATATTTTCATGAAACCCTTGAGTCGAGTCAGTTTGAAAAGAATAGAATGAGGTTGAGACCGATAAAGTTGAACAAACACGATTGACTTCATTGATCTACCCACACTCCAGTATTTGCTAGATTCAAAGAACAAGTATCTGAATTTTATTGAACAATCTTAACTGAATTCAAATTTCTATACCTTGTAGGTATACACATATGGCTGAATCATGGAAGCCGAAATTAAGAAATGGGAGGACAAACTTAAAGTCATATAACCTGTGAGGACCTGATTCTTACTCAGAGGTTCATATTCTTTTTTACACCCCTTGGAATATGCAATAAAACTGTTAAAAAAGGGCCACATGTCATTCATCCCTTCTCCAAACCATTGTATTATCATTCAGAAACCTGAAAAGACACCTATTCGTAAAGACCAAACACACTGATTCACTTCTTTAAAACCTTAAAATTTCTCTCCTTTCCTCATCTTAACATTCTAAAACATCTTCATCTTCTCATTGCACTAATCATCCTCTTCGTGTTTTTCACCATGTCTCAGTCCACTACTCCCTCACATAAAGTTGTATCTTTTGATGCAGACACTCTTTCTTCTCTCAAAATTGATACACCCTCAACACCTATCCACAACCCTCTAAAATCAAAAGAGTTGAAAGTCTTTTGAAACCAGAACCTCATCTCCAAAAAACCCAGATCTGTTTATCACTTGTCTTTCTTCTCCCTCCCTCATCCTCTTCTACCAAGGATGACAAGCCATTAACCTTTCCCAGTCGCATCAGTTCTCCAAAACTGTCAAAAAAAACCCGTGTTCTTTATGAGGGTCGCATAGAGACACATGTGCCTAGAGTCGTCCAAACCGATGCCAACTAATCTAATCTCAACCAGGTCTTATGTCATGTATAATGTCAGAAAGGTTGTTCAAAGGAGATCTACCTGTTGAAAAGGATACTGAATCAAACATTTTGACTGCAAGCGAGGACGAGTGGTGCGAAGCTCGGAAAAGGTGAAAGATGGAAATTACATATCTCCCTTCTCTATTGTGGAAGAAAAATCTCCCAATTTGTCATTGTTCTTGCATCCCCTCTTTTTGACTAGACCCCATTAGTGTTGTACAACCGATGAATGTTTTTGAGGAACAAGATGACAATGAGGAAGATAATGTGCCTTTGGGCTCGAAAATTAAGCAAACACATGAAGAAAACTTAGAAAAGAAGAAGACATCAAGGAATCTAGTCCCTGAGGTAGTTGAAGAAGAAGAAAGAATGATAAACAAGGGAAAGGAGAAAGTTGTCGACTCTAAAAAGGTGGCCAAAGCATATCCTAGACGAGGTTCTCTAAAGAAACTCCTAGGTGATGCAATGGCTTCCAATAAATCGATGATTCCCAAGAAGCGTAAACAAAGGCCAACTCCAGTGATTGGGGAAGATGAAATCCCCAAAGAGATATTAATTGATGTTTCCAAGGAAGGAGATGATAGTGACGCTGGGTTTGACGCAGTTATTGCTGAGATCAAAAAGAGAGGTGAGGCTAGTAAAAATTTAAGGAAGAAGACTTGCAAAAGTTCAAAAAATGAGAAGAAAAACCAAAAGGGTGGGAGTAAGATAAAATGGGATGAACCTATTTGTTTCAAGGGACCAGGTTTGGTGAGTAAGAAGGCCAAATTTGAAAACGTGTGGAGCATACAGGAAAGAATTCAGTCCTAAAAACACAAAGAGTGCTAAGTGGTAGGGTGTTTCAATCAGAGATGAAAGCCGAGCAAGGCATAAGTGATTATGTGGATGTTGTGGCGATCCAAGGGTGGGTTCAGTTGTTTGAGTGGACTGTTCCCACTCTTCATAAGTAATCAGTTTGACAATTCTATAACAATTTGGAGTTCACTGAAAATGGTGGTTTAAAAAAAAAAGTTAGTGATGTAATTTTCCACATCACAGCAGAGATTCTGAGTGACATTTTAAAAGTGGAAAGGGAAGGTATTAGGAGTGTGAACAATTGTGTTCCTACAAAGAGTTTCAATCTTGAAGCTGGAAAACTACCAAATTTGAGTAGTGCTGGTGTGTCTAAAATTTTTTTTGAAGGGACAGTATCACTAATATTTTGAGTTTGTCAACAAGGTTCTTCTTCCTAGGTCTAAGAAAAGGATTATAGCCTCATTTGCAGATCTCATTCTCATGGAATCCATAAGTAAGTTGGATGAAATCAGTCTTTCTGCCTTGATGATGGAACACATCGTCAAGATCATGACAGTCAAGGATGGTAAGCACGGGTTGGCATACGAGTGTTTGCTAAACAAGGTTTTTGAGCACTTTGAAATCAAATTTGGTAGAGGGGTACCTGGCACTATCAAACAAGCTTTCTCACAAACCACTCTGATGGAATGTGAATGCCTCAAAGAAAAAATTGGAAATAAGGCAACATCCCAAGTCCTTGATCTTCTTGCCAAGCAGGATAAGTTTAAGCAACAAGTTGAAGAGATGATTGTTACTATCACTGCTAAAGATGCAGAATTGTGAGACTGAAAGCTCAGATAGCTCAAGGACTTACAGAGGGACCAGGTTTAGATGAAATTTCAACGTTGAAAGTAGACAATGATAGAACCACTGCGGAAGTAAAGACTCTCACTCGGCAGCTTCTTCAATCCGATCAAGACTTCAATACTACAATAGAATGACTCTTCTTCTTCAATCCCTAGCTCCCAAACCTCCCTCTTCATAAGTTGTTTTCCTTCATGGCTCCCTCTTAGGTTGTGACTAGTTGGCCTATTTTGACTATCTTTCTAGTTATTCTCTAGTTGTATTAAGAATACTTTCTTGTGTTAATGCTTCTTTTTGTTCTCTCTAACTTAAGCCTATGGAAGTGATTCTGATCAGGTTTGTGTTGCCCCAATGGCTATGATTTCTATTATTGTTCTCCTTCATATAGTTTACCGTCCCCTGTTTTAATGATACCAAAAGGGGGAATTATGGGGCATGGATGCATGGATTCAATGAGGTACAAGAGATGTGCACTTTCAGGGGGAGCTATTAAAGGAAGCATATTTGGTAGGGGATAAAAACATAAGGGGAATGCAGGAATGAAAATTTTAGGGGAATTATTTGTCGTTATCTTAGTTAGTCGTCACGAAAAAGGGAAATTGTATATTTTGATGATTAACAAACCATGGGATGAGATAGTGGGATCAGGTCCTGGTCGAAAAACGGATATACAAATGACAATGCTGAAGTCCAGTTGTAAAAAGCTGCTAGGTTGGTGAAAAGGTGTTTACTATATCTGTGCTTATCGTACTGATTGTCCAATGGAAATTTTCGAGGTTCCCTCATGTGTATACTTATAAGAAACACTTCACAAGACAAAAAAAAATACTTTTGGAGAATTATTATCAAATAGAGTGAAAATTGATATTGTTCTCTAAAGTAATACACAATATTCGACTTTAATGGATCTGATAGAGTGAGTCTAGTAGAGTCTTTCTGGTTGACGTTGTGTTCGTGCTATTTAATCTTGTAAGGTCATCTTTTTATCTATAATGGAAGCTTGATCAGTGTGTTGTAAGAGGTGTGTTGGATTCTTAGTTAGCTGTGACCTTGTATCTATGTATAGAAGTCTACATTAACTAAGGGTTGACCCCCCCTAGGGGGCAATAATCATATTGCTTAGGCTCTAAGTCTTGTATTAGGTGTAATGCAAACAAAGAGGTGGAGAGTGGTAGTGTCTAGTTACCGCAGTAATAGACTACATTGCTCTTGCACCTTAGTAAAGTTTGGTTGAAAATCCTGTGGAACAGGTCGTAGTTATTTCTCCCTTGAGCTAGGAGTTTTTCCACGTAAAAACCTAGTGCTCTTATTGCCTGCATTTCATTTGTTCCTTCTATTCTTATACAACTACTGTGTCGAGGTACCTAGTCCCTGACTTTAGTGGACGCAAACATTCCAACATAAATTTAATAAAATATATAGGCGAGTTGACTGTTTTCTTCTAAAGTTAGGGGTGAAAAAAACTTCAAACATAGTATTAATTGGAGGATACAAAAAATGTGTTGTATACTTTTTGACAGAGTCTCAAATGCTAATATTAGGTTACTTTTTTCCTTCTCCTACGACTTTGGTTTCTAAAGGAATGGTATCAAAAGCTAAATGTATGTACGAGGTTTGAGGATGTTTGTGTTTCATCATATTGGCATTTTCAGAAGGAGATTCCTAGTGTTTTTTATCCCATTTTCTGAATTCCTATTTGACCTACTGCCATCTCAAGCTAGAGGCACAAGTTCCTAATGTAGCTCAATTGTTCATTGCTTAGATTTATTTTCTTAGAACTGTTACAAAATGTATATAGACATCATTCTTAGCAATATACATAGTCATAATTAGCTAGACGATCTTTAGGAATCCTTTGTAATTACTAGTTGATCTTTAGGAATCTCTTTTTATTTTCTTTCCTAAATTAGCACCTAATGTATTGTATACATATCTTGCTTACCTATTGAAATAAAGTATTAACTTCTATTCGATTACATGGTATCAGAGCCTATAGGCTCCTTGATACTGTTTTGGCTTTGTTTGAAAAAAAAAGGGCAGCTCGATCTTGTTTTGCTGTCTTTCGGGATTCAACATCTAGTGTCATCTAGTCAGTTACTATCCCGATTTTCGTTTGGTTTGATACATTGTTTGGAGAACACTTCATCACTTTCCAGGTTCCTAGGTTTCTGAAAACTACTTCCAGGATCATATTTTTCTTTGTAGCTTCAACGATTCAGATCTAGTTTTCTGTTTGATGTTGCTGCGATTATCAAGTTCTGTCCAATATTAGTGTTTTGTGGATGTTCTTGATTTTGAGCATCGGCTACAATTATTTTGCTGGGTGAATTGGCTTCTACTTTTTCTTGGAATCTAATATTATTGGGGACCTTTTGAAGCTTGGTTATTCTTAAGTTCTTCATTGAGAAGGAAGTATGGCTACAAATCAGAAGGGTGAAAAAATTTTGGTTTCGGCGGATGAGTTCGCACAATTCTCTCAGTATCAGAATTCCATTAAAGAATTCACTTCAGTTACTACCCTTGTTGATTCAAGAAAAGCATCTTTGGTCTCCTCTCCGAACAACTGGGTGATTGATTCAGGTGCTACAGATCATATGACAGGTAATCCTAATATATTTTCTACCTTTCGATCACACAAAGCACCCTCTCCTGTCACAGTAGCTAATGGGTCAACATGTAACATTGTGGGATCTGGGACAGTCAAAGCAACCTCCTCCATTACCCTGTCATCTGTATTAAATTTACCGAAGTTGGCCTTCAATTTGATTTCTGTGAGTAAACTTACCAGAGATCTTAACTGTTATATTTCCTTCTTTCCTGATCATTGCTTGTTTCGTGATCTTGCGACGCATAAGGTTATTGGTAAAGGACATGTAATTGATGATCTATATATCCTTGATGAATATGAGTCTCGATTTGTTGCCTGCTCAAGTGTCATCTCTCCATTTGAAGCACATTGTCGATTGGGACATCCTTCTTTACCTTTGTTAAAGAAGCTTTGTCCCCAATTTCAAAATGTTCATTCTTTGGAGTGTGAATCATGCCGATTTGCAAAACATCACCGCATCACATTAGCTCCAAGGGTTAATAAGCGAGTTGGGTCAGCTTTTGAGTTAATTCATTCTGATGTTTGTGGACCATGTCCTGTTGTTTCTAAAAATGGATATAAGTATTTTGTCACTTTTGTGGATGATTTCTCTCGGATGGCTTGGATTTATTTTATGAAAAGTCGCTCTGAAGTGTTTACTCACTTTTGTGCTTTTTGTGCTGAAGTCAAAACTCAATTCAATGCTTCAGTGCGTATTTTAAGGAGTGATAATGCAAAAGAATACATGTCAGAGTTGTTTTAATCCTACATGAGATAACATGGTATTCTCCATCAGTCATCATGTGTTGATACACCATCTCAAAATGGAGTTGCTGAGAGGAAGAATAGGCATCTACTTGAGACAGCCCGAGCACTTTTGTTCCAAATGAAAGTTCCTAAACAATTTTGGGCCGATGCAGTCTCTACCGCTTGTTTTCTGATTAATCGCATGCCATCGGCAGTGCTTATTAGTAATACACCTTATAATGTTCTTTTTCCGAACAAGACATTATTCCCGGTGGAACCAAAAGTATTCGGAAGCACTTGTTATGTTTGAGATGTACGGCCATCTGTTACTAAGTTGGACCCTAAGGCATTGAAGTGTGTTTTCTTGGGTTATTCTCGTCTTCAAAAGGGGTATCGATGTTATTCTACTGAACTTGGCAAATATCTAGTGTCAAATGATGTGATATTTTCAGAGAGTACACCTTTCTTTTATAACCCTCCTAATTCTACAAGTCAGGGGGAGGAAGATGAGTGGTTAGTTTATCAGGTTACTCGTATTGAGCAATCAAGTGATGCTACTCTTCCATCTCCTAGTTACTCTATTGAGCACCACTCGACTACTGCGCCTTCAACACATGTTCCAGCAAGACCACCTATTGTTCAAGTTTATTCGAGGAGACAAGAGACTAATGCTACATGCCCTGCACCAATTCCTCCTTTATCTGATCCTCCTCCTTCAGACCCTCCAGAAAATCTTGACCTTCCTATTGTTCTCCGTAAAGGTACACGGACTTGCAAATCCACATATTCTATTGCTAACTTTGTTTCCTACGATCACTTGTCTCCTGCATCTAGATCCTTGATTGCTTCTTTAGACTCTGTTTCTACGCCCAAAAGTGTGAAAGAGGCTTTGCATCATCCCGAATGGTCAAATGCGATGCTTGAGGAAATACATGCATTAGAGGAAAATCACACATGGGATTTGGTGGATTTACCTGACGGGAAGAAACCAGTAGGATGTAAGTGGGTGTTCACAGTGAAAGTTAATCCAGATGGTTCTGTGGCAAGACTTAAGGCCAGGCTTGTGGCTAAAGGATATGCTCAGACTTATGGAGTGGACTATTCAGACACCTTTTCTCCTGTTGCCAAACTCACTTCTGTGCGCTTGTTCATTTCTTTAGCTGCTTCTGAGAATTGGCCTTTACATCAACTAGATATCAAGAACGCATTTCTTCATGGTGATCTTCAAGAGGAAGTATATATGGAGCAACCACCCGGTTTTATTGCTCAGGGGGAGTATAGAAAAGTCTGTCATTTGAAGAAATCCTTGTATGGATTGAAGCAGAGTCCACGGGCTTGGTTTGGCAAGTTTAGTGAGGTAGTTCAGGAGTTTGGGCTAAAAATGAGCAAATGTGATCACTCGGTCTTCTACCGACTATCTGCAGCTGGCAGTATCCTTCTTGTTGTATATGTTGATGACATTGTCATCACAGGAGGTGATTCTGAGGGGATATCTTCTCTTAAGTCTTTCTTGCATACTAGGTTCCATACAAAGGACTTAGGCCAGTTGAAATACTTTTTGGGAGTAGAAGTAAATAGAAGCAAGAGGGGAATTCTTCTATCTCAAAGAAAGTATATTCTTGACCTACTTGCAGAAACTGGAAAATTGGCAGCCAAACCTTGCAGTACTCCAATGGTTCCCGGTGTACATCTTATGAAACATGATAGCGAGCTTTTTGATAACCCAGAGAGATATAGGAGGATAGTTGGAAAGTTAAACTACCTCACAGTGACTCGTCCAGATATTGCTTTTGCGGTAAGTGTCGTTAGTCAATTCATGTCTACACCTACGGTGAAGCATTGGGCAGCTTTGGAACAGATCCTATGTTACTTGAAAGGAGCTCCTGGACTTGGCATACTGTATAGCAATCACAACCATACTCGTATTGAGTGTTTTGCAGATGCCGATTGGGCTGGTTCCAAAATTGACAGAAGATCTACTACAGGCTATTGTGTCTTTGTTGGAGGAAACTTAGTATCATGGAGGAGTAAGAAGCAAAGTGTTGTATCTCGATCCAGTGCAGAATCTGAGTATAGAGCTATGTCACAGTCTACGAGTGAAATCATGTGGATACATCATCTTTTAACTGAAATTGGGTTGAAGCATCATATGCCGGCAAAACTTTGGTGTGATAATCAAGCTGCTATTCATATTGCCTCAAACCCAGTGTATCATGAAAGAACTAAACATATTGAAGTTGACTGCCACTTTATTCGTGAGAAGATTCAAATGAACTTGATTTCTACTAGTTATGTGAAGACAGGAGAGCAGGTAGCTGATTTGCTTACAAAGGCAGTGAATGGAACTCAGGTTGATTACCTTTGCAACAAGTTGGGCATGATCAATATCTATGCTCCAACTTGAGGGGGAGTGTTACAAAATGTATATAGACATCATTCTTAGCAATATACATAGTCATAATTAGCTAGACGATCTTTAGGAATCCTTTGTAATTACTAGTTGATCTTTAGGAATCTCTCTTTATTTTCTTTCCTAAATTAGCACCTAATGTATTGTATACATATCTTGCTTACCTATTGAAATAAAGTATTAACTTCTATTCGATTACAAGAACCTTAAATTTTACCTACTAAAAGGATTTGAGACCATATTATGACTGGCGAGTCATAGGATCTATTAAAACAAAAACCTGTTATGCGAAAGGTGGCTTGGAACTTTGAGTGTTTATGTTAACATGCTGCACTATATGCAAACATTCTTGTGATCCAATTTGATGCTTCTTTTTTGTTTTTGTTTTTCCTTCGGGAGGAGAGTGTTTCTGTATCTCATGCTGAAAGATTTTACGTTTATCTTCATCTGAAGCATAGTTTCTTTACGTTGAAAATTAGCTGTCTTGTTTTCCCGGCGAGTATACTCAACATTTGGCTTTTCTACTTTGGCTGCTTTTTTCTCCAATACTTATTTTATAGCCCAAATGTTTTTCTTTCTTTTGTAGACTTTTGGCGTTTCTTCTTTATTTTCTTAAGGTCCAGTTAGATATTTCCAACTAAATGTCGGCCAAGGAGGAGGCTGGGAAGATTCAATCACTTGTTACATGTAATGGGAGTGCACCGAGAACCAATGAAACTGGGCTTCAACTATATCCAGTTTCTAAACGTGACTATGGCGAAGGTTTACCATATGCTCCTGTAGATTGGCCAAATGCTGGTGATAAGTGGGGCTGGCGTGCCGGGAAAAGAGTTTCATCTTTAGGCACCTTTAGAGATAGATATCTATATCTTCCGAAGCATCTTCAAGTTCGGAAAGATAAAAAGATGACTGCTTTTCGAAGTAAGATATCGATAAAGCAGTATCTCGAGTCTGAGTATCCTAGTATGGACATCAACAAATTCTTTGCCTCATTCAGTTGGACGATTCCTTCGAAACGGTCATCCAGCTCAAAAGGTTAGCTTTCATAAGGCTCTTTAGTAAATAGCATGTAGAGATTTATTTGGTTGTTTGCATCAATTAAAAAAACAGGCTCTTATGTCTCATTCTAGTGCTTAACGGATTAATTTACCGAACCTGATGCCTAATTTATTATCTTTTTATTTAGATTTTGACTCAGGCATGAAAGAGAAGGCTACATCTTCTGGGACGAAAATGGAGCCTTTACTGTCTGATTCTCCTTTTGGAGCCATTACTTGTAAGGCTGGTAACAGAATCTGTAGCAGTTTAACAGAAGAAAATCATTCTCCAGAGACCATGTTTTGTGATATCTGTTGCAGTGAGCCTGGCTTTTGCCGACACTGTTGTTGTATCCTTTGTTGTAAAACTATCAGTTCGGACTATGATGGGTACAGTTACATTCGATGTGAAAAAACAGTAGTCAATGGCTACATATGTGGACATGTTTCTCATCTAGACTGTGCTCTACGAGCTTACATGGCTGGGACAGTCGGAGGAAGCATCGATTTGGATGCAGAGTATTTTTGCCGATACTGTGATTCAAGGACGGATTTGGTTTCACATGCTCTGAAGCTTTTAAACATCTGCACATCTGTTGCTTCTCGTGCTGACCTTGAAAAGATTTTGAATGTTGGCATATGTATTTTGCGCGGCTCACAAAAAAGTAGTGCAAAAGAGCTGCTGCATCGTATTGAATCAATCAAGGCAAAGGTATATAGCTGATTGATGTATGGTGCTTTGTTTCCTTTATGTTGCTATCTTTTATCCAGTTTCGAGGTTTACCGTTACCAGAATGACCAATTTGAAAATCATATCAGCTTAGGAAAGGAGTCCGCATTGAAGATGTAATCAAAAAGGAAAGCTGTGTGGATGGCGCTGGTAACTTCTCTGCCTTGTCATATTCTTGATTGTGTTCGTCTGTCACTTTGACTTAAATATCTGTATTTGAGCAAATATATTTCAGTATGTGCATATGTGGTTCTCTTGGTTTAACTATTATCTGTTTCAGGATATAAATATATACATATGCGCATTGTAAGTTCTGTCTGTTTCAGTCCGAATAAATGTCGCTGGGTCTGATATTAGAATCAACCCTTGCTTTTTCAGCAGTTTGCTCTTGAGATATTGACATTTTCTGTACTTGATTGAGTGTCCTGCTCTTTCTTGTGGTAAGCATGTGGTCTTTTTCCTTTTGGTATGCGGCTTACTTGTTTCCATCTTTGAGACAGGTCATTCTTCCTTTGTTCAGAATCAATCTTCCTTGATTCTGATAGGGTGTGCTTTCCTTGTTTGTCTTTCGTATTTCTGGATTCTTGGTTGGTTCAGAGCTCAGTTTGCTATTATTAATGAATCTTCTGGCAGTTCATACCCTACTCTATTTCAAATGTCATGTAGGATTCTTTTAATTCTTCAATGTGAACAATGATTTTTATGAATCTGTTTTCTGGGTCATTACAGCTAAATCCGGTGCATTGCAAAGTTCAGTATCTCAACCGAAAGCAAAATACACTAGATGATTTCTTCCAATCTGCCTAAATATTAGTCACAAAGCTGTCCTATGCTGATGGGAGCGAGGTAACAAGTACTCCGTAGGTGCTATCTAGTCCGGACACCATCATCATAAAAAATGATTTGTTACCGTGCTAGTATTGCTATGTGCACTACTGATTATAAACTAGACCTCCAAATATTTTGTTTAGCTTGTTGTTGAAGCAAAAGACTGTAAAGTAGAACCATATATCGAGTTGCACTTTTGTTTTTCCTCAAAAACAAAGCCAAAGTTTATTTCATTATTTGAATGAACAAATACCTTGTTGCTCAAGTTAAACAATTGACAAGGATGAAATTGCATGTATACTCATTTTTATGTCATTTAACATTTTTAATGTCATTTTACATGTGTCTGTTGTTTTTTAACATACTATCGATGTTAGTCTTGCAAAGTGTAGCTTTAAATACAATATTTGAAGTTTAATATGATTGAAGTTTAGGTATACATGATTGATGTTTAGTCATTTTTGCTCGAATCTAGCTATTTTTATTTGAAGCTCATGTACATATATCTAAATTTCAAGCTAAAATGACTGAAATGGACAAAAATGACTACTTAAGGGTAAGAGAAAGTGATTGAAATCTAACCATATTTGTCTAAAATTGAGATAGAAATACATTAACTTCACTCCTACAACTTCACTTGAAGTTTGTTCTTTTTTTTTAAAAAAACATATTGTATAACAAATACGCATATAATAAATAGTATACTAGTTTGAAAGACCCTCACAATGATTTTTGTTATCGCGAGATGAATCTCCAATGCCTATGCAATCACTTATCCATCGCCAGCTCCTTCTAGTTCGCGATGAAATGTAAGAATCCTTGCTTCTCTTCCACCATCGCATCCTAGCTTCTAGTTGTGTTTTACATTTTTAAATATTGAGTTTCTAAAATTCTATTGATTTCTTTTTAAAACAAACAATTGAATAAAGGATGTAGGTACAAATAACATATAAACAAACATAATTTTATTCATAAAGGATGTAGGTACAAATTTATTCCTCTCTCACAAGATTTCTCCATGATTCGAGGGCCATTAGTGGCGTATTTCTCGAACGGAGGATGATTTTTACTTCCTTAAGCCATATTTTGATCTTTCTATGGATATTTGATATTTTGATCTATTGATAAATATCTCTACAATTTATGGGACATTTGAGATTCCTCTTTAAGAGAACATAATATTCTTTATATAGGCATGAATTAGGGTTTAGGATAGAGTAGCCTCCAAGAAACCCTGATTGAAAAAGACTCATCTTGTAGAGTCCTACAAAATTTTAATGTCTACAGTCCAATTCAGATAAATAAGAGATAATTTATCAGTTAGTTCTTAGTGAATTAAATCTCCGCCAACCAGATGAATAAAAGTTTAGGTAGTCAACGAACTGATTATTAAAATTTATTATCTAGTCCATATTAAGTGAATTACTGGGATATTTCTTCATTATTCAAAATAATGAATTTTTCAAAGTTCAAGAAAATTGTTAGGGCTTTTTTCAATATTTATCCTTCCTTTTAATGAGGTTCTTAACTACTTTATAATTTTAGGAGAATACTCTAGAAATAATGAAAAAGATGATACTTGAACGTACACTTTAAATGTTTTCCTCAGATGTTTTTCTCGAGGGATGTACAATCCAATAATTTACTTAATATGCACTAAAAGAAGTATCATTCACTTCCCCAAAAATATTTATTAAAATATTAAATTTATTTTACTTAAAGGGTGATATAATAAAATTATTTTTTTATTCATTACTTGTCCTTAAATATTTTCTAAGGGAGTGTATCAGTTCAATAATTCACTTAATATGGACTAGAGATAGTATCATTCATTTCTTCGATATATTTATTAAAAAACTAAATTTATCATATTCAAAAATAGTATGATAAATCTTTTTTTATTTATTTATTTCTTGTTAAGATACTTGACAGATGTGTGCCAACTTAGGCATGCAAGGCGGAAGTATGAAAGTTCTTCAATACTAAAACAAATCCTTATTACAGCCTCTACATTTCAAGAGGTTTTAGGGTTTGATTTCCCTTTATCCTTTTGATTTTACGTCTTCATTTAGGATTAGCAAGAGACCGAGTTTACTCAAGCTCCTTAATCTCTCCAGGTACATACCCAAGTTCATCCCTGAGATTTAAAATTCATGTCCACCCTATATATATATATGATTTCACGAGGTTTTAGGGTTTTGATTTCCCTTTTTCCTTTTAATTATACTTCTTCATTTAGGAATAGCATAAGACCGAGTTTCTTCAAGCTCCTTAATCTCTCTCCAGGTACATTCCCAAATTCATCCCTGCGATTTAATATTCATGTCCACCCTATATATGATATTCGTTTTTGCTAAAGGTACATATGATCATTTATGTTTAGCAAAGACATTTAGATCCAAGGTCCATTTTTAACATTGTACTTGTCATAAATATTTATATTTTTACTCTATGTTGATTCTATGCAATTTTGTCCCATCTTAATAACTAGCTTTAGGCATGCAGGGCGGAAGTATAAAAGTTCTTCAATACTAAAACAAATCCTTATTACAGCCTCTACATTTCAAGAGGTTTTAGGGTATGATTTCCCTTTATCCTTTTGATTTTACGTCTTCATTTAGGATTAGCAAGAGACCGAGTTTACTCAAGCTCCTTAATCTCTCCAGGTACATACCCAAGTTCATCCCTGAGATTTAAAATTCATGTCCACCCTATATATATATATGATTTCACGAGGTTTTTGGGTTTTGATTTCCCTTTTTCCTTTTAATTATACTTCTTCATTTAGGATTAGCATAAGACCGAGTTTCTTCAAGCTCCTTAATCTCTCTCCATGTACATTTCCAAATTCATCCCTGAGATTTAATATTCATATCCACCCTATATATGATATTCGTTTTTGCTAAAGGTACATATGATCATTTATGTGTAGCAAAGACAGTTAGATCCAAGGTCCATTTTTAACATTGTACTTGTCATAAATATTTATATTTTTACTCTATGTTGATTCTATGCTATTTTGTCCCATCTTAATAACTTGCTTTTGGGTGTGAGCCATCGATGGGAGCCCCCGGGGCTGGGCACCCAATGTTCTGGCTATTTATTGCTTCTTAAGGTGCATCAGAGGTCCAAATGTTCATTTTCATTGTAAAAATAGAATATAACAATGATGCAGAGTGTAGCTAGTACCCGTTGTTATTTATAAACAGTTAATCTGGAGATGACTGATAGTTTCAACAAAAGGATTCTTGGACCCATTTATTGCAGTTGCCAAAGGAGATTCACAAAAGAAGTTTTTAGATAAATACTAGAATGTACATCTAAGATATGAATAAATGATTTAAAACGTTCTGTTATGTGGCAGGGATTCAATAAATTACACAAGAAGTGGTTTTGCCTTAATTGCGCAATATAATTTTTTAGCGAACGGGATTTAATTAATACCATTGCCAATACCTAGTTCTGCCACTTAATATATTAATGATTACTGCTAACTACCTATTCTTGATGGAAATGTCTCCTACAAACAGTAAGTTGTTACATTGTAAAAGTTGCTAGATTGGTTGAAAGGTGCTTGTTGTGCCTGTGCTCATCGTACTGATTGTCCAATGGGAATTTTTAGGGGTTCCCTCGTGTGTATACTTAAAAGGAACACTTCACAAGACTAAAAACTTTTGGAGAATCGTTATCAGGTAGAGTGAAATTAAAATTCATATTGTTCTTTGAAGCAATACATAATATTCGAACTAAAAGGGCCCAATAGAGTGAGTCTAGTAGAGTCTTTCTAGTTGATGTTGTTTTCATGCTATTTACTCTTGTGAAGTCATCTTCCTAATCTATAAAAGGAATATTGATCAGTGTTTTGTAAGAGGTGTGTTGGATTCTTGGTTAGCTGTGAACTTGAATCTGGGATAAAAGTCTACATTAACTAAGGGTTGTTAGTGTAGAGGGCAATAGTTATATTGCTTAGGCTCTAAATCTTGTAATAGGTGTATTGAAAGCAAAATGGTGGAGAGGGGTAGTGTCTAGTTATCTCAGGTTATAATAGACTACATTACTCTTGCACCTTAATAAAGTTTGGTTGAAAATCCTGTGGGACAAGATGTGGTTGTTCCTCTCTTGAGCAAGGAGTCTTTTCACGTAAAACTCTTTTGTTCTTATTGCCTACATTTTCACTTGCTCTTTTTTTTCTTGTACTGTTACTATGTCGGACATGGTCTCTGACTTTAATGGACGTTTACATTCCAACAATTGGTAACAGAACGTGGATATCTAATAAGCTAATACCTAGAGATATTTCTTTGCTAGAATGGTTGCTCCACTTAACTTGGAGGAAGAACAATCATCCAAAAGACCACTAAACCTTAACGGACAGTTCTACAATCGTTGGAAAACTCACATGCATGACTTTCTCATGGCTGAGGACAACGAGTTGTGGGATATTGTTCTTGATGGCCCATATGTTCCTACTATTGAAGTCAAAGAAGGTGAAATCACTAAGGTTATTTCCTAACCTCGACAATAATACAACGAAGTTGACAGAAAGAAGATTGAGAAGAACTACAAAGCCAAAAAGCTTCTTGTGTGCGGAGTAGGTGCAGAAGAATACAATAGGATATTAGTATGTGAATCTGCAAAAGAAATATGGGACTATCTGAAGAATGCTCATGAAGGCACTGAACAGGTTAAGGAGTCCAAAGTTGGCATGCTGACTTCTTAGTATGAGAACTTTATCATGAAGGAAGGAGAATTATTTCATGATATGTATACCATAATCTCATCAATAAGAAATCAGTTGAGGTGTCTGTGACAACCAATCAGTCAAAACAAGCAAGTTAGAAAAATTTTGAGAGTCCTTCCTAAGCCATGGGAAAGCAAAGTAAATACCATCACTGAGGCCAAAGATCTGAAGACCCTCACCATGGATGTATTCCTTGGAAATCTGCAAAACCATGAGTTAAATTGGCTACAGGATTCACTCAAAAAGGATAAAAAGATGGACAAGTCCTTAGCTTTGAAGTCAGCTCAGAGTGATGATGATAATGAAGAGTTAGATATGGCCTATCTGACTCGCAGGTTCCGAAATATTTTAGAAAGCATGGTGGTTTTGGAAAGAAAACTAACATTGGTCGAACCTCTAATAATGTTGAGTTATGCCATGGATGTGGAAAACGTGGGCATTATATCAGAGAATGCCCCCCTGAATAAGGATGAGCATAAGGAAATTACCAAGTTCAGGAGTGATCGACGAAGGAACCAGGTCCGCGAAAGATTTAGAAAGAAGGCAACAGCAGATTCGTTAATGAAGAAGGCATTGGCAGTTTGGGGAAACTCCTCAAGTGAAATTGAATAGTCAGAGAAACCTATAGATGCTTTACGCTAGTCGTGAAAGATGATGATGGGGTCTTTGACACATTATTTGCCTTCATGGCAAAATCTGATGATGAAGCTGAAGAGGAGGTAACATTGCTTGATCTTAAGGAGAACCTAAATTGTTACTCTATGAAAAAATAATGAAACTAGCTTGTGTGTTAATTCGCTCTTTAGTTAATTGACTCCTTATGTGAGATGACCACTGAAAAGGACTTCATACACAATAGCATTGATATCTTTCAAGATGAAAAAATAGTTTTAGCACTTCGAATGTCTAACCTGGAAGGAAAACAACCTTGCACTTGAAGATGAAAAAACTGATCCTTGAAATGCTAGAAGAAGGTTCTAAATATGATGTGAAGCTTAGGGAAAAATTTAGTAATATTGAGTTGGAACGTGAACAAAAATTGAAAGATTCTGAGCTAAAATTCATGATGTCACTGGAAAGAAATGCTCAACTAGAAATGGACATGGTGAACTTGAAGAATGAACTGTAACAAGTCTCTTAAATGGACAACTTCCTCAAAACTCCTATCTGATATGACTAGTTCAAAGGAGTAATGAGGGAAGGGGTCCAGGATATGTGAATAAGATAGATCCCCACCCCCCTTCAACCCTCATAGCAAGTATCTGTCTGTGTCAGAGTCAATCGGATCCATCCGTTCGTAGAGCTATTTACTCGATTGCAGACATTTCTGGATGGGCATCTAAATGAGAACAGTGAAGCATGAAAGAAAGTTTTTAAAAATCAGCATAATCAATCATACGAGAAGGAATCAATAAAAATAGGATCAACCAAGGCGACTAGTCCAAGGGCTGGCAAGTCTCCAAAAAGATTACCTCTCTGGACTAAGAAACACTTAATTTATGCCTCTATCTACTTTTTGGGAGCTCAAGTTAAAATGGGTTCCCAAGACTAACAAGTGATCCTCTATGCGAGAACAGTAAAGAGGAGGTAGTCAGTCCTAGTTCATGGATAGTGGACGCTCCAAGCACATGCTGAAAGGACTGAAAGTTTTCTCTCTTAAAAGGTACTGCAAGGGAGTAGTGTCTCTTTACAAAATGGCAAAAGGGGGTATATTTAGGGACTGGGAGAGTTGGAAAGTCCCTAGAGAACTCTTTTGAAGATGTGTACTATGTGAATGGGCTGAAGTACAGTTTCCTAAGTGTGTCTCAGATCTGCGATAAAGGGAATAAAGTCAAATCCTATCTGAAAAATGTTATGTCACCAATTTGTCCACCAAGGAAATGATTTTGACTGCTAAGAGATGCAAGAATATGTATATAGCTGATCTCACCTCATCTCAAGGTGATAACTTAACCTATTTTAGGGCTCAAGATGAAACAGCAGATTATGGCACTGAAGATTAGGATACATCAGCACATCTTTGCTGAACAAACTTGTGGCAGGTTCGTTCGTGGACTTCCAAAGATAAAGTTTTGAGAGAACAAAATATGTGATGCTTGAGTCAAAGAGAAGCAGACAAAGGTCTCTTTTAAATCTAAGAAGGAGATTAGCACATCAAAACCACTTGAACTCATATATATGGACCTTCGAAGCCTATAGTGAAAATTCAAAGCAGAGGTGGCAAGAAGTATATCCTGGTGGTTGTTGATAATTTCTCAAGATTCACGTGGACCATCTTCTTGGGGCCCAAAATTGAAATAGCTGATGTGTTGACTGCTTTTGTCAAGATGATTCAGACTAAGATCAACTGTAGAGTTATTGAGATCATGTCGGATCATGGGGAAAAAATTTAAGAACTCCAAAATTGATGATTTCTGCTCTGAAGTAGGGTTCCGTCGTAACTTCTCAGCACCAAGAACCCCACTGCAAAATAGAGTGGTTGAAAGGAAGAATTGAACAATGGTGGAATTTGGAAGAACAATGCTTATTGACTCTAGACTTCCAAAATACTTCTGGGCAAAAGCAGTCAATACAGCATGCTATGTTACCAATAGGTGTTTGATCATGTCCATGATCAACAAAACTCCTTATGAACTATTAGTTAATCGAAAACGTAAGGTAAGTCATCTTAGGGATTTTGGGTGGAAATGTTTTGTGCTCAATAATGGGAAGGAGTAGCTTGGAAAGTTTGATGTCAAAAGTAATGAAAGAGTGTTTGTTGGGTATTCCTCTACAAGCAAAGCCTACAAAATATTCAACAAAAGAACTCTCTGCATTGAAGAAAGTGTTCATGTGATTTTTGACTGCAAGTGAGGACGAGTGGTGCTAAGCTCAGAAAAGGTGAAAGATGGAAATTACATATCTCCCTTCTCTATTATGGAAGAAAAATCCCCCAATTTGTCATTGTTCTTGCATCCCCTCTTTTTGACTAGACCCCATTAGTGTTGTACAACCGATGAATGTTTTTGAGGAACAAGATGACAATGAGGCAGATAATGTGCCTTTGGTCAGGAAATTAAGCAAACACATGAAGAAAACTTAGAAAAGAAGAAGACATCAAGGAATCTAGTCCCTGAGGTAGTTGAAGAAGAAGAAAGAATGATAGACAAGGGAAAGGAGAAAGTTGTCGACTCTAAAAAGGTGGCCAAAGCATATCCTAGACGAGGTTCTCTAAAGAAACTCCTAGGTGATACAATGGCTTCCAATAAATCGAAGATTCCCAAGAAGCGTAAACAAAGGGCAACTCCAGTGATTGGGGAAGATGAAATCCCCAAAGAGATATTAATTGATGTTTCCAAGGAAGGAGATGATAGTGACGCTGGGTTTGACGCATTTATTGCTGAGATCAAAAAGAGAGGTGAGGCTAGTAAAAATTTAAGGAAGAAGACTTGCAAAAGTTCAAAAAATGAGAAGAAAAACCAAAAGGGTGGGAGTAAGATAAAATGGGATGAACCTATTTGTTTCAAGGGACCAGGTTTGGTGAGTAAGAAGGCCAAATTTGAAAAAGTGTTGAGCATACAGGAAAGAATTCAGTCCTAAAAACACAAAGAGTGCTAAGTGGTAGGGTGTTTCAACCAGAGATGAAAGCTGAGCAGGGCATAAGTGATTATGTGGATGTTGTGGCGATCCAAGGGTGGGTTTAGTTGTTTGAGTGGACTGTTCCCACTCTTCATAAGTAATAAGTTTGACAATTCTACAACAATTTGGAGTTTACTAAAAATGGTGGTTTAAAAAAAAAGTGAATGATGTAATTTTCCACATCACAGCAGAGATTCTGGGTGACATTTTAAAAGTGGAAAGGAAAGGTATTGGGAGTGTGAACAATTTTTTCCCTACAAAGAGTTTCAATCTTGAAGCTGGAAAGCTACCAAATTTGAGTAGTGCTGGTGTGTCTAAATTTTTTTTTGAAGGGACAGTATTACTAATATTTTGAGTTTGTCAACAAGGTTCTTCTTCCTAGGTCTGAGAAAAGGACTGTACCCTCATTTGCAGATCTCTTTCTCATGGAATCCATAAGTAAGTTGGATGAAATCAGTCTTTCTGCCTTGATGATGGAACACATCGTCAAGATCATGACAGTCAAGGATGGTAAGCACGGGTTGGCATACGAGTATTTGCTAAACAAGGTTTTTGAGCACTTTGAAATCAAATTTGGTAGAGGGGTACCTGGCACTATCAAACAAACTTTCCCACAAACCACTCTGATGGAATGTGAATGCCTCAAAGGAAAAATTGGAAATAAGGCAACATCCCAAGTCCTTGATCTTCTTGCCAAGCAGGACAAGTTTAAGCAACAAGTTGAAGAGATGATTGTTACTACCACTGCTAAAGATGCAGAATTGTGAGACTGAAAGCTCAGATAGCTCAAGGACTTACAGAGGGACCAGGTTTAGATGAAATTTCAACGTTGAAAGTACACAATGACAGAACCACTGCGGAAGTAAAGACTCTCACTCGGCAGCTTAGAATGACTCTTCTTCTTCAATCCCTAGCTCCCAAACCTCCCTCTTCATAAGTTTTTTTTCCTTCATGGCTTCCTCTTAGGTTGTGACTAGTTGGCCTATTTTGACTATCTTTCTAGTTATTCTCTAGTTGTATTAAGAATACTTTCTTGTGTTAATGCTTCTTTTTGTTCTCTCTAACTTAAGCCTATGGAAGTGATTCTGATCAGGTTTGTGTTGCCCCAATGGCTATGATTTCTATTATTGTTCTCCTTCATATAGTTTACTGTCCCCTGTTTTAATGATACCAAAAGGGGGAATTATGGGGCATGGATGCATGGATTCAATGAGGTACAAGAGATGTGCACTTTCAGGGGGAGCTATTAAAGGAAGCATATTTGGTAGGGGATAAAAACATAAGGGGAATGCAGGAATGAAAATTTTAGGGGAACTATTTGTCGTCATCTTAGTTAGTCATCACGAAAAAGGGAAATTGTATATTTTGATGATTAACAAACCATGGGATGAGATAGTGGGATCAGGTCCAGGTCGAAAAACGGATATACAAATGACAATGCTGAAGTCCAGTTGTAAAAAGCTTCTAGGTTGGTGAAAAGGTGTTTACTATATCTGTGCTTATAGTACTGATTGTCCAATGGAAATTTTCGAGGTTCCCTCATGTGTATACTTATAAGAAACACTTCACAAGACAAAAAAAAATACTTTTGGAGAATTATTATCAGATAGAGTGAAAATTGATATTGTTCTCTAAAGTAATACACAATATTCGACCTCAATGGATCTGATAGAGTGAGTCTAGTAGAGTCTTTCTGGTTGACGTTGTGTTCGTGCTATTTAATCTTGTAAGGTCATCTTTTTTATCTATAATGGAAGCTTGATCAGTGTGTTGTAAGAGGTGTGTTGGATTGTTAGTTAGTTGTGACCTTGTATCTATGTATAGAAGTCTACATTAACTAAGGGTTGTTAGTGTAGGGGGCAATAATCATATTGCTTAGCCTCTAAGTCTTGTAATAGGTGTAATGCAAGCAAAGGGGTGGAGAGTGGTAGTGTCTAGTTACAACAGTAATAGACTACATTGCTCTTGCACCTTAGTAAAGTTTGGTTGAAAATCTTGTGGAACAGGTCGTAGTTATTCCTCCCTTGAGCAAGGAGTTTTTCCATGTAAAAACCTAGTGTTCTTATTGCCTGCATTTCATTTGTTCCTTCTTTTCTTATACAACTACGGTGTCGAGGTACCTAGTCCCTGACTTTAGTGAACGCAAACATTCCAACATAAATTTAATAAAATATATAGGCAAGTTGACTGTTTTCTTCTAAAGTTAGGGGTGAAAAAAACTTCAAACATAGTATTAATTGGAGGATACCAAAAATGTGTTGTATACTTTTTGACAGAGTCTCAAATGCTAATATTAGTTTACTTTTTTCCTTCTCCTACGACTTTGATTTCTAAATGAATGGTATCAAAAGCTAAATGTATGTATGAGGTTTGAGGATGTTTGTGTTTCTGCATATTGGCATTTTCAGAAGGAGATTCCAAGTGTTTTTTATCCTATTTTCTGAATACCTGTTTGACCTACTGCCATCTCAAGCTAGAGGCACAAGTTCCTAATGTAGCTCAATTGTTCATTGCTTAGATTTATTTTCTTTAGTACCTTAAATTTTACCTACTAAAAGGATTTGAGACCATATTATGACTGGCGAGTCATAGGATCTATTAAAACAAAAACCTGTTATGCGAAAGGTGGCTTGGAACTTTGAGTGTTTATGTTAACATGCTGCACTATGTGCAAACATTCTTGTGATCCAATTTGATGCTTCTTTTTTGTTTTTGTTTTTCCTTCGGGAGGAGAGTGTTTCTGTATCTCATGCTGAAAGATTTTACGTTTATCTTCATCTGAAG
Source organism: Solanum rostratum (assembly GCA_029948455.1). Classification (NCBI taxonomy): domain Eukaryota; kingdom Viridiplantae; phylum Streptophyta; class Magnoliopsida; order Solanales; family Solanaceae; genus Solanum; species Solanum rostratum. The sequence continues at coordinate 54,806,217 of CM057047.1, read as the reverse complement.
CATAGTTTCTTTAGGTTGAAAATTAGCTGTCTTGTTTTCCCGGCGAGTATACTCAACATTTGGCTTTTCTACTTTGGCTGCTTTTTTCTCCAATACTTATTTTATAGCCCAAATGTTTTTCTTTCTTTTGTAGACTTTTGGCGTTTCTTCTTTATTTTTTTAAGGTCCAGTTAGATATTTCCAACTAAATGTCGGCCAAGGAGGAGGCTGGGAAGATTCAATCACTTGTTACATGTAATGGGAGTGCATCGAGAACCAATGAAACTGGACTTCAACTATATCCAGTTTCTAAACGTGACTATGGCGAAGGTTTACCATATGCTCCTGTAGATTGGCCAAATGCTGGTGATAAGTGGGGCTGGCGTGCCGGGAAAAGAGTTTCATCTTTAGGCACCTTTAGAGATAGATATCTATATCTTCCGAAGCGTCTTCAAGTTCGGAAAGATAAAAATATGACTGCTTTTCGAAGTAAGATATCGATAAAGCAGTATCTCGAGTCTGAGTATCCTAGTATGGACATCAACAAATTCTTTGCCTCATTCAGTTGGACGATTCCTTCGAAACGGTCATCCAGCTCAAAAGGTTAGCTTTGATAAGGCTCTTCAGTAAATAGCATGTAGAGATTTGTTTGGTTGTTTGCATCAATTAAAAAAACAGGCTCTTATGTCTCATTCTAGTGCTTAATGGATTAATTTACTGAACCTGATGCCTAATTTATTATCTTTTTATTTAGATTTTGACTCAGGTATGAAAGAGAAGGCTACATCTTCTGGGACGAAAATGGAGCCTTTACTGTCTGATTCTCCTTTTGGAGACATTACTTGTAAGGCTGGTAACAGAATCTGTAGAAGTTTAACAGAAGAAAATCATTCTCCAGAGACCATGTTTTGTGATATCTGTTGCAGTGAGCCTGGCTTTTGCCGACACTGTTGTTGTATCCTTTGTTGTAAAACTATCAGTTCGGACTATGATGGGTACAATTACATTCGATGTGAAAAAACAGTAGTCAATGGCTACATATGTGGACATGTTTCTCATCTAGACTGTGCTCTACGAGCTTACATGGCTGGGACAGTCGGAGGAAGCATCGATTTGGATGCAGAGTATTTTTGCCGATACTGTGATTCAAGGACGGATTTGGTTTCACATGCTCTGAAGCTTTTAAACATCTGCACATCTGTTGCTTCTCGTGCTGACCTTGAAAAGATTTTGAATGTTGGCATTTGTATTTTGCGCGGCTCACAAAAAAGTAGTGCAAAAGAGCTGTTGCATCGTATTGAATCAATCAAGGCAAAGGTATATAGTTGATTGATGTATGGTGCTTTGTTTCCTTTATGTTGCTATCTTTTTTCCAGTTTCGAGGTTTACCGTTACCAGAATGACCAATTTGAAAATCATATCAGCTTAGAAAAGGAGTCCGCATTGAAGATGTAATCAAAAAGGAAAGCTGTGTGGATGGCGCTGGTAACTTCTCTGCCTTGTCATATTCTTGATTGTGTTCGTCCGTCACTTTGACTTAAATATCTGTATTTGAGCAAATACATTTCAGTATGTGCATATGTGGTTCTCTTGGTTTAACTATTATCTATTTCAGAATATAAATCTATACACATGCGCATTGTAAGTTCTGTCTGTTTCGGTCCAAATAAATGTCGCTGGGTTTGATATTAGAATCAATCCTTGCTTTTTCAGCAGTTTGCTCTTGAGATATTGACATTTGCTGTACTTGATTGAGTGTCCTGCTCTTTCTTGTGGTAAGCATGTGGTCTTTTTCCTTGTGGTATGCGGCTTACTTGTTTCCATCTTTGAGACAAGTCATTCTTCCTTTGTTCAGAATCAATCTTCCTTGATTCTGATAGGGTGTGCTTTCCTTGTTTGTCTTTCGTATTTCTGGATTCTTGGTTGGTTCAGAGCTCAGTTTGCTATTATTGATGAATCTTCTGGCAGTTCATACCTACTCTATTTCAAATGTCATGTAGGATTCTTTTTAATCCTTCAATTGTGAACAATGGTTTTTATGAATCTGTTTTCTGGGTCATTACAGCTAAATCCGGTGCATTGCAAAGTTCAGAATCTCAATCGAAAGCAAAAGACACTAGATGATTTCTTCCAATTTGCCTAAACATTAGTCACAAAGTTGTCCTATGCTGATGGGAGCGAGGTAACAAGTACTCCGTAGGTGCTATCTAGTCCGGACACCATCATCATAAAAAATGATTTGTTACCGTGCTAGTATTGCTATGTGCACTACTGATTTTAAACTAGCCCTCCAAATATTTTGTTTAGCTTGTTGTTGAAGCAAAAGACTGTAAAGTAGAACCATATATAGAGTTGCACTTTTGTTTTTCCTCAAGCAGAAAGCCAAAGTTTACTTCATTATTTGAATGAACAAATACCTTGTTGCTCAAGTTAAACAATTGACAAGGATGAAATTGCATGCATACTCATTTTTATGTCATTTAACATTTTTAATGTCATTTTACATGTGTCTGTTGTTTTTTAACATACTATCGATGTTAGTCTTGCAAAGTCCAGCTTTAAATACAATATTTGAAGTTTCATATGATTGAAGTTTAGGTATACATGATTGATGTTTAGTTATTTTTGCTCGAATCTAGCTATTTTTATTTGAAGCTCATGTACATATATTTAATAATCAAGCTAAAATGACTGAAATGGACAAAAATGACTACTTGAGGGTAAGAGAAAGTGATTGAAATCTAACCATATTTGTCTAAAATTGAGATAGAAATACATTAACTTCACTCCTACAACTTCAAACATTGTATAACAAATACGCATATAATAAATAGTATACTAGTTTGAAAGACCCTCACAATGATTTTTGTTATCGCGGGATGAATCTCCAATGCCTATGCAATCACTTATCCATCGCCAGCTCCTTCTAGTTCGCAATGAAATGTAAGAATCCTTGCTTCTCTTCCACCGTCGCATCCTTGCTTCTAGTTGTGTTTTACATTTTTAAAATATTGAATTTCTAAAATTCTATTGATTTCGTTTTAAAACACACAATTGAATAAAGGATGTAGGTACAAATAACATATAAACAAACATAATTTTATTCATAAAGGATGTAGGTACAAATTTGTTCCTCTCTCACAAGATTTCTCCATGATTCGAGGGCCATTAGTGGCGTATTTCTCGAACGGAGGATGATTTTTACTTCCTTAAGCCATATTTTGATCTTTCTATGGATATTTGAGATTTTGATCTCTTGATAAATATCTCTACAATTTATGGGATATTTGAGATTCCTCTTTAAGAGAACATAATATTCTTTATATAGGCATGAATTAGGGTTTAGGATAGAGTAGCCTCCAAGAAACCCTGATTGAAAAAGACTCATCTTGTAGAGTCCTACAAAATTTTAATGTCTATGGTCCAATTCAAAAAAATAAGAGATAATTTATCAGTTAGTTCTTAGTGAATTAAATCTCCGCCAACCAGATGAATAAAAGTTTAGGTAGTCAACGAACTGATTATTAAGATTTATTATCTAGTCCATATTAAGTGAATTACTGGGATATTTTTTCATTATTCAAAATAATGAATTTTTCAAAGTTCAAGAAAATTGTTAGGGCTTTTTTCAATATTTATCCTTCCTTTTAATGAGGTTCTTAACTACTTTATAATTTTAGGAGAATACTCTAGAAATAATGAAAAAGATGATACTTGAAAGTACACTTTAAATTTTTTCCTCAGATGTTTTTCTCGAGGGATGTACAATCCAATAATTTACTTAATATGCACTAAAAGAAGTATCATTCACTTCCCCAAAAATATTTATTAAAATATTAATTTATTTTACTTAAAGGGTGATATAATAAAATTATTTTTTTATTCATTACTTGTCCTTAAATATTTTCTAAGGGAGTGTATCATTCACTTAATATGGACTAGAGATAGTATCATTCATTTCTTCGATATATTTATTAAAAAACTAAATTTATCATATTCAAAAAATAGTATGATAAATCTTTTTTTATTTATTTATTTCTTGTTAAGGTACTTGACAGATGTATGCCAACTTAGGCATGCAGGGCGGAAGTATAAAAGTTCTTCAATACTAAAACAAATCCTTATTACAGCCTCTACATTTCAAGAGGTTTTAGGGTTTGATTTCCCTTTATCCTTTTGATTTTTACGTCTTCATTTAGGATTAGCAAGAGACCGAGTTTACTCAAGCTCCTTAATCTCTCCAGGTACATACCCAAGTTCATCCCTGAGATTTAAAATTCATGTCCACCCTATATATATATATGATTTCACGAGGTTTTAGGGTTTTGATTTCCCTTTTTCCTTTTAATTATACTTCTTCATTTAGGATTAGCATAAGACCGAGTTTCTTCAATCTCCTTAATCTCTCTCCAGGTACATTTCCAAATTCATCCCTGAGATTTAATATTCATGTCCACCCTATATATGATATTCGTTTTTGCTAAAGGTACATATGATCATTTATGTTTAGCAAAGACAGTTAGATCCAAGGTCCATTTTTAACATTGTACTTGTCATAAATATTTATATTTTTACTCTATGTTGATTCTATGCTATTTTGTCCCATCTTAATAACTAGCTATTGGGTGTGAGCCATCCATGGGAGCCCCCAGGGCTGGGCACCCAATGTTCTAGCTATTTTTCGCTTCTTAAGGTGCATCAGAGGTCTAAATGTTCATTTTCATTGTAAAAATAGAATATAACATTGAAGCAGAATGTAGCTAGTACCCGTTGTTATTATAAACAGTTAATCTGGAGATGACTGATAGTTTCAACAAAAGGATTCTTGGACCCATTTATTGCAGTTGCCAAAGGAGATTCATAAAAGAAGTTTTTAGATAAATACTAGAATGTACATCTAAGATATGAATAAATGATTTAAAACGTTCTGTTATATGACAGGGATTCAATAATTTACACAAGAACTGGTTTTGCCTTAATTGCGCAATATAATTTTTTAGCGAACGGGATTTAATTAATACCATTGCCAATACCTAGTTCTGCCACTTAATATATTAATGATTACTGCTAACTACCTATTCTTGATGGAAATGTCTCCTACAAATAGTAAGTTGTTACATTGTAAAAGTTGCTAGATTGGTTGAAAGGTGCTTGTTGTGCCTGTGCTCATCGTACTGATTGTCCAATGGGAATTTTTAGGGGTTCCCTCGTGTGTATACTTAAAAGGAACACTTCACAAGACAAAAAACTTTTGGAGAATCGTTATCAGGTAGAGTGAAATTAAAATTCATATTGTTCTTTGAAGCAATACATAATATTCGAACTAAAAGGGACCAATAGGGTGAGTCTAGTAGAGTCTTTCTAGTTGATGTTGTTTTCATGCTATTTAATCTTGTGAAGTCATCTTCCTAATCTATAAAAGGAATCTTGATCAGTGTTTTGTAAGAGGTGTGTTGGATTCTTGGTTAGCTGTGAACTTGAATCTGGGATAAAAGTCTACATTAACTAAGGGTTTTTAGTGTAGAGGGCAATAGTTATATTGCTTAGGCTCTAAATCTTGTAATAGGTGTATTGAAAGCAAAATGGTGGAGAGGGGTAGTGTCTAGTTATCTCAGCTTATAATAGACTACATTACTCTTGCACCTTAATAAAGTTTGGTTGAAAATCCTGTGGGACAAGTTGTGGTTAGTCCTCTCTTGAGCAAGGAGTCTTTTCACGTAAAACTCTTTTGTTCTTATTGCCTACATTTTCACTTGCTCTTTTTTTTCTTGTACTGTTACTATGTCGGACCTGGTCTCTGACTTTAATGGACGTTTACATTCCAACAATTGGTAACAGAACGTGGATATCTAATCAGCTAATACCTAGAGATATTTCTTTGCTAGAATGGTTGCTCCACTTAACTTGGAGGAAGAACAATCATCCAAAAGACCACTAAACCTTAATGGACAGTTCTACAATCGTTGGAAAACTCCCATGCATGACTTTCTCATGGCTGAGGACAACGAGTTGTGGGATATTGTTCTTGATGGCCCATATGTTCCTACTATTGAAGTCAAAGAAGGTGAAATCACTAAGGTTATTTCCTAACCTCGACAATAATACAACGAAGTTGACAGAAAGAAGATTGAGAAGAACTACAAAGCCAAAAAGCTTCTTGTGTGCGGAGTAGGTGCAGAAGAATACAATAGGATATTAGTATGTGAATCTGCAAAAGAAATATGGGACTATCTGAAGAATGCTCATGAAGGAACTGAACAGGTTAAGGAGTCCAAAGTTGGCATGCTGACTTCTTAGTATGAGAACTTTATCATGAAGGAAGGAGAATTATTTCATGATATGTATACCATAATCTCATCAATAAGAAATCAGTTGAGGTGTCTGGGATAACTAATCAGTCAAAACAAGCAAGTTAGAAAAATTTTGAGAGTCCTTCCTAAGCCATGGGAAAGCAAAGTAAATACCATCACTGAGGCCAAAGATCTGAAAACCCTCACCATGGATGTATTCATTGGAAATCTGCAAAACCATGAGTTAAATTGGCTACAGGATCCACTCAAAAAGGATAAAAAGATGGACAAGTCCTTAGCTTTGAAGTCAGCTCAGAGTGATGATTATAATGAAGAGTTAGATATGGCCTATCTGACTCGCAGGTTCCGAAATATTTTAGAAAGCATGGTGGTTTTGGAAAGAAAACTAACATTGGTCGAACTTCTAATAATGTTGAGTTATGCCATGGATGTGGAAAACGTGGGCATTATATCAGAGAGTGCCCCCCTGAATAAGGATGAGCATAAGGAAATTACCAAGTTCAGGAGTGATCGACGAAGGAACCAGGTCCGCGAAAGATTTAGAAAGAAGGCAACAGCAGATTCGTTAATGAAGAAGGCATTGGCAGTTTGGGGAAACTCCTCAAGTGAAATTGAATAGTCAGAGAAACCTATAGATGCTTCTACGCTAGTCGTGAAAGATGATGATGAGGTCTTTGACACATTATTTGCCTTCATGGAAAAATCTGATGATGAAGCTGAAGAGGAGGTAACATTACTTGATCTTAAGGAGAACCTAAATTGTTACTCTATGAAAAACTAAAGAAACTAGCTTGTGTTTTAATTCGCTCTTTAGTTAATTGACTCCTTATGTGAGATGACCACTGAAAAGGACTTCATACACAATAGCATTGATATCTTTCAAGATGAAAAAATAGTTTTAGCACTTCGAATGTCTAACCTGGAAGGAAAACAACCTTGCACTTGAAGATGAAAAAACTGATCTCTTGAAATGCTAGAAGAAGGTTCTAAATATGATGTGAAGCTTAGGGAAAAATTTAGTAATATTGAGTTGGAACGTGAACAAAAATTGAAAGATTCTGAGCTAAAATTAATGATGTCACTGGAAAGAAATGCTCAACTAGAAATGGACATGGTGAACTTGAAGAATGAACTGTAACAAGTCTCTTAAATGGACAACTTCCTCAAAACTCCTATCTGATATGACTAGTTCAAAGGAGTAATGAGGGAAGGGGTCCAGGATATGTGAATAAGATAGATCCCCACCCCCCTTCAACCCTCATAGCAAGTATCTGTCTGTGTCAGAGTCAATCGGATCCATCCGTTCGTTGAGCTATTTACTCGATTGCAGACATTTCTGGATGGGCATCTAAATGAGAACAGTGAAGCATGAAAGAAAGTTTTTAAAAATCAGCATAATCAATCATACGAGAAGGAATCAATAAAAATAGGATCAACCAAGGCGACTAGTCCAAGGGCTGGCAAGTCTCCAAAAAGATTACCTCTCTGGACTAAGAAACACTTAATTATGCCTCTATCTACTTTTTGGGAGCTCAAGTTAAAATGGGTTCTCAAGACTAACAAGTGATCCTCTATGCGAGAACAGTAAAGAGGAGGTAGTCAGTCCTAGTTCATGGATAGTGGACGCTCCAAGCACATGCTGAAAGGACTGAAAGTTTTCTCTCTTAAAAGGTACTGCAAGGGAGTAGTGTCTCTTTACAAAATGGCAAAAGGGGGGTATATTTAGGGACTGGGAGAGTTGGAAAGTCCCTAGAGAACTCTTTTGAAGATGTGTACTATGTGAATGGGCTGAAGTACAGTTTCCTAAGTGTGTCTCAGATCTGCGATAAAGGGAATAAAGTCAAATCCTATCTGAAAAATGTTATGTCACCAATTTGTCCACCAAGGAAATGATTTTGACTGCTAAGAGATGCAAGAATATGTATATAGCTGATCGCACCTCATCTCAAGGTGATAACTTAACCTATTTTAGGGCTCAAGATGAAACAGCGGATTATGGCACAGAAGACTAGGATACATCAGCACATCTTTGCTGAACAAACTTGTGGCAGGTTCGTTCGTGGACTTCCATAGATAAAGTTTTGAGAGAACAAAATATGTGATGCTTGAGTCAAAGAGAAGCAGACAAAGGTCTCTTTTAAATCTAAGAAGGAGATTAGCACATCAAAACCACTTGAACTCATATATATGGACCTTCGAAGCCTATAGTGAAAATTCAAAGCAGAGGTGGCAAGAAGTATATCCTGGTGGTTTTTGATAATTTCTCAAGATTCACGTGGACCATCTTCTTGGGGCCTAAAGTTGAAATAGCTGATGTGTTGATTGCTTTTGTCAAGATGATTCAGACTAAGATTAACAGTAGAGTTATTGAGATCAGGTCGGATCATGGGGAAAAAATTTAAGAACTCCAACATTGATGATTTCTGCTCTGAAGTAGGGTTCCGTCGTAACTTCTCAGCACCAAGAACCCCACAGCAAAATGGAGTGGTTGAAAGGAAGAATTGAACAATGGTGGAAATTGGAAGAACAATGCTTATTGACTCTAGACTTCCACAATACTTCTGGGCAAAAGCAGTCAATACAGCATGCTATGTTACCAATAGGTGTTTGATCAGGTCCATGATCAACAAAACTCCTTATGAACTATTAGTTAATCGAAAACGTAAGGTAAGTCATCTTAGGGATTTTGGGTGGAAATGTTTTGTGCTCAATAATGGGAAGGAGTAGCTTGGAAAGTTTGATGTCAAAAGTAATGAAAGAGTGTTTGTTGGGTATTCCTCTACAAGCAAAGCCTACAAAATATTCAACAAAAGAACTCTCTGCATTGAAGAAAGTGTTCATGTGATTTTTGACTGCAAGTGAGGACGAGTGGTGCGAAGCTCAGAAAAGGTGAAAGATGGAAATTACATATCTCCCTTCTCTATTGTGGAAGAAAAATCCCCCAATTTGTCATTGTTCTTGCATCCCCTCTTTTTGACTAGACCCCATTAGTGTTGTACAACCGATGAATGTTTTTGAGGAACAAGATGACAATGAGGCAGATAATGTGCCTTTGGTCAGGAAATTAAGCAAACACATGAAGAAAACTTAGAAAAGAAGAAGACATCAAGGAATCTAGTCCCTGAGGTAGTTGAAGAAGAAGAAAGAATGATAGACAAGGGAAAGGAGAAAGTTGTCGACTCTAAAAAGGTGGCCAAAGCATATCCTAGACGAGGTTCTCTAAAGAAACTCCTAGGTGATACAATGGCTTCCAATAAATCGAAGATTCCCAAGAAGCGTAAACAAAGGGCAACTCCAGTGATTGGGGAAGATGAAATCCCCAAAGAGATATTAATTGATGTTTCCAAGGAAGGAGATGATAGTGACGCTGGGTTTGACGCAGTTATTGCTGAGATCAAAAAGAGAGGTGAGGCTAGTAAAATTTTAAGGAAGAAGACTTGCAAAAGTTCAAAAAATGAGAAGAAAAAACAAAAGGGTGGGAGTAAGATAAAATGGGATGAACCTATTTCTTTCAAGGGACCAGGTTTGGTGAGTAAGAAGGCCAAATTTGAAAAAGTGTTGAGCATACAGGAAAGAATTCAGTCCTAAAAAAACAAAGAGTGCTAAGTGGTAGGGTGTTTCAACCAGAGATGAAAGCTGAGCAGGGCATAAGTGATTATGTGGATGTTGTGGCGATCCAAGGGTGGGTTTAGTTGTTTGAGTGGACTGTTCCAACTCTTCATAAGTAATAAGTTTGACAATTCTACAACAATTTGGAGTTTACTAAAAATGGTGGTTTAAAAAAAAAGTGAATGATGTAATTTTCCACATCACAGCAGAGATTCTGGGTGACATTTTAAAAGTGGAAAGGAAAGGTATTGGGAGTGTGAACAATTTTTTCCCTACAAAGAGTTTCAATCTTGAAGCTGGAAAACTACCAAATTTGAGTAGTGCTGGTGTGTCTAAATTTTTTTTTGAAGGGACAGTATTACTAATATTTTGAGTTTGTCAACAAGGTTCTTCTTCCTAGGTCTGAGAAAAGGACTGTACCCTCATTTGCAGATCTCTTTCTCATGGAATCCATAAGTAAGTTGGATGAAATCAGTCTTTCTGCCTTGATGATGGAACACATCGTCAAGATCATGACAGTCAAGGATGGTAAGCACGGGTTGGCATACGAGTATTTGCTAAACAAGGTTTTTGAGCACTTTGAAATCAAATTTGGTAGAGGGGTACCTGGCACTATCAAACAAACTTTCCCACAAACCACTCTGATGGAATGTGAATGCCTCAAAGGAAAAATTGGAAATAAGGCAACATCCCAAGTCCTTGATCTTCTTGCCAAGCAGGATAAGTTTAAGCAACAAGTTGAAGAGATGATTGTTACTATCACTGCTAAATATGCAGAATTGTGAGACTGAAAGCTCAGATAGCTCAAGGACTTACAGAGGGACCAGGTTTAGATGAAATTTCAACGTTGAAAGTACACAATGACAGAACCACTGCGGAAGTAAAGACTCTCACTCGGCAGCGTAGAATGACTCTTCTTCTTCAATCCCTAGCTCCCAAACCTCCCTCTTCATTAGTTTTTTTTCCTTCATGGCTTCCTCTTAGGTTGTGACTAGTTGGCCTATTTTGACTATCTTTCTAGTTATTCTCTAGTTGTATTAAGAATACTTTCTTGTGTTAATGCTTCTTTTTGTTCTCTCTAACTTAAGCCTATGGAAGTGATTCTGATCAGGTTTGTGTTGCCCCAATAGCTATGATTTCTATTATTGTTCTCCTTCATATAGTTTACCGTCCCCTGTTTTAATGATACCAAAAGGGGGAATTATGGGACATGGATGCATGGATTCAATGAGGTACAAGAGATGTGCACTTTCAGGGGGAGCTATTAAAGGAAGCTTATTTGGTAGGGGATAAAAACATAAGGGGAATGCAGGAATGAAAATTTTAGGGGAACTATTTGTCGTCATCTTAGTTAGTCATCACGAAAAAGGGAAATTGTATATTTTGATGATTAACAAACCATGGGATGAGATAGTGGGATCAGGTCCTGGTCGAAAAATGGATATACAAATGACAATGCTGAAGTCCAGTTTTAAAAAGCTTCTAGGTTGGTGAAAAGGTGTTTACTATATCTGTGCTTATAGTACTGATTGTCCAATGGAAATTTTCGAGGTTCCCTCATGTGTATACTTATAAGAAACACTTCACAAGACAAAAAAAATACTTTTGGAGAATTATTATTAGATAGAGTGAAAAATGATATTGTTGTCTAAAGTAATACACAATATTCGACATTAATGGATCTGATAGAGTGAGTCTAGTAGAGTCTTTCTGGTTGACATTGTGTTCGTGCTATTTAATCTTGTAAGGTCATCTTTTTTATCTATAATGGAAGCTTGATCAGTGTGTTGTAAGAGGTGTGTTGGATTGTTAGTTAGTTGTGACCTTGTATCTATGTATAGAAGTCTACATTAACTAAGGGTTGTTAGTGTAGGGGGCAATAATCATATTGCTTAGGCTCTAAGTCTTGTAATAGGTGTAATGCAAGCAAAGGGGTGGAGAGTGGTAGTGTCTAGTTACCGCAGTAATAGACTACATTGCTCTTGCACCTTAGTAAAGTTTGGTTGAAAATCCTGTGGAACAGGTCGTAGTTATTCCTCCTTGAGCAAGGAGTTTTTCCATGTAAAAACCTAGTGTTCTTATTGCCTGCATTTCATTTGTTCCTTCTTTTCTTATACAACTACTGTGTCGAGGTACCTAGTCCCTGACTTTAGTGAACGCAAACATTCCAACATAAATTTAATAAAATATATAGGCAAGTTGACTGTTTTCTTCTAAAGTTAGGGGTGAAAAAAACTTCAAACATAGTATTAATTGGAGGATACCAAAAATGTGTTGTATACTTTTTGACAGAGTCTCAAATGCTAATATTAGGTTACTTTTTTCCTTCTCCTACGACTTTGATTTCTAAATGAATGGTATCAAAAGCTAAATGTAGGTATGAGGTTTGAGAATGTTTGTGTTTCTGCATATTGGCATTTTCAGAAGGAGATTCCAAGTGTTTTTTATCCTATTTTCTGAATTCCTGTTTGACCTACTGCCATCTCAAGCTAGAGGCACAAGTTCCTAATGCAGCTCAATTGTTCATTGCTTAGATTTATTTTCTTTAGTACCTTAAATTTTACCTACTAAAAGGATTTGAGACCATATTATGACTGGCGAGTCATAGGATCTATTAAAACAAAAACCTGTTATGCGAAAGGTGGCTTGGAACTTTGAGTGTTTATGTTAACATGCTGCACTATATGCAAACATTCTTGTGATCCAATTTGATGCTTCTTTTTTGTTTTTGTTTTTCCTTCGGGAGGAGAGTGTTTCTGTATCTCATGCTGAAAGATTTTACGTTTATCTTCATCTGAAGCATAGTTTCTTTAGGTTGAATATTAGCTGTCTTGTTTTCCCGGCGAGTATACTCAACATTTGGCTTTTCTACTTTGGCTGCTTTTTTCTCCAATACTTATTTTATAGCCCAAATGTTTTTCTTTCTTTTGTAGACTTTTGGCGTTTCTTCTTTATTTTTTTAAGGTCCAGTTAGATATTTCCAACTAAATGTCGGGCAAGGAGGAGGCTGGGAAGATTCAATCACTTGTTACATGTAATGGGAGTGCATCGAGAACCAATGAAACTGGACTTCAACTAGATCCAGTTTCTAAACATGACTATGGCGAAGGTTTACCATATGCTCCTGTAGATTGGCCAAATGCTGGTGATAAGTGGGGCTGGCGTGCCGAGAAAAGAGTTTCATCTTTAGGCACCTTTAGAGATAGATATCTATATCTTCCGAAGCGTCTTCAAGTTCGGAAAGATAAAAAGATGACTGCTTTTCGAAGTAAGATATCGATAAAGCAGTATCTCGAGTCTGAGTATCCTAGTATGGACATCAACAAATTCTTTGCCTCATTCAGTTGGATGATTCCTTCGAAACGGTCATCCAGCTCAAAAGGTTAGCTTTGATAAGGCTCTTCAGTAAATAGCATGTAGAGATTTATTTGGTTGTTTGCATCAATTAAAAAAACAGGCTCTTATGTCTCATTCTAGTGCTTAATGGATTAATTTACCGAACCTGATGCCTAATTTATTATCTTTTTATTTAGATTTTGACTCAGGTATGAAAGAGAAGGCTACATCTTCTGGGACGAAAATGGAGCCTTTACTGTCTGATTCTCCTTTTGGAGCCATTACTTGTAAGGCTGGTAACAGAATCTGTAGCAGTTTAACAGAAGAAAATCATTCCCCAGAGACCATGTTTTGTGATATCTGTTGCAGTGAGCCTGGCTTTTGCCGATACTGTTGTTGTATCCTTTGTTGTAAAACTATCAGTTCGGACTATGATGGGTACAGTTACATTCGATGTGAAAAAACAGTAGTCAATGGCTACATATGTGGACATGTTTCTCATCTAGACTGTGCTCTACGAGCTTACATGGCTGGGACAGTCGGAGGAAGCATCGATTTGGATGCAGAGTATTTTTGCCGATACTGTGATTCAAGGACGGATTTGGTTTCACATGCTCTGAAGCTTTTAAACATCTGCACATCTGTTGCTTCTCATGCTGACCTTGAAAAGATTTTGAATGTTGGCATTGTATTTTGCGCGGCTCACAAAAAAGTAGTGCAAAAGAGCTGTTGCATCGTATTGAATCAATCAAGGCAAAGGTATATAGCTGATTTATGGTGCTTTGTTTCCTTTATGTTGCTATCTTTTTTCCAGTTTCGAGGTTTACCGTTACCAGAATGACCAATTTGAAAATCATATCAGCTTAGGAAAGGGGTCCGCATTGAAGATGTAATCAAAAAGGAAAGCTGTGTGGATGGCGCTGCTAACTTCTCTGCCTTGTCATATTCTTGATTGTGTTCGTCCGTCACGTTGACTTAAATATCTGTATTTGAGCAAATACATTTCAGTATGTGCATATGTGGTTCTCTTGGTTTAACTATTATCTATTTCAGGATATAAATCTATACATATGCGCATTGTAAGTTCTGTCTGTTTCGGTCCGAATAAATGTCGCTGGGTTTCATATTAGAATCAATCCTTGCTTTTTCAGCAGTTTGCTCTTGAGATATTGACATTTGCTGTACTTGATTGAGTGTCCTGCTCTTTCTTGTGGTAAGCATGTGGTCTTTTTCCTTGTGGTATGCGGCTTACTTGTTTCCATCTTTGAGACAAGTCATTCTTCCTTTGTTCAGAATCAATCTTCCTTGATTCTGATAGGGTGTGCTTTCCTTGTTTGTCTTTCGTATTTCTGGATTCTTGGTTGGTTCAGAGCTCAGTTTGCTATTATTGATGAATCTTCTGGCAGTTCATACCCTACTCTATTTCAAATGTCATGTAGGATTCTTTTTAATCCTTCAATTGCGAACAATGGTTTTTATGAATCTGTTTTCTGGGTCATTACAGCTAAATTCGGTGCATTGCAAAGTTCAGAACCTCAATCGAAAGCAAAAGACACTAGATGATTTCTTCCAATTTGCCTAAACATTAGTCACAAAGTTGTCCTATGCTGATGGGAGCGAGGTAACAAGTACTCCGTAGGTGCTATCTAGTCCAGACCCCATCATCATAAAAATTGATTTGTTACCGTGCTAGTATTGCTATGTGCACTACTGATTTTAAACTAGCCCTCCAAATATTTTGTTTAGCTTGTTGTTGAAGCAAAAGACTGTAAAGTAGAACTATATATAGAGTTGCACTTTTGTTTTTCCTCAAGCAGAGAGCCAAAGTTTACTTCATTATTTGAATGAACAAATACCTTGTTGCTCAAGTTAAACAATTGACAAGGATGAAATTGCATGTATACTCATTTTTATGTCATTTAACATTTTTAATGTCATTTTACATGTGTCTGTTGTTTTTTAACATACTATCGATGTTAGTCTTGCAAAGTCCAGCTTTAAATACAATATTTGAAGTTTCATATGATTGAAGTTTAGGTATACGTGATTGATGTTTAGTCATTTTTGCTCGAATCTAGCTATTTTTATTTGAAGCTCATGTACATATATTTAATAATCAAGCTAAAATGACTGAAATGGACAAAAATGACTACTTAAGGGTAAGAGAAAGTGATTGAAATCTAACCATATTTGTCTAAAATTGAGATAGAAATACATTAACTTCACTCCTACAACTTCAAACATTGTATAACAAACACGCATATAATAAATAGTATACTAGTTTGAAAGACCCTCACAATGATTTTTGTTATCGCGGGATGAATCTCCAATGCCTATGCAATCACTTATCCATCGCCAGCTCCTTCTAGTTCGCGATGAAATGTAAGAATCCTTGCTTCTCTTCCACGGTCGCATCCTTGCTTCTAGTTGTGTTTTACATTTTTAAATATTGAATTTCTAAAATTCTATTGATTTCGTTTTAAAACACACAATTGAATAAAGGATGTATCTCTACAATTTATGGGATATTTGAGATTCCTCTTTAAGAGAACATAATATACTTTATATAGGCATGAATTAGGGTTTAGGATAGAGTAGCCTCCAAGAAACTCTGATTGAAAAAGACTCATCTTGTAGAGTCCTACAAAATTTCAATGTCTATGGTCCAATTCAAAAAAATAAGAGATAATTTATCAGTTAGTTCTTAGTGAATTAAATCTCCGCCAACCAGATGAATAAAAGTTTAGGTAGTCAACGAACTGATTATTAAGATTTATTATCTAGTCCATATTAAGTGAATTATTGGGATATTTTTTCATTATTCAAAATAATGAATTTTTCAAAGTTCAAGAAAATTGTTAGGGATTTTTTCAATATTTATCCTTCCTTTTAATGAGGTTCTTAACTACTTTATATTTTTAGGAGAATACTCTAGAAATAATGAAAAAGATGATACTTGAAAGTACACTTTAAATTTTTTCCTCAGATGTTTTTCTCGAGGGATGTACAATCCAATAATTTACTTAATATGCACTAAAAGAAGTACCATTCACTTCCCCAAAAATATTTATTAAAATGTTAAATTTATTTTACTTAAAGGGTGATATAATAAAATTATTTTTTTATTCATTACTTGTCCTTAAATGTTTTCTAAGGGAGTGTATCAGTTCAATAATTCACTTAATATGGACTAGAGATAGCATCATTCATTTCTTCGATATATTTATCAAAAAAACTAAATTTATCATATTCAAAAAATAGTATGATAAATCTTTTTTTATTTATTTATTTCTTGTTAAGGTACTTGGCAGATGTGTGCCAACAGAGGCATGCAGGGCGGAAGTATAAAAGTTCTTTAATACTAAAACAAATCCTTATTACAGCCTCTACATTTCAAGAGGTTTTAGGGTTTGATTTCCCTTTATCCTTTTGATTTTACGTCTTCATTTAGGATTAGCAGGAGACCGAGTTTAGTCAAGCTCCTTAATCTCTCCAGGTACATACCCAAGTTCATCCCTGAGATTTAAAATTCATGTCCACCATATATATATATATATGATTTCACTAGGTTTTAGGGTTTTGATTTCCCTTTTTCCTTTTAATTATACTTCTTCATTTAGGATTAACATAAGACCAAGTTTCTTCAAGCTCCTTAATCTCTCTCCAGGTACATTCCCAAATTCATCCCTGAGATTTAATATTCATGTCCACCCTATATATGATATTCGTTTTTGCTAAAGGTACATATGATCATTTATGTTTAGCAAAGACAGTTAGATCCAAGGTCCATTTTTAACATTGTACTTGTCATAAATATTTATATTTTTACTCTATGTTGATTCTATGCTATTTTGTCCCATCTTAATAACTAGCTTTTGGGTGTGAGCCATCCATGGGAGCCCCCGGGGCTGGGCACCCAATGTTCTGGCTATTTATTGCTTCTTAAGGTGCATCAGAGGTCCAAATGTTCATTTTCATTGTAAAAATAGAATATAACATTGAAGCAGAATGTAGCTAGTACCCGTTGTTATTTATAAACAGTTAATCTGTGATAGGAACACGCACCCTACGAATATTGCCTAGTCGTTGGAACAGGTAAATAAGACGTGTTTCAATGATACAGCAATATTAAGACACAGTAATTTTTACGTGGAAAACCCTCGGCTCAAAAGGGTGAAAAACCACGACCTGTGCTCCACAGGATTTAGCTTCAACTTCACTAAAACACCAGAGCCTTCAACAACGATTACAAACTTAGTTAGATCTTTAGCCCAATAGCCCTAAGATCCAACGAATTAAAGAACAAGAAAAAAGCAACTCTGTTTGCTGTAACCCTCTTGATTCTTAATGCTCACTTTTTTCTCTCTCTAAATCCTCACATCTACCCGCTGCTGCTTCCCCCTTTATAGTTGTTTTTGCGTAGTCCTAGTCGAACTCCTCTTCCTTTTAGGATAAGTTTTCTTAGCACAATCCTTCTCTTATTGGTGGACTACTTCTTCTTCTTCTTCAACCTTTATCCTATCTATTTGATGAAGTCTTCTTGTAGTAGGTAACCTGCTTCTGCTTCTCCTGATCTCACGCCTTATCTTCAGCACCTTCAGTGTAGGTAGGTGTTATGTTCAGGGAACGGTCAGATGAAACTGGTTCAAGCTTTTTGTCACTCATCAAAACGTTACTGCGCTGCGCCCCAACAGATTCCCCCTTTTTGATGATGACAAACCACTGGATAACCTGATTCTAAAGCTTGAACACACATTAGTTAAAACATGGGTTAAGACAAGGGTTATAAATATTGCATGACTCGTCCTTTACTTACGAATTTTTAAAAGAGTCTTCCCCCTTTTGACATCATCGAAAATCAATGAACACGCATATGTAAGGCAAAGTTATTACGAACTTAATAACATCAAGTTGAAAAACAAGGAGTGTATTAACAAGAACATAGGATATGGAGCCCTTCGAACACAAAGACATAGATGGAGAAGGGCGTAACACAAGCAACCAGCAATGTAGCACACCACTAACAAACACAGACTAAGACTAGTACTTTAACCAAAACAAGGGTAAACAGCTGACACAGACCAGACACACAAGAAACAGGTTTAAGGGATCAACATGGTGAGTTTTCGAACAACCTCCGCATGCTCTGCTCTTTCTTTCTGAAGGGTTTCCTCAAGAACGTTGATTCTGGAAGAAAGGACTTCTCGTTCCATCATGAAGCGCTGTTGGGCCAGGGATAGTTCAGCAGTTTTGGCATCCAGTTCAAGTTGGAGACGATGCAGAGGAGTGCCAGTACGCTGCATTGAACCAGGTAAATGCGCATGGTTCACCTGCCCAATGACATCCTTGGTGGTCTGCAGGGTCCAGACATGGACTGGGACTGAGTAAGCCTCGAAAATAGCCCCAGCCAAAACCCGTAGGGAAGAGCATGACCATTTCTACCCTGAATGAGGACCCGTTGAATATGTTTCAGGAGAAGACACGGCAGGTTTATGGGAACATTTGAGTCCAGGAGTTCCATCAATGTGAGATCCAGGAAACTTGCTTCAGACCGACGCTCCTGTCGAGGAAGGACAACCTTGTGGACGACATCGAAGTAAAGACGATGAAGGGATGACATTTCCCTACGTTGAACTCGCCTGTGGTGAGTCAAGGTGGGCTTCCCGGAGAACTTTTTGGTTATTTCTAGAGCAGAGGGGAGATTGTCCAACGGAGGCCATTCATGGCGCACATAGTGATCCCACCCAGCATTTGGGATCCCCAGAATTCTTGAGAAATCATAGGCTGCCAGAGTCAAGGGCACCCCTCGAACAGAAGAAGAGAGAACCAAATCGCGAACACGACCATTGGCATAGAACTCATACATCTCAGGTCTCGCCATTTTTCTCTAAGAGTGTTGTTGAAGGAACAGGTCAGACCAACCCTGATGAGCAATTTTGGACAGTAAGATGTCCATGTCAGGCCCCCCAAAGCCAGTGATTACTCGTCCCCGAATGAGGGAACGTTTCTGAAAATGATCAAGAGATACGGAGGACGTTTCTGGAGTAAGGGGAGTAGGAGTAGCTGACTTATCTCCCGAAGTATTTGGTGGAGGTGGAGCAGGTTGAGGGACCTGTTTCTTCTTGGTCGGCTTTTTGGGCGCGGAAGAACTTGGGGAGGCAGAGGTCTTGGTGGGTCTTTCAGGAGAGGAGGCGGACATGGATGAGGAGGAGGAGGATGTGGTGAATCCAGACATATAGGAGCTCTCAGAAGATGAAGAGGAAGGGAGAGTGCGGGGAGCTTTTGGAAAGATGTGTTTTCTTCTGGTCCCACGAACCAGGTGAGGCAAAGGGTTTCTTGAGGGAGCAGGAACAGACCCAGGTTTTGGTTTCTTACTTTGTTGCATGGCTCGTTGAAGAGCAATATCAGC
This sequence comes from Solanum rostratum, assembly GCA_029948455.1. NCBI lineage: Eukaryota > Viridiplantae > Streptophyta > Magnoliopsida > Solanales > Solanaceae > Solanum > Solanum rostratum. The sequence continues at coordinate 54,786,573 of CM057047.1, read as the reverse complement.
TTGGCGTTTGCGACTTCGTGTGTGTGGGGTTCTGATTGAACTAGATGGAGGGACCTGTTCAGGAGAGGAAAGTTCATCTGAAATTTCAACGGGAGCCACTGCAGTGTTTTGGGGTTGAAGACGAACGAAAGAAGGGTTTGGACGGTTGTCAGAGTCGTCCGTCGTCGGAGATTTGCCGGTTGCCCTAGAAACGGGGAGTGTGGTGAATGGCGAAGAGGCACCGGGAAAGCCAGGAAAACGGTTGGAGAACCCTCCCCAAGAGGCAAGGTCAGAGAGATTAATGCGAAGAGGTGAAGGGATGTTGGCAGTAGGATGAACAATTATGGCTTGAGTGGTCGAAGTAGGAGCATTTTGGAGGGAGGTAGTTTGTGAGTCGCTTGGGGATGCCATGGAAGCAGAAGGGAGTGGGTGTGAGAGGTTGTTTCAGAAATGATGAAGGAGGGAAGGATGAAAACCGTCCTTTAAAAAGGGGTTGGGAATTCGAAGAGTTCCTGGTTTCATTTAAGGCGGAAGACGTATGATGAGTGGTTCTCTGAACTTGTCAGGGTGAGTGACACTTGAAAAGACTATTGGCGGTAAGGAAGGGAAATGGGGAGTGTCAGCGTAGCCCAATGAGGGAACAGGTTAAGGTACCTGGTCTATAGATCAGTATTGAAAATGAAATGCATAATTACTGATACCTGGTTAAGGAGACCTGTTCCAAATGTCTTTGCATGTAAGGGAACCAATCCTGCACATAGAGTCACACACCATGTCGATCCAAATGATGATTATTAGGTCATTTTAACAGAGGACCTCAACATCCGTTATAGCATTGAATTCTAGTCAATTTTCAGAGGGAGTTCATGCAATCTTAATCATCCCCAAGTCTAACCTAAGTTTTTCAAACCTTTCTCTGCTTAAGGCTTTGGTGAAAATATCAGCTATCTGATCCTCCGTAGAACAGAACATTATAGATACAAGACCCCTTTCCACAGAATCGCGAAGAAAATGGTGCCTTATGTCAATATGCTTTGTTCTTTTATGTTGTACTGGATTCTTTGCTATGTTAATAGCACTAGTGTTATCACATAGAATAGGAACACAGCCAATATCTACCCCAAAGTCCTGAAGTTGCTGTTTTATCCAAAGCAGTTGAGCACAACATGACCCAGCTACGACGTACTCAGCTTCTGCTGTTGATAGAGCCACAGTGTTCTGTTTCTTTGTGGACCATGAGATCAGACTTGTTCCAAGAAAGTGAGCCATACCTGAAGTGCTTTTTCTGTCCACCAAGAAACCAGCATAGTCAGCATCTGTGTAGCCAACAAGATTGAAGTTGCTGCCTTTGGAGTACCATAGTCCCAGGTCCTAGGTCCCCTTGAGATATCTGAGTATTCTCTTTACTGCCTTGAGGTGTGATTCCTTGGGATTTGCTTGAAATCTAGCGCAGAGTCCCACACTGAACACTATATCTGGTCTACTGGCCGTGAGATACAGGAGAGAACCAATCATGCCTCGATAGAGTTTTTGTTCCACACCTACCCCTCTTTCATCCAGGTCCAATTTTGTTGCAGTGGCAATTGGAGTGTCGATTTCTTTGGAGTCTTCCATGTTGTACCGCTTGAGTAGTTCCTTAACATACTTGCTTTGATGAATTAGAGTTCCTGAGGGTGTTTGTTTAAATTGTAGCCCCAGGAAGAAGGTTAGTTCTCCCATCATACTCATCTCGAATTCTCCATTCATCAAGTTTGCAAACTCCTGGGTCATGAGAGCATTTGTAGATCCAAAGATGATGTCTTCTACATATACTTGAACAATCAACAGGTCCTTCCCTTGAGATTTAAGGAACAAGGTGTTGTCGATTTTTCCCCTTGTATGCCCATGGTCCAGAAGAAATTTCGACAGCCTCTCGTACCATGCCCTGGGGCCTTGTTTCAACCCATACAGGGCCTTGTCGAGCTTGAACACATGATTTGGAAAATCTGAATTTTCGAAACCAGGTGGCTGTCTTACGTAAACATCTTCTTTTAAGTACCCGTTGAGAAATGCACTCTTCACATCCATCTGATATAGGGTGAACTCCTTGAATACAGCGAATGCAACGAGCAATCTGATAGCCTCAAGTCGTGCAACTGGTGCAAATGTTTCATCGTAGTCTATCCCTTCCTCCTGATTGTATCCTTGAACCACTAGTCTCGCCTTATTCCTCGTAACAGTTCCATGTTCATCAAGTTTATTGCGGAACACCCATTTTGTGCCAATGATGGTCCTTGCTTCTGGCTTAGGAACCAAGTGCCAAACTTTGCATCTTTCAAACTGGTTCAGTTCTTCTTGCATAGCTAGAATCCATTCTTCATCTTGCAGTGCTTCACCTATCTTCTTTGGTTCCATCATGGATACAAACGCATGGAATGCACACAAGTTCTTCATCCCTGATCTGGTGGTGATCCCAGATGTCAGATCTGTAAGAACATTATCAAGCGAATGCGAGTCCTGGTATTTGTATTTCTTGATCACCAGTTCATGGGGTTGAGCTTCTTGTGCTGAAGGAGTGTAATTAGGCGCAGGGTCTGAATATTGCACCTCAGCATCACTGGTTCCCCCTGACTGTGTGCCTTCTTCTTGAGCAGTGTGTGTATCAGGTGAACAGATCTGTTCCTCTGGTCTGTGCTCCTTGTCATATGCATCCTGCAAATCATTCTCAAAGACACCACTGGTTTCATCAAAAATAACATGAATGCTTTCTTCAACACAGTTTGTTCGTTTATTCAGTACTCTATATGCCTTACTATGTGAAGAATAACCTAAGAAGATTCCCTCATCACTCCTAGCATCAAATTTTCCCAAATTATCTTTCCCATTATTATGAACATAGCATTTGCATCCAAATGTTCGGAAATGAGAGATATTTGGTTTTCTGCCTTTGAGTAACTCATAGGGGGTCCTATTGAGTATTGGTCTAAGCATGCATCTGTTAAGAGTGTAAGTTGCAGTGTTAATTGCTTCAGCCCAAAGATTTCTTGCCAAGTTATTGGCAATCATCATTGTTCTGGCCATGTCTTCTAAGGTCCTGTTTTTTCTTTCTACTACTCCATTTTGTTGAGGTGTTCTTGGAGCTGAGAAATTGTGATCTATTCCATTTGTTGAACAGAATTCAAGAAAGTTTGCATTTTCAAATTCTTTCCCATGGTCAGATCTTATGGAAACTAGAGAAGTCTTCAACTTCTTCTCAATTTTCTTGATGAAGATAGAGAAGGCGTTGTAAGATTCATCCTTAGAGGTCAAAAACAGGGTCCATGTGAATCTAGAGTAATCATCAACTATGACAAACACGTACCTTTTTCCTCCTCTGCTTTTTACTCTCATTGGTCCACACAGATCCAGATGGACCAGTTCTAGGCACCTAGAGGTACTTACCTGGTTCTTTGATTTGAATGCAGTTCTGACTTGTTTCCCCCTGACACATGCACTACATACCTTGTCATCTTTGAACTTGGTTTTGGGTAGACCTATGACCATGTCCTTTGATGATAAAATGTTTAGTTGTTTGGAGCTTGCATGTCCAAGTCTTTTGTGCCACAGTAAAGAGTCATTTGTCATGGCACTTAAGCACTTCAGCTGAGATCCTGCCATGCCCACAATATCAGCTTTATAAACATTTTTGTGTCTGTTTGCTGTTAGCACTACTTCCTTTGTGTCTAGTCTTTCGACCTTGCAACCATCAGAGGTAAAAGTCACTTTGTTGCCCTTGTCACAAAGTTGAGATATACTCAGAAGGTTGTGCTTCAATCCATCCACATGGTAAACTTCATCTATGGCATTTGAGTCTTTTCGTCCAATCTTTCCAATTCCCACAACAGTGCCCTTCTTTCCGTCTCCGAAGGAAACTTTTCCTCCTTTGAAGGGTGCTAGTGAAAGGAACCTGGTTCCATCTCCTGTCATATGCCTTGAGCAAGAACTATCCATGTACCAGTGCTTACTCCCTTTCACTGCAACCTGCAAAACAGATTAGAGGTTAGTTTTAGGAACCCAGACTAGCTTGGGTCCTTTTTTGTTGTAAAATGGATGAATGAGATCTCTTCTTGCCCAGTAGGGCAGCATATTCTTTGATCTGTTTCTCTTAATCTGTTCCTGTTTTAGTTTGTGCATGTGGACACCATTTCTGTTTTTAGCAGCTGAGGCAATTGGACATTCAGTGGTTGGATGCCCCATCTTGCCGCACAGATAGCACAAATCATTGGAAAAGCCATTTTCATGGAAAAAACCTATTCCAGCCTTTTCATTATGGCTCCTGTCACCTAGGTGGTTTACAATTCTAGATGACTTGGTCCACCTGGTGGCTTTCTCTAGATCAAGTCTCAAGGTTGAGATTTCTTGATTTAGATTTCTTACCTTCTCCTTCTCGCACAGGAAGTTAATGTTGCATTTTTTCAGTTCGGATTCTATCTTCAGATATTTTACCCTAGATTCACTTTTCTCTTTGTCATCAAGGGTTAGTTTTAGCACTTCTGATTTCAGATTCAAAATAAGAGACTCAAGCTGTTCAATCTGTTTCTTTAACTTACTGTTTCTCTCATTAGCCTCATCTAAGCAATTTTGTATTTCAAGATTTTCAAATTTTTGGTCAGAAAAGTCTTTAATTAATTGAGTCTTTTCGTTTTCTATTTCTTGAAAATCATTTGTCAAGCCAGTGATGAGAGAAATCAGTTTTTTATTTGAGAAGAGATGCAGTTTTTCTTTGGGTTCTGAACTGCTTACCTCAGATTTGGATTCTTCTTCATTATCTGATTCTCCAACAGCCATGAATGCAGTTTCATCAAATTCCTCTGTATCAGAGTCCTCTAATCCTGATCCCCATGCTGCCACCATGGCACAGTTTCCTCTTTCCTTTTGCTTGGCTCCCTTTTCTTTAATTTCTTTCTCAGCCCTTTCCTTTCTCCACTCGATTTCCCACTGGGGACATTGCTTGATATGGTGATCAGTCTTTCCGCACTTGTAACAACCAGAGGTGTTTCTATCATCTGGCCACCTTTTGTTACCTGTTTCATCAGTCCCCCTCCTGTTGCCTGTTTCTCTTTTGTCCTTGCCCTTCTTTTTCAGGAATTTTTTAAAGTGTTTTGCTAGAAAGGCCATCTGATCAGCATCCAGGTCTGATCCTTCATCATCTGAGGCTGCCTTGAGGGCAAGTGACTTTTCCTCCAGGCCGGTTCCCCTTTTCTGACCTTCCATGTTCATCTCATAAGTTCTGAGGTTTCCTACCAGTTCATCCAGAGTCATTGTCTCAATGTCCTTGGCTTCCCTGATAGCCATAACCTTTACATCCCACTTTGATTTAGGAAGAATCCTCAAGACCTTGTCAACTTGTTCCTCAGATGTGAGTACTTTTCCTAAGGAGGCTAGCTCATTGATGAGCAAGGTGAGTCTAGCTATCATTTCGTGCAAAGTCTCATTCTCCTTCATCTTGAAGGTCTCATACTCTGTGAAGAGCATAGCTACCCTGTATTTCTTAACTTGAGCTGTTCCTTCATGGGCAACAGTGAGAGCATCCCAGATCTGCTTAGCCGTAGTGCAGCTTGATATTCTATTATACTCCTCAGGACCTAGACCACATACCAGTATATTTTTTGCCTTTGCATTTTTCTTCATGGCAAGCAGGTCGTCAGCATTGAAATCCCTTCTTTCCTTGGGGACCTGGTTGCCATCCACCATTTGCATAGGAATAGTGGGTCCTACAATGATTCTATCCCAGAGCTCGTAGTCCTCTCCTTGGATAAAATCTTCCATCCTGGCCTTCCACCATGCGAAGTGAGTGCCATTAAACAAGGGGGGTCGAACCGATGACTGTCCTTCTCCGTGACCTAGCGGTGGTACAGTGTTCATGATAATAGGTTCTTAGGTATTAGCCTTTAATAAGAACACCTTGCTCTGATACCAATTGATAAGAACACGCACCCTACGAATATTGCCTAGTCGTTGGAACAGGTAAATAAGACGTGTTTCAATGATACAGCAATATTAAGACACAGTAATTTTTACGTGGAAAACCCTCGGCTCAAAAGGGTGAAAAACCACGACCTGTGCTCCACAGGATTTAGCTTCAACTTCACTAAAACACCAGAGCCTTCAACAACGATTACAAACTTAGTTAGATCTTTAGCCCAATAGCCCTAAGATCCAACGAATTAAAGAACAAGAAAAAAGCAACTCTGTTTGCTGTAACCCTCTTGATTCTTAATGCTCACTTTTTTCTCTCTCTAAATCCTCACATCTACCCGCTGCTGCTTCCCCCTTTATAGTTGTTTTTGCGTAGTCCTAGTCGAACTCCTCTTCCTTTTAGGATAAGTTTTCTTAGCACAATCCTTCTCTTATTGGTGGACTACTTCTTCTTCTTCTTCAACCTTTATCCTATCTATTTGATGAAGTCTTCTTGTAGTAGGTAACCTGCTTCCGCTTCTCCTGATCTCACGCCTTATCTTCAGCACCTTCAGTGTAGGTAGGTGTTATGTTCAGGGAACGGTCAGATGAAACTGGTTCAAGCTTTTTGTCACTCATCAAAACGTTACTGCGCTGCGCCCCAACAATCTGGAGATGACTGATAGTTTCAACAAAACGATTCTTGGACACATTTATTGCAGTTGCCAAAGGAGATTCACAAAAGAAGTTTTTAAATAAATACTAGAATGTACATCTAAGATAAGAATAAATGATTTAAAACGTTCTGTTATGTGACAGGGATTCAATAATTTACACAAGAAGCGTTTTGCCTTAATTGTGCAATATAATGTTTTAGCGAAGGGGATTTAATTAATACCATTGCCAATACCTAGTTCTGCCACTTAATATATTAATGATTACTGCTAACTACCTATTCTTGATGGAAATGTCTCCTACAAACAGTAAGTTGTTACATTGTAAAAGTTGCTAGATTGGTGAAAAGGTGCTTGTTGTGCCTGTGCTCATCGTACTGATTGTCCAATGGGAATTTTTAGGGGTTCCCTCGTGTGTATACTTAAAAGGAACACTTCACAAGACAAAAAAACTTTTGGAGAATCGTCATCAGGTAGAGTGAAATTAAAATTCATATTGTTCTTTGAAGCAATACATAATATTCGAACTAAAAGGGCCCAATAGAGTGAGTCTAGTAGAGTCTTTCTAGTTGATGTTGTTTTCATGCTATTTAATCTTGTGAAGTCATCTTCCTAATCTATAAAAGGAATCTTGATCAGTGTTTTGTAAGAGGTGTGTTGGATTCTTGGTTAGCTATGAACTTGAATCTGGGATAAAAGTCTACATTAACTAAGGGTTGTTAGTGTAGAGGGCAATAGTTATATTGCTTAGACTCTAAATCTTGTAATAGGTGTATTAAAAGCAAAATGGTGAAGAGGGGTAGTGTCTAGTTATCGCAGGTTATAATAGACTACATTGCTCTTGTACCTTAATAAAGTTTGGTTGAAAGTCCTGTGGGACAAGTTATGGTTGTTCGTCTCTTGAGCAAGGAGTCTTTTCACGTAAAATCCTTTTGTTTTTATTGCCTACATTTTCACTTGCTCTTTTTGTTCTTGTACTGTTACTATGTCGGACCTGGTCCTGACTTTAATGGACGTTTACATTCCAACAATTGGTAACAGAACGTGGATATCTAATCAGCTAAATACCTAGAGATATTTCTTTGCTAGAATGGTTGCTCCACTTAACTTGGAGGATGAACAATCATCCAAAAGACCACTAAACTTTAATGGACAGTTCTACAATCGTTGGAAAACTCACATGCATGACTTTCTCATGGCTGAGGACAACGAGTTGTGGGACATTGTTCTCGATGGCCCATATGTTCTTACTATTGAAGTCAAAGAAGGTAAAATCACTAAGGTTATTTCCTAAACTCGACAATAATACAACGAAGTTGACAGAACGAAGATTGAGAAGAACTACAAAGCCAAAAAGCTTCTTGTGTGCGGAGTAGGTGCAGAAGAATACAATAGGATATTAGTATGTGAATCTGCAAAAGAAATATGGGACTCTCTGAAGAATGCTCATGAAGGCACTGAACAGGTTAAGGAGTCCAAAGTTGACATGCTGACTTCTTGGTATGAGAACTTTATCATGAAGGAATGAGAATTAATTCATGATATGTATACCATAATCTCATCAATAACAAATGAGTTGAGGTGTCTGGGACAACCAATCAGTCAAAACAAGCAAGTTAGAAAAATTTTGAGAGTCCTTCCTAAGCCATGGGAAAGCAAAGTAAATACCATCACTGAGGCCAAAGATCTGAAGACCTTCACCATGGATGTATTCATTGGAAATCTGCAAAACCATGAGTTAAATTGGCTACAGGATTCACTCAAAAGGGATAAAAAGATGGACAAGTCCTTATCATCAGAGTGATGATGATAATGAAGAGTTAGATATGGCCTATCTGACTCGCAGGTTCCGAAATATTTTAGAAAGCATGGTGGTTTTGGAAAGAAAACTAACATTGGTCGAACCTCTAATAATGTTGAGTTATGCCATGGATGTGGAAAACCTGGGCATTATATCAAAGAATGCCCCCCTGAATAAGGATGAGCATAAGGAAATTACCAAGTTCAGGAGTGATCGACGAAGGAACCGGGTCCTCGAAAGATTTAGAAGGAAGGCAGCAGCAGATTCGTTAATGAAGAAGGCATTGGCAGTTTGGGGAAACTCCTCAAGTGAAATTGAATAGTCAGAGAAACCTATAGATGCTTCTACGCTAGTCGTGAAAGATGATGATGAGGTCTTTGACACATTATTTGCCTTCATGGCAAAATCTGATGATGAAGCTGAAGAGGAGGTAACATTACTTGATCTTAAGGAGAACCTAAATTGTTACTCTATGAAAAACTAAAGAAACTAGCTTGTGTGTAAATTCATTCTTTATGTTAATTGACTCCTTATGTGAGATGACCACTGAAAAGGACTTCATACACAATAGCATTGATATCTTTCAAGATGAAAAAATAGTTTTAGCACTTCGAATGTCTAACCTGGAAGGAAAACAACCTTGCACTTGAAGATGAAAAAACTGATCTCTTGAAATGCTAGAAGAAGGTTCTAAATTTGATGTGAAGCTTAGGGGAAAATTTAGTAATATTGAGTTGGAACGTGAACAAAAATTGAAAGATTCTGAGCTAAAATTAATGATGTCACTGGAAAGAAATGCTCAACTAGAAATGGACATGGTGAACTTGAAGGATGAAAGTAACAAGTCTCTTAAATGGACAACTTCCTCAAACTCCTATCTGATATGACTAGTTCAAAGGAGTAAGGAGGGAAGAGGTCCAGGATATGTGAATAAGATAGATCCCCACCCCCCCTTCAACCCTCATAGCAAGTATCTGTCTGTGTCAGAGTCGATCGGATCCATCCGTTCGTAGAGCTATTTACTCGATTGCAGACATTTCTGGATGGGCATCTAAAAGAGAACAGTGAAGCATGAAAGAAAGTTTTTAAAAATCAGCATAATCAATCATACGAGAAGGAATCAATAAAAATAGGATCAACCAAGGCGACTAGTCCAAGGGCTGGCAAGTCTCCAAAAAGATTACCTCTCTGGACTAAGAAACACTTAATTATGCCTCTATCTACTTTTTGGGAGCTCAAGTTAAAATGGGTTCCCAAGACTAACAAGTGATCCTCTATGCGAGAACAGTAAAGAGGAAGTAGTCAGTCCTAGTTCATGGATAGTGGACACTCCAAGTACATGCTGAAAGGACTGAAAGTTTTCTCTCTTTAAAGGCACTGCAAGGGAGTAGTGTCTCTTTACAAAATGGCAAAAGGGGGTATATTTAGGGACTGGGAGAGTTGGAAAGTCCCTAGAGAACTCTTTTGAAGATGTGTACTATGTGAATGGGTTGACGTACAGTTTCCTAAGTGTGTCTCAGATCTGCGATAAAGGGAATAAAGTCAAATCCTATCTGAAAAATGTTATGTCACTAATTTGTCCACCAAGGAAATGATTTTGACTGCTAAGAGATGCAAGAATATGTATATAGCTGATCTCACCTTATCTCAAGGTGATAACTTAACCTATTTTAGGGCTCAAGATGAAACAGCGGATTATGGCACAGAAGACTGGGATATGTCAGCACATCTTTGCTGAACAAACTTGTGGCAGGTTCGTTCGTGGACTTCCAAAGATGAAGTTTTGAGAGAACAAAATATGTGATGCTTGAGTCAAAGAGAAGCAGACCAAGGTCTCTTTTAAATCTAAGAAGGATATTAGCACATCAAAACCACTTGAACTCATTCATATGGACCTTTGAAGCCTATAGTGAAAATTCAAAGCAGAGGTGGCAAGAAGTATATCCTGGTGGTTGTTGATAATTTCTCAAGATTCACGTGGACCATCTTCTTGGGGCCCAAAAATGAAATAGTTGATGTGTTGATCGCTTTTGTCAAGATGATTCAAACTAAGATCAACAGCAGAGTTATTGAGATCAGGTCGGATCATGGGGAAAAAATTTAAGAACTCCAAAAATGATGATCTCTGCTCTGAAGTAGGGTTCCGTCGTAACTTCTCAGCACCAAGAACCCCACTGCAAAATGGAGTGGTTGAAAGGAAAAATTGAACAATGGTGGAAATTGGAAGAACAATGCTTATTGACTCTAGACTTCCAAAATACTTCTGGGCAAAAGCAGTCAATACAGCATGCTATGTTACCAATAGGTGTTTGATCAGGTCCATGATCAACAAAACTACTTTAGAACTATTAGTTAATCGAAAACGTAAGGTAAGTCATCTTAGGGATTTTGGGTGGAAATGTTTTGTGCTCAATAATGGGAAGGAGGAGCTTGGAAAGTTTGATGTCAAAAGTAATGAAAGAGTATTTGTTGGGTATTCCTCTACAAGCAAACCCTACAAAATATTCAACAAAAGAACTCTTTGCATTGAAGAAAGTGTTCATGTGATTTTTTACTGCAAGTGAGGACGAGTGGTTGCAAAGCTCGGAAAAGGTGAAAGATGGAAATTACATATCTCCCTTCTCTATTGTGGAAGAAAAATCCCCCAATTTGTCATTGGTCATGCATCCCCTCTTTTTGACTAGAACCCTTTAGTGTTGTACAACCGATGAATGTTTTTGAGGAACAAGATGACAATGAGGAAGATAATGTGCCTTTGGTCTGGAAATTAAACAAACACATGAAGAAAACTTAGAAAAGAAGAAGACATCAAGGAATCTAGTCCCTGAGGTAGTTGAGGAAGAAGAAAGAATGATAGACAAGGGAAAGGAGAAAGTTGTCGACTCTAAAAAGGTGGCCAAAGCATATCCTAGACGAGGTTCTCAAAAGAAACTCCTAGGTGATGCAATAGCTTCCAATAAATCGAAGATTCCCAAGAAGCGTAAACAAAGGGCAACTCCAGTGATTGGGGAAGATGAAATCCCCAAAGAGATATTAATTGATGTTTCCAAGGAAGGAGATGATAGTGACGCTGGGTTTGACACAGTTATTGCTGAGATCAAAAAGAGAGGTGAGGCTAGTAAAAATTTAAGGAAGAAGACTTGCAAAAGTTCAAAAAATGAGAAGAAAAACCAAAAGGGTGGGAGTAAGATAAAATGGGATGAACCTATTTCTTTCAAGGGACCAGGTTTGGTGAGTAAGAAGGCCAAATTTGAAAAAGTGTTGAGCATACAGGAAAGAATTCAGTACTAAAAAAACAAAGAGTGCTAAGTGGTAGGGTGTTTCAACTAGAGATAAAAGCTGAGCACGGCATAAGTGAGTATGTGGATGTTGTGGCGATCCAAAGGTGGGTTCAGTTGTTTGAGTGGACTGTTCCCACTCTTCATAAGTAATAAGTTTGACAATTCTACAACAATTTGGAGTTTACTCAAAATGGTGGTTTAAAAAAAAAGTGAGTGATGTAATTTTCCACATCACAGCAGAGATTCTCTGTGACATTTTAAAAGTGGAAAGGAAAGGTATTGGGAGTGTGAACAATTGTGTTCCTACAAAGAGTTTCAATCTTGAAGCTGGAAAACTACCACATTTGAGTAGTGCTGGTGTGTCTAAATTTTTTTTGAAGGGACAGTATCACTAATATTTTGAGTTTGTCAACAAGGTTCTTCTTCCTAGGTCTGAGAAAAGGACCGTAGCCTCATTTGCAGATCTCTTTCTCATGGAATCCATAAGTAAGTTGGATGAAATCAGTCTTTCTGCCTTGATGATGGAACACATCGTCAAGATCATGACAGTCAAGGATGGTAAGCACGGGTTGGCATACGAGTATTTTCTAAACAAGGTTTTTGAGCACTTTGAAATCAAATTTGGTAGAGGGGTACCTGGCACTATCAAACAAGCTTTCTCACAAACCACTTTGATGGAATGTGAATGCCTCAAAGAAAAAATTGGAAATAAGGCAACATCCCAAGTCCTTGATCTTCTTGCCAAGCAGGATAAGTTTAAGCAACAAGTTGAAGAGATGATTGTTACTATCACTGCTAAAGATGCAGAATTGTGAGACTGAAAGCTCAGATAGCTCAAGGACTTACAGAGGGACTAGGTTTAGATGAAATTTCAACGTTGAAAGTAGACAATGACAGAACCACTGCGGAAGTAAAGACTCTCAATCGGCAGCTTCTTCAATCCCATCAAGACTTCAATACTAGAATATAATGACTCTTCTTCTTCAATCCCTAGCTCCCAAACCTCCCTCTTCATAAGTTTTTTTCCTTCATGGCTTCCTCTTAGGTTGTGACTAGTTGGCCTATTTTGACTATCTTTCTAGTTATTCTCTAGTTGTATTAAGAATACTTTCTTGTGTTAATGCTTCTTTTTGTTCTCTCTAACTTAAGCCTATGGAAGTGATTCTTATCAGGTTTGTGTTGCCCCAACGGCTACGATTTCTATTATTGTTCTCCTTCATATAGTTTACCGTCCCCTGTTTTAATGATACCAAAAGGGGGAATTATGGGGCATGGATGCATGGATTCAATGAGGTACAAGAGATGTGCACTTTCAGGGGGAGCTATTAAAGGAAGCTTATTTGGTAGGGGATAAAAACATAAGGGGAATGCTGGAATGAAAGTTTTAGGGGAACTATTTGTCATCAACTTAGTTAGTCATCACGAAAAAGGGAAATTGTATATTTTGATGATTAACAAACCATGGGATGAGATAGTGGGATCAGGTCCTGGTCGAAAAACAGATATACAAATGACAATGCTGAAGTCCAGTTGTAAAAAGCTTCTAGGTTGGTGAAAAGGTGTTTACTATATCTGTGCTTATCGTACTGATTGTCAAATGGAAATTTTCGAGGTTCCCTCATGTGTATACTTATAAAAACACTTCACAAGACAAAAAAAATACTTTTGGAGAATTATTATCAGATAGAGTGAAAATTGATATTGTTCTCTAAAGTAATACACAATATTCGACCTTAATGGATCTGATAGAGTAAGTCTAGTAGAGTCTTTCTGGTTGACGTTGTGTTCGTGCTATTTAATCTTTTAAGGTCATCTTTTTTATCTATAACGGAAGCTTGATCAGTGTGTTGTAAGGGGTGTGTTGGATTGTTAGTTAGTTGTGACCTTGTATCTATGTATAGAAGTCTACATTAACTAAGGGTTGTTAGTGTAGGGGGCAATAATCATATTGCTTAGGCTCTAAGTCTTGTAATAGGAGTAATGCAAGCAAAGGGGTGGAGAGTGGTAGTGTCTAGTTACCGCAGTAATAGACTACATTGCTCTTGCACCTTAGTAAAGTTTGGTTGAAAATCCTGTGGAACAGGTCGTAGTTATTCCTCCCTTGAGCAAGGAGTTTTTCCACGTAAAAACCTAGTGTTCTTATTGCCTGCATTTCATTTGTTCCTTCTATTCTTATACAACTACTGTGTCGAGGTACCTAGTCCCTGACTTTAGTGGATGCAAACATTCCAAAATGAATTTAATTAAATATATAGGCGAGTTGACTGTTTTCTTCTAAAGTTAGGGGTGAAAATAACTTCAAACATAGTATTAATTGGAGGATACCAAAAATGTGTTGTATACTTTTTGACAGAGTCTCAAATGCTAATATTAGGTTACTTTTTTCCTTCTCCTACGACTTTGATTTCTAAAGGAATGGTATCAAAAGCTAAATGTATGTACGAGGTTTGAGGATGTTTGTGTTTCTGCATATTGGCATTTTCAGAAGGAGATTCCAAGTGTTTTTTATCCTATTTTCTGAATTCCTGTTTGACCTACTGCCATCTCAAGCTAGAGGCACAAGTTCCTAATGTAGCTCAATTGTTCATTGCTTAGATTTATTTTCTTTAGAACCTTAAATTTTACCTAGTAAAAGGATTTGAGACCATATTATGACTGGCGAGTCATAGGATCTATTAAAACAAAAACCTGTTATGCGAAAGGGTGCTTGGAACTTTGAGTGTTTATGTTAACATGCTGCACTATATGCAAACATTCTTGTGATCCAATTTGATGCTTCTTTTTTGTTTTTGTTTTTCCTTCGGGAGGAGAGTGTTGCTGAAAGATTTTACATTTATCTTCATCTGAAGCATAGTTTTTTTAGGTTGTAAATTAGCTGTCTTGTTTTCCCGGCGAGTATACTCAACATTTGGCTTTTCTACTTTGGCTGCTTTTTTCTCCAATACTTATTTTATAGCCCAAATGTTTTCCTTTCTTTTGTAGACTTTTGGCGTTTCTTCTTTATTTTTTTAAGGTCCAGTTAGATATTTCCAACTAAATGTCGGCCAAGGAGGAGGCTGGGAAGATTCAATCACTTGTTACATGTAATGGGAGTGCATCGAGAACCAATGAAACTGGACTTCAACTATATCCAGTTTCTAAACGTGACTATGGCGAAGGTTTACCATATGCTCCTGTAGATTGGCCAAATGCTGGTGATAAGTGGGGCTGGCGTGCCGGGAAAAGAGTTTCATCTTTAGGCACCTTTAGAGATAGATATCTATATCTTCCGAAGCGTCTTCAAGTTCGGAAAGATAAAAAGATGACTGCTTTTCGAAGTAAGATATCGATAAAGTAGTATCTCGAGTCTGAGTATCCTAGTATGGACATCAACAAATTCTTTGCCTCATTCAGTTGGACGATTCCTTCGAAACGGTCATCCAGCTCAAAAGGTTAGCTTTGATAAGGCTCTTCAGTAAATAGCATGTAGAGATTTATTTGGTTGTTTGCATCAATTAAAAAAACAGGCTCTTATGTCTCATTCTAGTGCTTAACGGATTAATTTACCGAACCTGATGCCTAATTTATTATCTTTTTATTTAGATTTTGACTCAGGTATGAAAGAGAAGGCTACATCTTCTGGGACGAAAATGGAGCCTTTACTGTCTGATTCTCTTTTTGGAGCCATTACTTGTAAGGCTGGTAACAGAATCTGTAGCAGTTTAACAGAAGAAAATCATTCTCCAGAGACCATGTTTTGTGATATCTGTTGCAGTGAGCCTGGCTTTTGCCGACACTGTTGTTGTATCCTTTGTTGTAAAACTATCAGTTCGGACTATGATGGGTACAGTTACATTCGATGTGAAAAAACAGTAGTCAATGGCTACATATGTGGACATGTTTCTCATCTAGACTGTGCTCTACGAGCTTACATGGCTGGGACAGTCGGAGGAAGCATCGATTTGGATGCAGAGTATTTTTGCCGATACTGTGATTCAAGGACGGATTTGGTTTCACATGCTCTGAAGCTTTTAAACATCTGCACATCTGTTGCTTCTCGTGCTGACCTTGAAAAGATTTTGAATGTTGGCATTTGTATTTTGCGCGGCTCACAAAAAAGTAGTGCAAAAGAGTTGTTGCATCGTATTGAATCAATCAAGGCAAAGGTATATAGCTGATTGATGTATGGTGTTTTGTTTCCTTTATGTTGCTATCTTTTTTCCAGTTTCGAGGTTTACCGTTACCAGAATGACCAATTTGAAAATCATATCAGCTTAGGAAAGGAGTCCGCATTGAAGATGTAATCAAAAAGGAAAGCTGTGTGGCTGGCGCTGGTAACTTCTCTGCCTTGTCATATTCTTGATTGTGTTCGTCCGTCACGTTGACTTAAATATTTGAGCAAATACATTTCAGTATGTGCATATGTGGTTCTCTTGGTTTAACTATTATCTATTTCAGGATATAAATCTATACATATGCGCATTGTAAGTTCTGTCTGTTTCGGTCCGAATAAATGTCGCTGGGTTTGATATTAGAATCAATCCTTGCTTTTTCAGCAGTTTGCTCTTGAGATATTGACATTTGCTGTACTTGATTGAGTGTCCTGCTCTTTCTTGTGGTAAGCATGTGGCTTTTTCCTTGTGGTATGCGGCTTACTTGTTTCTATCTTTGAGACAGGTCATTCTTCCTTTGTTCAGAATCAATCTTCCTTGATTCTGATAGGGTGTGCTTTCCTTGTTTGTCTTTCGTATTTCTGGATTCTTGGTTGGTTCAGAGCTCAGTTTGCTATTATTGATGAATCTTCTGGCAGTTCATACCCTACTCTATTTCAAATGTCATGTAGGATTCTTTTTAATCCTTCAATTGTGAACAATGATTTTTATGAATCTGTTTTCTGGGTCATTACAGCTAAATCCGGTGCATTGCAAAGTTCAGAATCTCAATCGAAAGCAAAAGACACTAGATGATTTCTTCCAATTTGCCTAAACATTAGTCACAAAGTTGTCCTATGCTGATGGGAGCGAGGTAACAAGTACTCCGTAGGTGCTATCTAGTCCGGACACCATCATCATAAAAAATGATTTGTTACCGTGTTAGTATTGCTATGTGCACTACTGATTTTAAACTAGCCCTCCAAATATTTTGTTTAGCTTGTTGTTGAAGCAAAAGACTGTAAAGTAGAACCATATATAGAGTTGCACTTTTGTTTTTCCTCAAACAGAAAGCCAAAGTTTACTTCATTATTTGAATGAACAAATACCTTGTTGCTCAAGTTAAACAATTGACAAGGATGAAATTGCATGTATACTCATTTTTATGTCATTTAACATTTTTAATGTCATTTTACATGTGTCTGTTGTTTTTTAACATACTATCGATGTTAGTCTTGCAAAGTCCAGCTTTAAATACAATATTTGAAGTTTCATATGATTGAAGTTTAGGTATACATGATTGATGTTTAGTCATTTTTGCTCGAATCTAGCTATTTTTATTTAAAGCTCATGTACATATATTTAATAATCAAGCTAAAATGACTGAAATGGACAAAAATGACTACTTAAGGGTAAGAAAAAGTGATTGAAATCTAACCATATTTGTCTAAAAAATTGAGATGGAAATATATTAACTTCACTCCTACAACTTCACTTGAAGTTGTTTGTTTTTTTTAAGAAATATTGTATAACAAACACGCATATAATAAATAGTATACTAGTTTGAAAGACCTCAGAATGATTTTCTTTATCCCGGGATGAATCTCCAATGCCTATGCAATCACTTATCTATTGCCAGCTACTTCTAGTTTTATTTTTCGCCATGAAATGTAATAATCCTTGCTTCTCTTCCACTATCGCATACTTGCTTCTAATTGCTTTTTACATTTTTTAAAATATTAAATTTTTAAAATTCTATTAATCTTCTTTTTAAAACACAATTTAATATATCTTCTATATTCTATATTATATTTACGTTTTTATATTGTATTATATATCATATTATAAGTAAATACTTTTTTACGTTAAAAGTTTATGATATTTTGAAAAGTTAGTGACTTTTCCAATGAGTTATGACCTTTTCAAAAAAATATGACTTTCTTAAAAGGATCGTGACTTTTCTAATATGGTGCAATAAGAATTTGTTTCTACTACTCTTTGTTGGTTATAAAAAAGAAGGGTTTCCTCATATTTATAAATACATAGATTTTGATTCTTTTTATGTTAATTTCACAACTTTTAGTAGGCACATAGTTAGTAATTAATCATAAAAAAGTATACATCCATTATTCATAGAAACTTATATTTTATTATTCCACTTATAATTATTTACTTAATTTTTTTATTTAATAATATTGACATTATTTTTAAATTAGTATACTGAGTAGTTTGACTTTCACGTGCAACGCACATGCATCAAAACTAGTAAAAAAAAAAAGAGCAATTGATAATTGATAAGAAGTATTTTTTTTTATCATAACTTCTAACTTTTTAAAAATAGATATTCTTTTTTACTTGTCCATTTTAAAAAGATCAAGAGACAATATATCATTTGGTTCCTAATGAATCGAATTCTCACCAACAAGGAAAAAGTTTAAATATTCAACCATCCAACTTACTTGATTCTCCAATACAATTATCAAAATGTTAAATTTGTAATATTTAAAGGATAATATAATAAAATTATATTTTATTTATTGCTCCTAAAGTACGTGGCAGATTTGTGCCAACTCAGATATATTGCACGTGAAAGGTGTCTGCCAACTCACACATGCAAGGAGGGAGTATAGAAGTTCTTTAATGCTAAAAAATCCTTATAACAGCCTTTGCATTTCACTAGATTTTGGGGTTTTGATTTCCTTTTTTTCTTTTAATTATTTGTCTTCATCTAGGATTAGTATAAGAGCGATTTTATTCAAGTCCTTAATCTCCCCAGGTACACTACCAAATTCATCCCTAAGAATAAATATTCATGTCCTCACTATATAACATATATATATATATATATATATGCTTAAACATAATGTTATTAAAGTAGTTTTTATTGCTTTTTTACTCTGTGTTGATTCCATGTTATTTTAGTTCGTCTATGCTCCCATAAGCTTGGGCTCTCCCATTTAATAGCTACTTATTGGGTGTGAATCTTCATGGGTTGTATCAATAGTACTGGAGCCACCCATCACCTTTTGTGTCCCCGTGCCACCATGAAGGTGCCTTGGGACCCAACTCGAAAAAGCTACCTACTTGTGATTGAGTAAACTACCCAATATGGAGCCGTTGGGACAATGGATGCGGAGCATGGTGGTTTGTTATGATCCTATAATCTAGGCTCTCCCATCTTAATATCTGGCTTTCGGCTCTTTGTTTCATAATTTTATTATTCTCGCCCTTTTCATCTCGAACCCAGCCTCTGACGTTTCTAGCAACACGTAGGATAACATACCTCTATTTTGAAGAATCCTTTGACCTCATGAATCAGAATCAAAACCTAGAAATTTAGCAGTTTTTGTGATCCTAAGTGTTTCCTATGGGTTCGAAACGAACGGCGCGAGAATAATAAAATTACAAAACAAGGGTTGAGACTAGAAGCTGATTAATGAAGCGTGAGGAGTGAGATTACGCCATGTCAATAGATAGTTATATATATGTGTAGACTAGTAAGTGTGAATAACAAGCTTATGGTGTGTTAAATGTGATTAAGTGTAGGATAAAGTGGTTGAGAAGTTTGTTAGAAAGTTGTTAGAAAAGTTAGTTAGTTAGTTATAGTTCATTGTTTATAAATAGAGCTCACACCAAAGGCATAAACTTAACTATCAATGTAACAACATTCTCTCTTCTTCTTATTCTTTCTTCTTCTCTGTATTATTCTGTTTTCTTCTTCTTCAAGTTTACTTAAACTCTCCATCAATGGAGTTATCATGGTATCAGAGCAGTCAATCATATGGGACAAATACTCTGCTCAAAGGGGAAGAAAACAGGCCACTGGTTCAAGTAAATCAGAGAAGGAAAGCTCAAGTTCTGATGGAGAATGATACTGCGCCTGAGGGAACTAATGCTGGTACAACAAGGCCTCCAAGCATTCCTACAATAGACCACAATCATCCATTGTTTCTATAGTCTACTGACACTCCAGGTAGCTCACTAGTCTCCCTGCAATTGATAGGTTCCGAGAACAATGCTTTGTGGAGTAGATCGTTTAGAATTGGATTAGTTGGTCGAAGTAAACTAGGATTTGTTGATGGAAGGTTTCCTAAGTCTAGGTTTGAACCTGAACTGTATGATCAATGGGAAAAGTGTAATGTTGTAGTATTGTCTTGGATCATGAATGCAGTAAGGCCTGGGCTACTTAGCTCAGTTGTCTATGCATTGGATGCTCGCAAAGTGTGGTTGGACCTGCAAGAAAGGTTTGACACTGTGAATGGATCAAGAGTGTTTCATCTTCACAGGGAGATTCACACCTTGAGTCAAGGAACAATGACAGTAGCTGACTATTTCTCCAAGTTGAGAGATCTTTGGGATAAATATGATGCTATTATGCCTTGTCCTAGCTGTCCATGTCCTGAGTCCAAGAAATTTAATGAACACAGTGAATATCAAAGGCTGCTTCAGTTTCTAATGGGACTAAATGAGTCCTATTCTCAACCTAGGAGCCAAATTCTTATGATGAGTCCCATTCCTACATTGAATAAGGCTTATGCCTTGCTAGTAGATCAAGAGAGTCAGAGAAATTTAGTGAATTCAGTGGTTGAAGGTGCTGCAATGTATAGTAAGACAAATACCTATTTCCACAATGGTGCTACTTCATCTAAGAACACCTACACAGGTCCCTCATCAATAAGTCCAGCTGGAGGAGTTCACAAGGGTAGTACTAGTGGAGGAAACTACAAAGTTAGAAGGAATCTTCTGCAGTGTGAACATTGTGGCTGTAGAGGCCACTCAAAAGATCAATGCTACAAGATTGTGGGGTATCCTTCAGACTTTAAGTCCAAAAGGAAGTCTCAACAGTCAGGTGCTTATGCTAATCAGGTGGAACTTGCTCAGTGTGCAAGTCAAGACCACAAGGAGAGTGTAAACCAAGGGAAGAATGAATCTACCTCACATCTAGGTGCCTTTTTCACTCCAGAACAGTACCAACAGATCCTGAATTTACTCTCTCAAACTGGTGGTAGCAACACTGGACCTCCATCAGCTCATGTTGTTGTAGCTGAGGTAGTCCTGTTAGAGTGTATTTCAGTAAGTGTGAAGGTTATGAATGGATAGTGGATTCAGGAGCCACTCATCACACTACATCTAAACTGGAACTACTAGATAAGGCTAAGGAAGTAAACAACAATACAAAAAATAGGATTCATCTACCAAATGGCAAAACAGTGGCAGTGTCTCATGTAGGGTGTACAACTATACTTGCAAGTAACACTATCTCAAATATCCAGTACTTACCTGACTTTAAGTGTAACTTGTTGTCAGTATCAAAAATCACCGAGGAGTTGCAGTGTGTGGTCAGTTTCTTTCCTGACTTTTGTGTTTTTCAGGATCTCTTCACTGGTCAGGTGAGAGGGATTGGTAAGGATAAACTGGGACTCTACATACTAAGAGAAGGACCAACAAGTCAAGCTTTAAGACAGCAGGTCAAGAACAGTAGAGGAAATCAAGCTCAAAGCATGCACACCAAGAATGTAGATGATTCTGTAGATATCTGGCATCAAAGACTAGGACATACTCCTATAGAAATAATAAAGAGACATGAGTATCTCAGCTCATTGTCAAGTAAGGAACATTCTCACTGTACTGTGTGTCCACTAGCAAAACTTACTAAACTTCCTTTTCCTATGAGTTCTCATGTATCCAAATGTCCTTTTGAACTATTACATTGTGATATTTGGGGACCCTACAAAGTCCCTACACACAATGGGAAGAAGTTTTTTGTAACTATTGTTGATGATTTTAGTAGGTATACTTGGGTGTTCCTCATTACTTTTAAAGCTGACACTTTAGTTGTAATGAAACAGTTTCTCAAGCAAGTAACAAATGTGTTCTTTACCAGTGTTAAAACCTTAAGAACAGACAATGGCTGTGAGTTCTTTAGTCATGCTCTCAAAGAATTATTAGGTGATCTAGGGATCACTCATCAAAGCACCTGTGTGTACACACCTCAGCAAAATGGTGTGGCTGAAAGGAAGCACAGAACTATTCTGGAAATTGCCAGGTCCATCAAATTCCAGGCTGATGTACCTCTCAGGTATTGAGGTGAATGTGTATGCACTCTTGTATACCTCCTTAAAAGACTACCCTCTAAAAGACTTAGGTTCACTACCCCTTATGAAATGTTATATCAACATCCCCCAAGTCTGTCACATCTTAAAGTGTTTGGTTGTCTTTGTTATGCTGCATGTCCAAAAGTCTCAGATATGTTTGCATCAAGAGCTATTCCAGCTGTACTGATGGGTTATTCCTACTCTCAGAAGGGCTACTTGTTACTTGATTTCCACACTCATTCATTCCTAGTTAGTAGACATGTTGTTTTTCATGAAAACATATTTCCTTTTAAAACTATGAAAGCATCTCCTACCCATGTCTTTCCAATACTTGAGACAATATTTCCCCCCTCAAGATGTGTTACCAATATCACCAAGCTCTGAGTCAACTCCTACTCCTCATCTTCCTCATGAATCTCCTGTACTCCATCTTCCAAGTGATCCTCCAAACATGCCTGTAACTGATTCTTCTGCATCTACTATACCTGATCTCACTTCCTCTACTGATGTGCCTGCACCATGTAGAAGATCACATAGGTCAACCAAACCACCTCTATGGCTTCAAGACTTTGTCACCAATAAAAAAAACTTACTCCTGCCTATACCCCCTAGCAAATCACATGTCCTATACACATCTCTCAGCACCATGTAAGCAGGCATTACAGTATATTCAGTTACTACAGAACCAAAATCCTACAAAGAAGCTGTTGTTGATCCTGAATGGATTAAAGCTATGCAATTGGAGATAGAGGCCTTGGAAAACAATCACACTTGGAGTATAGTTGGCCTCCCACCTGGAAAAAAAAACAATTGGCTGCAGATGGATATACAAGGTCAAGTACTTAGCCTCAGGAGAAGTAGAAAGGTTAAAAGCCAGACTTGTTGCCAAGGGGTTCAGTCAGAAGGAAGGCCTAGACTATGGAGAAACATTCAGTCCTGTGGCTAAGATGGTCACAGTCAGGACTATTGTCTCTCTTGCAGCATCCAAGCAGTGGTTTATATATCAAATGGATGTCCACAATGCATTTCTCAATGGTGATCTTCTAGAAGAGGTCTATATGGAGATACCTAGTGGGTTTGCCAGACAGGGGGAGAGCCATAAGCTCTGCAAACTGCACAAGTCTCTCTATGGACTCAAACAAGCACCAAGGCAGTGGAACTTGAAGTTAACAGAAGCACTAGTTCAGATGGGGTTTAAACAAAGTCATCATGACTATTCCCTCTTCACACACATGGTTGAAAATGATATTGTGATAGTGTTGATCTATGTGGATGACCTTAGTAACAGGAAGCAATCATTAACTCCTGTGTGACACAAGACAGGAGATACAGAAGAGGTTTAAAATAAAGGATCTAGGGGAACTAAAATTCTTCCTAGGTATTGAGTTCTTAAGATCAAAGAAAGGGATAGTCATGTCACAAAGAAAGTATGCATTGGAGTTGATTTCAAAATCTGTCCTAGGGGGAGCCAAACCTGCACACACTCCACTTGAAATGAATAAGAAACTTACATCAGTCAAGTATGATGAACTAATCAAGCAGGCTGAAGATGATAAACTACTGATGGATCCTATAGTATATCAGAGATTGGTTGGAAGGCTGTTGTATCTCACTATGACAAGACCTGATATTGCATTCTCAATACAGGTTCTGAGTCAGTTTATGCACTGCCCTAAACTCTCACACATGGAAGAAGCACTAAGAGTTGTCAGATACATCAAAGAAGCACTTGGTTTGGGGCTGTTCATGCCAGCAGAAGACTCTACAAAACTAACAGCATATTGTGACTCAGATTGGGGAGCATGCCTAGAAACCAGAAGATCTGTCACAGGCTACCTAGTCAAGTTTGGAGGAGCACTCATTTCCTGGAAATCTAAGAAGCAGGAGACAGTGTCAAGGAGTTCAGCTGAAGCTGAATTTAGAAGCATGGCTACTTGTGCAGCTGAAATAACATGGTTGATAGGGCTATTCAAGGAACTAGGAGTGAGTGTGGAGCTGCCAGTAAGTATGATATGTGACAGCAAAGCAACCATTCAAGTAGCAACCAACCCAATATTTCATGAAAGAACAAAACATATAGATATTGACTGCCACTTTGTCAGGGAGAAAATCTGCCAAGGAATGCTGAAAACTGAGCACACAAACACCAAGAATGAACTAGCTGACTTACTCACTAAAGGCCTGGGAGCACAACAAAGTCTATTACTCAATCAGTTGGGAATCAAAAATGTATTTCAGCCATAAGCTTGAGGGGGAGTGTAGACTAGTAAGTGTGAAAAACAAGCTTATGGTGTGTTAAATGTGACTAAGTGTAGAACAAAGTGGTTGAGAAATTTGTTAGAAAGTTGTTAGAAAAGTTAGTTAGTTAGTTCATTGTCTATAAATAGAGCTCACACCAAAGGCATGAACTTAACTATCAATGTAACAGCATTCTCTCTTCTTCTTATTCTTTCTTCTTCTCTGTATTATTCTATTTTCTTCTTCCTCAAGTTTACTTAAACTCTCCATCAATGGAGTTATCAATATGCAACAACAAGAGAAAAAAGGCATGGAAAATATCTGGTATCATTTGTTTCTCAATTTCTTCTCGATCTTCTCTCTTTCTTGTTCTCCCTTCTTCCTATTCTCTCTTTCTTCTTCTCGCTTCTTCCTAATTTCTGATTCACTTCTCATCTCTTCTACGGATGTGATGGCTATGGAGTATCGCTTAGTTTAGTTAGCTTAGGTAGTAAATTTAACTCTTGTATTTGATATCCATCTTAGCATTTATAAACCAGAAAATTATCCCAAAATTTGAATTCTCTCGTCTTTTCAGTAATTGCATTGTTGGATCCTATTGGGAACATAACAATTGGTATCATAGCCTTTGTTCCATAACTTGTGCATGGAGATTAACAATGGAGGATGAGACTAGATTGAGATCAATGGACCATCGACTTACCCAATAGTGCAAAATTTTGGAGGGATCGAATACTAGCTGGGAGAAAACTCATGAAACACAGGCTAGCATTAGGGGAAAACTGGAACAAATCCTAGAGCAATTGAACACCATAGAAGGAGGTCGATAACAGTACCAAATGAGAACTGTGATGAAACTGGATTAAGTGTATGCAGCATTGGTTGCACGTCCCACAATTGTATCACATTTGATGCTATATGTCCGCGAAGTGCAGCATGTTGTGTATGCATCATTGATTGTGGGTGTACTATTCGTATGAGAACTGATGCCAAATTTCCAGAAAGTGCAGGATGTTGCGTACGCAGCATGGATTGCGAGTGGGACATTTCGTATTGGAAGTGATACATCATTAGGAAGTGAAGGTCTGAACGACAATGAAATAGAGGTGAATTGACCTTCTAAACCTCAGGTACTTGATGACCCACAAGTAAAACTCGATTCTCTTGTACTTGGGTGTACTAGAGAGCTTAATTTGTTTAGTGTCTGCTTTAAACCTGGCTGGAATTTGTAGTATTTAAAATAGAGTTGTTTCCAACTTGTTTGATAAAATGGGCGAAAGTCCTATTCTAAATGGAACTCTCCTATAAATAGTAAGTTTGATAAAACATATAGTGAAGGTGATTGTTTTCTTCTTGCTTAGATTTATTTTCATTAGAACCTTTAGGTTGTGTTTGGTATGGCGGAAAATATTTTTCATGAAAAAAAAAATTTCGAAAATAGTTTCCTTAATTTTTGGAAAGAAATTATTTTCCTTAAAGTTGAGGAAAATAAATAGATT
Source organism: Solanum rostratum (assembly GCA_029948455.1). Lineage (NCBI taxonomy): Eukaryota > Viridiplantae > Streptophyta > Magnoliopsida > Solanales > Solanaceae > Solanum > Solanum rostratum. The sequence goes on along the minus strand of CM057047.1, from coordinate 54,760,960 downwards.
TGGAAAACATTTTCCAAAATATTTAAGCTAACCAAACATGAAAAAATTGAAAAATATATTTTGAAAAATATTTTCTTCCTTACCAAACACACCCTAATTTTACCTACTAAAAGGATTTGAGACCGCATTATGGTGCTTTGTTTCCTTATGATGCTATCTTTTTTCCAGCTTTGAGTTATACAATTACTAGAATGACCACCAATTTGATAATCATATCAGCTTAGGAAAGGTGCCTGCATTGAAGATGTACTCAAAAACAAAGGCCGTGTGGATAGCACTGGTAACTTCTCTTCCTTCTAATATTCTTGTTTGTATAATGTGTCGATCGGTCACTTTGACTTGAATATATGTATCTGAGCAAGACATTTCAGTATGTGTAAATGTGGTTCGCTTGCTTTAAGTAATGTCTATTTCAGGGTATAAATATATACATCTGTGCATTGTAAGGTTTGTCTATTTCATTGCTTCCCGTTGTCCACATATGACCAGAAAAGATCTGCTTTAGTGTTGTACAAGAAAATAAAATTAGAGAGTCTTGGAAAGAGTATGCAAGAGGAATTATTTGTTGTACGACAAGTGCATCAATTAAATGCTATTCAACTGCTCCTTGGTCCTAATAAATGAAGGAAATGGATTGCTTCCTTATTAAGAGTTTGGAACTTTGGCAAACCAGCCTAAAGAGAAAGGAATGGATCACTTAAGGATCCCTTGTAGAGTGCTTCTTTGGTCAATTGCAGCAATAACATCTCCCGGCAGCGTAAAGATTCTGCCCAGCCCTTACGGTGTAGGATTGAATGCCACATCAGTATGTGAGACATAAGAGGTAGTGGTGGTTGGGTGAATCAAAATTCTTCTCGAATGTTGGTAAGTGATTGGTCGACTGTTGAATTCTTCAAGTCTGACAACCCTACAATATAGAGAATTAGATAAAATTACACATTATATAAGGCGTAAAGAGATGAAAGAAACAATTGACACACAATTTTATACTTGTTCAGATCACCGTTTGGTGCTTAATCTTCCCCCATGGGTTAAAAGGGTTTCCTTAGAGCTTGAATGCTTCTGGTTGCACTATCCTGTTGTGAACTCCTTGACCTAGAAGATTACAGTGCACTTGTTGGTCACATCCGATCCTCTACTCGTATAGTTTTCTCATCTCTCTTTTTCTTATTTTATTTTTACTACTAAACTATATGGAATAAAATGTTTTTACAAGATGAAAGAGCGACCGGAGTTTTTGCTCAAGTGAAGTTGCACAATCTTCTTCTCTAATGATGATATGCTTTTATATTGTGTTAGGATCTGGTAGGTTCTACTCTACTGAAATGATTTTGATGATGACAAACGGAACCGGATTCAAGATGAAGTACCAAGATAAAGGCCACAACGGAGGAAGTGGAATCCAACTAGGAGAAGGAGTACAAAATAAAGAAGCAGAATCGGAACAGGACTTCTACAAGGAAAAGTTGTAGGTGCCATATTACGAAGGAGTTGTCACGCCTCGGGCTGGTGCCCTTGACGTGGCCGACACTCAGAGACTATTGCTAGTACCCAAGCGAACCACTTGGTCTCATTGTCACATCATACTCAACAACAGAATGAAAGTACTCCAGAAAGACAAGTCGTTTTAAGTAATTACTAGGTCTCTTCCAATAGTAGGTTTTCAAGAAATAAGGATTTGGAACATCAATAACAATCCATCAACTCTACTTTATGTCTATGAAGCCTCCACTCAACAATCTAAATGGTACCATGACAGGCCATGGATGCCCCAAAATCAAGGAAATAAACTACTCAATCAAAAACAGGAAATAAAAAGGCTCCTCATGAAAACAAGGGAGGGCTCACCAACTCTGGAAGTGCACTAAATTGGACCTCAACGATGCGCGGGCTGAAGTCGTCTATCACCTTTGTCTGCATCATAAAACGATGCAGGTCCAAATGGATGTCATTACATGAAATATACTGGTATGTAAAATAGCTGGAAAGAAAGGGATATAATCAAAGATACTCAAATCAAATAATTCAACTCAATTCAGTAAAACATGCAAGTTTATGAAATAAAGTCATGTTTTGAAGTAAACTCAATAGTATGCAACTTATGTCAAATCAGTTATGTAAAGTTAAGGAGTTTCTCTAACCGACAGCCTCCCACCACCCTCCTTAGTGATGCACAACTATCACGACGTCGTTGTTCGCCCTTCCAATACTTACCAAGGTAAAGACGCTCACCTCTGCTTTTGGATCCTCAAGCCTTCTCCATCTTTTTGGGACGAGAATCGCCAGAGCTAACTGCACGACTATCCTACGCGAGCAACATAGTTCTGGGGTGTTATCCTCTTACCCAACTCGGTGCTCAATATTATTTTCAAAAACATGTACTCATACTCATCAAGTGAATAATTTACTCAAAACATCTTATCAAGTCTCATTGGACTTAAATTTGAACATCAACTTCATCTCAAACATCAACATATCATCTTTTATTAATAAATATATTTTGAAAACTTTTTACATCATCATCAAAATACTTCCTCAAAACACCACATGCATTCTTTTAAAAATATGCTAAAAATAAATATTTACATATCATCAAGACTCTTTCTCAAATCATTATTTATGGTTAAAACTCATTCTCATGTAGACTTAGTAAAATATCCTCAAAACTCATGTTTGTTCAACATACAAAATGACCATCGAGTCTCAATTTGAAATAATGCATAATCAAGTACAAACCTCAATTAGGGTTCATGTGAATGAAGACATGAACATGCATTCCAATCAACTACCCAACTCATGAATATCACCAATATATTTTAATGTATAATGAATTCAATAGGACACTAGACAACTCAAGACTTCAATTCAAGAATTAGGGTAAAACTCTACTCGAACTCAATTACAACGAAACAACATGTAGAGCGCGTGAATGAACTCAATCCAATGCTATGTGTAGCCTTACATACCTGGGAAACTTAGATTCTTTAAAATTTTGGAATAGTGGTTGAATTCTCTTAAAACCCTAGCTTTTCTCCTCTTGAAACTTTGTTCAAATTCTTGGAATATATTTTGAACGTAAATAGATTGAATAGTTATGTTTAAGGGTTTATATAGGTATAAAAATGCCAATCCTAGGCTTGGAAAATATGGGAAAAGACCAAAATAACCTTTCTTAAAAAGCTATCAAAAGTCATCTACAAGCCACTTTACGCCCTGTAAAACATTCCACGGCCCTTAGGGACCCTCTCGTAAACTTTTGGATGAATTTTGGAGTTTCTGGAACATTTTACGAGCCCATTTTATGACCCGTAGAAGGTTCTACAATCCGTAGATGGGTTCATAACGTTTGGGGCCAGAAATTGAAGTTTCAAGACATTTCTCCACGATTTAGCAGATGAGTTGTAATCCATTTTACGGCCTGTAAAGGGAGTTTCGTAGAATGACTCTACACTTGACAGTCTTCAGTATAACGGTCATAACGTTTGACTCCGAACTTCAAATGAGGTGAAATCAGTTGTGTTGGAAAGCTAATTCATGTGACCTCTAATTCTATGTGTGCTAAGAGTAATGATCATTTAAAATTCACCATTGCATAATCCAATACTCAAAACTCAATTTATAGGAAAGTTTTGTACTCGACTAAGTACTAGAGGTCTCTTATAATCTTAATTCACTTCCCACATATAAGAATGATGCTTGAAGCATAGGTATATATGAGGATAGAATTATGAGTTATCAAAATATCTCCCCCTTGGGATCATTCGTCCTCGAATGATGAATGAAATAAGGATGAATTCAAGGCACAAATAACAATTGAGACTCCATCAGATCAATGATCATACTCAACCAATCTGGACAGTCATCAAACTCACAATAGACAAATCAGATCAGATCATGAGTAGGGATATTACCTCAGAGATTCTCACCATCAGGCAGGAATGGAACATCGGAGCTCAATTAGTTCGAATCATTCAAACACCTCATCAATCAGTTATTAGAACTCAAGAAGGAAGTCATCAACTCCAATTTGAGAAAGGGACCATCGCGATATATAAGACTCTGTGGATGACTCTCAAGCTTAGCACATCATCTCAACTATGCTCCTTTTCATGGCACCACACTCTATCACTTGAAGCTTGTAGCTCTTATTCAAACCTCCGCCTAACCACATCTTCTTATTCTGTTCAAGCCTAATTCTAAGCCCCAAAGTGTTATTCCTAAGATGATCATACTCACAGAAAGCTGGTCCTCAAAACTCAAGCGCCATACCTCCACTAATACTTTCATTGAAAGAGAACTACTCCTTCTCACCACCTAACATATCTACCTGTATTACACATTCGAGAGTTATCAATAGCCATCTCTAGTCACTCACATAATGACACCCACACATTCAAGTCGATCACTCTAACCACTTTTACTATATCTAAGAATTATCAAGCCTACTTTCATTTCTACCTCCATCTTGAAGGAGCTCTCACTCAAAAACACACCAACATATTTTACCTAGAGATACTCCAATCTTCCTTTACCTATCTATTGCACCTAATAAGATCTCATCTCGCTCGTTCTTAACATCTATAATCTAAATGAAAGGAGGACATCATAGTTATCATATTAAAGAACATTCACCCTCACTCATCAATAATAACTCATCTACTATCATCAATATCACTATCTAGAATGGAAAGAAGGGTCACTGGAAAGGCTTAGAGCGAAAGATCATGATCACAATACATTCAAGAAATTTGATTTGAGAGTGTTCATAATGTGATACAATCTCGCTGCTTTTTAAGACCTATCATGCATTTATGGAATCAAACATATTGTGAAGCTCAAGTTGTATCTCGTGTGACATAAGATTGGGGACTCTAAGATTCATGAGGTAAAAGTACATCGGTCACTCATCATCCTTAGGTCTCAACATGAATGTGAATCAGCATTGGGTGCATGGGTCTAGTTCACAGCATGATGCTCATACACAAAACAAAATAGCGTATCACCTTAACCAAGCTATAAGGAATGGAAGAGATAGGAAAGCATCAATGTCTCATCCTAATCAACTCATTACTATCGAAATCTCAAGACTTGCTTTATTTTATTAATTCCTTATCTCCCCTTTAGCTCGAAGGTCCACTCCTTGTGTCTACGAGCCAATTCTTTTTACTAAACTATAAGTATAGCTTTCATGTTATGTTATCCACAAGAACACCTTATTAAACTCCCCCATTATACTCTACTCAAGGATATAAAATCGCTATTAGAACTTTCTACTGACTACTCTTAGCTTCCTTCTATCCCTATGGGCATTATTCTATACTTACTGTTGCTTGGCATACATAATCACTTCCTATAACTCCTATAGTCTAACCTCTATGTTTAATCTTTGACCATTCAACTTCTAAGTTCCAATATATTTTGCTAAAGAAGTCTTGGATTGTAAGGAAAAACTCATTGTCACTTATACATAAATCCCCATCAACCTAATTACTAAAGGTAACAAGAATGCTTACACCAACTTTCTTTACTTTGACAACTCGAATATCACTCACTCATTCACTATACCTCCTTATTTGGCTAAGCTCATAACTCTTTGAATCTCATGGGGATCTCACTCTGGAATCATAAGCCAAATTTAGATATATTACCTTGAAAGCATTTTGTACCCTTCATCAAAACTGATAGAGTCATCCACAAGACCTAGTCTACGGGTCGTGGTTCAACCTACAAATTGTGACTTGGCTCATAGAAATATGTGGTACAAAATTGAAGCTACTGGAATACTGCTTTAATCTACGAACACTTGGGATGATTCATAGTTTCTCATACGGACCGTAAGTCCTCTCGTAAAATATTTCAAACTTAGAAGATCTTTGGGTCCCTCAGTGATCCTTTCTACGGACCTCTTGACGAGTTATGGTTTCTAATATGGTCCGTCCTAGTACCTCATAAGTCAACTTCCAAAAGTCCCTCAACTTTTCACTTTCATGGTTTCAAGCCGCGAAGCTTCACTACGACTTGTAATATCACCTACGGTCCATAGACTATCTCGTAGGATCCAACCAGCATCAGAATTATTAACTTTTAGTCCTCCCAAGCTATCGACATGCAAGTTCTTAACACACTAACATAAACCTCTTCCTAGTTTGAGTCACTCTAACTCATCCTAACAATAACTCTTTCTCTATAACTCCCTAGGGAAAAAATCAACTAATACTTACTATCCTTTCATCGAAACTTATGGGAATCGACTCACCACCACATTACTTACTGAATGGACACATAAATCTAGTTACAACCCTTAATCAGTCACACTCTTACTATCTTGTCTCTTCATCTTTCTAACTCTATGATGATAATTCTACTTATGGTTTACAGGACCCCAAATCACACTCTTAGGTGTTAACATTACACTTCTTAGAGACATAAGTTTACCTGTCATAGATGACATTGAAAGCATGTTTTAGGTAGAAGAGATTGGGTTGCCTTATTGGTTAGCTCAACTAAGTCAGAAATGGAACTCTATGATAAAATAGCACAAGACACTCTCTATACACCCTCTCAACTAGAATAGTATCACCAATAGGAGTAGACATACCGAAAGGTTCAGGGAGACACTTGGGATTCCTATCAAAACTACAAGCCATGCAAGGAGACACAACCGATGGGGTGGCACCAAAATCAACACATAACAATCAAGAGTAAGAGATTGAAACATACCTATCACAACGTCCTAGAGTGTTTTTCTAATTTGGGCGACTACCACGGCACACAACTGGTCTATGGCCTCACTCATGCGAGAAGTAGCACCTCTCTTATTTTCTCTAACTGGTGGTGTTGGTGTAGAGGGTTGGGCTTTATTGGCCCACTTTAGACAATCCCTCTGGAAGTGACCCTCTTGGCCACACTTATAGCACTCCTTAGTACCCTTTCGACGATTTCCCAAGTGAAGCTTGCCATATCTTCCACATAGTGGCTTTTCTTTAGGACCTCGAGTCACACTTCCTCGGGATGAAGGGTTCTGAACCCTGAAAAGTTTGTTCCTTCTTGGCCTCAGATTATATTTTTTATTAGATATGGGTTCATCCATTAGTGGCAGCGCATAACTCGAAGGTCTCTACAGGAAGGGGGATTTGTTCCTATTTTCTTGCTTATGTACTTTTATGTTAGCCTTTTTGCTCCAAGGTTCCTCTCTCTCATCCTCTTTGTTCTCTTCTATCCATCGAGCATGTACAGCAGGCTGAGTAGTAGGCTTAGGCTCCTCTGGTTATATCATGGTCTTTGTCCCAAACTGCGAGGGCATCTCTAGCAAGGAAACTTTGGTGTTGACATCATTTTTCAGGATCACAATGTGTTTGGAAGGCATGGTCTGCAAACGTGGAATGCACGAGTTAGAAGAGAGCTTTATCAAGTTTTAACTCTAATGCACGAACTCAGAATACAAGGATGGGTAACAATTCCTAAAGTCCTATAGCCTCCTGCTTATAAAGTCGGGTACACAACACACCCATAAGCTAGACTCTACTAGATACGGCTTCATAGACTCCCTAGGACACTTGAACTCTGTGCTCTGATACAAAGCTTGTCACATCTCAAGTGGGTACCCTTGGAGTGGCCAGTACTCAGAGACTATTTCTAGTCCCCAAGTGAACTACTTAGCTTCATCATCACATCATACTCAACAGCTAAATGAAAGTAATCCAGAAAGACAAGCAGTTTAAGTAATTACTAAGTCTCTTTCAGTAATAGGTTTCAAATAAATAAGGATTTGGAATATCAATAACAATCTGTCAAATCTACTCTACGTCTATGAAGCCTCTACTCAACAATCTAGATGATGCCATGGCATGCCATTGATACCCCAAACTCAAAGAAATAAACTACTCGATCAAAAAAAAAGAAATAAAAGGGCTCCTTCAAAAAACTAGGGAGGTTTACCAACTTTGGAAGTGCACTGAACTGGACCTCAATGATGCGTGGGATGAAGTCCTCTATCACTTTTGTCTGCATCCTAAAATGATGCAGCTCCAAATGGACGTCATTACATGGAATATACTGGTGTGTAAAATAGCAAGAAAGGAAGGGACATAATCAGAGATACTCAAATCAAGGAATTTAACTCAATTCAGTAAAACATGCAAGTTTATGAAATAAAGTCATGTTTTGAAAGTAAACTCAATAGTATGCAACTCATGCCAAATCATTCCATTTATATAGTAAAACAATGCTCGTAAATGAAACTCTAGTATCACTACTGGAAATTAGGTCTATGGTAGCGGTATTTATGGCGACGGTTAAAAAACCGTTGCTATAGAACCCCTATGGCAACGGTTATAGGCGTTGCATAAAGTATATTGGTTTGTACCAAACAACCGTTGCAATTATTCAGATAACCGTTGCCATAGGGGTTCTATTGCAACGGGTTTGTAGAACCGTTGCCATAAATGTTTATGGCAACGGTTCTCTTTCTATGGCTACGGCTATTTAATTCCCTCCACAATTTTTATTATTCCGCCAATTAATTTAGACTCCCTCCACCAATTAATATACACTCCCTTTATTATATTTTTTTTTTAATTAAAAAAAAGAAACAAATTTCCAGAAACAAATATACACTCGATCTCTTTCAGTACTTCTTCTTCTCCCTCACGATTCTCTTCTCATTTCCGCCCCTGCTTCCCTCACTTGCGCTCCAGCAGATCAAAACACTCAACAGTGCGAAAATTGCTCCAGTGCGAAAGCTGCTCCTTCTAGATCGAAGCTGCTCCAGTGCGAAACATTTTCACTTTTCTTCTTCTTCTCCAGTGCGAAAGCTCACTTCCGTTCTTCACTGCGCATGCATTGAGGTTTCTTCTTCAAAATTGGTCGAAGCTACTGCTAAATCGTGTTCTTCTTCAAAGAAATTGCCAGAAGTTGGTAGAAGGTACTCTTAAATCATTTTCTTCTTCAAAGTAGCTGTCCGCTTACTCAAAATAGTTGTCTTCTTCAAACCCCTTCTCAAAATTTCTGTAAAATTTCTTTTTCAGTCTCTTCTCTCTTCACTTAAAACCCAAAACCCCTAAATTTCTTTGATTTGTTTCAATCAGGTAAGTGGATGTTCATCTGGTAAAGATTTTTTGATGGGTTTTGGCTTTTACCCGATTTTGAGTTTGGAATGACGATTTTGTGTTAATTTTTTATTCGATTTCTTTGGGTTAAACAGAGTTTGCAATAGAGTATCCTTATTGCCAAGTCTGACTAGTTTGGGTTTGGACATAGTTGACAGTTGAGAGTGATTTTGTATGAAATGGGCCATCTGTTTATGACTAATGGCATGTATCTTTCTCCTGGATGTACTTTAATCAATTTCTTTTGGTAAGTTGGAATTACTTCAATCATTTTCATCCCTTAGGCATTGTCTAATGAAACACTCATTAGCCTTAAAACCTTTCCATTTTTAATGACAGAGTGTATGTCGTTGAGCCAATACAGTGAACGTTGTTTAGCTGGAAGAACTCTAGTGGGTTCTTTTGGGGTGGGGTGGGGGTATATGAGCTGCTCCTTAGGTTAAATTGCTTCTAATAATGAAATTTTTTAGAAGACTTTTGGCATTGGTGTAAGTATTTTGTTGTTCTGTCTACATGGTTGAAACCACAGGTGTTTATTGTTGTTGCTGGATGAAGATGTATGTCCACAGTAAGGTGTAGTCGTGGAAAATAACTAATGACTACTTATTTTGTCTATTTTATTGCAAGTTTTTAGCATGAGGAAGATATGTATTACTCTGTAAATACACCTGTTCCTTAGTTCCAGTCAAGAGGAACTTTGATGTATAATTCGACTTAATTTAAAAGGAAAATGAAAAACTTGGTTGTCCATGGTCCATAATTTTATATACTTTATCCCCTCAAAATGATAGTCAGTATTCTATTTATCAGACCAAAAGAACTCCAATAAAGGAGAGTCAGACACTATCAGCAGCACCATGAATAGGTTGTCAGTTTCAGTTCATCTTTCTTTCCATGTGATTGACATAGTTCAGTGCAGACCTGATAAACTAAACTTCACAGTATATGATAGGTCTGAGATAGGGAATCAAATAAATTGTTTAATAGTAGCTTTTGGAGACTCTTGTTACTATAATTGTAGAAGATGCTAGATCTTGCATGCATTCTTTATACTATCAACTCTTGAATAATTAATATTTTCACTTTCTATTTCAATGCCATGGTATGGTTTTATGCATGAATCAAAATGAGAGGTGCAACTTTGTATTCTTTTCAATTTTACATGGGAGAACAAGAGGAAGATACTGGATTGACTTTTAAATCTTCCAATATCAAGGTTCTTCTTTGTAACTTGATTATTTTGAAACCTGATTTGACTTATTATCTAAATAATGAAAATTTGAATTTTCCATAATATATTTGAAGTCATAAACTTGTATATTTAGCATTGTCTTTTGAAATAACTTTTTTCGTTTGTTTGTTTGCAAAAACTACTTTTTGTTTGTTTTAAATTCAATTATTATGAAATGATAATTAGTAGATTGGATGAGGTACTTTCCTATCACGCATAACGCGAGAAAACTTAGTGGTATAGTATTCTCTTCAACTCTTCTTCAAAACATCAACAAGGGTATAATTATTAATAATAGAGGGGTAAAATTGCTCCAAATTGAATAGTAGAGGGTGGAATATGCATGGACATGTTCTCAGAATGGATTATGTTAAAAAAATTGTATGTCCGCGATAGGGGGTGCATGGGATAATAGGTAGACTAATGGAGAGAGTTGAAGGGAATATGCTTCCTAAGGAAGGAGGTTGTATCGAAATATATGAAGGAAAGGAGTCACATTAGCAGTTCAGCTGCTATGGCACCACTATTGGCAATTTGGTGCCAAGTGTGGAAGAGAGGTAAAAACTTGGGGGTTGACTGAAGGCTTTAGACTGCAGTTTCCAGCTATGGTGATTGCTTCTTGTGTTGAAGAGGCTGCATGAGTAAAAGAATTTTGTGCTTACTTTCTGCTCCCTCGTATGAAACTGTAAATGTAAGAAAAAAATATAATCTTTAATTAAAATATAAATGTGATGAAATTGAGTTTCAGGTGTTCACTTTACCTGCATTTGCTACAGTTGGATCAAGACCAAGTGCAGCAGAAACTTTCTTTGCTGCTTTAAAGTTTTGGACGCTAAGCGTTGTATTAAATTGGACTATCTGAAACATTTTAACCAGTAACTAAATTAAGCAGTATCTGAAACTAAGAGTTTTCAGCTCATAATAACAAAATTATGTAGTCAAGCGCTTATGAGTTATGTACTTCTGTTAGTTCCCATATAACTAAAAGCGACAAACTGAAACAACTTACTTTTTGGCCAATGAGATATGCTTATTGTTTAACATTCTATACATGCTGTTATATATCTGGATTTGAATTGCATTGTTAGGTTGTGAGAATGAGATAGCTGTTGAATGTGCTTGGTTTGCAAATCACATGTTTCGTCGTAACTCGTTAAGTTACATGCTATGTGCAGTGAGCTGCCTTCTAAGCCACATGCCACTAGGTTTATCTTTGGTGAAGATTTATGTTTGTTATTATTTGATGGATTCAAAATCTATTTGACGAGCTTTAAAACTCTTAGAGGATCTTTATCTGTATCATTTTCAGTCTCATATTAAACTTTGCAATTGAGATGCACTTTTGGGAAAGTTGTCCTCATCTTTGGTTGTGTGTTTGTTTGTGCTTTTTTACCCCCGAAATTTATAAAAGAAACTATCAGAGTTTCATTTTTGGTCATTGATGTTTATCGTATCTTCAGGGAAGAAGCACATTAGTTAATTTTGCACTAGCAAGTGACTCATGCATGATCTTATTATGTAAAGGCATTCTTGCAATTTCTTGCTGTTGCATTTAAAAAATGCAATACTGTTTCCTCAAAAAAGATCTAATACTGTCAAAATATGAGGTCGTTGTAAACATATATTATGACGCTTATTTCTCTTCTCAATCATCGTCTCCTGGTCGGATCTCTTCTCAGGCGCTAATTTCCAAGGAAGATTATGAGCATCTTGAATTCTAGTGTTCATCCCTGAATTGTTTTCATAGTTATTTAAAGATATTCCGTCCATGCATTTATCTTCTTAAATTGTTTTCAGTTTGATGGTTTCTCATCCTACTGTGGTTTTTGCAGGAGAAAGATCTTCTTAAGACATTTCATATCTTTGAGTCTCGCTTATTTCTGTGTTACTACTCTCCAGGTGTGTGTAGCATATTAGTATTAAAAAATGTGTTGGAGTTATAAACTAGTGACGAATGTTAATCCTATTTAGTTAAGGAAGAAACCACATTCAAATTCACCACCATCTACCCTTTGCTGCAGCAAGATCAGGGAGCAAAAGCCTTGCCTCTGAAATTATCGGAATCACCCAAATTTTAGGAACTATCTCTACTCTCCTGGTGTTCCCTATCCCAGGTATTAAATATTATCTTTGAAGAATTATTACATGTCTTTCTAGGTGTTGTATGTGGAAAGTGAAAATAATATGTTTGCTGCACTCTATATCTTGAGAGTCACTATGTGTAGTGTGTTGTGGTCTACACTAGTTGTTTTAGTTATTATGTGTCTTTCCATAACCTATTTAGATTTTATTTGAGAATTTTGAATTAATTGACTCAAAAAGGAAAACTCTATCTTATATGGTACCTTATTTTTATTATGTGTAATCTGCTTGATGATGTGGTTGTTCTATATAGGAATTTAATGGATAACGAGGATAAAAATTGGATGAATTGTCTAAGATGGACCGATGAGTATATTCATGGAGTGAACAATTTCCTCGATAAGGCATTTGAACGAGCTTCTCAAGGAAATGAGATATTATGCCCTTGCAAAAATTGCATGAATCGCTATTGGCATTATAGAAATGTGGTCGAAGATCACTTAGTTGCTGATGGATTTGTTGCTGGTTACACTAAATGGGTTTTCCACGGTGAAGGGTCTTCATCGAGAAATACACCTCAGCAGATCAATAATGATGAAGGTTCTAATTTGTATGATGATATTGATGGACTACTTCATGATACATTTATAAATGTAGAGGCAGAATTAGGGGATGCGGAAGGAGTAAGAGAGGGACTATCAGAAGATGCAAAGAATTTTTTTAAATTGTTGGAGGAAGGAAAACAACAACTATATCCGGGTTGTGAAAATTTCAGTAAATTGAGTTTCACCATTTGGTTATACTTGTTTAAATCCTTGCATGGGTTGAGCAATGTAGCATTTTCAGATTTGCTAGTGTTGATAAAAGAGGCATTTCCCTTTGCGCAGATACCAGAGTCTTTCAATAAGGCTAGAAATATGATTAAAAAATTGGGTCTTCATTATGAAAAAATACATGCATGCCCTAATGATTGCATGCTATTCTGGAAGGATAATGAAAAAGTTGATAATTGCTCTATTTGTGGGTGTTCCAGATGGAAGAGTGTTGATGGTGCCTTAACAAATAAAAGCTCTAAAATTCCTGCAAAGGTTTTAAGGTACTTCCCTTTAAAGCCTAGGCTTCAGAGATTATTCATGTGTCGCGAAACTGCTGTTGCAATGAGATGGCATGCTAATGAACGACCCAATGATGGAAATTTAAGGCATCCTGCTGATGGGGAAGCATGGAAGAGTTTTGATTGTTTACACCCACTCTTCTCCAACGATCCTCGTAATGTTCGGTTGGGACTCTCAAGTGACGGTTTCAATCCATTTCGAACCATGAGTATTTCTCACAGCACGTGGCCTGTTATGTTGATGAATTATAATTTATCTCCATGGATTTGCATGAAGCCAGAGTATATCATGTTGTCTATGATTATTCCAGGTCCAACATCTCCGGGAAATGATATAGATGTGTACCTACAACCACTGATTGAAGAATTGAAGGAATTATGGGAACCTGGAGTAGAAACATATGATGCTGTGACCAAGCAAACATTCCAAATGCGGGCAGCCTTAATGTGGACTGTTAGTGACTTTCCTGCACTAGCAATGCTTTCGAGATGGAGCACTAAGGGAAAATTGGCATGTCCTAGTTGTAATTATGACACATGCTCTCAGTATCTCAAACATAGTCGTAAAATGTGTTACTTGGGTCATCGAAGATTTTTGCCTTATGATCATCCATTGCAAAAAGATAAGAAGTCATTTGATGGTAAAGAGGAACATAGACCCGCACCTACTACTTTGTCAGGTATCGAAGTGCTTGAAGAGCTTAGTGGATTCAATAATACTTTTGGAAAGGGTCGAAAAAAAAGGCCTCGAGATAATAATGGTCCGTGGAAGAAAAGGTCTATCTTTTTTGAATTGCCATACTGGGTACATAACAAATTGAGGCATAATCTTGATGTGATGCACATAGAGAAGAACATATGTGATAGTTTGCTTGGAACTTTATTGGAGATAGATGGAAAGTCAAAGGACCATATTTCTTCTCGATATGACTTACAAGAAATGGGAATACGTACGGAGCTACATCCAATAGAAGATGATGATGGAAATGTAAGTTTTGGTCAATCTTCTTTCTTTATGAATTCGAAAAAGAAAAAGTTATTTTGTAGCGTCTTCAAAAAGGCCAAATTACCTAAAGGATGTGCCTCAAATATTTCAAACCGTGTGCATGTGAAGGAGATGAAGATATGTGGGTACAAGAGTCATGATGCTCATTTTATGATGCATCACCTACTTCAGATTGCTGTTAGGAAAGTCCTGCCTAAAAATGTTGCATTGACATTAATTAGGTTAGGAAATTTCTATAAAGCCATATGTAGTAAGGTAATAAGGCAAAGAGATCTTGTAAAACTTGAGTCTGAAATTGGTGAAATATTATCCAACCTTGAGATGATTTTTCATCCATCTTTTTTTGATATAATGGTACATTTAAGTGTTCATTTGGTGAATGAGATTAGGCTTGGGGGCCCGACTCATCTTCGTGGTATGTATTCCATTGAGAGAGAGCTATGCGACTTGAAGGGGCTTGTTCGTAATCGGTATTGTCCAGAAGCATCAATGGTAGAAGGTTTTGTAAGTGGAGAGCAGTTGACTTTTTCTTCGAGATACTTACATGATGGTGTGAAGACAAGATTTAGTAGATATCAAACTGAGGATGAGGAATATGATCAAAATCATTCACCTATATTTCCTAGGATAGGTCATCCAATTGGACGTGAGAAGAGAAAGGATTGTACCTTTTTGATGGATTCACAATTACGTTATGAGGCACATCGATATGCTCTTTTCAATACGGGAGATGCCCAAGTGGAAAAATTTATTGAGTAAGATAAATTATACAATAATTATATATATTTTAAGCATTATTCATTTATAAATGTCTAATAATTAAATTTTGTCACGTGCGTCATTGTAGGGAACATAAGACTTTGGTGGGTAATCATATTCGATCTAATGCATGGGCAAGAGCAAGGAGCCACAGTCGTGAATTCAGCAATTGGTTTGAAGAGAAAGTTCAAAATGTTGAAGTACCTCGTCATATAAGATGGTTATCTAAAGGGCCTAATGTGGTAGCCAAGAGATATACTGCATACTTTATTAATGGATATCGTTTTCATACAAAAAGTCGCGATGCTCCACTTAAGACTCAAAAAAGTGGAGTGACTTTATCAGCGACAACTGATAGTTTTGCGAGTGTTAGGGACCAAAATCCCATCGATGGAGAGGTTGTTTATTATGGAGTTATTCAAGATATCATAGAGATTGATTATTATGGTTGTTTTAGTGTTGTATTATTTAGATGTGATTGGTTTAAGAATGAAGTTGATGAGTATGGGTTGACCCGGGTATAGCTCAAAAAGTTATGTAGTAAAGATGATCCTTTTGTGTTGGCATCACAAGTTTATCAAGTGTTTTATGTCGCGGA
Organism: Solanum rostratum; assembly: GCA_029948455.1. NCBI lineage: Eukaryota > Viridiplantae > Streptophyta > Magnoliopsida > Solanales > Solanaceae > Solanum > Solanum rostratum. The sequence goes on along the minus strand of CM057047.1, from coordinate 54,745,063 downwards.
TCCTATTGAGGAAGATGTGTATTATGCAAGAAATAAAGTGCCAACTGATTTGTATGATCTTGAGGAAGAGAATTGTCCTAATATAAGAGAAACATTTTGGAGGGAGTCTAATGATGACATTGGTCCTTCAACTAGATTTAATGAGGGTGACTTTAGATGCTCAAGAGAAGATGTGGCCATTGATGTTGATGATCTTCCGTATAATGAACAACATTCAGAAGACATAGTTGTAGAAACATCGGAAGAGGAGGATCCGCTTGATGGTACTGATTGGGATTGGATGGAGGAAGACGATTAGTCAAGGATGTCCTGAAGTTCTTTTAAATATATGCACATTGTCGTTTTGAGTTTCAATTTTGTGAGTGAGGATAGCCTGTTACAACATATTTTATACTCATGCTTGTTCATATCTTATCAATCATTTCATTTATATTTTTAATCTCAAATTCCACATTTTTTTTCCAGGAATTTTAAAATATAATTGAAGAATTGGTGCTCTCGGTAGAGATTTCAAAGGCGAGATAAGTTGTATTTCAGGTAATACTAAGCATTGGTGCTCTCGGTATATCTGTATTCAGTTATTTAAATGTTGGGTTAGAAATAAAGGAAGCTGAAGTATTTTTCTAATCTAAGTGTTCTAGTTCTCTACAGAGAAGAAATGGCATTTAACTAGTCCAGATTTTCAAGTGAAGAGAGGAAACACTATCATTATTTTTCTAATCTAAATGTTGTGATTCTCTATAGAGAAAAACTGGCATTTGACTATTCCAGGCTTTTCAAGTGAAGAGAGGAAACAACATCCAGAAAATGTATGTACCTTCCTCTCTTTCTTATCTTTTTCATGGTGGTATATTCCTTTCTTGTATCTGCACTACTGTATAATAATGGAGTGACATAATTATGACTACTTAAAGAGCACCAAGGGTATGTTGTTGTTGTTGTTGGAGATAGATTGTCAATGCATCTTAATGCATTGTTGATATTTGTAACATGGTGCACTTGTTATCAACTGAGCTTTCAGGCACTCTACCCTGGAGATTTCTCATGGTTGTTACCTGGCTGGGATTGTGTTGTCCAAACTATTGCCTATGCTTGTAAGTGGGAATGTGGATCATTCTGCCACATTGCTTAGCTTTTCATTCTGCCACATTGTGTTGTCCAAACTCTTGCCTAGAATTTGGGTTATGGTTTTGTAGTGTTAGTTGCATTGCTTAGCTTTTCATGATGATGAAGTTTTGGTGTGGAATTAAGAAGTTGTTACTTTTTAAATAGATGCTAAAAAGATGTAGAATAAGCAAGAATCAGCAAGATGTTATAATGCTGGTAACAAAACACTTTTTATCTGAAAATGGTTTTCTACCAGTTCTTCTAGCTCGATGAAGATAACTGACTGCATCTTTTGGGATATCAAAATTGTATACATGTGTTGTCTCTAGTAGATCAACTCCTCTAGCTGCTATATCTGTTGCCACCAATAAATAATCTCCTCCTCCTCGAAGCCAATTAGGGTGCATATGGTATTCTGGAAAAAAAGAATCAATTTCCCATGTTTCGTTGGTGAAAATGTTCTGGAAAATATTTTCTCTAGAAAACATGCTTATGCAATGCTAATGAGGTCGAGCCCAGCAACCCCAGGGTAGCTTATCTATGTAAGTGATACCTGTCAACTTTTGGTGCTCAAGCACATGAACATGGATTTTTGCTCTTATTGTGTGTCAAAATTTTCATTAAACTTGAAATACAGTTGAAATGTATGTATGACAATGTGGACTGTAGAAACTTAAGCCAATGGGAGGATTTCTGCATTGTATTTGTACAAATATATGTTGTCTTTCTGCTATGCTCCTTATATGAACAACTGGAAGCACTGTGTTAGAAGTGATAAGTGGGTTGAACAACTTGTTTTAATATACTAAGATAAAGTTGTTCTCATGGGCTTAAGAAGGAATCAGGAATGACTCTTCGCCTATACTATACTATACTAGAAAAGGTAGAACTGTTTTATACCACCACTATTATATGCTTGTCATGGTGTATGTTTAAAGTGGTATGTTTCAACTAAATATTTCTTGTGTGCTGATACTAGTCAATCATCATCACACAGCCAGGAGTGACACTTAGAATCTTTCCTTTAATTTTAGAATCAAATACAGCCCAAAACCCCCAAAGATAGAAAAAAGTGAGATGCTTATGCAATGCTAGATCCAACATAACATATTACAATAACATAGGCTTAGAAAACATACCCAGCAGTGGACTGATATACACATCCAGAACCAGTGGCTGATTAATAAAAACAAAACAAAACAAAAGAAATGTTAAAAATTAAACCTTTGAACTGAGAATGAAAATAAGTGAATAAATGAGGGAACTTACTGAGAATGAAAATAAGTGAATAAATGAGAGAACTTACAAGCTGGTGCAGTTGAAGTTAAAGTAGCAGTTCCCTTAAAGTCACAGCTAGCACCAGATGCACCTTTTCTCTGATAATAGCTATTTACAGCATAGTTACAATGGTCTTCTGCCTATATTATAATAGTTTACTTGCTACGAACTATTTTTACATACTTATAGTTTCATATGAGGTTTAATTCTTATTTCATTTCTATAGACAGTGAGTTAGCCATTATGAGTCAAGAAGAGTGTTCAAGAAGACACATGAGAATTAGCAACAAAAAGTATGTTCTACCAGGATCACTTGTATCTTTGCGAAACAAAAAGATATCAAGTCACCAGCAAAAGCATACCTCAAATAGCGTTCCCGATGTTCAAGATACCTCAAACATTCGGGTTGGATCTCAAATACAACACATGTCTATGAATTCTACTTCTTCTGAGGCACAAACAATCTCCACTATTCCCCCATCACAAGAAGTACATGAACAAGTGCAACAAGAGTCGGTACATCCCACCACTCCTGCATCGCAAGCAATTCAGGAACAAATTCAACAATATCATGTACAGAATTCTACCAATCTTGATGAAAATGGCCAATCCGAGGAGCAAGGCAAGTGTATTTATAATTAAGTTCTTATTATTACAGAAATTTTCTATGTAACTATAAAATATATTATTGTAGGTCATTCCACAAATAAAAGAAAAAGAGGTGGTACAATAATGGCAGCTGTACATGGACGTAGCGAGCGCAAACTGATCATTCTAAATGAGTTGCACCAGCCTATTGGTCCTACTAAAGCGGTGGTAAAGGAGTTGGGTAGCTTCCTTGGCACATTGGCAAGGAATGGGACATTTTGTCCTCTTAATATACTTAGCTGGAAAAACTTAAAGACGCACGATGATATGTGGAACTATATCAAGGTTAGAAATTCTCAATGTTTTTAATGTTAGTTAAAACTATTTCTTATTTTTTGCACTAACCCAATTGCACAATTTGTAGGAGAAATATGACATTCCTAATGTTGGGAAGGAATGGGCTTTGAATGCAATTGATCTTGCTTGGAGAGGGTATAAGAGTAGGATTAAGAAAAAATACTTTTATCCCTATGACAATGACGAAATTCGAATGGCTTATAGACCTAAAATTATTCCAGAATCTGTATTTAAGGATCTCCTCCAATATTGGAATTCTGATGAAGCTGAGGTAAGACAATTTTGTATATCTGATCTTGTTAATATCTCTCAGCATATACATTTATTCTCTATATAATTACTTTAAGTGACAGTTATTTATTTTTTTGTGAGTATGGTTGAAACATCAACTTTATTTTTTTTACAGAATATGTCAAAAAATAACAAGGAGAATCGCAAAAAACTGAAGTATCTGCACACTGTTGGCAAAACACGTTTTGCCATAATCCGTGAGGTTTGATATTTTTTCATAATCTAACTATGAACTCAACTCTAATGTGAAGATATTGATGTCTACTTTTGTATAACCAGGAAAAAAAGAAGGAAAGTCCGGATGGTGTTTCCAGTAAAGATTTTTTTGTGGCTACTAGAAGAAGAACACCTGGCCGAGTATACAAGGACTCATATGAGGATACAACCAACATTATAGTATGAAATTTTCTTGTTCAAAGTTGCTCTTGATCATTTATTTGTTTTTAAATATTACATCAGTTTTTATATACTTTAACTATTTTTCTTTGCTCTTAAATATTATTTGTAGGCTGAAATGGAAATGATAGAAACTCAAGAAAGTGAAGATGGTAGCCAATCAGTTGATGCATATTCAAAAATTATGCCACCTGAACATCCTGGTCGAGTCAGGTTGTATGGACGTGGAGTTACCAAGACTCTTTTGAAACGCAAAGCAGCTGATTTTGAAACTTTGTCGAGTACTGCTGCAGATGATGAAAGGATGCAGAAAAAAATGGAGGAGCTAGAAGAGAGGATTCAACAAAAAATGCAAGAAAAGTTCGAAGCACAAAAAGACAACATGGAACGAGATATTACAATGAACATTATTGCTCAACTTCAGAATCTTAACCCAGGATTAACAATTGATCCGAATATGTTAAGATTTAATTTTCATTCATCGAGAGAAGAGGCTGGTAATCAACTTATCAATCGTCCATCTGCTGGCAGTAATGATAAAGGTCATACTTAATCTAATCTCCTTTTTATTCTTCATCTTCTGCTTCTTCTTTATTCTATCTTCTTCTTCTTCTACCTTTATTTTTTTCTCTCTACATATGACTTAGCTTTTGAGATGATAATCTGAACCTTCAGTTATAATTCTAAAACATAGTTGATTTAATTGGATTGTGTGATTGGAGTAGCTGAGCTAATTTTGGAATTCTCTTGCCCCCCTGTTGTTACTGTAGTACTCTGTTTGCTATGTAGTACTCTTGCCCCCTGTTGTTGGTGTCATGCTGATGAGGTGCAAATAACTCAACATCATCATTTAGATGGAAAAAAACTCACACAGAGATGCAAATAAGTTAAATTCCAACTTATTGGAAATCTACCTAATAAGGTTATTGAATTCTGTGATTTAATGGTTATGGAAGTGATGTTGAGTTTGAACTGTAATCATGTGATGTTGCTGATATTCTCTCTTCTGTACTTCACTATTAAATGGCTTTACGAGTTGTTATGGTTCATTACTACTCTTCCCAATTTGTTGAAAGTTTTGAGGTTAACTTAGCAATGAGTTTCCTGCTATCATCCTTAATATTAATCTCCGGGTCTTTGCTGTTGTTAAAAAATTGTTCGCTTTGCCTTTACATGTGAAACAGGTTTCGTTTTGGGACTATCTTCAATTAGAAATAGGTCTTTCTTATTGTTTTATGAGCCTATCTACCTTACCCTTGTGAGTTTGCTATAGCAAAACAGCATCATTTGTTATCAACCTTGAATCTTGATTTTGCTGTACTGTCAATGTTGAGAAAGAGTTCATTTTCAGTTTACATTGGTTTCATTTTTAAGATTTACACCTAATTATTTGTCATATTTCTGGCTCTTGATTTGAAGTCAGTTTTCTGCATGAAGTTGTGGCAATGAAGCTTTAGGTGAAAGATGACAACACCTCAATGCTTATTGAATAACCTTTACACAAGTTAATAATTTCAAAATTGCAGGTTAATAATGGGATCTGAAGTGATAGCATCTCTCTTAAGTACTTACTCTTTTATAGGATTAGCATTGTGTAGGTATGGATAGAAAGCTAATGTCTTAAGTTCTTCCTCATTGAAAAACAAAGAAATGATGATATATATTTGTAATTCTTTGAAGTTAGGTATTATGTGTTGAGGCCATTGTGCTTTGCTGCTTCTATCTGTTGGGAACTTGTTGGCGCAATTTTTATTATTTGCGAAGAACTAATGCATTTGTTCAACTGATACTTATGCGGTTGCTTGATTCTATTGTAACACCTGCCAAGTCTTTCCTTTTGATATTCTTCTTGTTGTGTGTGCGCGCGCACACGCCTTGTGTTCTTTTAACAGAGATAAATTTTACATTGGGGTGTCTTGTGAGTTTAATTCCATTGTAAGGAAGTTCTAGTCCTTTCTCTTGGTATTCTATGCATTAGATTTTTCAACTTACTCTTGCTTCTTATGTGGTGTCTTTAGATTTTTCAATTTAGTCTTGCTTCTTATGTGGGGTCTATAACTGTTTGCTGGTCTGCTATACTGACTAGATTTTGTTACATCTTGATGTCTCGAGGAATTCCATCTTCATTTTTTTGAAAAGAAATTGTGCCCACCTATAATGGATGGGTTTCATGGGTATGGCAATGTATAGTGTTTGAAAGACGGATCAACTCTTATCTGCTAAAGCTTATCTGTTCTCATATGATTTTAGTTTGAAATATCAAACATTTGATATACTGAACTCCAAAAAGAAAGAATAATGTGAAATTGGAATTGTGTTTCTTCCGACTTAAAGTGGCTTTATTTTGCAGCTTTATGTTCATGTGGGATTTCACTGGTTATGTTATTGTTGTTGAGATGATGAATGACATTATTAATTTATTCTTTATAGGTCATGTCGAAAATGAAGAAAGGGATGAAAGCAGCGACGATGATGATCTTGATCTTACTTAAGATCATTTTTCACTTTTTGATGAAATTCTAATTTTTTCTATGAAATACTTTGATACTTATTGAAGCATGTAAAACTACTTATCTTTTGGGTTTTAACATTTTGCTATATGTATATACATATTAAAAATGTACCGGTGTATATATTTTAAGTAGTTAATTGTTAAGCGTATATGCATATTGTTGTGTACATGTTGGATATATATATAAATTTGTGTTGTCGTTAATTTTTAGAAGAGAAATGGATCAGTATTACAAATGTAATTTCCTTTTATAATACAAAGGCTAATTGTGCTTAGATAAAGACATATGGCAACGTTTAAGAAGCGTTGCCATAGACTCAATGTCTATGACAACGCTGTCTATGGCAACGGCTATGAAGCGTTGTCATAGACATTGTGTCTATGGCAACAGCTATGAGCGTTGCCATAGACTCCAGTCAATGACAACGGCTACGAAGCGTTGCCATAGACATTGAGTCTATGGCAACGGCTAAGAAACGTTGCCATTGCCACCCCATTTAAGTCGTCGCCATAGGGTTTTCTATTACAACGCTTTTTGACAACCGTTGCACAAAACGTTGCCATAGATCTATAGCCACGAGAGCTGATGCAACGCTTGGTTAACCGTTGCCATATGTCTATGGCAACGGTTGTCGGATCTATTGCAACGGTTTTGCCTGCGTTGCCATAGACCTAATTTCTAGTAGTGATATGCAACTCATGTCAAATCAATTATGCAAAGTTAGGGAGTTTCTCTAACCGACAGCCTCCCGCCACTCTCGTTTATAATGTATATCGATCATGACGTCGTTGCTCGCCCATCCAATAGTTGCCAAGGTAAGGACGCTCACCTCTACTTTTGGATCCTCAAGCCTTGTCCATCTTTTTGGGACAAGAGTCACCAGAGCTAACTGCACGACTATCCTACGCGGGCAACGTAGTTCTGGGGTATTGTCCTGTTACCCAACTCGGTGCTCAATACTACTCCAAAAACATGTCCTCATACTCATCAAGTGAATAATTTACTCAAAACATCTCATCAAGTCTCATTGGACTTAAATTTGAACATCAACTTCATCTCAAACATTAACATCATCATCTTTTATTGATAAATATATTTTGAAAACCTTTTACATCATTATCAAAATACATCCTCAAAACATCAGATCCATTCTTTTCAAAATATGCTAAAAAGAAATATTTATATATCATCAAGATTCTTTTTCAAATCATTATTTATGGTTAAAACTCATGCTCATGTAGACTTAGTAAAATATTCTCAAAACACATCTTTGTTTAACATACAAAATGACCATCGAGTTTCAATTTGAAATAATGCATAATCAAGTACAAACCAATTAGGGTTCATGTGAATGAAGACATGAACATGCATTCCAATCAACTACCAACTCATGAATATCACCAATATATTTTAATGTATAACGAACTCAATAGGACACTAAACAACTCAAGACTTCAATTCAAGAATTAGGGTAAAACTCTACTCGAACTCAATTACAACGAAACAACATGTGGGGAACGTGTATGAACTCAATCCAATGCTATGGGTAGCCTTACATACATGAGAAACTTAGATTCTTGAAGAATTTTGAAGAGTGGCTGAATTCCCTTAAAACCTTGTTCAAAGCTTTGGGATATACTTTGAACGTAAATAGATTGAATAGTTATGTTTTGGGGGCTTATATAGGTGTAAAATCATCAATCCTAGGCTTGGAAAGGGTAGGAAAAGACCAAAATAACCTTCTAAAAAATCTATCAAAACTCATCTACGAGCCACTTTACACTCCGTAAAACGTTCCACGGCCCATAGGGACCCTTCCATAAACTTTTGGCCCAAGTTTAGAGTTTCTAGAACATTTTACTAGACCATTTTACAACCCGCAGTAGGTTCTACGACCCATAGATGAGTTCATAAAGTTTGGGAAAAAAAGTAAAGTTATAGGACTTTTCTCCATGATTTTGCAATTGGGTCGTAATCCATTTTATGGCCTGTAAAGGGGTTTAGTAGAATGACTCTACATTTGACAGTCTCTAGTAAAATGGTCTTAACCTTTGACTCCGAACTCCAAATGAGGTGAAACTAGTTGCGTTTGAAAGATAATTCAAAGGGATTTCATTTAGTATATCATAGTACCTCTAATTCTTTATGTGCTAAGCATTATGATTATTTTAGTTGACTATTGCATAATCCTAACACTCAAAACTCAATTTATAGGAAAGTGTTGAACTCGACTAAGTACTAGAGGTCTCTTATGACCCTAATCCACTTCTCACATATAAGAACGAGGCTTGAAACATAGGTATATATGACGATAGAATTATTGGGTGTCACAGGAGAATTATGAGGTGTCACAGGAATTTTCAAAAAGGAATCTTCTCGGGTTAAGTATAAAAGGAAACCCATAGCCCTAGAAGAGACACATTTTTGATAATATTGAAATCGGCAATTCTTCACACAGGTGCGATCGGCACTCGAGCATTCAAGCAAGATCTAGAGTTAGTCTTTCTTGTTTGTTCAATATTTAGAAATGTTCTTAGAATTATTTTTGAGTGACAATACATTGTTTTTGAGAGAATCAGTGTTGAGAGTAGGTTCAACTCTCGTTTTATAGCGAGTGTGTGAGAGAAAATAGTTGTGTTGAGTATTGCAAGTTTGTAACCTTGACGTTGCTTAGTTTTGAAGTAGTGAAGTTAGTAAAATCCTACTGATGTAGGTAGTGGTTATTTTTCCCTTGAGCAAGGAGTTTTTCCACTATATATTTTATGTTGCTATTGGCACTTCACCATATAGGATGGTCTTTGGGAGGCTTTCCATCACTCTATCAAGATACAATATCAAGAATATTGGGCCATTAAAAAGCTTAATCTTGATCCAGAGCTAGTAGGGCGCAAGCGCTTGGAACAATTAGAGGAGCTAGAAGATTTCAAACTGTAGGCTTACGAGAATGCCAAGCTTCATAAATAAAAAATAAAGAAATGGCATGATCGTAACATCTCAAGCGCACCTTTGAACCTGGGCAAGAGGTACTCCTTTTCAACTCTTGTTTGAAACTTTTCCCAAGAAAATGTCCAAATGGAGTCAACCATTCGAAGTCGTGTGCATGACGCCACATGGTCCTGTCGAGCTATAGAATGAAACTAAGACATCCATGTTCTTGGTTAATGGTCAAAGAGTTGATCACTATTATAGTGTGGATGCGGATCTCTTCTGGAGCTTTCACAGTCCGTGTGAGGTCACACGGCCCGTGTGGAGCCTCCATGGTGTGGCCCTTGGCCTTTGGAGGATGTTTAGCCCTTTAAACGTGGTGTTTTAAACTAAGGCACACCATTTGGACCCCTCACAGTCCGTGTGACACTTCACGGACCATGTGGTGGCCTTGGATTGAAATCCCACAATTTTGGGACCAAGTATGGTCACACGGCCAAGTTCACAGCTAGTCTAGGGTGTCACGGTCCGTATGGCCATCCGTAAGGCTTCCAGAGTGAAATCTAAGTATGGAGTCAATCTCACGTAACTTGATCATGGAATTTTTCTAAGAAGAGGGGTACGAGCAGTGTCATGGTCTGTGCAACACTACACGACCCGTGTGGCCTCTCGTGAAGGTGACTTAGCTGAAAAATTCTAAGTATGTAATCTTCAAGATCAAGCTAAGTTCACTTTCAAGCCTTCAATTCAATATTATTTATGTTGTTTAAGGCCATCATGGGTCTCCCACATCAAGTCAAGTTCAAAGGAATTCCATTGGTTACGTTTTTACAAGTACCGATAGAAGGGTCAACTTTAAATGCTCATATATCTTATCAAAAAAATAACTACGTGGCCCACAACCTATCAAATTGAAGGTCATTGAATTTTATTTTGATCGAATCTGGTTTCACCTAATTTCGAGTTTGGAGCAAGAAGTTATGTCCTTTTTCGTAGAATTTGTCCAGGCTAGATGGGGAGCCTTCACGGACCGTGAAGCCAATTGTGTTGAGTTCCCTTAAAGGTTTAAAGGGGAGTTTTATTGAGGTGTTTTTTATATTCTGGCCTATACCCAAGGCTTTTAATACCTTTTAAACCCCCCCCCCCCCTACATTCCTAAACTTCTGCTACACTAATTCAAAACCCTCATTCAAGACTAACACTTAGTTTCTAGAATTAAGACTCTCAAAATTCAATCCAAGTCTCACCTTCAAGATTCAAGCTAGGATTCAATTGGGGTTTCAACTTCAAGCTAAATTTTTCACAAATTCTACTTCCTAATCAAGGTATGTGGGATTGATTCTTAATCCCTTTGAACCAAGAAGACCCAAACTCTTTTTAATTGATTTTCATGAAATCTTGCTTACTTTAAATATGGGTTTTGAATATTATTGATTATTCAATTCAATTGAAGTTTGGGCTATGCTTTATTGTTGATTTTTAAGTTGATCTAAGCACTAATATATTGAAATACGTTATTATTATGGAGATTTGATTATGCATTGTCCCTTTAAAGTTTGAACTAAGCATGGGTGATCTATATTATGATTTAAATGTGGATATAATTGTGGATTTTCTTCAGTTTCGTATTGTATTGTCGATTTTAGATTGAATATCAATTACACATGCTAATCTCATACCATTCATGGCATATGCATTCATGAGCATTGGATTTTATGAAAATTATGAGGTGGGTTAAGACCCAAATATGTTTAAGTATATGATTTTGATGCAAATATGGTTATGAACAAGAATTGAGTAAGAATCTATGAACATGAGAATGATATAAGTTTGAACACTTTTATGATATGAATTGATAGTAATATGAACTTGACTTCTACATGAATACGCATTATATGGGTATGCATACCATATGACATCTTGCATGAGTATGCAATCACATGTGTGTTATTGATGAGGACGGGCACAACCCTCCCTTTACACAATGCATAGATAAGGATAGGTACACCTTTCCTATGCACATGTATGTATGAGCTAAGTGTGTATTAATGGGGACGGGAACAACCCTCCCTTTACACAATGCATAGATGAGGATAGGTACAACCTTCCCTATGCACATGTGTGTATGAGCTAAGTATGTATTGATGAGGATGGGTACAACCCTTCCTTTACACAATGTATAGATGAGGACAGGTACACCTTCCCTACACAAAGTCATGTCATGAGCTACATATGTATTGATGAGGATAATTACAAACCTCCCCCGCTCCTTTTACACAATTCAGGCAAGGAGTGACTCTTTGGGTGCTAGTATATGTGTGTTATGGCTACTCTATGGATTTCATATGTCATATTGTGTAGGTTAACATCATCTTTCTTTCATGTTGCATGCCGCATACTAGTACATTCAAATGTACTAACACATACTTTTGCCAACATGATCTTACCATGTAGGGACCGGAGATTACTTTCATCCACCGTTCGACGCTAGATCGGATTTGATATTGTTAGATTTGCACACCCTATGGATTTGCCTAATTGAAGAAACAGGTTTGTAGACGTGTTTCCATGAAGCAGAAATAAATGAGAACGCAATTTTACGTGGAAACACCCAGCTCACAAAATGTGAAAAACCACGACCTGTACTTCTACAGGATTTTCTCCCAACTTCACTAAATCAATATGAGCCTTCAACAAATGATTACAAATCCTAGTAATCTAAGACTTCAACCCAACTTCACCAACTTTCTAACTCCACATAAACCTCCCTAGGCTTATGTTCCCAACGTCTTCGGGTTGCCCCCAACTTGAAGACTAAAACAAGCTCTCAATTTATAAGCTACTGAGATGTGACCAATTATTCAATACCAAGAAGGAAAAACAATTTCTTTAACAGTGAGACACACTAGACCTTAACAACCTAATTGTTTCCTTTTTTCATTAGATTTGCTGCTGTAACCTTTTTTGCTTTTGTAATTCCTTGCCTTGCCAGTCTTCTGAACTCCTTCTTATAGTTGTCTTGAAGAGTTCTATTTGCTCTTTTGCTCTCCAGCTATCTTCTCGCAGAAGACCTCTTCAACAGTTGTAACTCCTATAATTTTGCATCTTGTTTATTTAAAGTTCTATTTCTTTTAAACTCCTTCTCGCCAACTCTGTATTTTGTGTGACCGCTGAACCATCTTCCTACTATGTGCTTGTAAACCTTATCTTCAGGAGCTTTTATCCATTCCGCTTCTTGAGGTGCTGTGCAGCTTTCCAGTGAGACAGTATACTGAAGAACCTGGTAGATTAACATGTTTCATTGTCTTTTGTCTATCATCAAAACTTTATTTCTCCCAACATATTCCCCCTTTTTTATGATGACAAACTTTTTGAGTATCAGATTTGTCCATAGTTTCTGCAGCTATTAAGAAGAGAACCTCAAGAATGAAACAGGTTAAAACAAGGGTTATAAATATTGCATAACTCGAACATGACTTCCCATTTTTGACATCATCGAAAAACAGTGTATACACAAAATTGGAAGAGAGTAAGCAAATCAATAACACAGATACGAGTCCCAATAACATAAGAGAGAACAAGAGTATGTATTAATATGACTGAATTACAAGAAGCCCGGCATACATAGACATTTAGAAAGAAAATCAACACAGAAGAACAAAAATTACACATGTTAATTCAAAGAACTGATAACAAAAAAGGAGCACCCAGAAGGACTATCAAGGGAACAGGTTAGACAGGAGGGGCAGAGGAGGGGATCAGGGGATTAACATAGTTAGCTTGTGGAAAATATCAGCATGAGCAACCCGCTCTTTCATCAAGGTTTCCTCTAGGTCTGAAATTCGGAAAGTCAGTGCTCTGCGTTCCTGAGCAAATTGTTGTTGTGCTAAGGACAGTTCGGCAGTCTTGGCATCCAAGGCCATTTGAAGGCGATGAAAAGGGGTGCCGGCTTGCTGCATAGAAACAGGTAGAGCAGCGTGGTTCACTTGACCGAGAACATCCTTGGTGGTCTGCATAGTCCAGACTTGGACAGGAATAGAGCAAGCCTCAAAGATCTGGCAAGCCAAAAACCATACGGGAGAGCATGCCCATTTTTGTCTTGGATAAGAACACGTTACATATGCTTTAGAATGAGGTTAGGCAAATTGATCAGAATGTTTGTATCAATCAATTCCATCAGAGTCAGATCAAAGTAGCTAGCTTCAGACCGTCATTCCTGATGAGGAATGATGACTTTGTGGACCAAGTCAAAATAAAGACGATGAAGAGAGGACATTTCCCGTTGCTGGACATGCCTATGGTGTTCTAGAGTAGGCTGACCAGAGAATTTTCTGGAGATCTCAAGTGCGGAGGGAATATTATCTAAAGGAGGCCATTCATGGCATACATAATGATCCCATCCCTCATTAGGAACCCTTAGAATTTTGGCAATGTCCGAAACTCTAAGACGCAGTGATATCCCTCTAACATTCGTAAGGAAAATGGAGTCACGAACAAGCCCCCGCCCATAAAATTCATACATCTCTGGTTTGGCCAACTTCCTCTGAGTATCATGCTAGAGGAACAGGTCAGACCACCCCTAAAATTCCAACTTGGAGAGAAGAGTGTCCATGTCAGGTCCCCCAAAGCCCGTAATGACACGACCCTGAATGAGAGAGCGCCGTTGGAAGTGAATAAGGGAAGAGAAGTTCAAATCTGTAGTGGCAATGGCTGGTGGATCAGGGTCACTGTCAGTCGCAGAGTCCTCTGAAGGAACAGGAAGAGGAACTTGTTTCTTTCTGGGTAAAGGTCTAGACTTGGATGAAGACGGAGTTGAAGAGGCAGTAGTTTTCTTTTTGGGTGAAGGAGGACTAGACTTGGATGAAGACGAATTTGAAGAGGCGGTGGTTTTCTTTGTAGGTGAAGGAGTAGGTTTAGTCTGAGGAGGTTTGGGAATGATATGCTTACGCACATTCCTCCTAACTTGTCTCACCAGAAGATCCCCAGAAGAAGAGGAAACAGGATTATCTTTTTGTTTCTTGCTCTGTTGCAGAGCCTGTTGAAGAGACAATTCTTCTTGGCGCTTTCGATTTCTGGTTTGAGGCGTTCTTAAAGGACCAGGTGGGGTGACTCATTCAGAAGAGGGAAAATCGTCAGAGACTTCGATTGGTTCCCTTGTGGCCTTTCTCAATCGACGTCTGACTGGTTTAGGGTTTCATTCCTTACAAGGTGGAGTCTCATCAGAAATGGATTGAAGAGGATCAATATTCACCCCTTGAGAAGAGAAAACCATGGAAGGTGATAAGGCGGTGGAGAATTTTGAGAAGCTATTTTGGAACCCTTCCCAATTTGCAAAATCAGAAAAATCAATTTGTAATGAATGAGGAAGATTTGCAGTTTCGTGAACAATCAGAGCAAGGGAATCTGGGTTTTGGGGTTCTTGCATGGTGGTGTTTTGGAGATTTTGAGAGGATGACATTGATGCAGGTGAATGTATATTACGGAAGAAAGGAGGTGTTTCATATATAAGGGGATATGGAAGGGGAAAAGACGAAGCCTGAAGGTTTTTGAAGACTTGGAGAATTAATTTGAGTGGAAAGGGAGGAGTCATGTGAGGGGACATCTTCAGAAGGCTATCAGTGTGGAAAGACTGGTAAAATTTTGGCGGCAAAAAAAACTGAGGATGTAGAGATAGGAAGGAACAGGTTAGGGTACCTAGTTCTGTTATCAATTTCTAAGAAAACGCACATAACAATTGTTACCTAGATTATTTTCATGTTCCATTAGTCGTTGCACCTGAGCAAATAATCCTGCACATAGAAACACACATTAATGTCAATCTAAGAAACTGTTGGAATGCACATAATATGAGAACTTGAATAGAGAACCTCTTTTATTTGCAGTATAGTACCAGAAATTCTAGTCAGTCATTGAGGGGAGTTTATACAATCTTAATCATCCCCAAGTCTAACCTATTTTTTTCAAAATGTTCTCTGCTTAACGCTTTAGTAAAAATGTCAGCAATTTGATTCTCAATGGGGCAAAACATTATTGAAACAAGACCTTTTTCTACATTGTCACGAAGAAAATGATGCCTTATGTCTATATGTTTAGTTCTTTTGTGTTGAACAGGATTCTTTGCTATATTAATAGCACTTGTATTATCATACAAAATAGGGATGCAACCAACATCCATCCTAAAATCCAACAGTTGTTGCTTAATCCAAAGCAACTAAGCACAACATCACCCTGCTGCTACATATTTAGCCTCGGAAGTTGACAAGGCTACAGAGTTTTGTTTCTTGGTGGACCATGAAATCAAACATGTTCCAATGAAGTGAGCCATACCTGAAGTACTTTATAGTCTACTAGATAACCAACATAGTCAGCATCAGTGTACCCTACAAGATTGAAATTACTACTTTTAGATTACCAGAGTCCCAAGTCTGAAGTTCTTTTGAGATACCTGAGGATTCTCTTGACTGTTGTAAGATGTGACTCCTTGGGATTTGATTGAAATCTAGCACAGAGGCCCACACTAAAGACAATGTCAGGTCTACTGGCAGTAAGATATAAGAGAGATCCAATCATACCTCTATAGAGCTTCTGTTCCACTGACAGTCCTTACTCATCCAAATCAAATTTAGTGGCAGTGGAAATGGGAGTGTCAATCTCTTTGGGATCCTCCATTTTGAATCGTTTGAGAAGCTCCTTTACATACTTGTTTTGATAAATCAGAGTTCCAGAAGGGGTTTGTTTGATTTGTAACCCCAAGAAGAAATTGAGTTCTCCCATCATGCTCATTTTAAACTCTCCATTTATCAGCTTAGCAAACTCTTGAGTCATGAGCACATTTGTTAATCCAAATATAATATCGTCCACATATACTTGCACAATTAACAGATCTCTTCCTTGCGTTTTTAAAAATAGAGTATTGACAATCTTTCCCCTTGTGTGATTATGGTGTAAAAGAAATTTTGACAATCTTTCATACCAAGCTCGAGGAGCTTGTTTCAACCCGTACAGTGCCTTATCCAGCTTAAACACTTGATCTGGAAATTCAAAACTCTCAAATTCGGGTGGTTGTTTCACATAAACCTCTTCCTGCAAGTAACCATTCAGGAATACACTCTTCACATCCATTTGATATAGAGTGAACTCCTTAAAAGCTGCAAATGCTATGAGCAGCTTGATAGCTTCAAGTCTTGCTACTGGAGCAAAAGTCCCATCATAGTCTATTCCTTCTTCCTGATTGTATCCTTGAACCACCAGTCTTGCCTTGTTCCTTGTAACTATTCCATGCTCATCAAGTTTATTCCGGAACACCCACTTCGTGCCAATTATGGTTCTTCCTTCTGGTTTAGGCACCAGATGCCATACTTTGCATCTCTCAACTGGATTAGTTCCTCCTGCATAGCTAGAATCCACCCTTCATCTTGCAGTGCTTCTCCTACCTTTTTTGGTTCCATCATGGATAAAAAAAGCCTGAAACGCAAACAAATTCTTCATCCCTCACCCAGTAGTGATTCCAGATGTCAATTCTGTGAGAACATTTTATAGTGGATGTGAGTCCTGATATTTGTAGCTTTTCACCACAAACACTTGAGGTTGTTCAGCTTGTACCGAGTCAGCTTGAGCAGACCCCAAGTCAAGATGTTGAGTTTCAGCTTCAGTAGTTCCCCCTAACTGTGTTCCCTCTGCTTGTCCTGTAGGTGGATTAGATAACCTGGCCTGTTCCTCTGATCTGTGCTCCAGCTCATAGGCATCTTGCATATCATTCTCAAAGACACCACTATTTTCATCAAAAACAACATGAATGCTTTCTTCAACACAGTTGGTTGTTTTATTCAGTACTCTGTAAGCTTTACTATGTGAAGGATATCCTAAGAAAATTTCCTCATCACTTCTAGCATCAAATTTTTCTAGGTTATCTTTACCATTATTATGAACATAACATTTACACCCAAATGTTCTGAAATGGGAGATATTTGGTTTTCTTCCTTTAAGTAATTCACAGGGAGTTTTGTTTAATATGGGCCTTAACATGCATCTGTTGAGAATATAAGGAGCAGTATTTATGGCTTCAGCCCAAAGATTTCTTTCCAAGTTATGAGCAATCATCATTGTTCTAGCCATATCTTCTAAAGTCTTATTTTTTCGTTCTACTACTCCATTTTGTTGAGGGGTTCTTGGAGCAGAGAAGTAGTGATCTATACCATTTGTTGAACAGAATTCTAAAAATTTTGCATTTTCGAATTTAGTTCCATGGTCAAATCTTATGGAAATTAAGAAAGTCTCCAACTTCTTTTCTATTTTCTTGATGAAAATGGAGAAAACGTTGTAAGACTCATCTTTAGAAGCCAAAAAGAGGGTCCATGTAAATCTTGAGTAATCATCAACAATAACAAAACATGTACCTTTTACCTCCTCTGCTTTTTATTCTCATTGGTCCACACAGGTCGATGTGAACCAATTCTAAGCACTTGGTGGTAGTTACCTAGTTCTTTGACTTAAAGGATGATCTAACTTGCTTCCCCCTTACACATGCACTGCATACTTTGCTGTCTTTGAACTTAGTTTTAGGTAAACCTACAACCATGTCCTTTGACGACAGAGTATTCAATTGTTTCAGACTTGCATGACCAAGTCGTTTGTGCCAAAGTAATGGATCATTAGAAATTGCGCTTAGACATTTCAAATGTGCTCCGGGCATTCCCATGATGTCAGCCTTGTACATATTTTTATGTCTATTTGCTGTTAAGATTATCTCCTTTGTATCCAGCTTTTTGACTCTGCAACCTACAGAAGTAAAAGTTACTTTATTACCTTTATCACATAATTGAGATATGCTCAATGATACGCCCAAATTACACTCCGAATAGAAGAGTAAAGTGGTCGTTGGTCAAATATAGAACTCAACAAGAGTTGAGGTCGATCCCACAGGGAACATGTAAGAATTGTTCTATTAGTACCGGCTTTCAGA
This sequence comes from Solanum rostratum, assembly GCA_029948455.1. Classification (NCBI taxonomy): domain Eukaryota; kingdom Viridiplantae; phylum Streptophyta; class Magnoliopsida; order Solanales; family Solanaceae; genus Solanum; species Solanum rostratum. The sequence continues at coordinate 54,726,646 of CM057047.1, read as the reverse complement.
TGTAAATGCTATTCCCAAGATAAACGTACATAAAGTAAATGGGGGGTTGCGTTATTTAATTTGAATGCTGGTGTAATGTAATTAACAAAAACGTTGATCTGATTTTTAGACAGATAGAGAGAGGCTAGGGTTGCGTTCCCCATGACTTCCAATACGACAACTAAACTGTTCAGGTAAACTCATGCTTAACGGTGCATGTAAGATCCAACAACTTAGCTAATATCTAGTTCACCTTTTGGTCCTTCCTAGTTATATTTCACTCATCTCCTTTCGGTCTCAGAGTGTATGCAATTTAAACGTTGTTATTGATCTCAGAGTACCTTCACCTTTCAGTCTTAGGCACTTAGACTAGGTTCATAACCCTAAATTTCTATTGTTAAACTCTTTTCCCAATCACTACATCCCTCTCGGGCATGTAGCAAATACAGGCTTACCCGAACGCGTCGACTCATTAAGGAGAAGTTTAGAATGAAGAATTTAACAATACATACAATAATCATTCGCACGAATTACCCCAGTTTGCGTTATCTTATTGAGTCGTCATGGTTCCCACAACCCTAGTTGTGGGTTTAGCCTAGCATAATGTTGATAACTTGCCCACAACAATTAGATGAAGACATAAAGATTGACTTACAATTAAAAGAACAAGAATCCGTGTTACAAGCGTCGAACAATGATCACAAACACGAATCTCACAATTTACAAAGTCAAACCAGTGTTTTTAGCTTTTTCTCTCTTGTTTCTTCCGTCAAAACAGGAGTCCTAATGAAATAAAATAATGTACTATTTATACTAAGTAAAACTAATTCGATACAATTTAGGAAAAATAGGCTCGGCACAGGGCACGGTCCGTTACACGGACCGTCTGAGGCTAGACGGCTCCTCTACTGGACCGTCTGGCTCAGTTGCTGCATCGGCACGGCCTGTGACACGGTCCGTGTGGCGTGAGACGGGCCGTCTGTCCCTCCGTGTGGCTCCACTTATACAAATTTGGATATTTTCGACGAAGGCCCTCTTGAGTTACGTCAATTACACGGTACACGACACGGCCCGTCTGGTGGCAGACGGTCCATTTGACGGTCCGTGTGGATCTCCTTGCGCAATTTCCTTAAATTTTGACGAGTTCTTCTCCGAGTTACGTCAGTCACACGGCGCGTGACACGGACCGTCTGGAGGTAGACGGCCTGTGTGCTCGTCCGTGTGAGGCTGTTTCTTGCTCATTGCACCAAGTGTGGTGCCACGGTCGGTCACACAGACCGTGCGGCATGACACGGCCCGTGTGGGCCTTCCTTGGCCCTACACTTGGCCTTGTTTTCCACTCGTTCCTTATGTTTTCCTCAATTACCCATGCCTTTGCTATTTTCCTGCACAGTATCAAAACACACCTATTAAACTAACAACAACGCTTAAGAACGCACAATAATTCTATGTCTTAAGCGTCGTAAAAGTCGTATTTTCATGACTCATCAACACCCTCAACTTAGAACCATTGCTTTTCCTCAAGCGATGACCAAAAACACATAACGACACACAAAGACAAGCGCTTAACAAGAAGTAAATAGAGACCCCTTTATCATCAAATTCATGCTCAAAAAGTACACTTGCGATGTGCTCATATCCCAACGGACTCTTATTAGATCAACCTAAGCACTATACTATATCCCGTTGGCCCTAATTAAGTTCGAGAATAAAGATGAGCTGGTTAGTATAGCCACCAAATAGTGCGGTGATAGTGCCCCGCACTACAAGGAAGTCTCACACACAGTGTAACAATGTAGCACAGAGACTGGACTGTAGACACTCACACTCAGAATAATTTCCACCGACACACAAGTATAGACCATATGCTTGCCTTTATTTTCACCACTTTGACTCTTGAATGACCTTTTTAGGATCACTTTAGGACTTTTAAGGCTTGTAACGTAAGCTCGGGCTTGGGTGAGGTATATTTAGGATCAAAGTGACTAACTTTTTGTTCCAAGACCCTGCTTTGACTCAGCCTCTACTTTCAGCCCCCAAACTCTTTGTTTCCCCTGTTTTACCTCTTAACTTTGCGGATGGGCGCGGTTACCTTCTTCGTTCATTCATTCACACGCCCCAGATTTCCCTCTTTTTCTTTTTTTTAGTCGTATTTTTCAGTCCAGCTTTTCTTCTCATTACTCGACTCCTTTCCATCCATATTATTCTGCCTCTCTTACAATAGCCACCCTCAACTTAGGATTTTAGCCTGAGTTGAGGTTCACAATGTCTTTTCAAGGACCAGGGCCAACGTAAGCCACCCTTAACTTAGGTCTTTGGCCTGGGTTGAGGTTCACAATGTCCTTAAAGGGACTAGGGCCTGAGTACGGTCTGCAGATAGTTTGGAAACATGAATTGGGTAATAAGAAAGAAAAGGTCTATTAAGGCTCAATCATTTGGTTCAAAGGGAGAACTTCATTTGGTTAACTCGTTTTAGGCTTAGTGACTTCTCAACAACAATGGCCTGAGATTTTATCCTAATCCGCTCATTTAATCGTTTTAGGAGGACCAACCAGGCAAGTTCTAGCTTACAAGTGTGTCAATTGAATTCAAGCAAGTCCACTCCCACACACATGGCACATATCCCCCACTATTCAGCACTACACAACACAGTCAAGCTTCATTATTCAAGATGTCAACTGGACAATGTACACCGTGCTTTAAGAGGATCACAAAATCAGTCAGTATGAGATGCATGCACACACAAGTTCCGTGGATTTTTATTCTTTAAATTGTTGGGGTTACTATAGACTCTTATGAACACTTCTCTTTACACACACAAAACAAACAAAATAAACCTAAACATGCCAGTTCTACTAGATACTACACCTTCAGAGAAAAGAAACATGGCAAGAAAAACTCGTCAGGGTAGGATGCCCCACCCCCAGCAAAATACAGTGCAATGTCCCCATTGCACCATAATACATATTAAAGCAAAAATAGGAGTGGGACATACCTGGGACGCCCTAGGCATCAGGGGGGTCATCATGGCCCGATCCGACTGGTGGGTCCGGGTAGGCAACATCAGCATCTGGCCCCACGACACTTCCGGAAGCACCTATCCGGGCAGCCTCATATGCTAGGCACGCCTGCTCCTCCTGGGCAGCAGCCTCTCGCCTCTGGGCCCTCAATGTTTTACGCAGCCTCCTTGCTTCCTCACGCTGCGGGTCTTCTGGAGGGCTAGTGCGCTGGCTGCGGCGCTTACCTTTATCCTTATGACCAGAAGCCGCTGGAGCAGGTACTTGGGCAGCAGGTGGTACGAGTGGTACGCCCCAGCCCTCGGTCAGGCTCGGCTCCACCGGGGCACTGAACAATGATATCAACGAATTTGGCGGCGGAGCCGGAGCTGGCACCGAGTGGTTATACCGGGTATACAGCTCTGCAATTTTCTCCTTCATATCCTGCATTGTCTGCACCAAATGCACCCTCTCATCATCGGACCTACTTCCAAACATGCGATGGAAGTAGCCCTCTAATGTGTTGACCTGCTCCTGTAAACTTTGTATTTGGCCCACTAGTTCGGCGCAGAGACGGTCCTCAGCCAGCTGCACATGAGCCTGTACCACTTGAGGCACCCTGATCACCATTTGGTCAACAATCGCCCGTGTCTGTCTCTGTTCTGTTACCATGCGGGCTAGAAGGTCATAAGGGACATAAGTGTATCCCTGATGCGCCTGAGGTGTTGTGCCACTGCCCCCAGGCTGCTCAGAATTTGTACCGGTCTGGGGGGCCGTGGGGGGCTCCTCAAATAACAAGGGTTGCTGCGGAGGAGCCCGAGAAAGCTGTGTAGGAATCCCAAGCCGACGGGATCTGCTGTGATACAACGGGTTGTCTATGTCCTTGATCATGGCAGTGTTTACCACACCCGTCGTATCTATCTTTCTATCTAAGTAGTGGGTGGTGGGGACACGGGCCTGCCTGCAACGTGCCCGAATCAGGCATGGGAAATGACATACTTGCTCGTTCCGATAGGGTGCGGTCCTTAATCTCTATGGCAATAACACGACCCACATTAATACCAAGTCGAGCTACCAAACACACTACCAACGAAGCATGAGAGAGTTGGAGCATGTTGTCATTCACCATGGGTCGTAGTCGGGCCCGCACCGCCGACCACCAGAACTTCGTGACAAATGTGAGGGAGGCCTTGGTAATAGGAATCTTGGGGTTAGTCACCCAAGGTGCCTCCGCTCCTTGGAGCGCAATCTGCTCCGCAACCCACTGTAGCTCCTTGGCCCGTTTAGACAGGTCCGACATGTGAACCTCATCAGTAATGTTCACATACCTGGCAATGAATAACCCATCTGGTAGGGAACGGTAGTCAGGGCCAAATAAAAACCTGTTGATGGTCTCCGCCGAGATATCTACCTGAGTGTCCCGCATGGTAACATAGTCCCGGTGGGACAACTTAGCAGCAAGCCGCTTCTTCGCTCTTCTGGGCAGGTTGCCTTCGATGGAGGCAAGTAGACTGGCAGCGTAGCTGGAGTAGAACTCGGCAATCATATCAGGCCCATAATATCCGAGAGGGCTGGCCATCCATCCAAACTGGTAAGCTGCAAAGGCATCGCGTATCTTCGGGATGGAATCCAATTTGTCCACGAGGACTCGCATCTCCAGAATAATCGGCCTCCCCTGATTGCCCCCGGTGCCTTTAGTGATGCCATTAACATAAATCTCCTTTTGCTCCGGGGACCGTCCACCGCCTGCGTAAGAAGACCAGAAGCCACTTGGCGGTTTCCGGGTTAGAAGTCCGGGCAACCGCCTGCTGAGTGGCCTCATTGCCACTATCGCGGAAGAGCAGAATGTCCTCCTCACCCCCAACATCGTGCTCTGTGGTGACTGGAGTGCCGGCCTCGTCCTCCTGCTCTGGGGCTGCATCTTCCCCCTCTACCCCACCTCCGGAGCTTCCTCCTTAGACTCGGAAGCTATATAGCGTCTCATTGCACGTGAACGCATAGTGCGAGGGGGGTGGGGGGAGACATTGTCGATGATCGGCACAGCTGACCCACCTACGGAGTCATCACCTGAGTCACCCCCCTAGTGTTGACTAGAGGATTCAGTGATTGAGTCCCAGAGACGTGACTCATGCTCGTCCCTAGGTTGGCGAGGTCTTAGATGGGGGCCCATGATAACCTGCAAGCATTGTAAAGAAGAAATAGTTAGTCCCAGCATAATGGATAGGACGACACACTAACGGGTACTCAGACTTCCCCTGTGTTAATAAAGTGACAAAAAAGCCCTTAAGAGTGGCGTCACCCGGTCTATCGTAGGGAATTTTGCACTAGAATGCGTATGGGAATCAATGAGAATAAATACAGTGAAGTCCATAAAAAATGAAGTGTCATGACACGGTGGCCCCACACGGGCCGTGTAAGGGTACACGGGTCGTGCAGAGGCCCGTGTGAGGGCCGTGGGGGTGGCAGACTCCAAGTAACATGGGACGGGCAGCCACACGGCCCGTGTAGGGTCAGACGGTCCGTGAGAAAAGACCGTATGGCGTGTCTTGGCGCGAATCGTGGAACTCGAGCCGGACGGCCCACGACACGGCCCGTGTGATGCCACACGGACCATGTAACGTGCCGTGACACGGTCTTCGTCCCCCAATCAGCCCCAATATCATAAAATCCATGCTCATACACAAAACATTGCATCAAAAACTCAAGATCGGCCATTTAAACTACGCGTACCACACTTCCTACAACATGAATCCTATTTTAACAACCCTAAAATGACAAACACCCTATGTTCAAGAGTTCAAGAAAGCAACAATGGTGGTTTAGAGTAACCCATTACCAAGTCCTTAAGAAATTTTGCCCTAAAGAGTCATAGACTTCACAATCAACAAGTATATACATAACATCACACGAAGGAACAAAACTAGAAGAAAAATTTCAAGCAACACCTTAAAGAACAACTAACCCAAAACAAAAACTTACCTGAGAGAGAATAGTAGACTTTGGACTCAAAAAGTTGCCTAAGGAAATTGGGACGGATCGTGAACGGATTGCACAAACCGTGTGAGAAGAGATGAAGATTTGGTGGTGTGAGGAAGAGAGGAGAGGGCGTGTGGGGTGAGTTAGAGAGAGAGTGAATGTAAAAATAAAATTTGGGAAAGAGAATACCCAAGGACACGCGGCCCAAGACGCTCCGAAAAACGGGTCGTGCCACGTGGCACGGTCCGTGTCGCTTACCGTGGGCGGCTCGCGTCTGTTCCCAAGGCGCACGCCCAAACGATCTGTTAAACGGATCGTTATGCGTGACACGTGCCGTGTGGCGTGCCGTGTGTCGGCACGCGTGACTTTCCCAAGGCGTGTGCTCAAACGGTCCATTACACGGTCTATTCAAGCTTACACGGACCATGTGAGCGGACCGTGTGCTTTAACTTGGCGGCTGGACAAACTTACCTAGGGCACGCCGCCGTCTGAGTGTACACGGGCCGTGTACATGCCCGTGTGGCTCTCCTTGCAAACTTTTTTTTTGTCAATTCCATCCCCCGCACGCCTGATTAGGCCTCCTGTCACCATGTGCATCCTTCCCTGAGACAAAAATACAAGCCAATATAAAGCATAAGTCATTTTTTTATGGGTTGCCTCCCATTAAGCGCTTGGTTTAACGTCACGGCTCGACGTGGTTTTCTCGACTACTTAGACTTCGTCAAGATGGAGAACCTCTATCACAGAGGTTTCATCTGCAGCTCCCTAGTACTTCTTCACGCGCTGCCCATTGACCTTGAAGCGGTGCCCGTCATCCGTCTCTAGCTCGACTGCTCCATTAGTAAACACCTGTGTGATCTTGTATGGGCCAGACCACCTTGATTTTAGCTTTCTTGGGAACAGCCTCAACCTGGAGTTGTAGAGCAGTACTCTATCACCAACCTCAAAGCTCCTTGGTGCAATCAGCCTGTCATGATAAGCCTTCATTTTCTCCTTGTATAGGGTAGCACTCTCGTAGGCTTGGAGACGAAACTCATCCAGTTCATTTAGCTGGTCCATCCTCATGTTGGCTGCCTCTTTCCAGTTCATATTCAGGGCCTTAAGAGCCCATAGCGCCTTGTGCTCATACTCATTTGGTAGATGACAGGCCTTCCCAAACACCAACTGATATGGGGACATACCAATGGGCATCTTGTAAGCTGTCCTATAGGCCCACAATGCATCATCTAACTTCCTCGCCCAGTCCATTCTTGTGGAATTCACAGACTTGGTCAGGATCTCCTTGATTTCCCTGTTGGACACCTCAACCTTCCCACTTGTCTGCGGATGATAGGGCGTGGCAACCTTGTGTTGGCGTACCCCGTACTTAGCAAGCACAGCCCGAAAGGATTTGTTACAGAAGTGGGAGCCCCCATCACTAATGATAGTTCTGGGTGTCCCAAATCTGGAAATATTGTTCCGCCTCAGGAACTGTACCACACTCTTGCTCTCATTATTTGGCAACGTTGTTGCCTCCACCCATTTAGAGACGTAGTCCACTGCCACCAGGATATACTTCATCCCAAAAGAGCTCACGAACGGGCCCATGAAGACAATACCCCATACACCAAATAGCTCAATCTCCAAAATAGGGGTCATTGGTAGCTCTTGACGCCTTGAAATGTTCCCTTGGCGCTGGCACTGGTCGCACCCCCGCACCAAGTCATGGGCATCTTTATAGATGGTAGGCCAGTAGTACGCACACTGCAGGATCTTTTTAGCAGTCCTGGCACCACCATGATGCCCCCCACTAGAGAGGAGTGGCAGGCTTCCAGGATGCTCAACATCTCTCCCTCTGGGACACATCTTCGGATGACCCCATCTGCGCATGTTCTGAATAAGTATGGGTCATCCCAAAAGTACCTGCGCACATCATGAAAAAACCTTTTTCTCTGGTGAGGGTTAAGGCCTTCCGGCATAATATCACTCACCAGGAAGTTAGCAAAATCAGTATACCAAGGGACTAAGTTCGCAGAAGCGGCTAATACCTGCTCATCGGGAAATGAATCATCGATGCTCAACCACTCATTAGCGCGGGCCGCGTCCTCCAACCTTGACAGATGGTCTGCCACTTGGTTCTCCGTGCCTTTACGGTCCTGGACCTCGAAGTCAAACTCTTGTAGCAAAAGCTCCCAACTGATTAACCGAGGCTTTGCATCCTTCTTGGCCATGAGGTACCGGAGTGCAGCGTGGTCAGTGTGTACAATCACCTTCGTGCCCAGTAGATATGCTCGAAACTTGTCGAATGCATACACCACGGCCAGCAACTCCTGCTCCGTGACAGTGTAATTCCTTTGAGCCTCGTTTAGTGTCTTGCTGGCGTAGTAGATGGGATGGAAGATCTTGTTGCGCTTCTGCCCCAACACAACACCCACGGCAACTCCACTTGCGTCACACATTACCTCAAACGGAGCACCCCAATCTGGTGCAACCACGACAGGCGCAGAGATCAGCTTCTGCTTCAAGGTCTCAAAGGCTTGCCGGCACACATCATCAAAGTGGAACTTGACATCCTTCTCCAACAATTTGCACAATGGGTGTGCAATCTTGGAGAAGTCCTTGATGAATCTGCGATAGAACCCAGTATGCCCAAGGAAACTCTGGACCCCTTTTACTGAGATAGGAGGTTACAATATCTCAATGACCTCAATCTTTGCCTTGTCCACCTCAATCCCCTTATCTGACACCTTATGGCCAAGGACTATGCCCTCCTTGACCATGAAATGACATTTCTCCCAATTTAGGACCAACTGGGCCTCTTCGCAGCGCTGCAGTGCCTTGCCTAGATTCTGCAGACAATCATCAAAAGAATCACCCACTACCGAAAAATCATCCATAAATACCTCGAGGGTGTCTTCGACCATGTCTGAAAAGATGGACATCATGCAACGCTGGAAAGTGGCTGGGGCATTGCAAAGTCCAAATAGCATCCTTTTGAGAGCAAATGTCCCATAGGGGCACGTGAAGGTGGTCTTCTCTTGATCTTCTGGGGCTATTAATATTTGATTGTAGCCCAAATATCCGTCGAGGAAGCAATACCATCCTCGCCCTGCTAGCCTGTCTAGCATCTGATCCATGAACGGCATGGGGAAGTGGTCCTTTAAAGTCCATCTATTCAACTTCCTATAGTCCATGCACACTCGCCATCTGGTGACAGGTCTCAGCGGGAAAAGCTCGTTCTTGTCATTGGCCACCACCGTCATGCCCCCATTTTTCGGGACACACTGCACTGGGCTCACCCACTTGCTGTCCGAGATGGGATACAACACCCCGACATCCAGCCACTTAATGATCTCCTTTTTCACCACCTCTTGCATAGGTGGATTTAGCCTTCTTTGATGCTCAATGCTGGGCACACAGTCATCCTCCAGTTTGATTTTATGAGTGCAGATGCCTGGAGGAATGCCAATTATGTCTGCAATGGTCCATCCAATAGTTCGCTTGAACTTTTGGAGGACCCCCAATAGCGCCTCCACCTGGTATTCCTGAAGATCTGCAGCCACAATCACAGGAAGAGTGTTATTAGTACCTAGAAATGCATACCTGAGGTGTTGAGGTAACTCCTTAAGCTCCAGAGCGGGCGGTTCCTCGATAGAGGGTTTCGCCGGTGGTATTGGCCTGTTTTGCAAATCTAAATCCAACTTCCGAGGGACGAATGGTCTGGTGCCCATGCCCTGTAATGCATAGATGGTGTCTTTATACCCATCAACACCATCTTCTAGAAAGTTCATAATCACTGCTGCCAGTGCGTCTACTGTCATCTTTTCCTCCATTGAGACTTCAGAGGAGCCCTTGTCATCAAAATCCATGACAGACATCACAGCTAACTCTTTGGGCCTTTTCATGGCAGTGTACACACTGAATTTCACCTCTTCGGCGTTTAACCAGAAGGTGAGTTCTCCGCGCTCTACGTCCACTAGTGCCCTGCCAGTTGCCAAAAACGGCCTTCCAAGGATGATTGGTACCTCGAAGTCCACCTTACAGTCGAGGATGACGAAATCGGCAGGGAAGATGAACCTGCCAACCCGAACTAGAACATCACACAAGATCCCCACAGGCCTCTTCACTGATCTATCTGCCATCAGTAGCTGCATGGTTGTGGGTGTGGGGGCTCCCAAGCCCAACTGCTGGTATACTGCCAGCGTATCAAGTTAATGCTGGCACCAAGGTCACAACGAGCCCGTGCAAAGTCATATGCACCAATGGTGCACGGGATGGTGAAGGCCCCTGGATCTCCTTTCTTTTCGACCAAGGACCTTGTAGCGATGGCGCTACAGTGGTGTAAATTATCAGCTGGCTCAATTGTGGCTGTCCTCTTCTTAGTGACTAAGTCCTTCATGAACTTAGCGTAGCCAGGCATCTATTCAAGTGCTTCCACCAAAGGTATGTTCATAGACAGCTCCTTTAACATGGACAGGAACTTCTGGAACTTGCCATCCTCCGCCTTCTTTTTCAGCCTTTGAGGGAATGGCGGTTGCGGTTTCGGGATGGCTGGCAGATTTGGGTAGTTGGAGGTGTTCGTCTCTATTGCCTGCTTAGTCGACTCTGGCTCTATTGTCGCAGCCTCGGGTCTATCACCCCCATCGTCAACCTGACCCTCCATGTGGCTATGCATCTTGTCGCCTGCTTTTACCTGACCTGCATCATTAGCAACAATTGGGTTAGTAAGTACCTTACCACTTCTTGTGGTGATTGCCATGCAGTGGCCATCATTTTTCGAGTTTTGCACTGTATCACTCGGGAGTGACGCAGCTTTCCTCTGGTTAAATGCCACTGAAAGCTGCCCCAACTGCTGCTCTAACTTCTTGATCGAGGTGGAATGCGAGTCTACCAACTGCCTAACATTAGACATTTCGCTCTTTACATCCCGCACCCCTGCCTCAGTGGCCTCCACTTTGCTTAGGACTTTTGTCATCATGTCCTCTAGCCTAGAGTTGCCGCCACCTTCGTTTTGGCGATCACGGTTTCTGTAGCCATCCCTATTCTGCCAGTTCCCTTGATAATTATCCTGATTGTAGTTCCGACCTTGGTTACCAGAGTTGAAACCCTGGTAACCCCCTTGACTACCAAGAAACTGAGCTTCCTCATCGTAGTCGCTGCCTTGATCATCATACCTGGGGAGTGTTTCCATTGCTTTGACATTCTCAGTGCCCCCACCAAGGAACCTCTTTGACAGCAGATCGATTTGTGTCCGTATATGGGCCATGTCCTGGTCCCGTTCTTGCACTGCTCCTCACTCATCTCAAATACCATTCCAGAGCAATCTGCCTCTCTAGTGTACCATACCCTATTGTTCTTTGCCACCTGATCTAAGATGACCACTATGCCCGGGAAAGTCCTAGACATATATGACCCTCCACAAGCTGCATCAATGATTGGATTGGTAACAAAGTTACAGGACCTGTAGAAGACTGCCTTCAAGTGTTCGTCAGTGAGATGATGGTTTGGGCACTGTTTGAGCTTTTGTCTGAATCTCTCCTAAGATTGATACAGCGCTTCATTCGGCATTTGTTTGTGAGACCCGATCTCATCTTTGAGCTTCAGTTGCCATGAAGCAGGGAAGAATCATTCCAGAAAGGCCTCCTTTAGTTCTCCCCATATGCGGATGGAATCGTGGGGGAGCTCGTTCAGCCACCTGATTACCTCCCCAGACAGAGACAGTGGAAATAGTCTCAACCTCAGCGCTTGCTGACTAACTCCTGGAATTTCGGACGACTGACAGGTAGCTAAGAAATTCAGCAAGTGCTGATTTGCATCCTCTGTGGCAGCTCCAGTGAACAACCCCTTCAACTGCAACATCTGCAGCATGGTGCTGGTGACAGTGAATTTGACCCCAGCAGGCAGAGGTGGTAGTACTACTGCCCCAGTGGTCCCAGCACCATCATCAGCATCAAGCGCTGCTGGTGGGTACTGAGGGCCTTGAGGTCTCACCGGGGGTTGGTGTTGCTGTGGTGGTACGAGTGGTACCTGGCGAAGTGGTGTCGCGGGTGGTACCACATTACCAGCGAGATCATCCATACCCAACCCATCCTGACCTCTATCAGCAGGATTCACTGCCAACTCCCTCTGCCTTGCCGCTTCACGGTCCTGGGCATTCATTCTGTGAATTGATTTAGTAAGCTCTGGATCGTAGGGAATAAGTGTATCACCCTTGCTTCGGGTGCTTAGCATGCAATGCTGAAGCCCTACGAGGACAAAAACAAGAAACAAAGTAAAATCAGGGACTAGACTTACAAGATGAAAGTAGCAACTAATAGACTAGTTCTTTGCCGCGTTCCCCGGCAACGGCGCCAAAATTTGATACGCCCAAATTACACTCCGAATAGAAGAGTAAAGCAGTCGTTGGTCAAATATAGAACTCAACCAGAGTTGAGGTCGATCCCACAGGGAACACGTAAGAATTGTTCTATTAGTACCGGCTTTCAGATGTAAATGTTATTCCCAAGATAAACGTACATAAAGTAAATGGGTGGTTGCGTTATTTAATTTGAATGCTGGTGTAATGTAATTAACAAAAACGTTGATTTGATTTTTAGACAAATAGAGAGAGGCTAGGGTTGCGTTCCTCATGACTTCCAATACGACAACTAAACTGTTTAGGTAAACTCGTGCTTAATGGTGCATGTAAGATCCAACAACTTAGCTAATATCTAGTTCACCTTTCGGTCCTTCCTAGTTATATTTCACTCATCTCCTTTCGGTCTCAGAGCGTATGCAATTCTAAACGCAGTTATTGATCTCAGAGTACCTTCACCTTTCAGTCTCAGGCACTTAGACTAGGTTCATAACCCCGAATTTCTGTTGTTAAACTCTTTTCCCAATCACTACATCCCTCTCGGGCATGTAGTAAATATAGGCTTACCCTAACGCGTTGACTCATTAAGGAGAAGTTTAGAATGAAGAATTTAACAATACATACAATAATCATTCGCACGAATTACCCCAGTTTGCGTTATCTTATTGAGTCGTCATGGTTCCCACAACCCTAGTTGTGGGTTTTGCCTAGCATAATGTTGATAACTTGCCCACAACAATTAGATGAAGACATAAAGATTGACGTACAATTGAAAGAACAAGAATCCGTGTTACAAGCGTCGAACAATGATCACAAACACGAATCTCACGATTTACAAAGTCAAACCAGTGTTTTTAGCTTTTCCTCTCTTGTTTCTGCCGTCAAAACAGGAGTCCTAATGAAATAAAATAATGTACTATTTATACTAAGTAAAACTAATTCGATACAATTTAGGAAAAATAGGCTCGGCACAGGGCACGGTCTGTTATACGGACCGTCTGAGGCTAGACGGCTCGTATACTGGACCGTCTGGCTCAGCTGCTGCATTGGCACGGTCCGTGTGGCATGAGACAGGCCGTCTGTCCCTCTGTGTGGCTCCACTTGTACAAATTTGGATATTTTCGACGAAGGCCCTCTTTAGTTACGTCAATTACACGGTACACGACACGGCCCATCTGGTGGCAGACGGTCCGTTTGACGGTCCGTGTGGATCTCCTTGAGCAATTTCCTTAACTTTCGACGAGTGCCTCTTCGAGTTACGTCAGTCACACGGCGCGTGACACGGACCGTCTGGAGGTAGACGGCCCGTGTGCTCGTCCATGTGAGGTTGTTTCCTGCTCATTGCACCAAGTGTGGTGCCACGGTCGGTCACATGGACCGTGCGGCGTGACACGGCCCGTGTGGGCCTTCCGTGGCCCTACACTTGGCCTTGTTTTCCACTCGTTCCTTGTGTTTTCCTCAATTACCCATGCCTTTGCTATTTTCCTGCACAGTATCAAAACACACCTATTAAACTAACAACAACGCTTAAGAACGCACAATAATTCTATGTCTTAAGCATCATAAAAGTCATATTTTCATGACTCATCACTCAACAGATTGTGCTTCAATCCATCCACATGGTAAACTGCATCTAAAGCACTTGATTCTTTTTATCCAATTTTTCCAACTCCCACAACAGTGCCCTTTTTTCCATCTCCGAAGGAAACCTTTCCTCATTTAAAAGGTGCAAGTGCAAGAAACTTGTGTTTATCTCCAGTCATATGCCTTGAGCAAGCACTATCCATGTACCAATGCTTGCTTCCTTTCACTGCAACCAGCTAGACAAATCAAGGGTTGGTTTTAGGAACCCAGACTAGCTTGGGTCCTTTCCTATTGTAAAACGGATGAATAACATCCCCTCTTGCCCAGGTAGGCAACATGTTCCTTGATCTGTTTCTTTTATTATGTTCATACCTCCTTTTGTACACATGATATGTGTTTCTGCTTCTAGCATTCTTTGCAATTGGACACTCAGTAATTGGATGTCCAATATTTCCACAGAGGTAGCATAAATCAGTAATGGTAGCATTTTCATGAAAAAAAACCTATTCCAGCTTTCTCATTATGACTCCTGTTTCCTAGATGATTCACTATCCTCGACAACTGAGTCCATCTGTTTGCCTTTTCTAAATCTAGTTTTGAAGTAGAGATTTCCTGGGTTAATTTTCTCACTTTTTCCTTCTCACAAAAAAACTCAATTTTACATTCTTTCAATTCAGTTTCTACCTTCTGATGCTCTTCACTCATCTTACTTTTACTCTTATCAGCAACAGTTAACTTTAGGATTTCTGACTTTAGATTCAACACAAGTGAATCAAGTTGTTCAACCTGTTTCTTCAACTTGTCATTTTTTTCATTTGCTTCATCCAGGCAGTTCTTTATCTTAAGATTTTCAAATTTTTTATCTGAAAAATCTTTTATTAGTTGATCCTTTTCATTTTCTACTTCTTGAAAATTGTCTATCAATCCATTCATTAGCAAGATTAGCTTCTTTTTTGAAAAGAGATGCAACTTTTCTTTCAGTTCAGGAATACTTATCTCAGATTTGTCATCTTCTTCTAGATCTAAATCTCCAGCATCCATGAAAGCAGTTTCATCAATATTTTTGTGTCTGAATCCTCCATTTCCGATCCCCATACAACCATCATATCATAGTTTTCTCTTTCCTTTTGTTTGGAACCTTTTTCTTTCATTTCTCTCTCAGGCTTTTCCTTTTTCCACTCAATTTCCCATATGGGACACTGTTTAATGTGGTGATCCATTTTTCCACACTTGTAACACCCTGAATGATTTCTGTCATCAGACCACTTCTTGCTTTCTGTGTCATCAGACCACTTTTTGCTACTTGTTTCTCTCTTGTCTTTCCCTTTCCTATTTTTTAGGAATTTTTTAAAATTTTTTGCTAGAAAGGCTATCTGATCTTCATCTAAATCGATCCCTCATCATCAGAAGCTACCCTAAGAGCTAGTGACTTTTCATCCATGTTTACTTCTTTCTTTTGATCTTCCATGTTCATCTCATATGTTCTGAGATTCCCAACCAGCTCATTTAATGTCATGGTTTCGATGTCCTTGGCTTCCCTAATGGCAGTAACTTTACATCCTACTTAGCTTTTGGTAAAATTCTCAGAACCTTGTCCAGTTGTTCTTTAGAAGTAAGAACTTTCCCTAGGGATGCAAGTTCATTGATGAGCAGTGTGTGTCTTGCCATCATGTCTTGCAAAGTCTCATTTTCCTTCATCTTGAAGGTCTCATATTCAGTGAAAAACATAGCAACCCTGAATTTTCTAACTTAAGCAGTTCCTTCATGTGCAATAGTAAGAGCCAAATTTGCTTAGTTGTAGTACAATTTGAGATCCTGTTATACTCTTCTGGACCCAGACCACAAACTAAAATGTTTTTGGCTTTAGCATTTTTCCTTAATGCAACCAAATCATCAGCATTGAACTCCCTTCTCTCCTTCGACACTTGTCGGTCCTCCACTGTTTTCATAGGAATAGCAAGTCCTATGATAATTCTATCCCAGAGTTCATAGTCTTCTCCTTGAATGAAGTCCTCCATCCTAGCCTTCCACCAACCGAAATGTGTTCCATTGAAAAGAGGAGGCCTGACAGATAATTGTCTTTCTCCATGTCCTAGTGGTGGTGCAATATTCATTTTTATCGATTCTTAGATACTAGCCTTTAACAAGAAAATCCGCTCTGATACCAATTGTTAGATTTTCACACCCTGTGGATTTGCCTAATCGAAGGAACAGGTTTGCAGAAGTATTTCGGTGAAGCAGAAATAAATGAGAATGCAGTGATTTTACGTGGAAACACCCGGCTCACAAAATGTGAAAAACCACAACCTGTACCTCTATAGGATTTTCTCCCAACTTCACTAAATCAATATGAGCCTTCAACAAATGATTGCAAATCCTAGTAATCTAAGACTTCAACCCAACTTCACCAACTTTCTAACTCCACATAAACCTCCCTAGGCTTAGTTCCCAACGTCTTCGAGTCACCCCCAACTTGAAGAATAAAACAAGCTCTGAATTTATAAGCTACTGAGATGTGACCAATTATTCAATACCAAGAAGGAAAAACAATTTCTTTAACAGTGAGACACGCTAGACCTTAACAACCTAACTGTTTCCTTTTTTTCGTTAGCTTTGCTGTTGTAACCTTTTTTGCTTTTGTAATTCCTTGCCTTGCCAGTCTGCTGAACTCCTTCTTATAGTTGTCTTGAAGGGTTTTATTTGCTCTTTGCTCTCCAGCTATCTTCTCGCATAATACCTTTTCAACAGTTGTAACTCCTATATTTTTGCATCTTGTTTATTTAGAGTTCTATTTCTTTTAAACTCCTTCTTCTCACCAACTTTGTATTCTTGTGTGACTGTTGAACCATCTTCCTACTTATGTGCTTGTAAACCTTATCTTTAGGAAGTTTTATCCATTCCGCTTCTTGTGGTGCTGTGCAGCTTTCCAGTGAGACAGTATACTGAAGTACCTCGTAGATTAACATGTTTCATTGTCGTTTTTCTATCATCAAAACTCTATTTCTCCTAACAGATACATTTGATATGGTGAGTCCTATCTTCCAAGGACAAGCCACCATTCCTCTACCTATGTTGCTTCTATTTGTGTTATTTACTTTGAGTGTGAGCCTGGGATATGTCTTGGCCCTCTCTTATCTTATGACTAGAGGCATTGTTGGACATCTTGTAGACTCTTGTCAGATCTATATGTTATGTGTTGTATTTGGAGCTTATGATTATGGTTATCTATTTGATATGTCTATCATGGATTGATTACGAGAATTATGATAAGTATGTATGTTTGATGTGGAAATGTGGAAGATCGTAAGTCCCGAATTGCACCCATAGAGTGAGTCACACTTACCTGCCCCTTAGTCTTTATGTGCTACATGTTATATGAATCCATCTTAGTCCTTTTTCTTATGATATGTTTTAGGAAATGTTTTACTTCTACATGATTCATATCATGCTATGGAACGTGTCTTAAGATTTCCTATCTTCATCCCTCTCTGACGAATAGGAAGAGTTACTTTGGGCTCGTAATGTGATCCAGGGAAGGAAGATGTTGAAGTGATCTTATGGATGAGGTCAAAAAGGGAGTTGGTGAAGGATGTGCATTGTTTTACATGCTTGCTCCTTTGGATATTCGAAGTTTTCTTGGGTTGGCTAGTTATGATGGATGGTTTGTTGCATGTTTTTCATTTATGCATCTCCATTGGACATGTTGACTCAAAAGAAGGCCAAGATTGTATGGTTGGATGAGTGTGAGAAGAGTTTTCAGACTTTGGAAGATCGTCTTACATCGTCTTCTATTTTTACTTTATCGGATGGCTTAGATGGGTTGGAGGTGTATTGTGATGCTTCTCAGATTCGCTTGGGTGGTGTACTTATGCCACACAGTAAGGTGATAGCTCACGCGTTAAGGAAATTGAAGATACATGAGCATAATTACTCGTCCCATGGTCTTGAGTTAGCAACAGTGGTGTTTGCCTTAAAGATTTGGAGACACTATTTGTATGGGGTGCATGTTTATTTCACCGGCCACAAGATTTTGCAATGGGTGTTCACTCAAAGGAATCTTAAGTTGAGACAAAAGAGATGGTTGGAACTCCTTAAAGGCTATGACATAAGTGTACAATATAATTCCGGCAAGGCAAATGTTATAGCTGATGCTCTTAGTAGGCTATCTATGGGAAGTGTGTCTCATGTTGATGACGGGAAGAAAGAGTCGACAAAAGATGTTCACCGTTTGGCTAGATTGGTGTTAGGTTGACCGACTCTAATGATGGTGGTGTTCATATTTAGAATGGGGACTAACCTTTTGTGGTTGGTGATGTTAAGGCTAAGTAAGACTTAGACCCATTATTGGTTGTGTTGAAGAGGTTGGTTGCTAGAAACAAGATAGAGGTTTTCTCCCAAGGGGGATATGGTGTAATTCGGTACAAAGATCGATTGTGTGCTCCGGACGTTGATGGTCCTAGGGAGATGATCATAAATCCCATTACTCTCATTATGTTGTTCACATGGGATCTACCAAAATGTATAGGGACTTGAGGGAATTGTATTGGTGGCATGGTACGAAGAAAGACAATGCCAAGTTATATATTTTGGAGTTTGTTAGACTGGGTGTTGTGCCTACTTTTATTATATCAGATTGTGCTATCCAACTTACTTCTCACTTTTGGAAATTATCTCAAAGGGAGCTCGGCCCTAAGGTGAAGTTGAGTACATACCGCTTTTCATCCTCAGTCCGTTGGGCAAGCCGAGAGGATAATTCAAACTTTGGAGGAAATGTGAGGTTATGTGTGTTGGAATTCAAGGTTATTTGGGGTGATCATCTACCACTTATTGAGTTTGCCTACAACAATATCTTTGATGCTAGCATTGGAATAGCACCACCATTTGGGGCTTTATAAAGTAAAACTGTAGATCTCCAGTGGGTCTAGTAGGGTGGTTTGAGTTAGATGAAATGACTTCTATAGGGCCGGATTAAGTGTTGAAGGCTACGGAAGAGTTAAATTGATTAGGGAAAGGTTGAAGATGGTTTGAAGTCATCAAAAGTCTTATTTGGATGTTAGAAAGAAGGATCTTGAGTTTTGTATTGATTATTGGGTGTTTATGAAGGTCTCACCTATGAAGGGTGTGGTACGTTTTGGGATGGAGGGAAAGCTAAGTCCTGGTATATAGGTCCTTATAAGGTTGTTGAGTGGGTTGGGAATGTTGTTTATAGGTTGGATTTACCTCCGAATTTGAGTTCTATTCACCCGGTTTTTCCATGTGTCTATGTTGAGGAAGTTGGTTGGTGATCCTTGTGCTATTGTGCCTTTGGAAGGTGTTAAGGTTGAGAAGAACTTTTCTTTTGTAGAAGTTCCAATTGAGATGTTGAATGGGCAAGTGAAGTGGCTTCGTAACAAGGATGTCGCCTCGGTTAAGGTATTTTAGAGAAATCAACATGTGGAAAGTGCTATGTGGGGAGTGAAATCAAGTATGATGCAACGATACCTCTATCCTTTCCAATCTACTCAAGCCTATGATATTAGGTTCTTCCTATTCTCAATGGTCCTAATTCTTTCACTCTTGAGTTTCATGACATGATATGCATACATGTGCATGAAAATGATTTTCTTATGATGATGATTTGAACGATTTAAATACGGTTTGATATGAGTTTTAAAGACTTTATGATTTTTAAGTGATGAATTATGCATTGTACCTTATGCTCAGACGTTTCATGTTCTAAGTCAAGCCTTTTAAGCCTTGTTCCACCTCATTCGAGGATAAATGTTCCCAAGGAGGAGATGATGTAAGGACCCAAACAGTGTATGAGCTCAATGAAACGTGGAAATTTGGTTCCGGGGAAAGTTTTGGACCAAGGTGATGCTCCATGAGAGCCCTTACAGTCTGTATGAGGTCACACGGCCTGTGTGGTGCCTCCATGGAGTGGCCCTTCGCCTTTGGAGGATGTTTGGCCCTTGAATGTGGTGTTTTAAACAAAGGCACACCACACTTAGACCCCACACGGTCCGTGTGACACTTCACGGACAGTGTGGTGGGCCATATGGTGGCCTTGGCTTGTAATCCCATAATTTTGGGACCAAGTATGGTCACATGATGAAGTTCACGGCTTGTATGGGGTATCACGACCCGTGTGGCCATTCGTAAGGCTTCCGGAGTGAAATTTTTCTAAGTATAGAATCACCGTCTTGTAACTTAATCGTGGAATTTTTCTAAGGAGAGAGGTACGAGTAGTGTCACGGCCTGTGTGACACTACACGACCCATGTGGCCTCCCGTGAAGGTGACTTCGTTGAAAAATTCTAAGTATAGGATCTTCAAGCTCAAGATAAGTTCACGTTCAAGCATTCAAGTCAAGCTTATTTATGTTGTTTAAGGCCATCATGGGTCTCCCACATCAAGCCAAGTTCAAAGAAATTCCATTGGCTAAGTTTTTCATAAGTACCAATAGAAGGCCAACTTTAAATGCTCATATCTTTTAGCACAAAAATAACTAGGTGGCCCACAAACTATAAAATTGAAGCTCTTTGAATTATCTTTTGAATGCATCTGGTTTAACCTCATTCTGAGTTTGGAGCAAGAAGTTATGCCTTTTTTGTAGAATCTGCCTCGGTTAGACGGGGAGCCTTCACGGACCGTGAAGAGCTTCACTAACCGTGTCAAGTTCCCTTTAAAATTTTAAGGGGCGTTTTATTGAGGTATTTTTGATATTTTGACCCATACCCAAGGCTTTTAAGACCTTTTAAACCCCTCTTTACATTCCTAAACTTCTCCTACACTAATTCAAAACCCTCATTCAAGACTAACACTTAGTTCCTAGAATTAGATTCTCAAAATTCTATCCAAGTCTTACCTTCAAGATTCAAGCTAGGATTCAATTGAGGTTTCAACTTCAATCTAAATTCTTCTCAAATTCCTCTTCCTAATCAAGGTATGTGAGATTGATTCTTGGTCTCTTTCAACCAAGAAGACCCAAACTCTTTTCAATTGATTTTCATGAAATCTTGCTTACTTTAAATATGGGTTTTGAATATTATTGATTATTAAATTCAACTGAAGTGGGAGCTATTCTTTATTGTTGATTTTAAGTTGATTTAAGCACTAATATATTGAAATACATGATTATTATGGAGATTTGATTATGTATTGTCCCTTTAAATTTTGAACTAAGCATGGGTGATCTATATTATGATTTAAATGTGGATTTAATTGTGGATTTTCTTCAATTTTATATTGTATTATCGATTTTAGATTGAATCTCAATACCCATGTTAATCTCATATCATTCATGGCATATGCATTCATGAGTATTGCATTTTATGAAAATTATGAAGTGGGTTAAGACTCAAATTTGTTTATGTATATGATTTTGATAAAAATGTGGTTATGAACAAGAATTGAGTAAGAATCTATAAACATGAGCATGATATAAGTTGAACACCTTTGTGATATGAATTGATAGTAATATGAACTTGACTTCTACATGAATACAAATTATATGGGCGTTCATATGATATGAAATCTTGCATGAGTATGTAATCACATGGGTGTATTGATGAGGACGGGCACAACCCTCCTTTACACAATGCATAGATGAGGATAGGTACAACCTTCCCTATAGCCATGCATGTATGAGCTAAGTGTGTGTTGATGAGGACAGGCACAACCCTCTCTTTACATAATTCATAGATAAGGATAGGTACAACCTTCCCTATGCACATGTATGTATGAGCTAAGTGTGTATTGATGAGGACGGCCATAACCCTCCTTTTACACAAGGCATAGATGAGGATAGGTACAACCTTCCCTATGTACATTGTTATTTGAGCTAAGTGTTTATCGATGAGGATAGGTAAAACTCTCCCGTTACACAATGTATAGATGAGGACAGGTACAACCTTCCCTATACAAAGTCATATCATGAGCTACATGTGTATTGATGAGGATGGGTATAACCCTCCTTTTACACAACTCAGGCAAGGAGTGACTCTTTGAATGCTAGTATATGTGGGTTATGGCTACTCTATGGATTTTATATGGCATATTGTGCAGGTTAACATCATCTTTCTTTCATGTTGCATACTACTAGTACATTCAAACATACTAACACATACTTTTGTCAACATGAACTCACCATGTAGGGACCGGGGATTACCTTCATCCACCGTTTGACACTAAATCGGATTTGAGACATTTGTTGTGGTGAGTCCTATCTTCCATGGAAAAGCCATCATTCCTCTACCTATGTTGCTTCCATTTGTGTTATTTACTTTGAGTGTGAGCCCGGGACATGTCTTGGCCCTGTCCTATCTTATGACTAGAGGCATTGTTGGACATCTTATAGACTCTTGTCGGATCTATATGTTATGTATTGTATTTGGAGCTTATGATTATGGTTATCTATTTATGGCTATCATGGATTGATTATGAAAATTATGATGTGTATATATGTTTGATGTGGAAATATGGAAAATCCTAAGTCTCGAATTGCCCCCATAGAGTGAGTCACACTTATGTGCCCCTTAGTCTTTATGTGCTACGAGTTATGTCAATCCATGTTAATCCCTTTCCCTATGATATCCCCATAGCGTGATCCTACTTTCCCTTCCGTTAGAACTATGTGTTTATCATTTGAATATATTTCTGAACCGATGATATGAATTTGGATACTTTGAGGCTTGCTTGGGGACTCTCGGGTGCCTATTCACCATGTCACTCCTAGACCCTAGGTCCATGTCGTGACAACTTGGCCCCCTTTATGTCACTTTTTGGTCATTTTCAAATTTTGTAGTTTTGTTGAGTATTTTTTATTTTTTTTTGTGGCCAAATTGACTTGTTTTTCATGTTTTAGCTTATACTCAGGTGTTTGGGAATCTTTCCGGGGTTTGACAGTCGAAAAATTAAATTTTTGGGCCCCAAAAATTTTTCAAACCAGAAGAGTCCACAATAGGTCTGCATCGCAGACTCGTTCTGGCATAGGTCATTTGGAGGTAAGCCAAAAACATGCAAAAAAGGAAAAATAGAAAAGTGTAAGCCCGTGACAAGTCTGTATCATCTAACATTGAAATGCAGGTAAACATGTTCATATGCATAGCATGCCCGCATACTTCGTACATTCAAACGTACTAATGCATACTTTTTGCCTACATGATCTAACCATGTAAGGACTGGAGACTTTCCTCATCTACCTCTTCACAGCTAGATTCGATTTGTGGAAGTTTGCTTGTGGTGAGTCCTTTATTCCAAGGACAAGACCCACCTTCTAACTACCTACTCTATGTTATAATTATCTTATGCCTTTAACTTTGAAGGTGAGCCCGGGACATGTATTATCCACGTCCTTGCTATGATTTAGAGGCATTATTGGATGTCTTGAAACTCTATGTATGAGCCTTGTATGTTTGATGCTTATGGAGGCTAATTGTATGCTCTATATTATGTTAATGTTGATGTGATATGTTAATGAGATGGTGAAAGTCCTAAGTCCCTATTCCTATAGCTTGAGTCCTGTGGTCCCGCCCCTCAGAATTGCTTATTGATGATTGTGTGATGGCAAGTCCCAGGTTTCCTATCTCATAGCTTGAGTCTCGTGATCCCATCCCTCAGATTTATTTGATGCGATTGTGTGACAATGAGTCCCATGCCTCTTATCCCGTAGCTTGATTCCTAAAACTTCTATCCATCAGTATCACTTTATAATGTTTGAATTGTGCTTTCGAACCGACGATGTGCTTAAGTATGTTATGAGACTTGTTTGGGAACTCTCGGCTTCCCATTGGTCATGTTACACCTAGGCCCTATGTTTGTGTCGTGATAATAAAGAATGATAAAACTGTGGTGAAAAGTATTCCATCTATCTCTCAAGCTAATTTTATAAATAATTTGATTGTTTATAGGAAAAACAAGGAGAAACGAGTGATTCTAGATGGAAAGATTTAGTGGAGGAAGAAAAGCATATTTCATCACCCACAAGGAGTAGAATAGCATATTTCATCATCTACAAGGGGTAAGTTAAGTCCTAAAGCATTATCCTTTGTGCCTTCAACATAAATCCATCTATGACAG
This sequence comes from Solanum rostratum, assembly GCA_029948455.1. NCBI lineage: Eukaryota > Viridiplantae > Streptophyta > Magnoliopsida > Solanales > Solanaceae > Solanum > Solanum rostratum. Next base: position 54,702,719 of record CM057047.1, on the reverse strand, counting down.
TGGCAACTGATAATTCTAAGAAGAACTTGATCAGTAACTCTAAGGTATTAGAAAAGAACCATAAGCCAGAAGTTATATGCCTATAGTTTCAAGGTCTAATCTAGTTGTAACTCATAATATTTATTTGAGTAGCGACATGTTTAACAAGGATGGTGAGGATGATATGCTTGACATATTATTTGATAAGATAATCAAGGATGGGAATCTCTCACCTAAACAACAAAGAAGTGGAAGCAACAAAAACAAAAAAAACATATGAAAGACAACATAGTTTGGATGGTAAGATGGCTTAAGAATTTATTCCAAGGAACTTACCATTGCGACCGGTAAAACAAAAATCATATTACAGTTTCAACAAGAAGAAGAAGGTCCAATAAATCCAAATAAAAAAAGATGAACTAAGTTTTGTTGGACATATTTAATGAAGAAGACAAGAGGAAAATACGTCAGTACTTAACATGGGTAAACTATCGTTTTTAATTCCTATATATATAAAACGAAAAAGGTCTAATATACCCTTCAACTATATGAAATGGTCCAAATATACCCTCCGTCTACCTTTTGGCAAAATATGCCCCTCACATTAATAGAGTGGCCCTTCTTTTGCCCTTTTAGTTAACGGCTGATGCATTATCCATAATTAGAATTTCATTAATGACGTGGCATTTTTCTACTGGCTACCCAAATATTTAACAAAATCAATTAAAAAAGAACCTCCCCAATAACCCACCCATAAATAACCCATAACTCACCCGTAAATGCCCAACTCCTAAAAACTTTTTATTTCTACCTAAATTGACAATCTTTTTCTTCGCAGCCATTTCTCATTTCTTCCCAACCGTTCCTTGCTAAGATTTGGATGACAAAAATGAAGGCGAAGCATTGAAGAACTAGGGTTTTCTTGTTGACATCGTTCCACTCAAGTACGAATTTCTTTCTTTTTAATATTCTTAGTTAGTATTTAGGATTTTCTTGTTGTTGTCACGATTTGTTGTTTGATGACATTTTTTATCTTGTTATGTACGGTATATGCTTGTTTTAGTCATTCTTAGGGGATGCATGTGTATATTAGACCAATTCATGTTTGTTTTGATCCAAGGCTTTTTTTATTTTTTCTCTGTATTTCATGATTTTCTTGTCTTTACCTTACATGTGGTCCCTATCCTTTTACCCTTAGTCGTTGTCTTCGCATTAAATATTCAGATTCCCTGTTTGTTGTATTTTTAATGCTTTTCTATTGAGTCACTTTCTCTTCTTTTTTGTCAATCACATGACCTCCTTTAAAGAATGGTTGAAAAGATCGATGTTGTTTTTAATTATGGAGGAAAGTGGGTCCTGACTCCTCAGATTAATTATGTGAAAAAATTGACTCATCTGTGGAAAGACTATGATCCAAATTTTCTCTCTTATTTTGACCTCTGTTCGGAATACACTGAAAAGTTAGATTTTAGTAAAGTGAAACAGTTGTTATGCACAGGAACCTCTAATAGGCATTATCTAGTAGAGAATGATTTGGGAACTAGAACACTGTAATCTGCTTTGTCTACTCAATGTAGTGTGTTTCAACTTCAATTATTTGTTGTTAAGGAAGGTGAAGATTCTGTCCCAACTCCTAATATCAGTCAAGTAAGTACTTATGGCATAAGTCAAGTTAATAGACTTGAACCAGTGACAATAGAAGCAGTCACTGATGGTGAAACAAGTGAGGATGATGAAATTGAACCTTTAGGTAGTGATCATGATAGTGATGAGTTGGAATTTTTTAAGAGGGAAAAAAACAGAGAAGTAACTGAGAAACTAGATAATTTTTTAGAGTTGGAAAAGGGCATGAGCTTCAAGAATCTTGATGAAGCTAGAAGGATTGTGAGTTGTTACTCAATTATTAATAAGAAAGGCCTTAAAGTTGTAAAAAGTGACTCCACTAGGCTTAGATATAGGTGTGATATTGGTTGTCCATTTGTGTGTCTAATTTTAGAAGCTAAGAAAGGCCAGGGATTTGAAATTAAGACTTTACAAACAGAGCACACTTGTCAGGAAGCCTTTAAGAATAGAAGAGCTACTCAACAGGCTTTAGCACATTACTTTAAGAATAAGCTTCAGAATAACCCCAAATACAAGGTAAAAGACATGAGGCAGGATGTGGATGACCTTTTTTCATTGAATATTAGTTATTCAAAGATGAAACGGGTTAAGAGGCTTGTTTTAAAGAAGTTGAAGAGTAGCTTTATTGGTGATTTTAACAAATTAGAGGCTTATGCTCAAAAATTGAGGGACAGCAATCTTGGTTCTGATGTTGTGATAAACATATCTAAAGATGCTTTAGAAAAGAAAAAAGAAGATTTTCAAGATTTTATGTTTGCTTTCAAGCTCTAAAAAATGGTTGGAAAGCTAGTTTGAGGCCATTTATAGGGTAGTATGGGACATTTTTGAAAGGAAAATGTAAGGAAATTTTATTGGTTTCTCTTGGATAAGATTCAATGAAGCATTTCTATCCACTTGCTTGGGTAGTGGTAGATAGAGAGGCAATCAAATCATGGATATGGTTCATTCTGTTATTGAGGAATTTATTAGAGCTAAAAGATGGTGAAGGATTGACACTCATATCTGATATGCAAAAGGTAATATCTTATCAAATTCATTATTAGTTTCTGTTTTTTCTATTGTATATGTTTTATTTTGTAGTGTTGTTTTTTTAATTTCAGGGGTTGATTGGTGTTGTTGGTCAGTTGCTTCCAAAAGCACACCATAGATGGTATGTAAGGCACATAGAAGCTACTTGTACTAGGACTTGGAGGGGTATACATATGAAAAAATTGTTGTGGTGGTCTTCTTGGAGTACCTATAAAGAAGAATTTATAGACAATTGAAGATAATGGGTTCTGTGTTTGAACAAGTTGTCAAAGATCTGTTATGGTACCCTACTCAACATTGGTGCAGGGCTTATTTTGACACAACTTGCAAGAATAATATATGTGAAGATAATTTTACTGAGTCATTCAACAAATGAATTTTGGAAGCTAGGTCAAACCCAATAATTAAAATGTTGGAAGATATCAGAATCAAGGTATTACCTATGTGTTTTCATAACTATTTTTATTTCACTATATTTATATATATATATTACTGTTGTTTTACGTAATGTATAGGTTATGAATAGGTTGAAAGATCTTGAAGAGGAGGGTAGAAAGTGGACAGGAGAGTTCAGTCCATATGCTATGAATCTTTATAATGATTTCAGAATCATTGCACATGGTTGTTATGTTCAATCTAATGGCGACCTAGGTTATGAAGTGACTGGGGGTATTGATAGACACGTGGTGAATCTTTTTAGTAAGAAATGCACATGTAGGACATAGGATTGATAGAAATATCATGTCCCCATGCCATCAAAGCTTTAGAACATGATAAAAAAAGAACCACTACATGAACTGCATTGGTGGTACTCAAAAGAAACTTACATGCTGGTATACCAACATAAAATTTAACCTGTTAGGGGTGAACAATTCTGGAAAGTGCATCCCTTCCATGCTATGGAGCCACCAAAATTACTTAGAATGGTTGGTCGATCAAAAGTTAATAGAGTAAGAGAAAAGGACGAGGCAAGGAAGAGAGAGGGATTGTGGTCAAGAAGTAGAAAGGGTTAAGAATGACATGTGGCAACTACAGTGAACCAGGTCACAACGAAATAAAATGTCCTCTGGTAAAGTTACTTTTCTTACTCATTCATCTTTTATATTTTTTTATTTAATGATCTAACTGCTATACCCATTTTTCAGCTTCAAAGAGGAGCGCAAATCCTTCCAGATGTGCTATTGTCAGCACCACAATCAAGTCAACAATCTGTCTTCATGCCAACTCCTGGGTTTGTACCATATTTTAGTCATTAAACAAGCCAATCAAGAACTGAAGCCGCTGGTCCTGAAGTTGTTGGTCCCTCAAACTTGAAGAGGAAATCAAAGGACAAACATATTGTTGCACCTTCAAAGAGGTCTGCTACAAAGAATATTACTACTTCAAACATAACTGAGCAATCAATTGTAGCTTCAGGAGCACTTGTTGATGAAGATGAACTTGAATGTGAGGATGAGATACCACTAATTAGGCGTAGATCAATATATGAAGCTCATACTAGGCTTCAAGTTAAGAAGATGCATCAGAAACCAACAGGCTCAAGGAAGATCAGCTTCAGGGGTGATGAAAGTGGTGCAAGTTTGCCTATTGATCTACCATATTCACCAAGAAAGTTGACTTGGAAGGGCATCAAGTGTGACCTCAAATCAGTCGGTAATAGAAAAAGAGAAAAAAAATTAGAAAACTGGAGGCAAAGAGAAGTAAGAATTAGGAATGAAAACAGTGAATTGATTTTTGTTTGCTATGTAATGGCACAATGAAACTTTTTATTTTATTTTTTGTTGTTTTGAATCAGTCTTGAAAGTGGTCATTCTGTGTGCTTATGTTCTGATAGTGGTCATATATGTCAATGAATTGCATCTTTGTAAGCAGATGTGTGTTGAAGCTTATGTTTGTACAAGTGTTCTATTGTTGTTGTGATATTATGGGTAAAATAGAAGTTCCAGCTCAGATTGGAATACTCTTACAAGCTTGAATATAGTTGTTCTTATACTTTGTATCCTTGTGGTATTGAAGTGCAAAGTATATTGATGAAAGTATGGAAGCTGACTCTTTAGAGTGATGCTTATGCAATTTTTATTTCATCTTATACAGTATTGTATTAGTTTTTAATGAGGTTAGTACAGCAAAATACATGCATCACATGACCAATTCAGGTTGAAAGAGTAAACTGGACTTTTTAGGAATAATACTTGACACACAAAACATACTCCATAATTAGAGAGCAAGAATAATGCCCCATAAGTCCATGCTTCCCATGAGAACTTGTATGTGCCAAAAATACATGTGGAGAATTATGAGTTAGTTCGACATGAAACTAGTTAGAAGTGCATAGTTTCTCCATAGCTTTGCTTAAAAAAAGCTATCCAAACAAACGTCCTCAACAAACCTTTGATAAATGACTTAAAACATTGTCTTGTTAACCTATTTTTAACCCACAGAGGAACGACACTAGTAACTCTTACCTCATAGCCCAACTTGATGTTGCAGATGCAAAAACATTATGCTCAATTAGGCAAACCGTAACTACAAAACAACATTCATTTGACAACAAAACAACATTCATTTGACAACATTCACTAACCTGTAGATTTTCTCATAACAATAAAACAACATCATCAAGTCACTAACCTAACAAAACCATACTACATCATCATGGCAGCTAAAAATCCAAGAATAACAGCCCAAGAAACTACAAGGAAGCTTGTCAATTGATACACTTTTAACTCCAACTTCAAAACTTTATCATTTAAGTGGTCCGCTTTCTTCAAATTTGCACTTCTATTACCATCCTTCGAATCCAAATTTGATAGTTTTTCCTCTTTCTCCAAGTCTGAACTTTCATTAGTAGCAGTCATATCTTTTAAATCTGAAATTCCAACACAATCCATATCCTCCACAATTTTCTTCAAATGGTTTCTTTCCTTGCGAATTGAATCTAATTCAACTTTTTGATTATGAATCATCAATGACACATGAGGTGGGAGTTTTTCATCTAACCAATTCCAATAACCACAAGATGACGACATTTGTAGAATCGACGTCCACCGTTTTCAATGGTCATTGCAGTAAATAATTTTGCACTCAATCCACATTTATATGTACGAGACCCTAATTGTTGAGGAGAAGAAATAGAAGAAGATGTCGACATTTGTAAAAGGGAAAAAATAACATAAATAGAATACCTTACTTCTTCATCAATGGAGATTTTCAGATCAATTAAAAGTCAAATTCAAACTTCATCGTCATCAAGATAACTAGATTTGTTATGAAAGAAATGAATTTTGGTAAGAAAAGTCGTCAAGTGATGAAGAAGGAGATGAGAGCCTTTTTCCGATTTCAATTTAGGTCAAGGAAGAAAAAATGGATTTTGAGAATTGGAGAATTAGGGTTAAAATGTATGGGTTATTTAGGGGTGGGTTTTGGATTGGGGCAGGTTTTTTTTTAATTGATTTTTTAAATATTTGGGTAGCCAATAGAAAATTACTACGTCATTAATGAAAAATCTAATTATGGCTAATGCATCAGCCGTTAACTTGAAGGGCAAAGAAGGGTCACTTTATTAACGTGAGGCGCATATTTAGTCGAAAAGATAGACGGAGGGTATATTTGGACCATTTCATATAGTTAAAGGGTATATTAGACCCTTTTATGTATATAAAATGATGTTTGAGGTTGAGAACTCAACTTTATTTTTAGATTTTATGTTTTTATATTACTTAAACATCCTCATTTATAGTATCATGACAAAATATATTGTAAATTTTGTAATGATCGTAGAATATCTAGTTTTCTCTACCTTTTATTTTCTTCGTGCTTGTTAGTTAGTAAAAATTTGTTATTTCACTAGAATTATTAGTGAGGTAAAGCATTTCTCCCCTTACTTGTACAATTTTTTTTTAGGTCCTCTTTTTATTAATAAAACTAGTCCTAGTGTCAAGACCCGCCACTATTTCTGCACGGAGGAGAAAAATCTGGAGACTTCGGGAAGTTTATGGAAGATTTTAGATCCGTATAGATTATTCTTGTAGTATGTAGTCTTCTCTAGAATTGTGTGGAATATTCTAGAGAAGGGACTAATGTGTAAATATGGGAAGACTTGTCATGTAAATATAATTTTCACTTTGGCCCTTTAGGAGTAGTATAAATAGAGGGGATCATTTGCACTTGAAAACCATCCAGAAATCAAGTTGTAAAGCATTCTTCCAAGAAATACAGACCTTCTTTCTAAAAGCGCGCTCTCTCTCTCTTATAGTCTTCTTATCTAACATTCCCTTAGCGATCTTAGTTGAAAGGCTTACTAGTATTTGCAAGATCGTGAAAGAATCATGAGCAAATTGACTAGTGCCGCATGGGAGTCTTAGCAAGAGTTCTAAGTCTATGACAATGTGGTATCAGAGCAGGTTTGTACTAAGGGAAGCAATGGCAAGCGGAGGAGACTTTAACGCCACTAACACCGCCAACGTTATGTTGGATGTTAGCAAGAAACGCAAGGGGAAGAAAAGCTCTAAGAAGGTTGAGAAGGTGCCGGTCGAACCGACACTGAGCGAGGCCATAACAACCCACTCACTCTCGGCCGCCGAGTTGAGTGACGATGAACGAGCCGAGGAACCCGCCGACGTCACGCTCGACATGGGATGGGTTGCGAGGGTGGATGCTGCCAGGAAAGCAGTAGAATTCTTAGGGAAGCACTTGAATCAGTTCAATGGCAAGTTATAGACCTTGGAGGAGTTCACCCTTGAAGAGAATGATAACATCCGGAAAGAGTTGGGCGGACGTTAGGCGGCGGAGTACGAGCTGAGGGAGACCATCACTTCCTTAGAGTGATAGCTCATGGAGGCACTGAGCAAGATGGAGGCCATGAGAACCACCATAGAGGCCATGGGTGCAAGGGTGAGGGAACTTGAGGAAGGCATGGCGGATGGGAGATGCGTAGGGATTGCTGGAGAAAGGGAGGCCGGGATCGAGGCTCCCAAGCCACCTGTCTTCAAAGGCGTCTGTAACGTGCAAGAGGTGGAGAACTTCTTATGGCACTTGGAGAATTACTTTAAGTGTAACAAGGTGAGGGACGACGAGATGAAGATCAACACAGCCATGTTGTATCTGACAGAGATGGCCATGTTATGGTGGAAACGTAAGGAGTCAGAAATAAGGAAGGGGCTATGCACCATCAACACATAGGAACAGTTCAAGAGTGAGTTCAAGAAGGCCTTCTAACCGAACAACGTCATCTATGAGGCAAAAGCGAAAATTTAAGGAGCTGAAGCAGACGGGTAGCATAAGGGCCTACATGAAGGAGTTTACTACCCTCACACTTCAGATTCCCAACCTCACGGATGAGGACATGATGTTCTACTACATGGACGGCCTACAAAATTGGGTCAGGACGGAGCTGGAACGTCGACAGGTTAGGACCATCGACGAGGCCATCACACAGGCAGAGGCTTTGACGGACTCTCGACACGACAGGCAAGATAGAGACCAAGAAGTGGAGTCAGGAAGTAGACATGACCAAGGTAGGGGAGATGGTGGCAAAGGAAAGGGTTGGCAGCCACATCCCAAGCATCATGATACCTGCAGGCGGGGAGATGGTGGCAAAGGCAAGGGTTGGCAGCCACATCCCAAGCATCATGATACCTACAGGCCTGATAAAAAGAGGGTCAGTCGTCAAAGCAGCGGAAAGGGAAAGGCATAACCCAAAAAAATATTTTAAGTGTTACATATGCGGGGGGGCGCACAGCTACAAGATTGCCCTGAACTGAAGAGCCTTGGTGCCATACTGCGGGAGCGGAAGGAGTAGAAGGAGCAGGAAAAGGCACCTGAATCAGAGGAAGCATCGGGCATAGCACGAGTGGGTGTGATTGGACTGTGCGGAGCTATCATGTTGCAGCCAGAGAAACCAAAAGAGTATAGTGCACAGTACGTGGACATCACAATCAACGGACGATCCGCTCATGCCATGGTCGACACAGGCGCAAAGGCCAATATCATGACTAAGTCTGCGGCAACCAAGGTGGAGCTGAAATATAAACCAAGCAGTGTGCAACTCAGGACGGTCAATGCGCCAATAACTCCTGTATGTGGAGTTGCTCAGGGAGTCGACATTGAGGTGAGCAAGTGGCATGGCAAGACCAACTTCCATGTCTCCCCGGTATATCTCTTTGACATCATCCTTAGGCAGGAGTACTTCTAGAAGTGCCACGCAGTGATCGACCCATAACTCCAACAACTCGTGGTCATGGAGCAAGGAGGTTCCTGCATGGTACTCTTAGTCAAGATGCACAAGTCAGAGAGAGTAGTTCAACTATCGGCTTTGCAGCTCGTGGAAGAGATTAAGGAATGGCCGCCATTGTCATGCTCCACACCCGTTAAAAAGAAAAGTCGTCAGAGAAGAAATCGATGAAGGAAGCCAAGCGGGGATAGAGACAGCCAACCACAGCAGTGCTCCTCGGGTGATGGAAGGGGCGAACTCCAGAGAAGACCACAGAGGGACGTCATGAAGACTTGCGGCAATCCGAAGGTAGAGAGACTGGGAGTTCCAATAGCAGCATTGCGCCGAGGACGTCGCCTCATCAGGTGGGGGAGAGTGTCATGACCCGCCACTATTTCTGCACGGAGGAGAAAAATCTGGAGACTTCGGGAAGTTTACGAAAAATTCTAGATCCGTTTAGATTATTCTAGTAGTATGTAGTCTTCTCTAGAATTGTGTGGAATATTCTAGAGAAGGGACTAATGAGTAAATATGGGAGAACTTGTCATGTAAATATTATTTGCACTTTGGCCCTTTAGAGTAGTATAAATAGAGGGGGTCATTTGTACTTCAAAACCATCTAGAAATCCAGAAAACCATCTAGAAATCCAGAAATTAAGTTGTAAAGAATTCTTCTAAGCAATACAAGCCTTCTTTCTAAAATTCTGCGCTCTTTCTCTCTTATAGTCTTCTTATCTAGCGTCCCTTAGCAATCTTAGTTGAAAGGCTTACTAGTATTTGCAAGATCGTGAAAAAATCGTGAGCAAATCGACAAGTACCGCATGGGAGTCTTAGCGAGAGTTCTAAGTCTGTGACACTAGACACACTTTTGCCTAGCAGCATCAGTTAAATTTTAAATAAGTCTTTAACTATGTCTAGTGCATGTATTAAATTCTCTTACATCACTCATGTATTAACAATGTACATCTTCATACATAATAAAATGTATAATTAATATATAGCATTAAAAAGTATATCAAATAAAATATTACTAATACACCAAATTAATTTATAAATTATATTTACTAATACATTCTATCAAACGGTCCTAAATTCATCTACTGTAAACCTTATGTTTAACTGATTCCACAGTAATTTAAAAATAATAATTTATAACAAAAGCGCATATAATAAATAGTACTATATAGTTTATTTAATTGAGAACGTCAAATGTAAAAAAGTTAACTATTGAACAAGAACAAGTCGGCCACCGCCTCCCCAAGCACCCCTGGATGCATCATCAAACTCTTCATGGCCACCCTTGGGTACCGTCACTATAAGGTCTCCGTTCACAAACGCCGCCGAGGCCAGCTCTGGCATCGTCGAAGCAGGCAACCTGTACCTCCATGTATCCACATTCAATTGTTCCAACAACAGCTTAATTTCATCCGCACCGTTTCCATTGCCCTTTCTCACAATGATCTTCGTTACTCCGGGATGAATCTCCACCGCCTGTGCAATCACTTGTCCATCGGTAGCTCCTTGTACTTCGAATTTCGCCACGAAACGGAAGAATCCATTCTTCTCTTCCACCGCCACATCCGCGTCAGAACGGAAGGGCAATTCCAGGACGTTGTTAAATACGTGAGGAAGTCTTCTGAGTTTCTTCATTGTGGGATTAGGAATCTGTTGATGCTGTTCTGAAAAATTCGAATCAATTTCAATGTTTGGGTTCAGGGAGAGAGGATGTACCCTCATACCCTGAATTGTTGGGATTGAAACAATTAAAAGAAGAAGACAAATGTTGAAAAGGTTCAGAGTTCCAATAGGGCGATTAATTGGGATCCTATTAACCCCTGATGAGAAGATTGATAATTGCATTAGAGTTTTGCCTTCCTTTTTTTTTGAAGGGATTTTGGGGTTATAAAGAGAGGTTCTTAGAAATGAAATAGTCTGGGAGGTAGATCCAAAAATAGGGGAGGGATACAGATGCATATCCAAGGGATATACCAATATTTGATGTTACTTCATTAATTAAAAGGGAGAAGGATTTTAATATGTCGTCAAATTTATTTGTGTCATCCCATAATAGTTTGACTCAATTATTTCTGTTACAGAAATAATTCATTTGATAATTCTGCAAAATTATTTTTTTTATGTGGCCTCGTATTGAAGGTCTATGTCACCAGAATTAAATAGATTCAAAAAATTTAAATATATTATTGAAATTTGAAAAATGATTCATGCACTAATAAGTAGGTTCAATCATGCCATTATTATGATTAAATAATATATTGTAATTATTTAAGTTGATATACAAATATTAAGCGAGGATTGAGCTTGAGGCGGTGAAGTTTCTTCAGAAAGAAGAAACCAAGAGAAAATAATATGATTGGAGAAAACGAGGAGAGCAGATAAAGACAACTCACAAGTAAATGTTTCTTGTGCATTTCTTTTCTTTTCAATGAACTGGTTCAACTCTGTGTCAATGCAGGATGAACAAATGATATTTTACTAGATTATTTGCGGCTTATTGCCAGTAAGATTAAGGAACACATAAAAAATGACCAAACGGGATTAATCTGCTAGACAACGGAGCTATTTTTCCTACGGCAATAACAATGTAGCCAGTGAAATTTTACAAGTGAGGTTTAAAGAGGATAAAATGTGCACAGATTTTATCACTATCTCACAAAAGTTGATAGATTATTTCCTGAAATCTTCGTCTCAAAAATTCATAAGCAAAATAAACTAGATATGAAAAAAAGAAAAAAAAAACAGAAAGAGCGACTAATAACAAAAGCACATAATAGTATGTAAATGCTATAAAATAATATATATAAATAAATAGTGACAACACAAAATATAAAGAAACGACTAATCATATCCTACCATACCCCACCTAGAAAATTCAACATTACTTAGGCAGAAATTGTGAACATTATTTTTTAACCAGATTTGTTTCATTGCATTAAAAATTAAATATTATATCGGATAATAATAACTTACAACTAATATTTGGTTTAATACTATATGCGTAAAAATTTGTTTAAAATTGCCTTGGACTTGACTATCCTAAAAAGAGGTTTAATCAATAGAACTCGTAAATGCAATATCAGTTGTCTTAGAACATTATCAATATAGCACTACATATAAAATAATACATTAATTGATGTATAAATTACTCCTATAGGACCAGATAAACTTTGCAGAAATTGAGAAACAATACCAAACATTGGTGACAAGAACAAATGTGTATACCATAATGAATAAAAACCACACTTAAATTATTTCTTATATCTAAACTAGTGAAAGTGTAAAGTTCATACTTAAACTATCACTTATTAGTTTGAGAAATACATCTTAATGATATATATAATACACATTCTCTTTTGTTGGAGAAAACCTTGCCACATGGCATGACACAATACCAAAAATTAAATAAATTATTTATATTAGTTAAAAGTAAAAGATTAAGATATAAATATCTTCCAAAAAAATATTTTTTTAAATAATTATTTTTAAAAAATAAAATTTAAAATTTTTTTTCCACCTACTCCACCGGCCACACCCCCGCATACACCCTCCCCCCCCCCCCCCAATCTTTGTTCTTTTATTTTTTTAATCTCTTTTATAAAATATTTGTTAAAGCTCAAATTCAACCCCTACTCCACTCCTACCTAAGAAAAATTGATTTGTTTTTAAATAAATAAAATTTTATCCATCTATATCTAACTCTCCGCTCTTAATTTATTTTTATCTCTTTTTAAAATTTTTTTTTTTTATAGACATGTACACATCTTTAGAAAAATATTTTTTCTACTTCTTTATCGAATTATAACATTAATAAAAAATTTATTTTTTTGAAAAAACTTGTGATAAAGAAAAAATAATTAAAAAATAAAAGTGGAGGATTAGGTAGATAGCGTAGAATTATTTTTTTAAAAAAGAAAAATAAATAATATCTAAATTATTATTTTAAGATGGAGATGAAGTAAAAAAAAATTAAAAAAATACAATTTTTCTTAAAAAAAATATTGGTTTTTTCGAGGGGATACTTCGAGAGAAAGTGATGAGATAGGATAAGAAAAATATTTATATTTTATTTTATAGTTTTTTATACTATGATTTATTTATTTATTTTAAAGGTGGAATGTTTTATCCATATGAAGTGTTATATGGCATTTAAAAAAAATAAAAAAGAGCTTAATACAAACACCATGATGAGAGTGAAATAAAAGAAAGAGGCGTATTTTTCAAACTAATTAGTGATATTTAGATATCAAACTCACATTTTCGATAGTTTAAATATGAAACTAAAAATAAAAGGATAGTTCAAATTTTATTTCTTCCAAACATTTCAACTGGAGATCGATGTTAAGCTTCCCCCTCAGATAAAACCATCAACATAGTTTATCCAAAACTAGCTTACGCTGAAATCGGTACGGCACCCCTAAATAGCTTAAATGCAAATGGAGCCATAATAAATATAAGCAGCTTGGAAGAAATAGCAGTTCCAGATACATATTTGGTGCATGACTCATTCAGCTGCGATGCAAGACTCCACGTATCAAGGAGAGAGCAGCATCACAGAAAGGCGCCCACATAGTAGTACTTTTTGCAATAGCTATCAATTTCAGGTACGTGTGACGGGTATTTCTGAGGGCTCTTGGTCAACTGAAGAAAGCTCAAACATCCATGTTCTCCTTGTGACGGATCCTATGCCTACGATGAGACCTTCTCTGGTTAAAGTTACGTCTTCTAGGTGGTGTGCCAAGTGTGTCAGGGTGATGAATATCTTGGACATTTCCTGAAGACCCGAATATGCAGTCAAATGGGTCTTCAATTGCCTCCAGAATATCAGCTGCTGCGCTTGTCTACATTTATGAACAAAGACTCCAGTTAGCAAATAACTTGGGAAGTTGCATATTCAACTATGACAAAGGGTGTGTTCACTTTGGAAAAAAAACATTTTCCAGAAGTTTTCTATTTTTTCATTTCCGATTGATTCGAAATTTTTGGAGAAATATTTTCTCTCGGAAACAATTTCCTTAAAAAATGAGAAAAAATGAAAGATGACTTTCCTAGCAAAAGCAAGGAAAAGAAGTTCTATAAGTGGTGTTTCTCATTGATTGTGTCTTCCCCACCCTCCAAAATACCTCCAAAGCAAGGAAAACATGTTCTGTAAGTGGTGTTCCTCATTGATCGTGTCTTCCCCACCCTCCAAAATACCTCATCTTCACCACACGCTTGTAGCCTCCATTCCCGCCACGCCACTCCACAACCCCACCTCCCATGTTATGTGTTTAGATTATACACAAAATGCTTTTAGGATGATATTTTTTATTTACGTAACGAACAAAACAAAATAAGTGAGAAACTCTTTCATTTTTTCAAGAAAACATTTTTCTTCGTACCAAACACATCCAAAGCAATGACTGGGCAGAAGGAATTTATCTCCAAGCAGGGACTTGTTAAGCTTCTCCTCCTCCCTCTTTTAGACATAAGAAAACCCAAGGAACACTACACTCAGCTATTGGGTGGCCAACTTCCATGATTGCAGGAAATTCTCACTAAATTTTACTCCCTTCGTATTCTTTTAAGAATGACCTACTTTACTTTTTAGTCTGTTTCAAAAAGAATGACCCCTCTTTTTTTGGCAACAATTTAATTTCAATCGTCCACGTAGCATGTTTAAGACCACAAGACTAAAGGACATTTTGATACAAAGGACAGAACCTTAATTTAAGACTACAAGATTGAAAAATCTTCTTTATTTTCTTAAATTTAATGCTAAGTCAAACTAGACCATTATTTTCAAAACTGATGAAGTACTTTTTAGTAATTTGTACAGCCATGCGCACGAAATTTGGTTATCTTGTCCATATTCTAATAAATAGATTCTTGTATAACAGATGCCAACATCCCACCAGTACTATTATCTGATTCATATTTCAAATTATTTAAAGGCAGCAGTTGCATACTCACATTAATTTGCTTGTGCTGTAGATTAGTCTTCCTCAGATCGGTTTTCACCGGATTGATTTTCTTAATGTAAGTCACATCATCATATGTCATATGAGCAGAAGCAAGATCTTCCTCAAAGAGATTCCGAATGCGCCACCTTGATTTTGGTTGGTCTGTTGAATCATCTCGATAAACATTTTCACAGAAAAAATATTTGGAGACACGTTGCAATACATGTGGATCATGCTGATACTTCTTCAACATTCTATCATGTAAAAATATACATTCAGTACATAGATAATTTCGGGGAAGAAAAGAGAAGAAATTACCACAAAACACTTGAGCAAAGGAAGCTATAGGATCAGGTACATAAAATGTTAATTAATACTAAGGAGTTTTCTTTAGAGAAGTTCCTTCAACATTTCTGCGGTTAAGAGTATTATATCCTTCTCAAAGTGATTTTTTCCTGAACCACAAAACTGTGAAGAATCTTTTAAGGTCTATGTAACCACTCGGCTCAAATTGGACCTTCCAACAAATTAGCAGCTTTCTAAATTATAGATTTTCCAAATGTCACAATTACTCACACTTGCATACAAGTCCGACAAACACCAAATAAAATTTTAGTGACAATTAATTTGAACTACTTGATACTGTGTGAATTCCTTGCTTCTGTTATATCCAATCTTTTTGAATTCCTTGTTTCTGTTATATTCAATCTTAAGTTAAATCTGTATGAATGCTGAGAGGTTGCAAGTTTCTGTTGTGTGATTTTAGTAGTCTCATTTTACCACTTCCATTCACCATAGTATTTCACCTACAGACTAGTGGATGTGCATGTCTACGTGGACATGATCATACCATCACATATGCTCAAGTCTGACATAGAGCGTGGACGATAATATAGGGACCAAATATCAGGTGAAACGAGAATTGAGGGTGCCTGGCTCTGTTACCAAGTTAAAGAAATGGACCTTGAGCCTACCTCAACTTCAGAAGCTAACTCAAATGATGAGGATAGTCCAAGACTATATAAGGAAATAAAATGCCTCCCACTCCTCAGATGTGGGACAATTCAACAAAATCTTTAGTTATTACTTGAATTCTGGCAAGCTCTCAACTAATCTTTTAAAATTTGAGGAACTGTCAGTTTCATCTGGTATCCTAATGCGCACCTAAAGGATAATTAATTGCTCACCATCCAAGGTTGATCACTGTCTTGTGTCAAAAAGAAGCTATTTATAGTAATCAGAACAAAAGCAAATCAAAGAACAATAATATAGCCTACAGAAATTCACTCACGAGTCACACTAGTTCATATTGCAATTAAGTCTAAACATATAGTGCTGGAAGATGAAGAAGTGGCATAACAAGATTAAATTCTCATGTTATCAAGTACCGAGACAACTCAAAGGCTGGAAAGACTAATTATTTATCGTACAGGCAGCAGCATGTTCTATTCTGTCCTTGCCAACTCAAAGGTGGAGAGGTGGCTCTCATCACACTTAGCCTAGTACTCAGTTCCTATATTTTCAGGTGGTATCTGACTCTAATACTAACAGTGAGCGACAAATATGACCCAGGCCAGATGATTTTCCTTGTAAAATGAAGATTTGACCATACTGAACTCACTAAACATTCAATTTTACGTCTAATAAACATGAAAGCAATATTTTATAGGGTGAGTATGATTCAAGTAAATACAATGCTATGCAAGTCTTTTACTTCAATTAATCCACCAAAGCTCAAACAAGCTCGATGCCTAGATTCTTGGTGCCTTTATGTCTTGCAACAATTACTTAATATACCTATATTCAATTTAACAATTATATAACCACCCTCAGAATCTCCTGCCTTGTTTTTTTTTCTTTTGTTCTCATTATGATGTCCTCTCTCAGTGATAACAAACAGGTTTCAAGTTAATAATTGTCTACACTTGAATTTGCACAAGTTGAACATACTGCTTTTAATAAAACTCAAGTTGCTTGGACTCGGTTGCAGGTGTCAATGCAGAGGTATGAATCTAAAGGTCAAATCCTTCATGATTTAAATTTTAAGATTCGGGGGTACAGATCTCGGTAAGGATGCCCAGTGCCAAGATTCACCTAAAAATAATTCAAATATATAAAAATAGAGTTATATGTCTAAATTATGAGACACTGCAAAATTTACAAGGCATTACAACAACAACAACAATAAGCAGAAATCCGGAAGACCCTCATCTCAAAAATATTAAGCCCCATAATCAGAAGAAAACTTACAAGGCACTATGAGGAAAAACTATTCTTCGAGAGGATACAAGAAAAAGGATTGACATAGAAATTTTTATTTACATTGCACTCCATTTTCTTCAATTTCACCTTAGCTTTTGTTTAGATTACAAAAATCATTGCATTTGTTCCGACTTCCGAATTTGTCTGTTGATTTTGGTCAAAGTGCCCAAAATCAGTTGAGAAAATCCTGTACGGATAACACACCCCCACACCCATGACGTATTGACATGGTGCAACACCAAAAGTGAAGAGGCCGAGCAACTTAGGATAAAACTAATTCGTAAATTTTGAACATTGAATATAGCCTATATCCACAGGAAAACCGCTAATTCTACTGCAAATTCTTAAAACAACCTGAACCTTATTTAGATGCCATACTTTGTTCGGAACAGTCAGGAAAGTTTTGAATTTTATGGCCATTAATAATGAATGATGCTTTTAGCTGCTTTTAGTTTGGAGAAGATGCCAAACACACAAGAATAAAAAAAAAGAAGTAGAGCAATTAATATTTTTGATACATGAAAAGAGATTTTATGGATGGACTTGCACTAAAAGTAGAGCAATTATTTTTAAATGAAGCACGAGAATACAAGTGCCAAGGTTATGTTTCATCATACTAAGTCATGTATGAGACTGTAGAGCACCGTAAGTCGGGGTCATTTAGTTTGGAACCAAGTTATCTCAGGATTATAATCACACAATCAATATGGGAAATACCAAAATTTGGTAAGCTAATAGCAACAACCAAACATTGGATAAATGTAATCCAAAAATTTTTACTGGAATGATGACCTAATCCTGGTAACAAATACCCCTAAGGAGTTGCAACTCAACTAACGTATTTTGCACAAATCAAAATGTTTATCATTAGTCAATAACCTACATTTCTGCCAACCCAGTTTGCAAACGAGTCCCACGCTGCGAGAGAATTTGTTCAATTTCTGAATCAACACACTTACCAAATCTCCTAATGCCATAATAGAAACCAACACCTGGAAGGGGGAAAGTTCAAAAGATTAAAAGTAATAAAATTACCAAAAGTAAAACAAAATGTTCTCTGTTTCCGTGTAACCGAGCTCCACATAAGCCTTTTGAACAGTATGTATCATTACAAGAATGGTAATATGCAGCTGAAGAGATAAAAAGTCCCCCGAATCGCAATGACTCTGAATATCATGCAAATGAACATGTAATAGGCCCACTTGGTCTCAGGTACCTGCTTTGGGGCCACGACTAATCCGGCCATTAAGGGGGACGCGCTCCCTACATATTCAGATAATCTCTCTTCAACTAGCAATGTGAATTTGTCATAATCTTACAATTTACTGCATAATTTTATTAACATCCTTTATCTAAAATACAAGATCCTTCTAGGGCAGTGAGGCAATGGGGAAATTTAAATGTCATCCTTCATTCAGGTGAATTAAGGGGTCATTTCCTTAAATGGTCACTCAAGTTAGTAAAATTACCTAGTAAAGTAACTTACACTTTTTTTGTCCAAATAAAATTACTCAAGTTAACTTTTTTTGGGGGGTGTGTGGGGGGGAGGGGGAATAGTAACCTTGTATTTTTGAGCATTAAGGGCTATGCTGGCCACCTCCAGAAGTGTTAGTTACTCAAAAAGCAAAAGAAACAGAAATACTTACGAAGCTCCTATGAAATACATTAGTCTTCTATTTTGCACTTGATCTTTTCTATCGTGCATTCTTTTCCTTCGAAAATTCACTGGTTTCTCTACAAGCTGGTACTGTCCTCTACCACCTCTTTTGACTCTTGCTACCTCTCCTTCTGATCCAGCAGCTTAACAGGTCTGCTGTGCGTTCTGCCATAATCCAGCTGAGGCAACCAAAATTAGTGAATAGAGCCCACACTGATGTTGTTACTTTACAGTTTATGGTGGAGGAATAGGTGATTATTGGTTTCTAGTGCCTTTCTGCCAAGACAGCAACTTGAGGCTATATTTCTACCCCTTTTTTGCAATGCATCACGTGTTAGGCAAGCTCTCCTGGCTACCAACCAAGTGAAGCTTTTCACCTTGGTAGGAGCTACACTCTTCTAAATAGGACTCCGTGGCCCTATCATTTTTACTTGAAGTTGTGATTAATTCCCTTTTATACACTCTGTTCACTAAGAACAAGCCATCAGGATGACGCGGCAATATCAATATATCAGTTTCCAAATTGGTGCTAAGGAAGTCTCCAATCAAAGCCAACATTTATGATACCCACCCTATTTCCAAGTCATTAAGCAGTCTACTAAAAAGTAACTTCATCCTTGTGGAACCCAAACATCTTGCATTTTACAGTCAGGGTTCAGACAAATAGAGAATAGCTCAGGAAATAGATTCTGCAAAGACCCTTGACCCGACGAATCTTCCTTCTAGAACAATGCCTTATTCCCACTGCCAACCTTTATCTTTACATTGTCTCTGAAGGTCAAAAAGAGGTTTCTTATAGTCCTCCATACTCCTACTCCATATATTTCTATCACTTCTTCTGAACACCATTGCCCCTCCTGACCATATTGTGTTGAATGACTTCCTTCCATAGTGTTTGATGAAGTTGTATCTCCATAGTCCATAACCACTTGGTAAGTAGATTTGCTGCCGTGCAAGTTTAGTTTCTTACTCCTAACCCACCATATCTTCTGCTCTGCTGAACTGCTACCCACTTAACTAAGTTAAAGGTTTTCTCAATCTTCTTCCCTTACCAAAGGAAATGTCTCCTCATGGTATCTAGAGTTTTGATTACCTTGCTGGGAATGGAGGAAATTGGCATCACATAGATTGGCCAGGAGTCTAATACAAAGCTGATCAATATGGCTTTTCCCCCCAAAGAGAGAAATGGAGATTTCCTCCAAAGTGCAGTTTCTTCCTAGATTTTTCTAGTATACCATCCCAGACGCTACCTGCTTTATGTTTAGCACCTAATGGCATATCAAGATAAACTGTATGCAACCTCTCTATCTTGCACTGCAGTATATTAGGCAACGTCTGATTCTATTGGACCTCTTTAATAGGGAATATCTTACTCTTTCTCAAATTCACTTTTAGCCAAAATCATGCTTTAATAACTACTAGAAAAACTTTGATGTAACATAGTTGTTCCTACTCTAATTCACAAAAAAATTATCGTGTCATAAGTATGCAATAAATTCCAATTGTATCAGCTTTGCATGTCACTGCTCTATATCTTCTGATTGAAGAGATTCAACCGCAGTAGCTTTCTTCTCCACTTCACTCAACATACTTTGTTCTATATATGCTAACAGATTGCTTTGGGAGGAACGTCAGCACTTCTTCTCTGCACATGCCCAAACCATTGTAGTCTCGCTTCTCTCATCTTGTCTGCCACAGAGGCCACCCCTAACTTCTCCCGAATGATCTTATTCCTAATCTTGTCACCTCTTATATGCCCACACATCCATCTCAACATCCTCATCTCCACAACCAGCATCTTCTGAACATGTGAATTTTTTACTGGCCAGCGCTCCACCCCATATAGCAATGATGGTCTAACCACCATTATGTACAACTTACCTATAAGTTTAGGTGGTATCTTTTTATCACATAATACTCTAGAGGCAAGCCTCCATTTTATCCATGTTGTCTCATTATGATGTGTGACATCATCATCGATATTCCCACAACTCTGGATGATGGACCCGAGATATTGAAAGTTTTCTCTCTTAGGAATAAATTGAGTGGCAAGCCTCACTTCAATGTCCGCTTCATCCCTCGCAACACTGAATTTGCATTCCAAGTATTTTGTTTTGGTCCTACTCAATATGAACCCTTTAGATTCCAAAGTATGTCTCCAAAACCTCCAACCTAACATTAACTTTATCTCTGGTCTTATCAACCAGTACTATGTCATTCGCAAATAGCATACACCATAGAACCTCCACCTGGATAGACTGTGTCAGCTCATCCATCACTAAGGCAAAAAGAAAAGGGTTTAGCACAGATCCTTGATGAAGTCCCATCTCAACAGGAAAATACTCCAAGTCTCCTCCCACTATCCTTACCCGAGTTTTGAATCCGTCATACATGCCCTTTAGCACCCTAATATACATCATTGGAACACCTTTCACCTCTAGACACCTCCATAGGACATCTCTCAAAACTGTCATAGTCCTTCTCAAGATCAATGAATACCATATAAAAGTCCCTCTTTCTTTTCCTATATTTCTCCACTAGTCTCCGAACAAGATGAATTGCTTCAGTAGTCGATCACCCCAGCATGAATCCGAACTGACTCTCTAAAATAGACACTCCTCCTCTCACCCTCATCTCCAGCACTCTCTCCCGGACCTTCATAGTATGGCTTAGCAACTTGATACCCCTATAATTGTTACAGTTTTGAATACCACCTTTGTTCTTGTACAATGGAAAGGCGGAAGAAGTCCCCAAGAAAAGAAATTTCAAAGTCCAGAAGGGACTTCAAAAAGGACCTCTTAACTCATGCTTGAGAGCTTTTTTTCTAAAAACTGTCAGAGTGGTTGCCCGGACCTGGAATTTACCAACTCATTTGCTAGCTACTCAAGTCAACTATATTATTACAAAATAACAATGGCCTAAATATGATATCATCTCTGACCGACAAGTTGATGATGAACTCGTGCTATCAACTTGATGAATTCATAATATCAATTCAAATTAACCACATTGACTACAAAGAAAGCCTCATCAAAAAAAAATTATTATTTCAACAGAAGTCAAATAAAACAGTCATTGATGTATTCAGACGATTTCTAAGTATCACTAATTAAACATCAGATAAAACCAAGTAAAAAAATTTATGTTTCCAGAATAATCCCAATTCCAGAAACTTGATATCCTATACTTCATGCCAAATGGAAGAAATTTCCCAATGAGGGGCACCATCAAATTTTCTCTGTGAAGTTGGACATGATTTCTTTAATAAACTTTAAATATACAAAAATTACATAAAGACTACTTTAAATTACTAATCTTGTAGCTTTTACACTGCATGTAGTAACATTGATAAAGTAGTTGGAAGAGAATGAATATAGATAGTTGAAAAGAGCACAAACAGGAATAAAGGTCAGAAGCAAATACAGGGTTGATAAAGTGGCTTTTCTGTTACTGTTATTTTATAAGAGACAATGGTAAGCTGAATGATGTTACTGAAACAATAAGAAGATACGTGATTTTACTAGGTAATATCATCTACTTGAGTGACCATTTATGGGAATTAATTTTAACAGAAAATATGTAAAATAAACTTACTGTGCACAAGAACATGAGACACTAAAGGGCATCCTAAGATACATCACTAGCTACCAAGTCCACAGCTACATGGACAAAAACCAGTTAGGGTATCAAGGATGACTGGAATAGGCAGAAAGGATAAAACATGAAAAACAAGCCCAGTCAATTTCTGAAAAAATTTATAATGGAAGTGCAAATTGAGCTTACCTGCTGTCAGGTTCATACGAACTATGTTATTCAGCCTTCTGGTTACTGCAAAGAAACAAGTTGAGAGAACTTTGTAAGGAGTCTGGTCATATATAGAAGCAAAAAATAGAGAAGAAAACAAATAATTTGTGCAAGCAGAATGGATATAATACAGAGCAACACCTAGAAACATGAGTGATTAAGGCGGGTTTTCTGACTAATCTAATAACCCTATTTCTTCTAGCTGCTGGAGCACCTCTTCTAACCATTACACTTTTATTCTGGAACAATCCTTTTAGGAGGGTATTTTATATATTTCTGCCAAATCATCCTATTATTGCTAATGCTATTTCAATGAGTTTCATCCTTTTAAGCAAGAGAAGTTTGATAATTTCAAATTTGACACATTAATTCCTCTTCCTACTCATATGTACTTTATGATCCCAGCTTCTAATAAATCATATCAGGAAGCATGACATGTGGAAGAGGGGACTTTTTCCTTCAAAGCTAAATTCACATAAAAGCATCAAGGCAACATCCAAAAAAAATAATTTTACTATACTGCCTTTGCCCCATTCTTTATTATACTCATTCTAGTAGGACAATCCAAAATGTTCGACAACACTTGCCTAATAATGTTATTGTATATAACTTTTATGATTTCAAGAATTCAAATTCATTTATCTGTTCAATTTTAACCTTTTGATGTGATAGTTTCTCTATCAAACTAAATTTTACTCAACATTATATCAAGTCAAACACCTTCATCTTGAATCCTTATGCTTTTTTTAGTTTACTTTTGACATTTTATGGAGGAAAACACAACAACAAAGTACATTCCAATCATAATTTACTTGACTATGTAATTCTGTTGGAAATGTACCTAACCAAGTGGCAATGGAAGCACCGGCGGCACCAATGCCAAAATCTCTTACACCATTTTGTTTCCATGAATTAAGTAGTCTAGCTTCTTCACTTGTCAGAGCTTCCTACAAAAATATACATCATTACAGGAAAATTAAATACACCTACAAATTTAGTTTGAAAAGCAAATGCACCCAGATTTTCAACCTTTTTTTGTTTTGAAAATCGAGAGACAGAAGGGAAAAGAAAAAGATTAAGGAGTACAAATTAACAAATCAAATACAAAGAGAAAAAGGGATGATTTTGGTTCAAGGTAAATGCACAGTTATAAAGAAGTGGAAATCTAGGGCACAGCTACAGAAATAGTACCTTTCTAGAGATGAGAATTTCTTCCAGCTCGAGGAGAGCTTCCGCCATTATTCAGCTTTTTTCACTTCTGCCCGACTCCGGGATCTTGATCCTCCTCCTTATGCACAAGCGGCGACAAAATGACGAAAATAGTTCCTCAGTATGAACCTATTTGGTTGCATTTGGTCACGAGATAATTGATCGTGTAGTTACATTTTTGATGAATTACTGCTAATTACAATGTATATGTAGTGTAATTATAAGGAAGTTATTTTTTAATTTTTAATTTTTATTTTTTTGTTTAAATTTATTTTCTTTATTATTTTAATTCTTTTTATATTTGCTATTCTAATTTTTTATTTTATAATTTATTTTTCATTTTCTTCTCGATCTCAATTTTTATTTCATGTATTTTTTATATTATTTTAAATTTATTTATTCTGTATTTATTTTTTAATTCGCATGATTTTGTTAGTATTCTGACTTTTAAATTAAAGTTGAATTCGTTGTTGAATAAAGTTATAAACTTAATATTTATTTTCTTTTAAATCATATTTATATGTATTATGTTGGAATTTGACATAAGAGCATTATGTTAAATATTTTATTTTGAATTTATAAGTTATGTAATATTTCTAATTTCATTTGTTTAAGTAGTATTGACTTGATACTTCACATTACAAGCCATCTATTTTTAAATGGCTTGTAATGTGAAATATCAAGTCAGTACTAATAAAATAGACGAAATTAAAAATATAACATAAATTCAAAATTCAAAATATAAAAACATACATAAATATGATTTAAACGGGAAAAATGCAAGTTTATAACTTATTCAACAATGAATTCAATTTTAATTTAAAAATTAGAATACTAATAAAATCATGCTAATGAAAAAATAAATATAAAATAAATAAATAAATAAATGATAATATAAAAAAAATTCATAAAATCACAAGAATTGAAGGTTGAGAATGAGAAGAAAATGAAAATAAATATTATAAAATAAAATAAATATATCTTTTTAAAAAATACTAGAATGATAAAAATAAAAAGAATTTCAAATAATAGAGATATAAAATAAATTAAAATGAAAAAATAAAAAAAAGAAATTAAAAAGTAACCAACTTGTAATTATACCATATAATTACCAGTAATTCACACTCTCCTCTTATGAATTGGAGAATGTAATTACACCCTATCAATCATACTCAATTACTTGCTAACCAAGTAATCACTTGTCCAACCAAACAGGTCCGACAGTAATGACTTCTAATTACACCCAAATTAATTATGCGAGTTGTAATACCCCCTAAATTATTGTAATGACCCTGAAGGTCATTTTTTATATTTTCAGCTAAATTACCATTTTGCCCTTCTTGAAAGTTGTTTTGAGTCATATTTGAATGAGTTGAATAGTCGATTTTTGAAAACCTTGTAAGAAGATGAAATTTTGCTAAAGAAAGAATTTTTAAAAAGCTTAAAGTGTGAAATTTTGAGTTTTGAGGTCATCTTGATATTCGAGTCTTGAAACTGAATTTTGTCGATTCCGCCAGCGAATTTTGGTCTAGGAGAATTGGCGGAACTAGATTCAAAGTTAAAACGAGGATTTTAGACCCAAAGTTGAACTTTTAGTTGAATTTTGAAAATAAGTTTGACTTGGTCAACATTCGGAGTACGGAAGCTCGGATTGGAATTCCGACAGTTCTAGTAGTTATGGATGGTGAAACTAACGCCTAGAAATGGTCCCGTTGAAATTTTTTGAATTCTCGGTGACATGTTGGGTATTTGAATTTTTGATTGGTTTTAACAAGCTTTATCGGATATCAAGTGAGGGAGATCCCGATCTTGAATTTTGATAATTTCATTGAGTCTGGAATGTAAAATTTGGTGGGGTTAAATATCTGGTTTGTATTGAAGAGGTTCCGAAAGAATCCGGAGAGCCCTATGGGTTTTAAACTGACTACATCAGCGGTTGTGTACCGTAAGATAGGCATGCATCATTATTACTTAGCATTGCATTCATTCATTTCATTACATTTCATATCATTCTACCTTGTGATTATCACTTGATTCGGTTATTTGAGATTGAATATGAGACGATTATACCCGGATTGTATCTGTTGAGTATCTGAGATTACTTTAAGACATCTATTGTGTATATGAGATGTATATTGAGACATTTATTGTATATTTGTCTTGTATCTTGGGACAATTGTCAGATATATTTATTGTATAGTTTGTATATTATATCTGCTGGTCGTTCATGTGTGCATGTTGTAGTTCAGGGAATGGTTGGTGTAAGAGTATTTTGTTCAGTATTCTTTACTCGAGTACTTGTTGATTTTGGTACTCACTCTTGATTTTACACTCCTGTGTAGGTTGTGAGTCTGGTTCTACTTGAGATAACATTTCTTTTCTGATGGACCGAACATCTGGATGTTCGAGAGGTAGCAGCTTGTCTACATCGGCAAACTCTCAATATCTTTTATCTTATCTTGTGTTCTATTTGAGATCTGAGTCTCCGACTTGGTTTTTTTTTCTCTACTCTTTTATATTAGAGGCTTGTACATATGACACCAGTCTTGGAATGGTTTGTAGACTTATCTTGGTGGGTTAGGAAAGTGCCATCACACCCCGATTTTGGATCGTGACATGGTTTGTAGACTTATCTTGATGGGTTAGGCAAATGCCATCACACCTCATTTTTGGATCGTGACAATTATCCTACCTTGTATGACCTTAAAAGTCCTAGAAAAGTTTGAGAATACTGTCGCTGTCAGTGACCATGAAAGGATTTCTACAGCTCGTAGATCGTGACACTTGGAGAATTTCAAGTTGGATAAATTATGCAGTATGACAAACTTTACTACTATATTATGCGTTTAGGATATAGTTTCAATTATTTACGAATCATTGTTATAATTTGATCCAATTTGCTATTAACTTCGGATCCCATAAAATGAATTTGTATATAGTGTAAGAAGTTATTTCCTACCAAACATATCGCTTATTATACAAATCACAAATTATCTTTCTCTCTCCATCAACTGATTTTATTCTTAAAATATCCAATCATTTGAGATTTGAATTGAATGCTCTCAAATTTCTCTTTCCCTTCAAATTGTGTCATCCCAATTCAATGTAACAACTCAAACATGTTTCATCCTTTTCTTAAAAAAATTTATTAGATATCTTTATAATTTCTTCAATGCACTCATAAAATTTCATCTTCAACCTTTAATTTTTCAGTTATTTCAGTTATTTTTTTTTTACAAAAAATGGATTATCAAACTCCATTAAAGAGAGTCAGTCGAGGTATATAATTGTTTGGCAAAAATATTAATGATCCTCCATCTTTTCCCCGAGTTTCACACAAGATATGGGGGATATTGTAGGGTCACTTGCAATATCAAAATACAAACGTATGGTAAAAGAAATTGCATATATAATCAATGAATCGGAATCATCTGAAGAAGAAGATGTCCAATCTACGTTGATAAATCAGCAAGTTGGGGAAGATCTTGAGATATTTGTATATTTTTTTATGTCTAATTTGTATATGTATCATTAAATTCAATAGATTTTGTATATGAGCATTTAGTTTATTCATATCTTGCCTAATTTATATATAGTTTGTTTATATTCCGTCTTCTTCATCGTTGATTCTCTCTTATGTCTTTTTCATTTTTAGGTAACCGTTCATTTTTTTTAGTACTAATTAATTTTTTTTTTTTTAAATTTTTAGATTTGTATAAGTAGAAAGCAACTTCATTTGTATGTATTCTAAATGTCATATCCAACATTAGACCTTTATTCTTTTAAGTTAGAATTGCATGTACAATTTTTTTTTTTTTTTTTTTGTAATTGTCAATTTATTTCTATATTTATTTTTATACGAATGGACACATCTAACATTAGATATACATATTTAGTTGTGTATATATTGTTGTATATATACATATTTAACTTGTACTATAAATGTTGCAAAAATTGTATACAATAACAAATAGCTCACATCCAGTGAAATTCATAAATAACCGTATATGTATAACTTCGCTCTCAATATACATATACAAAATGATCTAACATTGCATAAAGAGATAAATAACTATATGAATAAACATATATAAATAGCTCACATCATGTGAACTCAATAAACAAATCTATATTTATAAAATTGCTATCATATACATATACAAATGACTTAAGTGCTTATTGAATCATTTAATTATAATTTCATATAATATACATTCAAACATTATTTAAAAAGACAACTTCTATTAAGCAGAATACAAAAACTTAAAATATATAATAAAAAAATTGAATATCAAATATAAGTGTAATTGAACAAATAATTTAAATATTTCGTCAAATATAATTTATTAAGCACGTCATGAAGCTTAAAAAAGAATTCATACAATAAATGACCTGATTACGCCCAATCACACACCAAAAAAATAGTAAGATGAGATTTTATATTTTTTAAGCTTACTACAAATCGAATCTAGTTTCTATGGTGTTCTTCTGGTTGAAAAACTCATTATTGCGACATAATTATCATTAACATAATATTGCACTAATATAGGGATTTGTTACCATTCTTGTTCCTAAATTATTGCTATAGTCAGTTTATAAAAATATTCATTTTGTATATTTTTTTCAAAAGAAAAGACGCATATACAAACTTAAAAGCTATAGCAAACCTTATATTAACTATAGAATATAATTAGGTAAACTATAGTTATGGAGTATTTTTACGTTTTACATGTTTGCCATTTATGAAATTTACTCTTTCAAGTTTTGGAGTGGGCCTTCGAGTTAGGTCCATGACATGTAACTCTTTACGATCCATAAAAAAGGGTTCGTACAACTCTTGTATTGAAATCTTGAAAAAAAAATTCTAAGTGTTGAGTTGAACTATGAGCAGGGTTACGACCCGTACTCAAGACTAACACCCGTAGTCCTTGCCTTGTAATTCTAAACTTTGAATCTCGATATACGTATTGGTAGGACGAGCTCATAGAAGGATCTATGATGCATAAAAGGTGATCATAGATCCAAGATTAAAAACCTTAAAATTCAATCCAGGTTTCACGAAGGGTCAATCATGACCCATAGAAGTGACCACAATGCGTAAATGGAATTTTGTGGTTCACTTCAGCAATTTTAATAAAGGATAGTATCGTCTTTTTTGTTCGTTTCTAATTGAAACCTTATCATTAATTTGATCCCTTTTGTTAGTATATCATCACTCTATTCTCTTATTAATACTTAAATTATTTGAGAGCAAGAATTGGAGAGGAGAAAGGGCTAGGGTTCCAAGAGCGTTTATTGAGCTTTTCAATTTTTGAGTAAAGCTTCGAATTCCAGGTATGTAAGGCTATCATAATATTGGACTGAGTTTGTCCACACGTCCAATATCTAAACTCATCGTAATTGAGTTCAATGTTGAGTTTTACCCTAATCTTTGAGACGGGTTTTGAAATCAATTAACCCGTCTTTGAGATTCTTGCATTTATTTATGTATTGATGATGTCCATGAGTTGAGTAGATGATTGAGATATGTTTTCATGCATTCATTCGCATGAGTCCTAATTGAGTTGATGTTCATGATGTTCCCATGCATACATTGATGTTGAGATAAATGATTTTTCATTCATAAATTAAAGATTTACTTTCAATGTGAAAAATGCATATATTAATGAGTTTTGATGAAACTAAACATTGAGTTAAAATGATGTTTTAAGCAAGATGTTTTGATAAAGATGTGAATTATTTTTAAAATATAATGATTAATGAAAGATACATATGATGATGATATGATGTTTTGAGATGAGTTGATATTTTTAATTTAAAGTCCAATGAGACTAGATGAGATGATGCTATGGACACATATTTTAAGAGTAGTATTGAGCACCGATTTGCGTAAGAGTATAATTAACTCAAATCCCATAAACTAGATAGCCAATGTAGGATATAGTCCATGCCTCTCTTTCCCAAAAGAGGACTTGATGATTGAATCCATTAAAGTTGATATTCTTTACCCTAGCAAAGTATTAGATGGATGTGGCCAGGACATCACTTCATGCTATCATCAGCTCATAAGTGATGATTTTCGGTTAGAGAATGTCACGCCCCGAGAGGGTACCCTAGACATGGCCGACACCCAGAGACTATTGCTCTAAGTGAACCACTTGACCTCATCACATTCATTCAATAAACTCTATCAATCAGTGGAAGACAAAAGGAAGTAACGGGTACATCTCATCCAATCTCAAAGTAAGGTTATTAGTAAAAAGGCTAGTTGAAAGAAACTAGCTCGACAAGTCTCAACATCAACATTCGACTCTAGTCTATGAAACCTCTATCTCTATCATGTGGTGCCAATGACAAACCCATTGCTACCTCAAAATAAAGTAAAGCAAATCAAGCCTAACTCTAATAGAAAGATGAAATAAATGCTAGGATCCTCCGAAGTAAGGGAGGCTCACCAATCTGCTGAACATCTCAAATCCTCAACGATGTGCCTGTTGACGATCTCTAATACCCTTATTTACATCATGAAATGATGCAACGCCGAGTGGCATCAATACGCGGAATGTATGGTATGTAAAATAGCTGAATGAAATAGAAACAGGTAGAATAATATAGAAATAACCTCAACTCAAAATAATAATCAACAAAATATCAAATGTCTATCTAAAGCAAGAATAAAGAGTAGACAAGTGACCCATCAACCAAATCAATCCTCAACAATCAACTCAAACTCAACTCAATGGAACTCAACTTGACTCAAAGTACTTAATATGGGAACTTTCTGGGCGTTTCTCTTATCCAACAATAATCACTTATGAGCCAGTGATTATACAATACTCACGCTGATGTTTCCACAACCGTTCGATACTTGCAGGTAAGGAACGCAGTATGATCCACAAGGAATCTATCCTCCACAAGTCCTTTATTGTTTCAAGGACCTTACGTCCACTAGAGGGTACCATGTAATGTAATAGTTCCATCCTCATCCTACGCTTGACGACGTAGTTAATGAGTGCGAGTGAGACTCACTCTTATCCATTTTGGTGCTCGATACTCCTCCCAATACTCAATGCTCAAAAGACTCCTCCTTATCTCAATTAGCCTCATAGAGACTCTCATCAACTCAATGGAGACTCTCATTAAATCAAACTCTAAAGTCCTTTATTATTTTCAGGGACTTTAACTCATCTCAATTAACTCAATTACATTAAGAACTCAAGGACCCAGGTCATCATTTAGAAGAAGTCATTTAGATAGAACTTAAGAACTCAACTATGAAGACCCATAGGATCATCAACCTCAAGTATCTCAACCCCATACTCACATCAAGATTATCATCAAAACACTAAAGTCAAGGCTCTAGACTCCATCCCTAGGTTCATTCATGCATGCTTTCACAAATTAATATATAGGGTTTATACAATATCACATGAAAAGTACTTGATTCAAGAAAACAAGTTTTATGATGATCATCAACATATAAAAATACATGTAGTATATATGCAAAATTTCAAGAAAACCATCAAAGATTATGTATGTAGACTTATTATACTCTCAACTCTTCTATGAACATCTATGAGACACATGAGAGAATAATCTCATGCTTTTGTTTAGCCTTACATACCTGGTGTGAAGCTTTAAAATCAACCTTCAAGAATTCTCCTTTGAAATCTCCAATCTCACATTCCTCTTCTCTTCTCTTAAGCTCTAGTCTTCTTCAATGACTTAGAAAGGACTTAGAATGGGGTTTAAAACACTTCTTACACTTGAAACGACCCATTTTGATCAAGGTTCAGGCCTAGGAAGGGTTTGAAAAGGTCTGGAGTGTCCTCATGAAATTCTGAAAAAGTTCATCTCGGGATATGGGGTCCACGACGCGGATAATGTCAATTTTCAATATTTTTTGCTGAAAATTCTCCAAACGAGCTTTCCAATCTCATAAAAACTTTTTGAAATAAATCAAGTGTTGGTCCGCGACAGGTTCATGTCGCACACCTGTTGCGCACCCTCACTGGTTTGCATTTTCGCATCAATTTGTTTTCTTTTGATACGATTTTTCTAAAAATCAACCGAGGCCACTTTCCACTCAATTTTTTATGCTGATTGCAAATCCGGCCTCAGATTTGCCATCGGAGCATGGAAAGACATATCATGCGCACACCTCTCCTCTAGGGGTATTTTGATAATTTTACTGGGCGTTACATCATCTCCCCCTTGGGATCATTCGTCCTCGAATGATGAGTAAAGGTAGACATCAAGGTACGAATAGACTCAAGACTCATCTCAACACTCTCTCAATAAATCAAACTCTCGACTCCTCATCAATCTCAATCAACTCTACTCAGACTCAAGAATAAACATATCGGCCCAAGAATAGATCAATCAATTTTAGTTAAGGGTAAGGAAATTACCTTTAACGTCCTCATTATTGGGCACAAATAGGTGTGGATATTTGACTCTCATCTCTTCCTCAACTCTCCATGTGGCTTCCTCAACGAATTGATTTTTCCACAAGTCTTTGACTGAGGTGATCTCTTTAGTTCTCAACTCGCGAACCAAGCGATCAAGTATTTGGACCAGAATCTCTTCTTAGGACAAGATATCCTTCACACTCCAATACTCTCAAAAGGGATCACCAAGGCAGGATCTCCCAAGTACTTCTTCAACATCGAAATGTGGAACACAGGATGAATTTCGTCTAACTCGGAAGGCAACTCCAACTCGTAAGCAACCTTCCCAATCCTCTTCACAATCTGGTACGGACCGATATACCGAGGAATTAATTTCCCTTTCTTCCCAAATCTCATGACACCCTTCATAGGTGACACTTTCAAGTACACCCAATCATTTACCTCGAACTCTAAGTCTCTTCTCCTCACATCGGTATAAGATTTTTGGCGACTCTGTGCAATCTTCAACCTCTCTTTAAAAATGACCTTAACCTTCTCCATTGATTGGTAGACCCGGTCAGGTCCAATCGACTCTGCTTCTCCAACCTCAAACCACCCAATTAGTGATAGACATCTCTTCCCATACAAAGCTTCATAGGGAGCCATTTGGATGCTCGCATGATAACTATTGTTATATGCAAATTCAATCAATGGTAGGTGATCATCCCAATTTCCTTTGAAATCAAGAACATCGGCTATCAACATATCTTTTAACGTTTGAATTGTATGCTCTGCCTGGCCATCTGTCTGGGGATGATAGGTTGTACTCAGATTCACCTTAGTACCCAATCCTTTTTGGAAGGATGTCCAAAATTGGAAGGTGAATTGAGCTCCTCTGTTCGAGATGATGGACAAGGGAACTTCATGCAACCTCATAATCTCCTGGATATACAACTTGGCATACTCCTCTGAAGTGTTGGTTGTCTTAACTGCATAGTAGTGAACCGATTTGGTCATCCTATCCACAATAACCCATATCAAAGCATGTTGCTTCCGAGACCTTAGTAGACCAATAATGAAGTCCATGTTGATTATCTCCCACTGCCACTTAGGGATCTCAAAGTTCTAGGCCAATCCACATGGTTTTTGGTGCTTAACCTTAACTTGTTGGCAATTCGATCACTTTGAAACGAACTCAGCAATATCCCTCTTCATTCCACTCCACCAATAGGCTTCTCTCAAGTCATGGTACACCTTGGTAGAGCCAGGATGAATGGAATATCTAGAACTATGGGCTTCCGCCATAATCCTATCTCGGACCCCATCAATATCTGGGACGCACAATCTACTCTAGCATCTCAACACCTCATCTCTCCCTTTGGAGAAGACCATCATTTTCTATTTGTGGACAACCTCCTTCAATTGAAGTATGAATGGATCTCGGTCTTGATTTTCTTTCGCCTCTGTCACTAAGGATGAAGAAGACCCGTTCTGAACATTAACCCCTCTCTCATCATTCTCCTCAAGTTAAAATTTCAATCGAGCCAATCGATGCACTTTTTTAGCTAACTCTTTCTTTCCTTCCTCAACATGGGCTGTGCTACCCATTGACAACCTGCTAAGAGCATCAGCAGCTATGTTAGCTTTACCTGGATGGTATAGAATGCTCATGGCATAATCCTTAAGCAACTCCAACCATCTCCTCTATTGCAGGTTGAGCTCCTTCTTACCGAAGACATAGTGCAAGCTCTTGCGGTCAATGAACACATCCACATACACTCCATACAAGTAGTAGCGCTAGATTTTAAGTGTAGATACCACCGTTGCCAACTCAAGGTCATGCATCGGATAGTTCTTCTCATAAACATTAAGTTGTCTGGAAGCATAGGCTATCACTTTCCCTCTCTGCATCAACACACATCCCAATCCCAGTCTCGAAGCATCACAATAGATCACCAATTCCTTCATCCTATCGGGCAAGGTTAAAACCGGTGAAGTAGTCAATCTTGTCTCAACTCTCGAAAACTCTTCTCACACTCATCGGACCACTAAAACTTGACCTTTTTCTAAGTCAATTTAGTCAATGGTACGGATAAGGAAGAAAATCCATCAACAAATCTGCGATAGTAGCCTGCCAACCTCAAGAAACTTCTTATGTCAGTCGGAGAGGTCGGTTTGGGCCAGTTCTTAACCGCTTCAATCTTCTGGGAATCTACTCGAATACCATCACCGGAGACAACATGACCTAGGAAAGCCACTAATTTAAGCCAGAATTCACATTTCAGGAATTTTGCATACAACTCATGGTCTTTAAGTGTTTGGAGGACAACTCTAAGGTGATTATCATGCTCTTCCTCATCTCTCGAGTACACCAAAATTTCATCGATGAACACAATCACAAAAATATCAAGATATTGTCTGAATACCCTATTCATCAAGTCCATAAAAGCTGAAGGTGCATTCGTCAACCCAAAGGGCATGACCAATAACTAAAAATGGCCATATCTAGTCATAAAGACTGTGTTTGGAATATCGCATTCCCTCACTTTCAACTGATGGTAGCAAGATGTGATGTCTATCTTTGAGAAACAAGAGGCACCCTTAAGTTGGTCAAACAAATCATCTATCCTTGGGATAGGATATTTATTCTTTATTGTGACCTTATTCAGTTGCCTGTAGTCAATACACATTCTGAGAGACCCATATTTATTTCGTACGAATAGGACAGGGGCACCCCGAGGAGAAATACTCGGCCTTATAAAACCCTTCTCTAACATATCTTTCAATTGTTCTTTCAACTCTTTCAACTCAGCGGGGGCCATCCTATAAGGTGGAATTGAGATAGGCTGGGTATCGAGGAGAACATCAATCCCAAAGTCAATCTCCCTCTCAAGAGGGACTCCAAACAAATCCTCACGAAACACTTCAGGGAACGCATTTACAATCGGGACTGACTCAAGAGTAGGAGACTCAACATCATCAGATTTAACTCGTACGAGGTGATAGATGCAACCTTTGGAAATCAGTTTTCTGGCCCTAAGGTAGGAGATAAACGTTCCTTTAGGTGCAACAGAATCACCCTTCCACTCTAGAACTGGTTCATTGAGGAATTGGAACTTAAACGATCCGAGCTCTACAATCAATGGAGGCATAACATACGTGAAGCCAATCAATGCCAAGGATCATATCAAAATCAGTCATATCTAACTCAACCAAATCAATGATAGTATCCCTATGATGGATGGACACTACACAAGCTCTATAGACTCTCTCAACTCGAATAGACTCACCTACTGAAGTAGAAACATCAAAGGGTTCAAGGAGACTCTAAAGGATTCTATCAAATCTACTGGCCACATAAGGTGTTATAAATGACAATGTGTCACCAGGATCCATCAAAGCATAACAATCAAGAGAAATGACTCGAATCATACCTGTCACAACATCTGGGAGTTCTCCTGGTCTTGGCGACTACCTATAGCATACAAATGGTTGGTAGTTCTGCTTGCGCCTGACGTAGCACCTCTCTAGGCTTTTCTAGCTGGCAGGGCTGGTGTAGAAGATTGAGCCCAATCAGCCTGCTTGGGGCACTCTCTTTGGTAGTTACCTACTTGGTCACACTAAAAATATGCATCATTCCCCTCACGACATTTACTCAAGTATAATCTGCCACACTTATCACATAGTGGCTTACCCCGTGAACCTTGAGCCACACTAGCTTGTGACTGAGATCCATGGGCTCTAACATTCTAGGACCTATGATCATTCATGATCCTGGGTGCAGGTGCACTAGCAGATGATGGTGCTGGCGCTGACTGGAATCTATTACCATTTCCCTTCTTTCCAACCTCATGGCGAGATATTTTAACCTTCTTACTTCTGAACTCCTCTCTATCATGTTGTCTCTCCTCATCAACTTGTTGCACAAATGTCATCAATCTCCCAATGTCCATATCACTCACAAGCATCGCCCCCCTCTCATCTCTCTTTGGCCCTTTGTTCAGCCTATCCACATACATCCCCATTCTCCCCTTCTTATCAGCAACCATGTTCAAAGTATATCGAGATAGTTGAGTGAACTTAAGCCCATACTCTTGCACAATCGTAGAGCCCTGTTTCAGATTCAAGAACTCTCATACCTTGGCCTCCCTTCGTTCCCTTGGGAAGAAACGTCCAAGAAAGTTTCCTCGAACACTACCCAAGTCAACAATGGGCCATCTTTTCCTCTAACCTTCTTCTATTGGTCGAACCATAGCCTAGACACACCTGATCTTAGGCGTATTTACTCGCCTAATTAGCCAAATAGACCCATAAATTGAGCTAAGTCAGAGGGTAAACTTACAGAGGGCAGTTGCTTTTAGTAGGATGTTGGTTATTTTGCTAATCTGGGGGTCAAGTACTCCGTTGGGTTGTATTTTGCAGATTTTGGTCGAATGATGTCACTCCAAAGCCATGCCCGAAGTGGGCGGATGAGCACAACCCAAAATTAAGGAGGAAAAGAAGTATAAAGTAGCAGAAGTGCTCATGTGCGCTTGGGAGAAAACAAGCAAACTGAAAAGGAGAAGAAAAAGGTGCGAAGATGAGAAATGCTGCAAAGTCTGCGTCGCGGACTAGGGCGAGATAAAGGAAAAATTGGTCCAATCAGCAAATAAGCGAATCTTGGTCAAAGTATGCTAGTTCGCGTCGCGGACTGTCAAGACACGAAAAAGAAGTGAGCGATGGGATTTTAAAAAGATCCCTATTAATTATTTTAAAAGAGAGGACTTTGAGATTATTTGGTTTTGAACGACATTGAAGGAGAAAAAAAGTAGAGAACCTTACCTAGGGCAAATTTGGTTCGTTTCCATCCTTGTACTCTTGAATGTTGGTAATTATTAGCTTAATTTTGATGTGGGAACCAACTATGAATGGCTAGTTCTCCCATATTCTGGGATTGTAGCCCTAGACAATGTTAACTCTTGATTTTCTTTGTGTATGATTGGGTTTGATACTTACTCCTGTGAAGCTTTTATTTACACTTCTTAGCCTGATCAACTAGGGGTAAATGGGTTATTCATTCTAAATTCGAAAGATGTGGAATGATTAGAACATGGTGGAATAGGGGGCGTGTCCAACTAGGTAACTAGATTGGTTCGTGTAAGAAAGACCTGTGACAACTACCCTTACACCTCGCTTGGTTCATAATACAGGAAGATAAAAATAAAGCACTTTTGGTGGTCTGTCTATCCCCGCTCAACGATGTAGTTAGACAGTCAGTAAAAGTAGGCAGACAGAGATGTGCAACCCTGTTAGGTAAATTAAACCCTGTGAACTAGTAGTTGTAAATCCAGATGCATGAATGATGATTAAGAGACAACGGAGTCGCCAAGGCTACAATCCCGGAATTACTTTTAACTTGATAATTACAATTTAACAAGATCGAATCATGCATTAAGTCATAGATTCAATACGTAATTCTTTTTTTTGTTTATATAAATCCCATTTCTAGTTATTGTGGATACCAACTACGCATAATAACTTAGATAGGTACTACTGATCTTTAAATCCTTTGGGTTCGATATCCCGGCCCCTCTCTCAGGGCCACTATACTACTTGAGTTGACCACGTACACTTGCGTGTGCTAGGGAAGCAACAAGTTTTTGGCGCCGTTGCTGGGGATTTAAGGTTGAGTTGGTTAATTCTCTAAGTTGTTGTGCTTTGTTGTGCTCACTGCATTTGATCTTAGTTCTGCCTTTATTTCAGGCAGTTGAGTACT
This sequence comes from Solanum rostratum, assembly GCA_029948455.1. Classification (NCBI taxonomy): domain Eukaryota; kingdom Viridiplantae; phylum Streptophyta; class Magnoliopsida; order Solanales; family Solanaceae; genus Solanum; species Solanum rostratum. Next base: position 54,664,843 of record CM057047.1, on the reverse strand, counting down.
AAACTGGAAGACCAGGATTCTTTCTTCCGACAATCAAAGAGGCGAGCAGGCATCATATTCCAAACTCCTCCACTTGAACTTATTGAACAGGAGGATCGTGAGAACAACAGAACTAACGTACATCCTATCAGGGAACCAGTGGCTGAAGCAAATCCTCTTGCACAGGCAGCTCCTCGTCCAGTAAGGGATGTGGCAATCCCACGGACTACCAATGTCATGAGCTGTTTCTTGAAACCGGAGCCTGGAGGTCGTGAGAACTAGAACAAAATATGGTCCAGTTGCTACACTCCACTAGATAATTTACTGGGCTACCGCACGAAGACCCACAAGTCTATCTTCAAAACTTCCTGGAGATTGCTAACACTTTCATTCCTGCGAGGGTGAACACAGACTATGTAAGAATGACCTTGTTCCCCTTCTCGTTGTTGGGGGGCGCCCGAAGGTGGTTGCAGATTGAACCACCGAACTCTATCACGTCATGGGATGATCTTGCTCGCAAGTTCCTCACCCGCTTCTTCTCATCTGGCAAAACTGCCAAACTCAAGAGTGAAATTCTGAGCTTTAAGCAAAAGCTTGGAGAAAATCTATATCAAGCTTGGGACAGGTTCAAAACACTGCTTATTAATTGTCCCCATCATTGCCAAGCTAATGAAGTGTTGGTACATACCTTCATAGAAGGTCTGGAACCCAACACAAAGATTTTTCTTGATTCGGCTGCAGGCGGACAGGCATTGGAGAAGACGTACAATGAGTTGTATGCCCTGCTAAATAGGATCGCACAGGGAAATTTGGAGTGGAATGGAGGATCAAGTAGGCCGGTAGTCCAGAAGCAAGCCGGCAAGTTAGAAATTGATGCCATAACTGCCTTGCAAGCGCAAATGTCAGCTATAAAAATATGATAACTAATTAGTTCAACAACTTGGCATTAGGCCAACAACAACAGACGCCGGTAGGTGTAGGTCAGCAGCCATCCCTAGTGAATGTGGTGCAACAACAACAACCTGGGTGGTGTGATGTTTGCGGGGGAGGAGATCATACTGCTAAGTCTTGTGGGGCTAATCCAGAAGCAGTCAACGCTGTGGGGAATGCTAACAGAGGGAGTTATCAAGGATTTGGTAACTCATACAACCCAAATTGAATGAACCACCCCAACTTCTCATGGGGAGGCCAACAGCCGAATTAGGGGGCATTTTAGCAAAGACCATAGGGTAACAATGTGTATTACAACCAGCAGGCACAACAGCCTGCAAAACAGGTCAACCCCAACAGTATGACCGACAGTGAGGTACTTAGGCAAATTTTGGCGAACCAGAATATGCGAGAGGAGGAGATTCAGAGGAACAAGCAAGATCTTTAGAACTTGGAAAGGCAGTTGGGGCAGCTGGCAGGAAACATGAATTCTAGACCCCAAAAGGGTCTACCAAGTAGCACTGACCCTAACCCAAAGTAGGTTAATGCAGTCAGTACGAGGAGCAGAAGACCCCTGATGGAGGCAGTCCCGAAAAAGAGAGGTGGGGCTGAGGCAGGCACTGCACAAAGTGATGAGGCTGACATTCCAAGTCCAGCCCCGGAAGACATTACCCTAGTCCCGAAACCACCTCCCCCATTTCCACAGAAGTTAAAGAAGAAGAAGGAGGACGACTGTTTCCAAAAGTTCATCGGGCTGTTAAAATAAGTACATATTAACTTACCCCTTATTAGTATCTTGTAGGGAATTCCGAAATACACTAAGTACGTGAAGGACATTGTGTCAAATAAAAGTAAGTTAGCTGAGTGTGAGATTGTAGCACTCACCGAGACTTGCAGCTCCAGGATTTTGAATGGATCCAAACTGCCAACAAAAATGAAAGACCCGGGAAGTTTCACTGTACAAGTAACGATAGGTGGTCGCTTGAATGCAAAGGGTTTATGTGATCTAGGGGCAAACACAAATCTTATGCCTAGCTCCATGTTCTTGAAATTGTGGCTGGGTAGCCCAAAACCAACCACCATCGTCTTACAACTAGCGGATCATTCAGTGGCGAGACCAGATGGGGTGATTGAGGATGTTCTAGTCCAAGTGGGATCACTCATCTTCCCTGTGGACTTTGTCATCTTAGACTTTGACCGGATCTTGAGGTCCCATTCATTCTTGGTCGCCCATTCTTGGCAACAGGCGAGGCACTGATTGATGTGGCAGTAGGAAAGCTCACCATGAGAGCTCATGATAAAGTGGAAGTATTTGATGTGTACAAAGCTATGAAGCTCCCTGCGGCATATGAGGACTTGGCAGCTATCACTGTGTTAGACACAACAGCGACATTAAGCCAAGTAGAGATAGCAGACCCACTGACTAGAGTTTTGTTGAACCAAGGGCTAGTGGATGATGCGGAAGCAAGAGAAATAGAAAGTGTGCTAAACGGTCACAATGTCAGCATGCTGAAGAAAGGAGCGGAGCCGTTTATAGAATGCTGAGGCCTCCCTTTAAACCTTCAGTTGAAGAAGCCCCTAAGCTGGAACTGAAGCCATTGCCCTCGCACCTCAGGTATGCATTTCTTGGCGAGAACGAAATGTTACCTGTAATCTTGTCTGTGTCATTGACTACAACCCAGGTAGAAGCAGTAGTAGCGGTGCTAAGGCGAAGGAAGAAAGCAATGGGATGGCAAATGTCAGACATCCAAGGCATCAGTCCAGCACTGTGCATGCACAGGATATACATGGAGGAAAGCCATAAGCCAGTGACCCAACCTCAGAGGAGGCTGAACCTAATTATGAGAGAAGTAGTAAAAAAAGAGGTAATCAAGTGGTTGGACGCAGGAATCATCTTTCTGATATCTGACAGCATGTGGGTGAGTCTGGTACAGTGTGTGCCCAAGAAAGGGGGAATGACAGTCATCACCAATGATAAAAATGAGTTGATTCCAACTAGAATGGTGACCGGGTGGCGTATCTGCATGGATTACAGGAAATTGAATGATGCCACCTGCAAGGACCACTATCCGGTGCCCTTCATTGATCAAATATTGGATAGACTAGCTGAACAAGAGTACTATCGCTTTCTGGATGGATACTCTGGGTACAACCAGATCACCATCGCCCCCGAAGACCAAGAAAAGACTATTTTCACATGCCCATATGGCACCTATGCCTTCAAGCGCATGCCCTTTGGATTGTGCAATGCCCCTGCCACCTTCCAAAGGTGCATGATGGCTATATTTCACGACATGGTGAAAGACATTGTAGAGGTGTTCATGGAAGACTTCTCGGTATTTGGGGAGTCTTTTGAAACACGCTTGCAGAATCTGGACAGGGTGCTGGCACGCTGTGAAGAGACTAACCTGGTCCTTAACTGGGAGAAGTGTCATTTTCTTGTGAAAGAAGGAATAGTCTTAGGGCATAAGGTGTCGAAGCGCGGTCTAGAAGTAGACAAGGCGAAAATAGAGGCGATAGAAAAGCTACCACCACCTGTGTCTGTAAAGGGAGTCTGGAGCTTTCTGGGTCATGCGGGGTTTTACCGAAGATTCATAAAGGACTTCTCCAAAATTGCCAAGCCACTGTCTACCCTCCTGGAGAAAGAGGTAACTTTTAACTTTGATGCTTTTTGTCTGCAGGCATATGAGCTATTGAAGAGGAAGTTAGTTGAAGCCCCAATATTAACAACGCCACATTAGGAGCTCCCGTTTGAGCTAATATGTGATGCTAGTGACAATGCCGTGGGCGCAGTGTTGGGGCAACGCCGAGACAAGGTGTTTCATGTCATTTAATATGCAAGTAAAACACTAGATGCAGTAGGGCAACTATACCGTGACTAAAAAGGAAATGCTAGCATTGGTGTATGCATTTGACAAGTTCAGGTCATATTTAGTGGGGCCTAAGGTCATAGTGTTCACCGACCATGCAGCGGTGCGGTACTTGTTCAACAAGACAGAGGCAAAGCCCATGTTAATTAGATGGATCCTGTTACTCCAAGAGTTTGACATTGAGATAAAGGATCGAAAGGGGTGGGAAAACCAGATCGCGGATCATCTGTCCCGCTTGGAGAGTGATGCCCATATAGGGGAACAATTGCAAATAAAAGAAGAGTTCCTAGATGAGCAGTTGCTGGCTTTAGAAGAGGAGGAACTACCATGGTATGCAGATATTGTGAATTACTTGGTAAGTGAGGTATTCCCACCTGGGGTAACTTATCAACAATGAAAGCATCTGGCTCATGACTCAAAAGCTTTCATATGGGATGAGCCATATATGTTTAAGCAAGGGCCTGATAGAATGGTGAGTAGATGCGTGCCTGAAGCAGAATTGCGGAAGATCTTAGAAAAATGTCATGCTTCTCTCTATGGAGGCTATCATGGGGGTGAACGAACAGCTAATAAGGTTCTACAATCCTGGTTCTTCTGGCCCACGTTATTCAGAGATGCCATGGAATTTGTGAGGACATGTGAAGCATGTCAGAAGACGGGCACCATCTCCAAGAGACATGAAATGCCCCTCAACAACATCTTGGAGGTAGAGATCTTTGATGTATGGGGAATGGACTTCATGGGCCCATTCCCACCCTCCTATGGAAACCATTACATCCTTGTCGCAGTAGACTATGTCTCCAAATAGGTGGAAGAGGTGGCACTACCCACTAATGACGCAAAGGTGGTGAGTAAGTTTCTGAGAAAGCAAATTTTCACCAGATGTGGAACTCCAAGGGCCATCATTAGTGACGGAGGATCTCATTTCATTAACCAAACTGTAAAGACTCTGCTCGCGAAGTATGGAGTGAGACACAAAGTGTCCACAACATACCATCCACAGAAGAGTGGGCAAGTGGAGGTGTCTAACAGGGAGGTGAAGCAGATCTTGCAAAATATCGTGAATGTCACAAGGCAGGATTGGGCGACCAAACTTGATGAAGCCTTGTGGGCATACCGAATAACGTACAAAACACCTATAGGCACGTCTTTATATCGGTTAGTATATGGGAAGGCATGTCACCTCCCAGTGGAGCTGGAGCACAAAGCATATTGGGCCATTAAATGGCTAAATCTCGATCCTAAGCTCGCTGGAAAAAAAAGGCTGGAGAAATTAGTGGAGTTGGATGAATTCCGGCTCCACGTACGAGAATGCCAAATTGTATAAAGAGAAAACCAAAAGATGGCATGACCGACGTATCACACCGTGAACCTTTGAACCAGGTCAGCATGTACTTCTCTTTAACTCGAGGTTAAAATTGTTTCCAGGTAAGCTGCGGTCAAAGTGGAGTGGACCATACATAGTGGTAAATATCACACCACATGGAGTTGTGGAGCTCAAAGATACAGCCTCAAACCAAACATTTTTGGTAAATGGGCAACGTGTCAAGCACTACTATGGTGCCGACATGAACAGGGAAGAAGAGGTCATTAATCTGGCCAATGAAGAGTAAGCGATGTTGAGTCGTGCCGCAACGGTAAATCAGGCGCTGCGCGGGAGGCAACCTGCGGTAAGATACAAAAAAAATAGGGTGCACAAATTTGCATAGAAATCACAACAAGTGGCTGTCCGCGATACGCATCGCAGGCCTATCGCAAAAAGTGCACATCCCAGTGCTGAAATGGTCCCCACCAATTCCCGGTAATCCTTTAATCATTGTTGAATTTTCTTTGCTGGATTAAGTGGTGTTGGTGCTTTGCAGCAATTGACAATGTTTGGTGAATTTTTCAGGCCCCGTAGCGCAATATTAAAAAATGTTTGGGCCCCAAAATGGTGGCCTTCCTCAATGGTACCGCATCGCGGTGGCATTGCGAACATACCTCTTATTGGACTATTTAGGATGCAAAAGTGCATCGTCGGTTTCGGTAAAACTGTGGGTCATTTTGTAGTTTAATTGGATGAACTAATATGTGCTGATGTTTTGAAGCATAAGTCAAGTGCTCGGGAATATTTTGGGGCCCGTAGCTCAAAATTAAAAAAAAATTGGCCCCAAAATAGTGGTTGTCCGCGACGCTTTCATCGCGCAGTAGCTATGCCCTTTGTGGCCCAGGTTAGTATTATCCTAAGGCATTCTCCGTGACGTCTCCGCATCGCGCTTGTGTCATTGACGTGTATGTTTTAATCATCAATTTTCGTGTGGCCCCACTCCTCTTTTTAGGTTTTTTTTCACCCGATCCCCACCCGAATGTTTTGCCCCTTTCCCTCTACTTTCCCTATTTTCCCCTACTCCTAAAATTTCAAACAACTACACGACGCCCTCCACATCTCACCATCATATCTTGTTCTTCTTCAACTCAAGTAAGTGTCTTCACTCTATATTTAGTATCTTCACTCATATCACACCACATGGAGCTGTGGAGCTCAAAGATACAGCCTCAAACCAAACGTTTTTGGTAAATGGGCAACGTGTCAAGCACTACTATGGTGCCGACACGAACAAGAAAGAAGAGGTCATTAATCTGGCCAATGAAGAGTAAGCGATGTTGAGTCGTGCCGCGACGGTAAATCAGGCGCTGCGCGGGAGGCAACCCGCGGTAAGATACAAAAAAATAAGGTGCACGGATTTGCATAGAAATCACAACAAGTGGCTTTCCGCGATGCATACGCGTCGCAGACCTATCGCAAAAAGTGCACATTCCAGTGCTAAAATTGGTCCCCACCAATTCCCGGTAATCCTTTAATCATTGTTGAATTTTCTTTGCTGGATTAAGTTGTGTTGGTGCTTTGCAGCAATTGACAATGTTTGGTGAATTTTTCGGGCCCCGTAGCGCAATATTAAAAAATGTTTGGGCCCCAAAATGGTGGCCTTCCTCAATGGTACCGCGTCGCGGTGGCATTGCAAGCATACCTCTTATTGGACTGTTTAGGGTGCAAAAGTGCATCGTCGATTTCGGTAAAACCGTGGGTCATTTTTGTAGTTTAATTGGCTGAACTAATATGTGCTGATGTTTTGAAGCATAGTCAAGTGTTCGGGAATATTTTGGGGCCCGTAGCTCAAAATTAAAAAAAATTTGGCCCCAAAATAGTGGTTGTCCGCGATGGTAACGCGTCGCGGACGCATCGCGCAGTAGCTATCCCCTTTGTGGCCCAGGTTAGTATTATCCTAAGGCATTCTCCGTGACGTCTCCGCATCGCGCTTGTGTCATTGACGTGTATGTTTTAATCATCAATTTTCGTGTGGCCCCACTTCTCTTTTTAGGTTTTTTTCACCCGATCCCCACCCGAATGTTTTGCCCCTTTCCCTCTACTTTCCCTATTTTCCCCTACTCCTAAAATTTCAAACATCTACACGACCCCTCCACATCTCACCATCATATCTTGTTCTTCTTCAACTCAAGTAAGTGTCTTCACTCTATATTTCGTATCTTGTCTTGCATTGTGCATGATATTTGCTTCTTAGGATACATTATAGCATGTGATCAGTTTAGTAAGAGCATAATGTCAGGATGGGGTCATATTCTGCGTAGGGTAGTGCTAGTTGGTCAGATTTTAGGTTTAATTTGGTGGTGATGGTATGTCTTTGTGAATATTCTTGTGGGGTGCAAACCCTAGGCTGCAAATTTTGTGGAAACATGGCCATAACCATTGGGGAATGGGTCTTTTGGGTCAGAGTACCATGATTTGTGGAAATTTTCTAAGTGTGGGTAGTTTGTTAACCCATGATGCTCACAGCCTTGGCCTATGGATTATATGGTGGGTAACATGCTTGCTAAGAATGACTTAGATGATTCATTATGCTTGGGAACATTACCCACATTGAAGTGTGGGGGGATATGCTTGACATCAGTGAAGTGGCGAAGTCTGAGTGCCCTCTTCACCTGGTGTGGATTGGTCTATGTGTGGGGTCAAGATAACCTGAGCCTGCACACGGTCACCCTTTGCTATCTTTAAGCTACTGAGTTTGTCTTGCTGCAGGTGCAAATGGCTTCCAAGGCACGAAGAACAGGTCAATCCAGTGGGGCGGGCGTCTCGAGTAATCGAAGGTGGACTAGGGACGTCCTGGTAGTACCTAGAACCCCAGAATACAGAGGCCAACGACTCCACTATGGGCTTCAAGTAGTTGATAGAGAAGGGCAGCGGTTGTACCGGGCTCACAACGAGACCAAGTATTTCCCTGATGTGCCTATTGATGCTGACTCCTTGGTTCGCGAGTTCACTCACATCTACCAGTGGTGCATGGACTACCGCCTAATGTTTCTCTTCAACGATCTATTGTCTTGCAACCTTAGCATGGTCCAAGAATTTTATGCTAACATGAAGACGGAACCCCACACACAGGTGGTCATGGTGCGGGGGGTGGAAGTCAACATCGCCCCCTTTCCATTAATGGCATTCTTTGGCACTCTCGATGTCCCTGCTGGTACTTTCACTGACTTGCAGCTGCAGCCCCCATATCGACTCATCCGACAGACACTCGCATGGGTGAACTCCATAATGAGGTGGATCAAGCATGCCAGCAGAGGTTACCACCAGAGCTTCCCCTTTTCACACATGAATCGGGAAGCTCGAGTCTGGGTGAAAATAGTGATGCACTCCTTCTTCCCCGGGTAGCACTTCATTGTTGTGACACGAAACAGGACCTGCTTGGTGTATGCCCTCATGACGGGCATGGAGCTGAACTTTGGGGCTATCTTAAAGTCCGTAATTAGGAAAGCAAGGGTACACCGCGGCCGCAGGTATGCTTTCGGGGGACTTATAACTGAGTTGTGTCATCGTGCAAGTGTCCCTACAGAAAAGTTGTATTACTAGCCCCACATTGAGGCCCCGCCCTATAATATCATTAATATTAAAGGGCATAAGGAGGCTACTGGGCCAATCCTCACCACTACCGAGCACAACCACAGGGATGAGCTCATCTGGCGCGCATGTATGGGTTGGAGATGTTGAGACACAGGACGGGCGATTACCCTTCTACGCAGTAGGAGCTGGACGAAGTTGAAGCCCATTACCCTCTCAACACCCTTGCAAATGTTGTTCTGGGCATCTGGCCTCCATCATGGACCCCGTTGAGGATGACATCTCCACTGACCCGGAGGACGCGAGGATAGCTTCCGACACAAACGACAATGACATTGAGGATAAGGTCCCAGTCACTGTGGGAGGGGAGCCAATCTTACCTGGCCCTGAGGAGTGAGAGCATGCCGTATCCATTGCAGGTTTTGTTGATCAGCACTGAGGGCAGTATTGAGTCTAAGTGTAAGGTCAGTGCTGAGTTAAGTGTGGGGTGGAGGTGCAAATAATGGCTATGTTACGTTCTTAATTCGACCTGTATGATTAAGACCTTTTTCTTTTCTTTCTTCTTTTTATTGTTTCTCTCTTTTTCTTATTTGTGTTGGTTCATGTTAAGACAACAGTTCTCTATTATTGCTTATTGGGGCGGTAATGAATAAGTGCACACGTGGACATTTTACTTGTTGTAACATGTTATTTAGAGATGAGATTGCTTGTCAATTCAGTTTCTTAATTAGTGTGTCAGTAGTGATACAATCAAGCATGGTATGGCGGGCGTGTGAATCAAAGTAACTTAATCACTAGGAAGCCTGAGAAGTTAATACTTGATTATAGCACTTCAGAATGAAATAGTGTAATCAAGGAATCATGTGAATAAGTCAACATTAAGTCTAGAGTTAACCATATGAGGGGAATGTGCCAAGAGTGGTGAGCTTAATTTTTATGAGTCTGTATTGCAATAGTTGCTAGAACTTTCCCGGTATGTAGAATGAACTCGGTAGGGGTCGAATTCGAAGGAAAGGATCGAGGCATTTCTTTGGTAGCCCAGTAATCCTTCAGCAGTTTATCCACCCAATATAATAACTCCCTAGTCAGCCCTTTTGAGCTTTAACCTTTTCCTTTGGTTAGCCACGTGTTAAGCCAACCCATCCATTGGATCTCAACCCGTGTTGAACCTGATTCCTGAGTGCTGTAGCATGATAATTCTGATGATAGGGGAGCTTAAATGGATACCCAAGGAATAAGAGGGAGCAAAATAGATGTATGGCCTGCGTCGCGGACCCATCGCGATAAAAAAAGAAGGAAAAGAGTTGTGATGGTGTAAAAGCAATAAAACATGAGAATAAAAGCTTTGACGGAGTGTTGAAATGCGTAATCCTTGCAGTGGAATAAAGTGTTAAGGCGGGAAAAATTAGAAGTAAGGAGGCCAAAGGTAGGGATGTGAACTTAAGCTAGGAGCGCTTGGGAATTGAGCCATGTCACTCATATCCGTAAATGTATCTCACCAGCCCGTAGCCTACATTACAACCACATAGAAGACGTGATCTTTCGAGCAGATTGCTACTAGACTGCATTAGTACATTAAGGGCAAGCCTATGGAAACTAGACCCAACACAAGATATCAATTGGGAGGGAGAGAGTTGATGGAGTACCCATTTTTCTTTTGTTCTCTAAGTTCAGATGGGTGTGCGTGGGTAATTCTTCTGGTGAGGGAACATACTCAAGTAAGGTTAACAACTAGATGATAATGTTGAATAAATTCCTACATGATTCTGCGGTGAAGCGTGAAGGATTAGATGCAAGTGATACTGTCAGCATCCAGTAAGGTTTTTGATTCTTTGGTGCATGCGACCCCCATATACCATTCGTTTGGGGGTACATACTCTCATGCATGTGTTTTGCATTTGCTCGAGGACAGACAAAGCTCTAAGTGTGGGGTAGTGATCTTAGGCGTATTTACACGCCTAATTATCTAAATAGACCCATAAATTGAGCTAAGTCAGAGGGTAAACTTATAGAGGGCAGTCGCTTTTAGTAGGATTTTGGTTATTTTGCTAATCTGGGGGTCAAGTACTCCGTTGAGTTGTATTTTGCAGATTTTGGTCGAATGATATTACTCCGAAGCCATGCCCGGAGTGGGAGGATGAGCACAACCCAAAATTAAGGAGGAAAATAAGCATAAAGCAGCAGAAGTGCTCATGTGTGCGTCGCGGACCTGGGAGAAAACAAACAAACTGGAAAGGAGAAGAAAAAGGTGCGAAGATGAGAAATGCTGCAAAGTACGCGTCGTAGACTAGGGCGAGATAAAGGGCAAATTGGTCCAGTCAGCAAATAAGCGAATCCTGGTCAAAGTATGCTAGTCCACGTCACAGACTGTCAAGACACGAAAAAGAAGCGAGCGATGATATTCTAAAAAGATCCCTATCAATTATTTTATAAGAGAGGACTTTGAGATTATTCGGTTTTGAACGACATAGAAGGAGAAAAAGGTAGAGAACCTTACCTAGGGCAAATTTGGTTCGTTTCCATCCTTGTACTCTTGAATGTTGGTAATTATTAACTTAATTTTGATGTGGGAACTACCTATGAGTGGCTAGTTCTCCCATATTCTGGGATTGTAGCCCTAGACAATGTTACCTCTTGATTTTCTTTGTGTATGATTGGGTTTGATACTTTCTCCTGTGAAGCTTTTATTTACACTTCTTAGCCTGATCAACTAGGGGGTAAATGGTTATTCATTCTGAATTCAAAATGTGGAATGATTAGAACACAGTGGAATAGGGGGCGTGTCTAACTAGGTAACTAGATTGGGTTCGTGTAAGGGTGACCTGTGACAACTACCCTTACACCTCGCTTGGTTCATAATACAGGAAGCTAAAAGTAAAGCACTTTTAGTGGTCTGTCTATCCCCACTCAACGATGTAGTTAGGCAGTCAGTAAAAGTAGGCCCCCAGAGGCATGCAACCCTTTTAGGTAAATTAAACCCTGTGAACTAGTAGTTGCAAACCTAGATGCATGAACGATGATTAAGAGACAATGGAGTCGCCAAGGCTACAATCCCGAAATTACTTTTAACTTGATAATTACAGTTTAACAAGATTGAGTCGTGCAATAAGTCATAGATTCAATACGTAATTCTTTTTCTTTTGTTATATAAATCCCATTTCTATTTATTATGGATACCAACTACGCATAATAACTTAGATAGGTACCATTGATCTTTAAATCCTTTGGGTTCAATATCCCGGTCCCTTTTTCAGGGTCACTATATTACTTGGATTGACCATGTACACTTGCGTGTGCTAGAGAAACAATAACACCCTTGAGTTTGTAAGCAGCCAGTTCAACTCTGTCCACATCAGCCACATGCATCACTTGGAATACTTTTTGAAGCTCTTCTACATAGTTTTAAGGATCCTCAATGGATGCAGACCCTGTGAACTCAGGTGGATTCATCCTCAAGAATTCTCGGACTCTAGATTTGTCCTGGACATCATGTCAGCCCGCCCCTTACTCGCAAAAGGTGTTGTGACAGCCTAGCCTAGAGTTTGAATAGCCTTGCAAAGTTAAGCATTGGAGACCTCATCTTGTGGGGGCTGCTTAACAGGGACAGCTTGGTCCACGGGCTCCTCATATCCTTGAGGCTCGAGTCGGTTAATATTTTGCCTAGCGAGATGTTCTCTACCCCTGATGGCTCTTCTGGAAGGCATGATCCCAACTCTTCAATGCACAAAGCACGAATTAGAAGAGAACCTTTCATTGAATATAACTCTACTGCACGATTTAGAACATGAAAGAAGTGAAACAATTCCTAATGTCCTATAGCCTCCATATTATGGAAGTGGAGCTCTTCAGACTAATAATAAGGACTCTAATAGACACGGCTTCATCGACGCCCTAGGACTCTTGAACTTTGTGCTCTCATACTAAGTTTGTCACGCCCTGAGAGGGTACCCTAGACATACCCAACACCCAGAGACTATTGCTAGTCCCTAAGAGAACCACTTGGCCTCGTCACATTCATTCAATAAACTCTATCAATCCGAAGAAGACAAAAGGAAGTAATGGGCACATCTCATCCAATCTCAGAGTAAGGTTATAAGTAAAAAGGCTAGTAGAACCAAATTAGCTCGACAAGTCTCAACATCAACACTCGGCTCTAGTCTATGAAGCCTTTATCATTATCATATGGTGCCAATGACATACCCATGGCCACCTCAAAATAAAGTAAACCAAATCAAGCCTAACTCTAATAGCAAGATGAAACAAATGCTAGGATCCTCTAAAGTAAGGGAAGCTCACCAATTTGTTAAACATCCTAGATCCTCAATGATGCACTTGTTGACGATCTCTAACACCTGTATCTGCATCATGAAATGATGCAGCACTGAGTGGTATCGGTATGTGGAATGTACGGTATGTAAAATAGTTGAATGAAACAGATCAGGTAGAATAATATAGAAACAACCTCAACTCAAAATAATACTCAACAGAATGTCAAATGTCTATGTAAAACAAGAATAAAGAGTAGACAAGTGACCAATTAGCCATATCAATCAACTCAAACTCAACTCAACTCAACTCAACTCAACTCGACTTAGAGTACTCAATATGGGAACTTTCTGGGAGTTTCTCTTATCCGACAATAATCACTTATGAGCCAATGATTGTATAACACTCATGTTGATGTTGCCACAACATTCCATACTTGCCAAGTAAGGAACACAGTATGATCCACAAGGAATCTAGCCTCCACAAGTCCTCTATTATTTCAGGGACCTTACCTCCACAAGAGGGGACCATGTGATGTAATGGTTTCATCCTCATCCTTCGCTTGGCAACGTAGTTAATGAGTGCGAGCGAGACTCTCTCTTACGCATTTTGGTGCTCAATACTACTCCCAAGACTCAATGCTCATAAGACTCCTGCTTATCTCAATTAGCCTCATGGAGACTCTCATCAACTCAATTAGCCTCATAGAGACTCTTATCAACTCATTAACTCAAACTCTAAAGTCCTCTATTGTATTCAGGGACTTTAACTCATCTTAATTAACTCAATTTCTATTTATGAACTCAAGGACTCAAATCATCAATTTGAAGAAGTCATTTAGATCGAACTCGAGAACTCAATTATGAAGACTCATAAGATCATCAAGCTTAAGTATCTCAACCTCATACTCACATCAAGATTATCATCACACACTTAAGTCAAGGCTCTAAACTCCATCTCTAGGTTCATTCATGCATGCTTTCACAAATTAACATATAGGGTTTATACAATATCTCGCGAAAAGTACTTGATTCAAGAAAACAAGTTTTGTGATGATCATCAACATATGAAAATACATGTAGTATATATGCAAAATTTCAAGAAAACCATCAAGAATTATGTATGTAGACTTATTGTACTCTCAACTCTTCTATGACCATCTATGTGCTTTTGATAAGCCTTACATACATGGTGTGAAGCTTTAACAATCAACCTTCTAGAATTCTCCCTTGAACTATCCAATCGCACGGTCCTCTTCTCTTCTCTCAAACCCTAGTCTTCTTCAATGTCTTAGAATGGGGTTTAAAACTCTTTTTACACTTACAACGATCCATTTTGATCATGGTTTGGGCCTAGGAAGGGTTTGAAAAGGTCTGGAGTGCCCCTCACGAAATTCAAAAAAGTCCATCTTGGGACATAGGGTCCACGACGCGGACAGTATCAATTTTCGGTGTTTTTCACCGAAAATTCTCCAAACGAGCTTTCCATCCCATAGAAAATTTTCGAACAAAACCAAGCGTTGGTCCACGGCAGGTGCACGTCACGCACTCTGACTGGTTCGTGTTTTCGCATCAAAAAATTATCTTTTCATCTTGTTACTCTAAAAATCAACTGAGACCACTTTTCCCCCCAATATTCTATGCTGATGAAATCTGGCCTCGGATTTGCCATCATAGCATAGGAAAACACGTTATGCATACACTTCTCCTCTAGGGGTATTTTGATAAGTTTATCGGGCATTACTATAAAAACTCACTAATGAGTCAATATACTATTTTTTATGATATTACATATTCAGACTTTTAATTGATGAAAGTATTGTTATTCTTAACCTTGCATATCATATTGATGTTCAGTTGAGTTCTGAGTCTAGTATCTTAACATAATATACATCCTTACTTTCCAACTATTTTACATACCGTACATGTCATGTGACGTCATCTGGTGCTGCATCTTTTCATAATGTAGATGCAAGTGTTAGAAATCCTCAACAGGCGACTCGTTGAAGATTTTGAGTATTTCTAAAGCTTTGGTAAGACCTCTTTGCATTCAGAGGAATTTCTTTATTTATTCTTGAGTTGAGTACTTTATTTTTTTGAGGTAGTCGTGGACATGTCATTGGCACCGTCTTGATAGTAATGAGAGGCTTTATAGACATAAAAGGAGTAGATTAGAGATGTGACGCCCAGTAAATTTACCGAAATGCCCCTAGAGTGAGGGTACGCGCGTAACGCATCTTCCGGGGTTCGTATGGCAAATCCGAGACCGGATTCGTGATCAGCATGAAAAATGGAGTGAGAAAATGGTCCGGGTCGAATTTTAGGACGACCCGATCGAAAGATAAATTTTCGATCCAAGTCACAAAACAGTGACTGTCCGCGACAGAGGCGCGACGCGCACCTGCCGCGGAGGGACACTTATATATTTTTTCAGATTTTCGACGGGATGGAGAAAACTCGTTTAAGAATACTTTTTCCAAAAATACACAGTGCGCGATAGGTCCGCGTCGCGGACCGTGTAAATTCTGAACTGAAAATTTCTAATTGATTTCGAGGGGCATTCCGGTCAATCCCTAACCCCTCCTAAACACTAATACACGGCTAGTAAGGTCGTTTCTACACGAAAAGAGCCTAACAAAACCTATTCTAAGTCCTATTCTAAAATCTAACAAGGCTAGGGCTTGAGGAGAGGAGAGAAAGGCTTGGGGTGAGGAACACGAGAAGAGAATCCTCGACATCACCCGGTTGAACAGTGCATCACAGGTATGTGAGGCTAAACTAAAACATGGGATTGTTCTCTCATGTGCCCCATAGAGGTCATAGTTGAATTGATGATTGAAGGGTCTACATGCATGATTTCTTTGATGGATTTTCTTGAAAATTTTATTTGAAATTACATGTTTTCTATGTTGATGATCATCATACTATTTGTTCTCTTAAATTGAACACTTTCATGGAATTTGCATAACCCTACATGACTATTTTGAAGAGCATGCATAATGAATTTAAGACTTGAACCTAGAGCCTTGCATTGGGATTGTTGACTGTGATGATGAGTTGATGAAATCTTAATTGTTGTATGAGTTTCTATAAATGAACTCTACCGGTGTGTTTATTCACTTGTTTCCTAATGACTGTTATATACTCTTGGGTCATTGAGAAGGTATTGATGATAGGGTTAAAGTCCCTATGAGATGTTGATGATAGGGTGAAAGTCCCTATGAGATAATTGATGAAAGGGCCAAGGTCCCGGTGAAATATCAATCGTGGACGGGGAGTGGGTCCCTATGAGACTGGCAGTCGTTGACGGGGAGTGAATCCCTATGAGACTGGTTGAGGTTGATTTTATGAGCATTGAGTCGGGAGGAGTATTGAGCACCGAAATGAGCAGGAGTGAGTCCCACTCGAACTCATTAACTACGTCGCTAAACGTAGGAGAGGCTTAAACCATCACATACATACATATGGTTTCCCTCGAGGTTTAACAGTCCCTGAAAGCAATAGAGGATCTGTTCAGTTTGATTTCATGTCGGGTATATTGATATGGGATCCAGTGTTCCTTACCTGGCAAGTTTGGGACCACTGTGGCAACATTAGGGTGATTGTTGTACATTCACTGGCTCATAAGTGAGTGTTGTCGGTTAAGAGAAACTCCCGGGAAAATTCGTACCTTATTCTGAGTCTAGATGAGATGTGATGAGAGGGGGTGAACTCCTCTGAGATGATCCATGTGATGAGTTGAGACTTTGATGAGTCTGAGATAATGATGTGTCACTTGCCCACTCCGTACTTTTTCGCAGACAGGCAAGCTGGCGGTTAATGTGATTATGATGTCTATTTTGACTTGATATTATTTTCCATATTTTCTACCGGTTTCTGTTTCATTCAGCTATTTTACATACCAGTACATTCCAAGTACTGACGTCCACTCTGGACTGCATCGTTTTATGATTTAGAGGCATGTACTAGAGATCATCAACAGGCGCTCCGTTGAAGATCAGAGATCCGAAGTTGATTTGGTGAGCCTCCCCTACTCGGAGGAACCATTATTTTATTTCATCACGCTTTAGGGTTAGGATTGGACTATTATCTTATTTTGTTTTTGGGTAGCCATGGGTCTGTCATTGGCACCACATGATTTAGTGATAGAGGCTTCATAGATCGGTGTCGAGCATTGATGTTGATATTGTGAGCTAGCTCTTTCTACTAGCCTTCGTTATTTTGCTTATATTATATTGAGAACTTTAGATGAACTGCGTCCACTGCTTGCATATACTTTCCGCTGATCAGTAGAAGTATGATTGAATGATGTGATGAGACTAGGTGGTTCGCTTGGGGTCTAGCAATAGTCTTCGAGTGCCGGCCACGCCAAGGGTACCCTCCCGGGGCGTGACAAACTTGGTATCAGAGCACAGAGTTCAAGTGTCCTAGGGAGTCTATGAAGCCGTGTCTAGTAGAGTCTTGTTTATGGGTGTGTTGTCGACCACACTTCATAAGTAGGAGGCTATGGGACATTAGGAATGGTTACACTTCTTTCTTATTCTAAATCGTGCGATAGAGTTGAACTCTATGAAAACTATCCTCTAATTCGTGCGTTACACGTGCAGAATCGATAACATGCCTCCCAGAAGAGCTGCCAGAGGAAGGGGACGTCCTGCCAGGCGAGCTGTTAACCCACCTGAGCCTCAAGTACCCGAGGGGCCCGTGGATCCAGCTGTCCCTGTTGGGCAACCTTCTCAAGCTGAGATCTCGAATGCTGAGCTACGCCAAGCCATTCAAACTTTGGCCCAGGCTGTCGCAGCACCTGCTGTGAGGCAAGGTGCGGGTGGGACAGACTCTCATGGCACCTCTAGAGTCCGAGAATTTCTGAGGATGAACCCGCCCGAGTTCACAGGGTCGGCATCTACTGAAGACCCCGAGAACTATATAGAGGAACTTGAGAAGGTGTTCCAAGTGATGCACGTGGCTGATGCTGATAGGGTTGAATTGGCTGCCTATCAACTCAAAGGGGTGGCCAGGCTGTGGTTCGACCAATGGAAGAAGGGCCAAGGGGACGATGCTTCATATGTAACTTGGGCGGTGTTTGAGGAGGCTTTCTTGGGACGCTTTTTCCCAAGGGAGAAAAGAGAGGCTAAGGTGAGGGAGTTCCTGAATTTGAAACAGGGCTCCATGACCGTGCAGGAGTATGGATTGAAATTTACGCAACTATCCCGCTATGCCCCAGACATGGTTGCTAACATGCGGGGAAGGATGGGAATGTATGTAGATGGGTTGAACAGAGGACCCAAGAGAGATGGAAGAGGAGCTATGCTTGTGAGTGACATGGACATCGGGCGACTGATGACATTCGTGCAACAAGCTGACGAAGAAAGACAACAGGACAGGGAAGAGTTCAAGCGCAAGAGAGCTAAGACATCCAGCCAAGAAGGTGGAAGGAGGGGTAATGGGAATTGATTTCCAGCACCCTCAGCTGCTAGCACACCTGTGCCTAAAGGCCCGTATGATCAGAGGTTCCGGAATACAGGGAACCACGGACCTCAGTCCCAAGCTAGTGTGGCTCAAGGTTCTCAGAGTAGACCACAGTGTGATAACTGTGGGAAGGTGCATTGGGGGAGATGTCGTGATAAGAATGACGCATGCTTCGGGTGTGGCCAAGTAGGACACTACAAGAAGGATTGTCCAAAACGGGCTAGCCAGGCTCAGTCTGCGGCATCGGCCCCACCGGTTAGAGGGAACCCAAGGGCCACTACGTCAGGTGCAGGCGGGGCCACAAACCGCTTGTATAATATGGGGAGTCGCCAAGATTAGGAAAATTCTCCAGACGTCGTGACGGGTATGATCCGAGTCTTTACTCTTGATTGTTATGTTTTGATGGATCCTGGTGCCACATTGTCGTTTGTAACTCCTTATGTGGCCAGTAAATTTGATAAAACCCCCGAGAGTCTTCTCGAACCCTTTGATGTTTCTACTCCGGTGGGTGAATCGATTCGAGCTGAAAGAGTCTATAGAGCTTGTGTAGTGTCCATCCATCATAGGGACACCATTATTGACTTGATCGAGTTAAAAATGGTTGACTTTGATTTGATCCTCGGCATGGATTGGCTTCACGCCTGTTATGCCTCTGTGGATTGTAGATCCCGAACGGTTCAGTTCCAATTTCCAAATGAACCAGTTCTAGAGTGGAAGGGTGACTCAGTGACACCTAGGGGGAGGTTTATCTCATATCTTAAAGCCCGGAAGTTAATTTTCAAAGGCTGTATCTATCACTTGGTGAGAGTGAAATCTGATGATGTTGAGTCCCCAACTCTTGAGTCAGTTTCGGTTGTCAACGAGTTTCCAGAAGTCTTTCCTGATGATCTGCCCGGAGTCCCTCCTGATAGGGAGATTGACTTTGGGATTGATTTTCTTCCAGATACCCAGCCTATTTCGATCCCACCTTACAGAATGGCCCCCGCTGAGTTAAAAGAATTGAAAGAGCAATTAAAAGATTTGCTGGAAAAGGGCTTCATTAGGCCAAGTGTTTCACCATGGGGTGCCCCTGTTTTATTCGTGAGGAAGAAAGATGGGTCTCTCAGAATGTGTATTGATTATAGGCAACTGAACAAGGTCACGATAAAGAACAAATATCCCCTCCCAAGGATAGATGATTTGTTTGACCAACTTCAGGGCGCCTCTTGCTTCTCTAAGATAGACCTTAGATCTGGCTACCATCAGTTGAAGGTGAGGGAGCGTGACGTTCCAAAGACAGCCTTCAGGACTAGATATGGCCATTTTGAGTTCTTGGTCATGTCCTTCGGACTGACGAATGCACCTGCCGCCTTTATGGACTTGATGAATAGAGTGTTCAAGCCATATCTTGATTTGTTTGTGATTGTGTTCATCGATGACATTCTGGTGTATTCAAGGAGTGAGGAGGAGCATGCTGACCAACTCAGAGTGGTCCTCCAAACTCTTAAGGGCCATGAGTTGTATGCAAAGTTCTCCAAATGTGAATTCTGGCGTGAGTCAGCGGCCTTCCTAGGCCACGTGGTTTCCGGTGACGGTATACGAGTGGATGCCCAAAAGATTGAGGCGGTTAAGAACTGGCCCCGACCGACCACTCCAACTGATATCAGAAGTTTCTTGGGGCTGGCAGGCTACTACCGCAGGTTTGTGGAGGGATTTTCTTCCCTATCCCGCCACTGACCAAATTGACTCAGAAAAAGGTCAAATTCCAGTGGTCCGAAAAATGTGAAAGGAGTTTCCGGGAATTGAAAACAAGGTTAACTACTGCACCGGTCCTAACTCTACCCGACGGGACCGAAGACTTCGTAATCTATTGTGATGCCTCGATGGTTGGATTGGGATGTGTATTAATGCAAAGGGGGAAAGTGATAGCTTATGCTTCCAGGCAGCTCAAGGTTCATGAGAGAAACTACCCAACCCACGACCTCGAGTTGGCAGCAGTGGTGTTTGCACTTAAAATTTGGCGGCACTACTTGTATGGAGTGCATGTGGATGTGTTCACTGACCACAAGAGCTTACAGTATGTTTTTAGCCAAAAGGAACTCAACTTGCGACAGAGGAGGTGGTTAGAATTGCTCAAGGATTACGACATGAGCATACATTACCACCCAGGTAAAGCTAACGTCGTGGCTGATGCTCTTAGCAGGTTATCAATGGGTAGCACAGCCCATGTGGAGGAAGGAAAGAAGGAGTTAGCCAAGGACGTGCACCGGTTGGCTCGATTAGGAGTCCGACTCGAGGAGAACAACGAAGGAGGAATTAATGTCCAGGATGGGTCTGCTTCCTCGTTAGTGGTGGAGGTGAAGGAAAAACAAGACCAAGACCCTGTCCTACTCCAATTGAAGGGGGATGTCCAAAATCAGAGGGTGATGGTCTTCTCCAAAGGGGGAGATGGAGTGTTGAGATATCAGAGTCGATTGTGTGTCCCAGATGTTGATGGCATATGAGACAGAATCATGGAAGAAGCTCATAACACTAGATATTCCATTCATCCTGGCTCCACCAAAATGTACCATGACTTAAGGGAGGTCTATTGGTGGAATGGAATGAAGAGAGACATCGCGGAGTTCGTTTCGAAGTGCCCGAATTGCCAACAAGTGAAAATTGAGCATCAAAGGCCATGTGGATTGGCTCAGAACTTTGAAATTCCGGAGTGCAAATGGGAGATGATTAATATGGACTTTATCACTGGGCTTCCAAAGTCTCGAAAGCAACATGATTCGATATGGGTGATAGTGGACAGAATGACTAAATCAGCTCACTTCCTGGCAGTCAAGACAACGAACACTGCCGAAGAGTATGCCAAGTTGTACATCCAGGAGATTGTGAGGTTGCATGGAGTCCCCTTGTCCATCATCACGGACAGAGGAGCTCAATTTACCTCCCAATTCTGGAGATCATTTCAGAAAAGCTTGGGTACTAAGGTGCACCTGAGTACGGCTTTCCACCCACAGACGGATGGTCAGGCGGAGCGTACAATTCAAACACTAGAGGATATGTTGAGAGCTTGCGTCCTTGATTTCAAAGGGAATTGGGATGATCATTTGCCTCTGGCCGAATTTGCATATAACAATAGTTATCATGCGAGCATCCAAATGGCTCCTTATGAAGCCTTGTACGGAAGGAGGTGTAGATCGCCCATTGGGTGGTTTGAGGTTGGAGAAGCGGAGCTCATTGGACCTGATCTTGTTCACCAGTCGATGGAGAAGGTCAAGGTCATTAGAGAGAGGTTAAAGACTGCCCAGAGTCGCCAAAAATCTTACACTGACGTGAGGAGAAGAGATTTGGAGTTCGAAGTAGATGATTGGGTGTACTTGAAAGTGTCACCTATGAAGGGTGTCCTAAGGTTTGGGAAGAAAGGAAAGTTGAGTCCACGTTATGTTGGACCCTATCAAATCGTAAGGAGAATTGGGAAGGTGGCCTACGAGCTAGAGTTGCCTTCCGAGCTAGATGGGGTACACCCGGTGTTCCATGTGTCTATGCTAAAGAAATGCTTGGGAAACCCGGCCTTGGTGATCCCTGTTGATAGAATTGGGGTGAAGGATAACCTATCTTACGAAGAGGTTCCGGTTCAAATTCTTGATCGTCAGATTCGTAAACTAAGGAACAAAGAAATAGCCCCAGTCAAAGTCCTGTGGAGGAATCAATTCGTTGAAGAAGCCACATGGGAAGCTGAGGAGGAGATGAAGGCAAAGTATCCGCACCTGTTCGTGCCAACTGATGGTGAAAGCACTGAAGGTAAATCCTTGCTCTTCACAAAGCTAAGTGTCCTATTCTTGTATCTGAATTACTATTATTGAATTGAGTGTGGGAATGAGTGGTAAGTCTATTCGTGCCTTAATGCCCACCTCCACTCCTCATTCGAGGATGAATGATCCCAAGGGGGAGATGATGGGACGCTCGGTAAATTTACCGAAATGCCCCTAGAGTGAGGGTACGCGCGTAACGCATCTTCCGGGGTTCGTATGGCAAATCCGAGACCGGATTCGTGATCAACATGAAAAATGGAGTAGGAAAATGGTCCGGGTCGAATTTTAGGACGACCCGATCGAAAGATAAATTTTCGATCCAAGTCACAAAACAGTGACTGTCCGCGACAGAGGCGCGACGCGCACCTACCGCGGAGGGACACTTATATATTTTTCCAGATTTTCGACGGGATGGAGAAATCTCGTTTAAGAATACTTTTTCCAAAAATACACAGTGCGCGATAGGTCCGCGTCGCGAACCGTGTAAATTCCGAACTGAAAATTTCTAATTGATTTCGAGTGGCATTCCGGTCAATCCCTAACCCCTCCTAAACACTAATACACGGCTAGTAAGGTCGTTTCTACACGAAAAGAGCCTAACAAAACCTATTCTAAGTCCTATTCTAAAATCTAACAAGGCTAGGGCTTGAGGAGAGGAGAGAAAGGCTTGGGGTGAGGAACACAAGAAGAGAATCCTCGACATCACCCGGTTGAACAGTGCATCACAGGTATGTGAGGCTAAACTAAAACATGGGATTGTTCTCTCATGTGCCCCATAGAGGTCATAGTTGAATTGATGATTGAAGGGTCTACATGCATGATTTCTTTGATGGATTTTCTTGAAAATTTTATTTGAAATTACATGTTTTCTATGTTGATGATCATCATACTATTTGTTCTCTTAAATTGAACACTTTCATGGAATTTGCATAACCCTACATGACTATTTTGAAGAGCATGCATAATGAATTTAAGACTTGAACCTAGAGCCTTGCATTGGGATTGTTGACTGTGATGATGAGTTGATGAAATCTTGATTGTTGTATGAGTCTCTATAAATGAACTCTACCGGTGTGTTTATTCACTTGTTTCCTAATGACTGTTATATACTCTTGGGTCATTGAGAAGGTATTGATGATAGGGTTAAAGTCCCTATGAGATGTTGATGATAGGGTGAAAGTCCCTATGAGATAATTGATGAAAGGGCCAAGGTCCCGGTGAAATATCAGTCGTGGACGGGGAGTGGGTCCCTATGAGACTGGCAGTCGTTGACGGGGAGTGAATCCCTATGAGACTGGTTGAGGTTGATTTTATGAGCATTGAGCACCGAAATGAGCAGGAGTGAGTCCCACTCGAACTCATTAACTACGTCGCCAAACGTAGGAGAGGCTTAAACCATCACATACATACATATGGTTTCCCTCGAGGTTTAACAGTCCCTGAAAGCAATAGAGGATCTGTTCAGTTTGATTCCATGTCGGGTATATTGATATGGGATCCAGTGTTCCTTACCTGGCAAGTTTGGGACCACTATGGCAACATCAGGGTGATTGTTGTACATTCACTGGCTCATAAGTGAGTGTTGTCGGTTAAGAGAAACTCCCGGGAAAATTCGTACCTTATTCTGAGTCTAGATGAGATGTGATGAGAGGGGGTGAACTCCTCTGAGATGATCCATGTGATGAGTTGAGACTTTGATGAGTCTGAGATAATGATGTGTCACTTGCCCACTCCGTACTTTTTCGCAGACAGGCAAGCTGGCGGTTAATGTGATTATGATGTCTATTTTGACTTGATATTATTTTCCATATTTTCTACCGGTTTCTGTTTCATTCAGCTATTTTACATACCAGTGCATTCCAAGTACTGACGTCCACTCTGGACTGCATCGTTTTATGATGTACAGGCAGGTACTAGAGATCATCAACAGGCGCTCCGTTGAAGATCAGAGATCCGAAGTTGATTTGGTGAGCCTCCCCTACTCCGGAGGAACCATTATTTTATTTCATCACGCTTTAGAGTTAGGATTGGACTATTATCTTATTTTGTTTTTGGGTAGCCATGGGTCTGTCATTGGCACCACATGATTTAGTGATAGAGGCTTCATAGATCGGTGTCGAGCATTGATGTTGATATTGTGAGCTAGCTCTTTCTACTAGCCTTCATTATTTTGCTTATATTATATTGAGAACTTTAGATGAACTGCGTCCACTGCTTGCATATACTTTCCGCTGATCAGTAGAAGTATGATTGAATGGTGTGATGAGACTAGGTGGTTCGCTTGGGGGCTAGCAATAGTGTTCGAGTACCGGCCACGCCAAGGGTACCCTCCCGGGGCGTGACAGGAGATGTATCCTTTTGAGCTTATTTTTTAAAATCATTCTTATTATATGAGGTTGTTTTAAGTGACAAACTACTTTTTTTTGATATTGTAACCCACATGAAAACTTTTCTTGATTTTATTAAGTCTTCTTCTGATGACTAAATGAGTGATGAGACCAAATAGTTCTCTCAGAGACCAACAATAATTTCTAGTGCCGACAACATCTAGGATACCCTCTCAAAACTACTTTTTTTTTATGCTGGAGCCCACATGAAAATATTTCTTGATTTTATTAAGTCTTCCTCTGATGATTAAATGAGTGATGAGACCAAATGGTTCTCTCACAGACCAACAATGATTTTTGAGTGCCAACAATACCTAGGATATTCTCTCAAGGCATGACAAACTTACTATCAGAGCCAGGGTCAAATGTCCTGGAGCGTGTGTGAACCAGTGTCTAGTAGAGTCTTGCTTATGGATGTGCCGTGCACCATACTTATAATTAACAGGCTATAGAACATTAGGAATTATTTCACCTCTTTCATATTCTGAGCGATAGAGCTAAAATCTGAATGTTTCGTCAAATTCATCCATTTACGCGTTGCAGATAATGCCTAGTAAATATACTTTCAGCTAGAGGAATGCGACCAAGAATGAGTGTTGCAACCAAGGCATATGCAAGTGTACGCAGTCAACCAAGTAATATAGTGACTCTTTTTAGAAGCCGGATGTCGAACCCACACAGACTTGTCGATAAATTATTTATTAAGTTATATTTATTCTAGTTATTTATTTAAGTAGTGAAAAATTAATCAAGATTAGAGATATTTATACACAATCAATGAATGAATCGATGTAGGATTATGGTTTAGCTATTAATCATGTTTAGTATCAACTTCATCAACTTATTTGATTATACAGTTGTTGATTTATAAGGTCAATTTTAAGATCATGATCTTCCGACCTCAAATCGCTTACGTTTATTTACAGATTAATTACATTGCTGAGCGGAGATAGACATGAACCAATAAAGTGCATTAACGCTATCATCCTATTTTATAACCAAGTGAGGTGTATAGATATGTGCTACAAGTCTCCTTTACACGAATTATTCTAGTAAACCTAGAATAAATTAGCCCCTTATGTTCCATGCTCTATCTCCTATCTGTCTTTCAAGTTCAAGCTAGACACTAAATTTATTCTCATATTGGTCAAACATTAAAATACGATAAACAAATATTGTGAATCAATAATTACTAAACAATCATTTTATTAGCTATCATGATCCTGAAACAAGAAATTTAACTCCACATAGACATACATCAATTGCAATAAGTCATTCAAATATAATGTAAAAATAAATAATAATGAAGAAGAAAAGGTGAAACCAAAATTCTCTGGTCTCCATAGTGGCTCTGATCTCTCTTTAGGTCAAAAGTTCTATAAAAACTAATTTTATGGAATATTTATAGATGTAAAAAATCTCAAATAAAATAATTAAGTCCAAAATAAATTAAAAAATCTAAAACCAAAAGAAAATTTGGCTGCTTCATATGTGCACGTATAATAACTGTCTTCAACCAATTGTTGATGTCACGTGGCAATTCAATTGTAAGTAAATTTGCAAATTCGCCAAGCGCTTATGCATATATAGTATTAGTGCTTATACACTCTATTGTGTATCAAGGTGCATATTACCAATATAATATATTTCTAGGTATCAGTATTGTAAGGAGATTTAATGCATACATTAGCATGGTTAAAGACATAATTGCCACTCAAAACCCTTTTTCCATCTTTTCTTATATTTTTGGAGGGTATCTTTGTAAATAAATATTTTTTTTAATAAAAATGCAAGTTATATTATTTTTAATACACCAAAACCAAACCAAATCAGACCAAATATTACATGCAAAATTTTTGTTCATAATTAATATAAGCATAACTAAAATAAATTTACTAATATGTTCTACTTAGCACTAATTTTAAACACCCTAACAAATGGCCACTTCATTTATTAATAATACACACTTCAATAGAACTAACGATAGAGTTAATTGCACATAAACAAAAAAATAATACACAACAAAATATTAATAAAACTAATATATGCATTATTTCTTCTAAACCACCTTGCCAAAGGAGACTAAATGATGTACAAAACAAACTGCCCCTAATTTTGAGAAAGAAATTAATATATGATAAAGAAAAAGAAACTTTCTAAATCTAAGAAATGTTACCTCATTTTTTAGAAAATTTTAGATCCGTGATTCTTTGTTTGGTTTGCGCACTAGTTTGTTCACTTGTTGTTACAGTGTGACCTTTCACCTCCTCCTCCCATCAAACATTCACCTCTTCATCATTCAATGCCTCTTTATTTCTACCCTTATTCCATTAATATATATATATATATATATATATATATATATATATATATATATATATATATATATATATATATATATATGGACTACTTTTGTTTCGCACACAATTGTAGGACTTTTATTTTACTCAAAATGTTTACATCTCAATACGTGTCTGCTATTTGGTAACAGAGTCCCGAGTTTTCTATATTCCTTTTGCTATTATGACACTCACTCCTTCAGATCTCTCACATTTTGCCTTTCCCATTCATCACATTTTCAAATCCTTTTCATATTTGTGTCGCGTCAATTTAAAAATTATATACAAAATTGTACTTGCCATTAAATAAATTTAATATTCATGTAAACAAAATTAAATAAATACTATTAGTTTAACACAATAGTTTAGTCTGACACAATAGTTTAGTCTATTTTGAAATGACAAAGATGAGAAAACAATTTAATTGCTTATAATATAGAGATATTAATAGTTTTAAATACATAAATAATAATTTAGAGTTGAAAAATTAGAAGCTAAATAATTAACTGATTAAAATTTAACGTAAAAAAATATTTCTAAATGTAAAAGAAGTAGTTTGATATTTCTAACATAATTTTACTGATTTTTTCCTTTTTAAATCTATTATATTACATACTTTTACTAACAAAATATTTGATAGTCAAACTTTTCGTTAATTATTTACATAGAATAGTACTAAAGCAAAGTGAATTCTAAATATAAAGAAATTCTAATCCAAAAGTGAATCTTGAAACTAAATAAATAAAATTTTAAATAATAAATTAAGAGAAATGGTGAAAAGGTGATTTTGTCCAAAGAATAGTATTTTAATGAAGGGAAAAAAGTTAAACAACATTTTGAAGGATCTTCACACTTTTAATATACTATAGACATATTATTATATTCAATTTACTCCATTAAGCTGTTTGCTTGATTTTTCTTCTATAATCTTCTCTTTTTAATTCGTTTTGGTTTCAATTTCTGCATCTTCACGCCATTTTAATCCTACAAATGAAATAGACTATTTAGCACAATTCATAAAATTTATGCTCAAAATAGATAAATAAAAGTATTAACTATGGGATAAATAATGACTAAAATATGTTATTTTGGCCTAACATCAATGAGGTTCCACAATCTGAGACGCATCCACCATCTGGGGTAAGGACTAGAGGTCAGCCAACTTGAACAATTAAGGTACCACTAGTTACTGTATGTGCTATGATTAGGATGTAGATGCAGACTAGGTCTCATGCAACTGAGGTCAAGAATGAAAGCGAGAGTGGGATCCGAAAAGTCCCTTCAGCACCTGCTGCACCACCTACTCGAGTACCCAACTACCCAGCCTATTCCTACCTCTAAGACTGAGTTTAGAGGAGCTATTGTTGTGCTTACTCATTTAGTGGTTGCTCAGAGTGGTAACCAAAGTTTATCAACTTTCAACTCTTGCTCGCAAGAGTAATCTAGTGCCACCAAGATTCGATATTTTCTAAGAATGAACCCCAGTTTTCATAGGTTCAAAGGTTGATGAGGACCTTAAAAAATTTATTGATGAGATGTGGAAGATTTTGAAGGCGATGGATGCTACTAAGGTTGAGGGTGTTGAGTTGGTTTTCTATCTTCTCAAAGATGTTGCAGACCTATCGCATGACTAGTAGGAGGAAAGTCATGGCAAGGATGTTGAGTCTGTGATTTAGGACGAGTTTGAGAATGCATTCCTTGATCATTTCTTTCCCATGAGTTGAAGAAAGCAAAGGTTGAGGAGTTTGTGAATCTCAAGTAGGAGGGGATGACAATAAAATGAGTATAGTTTGAAGTTCATTTAGTTGTTTAAATATACTCTGGAGATGGTTCCACATATGAGCTTTAAGATGAATAAATTTGTCTCCATCTTAGGCAAACATATGAAGGAGTGTAAGGCTTCTTTACTGATTTCTAGTATAGATATTTCTAGATTGACAGTGTATGCTCATCACATTGAGGATAACAAGAAGAAGGACAGAGAGGAGCACTTGAGAAAGAGCGCTAAGTCTACTAGGCATGCGAATGAGCAGAGGCATGAAAAATGCAATAAGTTTTTCTTTCAAAAGAGGTCTTCAAGTTATGCACCTCCATTAATGAGTGCACCTACACCTAATTACAAGTGTGATCAAATGTTGTAGAGCCATAAGAAGTTCTAACTCAAGCTTCTCATTCCCAAGGGAATGTGGTTCAAGGTTCCAAAGGAAAACTATTATATGCTAGATGTAGGAAGCTTCACTTGAGTGAGTGTCGTCAAGAACCAATGCTTATTATAGATGGGGACAAACAAGTCATTTTCAAAATAAGTACCTTTAGAGGAGATAGGGTGATGGAGGCAGTAGAGCTTAGTCTTCTTCTATAACACCATAAAATTGAGATAATTAGAGAGGTGTCACTTCAAGTACAGGTGGAGGAACAAATCATTTGTATTCTATAGGTAGTCTTTAAGACCAAGAGAACTCACCAGATGTTGTTACTGATATACTCTAAGTTCTTTCTTTTGATTCTTATCTATTGCTTGATCGAGGTGCAACATTGTCCTTTGTGACTCTTTACTTGGACAATAAGTTTGAGATTCTTCCTAAGCATCTTCTTGAGCCCTTTAATGTGTCTACTCCTAATGGTGAGTCCATTCTAGCTGAAAGAGTTTATAAAAATTCACCGTGTCTATCTATCATAGAGATACCATGGCTAACATAGTTGAGCTAGACATGATTGATTATAATATTATTCTGGCATGGACTGACTTTATGCTTGTTATACCTCAAGTGATTGTAGAACCCAAATTGTTAAGTTTCAGTTTCTAAATGAGCCTATCATAGAGTGGAAGGGTAGTCCTGTAGTGCCTAAGAGTAAATTTATTTCATATCTTAATGACAAAAGGTTAATTTTCAAATGATATATCTATCATGTAGTTTGAGTCAAAGAAGCTAATGATGAAACTCCATTCCTTTGAGTTGGTTCCTGTTGTGATTGAGTTTCCTGAGGATCTATTCGGAGTCCCTTCTGACAGAGAGATTGAATATGGAATGGATGTTCTTCCTGATATACAACCTATCTCTGTTATGCCATATAAGATTGCCCCAATTGAGTTGAAAGAGTTAAAGAAATAGTTGAAAGATATCTTAGCTAAAACACTCATTAGACCAGGTGTCTCACCTTAGGACGTTCCTATCTTATTCGTGCGAAAGAAAGATGGTTCTTTCAGGATGTGTATTGACTAATATTAGCTTAATAAAGTCACTATAAAGAATAAATATTCTCTTCCCAGGATAGATGATTTGTTTGACCATCTTTAGTGTGTTACTTGCTTCTATAAGATAGGCTACAGATCAGGCTATCATCAGTTGAAAGTGAGAGAGTGCAACATCCTGAAAATGGCTTTTGGAAACCATTATGGTCATTTCAAGTTCCTTTTATGTATTTTTGTTTGGCTAATACTCTTGTAGCTTTAATGGACTTCATGAATTGGGTATTTAAACTGTACCTTCACATATTTATGATTCTATATATATCAATGACATTTTGGTCTACTACAGAGGATGAGCATGCCAACCACCCCAAAATTATTCTTCAATATCTCGAGGAGAGGGAATTGTATGCTAATTTTTTGAAGTATGAGTTTTGACTTCATATATGGCATTCTTAAGCCATATTATATATAGTAATAATATTAGAGTCGATAATAAAAAAATAGATGTGGTAAAAAACTTGCTCAAATTTACCTCTCCGGTGAACATAAGAAGTTTCTTGGGCTTGGTTAGTCACTATAAAAGATTTGTTTAGGAATTTTCATCCATATCATCCCCATTGACTAATTGGACTAAGAAAATGATGAATTTTCAATGGTCTGATGCATGTGAAAAAAGATTCCAAGAGTTAAAAACTAGACTGACTACTATGTTAGTGTTGTAATAGCTCGTTAGGTCATTTCGAGTGTTAGTATCAAAGACAGATTTATAGGTCTCACGTGTATGCGAGCCAAGTCTAAATAGAGTCTTGATGATCGGTATGGAGGCATCTGTACTTATCTTTGAGAGGTTATGAAGACTGTTAGGAAATTTCTTTTTTTATTTATTCTCTCTTATCGTGCGTGGTTATCTTCATTAGTATTGTGTTGTGCCTATTCTCTTTTGGCAGATGGCAAGGACTAGAGCTACTATTACTGGTGGTAGAGGCGAGGCAACTTTGGAGAAAATTGTTGAGGCCCTAGTTGGAGGTAGGGGAAGGGGTCGAGCTAGAGGTCGTGCTCGTGGAGTGGCG
Organism: Solanum rostratum; assembly: GCA_029948455.1. Taxonomy (NCBI): domain Eukaryota; kingdom Viridiplantae; phylum Streptophyta; class Magnoliopsida; order Solanales; family Solanaceae; genus Solanum; species Solanum rostratum. Next base: position 54,633,659 of record CM057047.1, on the reverse strand, counting down.
TCAGTGAGAGGACGTGCCCGAGGGGCGGCACAAGTTAGAGGACGGGCTAGAGGGGCTTCTCTAGAGCCATAGATAGAAGTTGATGAGGATTAGGCTCTTCCAGAGCTCACAGTTGCACCATTGCTTTAGGACACCCTGTTGAGGATGATAGGTATGCTTGAGAACCTCACTTAGGAGGGTGGTGCGACAGGCACACAAAGAGTTTCTCAGATGAGAGTGAGAGAACAGGCTTCAGGTCAGCATTACGACTGAGTTCATGATAATCAGGTGGTTCAGCCCCCAGTGATTCATGCACCAGCTATTGGGGCACAAACCACTCCAGAGGCAGTTTTGGCAGCAGATGATCAGCTTAGTTATGAAAGATTTCAGAAGATGAAACCACCTTAATTTCAGAGTGGTAGGAGCGAAGACGCTCATAAGTTTCTGACCTTATGCCATGAGATGCTAGAGGCAGTGGGTTTGGTTTATCAGCGTGGTGTCCGTTTTGCTGCATTCCACCTTTGTGGACCAGCCAGGGAGTGGTGGAGGACATATGTGAGATCCAGACTAGTCGAATCCCCTCTAGTGGATTGGAGTGTGTTCTCTAGTGCTTTTCAGGATCGTTTCATTCCTTGCGGTGTACGAGAGGAGAGCTGATTGAGGTTTGAGGACTTGAGGCAAGGTGGTATGTATGTTACTGAGTATGAGGCTCATTTTTGTCAGTTATCTTGACATGCCTTAGCTATAATTCTAGATGAGGTGGAGAGAGTTCACAGGTTTGTGAGGGGTTTGAATTTCTCCATTTGATCTTATGTATTCAGAGCAGCTCGTGAGGGGGCTTCTATTCAGTCTATTATGAGCACCACCAAGGAGGCAGAGTTTCTGGTTCGAGAGGAGTTTAGGGACCCTAAGAGGGCTCGTATTACGGGTCAATTTTCTGGTACTTCATTAGGAGGCAAAGGTTCACATAGGAGTAGTGGACCTTTCAGGCGACAGGGTCTTGTGCATGCATCTATGCCAGCACCTAAGGGTGGACAGATGTTTTGAGGATCCCACACTTCCATCCATGGTAGCCATAGTAGTTCATTTGGTGGACAACTGTCTTCTACACCGAGGTCTTGCATTGGGTGTGGGGATGCAGGCCACTTGATTCGACATTGTACCTTTCAGATTTATTCAAGACTTTATTGTACTTATTCGACAGCTCCAATTAGAGATTCGGCTCCACCGACCATGGATCGGGGCAGGGGTCAAACTACTAGAGGTGGAAGGACTTCAGATAGTGGTACTTCCATTCCACATGGGGGAGATCAAGGTGTTGTTCAGACCGGGGGTGGCAGAGGAGCTCGGTGCTATTCCTTTCCTGGGAGGCCCGAGGCTGAGGCTTCAGACCTAGTTATTATAGGTATTTTTCCAGTCTGTCATTGGCCTGCATCTGTGTTATTTGATCCTAGATCTACCTACTCTTATGTGTCTACATACTTTTCATCTGGGTTTGATTTATTGTTTGATCGGATGTCAGTGCCCGTGCATGTTTCTACACTAGTAGGTGAGCTTTTAGTGGTAGATCGAGTGTATCGATCCTATCTTTTTTCTCTGGTTGAATATGACACTTGGAGTATATATGATTATTTTAGAGATAGTAAACTTTGATGTTATCTTGGAGACAGATTGGCTTTCTCCATATCTTGCTATTCTTGATTGTTATGCAAAAATTGTGACCTTAGCCATGCCCAGTGTACCAAAGATTGAGTGGAAGGGTGATAGTGGTTCTTATCCTAGCAAAGTTATCTCCTGCATCCATGCTCAGAAATTGATTGATAGGGGGTGTTTGTCTTACTTAGCTTTTAATCAAGATACTAGTATTGAACCTCCTTCTATGGAGTCTATTCCTGTGGTTCAGGAGTTTGTCGATGTGTTTCCCACCAACCTTCCAGGTGTTCCTCTCGATAGGGATATTGAATTTTCTATTGATCTAGAGCCAGACACTAAGCCCATCTCCATCCTCTATATAGAATGGCTCCAACTGAGTTGAAAGAATTGAAGGAGCAACTCCAAGACTTGTTGAGCAAGGGATTTATTCATCCTAGCGTGTCACCTTGGGGTGCCCCAGTCTTATTTGTTAAAAAGAAAGATGGTTCTATGAGGATATGTATTGATTACAGGCAGTTGAACAAGGTGACTGTCAAGAAGAAGTACCATCTTCCCCATATTGATGACTTGTTTGATCAGCTCCACGGAGCGAATTTGTTTTCTAAGATTGACTTGAGGTCTGGTTATCACCAGTTGAGGATTAGTGCATCAGATATCCTTGAGACATCTTTTCAAACCCGTTATGGCCATTATGAATTTTTGGTGATGTTATTTGGGTTAACACCCTTGCAGCATTCATAGAGTTAATGAATAGGGTGTTTCGTCCGTACTTAGATTCTTTTGTAATAGTATTCATTGATGACATATTTGTGTATTCCAAGATTAAGGACGATCATGTTCATCACTTGAAGATAGTGCTATAGAGGTTGAGGGAGGAAATATTATATGCAAAATTCTCCAAGTGTGAGTTCTGGCTTGATTCGGTGGTGTTCTTAGGGCATGTGGTGTCTAAGGAGGGGATTAGAGTGGATCCGGCTAAGGTTGAGGTAGTTAAAGGTTGGACACAACCTACTTCAACTACCAAGATTTGTAGTTTTTTGGGGTTAGCTGGGTATTATCGACCGTTTATTCAGGGCTTTTCTTCCATTGCAGCCCTATCGACTAGGTTAACTCAGAAGAATGTAGCCTTTTATTGGTCCGATGAGTGTGAGGCGAGCTTCCAAAAGCTCAAGACTTTGTTGACTTCAGCTCTTATTTGACACTACCTGAGGCAGGTGTGGACTTTACGGTGTATTGTGATGTTTCAGGAGTTGGTTTAGGTGGTGTGTTGATGCAAAAGGGGAAAGTGATTGCCTATGCTTCTAGACAGTTGAAGGTTCATGAGAAGAACTATCCTACCCATGACTTAGAGCTAGCGGTTGTGGTGTTTGTGCTTAAGTTGTGGCGTCATTACTTATATGGGGTAGATTGTGAGGTCTTCACTAATCATAGGAGTCTTCAGTATATATTCAATCAAAAAGATCTGAACTTGAGGCAGCATTGGTGGATTGAGTTGCTAAAGGACTATGATTTGAACATCTTATAATATCCAGGGAAGGATCATGTGGTGGGCGATGCCCTGAGTAGAAAGACTTCTAGCATAGAGAGTCTAGCCGCCATTCGAGTTGAGGAACGACCTTTGGCTAGGGATGTTCAGTGTCCAGCTAATGGCCTAGTCAGGTTATAGCTTTCTGATGAGAATGGTGTACTTGCTTTCATTGAGGCTTGTTCTTCCTTGATGGACCAGATTCGAGAGCACCAGTTTGAGGATGAAAAGTTGTGACTCAACAGAGATAAAGTGGCTAGAGGAGAGGCTAAGGAAGCAATGCTTGATCCTGAGGTGTTTTGAGGATTGGGGGTCGAATTTGTGTGCCTAAGATGGGTGACTTGATTAGATTGATTCTTGAGGAGGCTCATTGTGCCCGTTATTCCATTCATCCAGGAGCAGCGAAGATGTATCATGACCTGAGTCAGCATTACTAGTGGTGTGGCATGAAAAATGACATATAAGATTTTGTGTCCAAGTGTTTAACTTGTTAACAAGTTAAGTATGAGCACCGACGGCCTGGGGGTGAGTTTCAGAGGATACTCATTCCTACATGGAAGTGGGAGCGTACCACCATGGATTTTATGGTGGGTTTGCCCACTACCGTGAGTGGTTATGACTCTATCTAGGTAGTTGTGGATCGACTGACAAACTCTCCCATTTCATTCCTGTCAAGGATAAGTATATAACAGAGAAGTTGGTTGAACTTCTCTAAGCTTTACATCAGTCAGATAGTTAGATTGCATGGTGTGCCTGCTTCTATCATTTCTGACCGTGCTTCATTCTTCACTTCCCATTTTTGGAGGGCCTTGCAACATGGTCTAGGTACTCACTTGGATATGAGTTCAACCTTTCATCTTCAGGCAGATAGACAGTCTGAGAGGACGATTCAGGTGTTGGAGGATATGCTTCGAGCGTGTGTGATCGATTTTGGTTCCCATTGGGATCAACACTTGCCCTTAGTAGAGTTCGCCTACAATAACAATTATCACTCTAGTATCCAGATGGCACCATTCGAGTCCTTGTGTGGTAGAAGGTGTAGATCTCCGATTGGTTGGTTTGATTCTGTTGAGATGGACTCATTAGAAGTAGACTTCCTCAGAGATGTTATGGAGCAAGTCTATATGATTCAGGGTGGACTATTGACAGCAAAAAGTCGATAGAAGAGTCATGTAGATAGAAGGGTTCGAGCTCTAGAGTTTATGATAGGCGACCATGTTTGGCTTAGAGTGTCACCTGAAGGGTGTTATGTGGTTCCGTAAGAAGGGAAAGCTTAGCCCTCGATTCATTGGCCCATAAGCTTAGAAACAAAGATATTGCTTTCGTGAAGGTGCAATGGAAAAATCGTCCAGTTAGAGAGGTGACTTGGGAGACAAAGTTTGAGATGCATGCTAAATACCCTCATCTTTTCTAAGCTTCAGGTACTTTCTTTTACCTTATGTTTGAGGATGAACATGATTTTTAGTGGTGGATAATGTAATAGCCTCTTAGGTCATTTTGAGATTTAGTCATCTTATTTTCCTACAAAATATCATTCTCATAAATTTTAAAGGAGTCTTTTTGAACTATTCGATAATTTCTGTTACCGAGTTGAAGGTAATTTTAGATAGCCGAATCAGTTGATGGGCTAAAGTGATAATTAATTAAAATTCTAGATCACTTATACCACATTTACTAATTATTAGGTTAATATAATTCAACACTTTTAGTACATAATCAGTTTTTTTTAAAAAAATAATAAAATAAAGAGAAGAAGAGGGGAAGAGTTTTGACGAAACGCGAAAAGGAATTCGGTGAGAACTAGTAGTTGGTTAAAGGTAATTGCTAACACTTTGAATTAATAAAAACCACATTCTATATAGCAATGTTGTGGGTATGTGTTCCCTTTGGAATTCAGGTGCATATGAAGCACTTTTTGCTTTTCCCTCATCTGCGTACTTCTATCAGTGCGTTTGGTTCTTACTTTTATGCAAACTTATACTATTCTATGTGCTTTTGGATGAATATATATGTGTATATATTTTCATTTTAGTATCAGAGAAATTGAAACTTAATCCTAGACTCAAGATTAAGGACTTGACTATTGATTGGGTTTTAGTTTATATATGTTACATTGAACCTAACAATACTAGAAGATTATGTATAGGTCTTGTCGCTGTTGTGGTACTTTTAATATAAAAAAAATTAGAGTTTTGATGAGTAGTTGTGCTTGTTTCATGTTGACATGAATGAAGTTGTCCAACAACTATATTAGATTACATCCTTCTACTCGAGTGTTTATTTCTCAATTTGTTTGCTTAGTTATCTTGGAAAATGCTTTCTACAGATAGGGAAGAATAGATGTTTGTTTATCTAGGCCTGTTAGTGTGTTTCTAAGTAGAAACTATTAGTCATTTCCTTTTTACGAATTGGAAGTTGCTTTTGGGAAAAAGGGATTAGTCCTTTAATTAGGAAATTATGACGTGTTGACAAGCAAATTGAAAATTGTAGTGCCCTCTTCCTTCGGTTCTATACATATAGTTATATATATATTTTTCTCAATCTTTTGATAACTAATGATAGTAATAGGTAATTAGATATTAGATGTATCATATGTTATACACACCATTAGAGTTGCATTATGAAGAAGAATTAAGACTTAATTCTAACTTTTAAATTTGGGAAAAATTAGTTATAGATTTAATCAGATAATCTTTGGGTCTAGGTTATGTCATATAGCAATATGGGTGTTGCCCTTTTCAAAATTTGATCGTGAATTCTTATTTGACTAGATCATGGTGCTACGGATTCTATTCAAAATGGGAAGGCACATGCGTTTTATTGATCGTGATTCGACTAAGGCAAGTGAACTTTCAAAACTTTGTAATTCTCGTAGAATTCTCAAATTATCCTTTTCTTCTATATGTGATTCGTGAAATATTTTAATATTATAAAATAATAAGGTGATTAAATGTAAATGTTAGTTGGTGTGATGTTGTGACACTTGAATTGATAATGTGGTTAAGTGATGAGAATTCTACTTATGAGATATATTGTTGTGGTGGTGATTGTGAGTGGATTTGTTTGTGGACTTCATCTCATGTTCATTCATACTATATCACACATATTTGCATTGGTTCTGCATATTGATATGAATGAAATGGTAAAAGCTGGGGCCTAGGTCTTTACCGTTCAAGATATGATGCCGAGGTCTTTGCCGGCGAGATTGTGATGTTGAGATCTTTACTAGTGATATCATGATGCCAAGGTCTTTTCCGGCGATGAATTATGCCGAGGTCTTTACTGGCAATGTTGTGATGTTGAGATATTTTTTAGTGATGTTATGATGCTAAGGTCATTGCCGGTGATTATTGTATAAGCATTGCATCTCATCCTTGCATATTCTTGTGTGGCATGATGTTATTCGTGTGATTGACTGTGTATTACTTGTGACTTGTGGCTTGTGATTTGATAACTGTGATATTGTGAAAACAATCTCTATTGTCTATTATATGTTGTTGGGTTGGGCTGATTTTCTGTGCACGTTGTAACTGTGGAGGTCGGTTGGAAATAAAAGAAGTTTGTGTTTTCTATTAGACTTAATTTGTTTTGTTAGTTGACTTGTTGGGTACCATGTTGCTTCGGTACTCACCAACAAGAGATTTAGAGAGGTAGTTGTTGTCATCTGGCTAACTCTCTTGTTCCTCTTTCTTTTTTCTGCTTTATTCTATTTGAGAATAAAGATAGTTTCAAACTTGTAATTCTTTTGAAATCTGTATGTCTAGTGGCTTGTACACGTGACAACCAATCCTTAGGTCGTATTTAAGCTTGTGAAGATTTCCCTTTTTATTTATCTACTTTATTTAGTACTTCCACACATTATTTCTGTTTCTCGTTGGGATTAGGCTGAGTTGTTCTGGTGGGATTAAGCAAGTGCCGTTACGTCCATTTTTGGGTTGTGACAGTAATGTAATGGCTCGTAAAGTCATTTCGAGAGTTAGTCATCTTATTTTCCTACCAAATATCATTCTTATAAATTTTAAAGGAGTCTTTTTGGACTATTTAATAATTTCTATTACTAAGTTGAAGGGTAATTTTAGATAGTCGAATTAGTTGATGGGCTAAAGTGATAGTTAATTAAAATTCTAGATCACTTATACCACATTTACTAATTATTAGGTTAATATAATTTAGCATCTCTAGTACATAATCAGTTTTTTAAAAAAAAATATAAAATAAAGAGAAGGAGAGGGGAAGGGTTTTGACGAAACACAAAGAGGAATTCAACGAGAAGAGCAGTTGGTTAAAGGTAATTGCTAACACTTTGAATTAATGCAAACCACGTGCTATATAGCAGTGTGTTGGGTACGTGTTTTCTATGGAATTCAAGTGCAGATGAAACACTTTTTGCTTTTCCCTCATCTGCGTACTTCTGTCAGTGCATTTGGTTCTTAGTTTTATGTGAACTTGTACTATTCTATGCGATTTCGGATGAATATATATATGCGTATATATTTTTGTTTTAGTATCGGAGAAACTAAAATTTAACCCTAGGCTCAAGATTAAGAACTTGACTATTGATTGGGTATTAGTTTATATATGTTACGTTGACCTTAACAATACTAGAAGATTATGTATAGGTCTTGTGGTTGCTGTGGTACTTTTAATATCCAAAAAATTAGAGTTTTGGTGAATGATTGTGCTTGTTTCGTGTTGAGATGAATGAATTTGTCCAACAACCTATATTAGGTTACATCCTTCTACTCGATTTTTTATTGCTCAATTTGTCTACTTAGTTATCTTGGAAGTTACTCGCTATAGTTGGAAAGAATAGATGTTTGTTTATCGGGGCCCTTTAGTATGTTTCTAGGTAGAAACCAGTAGTCAGATTCCTTATTGAATTGAAAGTTGCTTTTGAGACGAAGGTATTAGTCTTTTAATTAGGGAATTGTGACGTGTTGACCAACAAATTGAAGGATGCAGTGCCCTCTTCCTTCGGTTTTATACATATAGTTATATATATATATATATATATATATATATCAATCTTTTGATAACTAATGATAGTAATAGTTAAATTAGATATTATATGTATCATATTTTATACACACCATTAAAGGTACATTATTTGGAGGAATTAACACTTAATTCTAAGTTTGAAATTTGGAAAAAATTGGTTATAGATTTAATCAAATAATCTTTGGGTCTAGGTTAGGTCATAGAGTAATATGGGTGTTGTTGTTTCAAAATTTAATTGTGAATTCTTATTTGACTAGATCATGGTAGATTCTATTCAAAAGGGGAAGCACATGTGTTTTATTGATCATGATTCGACTAAGGCAAGTGAACTTTCAAAACTTTATAATTCTCGTAGAATTCTCAAATTATCCTTTCTTCTATATGTGATTCATGAAATATTTTAATATTATAAAAAATGAGGTGATTAAATGTAAATGTTAGTTGGTGTGATATTGTGACACTTAAATTGAAAATGCGGTTAAGTGATAAGAATTCTATTTTTGAGATATATAATTGTGGTTGGTGATTATGAGTGAATTTGTTTGTGAACTTCATCTCATGTTCATTCATTCTATGTCATACATATTTGCATTGGTTCTGGATATTGATATGAGTGGGAAGGTAAACATTGGGGCTGAGGTCTTTATCAGTCAAGATGTGATGCTGAGGTCTTTGCCAGCGAGATTGTGATGTTGAGATCTTTATTAGTGATACTGTGATGCTGAGGTTTTTGCTGGCGATGATATTATGCCGAGGTATTCACTGGCGATGTTGTGATGTTGAGGCATTTTTCAGTGATGTTATGATGCCAAGGTTATTGCCGGCGATTATTGCATAAGCATTGCATCTCATCCTTGCATATTCTTGTGTGGCATGATGTTATTCCAGTAATTGACTGTGTTATTACTTGTGAGTTGTGGCTTGTGATTTGATAACTGTGATATTGTGAAAACAATCTCTATAGTGTATTATGTATTATTGGGCTAGGCTGATTTTCTGTGCAGGTTATAGTTATGGAGGTCGGCTGGAATGAAAGGAGCTTGTGTTTTCTATTGGACTTTACTTTATTTTTGTTAGTTTACTTGCTGGGTACCGTGTTGCTTTGGTACTCACCCCTTGATTCTACACTTTTGTAGGTTTTGAGCCCGAACAGTGAGTAGTAATGTTTCCTTGATCATTCGAGGCTTCCCAGGAGATTTATAGAGGTAGCTGTTGTCATCTGGCTGACTCTCTTGTTCCTCTTTCTTTTCTGCTTTGTTCTATTTGAGAAGAAAGACAGTTTCAAACTTGTAATTCTTTTGATTTCTATATGTCTAGTGGCTTGTACACGTGACAACCAATCCTTGGGTGGTATTTAAGCTTGTGAAGATTTCCTTTTTTTATTTATTTACTTTATTTAGTACTTCCACACGTTATTTCTGTTTCTCGTTGGGATTAGGCTGACTTGTTCTAGTGGGATTGAGCAAGTGTCATCACGTCCATTTTTGAGTTGTGACATGTTGTCCCTACCCTAGGAAACAAATGAATTCGTAATCTTTTATAATGCTTGCAGAGCTGGATTGGATTTTTTGTTGATGCAAAGAGGTAAAGTTATTCAATATGCTTCTAGACTTCTGAAGATTCATGAGGAGCTACCAGACTGATGACCTTGAGTTGGCAGCTGCAGTGTTAGCTCTTAAGATTTGACATCATTATTTTGCTGGGGTGCATGTTAATGTATTCACTTATCATAAGAGCTTGCAGTATGTCTTCACCTCGAAAGAGCAAAATCTAAGGTAGGGGAGAGGCTAGAGTTGCTCGAGAACAATGATATGAGCATTCTCTATCACCCAGATAAAGACAATATGTTTGTTGATGCTCTTAATATGTCTTCCATAGGGAGCAATGCCCATATTGAGAAAGAGAAGAAGGAGTTAGCAAAGGATGTGCATAGATTTGCGTGATTGGGAGTTTGAATAGCTAGTTAACTCTTAGTGAGGGTGGTGTGATTGTACAAGATAGGGTAGACTCATCTCTTATAGTAGAGGTGAAGGAAAAATAAGATCAAGATCCTGTCTTATTCCAATCAAAGAAAGATGTGCATAAGTAGAAGGTGATGACTTTCGCTAAGGGGGAGATGGTGTGTAGAAGTACCAGGGTAGATTGTGTGTTTTGAATGTTGATGTATTTGAGATATGATCATGGCAGAAACTAATAGCTCTAGGTATTCTCAATCAAGTTCTACTAAGATGTACCATGATTTGAGAAAGATCTATTAGTGGAGATGTATGAGGAGGGGTATTGCATATTATATCTCTAAATGTTAAAATTGACAAGAATTCAAGGTTGAGCAACAAAGGCCATGTGGTGTGTGGCTTAGAATATAGAGATTCTAGAGTAGAGTGGGAGATAATTAATATGGACTCCAGTATAGGCTTACCGAGGTCTCGCAGATAGCATGATTTGATTTAGATGATTGTGGATAGAATGACCAAATTAATTCACTTTTTGCCAGTTAAGACTACCGACACCATAGAGGACTATGCCCAATTGTATATTCAAAAGATTGTAGATTTCATGGAGTTCCTTTGTCTATCATCTCGAATAGAGGAGCTGAATTCACTAGTCAGTTTTGGAGATCCTTCCAAAAAGGCCTAGGTTCAAAGGTGAACCTTAGACAAATGGATAGACAGAGACATTATTCAGACTTTAGAGAACATGTTGAGAGCCTGCATTATTGACTTCAAAGGTAATTGGGATGACCATTTGCCTCTTATTGAGCTTGCTTATAATAATAGTTATTATTTGAGTATTCAGATGACCCCATGTAAGTCTCTTCATCGACGGAGGTGTAGATCACCAATTGGCTGGTTTAAGGTTAGTGAAGTTGATTTGATTGGGCCAGACATAGTTCACAAAGCTATGGAGAAGGTGAAAATCACCCAAGAGAGGTTGAGAACTATTCAAAGTCTCCAAAAGTCGTACACTAATATTAGGAGAAGAGACTTAGAGTTTGAGATGAATGATTGGGTATATTTGAAAGTCTCACCCATAAAGGTATGATGAGGTCCAAGAAGAAAGATGAAGTTGAATCCTCGATATATAGGTCCTTACCAAGTTGAGAGTGGGTAACGTAACCTATGAGTTAGAGCTACCACCAAAGTTAGTGGCTATCCATTCCGTGTTTCATATTTCAATGTTAAAGAAATGTTTGGGAGATCCTTTATTGGTTGTTCCTATTAAAGGAATGGAGTAAAAGATGGTTTGTCTTATAAGGAGACTCCTCTCTAGATCTGTGATTGTCAGGTTCTAAGTTTAAAAACCAAAAAGGTTGCATCAATCAAGTCTTGCGAAGAAATCATTTCATTGAGGAAACTACTTAGGAAGCTTAAGAGGATATAAAGGCTAAATACCTTTACCTATTCGTGTCTTGTAATAGTGATGTCGGAGGTAATATTCCTTATTCTTGTTCTTGAGTCGATGTGTATTCTTGAGTTTGAGAAATTGATTATCTGAGTGTTTAATGTTTGAGTAAATGAGTTTCTGAGTATTTGATGTCCTGAACTATTCATGCTTTATGTCTTCTAGTTCTATGTTTGTTCAAGTATGAACGATCCTAAGAGGTATATATTGTAACACCTCCTAAATTATCTTATCTTTTATGTCCTTACAAGTTTCAGAAAAGTTTGAAAACAATGTCAATGTTAGTGACCACGAAAGGGCTTCTACGGCCTGAAAATTGTTCTACGATCCTATTTTTTATAATGTTGCATCTTTATACTTTTAATTGATGAAAGCATTGTTACTTTTAACATTGCATATCATATTGATGTTGAGTTGAGCTCTGAGTTGAGTATCTTAATGTACGTCCTTACGTTCCAGCTTTTACATACCGTACATTCTATGTACTGACACCATTTGGCGCTGCATCTTTTCATGATATTTAGATATATGTGTTAGAAATCCTCAGCAAATGACTCGTTGAAGATTTTGAGCATTTTCAGAGCTTTGGCGAGACCTCTTTGTATCCACATGAATTCCTTTATTTATTTGTTTCTTTCTTGAGTCAACTACTTTATTTCTTTGAGGTAGCCAATAACATCATGTCACCATCTTAATAGTGATTGGATGCTTCATAGACATAGATGGATGTCACGACTCAAAATTGGATTGCGACTAAAGAAAGTAAAACTAAAGCAAAAGCAACGCAATACTTAATATGAAATTCCAAAACCAGGAGTCATGAGTACAAGAGCATCTAAGTAATGTGAATAAGTAAATACAAAGTTGTCTGGTAATGTAAGATACAAGGTATAATATGAATAATAATAAAAAGAGTCTCAATAGATCAATGACCACTCAAGATAGTAAGGAAGAACTCTGGTAGAATAGGATCCACTACCCTATGGGGGGGTCCTTGTGCTCGATCTGCAAGGAGGAAACAAAGTAGTGGTGAGTACATCAAAATGTACTCAGTAGATTTAACTGACTGAGTAGGAAAAATCGAACAAGTATGTAATAACAAAGAATCCTATCACCTGCAAGGAAGGGTTAGTGGACAATATATAAACAAGAATAAAATAAGATAACCATAGAAGTCAATGATACAATGCACATGTAATGTATGAATGCAATGCATGGGGTAGAATCACGGTGGACTTTGGCGCCGGTGTATACATTCACTAAGCTGAAGCTACCAAGTAGAACCTATATGGGTCTCGTTAGACCATATACCAATATCACTCAAGTAATACAGCAAATTCTGGCATCGGTGAGTACATCTCTCAAGTATCACGATAGACTCTGGCACTGATGAGTACATCTCTCAAGTATCACGGCGGACTCTGGCACCGATGAATACATCTCTCAAGTAACATAGTCGTCTCTGGGGCCGATACATAATAGATGCAATACGAGATGAATGCATGCAAATGTCACAATATCAAGATATGTAATAATCAGCACATAATGAAAATATAAAAAATAACTATCATGGAATCGAGATAAATGATATGAAGAGTCACATCTGTATGACAAGTCATTAGTATGTCTCAAATCACCATACTCTTATCAATAACCAAGTATACCGATGATACCTGATTTCACAAGCCCTAAAAATATATATACATGTTCCCTGATAATATCTCAAATTGTCACGACCCAGACCTAGGGTCTAGGTGTGACATGGTGAATAGGAACCTGAGAGTCCCCAAATAAGCCTCAAAGTATCTAAATTCACATCATCGGTTCGGAAGCATATTCAAATGATAAACACATAGTTCAAAGGGATGGGAAAGAAGGACTCACGCTATGAGGATATCATAGAGAAAGGGATTAACATGGATTTACATAACGCATATCACATAAAGACTAATGGGCGGGTAAGTGTGACTCACTCTATAGGGGCAATTTGGAACTTAGGATCTTCCACATTTCCATATCAAACACATATACATATCATAATACTCATAATCAATCCACGATAGCCATATCAAATAGATAACCATAATCGTAAGCTCCAAATACAACACATAACATATAGATTTGGCAAGAGTCTACAAGATGTCCAACAATGCCTCTACTCATAAGATAGGACGGGGCCAAGACATGTCCGGGGCTCACACTCAAAATAAATAACACAAATGGAAGCAACATAGGTAGTGGAATGGTGGCTTGTCCTTGGAAGATAGGACTCACCACAACAAATGTCTCAAATACGATCTAGTGTCAAACGGTGGATGAAGTTAATCTCCGATCCCTACATGGTGAGATCATGTAGGCAAAAATATGTGTTAGTACGTTTGAATATACTAGTATGAAGGCATGCAACATGAAAGAAAGATGATGTTAACCTGCACAATATGTCATATGAAAACCATAGAGTAGCCATAACCCACATATAAAAGCACTTAAAGAGTCACTCATTGCCTGAATTGTGTAAAGGGAGGGTTGTACCCATCCTCATCAATACACATGTAGCTCATGACATGAATTTGTATAGGGAAGGTTGTACATGTCCTCATCTATACATTGTGTAAAGGGAGAGTTGTACCCATTCTCAGCAATACACACTTCGCTCATATAACCATGTGCATAGGGAAGGTTGTACCTATCCTCATCTATGCCTTGTGTACAGGGAGGGTTGTGCCCGTCCTTATCAATACACACTTATCTCATACATACATGTGCATAGGGAATGTTATACCTATCCTCATCTATGCATTGTGTAAATGGAGGGTTGTGCCCGTCCTTATCATTACACACTTAGCTCATACATACATATGCATAGGGAAGGTTGTACCTATCCTCACCTATGCATTGTGTAAAGGGAAGGTTGTGCCCGTCCTCATCAATACACCCATGTGATTACATACTCATGCAAGATGTTATATCATATGCACACCCATATAATTCGTATTCATGTAGAAGTCAAGTTCATATTACTATCAATTCATATCATAAAGGTGTTCAACTTATATCATTCTCATGTTCTTAGATTCTTACTCAATTCTTGTTCATAACCTTATTTTCATCAAAATCATATATATAAACATATTTGGATCTCAACCCACTTCATAATTTTCATAAAGTTCAATGCTCATGAATGCATGTGCCATGAATGATGTGAGATTAGCATGGGTAACTGAGATTCAATCTAAAATTGACAATACAATATGAAATTGAAGAAAATCCATAATTAAATCCACATTTAATCATAATATAGATCACCCATGCTTAGTTAAAACTTTAAAGGGACAATGCATAATCAAATCTCCATAATAATCTTGTATTTCAATAAATTAGTGTTTAAATCAACAATAAAGTATAGCCCACACTTCAATTGAATTTAATAATCAATAACATTCAAAACCCACATTCAAAGTAAGCAAGATTTCATAAAAATCAATTGAAAAGAGTTTGGGTCTTCTTAGTTGAACGGGACCAAGAATCGATCCCACATACCTTGATTAGGAAGAGGAATTTGAGAAAACAATTTAGCTTAAAGTTGAAACCCCGATTGAATCCTAGCTTGAATCTTGAAGGAGATACTTGAAGAGAATTTTACGGGTTTGATTCTAGAGGCTATGGGTTAGTCTTGAATGAGGGTTTAGAATTAGTGTAGGAGAAGTCTTTTAGGAATGTAAAGGGGGGGGGGGGGGGGGTTAAAGGTCTTAAAAAACCTCGGGGATGAGTCAAAATATAAAAAACACCTTAATAAAATGGCCCTTTAAATTTTATCCGGAACTTGACACGGTTGGCTTCACGGGTCGTGAAGCTCTTCACAGTCCGTGAAGGCTCCCCATCTAGTCCAGATAGATTCTATGGAAAGAGGCATAACTTCTTGCTCCAAACCCGGAATGAGGTGAAACCAGATGCGTTAGAAAGATACTTTGAAGAGCTTCAATTTCATAGGTTGTGGGCCACCCAGTCAATTTTTTGATCAGAGATATAACCATTTAAAGTTGACCCTTCTATCGGTATTTGTGAAAAATTTAGCCAATAGAATTCCTTTGCACTTGACTTGATGTGGGAGACCCATGATGGCCTTAAATATAAATAATCTTGAATTGGAGGCTTGAAAGTGAACTTGGCTTGAGCTTGAAGATCCCATACTTAGAATTTTTCAACGAAGTCACCTTCACGGGAGGCCACACGAGTCGTGTAGTGTCACACGGGTCGTGACACTACTCGTACCCCTCTCCTTAGAAAAATTCCACGATCAAGTTACGAGATGGTGATTCCATACTTAGAAAAATTTCACTTCGAAAGCCTTACGGATGGCCACACGAGCCGTGACACCCCACATGAGCCGTGAACTTGGCCGTGTGACCATACTTGGTCCCAAAAGTATGGTCCCAAAATTGTGAGATATCAAGCCAAGGCCATCACACGGCCCACCACATGGTCCGTAAAGTGTCACACAAACCGTGAGGGGTCCAAGTGCGGTGTGCCTTAGTTTAAAACACTATGTTTAAGGGTCAAACATCCTCCAAAGGCCAAGGGCCACTCCATAGAGGCTCCACACGGGTCGTGTGACCTCACACAAGACGTGAGGGCTCCCATGGAGCATCACCTTGGTCCAAAACTTTCCCGGAACCAAATTTTTATGCTTCATTGAGGTCGTACAAAGTCCGGGTCCTTACACAAATGCCATCAAATTTTTATAAAACTTTTCAAATGGTGCCACAGGTCTCATATCATTACAATGATATCCATATGTAAAATCTCAAGAATATAACTCAACTTACCAATGAAGCCACAATTTACTTCAATTTCAACATAACCGATACCGTATTTTTACCAAAATTCCATCATATCGATCCAATTACTCATGAAACAATCTAGTCTTACACTTATCACATAAACATGTCCAAGAACTCAGATTTAATCCCACAAAGATTAGCCAAACCTACCTCGATGCCAAAACTACACTCGAGAAAGCCCTCGATCAACCCAAGCCACAAAATGATCTCCAAATAAATCAATCTCTATCAAAAATAGATACTACGGATCAAGAGGTAAATTTTGATTCTCATATCGGTATGAACTAGGAATAAGAGAGAAATAGTCAAAATTAGGGCTAAAATTTGAAGTTCTCTTATCTGAAAATTGACTAAAAGTTATGATTCTACGTGAAGAAAATGAGTTTGTGGATGAAATTTTCACTAAAATTGAGTTCAAATTGAGGGAGAAATCATCAATTAAAATTTTCAAATCAAAGCCATGAAATCAATTTTACACATTCAAAATCATGAAATTCAAGACAAAATCAAGAGATAATTGATGAAATCAAAATAATTTGATGATAAAAATACTTACCCGAAACTTTCCTCCAAAAAGTCTCTTTAAGAATCGCCTCAAGGAGCTTAAAATATTGAAAATGGATTAAAAATGATCTTTCACGAATTTAAAAATTGTTCAGGGGAGCCCACTGAATCTCAGACCTCCGTGAACGCAGAAGGATCTCCTGCAAATGCAAAGTGGAATAAGGCGAGCCTCCGTGAATGCAGAGTGCAGAGAAGACTTCCATGAATGTGGAGGTAAATTCCACGAATGCAGATAAGTTAATGGTCTGCACCAGATCAGGAAATATTAGCTATGATCAAATCTCAAAACGGACCCCTAGGGTCCATTCAAACCTGACTCACACAAACTACACATGCATCCACACTAGAAATGGTGATCTGGACTCAATGAAACTATCAGAATTCTATTCTGAGGTCTCCTTGATCGACACAGTTACCAATGCAACTCAACAAAACTAGTTTAAAACTCAATATACCAAAACTGCCCTAGGAAGCTCCAAAAATTATGACGAGACCATTTCTAGTGTTAGTTTCATCATTGGAAACTATTGGAACTGTCAGAATTTCGATTTGGGCTTCCGAATTCCGAATGTTGACCTAAGTCAAACTTTGGCTCCGAAAACAACTAAAAATTTAACTTTGGATCCAAAATCTCCATTTAAACTTCAAATTCATTTTTGTAACTTCTCCTAACCAAATTTGATATTCTGGAGCTAATAGAATCGACGAATTTCTAATCCGACACTCGAAACCCAAAATGGTACAGAAATTCACTTTTTCGACAACGTAAGCTTTCAAAAATGTCAAAACTCATATTTTTCACATTTAAAGCTTAGGATCTCAATTCCAACAATACAAATACTTCAAAGTAGGTCCAAAGCAACTTACAAAAGGGCAAAATAGTAATTTTCACAGATAAGCTAAAAAATGACCAGCAAGGTCATTACAATGGAGTAGATTGGAGATGTTTCCTTTTGAGCTTGTTTTCTAATACCATTCTTATTATATGATTTTTTTTAAGTAACAAACAACTTTCTTTTGACCTTGATGTTAAGAACCCACATGAGAACTTTTCTTGATTTTATTAAGTCTTCTATTAATAACTAAATGAGTGATGAGACTAAGTGGTTCTCTCGGAGATCAACAATGGTTTTGTCAAGCCCCGGGAGGGTACCCTTGGCGAGGCCGGCACCTAGAGACTATTGCTAGTCTCTAAGCGAACCACTTAGCCTCATCACATTCATTCAATCATATAACTCTACTGAATAGTGGAATTTAAAATAAGTAAATGGGCACATCTCATGTAAAGTCTTAAAATGTATAGATAATAATAAAGGCTAGTAGAAAGAAACTAGCTCACAATCTTAACATCAACGTTCTACCATCGTCTATGAAGCCTCTATCATTAATCATGTGGTGCTAATGACAGACCCATGGCTACCCAAATCAAAATAAAAGAAATAGTCCAATCTAACTCTAAAGCATGATGAAGTAAAAGTAGTGTATCCTCCGAAATAGGAGAGGCTCACCAATTAACTGCGAGTCTCAAACCTTCAACGGAGCACCTGTTGACGATCTCTAGTACTTGCCTCTGCATCATAAAATGATGCAATCCAAAAGGGACATCAGTACTTGGAATATACTGGTATGTAGAATAGCTAAGTGAAGCAGAAATAGGTAGAATAATATAGAAACAACATCAACTCAAAATAATCATCAAATAATATCAAATCGTAAAATATCTATCTATGCAAGAATAAAGAGTAGAGAAGTGACCCGTCAACAACTCAAACTCATCAAATCATCTCAGACTCATCTTAAAGGAGCTCGCCTCCTCTCCTCTCATCTCATCTCATCTCAGAAAAGCTCACCTCCTCTCATCTCATCTCATCTCATCTCATCTTAGAGGAGCTCACCTCCTCTCATCTCATCTCAGAGTACTCAAGGTAGGAAATTTATGAGAGTTTCTCTTATCGAACAACAATCACTTATGAGCCAGTGAATGTACAACAATCTCGCTGATATTGCCATAGCCATTCCAAACTTGTCGGGTAGGGAATGAATCAAAACCATATTAGCTCATCCAATATGGAGTCAGTACTCAACAGGTCCATTATTGCTTTCAGGAGTTGTTACTCACGAGGGAATCATAATATATATGTGATGGTCCTAAGCCTCACCTACGTTTGGCGACATACTTTGACGAGTTCAAGTTGGGCTAACTCTTACTCTTTTGGTGCTTGATACTCCTCCCATGACTCGACACTCATAAAACCTCTATCATAACCAATCTAATAGGGACTCGAACCCCGTCATCGATCGGTATCTAATAGGGACTTGAACCCTGTCATCATTTAACTCATAGGGACTCTAACCCTTTCATCAATCAATCTCATCAGTGACTCAAGATTAGATCAATCATGAGGAATCAATCAAACAAATACATCAGTAGAGTTCATTTATAGAGACTCGTAAGGCAATCAAATTCTATCAACTCATCATGATTCTCTACATTCTCAAGGCTCTAGACTCAATTCATTCTCAAGTTCATTATGCATGCTTTTCAAATTAGTCATTTAGGTTTATGCAAATTCTCATGAAAGATGTTCAATTCAAGAAAACAAATAGTATGATGATCATCAACATAGAAAAATATGTAATTTCAAATAAAATTTTAAGAAAAAACATCAAGGGTTCATGTATGTAGACGTTTGAACCATCAACTCATCTATGACCATCTATGGGGCACATGAGAGAAAAATGCCATGCTTTTAGTTTAGCCTTACATACTTGGGATGAAGTTATCAACCAGTCACATCAAGGATTTCTTCTCAAATCTCTCAAACTCAAGCTATTCTCCTCTTTCCTCAAGCCCTAACCTTGTTAGATTATATATGGAATAGGACTTAGAATGGGGGTTTTAGACCCTTTTTACATCAAAACGAACCTTATTAGATCGTGTATAGAGTTTAGGAGGGATTGGAAATTGACCGGAATGCCCCTCGTAATAATTAGAAATTTTCATCTCGGAAAAGACCCAGTTCGCGACGCGGACTGGTTGCGTACTGTGTATTTTCAGAAAAAGTTTTTGAATGGGTTTTCTTAATCCCGTCGAAAATTTTCAAAAATATATAAGTGCAGGTCTGTGATAGAGTTGCGACGGGCTCCTGTCGCGCACCAACACTATTTTGCGCTTCGGATCGAAAAATTATCTTTTGATCGAGTCGCTCTAAAAATCGACTGAGATCATTTGCCCGCTTAATTTTTTGTGCTGCTCACAAATCCGGCCTCGGATTTGCCATACAAGCATTGGAAGATGCATTACGCGCATACCCTCACTCTAGGGGTATTTTGATAATTTTTTGGCGTTACAGGTTTATGAGTGCTGGCTATGCCTAGGGTACCCTCTCCGCGTGACAAAGGTAGCTTTCCAAACCGGCCCTAAGGATTTGTTTAGAAAGTCATCTGGTAATTAGAGTTGGTATAATTATTAGGGTAGAAAGTACCAGCCTAATAATTACTATAATCTGTTTGTTTGTCACAATATAATTATAAGTGTGATGTTTGTTTGCCAAGTGTAGCTACAATGTTATATTAAATTTTAAAAATAAAAGTTAATTATCTAAAATTTAAAATTTATATTAGATAAATAAGAATTATTTATAAATAATATTAGGTTAAATATATAAGATATATATATATTCTTTTGAAAAATATATTAATTAGTATATACATATATGTTCTTAACTAATATTACGCAAAAAATAATTTATATTTTTCAAAAGTATAACTTAATTAAATTTATAATAAAAACTAAAAGTACAAGATTCATGTGAACATGCACTTCATGATGTTTGGCAAAAATACTAAATATTATAAATATAATGTCATAGTAAAATTATTAAAATATTTGACAAAAAATAATCTATCTAATCTAACTAAAATATAAATAGCTTGTAGTGTAAAATATCAAGTGATTACTACTAAAACAAATGGAACTAAAAATATAACATAAGTTCTAAATTCAAAATAAAAAATTAACATAATTCTTTTATGTCAAATTTCAATATGACATACCTAAATATGATTTTTAAAAACTGTATGTTTATAACTTTATCCAATAATAAATTCAATTTTAATTTAAAATTAGTCTACTAATAGTAAAATTATGCTAATGAAAGAAAATAAACATAAACTAAATAAATAAAAAAGATAATATCAAAAATTGCATGGAATCACATGAGATATAAAGGTTGAGAATGAGATGGAAATAAAAAAAAAATTAAATATTACAAAATAAAATATAGGTTTAGAAAATATTAAAATAATAAAAGTAAAAATATTTAAACTAATCAAAACAAAAAAAAAAACGAAAACATAAAAATAAAATAAAGAAATAAAAAAGTAACAAGCATGTAATTACACCATGTAATACCAACAATTTACAGTATCCCCCTGTGAATTGAAAGTGTAATTACTCCCTATCAGTTACACCCAATTACCTGTCCAACTAAATAAATTACCAGAGTGACTTTCCAAATTGGCTTTAAAAATATTAACTTTTGACAAACTTAAATGATCAAAAATGTTAACTGCATCTTAAAGGGGCTATTTTGAATCTATTATCAAATATAAGGTACTGTTTTTGTCATTTTCTTCAAAAGCGGCATTGGCGGATTATGAACAAGAGTCAAGTTAACAGCTATACCCTAATTTCATCTTTATTTTCTTTTGTTTTTGAATTGGCAGGACATGCTTGATGCTGATTTACAAGAATGATTTTTGTGGTTCTTCAATTTTAACATTGAACATTTGTCTATGAAGCAAATAAGGGCAAACGTTTGGAAGTCTCCTATGTTTAAAGTCATTGTATGTAATTTTCTACTATATGGTATTGCAATACAATGCAAAGAAGGGTGATCTTATAAGAATTATATCGGGTAGGTGAGTGATCCTGAACTAATTTTTACTCCATTCAGTTTTGAATAAAATTTTAAGTTAAAATATATGGAGAATTTTCATAAATAGGCTAGGTTTGAAATTTGATATGGTCAAATAACTATATTTTACATAATTACATAATATAACCTCGGCTATATGACCTGGAGGGGAAGAGAGAGACGAGCGAGATCGAGAAAAGGAGGAAAGAGACGAATTGTATATGTATATTTATCAAATTGTATGTGTATATCTGTCAAATAATTGTACATGTATAATTAATATACATATATATTCGTATATTTGGCAAGAGAGACTGAAAGAGGGAGGAGAGAGGCGAACAAGAGTGGAGAGAGACGAATTGTATATGTATATCTGTCAAATTGACTATGTATATTTGTCAAAATAATTGTATACATACATTTGTAATTGTATATCTACAAGAAATTGCAAAGAGAGAAGAGATAGGAGAGAGAGGAACAGAAGAGAGAGAAATTAGCAACAAAACCTTAACTATAACTATAAATTATAATTTTTTCAAACTATAGTTATATAATGTAAATACATATCATATGTTTGCCTAATTATGTTATTTTTCCAACAAATATTGACGTTTGACCTTAAAAATTGGCCCATAAAATTACCATATCAATAGTTCAAAATCACTAATTTTCAAAATATTAGGTATAATTTCCTAATTAATTATTCAAAGAGAACAAAAAACCTCATTAGCTCTTATTGTCATTAGTGAAAAATGATGTAAATTGCATATTCATTAAAAATGATCAACATTTAAGAAAGCATGATGGCAATTATTAGAAAATCCAGCAATCATCAACTATACATACAAAGAGCAAAATCAAGTTGTTAATCCTACAGACAAGTGAGGGTGCAAAGAAATAACTTTTTAAGATAAGTACTAAAAACACATTTGAACTTGGCACGAATTATTAGTTTCGTTCATAAATTGTTGATAGGCTTAAAAATATTCCTCAACTTGATGAACTAAACTTAATTACTCCTTCAAACTTGGCACGAATTATTAGTTTCGTCCATGAACTATTGATAGACTTAAAAACACCATTCAACTTAGCAAACTAAGCCTATAAAACTTTAAAAAAAAATAACAAAAAGTTTTTTTAGATAAAAAATGTACTTAAACATATGTCCCTCTTTAATTTTACATGTTTTCTCTTTAAGACAAAAAGTTTTGCCTTGCATATAAGAGATAATTAGATAACTAATTTATTAAAAATACAAAATGTTAATTGTATCGAGAGTAAGTGCAAGAAGTTCAATAAATATTATTTTAGGTAGATTGAGTTGCACATTAAACTTATATCAGAATGATGATCATTAAAGTTATCCTTAAAAGATCTACACAGCAGCAACATTAATTTAGAATTGCCCCAGTAATTTTCTGACAAGACATATATATACATAACTTTTACTAAAGTGAACATATTTTTTTGTATAAACATTAACTTTCAAATAAAATTAATCTCTGAAATAAAAAAGAAAAAAAGTTAGAGTCGAAGTGATAATCAAATTAAATAAACTATATGATTATAAAAGAAATTCTGCAACAAAAGTTTTTAGAAAATATCAAACAAATCACCTGACAAAAAGTACACATATGCAAGTAGAAATAAAAAATGATATCAATTATTAGCGCCAAACAACATGATAATGAAAAAGAACCAACTCAAAGATTATAAAATTAGAAATGTGTTTAACAGAAATTTCAAGTAAAAAAAATAGAATTAGATTAAATCACAATTAGTACGAAAACTTGAAAGAAAGTGCATGAAAAGAAATCATAACAATATAATTGACATGTATAAAAATAATTAGAAGGATATATGGAAATTTGTCAAGCAAATTATTTCTCAATTATGAGATATTAATTCATGAATACTAAAAAGAATAAAGACAAAAAAAATCTAAACCGGAATCAATCAAAAAGAAAATCACGTATGGAACAATTTCAGACAAGAAATAGTTTCCCCCCAGAAACCTTATATAGTTGGCTACATCATCAAGTCTCTAAACTACTTGGAGTTACATTTATACATGAAATAGGAGTTCTTTTTTTAATCATGTATTATAGGACTCCTTAAATCATTAATTCTTTTAATATTTTATATTTAGGTATAATTAAAATTTTATTTGTAAAAATTGATGAAAAGACAATTTTGTATAAAGTGAAATCTTTCAATGAAGGGCAAAAAATTCAAACAACATTATTAAGGACCTTCAGACTTTTAATATAGTATAGAGTTAGTTTAACTCTTTGACTTTTCTTTTATTTGATTAAACATAAGAAAAGTTTTGTTCTCTTGTTGAAAACTCGTCGTGAACAATTGTAAATTGAATGGTGGATATTTGTGATAAAGTAATATTATTCATAGTTGTTTGCTTCATGATCTTGGTAGACTTCGTTGAATGTGGAGTGTGAATTTGTAGCATATGTAATACATAAATTTTCATCTTATTACTATTCATATGTTATCAATTAAATTTTCATATAAATAAAAAAGATGAATAATTTGATCCCAAACCTAAAGTTAATTTAACCAATGAGTCTAAAGATTTGGCACCCGTAGACTCTAAATTCTGGATTCGCTTTTACTTGTTTTGTAGGTTTATTCTTTAAATTGTTGATGTATGATATTCTGTAACGACGAAAAATAATATAATTTATTTAAACATTGTATTTCTTAAGATAATAAAATACAACACTAGCATAATATGATATATTATAAAATTGTACGTAACAACGGTACAAATAGAGTGTGGGATAGTTTAGTTATTACTGGGACTAGGATACTTATTAATTCCCGTATTAAGTTTCGAATTATATTTATCTAATTTGATCAATAGTGATATTAGCTAATAACAATATGAATTTTACACCAATTTTTTCATATTGTTTATACAATATTAGAGACGTGATTATTATCCTACAATAACCTTCAGCTCTTTCTTGTTTGGATGGTTAAATTATCCATTGTATTGTATTGTTAGTTTAAATACAATGTTTATTTTGATTGTTATTTAAATTCTATTATATCGTATCGTTTAAATCTATTATTAGATAATGACAAAAACACTCGTTTGTGTAATGATCGATTTAGCGTGATTGTATTGTTAATTTTATATTTTCGGTCTTCTCATTTTGACTTTATTTATTATTTAATAATTTTATTTTATCATTTACCCTACCTTTTCATAGTAATTCTATCACATACCCAATAATTCTTTTGTAGGTTTATTATGAATGTGTGACATTATGTAACGATAGAGAACAATACAATCTATTCAAATATTGCATTTATTAAAATAATACAATATAATATGATACATTATGAAACAACACATAACAACCATCCAAACAGAAGTATTACACTCTTTCCGACATCTAAAATAAAATTGTTGTTTTCAGAATTAGATATGTATCGTTATGAAGGATAACAAATTTGTGTCCCAATTAATATGCCTTATTGTCGATTGACTAAGACACTATTTTTAGCTCCCTCTTATTTGATTTGTGTACCTCAGGACCACAAAATTTTAAAGTTGGGACCATCTATCAAATTTATAGCAACAAGAACCAAACATCATGAGCCACCTTAACCTATTACTGGGGTGGATATACATATAATTTTATGGTGCACCAGAATTTATGTTTCTTTATCAAATTTTATATTTTTTGTATATATTATTTTAAAATTAATTTAATGTTGATTTTTATTTAATACTTTTTATCAATCGATTGTACACTTAGATTAGTTGTCTCTTGAATTGAAATGGGGTCACTTGAAAAACCCTCTAAATTATATCAACATATTATTTTTTATTTTTTGTTTTTTGTTTTTGGTATTAAAACATCTTTTGGATTTTAAATAAATTAAAATGGTTGGATTAGAGAGAAATGCAAGTTGATTTTATTTAGTTATCTACTTGTTTAAAATTAAGTATGTTCTGCTTTATTAATTTGTCTGATTGAACTCATTAGAAACATTACACTGAATCAACTAATTAAGTAATTCAAGCTATTAGTTACAGGAAAAATAACGTAACTAGGCAAACATATGATATGTATTTATATTATACAATTATAGTTTAAGAAAATTACAACTTATAGCTATAGTTAGGGTTTTGTTATTATTTTCTCAATCATCTCTGCCTCTCTCTCTCCGCTCTCCTCTCTCTGTAATTTCTTGCCAGATATACAGTTACATATATATACCAGTTGCATATATACAATTATTTTGACAGATATAGATAATAAATTCGACAGATACACATATACAACTCGACTCTCTCTACTCTCTGCCCTCTCTTGCTCACCTCTCTCCTCCTTCTTTTGATCTCGCTCGCCCTTTTCTCCTCCCTTTCCCAATCTTGCTTGTTAGATATACAAATACGTATATATATATATATATATAGTATTTACATATATACAATTATTTGACAGATAAACACATACAATTTGATAAATATACATATAAAATTCGCCTCTCTCCTCCCTCTCGATCTCACTCGCCTCTCCCCTCCCCTTCAGGTCACATAGCCGAGGTTATACCATATAATTATATAAAATATAGCTATTTGACTATATTAAATTTCAAGTCTAGACTATTTATGAAAATTTTCCGCTGAAAATCATAATCATAGTCGTGAGTTAGTTGAGTCTCTTAGATCATTTTTCTTGATTAATAATTGAAGTGGGTGAACTAATCCTATCTACAGCAGAAAGTGTTATAGTGAGTCATTGGAGAAAAAAACTTTACTTTTTTCTCTTTTTGACGTGTGCACTTACACTAAGTATTAAAAACTTCATTATCATGGGGAAAAAATAGAAAAATACCTTTTCGTTAAAAATATTCTATGATAGTTCAGTGACTGAAAGAAAAAAACAAAGAGAGAATAGGGTAAAAATCTCTTAAAACTATTGTTACTTACTTTGCAAGTTTCATATATAATTATTGACCATAGCATGAACTTATGTTAAATATTTTTTCAAAAATTATGATATGTTACGTGAATATCATATTTTATATAAGTATCTTAAAAAAAATTCAAGTGGAGCAAGAATGAGGGAATAAGTTATTAAAAAAACCTTACTAGCAATATTTTGTAAGGTTCATGCCTAATTAAACCATTAGGTGTTCACATAACCCCCAAACTCATTTTGCTAGATGGACTCATACAAAATAATGATAATTTTAAAAATTATTTAACCTATTCAATCAACAATAAATATATATCCACATGAATAAAGAGAAAGCAAAATCATTAACAATAGCCTCCACCCAATAATTTTAAATATAAAACTCATAAAATAATAATAATTCAAAAATTATTTGACCTATTCACTCAAAAATAAATAACATACCTACATGAATTAATAGAGAGAAAGCAAAATCATTAACAATAGCCACCACCCAATAATTTTAAATATAAAACTCACAAAATAATGATAATTATTTGAAAATTCTTTAACCTATTCACTCAAAAATAAATAACATACCCACATGAACAAAGAGAAAACAAATAATTTTTAAATATAAAACTCACAAAATAATGATAATTTAAAAATTATTTAACCTATTCATCCAAAAATAAATAATATAAGCACATGAACAAAGAGAAAACAAAATTATTAACAATAACCTCCACCGAAAATTATTAACATAATATTCTATTCTATGTACATCAATATCTGAAACTCGCATTAACATTATATTCTATATACATCAATATCTGAAATTTGCTGGCTGATCTGACCAATTCAAATTCATATCATACAAAATCTATTAAAGAGAAAAGTTTATATATATAAGTAATTTTTATTTAATTTTTAATACAACATGACACGTTTGGTAAAAATACTATATAATAGGAGAAAGAAGATTCATGTGCTACTTGTTATGTGGTTATTGATCTTGTATACTTCTTAGAAGAAGAATTTGTTGACAAATCACCTGATCTTCTTCTTAGCATTTGCCTCATACCATCAGCTACATGAATAGCAGGATTAATAGACTTATATTTTCCACAAAATGACATGTGACTTTTTAAAGCATCTTCCATTTCAACAAAATATTGCTTCTTTTTTCCTCTATAAACTTCATCTCTAACAGCTTCTGAACACAATCCACATAGCCATTTGCCTTCAAAATTCTCCTTCACTTCACTTATGTACTCTATTGTACACTCTTCTTTCAATCCACAACAATAGCACTTTGCCAATTCTATTTCCATCTCTTAATTATATTTTAATTTCCAAAATATGGAAAGTAAATGTTTTCTTTTTTCTTTTTTTGGTGTGAAAGGAGGGGGGGTTTAAGAGAATTTATATAGTGAGGGAATTAAAGGTGCCATAATTTGCTCCATGTTACATGGGACATAGGTGGCAGTGAAAAAATGAGACAATTTGGTCTTTGTAGGGTCATGGAGTTGTGCATAATAAATAAACAGCAAATATTGCCTTGTCATTTTCTTATATTTACTTTCGGTTGACAAACTTCTTAATTTATCTTTTTAAATTTGCGCTTTTAATTTGTGATTTTAAAAGTGCTATCAAAGTGTTATGTAGTAGATGGATGAAATCTTTATGAGGCAAGCAATAGTGTTATAAATTAGGTGTGTGGTTATACGAGATTAGAATAAAAGTTATAAAAATGTAAATGTTAATAAAGGTGCGGTCACATAAGATTACATTAAAAAAAATTTAAAAAAAGAAATTTTTGTGTATAACTTTTCAAAAATATCTAATTATTCTTCATAGCTATAGTTTGGATAATTACATTTTGTAATTATAGTTATAGCAGTGTTGTATAATTCATGTAGTATTTATCTACATTTGTATAATTCGCTATACAATTCACAGTTTTTGTATAGAGTTTGTATATTTCGCTATACGATTTGTGCATAGAGTTTGTATAATTCACTATACAATTTACAGTGTTTGTATATTTCGCTATACAATTTAATTCACGCATAATTTGTATAATCGCGCACAAGGTTTATATAAATTGCGCGAATTATACAAAACTCATACGGTAATTATAGCTAGATGTTTGCTGCGAGTCAAAATTAAGTCAAACTATAGCCATGTTAATTAATTTTTCTAAAAAATTATGATGATCGAGTTAATGTGAGGGATTTATTAATTGTGGATAAAATTAGAGAAAGTTTGCTTTTGATGATATGGTCATGTAATGTATTGACCACCAAATACACTAGTTATATGTGAAATCATCATAAGTGAAAGGTGTTAACGGGAAAATGATCTTAATTAAAAATCACCATGAAAGGAAATTGTATAAAAAAAAATTAAATTTCTTGGATTCATGTACACTTGGCAAAGATAAAGTTGAAAAGAAAAACTATCGTCAAATGTCTCTGTAGTGATAGAGTTTGTCTCAAAGTTTCGTGATTGTTACAGTAAGGTATTATTACATATGTATATTGATATCTGATATTTAAATTTCACTTTGCTGTTATCAATAAAAATATGCAAAATTAGAAAGAGTAAAAAACAAAGCAAATGCCAGTAGCATTTTCTCATATGACCATAGCTGCACCATTAAAATATGCTTTTTTTAACTTTGAATATTTGTATTTAAAATTTACTATATGTATTTTATTAATAACGATTACCATAAATATTCTTATACATATACATTTCTTATAAAATATTATTAAATAATATTTGTATACAATTATTATAGAAGAGTAATTTTACAAAGACTACATTATCATAGAAGAGTAATTTTACAAAGCCGGCAGTATTATTATAATGAATGTTATTGTTGTTATAGGTAAATCTCAAAATATTATTATAAAAAAAAATATAAATGAAACATTGGCTCTAGAAAAATTAAATTTTTATAATGAAATATTGATATAATGAATGATCGGTAAGTATATAAAAGATAGTATCTATTGAATGAATTTTTTAAATTTATATTAGCACTTTCACTTTACACATCCTATACTTTTCCAGGAATTATTTAGTCATTCAAAGATTTCCAGGGATGAATAATGATGCGCACATATGTTATGAATTTAATATGCTAATATTCATAATGAAAAGTGCAGTTGGAGAAACAATAAAAAAAGGTGACGCCAAAGTAACTTTTAGTGGGACAAGGCGTGAAACTAGCTACACGAGTCTTTTTCTTATCATGGAACACATTTTTTCGTGTTTAGTTAGTGTGTTTGATAGTGTATACTTTGAACACAATATAGAAACTAAAAATTAATAATAATATTACTGTACATAAGAAGTGTTTAATGAAACTTTTGGGTACTAATAGTTAACAATAAAGTCTAAGTATTGGTTACGCCTTTACTAATGAAGTGTTTTGAATCTCTGTACTCAATTTAGGGTAATAGTTTCATATATTGTACTCCAGTTCCTTATATAGAAGTGGATAGATAATCCCAATCTTCTAGCTCTTCTGTTTTGTCAGAGGAATAAGTTCTGATGAGTTTCTCTAGCACTATTGCTAACTTTTTTTACTTTATCTTGAAGATTTGTTGAGGACCTGGTTTCTTGAACTACATTCTTCACATACTTCAATCTTCCTTTACAATAATTATTACTTGGACAAAATTGTCAATAATCAAATGCCACATGGTTTTGAATATGAGATCAACAATTTTTTTCCTTTTTGATGAAGATCAAAAACTCATATATAACAATTTTATACTATGTTTTTATGTGCACTCTTAATAGTAAACTCAATCTCCATATACTTTTGATGTGCATGTTTCCCCTTAACCACAATTCCTATATATGTTGACAATCCTCTTCCAAAGAATGGGTTTCTTGTTGTTCATATATGTTGGGTGCACTAAAGTTTTGATGATTGACAAAATGCATGGAACAGGTTTCATCTATCAGGTCCCTGAGCAAATCATCTCACCTGCACTGAATTCGCTGAAGATAAGGCATGTGAGCATACAAATAGGAAGCTGGTCATTCACTACAAGGAGACTTTGTCAGAATAAAAGAATTGGATAAAGATAGAAGCAAAGAAAAAGGAGGTAGAAAACAACAAGGAGTCTACTAATAAGAAAAGGATTCTACTAAGGAGAATTATCATCAAGAGAAGACAAGAGCAACTAAGACTCCGCGAAACAACGATAAAAAGGGCAAAGCAGCTTGCAAAGAGAGATGAGAGTTTTGGGCAGAAAAACAACAACGCAAGAACTCAATCTAGAAAGCACGAAGTAAAAAACAATTAAGTTTTAGGAAGAATTCTTCTGTAAACAAGTTGTTTTTTCAATTCTTGTTGTTGAATTGTTGAATCTTAGGGCTAACTAGCTAAATATCTAACTGAGGTTGTAATAGTTGTTGAAGGCTCTTTTTGAAGTAGTGAAGTTGAAGTTAAATCCTGTAGAGTACAGGTCGTGGTTTTTCACCCTTCTTGAGCCGGGGGTTTTCCACGTAAAACTGCTGCGTCCTGTTTATTTCTGCGTCATTGAAACACGTTCGATTAACCTGTTCCAACGACTAGGCAATATTCGTAGGGTGCGTGTTCCTATCAATTGGTATCAGAGCAAGGTGTTCTTATTGAAGGCTAATACCTAAGAACCGATCATCATGAACACTGCACCACCGCTAAGACACAGAGAAGGACAGTCATCTGTTCGACCCCCCCTGTTCAATGGAACACACTTTGGATGGTGGAAGGCCAGGATGGAGGATTTCATCCAAGGAGAAGACTACGAGCTCTGGGATAGAACCATTGTAGGACCCACTATCCCAATGCAGACAGTGGATGGCAGACAGGTCCCAAAAGAAAGAAGGGAGTTCGATGCCGACGATCTGATCGCCATGAAGAAAAATGCAAAGGCAAAAAATATACTGGTATGTGGTCTAGGTCTTGAGGAGTACAATAGAATATCAAGCTGCACTACAGCCAAGCAAATCTGGGATGCTCTCACCATTGCTCATGAAGGAACATCCTAGGTTAGGAAATTCAGGGTGGCGATGCTTTTCACAGAATATGAAACCTTCAAAATGAAGGAGAATGAGACCCTGCAAGAAATGATGGCAAGACTCACCTTGCTCATCAACGAACTAGCCTCCTTGGGAAAAGTACTCACCTCTGAGGAACAGGTTGACAAGGTCTTGAGGATCCTCTCTAAAGCTAAGTGGGATGTAAAGGTAACTGCTATCAGGGAAGCCAAGGACATTGAGACAATGACACTGAATGAACTGGTAGGAAATCTCAGAACTTATGAGATGAACATGGAGGATCAGAAAAAGGGAGCCAGCCTGGAGGAAAAGTCACTCGCTCTCAAAGAAGCCTCAGATGATGAAGGGTCAGACTTGGATGAAGATCAGATGGCTTTTCTAGCAAAACATTTTAAAAACTTCTGAAAAAGAAAGGGAAGGACAAGAGAGAAACAGGTAACAGGAGGGGGGTTGATGAAACAAGTAACAAAAGGTAGTCCGATGACAGAAACAACTCTGGATGCTACAAGTATGGAAAGACTGATCACCACATCAAACAATGTCCCCAGTGGGAAATTGAGTGGAGAAAAGAAAGGGCTGAGAAAGAACTTAAAGATAAGGCAGCCAAGCAAAAGGAAAGAGGAAACTGTGCCATGGTGGCTGCGTGGGGATCGGGATTGGAAGATTCTGATACAGAGGAGATTGATGAAACTGCATTTATGGCTGTTGGAGAATTAAATATTGAAGAAGAATCCCAATCTGAGGTAAGTAGCTCAGAACTCAAGGAAAAATTGCATCTTTTCTCAAATAAAAAACTAATTTCTCTCATCACTGGTCTGATAAACGATTTTCAAGAAATAGAAAATGAAAAGGCTCAACTGATGAAAGACTTTTCTGATCAGAAATTTGAAAATCTTGAAATACAGAATTGCCTGGATGAGGCAAATGAGAGAAATAACAAGTTAAAGAAACAGGTCGAACAACTTGATTCTCTTGTTTTGAATCTGAAATCAGAAGTGCTATAATTAACCGTTGATGATAAGGGAAAAAGTAAGTCTAGGGAAGAATATCAGAAGGTGGAATCTGAACTGAAAAAATGTAACATTGAATTCCTGTGTGAAAAAGAAAAGGTAAGAAAGTTAAATCAAGAAATCTCAACCTTGAGACTTGATCTAGAAAGAGTCACCAGGTGGACCAAGTCATCTAGAATTGTAAACCATCTAGGTAACATGAATTATAATGAGAAAGAGGGTATAGGTTTTTTTCATGAAAATGGCTCTTCCACTGATCTGTGCTATTTGTGCGGCAAAGTAGGACATCCAACTACTGAATGTCCAATTGCTTCAACTGCTAAAAACAGAAACTATGTTCACATGCACAAACTGAAACAGGAATAGATTAGGAGAAACAGGTCAAAGAATGTGCTGCCTTACTGGGCAAGAAAAGATCTCATTCATCCCTTTTATAACAAGAAAGGACCCAAGCTAGTCTGGGTTCCTAAAACTAACCCCTGATTTATTTTGCAGGTTGCAGTGAAAGGAAGCAAGCATTGGTACATGGATAGCGCTTGCTCAAGGCACATGACCGGAGATGGAAACAAGTTCCTTTCACTAGCACCTTTCAAAGGAGGAAAAGTTTCCTTCAGAGACGGAAGAAAGGGCACTGTTGTGGGTGTTGGAAAAATTGGACGAAAAGACTCAAATGCTTTAGATGAGGTTTACCATGTGGATGGGTTGAAGCACAACCTTCTGAGTATAACTCAACTTTGTGATAAGGGCAACAAAGTGACTTTTACCTCTGAAGGCTGTAAGGTCAAAAGGCTAGACACAAAGGAAGTCGTGCTAACAGCAAATAGACATAAAAATGTTTATAAGGCTGATATTGTGGGAATGCCAGGAACACAGTTGAAGTGTTTAAGTGCCATGACAGATGATCCGTTGCTATGGCACAAAAGACTTGGACATGCGAGCTCGAAACAACTGAACACTCTGTCATCAAAGGACATGGTCATAGGACTACCTAAAGCCAAGTTCAAAGACGACAAGGTGTGCAGCGCATGTGTCAGGGGGAAACAAGTCAGAGCATCCTTCAAACCAAAGAACCAGGATACATATGACAAGGAGCACAGACCAGAGGAACAGATCCGATCACCTGGTTCACATACTGATCAAGAGGAAGGCACACAGTCAGGGGGAACCATTGAAGCTGAGGTGCAACATTCAGATCCTGGGACTAATCACACTCCTTCATAACAAGACGATCAACCCCAGGAACTCGTGATTAAGAAATACAAATACCAGGACTCGCTTCCACTTGACAATGTTCTTACAGACTTGACATCTGGGATCACTACCAGATCAGGGATGAAGATCCTGTGTGCGTTCCAGGCATTTGTGTCCATGATGGAACCGAAAAGGATAGGTGAAGCACTGCAAGATGAGGAATGGATTCTAGCTATGCAGGAAGAACTGAATTAGTTTGAAAGATGCAAAGTCTGGCACCTGGTTTCTAAACCAGAAGGAAGGACCATAATTGGCACAAAATGGGTGTTTCATAATAAACTTGATGAGCATGGAACAGTTACGAGAAACAAGGCAAGACTGGTGGTTCAAGGATACAATCAGGAAGAAGGAATAGACTATGATGAGACATTTGCTCCAGTTGCACGACTTGAGGCTATCAGACTGTTCGTGGCATTTGCGGAATTCAAAGAATTCACCTTATATCAGATGGACGTGAAGAGTGCATTCCTGAATGGGTATTTAAAAGAAGAAGCCTACGTGAAACAACCACCTGGATTTGAGAATCCTAATTTTCCAGATCATGTTTTCAAGTATGACAAGGCTCTGTATGGGTTGAAACAAGCTCCTAGGGCATAGTATGAGAGGTGTCGAAGTTCCTTCTGGACCATGGGCATACAAGGGGAAAAATCGACAACACCTTGTTTCTAAAAACTCAAGGAAAGGATCTGTTGATTGTACAAGTATATGTAGATGACATCATCTTTGGATCTACAAATGCACTCATGACCCAGGAGTTTGCAAACTTGATGAATGGAGAATTTGAGATGAGCATGATGGGAGAACTCAATTTCTTCTTGGGATTACAGTTTAAACAAACCTCTTCAGGAACTCTGATTCATCATAGCAAGTATGTAAAGGAGCTCCTCAAGCGGTTTAAAATGGAAGATGCCAAAGAGATCGACACTCCAATTGCTACTGCCACAAAATTGGACCTGGATGAGAGAGGGGTGTCCGTGGAACAGAAACTCTATCGAGGTATGATTGGATCTCTCCTGTATCTCACTGCTGGTAGACCTGACATAGTGTTCAGTGTGGGACTCTGCGCTAGATTTCAAGCAAATCCCAAGGAATCTCATCTCAAGGCTGTGAAGAGAATACTCAGATATCTCAAGGGGACCCAGGACCTAGGACTATGGTACTCTAAAGGTAGCAACTTCAATCTTATTGGCTACACAGATGCTGATTATGCAGGATACTTAGTGGACAGAAAAAGTACTTCAGGTACGGCTCACTTCATTGGAACATGTCTGATTTCATGGTCCACCAAAAAGCAAAACACTGTGGCTTTATCAACAGCAGAAGCTGAGTACGTCGCAGCTGGTTCGTGTTGTTCTCAACTGCTCTGGATTAAACAACAACTACAAGTGTTAGGAACACGCACCCTATGAATATTGCCTAGTCGTTGGAACAGGTTAATCGAACGTGTTTCTATGACGCAGAAATAAACAGGACGCAACAGTTTTACGTGGAAAACCCCCGGCTCAAGAAGGGTGAAAAACCATGACTTGTACTCTACAAGATTTAACTTCAACTTCACTACTTCAAAAGAGCCTTCAACAAACAATTACAACCTCAGTTAGATCTTTAGCTAGTTAGCCCTAAGATCCAACAATTCAAACTTCAACTCAACTTCCCTAGCCTATTTGCTACACATAAAACTCCCAAGGATTATGTTCCCAGTTTATAAGTACTGAGAGATTACAGTGTTCAACTATC
Organism: Solanum rostratum; assembly: GCA_029948455.1. Taxonomy (NCBI): domain Eukaryota; kingdom Viridiplantae; phylum Streptophyta; class Magnoliopsida; order Solanales; family Solanaceae; genus Solanum; species Solanum rostratum. Next base: position 54,597,782 of record CM057047.1, on the reverse strand, counting down.
AAGAACGAAAGAAAAAAACTATGCTGCAGAAAGAAATTTGTTAGCTCTAACGATTCTTCTTGTTGTAATTTCTACAGCGCCTCTGTTTTTTTCTTTTTTTTCTTCATCTGCGAATCTCTTTTTTTCTCTCTGAATCTCTCTTTTTTCTGCGCCACCTTGCTTCTGTGAACTCTCTCTAGTTTTATAGTTGCTGATCGAAGATTTAATTGCTCTCCACCTCTTTAAGGATAACACCAATTATTAGTGGAATCATTTTTCCTTTAGAACTCCTTCTAATCGAACTTCTCTTTTCTCCTTCTTTTACGCATCCTATTTGAGTTGGAGTAGTATTCCTCTTTAAATCCTTCTTCTTGACAGTTGTTGTTTTTATACGCCTTATTTCCAGCACCCTTTATTCCATTTTTATTGTGTGATGCGTGTGCAGTTTTGCCACGAAAACAGTATGCTAAAAGAACCGGATAGTCCAACCTGTTTCATTATCTTTTGTCAGCCATCAAAACTTTACTGCTCCAACAAAAAGACTTTGGGATGGATATTGGTTGTGTCCCTATTTTGTGTGACAACACTAGTGCTATTAACATAGCAAAAAATCCCGTACAACACAAAAGAACAAAACATATTGACATAAGTGTTAGGTTTTGCACCCCCTACGGATTTGCCTAATCGTTGGAATAGGTTAATCGAACGTGTTTCAATGACGCAGAAATAAACAGGACGCAGCAGTTTTACGTGGAAAACCCCCGGCTCAAGAAGGGTGAAAAACCACGACCTGTACTCTACAGGATTTAACTTCAACTTCACTACTTCAAAAGAGCCTTCAACAACAATTACAACCTCAGTTAGATCTTTAGCTAGTTAGCCCTAAGTTCCAACAATTCAAACTTCAACTCAACTTCCCTAGCCTATTTGCTACACATAAACCTCCCAAGAATTATGTTCCCAGTTTATAAGTACTGAGAGATTACAGTGTTCAACTATCAAGAACGAAAGAAAAAAACTATGCTGCAGAAAGAAACTTGTTAGCTCTAACGATTCTTCTTGTTCTAATTTCTACAGCGCCTCTGTTTTTTTTCTTTTTTTTCTTCATCTGCGAATCTCTTTTTTTTTCCTCTCTGAATCTCTCTTTTTTCTGCGCCCTCTTGCTTCTGTGAACTCTCTCTAGTTTTATAGTTGCTGATCGAAGATTTAATTGCTCTCCACCTCTTTAAGGATAACACCAGTTATTAGTGGAATCCTTTTTCCTTTAGAACTCCTTCTTCTAATCGAACTTCTCTTTTCTCCTTCTTTTACGCATCCTATTTGAGTTGGAGTAGTATTCCTCTTTAAATCCTTCTTCTTGACAGCTGTTGTTTTTATACCCCTTATTTCCAGCACCCTTTATTCCATTTTTATTGTGTGCAGCGTGTGCAGTTTGCCATGGATACAGTACGCTGAAAGAACCTGGTAGACCAACCTGTTTCATTATCTTTTGTCAGCCATCAAAACTTTACTGCTCCAACAATAAGGCACCATTTTCTTCGCGATACTGTGGAAAAGGGTCTTGTATCTATAATGTTTTGTCCCACTGAGGATCAGATTGCTGATATTTTCACCAAAGCCTTAAGCAGAGAATGGTTTGAAAAAATTAGGTTAGACTTGGGGATGATTAAGATTTCTTGAACTCCCTCCAATGATTGACTAGATTTCAATGCAATACTGGATATTAGGGCCCCTTCAATAAAATGTCATAATGTTGTGATAAAATTCCATTTGGATTGACATGGTATGTGACTCTTTGTGCAGGATTACTTACTCAACATACAAGGACAAATGGAACAAGTCTCCTTAACCAGGTAACCGTCATTACGTATTTCACTTTAAATACTGATAATAAGACCAGGTACCCTAACCTGTTTCCTTCTCTGGGCTACACTGACATTACCCACTTCTTTCTTTTGCCGCCACTAGTCTTTTCGAGTGTCCTCACCCTGACAGGTTCAAAGAACCACTTATCACACGTCTTCTCTCTTAAATGAAAAGGGGACTCTTCGATTTCTCAAATCCTTTTAAAAGCTATTTTGATCTTTCCCTCCTTCACCTTTCCTGAACCATCTCTTTGCACTCACATCCATCTTCCTCCTGCTTCCATGGCTTCCCCACGCGATTCTGAGAAAACCTCTGTCCCAGACACTCAAAACTCCGACTCTCAAGCTCTTGTTGTTCATACCTCTGCAAACATCCCTCCACCTCTAAGAATTGATCTCTCAGACTTTGCATTTTGGGGAGGGTTTTCGAACCGCTTTCCTGGATTTTTCGGTGTCCCTTCGCCATTTACTGCATTCTCAACTACAAGGGAAACCGGTACCCCTCCGACGACGGATGACCCAGAAACCCTTCAAAACCCTAACCCCGCTCGCCGTCGACTCAGAAGAATTTCAAGGGAACCTATAGAGATTTCAGATGAGTTCCCCTCCCTTGAACGGGTCCCTCTATCTGGTTCAATCAAGACACCCCACACAAGAAGTCGTAAACGACAAAAGGATGTTGCTCTTCAACAAGCCATACAACAGAGTAAGAAACAAAAAACTGCTTCTGTTCCTTCTTCCTCAAGAAACCCCTTGCCACAACTGGTTCATGGGACCATACGCAAGCACATATTCCCAAAGGCTCCTCGCACTCGTTCTCTACCTTCGTCATCTAAGAGTCCCTCAATCTCTGAGTCCTCCTCCTCATCCATGTCTACACCTTCTCCCAAGAGGCCAACCATGGCAACTGCTACACCCAGTTCATCCAAGCCCAAACAGCCGACCAAAAAGAAACAGGTTCCTCCACCTGTTCCACCTCAAGAACCCGTCACAGAAGGTAACTCTGATCCCACTCCTCACTCTAATCCAGAATCACCCTCCCCATCACTTACTCATTTTCAGCGGCGCTCCCTCATTTGGGGCCGGGTGATCACAGGCTTTGGGGGCCCTGACATGGACACCTTATTGACCAAGATTGCTCATCAGGGATGGTCTGACCTATTTCTTCAACACAACACTCAGAGGAAAATGGCCAGACCTGAGATGTATGAAGTTTACGCAAATGGTCGTGTTCGTGATCTTGTCTTTTCTTCTACTGTTCGAGGTGTGCCCTTGAATCTGGCAGCCTCTGATTTTTCAAGAATCCTGGGGATCCCCAATGATGGCTGGGGTCACTATGTTCGACATGAATGGCCTCCCTTGGACAATCTTCCATCTGCTCTCGATATAACCAGGAAATTCTCTAGGAAGCCCACCTTGACTCACCATAGGCGAGTTCAACGTAGGGAGATGTCTTCCCTCCACCGTCTGTATTTTGATGTGGTTCACAAGATTATCATTCCTCGCCAGGAGCGCAGGTCTGAGGCAAGCTATCTGGACCTCACATTGATGGAACTGCTCGACTCAAATGTTCCAGTCAATTTGCCTTCCCTTATCCTGAATCACATTCAAAGGGTCCTCATCCAGGATAGAAATAGTCATGCCCTTCCATATGGGTTTTGGCTGGGCCAAGTTTTCGAGGCTTACTCTGTTCCGATTCAGGTCTGGACCATGCGGACCACAAAGGATGTACTTGGGCAGGTGAACCATGCACATTTACCTGGTTCAATGCAACGCACTGGCACTCCCCTGCATCGTCTTCAAATAGAGTTGGATGCCAAGACTGCTGAGTTGTCCCTTGCTCAACAACGATTTAACCAGGAACGAGAAGCCCTTAATTCCAAAATTACTATTCTTGAGGAGACCCTACAGAAGGAGAGAGCTAAACATTGGAGGTTGTTCGAAAACTCACCATGCTGATCCCTTAAACCCATTTTCTGTTCGTATGTTTTGTCAGTTGTCCACCCTTGTGTTGGTTAGGGTGCTGTTGGTCATTGTCAATATTTGCTAGTGTAATGCTAAAATTCTGTTAGTCTGTGTTAAGCTCATCCTTAATCTATGTGTTTTTGTATGGAGAGCTGCTTGGTTCTTGTTCATATTAATGCACCAGTGTTCCTTCCAAGTGTTATTGCTCGTCTCATTTATGTTCGTTATTATGACTATTCTCTAAATTCGTGTATTCATTGATTTTCGATGATGTCAAAAGGGGGAAGATATAGCATTACATTTGAAAATGAGTCATGCAATATTTATAACCCATGTTTTAACTTGATTTGTGTTCAACAAAGCTGTAGCAACAGGTCCACCAATCAGGGTGTTTGTCATCATCAAAAAGGGGGAATTTGTTGGGTGCACTAAAGTTTTGATGATTGACAAAATGCATGGAACAGGTTTCATCTATCAGGTCCCTGAGCATCTCATCTCACCTGCACTGAATTCGCTGAAGATAAGGCATGTGAGCATACAAATAGGAAGCTGGTCATTCACTACAAGGAGACTTTATCAGAATAAATGAATTGGATAAAGATAGAAGCAAAGAAAAAGGAGGTAGAAAACAAAAAGGAGTCTACTAATAAGAAAAGGATTCTACTAAGGAGAATTATTATCAAGAGAAGACAAGAGCAACTAGGACTCCGCGAAACAACGATAAAAAGGGCAAAGCAGCTTGCAAAGAGAGATGAGAGTTTTGGGTAGAAAAACAACAATGCAAGAACTCAATCTAGAAAGCACGAAGTCAAAAACAATTAAGTTTTAGGAAGAATTCTTCTGTAAACAAGTTGTTTTTTCAATTCTTGTTGTTTGAATTGTTGAATCTTAGGGCTAACTAGCTAAAGATCTAACTGAGGTTGTAATAGTTGTTGAAGGCTCTTTTTGAAGTAGTGAAGTTGAAGTTAAATCTTGTAGAGTACAGGTCGTGGTTTTTTCACCCTTCTTGAGCCGGGGGTTTTCCACGTAAAACTGCTGCATCCTGTTTATTTCTGCGTCATTGAAACACGTTCGATTAACCTGTTCCAATGACTAGGCAATATTCGTAGGGTGCGTGTTCCTATCAATATATATACAACATGACATAAAGCTTTAGAGTTTGATCGCACTCAAATAAAAGAGAGAGGCATTAAAGTGAGGAGTTGGCACAAAGAGTCTCGAATAAGAAATTATAGCTACAACGAAAGAACATGTTCTTCTCAAGTTTCTTTCATGTTGTTCTTATGTTGTAATAGTAATTGGTTTTTTGAAGTGGTTCCAAAATAAAATCTTGATTACTTTCTTAGTTGACTGTAGTAGGTGTTGTTTTGTGTTTATAAGAGACTTCATTGACGAGGTAGAGTCATCAAAGAGATTGGTTAAGAGAGTGAGTTAGAATTGTTAGGAACAATTCCTTAGGTGTTACTATAGCGATTGTAAACCTTAAATTGCTCAAATTTAGTATAGAGTTTGAAAAGTCCTACAAAACTAGGTCTAATTGATTTTTGCAGCAAGTAGTTTTTTACACTAAACTACTTGTACATATTAATTTTACTTTAGCTACTCAATTTATCTTCTTGCATAATTACTCAAAGAAATTTGTTCTCGGAGTACATATGATGAACCAAACTAACAACCTTTCATGCTATTAAATCTTCATCGATCACGAATGTTTTCGACACCCAAATTCTGTTAGGATATACTATTAACCATGCGTTTAGATATGTTATTATTTATTGAACAATTGTTTATTTATTTATTCAATTCAATAAAGTGTTACTTTAAATAGATCAATTTGTCATACATGTGTCCTCAACTTATATAGTAGATGATTTGGTGTATAGAGTTTGAGCTTATACACAGAGGATCAAATTGTCGGTTCTTATAAGTTGAAATTATAGTTCACAATCCAGATGGAAATTTGGACAAACCATCGGGTAGATTGTAGCACGAGATTATATGTAATTTATCTTGATTACGAGAATGGTATAATTCTAACTTCTCGTGTTAGTACATTTTATATGTATTGAACGGGACCAAGTAGAGATAGATGTTTTGGACTGACTAATAAAAACATGTTCTCTAAACTATTAAATGTAATTATATTCTTAATCTTGATATAACGATTATGAGCTGTATATATTACTTATCATTTTGATTTACTAAAAGGTGAGATTCTGAGATGGGTCAATATGCCTAGTAAGTTGGATGATAATAATATATATTGGTGAAATAATTAGTTAGTTGATGGAATCCATGTCTCAATATAGAGATTGATGATACACCTTTTTATGAGAAGCTTATAAGTTTTCATGTGCAAACCCGGCCAATAGATTTATAAATCTGGCGCATGAAATAAGTTAAGTATTGCTCTAAAAGAAATTAATCATTAAACTAATACGTCAGTAATTTAATTTATTGATTAGTATCGGTAGTCTTAACATGGGGAATTACATAAGTGTTTAATGGGAAATTTTGAAATATAAATGGAGGAGTGCAATTACGAATTTTTAGTGGAATAATTTGTAATTTATTATGGTAAGAATAATTCAGATTAAAAAGAATTATTTCCATAATAGGAAGCCTCAGTAATAAATTCTGTGGTCCCTACAGTGCCCATATTTAACTAGAACTCAGAGTCCTAATTCTAATAAGAGAACGTTTCTTGTATTTCAAGAAAAGGAGGAATCCTTATTCTTTTAGAATTTGGAGAAGTCCTCTATAAATAGGTTTTCTCCTAACCTAGATTTCTCCTAACCTAGAAAAAACACACAAGAAAGAGAAAAGAAAAAGAATTAGGGTTCTACACAATACTTGCCCACCCAAGTATTGAGAGAGTTCAGATTGTTAATTTGGGATCACTGTAGAAGATCGTGGATCTCGAGTTTGGTTTGCTTCAAGACTTCTGCACACGCTTCAAGAGGTATTTCTTGAATTAATTTTTGTATACTTTGTGTGTGATACGTATTTGTGATTGTTATCTATTATTCATATAAGCGATAAGATCTTGGGAATGCTTCCGCTGTGTAATATTTTCCAACAATTGGTATCAGAGCCTCGCTTATATCTTTATAGATAATATAGAAAAATACGTAGGTGAAATTATTTGTATAATTTTCTGGATCTATTTTTTTTTTATACTGAATGAAATCATAATTGATGATCCTCAATTTTCTGGATTAAACGAATCGAGAGATAGAGTTGAGAAAATTTCGGTTGCAGCATAAAAGTTTTTCAGTAACTTTGCACGGATGCAATTTTTTTTAAAATAAAGAAAGGCAGTTTCATAGTGAATTTCATATATGCATGGTGATTCCATTATTGTTTAATGAAATCTGATTTTTTTTTAAAAAGGGGGCCTTATCAATTAAAGAGAGAAAGTGGCGGCTCACTGTCTGTTTCCGTGTACTTTGGCGACAACAAGAGTGATCAATTGTGATCATTAATTTTTTAAGAAAAAGGCAGCAATTGTTTAAATATATCATGCAATTGATAACTTAAGTTTTGCTAGAAGACATCAAGATATGCTAATAAACTAATTGATGATGCTGACAGCAAGTTGAATGAAAATAATTTTAAAGTAATTGCATTTGGATATTAAAAGAATTGCTACAGCATGGTGTGGAACACTTGTACATTTTTTTTTAAAAAAAAATCATGGAAAAGAGAGAGGATTTTTTTTAATTATCAAAAAATAAATTAAAAAATTAAATAGTAATGAAGTATTAAATTTATGTGTTGGCTTAGACCTTCCTCCCTAACGGATAAATTTAATACAAGTCATTACGTATTTAATTTCAAGTTTTGATAATCTGTATTAACTCTCCTAAACTGAGTAATATATGATTGGATCAATGTAACTAGGGTTCGTGATTTTTACTTCCTTCTCTATAATTACCAAAATTTAAATAGTAATGAAGTATTAAATTTATGTGCTGGCTTAGACCTTCCTCCCTAACGGATGAATTTAATACAAGTCATTATGTATTTAATTTTTTAGTTTGATAATCTGTATTAACTCTCCTAAACTGAGTAATATATGATTGGATCAATATAACTAGGGTTTATGATTTTCACTTGACTTAAACTAATAGTAAACTCTCCAACTGAGTTAGGTCTATACAAGTTTATGGAGTGAAAAATCAGTCATTGCATATATGTATTGTATGAGTAGTTCTCCAATCCCAACGATTGGCTATTTAAGATGCATGAATATATATATATATATATATATATATATATATATATATATATATATAATGAGTTTGAGTTTAATTATTCAATGTTTATATGACTGGATATTGATCTATTGTAACTTTTTCAATCTCAGAAATTCAACATGTCTCCTTTTAACCCCATTGCCACTATTTTGAGTCAAAATAAACTTGAGGGTCCTAATTATGTTGACTGGAGAAGAAATCTTGACATTGTGTTAACTGCTGAAGGGTACAAATTTGTACTCCATGAAGAGTGTCCATTAAAACCTGATGAACAGTCTAGTGATGAGGAAAAACTCGCCTATCAAAAATGGCAAAAGGCTGACGAGATGGCGCGGTGTTACATTCTGGCTTCAATGTCAAATGTACTGCAACATCAGAATCAAGCTACAGCCTCTGCTTTTGAGATCCTGGAGAATCTCAAACAAATGTTTGGGGACCAGAATTGTGCAGCTAAGCAGAATGCCATGAGAGACCTCATGAACACTAAGATGGCTGAAAGTACTCCTGTTAAGGATCATGTTCTGAAGATGATAAGTCTTCTGAATGAACTAGAGGTCCTAGGGGCTGAAATTGATAATGAATCTCAAGTTGAGATGATATTACAATCTCTGCCAGATAGTTTTCAACAATTTCGCCTGAACTATAATATGAGTAAGATGAGTTTGTCTTTGGCGCAATTGTTGAATGAGCTACAAGCGGCAGAGACGATTATCAGAAAACAAGTACCATCTATGGCACTACATGTTGAGAAAGGTTCTACTTCTAAACCGAAAGGTGGACAGAAGAAGAAAAAAGCTTAAAAAGGTAAGGCAGTTGCACCTTCAACTGGAGGCGTGAAAAAGCCTAAGGGCAAGTGTTTTCATTGCAAGATGCCAGGTCATTGGAAGGCGCAGTATCCAGTTCTCTTAGCCAAGAAAAACTTAGGTAACTCACTTTCACTTGTCGTTGAAACATGTTTAGTGGCTGTTTCTATCACTTCATGGTGTATAGATTCAGGAGCCACTGACCACATCTGCACTACTTTGCAGGGGTTTCAAGAAACGTGCAAGCTAATTAGAGGTGAAGTTAGTGTTTTTCAAGCAGATGGCTCAACGGCTCCAGCATTAGCATTAGGAAATCTTAGCATTTCGTTTGGTAGTGGTAGAGTTTTAATTTTAAAAGACGTTTTATATGCACCTGCCATTAGAAGAAATTTGATTTCAGTTTCTAAAGCTTTGAGAGATGGTTATGATGTTAATTTTTCTGATAACGGTTGTGTTATTAGTTATAATAAACATTTTATCTCTGCGGGTTCATTAATTAATGGTCTTTATATTATTAATGTCTCTCCAGAACTGCAACAAACTAAAGAACTGAATAATGTGAACATTTCATGTAAAAGAGAACGTTCTTCTGAATTTAATGAGACTTATTTATGGCACTTGCGTCTATGTCATATAAATCTAGATAGGATTTCAAGGTTGGTTCGGGATGGACCTTTAGGTTCATTAAAAGTGGAGGCACTACCAACATGTGAATCTTGTTTAGAAGGAAAAATGACTAAGAGACCCTTCCCCTCAAAAGGAAATAGAGCCAATAATAAATTAGAGTTAATTCATTCTGATTTGTGTGGCCCAATGAGCATACAAGCGAGAGGTGGATATGAGTATTTCGTGACTTTCATTGATGACTACTCAAAATATGGATATATTTATTTGTTGCGTCATAAGTCTGAATGCTTTGAGAAATTCAAAGAATTTAAGGCAGAAACGGAGAAGCGACATGGAAAATATATCAAGTCACTGCGATCTGATCGTGGTGGCGAATACCTCTCCCATGAGTTCATTAGTTACTTATCAGAACAAGGAATTACATCTCAAATGGCTGCCACAAGAACGCCACAACAAAATGGTGTAGCAGAAAGAAGAAACAGAACTCTTTTAGAAATGGTTAGATCTATGATGAGTTACTCTGATTTGCCTTTTTCATTTTGGGATATACATTAGAAACTGCAAATTATATTCTGAACTTAGTTCCTTCTAAGTCTGTACCTATGACACCCATTGAATTGTGGACTGGGCGCAAACCTAGTTTGAAACACATTTGGATTTGGGGATGTCCAGCACATGTGCTGAAAGGGAAGACAGATAAATTGGAGCCTAGAACAGAAGTATGTGTTTTTATTGGGTACCCCATAGGAACAAAAGGTGGTTTGTTTTATAATCCTAAGGAAAAGAAAGTCATTATAAGTACCAATGCTAAGTTTCTTGAAAGGGATTTTTTAACAAACCATGTTCCCAGAAGTAAACTAGTTTTACGGGAATTAAGCAAAGAGATAACAAATCAATCTACTGAATATAATGAAAGCCAAATTAAAACCCCAGATGTTAGACTTAACATACCATTACATTCTAGTAGTGGGAGTGATGTTAATAGACACACAATCCCACAAGTACAGATTCTTGAAAATCCATTACATCAAGGCAGTGGGAGTAGCACTGAGCAGATTGCATTAGAGGAAGAAGTTGTTAATATCTCTACACCGCAAGGTGATGAAGATAACATAGAGACTCAAGATCCTACAAATGATGTGGTTCAACCACAAGATCATAATAATGCAACTCTCTCTACATCTGCCCCTGCACCTGTAGTGACTAGTCGTAGTGGGAGAGTGATAAGAAAACCACTTCGGTATGCACTCTTGGGAGAGTCTTTTAACAGAATCCCTGAAGAGTTGAATACCGAACCCTTGAATTACGACAAAGCACTACAAGATAAAGATGCAGAAAAATGGATCATTGCTATGAAATCAGAGATGGAGTCCATGTACTCTAATAAAGTCTGGGATCTTGTAGAACCACCTGTAGATGGAGTCAAACCCATTGGATGCAAGTGGATCTATAAGAAAAAGAGAGGAGTAGACGGAAAAGTACAAACTTATAAAGCTAGACTTGTTGCAAAAGGGTTTACTCAGAAAGAAGGGATCGATTATGAGGAAACCTTTTCGCCAGTAGTCATGCTTAAGTCTATTAGAATTCTCTTATCCATTGCTGCTCATTATGATTATGAGATTTGGCAGATGGACGTCAAGACAGCTTTCCTTAATGGAAGTCTTGATGAGAGCATCTTTATGCGACAACCAGATGGTTTCATAGAAAAAGGAAAAGAACACATGTTGTGCAAGCTTAAAAGGTCCATTTATGGATTAAAGCAAGCTTCTAGGGCATGGAATACTTGTTTTGACAATGCGATCAAGACTTTTGGTTTTGAGCAATGTCTTGACGAGTCTTGCGTGTACAAAAAGTGGAATGGGGACAAAGTGGTATTCTTGGTATTATATGTAGATGATATCTTGCTCATAGGAGACAATGTGGGCATGATGAATTCAGTTAAGGAATGGTTGTCCACTAATTTTGATATGACAGATTTGGGAGAAACTGCTCACATTCTTGGGATCAAGGTCCTACGTGATCGCAATAAAAGGATGTTAGGCTTATCTCAAGCTCTTTACATTGATACAATTCTCACCAGGTTCAGCATGCATGAGTCCAAGAAAGGATTTCTCCCTTTCAGATATGGAATTTCTTTATCTAAGGATCAGTGTCCTAAGACAGATGAGGAAATAGAAAGCATGAAGGCAGTTCCTTATGCATCAGCTGTAGGAAGCCTGATGTATGCGATGTTGTGTACTAGACCTGACATCTGCTTTGCTGTAGGCATGGTTAGCAGATTTCAGTCTAACCCTGGACGAGAACACTGGACAGCAATTAAGCATATAATCAAGTACCTGAAAAGGACTAGGGATTATATGTTGGTCTATCATTCGAATGAATTGGTGCCCACAGGGTACACAGACTCAGATTTCCAATCTGATAAGGACTCCAGAAAGTCGACCTCGGGAAATGTGTTTACTTTGGGAGGTGGAGCTGTTATTTGGAGGAGCATTAAGCAAACTTGTGTTGCTGATTCCACCATGGAAGCCGAATATGTAGCAGCCTCTGAGGCAGCTAAGGAGGCAGTATGGCTCAGAAACTTTCTAAAAGACTTAGGTGTAGTTCCTGCGATGAAAGTTCCACTCACAATATTTTGTGATAATAGTGGTGCGGTTGCAAATTCAAAAGAACCACGAAGTCATAAGAAAGCAAAACACATTGAGCGTAAATATCATTTGATTCGAGACATAGTGCAAAGAGGAGATGTGGTGGTTGCGAAGATTGCATCAGAAAACAACCTGGCAGACCCTTTCACAAAAGCTTTACCACAAAAGTCTTTTGATAGACATGTTGAAGGAATGGGTGTTAGAGTTGTGGGTGCATGGTTATGAGTCTAAGTGGGAGATTGTTAGGATATACTATTAACCATGCGTTTAGATATGTTATTATTTATTGAACAATTGTTTATTTATTTATTCAATTCAATAAAGTGTTACTTTAAATAGATCAATTTGTCATATATGTGTCCTCAACTTATATAGTAGATGATTTGGTGTATAGAGTTTGAGCTTATACACAGAGGATCAAATTGTCGGTTCTTATAAGTTGAAATTATAGTTCACAATCTAGATGGAAATTTGGACAAACCATCGGGTAGATTGTAGCACGAGATTATATGTAATTTATCTTGATTACGAGAATGGTATAATTCTAACTTCTCGTGTTAGTACATTTTATATGTATTGAACGGGACCAAGTAGAGATAGATGTTTTGGACTGACTAATAAAAACATATTCTCTAAACTATTAAATGTACTTATATTCTTAATCTTGATATAACGATTATGAGCTGTATATATTACTTATCATTTTGATTTACTAAAAGGTGAGATTCTGAGATGGGTAAATATGCCTAGTAAGTTGGATGATAATAATATATATTGGTGAAATAATTAGTTAGTTGATGGAATCCATGTCTCAATATAGAGATTGATGATACACCTTTTTATGAGAAGCTTATAAGTTTTCATGTGCAAACCCGGCCGGTAGATTTATAAATCTGGCGCATGAAATAAGTTAAGTATTGCTCTAAAGGAAATTAATCATTAAATTAAATACGTCAGTAATTTAATTTATTGATTAGTATCGGTAGTCTTAACATGGGGAATTACATAAGTGTTTAATGGGGAATTTTGAAATATAAATGGAGGAGTGCAATTACGAATTTTTAGTGGAATAATTTGTAATTTATTATGGTAAGAATAATTCAGATCAAAAAGAATTATTTCCATAATAGGAAGCCTCAGTAATAAATTCTGTGGTCCCTACAGTGCCCATATTTAACTAGAACTCAGAGTCCTAATTCTAATAAGAGAACGTTTCTTGTATTTCAAGAAACGGAGGAATCCTTATTCTTTTAGGATTTGGAGAAGTCCTCTATAAATAGGTTTTCTCCTAACCTAGATTTCTCCTAACCTAGAAAAAACACACAAGAAAGAGAAAAGAAAAAGAATTAGGGTTCTACACAATACTTGCCCACCCAAGTATTGAGAGAGTTCGGATTGTTAATTTGGGATCACTGTAGAAGATCGTGGATCTCGAGTTTGGTTTGCTTCAAGACTTCTGCACACGCTTCAAGAGGTATTTCTTGAATTAATTTTTGTATACTTTGTGTGTGATACATATTTGTGATTGTTATCTATTATTCACATAAGCGATAAAATCTTGGGAATGCTTCCGCTGTGTAATATTTTCCAACAAATTCTTCATCTAAAACTATGCACTAGTTGTTTCTTTAAGCATACAATCTGTGACATATTTTTAGCATCAATAGACATATAATCTCCATAAAACAACAATTACGTAAAAGAATAATCTTAAAGCTTCTCCTAATGCACATAATTAATTGTTATATGCACTTCAAGAAAAGGCATATTAAATCATGAATGTACAAAATCTTTTATACTATTTCTACCACAAATTTTATTAAATAAATTACCGTTGAAAATAAAATGATAAAATTGAAGAGTCTCGCTCTCTTCAAGGAGATTCAAGCCCACTACGGCATAATCTACATCGATCCAGCAGTAATATACTTGACTTGTCCCCTCCAGGATACAACAACCCAGCAATGTTGTATGACTCAAACAACTCCGAATTAGTCGAAGAGTCCATAACTCCACAAAAAGAATACTTTCCTTCAACATATAATTACTCTTTCTTATACAATGAATATAATTGAAGACTTAGAATATTTTCTGTCTCAACTCTCTCTTTCACTATTACATACTTCACCACACACCACAGAAGTTTACCCACACTTCACATTCATTGCCTACGAAACTATTTCAGATCATACAAAAAAGAAAATCGTAAGCATGAAAACATGTTTCTCCGTTACTTTGATGAATATCTCATGTTAACTCATGATATATTAATTGACGATAGTTAAATTATAGCGGTTTAATTGTTTTAATACTTACATCATGTATTCACTAAATCTATGTAAACACCAACCATGAATAATGTTCTCTTCAATTTTGAGTCTGACTGCACAAAATAGAACTAAGTGTAACATTATATTCTTTTACATTATTAATGTAATTAACCAATTATAATATGTTACTGCTCCAATTTTTTCAGTTACATCATCAAGTATTGTATATTTATTTAAATAACTTAAATCATTATTCACAAAGAATAAGTGGAAGCAAACAGATGAATATGGACAAGGATTAGGACATATCTGTTCGTTGGTTCGAAGGATGTTAGACTGAGTAGACTGTTTCCTAAATAATAAAGACTTGATATGAGTTTATACATGGTGAATATCCGACAAATGAACCAGGAATTTATTAATCCATAAATGCACCCTATCTGTTTATGTATATTGAAAAACCTGACATTGGTGTCTTAATAGCTAATCCTCCACGTGAACTTGAAGAATGAAAGCCAACTGTCCTTGTGTATAGGCCATGTGTACAATCACAAATCACATGAAGTGTACATATAACAAATGGTCAAACTTGTGGGGAGCTCATGTATCATACCTCTAGAGTTTCTGATATTTGAGTGGTCACAAAATTTTTTGACAAGTAAAAAAGACTCTACGTCACATATCAAAATATTTTCAGAAGCTATCATCTTAAATATGTTATGAAGTTTTGGTTACTGAAGATAAATTAGAAATTTAAAATTATAATGACAATAACATAATTAAGTGTGAATTTATAGGTGGAGTTTGAAGAAGAATATGATATATATAGATTTTATTTTTATTTTTATGGATATAGAGAAATTATTTATATTGATGGATCCTTCGCTTAAAAAAATGTTTTCAAAATAGAGTGGCAAAAAAAATTTGATAGCAAAACAGCAAGGTACAAAGCAAAGTAAGCAATCTTCTCCATTTTAAAAAAAAAAAGACATTTTTTTTTAAGTATGTTTAAAAAAAAATAACCTCTTTCTTTTTTTTTTATAATATTTTAGTTTTAGTTTTCACGGCATATTTAAGGCCAAAAAATTAAAATACATTTTGATATATTTGACATAACACTAATTTAGAAACACAAAATAAAAAAATCTTCTTTATTTTCTTTAACGTCCTACCAAATCAAAACAAATTATTTTTTCTAAATTAAAACAAAGGGAGTAATACATATTGAAGAATAACAAACTACATGATTATTGAGTCATACTACTAATACGGAGAAGATGAGAGAAGGCTAGCTCCCTGCTTCTCCTACATAAAGTGCGACAACACTCAACTACTTGCTAACCAATTTCAACTAATTATCTACTTACATATCTTCCTATCTATAATCATGTCCTCAAGATGATTGACTACAATTAATATAAAGGAGAAATTTTTTTCGCTTCCTCGCCTTATCATACTATACATATTGGAGTTGCCACTAGAGATTGATTGACACATTCAATAAAGTCTCAGTAAATTAATAGAAGTCGTGTCATATCCTATCAATTTTTTTCACTACCACCCCTCCTTCCAATTCTTCTTTGGCCTTTTACCTCTCGTAACTCCTACTATTATCAATCTCTCATCACCTCATGATTGGTGCATCTATACATCCTCTCTTCACAATCAAAACCAATTCTCAGTGTCGCTTTTCTTATTTTGCTTGTCATAAAGGACTCTCTCACCTTGCCTCGTATAACTTCATTCCTAATCATATCTCTTTTAGTAATGTCCATACATCTATATGATCGAGCATCCTCATTTCCGCAATATTCATCTTTTGAAAGTGGACATTCTTGAGCACTTGCCAATACTCTGTCTTATACAACAATATGACATCATCATCTATATAATATCCCATCTTCGTGAATTATGGAGTCAACATACTTGAAACTTCTCGTCTTATGTATTACTTGTGCATTTTGATATTTCCTTCTACATCTATCTAATACATTATTTTACTAAACTTACACTCTGTGTACTTTTTTTGTCCTATTTAACCTGAAGCCCTTAGATTCTAAGGTTTGTCTCCAAACTTCCAGCCTATCGTTAATTTTGTTGCGCATTCATCAATCAATACTATATTATTGGCGAATAATATATGCTACGCTATCTCTCATTGCATGCGTCATGTCAATTCCATCACTAAGCAAATAGGAATGGACTAAGGATTGAATACGGTGCAACTCCATCACGCATGGAAAGTGCTCGAGCACCTGCTTTTATTCTAATTCAATCTTGCCTCCATCGTGCATATATATCCTTAGTTGCCCAGACGTAAGTCACATGTATATATACCTTTAGACTCCAAACATTTTTAAAGGACCTCTCTAGGAATTTATCACGTGGGATATATTTTTTAGGTCAATGAATATTATGCATAAGTTTCTCTTCTTACCATTCCAATGATCTCCTTACAATAATAAATGACGTTCTAGCACGAATCCGAATTAATTCTCGGAGATAGACACGCTCGTCCTTATTTTAACTATCTTCTCTCAAACTTTCATGTTACGGTTTAATAATTTGATACCTTTATAGTTATAACATTAATTCTAAAATTTAAATTAATAAAAATAATTAAAATATGCAAGAACAAAGTTTTTATCAGAAAAAGGTCACACATAAGTTACAAACGGCTGAGTAGTACAAATTCCTTTTAGTTAGTAATACCTTTGTGTCCACATAATAAAGTTGTAGAGTTTGTTGTTATCAACCAGGCTGAACAACATGTGAATTCTTGTCTACCAGTCGATCGACCAACGTGAATTTGTAGTTGCCGAACTGACAAGTTTGCCCCTAAAACTAGGGTGGCCATCTCGTGTCGTATTTATATTGGTCCACTTTAGTTTTCAGTGACATTATTTTCTTGTCATTTCTATTTAAAAATGATTTTTTTTATATTTATAAAAAATAATTGTCTTATTCTTTTTTCTTAAAAAAATTCTCTAATCGCATATCGTTATAGTTATCAATATTTATGGCATGGATGTGGAATGTTATAAGTTTCAGAAAATTTTCGGTGAAGGCTTCTCTCCATTTGCTCTCTTTCTATTTTTTTCAAACACGTGATATAAATTAAATTTAATGACTAAGATTTAATTGACTATTTCCCTCTCTCCATTTAATGGCAGAACTTAATTAAGTTCTAGCCATTAGATCTAACATATATACAGTATGATGAAGATAGAAACTTGAAGAAAATGAACAGAGAAGAAATTGAAAAGAGCCTCCTCCAAAATTTCCTTTCTAAAATTATTTTAATTTTGTCCTTAGTCGGACTATGTGGTAGAGAACAGTAATATTTTATTGCTCTTTTAACTATAAATATTGTCCTACTTGATTAGCGTTTTGGTTGTTGATTCAGTAATTAATATTAAGAACTAGTGAACTGGTTTACGCTTTGCGTGATTCCATTATTTTTATTGAATTTATGAAATTATATTTAAATATTTAAAATATTCAATCCATTCTAGTCATTAAACTTAAACGGATTAGATTTTATGTTCTAAATCATTTCATTATACACTTAATCTTTTTTCTTAATTTTACTAACGGATATAAGTTTTTGATCTTCTAACAATATTTGAATTTTATATAATAATAAAATTTACATATATGGAACATCATTTAGACATAATTCTCTTTGTTCATACAATATATTAGTCTGTTTTTCTCTTTTCTATCTTTCAAGAGTTACTAAAGTTAAAGTTATAATCTTTCAATCCTCAACATCATGGAGACTATACTAAAATTTCATAATCTAAACAAAATTTTTGAAATTTACATCGTTGAAAAAGGAGAGAATTTAAAATAAGACAAAATTCCAAGCTTGAATTTCATTGAGAATCCTTTTGAAAATTAAGAATTTTTTCATTTACTAATTTATATTCATTGAAAAAAATGCAAACTTATGTGGTTCTTAATGGTAAAATAACACTTGTCCACTTATTATTATTGATATTTTTTTTTAACCTTAGCAGTTAATGGTTAGGCAGCAAAAGCACGGGTAACTATTTACTATAAAAATACAAAATAGAAGAATGAGAAATATAAATTATTTTTAAAAGAAAAAGTAGAAAATAATTGATATTAAATAATTTGCCAGTGTGGCGGAGCTATAATCCCCATTAAGGGGTGTCAAAATATATATAAAAAAAGAAAAGGTAAAATTACGCAAGTCAAAAAATATCAATATACAATATATATGGACATAAAATAATATTTTTACTTAGTTATACTTATACAATGTAATTTCCCTGAGTATATGTCCCCCACTGATTCTCTGCCTGATCAGAAATCTCCTTCAATCTTCAACAATGGCAACTTATTTTATTTTTATAATATGTGTCAGATAATTTCGTTCATCATTACTTAAAAGCTGAGATTACCATACAACCATAAAAACATACGTGCGCTTTGCTGAAAGGTTACTGCCATACGGCCTTTATGTGATTTTAGTGACGCAGGAAGAACGTTCGCTCCTATATTATAAAACAATGTAAATAAAAGTATAGAACTTTGAATGTATTAATTATGTGAGCATGCAATAGAATATGTCATGATATAATAATTCAACAATGAAAATGTCATAAATTCAAGTTGGAGGTCTCCTTGACCCAAAATTTGATAAGTCGCATATGAGCTTTTCACAGACATAGAAATAATTTAAAATGCATAAAAAATATCAAAAAAAAAAAAAAGGAGAAAAAGGAAAAATGCAAATGTTGGCCATCGAAAGGTGCTACATCATCTTGATTATATTCAACTTTATATATAAATTGTGAGTATTGAATATATTTTTTGAATTAAGTATTGAACAGGTTTAGGTGTAATTCAAATATTTCCTTGGTAAGTTCTATATTTAAATCATTATTGTGAATCTATTACTCCCACGTCCTCTTTTAATTGCCACAATTTTTATTTTTAAAGTTAAACCATATAAATTTTAACTTACATATTAAGATAAAATTTTTCATGAAAAAAATTGCAATTAATAATTATTTTCGTATAATTATTAATATCTACACTTTTATTTTAAACTATCAAATTAATAAATTTAATTTAAATAATTAATTAAATTAATCTTTAAAAAATATAACATGATAACTAAAGTTGACTAATAAAATATTTAGCACCTGAATTTTAAACGATAGTCTACTTATTGCACGTATATATGTCGGGCTAAAGGAGTAAATGATATATTTTTTTAGTGCGTTTTGTATTCTTACTCAAATACATCTGGTTTCGAAAATCGAAACGGAATAAAATCATTAAATTCTCTTAAAATAATTATACTATTCAATAAAAGCGTGAAGGTTAATGTTGATTGAATTTTTTTGTCTTTTATTAAATTTTTTTTTTGGACTTTGTATAAAAAAAAATTAAATTATTATTTAATAATATTAATTATAATTTTAATAAAAAATGAGGAGTTCTAAAATATATGATAAGAAAAATATAGATAAAGAATTATTTTTAGTAGTTTTACTTTATTGTTGTGCGTGAAAAAGAAGTTCTAAAATATGTGATTAAAGAAAAATCAATAGATCTTTTTTCACTTAAGGTAATTATATGAATTATAATAGTAAAATTAAAATATTGTCAATTAGATTCCTTATTGGCAAACACTATAAAAGATAGCAAATAGGAATTTAATTAGAATTTTGTTTAATATCTTGGCTTTAATATTTTTAATATAATTTTTTTCATTCGATTTACTTGACAAAGTTTTAATGCATTGATTGTTGGGAATGAACAATTAAAATTATAGAATTGTTACTTACTAAATCTATATTTTTAAAATATGTACCTCAAAAATTTAATATAATGACTATCTATATTTATAGTATTATTTTGAAAGCACAAACATCTCTAAAATTGTCCTTTTAAGTAAAGAAGATTTCTGAATTTTGTGTTGCGAGCTAGACTATAAATATGTAGAATCTATTAAAATATACATTAATTTTATAATTTTAATTATGCCATATAAAAAACTTAAATTAAAAAGTGGCAGAAAGAAAAAACATATTCTTTTCAAAACAAATAAAAATAAAAATTAGATGAATAAATTGAAATAAAAGAAATAGTTATTAAGCTCAACACAAATTGAACCTCTCTTTGACAAGTTTATTAGAATCATATATATATATCACCAAAAGATATGGTGTAATGGATAGGATGCTCCTTTCTTAATTAACGATCTTGGGTACGAACCACGAGTATGTAAAAAAAATTTGAAAGGAGCATTTCCCTCCAATGAGCCCTAAGCGGCGTCAATCCGAATTAGTTGCGCTCCACTGCTAGTACCAAAAACCAAATGGGAAAAAAAAAACAGTTTATTAGAATCGTAACTCTTTCACTAAGAGGATTCAAATTTTTAAAAAGTAAACATATAAATTATTCAAAGGTTCAATACCTACTATATATAGATAGATAATAAATAATTTCAACCATATATAAATATATTATGACTTTCTGATGAACCTGCCGCTATATTGTCACATAACTATGCAAATATATTATTTAATACCATCAAACAAACAATGTATTAATCATAGACAATTATTTTTTCTTATCAGCTAAGCAAATACCATATTAATTTACGTGAAATTTTACCTAAAATAAAACAATTACGATGAATATTTGTATGAGTGGGTTCCTTATACAAATTCTGTCTCACAAAAAGCTAATAATTCTAAAAAAAAAAATTACATTTTTATACTATCAAGTGATAGAGAAGGAAGAAACCCTAATTTAAAAGATGTAACATTTATTTTTTTTCTCAAAGCAAAAGGAATTAAGCCAACTATCAAGATATAAATTTCCCTTAAGAAATAAAATAATCAAGTATGATAACTAAAATTCCAGCCACCAAACAAACATAATATTCCATGATAGCATTTCACAGGTCAAATATTATTTTTTAAAATCATATTTTCAAGTTATTTTGTATGATATAATTTTATAATAAAACTTATGATAGCAATCAAAAAGAAAAAAGTCAAAACAAATAATATTATTACGTAGAGATTTGATTTCAGAAAAAAGTATTTAAAATATTCGTGAACTTGGTGCAAATTATTATTTTCGTCCCGAATTATTGAGAATCTTAAAAACACTTCTTTACTTGACTAATTGAAATTAAATATACCCGATTTGCCACATGACATAACAAGTAGTCTCAAATTCTTGAAGAGCATGAGGATCTTAATAAAAAATCGAGAGATCAGAAGTATTAAAGCACCTCTATACTTAGCGAGAATTTAGAGGTGTATTTCACTCATGTTGCAAGATTGTGTGTATTTTAGTTCAGTCAATCAAATAGAAGAGCGTTTTTAAGACTGTCAATAGTTCGACAACTAAACTAATAATCAAAACACCAAATTTAAAGGTATTTTCAATAATTTTCTTATTTTACAAAATAACACTTATTTTGAGACAAAGAAAATAGACTCTGTTGATTATTCGTTGAGGGTCTTTTCTCCCATATTACTCTATATTTTCTTTCTCCACGCAATTAAGGAGTTCAATGATTGGAGCGTCTAAACACTTCCAACTTCCAACTTTTAAGACATTGCATGTGATATAGATTTTGGAACTAAACAAGTAATAGTATGAATTGGCAATTGTATTAATTAATTGTCTCAAAACAAACACTACATGCTGAAATTCTAAAGAACGTTTAGCTTAGAAGCCGTCAGAAATAATTGAAATCATCGATATTGTCTACAAGACATTAGTTTTGTCAAAATCTTACTCATCCAAAGGACATTTTTCAACCAAAAAAAATTAGTTGGTATGTTTTCACAACTTATTCGTTACCAATGAGATGGTCGCAGTGGCAACATTAGTCCATAAAATTATAGTCGACTTTATTTAATTAAATTTGAGTTGATTATTAGCTCGTACATTTACTATATAGCTCAATTCATATCAATCTGATTCATTTTATTGCGTTAAAATTTAATTTGATATCTAGCCCAAATTGATCAATGAAAAACTTTATAAAAACAGTTTTAAAATATTTTTTAAAAAAATTTATTATGTTATTTATAGTCATAATATAAAAAAATAATAATTTCTTTGGGTACTAAAAGAATTATAAAAAAAATAATTAAAACTTAGGAAGAATTTAAAAATTAAAATTATAATCTCAATTTAACCCGTTTAAGCTCAAATATATTTTGATAAATTGATTAATAACCCATTCATTTACTTGCTCAATCTATTTTTTACTTTCCAATACAACCGAACCTGCTTATTATTTGCTAATATGTATTGGAAATTTATAATATGCATCTGATAGTGATCATTTTTGTAATAAAAAAGTATGTTTATAAAAGAAAAAAGATTATGATATAATACTTATTAACTTTGTGAGTCAGAGTTGATATATTTCTTGTTATAATAGTGACCCACATAAATAATCATTATTATATAAATGCTTAAAATATACCTTTTTTGATTTAATAAAAGTAAAAAAGTTAATTGAAATAATTATGCAAAATATTCATCGTAAAAATTATTTATGCAAAAAATAATCGACCATTGTTTTTAAAAACTAAATATCTGCTGGGTTATTACCAAAGTGACAGATTGCCATTTTGACAGCCCCAATATTACTTTAGCCATTTGGTCATATTCTTTTTCATTTTTTAAAAGAATTTCATTATATTTTTTGTTGTCTATTTAAAGGAAAAAAAAAATCATTGTTTTAATTTATTGTTTGTTCCTTTTTAAATATTTTTTCCTTTATAATTGTTTTACTTTTTTGTGAAAAAAATTATTATCTATATGATTTTATTATTATTTTATTTATTAAGGTGGAACGTATAATGTCAAATCAATACTGATATAGTACATAATTATTTATATAGTATCGATACATGATTATACATATTTATACAATATTAATATATTATATATACACCACATAATTCTTTATATATTACATATACACTATATAACTATTTATACATTATATATACATGTTTATACATTAGTTATATAATCTCAGTATATGTTTAAACATTGTTTAAACAATACTGAGGATTTTTTCAATTTGCAGCGAAAAATGAACAATAATATATATATATATATATGAAAAAAATTAAAACTAAGAAAAATAAGGAAGCAAAAATGGACTAATGACCTTGAGCGAGCTTTGTTGTGCCCATGACCTTCCTAAACTATTTTTTTTACAGAAAAAATAGGCTACTTTTTAGGTAATTTTTTTTATATATATAAATGAAATTTCTCCAAATTAATACTTTTTATTTCTAAAATGTATTGAATAAAATGACTTAAACAGCCAAAAAAATAATTTCTAAAACAAATTCTCCAAATTAATTTAAAAATTTTATATGAAAAAATGAAAATCAATGTAGATATATTTGATCCTTTTGCAAAGTTAGGTATTTTTGATCTATCCTTCTTTTTTGGTATTCTTTATTTCAAAGAATAATTTAAATTTATTATCTTAATGACTAAATTTATTTTTCCATCCATCTTCTGGTAAAATTTATAATTGCTATTCTATTTTTTAATATTATTTAACACATATAAAAAATAAAATATAATGTAACTTCAAAAAATAATATTAAATATTCCTCTTTCTTTTTCATTCACACTCGTATTTTATTTCTCATATTTTTTGCACTAAAATAAAATTGGAGCGCATTGCTTTGATAAATGCACTCCATTTCATGTTGTTTGCAACAAACAAACTGTAAAGAAAATTAGCAGGACAAAAATAATAGGTAGTAACTTTTCATTTAGCCGTATTGTTGTTTTCATCAACAAAATTTGACTCAAATCTACTTTTATTTCACTAAGAATATGAATTGTTATTCACAAACTATATGTCTTGTGTAGATTGATATATGTAGGATTCGAAATCCTCTTTCTGATTTTCTCAGTTTTCTTTTATTGATACGCAAGATTTCAACAAAAACGATAGTTATAACTTCCCTTTTTCCACTCCCACCAGGAGTCTACCACTCCTCCTTAAAATAGCAGAGTTGTTGAGCAGTTAAAAAGCTGCTTTCTCATAGTTGGACAGTTATTATTTAACTGTACAATTTCACAACTCACGAATCAAATTAAGATTAGATCGGGTCCATTTACATAAACGACCCATGACTCAAAATTCTTACACGAACAACCTAACCATGCCAATATTCAATCAAATTAGGGATGGCAACAGGGCGGGATTGCATGGGTACGGGGCGGATTTTGAGTTATGCAGGGCGAGATGTGTTTAGAGCTATGCGGGTGTGGGGCAGGTTGAAGTAGCTATTTTTAAAACTAATGCGGGGTGGGGCGGGTTTCGGGTTTAAAAAATCAAATAGGAATACGAAGAAATTAAATTTTGTAATTAGTAAAATCAAAGATATCAACTTTTTATATTAAACATTGACTTTAATTTTATTTTTTTTCTAAAATTTGAACTAGACATGTCCGGTAAATTGTTAGTTGTTAAAATGATAATTAGAAACTTTTAAGTAACGATTTAGAAACAATTGTTAAAATGTCAACTAAAAATAGTTAATTATTTTGTTGAGACATTAATTAGCGTAAAAAATTAAATTCAATTTAAAAATAAAAAAAATTTTAAAATTTAAGCGGGACGGATTTATGCGGGGCGGATCTATGCGGGGTGGGACAGGTAGAAAATGAAAAAAATCATCATGCGGGACGGAGCGATTTAAAAATTTGCGAGTTCAGCTCAACCCGCCCACACTCGCCTCGCACCCACCCCATTGCCATCCCTAAATCAAACAATCCAAACCTCTCAAAATTGGTACATTAATTGATAATCAAGTGTCGTGTCAACTACTTGGGTTAATTTTCTTCACTAGCTACACTAAGTTAGTCTCACCTATTTTCTAATATTTGTTTGCTTAATTATTTATATAGAGTCTGTTCATCACGTAATAGAGATTTGGTGTAATTGATTATGATTACATTCTTCGACTTATTTGGTAAGTCAAGTAATACTTGGCAAGAGGGAAATTTGATATAATTGAAGGATTGCAATTGAAGAGACCACAGATCTACGGATCCACAGCCATGGAAGCTCAGCTAGGAAGTGAGAAGAAGAAGCAGTGAAGCGAGAAGGAGGAAAAATTAAATTGTATTCCTCTTAGTCGTAGTTTGACATATACATGTATTTATACAGAAGATTAACCTTTCTAACTAACTAATTAACCTCCTAACAGAATTAGTTACTAATTAGTTAATCTCACAGTCCGTAACTAATTTGTCACATGGTTTAACACCTAAGTGACTGGGCATTCTTCATTATTCTCAATACTCCTCCTCAAACTAGGTGTGATGAAAACATTTATGACACCAAGTTTAGACAGTAGAAAATCATGTTGTAATTGCCCCAATCCTTAATCAATATGTTTACTTGTTGAAGCTTAGTAGGAATGTATATGGTCTTGATCAACCCTTGCTGTATCTTTTCTCTAATAAAGTGACAGTCTATCTCTATGTGTTTAGTCCTCTCATGGTATACACGGTTAGCAACTATTTGGATGGCTGCCTTGCTGTCACAGTAGATGGAGACTGACATCTTAACTTGTATTTTACAATTCCTTGAACAAGTTAATCACCCAAACTATTTCAGCTGTATGACATGCAAGGCTTCTGTATTCTGCCTCTGCAAAACTCCTTGAGACTGTAGCTTGTTTTTTTGATTTCCATGAAATAAGAGAGTCACCTAGCTTTAAAAAATACCTTGTCACTGATCTTCTGGTATTAGGACATGATGCCCAATCTGCATCACAATATCCAGTTAGCTATATGTTCTTTTGAGAGGACATAAGCTAGACCTGGTTGGTTTTTTATGTATCTGAGAATTCTGAGAGCTACTTGCTAATGCTAAATTTTAGATTTTTGTAGGAATTGACTTAGTGTTTTGACTGCATAGGCAATGTCAGGTCTTGTGATGGTCAAATACAACAACTTACCAATCATCCTTTGGTATTGAGCTACATCACCAAATAACTCCTCTTCACTACTGCATCCCGCATATGTTGTAGTGAATCTCACATTGCATTCTAATGGAGTAATAGTTGGCTTCCCTGCAGTCACACCAGCTTCATTTAATAGCTCTAGTGTATATTTTCTTTGGCTCATGAGGATCCCATCTTGTGATCTACTGAATTCTATGCCTAGAAAGAATCTCAGCTCACCAAGATCCTTGATCTCGGACCACTAATGTAGGACATCTTTAGTGTCTTGAATGAGAGTGACAACATTCCCTGTGATAAGAAGATCATCAACATAGACCAGAATTATGACCATACTAGTGCCATGTCTCTTTGTAAATAGGGAGTAATCCAAATGACTCTGATTATAGCCAGATTTCAGTAAAGCTTCTGTGAGTTTAAAATTCCATTGTCTTGAAGCTTGTTTAAGACCATAGAGAGATTTTACCAGCTTGCACACCATAGGCTAATTTGTTGTCACCTGCAGCCCTTTAAGCATCTCCATGAACACTTCCTTAGTGAGGTCTCCTTGCAAGAAAACATTATATATATCCATTTGGTATATGCACCATTTTTCAGCAGCTGCTAAGGTAATGACAATCCTGACTGTCAATGTTTCCTGATAGTCTATTCCAGCAGTCTAATTGTACCCTTTAGCAACCAATCTGGCCATATAACTTTCCATTTCACCATTCACCTTGAATATCCATTTGCAGCCTATCACAGGTTTGTTTTGTGGCCAAGGAATAAGGAGCCAAGTCCCATTGTCTTCAAGTGCTTTTAGTTCCTGTTGCATTACATTAACCCATCTGCCATCCATTAAGGCTTCCTAATAGGATTTAGGTTCATAAATGGCTGGAAATTTGCTCAAACAAGCCCTGTATGCTGGAGATATATTCTGATAAGAAATGAAATTTGTTAGTGAATGAGGTATCTGTCTTCTCTTAGTTGTAGTGTCATAGTCTTGGTACAATAGTGGTGTGATCATTGTTCTCTGAGATATTCTTACAACAGGTATGGTAGGTGCAACACCAGTTGATATGTCTGTGGGTTCAACATCATCTCTGGTCTCAGCATTAGGAGTCCCTATATCATTGACAGTGTCTGCAACTATTGGCTGCTCAGAAGGGCCATCTGCAATGTGCTCAGCATCACTTCTAGTCTCAGGTTCTTCAAGTCTTTCCAGTGACTAAAACTGTTCTGAATGTGAAGTACTTGGGAATATAGGAACTGAAACATCTTGTATCCTTTTGTCACGCCCCGGCAGGGTACCCTAGACGTGGCCGGCACTCAGAGACTATTGCTAGCCCCTAAGCGAACCACGTGTTCTCAGGACAGTCAATTTAACATCAAAATAACGGAAGTAAAGTAGTGAACTACCTCAGAAAAAGGCCAAAGGCCAACATCTGTCTCAACATCAAACTAAGTAAAGTTACTACTCAGTTCATAAAGAAAAAATCAACATCAACCTCGACATCATGTCTACGAAGCCTCTAACCTGACTCAACTGTCTACGATGGTACCATGACAGGACGTGGCTACTAAACTCAATGAAGAAAGGAAGCATTAAATAAAAAGGGTCTCCTCTGGATAGCAAGGAGGCTCACCAATGTTAGAACTCGTAACCTTTTACCTCAACGGTGCGTCTACTGAAGTCCTTTAACTCCTGTATCTGCATCATACAACGATGCAGTGCCGAATGATGTCAGTACGTGAAATGTAGTGGCATGTAAAATAGCTGAATAACAACGTAAGTATGACATCATAAAGAAAAACGAAAACATCAGCTCAACATCATACTCCATCAGAATGTCAAGAGTCTATCTGAGGCAAGAGATTAGAATAGACAATTGACTCATCAATCTCTCATCTCAACATCAACATCACATCACACTCAACTCAAAGAAACTCGACTCAACTCACTCAAGAGACCTCAACGTCACCTCAACTCAGGGAACATCAACATCGACTCAACTCAAGGAAACATCAACATCGACTCAACTTAGGGAAACATCAACTCAGAACATCACATCAACATCAACATCAGAGTTCTATCAAAAGGAACCTAACTGGGAGTTTCTTTAACCGACAACCATCACCTATGAGCCAGTGATGATACAACGAAGCGATGTCATTGCCACATCCATCCAATACCCTTCCTGGGGTAAAGGACATCAACCTCAGTGGATCCACAAGAAAAAAAATCTCAGTCCTCATTTGGGACAAGAAAGGAGCCATCCACATTGCGGTTCAATCCCTTCTTCCTACGCGGGCCACGTAGTTAATAGGTCCAAGTGGGACTCACTCTTACCCATTTCGGTGCTCAATACTCCTCCCAGAATCGACATGCTCATAAAACCTCAACCTCATCAATCCCATGGGGACATAATACCTCATCATCAGTCCCATAGGGACATGACATAATATCTCAACATCAACATCAGTCCCGTAGGGACATAATACCTCAACATCAACATCGGTCCTGTAGGGACATAATACCTCAACATCAACATCACCTCACCTCATTAACATCAACATCAATATCATGGACTCAAGATACTCTCTTAGAGATTAACTTTCAATTTAAGACATCATAAAACATCATTCTCATCAACATCATCATCAAAACTCTCATCAAATTTGTAACATAATCACAACATCATAACATCATCATCATCAAGGCTCTAGACACATCCCCTAATTTCATTATGCATGCTCTTCAAATAAAATAATTATAGGATTTTAAAAATATACTCATGAAAATGAATTATGATACATGATAGATTAGTGATGATCATCAATTTATGTAAGAAAATATTTATACACAAAGTAACATCAATTATACATGCATCAAACCCTTCACATTAACCTCATCATGTCAAGACACAAATCTCTTTAATCAAAAGGGCACATGGAAGAATATTCCCATGCTTTAGGTTAGCCTTACATACCTGGAAGGATTTGTTAAGACAATTTTGCACAACCTTCTCTTGATCTCCTCAACCTCAACTCCTCTCAAGCCCTAAGTTAGTGACTTCTAGGAAGAATACCTCTTGAATGGGGTTTTCGAAACCCTTTTCTTATAAACCAACCTTTATTGGTCGTAGGGGAACGTTTAGGATTGAATGGAATGGACTAAAATGCCTTCCGTGATTTAAAAGAATTTTTCCCGATTTGAAATAACACAGTACACGATGCGGACCTGTCGCGGACAGTGTATTTTCGAAAAATTCAACTCCGTCAAAAAATCACAGAAAAACATAAGTGTGGCTCCGCGACATGTCCGCGATGCAGTTCTATCGCGCAGTCACACTGTTTTTCGTTTTGGAATGAAAAATTATCTTTCGATTCGGTCGCTCTAAAAATCGATTGAGACCCTTCTCCGACTCAATTTTCAGTGCTGATCACGAGTTCGCTCTCAGATTTTCGATTCGAGCATCGGAAGACGTGTTTTACGCACACCTCTTCCCTATGGGTATTTTGATAATTTACCGGGCATTACATTATCTCCCCCTTGGGATCATTCGTCCTCGAATGATGAGTGTGAACGGTACTTTGGCACGAATAGACTCAAGACTCACCTCGATACTCACTCATCAAATCACCTCCCCAACTCCTCCTCGACCTCCATACATCTACTTAGACATCCGTAATCATACACATCAACTCATGGTAGGAACATCAATCTACATAAAAGTAAGAATGTTACCTTCAACATTTTCATTAACCTTGGGCACGAACAGGTACGGGTATTTTGCTTTCATCTTTTCCTCAGCTTCCCATGTAGCTTCTTCAACAAATTGATTCCTCCACAGAACTTTGACAGAGGCTATCTCTTTGTTCCTCAGTCTGCGAATCTGTCGATTAAGGATTTGGATCGGGATTTCCTCGTCGGATAAACTGTCCCTGACTCCTGTGCTCTCCACAGGAATTACTAAGGCAGGATCCCTCAAACATTTCTTCAACATCGAAATATGGAACACCAGATGGATTCTATCTAACTCGGAAGGTAATTTTAGCTCATAAGCAACCTTTCCAATTCTTCGCACAATCCAATAAGGGCCAATATAACGGGGACTTAATTTCCCCTTTTTCCCAAACCTCATGACACCCTTCATGGGTGATACTTTTAGGTAAACCCAATCGCTCACCTCAAACTCTAGGACTCTTCTCCTCACATCTGTAAGAATTCTGACGGCTTTGGGCAGTCTTCAGCCTTTCCCGAATAATCTTCACCTTCTCCATGGACTGGTGGACAAGGTCAGGACCAATCAACTCAGCCTCTCCAACTTTGAACCACCCAATGGGTGATCTACATCTCCTCCCATACAAGGCCTTATAAGGGGCCACTTGAATGCTTGCATGATAACTATTGTTATATGCGAATTCAATCAATAGTAAGTGATCATCCCAATTTCCCTTGAAGTCAAGGATGCATGCTCTCAACATGTCTTCTACCATCTGGATAGTGCGCTCTGCCTGATCATCCATTTGTGGATGAAAAGTTGTGCTCAAGTTCACTTTGGTACCCAATCCTTTCTGGAAAGACTTCCAGAAATGAGAAGTAAATTGGGCTCCTCTGTCCGAGATGATGGACAAGGGAACTCCAAGCAACCTCACAATCTCTTGGATATACATCTTGGCATAATCCTCTGCAGTGTTGGTCGTCTTGACTGCCAAGAAATGCACTGACTTTGTCATCCTGTCTACAATTACCCATATGGAATCATGCTGTCTCCAGGATCTTGGTAGGCCAGTGATGAAATCCATATTAACCATCTCCCACTTCCACTCTGGAATCTCAAAGTTTTGGCCCAAGCCACTTGGCCTTTGATGCTCAACCTTTACTTGTTGGTAATTTGGGCATCATGAGACAAATTCAGCGATATCCCGCTTCATTCCACTCCACCAATAGACTTCTCTCAAGTCGTGATACATCTTGATGGAGCCCGGATAAATGGAGTATCTAGTGTTATGGGCCTCAGCCAGAATCCTCTCTCGAACACCATCAACATCAGAGACACATAGCCTACTCTGGTACCTCAATACCCCATCCCCCCATTTGGAGAAGACCATCACTTTTTGTTTCTGAACATCCTCCTTCAATTGGAGTATAATAGGATCTCGATCCTGCTTCTCTTTTACCTCAGTCACTAGGGATGATGCAGACCCATTCTGGACATTAATTCCTCCCTCGCCGTTCTTCTCAAGCTGGACTCCCGATCGAGCCAACCTATGCACTTCTGTCATGACTCGGGGTCGGGGTCTAGATGTGACACGGCGAATGGGGACCCGAAAGCCCCCAAACAAGCCTCAAATTTTCAGAAAACTAAAGACAAGTAAAAAGGAGAACATTCTAAAACCAAAAGGGAGAACATATTCCATAGATAACAAAATGAGAAGAGTTTATACAATGTCCAACAAGTGCCTCTAATCAAGGAATGGGGGCCGGGACAAGTTCCGGGCTCACCCTCAACAAAATACATACATAGATAAAGCGTACAAGAACGAAAGCATGCCCTCGAAAGACGGGGTTCACCACAGAATATCTAGAAAGGGGAAAAACTACTCGTCCGGCGGATACTGCTCAAACTGCTCGGTCCCTGCATGGTAAAATCATGCAGGCATAGAGTATGCATTAGTACGTTGAATATACTAAGTATGCGGGTATGCAATGCACGTTACTTACCGAACCTGCATAATCATGTTAAGTGGCAAGGGCACATAATATACAAGGAATATATAAAGAATGAAAATTTAATATACAAGATGCCATGAAATGTATGATGCGTGCAATGCGATAGTGCTCCTACATAACGGGGATGGACTATAACCGACAAACCAAATCCATGCGAGCTATTACATGAATTGGACCGATTTGGACCTCCCATCAGTAGGGAGAAGATTACTTGCCAAGGGTAATCTACATCACACCTTACGACCCGTTTTTCGGTGGATGGACATCTTCCTTACGACCTGCTTTTCGGAAGGATTTACAGAATCAGAACAAGACAAATCATAATCATATACAGATAGACAAATTACATTCGTCCCTATGTAGGCACATAGTTCAAGGAAAGGGGGAGGACCCTCAATCCATCGATGCTAAGTCTTACACATCCCACAATAATACTTATATATATACTTATGCTTTCAAAAGAGTCAAGTGCAAGTTCATAACGTTCAAGACATATTTGGGCTTAACGCCAATTTACAAGATCATATTCAAGATGGCAATGCAAGGAATAGCTCATCTACAAGTACAAGATGGTGCAAGCACCCAAGATGCTCAAAGAGCCAAGATTATAGACATACCGGTGATCACCTTCTTGTCATATCCCATGTCTTACCAAAATTCACATTATAATTCCCCTTTTGGGCAAAATTGGGCGTAACCCCACATTTCCGGAATTTCCATGTAAAAATGTCATGAATGTGATGCAATGCATAGTGTAGGAATGGCATGGGTAATATAGAGTATATTAAAACAAGATATAATGTAAGACTAGGAAATTCAAATAAAATGTATAGAAATGGTAGTAAATATCATCCATGCATAATAACACATTTAAAGGGACATACATGTTCATAATTTCATAATTCAAATAGTTCTTTACCATAAAACTAACATAAATCATGATAAGGAGTCTTAACTAGCACATGCATTGTTCAAAACACCAAGAACAAGTAGTAAAATTTACATTTTAAAAAGTCAAGTTCATAATTTAGTTTAAAAGGGAATTTGGGTCTTCTTGGTTGAAAGGAACCAAGAATCAAACCCCACATACCTCATTGTAGACAAAGTTGAGAAGGAAAATTAGACTCAAGATCTTGATCCTAAGCTTGAATGATCTAGAGAGATGTTGGAGAGTTCTTGAGGGATGAATTATAGAAAGAGAGAGTAGAAGTGTGAAATGGCTAAAAAAAGAGAGTGTTTACTTATATAGGGGGCTTAGGAAAGGTGGGAAAAGTCCAAATCTTCGTTAGAATAAACCAATATTTCAAAAATGTTATTAATGAAACGGAGCAGGAAATGATCCGTCTGAGAAATACGGACCGGTAAACGGTCCGTCTAGGCTCACACGGGCCGTTTACAGGTCCGTGGCCTTAGACTTAGATTTTTCGGAGGCAATATTTTTTTGAATAAGTATCACCACACTGTCCAGTAAACGGACCGTCTAGTGTCACATGGACCGTTTACTGGACTATGTCCCCAGACTTGGAATTTTCAGAGGCAAGACTTTTTTTTCGGACCAACTGTCACCAAACGGTCCGGTAAACGGATCGTTTAAGGTTACATGGACCGTGCAAGGGTCAGTATGAAGGTACCAAGGAAGTACATACACCTAGAACACAATTTGGCAAGAAAATCGTGGGCCAAAGCAGCCTCACGGACCGTTTGATGCCACACGGCCCGTGTGGCTGGCCGTGTGGCTTGCCTGCACGAACAGTCTTGACGAAAACAAGCATAACTCCTTGGTCCAAGCTCGGAATTAAATGAAACCAAGTGCGTTGGAAAGCTAATTCAAAGAGCTTTAATTTGATATGTCATGGGCCACCTAGTACATTTTGAGCTAAGAGATATGCCCACTCAAAGTTGACCCTCTTATTGGTACTTGAAAAGAGTTTAGCCAAGGGAATCCCTTGAGGTCGTTAAAAAAAATTTCCCGGTCCTTACAACTTCCTTCAATAACTCTTTCTTTTCTTCCTCAACATGGGTTGTGCTACCCATAGACAACCTGCTAAGAGCATCAGCAACAACATTAGCTTTACCTGGGTGGTACATGATGCTCATGTCATAATCTTTGAGCAATTCCAGCCATCTCCTCTCTCGCAGGTTAAGCTCTCTCTAACTGAAGACATACTGTAAGCTCTTGTGATCCGTGAACACGTCCACATGCACTCCATACAAGTAGTGGCGCCAGATTTTAAGTGCGAACATGACTGCCGCCAACTCAAGATCATGGGTTGGATAGTTCCTCTCATGAACTTTAAGCTGTCTGGAAGCATATGCCACCACTTTCCCTTTCTGCATTAACACATATCACAGTATATTACAAAGCCTTCCGTCCTGTCAGGCAAGGTCAAGACAGGTGCAGTGGTCAACCTAGTCTTTAACTCTTGGAAACTCTTCTCACATTCCTCAGACCACTGGAACTTGACCTTTTTCTGGGTCAGTTTGGTCAATGGCACGGATAGGGAAGAAAAATCCCTCAACAAATTTGCGGTAGTAGCCTGCCAACCCCAAGAAACTCCTTATGTCGGTTGGAGAGGCCAGTCTTGGCCAGCTTGCAACCGCTTCAATCTTTTGACTATCTACTCGAATTCCATCACCCGAAACCACATGGCCTAGGAAAGCCACTAACTTAAGCCAAAACTCACATTTGGAGAACTTCACATACAATTCATGGTCCTTAAGAGTTTGAAGGACAACTCTAAGATGTTTAGCATGCTCTTCCTCATTCCTCGAATATACCAAGATATCATCAATGAACACGATCATAAACATGTCAAGGTAGGGCCTGAACACCCTATTCATCAAGTCCATGAAAGCTGCCGGTGCATTCGTCAACCCAAAGGACATAACCAAGAACTCAAAGTGGCCATACCTTATCCTGAAGGCTGTCTTTGGAACATCACATTCTTTCACCTTTAACTGGTGGTAACCCGATCTGAGGTCTATCTTTGAAAAGCATGAGGCACCCTGAAGTTGGTCAAACAAGTCATCTATCCTGGGAAGAGGATATTTATTCTTGACTGTGACCTTGTTCAGTTGCCTATAGTCTATGCACATTCTTAGAGACCCATCCTACAAACAGAACGGGAGTACCCCAAGGAGAAACACTGGGTCTAATAAAACCGTTCTCTAACAGATCCTTCAACTGTTCCTTCAACTCTTTCAACTCAGCGGGGGCCATCCTATATGGTGGAATCGAAATAGGCTGCGTGTCAAGAAGTACATCAATACAAAAGTCGATCTCCCTATCAGGAGGGACTCCAGGTAAATCCTCAGGGAACACCTCAGGGAACTCATTTACAATCGGGACCGACTCAAGAGTAAGGGACTCAACATCATCAGATTTAACTCATACAAGGTAATAAATACACCCCTTAGAGATTAACCTCCTCGCCCTCAGGTAGGAAATAAATCTACCCTTGGGTGCAACATAACCTCCCTTCCACTCTAGGACCAGTTCATTTGGAAATTGGAATTTAACAACTCGGGTCCTACAATCTATGGATACATGGCAAGCATGGAACCAATCCATACCAAGAATTACATCGAAGTCAACCATCTCCAACTCTACCAAATTGGCCAAAGTATCCCTATGACAGATGGACACTACACAGTCTTTATAGACCCTCTTAGCCAGGATTGACTCACCAGTAGAAGTCGAAACAGTGTAAGGCTCAAGCAAACACTCATGAAGAACCTCAAACTTATTAGCCACATAGGGTGCCATAAAAGATAAAATGGCACCCGGGTCAAGCAATGCATAACAATTATAAGAAAAGATACGGAGCATACCCGTAACAACATCTGGAGAAACCTCTTGATCCTGTCGATTACTTATCACATACAGACGGTTCGTCCCGCCTCCTGCATTTGCAGTAGCAGCCTTTTGATGACTGCCCGCAGGGGGCGCTGTAGAAGACTGAGCTCTATTACTTTTCTCACTCCACCTCTGATTCCTCGTAGGGCACTCACCCTGGAAATGGCCAGGCTGTCCACATGAAAAGCAAGTATTGGTGCCCTCACGGCACGCACCAAGATGCAGCCTGCCACATCTGCCACAAGGTGGCCTTCCCCTCGGACCTTGAGCAACACTAGCTTGGGACTGAGGTCCCTGCGCTCTGAAATTTTGGTGACCAAAAGATTTTTTATCATAGCTGTTTTGCTGAACAGGTGCACTCGCCATCGGAGGTGCATGGCTAGAAGACTTCTTCTGAAAGAAAGTCTTATCACCCTTATTCTGCTTCTGTTGATTAGGCTCATGCCCTATCGATTTAGCCTTCTTACTCTGCTGCTCTTTTCTGTCCCTCTTCCTTGTCCTCCTCAGTTTGCTGGGCATAGACCATAAGTCTAGAGATATCCATATCTAGAATCAGCAATGCTGCCTTACACTCCCTCTTCACATGCCTACCCAACCCAGACACAAACTTCCTCATCCTTGCCCTCATATCAAGGACCATCTCTGGAGCATATCTGGATAGCTGGATGAACTTCAAGCTATACTCTTTGACAGTTAGTCCCTCTTGTTTCAGATTCACAAACTCCTCGACCTTTGCCTCTCTCAACTCTTGGGGAAAGAAGTGATCGAGAAAAGCACTCTCAAACTCCTCCCACTCAGTAGGTTCAACATTCTCACCTCTACCATCTTCCCACTGGTTGTACCAGATATTAGCAACATCCTTAAGCTGATACGAGACTAGCTCGACTCCCTTAACCTCGTTTGCATAAATAGCCCTCAAGATCTTGCGCACCTCATCGATGAAGTTTCGCGGATCCTCCTCAACCTTAGACCCCATATAGACTGGCGGGTTCATCCTCAGGAAATCTCTGAGCCTGGATGCAACTGCAGACTCTTGGGAGCTGGAGCTAGGGGCCTGGGGACCACGACTGCTACTCTGAGAGGCCACCAACTAAGTGAGCATAGTAATAGCTCCCCTGAAGTCTGCTTCCGAAGTAGAGGCTGACTGAGCAGGAGGTGCTGGTGGAGCCTCAGTAGCTCTGGCAGGTGGTCCCCATCTCCTTGTCCCATGCTGGTTAGGGGCCTCTGGTAAGGGATTCACAGTGTTAAGGACTGAGACATCTCTTTGGGCAGCAGTGCGCTTTGGAGGCATTACCTGCAAGCGCGTAACACAAGAATTAGAAGGGGGGTTTCATAAAGTCAAGCTCCATCGCACGAACTCAAAACATCAAAGAAGGGTAGCCATTACCTAATGCCCTGTAGCATCCTGTTTATAAAATTTGGTGCACAACACACGCATAAACAAGACTCTACTAGACACGGCTTCATAGACTCCCTAGTACTCTTGAACTCTGTGCTCTAATACCAAATTTGTCACGCCTCGGGAGGGTACCCTAGACGTGGCCGGCACTCAGAGACTATTGCTAGCCCCTAAGAGAACCACTTATTCTCATGATAGTCAGTTTAACATCAAAATAGCGGAAGTAAAGTAGTGAACTACCTCAGGAAAAGGCCAAAGGCCAACATCCGTCTCAACATCAAACTAAGTAAGTAAAGTTACTATTCAGTTCATAAAGAAAACATCAACATCAACCTCGACATCATGTCTATGAAGCCTTTAACCTGACTCAACTGTCTAAGATGGTACCATGACAGGCCATGGCTACCAGACTCAATGAAGAAAGGAAGCATTAAATAAAAAGGGTCTCCTCCAGATAGCAAGGAGGCTCACCAATGTTGGATATCGTAACCTCTGACCTCAACGGTGCGTCTGCTGAAGTCCTCTAACTCTTGTATCTGCATCATACAACGATGCAGCGCCGAATAGCGTCAGTACGTGGAATGTACTAACATGTAAAATAGCTGAATAACAACGTAAGTATAACAACATAAAGAAAAATGAAAACATCAGCTCAACATCATACTCAATCAGAATGTCAAGAGTCTATCTAAGGCAAGAGATTAGAATAGACAATTGACTCATCAATCTCTCATCTCAACATTAACATCACATCAAACTCATCTCAAGGAAACTCGACTCAACTCACTCAAGAGACCTCAACGTCACCTCAACTCAGGGAACATCAACATCGACTCAACTCAAGGAAACATCAACATCGACTCAACTCAAGAAAACATCAACTCAGAACATCACATCAACATCAACATCAACATCAGAGTTCTATCAAAAGGAACCTAACTGGGAGTTTCTCTAATCGATAACCATCACCTATGAGCCAGTGATGATACAACGAAGCGATGTCGTTGCCACATTCATCCAATACCCTGCTCGGGGTAAAGGACATCAACTTCAGTGGATCCACAAGAAAAAAAAACCTCAGTCCTCATTTGGGACAAGAAAGGAGCCATCTGCATTGCGGTTTAATCCCCTCTTCCTACGCGGGCCACATAGTTAATGGGTTCAAGTGGGACTCACTCTTACCCATTTCGGTGCTTAATACTCCTCCCAGACTCGACATGCTCATAAAACCTCAACCTCATTAGTCCTATGGGGACATAATACCTCATCATCAGTCCCATAGGGACATGACATAATATCTCAACATCAACATCAGTCCCGTAGGGACATAATACCTCAACATCAATATCACCTCACCTCATTAACATCAACATCAACATCATGGACTCAAGATACTCTCTTAGAGGTTAACTTTCAATTTAAGACATCATAAAACATCATTCTCATCAACATCATCATCAAGACTCTCATTAAATGTGTAACACAATCACAACATCATAATATCATCATCATCAAAGCTCTAGACATATCCCCTAATTTCATTATGCATGCTTTTCAAATAAAATATTTATAGGGTTTTAAAAATACACTCATGAAAATGAATTATGATACATGATAGATTAGTGATGATCATCAATTTATGTAAGAAAATATTTATACACAAAGTAACATCAATTATACATGCATCAAACCCTTCACATTAACCTCATCATGTCAAGACACAAATCTCTTTACTCAAAAGGGCATATGGATGAATATTCTCATGCTTTAGGTTAGCCTTACATACCTTGAAGGATTTGTTTAGACAATTTTGCACAACCTTCTCTTGATCTCCTCAACCTCAACTCCTCTCAAGCCCTGAGTTAGTGACTTCTAGGAAGAATACCTCTTGAATGGGGTTTTTGAAACGCTTTTCTTAGAAACCAACCTTTATTGGTTGTACGGGAACGTTTAGGATTGATAGGAATGGACTAAAATGCCTTGCGTAATTTAAAAGAATTTTTTCCGATTTGAAATAACACAATCCGCGATGCGGACCTGTCACGAACAGTGTATTTTTGAAAAATTCAACTCCGTCAAAAAATCACAAAAAATATAAGTGTGGCTCTGCGACAGGTCCGCGACGCGGTTCTATCGTGCAGTCACACTATTTTTTGTTTTGGAATGAAAAATTATCTTTCGACTCGGTCGCTCTAAAAATCGACCGAAACCCTTCTCCCACTCAATTTTCAGTGCTGATCACGAATTCGCTCTCGGATTTTTGATTCGAGCATCGGAAGATGCGTTTTACGCACACCTCTTCCCTAGGGGTATTTTGGTAATTTATCGGGCGTTACACCTTTTGAAAGGAAATATAGTTTCCTTAAATGCCACATCCCTGCTCACAAATAATCTCTTGCTGTCCATTTCATAAAGTAAGTAGCCCTTTTTGGGTGCTCAAATATCCCATTAGAAGACAAGCATCAGCTCTAGGGGAAAACTTATCTTTTCTAGGAAGTGTTGTTGCAAAGCTAGGCATCCAATGGTTTAAATTGGGCTTCTTCTTGTAGAATACTTCATAAGGAGACTTACCTTGAAATGTGAGAGTAGGCAACCTGTTTATCAAATAGACAACAAACAAAACACACTCTCCCTAAAATCTGATGGGGATATTTCCCTGAAATCTAATGGCCCTTGCTACTTCAAGTATGTGTCTATGTTTTCGCTCAACTACTCCATTTTGTTGTGGGGTGTGTGAACAGCTACTTTGATGCATAATTTCCAAGGAATCAAACAGTTTCCCACATTTTATGTTGAATAATTCACCTCCATTATCTGATATAATTATCTTCACACAATAGTTAAATTGTGTCTTAACCATTCTAAAAAATGATTGCAAGATTGTTATCACATCAGATTTTAGTCTAAGCAGAAATGCCCAAGTAACTCTAGAACAGTCATTAACTATAGTCAAGGAAAACTTGTATCCAGCATGAGTCTTAACTTTATATGGACCCCAAACATCAATGTATAACAAGTCAAATATGCAAGTACTTTTACGTATTGACAAAGAAAATGGTAATCTTGTTTGCTTAGCTAGAGGACAAATGAGACAGTCATCAATGCATTTATTGATAGTTGGGATCAGCTTCTTCAGTGTCTTGTAGGAGGGATGACCAAGTCTTCTATGTCACACCTCATACTTTTCTCCATCAGCTTCTATATGCATCATGTTTGCAGTAATTCCTTCACTATCTTTATCATATTTGCAGTAATTCCTTCACTATCTTTATTCATGCCAAGCTTGTTTCCAGCATCTTTGTTTAGCAGAAAGTAAAGACCCCCTGACTCCTTACCAATCCCTCTGACCTTCCAGTCGACAGGTCCTGAAACACACAAAACTCAGGAAATTTTTTTACTGAACAATGTAGTTGCCTGGTTAATTAGGAGACTGAAAGTAGATCATACTTGAACTCAGGGACTACCAAAATATTGGTCAATACATCATCCTTACTCTATCTATAACTACCAATATGAGACACTGTAGTGGTACCTCCATCAAGTAATTGCACATAATTTTGACCATTTTGTTCAAGTGCAATATATCAAATAATTCATTCAATGTGGTTGTAACATGTTTTGATGCTTCTGAATCAATAATCCATTGTTTTATCTTAGTTCCCTCTGACAAACAAGTGTTCATACCTACTTGATTGACATGTGAAGTCTCAACATTTTTCTTGTTTAGTAGCTTGAGAATCAGACTGTATTGTTCATATGTGAACATAGGAACATCAAATGGATCAGCTTCCACAACATTTACTGCAGCCATTCTAATTGGATTTTAATTGTTTCCATATTTTCCAGGTACTCCAGCCCTTTTCCTAAACTTGTAGTCTGGTGGATAAGAAACTATTTTATAGCAGGTTTCTTTGGTGTGACCCCTGAGCTTGCACACCTTACATTGCAGAGAGTAGTGCCTCTTTTGTTTATACTTTGGTTGCCCTTTTCTTGTGTATAGAACTGTGGAATTAAAAGCATCTATACCTCCTCCTCCTGAATGCTTACCATTATCTTGTTTCTTTTGATTTACTAATTGATCTTTTCCCACATACAATGCAGTAGACAGGATGTTCTCTCCCCCTGAATATGAAATAATTATAGCCTTTTGACTCTTATCCGAGATTATTATTGAATAAGCCTTGTTCATCGATGTCAATGGGATCATCATGAGGATTTGGCTATGTGCTTGATTGTATGACTCATTAAGGCCCATCAGAAATGCAAATAGTTTCATGTATTGCAAGTGATTTGCATACCCTTTAGATCTATCACAGTCGCATGGAGCTACGAGTGCATCAAATTCATCCCAAAGCAGTCTCAATCGAGTGAAATATGCAGAGACAGATGATGTACCTTATGTGATTGTGTAGATCCAACGATGTAATTGATATCCACGCGATCTATCCACCTTATCGAATCGCTCTTTCAAATCCGCCCAAACTGATGCTGCATCAGTTGCATAGATGATTCCACTCATTAATTCCTTTGAAACTGAGTTCAAAATCCATGACAATACATAGGCGTTGCATTTTTCCCACTGTTCTTCCAATTCAGTACTGTAATCACTCTTCTTATAGGTTCCAAAGATGAATCCAGCTTTACTCTTAGCTCGAAGGGTTAGGAGCATCGATTGGCTCCACAAGCATAGTTCTCCACTCCTGTGAGCTGAATTGTTGTCAACACTGTCCCTGGAGAGTCCGACTGCATCAGATACATGGAGTGATTTTGATTTTTTTTCAACATCATTCAACGTCTCACTGTTTGCCATCTTCAATCAGCTGCGTACTTCTTGGAAGTCAATGTGGAAGTCGATAATAGTTGCGGACTGGCCCTAATCGACAGATCCACAGCCATGGAAGCTCAGCTAGGAAGTGAGAAGAAGAAGCAGTGAAGAGAGAAGGAGGAAAAATGAAATTGTATTCCTCTTAGTCGTATTTGGACATATACATGTATTTATACAGAAGATTAACCTTTCTAACTAACTAATTAACCTCCTAACAGAATTAATTATTAATTAGTTAATCTCACAGTCCATAACTAATTTGTCACATGGTTTAACACCTAAGTGACTGAGCATTCTTCATTATTCTCAATAGTAATTACACTTTTCAATTCCCAAGGGAGGGTAAAGAATTGATGTAATTACACCACATAATTACATGAATCTTTTTAAAATTATTTTCTTCCTTTTTATTTTTATTTTATTTTATTTTAATTTATTTTAATTCTGCATACATTCTACGCTCCACAAACCCACTTGTGAGATTCTACTGGGTATGTTGTTGTTGTTATGATATTCACTTCACATTTTCTCATTCAGCTTTTACCTTTTTCTATGTACGGATATTATATTTTAATATTTAAAAATTAATAGCCATCTCTGATCCCAATAATTCAGAAGGTCTATATATTCAATTCAATAGATGCATATAAATGTGAAGAGTATTGTAAAATGAAAATATTGAAGACCCAAGAAATTTTAACCTTAAGTTCTAGAGTTGTGCATGTTCAAAGACTAAAATTTTTTAGGTTATTCACTTCAATAATATCTAAATATTCACTTGTTTTCTTGTTTGTTATTTTAGGAATATGGTGGATGCCATTTTGTTCCAATTTTCTTCTTCTTATTATTATTTTTCTTCTATAAATCAAAGACATCAATATCTCTCCTTTCAATTATTTTGTTCATCTCTCTCCTTTTAAAGTCAAATTATTTTGTTTATCTATTTTTATTTCAGTATTTTTTCCAGTAACATTTGTTTTTTAAAAAAATAAAATAAAATATTACGTATGATTTTATTTTTAGATCAACAAGCATCACCACTAAGTACTAATTTAACGTCATAAATTACAATCATAAGTCTCAATTGAGTATTATATTCTTTTATTAATTAATTTATTTGTATGATATTTTCTTTAGATCCACAAGAATCTATATATGAAAAATAAGAAAGATGTCTAATTTTTTTTAAAAATATATTATAGTTCCCCCAATTATGGAGGAATTCCATCTTTTTCAAAAAAATATTACCGTTCACTCAATTAAGACACATTTTTTCGTTGTATAAAAAAATTAGGATTCGTTCGTAATGGAGCAAACTCCTATCCTTTTTTCTAAAAAAATTGGAATTCGTCTAATTACGAATTAACTCTAATTATAT
The DNA here is from genome assembly GCA_029948455.1 of Solanum rostratum. Lineage (NCBI taxonomy): Eukaryota > Viridiplantae > Streptophyta > Magnoliopsida > Solanales > Solanaceae > Solanum > Solanum rostratum. Next base: position 54,554,172 of record CM057047.1, on the reverse strand, counting down.
ATAATGCAGCTCAACTAAGGGAGAGCTATATTTCTTTTTTATAAAAAAAAATCAGGATTTGTCCGTAATTTGACGAACTTCGTTTTTTTAAAAAGAAAACTAAAGTTGTTAAACTCTTTCTTTTTTATACTTCAGATATGAATTTTAACTATTTTCCTAGTTTAACACCTCTCATCTAGGAGTATTTTGGTAATTTTACTGAGTGTTATAAATTCCATCATATATTTTATGACATTTTTCATTTCAAGAATGAAATTTATCTCACCCAAATATTTCATATCAATATGGCTAGTTATATTTTTTTCTTATCATTTCTTTGATAACATGTTAAAAGACAAAATTCACCAAATCATATGCAAAAAATAATTACATATGATTTATTTCAAAATATATATATGCACTTGTAACATTCTTTTTTAGAGCATTTCTCAAAGAGCAAAAATCACAATTTCATAATGAGTTTTTCCCATTTCATGAACCCCCACTATTTCTACAATTTTTAATATCATTATGTGTTCATGAAAAGAAATATCACTTTGTTCACAAAAATTATTAGGTAAAAAGTTTTTTCTTCTTTACCTTTTCTCCACTTGAATTGAGCAAGTAGAAATAGACTTTACCCTTACATCTCTTCTCTTCCATCTCTTAAAGAGAGCGATGTTGAAGCGGAATGATGTTGAAATCTCTTATTTTGATATCCACATCTTTTTCAAACTGTAACAAAAACATTGAATTTCCTTAAAATTGTTAGTGTAATATACCACATATATAATAAATTATAGTTAAAAGTAAAATGACGAAATTGAATAAAAATTCATTTAGGTTGAGGCGTGGATATCTCGCTCTAGATTCAAGCTCACTGTGATATAATCTACACTAATCCAGCAATAATACTCTTGACTTATCCTCACCAGGATACAATATCCCAACAACTTTGTATGACTCAAACAACTCTGGATTAGTTGAAGAGTCCAAAGCTCCACACAAAAACACTTTTCTTCAACATATAAATTACTCTCTTTTGTATAGTGAATATAGTTGAAGACTGGAAATTTTTTTCTTTGTCTCAACCCTCTCTTTCACTACGCTGACTTCATTATACACTACAATATTTATCCACACTTTACATTTTTCTCTACACTACTTCTTCACACAAAAACAAGTAAGATCACCATGTCGCGCCCTATTTTTTCCTCGCGGAGAAATAGGAACCTGGACGACGTCGTGGCAATGACTCTTTTGGGATTTTTAACTTTAGATTCGCCACCTAATGAATTAAGGTGCATTAGGACACCATTCTAGCCTAAGGGTCAAAGGTCAACCAGAGAGGGGGTTCGGGCTCAAATTACCTCGAAGGGAAGGTGTTAAGCGCCCTTCAAGGTCCGCAAAAGGCAGGTCCCGACCGTGTCTCGTATTTATGTGGGGGTGAAAACACAAATAGAGGTCTCACATATTTTAATATTTCTAAATTAATGCCATGTTACAAAAGTTTGAACGCCAAGTAATAAATGCTTAAACAAGTTGGGTTATTAATTCCTCGGATCAGACGCACTTGGTTTTATTACCAAGCCCCAGGACGAAAACCAAGGGTTCCATCCTATTGGGTTAAGCGTGTATCATCCTTTCCGAGTCCTATCTACCCCTACCCCTCCTAGGTTTATTTTATAAATTAACTTATAGGCGTACTAAAAAGGGAAATGAGGAAATCTAACGTTTCCTAAAAGTGCCTAGCGCCCCTCCTAATGTCCAAGAGGCATTGGACTTCTATTTTGGTGGGTTCTAGACTAAAACAAACTTAGGTTTCCTAATTAAACTCGCGATACGACAAAACAAATAATAAGCAGTTAGCACGTGAAGTCTCATATAAGCCTCTAGCTAACTAATCATGCTTGAAAATACGACCAAATAGTGTAAGTTGAGTCAACTATGTGTGTGCGATAATAATATTCAATCCCTTTACAACTTGGACAAGATTTTAATACTTTTACAAGCATTACCATATCAAAACTTAGGGAGATAAAAATAAAAATTCTGAAAGAGGTTAAAAGACTTGTTAAATGTTTAAATTATATTCTATATTGAAAATTAAGAAGATATTTCAAACATGATTTCTAATAAAGTATGTCGAAATGGTTCATGATACTTAAAATGCCAAAGTGTTTATTTTATCTTGTGAACATGATTTCTAATCATATGATATGCAAAATTTATCATCATAAATTACAAGTAGGTGAAATCTTATAGGCATGATCTTAGGTGAAAGGTATTTGAAAATATTTGTCGAAATACAAATGTTACATATTATGCTTGAGGAGTTATTAATTTTATACACTTATATAAAATAACAAAAAATTATTTTGTAACCTACGGACATGATTTTCTAAAGGATATGATATTAAAAACAAGGGTGGTTTTAAAAATTTAGCAATAGAACCATAAAAGATATTACTAACTTTTTACCCTTTCTTTAAATGTAAAAGATGTTAGTGAAGGCAAATACAAAAAATCATTTTGACTCATCTTAACACGAAGAAAATGACATGACAAACATTCACACACATCAAAATAAAATAAAACACGTAGCACGTAGGTACCCCTCCCCCATTATCCCCAAATTTTATTACAATTAGAATCTTTACACAAGTTGTTACATATCAAGAGAAGAAGGTAGAAAAAAGAAAGCATAAATATCTTCAAGCAAACTTCAAAGCAAACGATTCCGTCCAACATAATTCCCGCGAATTTTTGCGTCTTAGAACTCAAAACCTGTGAATCATCCAAAAAGAAATAGACAAACACAGTCAAGTAAGTGATTAAAGAAGATTAAACGAACCCAAAGCCTTTTGATAGTGAGCTGAAGTTTTCTGCTTTGCGTAAATTAAAAGAATATGTTTGAATGTGAGAGAGTAGTATGAGATTGTAGAGAGATGTCAGAAAGGTTCAGAGATGCCCCAACTTTCAAAGTGAATCCTAATTATATAGTGAAAGAAAATGGTCGGCCAAAAGGAAAGAGGGATTTTTTTCAATCAATTCCCATATTGATGGGATTCTAATTGATTGGCTGATTAGCATAATCTAGTAAGTCAAAATTTCTGAATAAATTCTCTATCAGAATAAATCAAATTTTTTGCAATTTACCATATATAAAGTAAAAGGAATAATAATAATAAGAAGAAAATCTGTTAAGATATAACCAAAATAAGAAAGTGAATTGACAGCACAAATCTTATCAACATTCCTAGGTGTCACCAGTGGTTACCATTTTTAGTGACTGCCACATTTCATAAGACTAAAATCAAGAAAAACATTATTCAAGGAAACAATCAATTAAAAGGACCAAGCGATTCCAATATCAATCCCGACTTACTGAGGATTACGTGGAGGGTTAACCATTGTTACAGTGCTAGAATACCAGAACACCTTTATACTCAATTCACAAGAAACTGAATCATAATGAAGCTCCAAAACGAATAGTGCAGATAATAATTATCCAAGTGAGAAAAGATGTCAGCCCATAATGTAAGCAAAAAAACTATCATGTTAATCCTCACTCGCGAAAACGAAAGCAAGAATCATAAACAGTGGAAATAACTCATAATTATTTAGATAAAACAAAGAAGCATGGGCAAGCATCAATCAAAGCTGTAAAAATAATACAATAGGACAACGTATTATTGCATATCCTCAGACCAGTCGAATTCACCATGCTCAGAAATTCAACACGCTCGTAATAATTTGGTCGATCCAATTTTCACTGTGATTTGTTGTTGTTGATTTGTTGACCGGTGCTTGATGGTCTGTGGTTGTCGCCACCGCCGACCGCCGGAGAAGAGAGGTGAGTGGGAGCAAGAGAGGGGTTTCGCCGGTGCTTGGGGGCTGCTCCGGGCTTGTGGGTGGCGGCATGGAGAGAGGGAGTTGTGCCGGCAGCCATGGAGGCTGCGGCAGCCACTGGTCAGTGGCGAGGGCGCCGCTGCTGGTGGTTGTTTGGTGAGGGAGGGAGCAGCGGTGAGAGATGGAGAGAGAGGAGACGGGGACGGGGAGAGAGGGAGACTGTCGGCGAGAGAGAGAGAGAGAAGCGGCTGCTGTTGGGTTTTTGGGGAGATGAGGGCGGCGGAGCGGAAGGGGTTGTTGGTGAGGGAGAAAGGGTGCGCCGGCAACCATGGAGGTTGCCGGCGGCGTGGTGCAGCGATGAGATGAGAGACGGGGGGAGGGGCGGCTGTGAGGAGATGAGAAGAGAAGGGTTGGCGGCTGCTCTTGTGGAGGAGAAGAATGAGAATATTTTTTAGGGTTTTGGGTGTTAAAGTTAAGAATGGGTTTGGGTCGGATCCGGGTCGGAAATGGGTGACCCGGATTTAAGAGTTAGCCATTAAATTGTTGAAATTTAAAATCAAGCCGTAAATTGATAATTCGAATTTAAATATTAGCCAAATTCGTAGGAATTTAAAAATTAGGCCACAAATTGAATTAAATCGGTTAAGATTGTAAGATATTAGCTAAAATGGATATAACTTTTAAGGAATTTGACTAAAATTGAAATGAATTTCAAGAATTTGAAATAGATTTTATTTAAAAATGCTACGAATTAAACGAATAGGGATAAAACTTAATAATTAGAATACACACAACTAAAATGCGGAATGCTTTGAAATAATGTTTTTATTTAACGAAGAGCTAGGATTTTCTCGTAAAAATATTCGAACATATTAAGCTTATTTTTAAAAAATAAAATAAAATGGATAAAGTAAAATATCATACATTTTAAGATTATAACATAATAATAATAATAATAATAATAATAATAATAATAATAATAATAATAATAATAATAATAATAATAATAATAATAAGAGTGTAGATAATGAAATTAAACAATAGTATGATAATAGTAAATATTGCTATTACGGCTTAACATTCTTACGGTACGAAAATAAATAATAGTAATAATTAATCGTAGTATTTTAAAGGTTGATATAATAATTAACAATAAAAATATATTAATATTTTGAAAACTTTAAGAATTTTATAAAATATGCGATTGTTCCGATAAAATTGAAAATAAACTCAAAGTTTTAAAATACCTATTTAATCAAATGACGTCGTAAAATGCGTTATGGGTCGGTCAAAATTGGGTGTCAACAGCTGCCCCTTCTTTGCTCAGGAATGAAGGATGAATTATGGAGCAAAGAAAGTTGACGGAGTAGCCAATTTTGTCCGACCGATGAAATATTATCGGAGGGACCAAAAGGGGTTGTGAAAATATTAAGGCCGAGACTTCGGTTTAAAGTCGCCTACATATCTCTGGTTATACGAGAATCAGGCCATGTGTAGTTCTAGATTTAGGAATGAAAGAAATTCCTAAAGATAGAAATAACGTTATCGAATTTAAATAGCTTGAATTGGGAGGATCAGGTATAAGGCGGTATTAGTGGCAAATGGAAGTGCGAGAACAGCTTGTGTCACAGTAATTATGTAGGCTTAAATATATATATATATATATATGAGAAGTCTTCGATCCCTGCAACTTCCGATATGACTAAATAAAATGGTTAGTTCATAAATATAAAAGTTGTGAACAAATGTGATTAATGCTATAAAGGAAATGACAAAAATAGATGAGAAGCCGTATCTGCTTTTGAGAAAAAAAATAATCCTTAGCCTTTATAAATATTTGGCTTTTCTTGAAAGGATTGTACTGATCCAACTGACTTTCAAAAGACAAAGCTTTACCTTGAATAGATTCGTTAGCAACAGAAATATGATAATGTAAAAGCAAATGATAACAAATAAATTAACAACTTAACTATCTTATTGTAAGGCAGATAAACCTAACTGTCCTATTGTAAGGCGGACTCACCTAGATGTCCTATTGTAAGGCGGACGAGCCTAGATGTCCTATTGTAAGGCGGACGAGCCTGAATGTCCTATTGTAAGGCGGACGAGCCTAGATGTCCTATTGTAAGGCGGACGAGCCTGAATGTCCTATTGTAAGGCGGACTCACCTAGATGTCCTATTGTAAGGCGGACGAGCCTAGATGTCCTATTGTAAGGCGGACGAGCCTGAATGTCCTATTGTAAGGCGGACTCACCTAGATGTCCTATTGTAAGGCGGACGAGCCTAGATGTCCTATTGTAAGGCGGACGAGCCTGAATGTCCTATTGTAAGGCGGACGAGCCTAGATGTCCTATTGTAAGGCGGACGAGCCTGAATGTAATAACATGGTTGATAGTAGGCCCAAATAATAATTTAATCCAGATAGTAACTCTTTCAGTCAAATCTAACAGTAGGCCCAGGTATTGTAGGTTCCTGCATTTAAAGAAAATTGTGAGTTCTGAAAGACAAGATGGGATCATACCTTTGTTGTCTTTGGTTTTATGGAGCCCAAAGTTGCACTCCACCGTAATGAAATTTTTGAGGATCCTCAAAAATTTCTGCCCCAGTTTAAAATATTTTCGCTCGTGCGTTGATATGTTGTGTACTCATGAATTTTGAGGGATCCGAAAAATTCTGCCCCAGTTTGACATGTAGGATTTTTATGTTCCTGAATCACTCAAAGAAGCTTGTCAATAAAAAAAACGTGATTGTCTTATATTTAAACGTTAGGGCTTGATTTTGAATCTGCATGTCATTAATGTCTAGAAGTTGAATGGATTAACTCTGGATTTATTTGAAGGATTTGATTGAATTGAGGAATGAAAGGAATATTTTATTGATTGAGACCGGACCCAATAATGGGCTGCCTACGTATCCAATAAGGAAATCAGGTCAAACGTAGTTCAGGAATACAAGAAAAAGAAATGGGATGAATGGAAACTCTTGGTAGAAAGTAAAGGCATTTAGCTCATGATAGACCTCTCCTCGTCAATTTCTTTGGTGTGATTTGCGTTTCTTTGATATATGACTGGAAGGGTCACCTTGAACAATAACATCATTAATCACAGATGAGTTGTGATTGTTGTCTAGTAGCCCTTGTCGCACTATCACCTTTCCTTTTTCAATCAAATTTTGAATCTTGTTTCTTAATGCTTGACATTCCTCAATATCATGACCTTGAATATTTGAGTGATACATACATTTCTTAGATAAATCAAGAGTTGACGAGGAGTGTGCAGGAATCCATCCTTTCCTTGGTTTTAGAAGCCCTTGAGCCCATAGTCTTTGAAAAATACTATTCAATGTCTCGCTTAAGGGAGTAAAAGTGCGAGGCTTCCTTATCTTATGCTGACAAGACTCAGATTGTGTTTGATGAACTTTTGATAAACTTTCATAAGAGTTCAACTGTGCAGGATCGACTTGTGGGTTGAGAGGCTTGGGGTGCATATCAAAAATGGCATGAACCTGTTCGGTATTTTGATTGCACTGTTTTTGAGGTGCGGTTGTTGAAGCATTCTTGTTCTTATCATTCGATGCTTGAGCATGAATTGGTTCATCAGTGATTCTTCCCGTCTGTATGCCATATTCTAGTTCTTTTCCAATTCGAATTAGACTGTTAAAATTTTGAATACTGGTGAAGTATAAGGTTTTGTAGTATATGCCATCAAGTGATCTGATGAAAGTTTGGACTAACTCTTCTTCGTGAGGTAAATGACGTATTTTAGAAGCCTCGAATCTCCACCGCGTAACATATTCTTCAAAAGATTCATGGGACATTCTTTTGACTTCGATCAAATCCAATATTGTAGGGTCCTTTTTTATGTTGAATTTGTATTGCTCTACAAAATCTCGGGCCATATCTTCCCACCCAAACCACTTGTCAAAATCTTGTTTAACATACCAAGCAAAAGCCACCCCAGATAAACTCTGAATGAATAATCTCATCAAAAGAGCTTCGTTATTTTCAATACCCACTAATCTGCTACAATAATCCTTAAGATGTGCAATTGGATCTCCATGCCCGTCGAACATGTTGAATTTTGGGACTTTGAACCCTAATGGTAATTCAACTCTTGGATGCAAGCATAGCTTCTCGTACCTCAAGTCATGAACATTTTTGGAGAGTTATTTCTTATTCACCTCCTTTTCTAAGTAATGAAATCTTTGTCGTAGATCATTCAAGTCCGATCTTTCTGTTTCATCGTGTACTTCTACATATGGCAAAGCATCAAAATGGATATTTGTTGGAGGCATTGAACGAGGAAGTGTGCGAGCAAGCATGGAGTGAGGAGAGAGAGTTGAAAAGGTGCTTTGAATTGGACGGGAAGAAGGACGAGTGACATTTTTACGAATATTGAGCATGTTTGAAATGTTGCAGTTTCTCAATCAAGCCGACGTTCAAATATTAGACAACCTTTAACAAAAGGACAAATTACATACAAAAGTTAGTATATTTTACATGAATAAATAAAACATCAATTACAACTATAAAATTACGCCCGAATAAATTTAATGCTATGATAATGAATCTGAGCCCGTATAAATGAATGGAAATGATAACAAATTTAATAAAAGATATGATGCGAATAAATCAAGAAGAGTGAAATAAAAATTTTCAACTAAATAAACGAATAAGAATTCTAAATGCGCATGGCCTCGTTAAAGCAAAGGTAGGCCTAAAGCGACAAAAAGTGACCACGATAATAAGTCCAAGCCGTGTTGATATTATTTGGAGTTTAGAGTTAAATAAAAATAACAGATAGTTTAAAGACTTATTTTATTAATGATGATTGTAACTTTATAATTTTAAATGACGTAGATGGAACGTAAAAGGGGGTTTGGATAATTATAATTTTGAATTTCCCCGAAAGCATTGATTGAAAAACAAAGAATTTTCTAAACTCTAGATAATATAACTTGGCTTGGATTAAATTATCGTGGTCACGTAGACACATAGTATGCAGTATTTCGTCTTGGAGGGTGATTGGACCCTCTAGACTTAACAAGGTGGCTACTATTATGTAGATTGACCCCCTTAGGGTCAAACTACCTAAGGCTTATGCATGCATGATCTTAAATTTTTTTTTGGGGTGGATAGCTCTATCCTAAGTTTTCTAAAGAGTGGGTTTAGACACGGACTGGGTATTCTTATGCGAGAAGCACGTGGTCCAACGGTAGTAAGACTATCCGCCATTCACCACGCAAGCGCTTACTCTCTAAATTTTGGTTTGAAAAGAGTAGGGAGAAGTGCAAAGGCACGACATCACCTTAAAGAGAAAATTAAGAGGGTCCCAAGTGGGGGAGTTTTATGAACGGAATGCCAGTTTAGACTTAAATGTAAACAATTAGCAAACAACATTGTTATATAAATTAAAGCAGTAAATAAGAAACGGAGAAGGGAAAGGGACTAAAGGAAAAGGTGAAGGGAGTTAAGGGGAATAGGGAGAAGGAGTTAGCGGGATAGGGAAAGGGAAATTAGAGGGGATAAGGAAGGGGAGTTAGAGGGATAAAGGGAAAGGGAGTTAGCGGGAATTAGGGGACGGGGAGTTAAAGGGAAAAGGAAAAGGGAGTTAGCGGGGAATTAATGGAAAAAGGGCAAAGAAAAATAAGTTAATAAGATAATAAAAGCAATATAAGGAAAGTATAAAAAACCACATAATATGTAAACACGTAGTGGTAAGAGCCTAAGTCCCCAGCGGAGTCGCCATTCTGTCGCGCCCTATTTTTTTCTCGCGGAGAAATAGGAACCTGGACGACGTCGTGGCAATGACTCTTTTGGGATTTTTAACTTTAGAGTCGCCACCTAATGAATTAAGGTGCATTAGGACACCATTCTAGCCTAAGGGTCAAAGGTCAACCAGAGAGGGGGTTCGGGCTCAAATTACCTCGAAGGGAAGGTGTTAAGCACCCTTCAAGGTCCGCAAAAGGCGGGTCCCGACCGTGTCTCGTATTTATGTGGGGGTGAAAACACAAATAGAGGTCTCACATATTTTAATATTTCTAAATTAATGCCATGTTACAAAAGTTTGAACGCCAAGTAATAAATGCTTAAACAAGTTGGGTTATTAATTCCTCGGATCAGACGCACTTGGTTTTATTACCAAGCCCCAGGACGAAAACCAAGGGTTCCATCCTATTGGGGTTAAGCGTGTATCATCCTTTCCGAGTCCTATCTACCCCTACCCCTCCTAGGTTTATTTTATAAATTAACTTATAGGCGTACTAAAAAGGGAAATGAGGAAATCTAACGTTTCCTAAAAGTGCCTAGCGCCCCTCCTAATGTCCAAGAGGCATTGGACTTCTATTTTGGTGGGTTCTAGACTAAAACAAACTTAGGTTTCCTAATTAAACTCGCGATACGACAAAACAAATAATAAGCAGTTAGCACGTGAAGTCTCATATAAGCCTCTAGCTAACTAATCATGCTTGAAAATACGACCAAATAGTGTAAGTTGAGTCAACTATGTGTGTGCGATAATAATATTCAATCCCTTTATAACTTGGACAAGATTTTAATACTTTTACAAGCATTACCATATCAAAATTTAGGGAGATAAAAATAAAAATTCTGAAAGAGGTTAAAAGACTTGTTAAATGTTTAAATTATATTCTATATTGAAAATTAAGAAGATATTTCAAACATGATTTCTAATAAAGTATGTCGAAATGGTTCATGATACTTAAAATGCCAAAGTGTTTATTTTATCTTGTGAACATGATTTCTAATCATATGATATGCAAAATTTATCATCATAAATTACAAGTAGGTGAAATCTTATAGGCATGATCTTAGGTGAAAGGTATTTGAAAATATTTGTCGAAATACAAATGTTACATATTATGCTTGAGGAGTTATTAATTTTATACACTTATATAAAATAACAAAAAATTATTTTGTAACCTACGGACATGATTTTCTAAAGGATATGATATTAAAAACAAGGGTGGTTTTAAAAATTTAGCAATAGAACCATAAAAGATATTACTAACTTTTTACCCTTTCTTTAAATGTAAAAGATGTTAGTGAAGACAAATACAAAAAAATCATTTTGACTCATCTTAACACGAAGAAAATGACATGACAAACATTCACACACATCAAAATAAAATAAAACACGTAGCACGTAGGTACCCCTCCCCCATTATCCCCAAATTTTATTACAATTAGAATCTTTACACAAGTTGTTACATATCAAGAGAAGAAGGTAGAAAAAAGAAAGCATAAATATCTTCAAGCAAACTTCAAAGCAAACGATTCCGTCCAACATAATTCCCGCGAATTTTTGCGTCTTAGAACTCAAAACCTGTGAATCATCCAAAAAGAAATAGACAAACACAGTCAAGTAAGTGATTAAAGAAGATTAAACGAACCCAAAGCCTTTTGATAGTGAGCTGAAGTTTTCTGCTCTGCGTAAATTAAAAGAATATGTTTGAATGTGAGAGAGTAGTATGAGATTGTAGAGAGATGTCAGAAAGGTTCAGAGATGCCCCAACTTTCAAAGTGAATCCTAATTATATAGTGAAAGAAAATGGTCGGCCAAAAGGAAAGAGGGATCTTTTTCAATCAATTCCCATATTGATGGGATTCTAATTGATTGGCTGATTAGCATAATCTAGTAAGTCAAAATTTCTGAATAAATTCCCTATCAGAATAAATCAAATTTTTTGCAATTTACCATATATAAAGTAAAAGGAATAATAATAAGAAGAAGAAAATCTGTTAAGATATAACCAAAATAAGAAAGTGAATTGACAGCACAAATCTTATCAACATTCCTAGGTGTCACCAGTGGTTACCATTTTTAGTGACTGCCACATTTCATAAGACTAAAATCAAGAAAAACATTATTCAAGGAAACAATCAATTAAAAGGACCAAGCGATTCCAATATCAATCCCGACTTACTGAGGATTACGTGGAGGGTTAACCATTGTTACAGTGCTAGAATACCAGAACACCTTTATACTCAATTCACAAGAAACTGAATCATAATGAAGCTCCAAAACGAATAGTGCAGATAATAATTATCCAAGTGAGAAAAGATGTCAGCCCATAATGTAAGCAAAAAAAACTATCATGTTAATCCTCACTCGCGAAAACGAAAGCAAGAAATCATAAACAGTGGAAATAACTCATAATTATTTAGATAAAACAAAGAAGCATGGGCAAGCATCAATCAAAGCTGTAAAAATAATACAATAGGACAACGTATTATTGCATATCCTCAGACCAGTCGAATTCACCATGCTCAGAAATTCAACACGCTCGTAATAATTTGGTCGATCCAATTTTCACTGTGATTTGTTGTTGTTGATTTGTTGACCGGTGCTTGATGGTCTGTGGTTGTCGCCACCGCCAACCGCCGGAGAAGAGAGGTGAGTGGGAGCAAGAGAGGGGTTTCGCCGGTGCTTGGGGGCTGCTCCGGGCTTGTGGGTGGCGGCATGGAGAGAGGGAGTTGTGCCGACAGCCATGGAGGCTGCGGCAGCCACTGGTCAGTGGCGAGGGCGCCGCTGCTGGTGGTTGTTTGGTGAGGGAGGGAGCAGCGGTGAGAGATGGAGAGAGAGGAGACGGGGACGGGGAGAGAGGGAGACTGCCGGCGAGAGAGAGAGAGAGAAGCGGCTGCTGTTGGGTTTTTGGGGAGATGAGGGCGGCGGAGCGGAAGGGGTTGTTGGTGAGGGAGAAAGGGTGCGCCGGCAACCATGGAGGTTGCCGGCGGCGTGGTGCAGCGATGAGATGAGAGACGGGGGGAGGGGCGGCTGTGAGGAGATGAGAAGAGAAGGGTTGGCGGCTGCTCTTGTGGAGGAGAAGAATGAGAATATTTTTTAGGGTTTTGGGTGTTAAAGTTAAGAATGGGTTTGGGTCGGATCCGGGTCGAAAATGGGTGACCCGAATTTAAGAGTTAGCCATTAAATTGTTGAAATTTAAAATCAAGCCGTAAATTGATAATTCGAATTTAAATATTAGCCAAATTCGTAGGAATTTAAAAATTAGGCCACAAATTGAATTAAATCGGTTAAGATTGTAAGATATTAGCTAAAATGGATATAACTTTTAAGGAATTTGACTAAAATTGAAATGAATTTCAAGAATTTGAAATAGATTTTATTTAAAAATGCTACGAATTAAACGAATAGGGATAAAACTTAATAATTAGAATACACACAACTAAAATGCGGAATGCTTTGAAATAATGTTTTTATTTAACGAAGAGCTAGGATTTTCTCGTAAAAATATTCGAACATATTAAGCTTATTTTTAAAAAATAAAATAAAATGGATAAAGTAAAATATCATACATTTTAAGATTATAACATAATAATAATAATAATAATAATAATAATAATAATAATAATAATAATAATAATAATAATAATAATAATAATAATAATAAGAGTGTAGATAATGAAATTAAACAATAGTATGATAATAGTAAATATTGCTATTACGGCTTAGCATTCTTACGGAACGAAAATAAATAATAGTAATAATTAATCGTAGTATTTTAAAGGTTGATATAATAATTAACAATAAAAATATATTAATATTTTGAAAACTTTAAGAATTTTATAAAATATGCGATTGTTCCGATAAAATTGAAAATAAACTCAAAGTTTTAAAATACCTATTTAATCAAATGACGTTGTAAAATGCGTTATGGGTCGGTCAAAATTGGGTGTCAACACACCACTATTTATAGGTGAGGAATTCTTCCTTGTCTTGAATAAGAATGAAGTGGATAATAATGCAGGTAAATGAATGGAGGAATTATGTCGTGGAGGTTACATGAGTTACAAGATTCTAATGGTCATATAAGTTGCAAGAAATTAATGACCATAAGAGTTACAAGAATTAATTGTCATATAAGTTACAAGAACTAATAACCATTCTACCACAATTTATACCCACTAACATATGCACTTAATATTTTATTTTAATAATAAAATGCATATTCACCAACAATAAGCAGTTAGCATACTTGTAAAATTACAAGGGGTCTACCTAGACTTAATTATCTTAGAAGTTGAATGATTGTTTTCAATAGATTTTCGCACACAATCAATTATAAATAAACTCAATAATTAGATTAAATTATTCCCATTAGTTTGCAAAAACGAATGGCATCTGCAACAAAAATGTTAACTTCACAGAGGAAAAAGAAACCTACAAATAGTACAATTTTGTGTTTAAAAATATTATTCACAGTGCACCAGAGATGAAGGAAAAAATGTAAAAGATATAGACGAAAAAAGCGCGCAGGATAGCAAGTGTTGGCACTAATTTTGAATGGTGGAAGCAAATCGCCATTTTTATCCATATTTCCTTGTTGATTTGGCTCTCTCTCCTATTGTGGGAAAGGTAGATTATGTCCTACTGTCAGACCCCTGATCTGGCTACATGCCATGGCACGAGCATGGCATGGGGCGTGGCACGGACATGGCAAGGACTTCTGTCGCGCCCCATTTTTCCTCGCGGAGAAACGGGAACCTGGACGACATCGTGGCAATGACTCGTTTGGGATTAAAAAGAGAGTCGCCACCTAATGAATTAAGGTGCATTAGGACACCATTCTAAGCCTAACAAAATTAACTTAACCAGAGAGAGGGTAAGGGCTCAAATTACCTCGAACGGAAGGTGTTAAGCACCCTTCGAGGTCCGCCAAAGGCGGGTCCCGACCGTGTCTCATATTTATGTGGGGGGTTACAAATAAGGGTCTCTATTTTAATAAAAACCTAAATTATTCTAAGTGACAAAATTAAATAAGAAAATTAATTAAAAAGAGGTAAATGAGACGAGATGAGAATTAAATAAGTTCTTTACTCGGATCAGTTACTCGGCTTTATTCGGAGAAGGCTTCATATGGCTTAATTGAGCCAAAAGACAAAACCAGTGTTTGTCCTATTTAGCACGAGTTTAATCATCCTTTCCGAGGTCCTAACTACCCCTACCCCTCCTAAGTTGATTTTATTAATTAACTTATCAGCGAACTAATATAAAAAGGCTAACGAATCCTAGAATGCCGATCGTCCCACCTATTGTCCAAGAGGCGTTTGGACTTCTATTTTGGTAGGGTTCCTAGACTAGGTTTCCTATTAGAACTCGTGTTATAAAATCAAGACAGACCTCAAAGTCTCAAGTAGCCTCAAAAGGATAAAACATTTGAGAATTGGCATATCAATTACGGATAAAAAAAACATTCCCCGGATTAATTAATGCAATCTTATAGGCATGATTTCTACACAAATATTTTATTTTTTAAACTCCTATAGGCGTGATTTCTAGTGAAATAAATATCTTATTTTATTTTAGTCTCTTATAGGCATAATTTCTATCACAACAACACCAATATTTTAGGCTCCTATAGGCATGGGTTCTAATGAAATAAGACAAATATTTTATTTTAGTCTCTTATAGGCATAATTTCTATCATAACAACACCAATATTTTAGGCTCCTATAGGCATGGCTTCTAATGAAATAAGACAAATATTTTATTTTAGTCTCTTATAGGCATAATTTCTATCGCAATAACACCAATATTTTAGGCTCCTATAGGCATGATTTCTAATTGACTTACAATAAAATAAAATAAAAAAATAAAAAAAATCAAACATAATGCCAAATCAACATACAATGGCTTATAAAATATGAATCCTAAACATGATTTCTAATTGATTATAGGCATATAAAGATATGAGACCCTACATAGTTTCTAATCAGTATACTACGGACGGGTTCATATGTTCATATTAAAATTAATAAGCGCGGGATTTGTTTTAATTTTAGAACCTAGATTAATGCTTGCCTACGATCGTCAAACAGTTAAGAAAACACAGAAAATTCTCCCACCCTTTTTCACTATATCCCCATTCTACTTTTACTATTACAAGCTCTTGGGAGGAATTAAAATACAATTCAAATACATAGAATAGAGATAAACAGAAGAATAAAGAATAAAGGGATCAATGGATCTTCAATCTCTTTCTATTCTCCGCCATGAAAACGGCTGCACAATCATAAAAAAAATAATGAGTAAAAAAGAAAACTCACAATTATAGATAAATAAGGGGATTCTAAAGAACTCCGAGAACAAACAGCCACGGAAAAGGGGAAGGGGATTGAAAAGAAATTCTTGTTTGGGATGTATGATTTTTTTTTAATCTTTTTGCCTGCAGAGAAAACTAGACTGTCCGTCTTGTTGTTTCAATAAACCTCACTTATATAGTAAGGAGGCCAGTGGATTATAAGGGAAGGAGATAAATCAGATCCATTTAACAATCACCAAATCCTATTGATGCCCTTAATCACGCATCACTTGATTTTATTTCTTCCAAAAATATAAATCCTGTAAATAAACTGTCAGAGAGTAGAGACTAATTAAGGCAGGCCAGATCATGCTAATATCATACGGAAATCACCGAAAATCAGCCTTCCATACAAAATTCCTTAAAAGGCAAGTCCCAAAAGTACAGCTAATCAGGATAATATTTAACAATTAACTATATCCAATCAGAATCGGTGCATAATCCGAATTATACAAGTGCCATCAAATTAGCACTAATTCTGATCAGCAGATTCATTCAGAGATAAATTAAAAAGATATACCCAGTAGCAGCAGAGAATTAGACAAGCCCGGATGACCCAATCTTATCTATCTGTTGATTCTTGCGCCTGGGGTTCCCCTGGTGATGGTTTTCCGGAGAAACGAAGTTTGCCAGTGGTGGTTTGGGGCTGAACGGGGAAGGGAGGAGGAGAAGGGAGGACTGCCGGCGGCTTGGGGGAGGGGCTGCCGGCAGTGGTGGTCGGCGCTAGGGAAGAGAGACAGAGACGGGAGAGGGAGCCGCTGGAAGAGAGAGAGATGAGAGGGAGAGAGGGTGAAGCGGCGCGCCGTTGCTGGTGGTCGCGGCGGCGGTTGCATGGGATTTGGGGTGGTGGAGCCGGCGCTGGAGAGGGAAGAGGAGAGAAGGGGAGAGAGGGAGCTGCTGCCGGCGGGGGAGAGGGAGTTGCCGGCAGCTTTGGGGGTGGAAAAAGGGCGGCAGCCATGGCTGCCCCTTGGTGAAGAAGGTGGAGAGGAAGAGAGATTGGGGCTGCTGATGAGAGTTAAAAAAAGGAAGGTTAGGGTTTTTTAGGGGTATTTAAAATGGGGAAACGTGTCGGATCCGGATCCGGGTTGAACTTGGGGCAAACCGGATTTAAGGAATAGCCACAATTAAGAAATTAGCCGTAAATTAATAATTCGAATTTAAAAACCAGCCACAAATTGTAAAATATTAAAAATTGGGCCATAAATTGGTAATTCGGAATTAACAACTAGCCAAAAGTTTAAAATTGAGCCACAAATTGGCTCAGTTAGGTTTTAAAAAATGCAAAACTTATAAATAAGTGGCCAGAATTGAAACGAGTTCATGGGATTTTAAGGATTTAGCTTAGATTAACATAAAATTTTATTTAAAACACGAATTGAACCAATGTAAAGTATAAATAAATCACGTAATTACCAAAATTCTTATGAAAACGTATTTAAAAGTTGTTTTGGATAACATAATTCAGAAGACGTTTATTAGGATAGTTCGACGCGCCTACTACTAGCATCGAAATAATGAGAGTAGTAATAGCGATGCAAATTAAGAAATACTTTGTTTTGTTATAGATATAAAATGACAATTTAAGGGACATGTTTTGGACGTGAAATAAATGCACTTATTAAAATACCAATTTAATAATTAAAATGTGCCAACAAGTTAAGGGTCGGTCAAAATCGGGTGTCAACAGCTGCCCCTTCTTTGCTCAGGAATAAAGGATGAATTGTTGAGCAAAGAAAGTTGACGAAGTAGCCGATTTTGACTGGCCTATAAATGTTATCGGAGGGACTGAACAGAACGAAGAGTTGTGAAGAAAAAAAATTATGGCCGAGACTTCGGTTTCAAATCGCCTACATATCTCTGGTTGTACGAGAATCAGGCCGTGTGTAGTTCTGGATTTAGGAACGACTGAAATTCCTAAAAAAATTGAACAAAATCATACGAATCTCGAAGCTTGAACTGGAATGTTCGCGGCATAGAAGATGCTTAGGATGTCGAAAGACACAGGAGGTCTGATGCATTCGATAGCGGAGCGATGGCGCGATTCAGGCATTCGCAGGCTTTATTGTTAAAAGAAATGCTATGTACAGGAAGATGATTAGAGCATATCTATTGAAATAGCGAAATAAAAAAAATGATGCAAATTCCCTGTTAGACAATGAATTTTGCTATAAGACGATAAGGATGATGTCTTAGGCTATGACGTCTAGGGCTATGCTGATCATAAGTTGCATCCTCGGGCCATGAAATGATGTCCGTAGGCCATGACGGATGATGCCTTTAGACGATGATACCTTCGGATCATGATGAATGTAATTAAATCCCTAGGCCATGAAATGATGTCCTTAGGCCATGAAGATGATGCCTTTGGACCATGACGCCTTAAGGGCATGATAAGCAGAAATTAAATCCCTAGGCCATGAAATATTGTCCGTAGGCCATGAAAATGACGCCTTTGGACTATGACGTCTTAGGGGTATAATATGTTATGCTGCTCTCAGGCCGAAGCAAAGATAACTTTGGGCACAATGCGATGCACATAAGGGGTCTCGGGCCGGTGTCGTGTAAAAAAAATGCAATCTTCGAGCATAATGTAATGCGAATTATATGCAATTTCTTGGGCCAAATTATGCATATCATGCAAGACATGATTTTCGGGCACGATGCAATGCAATTTTTAAAGTATATGCAATTTCTCGGGCCAATATTATGCAAGACATGATTTTCAGGCACGATGCAATGCAAATCTCGGGCATTTGTAATGTACGTATCAGGCACAATGCGAATGCAAATGCGTTTATAATGCAAATATTGGACACAATGCGAATGCAAATATCGGGCGCATGTTAATGCAGATCTCGGGTTTTTGTAATGCAAATATTGGGCACATGCGAATGTAGATGCATTTATAATGCAAATATTGGGCACAATGCGAATGCAAATATCGGGCACATGTTAATGCAGATCTCGGGCTTTTGTAATGCAAATATGGGGCACATGCGATATAAATTTTAGTTATTAATGATATAACTATCAAGTGTATGTCGTGTGAATTTAGGGTCGATGCAGTGCGAAGCATAAAGTAATGTTTTGTCTTACTAGACTGTCGTTTGCTCAGACAATACGGGGGATGTGTGCCTGTCACATCTGCGTTCAAAGAAAAATAGTCAGTTTATAAAAAGGGGGGAGGTTGATCTGTCCTCTGTCGTGGCTCGGTGTTCTCATCGATTGCTAGTATCCAGACCTCTGTCAGGGCTTTTCTCTTGGGACGGGATGGCGTAGCATTTCAAATTTAAAAAGAGGTATATATCTATAATGTATATATGTGTATATACTTTATATATATTTGAAACGTTTGAAAAACAACTGGTAGTTTATTAATGAATCCTTTGATAGTGGCACATTTTGAGACAAATCCAACATTCAGCTGAGTAGGGATCTTCGGGCTGCCTGACATGAATTTTTGAGCTGGCCTCAAAAATTCTGCCCCAGTTATCTTGCCTGCTTTTGCTCTTTTATGAAAGAATTTTTGAGATCCTCTCAAAAATTCTGCCCCAGTCTGTGGTCCAGTGGGGGAAATAAAATTTTTATTATGGTAAGACCGAGCTCCACAGGAGCGCCTACGTATCCCTCTTAAACGGGAATCAGGTCTGACGTAGTTCCAAATACAAAGAGCAAAAGGTAAAGCCTAGACGTAGTATCTTTTCACAGCATCTGCGTTGATAGGTCTGGGCCAGATTTCGCCGTCCATTTCTGCGAGTATGAGTGCTCCTCCAGTCAAGACGCGGTGAACCATATATGGACCTTGCCAATTTGGTGCGAACTTTCCTTTGGCCTCATCTTGATTTGGGAAGATCCGCTTCAAAACTAATTGCCCGGGTGAGAAGTATCTCGGTCTAACCTTTTTGTTGAAGGCTCGGGCCATCCTGTTCTGGTAAAGTTGTCCGTGACAGATGGCGTTGATCCTTCTTCCGTCGATTAGCGCTAATTGCTCAAACCTGCTTGGTATCCATTCGGCGTCACTCAACTCTGCTTCTTGAATGATCCTCAGAGATGGTATCTCAACTTCTGCAGGAACTACCGCTTCGTTACCATAGACCAAAAAGTACGGTGTTGCCCCAGTGGAGGTCCGGATGGTGGTGCGATATCCCAATAATGCAAATGGTAGCTTCTCATGCCATTGCCTGTGATTGTCAATCATTTTCCGCAATATCCTTTTGATGTTCTTGTTCGCGGCTTCTACTGCTCCATTCATCTGTGGCCTGTATGCTGTAGAGTTTCGATGATTGATCTTGAATCGATCACAAGTCTCCATCAGATTGCTATTGAGATTGGCTCCGTTGTCAGTGATGATCGTCTCAGGGACCCCAAACCGGCAAATGATGTTGTTCTTGATGAAATCATCGACAACTTTCTTAGTGACAGACTTGTGAGATGTAGCCTCGACCCATTTAGTGAAGTAATCAATTGCCACAAGGATAAACCGGTGCCCGTTCGAGGCTGCTGGCTCGATAGGCCCAATGACATCCATGCCCCAAGCTGCGAACGGCCAGGGCGAACTAGTGACATGGAGTTCGTTGGGAGGAACTCGGATCATGTCTGCGTGAGTTTGACACTGATGACATTTCTGAACATGACGAATGCAATCTGTTTCCATAGTTAACCAAAAGTAACCTGCTCTGAGGATTTTCTTTGCAAGGGTAAAGCCATTCATGTGTGGCCCGCATGTTCCTGCATGGATCTCCTCCATAAGTTTGGATGCCTCTTTAGTTCCGACGTACCTTAGCAAACCCAAGTCGGGAGTCCTCCTATATAGGATTTCTCCGTTTAAGAAGAATTGATTTGCTAGTCTCCTAATTGTGCGTTTTTGGACTTTTGTTGCGCCCTCCGGATAACTGCCACTTTTCAAGTACCCTTGAATGTCATCATACCATGGTTTCTGATCCGGTTCTTCCTCCACGTGAAAGCAATATGCAGGTTGTTCGTGTAGATGAATGCGGATGGGATCAATGTAATTCTGATCTGGGTGCCGAATCATGGAAGATAGGGTGGCCAAGGCATCTGCAAACTCATTCTGGAGTCGCCGAATATGCTTGAATTCTACCTTAGTGAATCTTTTGCAAAGCTTTTGCACGTAGCCCAAATAAGGTAAAAGCTTTCGGTTTTTCACCGCCCATTCACCCTGTGCCTGACGGATCACTAAATCTGTATCCCCAATTGCCAAAATCTCCTGCACGTCCAAATCAACTGCTAGTCGGAGGCCTAAGATGCAAGCCTCATATTCAGCCATGTTGTTGGAGCAATGAAACCTGAGCTTTGCTGATGCCGGGTAGTGTTGGCCCGTAGGTGAGATCAATAAGCCCCAATGCCTGCTCCATTAAAGTTTTTGGCCCCATCGAAGAACATCCTCCACCCATCATATTCTTCAAAGATATCCTCTCCTACGAAAGCTACTTCTTCATCATGAAAATAAGTCTTCAGAGGCATGTACTCTTCGTCTACGGGGTTTTCTGCTAGATGATCGGCTAGTGCTTGTGCCTTCACCGCCTTTTGTGTGACATAGACTATGTCAAATTCACTCAGCAATATCTGCCATTTAGCCAGCTTACCCGTGGGCATAGGTTTCTGAAAGATGTACTTTAGGGGATCCATCCGCGAGATCAGATACGTCGTGTGTGCTGAGAGATAATGGCGCAACTTCTGGGCTACCCAAGTCAAAGCACAACAAGTACGCTCAAGCAAAGAATACCGAGACTCATATGGCGTGAACTTCTTACTCATGTAGTAGATCGCCTGCTCCTTCCTTCCTGTTTCATCATGTTGTCCCAAAACACACCCGAATGCCTGATCCATGACCGATAAGTATAGCAGCAAAGGTTGACCTGCCTCAGGGGGAACCAGCACTGGAGGATTGGATAAATAGTCCTTGATTTTATCAAATGCTTCTTGACAGTCTGGAGTCCATTTGATAGCAGCGTCCTTCTTTAGTAGCTTGAGGATTGGTTCACAAATGACGGTAGATTGGGCTATGAAGCGACTGATATAGTTGAGTCTACCCAAGAAGCTCATCACCTCTTTCTTGCTCTTTGGAGGGGGAAGCTCCCGAATAGCCTTGATTTTTGTTGGATCCAGCTCTATACCCCGGCGACTGACAATGAAACCCAATAATTTCCCGGCAGGGACCCCAAAAGCACACTTTGCAAGATTTAACTTCAAGTTGTACCTTCGTAGCCTGTCAAAGAATTTCTGAAGATCAATTAAATGGTCACACCCTTTCTTTGACTTGATGATGACATCGTCCACGTAAACCTCAATTTCTTTGTGGATCATGTCATGGAACAAAGTGGTCATGGCTCTCATGTAGGTGGCCCCAGTATTCTTTAGTCCGAACGGCATTACTTTGTAGTTGTAAACACCCCAAGGTGTAATGAAAGCCGTTTTCTCTGCGTCATCCTCATGCATCTTGATTTGATGATACCCAGCAAAGCAATCCACAAAGGACTGTGTTTCATGCTTAGCACAATTGTCTATCAAAATGTGGATGTTTGGGAGTGGAAAGTCATCCTTAGGGCTAGCCTTGTTGAGATCCCGGTAATCCACGCAAACCCTGACCTTACCATCTTTCTTAGGTACGGGCACAATGTTGGCGAGCCAGGTCGGATACTTGATTACTTCTAGAATTCCGGCTTCCAACTGTTTTGACACCTCTTCTTTGATTTTCAGACTCAAGTCAGGCTTGTATTTTCTGAGCTTCTGCTTCACTGGCGGGCAAGACGGATTGGTAGGCAATCGATGGGCCACTATTGAAGTGCTCAATCCTGTCATATCTGCATAGGACCAAGCAAAGACATCCTTGTTCTTTTTCAAGAAATGGACGTATTTCCTTTTCTTTTCCTCGGCCATGTGAACATTGATTCTTGTCTCTTGGATTGTTTCATCATCACCCAGATTCACTGTTTCTGTTTCTTCAAAATTTGCTTTTGGCTTTTCCTCAAACTCTTTGACCTTTCTAGTAACGTCTTCACAATTTTCATCTGTTGCCTCTGTCTCAGTTATGTCATGTTGGCTAGTCTCATTATGTGCCACAATCTCAGATTCAACATTATTAAAAGTAATTTTTCTGAAAGAAAAAATAACAAAGTAAACATAAAATAACATCATTGTGGAGTAACTGAAAATTTTATTCATAACCAAAATCTGTCATAATAATGGAATAAGCAAAACATTAAACTATTGATTAGAAAATCCTTTTTTTTTTGGAAAATATGAAAAATTGATGCCAATTTTCTGTCTCTACCCAAGTGCCCGACGTGGTCTGGATGGGGTTGTGGTCCAACGGCTGATGACGTTCTCCGCAGCTCCCTTCTGCACTGGGGCTTTCTCCTCCTCTTCGTTGATGATGACGTTGCAGCTTCTTTCCTCGACTTCTGACAGGGACAATCCTAGCAACCCATTTAGCAAACCTTCAACCTCACCATTCAAAAACCCAGCGGATTGGAAAGTCTGGCTCAACAGTGGCAAGGGACTTGGTAGAGGATAACAGCACCCTGCTGGCAGTGGCTCCCAGTCGAGATATTCTTCTATGGTGTAGGCGTATCCCAGGCCAAATGTGGTTGAGTGGTGCAAAGGCTTTATAGGCTCCGTGATTCCTTGCAACCTGGCTCCTAAGCCCTTTCCGGATTCATAACCCGAGTTCCGCATTATGCTCATCACATCCATCACCCTCACTTCTTCTTCTTCCACGTCTGCTTCTAGTGTCTCTCCTTTTGCCCCAGAAAGAAAGTCTTCTGTGATGAACATGTTTCTCATACTTTCTAGCAGTTCCTCTTCTTCCCTCTCTAGGTCGCTCTTGAGAAAACCAGCGGATTGGAAGTTCAGATGTAATGATGGGATAGGACGTTCCAACCTTTCTCTCTTCATGGGCATTTCTCCTTCATACCCCAAACCCATAGTATCATTTTTTATAGGAAGAGAGATTGGGTCGGGAATGCCTTGGAGTTTGGCTCCCAATCCCTTGCCTGGCTCGTAGCCTAGCCATAACATCATGCTCAGGATCTTCTGATTGTACCATGGCGTTGATTCGATGCCTCCCACCAACTCCACGGTGTGGAACATTCCTCCATCCATACAAACTGGTCCTTCAACAGCATAGACGGGGTGTCCCTTCTCTCCATGCACTACCACTTCTTCATGTTCCCATTCGAACTTTAGGCACTGATGAAGGGTGGATGGCACTGCCCCGGCCATGTGAATCCACGGGCGCCCCAGCAATAAGTTGTAGGAAGCTGGGATGTCCAATACCTGGAATGCAATGGGGAAGGTGGCCGGACCAATGGTCATGTCCAAAGTGATCGCCCCTATCGTGTCCCTTTGGGATCTATCAAAGGCTTTCACGTTCATCTAGTAATTCTGAATCCTTGCCAAATCCACGCCTAGCCTTGTGATAGTGCTGAGTGGACAGATATTTAATCCAGAACCCGGATCGACCAAGGCTTCGGTGATCATTCTGTCCTGGTATCTGGTGGTGATGTAAAGAGCTCGGTTGTGAGTGGTCCCTTTAATCGGGAGTTCGTCTTCGTGGAAGGATATCTTATAAGCTTCAAATACCTGCCCCACCATGTGGGCCATCTCTCCTTCAGTGATGTTGGACGGAACATAAGCCTCACTCAGCACTCTCATCAACGCCTTCTGATGAGGCTCTGAAGTCTGCAAGAGGGACAAGATGGAGACCTGAGAGGATCCCTTACTCAATTGGCCTGTGATGGGGTGCTCTTGGGCTTGTATCCTTTTCCACTCCCCACCTTCTTTCACTTCTATGATAGGGGGCTTGGTTCCGCTTGAACTGCCTTGGGTCATGCGTTTGGATGTGTCTGTCTGTTCGGAGTGAATTGCCCCCTGGGCAACATCGTTCTCTTCTACCGCTGTTTTCCCCTTGTCATAGCTCCAGGGAACAGCATGTGTGTCAAAGTTGTTCGGAGGGGCTATTGCGACCACAAAAGGGAGCTTGGGCGCGGCGACTTCTACTTCAAATGGTCGGCGCCCTTGTACCACGAAAGGCGTCTGAGTTATCACTGCCACTAACTCATTTTGCCCTACCAACCATATGGGCCCCGGTGCACCTGTTGATTCTTCTATTTCCAACATATTCACCTGATGATTAGGAAGTGGGTTGTTGGACACATTAGGCGCGGGTTCTTTGAGTTGTATGGTTTTGGTGTCTATAAGTTTCTGGATTTTATCTCGCAGGGATCGGCAGACCTCTGTGGTGTGTCCTTTCATTCCAGAATGATAGGCGCACACCTTATTGGGGTCGTACCATTTGGCTTGGGTATCAACGGGTAAGGCAGGGATGGGCATTATGTAACCGGCTGCTTTTAGTCTCTCGTAGAGCTGGGCGATAGGTTAGGCCAAGGGAGTGTATGATTTTGTGGGTCTTCTTTCGAAATTGGGACGATTTCTGTAATTTGTTGTCGAGGAGATAGTGGTGGTGGTGAAGGAGTTTGGTAGTAAACTGGTTGGGTGTTGTAAACGGGGTATGCCGGTTGTTGGTATTGTGGGGTGGAGCTTGGTAAGGGGTATATGCTGGGTAAGGAGAGTAAGGCATAGGGTAAGATGATGTGGGATAGTGAGGGAGGGGTGAGATTGGAATTTAGGGCTTGATGGGGCTTTTGTGCGC
Organism: Solanum rostratum; assembly: GCA_029948455.1. Lineage (NCBI taxonomy): Eukaryota > Viridiplantae > Streptophyta > Magnoliopsida > Solanales > Solanaceae > Solanum > Solanum rostratum. The sequence continues at coordinate 54,528,547 of CM057047.1, read as the reverse complement.
CAACATGACCGCACCCACTTCCTTTTTCTTCCTGTTCTCGGGCAAGCTTCCCGACTGTAGTGCCTTGTTGGTAGCCTGTAGAGCTTCCAAATTGATAATGGTACCATTCTTGATACCTTCTTCAATCCTTTCACCAAGTTTGATAATGTCGGCGAAACTCTTCTCTGCGATCAACATCATTCTGTCATAATATTGGGGCTCCTGCGCCCTGATGAAATAGTCCTTCATCTGGGACTCGTCCATGGGAGGCCTGGCTCTGGCAGCCTCAGACCTCCATCTTACTGCATAATCTCTGAAAGTCTCACAGGGCTTTTTCTTCAAGTTCTGGATGGAGAACCAATCGGGTGCATTCTCTGTGTTGAACCCGAATCGGTTCATGAAGTCGGAGGCCATATCTACCCAACTCGACCACTTTCGGGCATCTTGGTCGATGTACCACGTAAGAGCTTCCCTAGTAAGACTTCTCATGAACAGTTTCATCCTGATCCTTTCATCTCTTCCCACCCCAGCGAGCTTGTCGCAATACATGCGTAGGTGGGCTTTAGAATCTCTGATGCCGTTGAACAATTCAAATTTGGGAGGCTTATATCCTTCCGGCAGCTCCACATCGGGATGTATTCATAGGTCTTCATAACTCAAACGAACCACCTGTCTGCTGGACTCGACTTGCTGCAAGCGATTGGGGAGGCTGTCCAATTTCTCGGCCATGGACTTAATCAGCACATCCTTTTGGGAGGATTCTGATTCATGGTATTCGTGGGTATAGGGAGCGGTTTCCATGAATATCGAGTTTTGGTAGTAATTTCCAGGAGCATAGGTGTGTGTGGTGTTAACGATAGGTTTGGGAGGCATATTTGGGATGGGGCTAGTATTTAAAGGGTACAGGGTAGCTCGGAAGGGCCTGCATGGTGCGGGTTTTGGAAATGGTAATTTGGAGGTTGGGCATTTGTGGGTGGCAAGCTAGTGGGATTAGGTTGTATCTGAGGAGTAGGTTGTGTAATTGGCAATGTGGTTTGAGTAGTATTGACTTGTTCCTCCATGTTATCCCCAAAAGGGGTGCCGAGAGAAATGGACAGCCTGGCCAAGTTTCGCATGCTAGCCATTTCCTCTTCAAGTTCCAAAATCTTTCTTTCTAACCTTAGGACCAAGTCCGTGGAGTGAGCCCCCCTGTCGGAGTTCTCGTTGCTGCTGTTGTCGTCGGCCATTTTACCCTTCTTTTTGTTCAAATTTTGGAGTGGCGGAGGAGGAGGAGGAGCCCCTTTTGATCTGGTGTAGTAGGCCAGAATGTAAGGACAGATCAACCCTGGGAAGGGGAAAAAGAAAACAACAAAACCAGCAAAACTTTGTTAGAGGTTAGGTTAATATAAACACGTAATTCAAACAGATTGATTGTCCTAAAATGCAAGGGACCTCATTGAGCCAGAGGTAGGCCTAATACGACAAACAAGTGGCACGTGATAGTTAATCCAAGCCTTAAGTTGTTTATTGAAATTTAGAGTTAAAGGCGAAATAAAATGAATAATTGTTTTATTGAAAAAGAAAATATTACATTAACTTTCAAAGCCTAAGGGTAGTTAGGGATAACAAGGGGGAAATAACTAGAATGGAACAAATCTTCAGACATGGCGGCTTCCATAGGTTGGGACAATTTGCTCCTTCATTTCTGGGGTGATGTCATAATCCTTATTCAGCAATTTTTGAGCCCAGACTTTTTCCTCCATATCCTCGTACCCGGGCCGTCCACCTTGGTCCAGGTCCACCCTCTCAGCATCTTCGAGAATCCACACATAATATTCTGGGGTGCAATAAGGACAATCCTCTTGGACGACGATGACCATTGTTCTTTCCCACCTTCTACATATGTTGTGCACTTGTGGGATTTCCTCTCCAAACTCGTACTCGGCCAGGCTCATGTTGGATCGCAAGGGGATCACTTGAATCAGGCCGAACTGTCTAAGGACTCGCAAAGGGGCGTATGGTTGGACCCCTTTCAAGCCAATGAGCTCGATGTAGTAGAGCTCATCTCCTCTAGCTATCGCCCGTGAAATATTCAACCAAGGATATTTCCACTGGATGTTGTAGCCTGATAACCCTGTCATGAATCTGAACCAATCTTCAGCACCTGCTTGACAAATCTACGCTATCTCGAGAAGTGGGAGTGAATTCTGTTTCCCACTCCGTCGAGAGCGTCTATCACACCTCCACGTTTGTAAAAATGCTCTATCGCCCATAGTTGCAATAGGATGTTGCATCCCTCGAAGAACCTCTTGCCTCGGACGCATTTGGACAGTGCTCTCAAAATTTCTGCTACTATCATGGGCACGATAGTATTTCCTCCAACCTCCTTTCCCTTGGATAAGGTGCGCACGATGTATATTAGGTGAGTATCTATGTTTTTGTCTTCCCTGGGGAAGACTAGAGTGCCTAATAGTGCAACTGCGAAGGCATTCACCCGATGAACCTCCCACTTGGATATTGAGCAAGAAAAATCATTTTTGAAATTCTCATAGCTGTCCTGATGGCCAAAGCGAGCATACAGATAGTCCAAGGAAATCCATTCGAAATCCAGGCAAGCCAACTTAGGTCTATAAATCAGTCCCAGGTTTTTCATGAACTTCTTTGCAGTCTGTCTATGAGGGACAATCATGCTCCGGTCCCAGTAGGGCAAGTCGATAAACCCACCAATCTCCTCAATCGTGGGGGTCAACTCAAAGTCCCGGAATTTGAAGAGGATTCTGGCAGGGTCCCAGAACTTCAGCAGTGCCTTAATCAGATAGCGGTCCGGAATAACATATATTAGATATGTTAGCCCTCCCAAAAGTTGAGCTACCTCTATGGCACGATCCTTTTTTATGTTTTCCCACCACCTTCTCAGTCTGTGATCTACACCTACGACCATTTGAGTGTTGGCGAAATTTGGGGAAGCCATTATATTTCTGCATACCAAAAAGAAAAGAAATGTTCTAAATTCAATTTTAACAAATTTAGGCTTGGATTGAACTATTGTGACCACATAAACACATAGTATGCAATATTTCGTCTTGGAGGGTGATTGGACCCTCTAGACTTAACAAGGTGGCTACTATTACGTAGATTGACCCCCTGGGGGTCAAACTACCTAGGGCTGATGCATGCATGATCTTAACTTTGGGGTGGATAGCTCTATCCTAAGTTTCTAAAGAGTGGGCTTTAGACACGGACTTGGTATTCCTATGTGAGAAGCACGTGGTCCAACGGTAGTAAGACTATCCGCCATTCACCACGCAAGCGCTTACTCTCTAAAATTTGAGTTTGAAAGAAGTCGAGAGAAGTGCAAAGGCACGACATCACCTTAAGAAAAAATAAAGAGGGTCCCAAGTGGGGGGAGTTTATGAACGGAATGCCAGTTTAATTAATGCAGTAATATTTAGCAATTAAAGCAATTTTTAAACAAATAATTTAAAGCAAATAAAAATAATAAAAGGGAAAGGGAAAAGTGTTAGAGGGAGGGAGTTATAGGAATAAGGAAAAGAAAAGAAATTAATAGAAAGTAACAAATAAAGGAAAATAAAGCAATTTATACAAACAAATAAGAGAACAAATAAAAACATAACCCACATAAAATAAAACACGTAATGGTTAGAGCCTAAATTCCCCAGCAGAGTCGCCATTCTGTCGCGCCCCATTTTTCCTCGCGGAGAAACGGGAACTTGGACGACATCGTGGCAATGACTCGTTTGGGATTAAAAAGAGAGTCGCCACCTAATGAATTAAGGTGCATTAGGACACCATTCTAAGCCTAACAAAATTAACTTAACCAGAGAGAGGGTAAGGGCTCAAATTACCTCGAACGGAAGGTGTTAAGCACCCTTCGAGGTCCGCCAAAGGCGGATCCCGACCGTGTCTCATATTTATGTGGGGGTTTACAAATAAGGGTCTCTATTTTAATAAAAACCTAAATTATTCTAAGTGACAAAATTAAATAAGCAAATTAATTAAAAAGAGGTAAATGAGACGAGATGAGAATTAAATAAGTTCTTTACTCGGATAAGTTACTCGGCTTTATTCGGAGAAGGCTTCATATGGCTTAATTGAGCCAAAAGACAAAACTAGAGTTTGTCCTATTTAGCACGAGTTTAATCATCCTTTCCGAGGTCCTAACTACCCCTACCCCCTCCTAAGTTGATTTTATTAATTAACTTATCAACGAACTAATATAAAAAGGCTAACGAATCCTAGAATGCCGATCGTCCCACCTATTGTCCAAGAGACGTTTGGACTTCTATTTAGGTAGGGTTCCTAGACTAGGTTTCCTATTAGAACTCGTGTTATAAAATCAAGACAGACCTCAAAGTCTCAAGTAGCCTCAAAAGAATAAAACATTTGAGAATTGGCATATCAATTACGGGTAAAAAAACATTCCCCGGATTAATTAATGCAATCTTATAGGCATGATTTCTACACAAATATTTTATTTTTTAAACTCCTATAGGCGTGATTTCTAGTGAAATAAATATCTTATTTTATTTTAGTCTCTTATAGGCATAATTTCTATCACAACAACACGAATATTTTAGGCTCCTATAGGCATGGCTTCTAATGAAATAAGACAAATATTTTATTTTAGTCTCTTATAGGTATAATTTCTATCATAACAACACCAATATTTTAGGCTCCTATAGGCATGGCTTCTAATGAAATAAGACAAATATTTTATTTTAGTCTCTTATAGGCATAATTTCTATCGCAACAACACCAATATTTTAGGCTCCTATAGGCATGATTTCTAATTGACTTACGATAAAATAAAATAAAAAAAATAAAAAAAATCAAACATAATGCCAAATCAACATACAATGGCTTATAAAATATGAATCCTAAACATGATTTCTAATTGATTTTAGGCATATAAAGATATGAGACCCTACATGGTTTCTAATTAGTATACTACGGATGGGGTCATATGTTCATATTAAAATTAATAAGCGCGGGATTTGTTTTAATTTTAGAACCTAGATTAATGCTTGCCTACGATCGTCAAACAGTTAAGAAAACACAGAAAATCCCCCCACCCTTTTTCACTATATCCCCATTCTACTATTACTATTACAAGCTCTGGGAAGGGATTAAAATACAATTCAAATACATAGAATAGAGATAAACAGAAGAATAAAAAATAAAAGGATTAATGGATCTTCAATCTCTATCTATTCTCCCCCATGAAAATGGCTACACAATCATAAAAAAATAATGAGTAAAAAAGAGAACTCACAGTTACAGATAAATAAGGGGATTCTGAAGAACTCCGAGAACAAACAGCCAACTTCTTCACGGAAAAGGGAAAGGGGATTGAAAAGAAATTCTTGTTCGGGATGTATGATTTATTTTTTTTTATCTTTTTGCCTGCAGAGAAAACTAGACTGTCCGTCTTGTTGTTTCAATAAATCTCACTTATATAGTAAGGAGGCCAGTGGATTATAAGGGAAGGAGATAAATCAGATCCATTTAACAATCACCAAATCCTATCAATGCCCTTAATCACACATCACTTGATTTTATTTCTTCCAAAAATATAAATCCTGTAAATAAACTGTCAGAGAGTAGAGACTAATTAAGGCAGGCCAGATCATGCTAATATCATACGGAAATTACCGAAAATTAGCCTTCCATACAAAATTCCTTAAAAGGCAAGTCCCAAAAGTACAGCTAATCAGAATAATATTTAACAATTAACTATATCCAATCAGAATCGGTGCATAATCCGAATTATACAAGTGCCATCAAATTAGCACTAATTCTGATCAGCAGATTCATTCAGAGATAAATTAAAAAAATATACCCAATAGCATCAGAGAATTAGACAAACCCGGATGACCCAATCTTATCTATCTGTTGATTCTTGCGCCTGGGGTTCCCCTGGTGATGGTTTTCCGGCGAAACGAAGTTTGCCGGTGGTGGTTTGGGGCTGAACGGGGAAGGGAGAAGGAGAAGGGAGGACTGCCGGCGGCTTGGGGGAGGGGCTGCCGGCAGTGGTGGTCGGCGCTAGGGAAGAGAGACAGAGACGGGAGAGGGAGCCGCTGGAAGAGAGAGAGATGAGAGGGAGAGAGGGTGAAGCGGCGCGCCGTTGCTGGTGGTCGCGGCGGCGGTTGCATGGGATTTGGGGTGGTGGAGCCGGCGCTGGAGAGGGAAGAGGAGAGAAGGGGAGAGAAGGAGCTGCTGCCGGCGGGGGAGAGGGAGTTGCCGGCAGCTTTGGGGGTGGAAAAAGGGCGGCAGCCATGGCTGCCCCTTGGTGAAGAAGGTGGAGAGGAAGAGAGATTGGGGCTGCTGATGAGAGTTAAAAAAAAAGGAAGGTTAGGGTTTTTTAGGGGTATTTAAAATGGGGAAACGTGTCGGATCCGGATCCGGGTTGAACTTGGGGCAAACCGGATTTAAGGAATAGCCACAATTAAGAAATTAGCCGTAAATTAATAATTCGAATTTAAAAACCAGCCACAAATTGTAAAATATTAAAAATTGGGCCATAAATTGGTAATTCGGATTTAACAACTAGCCAAAAGTTTAAAATTGAGCCACAAATTGGCTCAGTTTAGGTTTAAAAAATGCAAAACTTATAAATAAGTGGCTAGAATTGAAACGAGTTCATGGGATTTTAAGGATTTAGCTTAGATTAACATAAAATTTTATTTAAAACACGAATTGAACCAATGTAAAGTATAAATAAATCACGTAATTACCAAAATTCTTATGAAAACGTATTTAAAAGTTGTTTTGGATAACATGATTCAGAAGACGTTTATTAGGATAGTTCGACGCGCCTACTACTAGCATCGAAATAATGAGAGTAGTAATAGCGATGCAAATTAAGAAATACTTTATTTTGTTATAGATATAAAATGACAATTTAAGGGACATGTTTTGGACGTGAAATAAATGCACTTATTAAAATACCAATTTAATAATTAAAATGTGCCAACAAGTTAAGGGTCGGTCAAAATCGGGTGTCAACAACTTCTACATTGGCCTTGACATGGGTATTGGCAAAGCAATGTAGCATGTGGCTGTGCGGCTAAGTGTTGGTAGTGCAGCAAGGTGTTAAGCTACTTGAGTATGTGCAAGTGAGCTTAGACACAACCACCAAGTATGCTGGGGTGATGGCCAAGCAGACTTGGGCACAAGGCAGGCAAGGCATAAAGACAAGGCAGTGGCATCGGCAAGGCAAGGCAAGGCAGCGTGCGGCTTGACAAGGCTAAGGCTTGGCGCGGCTAGGCAATGTGTTGGCTTGACAAGGCAAGTCTGTGGAACTTGACGATGGCAAGACAAAGTTGATGGCATGTTGACATGGTGCTGGCAAGAAGTCGGAAATAATTCTAAGTGTTGAAGAAGGCAGAAAATATTCTAAGTGAGGGCAGTGGCCAAAATTCGCCTAAGGCATGGGGCATGTGCTAGGCACATGCCAGACTTAGTTTGAATTCGAATTTAGGCCTAATTTGTTAAGAATATGGCTGTTGTAATAACTTAGTGGATTTCTGATGTGGCTACCATGTAGGCATGACAGTTTGTAACTGTCTTATCTTGTTGTAACTGCCATGTGCAGAATTTTATAAATAGGGTGGAAAATCTGGCTAAGGCAGAAGAGTGTGTTCTTTGCCTTAGACAGATTTCGTGAAGCCTTTTCCTTGTATTAAGTTATTAATAAAGGTTGGGAAGTTGTTCCTGTAAATTTGGCTAATTGTTCAAATACGTGATTCTGTCCAAAACGTGCAAAACAGTCTAAGTGTTAGACAGTGCAGTGTTGCGTGAGTGAGGCTGAAGTTTACTGTGTGTAGGCTGCCTAACAGTGGTGAAATTGTGAAAAATAAATCACCCTGCTATCACCTACCGTGTAGGATGAAGAAAATAAAGGGACACGTCATTACTATTTGGGACTTCAGAAGTAAAAGTCCCCAGGGTTTGTTTTTTATATGATAATTTGACCGAGAAGGATTATAGGAATAAAATCTAAAGAAAAGGATAAAAACTTTATGTAAAATAGCCATATCATCGGGTGAAAATCTCTCTTATATATATATACGATTTAGAGCATCTAACAAAAAAAAATTTAACAATTCTGACAAGATGGTCTAAACTTTATGCCAACACATTGAATTACAGCCATGGTTCAAATTATGCAGCAAACATTTACTCAGAAATGACTCACACGGATTCATCGACATCACATCTGTAAAATAATTTGTAGTCCATCCAGTAATATAAATGTTACAATATTGGAAGCCCCTTAAAATTGATCCAACTAGTTGCTTAAGAACTAGTACCTGTAAATATTACTAATCCCTACATTTTTGTGACAAGTGACGTCTTAAGATCGTAAATAATCCCATGAGTGAATTCTCTCCCACTGTTATCCGAAAAGCTGCAGTTAAAACGATCAACCATGTCTGAGGTCACGTTAGCAATTTCATGTCATCATGTTACATGCAGAGAAGGCAGGAATTTAATACGGCGTCATCTCAATATCAGTATTCTCGGAATCAGGTTCATCACGAGGAAGAAGGCCAAGTAGTGGTAAAGGCAGAAGGGAGCTGAGATTGCAGATAATTATTAGGAGAGCCAAGTTGTCAAATTTGTCCTTGGTGACGCCAAAGATGTGAGTTAGACCTGCACCAAGTAGACCTCCAAGGGTACTTCCACCATTGGCTATGGACATGAGGGTTGCAAAGAAAGTTGCCTCCATCCCCAGTGGACATATTCTTGCAGCTAATACAAGAACAGGCATGAAGAAAGCCTGAAAAAGGTATGAGTTAGACCATCCTGAAAAAGTTGCCAGAATACCACTATCTCTAGTCTCAAAAGAATCAAAACCTATGATCAGAATTCCTCAACCAAATTTAGAGATGCCCCCTTTTTCTTTGTAGAACTCTAGAATTACTTCCAAAAGTTGCATTACAGTAAAAAAGGGTAAATTTCTTAGGACAACCATGTGGGGATTTTACAAACTTAGAACTTTAAGATTACAGCCTCTCTACTTCTATGAGGTAGTGCTAAGGTCTGCGTACATTATACCCCCAGACCCCACTTGTGGGATTCCACTGGGTATGTTGTTGTTGTTGTAGAACTTTAAGATTACATTTCAAGTACCAACAAAGTGTGCATAGATGTATCCGTCAACATCTAACTAACAGTCTACCTAACCTGCCTATGTAGGCTGCCTACCTATGTATCCTTCAACATCTAACTAACAGTCTAAGGTCTACCTGACCTACCTATGTACTAACAGTCTACCTAACCTACCTATGTAGGCTGCCTCTTAATTAACGTAAGAGGCATAATCAATTGCAACACTTTAAATATAGACAAGGTTTCTAATTAATGCAAAAATCCAAATAAAAAATAATAGAAGTATGAAAAAGCAAAATAGCTAAAAGAGGTGAACTAAAAATAGCTAACAACAGAAAAAAGAAAGGCCAGAACATAAAAAATTACTTATCCGCGACAGGTATTTACACCAAACCAATACAAAGTTACTATAGTTAACTGATCAAATGAAGTGAAAAATATATACTAATTAATCATGGTTATGTAATAATTGTACATATTCAAACATAGCACATCCCTATATGGTGTAAACACCTGGTATGGTGACCTAGAATTGATTGTGTCACAACACACCTAGATCAAAAGTAAAAGTTACTTCCTTATTGTCTTTTATGTGCAACACTATTATTCATAAGTTAATTAATTTTCAGCTCAAACTATAGTTCTTAACTAGATTCTATTGCTGAATTCCAGTCCTATAGTTCTTAACTGGAATCTATTGCTGAGTAGAATTATCGCAATCTATAGACATGCAAATTCCAAAACTGTTTTACAGTCTACTACTATGATCTTTCGTAAATAAAAGAACGGTTCCATCACAATATTAACATAACACTTCTTTTTTTCAGTGATTGACTGCAGAAGTTTGGATTACATAGTGAGTTCAAGATTTTGAATGTTCTTTCTGTTTATATTAAGGAAATCACAGAACTAGAGATTGTTAATCGATCTGAGAAGCAATCCAAAGCTAAGCCAGTAAAAGACAAAAGATTACCTGACCAAGAACAGATAGGATCAAGGAATCCCCAATTGAAAACCACTCATCACTAATGCCAAACTTCCGATTCAATCCGGTTACGAGCAGAACCTATCAACATGTCGATTACACATAAGTCAATCTAAATTCTAAACCACCAGAAAGTGCCAAAAGGGAAGACACAATAAAACAGAAGATATTTTGGACAGATACCTGTGTCATCCCAAGAGCTGAACCAATAATAGTTGTCACAAGGAATATTTTCCTTAAAGGAACTTCTTTTAAGAAACCATTGTAAAGCGCAACACCAATAAGTGATGCAACCGAAGTAACAAGCTTAAGGCGGCCTAAGAATTCTGGAGTGAAACCAAGTTTATTGGTTCTACAATCAACAAACTTCAGTTAAAAAATGTGCATCTTCAATTTAATAGTTGTTATAATCTGAACAAGAGACTAGAAACTGAGCATACATGAAGAAAAACGTAGCAGAACCTGACTGTGGTGTTGCCTGAAATAGGAAAATGAATAGCGTGGGAAGAAAAACATTAGGCTGCTTAACAGCTCCCCATAACTGGATAATGCTACTTTTTGTACTCCCAAAGAAGCCAGTGCCTAAAGACAGACCCCTGGCTGGGCCATGTACTGGCTCTTCTTGCACAAGTGTAGATACTGCAGATGTTATCAGTGGAAGTAATGCTGTTACACCAAAAACGGTCCTGGAGGAACCAAAATATAATTAACTGAACGACCAAACATTAACATTGCTCACACCAACGCAGGCTACAATATCTCATTACACTGAGATAATATCATACCTCACACCATAAACATCCACAAGGGATCCACTAAAGTAAGAACTGATAATTCCACCACATGCTGAAGAACCCCAGCAAAGTGACTGAAGAGATCCTGACATGCTTTGGGACTCACCACGTGCCCGCTCAACAACCATGGAATCTACAACCTACATCATGCCACAATTTATATCTTGCATAATTAGGAGAACAAAAGAAGATACTAGCTGGGAACAACTAGAGGAACACTACAAGCAAAACAAAAGATAAACTTCATTCCATTTGAGCAGCATATAGAGTTGGTAACATGTGTAACCACTAAAATTCAAGCTCAAGATAAATTTTCAGGGTTGGAGAAGTCATTTGGTACAAAACAAGGTTTACCTTAACGAAGCAAATTATAGGTTCAGAAACCATGAGCAAGTCATTTGCCTACTCAAACTAGCAACAACCCAAATATAAAGGGATGCTGCATGTTAATATGATCATTCTCCTTCATACTTCTTCTGAGTGTAAAGGATAACAGCCCACAGATAGAGAGATACAACATGTGAAGCACGTGTTGCTTCATAATTTCATTTAGGTAATTGTGTATGTTCCTTCATAATTTCATTTAGGTAATTGTGTATGTTCCTTGTATATAGTGGCGTACGCAGGATATTTTCTAAGCGGTGTCACCATTTAAAGGACAAGGATAGTTCAAGAGAAAAATTAGTGAAGCTTTTGCTTTAAAATAGTGAACTTTATGAAAAGAAATATTTTTATTTAAATAATATAAAATTTAGATAAAATCAGTCTACTCTTTATATTACATAACATTATAAAATTTTAAATTAAGTTTCTCGCATCTTCACATTAGTAAATAAAATTTTATACAACCCTATTCAATAGATTATATTACAAACAAATGACTAACATCTTGCAAAATACATGAAAAAAGAAATCATAAAGAGATGGTTCAAATCATATTAAATAAAACTCAATTCAAATATTTTACAATAATTCTCCTCGACGAGATTTCATGTTTTAAAAGGTATGCATAATATGCTTATTAGAAACACTACTAAACACTTCCTTTTCTATATAAGGCACCAAACAACCACTCAAACATTCATCATTCATTCGATTTTGTAGATCAGACTCAATCAATTTCATTGCAGAGAAGGCTCTTTCAACATTAGCAGTAACAACTGGCAAAAGTTAAGCAAATTTCACTAGTCGAAACACAAGAGTGATAAGTTTTATGCTTCTTTGTCCTAACTAATTTCTCACATAAATCAGCAAGCCTTTTAACATTGGAAAATCTTTTATCATGCCCCGAAAATCAACAATAGGGTGGGATTTCAGTTCGGTTCAATTTTTTAAATTTCAGTTCGTTTTTATTCAGTGTTTTTAAAATGATTTTTCGGTGCAAGCTAATGAAAAATAAAATGAGGACAGAAACAAAGTATAAGACACTTAAAAACTTAAAATCATATTAAGTGATGATGTGCTTCCATGGAACACTTATTATGCTTAAAAAACTATATTTATCTTTGTCAAGAACTTGCGCCTTGAGGAAAATAAGCACGAAGATATTCCTTACCTAAAACAAATCGGCAAAAATATATTTGAATTTCTCTTGAAAATAATATTCCAAGTTAACTATATAAATATAAATTTGTTGCTACTTTGACTTGTTTCATGAATGATTTAATTGCTAATTGATTTATATATATATATATATATATATATATATATATATATATATATAATATTTTATTTCTTTGGTCTAATATATATAAAATTTTCAATTTTTTTTTAATAAAAGTTCGATTTTTCGGTGCACCGAAGTTTTGAGACCCCTACACCGAAGAACCGAACTTTTGAAAAAAAAATCTACACCGAACCGAAAAACCGAAGAATTGAATTAGTTTGGCTCGGTTCGGTTTTTCGGTATTTATGCCCACCCCTAATCAACAATATGATTCTCAAGCTGAAAACGAAGGTCAAATATTAAATGTTTATCCCTTTAGGATATACCTCGACCAATTTCAATATCTTTTCAATGTCAAAGCTTGAAAAAGATTCAATTGGTTCAAGCAAGAAATTCCAAGAAGCAAATCAGTTGTCACCTCATCAAAATGATTATTGAGTTTTTGAAGTTGTCAATCAATAATTTTATAAAATACTTCAACCCGATAGAGATGTGAAATAGTATATTCTGCAACTCTACCACGTGATCTTCCAAGAATAACATAAAACTCATCGAAGTTGCGCTTCAATATATCATATTTGGTACAAAATTATGACACTTCATCGATTCGGGAATCCCAACCATTATCCTTTAATGATTGCAATCGATCTTTTGATACTCCCACAAGTATCATGGCATTTGCAATATCTTGTTCCTTCTTTTGAAAAGCTGCATTAAGCTCATTTGTAATTGATGAAATAGTGCGCGTGAAATGCAACATGAATACAACCTCAAATGTTAAACATGCATTCAAATATCTCTTTGCTTTGCACCAAGTACATCAATGATAGGACCAAATATAAGAATAAAATTCTTAAAGGATTTATAGTGAGAGCCCCATCTAGTATCACCGGCTCTAGCAAGACCTAATTCTTGATTCAAACCCTTACCAGTTTCAACCTCACATTTGTGTAAATGCTTCTTCAATCTCTTTTGCTTGAGATTCACGAAGTTCATCTCTACGTTAAAAGAACCTCCAATCATATTTAATATATCTGAAATCAATGATAAAAGTTCTTGCACTTCATCACATCTTCTAGAAATCGCAACAAGAGTTAACTATAGTTGATGAGCAAAACAATGAATAGAATGTGCATCTTTACTTTCATTTGAATTAATTTTTTGAGCGCATTCAAATCTCCTTGCATACTGCTTGCTCCATCATAGCATTGTCCACATATATAAGATGAACTCATATAATGTTTAGCTAGTACAACAACAATTTCTTTTTTTTTAGAGACAAAGCATTAGTACCATGAACATGAAGGATATCAATAAATCTCTCCATTACACTTCTCTTTTTATCAACATACCTCAAAACAATAGCCATTTGCTCCTTACATGCTACGTCACGAGATTCATCAACTAATATAGAAAAGTAATCATCATTTAAATCTTTGATGATATACTTCATTGTTTCCATCTCACATGCAGTGATAATATCTCGTTGAATATATGGAGAAGTTAATTGATTTTTTTTGGAGCTTTTGTAAATACCTGAGTAATATTATCACATCGTTTAATGTACCATTCAAGAAGTTCAATGTAATTATCTTTATTGAAAGACGATTCATCTTCTTGATATCCGCGAAAAGATAATCCTTGACTCAAAAGATATCTTATGACATCAATGGCAGCTTCTAAACGAGTTTGATATTCTATTTTTTTGTTGATCAGATTGCGCAGCAAGCACACTTTGAATGGATTGTTTTTGTCTCATTAAATCTTCACAATTTCTTCTTGACTGATTATGAACATTGTTTGGTCCACCAATATGTTCATCCAAACTTTTCTTTTTGTTCCAACTTGTAAATCCTATACTTGAAAACACATGACCTCCACCTTGATTGATTTTTTTTATTTGCACCAAGTGTCTGAGTCTCTTAAAGCCCCGATATGGGAAATCACAATTAGAGAGAAGTAACAATACGATAGATACGCAGGAAATCGCATGGTTAATTCAGGTTTTACCTAGTCCGATGGCCCTCAGAAATTGTTTGTACCTAGTGAGTTTCGATCTTCAGACCTTGAAAGGGAGCAAACCCCAAGGCTCAAGTCTATTACCACCAGGCCAACCCCTAAGGCCTATGTTGGACCAAGGAACGAATTTGTATACACGGAAAGCATGTCTTTTTGAAAGCAGAATATGGATTTAGGAGCAGTAGGTAGGTTGAAGATACTTTATTTCATCCGGTATATTATCTACTTCATAGAGGTAATCATTGTGAGAAATTTTAGAGAAAAATATTATTGAATTGTTGTCTCTTTATACTCCTTTTCCAACTAGCATTCTATAATACAATTCTTTTCCACGTAAGATTCTATATACTATTGTTATTCTTATTCCTATTCTAAGTAGGATTGTAGATATTATTCTTATTCTTATTTTTATTCCTATTCTAACACTTCCCCTCAAGCTAGTGCATACAAGTCATATGTACCTAACTTGTTACAAATGTAATTAATATGATGATCGATGAAGAGCTTGGTTAGATATCTGCAAGTTGATCACTCGACTTCACAAAATTGACAATCAATCTCAATGTGTTTAGTCTTCTCATGAAATACTGAAAATGTCAATCAATCTCAATGTGCTTGGTTTTCTCATGAAATATTGAATTTGATGCATAATGTTGATAAAACATAAAGTGATAAATTCCTGAAGTATAGTGCTGAACTTTTCAATCCAAGCTTGAGAAGACTGTTTCAGATCATAGAGTGACCTACACAATTGACATAAAAGTCTACCTGATTCCCCCTGAGAAACAAAATCAGGTGGTTGCTCTATATAGACCTCTTCCTGGAGACCATCATGGAAAAAATATTCTTAAAGTCCAATCGATAAAAAAGCCATGCATTGGATATTAGATTTGATGGCTAAAAGTGGTCATAATTCGAGCAATAAAATGAGGGTCAGTATGATGGAACGACCCTACTGAGAAAGAGAATTATATGGATAGGGTCAGTATGATGACACGATCCTTCTGAGAAAGAGAATCATATGAATAGGGTCTGAATCATAGCACGGCCTCGTTTTTTGTTGTCTTGGAATGTAAATAGTCCATCCTTAATTCTCTTATCTCTTGAACCTATTCGTCGCGAACTACTCATTTTCAAATGATATCCACATTGTTATCGGTACTTTCAAAGTTGGAAGAAAGTAGAAAATAGATATTATATAGATAGGACCATATTGATGGCATGACCTTACTTGAAAAAGAATTGTATGGATGGAGTCGGAATGATGGCATGACCCAACACAAATAAAAAAGTAGTCACCGAAAAGATGACACGGTGCTATGCAAATTGAATATGAAATAATAGTCACCGGAAAGATGGGACCGTGCTACACAAATCGAATATGAGAAAGTAGTCACCAGAAAGATGCACGGTGCTACGGAAATTAGATATAAGAAAATAGTCACCAGAAAGATACACGATGACCTACTTTTTTTGCTAACCTAACCATTGGCCAGATAGGCGGCATATATAGGTCATAGCCGCCCGTTGGCAGTGGAAGCTCTTTGACTTTCTACCAGGACCGTAGAAGCTCTAATACCATATGAGAAATATTAGAGAAGAATATAATTGAATTGTTGTCTCTACATTATTACATTGACACCCTATTTATAGATACTATATTATACTCCTTTTCCAACTAGGATACTATAATACAATCCTTTTCCAAGTAGGATTCTATATACTATTGTTATTCTTATTTCTATTCTAAGTAGGATTGTAGATATTATTTTTGTTCCTATTCCTATGCTAACAATCATATTTACATGGTAGGGTTTTGCTAGGAGTAGGAGACTATTTATTTTTACAAGGAACTTACATGGATTGGACGAGGATGGAAATGACCCAGACATATTTTTACTAAAATGCTCCTCCCTCCGAGAGAAATGGACTGGCTTTGATACCACAAGGTAGATAAGGGCGGGGAAATAGTCAAGCAAGATAGCTAGATTGCAAGCACAATAGTTTTCCAACCAAAGAGGACTGGGCTTCAACATCCCGAAGGACGACTTGCCATAAACCTCTAAAAGCTTTGACCACTATCTCTGAAAGAATCCAATAAAACGGCATTCGCTTTTCAGATGTACCAACTTGCTTCCACAAAATTTTCAATGATGTTGAAGACGTAACCAAGTACTCCCTCCATCCCATTTTATGCGGCAGCCTTGACTGGGCACAGTGTTTAAGAAAAAAAGAAAGGCTTTTGAAAACTTGTGATTTAAAACAATCCTCAGATATTTTTGTGGCTGAGATTCATTTCATTAAAAGTACAACAACATACCCAATGAATCCCACAAGTGGGGCCTAGGGAGGGTAATGTACATAGATCTTACCACTACCTCATAGAGATAGAGAGGCTATTTTCGGAAGACCCTCAACTCAAATATCTCAGCCCCAAAGCAAAAAAATACTAGATATAGACTAATGATTAAAATGAAAAGCAATTGATAATTTCATAAATACACTATAAGTAGCAAAATAAATAACGGATAATAACAACAGTATATATAAAGATATAACTAACCCAACTAACCTATTACATCACAAGGCAAGATAACAACCTACGTTTACTAGCCTATTAACCTTCTATCCTAATACGCGACCTCCATTCCTTCCTATCTAAGGTCATGTCCTTAGTGATATAAGATGGTGTCATATCCTGTTTAATGATCTCCCCCTAATTCTTTTTTAGTCTACCTCTACCCCTTCGTGTAACCCCTAAATTCAACCTTTCGCATCTCCTAACAGGAGCATCGACACTCCTCCTTTGCACATGCCCAAACCATCTCAGTCTCGCTTCTCTCATCTTGTCTGCCACAGAGGCCACCCCCCTAACCTCTCCTAAATGATTTCATTCCTAATCTTATCACACCTTGTATGTCCATAGATCCATCACAACATCCTCATCTCCAAAACCTGCATTTTCTAAACATGCGAATTTCTGACTGGCCAACACTCCACCCCATATAGCAAAGACGAACTAACCACCATTCTGTAAAGCTTACCTTTAAGTTTAGGTGGTATCTTCTTATCAAACAATACTCCAAAGGCAAGCCTCCATTTCATCTACGTTGCCCCAAGATATTTAAAGTTTTCTCTTAAAAATAGATTGAGTGGCAAGCCTTACTGCGATGTTCGCTTCATCCCTCGCAACATTAAATTGCACTCAAAGTATTCTATTTTGGTCCTACTCAATTTTAACCCTTTGGACTCTAGAGTATGTCTCCACACTTCCAACCTATCATTAACTTTACCTCGGGTCTCATCAACTACTACTATGTCATCCGCAAATAGCATACACCATGGAACCTTCTCTTGAATAGATCGTGTCAGCTCATATATCACTAAGGCAAAAAGAAAAAGGCTCAGGACAGATCCTTGATGCAGTCCCATCTCAACTGGAAAATACTGTGAGTCGCCTTCCACCATTCTTACTTGAGTTTTGGCCCTGTCATACATGTCCTCTATTGCCCTAGTATACACCATTGGAACTCCTTTCGCCTCTAGACACCTCCAAAAAAAATCTCTTTAAACTCCATCATAGGCCTTTTCAAGATCAATGAATATCATATGAAGGTCCCTCTTCCTTTCTTTATATTTCTCCACTAGTCTTCAAACAAGATGGATTGCTTCTGTAGTAGATTGCCCTAGCATGAATCCAAACTGATTCTCTAAAATAGACACTCCTCTTCTCACCTTCATTTCCACCACTCTCTCCCAAACCTTCATAGTGTGACTTAGCAACTTGATACTCCTGTAATTATTACAATTTTGAATATCACCCTTGTTCTCGTACAATGGAACCGTCGTGCTCTTCCTCCATTCATCGGGCATCTTAGCAGTCTTCAAAATAACATTAAACAACCTAGTCAACCACTCCATACCATCTTTGACAGTGCTCTTCCAAAAATCCACTGTAATCGTATCGGGACCGATCGCTCTTCCTCTGTTCATCCTACCAATAGCATGTCTAACCTCCTCAACACTAAAACGCCTGCAATAACCAAAATCTCGATGACTATCAGAGTATGCCAAATCCCCAACTCTATATATTTGTCCCCTTTCTTTCATTTAAGAGTTTGTGGAAGTAAAGTTGCCACCTTTGCTTAATAGAAGTCTTGTCCACCAACACCTTACCATCCTCATCCTTGATACACTTCATTTGGTCCAAGTCGCGAGCTTTTCTCTCTCTCTCTTTGCGAACCTATACAATATCTTGTCCCCCCCCCTTTTTTCTAGCTCGACATACAAACATTCTCTAAGTACTCATGATGGCCAACTTTCCTTCTGCCTTCGCCGTCTTATACATATTCCTAAGCCTCTGTTTTTCATCCTCCTCCATACACTCTAGCGACTTTGTAGAAGCAACCATCTTAGCTTTCACATGCTTTGAACTTCTCCATTCCACCACCAATTACCTTGACTTCCACTACAAATCCCTCTCAATACCCTAGTACCTCGGCAGCTACTTTGCTAATGTAATCAGCAGGTGTGTCCCACATGTTGTTCAGATCCCCACAATAACTCTATGCCCCCAAACTACTCAGCTTTTCCACGATCACCCGAGGAAGAGCAGGAGTCAGACCTCCTATCTAATCCTCGATCGGTCATAAAAAGCCTTCTTCCTCTTATCCCTCTTAATATCTAAGTCCATTGCCAAAAGCCTATGGAAATATTCTCATTTGGAATAACCTTGCAATTCTTACAAAGGCTTTTATCACCCTTCCAAAGGAGTATGTAGACAATCTGAGTCTTACCTATTGTACTACGAAAGTTAATCAAGTGATTTTCCCTCTTTGGGAAACATAAGTTAGCAATAACCTACTCAAAGACTTTAGCAAAATCTAAGAGAGACGTCCCACCTTCGTTTTTCTCCCCAAAACCAAAGCCTCCATTAACATCGTCAAAATCACTCAAAGTAGCACCAATATGCCCATTTAAGTCTCCCCCAATGAAGATTTTTTCTATATCTGGTATATCTCTCGCAACCTCATCTGAATCCTCCCAAAAAGAGCTTTTTGACTTCCTCATCTAGGCCCACCTGAGGTGCATAGGCACTAATAACATTAACTATATGTCTACCGATAATAAGTTTAATAGACATCATCCTATCATTAATTCTCCTAACCTCTATTACACACTCTCTAAGATTCTCATCTACTAGGATACCTACTCCATTTCTATCCCTAGAGCCTACTGAGTACCATAATTTGAACCCGTCCATATCTCGAGCTCTGGTACCTACCCATCTGGTCTCCTGAACACACGCTATATTAATTTGTCTCCTCTTGAAACTCTTCACTAGCTCTATGGACTTCCCTGTAAGTGATATTTTGTTCCATGACCCTACTCTCAACTTAAGTAAGTCTGTCCCCTTCTTACCACTACTACCCCTCGCCTCCAATCCCAACCGCAGACATGATCCTAGTCCATGGACTTCCCTGTAAGTGATATTTTGTTCCATGAAACTCTTCACTAGCTCTATGGACTTCCCTGTAAGTGATATTTTGTTCCATGACCCTACTCTCAACTTAAGTAAGTCTGTCCCCTTCTTACCACTACTACCCCTCGCCTCCAATCCCAACCGCAAACATGATCCTAGTCCATCATGAGTCCCCAACGCCACTAAATTAAGAACTAAAAACTTGATAGACTACAGAAGATCGAGAAGACATTCATTTCGTTGAAAGTAAAAGGGAAATTTTAAGGTTAAATAATTTCTAATTAGTACGCTGACATTCTTTTTGGGACGAACTAAAAAAGAAAGGGTATCACATAAAATGGGATAGAGGGAGTAAAAGATTGTTCTCTCTAACAATTAAGCTTTTAGAAGATGCTCACACAACACAATATGTTATGGAAGCAGGCAGAGATCCCGAGTTCAAGCCTCACTGCCACGCTTCATTAAAAAGATTTCACGTGTTTGACCCATCAAAACAAAATCTGGACCACATGTGAAAGGCGTATTGAAGTCATACATGAGTAAATAAAAGTGTACCCTCTCTAATAGTCAAAGCTTTTAATAAGGTGGTCATATAATTGAACAACTGAGCTTTTGAAAACTCATCAATTTATCTTTTTATATTGACACAGCTGTTTGCTAGACTTAAACTTCAAATAATGTCTCAGAGTCTCAGACGTTAACTCTGGCCCTTTTTTCCAAGGATCCATCTGACAGGCTTCCTTCAGAATTTCAAAAGGCTTTTACAATTGCTTCAATCCAAGTCAAGCCATGATGTAACTAGCAAGAACTTGTGAATATAATGCATTTGAACTGATGCAGGACAAAGAGAATTAATTTTACGGCGTGGAGCTGTTAATAAGCTGGTTTCCAGTTCAATTTCTTAACGTACCCACCAATTCTGAAGGTCCAAATCCCAAAAGATTGTTGCCAACCTCTTAAATCAAGTAAAAAATAATTCAGATAAATAATGTAGCATGCAGGCTCATGATTACGACTAGGTAACGAACCTAACACCACAAGTCAAATAACTGAAACCAACTAGAAACAAAAGGAACTTACGACATCTGAGAAAGCAACAGAAAGAGAACCAATAAGTATGCAGAAAGCAGCACCATACTTGCTGTCTACAAAGGTGGCCATCAAAAACCATGAGAGTGCTCCAAGAAGTCCTGATAGTACCAAATATGACCTTCTCCGGTATCCAAAGAGTGGGAAGGAATCACTATAAAAGCAAAACCAATGTCATGACAAATTAATTACCAGAAATAACTACTTAGACAAATAAGAATGCAATGTGAATTGAATTTAACCTGATGAATCCATATAATGGCTTTACAAGCCATGGCAATGATGAGAAACCAGATATCACACCTGTCTAGTTAGCCACAAATAATGTGTCAGTCATTGTACTCAAATACAAAGAAGAGGGTGCCACTGACAGAAAATAAACCAGAGTGTCAAACAGTTCCCATTTAAAAATGCTGATTATCAACTGAAGACAGAAACGCTGAGGCAAGGAATGGTGAACTGGAAATATCATACTCAAAATATTTACAGAAAACTGTGAATCAATTTCAGAAAAATGATATGCCTACTTTCATGGTTTCAGGGCTCAGATGAGAATGAATACAAAACCCACAGGTTGATTCATATTGTACAATCAACTCTATTTATGATCTGAGAAGAAGTAGATAAGAACATGTTTAATGACCATATGTATAGTATACCATTGGTAAAAGCACCTCACATACATAAATATAAATGCATAAGTATGTATACGTTTATATAACTTTCTGGGAAATGATGATGAAACTGGGTAAAGGAGACAAAAACTAATATAGAAGTAGTTTCTAGGAGCAACACTAACTATTGAATTAAAAAAATTATTTGTTTTGATGACAAGGGAAACCTGCAGCTGCTACCCTTTGGGTGTGCACAGGGTAAAACCCCTTGCTCCTATGCAATAGCTTGCAACCCACACAGCAGAGGTGACCATCACTAGGCAAGCCCAGTGCGATGAGCTAGACTAGAAGGCAACCCTTTGCTTTCGCTAGCAAAGACTTTCAAACTTGATACCTCCAACATGGAAGTCCCAAGCCCAACCCACTGGACCGCCCCGAAGGGTTGAATTTATAAAACAATTTGAAGTCTAGATGAGAATAATACAACAACAAACTATGCCTTAACCCAATCTAGTTACATAAAGAGCAATACGACGGAAAAGGAGTATGAATGAGCAAAATTTTGAGATGAACCATTGGTAAGCGAAGATTTACATTTAAATAAACTTGTAGTTCAACCGGCTCTTTATGTATCTTAGATTCAGAATCCACATAAAACTTCAGGACAATATAATTAGTTTGCCAACTCAAATGAGCACTTTCGGGTAAGATATGAGTTTGTGGAAGTTCAACCAACAATGTAAAGAAGTGTTCCCCAAGATGGCATACCTCTGCGGGATCTAGGTGCAGGTCATCTTTCAAATAAAAGCTAACAGCAAGATCTGAAAGGCCTAAGACACCTTGAACAAAATATACCATAGCAACTGCAATGTTATCTAGGGTTAGTTCCACCTCGAAGCATCTGGCTGAGCTAACAGAATTTTTGTCCTTTTGAGAGCCAGTTTTATCAGATGAACTTGAATCTTCATTGCTAGTGGTTGTCCGGAGATCCCCATTTCCTGCAGATTGGTCAGATAGGGATATGTCATAAATAATTGAACCTATGTCAACTTCCATGAACATAAGTGACCCCTTATCCTCTTTTCTTGCCAATATGCTGATACTTGTGCATCCTAGTGGAAAATTCTTGTCCACAGGAATGTGGTATGCTAATGTCAAGGACCTTTTAACCAGAATGTCTAGGTTAAGCGAAGAAAAATCTGCTAAAATTACGCTGAAAAAAACACATCAGTTAATATATTGGAGAAAATCAATGATAAGTCTTACTTCAGTGAGTAGGTGCTCTTTTGTCTTAAGAGCACACATGTTAAGATGGTTGAACATTATGTAGCATCAATCCCGAGCGCAGACAGATATTCTACCCTGCCGCAGATGAAAATCATGGTATTAAAGTGGAGAAGGGTAGAGAGATGGGCCTGTGTGAGTCCATTTATTCACCGAATTCCGGAGTGTGCTCCACATTGGTCCTTTGGGATTTTTTGGTTATTGAATAACAAATAAAAAATCAAACCCATTCTATGAAAGTGGGATCATCGGATCAATCAATCAAACAACTAAGCTTTAATCTGAAGAAGCTGTAATCCTCTATATCCATTTCCCCTCCAATTATGAGCACTATGAAAGAGTTATGATTGCCCTTCAATGTATCACTCTGCACCTTTAAGGCAGAGCTTTCCTAGGCTTCATAAAGATTCTCATGTGTCTTCTTAGTTTAATACTTTAAAAGCACCATATATAATCTTCTAGAAGTTTTTGTACATGCGAAGGACTTGATTCTTTATTACACTCACTAAATGCTATGAGACAATTGATTTGAGGTAATAATTTGTTTCTTGTATACTACACATGAACAAAATTGCCATGCAGACAATTCAATTTGAAGTAATAATATGTCACAACTACTTGAGCTGCAGTAAATTTTAGCATTTTCCGTGTCTGGAAATGGCAGTGATCATTTTTCCATCAATTCCTATAGTATGAATAATATGATCTACGGATAAACCGTATCGATTTGGTCCCCATATTTTAACAAACTGATATATAGGGGAAAACCCATGTTTGATAAAAGGACAGACTGACCCGTGAAATGTGGTTAAATCATAACCGATAAGATGCTAACTCCAGCTTACGAGAATTTGGATGAATCATCCCCAGTGCGTCTTGAACTGATGCTGCCTTGGGACAGCCAAGGCTGCTTTGTAACCGGGTAGCCAACAGAACCCTTCCCAGGAAGGATCACTTTATAGTTGGAATACCCTCATAATGATTCTTGGATAGATCAACAATCATTCTAGAGTCTCGCGCAATCCTGCCTCCAATCAGCCTCGAGCCCAATATCATAGCCCAGACACGTGTTGCTACGTAGCCTTTTCCGTGCTAAGCAAGTACTCATTTCACATTGAAACGATGGATTGGCTTTTTTGGCCTATAAAAGAGCCCTCTCAAAGAAGGATAGGGCATTCGGAAAATCACAGAAATAACCTAGAAAACCTTTTTATCTCATTTTCTGATGTTTTCCATGGAAGAAGACTCTCAACCTTCTTCTTGCTTGTATTTTGCTATTCTTTTGAGCAATGTCAGTTCTTGTATTCATTTCCCCCCTCGAATGTTGGCAAGGAAATAAACATACTCGACTTTAATCCACTTGTCTTTAATACCTTTTTACAAATTTTACAGTTAACAAAAATTACATTTTCTCCAGTAAACAACAGACAATTTCATTTCTGAGTTATCAAACTTGCAATCGAAACAATGAACACCTAGATACTTGAAAATTGGAATTTGTAACCGTAATCCTCCATCCTTTCCTACTAAATGAGCTAAGAAAATACAACAACTACTTTTCTTTTTCAGCATCTGCCTACTGTAAGAATAACTTAGTAAAATTAACCACATATACACGATTAGATTAAAAAAAAATCATATACTGCGCAATATAAAACATATCGTTAATAATGTGTGCATAACTTACGATTTGTAGAATCAAGCAACGGTTCAGCATCGTTGTCTTGTTGGACTTGGTTTTCCGGCAGTGCAACGGTAACTGACATTTTGGTGTCAGGTGGAGGAATGCCGTTTCCGGCGAAACCGGGGGAGGATTGGAGAGAGGAAGAGGAAGGCCAAAGTTGGATTTGCGGAGGGTAAGATGGAGAGCGTTAACGTGAACATTTTAAAACTAATTTTTCGTCCGTTGTTCGTGTTCTCCTCTGCATTTTTCTTAATAAGAAAAATGGAATATTAAAATTTGGAGCAAGAATTGGAAAAATTATTTGCGCCAATATATTTTAACAAACAATTATAAATTTTAACGATATTTTTTAATATAGTATATTTATACAAGTGTCCCAAAATTATAAGATGGTGACTTGGAGAAAATTTGGGAAGATAATCATCTTATTTCAGTTAATAGAATTAAATAGTGTACTTCAATCACTCTTAACTTTCATCTTTTCATTTTGAATTGTCAAAATGTAATTGAGCAACATTTTAAGATACTCTTTTCGTTTTCTTTAATTATCACATTTTTTTCTAGAATGGAATAATATGAATTTTGATTAATATTTTAAAATGTATCTTTTATTATATTGGTATGAAAAAAAGTGTAATCAATAATATTTTAATATAATTTTTGAACATCTAAAATTTTATTTTGAAATATCAAATTAATATAATCTTATTTAACTTTGAAAATTAGTCAAATTTTCTCTCAAAAATCATAATATGACAACTGAAAGAAACAAAGTATTTTTCATCATATTAATATGAGAAGAATATAACTTATAATATTTTTTATTATTTTTAAATATCTAAAAAGTTTATTACTTCACCTAAATTTTAAAATTTAATCAAATTAACTCTCGTAAAACCAATGTAATTATTTGAGAAATGTTAGAAAAAGTCAACTTAGAAATAAATATGAAGAAAATAATCACGTAACTTTACGGTGGAGAATTGATTTTGAGAAGTAGCAAATGATCATCATTGGATTGTTATATGGTTCCTCCGTTCACTTGAAGAAATTTGGTGTATATATTTCTCGAAAATTGATCGGACGGTGAGTATATTTTTTTTGTGTGTAAAAAAATTGAATTGTTATATATTTACACAAGGAATTAAAAATTTAACGGGCTATTCTATTTCGATATATAGAGATAAGGGTTCTTAGGAAACAGTCTCTCTATTTCTATGAGGTACATTCTACCCTCCCCAGATCTCACTCGTGAGATTTCACTAGGTATGTTATTGTTGTATTCGATTTTCGCTATTATTATTTACTTTTTTAAAAATATTTATACGGATCCATTTGAGAACAATTTCACACATGGTATTTTTTTTCTTTGATGTTCATTCACAAATAGCTTACATTCAAGTAAAACTAAAATTATTAAACTTTACTCACGTGAAATTTTAGATATTGCATGATTCAAAATAGTTAGACTTAAATTTTTTTAAAATTTTTAAAGGCCCTTTTGTATTTTTTTCACCATAAAAAAATGTAGTGTAGTGAATGAGATTATTTCTCTCTTAATAAGAGTTTTCGAGTTCGAACTTTGAGTATGAAATTTTTTTTGATAGGAGTTGTTTCCTCTGAATGGTGCTCGTACAATGTGAATTCGAAATAATCAAATTTCAATAGGAGTATCGAATACCAGAGGAAAAATATATATATATATATTTTAAAAAAAAGTAGTTGAGTTGAGGTTAGAAAAACTGAAAAAAGAGTATTTAGAAGTTGATAAAATAATTTGTGGAACTTCATTCTGGCCAACTGCTCTTCTCAATACATTTTACTAACGACCATTCATTTATTATTAAAAAAATACACATTTTTTGCCTGTCACTCCAAGTATTGAATAATCAACGAAGCCGACCAAAATTGACCCGTTTCACATTTTCAATCATAAATAAATTTCACCCTTAGCTGGCAAAGTCTCCTCCCTAAAATCACACAGCAAATTGTGATAAACCTCTTAAATCTTGATCTCATTTTGTGCAATAAGAAAATGGCTGAAACAAGTAACAAATCAGACACCAAAGACGAATTCACTGAAATAACTCTGAGGCGAATTGAACTATCAGATATAGATGATTTCATGGAATGGGCATCAGATGAAAAAGTCAGCCACTTTTGCACCTGGGATACTTACACTTCCAGAGACCAAGCTTTGGATTTCATAAACAATATTGCAATTCCACATCCATGGCTACGAGCCATCTGCCTTAAAAACAGAGCAATTGGGACTATATCTGTGACACCAAATTCTGGTTGTTTTGATAGTTGTAGAGCTGAACTTGGTTATGTATTGGCTTACAAGTATTGGGGTAAAGGGATTGTCACAAAAGCAGTGAAAATTCTTGCATCAAACATATTTAAAGAATGGCCAAATCTTGAGAGGGTTGAGGCTTTAGTGGATGTAGACAATAAAGGATCACAAAGGGTGTTGGAAAAAGCTGGATTCTTGAAAGAAGGTGTTCTAAGAAAGTTCAAGAATATAAAAGGGAGATCAAGAGATGAGGTCATATATAGCTTTCTGTCTACAGATGCTCTTCAAGACCTGTACAACTAGTTTTGAGTGTTTGATTGGAATTTAGTCAATCATCAAATTGAAATATGGGTGAAATAGTCTGTATTATAAGACTTAATCTATGACTTTTGTTTGAAGGGTTAGTCGCGTGTTGTCTCATAATGGATCGTATTAAGTATATTTTACTCTAGCATATTGTATTCTAAATATTCAAATAAAATGTGAGTGTACTTTGTCCTCATATAACAAGGAGTATTTAGACTTAAGTCCTGGAGGACCCTTAATATATGCCTTGAGATGAACAACATCAGTTTAGTGTCTCGAGGAATTTGAAGAGATTGACTAACCATAGTAGAAGATAATTTCCGTGTCAAATTATTTATCGTGTTTTCCAAAATTAGTTGTTTCAAACTATTTTAGTATTTTAGAAATCTTATATATATATATATATATATATATATATATATATATATATATATATAAAAGAAAATTGACATCCCGTCTACGTGGCGCCACCAGAGTCCACATACCAGGCCGTCTAATACCAGGCCGCTGACCGTGAATCTTTTGTCATCGCTGCGCCCACATGCCGCTTATCAGGTATGCTGATTATTCATACTCATGCTTTCTCTTCCATCTGCCATCTGGTGCCTCCCTTTGTCGTTCTTATATACATCCCTTATTTAGGACTTCTTTGTTTATTTTGCTTGATCTATTTACTTAATGCGTTCAATAACTCCTCGGGATGTAAAATGTTTTCTTATGCATTTGACTTAAAAAAACATGATGATCAGCGTACTGTTCCTCCACTATGTTTGACAAAGTTATAATCTTCTTCAAGAATCTCAAATTATTTGTTTTTCACTTTATCAGTTGCTTTCATATTGGTAGTGCTTACGGAAGTACTCCTTTAGGTTTACAGATTGAATGCTGTTGAAAATATTTCTAACGTCATGTTGCCAACAGCTTCTGGAAATGGCATCAAAATCACTGAACAGGTACTATCTCAAGGCTTTGCCCTTTGGCTTTCTCTTTCAAATCAAATCTTAGCCTCCACTGATGTAGTAGAGATTTAGATGGAGTTCTTTTAGACCTTTTATGCCCACCCTCTCAATGTTGTTTCAAATGCTGACACACTAATAAAACAATGTTAAAACAATGTTCGTTGTGATTTTCATTAGTTTTCAAGATGTAATATTCCTATATGTAAGTTAAAGATTAAAGCCTTAAGTTCCCTATTCTTCCGAATATCTTGTGGAAGAAGAGTTGTCAGTCCTTCAAGAGAGAGATATCTCTCTTCTCGGGAAAAACTCCTTAATCGAGTATGCCATGAATGGAAAGCGATTAACTTGCACATCATTTCCAAATGTGCCAACGATTTTTTTACAGTGTTTTCTGATTTCTGCTTCATTTCATAGTTGAGTGTTTTATTGAACAACGGAATCAGAGCATACTATATAGGTTCTGTCAAATGAAAAGATGTGATAGAGATTATTTTGATGTGTTCTGAAATACCACTTTCATATTGGTTTTGAGATTCTACGAGACATTAAATGGCACAAGAATTACTTATTTTGTACTTAAAGATAGTGAAGGAACTGTGCTTGGAATCTCATTGCCTCTAAGTTCAATTCTTCTCTCTCTAGCATTTTATGTCTAAGAATGTTAGAATAGAATTGTATATAGTGTCCTACTTGGAAAATGATTGTAATGTATTGTCTATGAATAGAGTTCAAAGTAATAACGTAGTTCAACCATCTAAATAATATTTCCCGAGTCTTTATTTCTCACATGGTAGTAGAGTCTGGGAGAACTAAAGAATTGTATTTGTTGCTCAGGGTGTGATGGTCTATCTGTGGAGCTACGACTATCGAGAATGGAAACCATACATGCAAGCTCGATTGAAGATGAAGAAGGAAGAGAAAAAGTGAGAAGAGAAATGTTATTGCTGTATGTAAATGTACAGAGTGTGGGTCCTATTTATACTTCTCAACTAATTACATGATTAAGAAGTTAACTGCATTTAACTAAAAAACCAACTAATTCTAATTTAATTGCAAACTAATCACAACTAACTTTTAACTAACACAACTAACCTTCAACTAACTATAACTAATTCATTTCAACTGATTTAATTCCTTCACACCCCCCCTCAAGCTAGGATGTATGAAGATGTTCTTCATTCCTAGCTTGGACATGAGATGATGATGAGGTCCACGGGCAAGAGGTTTAGTGAACATATCTGCAGGTTGATCAGATGATGACAAGTGGGTAGCATTAATGAAACCATCACGAATTCGTTCACGAACAAAGTGGCAATCAATATCAATGTGTTTAGTGCGTTCATGAAAGACGGGGTTAGCAGCAATTTGAAGAGCTGAAGTGCTGCCAGAATAGAGAGGAACAGGAGTTGTAATCGACACTCCTAGCTCTTGAAATAATCCTACAATCCAAATAATTTCCGCAACAGTGGATGCCATGGCCCTGTACTCAGCTTCAGCAGAACTACGAGAAACAGTTGCTTGTTTCTTAGACTTCCATGAAATTGGAGAATTCCCATACTGAACAAGATAACCAGTGACAGACTTTCTACTGATCACACACGATCCCCAATCAGCATCACAAAATACCTGAAGGTTACAAGATGCAGATGAAGACATCAAGATACCAAGTCCAGGAGCAGACTTGATATATTTTACTATACGTAAAGCTGCTTCCATATGTGAATTTTTTGGAGAATGCATAAATTGGCTTAAACATTGTACAACAAAAGAAATGTCAGGTCTAGTAGTTGTTAGGTATAGTAGTTTTCCTATTAATTTTTGATAAGAAGAAGGATCCTGCAGAGAAGGATCATGAAGTGAAGGCTGTGTATGTGTGTCAAACTCCATAGTAGTCAGTTTTTGATTTGGTTCCATAGGTGTAGATACAGGTTTGACCCCTGCTAATCCCATTTCAGAAATGATTTCCAATGCATACTTCCTTTGGTGTATGAGAATGTCATCCTTACCTCTTGCAAACTCTAGGCCAATGAAATATCTGAGTTCACCTAAATCTTTGATCTTAAAAGACTGTTTTAAGGCCTCTTTGGTGTCGTTTATCATAGAACTACTGTTCCCAGTAATTAAAAGATCATCCACATAAACAAGAACTATTACCATCTCATCATTATGTTTCTTGGTGAATAAGGAGTAATCTCTGGAACTTTGCTGGAATCTAGAGGATATCAATGCATTGGTAAGCTTGATGTTCCATTAAGCTTGATGTTCCATTGTCTTGAAGCTTGCTTTAGCCCATATAATGATTTCAATAACCTGCAAACCTTAGTGTTATCAGATTTGTTATAGAAGCCATTAGGAACAGACATATATACTTCTTCAGTCAAGCCTCCTTGTAAAAATGCATTGTAGACATCCATCTGATAGAGTGGCTATTGTTTAGCAGCTGCAACACTGATTACACATCTAACAATTGCCATCTTAACTACTGGAGAGAAGGTCTCCTGATAATCAATACCCTCCTTCTGGTTGTACCCTTTGGCTACCAACCTTGCCTTAAATCTCTCAACTGATCCATCAGCATTATATTTAACTTTATAAACCCATCTGCATCCTATAGCTTTCTTGTGTTTAGGCAGATCCACCAGCTGATACCATGTAAAATTAGGTCTTGGGCCTAACTCACACCCCAAAAGCTAGCTCAAAGGAAGGAGGATTGCCCAAGCCTTATAAAGAGTCTACCCATCTCATTATCCACCAATGTGGGACTTTTTGTCATTCCTCAACACCCAACCTCACGCCTAGTAGCATCTAGTGCGTGGGCAATTCGGGGGCCCAACATTGGGTGAGATGGGTCCTGCTCTGATACCATGTGGAGCTACGACTATCGAGAATGGAAACCATACATGCAAGCTCGGTTGAAGATGAAGAAGGAAGAGAGAAAATGAGAAGAGAAATGTTATTGCTGTATGTAAATGTACAGAGTGTGGGTCCTATTTATACTTCTCAACTAATTACATGATTAAGAAGTTAACTGCATTTAACTAAAAAACCAACTAATTCTAATTTAATTGCAAACTAATCACAACTAACTTTTAACTAACACAACTAACCTTCAACTAACTATAACTAATTCATTTCAACTGATTTAATTCCTTCACACTATCCTAATGCAAGCATTAGTGGATAGTTTCACGCTCACCATGACATATAGGTCACTGGGAGACAACTTGGCGGTTGCTCCATGAATTCTCTGATGTGGTTTTTTTTGCTTTCACCATTGGATGTATCTGAATACCATTTAAATTTCAGGTAACTGAAATGAATATAGCTTCTATTTTTACAATGCAACTCATCCATTTCCAAAGACTTAGGTCCTCAAACTACTGAGAAGTTGCTGTTTTGCAGACTTAAGAAGTCAAGTCTTTCCACTGGTATCAATGGCTAGAAAGGCCAATCTAAGAATTTCCTTCTCTTTTCCGCAATAACTCTGACCGTTCTTATATGTTTTGGTTCAACATAGTGAGAAAGACTTTTAATAGTTAGAGTGTTTAGAAGTTATGGAACTTGATATTATAAGAAAATTCTGGTGATCAGCTAGCTGTAATTACAATTCACTGAACTTCAATATGACTTTGGCTTCTTCTTTTATTTGCTTCCTTGTATCTCTTCTACTGATCTTAGTTCAGGGAAAGGAAAAAAATGATACAACTTGTCCAAAGTCCTTTTCATGTGGAAATCTTACTGAAATGAGTTATCCTTTCTCTCTTTCCATACAATCTGATTGTGGACTACTGACCATGTCTGGTTGTGATACGAAACCAAATCCAAGAATCCAACTGCTTCCTGGAGGAGATTGGTACACTCCTATGGGAAAATCGAATTGTTCTTCAGTTTGGCTCTTGGACCCAAAGCTTCATTCCATGTTGAGGCAAGACAACTGCCAGCTTTTTAGCAAAAGTTTCTCCCTTCAAGACTCTCCTTCTATTTCTTTCACTACGCCTACACTTCACGACTTCTTCAAATGTAACAGCATCAAATAGTTCTGGCACAAAACTTTGCTGAATTACTTCTTTATGTTCCAGCTTGCAGTAATATATTAGTGTTCTATAGACAGGGAATAACTTATACGTCATGTCATAATATATGCCATCTCCGTTAGCAGAATCAGAATATTTAAATTCTCCACAGAAAAACAATATAAATCACAAACATGAAAATGGTTATGAAATCAAAAAATTTAACGCCCTGCAATAGTTCTTAATTATAGGAGTTCATCAAGCTGCTATACACCCTTGAGTAGAAGCTATGGACATATTTCTTTCCGAGACTACAAAGCATAACAGTTGTTAGATGGGCCATGTTATTTCTCTTGAATGTATTCTTCTCCTATTTTTAGATGAACCCTTACACATTTGAAATGGAAAACAAAGCTCATCATAGCCACAAATCAATGTGTTGGTCTTAGGGGTGGACAAATACATTTTTCTTTGAAAAATTACACCAGTCTTGAGTTGAGGTCCTTCAGAAATAGTTTCTTTACTTCTGAGGTATGTTGTTATTACTATAAAAATTCCAATAATAACTTCTACTGTAAATAAATTTTGGACGCTCCTTACTTGAAGTGTTTCATCGTACATCATTACTTTTCATGCAAATGGGATTTACAAGTGCCAAGTTAGAAGCACCCGATACATTGATAATATTGAAAATTCAGGGACGCTCTCTGTTGTCCGCAAATCATGCGAGCTGGTGCAAGGTTAGTGATATTTAAAGCCATCTCACTCACCTCTATGACTTGGTCGTAGCTACATTATCCTCCAGAAGTTTATCTTCGTCACTCAACAGTTGTGTCGCACTCTCAATAGCCAGCAATCGCATTTTCCTGTTTTTCCAAAGTTTTGGCTTTTCTCCTACTTCCTCATTTGTTTGCTGTGAAAATAAAGAACACAAGTCGGTTCTTCTACCTCCCTTTTTTTCATGTCTCTGTCTCTTCAGTAAATTGCATCTCTTTAGAGTTATAGTACCCTCAGAAGTGGAAACAAGTCTCCATGTAGAAACCAATAAGAACTACGTTGCTCGGACTCTTCCAATATGTCGACCAGAATACTCCAAAAGTAGTGTATTCTAAAGAGATGAAAAACAGGGCTGCCATAAAAGTACCAGATAAAGCATACATCTTAGGCAACACCAGTGGAATTTTTTGAATTCCAGTGTTCGTAGATCTTTATAGTGATGTTTTCTGGCAGTAGACCTTAAGCATGTATTCTTCTTCTTCCGTTTCTCCCAATTATCATGGATTTTGTTGGGTAATTTGTTGCTGGAATTTATCAAAATTAATTAAGATAATCATTTTGACTTATTTGAAGCAAATGTTGGGGAAAAAAGTGTAATATATCTATGTCTCCTCATTCATTCATTCATCTCATCTTTATATTCATATAACATTAAATTTTTCATGTTGATTCTAAAAATGTTTTTTTCCTTCCAATTTTTTGCCTTTAAATAAATTGACAGATTGATAAGCTAAAGAAGAAGCTGAGGCATGAAGAAATTGTTCACAGAGCTTTTAACAGACCTTTAGGAACTCTACCTCGCCTTCCTCCTTATCTTCTCAATATGTTAGTATTTAAATTTGATGAATTCAATCTTTAAGATTCCCAGACTCAAACTCATAGTACTTATGAAATTATGGCTCAATTGAAAGTTTCAATGATTTCTTTTCGTGTATATCTGTGTTTCAAAATGAAACTATTGGGTATAATTGAATCTGGTCTATGAGTTGACCTTCATCTATTTGTGTGATGACAATAATGCAGACATTAGAGCTTCTTGCCGAACTAGCTGTTTTGGAAGAAGAGGTGGTTCGACTTGAGGTACAGGTTGTTAATATAGACAAGTCTCTATCAAGAAGCAGTTTTCACATGCTCAAGGAGAAATATGGAGGATACCTATTTGTCTGATTCATGCCCTCAATTACCTGGTAAAGTTCCTAAGTGAAGGCATTTAAAATCATTTTCCATGAGTGAAGTCAATCTCGGATTATCCATGCCACAGTTTTCTCTTGCTCTAGATAGGAGTACTTCAAGTAGAAAGTTATTTTTAAAAGAATCAGTCTTTGTAGCTCGAGAATTAGCTATGATGTAACATCAAATAGTAGACAGGTTGTTATGAAGGATCGCAATGACTCATTGATCGATGGCCTAGAAAATGAGAATCACTCGGCTGATGCTTGTAGTAAGGATAAGCCATCTCCAAAGAAGCAAGTCAACTCGATAAAGATAAGGCCTGAATCAATCAGAAAAATAGCAGATGTTAGGCTTCAGGTATATATCATTAGGCAACCTGCAAGAAAGTTGACATTTGAAGCTACACGTGCGAATTGATCTTATTATAATTCTCTCTATTCAGTGTAGGGTGGTAGAACAAGCACAGGAGAGCTATTTAGATGAGCGGGAATTGAAAGCTGAACGCACAGAAAACAAAATCTTTGAAGACATTTTAAAGTTTTTGTGTAGCATCTATTAAGGTTGAGCACATCTAAAGGGAAGGTAGCAAATCCAGAATCTTTTCGCTCTTTAGGAGCAAATTAAGTCTTTAATGAAAGCAATGGGGAAAGGGAGTTGCAAGATCCATATTGAATCTGTTCAGAACTCAGGAAGCAAGATATTGGTTAATACAAATATACTCTCAATATAGATTCTAACTCTGTTAATCTAAACCGGAGCTTTGTTTCTAATTTAAGGACTTGCGTAAGTTACAATCTTTCTATAAATTTTCTGGTAATTATGATCAAGGAATGTATATATGCATTTGCATGTCCTTCTTGTGTTTAATATAATTTTATAGGATAGTTTAATGGATATGAATTCATATGTCCGTGACTTCAGTAACAATATCTTCCGTACCTTAAAATTTCCTAAGAGCTAATTTTGTAATGATAAATAATCTATTTGAGGCGGTTCATCCGCACAAAGCGTGGGCAATTTATCTAGTTTAAGATAATTAATTATGTTTTTTTCATTTTTAATTTTAATAGTAATTATTACTCTTTCCACCTCATATTATATGAACACTTCCTATTTTACACGATTATTAAGAAATTATTAATGCATTAGTGATATTTACCATTTTAACTTTTATTTATATTAATGTATAATAAATTAAGTTATAAAAAAATCATTAATACACTAATTAATAATGAGTAAATGAGAAAAAACTAATTAATTTTATCCTAATTTAGTAAGTATTCATATAATATGAGATAAATATTTATAAAAAGATGCGCATATAATATGAGACAGAGAGAATGAAAATGACAAATAAATGGAGCAATAATATTAATAAAATAAATATTAAATGAAGATATATTATATTGAGATATCAATAAGGATAAAATAATTTAAAATCTTTCGTAATTTTAAGATGATCTTTGGTAATTATTTTTCTAAATATGAGATAGTTAGCAGATAATCAACGGATTCTGCACTCAGCTATGACCTTATGAACTAGTCCAACATACACTATAATTTGAGTGACAATTTTCAATCCCTAAGGAGCATCTTCCATGGATCCCCTCACACTCCTCCGCGAGTACACCATCCGCAACGAGCTCCACAAGATTGTCCGCATCGGCGACGACTACCGTTTCGGCAATGACTACTCTTTCCCTTGCACCATCGAAACCGCTTATCGCTCTAAACATGTTCAAGCCAATCGCTACACTCTCGAAACCCTAATCAACTTCATCACTAATCATCATCTCAAACACACCGATTACATCCAGCAATCTCGTTCCCTTCGTATTCCCGCCGTCACACTCCCTGACCGTAAACCACTCCTCGATTATCTCACCGGAAAGACCGCATCTTCCGACTCCATTGAATTCCTTAAATTCGCTCAATCGAATGATAGCTCAGTTCCTATTTCTGTTTCAGCTGGTGTTACAGGTAATGAGGAGAGTGGGTTGGGTGATGATGTTAGGGTTTTGGAAAATCAAAACCCAATTGAGTTGATTAAAGCTGCGGAGAAGCCTTTGAAAGATAGAGAAGCGATTCTGTTTTGTAAGAATCGGGATTTCTATAGTGTTTTTACAGCTGCCTTGCGTAGAGATGAGGAGCGGCAACGGGCGGATTCCTTGCAGAGGAAAGATGGGTTGGTCGCAAAGAATCGGATAGATAGAGGGTATGGAGGCGGTGATGAAATCGGCTATGATGGAGGGCCCAAGGCGAAAATGCATTTGAAGGGGAGTAAGATAGGGGAGGGTGTTCCCATTATTTTGGTTCCCAGTGCGTTTTCAACTTTGATTACCATCTACAATGTGAAGGACTTTCTGGAGGATGGGGTGTTTATACCAACTGATGTGAAACTGAAGCAGATGAAGGGGTCTAAACCAGATTGTATAACGGTACAAAAGAAGTTTAGTAGGGATAGGGTAGTTACAGCATATGAGGTCAGAGATAAGCCTTCTGCCTTGAAGGCGGAGGATTGGGACCGGGTGGTGGCAGTTTTTGTGTTGGGGAAAGAATGGCAGTTCAAAGATTGGCCTTTTAAGGATCATGTTGAGATCTTTAACAGGAGTAAGTTTTGAACGATTATGTGCAGCTGATTTATGTCGTATTGTTTGTCAAATGATGATAGCCACTTGCTATACTAGTTCCTAAAAGGATTAGAGTAATCTTGTTTGTTCTTAACTAGAAAAGTAGTGATTTTTCGGGGTAATTTTCACTTAGAATCTGAAATTAGATTTGCTCGCTATTGTTGCAGTTGTAGGATTTTTCTTGCGTTTTGAGGATGATAGCGTGGAGTCAGCGAAGACCGTGAAACAATGGAATGTCAAGATTATTTCGGTTAGCACATTAACTATGGTGCATTTAGCTCTCATCTTTAAAATCTGTAAAACTGGCAACTTTTGTGCAGATGACGACAATTTGCATTTAATTCTGGATGGTTATAATGTCTTATGAATGCTATTGCAAATGGAATTTGCAGATAAGTAAGAACAAACGCCACCAGGACAGAGCTGCAGCACTTGAGGTGTGGGACAAACTTGAAGAATTTATGCGGTCTCGGTCGCATTGATACATGCTGAGTCTCTAGGTAGAAAACTTTTTATAAGTTGTATTTCCCTTTGTGACCATCTTTTCGGTTGTAATAATATTACTCTGATTTCTCATACCTGAGAAGCTTTTTCTTAATCAAGTAAATATCTTCATTAAATAGCATCCAGAGGAGCAACAATTTTGAAACTTGAGAAAGGTATGTGTTAGCATTATTCCTCCTAAATTTTGCTGTTTATTTGGCTGGTTGATTGTGTCATAGTAAGGAAGTGTTAAGCTTATAATGTGGTGGAACTCTTTCGCAGTTATGCTGATCTTTTGATAGCTGACCGTGTTTTATTAGTAATTTAGAGGTGTTTGAAACTTGGTAGTTTGTCTCTCTATCATTTCCATTTAGTAGGAATAACTATCTGATTTTTGGTGATCCAACTTAACCTTGCAGTCGGTGCTGAACTCAATGAGGTCCATAACTTCCTTAGGCCTATTGTCATCTGAACTGATTATCGTCTCCTAGTTAACGGAGATAAATGCAGGAGTTACTTTTAAATGGAGCAGTATGTATGTAGACAACTCTTATAGCTAGACCCTTACTAGTTTGGAGACTTTGAAGTAGTAGTAGTTTTCGGCATGTAAAGAGTTGTATCATGGGAATATCATTTTGATTTATTTCTACATTACATTGAAGGTATTTGAGTTTGTTTCAAGATTTATTTATCTTGGATACCACTGATAGGGAGTCTGATGCCAATGAGGCCTTAGCCTAGGTTCTAAGGTTAAGGCCATGAGAAAATAACACATTTTATGTTCAAATTCGTAGAAATATGCATATATACTTTTGGTAAACTGGATTTGACTTTGCATATATTTTTTTTGTAAACTGGATTTGACTTTTTCCCACTTGTATTTGATGTTGTTGTTGGATGAAGTGAAAGATTCTTTCTTCAGCTCTCTCCGGTGGTTGCTTTGTGGTGTTATACTATACACATCCTATTAATTCTCGAACACTTTAAACAGATTGTACGTGTGAAAATATATCAGTTTTACATATCAAACAAGTAAGCATGCTTACTGGCTTTTGATGAATAGTTGCTTGTTGGTGAGTTCTAAAAGCACCATAATACTGCAGTTCAAGTTTTGTTTGCATCCCTGGTATTTTTAGTTGGGAATTAGCTCCCCTGTTTGCCTACTCAAGTGTCGTGAAACTTATCTGGTGGATAGCTCAGCTCCTAAATGGAGGTTTCGGGAGTGGGGGGTGTGTGGGTGGGGGGGATTGATGGTACAAAGTTGGTGGGGATGCAGTTCTTCTTTGATTTATTTGATGACCAAAGAAGAGTTTGACCCAATACTTTATTTCTGTCCTAGTTGACCTTGATTCGGCATTAGAAGTATATTGATTTTTCCCCGATAACTGAATACTGTTGTCTGTAAATATTGCATATTTGATTCCATCCATAAATTGATTACTAATATGAATGTGATCGACATTTCATTTCTCATTTTTTTAAAAAAGAAGATGATCTACTTTTTCATCTAAAAAAAAAAGAGAGGAGCCAAGAGTGCTGCAAATTGCCAGAATTCTACAAGATTATGTTTTTTATCCTGTGAATTGCCATACTACTCAAATTGAATGATTTGGCAAAGTAGGATTTGGGAATTGGACCCACAGTTCTCCAACATCTGTAAAATATGTCACTTGCACGGTTAGAAGAAATATGTTTTCATCTTTTTCCTTTTTTATTTCTTTTGGGGCCAGGAAACGCACACGTTTATAAACTGGAATGTAATCCCTGTTGTTGGTTTATATTTAATAAATGTACAACAAGGATTAGAGAGTCCCTTACATAGAGAATGGGTCATAGCCATGGTTTCAAGGGATAAAAGAAGCATGAAATTTGAGTATCCCTTTTCATTCCCCCCTCCACTTCCCAAAGAGTTTGAATGTATTTGGGACATCTTTTCCTCTTTGTTCACCCTTTTACCTAGAGTTAAAGTCATGCGCTTCTATTCACCCTTTTACCTAGAGTTGAAGTCATGCGCTTCATAGAAGCGTGTGTTTCACATATGATGCACCGAGGAGTTTGGATTTTGGAAAAGATTGCTGGATTCTTGATAAATTTTCTATACATATTACATGGATTTTTTCAACAGAAGTACAGGGGTCTAAGCGAAACCTAGCAGTAAGTTCTTCCAATCTCAACTTTGAGGAGTTGGATGAACGTTATTTGTGTATAGGATACTGAACTTAGTTACTTCAGTTGCAATTCAATCATTATAGTGCTAAATTTATATGTTTGGTATTTTTTAATGTTGTGAATTGTGCGTTGCACTTCTTGCACAAGCCTCATAGGTGTAATCAGTCTTTTGTTCTTTTCACTTTAGAAAGTACTGCTTTTACCTTTATTAGTCGAGCCCAAAAAAATGCTTCCATCGTGTCATGTTGGTGCTAGTTCCAATGTCAAGGAGTGTGGATAGTGTCAAAATGGCAAAGTTTATTCTGTAGCAATGTGGTATACGACCTCAGATATGAAGGTCGAGAATTAGAGTAGAAAGGTAGTAGGTAGCCGAGTGTTGTAGTACTTTTATGTGGGAGAGGTAGGGGTAGCCTACTCTCCTCATCTTCACCCTTTTTTTACCAATATTCGTGTAGTATCTTATTCTTGAATTCGCTACTACCTGTTGCTTCTTTGCTTTATTCATCTTGATATTTTGTTGTTGGTGGTTTTCTTTTCAATCCTGCTTTGATTGCACTTTATTTGAGTTGAGGGTCTATTGAAAATAGTCTCTCTACCTCACAAAGGTAAAGTTTGTCTACATCTTACCCATCCCTAATTCCATTTGAGGAATTACACTGGGTGTGTTGTTTGAGATTGGTACATGATTTCTAAATTTTCATATATTTAAGAATGATGCTGAGTAGCTGTTCTGTAGTTATTTTCTTCGTTTTCCTTGCTTTTGTATAGCAATTTCATTGTCAAGTATATAGTAACACTTGAATGTTTCAAGTAACATGATATGTTGCTTTGTGTTGCACCAGGTGAAATTAGATGATAATCGTATTTTGCAAAACTGGTCAGCCAAGAGACTCTACAAAAATCCACAAGTACCCCGATAAACTTGTCAATGTCATCAATTAATAGAAATACAGTCCCCTTAGATGAATATCGTCCTTTTATAGATTCCAGGAGGTCTTCTATTGCTCAGAACGTGTGAATTTTGTGTACATCCTTTGTGTTGGCCAATTAGTTTGATTTATTACGTAGCTTCTTTGGATATGTCTCATTTTGTTTTAAATTTGTGTGCGCAAGTCCTTTTCGTGGTGGCAAGGCTCAAATAGCTGATAGCTACATTTTCTGTTTATAATTCTGATCTTTTGTTCCTTTATTAGTGCTTGAATGTAAATGCTGCAACTTATGCCCTCTCTTGCCCTCTCCCCGAAGGAATAAACTGACATAAATAGGGACAGAAGAATATGTATTACTACCAATGATGATTGACGAAAGAATATACAATACAAGGAATCAGCCCTGGTGGTAAACTGACTGCTGAAATGAGCAAATGTTTGAAGAGCAATAGTCCACTTTCATGACGGAGCAAATTAGCTAATCAATATACAGTAGATACAAATGCACTGAAATGTCAACGGTAGGTAGACAAAGTTAGGTCATGTTGATTATTAAAGCATAAGAAGCGATAGAGAGAAGGAATGAGGAAAAAAGAGCAGCCAGATTGGTTGAAGTTGCATCATTGGAACCTCCCTGTGATGCAGATCCACGTCCTGTCATAGGTGATGGCAATTGACATTATGTTAAAGCACTTGGAAAAACCCAAAATTGATTTATCTATTATAGATCCAAACAGAGCAAATATGATGCTATTCAGGATTCTCGAAATTGAGGCGTAGTAATAATAGCTGTAATTTGTGAAAGCTTTATGTGGGGATTTTGGAGTGTATTCTTTTCTTACCATTGCAGCGGCTAGCAGGTGGAGTCTGAACTTTGCAAGCGGTAGTAAGAGCCATAGCCTGACTCTGGTTTATGTTGAGTCCCAGGTCGGAATCACCACCATTGAGGATCTGGCACAAGCACTCTTGCTTTTTATCCACCACCGTGCTGAGCTGCGTGCAGCAACCTGAGAATTGCGGCGAAGAGCTGTCCGTGATGTACTTCAGGCAAGGGGACATGGTGACCACCTCATTTGTGCAGTCATCGCTTTCTTGAGCAATTACTCCTATCCACATCACCGCGAACATAATCAAGGCAAGACGCATTTCATACCTTTGATCAGCCATCCTTTTGCGAAAAATCAATCTCAGTGAAATGAGGAGTAGGAAAAGAGATTCTGATTTTTTAAGGTTGGTCACATACTAATTATGACTGTTGGTTTATATTACTCCAAAAAAGGATGTGAAAGGCAGGAAGACTATAGAACAAATTATATGACAGATTGTCGTTGATAAAGATTTGGCATATACTTTACATATATAGGAATTAGGTAAACTTGGGGTAGTGGTTAGTTATATGGGTGACCAGTTGATGTGATTTGTTTGGTAGTAAGTCTTAATTTGTATCAGAGATTCTGTTCAAGACGAAGACCTTCTATGAGCTTAAAGGTTACGGCCAAGTGTACTAGGTGGAGTTGAATTTGAGTGGATCAAAATAAATTGAGTCAATAAATAGATGGGTTAATAGCTCTTCCGAAAATTACTTTGAGTGAAATCATGGGCAAATTTGTTGGCAATAATTGGGGTACGTGAATCAACATCTATATATGGCTTAATTTCAAGCCTTTTGCAGCACATAAGTGCAAAATCTAGGGGTGGGTTCGGTTTTTGCGGTTCGGTTTTTTCCTAAAACCAAAGACCGAACGGAAGGTGATTTGGCGGTTCGGTTCGGTTCGGTTTTGCCCCAAAAAAAAGTAGACCATTGGTTTTTCGGTTCGGTTTTTTTCGGTTCGGTTTTCGGTTTTTTTCGGTTTTTCGGTTTTTAAAAATAATTTTTTAAAGTAAAATAATATGTTGGGTAGAGACGTATCATCGTATAGATATGCTAAACAATTGGTAAAGAGTAAAGTTTGGATTAGTACAAGTATCACAATATAAGAACTACAATTATCACCAAGAAAATTGCAAACATATGTTCTAGAAAAACAAGTATCAAATACTCCTTGGAAGGTTCAAGTCAATTGATGTTGAAGTGTATAGTTAAAAGAAAAGACATAATTTATATAATTAACTTATCTACCTAATAAATATTTATGAGCATACACACATAATATATTTTTTAAATATCAGTCAAAATATATAAAAAGATTAAAATAATATTTTATCATTTGTTCGGATGGTCTATTGGAGCAAATTATGATTCAACCATTATCTAAATAAAATTTTCTTGCAAATTTTACAGAATGTTGATATATTCATTTACCTATAAATCACATTCATATATTAATTTTACTAGAATGACGAGGTAAATAAATATCATAAAATTACAGTGCTAAATTAAGTTATATCGAGAAACTTAAAGGCGATTTTATGCATTTTCCCTTGGTAGAATTCCATAGACATCAAAGTTTGTCTCTATTTTTCATTTTGATATTGCAACTTATTCTTTGTTTGGATGATTATTATGTGTTATTTTGTATTATTTCAATGAATATAATATTTTGATGGATTATATCATTCGTTGTTGTTATATAATGTGGGCATATTCATAATTTGAATGATAAATATATAAGAAATTGTTGGATATGGGATGGAGCTATTATGAAAAGGTAGGATAAATAATAACACAAAATTATTAAATAGTAATAAGTAAAGACAAAATAAGAAAAAATATTAAAGCAACGATGCAATCACACCAAATAGATTGTTGAACAAAATATATCTTTTCGTCTTACTTAATGATAACTTTAAATGATATGATGTAGTAGAATTTAAGTAAAGCAAAACAAATCGGTTTTTGACGGTTCGGTTCGGTTTTAGAAGACCAAAATCGAAACCGAAACCGCACAAAATCGGTTCGGTTCGGTTTTTTGTGTTTGGTTTCGGTTTTTTACGGTGCGGTTTTTTTTTTGGTATTTTTCGATCGGTTTCGGTTCGGTTTTCGGTTTTTGGTTTTACGGACCCACCCCTAGCAAAATCTGCTCAAATAGTATCATTTTTGCACCGCAGAAACAAGACTTATAAAGCAGAAACACAGAATTTCAACACCAACAATAGTTCAACAACATTTCTACGCGACAAGCTTTGATCTCCAGAAGAAGTTGATTTTTTAGACTTCATCCTTCTTAACTACTACTTACAGCTTGTTTGGATGGTGGTTTGCAATGGTTTCA
Organism: Solanum rostratum; assembly: GCA_029948455.1. Taxonomy (NCBI): domain Eukaryota; kingdom Viridiplantae; phylum Streptophyta; class Magnoliopsida; order Solanales; family Solanaceae; genus Solanum; species Solanum rostratum. Next base: position 54,484,890 of record CM057047.1, on the reverse strand, counting down.
TAATGTATGACATGATATGATACAGTATTGTACAATGTTTGGATCGATCGTATGGGTTGTTACTGTTTAATGACAATTTGTTGTTTGATTTGAATGAATGGTACTGGATTGTAACTTATAAATTTATAAAAATATCCTTAATTATTATGATATTAAATTTATTAATATTTTTAATAAAATTTTATTTTAAATAAATACATAGAATTAAGTAGGGAAACATACAAATTAATATTGGCCTGGTGGTAATTGACTTGAGCCTTGGGGTTTGCTCCCTTTCAAGGTCTCAAGATTGAAACCCTCTAGGTGCAGACAATTTTTGAGTCCCATCGGACTGGGTAAAATCTGAATTAACTGTGGTGCAAATTTAAACCTGAATTAACCGTGGTGCAAATTTAAGTAAGGGTATAATTCTCTCTATTTTGACTTGGGATACTCCTCTTTCTCATAGATTAATATCACATCACTGGCATAAGTAACATTTGCAATCCATGTAATTAACTAAGAATGATAGTAAAACACAAACCTTGTTTCAATGGGGCACCACATAGACAAAATTAATTCTTACACCTACAATATTCAATAGCAAATAGTAATGATTGCCACATGAATTCAAACGTATGGAGTTCGTTGCCAGGACAGTACAAAAACCAACAGAAACAGTACATAAGTAATTACTAGTATAAGTCACCCCACGACATAAAATTCTAACATGACATTAGATCAATATGTATTGGTAATTTATACAACAAACTTCTTTAGAAATCCCAGATGAAAATTGAGCTACTGCTACTCCCAGTTTTCTTCGAGCCCTGCTCAATCCATCCATAAAAACATATAACATGTCATAAATAATTGGTAATAGACACAAAACCATATATTCTAGCTCTATATTTGTTTGAATAAAATGCTTAGTCAATTGACTAACCAAAAAGTATCTTATCTCATAAGATTAAAATAAAATTCATTTAGATGCTTAATACTCGTAATTCATGATTATAAATTGATCTTTTTTCTTTGCTTCCTAATTACAATCCGAGTACTTTATTTTTTTTTTTAAATACCATTACCAATCCAATGTTTTGGTCATGATTAAAAGATATTGTACTGTGTTAAAAGATTGACATGGTCGGGTGAAATTACATGCGCAATCTATTTATTGTTGCACAATATCTTTCCGACCTTCAATTTAATTTAGTCTGATTAGACACGGAATACAGTGTGTTTGTTTATGACTTACCTGGCATCGGAGGATCCGCAGTCTCATCTGATGATGAACCCTCTGGCGAGCCCACTGCAGGGATTGGAGATATTGCCGGTCCATTTCCAGCTATCAAATATTATAAGAACAAATTTGCATCAAAATTAGAATCAGAGAGAAAAGTGTGCAATCAGCCAATCAGTGTACGAAAATGAGTACTCCCCCTTTCAATTTGGTTGTCTAGTATTAATTTGATACGAAATTTAAGAAAATTATTAAATGTTATTGACTTATAAGATATGTAGAATGCACCAAAATGTCTCTTAATCTTGTAATATTAACATGCTAAAAAAAGAAAAAAAATTATTTTTTCTGAACAGACTAAAAAAGGAAACTAAAAAGAATAAATCGAAACAGAGAGAGTAATTACAAGTCCGTTACTTCAAAGTGACTCAACGATTATATTGACACTGTTAATGTAGTTTAATATGTAATAGATTGTTCAATTCATTACTTCCCTCTATTCACTTTTATCTGTTCATTATTCTAAAAAATAGATTTTCACTTTTAATTGTCATTTTTAACATATCAATTGAAAATACAATTTTTTTTTCATGCTTTACCCTTAGCATCAATTACTTGTTTCCAAAATTGTTTTAAAAGACTTAATACTAAAAATCTGTTATGACTGGTGCCGTGATAAAATAATCAATTCAATCATTATTTTTTAATAGGCATAGCTAAGCCCAAATATGACAAGTAAAAGTGACCTAATATTACTAAAGAACTGTACTAATTAATGTAAATCATAAAAACTTACCTTGTAATTTATATATCTTATGAGTAAACAGTTTTAACACAATCAAACGGATAGATCATAAATTCATGGTCTTAATTAATTACTTACCATAACATCTACTGACAGGAGGAGTTTTAAGGTTGCATGCAGCAGGTAACGCAAGCGCAAGCGTTTGATTAATTTGGAGGCCTAACGACGAACCGCCTCCATTAGCAATGGTGCAAAGGCACCTTGGCTGCGATTGCAGCACCCCCGAGAGGGCAGAGCAGCAAGAACTCGAAGGCGGTGTTTTTGGAGTTGATCCAGTGACATAGCTAAGACATGAATACATGCTTAAAAATGCATTCATGCAGCCAGATTGTGCCATTGCTCCTCTTGAAATCATGCATAATATTGCAACTAAAGCCATGCAAGTTTTGACGTTTGATGCCATTTTTGATATGATGTTGTAATTCTGGGAGGGGGGTATTTATAAATTCTTTTGTAGGTGATTTGGTTACTTGTGGATGACTTTGTTCTTTTTAAATTACAGAAAAGGGAATATGTAGGTTAACTAATAAGGGTTCATGTTAGGTAATTAGATTTGTAATAACGTGTCATTATATATTTGTGAAGTTGAACTATAAAGAAATAGAATGATTCTGCCTCTCATTTTATTTTACACCTGACACCTAATGTGGAAGAAACTAAAATTGAATCTTGGTTTATTATTTAATTTAATTTTGTAAACTTATTTTTAATAATTAAAAAAAAATCAATAAAATCGATTCTGTCTGTCGGTTTGTTCTTCATATGAGAATAATCCGACGAAAAAACTCAATTTTCTTCATTTGTTTTTTTTTCCCAAGAAAATCAACGGACTAATGTTTTTTTTTTTTCAGAAACTTTGTGTGAGACAAATAAATTAAAAAGAAACTAATTCAGTTGGCATTTTGACCTAAGAAAATGTTATACACAATACTCTATTCATCCCAATTTACGTGTCTTATTTTTTTTTTATCTATTCAAAAATATCTCTTTCTATATATAGTAAGTTTTCCAATTATAATATTTTACATCGCAAATCTAATACTACAAAATTTATATCACTACACACATCTTTAATTTGATACCATTAAATTCAAAATCGATTTACTTCAAAAAAATAAAATAAGATTGAGTGTTGAAGCTATGATTAAATGTATCTCCTACACTTGAAAAGTGAATCTAAAAGTTTTTGTGAGTGAAAAAATATTCCAAAACCATTCAAACTTGACAAAGTTTTTTTTTTTTTCCTTTTGGAGATTTAACAAGAAAAAAAAAAGATACAAGATAGACTGGTTGACTAACCTAGGATGGCACAATAAAGAGGATTAGAGCAATTGAGGAAAAAAAAAAGAGAAATGCCTTCACAATGGATGTACTAGAAAGCCGTACAAAATCAGGGATAAAAAGAAGTGATAAGTGTCATATACTCCCTCCGTTTAAAAAAAAGAATGATTTGGTTTGACTTGGCATGAAATTTGAGAAAATAAAGAAAATTAATCTTGTAGTTCTAAATTGAAGTAATGTCAAATGTATAAAAATATTGTTTAATCTTGTGGCCTTAAATATGCCACGTGGAAAAATTGAAATTAAAATCTTGCCAAAAAAGAAAAGGGATCATTAGTTTTAAACAGACAAAAAAGGAAATAATATCATTCTTTTAAATGAAAGAATATATACACACGTGTTATATAAACTAGTTTTGATGCACGTGTATTGCACGTAAATGTGAACCCATATAATACACTATTTTTAAGATAATGTCAATATTATTAAACCATAAACTAAAATAAATGATTATCAATGAAATAATAAAGTATAAAGTCAATATTGTCAAACCATAAATTTAAATAAAGGATTATCAATGAAATAATAAAGGATAAGTTTCTAATGAATAATAAATTTATTTTTCTTATGATTACTAACCATGTGCATAATGAAAGTTGTGAAATCAATGCTCGAAAATATCTGTATTTATTTATCATATAAAGCTAAATATAGATAACATGATATGTCATTTCTCTAGGGCCTGTAATTAGTTTTACCTTTTTTCTCTTGATTTTTTTTCATTTTAAAATTACTTGGCATTGAGGCATATCATCTTATAGTTGTGTATTGCATCTCGTTTGTCTTTTGTTCTTATTTGATTTGTATTTATTTGGTGTTGTACATTACGTGATAATTAGTTATCCCAATTTGACGAAATTTGATTGCTAAGTGTTTATAAACTTGTAAAACATATCCCATTTTACCACCTGCATTTTTTTTGTGCTACGTAATTATTTTTGTATTTGATCGATTTTGTATTTGGTTTTGTCAGATATTTCTATGGACAATTGGCTCAAATCCGAACGAAGAGACATCAAGAGCTTTTTAATTTGTTAGGATATCTTTTTCAAATTTACCATATTGTCCCCAGTTCGTTGTTGGTAAACCAATAACGGTTTTGATAAAGCCACTCAAGAGAAATCGAGACCTAGCACGACTAGAGTTAAAGTCGAACTTGCCACAGTGAATGAGAATTCAATATGTCGATGAGAAAACTAGACAAAATGGTGGAGTGATTTTAGAAGATTGTGTATAATAATCTGTTGTTTTATTGCAACTTTTCTAAACACCAAGGTCATAACAAAAATGAATGTCCACTATTATTGGGAAATAAGAAAACAAGAGAAGCACAGAAGGTTGTCTCTGAGATTAAATAATATCACGATGATACTCGGGAGATATTATATGCACAGAAGGCTGGAAATAAATCCCTTAGAGTTGATAAAAGTGGAGTCCACAATCAAGTAGTTGAGACACGGGATTTGGTAAACCAAACTAAAAAAATTTCTGAACAGTTCTTGGGCAAAACAATTGCACATAAACCTGATTCAGGGGATTAAAGTTTAATCTTATTCCTCAAATTGATGAGGCATTGCAGCAGAAAAATATTACACCTTCTCTCAGTATTCAAATTAATACTTCAATTGATCACGTTGGAGATGAAGTGGAAAATAGTGTCGTGATGGTGTAGGAAACTAAAGTGTCACTGGTGCGAGACTTGATACTAAAGATACTGGAGGAATTAGCCTTGACGACATTGGTGAAAAAAGATTTTTTATAGGTTGATTCGAAGGTTGTTGGCGATGTTCATTCATCAGGGGACAAAATTGACATTTTGGAGAAAAATTTGAATGAAAATCAATATTCTAGAGAGCATTTCCATACATAAAAGAAATATAAGAGAAAATACATCCACATTTGAATTTTTTTGTTGCAATGAATCATAAATGAAATCAAGTTTGAGTAACATATTTACAAGTCTGTTATTTTTTATTTATAGTCTACCCAATTTGTCTCTGCTTCAATAGCTAGAGAATCAGCCCGATCCTTCATTGTCTCCAGAAATTCAGCCCCAGTTCTTGCAACGCAGCTTCCAAGGGAGGAATTTTTCATTTTCAAATTCATTTCTTGTTCTTCTATCACTCTCGTATTCATCTTTGCCTTTTTTAATCTCTCCTTCAAATTTGAGATGGAAGCTTTGATTGCAATGAGATATTCTTTGAGTTCGTTGGGAAGCTCTTGGTTTGTTGTAAGCTTATTATTGACCAATTGAATTTACCTTCGTAGCCTTTTTATTATACTCATCATCCTACTGTTTCTTTTCCTCCTGATAATTTGCAAGTAGGAATGGAAGAATTTTTCTGAGCTCCTCAAATCACGTGCTTTTTCAACTGAGAGATCAGGCGATGTAAGACAACTAATAAAGTTGAATATCTTTTTGGAAGAAATTCTTGTAAAAGCATCTTTAGTATCTCCTAAACTACCACTTTAGCTTTGTTAAGTATTTCTACAGAGTCTTCAGACGATAAAGATGCAACAACTTAGCAAAAGATTTAAAACAAATTAAACTGCCATTGACACGAATAAAGAAATCTACTATAACCGAATACAATTATAAAAGATGTATAACATTTAAGCTTAACAAAAAAAAAATTGTGTTTTAATTAAAAATATGTGGTGAGGATAGAAATATTTAACATTAATAGAGAAGGGAAGATCACTGGTGTTGGAATCACCAAAATGGAGAGAGGAGAAAGAAAAGAGAAAAGAGAAAAAAGGAAAACAAAAATTACGACTATTAGCAATTTTTTTTTTTTTTGAAAAAGAATAATTGGCCAGTACATCAAGTTTTTAAATTAAATGAGTTGATTTCTGTTTAAAGTGTGCCTCTGTTCGTCATTTTTTTTTAAATTTAAAATATTATAATTTTAATTCTATTCTGTTTATTTTTTAATATCTAGAAATATTTTAAATTAAGAAACCAATTTTGTGATCGATTTTACAAAATTAACTTTTAACTTTTTTAACTCTCCAATCATGGTCGTAAAATCATTGATTTTTGCATCAACATACTTATTTTCCACAAAAAATGAGTAAAAAATAAATGATGGACTAAATCTACTTTATATTTTTTTTTAAAATGAAGGTTATTTTTAAGAACGACAAATTAGGGACAATGTTAATGTTTCCTCAATTTTGATAACCAACTACATCCCTCGATCTCTTTGAATCAATTTTAATTAGGTGGTGTCATGTCAGATTAGATGTATTTGAATATTTGTATTATAATGATTTTTTAAATTTATTTTGTAGTTTAATTTTCAATAATTGTAATTTAAAAATTCAAAAATTTAAAGGATTAACATTGTAAAAATGTGATCAAGTAGCAGGAGATACAATCATGAAAATGACTTCCCCTCACCTCTTCCATTGTTGAACCAATCATGAGAAGATTAAAATTAACTTCCAAGGATTAAATTACATACACACAATATTATTTACAAACATGTTTACTTCAAATAAAAATTGGATAATAATAGATACATCATATATTTATATATATTTATTATAGTCATTACTTAAAAATATATTATAAAAACCAATAGTTTTAAGGTATACAACTAATAATAAATTCTTTACTTTTTTTTTGTCTCGATCACTAATTTCATTGTTATCAATGAATTTTAATATTTCTTGTTAAAGAAATTTTTTTTAGCTCTTAATATCATCACAATTATATAGGTAGACTTCTTGAGAGTTTTGTGAGTTATCTAATAATATACTAAGAGGTAATTATTATTTTTTCAATGGGGTAATATTTCTTGAGGAAGTTTTATTGCTTCAACTATTAACACTATCACCGCCCCGGTAGATATTCTTGTGATTCTTCCAATTTGTCCTATTAGTCTGTCCTAATTATTTTCAAAAGAATTTTATTTACACAAATATTAAAAATGTAATTTTAATCATTTAAGCCGCTTAAATAAGATAGTAATGAAAAATTACCTTAGCATTAGCAAATCTTTTTGCCTTTTGTTTTTCGGGTCCATTGACATCTTTTAAATTATTTTACTTAATATTTTTTTCTTATTTTAAATTGTACAGTAATTATAATTCTTTATCTGGAATAAAAAGTACTGATTATTGTAAAATTTTCAAATTATTTTCTTAGATTAAAATTGTTAAAGTTTAGTTTAAATATAAAATTTTCATCGACAAATTTTAAATTTATAAAATTTATAAAAATAGTGTTATATCATTTTTGCTAAAATTTCAAAATCATTGCAATTAACCTTTTTCTAAGTTTTGCTTTTTTTTTCTTAAGTTTTTTTAGTCAATTATATTACTACAATGACTATTTGAATCATTAAAAAAAATATGTAAATTTGATTCTGAATGTAACTTTATAAATTTGTTAATTGCATATCATTTCAACTAGTTAGACATGCATTAAGGTGTCTTAACAAATTTTACGACGATTTAGTATAAAATGTACCTTAAAATTATTAGCTATATATGGCGAGCTAACAACCTGAATAAAAACTTATCTTTTGAATAATGTTATTACTAAAACTATAGGCAATGCCTCAATATATGTGTAATTATGCTTACTTTATTACAGAATCCAAGTTGAAAATAAATAATTAGAAATTATTTCTATGCGCTATATTAATGTCACCATCCACATGACACTTACTAATATTTGGGACGTCCAAGTTTTTTTTTGAACAATTTTCTACAATTTAATATATTATTATATATATTCAAATAAATTAAAATATTTTACAAACTAGATTTAATTTTGTTTGTGAAGACATATATCATGATTCATGTATACGTTAACTAATTTGATATAAAGAATGGATGCACGTAAATTTGACCAATGCTAAATATAAATAAAAAGTTAGAGAAAATGTATAATAACTGTATAGTAACTATATAATATAATTTGTCAAAAGTCACAAAAAATATATAATATAAATTATTATACATGAACTACATTGAATATATATTATGAAACACTCTATATATGAAATATATACTGAGTTAAATGAATATACACCAAATGATCATTTGATATAATCATTCCTTATATATATATTACTTGAAAAGAGATATTTTATTCTTTCAACCCTTATAAAGAATCTATATATATTTCTTTTTACTGTCAAGCCCAATATATAGTTTGATACCGAGAAGAATATATCTACTAAACATAGAGGGACATCTAAGTTTTTCAGATTTTCCAGCAAGCAAGAATAGAACACGTTGAAGGAGAGTAGCATGAAGAATACTCTTAAATTTTTTGTTAAAACATTAAAAATGTAGTTATTAGCAGCATTAGAATGTGGATTGGCTTTGAAAATTGTGATTAAATCAATTATAATAAAAAAAAAAAATGATGCTCAAAAGATATTACGTCTATATAATTATAATTTGCATTAGCTAGCTATGACTAATCATCATATACTACCTAACTAAAAGTAGGAAGCTCCAAAATAAAAAATTAAATTAGTATTTTACCTCTATATTATTAAAATATTTAATTAATTGAATAGTAAATAGAATTTTTTTTTTAATATTATTGAGTTGGTCTACACGTTATTAAATTAAATAGAAAAAAATACAAAACAATAATCACTCATTTAAATAGATGCATGTACGTGTTTCATCTTCCAAAATTAATGATCATATTTAATCTTTTTGTCTTTGATTTGTTTTAATATTTGTCCTTTCAACTTTGTAACTTGTTACAAAACTATCATTCTTTCCCTATAAATTTAAATGTTTCAATATTCCATAGAGAGATTTTTATGTGATACGATTTTTGTGGAAGACTAGAAAAGTTTTAATATCTTGAAGAAAATTTCAAGACAAGAGGATTTGTGGAAGACTAGAGAAGTTTTGATGCCTTAGTTTTATAATTATTTGCAAAAATTAATCTTATGATGAGATTCTTATATTTATGTATACTTTCGTTAACCTGCCTTACAAGATTTTTAATTCTTTTTCTATGCTCAGATGTTGAGTGTTTATTAAATTAGCTTTTCTTCAATTTGTAGTAACAAGACAAGGAAGGAAAAAAATGTCTTAAAATTTTTCTATTTTCATTGATAGCCTTATGCCAAGCTTGCTCCTTTTCTCTCTCTCTCTCTCTCTCTTTTTTTTTTTTAATAATTTCACCTTTTAATAATGTATTTGACGGAAGGGCATATTTTTTTCTTAAGTAAATGAAATAAATAGAATCATATTAGTGCATAAGGCAAGTATAAACAAACAATTAATGGTCTATAAGATATTCTGATTTCAAAGTATTAATAAATTACAATTTTTACACCTTAAATTTGAAATATTTATAAAAAAATTGTTTTACATGTGCTTGTGGATAAAAATATTATTTTTTGGACATATTTTACCAAAATTATCATGAGATGCAAAGTCCAAAGTTAAAAAAAAAAAAATGTACCAAAATACTTAAGAAGTTCGAATTTAACCTTCAACTAAATGTTACTCCTATTTATTTTTTGTAAAAAAAAATAATGTACCAAAATACTTAAGAAGTTCGAATTTAACCTTCAACTAAATGTTACTCCTATTTATTTTTTATACAAAAAATGTAAAATATCTTTCAATAAGCTTTTAACCGAAAAAAATATTACATCTTTCCACTAAATTAAAATTTGATTAAATATTTAAGTAATATTTTAATCATATAATATTAGAATTTGAATATCAACAGTTGCACTTTTAATTCTTTAGTTATACATTCCCTGATTATAAATTTGAATTACTTGAATTTCATTTTACTTACCGAAATGAAGATTGCTAACTTCTTCTAATTAATGTCGACATTTTATATTCTTGAAACATGTATCCAATAACTATTTTTTTAATTTCAACAAATGCTTTTAAAATGAAATAATGTTAAATGAAGAACTATAATAAAGGTAAGTAATGAAAAACTGTAACCATTAGGACAATCATATCTCTAGCCATTTATAAATAATAATATCTCTAAACAAGAGATAATAAACATAAAAGAAAAAAAATAGCGCATCATTGTTGCAACAACCAGTAAAAAGTTGAAAGGGACCGTTTATTTTCTTGGGGCTTTTAATTATAGGTGAAAAAAAAGTTTCAAAATTAAAAAAAAGTGACACAAGTTAAGTGTAGGTGACAAAATTATAATTAAGAATAAATGATATTTGACTATTTTAAAAAAGGTTCCCAACTTTTTCTTTATACACTTTAACCCAAAAGAAAAAAATACCCTAAATCCCCACAAATCCCCAACGACCCCCAACGTTCTCCCGCGCTAATTTTCTCCCTTTTTCATCGCTTCTTCTACTTCTTGTTCTTCTTCTTCTTCTTTTTGTTGTTGTTGTTGTTCTTGTTGTTGTTGTTGTTGTTGTTGTTGTTGTTGTTGTTGTTGTTGCTGCTGCTGCTGTTGTTGTTGTCACTATTTTCCTAACATAACATTTGAGCGTCAAATTTGGGAGGAAAAAATCAATTTTTTTGGGACATTTGTTCGTGTAGCCTTCGAAATTACTTGAAAGGTAAGTTTTAATCATTATTATAACTGATAAAACTGTATGTGGTGCTATTTATTTGGATTTTGTGTTTTTATTGATGTTTTCGCCATTGTTGCATTTCTTCACTGCTGAGCCATTTCAGGGACGATGCAACAGCTGCTGGCTGTTGGACTGCGTGCAGCAGTTGCTAGACTAACAAACTGGTTCACCACTTTTGCAGCAGCTGCTGGACTAACAAAATGGTTCACCACTTTTGCAGCAGTTTTAAATTACTGTTGAATGTACTGTGTATTTGCTGCATGTGATGTTTCATATGATGAAGTAGCTGCTGAATTGAATACATCAGTTGTTGTATTTCTGTACAGTTTTCTTATATTGCGCTTTTAAGTATTACTTATTTAGGTACCTTCAAGATCATCCATGGGAGACAAAATAATATTAGGAGTTGATTGTCGGCGTGAATGGGTTGAGTCCAACAATCGTTTTATTTGGCATTGGAAAGGCAAAGAAATGGTCGAGACGATAGCGATGATTGTGAATCGAGATATCTCGTATGAGGATTTTGTAAATCAAATTATTTCTAGCTGTGAATTAAATTGTGAGCCGGAAGATATCGTCATCACTTACATGCATTCTTGTGGTGAGAAACAGAGAGTGACTCCATTTAGAATAAAAAATCAAGTGAGTTTACGGATTTATTTGGAAGATGAAGGAAGACCCATTCTACGGGTATACATGGTTGAAAGGGTGGTGGAGAACCAAAATTCACATCAAAATCTAGAAATTGTGAATGATGAATGTCCTGTGATGGCTATGGACTTTCCAGATAGAGCAAGTGGAGGTGAGCAGACGCCGACTCCAGAAGTTGGGAGCAATACACTAGCGAATACACAATCAACACAGTCGAATCATGTTCAAGATGATGAAACAGGTTTTTATAATGGTATGACATTTAAGAATAAGGAAGATTTAGATGTTACGTGGAAAATGGCTTATTTGAAGAAAGACTTTTGAAAGGCCCCGGATCCTTGACGTCACTTTAAGGTCCCCGAAACTGCCTAGAAATTTTGCCAGGCATCAACCTCACGGAAGGGCCTACACGGCTCGTGTGAAGGCACACGGACCATGTGGCCTCCCGTGAAGTGGCACCAGGTAAAGTGGAGGGTAGACGAGCCACCACACGGTCTGTGTGGCAGGTAAACGGGCGGGGTCACGGTCCGTGTGACCCCAGACGGTCCGTTTATCGGACCGTGTTGTGAAACTTGGTCCGGAAAATTTTCAAGAGGAAAAATTGAAGTCTAGGGCCACGACACGGCAGACGATCCGTGTAGCCCCAGACGGACCGTTTACCGGTCCGTATGCCTCAGACGGACCAATTTTTGCTCCGTTTCATTAATGACATTTTCGTAATATTAGCTCATTCTAGTGAAAATTTAGTCTTTTCCCACCCTTCCTAAGCCCCCTATATAAACTAGCCTTCACCATTTTCATCCATTTTCTCTCATTTTTCCACACCTCTCTCAAAAGAATTGTTCTTTCAAGCTCTCAATTGTCAAGCTAAGGCCTTCAAAAATTTTAGTTCATTCTCCTCTAGTGTTGTCTCCTTCAACCAGGTATGTGGGTGTTGATTCTTGGTCTCTTCCAAACAAGAAGACCCAAATTCCTTCTTAAACTATTTATGAACTTGGTTTCTTGAAATATGAATCTTCTACTGGATTTTGATACCTTGAACCATGCATGTGCTATATTATGATGAGTTAAGTATGATGAACTATGTGGATTATGAAAAAAAATGAACATGCAAGTCCCTTTTAATCTTTTTCCATGCATAGGTGATCTATACTATATTTTATATGAATTTTATTATGGATTTTGGTCTTTTCATTATATTGCTATTTTGATATGCTTTACATTACGATGCCATTCCTACACCATGCATTGCATCACATTCGTGCTATTTATACATGGAAATTTTGGAAATGTGGGGGTTAAGACCGATTTGGTCCTAAAAAGGATTTATAATGTGAATTTTGGTAAGACATGGGATATGACAAAGAGGTTATCACCGATATGTCTATAATTTTGGCTCTTTGAGCAATATGGGTGCTTGCACTATTTTGGTATATGTGTAGATGAGCTATTTCTTGCATTGGCATCTTGAATATAATCTTGTGATTTAGCATTTGAGCTTACTTGTGCATTTAACGTTTTGAAATGGAAATTGAATCCTCTTGAAAGCATATGTATATGTATAAGTATTCTAGTGGGATGTGTACTTAGCATCGATGGATTGGAGGCGTTAGGGATATCCCCAAGGTCCCTCTCCCTTTTCTTGAACTATGTGCCAGCAGAGGAGCCCTTCCGAAATAGAGGTTGCCCATAAAGAAGGAGGTCATTACCGAAATAGGGGTTGCCCGTAAGGAATGGCTATTTGTTATATATGTTATGATGTGATTATGAAAACCTTTCCGAAATAGGGGTTGCCCGTAAGGAAGGTGGCCATCCACCGAAATAGGGGTGCCCGTAAGGTGAGATGTAGATTACCTTTGGCAAGTAATCTTCTCCCTGCCGATGGGAGGTCCAAATCGGTCCGGTTCATGTAATAACTCGCATGGATCAGGTTTGTCGATTATAGTCCATCCCCATTATGTATATAGGAGCATTATCGCATTGCATGCATCACGCATGCCATGGCATCTTGTATAATAAAATTTCTATTGCTTATATATATCCCTTGTATATTATGTGCCCTTGCCACTTAACATGATTATGCAGGTTCGGTAAGTCACGTGCATTGCATACCCGCATACTTAGTACATTCGACGTACTAATGCATACTCTATGCCTGCATGATCTTACCATGCAGGGACCGAGCAGTTTGAGCAGTATTCGCCGGACGAGTAGTTTTCCCCTTTCTAGATATTCTGTGGTGAGCCCCGTCTTTCGAGGGCATGCTTTTGTTCTTGTACGCTTTATCTATGTATGTATTTTGTTGAGGGTAAGCCCGGAACTTGTCCCGGCCCCCGTTCCTTGATTAGAGGCACTTGTTGGACATTGTATAAACTCTTCTCATTTTGTTATCTATAAAATATGTTCTCCCTTTTGGTTTTAGAATGTTCTCTTTTTACTTGAATTTAAGTTCTGAAAATTTTGAGGCTTGTTTGGGGGCTTACGGGTCCCCATTCGCCGTGTCACATCTAGGCCCCGACCCCGGGTTGTGACAACTTTAGATTAATAAAAGTGATAAACTCGCATCTTGTGATTGTGTCAAGTGTGTACATCTCGAGTGCAAGTGGCTGAGAGCGGTGAAGCTTAAAAGTTCTGACAGATTTTACATTAGAAAGTATGAAAAGTTTCACACTTGTGGTTCTCAGCATCTGACGAGCCATAATCTGCATGCTACGACCAAAGTAATTGGTGCATACTTCAAAGATACGTTTTCCGAGGGTAAAGGGCCGTTCACTAGAGATATGAAAACCTCAATTTGTGTTGAATTGGGATGCAAGGTCAGTTATTGAAAACTTTGGAAGGGAAGTGAAATTGCAAAATCTTTGATAAGGGGAACACACGAGCATGGATATGCGGTGCTTGACGCATATCGTTATATGCTTAGCACTGTAAATCCGGGGACCAAAACGGTATTGGAGCTCGATGAAAATGGTAAATTTAAGTATTTTATTTTGTGGCCATAGGAGCTTGGATTCTTGGTTTTAGGCATATGAGAAAAGTCATAGCTGTCGATGGAACATTTTTAAAAGGCAAGTATGGTGGCGTTTTGTTGTCTGCTGTTGCACAGGATGCTGAGAAACATATTTTTCCTGTTGCATTCTGTGTTGTTGACTCAGAATGTGATGCCTCTTATCGGTATTTTTTTTGAGAAAATGAGCAGTTTTGTAGATGATACTCCGGAATTGTGCATAATTTTGAATCCGCATCCAAGCATAAAAAAATGATTTCGTTGTCTACCCTTCTGCTCATTATGGTTGTTGCATGTGGCACCTTGGTGAAAATATTCGAACCAATTTTCACAATGGAAGAATCATTTATCATTTTTACAAGGCCGCATAAGCATACAATGTAAGTGAGTTTAATGACCACTTCAATCAAATTAGAGATATTGTTCCACAGGCTGCCATACATCTTGAACAGATTGGATTTCACCGATGGAGCAGGATATTTTTTCCGGGAAATAGGTATGTGTCACTAACTGCTGCATTTGTTCCATTTTTGCTGCTGATGAAGATTCTGTCGCAACAACTGCTGCATTTGCTGCAACATCTTTAATGTCCACTGTAGAATTTTCTATTTTTAAAAATAGTAGTTATTAAATTCTATCTGCTGCAACATTTACAAGTTTAGTATTATGACATCAAACATAGCTGAGTTGATTAATTCACTTTTTATTGTTGAAAGAGAATTTCTAATTCCTGCTCTATTTGATGAAATAAACAAGAAGTTTGGAGAAAAATTTCACCAAAGAAGAATGGAGTTCATCAATGCATCAACCATCTTGGTCCCTTCGATAGAGGATGTCATCGCAAAAAATATTAATATAGGGAACAAGCTATTGGTTCATCCAATTGCCAATTATAGATATGTTGTCTCCGATCATGATGCAGTGACAACGGTTGATCTTCATTGCAAAATTTGTACTTGCAGAGTGTTTGATCTTGATAAAATACCTTGTCCGCACGCGATGGCTGCACTCTGGTGCCAATATGGTGAAGATTATGGAAGGCGTATTTATGAGTATTCTTCTCAATATCATAAGGTAGAGACATACATTCTTGCATACGTGGAGGAAATTAAACTCGTGCTGTCCGAAGAATTTTGGGAAGTTCCTAGGGAGATTTTAGAAAGGGAAATACTTCCTCCACATGTTGCGCCGGGAAAGGTAGGAAGAAAGGTAAAGAAGCGGCGGCCAAGTATCGGACAATCATTTCCAAGCAAAAAGAACAGATGTTCCATATGCAAAAGGGTTGGGCACAAGAGAACTACATGCTCGGAGCGAAATGTTTCATAAGAACACTCGCTTTTATTTGGTGTTTGTGAACTTCTTTCATTTTGCATGTTAATTTTATACAACAATTAACATTTGTTGTTATTTAATACAATCAGTGTTATTGTTATTTGAATACATTTTTACTCAATTTATTATTGCTCAATAGATTGTATATTACTTGTACAATCGCCGCGTCAATGTAAAAGGGTCACGCCCTAAGTCCCATTAAGACGGACTGACACCCGTTGCCGACAAGGCTCGGGAGAACCAACATATAACTATGCACCTGCTATGAACATTTAAGAGGTTCCCATATTCAATATGCTGTCAAAAGAAAGTAAACTATATAAGCAAGCCAAAAGTAAATTCATAAGACTAGGCCGTTGGAGCCACGATGTCTATAGTAAGCTACTTGACCACACTTAAATATACATAGTCTACAAAGCCTCTAGGTAAGGAGAAATATCCATATGGGTCGGGACAGGCCCCGCCTCATGACCAATTATACAATACAAAATACAAGTTCTAAACACACAAGCCCCAAAGCAACCTGGAGCTTAGTAATAGCAGTTGAAAGTCCTGTACTCTTACTGCGGAGATCTAGTAGCTCCTGTACCTGCAGCATGAAATACAGGTACCCCATAAGGGACGTCAGTACGAGATAATGTACTGAATATGTAAGGTAGGAAATACTGTATATGAGATAGAACTCAAATGAAATAACACACTGGTGTGTAAGGATAAAAGACCACCTTTAGTCATACTGTGGAATCATGTACTTTATGTCTTTTTATTACTTTACCTTTCTTTACTGTATAATCTGTGCACAATATATCATGTAAATGACCAGCTGATCAGTGGTAAATCAATACCGAGATCGACCCATGCTAGGCTTTCCTTTCACCCCTGAGATACCCCCCGAAATATGGGATCGACCCATGCTAGGTGATTCTTCCACCCCTGGGATACCACCCATTAATAAGCAACTTTGAGTTATCTTTTATTTACTTTCCAAATGATTCTTTTGGTGGTCATAACCTTTAGAACTCTAGGAATATAGATATGTGACATATAAACAACCATATAAGATAATACCTCAATGAAAAGAGAGATACACAACTAATGAACCGTATAGGAGATTAAACAACACATGGACTTTGTTCGGTAAAAAGGAACTCATGTATATTTGGTATCCAAGTACGTATGCAGGTTTGACAATGGCTATGTATGGGAACATATGAACATGGTAAAGTGTGGAGACACAATTATTAGTTATGTCCTAGTTGGTAAGTGCCTTCTATGTACCAAGGACGGGTGTAGATTTCATGCCAAGTAATAGAAAATCAAGTAGCCTTACATACCTCGTTGTACTATGTCGTTATTACCTCGGAGTAGTATCCTTTTCCTCCAAATACTTATCTACAACATAGTAGGTGATAAAACTAGTATTAGCAGCTAATAAACACATCTTGGTAATCCAATTTCACCCAAAAATAATATCCGGGCAGCAAGCTCGGAATTAGCAACCAAAGAGTATTATTTCAACATTTCCACTCCTAATCGTATTTTCTAATACATGTTCTCATATACGTGTCTTATCCAGCTTGTTTCAGTCCCATTACAGTGTTACAACAGCTCATAAAGTACAACATACAACAATTCTACACAACACGCAAGTAGGCATCGTAACATTACATCCTTTTGCTACATTTCGGCGTCAACAATTCCAAATCTGTTTCAACCTCAACCAAACTGTCCTCAACATATTTACACACAAATACATTCCTAAAATAGTACAAAAATAGTCCCCCAAATGGATGAAAAAATGAGACAACCGTTCCCAACATTCAGTCTACAAATTCCTATTAAGAGCGCAATTTAGGTATCATATAAGAACTCAATTTCGCGGAAGATAAAAATGGTCCAGCAGCCTTCTTACATCATTACAGACCCAAGACTTGTTAAAAACATATATATTACTTCATAATACAGCCAACCAACAAGAGAGAAGCCTCTTAATTAACAAGAATAGTGGACCACAATCTTTGGAACATATGCTGTCCCAAATCCCTGCACAAGTACAACCAGCATACACTTCATGTTTTTCATGGAAAAATTACACCAAACTATAGGTATTTTTACTTACCTTAACCCTCAAGGATTAGGTTCTCTTCAAGAACCCTAGAGGTGTGCCTTGGCTGCTTTAGAAAATAAAGAGAGAGCAAGAAGAAACTTTGAGACAAATATGATTTTTGGCCTTAAGAAAATGACTGAAAGTTGTTGGATTTGCTCCCTTTTATAAGGCCACTTTTGGCCGACTTTCTTTTGGATTTCCAGCCTTAATTATTAAGGTTATGATGCAGCAAACTTGGCCTTTTTACTTGGGCCTTATTGGGCTTCAATTGGATGGGCTTTGTTGCAAATATTTCTCACTTAAACCCACTTAATTTGGGTCCTATTTGTGAATTGGGTTGTGAATGTAATTTGGCCCTTTTCCTATTCAACTTGGGCTGAAAATGTTGTCCTTTTATGATTCTAAACCATGGGCCCAAATGACATCCTTAACTCGGGGTTTATTCTTTATCGGACTTGAACAAATTCGGTGTTTGGCCTTGTCTCCGTTTACCTAGCCTATTTAAGCTAAGCACGTAGGTGACTCACCTGCTAGCTTCCTAAGTGTCACAAGCACCTCACTTATTTCACTTCATTTAAGGTCACAATCTCCTTAACTTGACTTAAAAATTATATACACTCGGTCATCTTAAGCGTTAGACGTACATATACCCTTTTAATGTAAAATTCACGCACTTTAAAATGTGTGCGAATTTGACCCCGCCATATCATGTTTCATCTGTGTTGGACTAGTACATGTAAGATGTGGGGTGTTACAAAAAGATCACTCATGAATTTAGCGTTTTATTTGAAATTAGAGTAACAAAACGCAATTTATCACTACATATGGTTGATACCATCAACTTATGGTGAACTTGCTATAGCTACTCACTAGTTTGCAATAGTATGGTCCAACAATTGCTATGCATTTTACAGCAATTCTTGGGCTGTCCGCGATGCATACGCAACGCGGACCCATCACACATAGTGCTCATCCTAGGGCTGAAATGTGCATCACCGATTCCCGGTAATCCGTCGTTCAATATTAAGTTTTTTTTATTTGGACTAAGTGGTGTTGATGTTATTCAGCTATTGGCATTGTTCGGTGAATTTTTCGGGACCCGTAGCGAAAAATCAAAAAATATTTGGCCCCCAAAACAGTGACCCTCCGCGACATGTCCGCGTCGCGGAGGCGTCGTGAACATACACTACTTGGCCCTGTTTTCAGTGGAGAAAATATTTTGTCGTTTTTGGTCGATCCGGGAGTTATTTTGTGAGTTGTATTAGCTGAACTAACATGTGTTAATGTTTTGAACGATGTGTAGGTATTCGGTGAATTTTTCGGGGCCCGTAGTGAAAAATCAAAAAATATTTGGCCCCCAAAATAGTGACCCTCCGTGACATGTCCGCGTCGTGGAGGCGTCGCGAACATACACTACTTGGCCCTGTTTCCAGTGGAGAAAATATTTTGTCATTTTAGGTCGACCCGGGAGTTATTTTGTGAGTTGTATTAGCTGAACTAACATGTGTTAATGTTTTGAATGATGTGTAGGTGTTCGGTAAATTTTTCGAGGTCCATAGCGAAAAATAAAAAAAAATTTAGCCCCCAAAACAGTGACCCTCCGCGACATGTCCGCGTCACGGAGGCGTCGCGAACATACACTACTTGGCCTTATTTTCAGTGGAGAAAATATATTGTCATTTTAGGTTGACCCGGGAGTTATTTTGTGAGTTGTATTAGCTGAACTAACATGTGTTAATGTTTTGAATGATGTGTAGGTGTTAGGTAAATTTTTCGAGGTCCATAGCGAAAAATAAAAAAAAATTTAGCCCCCAAAACAGTGACCCTCCGCGACATGTCCGCATCACGGAGGCGTCGCAAACATACACTACTTGGCCGTATTTCCAGTGGAGAAAATGTTTTGTCGTTTTCGGTCGACCCAGGAGTTATTTTGTGAGTTGTATTTGCTGAACTAACATGTGTTAATGTTTTGAAGGATGTGTTGATGTTCGGTGAATTTTTCGGGGCCCGTAGCTCAAATTCCCAAAAAATTTTGGTCCCCAAGACAGTGACCCTCCGCGACATGTCCGCATCACGGAGGCGTTGCGAACATACACTTCTTGGCCCTGTTTCCAGTGGAGAAAATGTTTTGTCGTTTTCAGTCAACCCGGGAGTTATTTTGTGAGTTGTATTTGCTGAACTAACATTGTTAATGTTTTGAAGGGTGTGTAGGTGTTCGGTGAATTTTTCGGGGTCCGTAGTGAAAAATCAAAAGTAGGGTCCAGCAACTGCTACGACCTTTACAGCAGCTGCTGAACAATTCCCAGCAACTGCTGAGAATAATCCAGCAACTTGCCAACTTGCTACAACAAATTCAAACAAAATGTTTACCATCAAGTTATTTCTAGTGTTGAATTGGACTAAAATCGCTATATTCATCCATAACCATGATCAAATGGACTATTTAATGGAAAAAGCCACTAAAATAAGTGTGATTTAGAACTGCGATCGTATTACTTGTATAAGTACTATCTCAATGTATAAGATCACTATTGATTCCACTTCAACGCATAAGATCACTACTAATATATTATAAAACATATTGACGCAACCAACTAATAGTCAATTTATTTAGTCACCATCACTTACATATGCAATTGCTCAATAGATTGTATATTATTTGTGCAATCGCCACGTCAATGTATAAGATCACTCTTAAATTTAGCGTTTTATTTGAAATTGGAGTAACAAAACTCAATTTATCACTACATATGGCTGATACCATCAACTTATAGTCAACTTGCTATAGCTACTAACGAAAAATCAAAAGTAGGATCCAGCAATTGCTGAGAATAATACAGCAACTGCTGCACAATTCCCAGCAACTTCTGCACAATTCCCAGCAACTGCTACGATCTTTACAGCAGCTGCTGCACAATTCCCAGCAACTACTACGATCTTTACAGCAGCTGCTGCACAATTCCCAGCAACTGCTGAGAATAATCCAGCAACTTGCCAACTTGCTACAACAAATTCAAACAAAATGTTACCATCGAGTTATTTCTAGTGTTGAATTGGACTAAAATTGCTATATTCATTCATAACCATGATCAAATGGACAAATTAATGGAAAAAGCCACTGAAATAAGTGTGAGTTAGAATTGCTATCGTATTACTTGTGTAAGTACTATCTCAATGTATAAGATCACTACTGATTCCACCTCAACGCATAAGATCACTACTAATATATTATAAAATATCCTTGAGCTAATAGGAGGCAAGTTCAACTCCCCCAACCTTAGTCACATGCATAGCCCTCAACACCTTGCACATCTCATCGGTGAAGTTCTATGGGTCCTCCTCAACTTTTGACCCTGTGTAGACTGGAGGGTTCATTCTCAAGAAGCCTCGAAGCCTAGTTGCAGCAGTGGGCTTTTGAGAGCTAGAGCTAGGAGCTTCAACTACTATTCTAGGTGGCCACTAGCTGGGTGAGCATCGTAATGGCTCCTTTGAAGTCTGCCTCTATGCTGGAGGCTGGCAGAGCAGGAGGTGCCTGTGGGACTCTAGTGGTCCTAGCTAGTCGACCCCGTCCTCTCGTCCCTGTCTTAGTAGGGACCTCTAGTGGAGCATTCTCAGTGTTTGAGGCTCGGGTATCTCATTAGGCAGCTGTACATTTAGGAGGCATGATCTGCAAATGCCTGACACACGAATTAGAAAAGAGTTTTGTAGAGTCAAACTCTATCGCACGAACTCAGAATGCAAAAGAAGTGTAACCATTCCTGATGTCCTGTAGCCTCCTGCTTATGAAGTGTGGTGCACAACACATCCATAACCAAGACTCTAATAGTCATGGCTTCATAGACTCCTTAGGACACTTGAAATCTGTGCTCTAACACCAAGTTTGTCACAGCCCGGGCGGATACCCTTGGCATGGTTGGCACTTGAAGAACCATCATTGATTCCTCAAGAGAACCGCCTGACCTCATCATCACATCCAACTCCAAAACGAAAGAAATACTCAATACAAGTATTAAGGGAAATATAAAGATCTCATAAATAGTCTCCAAAATAGATCAAGTCTAGAAAATGAAATACTCAACAATACTCTGCTCAAGGTCTATGAAGCCACTACTCTAAACGTCTAGATAGCACCATGACAAGCCATGGCTACTCAACTTAAAGAAAATGGAGATACTAGTGAAATAAAGAAGGCTCCTCCGAATGGCAAGGAGGGCTCACCAAATTTGGAACTCAAGAACTCTAAACCTCAACGGAGCGCCTGCCGAAGTCCTCTATCACCTATATCTGCATCATGAAATAATGTAGAACTGAGTGGCGTCGATACATGAAATGTATGGTATGTAAAATAGCTCAAGTAACAATTAAGGCTCAGACTCAATCAAACAACTCGACTCGAGACTCAACTCCTCATCTCATAACTCAACTTAAGTAATTGATGCAAGTTAAAGTGAGAAACCATGCTTTAGAACTAGACTTAATATGTAATGACACTTAGTTCAAAATTCATGAAAGGTTAACTCAAGTGTTTCTTAGAAGTTTCTTTAACTGACATACCTCTCCACCCCACTATAAGCTTTGGTGATATACAACGAAATGACGTCATTGCCACGCCCGTCCTATACGTTCCAAGGAATAGGACGTCAACCTCTACTGCTCTCTCTCTTGGATTCAAAGAGAATGTCCATCTATTGGGACGTGAGCCGCTAGAGTTAACTGTACGACTATCCTACGTGGGTAACGTAGTTTTGGGGTGCTCCTCAATCACCCAACTCGGTGCTCAATACTCCTTCCAAGACTAAAATGTTTCATGAAAATTTGCTCAAGATCAACTCAGTTCTCAGTAACTCAACTCAATTTTTTTAACAACTCAATAACTTAGGACCATCATTTATGCAATGCAATTCAAGACTGTGACATCACATCATGCAAGATTCTCACGAATTACAGTTAAGGGACATCATATCATCCATGCTCAGCACATAAGAAATAATAGATATTCATTATATGCATATATGAAACAAGAAAACATACTTTCAGGTTCAACTTACTTGGTTGAGAAGGGTTGGTTCATAATTTCAATTTTGTAAGTAAAGAAAATACTAAGTCTAGGGTTAGGGTATAAAGCATTCGAAATAAATTCATACTTCATGGTAATAATGATGCAACTCATAGTTTAACTCATATATATTTATGAAACTCATACATGTACAAGAATTTGGGGTTCAAGATTCAGAGGATTGAGAATATGCAATTAATACTCATAATTTTATCTCAAGGAGACGAAGGCGTGTGTGGACGAACATAATCCAACGCTTTAGGTAGTCTTACATACCATGGAGAAAAAGGAACAATCAAACTCCAGTAGATCCTTGGGCTTGAATTAGAACCCACACTTTTCTTTCTCCTTTAGTGCTCTCAAGAAACCCTTGAATGTGAACAATGGTGAACAATACATTTAGGGTTCTGTCTTAAGGCTTTATTCAAGCCTAAAATGACCAAGGATTTAATTATAGAGATTGGAATGGAAAAAAATACCCCTCTTAAAAACTGACGTTTGAGTCTACGAGACCTCGTCTATGGGTAGTAGAGCATTCTGCGGGGCGTAGACAGCCTTTTGTGAATGAGGGGTTTGAAAATCTGAGTTACTGGAAATTGGCACGAGACCTCTTCTACGTGCCATAAAATATTTTATGGGTCGTAAACTAACTCTCGTAAATAAGGGGTTCTGAATTTTGAGTTACTGAAATTTATCAAAAAACCTCCTCTACGAGCCGCAGAATACTTTACGGGTCGTATACCGTCTCGTATATAGACCTCAGACTTAAATATTTCACCAAGTCATCTGGGGGGTTTTATGAGATCCGTTCTACAGGTCGTAGACCTGTCGACGAGTTGTAAGTGGCCCTCATGAACTTTCTCTTGCAGTTTTTCTCAGTTTTTTCTTAGCATCTTCTGTGCATCCACTCCATGTTAGTATAACACCCTAATTTTTATTCTAAGCTAAGACCGAGTTATCCTTTATATGATATAGGATTTTAATTGACGATTCATAATTGAGCACAAATGTTAAAGACAATTTCTTAGTGTGGGAATAGAATTAGAGATGATAAAAGGTCGTAGTTCTAATGTAAAAGTTTATAAAAGTTATATGGACCAATGACTTTTAGGTTTTATATACATGATAGGATCAATTTCTAAGTATTTAAAGTATATTAGATGTGATTTAGAGTCATAAGGGATCTTTTACATTAAGTCAAGTCCAAAGAATTTCTATCGACTAAGTTTTCGTATGAGTTGATAGAAGGGTCAACTTCAAATGACCATATATCCTAAAGTATAATGAGTTAGGTGACCCATAATTTATCAAGTTAAAGATCTTTGAATTAGCTTTCCAACACATCTTATTTCTCCTTAATCAAAGTTCGGAGTAGAACGTTATGATCATTTTTACTGAAGACCTACAGAGCTGTCTGAAGATCCGTGACAGCTCAGCGTCGCTGACTTATCACGAACCCTTTCTGGATAAGCTAAATGACGTCTTTTTATTTTATTTTGAGGGTAATTTTATCCTAAAACCTTTGGGGGTCTATTTAAGGTCCTAAAATGCATAAAACATGAGTTTTTATCATTAAAACCCTCTCCTTCACTCTTAAATATAAACGCTCAAGAATCATCAAGAAAATCATCAAGTTAGGGATAGCTTCCAAGATTTATCATCAAGGTAAGTTATTCTTCATAAATTTCAATCTACCCAACCCGAATTTCTTCATCTATTCATGAATCTCTAATATAGTCTTAAATCATAACATAGGGTTTCAAGAAATCAAATTCAAAATTTCTAAGAAAGGATTCCTTGATTTTTCTTTTTCAAGAATTAGGGTTCTTCATCAAGAACTCTAAATATTCTAAATTAAGAATTCAAGAAACCAAAGATAAGCCCTTCATGCAATGTCTTTCCAAGTTCTTCCACTCTAAAAGAACTACCCAAATTGATGATTTTCTCCAAGAAGGCTACTATTCATCAAATTTTGATTGTAATATCAACTTTCCAAGTATGTAAGGCTAAACTAGAAGTATGGGATTGTTCTCTCATGTGCCTATAGATGGTCATAGATGAGTTGATGGTTCAAGAGTCTACATGCATCAACCCTTGATGGGTTTTCTTAAAAGTTTTATTTAAAAATTACATGTTTTTCTATGTTGATGATCATTGTACTATTTGTTTTCTTGAATCGAATATTTTCATGAGAATTTGCTTAACCCTACATGACTAATTTAATAAGCATGCATAATGAACTTGAGGATTGAGTCTAGAGCCTTGAATTGAGATTGTTGATTATGATGAGAGGATGATGATGAGTTGATAGAAATTGATTGTCTTATGGGTCTCTTTGAATGAACTCCACCGATGTGTCTATTCGATCATTTCCTAATGATTGTTCTAAATCTTGAGTCATTGATGGGATTGATTAATAAAAGGGTTAAAGTCCATATGAGCTTGATTGATGAAAGAGTTAGAGTCCCTATAAGTTGAATGAAGATGGGGTTGGAGTTCCTATTAGATACCGATCGATAACGGCGTTTGAGTCCCTATGAGATTAGTTGAGATGGAGGTTTTATGAGCATTGAGTCATGGGAGGTGTATAGAGCACTAAAAGAGAGAGAGTTAGTCTGACTCAAAATCATCAAACTACGTCGCCAAACGTAGGTGAGGCTTAGGACCATCACATATATTATGGTTCCCTCGTGAGTAACAGTCCCTGAAACAATAGCGGACTTATTGACGATTGAATCCATATTGGGTGAGTTGATATGGTTTTAGAGCATTCCTTACCTGGCAAGTTTGGAACGGTTGTGGAAACATCCACGA
Source organism: Solanum rostratum (assembly GCA_029948455.1). Taxonomy (NCBI): domain Eukaryota; kingdom Viridiplantae; phylum Streptophyta; class Magnoliopsida; order Solanales; family Solanaceae; genus Solanum; species Solanum rostratum. Next base: position 54,459,002 of record CM057047.1, on the reverse strand, counting down.
GATTGTTGTACATTCACTGGCTCATAAGTGATTATTGTCGGATAAGAGAAACTCCCATAAATTTCCTACCTTGAGTATTCTGGGTTGAGATGAGATGAGAAGAGGTGAGCTCCTTTGAGATGAGTCTGAGATGATTGATGAGTTTGAGTTGTTGATGGGTCACTTGTCTATTCTTTATTCTTGCATAGATAGACATTTGATGATTTGATGTTATATGATGATTACTTTGAGTTGGTGTTGTTTCCATATTATTCTACCTGTTTCTGCTTCTGTTTCACTCAACTATTTTACATACCAGTATATTCCACGTACTGATGTCACTTTTGGACTGTGTCATTTTATGATTCAGAGGTAGGTACTAGAGATCATCAACAGGTGCTCCGTTGAATATTTGAGATTCGCAGCTAATTAGTGAGCCTCCCTTACTTTGGAGGATCCACTACTTTTATTTCATTATGCTTTAGAGTTAGATTGGACTACTTCTTTTATTTTGATTTGGGTAGCCGTGGGTATTTCATTGGCACCACATAATTAGTGATAGAGGCTTCATAGACGATGGTTGCACGTTGATGTTGAAATTGTAAGCTAGTTCTTTCTACTAGCCTTCATTATTTTATATATTCTTTTGTGACTTTAGATGAGATGTGTCCATCACTAACTTATTTGATTGAATGATGTGATGAGGCTAAGTGGTTCACTTGGGGACTAGCAATAGTCTCTGAGTGTTGGCCACGCCAAGGGTACCCTCTCGGGGCGTGACAAACTTGGTATCAGAGCACAAAGTTCAAGTGTCTTAGGGAGTCTATGAAGCTGAGTCTAGTAGAGTCCTTGTTATTGGTGTGAAGAGCTCCACATCTGTAACTTGGAGGCTATAGGACATTTAGGAAAAGTTTCCCTTCTTTCATATTCTGATCGTGCGATAGAGCTATTTCCTAAGAAATCTACGATGATTCATGTGTTGCTCTAAACCTTTCAACTATGTCTTATCTATGAGGTGATAGAGACAGTAATGTCCAAACTACTATAGATGAGATCCTCTGTGATAAAGTAATCAGAATGGTAGAGAGACTGCACTAGGCTTAAGAGGAGCTGACTAGTGTGCTAATTTGATTGACTAGAAAGAGTGCATTATTACCTATATGAATTGTGCATTTAAGTTGGCTCTAGATGTACCCAAACTATCTTTTTTCAAAACTTGCTTCCGACGTAACCCATGAGAGAGGAAACTTATATCTCTAAAGAGTTAGTTGTTACCACCTAAGAGTGAGATGTGAGGTCTTTTAAACCTGAGTAGAATTAAATCATCCCAAAGTTAGAAGGATGATGATGGAAAGAAAGGGGCGAGATAGCAAGAGTGATGGCTGATTGAAATTTGTAGTTAGAGTTACGTACCTATTAGGTAAGTATTGAGGTGATGAGTCGATTTCCATAAGTTTGATAAAAGAGTCGTAAGTACCCTATAATTTTCATGATGAGGTATAGAAGAAGAGTTATTTTTAGAATGTGGTAGAGCATGCTCAAACTAGAAGGAAGTTATGTTGATATGTTGTAGTATTCATACTATTGAGGATGGAGTGTAGATGTTGAATAGGGGAAAAGAATGCTTTCATTGTGATAGATCTAAATTAGGCTTATGATTTAAATTGAGAGTTCATAAGACTCATCGAGTTATGAGCTTAGTCAGATAAGAAGATATGATTGAATAGGTGAATGGTATTGAGTTGTGAGGAAGGGATGTGTGGTTGAATACTCGCTATGAGATCTTAGTGGGCTTATGTTCCCTAAATTTTTACCTAGTAGTTGTAAGTTTGTATTAGAGAGGTGTGTGATAGATTCACATATTAATACTAGACCCTAAGCTTGAATTTTGAGTAGTAGTGTTTAAGAGGTGACAACATCATGAGAGTGATAGTCTTAGTTAGAGATTTACGGTAAGAGGCTTGCCATATGTATGTTTGAAGATGAAGACATTGATTTATGAGGAACTGATGCTATAGGCAGGGTACAATTGCCCCTTAGGTAAGGCAAGTGAGACGGGGATAGCTCAGTAGATAAGAAGAGGCTTGAGACGTGTACCCATGATTGTGTAAAGATGTGTGAAGCTCTAAGATATGACTGCTATAAGAATCTGGGTAGCATATTTGTTTTGTCAATGTGGAGTAGGTTGATGTAAGTATTCCTTATCATCACGAGTAGCTAAGTTGATTGGGGCTTATGGGTTGGTGATGATGAATTTCCATTATAGTTTAAGTCTTATACAAATGAATTTATGGGAGCACAAAAGTTGAGCATTAGCAGGCAAAAGAAAAAGTTAGATTGTAAGAGTTGTGGAGAGTAGTTATGTAAGACAATAAGAGTAACAAACATAGAAAGATTTCCATAGAGATAGGAGGAAGCTAAGAGTGGTATCTTTGAAGAGAGTCTTAGTGGATAGTTTTTTATATACGACTATAGCATAACAAAAGAGTTTAAGATATTCTTGTGGATAGTGATTCTCTGTCCGTGTAGAGATATGTACTTATAGCCTAGTGAAGGAAATTGATTCGCAAACTTAGAGTAATGACCTTGAGAGCCAAGGGGGAGATGATGCAACGTCCGGCAAAATTATCAAAATACCTTTAGAGGGAGGGTATGCGTGTAACACATCTTCTAATGCTCGTATGTCAAATCTGAGGCCGGATTTGTGATCAATACAAAAAATTGAGTGGGAAGATGGTCTCGGTCGATTTTTAAAGCGACCCGATCAAAAGATAATTTTTCGATTCGAAACGCAAAATAGTGTTGGTACGTGATGGAGGCGTGTCGCACCTGTGTCGCGAACCAGTACTTATATTTTATTTTTGAAAATTTTTGACGAGATTGAGAAAATCGTTCAGGAACTTTTTCTGAAAATACATAGTGCGCGACCAGTCTGTGTCGCGAACTGATCTTTTCCGAGCTGGAAATTTCTAAATTTTACGAGGGGCATTCCGGTCAATTTCCAACCCCTTCTAAACTCTATACATGATCTAATAAGATCGTTTTAACATAAAAAGAGTCTAAAACCCCCATCCTAAGTTTTTTTCTAACAATTGAACAAGACTAGGGCTTGAGAGAAGAGGAGAAAAGCTTGAGATTTAAGAATTCAAGAGTGAATGAGAGTTCTTGATTCTGATGATGAAGAGAATGTTGGAGGTAATTTCCTTACTCTTGACTTAAATTGAGTTGTCTATTTCTGAGTTGACGTAGCTATTCTTGAGTCTAAATAGAGATTATTAAGATTGATAAGGAGTCGACAGTTTGATTGATTGATTGAGTATTGAGAGGATCTTTGATTATTATTCGTGCCTTGATGTCCATCCTTACCCATCATTCGAGGACGAAAGACCCCAAAAGGGGGATAATGTAACACCCCAATTTTTTTCTAATCTAAGACTGAGTCATCCTTCATATGATATAGCATTTTAATTGATGATTCTTAATTGACCACAGATGTTAAAGACAATTTCTTAGTGTGGGAATGAAATTGGAGATGATAAAAGGTCGCAGTTCTAATGTAAGATTTTATAAAACTTATATGGACCAATGACTTTTTGGTTGTATATACATGCTAGGATCAATTCCTAAGTATTTAAAGTATATTATATGTGATTTAGAGTCATAAGGGATCTTTTACGTCAAGTTAAGTCCAAAGAATTTCTACCGACTAAGTTTTTGTATGAGTTGATAGAAGGGTCAACTTCAAATGATCATATCTCCTAAATTATAATGCTTTAGGTGACCCACAATATATCAAATTAAAGATCTTTGAATTATCTTTCCAACTCATCTTATTTCGCCTTAATCAAAATTTGGAGTAGAAAGTTATGACCATTTTACTAAAGACCTGCAGAGCTATCTGAAGATCCACAACAGCTCCTCATCGCGGACCGATCGCGATCTTTCTGGATAAGCTAAATGACGTCCTTTTATTTTATTTTGAGAGTACTTTTATCCTAAAACCTTTTGGGGTCTATTTAAGGTCCTAAAACACAAAAAAGTGAGTTTTCATAATTAAAACCCTCTCCTTCACTCCTAAACATAAACGCTCAAGAATCATCAAGAAAATCATCAAGTTAGGGATATCTTCCAAGATTCATCATCAAGGTAAGTTATTCTTCATAAATTTCAATCTACCCAACCTAAATTTCTTCATCTATTCATGAATCTCTAATAGAGTCTTAAATTATAACCTAGGGTTTCAAGAAAACGAATTCAAGAATTCTAAGAAAGGATTCCTTGATTCTTCTTTTTCAAGTATTAGGGTTCTTCATCAAGAACTCTAACGATTCTAAGTCAAGAATTCAAGAAATCAAGATAATCCTTTCAAGCAATGTCTTTCCAAGTTCTTCCACTCTAAAAGAACTATCGAGATCGAGGATTTTCTCCAAGAAGGCTAGTATTCATCAAATTTTTTATTGTAATATCAACTTTCCAAGTATGTAAGGCTAAACTAGAAGTATGAGATTGTTCTCTTATGTGCCCATAGATGGTCATAGATGAGTTGATAGTTCAAGATTCTACATCCATGAACCCTTAATGGTTTTTCTTGAAAATTTTATTTGAAAATTACATGTTTTTCTATGTTGATGATCATCATACCGTTTGTTTTCTTGAATTGAACATTTTAATGAGAATTTGCTTAACCCTATATGACTAATTTGAAAGGCATGCATAATGAACGTGAGGATTGAGTCTAAAGCGTTGAATTGTGATTGGTGATTGTGATGAGAGGATGATGATGAGTTGATAGAAAGTGATTGTCTTATGAGTCTCTATAAATGAACTCCACCGATGTGTCTATTCGATTGTTTCCTAATGATTATTCTAAATCTTGAGTCATTGATGAGATTGATTGATGAAAGGGTTAGAGTCCCTATGAGCTTCATTGATGAAAGGGTTCGAGCCTCTATCAGATACCGATCAATAACGGGGTTCGAGTCCCTATGAGATAGGTTGAGATGGAGGTTTTATAAGCATTGAGTCATGGGAGGAGTATCGAGCACCGAAAGAGTGAGAGTTAGTCCAATTTGAACTCGTCAAGTGTAGGTGAGGCTTAGGACCATCGCATATATTATGGTTCCCTCATGAGTAACAGTCCTTGAAACAATAACGGACTTATTGATGATTGACTCCATATTGGGTGAGCTGATATGGTTTTGGAGTGTTCCCTACGTGGCAAGTTTGGAACGACTGTGGCAACATTAGCGAGATTATTGTACATTTACTGGCTCATAAGTGATTATTGTTGGATAAGAGAAACTCCCATAAATTTTCTACCTTGAGTACTCTGAGTTGAGATGAGATGAGATGAGATGAGAAGAGATGAGCTCCTTTGAGATGAGTCTGAGATGATTGATGAGTTTGAGTTGTTGACGGGTCACTTGTCTACTCTTTATTCTTGCATCGATAGACATTTCACGATTTGATGATTACTTTGAGTTGATGTTATTTCCATATTATTCTACCTGTTTCTGGTTCACTCAACTATTTTACATACTAGTACATTCCACATACTGATGTCCCTTTTGGACTGCATCATTTTATGATGCAGAGGCAGGTACTAGAGATTGTCAACAAGCGCTCCGTTGAAGATTCGAGATTCGCAGCTAATTGGTGAGCCTCCCCTAATCCGGAGGATCCACTACTTTTATTTCATCATGCTTTAGAGTTAGATTGGACTATTTCTTTTATTTTGATCTGGGTAGCCATGAGTCTGTCATTGTCACCACATGATTAGTAATAGATGCCTCATAGACGATGGTTGAACGTTGATGTTGAGATTGTGAGCTAGTTCTTTCTACTAGCCTTCATTATTTTATATATTCTTTTGAGATTTTATATGAGATGTGTCCATCACTTACTTTTATTTTTCGCTGTTCAATAGAGTTTATTTGATTGAATGATGTGATGAGGATAAGTGGTTCACTTGGGGACTAGCAATAGTCTCTGAGTGCCGGCCACGCCAAGGGTACCCTCCTGGGGCGTGACAGTTAGGTAGAAGGAATTAGGGGGTTTTACATATATTTGGCCAACTAGAAGAACTAAAAAAATAATTAATGTACATTAAATAAAGACAAAATTGTAAAAATATTTTTTTCTTAATGTAAGTGCAATCACAAAAGGTGACATATAAAAAGGACCAGAAGCAGTACAAAGTTGGCTGATTGGACTGTTTGAAGAAGAGTTAATCAAGAAGAGTTAATCTACATTTTTTATGTATTTCTTGGGATTACAAAATTACATTTGAGATTAAAAGAAAAGACGAGACTAAAAAAGTGAGCAATGCCATAAACTTTTTTTATTTTGGAAAGCTACACTGTCAGCATTGGTAAATCCGAAAACAAATTAGGGATAAAAGGGTTTGATTCAAACAATTTATAGTACATAATTTTTTTTTTATTTTTTCTAAAACCATGACTAATTCCAAACACGTAGAGGATTTTTAGATTATGTAAATACCATTATGTGATAATAAATACATCCCCTGTAAAAAATATTTAACCAATTTGAGGTTATAAATATTCTAAATTTATTATTTTTGTAATGTCCCTAAAGATTTTTTTGGCATGTTCAACAAAATTATCGTTTTGCCCTTCCCGAAAGTTGCCTTAGGTCACTTTTCGTTAATTCTATAGGTCAGATTTTGAAAATCTTGTAAAAAGCTGGAGTTTCGCTAAATAAGGAGTTTAAAATTTTAAAATTGCAAATGTTGAGTTTTGTGGTCATCTTGAGTTTCAAAATGCAATTCAGTCGATTCCATCAGCTCAAAAATTCCAAATGTGGTCTAGGGGAACTTATGAAACCTAATTTGGAGTTGAAACGGAGATTTTAGACCCAAAGTTGCATTTTCAGTTATTTTTGGATCATAGTTTGACTTTGGTCAGCATTCGAAATTCGAAATCTCAAATCGAAATTTCAACAATTCTAATGGTTCAAGATGGTGAAACTAACGCTAAAAATGATTTCATCATAATTTTAAAGATTCCAGGATTATTTTGAGTATTTGAGTCCTTAAATAGTTTTAGCGATCATTCTCGGGTTCCAGTCGAGGAGACCTCAAAATCGAATTCTGACGATTCCATTGAGTCTGAAATATTATTTTTGGTAGGGTTCCATGTTTGGTTTTTTCCACGGGGTTTCAAACGAATCTCGAGGGTCCATTTGGTGATTTTCCTATGTTGGTTTTGTTGTAATCTGGTGCAATCGAGTTACTACTCTACGTTCGTGGGGTCTCCTTCGCATTTGCGGAGTGTAGCACCTTGACCTCTGTGTTCGTGGGGCTGGGGCCCGCGTTCGTGGAGTACATGTTGCAACCGCTCCGTGTTCGCGGGTGAATAGTCCGGGTTCACAGAGCATTGAGTCTTTTGGCTTTTGCGTTCAAGGAGCATTAATTTCACCTGAAACAATGAGCTCTGTTAAAGTGACAGGTTTTATTATTTTCTACCATTTTAAATATCCTAAGCTCTGTTTTTGAGAAAATCTTCAAAGTTTTTCAGGGGAAATTTATTGGATACCTATTTTCTAACCTATTTCTTCAATTTTTATTAATTAAATTGACTTTTTAACTTAGAAATTGGGGTTTTTAATTGAAGAATTTGGGGATTATTTTGGACTTTGATTCGTAACATGTAAATTAATGATTGTGGCCTCATTTTAACTCCATTTTCAAAACAGTTCTCGACATTGAAGTCCTTATTACTTGGGAACATTTTCATATATTAATTTTCAGATTCCGGACACTTTTTCTGGCATGGATTTTTTTTACCATTTTGCCCCTTTTCATCCGAATTGATTGATTTTTTATGTCGTTGGATTCGTTAGGTGATTGTAATGCTATATTTGAATAGATTATGGTGATTTGGATTATCGTGGAAGGGAAAAAGCTGTGGATTTGACTTGATTCAACACTTTTCTAAGGCAAGTGGAGTTCTAACCTTTTGTTAAGTATGATTGGACCTTGTATGCTCGTGTGTGTGTGAAATTGAGTGTTTTGGGGTAGAACTGGATACTCATAGGCTTTGATCAAGAGATTTCATATTGAGCGCTTGTTCAAGTTGTGAAACCTTGACTTGTGAATTAATTATGGAATTGTGATACATATGAACTTGCGGATTATTTAATATTGATATAGAGATGGTACTTATATTGAAATGTGATGACATTGAGATCATAATGACGTTGAAATTGTAATGATATTGAGAACTTGATGATATAGAAACTATGGTGATATTGAGATCATGATAATGTTGAGAATTTGATGATATTGAAACTGGATGAGACTAAGATTGTGTACATTGCATTCACTATTATTTGAACATTACTTATGATGGCTCCGGCTGAGAGATGAGTAAGGTAACATGTGGTTTGGTGGCAGAGGTCTCTATCGGTCGATGATTAGCCAAGGTTGTTATCGACAAGTCGAGGTAATATGCCGGCTGATATTGTGGCCGAGGTTATTTCTGATCGAGTGAGCGTTGGCCGAGGTCATTGCCAGCAATGTGCATAGATACATGGCCTAGTATGGCCCCCATGGGTTCCGTTTTGACATATATATGATCAGTGAATATGTATCATAGGATAGACATGCATCATGGTTATTTGTCATTGCATCACATTGTTTACATTTCATGTCATCCATTCCATTTCATATTATCCCTTTTTTGAAATTGTTATATGTACCATATGAGATGTGTTGAATGCTTGTGGCTTCTTTACATCGTTGAGATCGAGCTATTGAAGTATTTTTGATATATATTGTTGGAAAAGATGAACTTAGTACATCGTGAGAAGTGGACCAAATTGCGAAACTACTCCATGGAATGAAAGTGATTGATAGAAATTGGCATGTATTGACTGATGATTAAGTTTTGAGAATTTCTTATAATATAAGAATGTGGATTTTTGTATCATATTGTTCTTGAGCATAGTAGGTATTTGAGGTATTGTGGTTGAACATCAATTATGGGTTAGAGAATTTACTATAAGTTTAGAATGGAAGGATCATTATACCTTGTATATTGTTATTTGACTTGAATTGATATATTTGTTATATGTGGACTCTTTCATGCACTTCTTACGAGAATATATATATATATATATATATATATATATATATATATATGCATTTATGTATATTGTGTTGTGCTGGAACCTTTTGGAGTGTAGGTGTATAGTTCGGCGATATGTTTTGGGTGGATAGGAGGACTTGTGTTATTCATTATTTACTTTTGGTTGGTTTTCATTTGCCGAGGACCGTGTGTTTGGTGCTCACTCCTTGCTACATTTTTGTATGTTGTGATCCTGGTCCCTTTTGCTAGACTTTTTCATTATATCGAGCTTCTAGATCACTTATGAGGTAGTTGTTTGTATCTTCAACAAGCCTTCGAGGATTCTATTTTATGTTTTGTTCTATTTGAATACTAGACATTAAGTCTTGTATTTTCATCTAAACATTCCTATCTTTAGAGATTTGTATATGTGACACCAGTTCTAGGATGGTTGAAGCTTTCGTTTTCTTATGTTACCCATTTTATTAGACTGTTTTATCTTTCGCTTTTAATATTTTGCTGGGTTATTTAGATTTTAGGTTGACTCACCTTGGTGGGTTAGGTGAGGGTTATCACACCCGATTTTAGGTCATGACAATTTAGTATTAGAGCCCCAGGTTCATAGGTCTCACATGTGTACAAGCCCAATCGAGTAGAGTCTCTAAGATCAGTGCGGAGACGTCCGTTACTTATCCTTGGGAGGCTACACAAACTTTTATAAAATTCCCTCTTATTTTTTCAATTCCCGTTGTGCGTGATTGTTATTGGGTTTTTGAATATTGTGTGGTCATACGCCTGTGCTCGTTCGTGTATCCACCCCAATAGGTAATCCTGTAGTAGTGGGAACTCATGCTTGGTGTTTTGTGTGGGAATATGAGACGTCATTGTGTGGATTGGAACTTGACCCAACACCGAGAAAGAGGAAATGGACTTAATGGATGAATGTGTGGTTAGCCTTGGATTATCCTATAATTCGAAGATATTTGGGTTTGATTGAGGTTCGATGAGGCATGCTAAAGATAAGGTATCAAAAGCTGAAATGGATTGGAGGAATTTACTAAAGTTGTATTCGTTGTGATTACCTAATCAACATTGAGGGTGGTACTTTCCTGGTCTATTAGTTGTTTGGCGCAATTTGTAAATGTGGCATAAGGTGGCTAGGGGAATGGCTACGTTATCAGCACAATGAATATGGGTTTACAGTTGTTTAGTTTTTCAAATGAGAGTTGCTTAATATTAGTAGAGAATAACATCGTGTTCATTGAAATCAGGACTTCTACTGAGTCTTCTTGTAGTGGGTGTATAGCACTAATGATTATAATACAACTGCTATGGCAGTATCTATGTCTATTTGGCTAGGATTATGGGATGTGTAGCTTCCACTACCCATCTAGTCTGTGGAAGAAGGCATATTGCTTGGTAAGAGATAAAACCAATTTGATTCTGTGTTACAACTATTCAATGAGATAGAAGTGTGAACTATTCGAGCATGAACTTCTCAGAGGTGTATGATGCATTCTAATGGTGAATCTAGTGGGACTTCTAATGTAGAACTGGTAAAATACGAGGGTAAAGGTATTGGTCTTCGAGCATGAATACTAGTTTCTAAGGAGTTGTTAGTTGCTACACTTTTTCAAGTAGCTGGGGAGAGCCAATTGATTGTTGGTACAGATACTCAAGTTTGGAATCAGTCATAAGAAAAGTCATAGTGGTGAATCTCGAAATAGGTATTAATGCGTTTGAGTGTAGATTTTATTCCAGACATCTATATAGGGACTGGTGACTTCATGTTAAGCCAAAGGGAGCACGTTGATATTGAGATAACAAGTATATGGACTAATAAGATTTCAACAAAGTTCACTTGTATGAATGTAAATGGAAATGTTAATAAGAAAGTGCTTGTGGATAATTTGTTAAGTCATTAAATTTATTTGGTATGACTCGGGAATGGGTTATCATATCAACTGTAAGATCAGTTTTGTAGTATAGCATGGCTTTGGTTACCTTATTTGTCATATGGTAATATGGATACACTTGTATCACTAGGGGTTAAGAGATAGTTGGGTAAGATATGAGACAGAAGTCTACAAAAGTTGGCTCGAGTGCGAGAATGGCTTACTTTATGGCTTCTGATTCGGCAACTAGTACGACTTGGGTTGCTACTAGCTGGCACGACAAGGTATTTGAGAAAGAAATTGATGATAAACTAGGGTATATATTAGTCATGATTGAGAAGGGAATCAATTGCATATTAGGGATCGAGATCCAGGAATTCATGGTAATCTACAGTTGTGATAGTTGATTTTGCTAGGGTATGGATTAGTCCGGAAATGAGATGATTGGTTACGTTGGTTATTGAGCATTTTGAAGAGATTTGAGTGTAGTTTTGATTATAGACTCTGCTACTGTCGATGGTGAAAAAACTTAGTGAAGTTGCACTTGACTAGTTGGTGTGAAGTAAAAGGCAATCTGCTGTGGAGATTTTCTAAGAAAGAATGACAGTAAATGGGTTAGGAGCGAGTACATGAGCCTTGGGCATCAAAGAATTTGAGCGTCTAGGATTGGGCATTTGGTATGCGTTAAGCATTCTAACATCCTTGCAGCATTTAAGACAGATATAAGTTAAGAAAAATGAAAGAGATTAGGCATTATGTATAGATTCATGGTTCAGAGTTGTAAATTATATGAATTTTTGCCTTGAGTTTGGGTGATAATATGAGGTGGGCTGACTCACCACCATATTATGAAAGATTATCAACTACTTTTCAGAAAGTTTGGTTTGGGTTGAATAACAAACAATGATATGTGAGAAATTATGTATTTCATGCTAGGTTGGATCATTCAATCGTAACAGGTGACTCATGGAAGCATTACTAAAAGGACTTGTGGTTTTATATGTGTCATTGATGACTTCAGATTGGACGGATGATACTCCATTGATGGAAGTTGACATAGACTATCACGAGAGGTTATGAAGATACTTGGTGGTAAGTAAGGGTTATGCTCTTATGGTATACAGGATTCATGGGGTGATCAAGAATTTCTTAAGTTTGGCATGAGGGTACGAGTGTCTGAGTAGATGTTGAGGTATTTTCCCCTCGAAGGGTTAAAGGTGGTTGAGGTTGATTTTAATGGAATGATTGTAGCTCGTGGAAAAGGCACCAACATATTTTGAAGTAGTGTTATTAGCCTTGAATAAGATCAGTTTCCATTATGAGATGCTTAGGGTTGACTTGGGACATGTAGTGATGCTTTATTAGGGATAATTAGGGATAAAGGGGAATCGTAACCTAAAGTTGCAGATAGTGATAATGAAATTTTCAAGGAACTTTGGTGCTAATAATGAAATGAGAGGTATGAGAAAATGATCGATAAGGTCATAATATCTCATAGGCATTGACTTTCTAGTCTTAGTTTTCGGATTATGGAGGAGATGTTATGTTTTGATGAGTTGAGTATGTTTCAGCCACGTGGGCAATCAAGTTGAGCATCTGAGTAGATAAAGGCCAAATTTATAAGAATCAAATAACTTAAGGTGATTTACTTGTGGACTCTTGGAAGGTGATTATTTTGAGCAAGAAAAAAGAGAATTTTAATAATTAGAGCTTAGCAACAGTTAAATCTATTTGAAAGTACTAACATGCGGTTCATCATGAAGACTTGTGATTTTTTTATATTTTTGGTAATTATGTTGTCATTGAGGACCTGATTTTGCTACTATTCCAGCATTCGAGTAGTGTTAAATTAAGATTTTATAAGCTTGGGCGTGTAATCCACTGGTTGTCTTTCCTGTTATTACCTTTCTTTGGGCCAGATTAATTGGATTCTCTCTTATGGGTATGCATTGACTAAGTATTGTAATTGCACAACTTAAGTTTAGAGAGGATTATATTAAGATAAAAGGACTTGGATGAGGTTTGTGATGATTTGTGTATTGCAATTGGCTATGATTGGTTCAAATTCACTCTTGACCTTCACCGAAAATGTATCTGGTTGCCTTGTGGTCTCATGAATGGAAATTCGTCCTGATGTGTACATTGTGATATGAGGGTGTTGGTTCATCTTTGGTTCATTGGTTAGTTTCCGACGTGGTAGTTACCCTGGGAGGGAAGAATTTCATATTGACTCATAAGTCTTATTCTCGATAGTACATTCTGATGGTATAACTCTTGGAAATAAGGTTATTTGAAAGCAATTAATGACTTTGAGAATTGTATTTCAGACTCTTGGATACTTCTAGTGAGGCTTCTCCCTTTGCTTTATGTTAGAATCATTTTTACAAGTGAATGATGTAATGATCCTAAAGGTCATTTTTGGTATTTTTCACAAAATTATCATTTTACCCTTTTCAAAAGTTGCCTTGGGTCAATTTTGCTTAAGTCTAAAGGTAGGATTTTGAAAACCTTGTAAGACATTGGAGTTTTGCTAAAGAAGGAGTTTTTAAAAGCTTATAGTTAAAAATTTTGAATTTTATGGTCATCTTGAGTTTCAAGTATTAGAATGCGATTATGTCGATTCCATCAGCTCCAGAACACTGAATCTGGTCTAGAGGAACTTACAGATATGAATTTGGAGTTAAAATGGAGATTTTAGACCCAAAGTTGCATTTTTAGTTGATTTTTGGATCACAATTTGACTTTGGTCAATATTCAAAGTTTGAAAACTCAAATCAAAATTTTGACAATTCTAGTGGTCTCGAATGATGAAATTAATGCTAGATCATAATTTTAGAGCTTCCAGGGTTATTTTGAGTATATGAGTTCTTCACTAGTTTTAGTGATCATTCTTGGATTCCAAGCCGAAGAGTCCTCAGAATCGAATTGTAACGATTCTATTAAGTCTGAAACGTCGTTTTCGATTATGGTCCATATTTAGGTTGTGTTCTTGGGGTTCTGAACGAATTTTGAGGGTCCATTTGGTGATTTCATTGTGTTGTGTTTGCTATAATCTGGTGCAATCGAGTTACTATTCCACGTTTGCAGGGTCCCTTTCGTGTTCGCGATGTGTAGTGCACCTTGATATTTGCGTTCCAGAGCTGGGGACCATGTTCGTGGAGTACATGTTGCAGCTTCTCTACATTCGTGGGTGAACAGTTTGTGTTCACGGAACGTTGAGTCTTCTGGCTTCCGCGTTCACAGAGCATCAATTTCACCTGAAAAGTGAGCTATTTTAAAGTGACGAGTTTTATTGTTTTTAACATTCCAAGCTCCGTGATTTAGAAAATATTCAAGGTTTTTCAGGAAAAATCTATTGGTTAACTATTTTCTAACCTATTTCTTCAATTTTCACTTGATTAAATTGAGGTTTAACTTAGAACTTGGGGTTTTTAATTTAAGAATTTGGGGATTTTTGGACTTTGATTCCTAACAGTTAAATTGATGATTGTGACCTCATTTTAACTCCATTTTTGAAATGGTTTTCACCGCTGAAGTCCTTTTTTACTTGGGGAATGTTTTTATGTATTAATTTTTAGATTCTGGACACTTTTTCTAGCATGAGATTTTTTACCATTTTGCGTTTTTCACCCGAATTGATTGATTTTTAGTGTAATTGGATTCATAGTGTGATTGCGATGTTATATTTGAATAGATTATGGTGATTTAGATTATCATGAAAGTGAAAAAGCTATGGATTTAACTTGATTCGAGACTTTTTTAAGGAAAGTGGACTTCTAACCTTTTGTTAAGTATGATTGAACTTTGTATGCTCCTATATGTGTGAAATTGAGTGTTTTGGGGTAGAACTGTATACTCATAGGCTTTGATCATGAGATCTTGGATTAAGTGTTTATTCACGTTGTGAAATCTTGACTTGTGAATTAATTTTGGAATTGCGATACATGTGATCTTGTGAATTATTTGATATTGATATCAAGATGGTACTTATAGTGAAACATGATGATATTGTAATCATGATGACATTGAAACTGTGATGATATTGAGAATTCGATGATATTGAAACTATGATGATATTGAGGTCATGCTGACATTAAAACTGTGATGATATTGAGATTTGATGATATTGAAACTGTGATGAGTCTGAGATCGTGTACATTGTATTCACTATTATTTGTGCATTGGTACTCGTGATGGCTACGACCGAGAGATAAGTAAGGTAAAATGAGGTTTGGTGGCCGAGGTCTCTACCAATCAATGATTAGCTAAGGTTTTCATCGATGATTCAAGGTAATATGCTGACTGGTATTATGGCCGAGGGCATTTCCAATTGGGTGACATTGGCCAAGGTCATTGTCGGCAATGTTTACGAATATATGGTCCTGTATGGCCCCCATATTTCTGTTCTGACACAGATATGATCAGCGGATATGTATCTTTGGATAGGCATGCATCATGATTATTTGACATTACATCACATTGTTTACGTTTCATGGAATGCATTTTGTTTGATATCATCTCTTTCTTGAAATTATTTTATGTACCATGTGAGATGTGTTGAATGCTTGTGGTTTCTTTACATCATTGAGATTGAGCTATTGAAATATTGTATTATATGTTGTTGGCAAAGTTGAACATGGTAAATTGTGAGAATTAGACCAAATCTCGAAATTACCCCATTGAATGAAAGTAATTGATAGGAAATGATATACATTGACTGATGATTTATTTTTGAGAAACTCTTGTAATAGAAGAATGTGGATTTTTGTATCATGTTGTGCTTGACCATAGTAGATATTGAAGGTATTATGGTTGAACATTACTTGTTGATTAGAAGATCGACTATAAGTTTGGATCGGAAGGATCATTATACCTTACATATTGTGATTTGACTTGAATTGATACATTTGTTATATGTGGACTCTTTCATGCACTTCTTGTAAGTGTACCTATATGTACATATGTGTGTGTATGTGTGCTGGGACCTTTTTGAGTGCAGGGTGTGTAGTTCAGCGGTATGTAGTTGGGTGGATAGGAGGACTTATGTTCTTTATTGCTTTACTTTAGGTTAGTTTCCATTTGTTGAGTACCGTGTATTTGGTGCTCACCCCCTGCTACTTTTTTGTAAGTTGTGAGCCCAGTCCCTCTTGCTCGACTTCTTCATTACAGGATCGAGCTTCTGGATCACTTGTGAGGTAGTTGTTTGTATCTTTAGCAGTCTTTCGAGGATTCTATTTTATGTTTTGTTCTATTTGAGGATTAGACATTGAGTCTTGTATTTTCATTTGAGTATTCCTATCTTTAGAGGCTTGTACATGTGACATTAGTTCTGGGATGGTTGTATTTTCAGTTTCCTTATGTTACCCATTCTATTACACTATTTTATCTTCTGCTTTTATTATTATGTTGGGTTATTTAGATTTTGGGTTGACTCACCTTGGTGAGTTAGGCGAGGGCCATCGTACCCAATTTCGGATCGTGACAGTTCAACACATAATATTATGTCACGGCCCGAACCTAGGGCCTAGATGTGACACGACGAATGGGAACCCGAGAGTTCCCAAACAAGCCCCAAAGTATCCAAATCCACATCATCGGTTCAAAAGCGTATTCAAATAGTAAACACATAGTTCTAAGGGATGGGAAAGCAGGACTCATGCTATGGGGATATCAAAGGGAAAGAGATTTATATAGATACACATAACACATAGCACATAAGAACTAAGGGGCGGGTAAGTATGACTCACTCTATGGGGGCAATACACGGGTTAGGATCTTCCATGTTTCCATATCAATCATACATACATATCATAATTCCTATAATCAATCCATGATAGCCATATCCATTAGATAACTAAATCATAAGTTTCAAATACAACACATAACGTATAAGATCTACGAAAGTCTACAAGATGTCCAACAATGCCTCTAGTCAGAAGATAGGATGGGGGCCAAGACATGTCCCGAGCTCACCCTCAATTAAGAAGATAAATAGAAAACAATATAGGTAGAAGGAAGGTGGTTTGTCCTTGGAAGAAAGGACTCACCACAATATCAACTCTCCGAATTCGAGCTACCCATCAAGTGGTGGATGATCGTAACATATGGTCCCTATATGGTAAAATCATGTAGGCATAGAGTATGCATTAGTATATTTGAATGTACTAAGTATGCGGGCATGCAATGCATATGACTTATCAACCTGCATTTCAATGTTAGATGACAAGGGCACATAATATAGTAAGAATCATATATCTAATGGAAGGATAGTATACAAGATGCCATGAAATTCATGATGCATAAAAGTGTGATAATGCTCCTATATAGTGGGGATGGACTATAACCGACAAATCAAACTCATGTGAGCTATTACATGAATTAGACCGATGGGGACCTCCCATCGGTAGGGAGAAAACTACTTGCCAAAGGTGATCTATATCACACCTTACGGAACACACCATTTCGGAGGATGGTCACCTTCCTTACGGGAATCACCATTTTGGAAGGAGCTTTTCAATAGTCATAACATATCAATAAACGAATACCATTCCTTACGATCCGGGCATTTCGGTAATGGCATTCGTCCCTATATTGGCACATAGTTCGAGGAAAGGGAGAAGACCTTTGGGGATAGCCCTGACGCCCCCAATCCATCGGTGCTAAGTCAAAATATCCCATGAGAATACTTATACATATACATGCTTTCAAGAGATATAATATTCATTTCAAATCCGTTCAATGCACACTTAGGCTCAAAAGCCAAAGCATAAATCATGAACATGGTACTCATGCATGGAATAGCTCATCTACCCATACAAGATGGTGCAAGCACCCAATATGCTCAAAGAGCCAAAGCATAAGACATATATGTGATCACATTCTTGTCATAACAATACCTTATCAAAATCACTTCATAAAACATAATAGGGCTTAACCCACTTTATAATTTCCACGAGAACCAATGCTCTTGAATGCAGTGCAATGCATGATGTGAAAATGACATGAGTAATGTAGAGTAAATCTAAAATCAGCTTTATAGTATGAAATCTAGAAAATCTACAATAAAATCCACATGAAAATCATAGTGTAGATCACCCATACATGAAACAATCTTTAAGGGGACATGCATATTCATAATTGCATAACTCAATATGATTCATCATAATAGAGCTTAAAATAATCTAAAATCATGAGTAATGTACAACCCATGCATTGATCGAAGTTAATAAGAGCAAATAGTAAAAACCCACATTTAAAGTGACAAAAATTCATGAAATAGCTTGAAAGGAATTTTGGTCTTCTTGGTTGAAAGGGACCAAGAATCAATCCCACATACCTTGATTAGGAAGACAAATTTGAGAAGATATTAGCTTGAATTTGAAACCCCAATTGAATTCCTAGCTTGAATCTTGAAGATGAGAGTTGGAGAGAATTTTGAGAGCCTAATTCTAGAAACTAGGTGTTAGTCTTGAATGAGGTTTAGAATTGGTGTAGGAGAAGTTTAGGAATATAAAGGGAGGTTAAAAGGGTCTTAAAAGCCTTGGGGATGAGTCAACATATAAAAAACAACTCAATAAAATGCCACTTTAAATTTTACAACGCAGTTTACACGGTAGGCTTCACGGCCCGTGAAGCTCTTCCAGTCCATGAAGGCCTCCCGTCTAGCCCATACAGATTTTACGTAAACGGGCATAACTTCTTGTTCCGAACTTCGAATGAGGTGAGACTGGATGCATTGGAAAGATAATTCAAACAGCTCCAATTTGATAGGTTGTGGGACATCCAGTTCATTTTGTGCTAAGAGATATGCTCATTTAAAGTGGACCCTTCTATCGGTACTTGTGAAGAACTTAGCCAATGGAATTCCTTTGAACTTGACTTGATGTAGGAGATCCATGATGATCTTAAATAACATAAATAAGCTTGAATTGAAGCCTTGAAAGTGAACTTACCTTGAGCATGAAGATCCATACTTAGGATTTTTCAACGAAGCCACCATCACGGGAGGTTAGACGGACCGTGTAACATCACACGGGCTGTGTCACTGCTCGTACCCTTCTCTTTAAAAAATTTCACGATCAAGTTACGAGATGGTGATTCCATACTTAGAAATATTTCACTCTAAAAGCTTTACGGATGACCTCACGGGCCGTGCCATCCCGCACGGGCCGTGTACTTGGCCATGTAACCATACTTGGTCCCAAAGTTGTAGGATTTCAAACCAAGGCCATCACACGGCCTACCACACGGTCCGTGAAGCGTCACACGGACCGTGAGGGGTCCAAGTGTGGTGTGCCTTAGTTTAAAACACCACGTTTAAGGGCCAAATATCCTCTATGGGCTAAGGGCCACTCCATGGAGGCTCCACACGGGCCGTGTAACCTCACACAGACCGTGATGGTTCCCATGAAGTGTCACATTGGTCCAAAACTTTTTCGAAATCAATTTTCATGCTTCATTGAGGCCACATAAAATTCCAGGTCCTTACATATTAACAAGAATTTGAGTCATAACTGAAAAATGAAATGTTTGTATTAACTCAAAAAAAAATCCTCATGAGTAGAATAAGAGAAGGGGGACTTGCCTGAGAAAGCGATTTGATAAATTGAGAGAACCAAAAGTTCTTGTAGCTTTAAACATTCTTTTAATGGCGTTCTTTTGTTTCATGAGTGTTAAAATCAAGTGAAGATGAAGAAAAAGAGATAAAAGATATTATTTGTTTAGTAGTGTGATTGAGAAGCTGAATTCTTGGTTACTTGGCAAGAAATAAAGGACACTTGTCCTACAATGGTCTTTTGCATGAAAATTATTGGCGAAGTGTCCTTATACAGTGGTGGATCTAGGATTATACGATTGTGGGTGCTCTGTTAACATAACAGCAACGAAATCAAAATTGTCATTAAGAAAGTTCAAAATATACAAAATAAATATACAAGAAGCCAAGGTATTTTCATGATCTATTATATGTATAAAAAATATAATTTTAACTATGTATAAATAGTGTATTTTTTATCGAAGAGAGTTCAAATGAACCCCTTGGGCCTATGTAACTCCACCCTCATTTAGCTACCAATCATAAAACATAAATGTAAAAATTTAACATTAATATAAAAAGACGATCATATTTGAAATCAGTAGAAAAACAATCAATATGCATAACTATTCTTTCTGTTTCTTTACAAATTGTCATGGTTTTCTTTTTCTAGAGTCAAATAATATCAATTTTGAATAACATTTTAAGATATAATTTTTAATCACATTGATATAGGAAAAATTATAAATTATAGTACATTTAGTATAGTTTTTGAATATCAAAAATTTAATTTTAAAATATTTGAATTGTTCTAATTTGATTTAGCTTTGAAAATTATAAATCAACGTTTGCAAAGGGAAACATGATAATTATTAGAAATGAAGAGAGTAGCATTTATTATCTTGAATAGACAAGAAAGCAAAAGTATTTATTTGTATACCTTCTTTTTTAGGAAAAATAGTAAAAAAGACAACTATAAATAAGGAAAAAAAGAAAAAGTAGAAGTACTTATATTTTACCATAGATAAGTAAAGAAGAGTGAGTTTTGAAAATTAAAATGAAAAAATGTTGAAGGTGAAATTTGAACCCAAGGTCAACAACATTAAAACAACCATAAACACCCACCTTGAGCCATTAGACTAATTAAATTATTTATACAATAGGTGCTTTATGTTAAATCTGTAACAATTATTCTTAATTTCTACACAGATATATAATCCGATCCTACGTTAATGAGTGCTCGAGCATCGACGGACTCCATGTGGATGTGCCCGTGGCTTATAACACTTGGCAGTAGTATGTCATTCTTTTTCAAACAATTCTTATAACACTTTTAAAAATTAAAGCTATTCCTTTAGCCTATAAATAAGTTCTTTTATCTTTTGGAAAAATTGTATCATTCAAAAAAGGACTCTAAGGAAAATTATATATATTTCTACTATATAAAAGAGCCAAGTTGAGGAAGATCAATGGTAATCTTGTAATTATACTCATATGTAAGGGTAAATAATAATATATTGGCTTATTTCATACTACGAAGTAATAAAAATCTATCAGGAAGGATAGCAAAAAAAAGTAGTTCCAAAAACTTCTTTCTATTATATAGAAATATAAAATGAAGGATGACTAATGATAAAAATGTAATTTCACATACTAATAAAAATCTACCAAGAAAGATATGAAGAAAAATAAATAATTCTAGAAACATCTTTCAATAAAAAGATGAAGCATGAGGAATCAATGATATATCTGTCAATCTTACTTTATTAAAATACCATATATTTTTCATCATGTTTGTCCTCTAAATTCACTCTACGTGATTAAATATACTACACAAATTTTATATATTAATTTATTCTAGAAAAGTTTCTTTATTATTATTTTTGTTTTATTATACAAAACGCCATAAATAAGACAATCAAGGATATTTTTATAAAAATAATTTTTTTTAAAAAATAGCTTAAAGTAATTATTACATTATGCAAAGTATGTATGAGCTTTTTAGAAATACCAATCCAAGTTCTAGAAAATTCTAATGGCTGTAAATGAAAAAATTAAAAAAATAATAATTTAATTAAATGTACATCTTAAGAGGTGGTGTCTAATTATTTCTTCAAAAGGTTATGATTTTTTTTTTTTTAAAATAACTTGTAACATCCCAACTTTTTTCCCTAAGATTTAGCCATCCTTCATATGATATATGATTTTGATTGATAATTCTTAATTGAGCATAAATGTTAAAATTAATTTCTTTGTGTGGGAATAGAATTGGAGATGATAAAAGGTCGCAATTCTAATGCAAGATTTTATAAAAGTTAGATGGACCGATGACTTTTAGGTTGTATATACATGCTAAGATCAATTCCTAAGTATTTAAAATATATTAGATGTGACTTAGAGTTATAAAGGATCTTTTACATCAAGTCAAGTACAAAGAATTTCTACCGACTAAGTTTTCGTATGAGTTGATAAAAGGGTCAACTTCAAGTGACCATATCTTCTAAAGTATAATGAGTTAGGTGAACCATAATAAATCAAATTAAAGATCTTTGAATTATCTTTCCAACGCATCTTATTTTGCCTTAATTGGAGTTCAGAGTAGAAAGTTATGGCCATTTTACTGAAGACCTGCAGAGCTGTCTGAAGATTCATGACAGCTCCGCATCGCGGACCTGACGCGAACCCTTTCTGGATAAGTTAAATGACGTCCTTTTATTTTATTTTGAGGGTACTTTTATCCTAAAACCTTTGGAGGTCTGTTTAAGGTCCCAAAATGCATAAAACGTTAGTTTTCATAATTAAATCCCTCTCCTTCACTCTTAAACATAAACACTCAAGAATCATCAAGTTAGGATTAACTTTCAAGATTCATCATCAAGGTGAATTATTCTTCATAAATTTTAAGCTACCCAACCTAAATTTCTTCATCCATTCATGAATCTTTAATAGAATCTTAAATCATAACCTAGGGTTTCAAGAAAACGAATTTAAGAATTCTAAGAAAGGATTCGTTGATTCTTCTTTTTCAAGAATTAGGGTTCTTCATCAAGAATTCTAAAGATTCTAAGTCAAGAATTCAAGAATCAAAGAGAAGCCCTTTAAACAATGTCTTTCCAAGTTCTTACACTCTAAAAGAACTACCGAGATCAAAGATTTTCTCCAAGAAAGCTAGAATTCATCAAATTTCGATTGTAATATCCACTTTTCAGGTATGTAAGGCTAACCTAGTGCATGGGATTGTTCTTTCATGTGCCCCATTTGAGTAGATTGAGTCTCTGATTGAAGATGATGAGTTATATGTGAAAATCCTTGAGTATTCTACTGAGATTCTTCTTAATTCATGTATTTTTCTTAAATTTATGATCATCATAAATTTGATTTACTGCGTAAGCTATTTTCATGAATGATTTTACAAAATTCTATGTCTATTTTACTAAAGAATGCAAGAATGAACTTAGGGGATGAGTCTAGAGCCTTGACGATGATGATGTTTGTGGTTGTGATTGTGGTCCAAATTATTGAGAGTTTTGATGATGATGTTGATGAGAGTGATGTTCATGAGTCTTAAAACTTGAAACTAAATTTCTAAAAGAATGTTTCGAGCCCATGATGTTGATGTTGATGAGATGTTGTTAATGTTGACGTTGATGAGATGAGTTGATGTTGATGATGATGTTAATGTTGATGTACTATGTCCCTATGGGACCGATGATAAGAAATCTCGATGATGATGATGTTTTACAAGCTTTTCGAGTTTATGGAGGAGTATTGAGCACCAAAATGGGTCAGAGTGAGTCCCATTCGAACTCATTAACTACGTGGCCCGCGTAGGATAGAGGATCGAACTGTAACACAGATGTTTCCTTTGTCCCAAAAGAGGACTGATGTTATTTCTTGTGGATCCACTGATGGTGATATCCTTTACCCCGGGCAGGGTACTGGATGGATGTGGCAACGTCATCGCTTCGTTGTATCATCACCGGCTTATTGGTAATGGTTGTCAGTTAGAGAAACTCCCAGCTAGGTGCCACACTGATAGTACTCTGATGTTGATATGATAGTATGAGTCTTGATAGATGTTGATGAAATGTTGTCTACTCTTTATCCTTGTCCTAGACGGGCATTGGTCCTTCGAGTTGAGTTGAGTCGAGTTTCCTTGAGACGAGTCTGATGTGTTGATGATATTGAGATGAGATGCTGATGGGTCATTTGTCTACTCTTTATTCTTGCTTTGGATAGACATTTGATATTCTGATGGAGTATAATGTTGAGTTAATGTTATTCCTATATTATTCTACCTATTTCTATTATGCGAGTGTATTAGAGTGATGAGGACGAACAGTATTCTTTAAGTACAGGTTACTATGGAGTGAGAGTTCTTGATTCTGATGTCATCTTGCGCATGCACTGACCTTTGGCTTATTATGCCATTATTGATGGTAGGATGTAGAGTATCTAAGTTTTAGAGGTATAATCGTGCTTATTTTGCATGGAGAGGTAGTAGTTTGGGGGTTTTCATCAAAGGGGGAGATGATGAGTTCCTCCACGTCCAAATAGTGATGCTGATAATAGTAGACTGAGAGTGAGGGTAGATGAGGAGGAGTGAATGTATCCTTATTGTAATATCGGTGTTAAACTTGTGTCATGTAGGGATAGAGATAGGGTGGAGGAAAGAGATGAGATCATATGATGCGCAATAGATAGGTAAGAGTATGTTGGTGTGACTTTGAGTGAGAGCTCATTGAATAGTGGAGGTAGAAGTGATAAGTAGCCTTGGAAAATTCTAAGACATAGTTAAAGTGGTTAGTGTGATAGGCTTGAATCCATGGTTGTTATTATGTGAGTATGGATGATAGACTATTAAAGACTTCATAATAAGGGTTTCAAGTATAGAGCTGAGCATTGAGGATTAGTTTTGTATGAATATGATCATCTTAGGAATAGCACCATGAGGCTCAAAACTAGGCTTGAATGGAAGAAGAAGAGGTGGTTAGGTGGATATTTGAATAAGAGATATGAGCTTGCATTGATAGTGCAGAATTCCATGAAAAGGAGCACAATTGAGGTGGGGACTTGAGCATGAGAGTGTCCATAGAGTCTTGTTTATACGATGATCCTATTCTCGATTAGAGTTGATGGCTTCCTTCCTGAGTTCGAAAGACCGATTGTCCAGGTGTCTAAATGATTCAAATTGATTAAGTTTCGACGTTCCATTCGTGCTTGATGAAGAGAATGTTGGAGGTAATTTTCTTACTCTTGATTTAAATTGATTTGTCTATTTGAGTTGATGTGTCAATTCCTGAGCCTGAATAGAGATGGTTTAAGATTGATGAGGAATCGAGAGTTTGATTGAGTGAGTGAGTTTTGAGAAGAGTTATGATTCTTATTCGTGCCTTGATGTCTACCTTTACTCATAATTCGAGGACGAATGATCCCAAGGGGGACATAATGTAACGCCCCACCTTTTATATCCTAAGATTGAGCCACCCTTCATATGATATACGATTTTAATTGATAATTCTTAATTGACCATAGATGTTAAAATCAATTTCTTAGTGTGGGAACAGAATTGGAGATGATAAAAGGTCGCAGTTCTGATGTAAGATTTTATAAAGGTTAGATGGACCAATGACTTTTAGGTTGTATATACATGCTAGGATCAATTCCTAAGTATTTAAAATATATTAGATGTGATTTAGAGTTATAAAGGATCTTTTACATCAAGTCAAGTACAAAGAATTTCTACCGACTAAGTTTTCATATGAGTTGATAAAAGGGTCAACTTCAAGTGACCATATCTTCTAAAGAATAATGAGTTAGGTGAATCATAATAAATCAAATTAAGGATCTTTGAATTATCTTTCCAACACATCTTATTTCGCCTTAATTGGAGTTCGGAGTAGAAAGTTATGGCCATTTTACTGAAGACCTGCAGAGCTGTTTGAAGATCCGCGACAGCTCCGCGTCGCGGACCTGACGCGAACCCTTTCTGGATAAGTTAAATGAAGTCCTTTTATTTTATTTTGAGGGTATTTTTATCCTAAAACCTTTGGAGGTCTGTTTAAGGTCCCAAAACGCATAAAACGTTAGTTTTCATACTTAAATCCCTCTCCTTCACTCTTAAACATAAACACTCAAGAATCATCAAGTTAGATTAACTTTCAAGATTCATCATCAAGGTGAGTTATTCTTCATAAATTGTAAGCTACCCAACCTAAATTTCTTTGTCTATTCATGAATCTCTAATAGAATCTTAAATCATAACCTAGGGTTTCAAGAAAATGACTTTAAGAATTCTAAGAAAGGATTCCTTGATTCTTCTTTTTCAAGAATTAGGGTTCTTCATCAAGAACTCTAAAGATTCTAAGTCAAGAATTCAAGAATCAAAGAGAAGCCCTTCAAACAATGTCTTTCCAAGTTCTTACACTCTAAAAGAACTACCGAGATCGAAGATTTTCTCCAAGAAAGCCAGTATTCATCAAATTTCGATTGTAATATCCACTTTTCAGATATGTAAAGCTAACCTAGAGCATGGGATTGTTCTTCTATGTTCCCCATTTGAGTAGATTGAGTCTCTGATTGAAGATGATGAGTTATATGTGAAAATCCTTGAGTATTCTACTGAGTTTCTTCTTAATTCATGTATTTTTCTTAAATTGATGATCATCATAAATTTGATTTACTGCGTAAGCTGTTTTCATGAATGATTTTACAAAATTCTATGTCTATTTTACTAAAGAATGCAAGAATGAACTTAGGGGATGAGTCTAGATCCTTGACGATGATGATGTTTGTGGTTGTGATTGTGGTCCAAATTATTGAGAGTTTTGATGATGATGTTGATGAGAGTGATGTCATGAGTCTTAAAACTTGAAACTAAATTCTAAAAGAATGTTTCGAGCCCCTGATGTTGATGTTGATGAGATGTTGTTAATGTTCACGTTGATGAGATGAGTTGATGTTGATGATGATGTTGATGCTGATATACTATGTCCCTATGGGACCGATGATGAGAAATCTCGATGATGATGATGTTTTATGAGCATGTCGAGTTTTGAGAGGAGTATTGAGCACCGAAATGGGTGAAAGTGAGTCCCACGCGAACTCATTAATTACGCGGCCCGCATAGGAGAGAGGATCGAACCGTAATACAGATGTTTCCTTTGTCCCAAAAAAGGACTGATGTTATTTCTTGTGGATCCACTAATGGTGATGTCCTGTACCTCGGGCAGGGTATTGGATGGATGTGGCAACGATATCGCTTCGTTATATCATCACCGGCTCATAGGTGATGGTTGTCGGTTAGAGAAACTCCAGCTAGGTTCCACACTAATAGTACTCTAATGTTGATGTGATAGTATGAGTCTTGATGGATGTTGATGAAATGTTGTCTATTCTTTAACCTTGTCCTAGACGGGCATTGATCCTTCGAGTTGAGTTGAGTCGAGTTTTCTTGAGACGAGTCTGATGTATTGATGATATTGAGATGAGATGTTGATGGGTCATTTGTCTACTCTTAATTCTTGCTTTAGATAGACATTTGATATTCTGATGGAGTATGATGTTGAGTTGATGTTATTCCTATATTATTCTACCTGTTTCTGTTTCATTCAGCTATGTTGATGGGTTATTCAACTAGTTGATGTCCCCTTCTAGGAATGCATCATTTTATGATGCAGAGGCAGGTATTAGAGACCATCGACAGCTGCTTCGTTAGGGATCTATTCGCATTCAGCTGATCTGTGAGACCTCCTTGTTTTTGGAGAATTTTCATATTATTATCATCTAGTTTTAGTTAGTACTTCATTTTTCGTGAGTTGGGTAACCATGGTGTGTCTTGGTACAATCTAGATGTTAGAGGTAGAGGCTTCATAGACATTGAGTAGAGGATGTTGAGTATTGCTTCTTTTCCAACTCTTCTTTATTGGAAATTAACTTTTAATATAAAGACTTGATTACTTTAATTACATTACAGTCTTTTCCTTGAGAGTGTTCCTTCCGTTGTTGAGTATGAGGTGACGATGAGCCAAGTGGTTCGCTCAGGGACTAACAATAGTCTCTGAGTGCCGGCCATGCCAAGGGTACCCTCCCGGGGCGTGACATAACTTCAAGAATTTAATTGCTCTATTTTGTTATGAGTTAATAGTTAAAAGATCCATTAAACTTGACACGCTTTATTAAATGCACATCTAAACAATGATAAGATTTTAGTTAATTATTAACTCATTTTGTTATTATTTTACTTTCCTTTTTCTATAAATTATTGTGAAATATAATCTGATTAGTCTATTTTGCTATCTCTTTAATTTAATTCTAATTTTTTTCTATTCATTATGTGTACTAAAAATAACTGCTTTAATATAAAAAAAATTATTCTTTTTCAAATATAATTAGTTGTTTTAACCTTTATTTTGATTCTAATATACATGAACAAAATTAAGTGAGATAAAATTAATAACATATTAGATTGAAATTTAAGAATAAATAAAAATAATTTAAATATTTAAAAAAATATATATTTAAAAGATTGTACAAAAGTAGCTTTACAAATAAAAGGAAGGATGGAATGTTTACATTTAAAGTAAACAATATATGTTTATTAAATCATAAAAGAGTATTTCTTCAATTTAAATACACTTATCATGTTTATAGTTTATTTGATTTTAAATATATTGATTTAGATATTAAGTTTGATTTAATTTGAAGTTGTGAGATCAAATTTTGATTTAAAAAGAAAAAAAGTATTTTTAATCCAATATATATATATATATATATATATATATATATATATAATATCATTTTACTTTAAAATTACTCAAGTCAGAATTAATTAACTATAGTAGATTACTAATTTTATTTTTCAAGTTAGCGTAATATTATTTTTTTTCCTAGATAAGAATGATTAAATAATTTTTTTAACAAGTTATCTCTTTTACTATATTAATAAATCTCATAAAAATATTATATTGTGGGAAGTTTGAGTTTTCACAAAATATAGGTCAAAGTGCTATAATAATATTTTTTTACGAATATTTTGTAAATATATATATATAAATTTATTTTCTTTCTTCTTTAATTAATTGAATTATCCTGACTTGATATTTGTTTTTTAGTAACTTATTTGTTCTAGTAATTTATTGATTCTTGTATCCTTTAAGTAAATAGAGAAGGTTTCTTCAATCTTAAAGAAATTAAATATTTTACGCTGCTGAAATGATTCTTTTGGACAAGGCCTAACATGACTTGATTATTAATTATGTGCTATATAAAGTATTATAACAAGTAACATTCTTATCGTTATTTTAATATTTCATCGTTTCTAATAATTTAAGAAATTATGGCAAATAATTCAATTCCTGAATTTATTTCGGATAATAAAAATATTGGCATTAATCTCTCTACCCCGATTTCGATTGTATTACCATATACCAAGCCATTTTCACTTGTTTCAAATATTAAAATTTTATAAAAGAAAATCTCAAAAAAATAGCTAGAACGTATTTTCTCATTGCTTGATATTCATAGTGTTGCACATGCTTTGGTACATCCACAACCTAGTGCAAACATTAATAACAAAATTTTAAAATCATGAAAATACACCAATAAGGTATGTTGTCATACTATATTACAAATTATTTCTAATGAATTGTTTAACGTGCATTACAATCGCAAGGAAGTAAAAGTTATTTGGGAAGCCTTAATTAAGATTTCTCCACTGAAGATGCTACCAATCATTAATTTGTAGTTGAATGATATTATCTATGGAAGAAACATGAAGGAGATGAAAATTTAAATCAACGAATAACAAAAATTGCTTGAGGACTTGAAGGTTGAAATGATTTCTCTACCTGAAAATTGTTTCAGGAACCTAAAATTGGTGACCAGGTTCTAAATGTCGTTTTAGGAACGTCATCTTCCTTCACCCTCAAATGGTGATATCTGGATCAGAGATCAATCTTAGAGAAATAGCTTGCACCTTGTAGTTGGTCAAATAGGTCATCAATTCTTGAAAGTGGATACTTATTTTTGATAGTCATCTTATTCAATTGTCGATAATCCACACACATTTGAAGCGAACCATCCTTCTTTCTTACAAACAACATGGGAGCATCCCATGGGAACACTCTAGGCTTGATGAACCCTTTATCAAGCAAATCCTTTAATTGTTCTTTCAATTCTTTTAACTCCGTCAGGGCCATTCGATATGGAGGAATAAAAATAGTTGGGTATCGGGAAAGAGACTAATATCAAAGTCAATTTTCCTTATAGGAGGGATACTAGGTAAATCATCAGGAAACTCATTAACTATTGGGTCCAAATCAATAGTAGGAACATTGGACTTAATATCCATGACCCAGACAATATGATATATGCAATCTTTAGAAATCATTTTCATAGTCTTCATATAAGAGACAAACTTTTCTTTGAACACCGAATTCGTTTCCCTCCATTTTGGGATAGCTCATTAGGAACTTGGAATGTGACCTTACGAGTTCTACAATCAATAAAAGCATAAGATGCATGCAACTAATCCATACTAAGAATAACATCAAAATCGGCCATATCAAGTTCAACAAGATCACATGGGAAGACTTTATGCAAAATCGACATGGAACAGTTTCTATATACTTTCTTGGCTAGAATTGACGACTCAACAATTGGAGTATAGACCGTAAGATCCTAACAAGACTTCTAGAGACACATCAAACTTTATGGAAAGGTAAAGAGTAACAAAAGACATATTAGCACTGGGGTCAAGCAAAGCATGCACATGATAATCAAAGACTCTTAACATATCGGTAACCACACAAGGAGACTACTCAATCTCTTGCCTAGAATGCATGTCATAGAACTCATTACCACGTGGACCACCACCTTGAGCTTGGGAACCTTGTTGCACTTGTCCTCTTTGAGCTACTTGACCTTGTGGACGCTCTTCCTTACCTTTTTTAGCAACATTAGGACACTCGAAAATCTTGTGCCCATCTTTCTACAGTCAAAGCAAGCACTAGTACCACTCAAGCATTCACCAACATGGATCCTCCCACACTTTGGACACCTAGGAGGAGTAGCACCACCCTTCACAACCTTACCTTGAGCCTTAAGGTTAGGGACCTTTCTTTTTCAAACCTTTGAGAAGCACCCTTGGATGACCCTTGTCCTTGTTGGAAAGGGCCACCACCGGTCTTAGCATGAGAAAAATCACCATCATATCGAGCCCTCTTGGACTTCCTTATCCTCGTCTTTTTAAGTTTCTCGCCCTCCACTTGTTCAACATATGTCACGAGCCTAAAAATATTCATTTCCTTAATGAGCATCGCGGCCTTGCACTCTATCTTCACCAAGTCTGAGACATCCAAAGTGAATTTGTTCATGCGGGCCTTAGATTCGGGCACAAAAGAAGGAGCATACTTGGACAACTTTGTAAACTTGAGGGCATACTCCCTCACACTCGTACCACCTTGCCTCAAATTCATGAACTCCATCACTTTAGCTTCCCTTTATTCAAGAAGAAAGAAATGATCAAGAAAAGTGGCCTTAAATATCTCACAACCAATAGGCCCTTCTTCAAATCTCTCGGATTTCCATTGAGTAAACCAAACTTGAGCAACACCCTTAAGTTGATAAGCCGCAACTTCAGTCTTTTCCTCAAAAGACACCCCTATAATGTCACGACCAGGGGCCGGGGCCTAGATGTGACATGACGAATGGGGACCCGAGAGTCCCCAAACAAGCCTCAAAATTTCAGAATCTACGCAGCTTGGTTCAAGAGCTTTTAAAGACAAGTAATTAAATAACAGAAATTCAAGTCCCAAAAAGAGCATTTCTTATAAATCAAGCAAAATGACAAGGTTTTTACAAAATGCCAACATATGCCTCTAGTTAAGGAACGGGGGCCAGGACAAGTTTCAGGCTCACCCTCAACAAAATAATATACATAATGAACGCAAGGAACAAAGGCTCGCCCTCGGAAGACAGGGCTCACCGCAAAATATCTACAAGGAAGGACTATTCGTCCTGCGATTGATACTTAAACTGCTCGGTCCCTACATGGCAAAATCATGTAGGCATGGAGTATGTGTTAGTACGTTTGAATATACTAAGAATGTGGGCATGCAATGCATATGACTTACCGAACCTGCATATTAATGTTAGATGACAAGGGCACATAATGTACAAAGATCATATAAGCAAAGGAACTTAATATACGAGATACCATGGAATTCATGATACGTACAATGCGATAATGCTCCTACATAATGGGGATGGACTATAACCGACAAACCAAATCCATGCGAGTTATTACATGAATTGGACCGATTGGGACCTTCCACCGATAGGGAGAAGATTACTTACCAAGGGTAATCTACATCACACCTTATTGACACACCATTTCGGGGATGGTCACCTTCTTTATGGCACCCCCATTTCGGAAGGATTTGCAGAATCAAAGCAAGACATGTCATAACATAAACAGATTGACGAATAACATCCATCCCTATGTTGGCACATAGTTCAAGGAAAGGGAGAGGGACCTTGGGGATATCCCTAACGCCCCCAATCCATCGGTGCTAAGTCAACACATCTCACAAGAATACTTATATATATATACATATGCTTTCAAGAGAGTCAAATATCCATTTCAAAACGTTAAATGCACATGTAGGCTCAAATACCAAATTACAAGATCAAAATTACATGGTTCATGCAAGGAATAGCTCATCCACATATACAAGATGGTGCAAGCACCCAAGATGCTCCAAGAGCCATAATCATAGAGATACCGGTGATCACCTTCTTATCATATCCCATGTCTTACCAAAAATCATATCATATTTCTTTTTTAAAACGAAATTGGGCTTAATCCCACATTTCCAAAATTTTCATGTAGCTGTGTCATGAATATGATGCAATGCATGGTGTAGGGATGGCATGGGTAATTTATAGAATAGCTAAAACATAGCAATATAATGTAAAGACTAGGAAATCCATAATAAAATCATTAGAAAATGGTAGTAGATATCACCCATGCATAATAACATCTTTAAAGGGACATGCATGTTCATAGTTTCATAATCCAGGTAGTTCATCATAATAAAACTTAACATAACTCAAAATTCGGAATATTATATAGCACATGCATGGTTCAAAGTTACCAAAAACAAGTGATTAAAATTCACATCTCAAGTAAACAATTTCATAAAATAGCTTGGAAAGAACTTTGGGTCTTCTTGGTTGAAAGGGGGACCAAGAATCAAAACCCACATACCTGATTGAAAAAAACACTTGAGGGGGGGGGGGGAATGGACTCAATGTGAAGGTCGTGGCTTGGCAATCCTAGAGAGATGTTGGGGAGTCTTGAAGGAGTGAGTTCTTAGAGAGAGGAGTGAAATGAGAGAAATGGCTAAAAAGTGAGAGTGTTCAGCTTATATAGGGAGCTTAGGAGGGGTGGAAAATGACAAAATTCACATTTGGGATAATCAATATTTCAAAAATGTCATTAATGAAACAAACCTGAAATTGGTCCGTCTGGGGCGTACGGTAGGGTACACGGTCCGTGTAGTGTCACACGGACCATTTACTGTGTCGTGGCCCTGGACTTAAAATTCTCAGAGGAAAGATTTTTTTTCGGGACTAAGTAGCACCACACGGACCGGTACACGGACCATCTATGGTCACACGGTCCGTGATCCTATCCATGTACAGGTACCCTCTACACGGCAAATTTTAAACGGAGGGCCACATAGACCACATAGAGTCACACGGGCCGTTTGAAGATCCGTTTACCCTCCTCTTTCCTAGGTGCCACTCCACGGGCCATGTGGGCCCTTCCATGAGGTGATGCCTGGCAGATTTCTGGGCAAGTTTTGTGGACCTCAAAGTGACGTCAGTGAGCGAAAAACCCGGGGCCTTACATCATCTCCCCCTTGGGAACATTCATCCCCGAATGAGCAAGAACAGAGCTTGGAAGGCTAGAGTTAAGGAAAGATACATCTGACACAAGACACAATGCACAACTCCACTCAAAACAAAAGGTTTGTACCAAAAGCTTTACCCACAGATTAAATTATAGTTCAAGACCAAAACTCATATCAAGATTGCATTCAACTCATTTGTAAAAGAAGGAAAAGTCTTTTGGTGCACACACATATGCATGTCATGTCATGAGACTCAAGAAGGCAAGAAATGACACCATTTGATAAGGAAGATTTCTAGTACCTTAGGCTTGAGTAGATTGGAAAAGATGGGGGTATCATTTCATCATGTCCAGCTCCGCCTCCCAAGTAGCACTCTCTGATTTTTCCAAAGTACCTTCACCGAGGCCACATCATTGTTACGAAGCTGCTTCACTTGCCTATCCAAGATTGCCACCGGCACTTCCTCATATGACAAGTTTTCCTCGACCTCAATCCCTTCCAGAGGCACAATGGTGCTAGGATCACCAATTAATTTTCTCAACATAGATACATGGAAGACCGGATGAATGAAACCCAGATCCAGAGGTAACTCCAACTTGTAAGCCACACCTTCAATCCACTCAACAATTTCGTAAGGACCAACATACCGGGGGCTTAGCTTTCCCTTCTTGCCAAAATGCATTACGCCCTTCATAGGAGAGACTTTCACATAAACCTAATCCCCGATATGAAATTCGAGGTCCCATCTCCTACTATCGGAATAGGACTTTTGACGACTTTGGGCCACCTTCAATCTCTCCCTAATCACCTTTACCTTCTCCATGGCATCCAATACCAAATCTGGGCCAACTAAAGCCATCTCACCCAATTTAAAACACCCCATTGGGGATCTACACCTCCTCCCATACAAGGCTTCAAACGGCGCCATGCCAATGCTAGCATGGAAGCTATTATTATAAGCAAACTCGATGAGTGGAAGATGATCATCCCAATTCCCTTTAAACTCCAACACACATGCCCTCAACATGTCCTCCAAGGTTTGAACTGTCCTTTCCGCTTGACCATCAGTTTGAGGGTGAAAAGCAAAGCTCAACTTAATTTTGGTCCCAAGGCCCTTCATAAAAGATTTTCAAAAGTGGGAAGTAAATTGAGCACCACAATCCGATATGATGGATCTAGGTACACCATGCAACCTCACCAACTCCTGGATATACAACCTTGCATAGCCCTCGGCAGTGAAAGTAGTTTTAACTGGTAGAAAATGAGCCGATTTCGTCATTTAATCCACAATAACCCAAATGGAGTCGAATTGGCTTCGGGTTCGAGGCAATCCAACCACAAAGTCCATATTCACATCCTCCCATTTCCATGTGGGAATTTCAATGTCTCAGGCCAAACCACAAGGTCTTTGGTGTTCTACCTTCACCTGCTGACAACTCGGGCATTCAAACACGAACTTAGCAATATCCCTCTTCATACCATGCCACTAATACACCTCTCTCAGATCCCGGTACATCTTGGTAGACCCCGGGTGAATAGAGTAGCGAGAGTTGTGAGTCTCACTCATAATCACCTTCCTAAGGTCATCCACATCGGGAACACAAAGCCCGTCTTGACATCGTACACCATCTCCCCCTTGGGGGAATGGCTCAATCTCCTTTGCAACAACCAACTTCTTCAACTCTCATAAAGATGGATCCAGATCTTGCTTAGCCTTTACCTCATTCACCACAGAGGACTTTGCCCCATTCTGAACTCGAATACCACCCTCGCTGGAATCGGTCAACCTGACACCCAACCTGGCCAACCGGTGAACATCCCTTACCAACTCCCTCTTCCCATTTTCTACATGCACCACACTTCCCATAGATAACCTGCTGAGAGCGTCGGCCACAACATTGGCCTTGCCCGGATGATACAACACACTCATGTCGTAATCTTTCAAAAACTCCAACCACCTCCTTTATTGAGGTTAAGATCCCTCTGGGTGAAAACATATTGCAAACTCTTGTGATCGGTGAATACATCAACATGGACCCCATACAAATAATGTCTCTAAATTTTCAGAGCAAAATCCATTGTTGCCAATTCAAGGTCATGTATGGGGTAGTTTCGTTCATTCACCTTCAGCTGCCTTGATGCATAAGCTATCACCTTATCATTCTACATAAGCACACAACCCAATTCGATCCGCGAGGCATCACAATACACTACGAACCCTTCTAAACCATTTGGCAAGGTCAAAATGAGAGCCGACGTAAGCCGATCTTTCAAGGTTTGGAAACTTCTCTCGCATTCATCCGACCATATAAACTTAGACTGCTTCTGGGTCAACTCAGTCAATGGAGATACAATAGATGAGAAACCTTCCATGAATCTTCTATAGTACCCGACCAACCTGAGAAAACTACGGATATCCGAAGGAGTCAACGGTCTAGGCCAGTTTTTCACACTCTCTGTTTTCCTCGGATCCACCTTGATACTATCTCCAGACACCACATGCCCGAGGAAGGCCACTTCGCCAACCAGAATTCACACTTGCTAAACTTAGCAGATAACTTCTTTTCCCTTAGAGTTTGGAGGGCCATCCTCAAGTGATTCCCGTGCTCCTGTTCACTTCGGGAGTAAATGAGAATATCATCAATAAAGACCACCACGAAGCTATCTAGGAATGGTTTAAACACTTTGTTCATCAGATCCATAAATACGGCCGGAGCATTAGTTAGGCCAAACGACATCACCACAACTTCAAAATGCCCATACCTTATTTGAAAATTTTTCTTGGGGATATCACTTTCCCTGACCTTCAACTGATGAAACCTGGAATGGAGGTCAATCTTCGAGAAGTGAGTGGCATCTTGAAGCTGATCAAACAAATCATCAATCCGTGGAAACGGATACTTGTTCTTAACGGTCACTTTATTCAGCTACCTGTAATCAATACACATATGGAGAGACTTGTTCTTCTTCCTTACAAACAAAACTGGAGTACCCCACGATGATGTACTAGGCCGGATAAAACCCTTCTCTAATAGGTCCTTTAACTGTGCCTTTAACTCTTTCAATTTTGCCGAGACCATCCGATACGGAGGGATAGAAATAGGCTGAGTATCTGGAAGAAGATCTATGTCAAAGTCAATCTCTCTATCTGGAGGAATACCCGGTAAGTCTTCGGGAAACACATTCAAAAATCCATTCACTATAGGGACCGACTCAAGAGTAGGCACCTCGGAATCCGTATCCCTGACCCTCACCATATGGTAGATGCACCCCTTAGAAATCATTTTCCACGCCTTGAGGTAGGAAATAAACCTATCTTTAATAGAGGAATCACCAGCCTTCCACTCAAGAACTGGCTCACCGGGAGGTTAGAACTGGACTTTTTGAGTTCTACAATCTATAGAAGCATAAGATGCATGTAGCCAATCCATTCTAAGAATCACATCAAAATCAAACATCTCAAGTTCCACAGATCACATGGGAAAAGTTTATGCGACACAGCAACAGGGCACCCCTGATAGACTCTATGAGCAACAATAGATTCGCCCACGGGGGTGAAGACCGAAAAAGGTTCCCTTAAGATCTGGGGTTTCAAACCAAACTTAACAGCCAACAGTGGAGTCACAAAAGACAAGTTTGCACCTTGGTCAAGCAAAATGTAAGCATCAAAATCAAAGACTTTTGACGTACCAGTCACGACATCTGGAGATTTCTCGACATCCTGGCGGGCATGGAGTGCATAAAACCTGTTGTTCCTTGGGGAAATACCTTGGGGACCCTTATGCTAACCCTGTCTGCCTTGGGCCACCTGACCTCGGCCTCCGCGCGCACTCCTAGGGCAATCAACAACTTTATGGTCCTTACTTCCACATCCGAAGCAAAGTCCCAAATCCCTCTGGCAGGCACTTGCGTGGGGCTTCCCACACCTATCACACGAGATATATCCTGGTCCGTCACCCGCCGATACCCCGGGAGGGGGTGCCCGAGCATTGGCCCACCCGAGCTCCTGAACCTTGGCCATGTTGGAAGCGACCAATACCAACATTCCTAGCACCGGAGGACCTACCATCAAAGCGTGATCACTTGGGATCGTGTGCCCTTTTCTCTTTAGGTTTCTCTCCTTTAATCTGCTTAGCATACACCATGAGTCGAGCAATATCCATGTCCCCAATCAACATAGCAGTCCGACATTCTTTCACCAGCAAGTCAGAAATACCTGAAACAAATTTATGCATCCTTGCACGGGGATCGGCCACCAAGGATGGAGCATATTTGGAAAGCTTGGTAAACTTGAGGGTATAGTCCCTTACACTCATACTCCCAGCTTAAGGTTAATAAACTCGGTCATTTTGGCCTCCCTCAGCTCAAGTGGGAAGAAGCGATCAAGGAAGGCAAATTTGAACTCTCCCCATTTAACATTACCATCACAGACCCTCTCCATGGCCCACTGTGAATACCACACCTGAGCTACATCCTTCATCTGGTAAGCAGCCAATCCAACTTTTTCCTCAGAAGAGATGCCCATAATGTTCAGTATTTTTGAGATCTCATCAATGAATTCTGAGCATCCTCATCAGCCCTCGACCCATAGAACTCCGGAGGATTCATCCGGGTGAAATCCCTCACAATGGATGCGGGTGTAGGGTCCCGTGGCAAATTAACTTGCCTTGCCTGAGCAGTCACCACCTATGCAAGCATGGCGAAAACGGTATGGAATTCACCGTTAGAGATAGGCTCCTCCATAGGCTCGTGAGGGGCCTGATCTTCAGCAGCCGGAGCTGGCCTAGGTAGTGGAGGTCATCCTCGAGGCATTTACTGAAATGGATTAATGACACCAGTAAGTAAGAATATTTCATAAACCAGTCACAACACGATACAAGACACGAAAAAGTGAGAAATTTCCTAATACATTGTAAGGACCCGGAATTTTGTACTACCTCAAGGAAGCATGAAAATTGGTTTCAGAAAAGTTTTTGGACCAAGGTGGCACTTCATGGGAGCCATCACAGTCCATGTGAGGTGGCACGGCCCGTGAGGTCATCCGTAAAGCTTCCGGAGTGAAATATTTCTAAGTATGGGATCCTCATGCTCAAGCTAAGTTCACTCTAAATCCTTCAATTCAAGCTTATCTTTGTTGTTTAAGATCGTCATGGGTCCCCTACATCAAGCCAAGTTCAAAGGAATTCCCTTGGCTAAACTCTTCTCAAGTACCAATAAGAGGGTCAACTTTGAGTGGGCATATCTCTTAGCGCAAAGTGAACTGGGTGGCCCACGAAATATCAAATCGAAGCTCTTTGAATTATCTTTCTAACGCATCCAGTCTCACCTCATTCCGAGTTTGGAGCAAGATGTTACGCCCGTTTTCGTAAAACCTGCCTGGGCTAGACGGGAGCCTTCACGGGCCGTGAAGAGCTTCACGGACTGTGAAGCCAACCGTGTCAAGGCCCTTGTGTAATTTAAATATCCATTTCATTAAAGTGTTTTTGATATTTTGATTCATCCCCTAGGCTTTTTATGACCTCTAAAATACTTTTTACATTCCTAAACTTCTCCGACACTAAACCTAAAGGTTCTTCATATGATTCGATAGAAGGGTCAATTTTAAATTGTCATATCTCTTAGCACAAAACGAATTAGGTGTCCTAAAATATGTCAAATTAAAGCTCTTTGAGTTAGCTTTCCAACGCACCTAGTTTCACCTAATTCCGAGCTCGGACCAAGGAGTTATGTCTAATTTTGTTTAGCCTGTCCGTGCAGGCAAGCCATACGGCCAGCTACACGGATCGTGTGGCAGCAAACGGTCCGTGAGGCTGGGATGGCCTATGATTTTGTTTACCAAATTGTGCTCTAAGTGTGTCTCTTGCCTTGGTACCTTCATACGGACCATTGTACAGTCCGTGTGACCCCAGACGGTCCGTTTACCGGACCGTGTAGTGATACTTGGTCTGAAAAATCTCGCCTCCGAAAAATTGAAGTCCGGGACCACGGTACAGTAAATGGTCCGTGTGACTCTACACGGACCGTGTACCGGCCCGTATGCCCCAGACGGGCCAATTTTGGATCCGTTTCATTAATGGCATTTCTGTAATTTTGATTATTTTAAACGAAAATTTGATCTTTTCCCACCCCTTCTAAGCTCCCTATTTAAGTGAGCCTTCACCAATTTCAGCCATTCTCTCATTTCACTCCTCTCACTAAGACTTCACTCCTTCAAGATTCTCCAACATCTCTCTAGGATTGTCAAGCTAGGACCTTTAATTTGGAGTCCATCCTCTCCTCAAGTCCATCCTCAAGATATAGGTATGTGGGTTTTGATTCTTGGTTCCTTTCAACCAAGAAGACCCAAGTTCTTCTTAAACTATTTTATACACTTGTCTACTTTAAGTGTGAGATTTTACTACTTGTTCTTGATATTTTGAACCCTACATGTGTTAGGTAATATTCCGAATTTTGAGTTATGTTAAGTTTATTATGATGAACTACTTGGACTATGAAACTATGAAGCATGCATGTCCCTTTAAAGATGTTATTTTGCATAGGTGATTTATACTACATTTTCATATGAATTTTATTATGGATTTCCTAGTCTTTACATTATATTGCTAATTTTGGATATATTCTACATTACCCATGTCATTCCTACATTATGCATTGCATCATACTCATGGCATTAATATATGAAAATTTGAAAATGTGGGATTAAGCCCAATTTTGTTTAAAAGAGGATTACGATATGATTTTGGTAAGACATGGGATACGACAATAAGGTGATCACCGATATGTCTATGATTATGACTCCTTGAGCAATATGGGTGCTTGCACCATTTTGGTATATGTGTAGATGAGTTATTCCTTGCATGAGAATTATGATCATGAGTTTTGTAATTGGCATTTGAGCATGTTCATATAATCACGTTTTGAAATGGATATTTGATCCTCTTGAAAGCATATGTATATGTATAAGTATTCTAGTGGGATGTGTACTTAGCACCGATGGATTGGGGTGTTAGGGATATCCCTAAGGTCCCTCTCCCTTTCCTTGAACTATGTGCCAACATAGGAACGATCACCATTTCCAAAATGAGAGTCCCCGTAAGGAAGGTGGCCATCCACCGAAATGGGAGTGCCCGTAAGGTGTGATGGTTAGTCGTTACTACGTTTATGATATGATTCTTGTAAATCCTTTCGAAATGGGAGTCCCCGTAAGGAAGGTGGTCATCCACCAAAACGGGTATCCCCGTAAGGTGTGATGTGGATTACCTTTGGCAAGTAATCTTCTCCCTATCGGTGGGAGGTCCAAATCGGTCCAATTCATGTAATAGCTCGCATGGATTTGGTTTGTCAGTTATAGTCCATCCTCGATATATACATGTAGGAGCACTATCACATTGCACGCATCACGCATCCCATGGCATCTTATATATCAAATTCTTTCGCTTATATGTTCTTGTATATTATGTGCCCTTGTCATCTAACATGATTATGCAGGTCCGGTAAGCCATATACATTGCATACCCGCATACTTAGTACATTCAAACGTACTAACGTATACTCTATGCCTACATGATTTTACCATGTAGGGACCGTGTGCCATGATCATCCACCACTTGACGGGTAGCTCGAATTCGGAGAGTTGATATTGTGGTGAGTCCTATCTTCCAAGGACAAGCCACCTTCCTTCTACCTATGTCGTTTTCTATTTATCTTCTTAGTTGAGGGTGAGCCCGGGACATGTCTTGGCCCCCGTCCCATCTTATAACTAGAGGCAAATGTTGGGTGCTTGTAAAACTTTCTCATTTTGTTTAACTATAAATGAATGGATTCTTGAGATTTGATCTCCGTCATTTAGTTATATGTGCTTAAATGATATTTTGAACCAATGATGTGGAAACTTGATACTTTGAGGCTTGTTTGGGGACTCTCGGGTCCCCATTTGCCGTGTCACATCTAGGCCCCAACCTCGGGTCGTGACATATATCTCCGTAGCCTCCCACTCATAGGTATGGTGCATTTCACACCCATGAATAGGACTCTACTCAATGCGGCATATTAGGCTCCGAGGACCATTATAAACCTAGGGCTCTAATACCACCTTTTGTCACAACCCGGGGTCGGGGCCTAGATGTGACATGGCGAATGGGGACCCAAGAGTCCCCAAACAAGCCTCAAAATTTTAGAATCTATGCAGCTTGGTTCAAAAGCTTTTAAAGACAAGTAATTAAATAACAGAAATTCAAGTCCCAAAAAGAGCATTTCTTATAAATCAAGCAAAATGAAAAGGTTTTTACAAAATGCCCAACATATGCCTCTAGTTAAGGAACGGGGGCCAGGACAAGTTCCGGGCTCACCCTTAACAAAATAATATACATAATGAACGCAAGGAACAAAGGCTCGCCCTCGGAAGACGGGGCTCACCACAAAATATCTGCAAGGAAGGACTATTCGTCCTGCGGCTGATACTTAAACTACTCGGTCCCTACATGGCAAAATCATGTAGGCATGGAGTATGTGTTACTACGTTTAAATGTACTAAGTATGCGGGCATGCAATGCATAAGACTTACCGAACCTGCATTTTAATGTTAGATGACAAAGGCACATAATGTACAAAAATCATATAAGCAAAGGAACTTAATATACGAGATGCCATGGAATTCATGATGTGTGCAATACGATAATGCTCCTACATAACGGGGATGGACTATAACCGGTAAACCAAATCCATGCGAGCTATTACATGAATTAGACCGATTGGGACCTCCCACCGGAAGGGAGAAGATTACTTGCCAAGGGTAATCTACATCACACCTTACAGACACACCATCTCGGGGATGGTCTCCTTCCTTACGGGACCCCCATTTCGGAAGGATTTGCAGAATCAAAGCAAGACATGTCATAACATAAACAGATCGACGAATAACATCCATCCCTATGTTGGCACATAGTTCAAGGAAAGGGAGAGGGACCTTAGGGATATCCCTAACACCCCCAATCCATCGGTGCTAAGTCAACACATCCCACAAGAATACCTATATATATACATATGCTTTCAAGAGAGTCAAATATCCATTTCAAAATGTTAAATGCACATGTAGGCTCAAATGCCAAATCACAAGATCAAAATCACATGGTTCATGCAAGGAATAGCTCATCTACATATACGATATGGTGCAAGCACTCAAGATGCTCCAAGAGCCATAATCATAGACATACCGGTGATCACCTTCTTGTCATATCCCAAAAATCATATCATATTCCCTTTTTAAAACGAAATTGGGCTTAATCCCACATTTTCAAAATTTTCATGTAGCAATATTATGAATATGATGCAATGCATGGTGTAGGGATGGCATGAGTAATTTATAGAATAGCTAAAACATAGAAATATAATGTAAAGACTAGGAAATCCATAATAAAATTATTAGAAAACGGCAGTAGATATCACCCATGCATAATAACATCTTGAAAGAGACATGCATGTTCATAGTTTCATAATCCAAGTATTTCATCATAATAAAACTTAACATAACTCAAAATTCGGAATATTATACAACACATGTATGGTTCAAAGTTACCAAAAACAAGTGATCAAAGTTCACATCTCAAGTAAACAATTTCATAAAATAGTTTGGAAAAAACTTTGGGTCTTCTTGGTTGAAAGGGACCAAGAATCAAAACTCACATACTTGATTAAAGACAACACTTGAGGGGGGGGAGGGGGGGGGGGGAAATGGACTCAGTATGAAGGTCTTGGCTTGGCAATCCTAGAGAGATGTTGGGGAGTCTTGAAGGAGTGAGTTCTTAGAGCTAGGAGTGAACTGAGAGAAATGGTTGAAAAGTGAGAGTGTTCAGCCTATATAGGGAGCTTAGGAGGGGTGGAAAATGAAAAAATTCACGTTTGGAATAACCAATATTTCAAAAATGCCATTAATGAAACGGACCTACAATTGGTCCGTCTGGGGCGTACGGTAGGGTACACGGTCCGTGTAGTGTCACACGGACCATTTACTATGTCGTGGCCCTAGACTTAAAATTCTCAAAGGCAAGATTAATTTTCCAGACTAAGTAGCACCACACGGACTATCTATAGTCACACAGTCCGTGACCCTGTCCGTGTACAGGTACCCTCCACACGGCAAATTTTAAATGGAGGGCCACATGGACCACATAGAGTCACACGGGTTGTGTGAAGTTCTGTTTACCCTCCTCTTTCC
Organism: Solanum rostratum; assembly: GCA_029948455.1. Classification (NCBI taxonomy): domain Eukaryota; kingdom Viridiplantae; phylum Streptophyta; class Magnoliopsida; order Solanales; family Solanaceae; genus Solanum; species Solanum rostratum. Next base: position 54,415,374 of record CM057047.1, on the reverse strand, counting down.
CAAGTGCCACTCCACGGGAGGTCACACGGACCGTGTGGCTCATACACGGGCCATGTGGGCCCTTCCGTGAGGTGATGCCTGGCAGATTTCTGGGCAAGTTTTGTGGACCTCAAAGTGATGTCAGTGAGTGAAAAACCCGGGGCCTCACATATAATCTCCACCACCTTTCAGACTTCATCAATAAAATCTTATGAATCCTCATCCACCTTAGAGCCATGAAACTCCAAGGGATTTATCCGAGCATAATCCCTTATTCTTGAAGCCGGAGTGGGAGTCTTTTGGGAAGCATTGACTTGAACCAACATCGTAATAACGACCCTAAACTTATCATTAGTAACTTGATCAACTTAACTCATCATTATTTACTTGATCTACTTAAGGGCTTTGAAGAACTTGAAGAGCCAAAAGAACTTGGTCCTCATTAGCATTATCTCCCATGGGAAATGGAGCATGACGTGGAGACATCTTCTAAAAAATATTAAAGGACAATCATTAGGGAAAGAGAGTCTTGCAAGCACCATACATATCACAAAAGAAGTGAGGATTTACTTAACGTCTCATAGCCTTTCACTCATGGATGTGGCGCGTTTCACACCTATGAATAAGACTTTACTTTACATGGCATATTGGACTCCCTAGGATGCTTTCAAACATTAGACTCTGATGCCACTTTTGTCACGGCCCCAAACCTAGGGCCTAGCCATGACATGATGAATTCACACCCGAAGGCATCCCATCCAAGGCTCGTGTTATATCATAAGCATACATAAGGTAAAATAAGTATAACATAAGAGAATAAGCGGAACATATCAATATGGAAATCATAGTTTTCATTTAGGGGGAATTGCATTCATCATAATGTCTAATCATGCCTCTACATCTTAAGATCTTGGCGGGGACTAGAACATAGGTTACTAGCTTAACCTCAAGTCATACATCAAAGAAAAGTCATAAAGTCCCAACATAAGGAAAACAATATCATAGGAAAGAGGATTGCTCCCGAAGCATGGGAACTTACCAACTAACACAGTAAGTGTCCACTAAAAGTTATATGGATCCATTAGCATACCTTTAAGGAATAAAAACATGAGCATCATTCCTACGGAGGCACATAGTTATGGGACTATGAAATCTACCAAAGCCCTCTCGGTGCGAAGTCATATCCAATGAAATACATAAATTATGCATATACATAGCTTTCAATATAATTCATATTTCATAAAAAGCATACTTTCATAGCTTGCAAAATAGTCATCATAACTTCATGAAAACATCTCATGTCATAGGAATAGTCCATCTACTTAGCTTTTCATATAGTGTGGGTATATTCCCCATCTTTTCATCATCATTTCATGAACATTAGGGTCTTAATCACCCTTCATTATCATAGCGTCATTATCATCATAACATCATCATCATCGTCATTAAGACATGTTTTTTCATACTTGAGATCATAGTCATGAAAGTCATATCTTTATCATAGAAAACTAGGGCCGTGTGTAGTTCATGAACAATTGCATAAAAATTCATGCAATTTAATGAGATTCATAGAGGAAGCATGCAATTAAAATCATTTGGATCATTAGAGAAGAAACCCACATCAATTCAACAAGCCCTGATCTTCACATACTTGTAATCATATACTTTCATTTTGAAAACCATAGAAATCATATAATTCTTGATAATTCATGCATAAATAGGTATAATCATCATGTAGGAATCACAATCCATGCAATCAGAATCGTAGCATAAAAGCCAATAAGAAATCATCATGAAATTTGAGAAAAAGGAAGTTTTGGATTGGCTTCATGGGTGAAACTAATCCATGAATGAAGCCCTACATACCTCAAGTGAAAAACCTTAAGAATTAGAGTAGATAAACTTTGAAACCCTTAGCAAAGCTTGGAACCCTAGCTTCAATAGAGTCCTTGTCTAGAGAGAGAAATATTTGAGAGCTTTTGCAAAAATTATAAGAGTGAATAAGTAAGAATGAATTAAGAATAGGATTTATAGGAGTTAGGTTGGTTAAGTTAGTTAGGAGGTCCAAAACGATGTAGTTTAAGAGTCAAACAAATTGGATATGTCCAAAAATCCCTTCACTAAAACTGATGGAGCCATTCACGAGACGCCATCCACGGGCCGTCTTCCAAGCCACCGGCTCGTGCATTGGCTTCATAAAACATATGTCACAAAAGTTGAGGTATTGGAAATTGCACCTTCTAAACCAATATGAACTGTAAATCCCTTCGTGCAATTTCTGAGACTTGGAAAAATTTCAAGTTCTCCAAGGCTCCTTTCAGGAACCTTTTGACAGCTCGCGGTTCCAACTACGCCCATCCTCTTAATCGTGGAACCATTTTGAGAAACCCAAGATTTTCCATCTTTTCTAGACTCAAGTCCACTAAGCCTTCTACGACACGTGGTCTCTTCCACGAGCCGTAAACTGGCTTGTATGAACAAGTCAGTTTAAAATTCCTCAACTTTCAACTTCCCAAGCCTAAAACATCCAAGGTGTTACACATATGGGACTGATCCCTACACCTAAGCGTTGCCAATTAGGATTCAATACAATAAATTAAACTTTTAGTGGCAACTAAAGTCACCACAAAGTCTCAAAATATTAACACTAAAGGTTTTCAATAATTTTAACCTAACAATATGTGACACCCCATCCTCACATGAACCTATGTTTTAAGCCTCACCTCTTATATGTGGGAAGCGTATTAGGATCATAAGAGACCTCTAGTACATAGTCGAGTTCAAAACTTTCCTATAAGTTTAGTTTCTAGTTTTAAATTATGCAAGAGTCAACTTTAAATGATAATAACTCCAACACAACTGATTTCACCTCATTTGGAGTTTGGAGTCAAGTTATGGCCGTTTTACTGAAGACTGTTTGAGCCGAGTGTATTCTACAAAACCACTTGATGGACCTGTCTGCTAAATCGTGGAAAAAGTCCTGAAACTTCACATTTTTTATTCCAGACTTTACGGACCAATCTATGGGTCATAGAACACTCTATGGGTTGTAGAATGGGGCTCGTAAAGTAATCCAGAGACCCCAAAAAAGAATTTCCTAAAAGTTTACGAAGGGTTCCTACGGGCCGAGAGGATTTCGTAGACGACCTGACTTACAATTTTAAAGAGGGGTATTTTCATCCTTTCTCACCCTTTTAAGCTACAGTTGTCAGTTTTCACCTAATTAAATCCCTAGAACGTACTTACTCATATTATTAACTTCAAAACACTCCAAGAACTCAGAACGTAGTTTCAAAAGGGCAAAAGCTAGGGCTTTCAACAACCTTCTTCAATTCCTTCAAGAAACTCATTCCCCAGGTATGTGATGTCTTCCAAAAGTTATCCTACATATATTTTAGCATCTTTAACTACTAATCTCTACCCAAGATCAAGCTTTATGAGTTGAGATCAGTTTTTCTCCATTACTAGTTGAATTCATCAAAATACTTGTTCATGTATTTTTCTTGATAAAAATCATGGCCTTCACTGATTTAGTACTAAATTAAGCTACTGAGAAAAAATTGACAATTCTTATTGTAATTATGAGAACCCTTTATATATTTCATGAAAAGTTATTATATTCACAGTTTTGAGTTAAGTTCAAGGGGTACTTACAGCTTCTATTTTACAAGATAGCTGAGTAATAAAGTTATGATTTGAGACACCTTGCATTGATATAACTTTCGGACAAAGGAAAGAGACAAGTTGAGAAAAGTTTAAGAAAATCTAAAGTTGGGCTAAGTCCCAAAAGACTAAAGAGACATTTTGAGAACTTTTACTCTTAAAGTTATGAGCATTACAAAAGTTATTTTGGGAGTAGTATTAAGCACCGATATGAGTGAGAGTAATAATAACTTGCACTCATAAACTACGTAGCCGGCATAGGATAGGGGTGTACCAAGGGTACAACTCCTCACTTGCCACAGAGATGACCCAGTTTTGGGATGGATCCACTCCCCTAGTTTTCGTTCCTTACCCTACCAAAGTGTGGGACGGCTCTGGCAGCGTGAGCAAGACGTTGTATCATCACAAAGCTCATAGTGGTGGTTGTCCGTTAGAGAAACTCCCCATGCTAAAGTAAACTAGTTTTTATATACCGAGTTTCAGCATATGTTTGTACTCTGAACATGCACTTTAACTATTACTTATGCTATCCTATTTTGAGACATGTTTTAATTACTTTGAGCATAGTACCTTATCTTGAGTTCCCAATTTTTGCTATTTTACATACTGTACATTCCAATGTACTGACGTCCTGTTGGACCTGCATCATTTTATAATGCAGACACAGGTGACAGAGTTCCTTAGTAGACGCTCCGTTGAGGATCAACTATCCACTCAGCCATTGTGGTGAGGCCTCTTACCAGTCAGAGGCTTTGGAGTCTTTATCTATGTCTTCTTTTAGCTTTTCTTTTCAGTTGTGGTTACCGTTGGCCTGTCACAGTAGCTGTTTCAGATTATTCTAGTTAGAGGTTTCATAGACTATATGACAGGAGTTCTAGTTCTCATTTTAGTAGTTATTGAGATATTTACTCTATTTAGTTTATTTAGATACTTGTAATATTTTTAGCTTATTATATTTAAGCCTTCCATTTGTTATTTAAGCCTTCCGTTGAGTAAAGTAGCCAGGCCAAGTGACTCGCTTGGGACCAAATATGATTTTGGGTGCCGACCACGTCCAAGGTGTGAACTCGGGGCGTGACACAATAGCCACTAATTTAGAGTGGTAAGTAAGAGTCACACTAAAAGCTATTTTCAAATAAAAAAATGATAATGAATTTTCAAGTACAATCTAATTTCCTAAAATCAATATTAAAAGCACCATATAATTATGAATGATATATTGGGTAGTAGGAGATTTGAGTAGAAAAATAATTTTAATATTTTTCATGATAATATTTGATAATTTTAATATTGATTTTTAGAAAATTAAATCGTAAATCAAAAGTTACGTACCATAAGTTTTTGGTTAAAAAATTAGACATCATTAAAAATCAGTGCCTATAACTAGGTAAAAATTAGTGAAACCTTTAGTACCAATATTTTGGAATTTTGGTGACTAAAAGTTCAATTTCTTGTAGTGAGTCCTAGTTAGCGATGCTTCGATGGAAGGATTAGTCCCATGTGTCTTGCCACCTCACTAAAATTTTGGAGTGTTAACTCTTGGGACAATGACATGGGCATTTTTATTTCGAAATGTGATAAAAGGTATAAATAATCTATTTCACATAATTCAGAGATAATTTTGACCCTTTTTCGATTTATTAATGTGACGTTTTGGAATATTCAAACTGCATGTCGCATCCAATTAAGAAATTGCAACTTCATATTGTTCTGCTATTCAATAATTTATTTCAAATCATATCCAAATGGATCCTAAAAGTTTTTTTTGTTCTTTTTTTAGCGCAATACCACAAGCAATTAGTGGAGAAGTCTATGAATAGGCTACGTTGTGAGAGCCTAGTTAAAGAGTTAGGTTTTGGATCAAAAGGAAATTTCTCCTTTCTAGACACCTATGGAATTTTGGCCTTCCTACTTAAAACAGTAGGCGTTTTCATTAAATTAGCGCCCATGCAAAAGGTGACAATCCTATTTACGTACTTAAGGACTGAATGTATATTTTCTCCGTCTTAATTTATGAGTTAGTTTGATTTGATATAAAATTTAATAAAAAAAAATTCTTTTTAAAAGCTTATAGTCTAAAATAAGTCATAAATATTTATGTGACTAAAAAATATTTTGATTAAAAGTAAAATGAACATTTTAAACTTTAATAAATAATTACTAAATATAAAAATACATAAATCATATAAATTGAGATAGGGAAGTTAGAATTAACGAAAAGCTACCAAGTTGTTAATGCGAGAGTAGTTTGACATCTATTCAGGTTTGTTGGGTAGAAAAGACTAAGAAGTCGTTGTTCGCAACAAATTTTAAAGTGAGAGAAAATAAATTATAACCATAAATAAAATATGAAGAAATATAATTGTATTCATAAATGATGTGGGTACAAATTTGTTCCTTCCTTGATTCTTCTCTCCTTAGTTTTTTTTCATGATTTGAGGGTTGTTAATGACGTATTTCTCGAACGTTGGATGATTTTGACCTCCTTGAGCCCTATTTTGATCTCTTTATAACTCATACTTATAGGATATTTGAGATGCCTCTTTAAGGGATTATATTATACTCTTTATATAAGAATAAGTTAGGGTTTAGGATAAAGTATCCTCCAAAAAATCCTAACAATAATTCATCACGTCTTGTAGAGTCCCATAAAATTTCAGTGTCTATAAATGTCCCTTACTTCAAGGCTTGTCGAAGTGTAGATTTGATGAAACTCAAAGACAAGGTTTGAAGTATTCACGATTTTGTGGCTTCAGATTGCAGATCTAATTTATGATAGAAGAGATGAATAGCATATTTGATTCCATTCGGCTGTCAGTTTATTTGCAATAAATCGTAAAGTAATAGAAAATAAAATGCAATCACAAATAAAAATATGAAGAAATATAATTTTATTCATAAACAATGTGAGTACAAACTCTTTAAAGAATATAATACTCTTTATATAAAAATAAGCTAGAATTTAGAATAAAGTAACATCCAAGAAATCTTAACTATAATCAAAGGAGTCATAGAAAATTGTAGTGCCTACAATCATTTTCTAATGTTTATTACTAAAAAATAATATTTTCCGGTAATTGGATGTCATTAGATTTATGATTATCTCAACTCTTACTTCATATTACTTGCTTTGTTTAAAATTTAATATATAACACTATTAATCTTTTGTGCTAAAATTTTCAATATAACGCTATCTGATTTAGACTTTATATACCCATAATGCAAATAATGAATGACAGAGATATTTTATCGCACTATTCTTATTAAATTTTGAAAAATAAATAACTAAATGTTAAAGAGAAAATAAGTAAAAATAAAATTTTATTTTTTAAATAATGAACAAAGAAAATGAAGAGAGGAAATACTTTTGACCTCATAATTTTAAAATTGTTATATTTTTAATACTACAAATCTAAAATTCTGAACCTATCAAATTTAAAAATAATTTCACTTCTAATTGCAGTACTTGTATAAAAACTTCAGAACCGTCGTCCTTTTTGTCCTAAACCAATAAAAGGTTAGGATAGGGTGGGTGGGATATTCGGTATTTGATTTAAATTTTTTTAAAGTTTGATTTTGATATTTCTTAATTGATAATGGAAAGTAGATGCTATGAAATATAGAAAAGTTTGCGTAGGTACCTAATACAATTAACATCTGATTTCGTAGACACTATATTCCTCATTCTACTTTTTTTTAGTGTAAAATACTATTATTTGGTTGGGAATAACTTATTTCGGAATAAACTATTTAATAAATAGTGGGATAAAAAATTCAAGAATTGTCTAATATCTCCGTCAAAGATTAGATTAAATAATTCTAAATTTTATCCTTTGTATCTTACACCAAACAATGCCTTATATTTTACTGAGTATAAATTTATAATTTATAGATCTACACCTTAGATTTCTAGTTCGCTTACAATACAACAACCTTCTTTCTATTCCTTAAGACATATTTATCTGATTTTGGTCTGCGATTTTGTTTTGATTAATTTTATTTTAAAATATTTACAAGCCATGATTGATATTAGTAAAATTTTTAATTATTGTATAACATGATATATACCTATGTGTTGAGACAAGGACTTTTGATGATTAACAAAATAAATGAAACAGGTAGATGAAACAGGAAATTCAATGTACTACAGATAGAAAGACGACACAGAAAAGTGCAACACGACACAGCAGCAAGAAAGTGCAATGTACTATTACAAACAGACAATACCTGGCACTGGAAATAAGGAGGAAAACAAGGAACATTATCTCAACTAAAACTCCTAAAAGAAGAAGGTTACAAAGAAGGAAAGTTTGTCAAAAAGCGTGAGATGTGGATTGCAAAAGGGAATTCGAAAAGAAGTTGGAGAAGGAACTTTCTTACAGCTATAAAACCAGATTCAAGATTCACAACAAAGGCGCAGAAAAAGAGAGAAAAAACGAAGCATAAGAAAGAACAATAAAATCGAGTCTAGGGTTTTCTTGTGTTTCATAGGAACGTTGTAATTCTCAGAGTCTATAACTGAGAATAGTTTTATCTTCAAGTTAGAGTTAACAAGAAGATAAGTTGGAATATAATCCTTGGGAGGATTGTGAGTAGATTGTAGGTGGAAGTGTAGAAGTAAGGTTATTACAAGTTGTAATTAACTTTTGAAGGCTCACGTTGATTTTAATAAATTTGGAGAAATTTCTGTAGTGGTACAGGTCGTGGTTTTTACACTTATTGTGAGCTAGGTGTTTCCACGTAAAATCACTGTGTTCAAGGCTTGAATTCTGTACGATTGAAACAGGTCATCTAACCTGTTCCAAACGAGTAGGCAAATCGTAAGGTGCGCAGTTCTAACAAGTGGTATCAGAGCAGGGTTTCTTGTTAAAGGTTAATACCTAAGAAACGATCATCATGAACACCGCACCACCACTTGGACACGGAGAAGGACAGTCTGCCGTTAGACCCCCGCTCTTCAACGGAACACACTTCGCATGGTGGAAGGCCAGAATGGAAGATTTTATCCAAGGAGAAGATTATGAACTCTGGGATAGAATCATCATGGGACCAACTATCCCCACGCGAACTGTGGAAGGCAGACAAGTACCAAAAGAAAGGAGTGAATTCAATGCCGACGATCTAACAGCCATGAGAAAGAATGCCAAAGCCAAGAATCTTTTGGTCTGTGGTCTAGGACCTGAAGAATACAACAGAATTTCAAATTGTTCATCTGCCAAAGAGATTTGGGATGCACTCACAATTGCTCATGAGGGAACTGCTCAGGTTAGGAAATTCAGAGTCGCCATGCTATTTACTGAATATGAAACCTTCAAGATGAAGGAGAATGAAACACTAAACGAGATGATGGCTCGACTAACCTTGCTCATAAATGAGTTAGCATCTCTGGGAAAGACTCTCACCGCTGAAGAACAGGTAGACAAGGTTCTTAGGATCCTTCCAAAAGCCAAGTGGGATGTCAAGGTTACTGCAATCAGGGAAGCAAAGGATATTGAAACCATGACCCTAAACGAACTAGTTGGAAATCTCAGAACTTATGAGATGAATATGGAAGATTCAAAGAAACAAACAAAGGTGGATGAAAGGACACTGGCTCTCAAGGTTACCTCTGATGACGAAGGATCAGACATGGAGGAAGACCAAATTGCCTTCCTTGCAAAAAACTTCAAAAAATTCCTAAGGAACAGGAAAGGGAAGGATAAGAAAGAAACAGGTAACAGGAAGTGGTCCGATGACACAGGTAGCAGGAAGTGGTCCGATGACAAAGGCAACTCCGGATGTTTTAAATGTGGTAAAACTGATCATCACATCAAACAATGTCCTCTATGGGAAATTGAGTGGAGAAAAGAAAGGGCTGAAAGAGAAATCAAAGAAAAAGCTGCTAAGCAAAAGGAGAAGGAAAACTATGCAATGATGGCTGCATGGGGATCAGAAATGGAAGAATCTGATACAGAGGATGCTGATGAAACGGCTCTCATGGCTGCTGAAGACTCAGACATAGAAGACGAAACTCAACCTGAGGTAAGTTTTTCTGAGCTAAAAGCAAAACTACACTATTTCACAAAAGACAAACTAATTATTCTCATGAAAGGACTAATAGACAATTTTCAAGAAATTGAAAACGAAAAAGATCAGTTAATTAAAGACTTTTCAGACCAAAAATTTGAAAACCTTGAAATTAAGAATTGTTTGAATGAAGCCAATAAAATAAATGACAACTTAAAGAAACAGGTCAAACAACTCGATTCACTCGTACTAAGTCTGAAATCAGAAGTCTTAAAACTCACCATTGCTGACAAAAAGACAAGTGAGATTAATCTAAGTCTTAAGAATTTACAAACTGAGCTTAAAAACAGCAATGTCGAGTTGATACAAGAAAAGGAGAAAGTGAAAAGACTAAACCACGAAATAGCAACCATAAAACTAGACCTAGAAAAGGCAAACCGTTGGACCAAGTCTTCTAGGATAGTTAACCACCTAGGTAACAAAAATTATAATGAGAAAGCTGGAATAGGGTTCTTTCAAGAGAAAACCACCTCCACTGATTTATGCTATCTATGTGGCAAAACTGGGCACCCAACCACTGAATGTCCTATTGCTAGTAAAGCCAGAAATAGAAACATTGCCCATATGCATAAGAGTAAGGCTGGGGTAAACAGAAGGAACAGATCACAAAACGTGTTGCCTCAATGGGCAAAAAGAAATCTTATTCATCCCTTCTATAACAGGAAAGGACCCAAGCTAGTCTGGGTTCCTAAAACTAACCCTTAATTTGTTTTACAGGCCACAGTGAAAGGAAGCAAGCATTGGTATATGGACAGCGCTTGTTCGAGACACATGACGGGAGACAGACACAAATTCCTTTCACTAACACCACTTAATGGTGGAAAGGTCTCCTTCGGAGATGGCAAGAAGGGGACAGTCGTGGGCATTGGAAAAATTGGACGAGAAGAATCCAAAGCTATAGAAGAAGTCTACCATGTAGACGGACTAAAACACAATCTCCTGAGCATCTCTCAACTGTGCGACAAAGGTAACGAGGTCATCTTCACTTCTGAGAGTTGCAAGGTCAAAAATCTAAAGACAAAAGAGGTGGTCCTAACAGCAAATAGATACAAGAATGTATACAAGGCCGACATCATAGATATGGGTGGAGTGCAATTAAAATGTCTCAGTGCAATAACGGAGGATCCATTACTATGGCACAAACGACTTGGACACGCTAGCTTGAAACAACTAAATACACTCTCATCCAAGAACATGGTCGAAGGGTTACCAAAAGCCAGATTCAAAGGAGAAAAGGTATGCAGTGCTTGCGCTAAAGGGAAGCAGGTTAGAACATCCTTCAAATCAAAGAACCAGGTAAGTACAACCAAGTGTTTGGAACTGGTCTATATGGACTTATGTGGACCTATGAGGGTAAAAAGCAGAGGAGGTAAAAGATATATGTTTGTTATTGTTGATGATTACTCTAGATATACCTGGACCTTTTTCTTGGCTTCTAAAGACGAATCCTTTGATGTCTTCTCAATTTTCATCAAGAAAATGGAGAAGAAATTGGAAACTTCCCTAATATCCATAAGATCAGACCATGGAACCGAATTTGAAAATATAAAATTCCTAGAATTTTGTTCGAAAAATGGTATTGATCACAACTTCTCCGCCCCAAGAACCCCTCAACAAAATGGAGTGGTAGAAAGGAAGAATAGAACCATAGAAGACATGGCTAGAACAATGATGATAGCTAGTAATGTAGCTAGAAACCTCTGGGCTGAAGCAGTAAACACTGCTGTCTATATACTCAACAGATGTATGCTTAGACCTCTGTTAAATAAAACACCCTATGAATTACTCAAAGGAAGAAAACCCAACATCTCCCACTTTAGAACATTTGGTTGCAAATGCTATGTTCATAACAATGGTAAAGATAATTTAGAAAAATTTGATGCTAGGAGTGATGAGGGAATTTTCTTGGGATACTCTCTACACAGTAAGGCCTATAGAATCCTAAATAAACGCACAAATTGTGTTGAGGAAAGCATTCATGTTATATTTGACGAAACCATCTGTGTCCCTGAGAATAATTTGCAGGATGTTGATGAACGTGAACTCCGGTCAAAAGAACAGGTTAATTTACCTGTTTCACTCACTGAAAAGGACGAGAGCATACAGACAGGGGGAACAACAGCAGAATCTGAAAGTCAACAGGCAGATTCAAACTCAAATCCATTAGCCCAGTCACAAAACGAACAGAACCAGGGGTTGGTGATAAGAAACTACAAATATCAAGACTCACATCCTCTTGATAACCTTCTCACAGACTTGACTTCTGGAATCACTACAAGATCTGGAATAAGAAACCTATGTGCCTTTCAAGCCTTTGTCTCATTAATAGAACCAAAACGGATAGGGGAAGCACTGCAAGATGAGAAATGGATTCTTGCCATGCAAGAAGAACTCAGTCAGTTCGAAAGATGCAAAGTATGGCACTTAGTACCTAAACCAGCAGGAAGAACTATTATTGGCACTAAATGGGTCTTTCGAAACAAACTGGATGAACATGGAACAGTTACAAGGAACAAGGCGAGACTAGTGGTCCAAGGATACAATCAGGAAGAAGGAATAGACTACGATGAGACCTTTGCACCTGTTGCAAGGCTTGAAGCCATTAGACTCCTCGTAGCCTTCGCCGTCTTCAAAGAAATCACCCTGTATCAAATGGATGTAAAAAGTGCATTTTTAAACGGATACTTAAAGGAGGAAGTCTATGTGAAACAACCTCCGGGATTTGAAAGTATGGAACATCCTGACTACGTCTTTAAACTCGATAAGGCTTTGTATGGACTAAAGCAGGCTCCACGAGCATGGTATGAAAGGCTATCAAAATTTCTCCTAAACCATGGTCACACTAGAGGAAAAATTGATAATACTTTATTCCTAAAGACTCAAGGTCCTGATCTTCTCATTGTCCAAGTCTATGTAGATGACATCATTTTTGGGTCTACAAATGAGGTCATGACTCAAGAGTTTGTAAAACTAATGAATGGAGAATTTGAAATGAGCATGATGGGAGAACTAAACTTCTTCTTGGGCCTTCAATTCAAGCAAACCCCCTCTGGAACCATGATTCACCAAAGTAAATATGTGAAGGAACTTCTCAAACGGTTCAAAATGGAAGATGCCAAGGAAACTGATACACCTATTGCCACTGCCACAAAGTTGGAGATGGATGACACAGGTTCAACTGTTGAGCAAAAGCTCTATCGAGGTATGATTGGTTCCTTGTTATATCTTACTGCTAGTAGACCTGACATTGTTTTTAGCGTAGGACTTTGTGCTCGTTTTCAAGCCAATCCAAAAGAATCACATCTCAAGGCGGTGAAGAGAATTTTTCGGTATCTCAAAGGCACCTCTGACCTGGGGTTATGGTACTCTAAAGGTAGCAATTTCAATCTCATAGGATACACTGATGCTGATTATGCTGGTCACCTTGTTGATCGCAAAAGCATATCCGGTATGGCTCACTTCATTGGAACATGTTTAATTTCCTGGTCCACCAAGAAGCAGAACTCTATCGCATTGTCCACAGCTGAAGCTGAATACGTAGCTGCTAGTTCGTGTTGTGCCCAATTGCTCTGGATTAAACAACAATTGCTTGATTTTGGAGTAGATGTTGGAAATGTTCCAATCTTATGTGACAATACGAGCGCCATCAACATTGCAAAAAATCCAGTCCAACACAAACGGACTAAACATATCGATATAAGGCATCACTTTCTTCGTGACTGTGTAGACAAAGGGCTGGTATCGATCATGTTTTGCCCCACTGAAAATCAAATTGCTGATATTTTTACCAAGGCACTAAGTAGAGAATGGTTTGAACAAATCAGGCTAGACTTGGGGATGGTCAAAATTACATAAAACCCTCCTTGACTAACTCAAAATATCATGATATGTTTTATAAGTTTTGGAGTGCTTTAGATAATTATTTTATCTCATGTATATCCCTTCATCTTGTAGAGGTTAACATGAGGACGTGGTCTTATATGCCGGAGTATTGTCGCAACAGGCATCAACGATTGGAACAGGTCAATTCACCAGGTAACACTTGCTGTGCAAAATTATACTTATTATTGAGTCAAATATTTAAACCTGGCACATTCAACTTGTTTCCTTCATCATTACCCTGTCAGCAAAGTCCCATCCTTGCCGCCCAAACCGTCTCTTCGCCCATAACTCTCCTATCTTTTCACATTTCTCTCCCTAATGCCATAACTCTCTTATCTTTTCACATCTCTCACCCACCATAGACGTATCCAACGCAAGAAAATGTCGCCTCTTCACAAGCTATATTTTGATGTGGTCCATAAGATCATCATTCCACGACAGGAGCGTCGCTCTGAAGCGAGCTATTTGGACCTAACACTGATGGAACTACTCGATGAAGGTGTTCCAATCAACCTTCCTGCTCTCATGCTGCAGCACATTCAGAGGGTTCTTGTTCAGGATAAAAAGGGACATGCTCTTCCCTACGGATTTTGGTTGGCTACTATTTTTGAGGCCTCTTCCGTCCCAGTCCAGGTCTGGACCATGCCGACCACTAAAGATGTGATAGGACAGGTGGACCATCAGACTTTACCTAGTTCAATGCAGCGACCGGGCACTCCCCTGCATCGTCTTCAGATGGCTCTCAATGCTAAGGATGTGGAGATGGCTCAGGAACGAGAACGTTTTTCGCAAGAAAAGCAGGCCCTCACCCTCAAAATTACGGAACTAGAGGAGACTCTCATGAAGGAGCGAGCTAAACACACCGATATTGTTCATGTCCTTACCAAGCTCATCCCTTAACTCCGACCTCTCTTTCCAGCCTTTGTGTCCTCTTTTTCTTTTTGTGCCTTGTTTAAGTTGTTTGTCTCTTTTTCTTTTTTGCATGGCAGGTGGTTTGACTGGTGGTAGATCTTTTGTTCCTTTATTGTTGCTTATGTTGTGTACTCTCGTATATAAATAAACATTCTCTGTTCTGTTCTACTGCTGGTTATACATGTTGGTTCTCCTTGCTTATACTTATCACTTTTCTTTTCGATGATGTCCAAAGGGGGAAGATGAGTTGAAATGCATATTTAACCTGTTTCATTGTTGCGAACAAGGATGGTGTCAACTCAGAAAATTTGTCATCATCAAAAAGGGGGAATTTGTTGAGACAAGGACTTTTGATGATTAACAAAATAAATGAAACAGGTAGATGAAACAGGAAATTCAATGTACTACAGATAGAAAGACGACACAGAAAAGTGCAACACGACACAGCAGCAAGAAAGTGCAATGTACTATTACAAACAGACAATACCTGGCACTGGAAATAAGGAGGAAAACAAGGAACATTATCTCAACTAAAACTCCTAAAAGAAGAAGGTTACAAAGAAGGAAAGTTTGTCAAAAAGCGTGAGATGTGGATTGCAAAAGGGAATTCGAAAAGAAGTTGGAGAAGGAACTTTCTTACAGCTATAAAACCAGATTCAAGATTCACAACAAAGGCGCAAAAAAAGAGAGAAAAAACGAAGCATAAGAAAGAACAATAAAATCGAGTCTAGGTTTTTCTTGTGTTTCATAGGAACGTTGTAATTCTCAGAGTCTATAACTGAGAATAGTTTTATCTCCAAGTTAGAGTTAACAAGAAGATAAGTTGGAATATAATCCTTGGGAGGATTGTGAGTAGATTGTAGGTGGAAGTGTAGAAGTAAGGTTATTACAAGTTGTAATTAACTTTTGAAGGCTCACGTTGATTTTAATAAATTTGGAGAAATTCCTGTAGTGGTACAGGTCGTGGTTTTTACACCTATTGTGAGCTAGGTGTTTCCACGTAAAATCACTGTGTTCAAGGCTTGAATTTTGTACGATTGAAACAGGTCATCTAACCTGTTCCAAACGAGTAGGCAAATCGTAAGGTGCGCAGTTCTAACACTATGGTCAAATCAAATAGTGCTATTATAATATAATATAATATAATATAATATAATACAATACAATACAATACAATACAATACAATACAATACAATACAATACAATACAATACAATACAATACAATACAATACAATATAATATAATATAATATAATATAATATAATATAATATAATATAATATAATATAATATAATATAATATAATATAATATAATATAATATAATATAATATAATATAATATAATATAATATAATATAATATAATATAATATAATTATATTCTCAAACAATGGGTAACAACCATTTTCCTTTTTGTGTAACATCTATAAGATCTACTAGTGTTAAAATAGTTCATTAGCTTATCTTCATCATGAATAAAAATTTCTCTTCCACACAGCCATATATAATTTGTTCATGTTAAGAAAAATCGAAACTTTAATACTCCCTCATTTTCAAAAGAATGATCTGATTTATTTTGGTAAGAAGTTTTAAGAAAATAAAAAAGATTTTTCAATCTTGTAATCCTAAAGTAAAACTATGTCAAATATAAAAAATGCATTTTAATCTTGTAATCTTAAAAATATTACATGGAAACCTGAAATTAAAATGTTGCTAAAAAGGAAAAGAGAACATTATTTTTTAAAGGTCAACACATATGTGAACCCTTAAATTTCATTTTGGCACTCCAACTCAATCTTGTTCCATTTTAACCCTTCAACTCCAATTTTCATATTTCATTTTGATACTTCTATCCAAGATATCCACAAAATTTAGGAGAGTGTACCTCTCACATGCCATGACATGACACAAAAGCCAATTAAAAAATAAGAGCAAGTTAGAGGGATTGTATATGTATTTTCAGTAGGCTTTTATGTCATGTCATGTGAAGTACACTCTGTTGATTTCTTGGAAAGAAGTGTCAAAATGGAGCGTTAAAACAGAACAAAGTTGGATTGGAGTGTCAAAATGAAACTTAGAAACAAGTGTAAGGGTCTATATATGTGTTTGGCCTATTAAAAAAGAATGACATGGCACAAAAGCTAATTAAAAAATAAATAAACAATCTATCTAACTTGCCCTTATTTTTTATTTTGACACTCTATCTTACTTTTGTTTCATCTTACCCTTCAATTCTTATTTTTGTGTACTATTTAAATACAAATACTAATTTTGTAATTTCTTTATTTTTATTTATACTCTTTATTTTCACCTTTTCATTTTATGATCGAGGCTTTTCCATTATTTTTTAAAAAAAGCTTTTAATAAAGTTAACGGATAATTTTTTCTAAAAAATATTTTTTCGAGTTTCTCTATATATTTTCTAGAATAATAATCAAGGAAATCATGTCGATTTTCTTTCTTAAACAATCAATTGAATTGAATAACACTATATATATATATTTTCATATTCAAACTATTTAGATTTAACTCAAATACTAGTTTTCTAATTTTTCGTTCAACTTAATACGAGTAAAAAGAATTCATCTTCAATACAAGTAAATTATCGCGCTGCCAAAGTTGACAATCCTATTTACTTAGTTAAGGACCATTTTTCTTTTAACACTTTATATCATATTAATTTAATATTTAAAATAAAAACTTTAATATTTGAAATTATATAAAAGTACTATATATTACCATTTTTTCATATCATTATGATGAAAAATACATATTAAAATGATTGTCAAAGTTCATATAATTTAATTTTCAAAAAGAAAATTATGACAATTAAAATAGACTAGAATGAGTAATAGGACGGAGGTTGAATGGACAAGTCTATTTTTTTTTAGAGTGGCGAAATTAAACCCAACTCATTGAAGTTTGGGCGAGTTATTTATTAGCTCAACCCATCTCAACCCAATCCATTTAAAATTGGGTTGATATGCAACCCGAATTGATACAAGAGAGATCTTGTCAAAATATTTTTAAAATTTATTTTTAAAATTTGATATGTTTTATATAGTCTGAATAAAGAAACATATAATTTATTAAGTACTCAAATATTAAAAAAAAAAAAAAAAGAACGAGTAACATAAGTAAAACCTAATAAAAATTGGCTCGGATCGGGAAGCAGAAATAACCCTTCAACTCCAATTTTTATATTCCATTTTGACACTTCTATCTAAGGAATCAACAAAATGGGGGGAGAGTATACTTCATATATCATGACATGGCATAAAAATCAATTATACACAACCCCTTTAACTTGATTTTCTTTTTTATTTTGACACTTTGAGCATTTGTTCTATTTTAACCTTCCAACTTAAATTTTTTAATGTAGCATTTAAACATAATTACTAATTTTATAATTTTTTTATTTATATATTTGTTCTTTATTTTTATTTTTTCTTTTATAATCGACGTTTGTCCATTAGTTTAGAAAAAACTTAAAGAATTAACAGGCAATTTTTAAAAAAAAATAATATTTTTTCAGAGTTTCTTTATATTTCTTTTTTAAAAAATTACCAAGGAAAGTGGGTCGATTTTCTTTTTTAAATAATCAATTAAATTAAATAACATCATATATTTTATTTATTTTTTATATTCAAACTTTGTAGATTTAATTCACAAAGCTTTATGAATACAAAAAACGTGAACTAGTATTGGAGTTAAATCCACAAAGCTTGAATGTGAAAAAATAAAATAAAAATCTGATGTTATTTAATTCAATTAATTAGTTAAAAAAGAAAACCAACACACTTTCCTTGGTTATTTTTTAAAAGAATTATAGAGAAACTCTAAAAAAGAAAAAAAATGTCTATTAATTCTTTAAGAAATTTTGTAAAACTAACCAACAAACGGTCGATTATAAAATAAAAAAATAAAAATAAGGAACAAATATAAAAATAAAAAAATTTATAAATTAGTAATTGTGTTTAAGTGCTATATAAAAAATAAAGTTGAAAGGTTAAAATAGAACAAAGGCAAGATAAAGTGTCAAAATAAAAAATAAAGTCAAGTTAGAGGAGTTGTGTATGTATTTTTAATTGGTTTTTATGTTATGTCATGGCATGTGAAATACACTCTCATCGATTTTGGGGATTCCTTGGATAGAAGTGTCATAAGGGAATATGAAAATTGGAGTCGAAGGGTTTAAACAGAACAAGGTTGAGTTGAGTGCCAAAAAGAAATTCAGGGCCAAGTTTAAGGGGCTACATATGTGTTTGGCCTATGTGTATGTGAGATAGAATTGACTTTGCACTGCATTTCTAGTTATTATCAATTAATGCATGCATACTGTAATAGTACTCCCCTCGTTCCTTTTTATTGTCATGTTGCACTCTTTTAAGGATCGACTAATTTTCAAAGCTAAATTATATCATATTAATTTAATATTTTAAAATAAAAATTTTAATATTCGAAAACTATTTAAAAGTAACTATATATTACCATTTTTCCATATCATTATGATGAAAAATACATATTAAAATGATAGTCAAAATTCATATAATTTGATTTTCAAAAAGAAATTGATGACAATTAAAAAGGACTAGAAGGAGTAATACGACGGAGGTTGAATGGGCAAGTCTATTTTTTTTCTAGAGTCGCAAAATCAAAGCCAACTCATTGAAGTTTGGGCGCGTTATTTATTAGCTCAACCCATCTCAACCCAACCTATTTAAAATTGGGTTGGTATGCAATCCGAATTGATACAAGAGAGATCTTGTCAAAATATTTTTAAAATTTATTTTTTTAATTTGATATGTTTTATATAGCCAGAATAAAGAAAAGTATAATTTATTAAGTACTCAATTATTTTTAAAAAAAAAAAAAACGAGTAACATAAGTAAAACCTAATAAAAATTGGCTCGAATTGGGTTTTGACCCGTTTATTGACTTAACCTATTATGACGCGCTCAAATTTGATCTAACCCGCCAATCGGCACTGCTAATATTTTTCACACTTTAAATCTATAAATCTTGATCTACTTGGGAACTCTTCATACATACTCCATTCTTTCTTGTGGAAAAGTAATGGCAGAGAATGGTCCTAATTATGTAGAAGTGCATCCAAACTTGCCCAATTTTCTTCTCTCCGTTAGACTCAAATATGTAAAACTTGGATACCATTACTTAATCTCAAATGCAATTTATATCCTCATTCTACCAATTCTTGTTGCCGTCCTACTTCATCTTTCAACCCTTACTCTTGAAGACCTCATGAACCATCTTGACATGTTGAAATCTTGTTCAACTCTTGTTGTTTTCTTAGCCACGGTATACTTCATGAGTCGTCCACGGAATATTTACTTAGTCGATTTTTCATGTTACAAGCCACATGAACGTTTTATGATGTCAAAACAACGTTTCATAGAAGAAATGTCAGAATTGTTTGATGAAGAGAGTTTAATGTTTCAAAAGAGAGTATTGGAGAGGTCAGGCTTAGGTGATAAGACTTACATTCTCAACAACCATGACAAGTCAAGGAGGCCGTTAGATTTTGCGTTTAGTTGTAACCTATATGAAGCAAAAACTGTTATAATTGGTGCCATAGATGATCTGTTGGCAAAAACTGGAGTGAAGATTGGAGATATTGGGATTGTTATTGTGAATTGTAGCGTATTTAATCCAACACCCTCTCTTTCTTCCATGATTGTGAACCATTATAAGCTCGGAGTCCATGTAAATACCTATAACCTTGGCGGCATGGGCTGCAGTGCAGGACTCATTTCTATCGACCTAGCTAACAGGCTTTTACAGGTTTGCTACCTTTAAACTTTTTCTGCAGAAAATTTTAAATGTATTACTTCATAAAGGCACGAATGTAAATGTTGGTTGATGAAAATGGACGAGTTTTATACCCTTAATAAGTTATAGTTGTATTTCCTTCTGAACAAAT
The DNA here is from genome assembly GCA_029948455.1 of Solanum rostratum. Lineage (NCBI taxonomy): Eukaryota > Viridiplantae > Streptophyta > Magnoliopsida > Solanales > Solanaceae > Solanum > Solanum rostratum. Next base: position 54,394,930 of record CM057047.1, on the reverse strand, counting down.
TACTCCCTAAAATCTATGGTCAAAATTGATGCTATATGAAATAACATGACAGGGGCAAGGCAACAGCTGTGCACTCATAGTAAGCACAGAAATAACCTCAGCGGCCTTATATTTAGGGAAGCAGAGATCAAAACTTCTACCAAATTGTCTTTTCCGGATGGGTTCATCTGCTGTTCTCCTTTCCAATCGTTCTTCTGATCGTCGGCGTTCCAAATATCGACTGATGCACATTGTCCGCACCCATAAAGGTGCAGATGACAGGGCTTATCGATGTGCCTATCAAGAAGAAGATGAAGATGGAAAGAGAGGCATATCATTGTCGAAAGACTTGATGGCATTTGCTGGTGAGGCCTTAAAAACTAATATCACAACTCTTGGCCCTTTGGTTCTTCCCATGTCCGAACAGCTCCTCTTTTTCGCCTCATTAATCGCCAGAAATGTCTTTAAGAGGAAAACCAAATCATATATCCCTGATTTCAAAATGGCGTTCGAGCATTTCTGTATACATCCTGGGGGGAGGGCTGTGTTGGACGAGCTTCAGAAGAATCTTGACCTCCCAGAATTCATTATGGAGCCTTCAAGAATGACTCTTTATAGGTTTGGAAACACTTCAAGCAGCTCAATTTGGTACAGTTTGGCCTATTCTGAGGCCAAAGGTAGGATAAAGAAGGGTGACAGAGTATGGCAAATTGGCTTCGGATCAGGCTTCAAATGTAACAGTGCTGTGTGGTGTGCTTTGAGGACAGTCGATGCAGCCAAAGAGAAAAACGCTTGGACAGATGAGATTCACGATTTCCCTGTTCGTCTCCATGTTGATGTTTAAACAGTATATGATGGTGGTCAATAACTTAAACTATACAACACAAGCACAATTGCTCCAGTAGAACCATATATATGTATTTGCACCTGCTATTTGTATAAGCCCCCTGCCTTAGTCAGGTGGAGCACCAATTGAGTTTTCAAATTTCAATGGCAAATTCATAAGATCCAATTAATGGCATCCTTGTTATCATTTATATGCAGACAATTCATCAGATGTAAGCGAGCAAAATATGTTGGAAAAATAATTCTAGAATCTTAAAAAGAAGTATTCAAATTATTGTCTAAATTCATTTTTTCAAGCCTCACCTTGTTGATGAGTATTTAATATGTTATTTACCCAATTTCTGATACTCTCTCTATTCGATTGGGGGGAAGTCATCATCTCAATTTTTTACTCTACCCTGCACCCTTATCCCTTACCTCCTATCCGTGCGCCCCCACCCCCACCCTCACCTCCATATAAAAAAAATAATATATTTTTACAAAAAATTCAAATTTTGAAAATTTTTATTTTAACACCTTGTGCCCCCCCCCCCCCAAATCCCAAAAAAAAGAAAATTTAAATATTTATTTTTAAAAAATATTTCAAATTATGAAAATATTTTTATCAAAATATATTCTACTCTCTAGCTAAAAATAAAAAAAATTAAAAATATTTTTCAATCACTAACTAAACAGCAGAAAATATTTTTCACTCACCAATCAAATATGAGAAAATATTTTCCTCCATATCAAACACAACCTTACCTTAGTAGAAAATACTTTCTTTAGATCAAAAAAGGTTAAGTAGAGGGTACCTTTCATGCCGCCGTAGCTCCTTGGCTTGGCGTGGCTTGGCTTGGCTTTGGCTTTAACTTTGGCAAATGATGTGATTGATTGATAATTTTTTAACTAAATTTTATATCATTCTCATGAATTTCATTTTCTTCATGTTACTATTAATTCATTCATGAAATTATTTATTAATTGATCAATTCACCACATGTTTGTCTGAACAAATAAATTTATTTTGAATAGGTGGATCATACCTGTTAGGTTTTGCACCCCCTACGGATTTGCCTAATCGTTGGAACAGGTTAATCGAACGTGTTTCAATGACGCAGAAATAAACAGGACGCAGCAGTTTTACATGGAAAACCCCCGGCTCAAGAAGGGTGAAAAACCACGACCTGTACTCTACAGGATTTAACTTCAACTTCACTACTTCAAAAGAGCCTTCAACAAACGATTACAATTCCTAGTAATCTAACCTTCAAAACTACTTCAATAACTTCCTAACCTCACATAAACCTCCCTAGGCTTATGTTCCCAACGTCTTCGAGTTGCCCCCAACTTGAAGACTAGAATCTAATCTCAGTTATAGACTCTGAGAGATTACACAATTGTTCAGAATTACAAAGAGAAAACAAAACTGCCTAAGTCCTATGCTATGTCGCCGCGTTTCTCTTCTTCTTCATCTCTCTCTTTTTCCGTGTCTGAATCTCTCTTTTTCTCTCCGCTTCTTTCTTTTTTCTGCGCCCCTTGCTTCTGTGAACTCTCTCTAGTTTTATAGTTGCTGATCGAAGATTTAATTGCTCTCCACCTCTTTAAGGATAACACCAGTTATTAGTGAAATTCTTTTTCCTTTAGAACTCTTTCTTCTAATCGAACTTCTCTTTTCTCCTTCTTTTACGCATCCTGTTTGAGTTGGAGTAGTATTCCTCTTTAAATCCTTCTTCTTGACAGTTGTTGTTTTTATACCCCTTATTTTCAGCACCCTTTATTCCATTTTTATTGTGTGCAGCGTGTGCAGTTTGCCATGGATACAGTACGCTGAAAGAACCTGGTAGACCAACCTGTTTCATTATCTTTTGTCAGCCATCAAAACTTTACTGCTCCAACAAATTTCCCCTTTTTGATGATGACAAACTATCTGAGTGTCAGGCCTATCCATCTTTTCTGATTTATTTTCAGCTTTCCATAGTTCCCCCTGACTGTGTGCCCTGTGCTTGTCCAGTGGATGGACCAGGTAGCCTGACTTGTTCCTCTGATCCAACTTTCCATAGTTCCCCCTGACTGTGTGCCCTCTGCTTGTCCAGTAGATGGACCAGGTAACCTGACTTGTTCCTCTAATCCAGCTCATAGGCATCCTGTCCTCCCCTTTTTAAAAGGTGCAAGTGAAAGAAACTTGTGCTTATAACCAGTCATATGCCTTGAGCAAGCGCTATCCATGTACCAATGCTTGCTTTCTTTCACTGCAACCTGTAAGACAGATCAAGGGTTAGTTTTAGGAACCCAGACTAGCTTGGGTCCTTTCCAGTTGTAAAACGGATGAATGAGATCCCTTCTTGCCCAAGTAGGCAACATGTTCCTTGACCTGTTTCTTTTATTATTTTCATGCCTCCTTTTGTGCACATGATATGTGTTTCTACTCCTAACATTGTTTGCAATTGGACACTCAGTAGTTGGATGTCCAATTTTTCCACAGAGGTAGCACAAATCAGTAGTAGTAACATTCTCCTGAAAGAACCCTATTCCAGCTTTCTCATTGTGACTCCTGCTTCCTAGATGGTTCACTATTCTTGATGACTGAGTCCATCTGTTTGCCTTTTCTAAATCCAGTTTTAAAATGGAGTTTTCCTGGGTCAATTTTTTCACTTTTTCTTTCTCACAAAAAAACTCAATTTTGCGTTCTTTCAACTCAGTTTCTACTTTCTGAAGCTCTTCACTCATCGTACTTTCACCCTTATCAGCAGCAGTTAACTTTTGGATTTCTGGCTTTACGTTCAACACAAGTGAATCAAGTTGTTTAACCTGTTTCTTCAACTTGTCATTTATTTCTTTTGCTTTATCCAGACAGTTTTTTATCTCAAGATTTTCAAATTTTTTATCTGAAAAATCTTTAATTAGTTGATCCTTTCCATTTGCTACTTTTTGAAAATCGTCTATCAATCCATTCATTAGCAAGATTAGCTTCCTTTTTGAAAAGAGATGCAACTTTTCTTTCAATTCAGAAATACTTACCTCAGATCTATCATCTCCTTCTAGATCTAAATCTCCAGCAGCCATGAACGCAGTTTCATCAATCTCCTCTGTGTCAGAATCTTCCAATCCCGATCCCCACGCAGCCACCATGGCACAGTTTCCTCTTTCCTTTTGCTTGGTTGCCTTCTCTTTAAGTTCTTTCTCAGCCCTTTCTTTTCTCCACTCAATTTCCCACTGGGGACATTGTTTGATGTGGTGATCAGTCTTTCCACACTTGTAGCATCCAGAGTTGTTTCTGTCATCGGATCACTTTTTGTTACCTGTTTCATCAACCCCCCTCCTGTTACCTGTTTCTTTCTTGTCCTTGCCTTTCTTTTTCATGAATTTTTTAAAATGTTTTGCTAGAAAAGCCATCTGATCTTCATCCAAGTCTGACCTTTCATCATCTGAGGCTACTTTGAGAGCGAGTGATTTTTCATACATTCCCACTTCTTCCTTTTGCTCTTCCATGTTCATCTCATATGTTCTGAGATTCCCAACCAGCTCATTTAATGTCATGGTTTCAATATCCTTAGCTTCCCTAATGGCAGTAACTTTTACATCCCACTTAGCTTTTGGTAAAATTCTCAGAACCTTGTCTACCTGTTCTTCAGAGGTAAGCACTTTTCCCAGAGAAGCCAGTTCATTAATAAGTAGTGTGAGTCTTGCCATCATCTCTTGCAATGTCTCATTCTCTTTCATCTTGAAGGTCTCATATTCCGTAAATAGCATAGCAATCCTGAATTTCCTAACCTGGGTTGTTCCTTCATGAGCAATGGTGAGAGCATCCCAGATTTGGTTGGCCGTAGTGTAGTTTGATATTCTATTGTACTCCTCAGGGCCTAGGCCACATATCAGTATATTTTTTGCCTTTGCATTTTTCTTCATGGCGATCAGATCGACAGCATTGAACTCCCTTCTTTCTTTTGGGACCTGTCTGCCATCCACTGTCTGCATTGGTATAGTGGATCCTACAATGATTCTATCCCAAAGCTCGTAGTCTTCTCCTTGGATGAAATCCTCCATCCTGGCCTTCCACCATGCAAAGTGTGTTCCATTGAACAGGGGGGGTCGAACAGATAACTGTCCTTCTCCGTGTCCTAGCGGTGGTGCAGTGTTCATGATGATCGGTTCTTAGGTATTAGCCTTTAATAAGAACACCTTGCTCTGATACCAACTATTAGGTTTTGCACCCCCTACGGATTTGCCTAATCGTTGGAACAGGTTAATCGAACGTGTTTCAATGACGCAGAAATAAACAGGATGCAGCAGTTTTACGTGGAAAACCCCCGGCTCAAGAAGGGTGAAAAACCACGACCTGTACTCTATAGGATTTAACTTCAACTTCACTACTTCAAAAGAGCCTTCAACAAACGATTACAATTCCTAGTAATCTAACCTTCAAAACTACTCCAACAACTTCCTAACTTCACATAAACCTCCCTAGGCTTATGTTCCCAACGTCTTCGAGTTGCCCCCAACTTGAAGACTAGAATCTTAATCTCAGTTATAGACTCTGAGAGATTACACAATTGTTCAGAATTACAAAGAGAAAACAAAACTGCCTAAGCCCTATGCTATGTCGCCGTGTTTCTCTTCTTCTTCGTCTCTCTCTTTTTTCGTGTCTGAATCTCTCTTTTTCTCTCCGCTTCTTTCTTTTTTCTGCGCCGCTTGCTTCTGTGAACTCTCTCTAGTTTTATAGTTGCTGATCGGAGATTTAATTACTCTCCACCTCTTTAAGGATAACACCAGTTATTAGTGGAATTCTTTTTCCTTTAGAACTCTTTCTAATCGAACTTCTCTTTTCTTCTTCTTTTATGCATCCTGTTTGAGTTGGAGTAGTATTCCTCTTTAAATCCTTCTTCTCAACAACTGTTGTTTTTATACCCCTTATTTCCAGCACCCTTTATTCCATTTTTATTGTGTGCAGCGTGTGCAGTTTGCCATGGATACAGTACGCTAAAAGAACCTGGTAGACCAACCTGTTTCATTATCTTTTGTCAGCCATCAAAACTTTACTGCTCCAACAATACCTTTTTGTTCCATTTCGTTGGCTATAAATAGAGAGGGTTACTGCACCTTTTCAAGCATCAAATTTTCTCCTTTTCCTCTAAATACATTTTCTTACAAACAAAGTAATGTCTTTATGTGATTTCATTGTTGATTTTTGAGTTCGATGAAGTAATTGAAGTATAAGATACGACTACTTCTTTAATAGGTTTATCCTTTTTATTTTACGAGGAAATAATCTACACCCTTGAGTACAATGAAGGGATTAAATTTCTTATGGACACACAATAATTTGGTGAACACGAATATTTATTTATTACATTAAACTTTCTGTATTTCTTTATTCTTATTATATTATTATTGAAACGAAACTATTTCTAAGAACCAGAAAAATCAGGCTTAGTTGTTGCGCGTATTACTCATCACTAATAATTGTACGCCCAATATTGTTAAAGGTCTAAAACCTCTATGCATCACTAGCATGCAGGATTTAATTATTACTGTCCCTTAGTTGGCTAAAAGAGGCTACAAGTTTTGGTAAGTAAAAGCATTCATATTGTAATTTGTAACCCTATTTTTTCATCCGAGATTATAGTTTAAACAACTTTCAACAGAGATTATTATCATCGAATTACTTCAAAATACAATTATTGCACATTATATTTACATATACATGTGTTCATTAGTCTTCCCAATCACAATCACAATCCTAGCATGACTACATATTACATATATAAGTGAGGTATTTACATTGTAAGAATCGGTGATACATATATTGTATATAGTGTATTCTTATCGTCCAATCACCATTAAAACTGTCATCATTATAAAGTGTAATATACCATTATTGTAGTGTATGTTTGATTCAGTCCATCAGTTTTTTCAATTTTTATTTTTAAAATATTATTTTCATGAAAAACTTATGGACATGATTGGTTTCTCCATCCATTTATTTCAAGCATTTTTTAGCGGACTATATTTACCTCAATAAAAATAGGATAATTGACGAATCGAACCGGATTTAATTAAAAAATTATTAATTATTTTATGGATCCAATGAATAGGGTTGTTATTTTTTATAAAATTAAAAATTGCCTACGGAGACTATATATATATTGCATAATGGGCTATTGGGATATACAAAAATGTGTGAGGAACTATATAAGAGAAAATTACACAGAATGCCCATCAAATGTAGTGATCTTGATTTTTTGTCCTTCATAAGAGAAGTCTTACAAAAATATCCATTTTTTCACTTTAAATTGAATCAAAGACATTTTTACCCCTCTACACCTTAAATATTTTTAAAAAAACTCTCTATGCTCAATTGCCTCTCAATTTTTCTATTTTTCTATTTTTCTCATTCTTGATTTTTTCTTTTATCTATTATTTCTCTCGTTTGTTTCTTTGTCTTTTTTTTCCTTTTTTTTTTAAACTTCTATTTTTTTCTCTTTTTTTATTTTTCAATTATTTTTTTATTTTTCATTTGTTTTTCTTTTCTTTTTTCCTTAACTTGTGTTTTTCTTTCTCTTTCTTTTTTATTTATTATTTTTTTCTCTTCTCTTTTTTTTTTGGGTCTATTTCTATTTTTTTTTTAAAAAAAAATCCATTTTATTAAATCATCAAGTAATAGAACATCTCATAAATTAATACGTAATGTGGTAATATCAAATCTTGCTCATGAGGCTTGACTTGTTGTTTAGAGATCCTTAGACTAACAAATCTAACCTCTAGGACAATAGTTATGGAGTGCCTCATAAATCAGAACAAAATGTGACATGTCAAGTCTTGCCCATGGGGCTTAACTTGTTGTTTTGAAGTTCTTGGACTAAGAGACAAAAGCTATACATAAGATAAATCAAAACATAACGTAGTTGTCAAGTCTTGCCCATGGGCTTAAGTTATTAAGTTTTTGGTCTAAGTTTTGCCTATAAGGCAAAATTATAGAAAATCTAATAAATCAAGACATAATGTGATAGTGTCAAACCTTGTCCTTAGGTCTTAACTTGTTGTTTAGAAGTCCTTGAGCGAATAATCAAAAGTTATAGACCATGTAATAGTGTCAAGTCTTACTCATAAGGCAGAATTTGTAAAGTTCTTTATCTAAGTCTTGCTCTAAGACAAGCGTTATAGAATATCTCATAAATCAATATACTAAAAAACTGTGTCAACTTTTGCCCATGGGGCGTCAATCATTCTTTAAAAGTTTTTATGCCAAATATTGCCTCTAAAATAAGAATTATAGAGTATGTCATGAAATTTCAAATCATATATATTTAAAATAATAAATATGAAATAAAATTATCTGGAATCTTGGCACTTTAATTTAGAAATTATTTTAATTAAAATAAATACAAAATATATAAAACAAATATTATTTATAGTTCCATAATTTAAAAAAATAGAAAAAATAAACATAAGAAAAAAATAGAAGAAAAAAACACAAGAGAAAAAGGAAATAAATAAGGAAAAGAAACACAACAAATTTTGTTGCATCAATATAGTCTACCTATAAAAAAGACAGATAAAAATAAGAAAAAAGGTTAGAATTTAAATTTAATCTAATACAATAAAGCAGTGTAGTTCTGTAAGAGTTTAAATTTAATCTAATACAATAAAGCAGTGTAGTTCTTGCCCACAAGGCAGGTCTGCGAAGGTGAAATAGTGGGTCCTTATAGCTTAGGGGCAATTTTGTTCAAAACTTTATTCTTAAAGGAATGAAGGTATTTTTGCAAAGCCACCATTATTGGGGGCATTTCATCAAGACCATCTCCTTTTAGGGGTAATTTTCTACGGGGCTAGAGTACTACGAATAAAGGTTTATAGATTGAATAGTTCATACCATACTTATGGAGGCCACATAGGTTGTATTTTCTCGCCGGGGGGAGGGGAGGGGTAAGGGGTAGGTTGTTATTCTTTTGTTCTAAAAAGTTGATAGGTAGGTTGGGCATGTCTCGGCCAAGAATACTACTCTTAGGGATTGTTTAGTACAAAAATGATTAACTGTAAGGACCCGGAATTTTGTACGACCTCAAAAAAGCATGAAAATTGATTTCGGAAAAGTTTTGGACCAAGGTGGCACTTCATGGGAGCCATCACGGCCGTGAGGTCATCCGTAAAGCTTCCGGAGTGAGATATTTCTAAGTACGGGACCTTATGCTCAAGCTAAATTCACTCTCAAGCCTTCAATTCTAGCTTATCTATGTTGTTTAAGATCATCATGGGTCTCCTACATCAAGTCAAGTTCAAAGGAATTCCCTTGGCTATATTATTCTCAAGTGCCGATAGATGGGCCAACTTTAAATAATAATATATCTTAGTTCAAGACCCTTGTGAAATTCAAGGATCCATTTTATTGAGGTGTTTTTGATATTTTGGTTCATCCCCAAGGCTTTTTATGCCCTTTGAAACCCCTTTTTACATTCCTAAACTTCTCCGACACTAATCCTAAAGGTTCTTCATATGATTCGGTAGAAGAGTCAACTTTAAATGGTCATATCTCTTAGCACAAAACTAATTAGGTGTCCTACAATATATAAAATTAAAGCTCTTTGAGTTAGCTTTCCAACGAACCTGGTTTCACCTAATTCCGAGCTCGGACCAAGGAGTTATGCTCGTTTTCATTCAGAGTGTTCGTGCAGGCAAGCCACAGGCCAGCCACACGGACCGTGTGGCATCAAACGGTCCGTGAGGCTGCTTTGGCCCACGATTTTCTTGCCAAATTTTGTTCTAAGTGTGTGTACTTCCTTGGTACCTTCATACGGACCCTTGTACGGTCCGTTAAGCATCACACGGTCCGTACGACCTTCCGTTGGAAGCCCTCGGCTTGAAATAATTTTCTGAAAATTCTAAGTAAAGTCACACGGTTACTGTTCACGGACCGTGTCACTGTTCACTGGCCGTGAACAGTGCCGTGGACAGTACCGTGAACAGTACTTAATATTTTTACCCATTTTGATTTTGGTTTTTATGTAAATATAAATTAGTTTAAGGGTGTTTTGGGTATTTTCCACCCCTCCTAAGACCATAAATCAGCTGATCTTCTTCATTTTCACCCATTCTTTCATTTCACTCCTCTCACTAAGGCTTCACTCCTCCAAGACTCTCCAACCTCTCTCCCTTTCCTTGAACTATGTGCCTACATAGGGACGAATGTAATTCGTCTATCTGTATATGACTATGATTTGTCTTGATTCTGTAAACCCTTCCGAAAAGCGGGTCGTAAGGAAGGTGTCCATCCACCGGAAAGCGGTGTTGACACCCGATTTTGACCGACCCTCAACGTACTTTACGTTTTTATTTATTAAAAGAAAATTTGCGAAATTAAAATGATTTTATATATTTGTCACTTGTCTACAAAAATAAAGCAACAAACAATCGTTATTTTAATGTTAGACGCATATCGTATCTATTTATAAACATCTTCGGAATCATATTATCCAAAACAACTTTTAAATACGTTTTCATAAGAATCTTGTAATTACGTGATTTATTTATACTTTACACTGGTTCGATTCGTGGCTTTTAAATAAAATTTTATGTTAATCTAAGCTAAATCCTTAAAATCCCATGAATTCATTTCAATTATGGTCACTTATTTATAAGCTTTGCATTTTTAAAACCAAATTGAGCCAATTTATGGCTCAATTTTAAATTATCGCTAGTTTTTAAATCTGAATTACCAATTTATGGCCCAATTTTTAATATTTTACAATCTTGAGGCTAGTTTTTAAATTAGAATTACCAATTTATGGCTCAATTTTAAATTCGGATTACTAATTTTTGGCCTAATTTTAAATTCTTATGATTTTTGGCTAGTATTTAAATTCGAATTATCAATTAATGGCTAATTCTTAAATTTTCTACAATCTATGGCTAATTTTTTAATCCGGGTCACCCATATTTGACCCGGATCCGACCCAAACCCATTTTTTTTAACTCTTAAAACCACCAAACCCTAAAAGCCTCCCATTCTTCTCCTCCACAAGAGCAGCCGCCAACCCTTCTCTTCTCATCTCCTCACAGCCGCCCCCCCCCCCCCCCCGTCTCTCATCTCATCGCTGCACCACGCCGCCGGCAACCTCCATGGTTGCCGGCGCACCCTTTCTCCCTCACCAACAACCCCTTCCGCTCCGCTGCTCCCTCCCTCACCAAACAACCACCAGCAGCGGTGCCCTCGCCACTGACCAGTGGCTGCCGCAGCCTCCATGGCTGCCGGCACAGCTCCCTCTCTCCATGCCGCCACCCACAAGCCCGGAGCAGCCCCTTGCAGCCGCGACCCCGATGCACAACCACCGTGCCACCCCACAGTCCCGCTGCCAGCACAACAGCGGCGGCGCCCCGCCAGGGCCTCTCTCGCGCGCAGCCCCCCTCTCTCAACAGCCCCCGCTGCGAAACAGCCCCCTTTCTTCTCTCCCTCACTGGAAATTCACCAAAAATCGCATCCTTCCTCCGGCGAAGCTAACTACGATCGTGGCGAAATGGTTTCATTTAATTCATTGTTTTTTTAACTAGTTATGCATGAATTTTTTCTCCTATTTCATTTTTTATGATTACTCTTCATTCTTGAATTGATTTCAGAAAAAAAAAAGTGTTTGTGTGAACCTATATGTCTGAATATTATCTGCTTCCTCGAGAATCTGATGTTAGCGAGCTCTGGTAGTTTGACATTGATCGAATTGCTACTATGTGACTTTACTTGGTAAGCTTAGATTGATAATTTATTTTTTGTGATTTGTTTGCCTTTGAATTGGATTATTCCTTTACTGATTGCCATAATTTGGTCTTGATTTATGGTTATCACGACATATTGTAATGAAAATCACATTTTAGGGGGCATAGATTTAAATTGTTATTCTAATTAATTTCCTTCCTTCTTTTGCTTTATTTTATTTGTCTGTATCACATAAGATAATAAATAAATGGAAAGTAGTTGGATTATTTTCATCCCTTTTTCCTTATCCGAATTTGGGAAAAAATCAACATTAATTGACAAGTGTGATTTTTATTTCTTTATTTATAGTAAGGCAATTTGCGTGAATGATGATTTACCTTTTATTCCCCTCTTTACTTTGTTATATAACAAGACCTTTCTTCACTTTTCAAAAAAAGAGAAGAAGAGAAAAAAAAAAGAAACCACTCTTATATAATTTCATACTAAAATACTCACTTTTAAGCTTTCTTCTCTCTAAAAAAAAAAAAAGCCGCAACCCTTCTGCTTTGTATTTATACCTGCTGCGACACAAGCACTGCGGAGAATTCTTATTGATTTCGGAATTCACTTATTCTTGCCAGTATTATTTAATTATAACCTTGTGTAAGTTTGCCTCATTTTTTTAATATTGTATTCATCTCACGTTTCTTCCAGTGTTTGTTTTGTTAGCAGGATCGTAGTCCGTGCAAGAGTTTGCTGGGTTGACGCTACTAACTTCCCAATACTTTGTATTCCTTTATTTTTGGTATTTATTTTCATTTTGTAAAACTTGTAAAGAAAGGGGGATATAGTAAAAGGGGGGAGGGGAAATACATGCTATTTGCGGATTATCTCATAATTTGATACCTACATAGGCAAATCTTAATTAGGATTAAATAATAATAATAATAATAACAGTAATAATAATAATAAATAATAGATGGTAAAACGAGTGATTTCTCAAGTAAGTAACTTATGCATCAATGCTTTTACAGGATCTTATTAAATGTATTCTGATATCTTAGATTGTTTTTTTAAAACCGACGTAGAAATCATGCTTAGGATTTATTTGATTTAAAACTGTGTTAAGTTATATTTAGAACATCATGTTTAGGACTTATTTGAATTAAGATCATGCTTTAGTTTATTTAATCGTGTGTATGGCTTCTTTGGCTGGAAATTTTGTTTACGATTTACGTGATTTAAAATCATGTTTATGTTTGTTTAGAAAACCATGTGTAGGGTTTGTTGGGCTAGAAATCATGCTTATAGGATTTCTTTATAAAAAAAAAAAAAATATTTGTATTGGAAATTATGTCTTTATTTCTCTTGGAGGCTATTTGAGACCTTTTTGGCTATTTGTTGTCTTAGTTATTCTTTATATTGACGCGAGTTCTAAATAGGAAACCTAGTCTAGGAACCATACCAAAATAGAAGTCCAAATGCCTCTTGGACAATAGGAGGGACGCTAGGCATTTTAGGACGCGTTAGATTTTTTCAATTTCTTTTAGTACGCTCTTAAGTTAAAAATAAATCAACTTAGGAAGGGGGGTAGGGGTAGATAGGATTCGGAAATGATGAATTAAACTCGTGCTAAATAGGACAAACTTTGGTTTTGTCCTTTGGCTTAAATAAGCCATTATGAAGCCTATTCCGAATTAAAGCCGAGTAACTGATCCGAATAAATAATCAAAGCAATTGGTTTAAATGCCTCTTCTTCATTTATTTGTTTAATTAATTTGTCATCTATTATTTTGTCACTTAGAATCAAATTTATGCAATTATATAAAAAATAGAGACCTTACTTGCTACTTGTTAACCCCCACATAAATACGAGACACGGTCGGGACCCGCATTTGCGGACCTCGAAGGGTGCTTAACACCTTCCCTTCGAGGTAACTTGAGCCCTTACCCTCTCTCTGGTTTGACCTTTGACCTTAGGTTAGAATGGTGTCCTAATGCACCATAATCATTAGGTGGCGACTCTAAAAATGAAAATCCCAAAAGAGTCATCGCCACGACGTCGTCCAGGTTCCCGTTTATCCGCGAGGAAAAATGGGGCGCGACAGAATGGCGACTCTGCTGGGGACTTAGGCTCTTACCATAACGCGTCTCGTGTTTATTTTTCGCAATTTTCTTTATTTATTTTATTTAATCCTTACTAACTTGTTTATTTTCTTTTTTTCCCCCTTTAATCCCTTTCCTTACCCCTTTAATTTCCCTCCCCCTATCCCACTAACTCCCCTTCCCTTACCCCCTCTAATTTCCCTTCCCCTATCCCGCTAACTCTCTTTCCTTACCCCCCCTAACACCCCATTATCCCCCCTTCCATTTTATTTATCCCCTTCCTTTTCCCTTTATTTTATTATTATCGCTTTAATTACTTGCTTAAAATGTTATAAATGCTAAATGTTTACGTTTAATTATTAACTGGCATTCCGTTCATACGTCCTCCCACTTGGGACCCTCTTAATTTCTCTTTAAGGTGATGTCGTGCCTTTGCACTTCTCCCTACTTCTTTCAAACCAAAATTTAGAGAGTAAGCACTTGCGTGGTGAATGGCGGATAGTCTTACTACCGTTGGACCACGTGCTTCTCGCATAAGAATACCCAGTCCGTGTCTAAACCCACTCTTTAGGAAACTTAGGATAGAGCTATCCACCCCAAAAAATTAAGATCATGCATGCATAAGCCTTAGGTAGTTTGACCCTAAGGGGGTCAATCTACGTAATAGTAACCACCCTATTAAGTCTGGAGGGTCCAATCACCCTCCGAGACGAAGTCTTGCATACTATGTGTTTATGTGGTCACAATAGTCTAATCCAAGCCTAAATCTGTTAAAATTGAATTTAGAAACATTTCTTTTCTTTTGGTGTGCAGGAAATGGCTTCCCCAAATTTCGCCAACACTCAGATGGTTGTAGGTGTAGACCACAGGTTGAGAAGGTGGTGGGAGAACATTAAGAAGGACCGTGCCATAGAGGTAGCTCGACTCTTGGGAGGGCTAACATACTTGATATATGTTATTCCTGATCGCTACCTTATCAAAGCATTGCTGAAATTCTGGGACCCTGCCAGGACTGTGTTCAAATTCCGGGATTTTGAGTTGACCCCCACTATTGAGGAGATTGGCGGGTTCATCGACCTGCCTTACTGGGACCGAAGCATGATTGTACCTCACAGACAGACTGCAAAGAAATTTATGAAAAATCTGGGATTAATTTACAGACCTAAATTAGCTTGCCTGGACTTCGAGTGGATCTCATTGGACTACCTATATGCTCGTTTTGGCCATCAGGATAGTTATGAAAACTTCAAAAGTGATTTCTCATGTTCAACAGCCAAATGGGAAGTACATCGAGTGAACGCCTTCGCAGTCGCACTATTAGGCACCCTAGTCTTCCCAAGAGAAGATAGAAACATAGACACCCGCCTGATATACATTGTGCGCACCTTATCCAAGGGAAAGGAGGTTGGTGGAAATACTATCGTGCCCATGATAGTAGCAGAAATTTTGAGGGCACTGTCCAAATGCGTCCGGGGCAAAAGGTTCTTTGAGGGATGCAACATCCTATTACAACTGTGGGCGATGGAGCATTTTTACAAACGTAGTGGTGTGATAGACGCTCTCGACGGAGTGGGAAACAGAATTCACTCCCATTTCTCGAGATTGCGCAGATTTATTAGGCCAGCAGGTGCTGAAGACTGGTTCAGATTCATGACAGGGTTATCAGGGCACAACATCCAGTGGAAATACCCTTGGTTGAACATTTCACGGGCCATAGCTAGAGGAAATGAGCTATACTACATCGAGCTCATTGGCTTGAAAGGAGTCCAACCATATGCTCCTTTGAGGGTCCTTCGACAGTTTGGCTTGATTCAAGTGATCCCTTTGCGTTCCAACATGAGTATAGCTGAGTATGAGTTTGGAGAGGAAATCCCACAAGTACACAACATATGTCGGAGGTGGGAAAGAGCAATGGCCATCGTCGTCGAAGAGGATCGCCCTTATTGCACTCCGGAGTACTATGTGTGGATTCTGGAAGATGCTGAAAGGGTAGACTTGGACCAAGGGGGACGACCAGGGTACGAGGATGAAGAAGAGAGAGTCTGGGCTCGAAAGTTGCTAAACAAAGATTATGAGGTCACTCCAGAGATGAAGGAACAGATTGTCCCAACCTATGGAAGCCGCCATATTTGAAGATTTATTTCCTTTTTAGCTATTTTCCCCTTGTTATCCCTACTTCCCTTAGGCTTTGGAAGTTTGATGTAATGTTTCTCTTTTCAATAAACAATGGTTCCTTTTCTTATATCTCTTACTCTAAATTTCAATAAACAAATTAAGGCTTGGATTGACTATCACGTGCCACTTGCTTGTCGTATTAGGCCTACCTCTGGCTCAAAGAGCTCCCTTGCATTTTAGGACGATTATTTTGCTGAATTGCATGCTTACTATTATTATTACCCTAACTTCTAACAAGACTTTGCTGGTTTTGTTGTTTGTTTTTCCCCTTCCCAGGGTTGATCTGTCCGTGCATTCTGGCCTACTACACCAGATCCAAAGGGGCTCCTCCTCCTCCTCCGCCACTCCAAAATCCGAACAAGAAGAAGGGTAAAATGGCCGATGACAACAGCAGCAACGAGAACTCCGACAAAGGGGCTCACTCTACTGATTTGGTCCTAAGGTTAGAGAGGAAGATTTTGGAACTAGAGGAGGAAATGGCTAGCATGCGAAGTTTGGCGAGGTTGTCAATTTCTCTTGGCACCCCTTTTGGGGATAACATGGAGGAACAAGCCAATACCACTCAAGCCACATTGCCAATTACACAACCTACTCCTCAGAAACAACCTAACCCCACTAGCTTACCACCCACAAATACACAACCTCCAAATTACCACTTCCAAAATCCGCACCAAGCAGGCCCTTCCGAGCCAACCCTACACCCTCTAAATACTGGCCCCATCCCAAATATGCCTCCCAAACCTACCGTCAATACCCCATATACCCAAGCTCCAGGAAATTACTACCAAAATCCCATATTCGTGGAAACCGCTCCCTATACCCACGAATACCACGAATCAGAATCCTCCCAAAAGGATGCGCTGATTAAGTCCATGGCCGAGAAACTGGACAGCCTCACCAACCGCTTGCAGCAAGTCGAGTCTAGCAAACAGGTGGTTGGGTTGAGTTATGAAGACTTATGTATACACCCTGACGTGGAGCTGCCAGAGGGATATAAACCTCCCAAATTTGAATTATTCAATGGCATCGGAGATCCTAAAGCCTACCTACGCATGTACTGCGACAAGCTCGCTGGGGTGGGGAGAGATGAAAGAATCAGGATGAAATTGTTCATGAGAAGTCTTACTGGTGAAGCTCTTACATGGTACATCGACCAAGACGCCCGAAAATGGTCGAGTTGGGTAGATATGGCTTCGGACTTCATGGACCGATTTGGGTTCAACACGGAGAATGCACCCGATTGGTTCTACATCCAAAACTTGAAGAAAAAGCCTGGTGAGACTTTCAGAGACTATGCCGTCAGATGGAGGTCTGAGGCTGCCAGAGCCAGGCCTCCCATGGATGAGTCCCAGATGAAGGACTATTTTATTAGGGCACAGGAGCCCCAATATTACGACAGGATGATGTTGGTCGCAGAGAAGAGTTTCGCCGACATTATCAAACTGGGAGAGAGAATAGAAGAAGGTATCAAGAATGGTACCATTATCAACTTGGAAGCTTTACAGGCTACTAACAAGGCACTACAATCAGGAAGCTTGCCCGAGAACAGAAAGAAAAAGGAAGTGGGTGCGGTCATGTTGGCGCACAAAAGCCCTATTAAACCACAAACCCCAATCTCACCCCTCCCTCACTATCCCACATCACCCTATCCTATGCCTTACTCTCCTTACCCAGCATATACCCCTTACCAAGCTCCACCTCCACAATACCAACAACCAACATACCCCGTCTACCACACCCAACCAGCTTACTACCAAACTCCTTCACCACCACCACTATCTCCTCGACAACCAAATTACAGAAACCGTCCCAATTTCGAAAGGAGACCCACAAAATCCTATACCCCTTTGGCCGAACCTATCGCCCAGCTTTATGAAAGATTAAAAACAGCTGGGTACATAACCCCAATCCCAGCTCTACCCGTTGACACCCAAGCCAAATGGTACGACCCCAACAAGGTATGCGCCTATCATTCTGGAATGAAAGGACATACCACTGAGGTCTGCCGATCCCTACGAGATAAAATCCAAAAACTTATAGACACCAAAACCATACAGCTCAAAGAACCCGCACCTAATGTGTCCAACAACCCACTTCCTAATCATCAGGTAAATATGTTGGAAGTAGAAGAGTCAACAGGTGCACCAGGGCCCATATGGTTGATAGAGCAAAATGAGTTAGTGGCAGTGATAACTCAAACACCTTTTGTGGTACAAGGGCGCAGACCGTTTGAAGTAGAAATTGCCGCGCCAAAACTCCCTTTTGTGGTCACAATGGCTCCTCAGCAAAGCTTCGACACACACGCTGTTCCCTGGAGCTATGACAAGGGAAAAGCAGTGGTGGAAGAGAACGATGTTATCCAGGGGGCAACCAACTCCGAACAGACGGATACTCCCAAATACATGACACAAGGTAGCTCAAGTGGGACTAAGCCTCCTATAATAGAGGTGGAAGAAAACGGGGAGTGGAAAAGGATACAAGCACAAGAGCACCCCGTCACAGGCCAATTAAGTAAGGGATCCCATCAGGTCTCCATCTTGTCCCTCTTGCAGACTTCAGAGCCTCACCAGAAGGCGTTGATGAGGGTGCTAAGTGAGGCTTATGTTCCGTCCAATATCACCGAAGGAGAGATGGCCCACATGGTGGGGCAAGTATTCGAGGCTTATAAGATATCCTTCCACGAAGACGAACTCCCGATTGAAGGTACCACTCACAATCGAGCTCTTTACATCACCACCAGATACCAAGACAGGTTGATTACTAAAGCATTGGTCGATCCGGGTTCTGGATTAAATATTTGTCCACTCAGCACTATCACAAGGCTAGGCGTGGATTTGGCAAGGATTCAGAATTATCAGATGAACGTGAGGGCTTTTGATGGATCTCAAAGGGACACGATAGGGGAGATCACTTTGGACATGACCATTGGTCCGGCCACCTTCCCCATTGCATTCCAGGTATTGGACATCCCAGCTTCCTACAACTTATTGCTGGGGCGCCCGTGGATTCACATGGCCGGGGCGGTGCCATCCACCCTACACCAATGCTTGAAGTTCGAATGGGAGCAGGAAGAAGTGGTAGTGCATGGGGAGAAGGGACACCCCGTCTATGCTGTTGAAGGACCGGGCTGTATGGATGGAGGAATGTTCCACACCGTGGAGTTGGTGGGAGGCATCGAATCAACGCCATGGTACAATCAGAAGGTTTTGAGCATGATGTTGTGGCTGGGCTACGAGCCAGGCAAAGGATTGGGAGCCAAACTCCAAGGCATTCCCGACCCAATCTCTCTTCCTTTCAAAAATGATACTATGGGTTTGGGGTATGAAGGAGAAATACCCATGAAGAGAGAAAGGTTGGAACGTCCTATCCCATCATTACATCTGAGCTTCCAATCCGCGGGTCTTCTCAAGAGCGACCTAGAGAAGGAAGAAGAGGAGTTGCTAGAAAGTATGAGAAACCTGTTCATCGCAGAAGACTTTCTAGAAGTGGGCACAGAAGAAGAAGAGGTGAGGGTGATGGATGCGATGAACGTGATGCGGAATGCGGGTTATGAACCAGGAAAGGGCTTGGGAGCCAGACTGCAAGGGATCATCGAGCCTATAAAGCCTTCACATCACTCAACCACATTTGGCTTGGGATATGCTTATACTACAGAAGAGTATTTGGATTGGGAACCACTCCCAGAGGGGTATTATTATCCTTTGCCAAGCCCCTTGCCACTGTTGAGCCAGACTTTCCAATCCGCCGGATTCCGGGATGATGGTATTGACGACTTGTTGAATGGATTGCAAGGTCTGTCCCTTTCAGAAGCTGAGGAAGGAAGCTGCAATGTCGTAATCAACGAGGAGGAGGAAAGAGCCCCAACACAAGAGGAGATCACAGGGATCGTCATCAGCAGCTGGACCACTGCACCATCCAGACCACGTCGGGCACTTGGGTAGAAACATGAAATTGTCACCAAATCATTATGTTTTCAAATAAAGACTCTTAATTAAGATTTTAATGTTTTACTTATGCCATTATCATGACAAGTTTTGATTATGAATAAAATTTTCATTCATTTCACGATGATGTCATTTTATGTTTATTTTGTTGTTTTCTTTCAGAAGAATTACTTTTAATAATGTTGAAACTGAGATTGTGGCACATAATGAGACTATCCAACACGACATAGCTGAGACAGAGACAACAGATGAAAGTTGTGAGGAAGTTACTAGAAAGGTCAAAGAGTTTGAGGAAAAGCCAAAAGCAAATCTAGAAGAAACAGAAACAGTGAACTTGGGTAATGACGAAACAATCCAGGAGACAAGAATCAGTGTCCACATGACCGAGGAAAAGAAAAAGGAATACGTCCAATTCTTGAAAAAGAACAAGGATGTCTTTGCTTGGTCCTATGCAGATATGACAGGGTTGAGCACTTCAATAGTGGCCCATCGATTGCCTACCGATCCGTCTTGTCCGCCAGTAAAGCAGAAGCTCAGAAAATACAAGCCTGATTTGAGTCTTAAAATCAAGGAAGAAGTATCAAAACAGTTGGAAGCCGGAATTCTAGAAGTAACCAAGTATCCGACATGGCTCGCCAACATTGTGCCCGTACCTAAGAAAGATGGTAAGGTCAGGGTTTGTGTGGATTACCGGGATCTCAACAAGGCAAGCCCTAAGGATGACTTCCCACTCCCAAACATTCACATTCTGATAGACAATTGTGCTAAGCATGAAACACAGTCATTTGTGGATTGCTTTGCTGGGTATCATCAAATCAAGATGCATGAGGATGACGCAGAGAAAACAGCTTTCATCACACCTTGGGGTGTTTACAACTACAAGGTAATGCCATTCGGACTAAAGAATGCTGGGGCCACCTACATGAGAGCCATGACCACTTTGTTCCATGACCTGATCCACAAAGAGATCGAGGTTTACGTGGACGATGTCATCATCAAGTCGAAGAAAGGGTGTGACCATTTAATCGATCTTCAGAAATTCTTTGACAGGTTACGAAGGTACAACTTGAAGTTAAATCCTGCGAAGTGTGCTTTTGGGGTCCCCGCCGGGAAATTGTTGGGTTTCATTGTCAGTCGTCGGGGCATAGTGTAACACCCCACATCATACATGTACTAGTCCAACACAAATGAAACATGATATGGCAAGGTCAAATCCGCACATATTTTTAAAAATGCGTGACTTTTAGATTAAAGGGCTATATGTACGTCTAATACTTAAGATGACCGAGCGTATATAATTTTTAAGTCGAGTTAAGGAGGGTGTGACCTTAAATGAAGTAAAATAATTGAGGTGCTTGAGGGACTTAGCAAGCTAGTAGGTGAGTCACCTACGTGCTTAACAAGCTCGGTAAACGGAGACAAGGCCCAACGCCGAATTTGTTCAAGTCCGATAAAGAATAAACCCCGAGTTAAAGGTGCCATTTGGACCTATGGTTTAGCATCATTAAAGGACAACATTTGCAGCCTAATATAGATAAGAAAAAGGGCCAAATTACAATTACAATCCAATTCAAAATTTAAGCCCAAACTAAGTGGGCTTGGGGAGTAAATGTTTGCAACAAAGCCCATCCCATTTGAAGCCCAATAAGGCCCAAATGAAAGGGCCAAGCTGCTGCCCCATAACCTTACTAAAATAAGGCTAAAAGCCCAAAGAAAAGTCGGCCAAAAGTGGCCTACAAAAGGGAGCAACCAGCAGCAACTTTCAGCCATTTTCTTAAGCCTAAATTTCAGATTTCTCTTAAGTTTCCTTTTTGCTCTTTCTTCATTTTCTAAAGCAGCCAAGGCTTACTTCTAGGGTTCTTGAGGAGGACCTAATACTTGAGAGTTAAGGTAAGTAAAAATACCCATGGTTTGGTGTAATTTTTCCATGAAAAACATGAAGAGTATGTTGGTTGTATTGTGCAGGAATTTTGGGACAGCATGTGTTCCAATTTTGTGGTTCACTTTTCTTGTTAAATATGAGACTTTTATCTTGTTGGTTGGCTGATTTATGAAGTAATATGTATGTTTTTGAGAATTCTTGGGTCCATAATGATGTAAGAAGGCTGCTGGACCACTTGTACCTTCCGCAAAAACAAGTTCTTAAATGATGTCTTAATTCCGGTCATTTGTAAGAATTTGTGGACTGTTTTTGGGAATTGTTGTCCCACGATTTTCATATACTTAGGGACTGTTCTTGGACTGGTTTAGGACTGTAATTATGTATAAATATGTTGAGAACAGTTTGGGTAAGTTTGGAACGCATTTGGAATGGTTAACGTCGAAATGTAGCGGAAGGACGCAATATTGCGTTGTCTACTTACGTGTTGTGTAAAGTTGTGGTATGCTGTATTGTATGAGTTGTTATAATGCTGTTATGGGACTAAACATAGCTGGATATGACATGTATATGGGAATGTATGTTAGAAAATACGATTAGGAGTGGAAATGTTGAAAGAATACTCCTTGGTTGCTAATTCCGAGCTTGCTGCCCGGATGTTGTTTTTGGGTAAAATTGGATTATTAAGACGTGTTTATTAGCTACTAACACTAGTTTTATCACCTAATATGTTGTAGATAAGTGTTTGGAGGAAAAGGATACTACCCCGAGGTAATAACGACATAGTACAGCGAGGTATGTAAGGCAACTTGATTTCCTATTACTTGGCATGAAATCTATAGTCTTCCTTAGCACATAAAGGCACGTACAAACTCCGACATGGCTGCTAACCGTGGTCCCACTCTTTATCATGTCCATATGTCTCCATACCTAGTCATTGTCAAACCTGCATATGTACTTGAATACCGAAGACACATGAATTCCTTTTTACCAAACAAAGTCTAGGTGTTGTTCAATCTCCGATACGATTCATTAGTGTGTATCTCTCCTTTCATTGTGGTATTATCTTGTATGGTTGTTCATATGTCATATGTGTATATTCCCACAGTTCTAAAGGTTATGACCACCAAAAGAACTATCTCAAAGTAAATAAAAGATAACTTACAGTTGCTTATAAATGAGTGGTAGCCCAAGGGGTGGAAGAATCACCTAGCCAGGGTCGATCTCATTTGGGTGGTAGCCCGAGGGGTGAAGGAATCACCTAGCCAGGGTCGATCCCATTACAGATTTACCATTGATCAGCTGGTCATTTACATGATATATTGTGCACAGATTATACAGTAAAGAAAGATACAGTAATAAAAGGACATAAAGTACATGATTCCACAGTATGACTAAAGGTGGTCTTATCATACTTATACACCAGCATGTGATTTCATTTGAGTTCATATTTCATATACAGTATTTCCTGCCTTGCATGTTCAGTACATTATCTCGTACTGACGTCCCTTACGGGGGACCTGCATTTCATGCTGCAGGTACAGGAGCTACTAGATCTCCCCAGTAAGAGTACAGGACTTCCAGCTGCTATTACTAAGCTCCAGGTTGCTTCGGGGCTTATGTGTTTAGAACTTGCATTTTGTATTGTATAGTTGGCCATGAGGCGGGGCCTGTCCCGACCCATTTGGTTATTGTTCCTTACTTAGAGGCTTTGTAGACTATGTATATTAAAGTGTGGTCATATAGTGTATTATAGACATCGTGGCTCCAATGGCCTAGTCCTATGCATTTACTTTTGGTTTGTTTGTACAGTTTACTTTCATTTGACAGCCTATTGAGTATGGAAACCTCTTAAATGTTCATAGCAGGTGTATAGTTATATGTTGGTTCTCCCGAGCCTTGTCGGCAGCGGGTGCCAGTCCGCCTTAATGGGGCTTAGGGCGTGACAGAAGTGGTATCAGAGCGGGTCGTCCTAGGGAGTCTACAAAGCCGTGTCTATGTAGAGTCTTGTTTATGGATGTGTTGTGCACCACATTTATAAGCAGGAGGCTACGTGGCATTTAGGAGTTGTCACTTTCTTTCCATTCTTTAGATCGTGCCATAGAGCCAAGTGATGTAGGTTGATTATTTTCTGACCTCTAAATTATTTTGTACAGTAAGTATGCCTGAAACAAGGAAAAGCAAAGGCAAGGGGAAGGAGGTGGAAGTGGTAATTGGTATGCCCAGTCGGGTGAGACGACGCGATGAGGCCCAAGATGAGTCTCTGTCCCAAACATCTCCAACTCCTCCAGCTCCTGATGAACCAGGTCGTAGTGAAACTCCCTCAGAACCACCTGCCGATGCTGGTGTGCAGGATCTGAGAAATGCGGTCCAACTATTGACCCGCATAGTTGCTAGCCAAAGCCAAAGGCAAGAGGGCCCAATTGTAGGTGCACGTGGTGTGGATAGGGCAGCCAGCACGAGAATACGTGACTTCCTTAATTTGGACCCTCCAACTTTCACCGGGTCAGATTCTAATGAGGATCCGCAGGACTTCATCGACCAGATCCAGCGCACTTTAGATGTTATGCATGTGAGTGGTACAGAAGCTGTAGAACTGGCAGCATATAGATTGAAAGGTGTGGCTATATTGTGGTATGAATCTTGGAAGCAATCCAAGGGTATAGATGCACCTCCAACTACCTGGAAGGAGTTCAAAGAGGCCTTTCTTGACCACTACTTGCCATATGAGATCCGAGAGGCCCGTGCAGATCAATTTCTGAATCTCCATCAAGGGGGTATGAGCGTGAGGGAGTATAGCCTCCAGTTTAACTCCTTGGCCAGGTATGCTCCTAATGTGGTTGCTACTATGGCAGATAGAGTTCATCGGTATGTGGACAGGTTGGATACATATCTGGTAAGAGACTGTACTATTGCTTCACTGAATAAAGACATGGATATAGCAAGGATGCAAGCATTTGCCCAGAAACTAGAGGACCAGAGGCAAAGGAGAAGGACACAAGACATAGAAAGGGGCCAGTCCAAGAGGGCCAAATCTACAGGGCAGTTTGTACCGTCCCAAGGTGATGTCAGGCCCCGATTTCCTAGTAGACCACCTAGACCATCATCCTCATATTCTGCAGTCAGTGCTCCACCGCAATTTCAAGGGCCTAGAGGTAATCAGTTTAATCAAAGAAGTGAGGGACAAGGTGCACGGACTACAGGATATTCGGCCAGCCAACAGATTCCTCCTAGGCAGTCTTGCAAACAATGTGGGAGGAGTCATTCAGGTATATGCCGTGTTGGGACAGATGCCTGTTATTGGTGTGGTGTACCAGGGCATGTGATAAGAGATTGCCCGAGAAGACGTATGGGTGATATGGCACAACCTGCTGGGTCAGCTGTTGCATCATCATCGTCAGTTCCTCCCTTTAGTAGGGGTCAGCAAATGCCTACAGGCCGTGGTAGAGGTGGTAGAGGAGCAGCTAGCTCCAGCGGAGCCCAGAATCGCACTTATGCTCTGGGAAGTCGGCAAAATTTAGAAGCTTCACCCGATGTGGTCACAGGTACATTGTCCATCTTTTCACATAATGTGTATGCATTAATTGACCCTGGTTCTACATTATCATATATTACACCACTAGTGGCTGGGAAGCTTAAAAGAACGCCTAAATTATTGAATGAGCCATTTGAAGTATCTACGCCAACCGGTGAATCTATTATAGCTAGAAGAGTCTATTATGATTGTGTTGTAACTGTTTGTGACCGTGATACGTGGGCGGACCTTGTTGAGTTAGATATGGTGGAATTCGATGTTATAATGGGCATGGATTGGTTAGCTTCTTGCTATGCTACTGTGGATTGCCGATCTAAGAGAGTGTATTTCCACTTTCCAAATGAGGCAGTCCTTGAATGGGAAGGTAATGTTGGGGCACCAAAGGGGAAGTTTATTTCCTATTTTAAGGCAAGGAAGATGATGTCAAAGGGGTATATTTGTCATCTAGTTAGAGTAAGGGATATGGAGGCTGAATCACCAACTCTTCAATCGGTTCCGGTAGTGAATGAATTTGCTGATGTATTTCCCGAAGAGCTTCCAGGTTTGCCTCCAGAACGAGAAATAGATTTTGGCATTGACTTACTCCCAGGCACTCAACCTATTTCTATCCCTCCATATAGAATGGCTCCGGCAGAGTTACGTGAGTTAAAGGAGCAATTGAAAGATTTGCTAGAGAAGGGCTTTATAAGACCTAGTGTATCCCCTTGGGGTGCACCAGTGTTATTTGTACGTAAAAAGGATGGCACCTTGAGAATGTGCATTGATTACCGACAACTGAATAGGGTGACAATTAAAAACAAATACCCCCTCCCCAGGATTGATGATTTATTTGATCAGTTACAGGGTGCCAAATGTTTTTCAAAAATTGATTTGAGGTCAGGTTATCACCAAGTGAGAGTGAGGGAAAAAGATATACCCAAGACAGCCTTTAGGACACGCTATGGACACTTTGAATTTCTTGTTATGTCATTTGGGCTGACAAATGCACCAGCAGTTTTCATGGATTTAATGAACAGGGTATTCAAGCCGTTCTTGGATGTCTTTGTGATAGTATTTATAGATGACATTTTGGTGTATTCAAGATCAAACGAGGACCATGCAAATCACTTACGGCAGGTATTACAAGTTCTTCGTGATCGGCAATTGTATGCCAAGTTTTCCAAATGTGAATTTTGGTTGAAATCGGTGGCATTCTTGGGTCATATTGTATCCGATGAAGGGATAAGGGTTGATTCACAAAAGATAGAGGCGGTGAAGGATTGGCCAAGGCCAACAACGCCCACTGAAGTTCGAAGCTTCTTAGGGTTGGCAGGTTATTATAGAAGATTTGTCGAAGGTTTTTCTTCTATTTCTGCACCTCTAACAAAGTTGACACATAAGACGACCAAATTTCAATGGAATGATGCATGTGAAAGGAGCTTTCAAGAGTTGAAACGCAGGCTAACTTCTGCACCTGTATTAGTGCTTCCAGAAGGCACAGAGGGGTATGCGGTATATTGTGATGCTTCGGGGGTTGGCTTAGGGTGTGTATTGACACAACATGGTAGGGTAATTGCTTATGCCTCAAGACAACTGCGGCCACATGAGAAAAACTACCCAACACATGACCTTGAACTAGCAGCTGTTGTGTTTGCCTTGAAAATATGGCGCCATTATTTGTATGGGGTTCATGTTGACATATATACTGATCATAAGAGTTTACAGTACATATTTAAACAGAAAGACCTAAATTTAAGGCAGCGGAGGTGGCTGGAGCTAATAAAGGATTACGATGTTGATATACTATACCATCCAGGGAAAGCAAATGTGGTGGCCGATGCTTTGAGCCGCAAGGCAATTGTGAATATTGATGATCAGACCGTGGTAAGGCAAGGAGTCGCTAAGGATCTACGTCAACTAGCCAATTTGGGAGTGCGCCTTATTGAAACTCCAAAAGAAGGGGTTGTTGTGCATAATGCTGCGGAGTCTTCATTGATAACAGAGGTAAGGGAAAAACAGTTCAAAGATCCTATTCTACGGCGACTTAAGGAGAAGGTAAGTCAAGGCATAATGAAGGGCTTTGAACTTGCCCAAAATGGAGTACTTTACTGTCAAAACAGATTGTGTGTTCCTAATGTAAATGGACTAAGAAGGAGAATAATGGAAGAAGCCCATCATTCAAGATATACTATTCATCCAGGATCAACTAAGATGTATCATGACCTGAAGGAGATGTTTTGGTGGGAAGGAATGAAAAAGGACCTTGCAGAATTTGTGGCTCAATGTCCGAATTGTCAACAAGTTAAGGTAGAGCACCAAAAGCCGGGAGGTTACATGCAATGTATAGAATTTCCAACATGGAAGTGGGATATGATTAATATGGATTTTGTTACTGAGTTGCCTCGCTCATTTCAGAAGTTTGACTCCATATGGGTAATAGTTGATAGACTTACAAAGTCAGCACACTTCTTACCAGTTAAGAGTGACTATACGGCTGAAGAGTATGCAAAGCTATACCTTAAGGAAATAGTTAGGCTACATGGGGTTCCAATATCCATTATATCTGATCGGGGAGCTCAGTTCACCGCAAAGTTTTGGAAATCCTTCCAGAGGAGCTTAGGGACACAAGTGAATTTAAGTACAGCTTTCCACCCGCAGACTGATGGTCAAGCAGAACGCACCATTCAAACACTTGAAGATATGTTGCGGGCTTGTGCATTAGACTTCAAAGGTAGTTGGGTGGACCATTTGCCACTTATTGAATTTGCCTATAATAATAGCTACCATTCAAGCATCAAGATGGCACCGTATGAAGCTTTGTATGGAAGGAAATGTAGATCACCAATAGGATGGTTTGAAGTGGGTGAAACCACCTTGCTTGGTCCAGATCTAGTCCAACAAGCCATGGAAAAAGTCAAGGTAATACGACAACGGCTAGAAACAGCCCAAAGCCGTCACAAATCATATGCAGATGCTAGAAGAAGAGGACTGGAGTTCTCAGTAGGAGATTGGGTATTCTTAAAGGTGTCTCCAATGAAAGGTGTTATGAGATTTGGTAAGAAAGGGAAACTAAGCCCACGTTACATAGGGCCATATAAGATTATTAAAAGGTTTGGACAGGTTGCATATGAATTAGAGTTACCCCAGGAGCTTTCAATGGTTCATCCAGTTTTTCATGTCTCAATGCTCCGAAAATGCATAGGTGATCCATCTCGTATTACTCCTATTGAAGATATGCAAGTTACGGAAGATCTCACCTATGAAGAGGTACCTATTGCTATCCTAGATCGTCAAGTTAGAAAGCTAAGGAATAAAGAAATACCTTCAGTAAAAGTGCTTTGGAGGAACCAACAGGTAGAAGAGATAACGTGGGAGGCTGAGGAAGCAATGAGGTCTAAATACCCTTATTTATTTGAAGCTAAAGAGGAAGTCCAAGATACAGAGTTAAAGGAGTAGTAGGTATGTGAATATGAATTCTTATTATGTTTTCAAAAGTCTGTTTACACGTGAGTTCGTTTAACCGATTCAATTATGCTTACATTCGGGGACGAATGTTCCTAAGGGGGGGAGGATGTAACACCCCACATCATACATGTACTAGTCCAACACAAATGAAACATGATATGGCAAGGTCAAATCCGCACATATTTTTAAAAATGCGTGACTTTTAGATTAAAGGGCTATATGTACGTCTAATACTTAAGATGACCGAGCGTATATAATTTTTAAGTCGAGTTAAGGAGGGTGTGACCTTAAATGAAGTAAAATAATTGAGGTGCTTGAGGGACTTAGCAAGCTAGTAGGTGAGTCACCTACGTGCTTAACAAGCTCGGTAAACGGAGACAAGGCCCAACGCCGAATTTGTTCAAGTCCGATAAAGAATAAACCCCGAGTTAAAGGTGCCATTTGGACCTATGGTTTAGCATCATTAAAGGACAACATTTGCAGCCTAATATAGATAAGAAAAAGGGCCAAATTACAATTACAATCCAATTCAAAATTTAAGCCCAAACTAAGTGGGCTTGGGGAGTAAATGTTTGCAACAAAGCCCATCCCATTTGAAGCCCAATAAGGCCCAAATGAAAGGGCCAAGCTGCTGCCCCATAACCTTACTAAAATAAGGCTAAAAGCCCAAAGAAAAGTCGGCCAAAAGTGGCCTACAAAAGGGAGCAACCAGCAGCAACTTTCAGCCATTTTCTTAAGCCTAAATTTCAGATTTCTCTTAAGTTTCCTTTTTGCTCTTTCTTCATTTTCTAAAGCAGCCAAGGCTTACTTCTAGGGTTCTTGAGGAGGACCTAATACTTGAGAGTTAAGGTAAGTAAAAATACCCATGGTTTGGTGTAATTTTTCCATGAAAAACATGAAGAGTATGTTGGTTGTATTGTGCAGGAATTTTGGGACAGCATGTGTTCCAATTTTGTGGTTCACTTTTCTTGTTAAATATGAGACTTTTATCTTGTTGGTTGGCTGATTTATGAAGTAATATGTATGTTTTTGAGAATTCTTGGGTCCATAATGATGTAAGAAGGCTGCTGGACCACTTGTACCTTCCGCAAAAACAAGTTCTTAAATGATGTCTTAATTCCGGTCATTTGTAAGAATTTGTGGACTGTTTTTGGGAATTGTTGTCCCACGATTTTCATATACTTAGGGACTGTTCTTGGACTGGTTTAGGACTGTAATTATGTATAAATATGTTGAGAACAGTTTGGGTAAGTTTGGAACGCATTTGGAATGGTTAACGTCGAAATGTAGCGGAAGGACGCAATATTGCGTTGTCTACTTACGTGTTGTGTAAAGTTGTGGTATGCTGTATTGTATGAGTTGTTATAATGCTGTTATGGGACTAAACATAGCTGGATATGACATGTATATGGGAATGTATGTTAGAAAATACGATTAGGAGTGGAAATGTTGAAAGAATACTCCTTGGTTGCTAATTCCGAGCTTGCTGCCCGGATGTTGTTTTTGGGTAAAATTGGATTATTAAGACGTGTTTATTAGCTACTAACACTAGTTTTATCACCTAATATGTTGTAGATAAGTGTTTGGAGGAAAAGGATACTACCCCGAGGTAATAACGACATAGTACAGCGAGGTATGTAAGGCAACTTGATTTCCTATTACTTGGCATGAAATCTATAGTCTTCCTTAGCACATAAAGGCACGTACAAACTCCGACATGGCTGCTAACCGTGGTCCCACTCTTTATCATGTCCATATGTCTCCATACCTAGTCATTGTCAAACCTGCATATGTACTTGAATACCGAAGACACATGAATTCCTTTTTACCAAACAAAGTCTAGGTGTTGTTCAATCTCCGATACGATTCATTAGTGTGTATCTCTCCTTTCATTGTGGTATTATCTTGTATGGTTGTTCATATGTCATATGTGTATATTCCCACAGTTCTAAAGGTTATGACCACCAAAAGAACTATCTCAAAGTAAATAAAAGATAACTTACAGTTGCTTATAAATGAGTGGTAGCCCAAGGGGTGGAAGAATCACCTAGCCAGGGTCGATCTCATTTGGGTGGTAGCCCGAGGGGTGAAGGAATCACCTAGCCAGGGTCGATCCCATTACAGATTTACCACTGATCAGCTGGTCATTTACATGATATATTGTGCACAGATTATACAGTAAAGAAAGATACAGTAATAAAAGGACATAAAGTACATGATTCCACAGTATGACTAAAGGTGGTCTTATCATACTTATACACCAGCATGTGATTTCATTTGAGTTCATATTTCATATACAGTATTTCCTGCCTTGCATGTTCAGTACATTATCTCGTACTGACGTCCCTTACGGGGGACCTGCATTTCATGCTGCAGGTACAGGAGCTACTAGATCTCCCCAGTAAGAGTACAGGACTTCCAGCTGCTATTACTAAGCTCCAGGTTGCTTCGGGGCTTATGTGTTTAGAACTTGCATTTTGTATTGTATAGTTGGCCATGAGGCGGGGCCTGTCCCGACCCATTTGGTTATTGTTCCTTACTTAGAGGCTTTGTAGACTATGTATATTAAAGTGTGGTCATATAGTGTATTATAGACATCGTGGCTCCAATGGCCTAGTCCTATGCATTTACTTTTGGTTTGTTTGTACAGTTTACTTTCATTTGACAGCCTATTGAGTATGGAAACCTCTTAAATGTTCATAGCAGGTGTATAGTTATATGTTGGTTCTCCCGAGCCTTGTCGGCAGCGGGTGCCAGTCCGCCTTAATGGGGCTTAGGGCGTGACACATAGAGCTGGATCCAACAAAAATAAAGGCTATTCGGGAGCTTCCCCCTCCAAAGAGCAAGAAAGAGGTGATGAGCTTCTTGTGTAGACTCAACTATATCAGTCGCTTCATAGCCCAATCTACCGTCATTTGTGAACCAATCCTCAAGCTACTGAAGAAGGATGCTGCTATCAAATGGACTCCAGAATGTCAAGAGGCATTTGATAAAATCAAGGACTATCTATCCAATCCTCCAGTGCTGGTTCCCCCTGAGGGAGGTCGACCTCTGCTACTATACCTATCGGTCATGGATCAGGCATTCGGGTGTGTCTTGGGACAACATGATGAAACAGGAAGGAAGGAGCAGGCGATCTACTACATGAGTAAGAAGTTTACGCCATATGAGGCTCGGTATTCTTTGCTTGAGCGTACTTGTTGTGCTTTGACTTGGGTGGCCCAGAAATTGCGACATT
This sequence comes from Solanum rostratum, assembly GCA_029948455.1. Taxonomy (NCBI): domain Eukaryota; kingdom Viridiplantae; phylum Streptophyta; class Magnoliopsida; order Solanales; family Solanaceae; genus Solanum; species Solanum rostratum. The sequence goes on along the minus strand of CM057047.1, from coordinate 54,363,121 downwards.
ATCTCTCAGCACACACGACGTATCTGATCTCAAGGATGGATCCTCTGAAGTACATCTTTCAGAAACCCATGCCCACGGGTAAGTTGGCTAAATGGCAGATATTGCTGAGTGAATTCGACATAGTTTATGTTACACAAAAAGCGGTGAAGGCACAAGCACTGGCCGATCATCTGGCCGAAAACCCCGTAGACGAAGAGTACATGCCTCTGAAGACTTATTTTCATGATGAAGAAGTAGCTTTCGTAGGAGAAGATATCTTTGAAGAATATGATGGGTGGAGGATGTTCTTCGACGGGGCCAAAAACTTCAACGGAGCAGGCATTGGGGCTGTATTGATCTCACCTACAGGCCAACACTACCCAGCATCAGCAAAGCTCAGGTTTCATTGTTCCAACAACATGGCTGAATATGAGGCTTGCATCCTAGGCCTCCGACTAGCAGTTGATTTGGACGTGTAGGAGATTTTGGCAATTGGGGACTCAGATTTAGTGATCCGTCAGGCACAAGGTGAATGGGCAGTGAAGAACCGAAAGCTTTTACCATATTTGGATTGCGTGCAAAAGCTCTGCAAAAGATTTACTAAGGTGGAATTCAGGCATGTTCCGCGACTTCAGAATGAGTTTGCAGATGCCTTGGCCACCCTATCTTCCATGATTCGACATCCAGATCGGAATTACATTGATCCCATCCGGATTCATCTACATGAACAACCTGCATATTGCTTTCATGTGGAGGAAGAAACAGATCGGAAACCGTGGTATGATGACATTCGAGGGTACTTGAAAAATGGCAGTTATCCAAAGGATGCAACAAAAGTCCAAAAGCGTACAATTAGGAGGCTAGCAAATCAATTCTTCTTAAACGGAGAAATCCTATATAGGAGGACTCCCGATTTGGGTTTGCTAAGGTGCGTCGGAAATAAAGAAGCATCCAGACTTGTGGAGGAGATTCATGCAGGAACATGTGGGCCACACATGAATGGCTTTACCCTTGCAAAGAAAATCCTGAGAGCAGGTTATTTTTGGTTAACAATGGAAACTGATTGCATCCGCCATGTTCAGAAATGCCACCAGTGCCAAACTCACGCAGACATGATCCGAGTCCCTCCCAACGAACTCCATGTCACTAGTTCGCCCTGGCCATTCGCAGCTTGGGGCATGGATGTCATTGGTCCTATCGAGCCAGCAGCCTCGAACGGACACCGGTTTATCCTTGTGGCCATTGATTATTTCACTAAGTGGGTCGAAGCTACATCTCACAAGTCTGTCACTAAGAAAGTTGTCGATGATTTCATCAAAAACAACATCATTTGCCGGTTTGGAGTCCCTGAGACGATCATCACTGACAACGGAGCCAACCTCAATAGCAATCTGATGATGGAAACTTGTGACCGATTCAAGATCAACCATCGAAACTCCACTGCATACAGGCCACAGATGAATGGAGCGGTAGAAGCCGCGAACAAAAACATCAAAAGGATATTGCGGAAAATGATTGACAATCACAGACAATGGCACGAGAAGCTACCATTCGCATTATTGGGATATCGTACCACCATCCGGACTTCCACTGGGGCAACACCGTACTTCTTGGTCTATGGGAACGAAGCAGTGATTCCTGCAGAAGTCGAGATACCATCTTTGAGGATAATTCAAGAAGCAGAGTTGAGCGACGCCGAATGGGTACAAAGCAGGTTTGAACAACTAGCACTAATCGATGGAAGAAGGATCAACGCCATTTGTCACGGGCAACTTTACCAGAACAGGATGGCCCGAGCATTCAACAAAAAGGTCAGACCGAGATACTTCTCGCCTGGGCAATTAGTCTTGAAGCGGATCTTCCCAAATCAAGACGAGGCCAAAGGAAAATTCGCACCAAATTGGCAAGGTCCGTACATGGTTCACCGCGTTTTGACTGGAGGAGCGCTCATACTCGCAGAAATGGACGGCGAAATCTGGCCCAGACCTATTAATTCAGATGCTGTGAAGAGATACTATGTCTAGGTTTTGTCTTTGCTCTTTGTAATTGGAACTACGTTAGACCTGATTCCCGTTTAAGAGGGATACGTAGGCGCTCCTTTGGAGTTCGGTCTTACCATAATAAAAATCTTATTCCCCCACTTGACTATGGACTGGGGCAGAATTTTTGAGAGGATCTCAAAAATTCTTTCGAAAGAAAGCATAAGTAGACAAGATACTGGGGCAGAATTTTGAAAGGATCTCAAAAATTCCTTAGATTATTTTCTACAAACTGGGGCAGAAATTTTTGAGCAACTCTCAAAAATTTCTAACTGAAAACCGACAACGAGGACATCAAGACGAAAGGCGAGATATCAATAAAAAGACGTGTGGGCTACAGATCAACCTCCCCTTTTTCAAACTAATGACTTTTCTTTGAATGTAGACTAATATACATGCCCGGAATAATCTCTTCGTATCATGCGAAACTATCGACAATTCCTCACAACGGGCGAAGGTTAAGTTATCTTATTCCTTTTTATATCAGTCTATCTACTGAAATTGCACTGGGCCTACAAGAATCGCATTAAAAAAAAAATGCATGAAGTTACACCACCTTTTTTTTTAGCTTTTATAGTCAATTGAACATTGCACTTTACATTGGCCTACTATTTGCACGAAATTTCATTTTGGCCTACTAAATTTGCATGAAATCACATTTTTGCATTGGCCTACTGAAAAGTACATTTTGCATTTGGCCTACTATTTGCATGAAATTTCATTTTGGCCTACTAAATTTGCATGAAATCACATTTTTGCATTGGCCTACTGAAAAGTACATTTTGCATTTGGCCTACTATTTGCATGAAATTTCATTTTGGCCTACTAAATTTGCATGAAATCACATTTTGCATTGGCCTACTGAAAAGTACATTTTGCATTTGGCCTACTATTTGCATGAAATTTCATTTTGGCCTTCTAAATTTGCATGAAATCACATTTTGCATTGACCTACTGAAAAGTACATTTTGCATTTGGCCTACTATTTGCATAAAATTTCATTTTGGCCTACTAAATTTGCATGAAATCACATTTTGCATTGGCCTACTGAAAAGTACATTTTGCATTTGGCCTACTATTTGCATGAAATTTCATTGGCCTGCTAGATTCACATGAAAATCACATTTTTGCAAAGTGCGTTTTTGCATTTGGCCTACTATTTGCATGAAAGTGCATCGGCCTACTAAATTCACATTGAAATTACATTTTTTGCATGGGCCTACTAATTACACTCTCGCATTAGCCTACTAAATTATTGAAAATTGCACTCTTGCACCGGCCTACTAATATTACTGAAAATCACATATTTTGCACCGGCCTACTAAACTTACTTAAAATTGCATTGGCCTACTAAACCTACTGAAAATCGAGTATTTTGCACTGGCCTACTAAACTTACTTAAAATGGCATGGCCTACTAAAATATCACTTTTGGCCTACTACGTGGCCTTCTTTGAAAACTTCGCATGGCCTACTGAAATCACATTTATATTTTAAATAAGAAAATTTCTTTATACGGCCTTCTGACACTACATTTTGCCTACTGAAATTGCATGGTCTCCTTTTGAAAATTTTACATTGGCCTGAAAAATCGCACGAAAATGGCATACCCTTAAGGCGTCATAGTCCAAAGGCATCATTTTCATAGCCTAAAGGACATCATTTCATGGCCTGGGGATTTAATTTATGTTTATCATAATCCGAAGGTATCATCGTCCAAAGGCATCATCCTTCATGGCCTACGGACATCATCTCATGACCTGAGGATATAATTTACAATTAGCATGGCCCAAGACATCATAGCCTAAAACGTCATCCTTACCGTTTTATGGCAAATCTCATGGTCTAAATGGGAACGTGCATCATGTTTATGAATTTATTGCATTATTTAATACACATGTTCTAACCATTTTACCTAGTGTTTTAAAGGTTACAGATTTTGAATTTTATGGAGTTCTACATAGCATTCGGTTCGGATGCATGTCTCTCGCAATAAACCCCTGACATTTTTTCACATTCCGTACTATGCTTTGCTCTTACTCTCCTTCTACCATTCTAAACACATCAAGTATTTTAGTTTTCGTACTCCCGTGCCCTCTTTCTCCGATAAAATTCCATCGGTCGGACAAAATCGGCTACTCCGTCAACTTTCTTTGCTCAACAATTCATCCTTCATTCCCGAGCAAAGAAGGGGCAGCTGTTGACACCCGATTTTGACCGACCCTCAACGTACTTTACGTTTTTATTTATTAAAAGAAAATTTGCGAAATTAAAATGATTTTATATATTTGTCACTTGTCTACAAAAATAAAGCAACAAACAATCGTTATTTTAATGTTAGACGCATATCGTATCTATTTATAAACATCTTCGGAATCATATTATCCAAAACAACTTTTAAATACGTTTTCATAAGAATCTTGTAATTACGTGATTTATTTATACTTTACACTGGTTCGATTCGTGGCTTTTAAATAAAATTTTATGTTAATCTAAGCTAAATCCTTAAAATCCCATGAATTCATTTCAATTATGGTCACTTATTTATAAGCTTTGCATTTTTAAAACCAAATTGAGCCAATTTATGGCTCAATTTTAAATTATCGCTAGTTTTTAAATCTGAATTACCAATTTATGGCCCAATTTTTAATATTTTACAATCTTGAGGCTAGTTTTTAAATTAGAATTACCAATTTATGGCTCAATTTTAAATTCGGATTACCAATTTTTGGCCTAATTTTAAATTCTTATGATTTTTGGCTAGTATTTAAATTCGAATTATCAATTAATGGCTAATTCTGAAATTTTCTACAATCTATGGCTAATTTTTTAATCCGGGTCACCCATATTTGACCCGGATCCGACCCAAACCCATTTTTTTTAACTCTTAAAACCACCAAACCCTAAAAGCCTCCCATTCTTCTCCTCCACAAGAGCAGCCGCCAACCCTTCTCTTCTCATCTCCTCACAGCCGCCCCCCCCCCCGTCGTCTCTCATCTCATCGCTGCACCACGCCGCCGGCAACCTCCATGGTTGCCGGCGCACCCTTTCTCCCTCACCAACAACCCCTTCCGCTCCGCTGCTCCCTCCCTCACCAAACAACCACCAGCAGCGGTGCCCTCGCCACTGACCAGTGGCTGCCGTAGCCTCCATGGCTGCCGGCACAGCTCCCTCTCTCCATGCCGCCACCCACAAGCCCGGAGCAGCCCCTTGCAGCCGCGACCCCGATGCACAACCACCGTGCCACCCCACAGTCCCGCTGCCAGCACAACAGCGGCGGCGCCCCGCCAGGGCCTCTCTCGCGCGCAGCCCCCCTCTCTCAACAGCCCCCGCTGCGAAACAGCCCCCTTTCTTCTCTCCCTCACTGGAAATTCACCAAAAATCGCATCCTTCCTCCGGCGAAGCTAACTACGATCGTGGCGAAATGGTTTCATTTAATTCATTGTTTTTTTAACTAGTTATGCATGAATTTTTTCTCCTATTTCATTTTTTATGATTATTCTTCATTCTTGAATTGATTTCAGAAAAAAAAAAGTGTTTGTGTGAACCTATATGTCTGAATATTATCTGCTTCCTCGAGAATCTGATGTTAGCGAGCTCTGGTAGTTTGACATTGATCGAATTGCTACTATGTGACTTTACTTGGTAAGCTTAGATTGATAATTTATTTTTTGTGATTTGTTTGCCTTTGAATTGGATTATTCCTTTACTGATTGCCATAATTTGGTCTTGATTTATGGTTATCACGACATATTGTAATGAAAATCACATTTTAGGGGGCATAGATTTAAATTGTTATTCTAATTAATTTCCTTCCTTCTTTTGCTTTATTTTATTTGTCTGTATCACATAAGATAATAAATAAATGGAAAGTAGTTGGATTATTTTCATCCCTTTTTCCTTATCCGAATTTGGGAAAAAATCAACATTAATTGACAAGTGTGATTTTTATTTCTTTATTTATAGTAAGGCAATTTGCGTGAATGATGATTTACCTTTTATTCCCCTCTTTACTTTGTTATATAACAAGACCTTTCTTCACTTTTCAAAAAAAGAGAAGAAGAGAAAAAAAAAGAAACCACTCTTATATAATTTCATACTAAAATACTCACTTTTAAGCTTTCTTCTCTCTAAAAAAAAAAAAGCCGCAACCCTTCTGCTTTGTATTTATACCTGCTGCGACACAAGCACTGCGGAGAATTCTTATTGATTTCGGAATTCACTTATTCTTGCCAGTATTATTTAATTATAACCTTGTGTAAGTTTGCCTCATTTTTTTAATATTGTATTCATCTCACGTTTCTTCCAGTGTTTGTTTTGTTAGCAGGATCGTAGTCCGTGCAAGAGTTTGCTGGGTTGACGCTACTAACTTCCCAATACTTTGTATTCCTTTATTTTTGGTATTTATTTTCATTTTGTAAAACTTGTAAAGAAAGGGGGATATAGTAAAAGGGGGGAGGGGAAATACATGCTATTTGCGGATTATCTCATAATTTGATACCTACATAGGCAAATCTTAATTAGGATTAAATAATAATAATAATAATAACAGTAATAATAATAATAAATAATAGATGGTAAAACGAGTGATTTCTCAAGTAAGTAACTTATGCATCAATGCTTTTACAGGATCTTATTAAATGTATTCTGATATCTTAGATTGTTTTTTTAAAACCGACGTAGAAATCATGCTTAGGATTTATTTGATTTAAAACTGTGTTAAGTTATATTTAGAACATCATGTTTAGGACTTATTTGAATTAAGATCATGCTTTAGTTTATTTAATCGTGTGTATGGCTTCTTTGGCTGGAAATTTTGTTTACGATTTACGTGATTTAAAATCATGTTTATGTTTGTTTAGAAAACCATGTGTAGGGTTTGTTGGGCTAGAAATCATGCTTATAGGATTTCTTTATAAAAAAAAAAAAATATTTGTATTGGAAATTATGTCTTTATTTCTCTTGGAGGCTATTTGAGACCTTTTTGGCTATTTGTTGTCTTAGTTATTCTTTATATTGACGCGAGTTCTAAATAGGAAACCTAGTCTAGGAACCATACCAAAATAGAAGTCCAAATGCCTCTTGGACAATAGGAGGGACGCTAGGCATTTTAGGACGCGTTAGATTTTTTCAATTTCTTTTAGTACGCTCTTAAGTTAAAAATAAATCAACTTAGGAAGGGGGGTAGGGGTAGATAGGATTCGGAAATGATGAATTAAACTCGTGCTAAATAGGACAAACTTTGGTTTTGTCCTTTGGCTTAAATAAGCCATTATGAAGCCTATTCCGAATTAAAGCCGAGTAACTGATCCGAATAAATAATCAAAGCAATTGGTTTAAATGCCTCTTCTTCATTTATTTGTTTAATTAATTTGTCATCTATTATTTTGTCACTTAGAATCAAATTTATGCAATTATATAAAAAATAGAGACCTTACTTGCTACTTGTTAACCCCCACATAAATACGAGACACGGTCGGGACCCGCATTTGCGGACCTCGAAGGGTGCTTAACACCTTCCCTTCGAGGTAACTTGAGCCCTTACCCTCTCTCTGGTTTGACCTTTGACCTTAGGTTAGAATGGTGTCCTAATGCACCATAATCATTAGGTGGCGACTCTAAAAATGAAAATCCCAAAAGAGTCATCGCCACGACGTCGTCCAGGTTCCCGTTTATCCGCGAGGAAAAATGGGGCGCGACAAGCGGGTTGTAAGGTGTGATGTAGATTACCCTTGGCAAGTAATCTTCTCCCTATCGATGGGAGGTCCAAATCGGTCCAATTCATGTAATAACTCGCATGGATTTGGTTTGACGGTTATAGTCCATCCCCGTTATATAGGAGCACTATTGCATTGCACGCATCACACATTTCATGGCATCTTGTATATTAAATTTCCATTGAATATATATTCCTTGTATATTATGTGCCCTTGCCACTTAACATGATTATGCAGGTTCGGTAAGTCACGTACATTGCATACCCGCATACTTAGTACATTCAAACATACTAACGCATACTCTATGCCTACATGATTTTACCATGTAGGGACCGTGTGTTATGATCATCCACCACTTGAAGGGTAGCTCAAATTCGGAGAGTTGATATTGTGGTGAGTCCTATATTCCAAGGACAAGCCACCTTCCTTCTACCTATGTTGTTACCTATTTATCTTCTTAGTTGAGGGTGAGCCTGGGACATGTCTTGGCCCCCGTCCCATCTTATGACTAGAGGCAAATGTTGGGCACTTGTAAAACTTTCTCATTTTGTTTAATTATAAATGAATGGATTCTTGAGATTTGATTTCCGTCATTTAGATATATGTGCTTAAATAATTTATTTTGAACCAATGATGTGGAAATTTGATACTTTGAGTCTTGTTTGGGGACTCTCGGGTCCCCATTCGCCATGTCATATCTAGGCTCCGACCTCGGGTCGTGACAAAAGATGGTATCAGAGCACTAGTTTTATAAATGATCCTCGGAGTCCAACATGCCGCGTCAAGTAGAGTCTTATTCATGGGTGTGAAGCGTGCCACATCTATGTGTAAGAGGCTACAAGGCGTTTTAGGAAATGTTTCACTTATCTTGATTCTAATCGTGCCGTGGTGCGTGTCTTAAAATCCTTTGTCTCCATCCCTCCCTATTGAATAGATAGAGTTACCTATCTAGGAGAGGAAAGCGTTGTAGTGATCTTATGGATAGGTCCAAAAGAGAGTTAGTGAAGGATATGCATTGTTTGACATGCTTGCTCCTTTAGATATTCGAAGTTTTCTTTGGTTGGCTAGTTACAATGGAAGTTTGTTGGAGGCTTCTCATCTATTGCATCTCCGTTTATCAAGTTGGCTAGAAGAAGGCCAAGTTGTATGGCCGGATTAATGTAAGGTGAGTTCTCATGCCTCGAAAGGTCGGCGTGCATCAAATTCGGTTTTGGCATTACCGGATGGCTTAAATAGGTTGGTGGTGTATTGTGGTGCTCCTCGGTTTGGTTTGGGGTTGTCTTATGAAACATGTTAGGGTGGTAGCTTGGGCTTCAAGGCAATTGGAGGTGCAAGAGCGTAATTACCCGGCTCCTAATCTTGAGTTAGCGGCTGTGGTGTTCGCCTTGATGATTGGGAGGTACTATTTATAGGGGGTATGTGTCAATGTTTTCATCTACCACAAGAATCGCAATATGTGTTCACTCAAAGGGATCTTAACTTGGGACTAAGAAGAGGGTTGGGACTCCTTGGGGGCTATGAGATGAGTGTACAATGTAATTTTGGCAAGGAAAGTGTTATAGCCGTTGCTCAGAATAGGCTATCTATGGGAAATGTGGTTTCTGTTGGTGAAGGGAAGAGAGAGCTAGCAAAGGATGCTTACCGATAGACTAGATTGGTTGTTAGGCTGACCGACTCTAATAATGTTGGTGTTCATGTTTAGAATGGGGCAGAATCTTGAGTGATTGTTGATGTTAAAGCTAAGCAAGATCTAGATCTGTCATTGGTTGTGTTGAAGAGGTTGGTTGCCAATAGGATAGTGGTTTTCTCCCAAGGGGGAGATGGTGCGTTTCCGTATCAAAGTCAGTTATGTGTTCCGGATGTGGGTGATCTTAGGGAAAAATAATCCATCCCAACCATGCTCAGGAAATCCTTTTTCAAGTCTTCTCCAGGAAGATTGTGAGTGGAGCCCATAACTCTTTGCATTTGATTCACCCGGAACACACTAAGATGTGTTGGGATTTGAAGAAGGTATATTAATGGCATGGTATGAAGAAGGGCATAGCCGAGCTCGTACCTAAGTGCCCCAGTGTCAACAAGTGAAGGTAGCGCACCAAAGGCCCGGTGGTGCGACTCAAAATATTGAGATCCCTACTTGGAAGTGGGAGAATGTAAATATGGATTTTGTGGTTGGGTTGCCCTAGACTAAAGGTAATTCGACTCTATTTGGGTTATTATTGATCGGATGACTAAGATAGCTCATTTCCTACCAGTCAAGGCTATTTTAGCGCCGAAGGGTATGCAATGTTGTACATCCAAGAATTTGGTGAGGTTGCAGGGTGTGTCTAGGTCTATCATATCTGATCGCGGTACCTAATTTGCTTCTTACTTTTGGAGGCCGTCTCAAGGATGACTTGGTACTAGGTAAAGTTGAGCACCGCCATTCATCCTCAAACCGAGGGGTAAACTGAGAGGATAATTTGAACTTTGGAAGATGTGTTGAGGGCTTGTGTGTTGCAATTCAAAGGTAATTGGGGTAATCATCTACCACTTCTTGAGGTTGCTTACTACAATTTCCTTTATGCTAGCATTGGTATAACTCGTTTGGGGCTTTATATAGTAATATGTGTAGGTCTCCGGTGGGGTGGTTTGAGCAAGGGGAAACGGCATTGATTGGATCGGATTTAGTATTGAAGGCTATGGAAAAGGTGAAGTTGGTTGGGAAAGGTTGGCGGTGGTTCGGAGTCATCAAAAGTCTTATTTGGATATTTGAAAGAAGGATCTTGAGTTTTGTATTGGTAATTGGATATATGTAAAGGTCTCATTCGTGAAGGGTGTGTGTATTTTTGGGAAGGAGGGAAAGCTAAGTCCCCGGTATATAAGTTCTTATGAGATCATTATAGCGGATTGGAGATGTAGCTTATAGGTTGGATTTGCCTCCGAAATTGAGCTCTAGTCATTCGGTTTTGCATATATCTATGTTGAGGAAGTGTTGGTGATTCTAGTGCTACTTTGACTTTGGAAGGTGTTGGGGTTGAGGGGAACTTGTTTTATGGAGGAAGTTCCGGTTGAGATTTTGATAAGACAAGTGAAGCGGTTTCGTAACAAGGATGTGGCTTCGGTTAACGTACTTCGGAGAAACCAATATGTGGAAAGTCTACGTGGGGAGTGGAATAAAGTTTGATGCGGTGATACCTCTATCCTTTCCAATCTACTCAAGCCCATAATATTAGGTCCTTTCCTATTCTCAATGGTCCTAATTCTTCCATTCTTGAGTCTCATGACATGACATGCATACATGTGCACAAAAATGATTTTTCAAGATGTTTTGAGTGATTTAAATATGTTTTGGTATCAGTTTTAAAAGATTTATGATTTTCAAATGATAGACTATGCATTGTATCTTGTGTTTGGATGTTTCATGTTCTAAGTCAAGCCCTTCAAGCCTTGCTCTTCCACATTCGAGGACGAATGTTCCCAAGGGGGAGATGATGTAAGGACCCGGAATTTTGTACGACCTCAAGAAAGCATGAAAATTGATTTCGGAAAAGTTTTGGACCAAGGTGGCACTTCATAGGAGCCATCACGGCCATGAGGTCATCCGTAAAGCTTCCGGAGTGAGATATTTCTAAGTACGGGACCTTATGCTCAAGCTAAATTCACTATCAAGCCTTCAATTCTAGCTTATCTATGTTGTTTAAGATCATCATGGGTCTCCTACATCAAGTCAAGTTCAAAGGAATTCCCTTGGCTATATTATTCTCAAGTGCCGATAGATGGGCCAACTTTAAATAAGAATATCTCTTAGCTCGAAATGAACTAGGTGGACCATGACATATCAAATCGAAGCCCTTTGAATTATCTTTCCAACGCATCTGGTCTCACCTCATTCCGAGTTCGGAGCAAGACGTTACGCCTGTTTTTGTAAAACCTGTCTGGGCCAGACGGGAGCCTTCACGGGCCGTGAAAAGCTTCACGGACCGTGAAGCTAACCGTGTCAAGGCCCTTGTGAAATTCAAGGATCCATTTTATTGAGGTGTTTTTTATATTTTTGTTCATCCCCAAGGCTTTTTATGCCCTTTGAAACCCCTTTTTACATTCCTAAACTTCTCCGACACTAATCCTAAAGGTTCTTCATATGATTCTGTAGAAGGGTCAACTTTAAATGTTCATATCTCTTAGCACAAAAGGAATTAGGTGTCCTACAATATATAAAATTAAAGCTCTTTGAGTTAGCTTTCCAACGAACCTGGTTTCACCTAATTCCGAGCTCGGACCAAGGAGTTATGCTCGTTTTCATTCAGACTGTTCGTGCAGGCAAGCCACACGGCCAGCCACACGGCCAGCCACACATCAAACGGTCCGTGAGGCTGCTTTGGCCCACGATTTTCTTGCCAAATTTTGTTCTAAGTGTGTGTACTTCCTTGGTACCTTCATACGGACCCTTGTACGGTCCGTTAAGCATCACACGGTCCGTATGACCTTCCGTTGGAAGCCCTTGGCTTGAAATAATTTTCTGAAAATTCTAAGTCACACGGTTACTATTCACGGACCGTGTCACTGTTCACTGGCCGTGAACAGTGCCGTGAACAGTACCGTGAACAGTACTTAATATTTTTACCCATTTTGGTTTTTATGTAAATATAAATTAGTTTAAGGGTGTTTTGGGTATTTTCCACCCCTCCTAAGACCATAAATCAGCTGATCTTCTTCATTTTCACCCATTCTTTCATTTCACTCCTCTCACTAAGGCTTCACTCCTCCAAGACTCTCCAACCTCTCTCTCTAGGAAATTCAAGTCAAGGCTCTCAATTGAAGCCCACTTCTCCTCAAGTTTGTCTTCAAGTTAGGTATGTGGGGTTTGATTCTTGGTTCCTTTCAACCAAGAAGACCCAAATTCCCTTTGAAACTAAATTATGAACTTGACTCCTAAAAATGTTAATTTTACTACTTGTTCTTGGTATTTTGAACCATGCATGTGTTAGTTTAGGCTCCTTATCATGATTTATGTTAGTTTTATGAAAATGAACTATTTGGACTATGGAATTATGAACATGCATGTCCCTTTAAATGTGTTATTATGCATGGGTGATATTTACTACCATTTCTATGAATTTTATTTGAATTTCCTAGTCTTACATTATATCTTGTTTTAATATACTCTATATTACCCATGCCATTCCTACATTGTGCATTGCATCACATTCATGACATTTTTACATCGAAATTCCGGAAATGTGGGGTTAAGCCCAATTTTGCCCAAAAAGGGGAATTATAATGTGAATTTTGGTAAGACATGGGATATGACAAGAAGGTGATCACCAGTATGTCTATAATCTTGGCTCTTGGAGCATCTTGGGTGCTTGCACCATCTTGTACTTGTAGATGAGCTATTCCTTGCATTGGCATCTTGAATATGATCTTGTAAATTGGCGTTAAACCCAATTATACCTTGAACATTATGAACTTGCACTTGGCTCTCTCTTGAAGCATATTTATATATATAAGTATTCTTGTGGGATGTGTAAGACTTAGCACCGATGGATTGGGGGCGTTAGGGATATCCCCAAGGTCCCTCTCCCTTTTCTTGAACTATGTGCCTACATGGGGACGAATGTAATTCGTCTATCTGTATATGACTATGATTTGTCTTGATTCTGTAAACCCTTCCGAAAAGCGGGTCGTAAGGAAGGTGTCCATCCACCGAAAAGCGGGTCGTAAGGTGTGATGTAGATTACCCTTGGCAAGTAATCTTCTCCCTACCGATGGGAGGTCCAAATCGGTCCAATTCATGTAATAGCTCACATGGATTTGGTTTGTCGGTTATAGTCCATCCCCGTTATATAGGAGCACTATTGCATTGCACGCATCACACATTTCATGGCATCTTGTATATTAAATTTCCATTGAATATATATTCCTTGTATATTATGTGCCTTTGCCACTTAACATGATTATGCAGGTTCGGTAAGTCACGTACATTGCATACCCGCATACTTAGTACATTCAAACATACTAACGCATACTCTATGCCTACATGATTTTACCATGTAGGGACCGTGTGTTATGATCATCCACCACTTGAAGGGTAGCTCGAATTCAGAGAGTTGATATTGTGGTGAGTCCTATATTCCAAGGACAAGCCACCTTCCTTCTACCTATGTTGTTACCTATTTATCTTCTTAGTTGAGGGTGAGCCCGGGACATGTCTTGGCCACCGTCCCATCTTATGACTAGAGGCAAATGTTGGGCACTTGTAAAACTTTCTCATTTTGTTTAATTATAAATGAATGGATTCTTGAGATTTGATTTCCATCATTTAGATATATGTGCTTAAATAATTTATTTTGAACCAATGATGTGGAAATTTGATACTTTGAGGCTTGTTTGGGGACTCTCGGGTCCCCATTCGCCATGTCACATCTAGGCCTCAACCTCGGGTCGTGACATTAACGTGGGGACTATTTTGTATATAGTGTGTCACACCCCTGGGGGTACGTACCATTGGTGTGGCCGGCACCTAGAGACTATTGCTAGTCCCCAAGCGAACCACTTAGCCTCATCACATCGTTCAATCATGACACTCTACTGAATAGCAGAATTTAAAATAAGTAAATGGGCACATCTCATCTAAAGTCTCACAATGCAAAGATAATAATAAAGGCTAGTAGAAAGAAACTAGCTCACAATCTCAAGATCAACGTTCAACCATTGTCTATGAAGCCTCTATCACAGATCATGTGGTGCCAATGACAGACCCATGGCTACCCAAATCAAAATAAAAGAAATAGTCCAACCTAGCTCTAAAGAAGGATGAAATAAAAGTAGTGGATCTTCCGGAATAGGGGAGGCTCACCAATTAGCTGCAAATCTCGGATCTTCAACGAAGCGCTTGTTGACAATCTCTAGTACCTGCCTCTGCATCATAAAACTATGCAGTCCAAAAGGGATATCAGTACTTGAAATGTACTGGTATGTAAAATAGCTGAGTGAAACAGAAACATGTAGAATAATATGGAAACAACATCAACTCAAAATAATCCTCAAATAACATCAAATGTCTATCTATGCAAAAATTAAAGAGTAGACAAGTGACCCATCAACAACTCAAACTCATCAATCATCTCAGACTCATCTCAAAGGAGCTCACCTCCTTTCATCTCATCTCATCTCAGAGGAGCTCACCCCCTCTCAGAGGAGCTCACCTCCCCTCATCTCAACTCAGAGTACTCAAGGTAGGAAATTTATGGGAGTTTCTCTTATCCGAAAATAATCACTTATGAGTTAGTGAATGTACAACAATCTCGCTGATGTTGCCACAGTCGTTCCAAACTTGCCAAATAGGAAACAATCGAAATCATATCAGCTCACCCAATATGGAGTCAGTACTCAACAGGTCCGCTATTGCTTTCAGGGACTGTTACTCACGAGGGAACCATAATATATATGTGATGGTTCTAAGCCTTACCTACGTTTGACGATGTAGTTTGACGAGTTCAAGTTGGACTAACTCTGACTCTTTCGGTGCTCGATACTCCTCCCATTGACTCAATGCTCATAAAACCTCCATCTTGTCTAATCTCATAGGGACTTGAACCCCATCATCGATCGGTATCTAATAGGAACTCGAACCCTGTCATCATTCAACTCATCGGGATTCTAACCCTTTCATTACTCAAGCTCATAGGGACTCTAACCCTCTCATCAATCAATCTCATCAATGACTCAAAATTTAGGACAATCATTAGGAATTAATCGAACAGACACATCAATAGAGTTCATTTATAGAGACTCTTAAGGCAATCAAACTATATTAACTCATCATCATTCTCTCATCACAATCAACAATCTCAACTCAAGGCTCTAGACTCAATTCCCAAGTTCAGTATGCATGCTTTTCAAATTAGTCATGTAGGGTTATGCAAATTCTCATGAAAATGTTCAATTCAAGAAAACGAATGGTATGATGATCATCAACATAGAAAAACATGTAATTTCAAATACAAATTTAAGAAAAAGCATCAAGGGTTCATGTATGTGGACTCTTGAACCATCAACTCATCTATGACCATCTATAAGGAACATGAGAGAATAATCTCATGCTTTTAGTTTCGCCTTACATACCTGGGATGAAGCTAGCAACCAGTCACGTCAAGGATTTTCTCCTCAAATCTCTCAACTCAAGCTCCTCTCATCTTTCCTCAAGCCCTAGCCTTGTTAGATTATGGAATAGGACTTAGAATGGGGGGTTTTAGACCCTTTTTACGTTAAAACGGCCTTATTAGATCGTGTATAGAGTTTAGGAGGGGTTGAGAATTGACCGGAATGCCCCTCGTAAAAATTTAGAAATTTTTAGTTCAGAAAAAACCCAGTCCGTAACTCGGATTGGTCGCACACAGTGTATTTTTAAAAAATATTTTGGAGCGAGTTTTCTCAATCTTGTCGAAAATTTTCAAAAAACATGTATGTGCTGGTCCGTGATAGAGGTGCGACGCGCTCCTGTCACGTACTAACACTGTTTTGCATTTTGGATCGAAAAATTATCTTTTGATCGGGTCACTCTAAAAATCGACTGAGATCATTTTCCCACTCAATTATTTATGTTGGTCACAAATCCGACCTCGGATTTTTCATAAGAGTATTGAAAGATGCATTACGCGCATACCCTCACTCTAGGGGTATTTTCATAACTTTATCGGGCGTTACAAAGTGCTTGGTTCATTATTTTCCAACTAATCTTGTGCTTGGTTTAAAATTTTACAAAGAAAACTTCTTTCCAATTATATCCTTGAATTACTATAGAATTTTCTATTTTGATGTAATTGGGTCAAAATAGATTATTTTATGGGATAATTACACTCACAAGCCACTAAGAAAAATTATTTACACAAAATAGCCAACATTTTTTTAATTACTAAAAATGCCCAATTTCGGCAGTCATGACTATTTGGTTTACAAAATTGTTTGTGTATTGGCCATTGGGCCATTGCTACGTCAAAAACCCTTCTTTTCCTTTTTTTTCTTATTTTGTTGCTAGTCTTTCTTTCTTCCTTTCTTTCTTTTTTCCTTTTTAGCTGGTAGGTAAATTAACATTTTTTTAGTTCATTTGTCTATGACGTAATATTTCCATGATGATCAAATAAATATCGACATCGATACATTACATAATTATTTATACAATATTGATACACGATTATGCACCATTTATATAATGTCGATACATTCCATACCTATTTATATAATATCGACACACATTTGTATACAATTTACACAATATTGATACACGTTTACAAACTAATTATATAACACTGACACATGATTATACATAATTTATACATGAAAAAAAACATGAATTTTTTGAAAAAAAAATATTTTATATATATAACACAATAAAATTAAAAAAAATTTAATAAATAATAATGTTGCCCAATAAATGCATAACTTTTTTAAAAAAGGAAAATTTTTCCTTTTTTTAAAAGAAACATTACGTGCCTATTTATATAATATCGATACATTTTTATATATAATTTATACAATATAGATACACATTCACACACTATTTATATAATGTTGATACATGCTAATACACAATTTCATACAATGTTGATATATTTCATAACTATTTATACAATATTAATATACGTTTATACACATTCATATAATATCGATATGGTGTATATACACCACATAATAGGAGCTGATATTATGGAAAGAGTTCTTAAAAAAGATATTTTTTTTATTTTAGAAAATGTTGTAGAAATAATAAAAAAATAAGTTTGTTTTTTAAAGAAATAAATTCAATGCTATAGAGGAAGAGAAATCAACAAAGAAAAAGAAAGGCTCATATTGTGGGTTGGTCTTGAACTGTGCGGACATGAGTTAGGCAGGCAGTAATTGGGCCCATTTCGGCTATTTTTTGGTAGATAAAACATGAGTTATATTTGTTGTAAACAAATTAGTTTTGGGTATATATATGAAATTTTCCGTTATTTTATTGTGGCATCTAACTAGCTAGGAGAATAACAATTTTGTCATAATATTTGCTATTTTCTCACTTGAAATATTTGAAGATAAATAACTGTGATCTTAACAAATTAACCACTCATAAAACACCAATTCTTTTTATATATAACGATAAATCATCTATTTTTAAAATCGAAAAGATGGTAAACAATTGTAAAAATGAACGAACCATCTATATTTACACATAAAAATTTGCAAGTTGTAGTTTTCATATGAAGATTATATCTTAAAAGGTCACTCAACTTTGAAAATTAATCTAACATAGCATTGCACTTTGTTTTGTATCAATAAAATCACTTAATTAGGCCTTTGTATAAACAAAATCAGTTAACTAGTTATAAAAAAAAAATTGACATGGCAAAATATTTTTGTATATTATGTAAATATGAACTCACAAATAAATAAAATTTTAAAAATTTGGCATGGTAAATTTATTAATTTTTTATATGAAAATATGAACCCGCAAATAAATATAATTTATAAGCTAATTTACTTAAATAAATTTACTAGTACAAAACTACAAATATAGAACGTAAAATCAAGAAAATAAAAAATATATAAAGGAATTGGGGGGATATTTTTGCCTTTACATATTTAATCACATGTGTTAAATAGAAGGTATTAGCTAATACCACCAAATGGAAGGTATTAGTTAATACTATTTAAAATGTATTAACTAATTCATGAATTAGTTATACACAAGCATAAAATTCTACCAAACATAGTATTAGATAATACCACGCAAAATACATGAATTATTTTTTTCAAATACTTTCTAACAGACGACCCCTTAGAGACTTACAGACTTAGATTGTATAGTAGTACGTTATTGTCCATATTAGCCTTGTGACTTTGATACTATCAACATGGTGGCCTTGTTGACCTTTTATACATATGTACTACAGCTTTTGTGATCCTAGATATCATGGTGGCATCAATGACCTGCATATCATTTTGTGTTTGTAAATATAATGGCGCCTTGATGATCCTCATATCGATCATCATATATATTATTATGAATGGCTGGGTTGGCAGAATTATTAGTACTGCATGATTCTTTGATTATAATTATGCTGGCCGAGGCTTTTGATAAGTCGAGATACATTCAGTTGTATTTGTTGAGAGTAGCTAATATGCGGTAGTAGTGCACACGACCAGTAGGATCGGCTTAGGTTCCAACATGGCACCAGATACTTCTCAAGATTAGAGCATGATAGTTATTGTCACGACCTAATTTTACAGGTCATGATGAGACCTACCATCACCCACCGATAGATAAGCCAATCCATAACCTGAAACTGCTAGTAATGGGTATGGGAGCAGAAGGTAACCCAAAAGAAAATCAACCAACAATCTATCCACAATGAAAATAGAGTTGATGCTATATAGGTACAAACAACTATAGGACACTCCTCCCTGAACTTGGAAGTTACCTATGTAGAGCTATTATAGACAAGATACATCCCAACTGAGCCACAAAGAAAGACACACACACATATACAAGATCAAAATAATGTACAAGGCTAGCTTGTGAGAGCAAAAGATGGGCCACTGATACAGATGGAGATCGAAAGGATCCAAGAACGCTCTATGCTCACCACAAGTCTCTAAAATTAACAACAAAAACAAGGGGAATCAATGTCGCTGGCTCATGCTCGATCTCGCATTACGAAACAAATGTAGAGTGCAATATGAGTACCAGAAATAAGGTACCTAGTAGAAACCTGATTGAGTAAGAATATTAAATAAAGTAAGGTAAGCTAGAATGTAACTCCATAAGCTGCTAAACAAGAACCGAGTAAGTATGCACGCGAGTATGGAAGTACCAGAAACTGAGCGACAGTGAAGTGTTGTGTACACGGGTGTAAGGCTCTACTTTCTATGCTTGTACGTCAACCAAACCCTCATAAGCCCAAAAGATACACCTATGCACAATGATAAGGTAAAGGAAGTTATGCTGGAAAATGGTCTAATGATGCCAACTCTCAGATGAACTCATAACCCAAATGATACATAAGTAATCACAATTCTGACAAAACTCGACTTAGCCTTAGACCTAGGTTGTATCCTGGCCTTAGACCCAAGTTATGGCTTGGATTTAGACCTACGCTATAGTACCGACATAGCCTTAAGTCATAGATATGGTCTAACATGGCCTCAGTCTTTGGATATAATCCAACATGGCCTCAAACAGTGCGGCCTCAAATTAGGAGTAGATAGAATGTAACTGAACCCTATCTGTCAACCTTTTAATGGGAGGGTAAGTAGCAATTCATAGGAAATGCTCGGGCCTTAAACTATAAGAGATCTTATTTTGATCTTCCTAAGGGGCTCGTTGGTCACTTCTAAATAATCTAAGCAAGGTCTAATATACCGTGACAACATTCCAAGAAGCAAGTCGATCATGTAAATACATGTGCCCTTGTCCTGTCCAAGTCTATCTAAGGCTCAACTCTACTAGGCTCAAGTCTGCTGTCACTACTAAAAAAGAGGCGAAAAACAATGGACAAAAGTGACAGACTACGTCGCTTTTTTGTCAAAATTGATGAAAAAGCGATGTAGTCCATTCCGTCGCTTTTTTGCTCAATGTTTTCAAAAAAGCGATGGACTGCATCGCAAATAAGCGATGCAGTCTGTCGCTCCTTTTTTATTTTTTTTTAATTAATAAATAGCGATAGACTGCATCACAATTATTTAAATAATTAAAATTTGCGACGGACGACATCGCAAATTGATAGAATATTATAATATTTAAAAAACGTGGCGGACATATGGACCCTGTACGCCGCATTTCTGGAAATTTTATTTTAAAAAATTGTAAAAAAATGACAGACTTTGGGATCGTGTCTGTCGCTTTTTCTGTAATTTTTTTGTTAGCGGAAATGACAAGTTTCTACTACCCACCTGCAATTAACAATTCAATTCAATTTCATTCAATACAGTCGATCCAACACAATCAACAACAAGTAAAACATACAAAATACCTAATAACAACCATAATTAAACATTAAAAAGAATAAAATTCATAATTTACAACGTTTTAAATTGTCTCAAAATTTATCAATACATTCCAAATTGTCTAAAATTGATATAAAAGGGAACCTAAGGACTATTTTCAACAAATACATCACTCTCATCAGATTCATCGGGAGAGGAAGGGTGCGGTGAAGGCCGACGGGCTAGATTGAGTACTTGTTCTCTGATTTGTGTAATTTGTTATTTCATATTCCTTTGCTCCTCAGCCCTCCTTACCTCAGATGCTGCTAATGCACTTGTAAGTTTTCTGATTTTCTGAGATATGGCAACTATTTGAACCTGATCAAGGGCCTCGGCCTGACTTGACGATTCTATACCTTCTAAACCTGATTGGAGTCGTCGTATGTCATTTCTAGAGCTCATCCCATAGATACGGCCTTTGTGGCTCCCGCCAACTACCTTTTCAGTCCAAATTTGAGTGGACTGTTTAGGCGTAAGTTAGACCTCATCTCCAAGCTCACGAACATACCGCTCGTAATCTTATTGCATATTACAAAATAATTCGGAGTTAGAATCAGTACTTAATATATATATATGAAAAATAAAAGTTAAAACAAAAATATGCTACATATACTTATACAAGTTGTGTTAAGAATCTTATGTAGGCTTGTTCGGCCCTTTCTTCCACCCACATATCCAGCTCTGACTCATCATCCTTCTTTCTGACATGGGTCTTCTTACAAACCTCATGACAAAATGAAATACGTCCCAATGCTTGCTCTTATAAATAATTAATAATATCATTTATGAAATAATGTTTAATTAAACAATTTATTTAAGATTATGAATTTAAACTTAAAATTTAAAAATCTTACCATCTCCCTCGAAATAGTCCCAACACTTTTTGCACCTTCGATGTGTAACGAGCCACCTTTCAGACTATCTCTAGCCTTTTTATCTTACTTAGAAAAAGCTTTGAATACATCGGAGTCCCAATACCGGCGTAACTCTCATATAGGTGAGGCTGCAACTAACTTGAAGGTTTTCCATCACCTCAAGCTTCTTGAGCCAACTAAATAGTTTGGCGCTCACTTTTCTCTCAAAAGTGGTCGCAATGATCATATTGTACTTTGGCTCCCAAGTACATAAAGTCTGAAAAAATAAAAGAAAAAGTGTTAGAGAATTAGTTAGATAAAGTATACTATAAGTATTAAACTTAACTTAAAATAAACATGTAAACATATATACCTTAAACTCATTAAACATCGCCTGACGAATTCTGTTTGGAATCTTTCCTCAAGAGTGATAGGGCTCATTAAATAACCTCCTAACACTCAACTGTAGAGCTTTGGCTGTATCTTTTTATGGATGTCACCTGCAACATATATAATAAACATGTTAGTTCATCAATATTTTATAACGTAGCAAAAAAAAAATTACAAACTTACAAGGCTCCATCAGGCTCTATCATAACTCTCCCAATTCTATCCCGCTAGCCAGGAGCTAACTGGATGACATTCTGAGCTTCCTCGGGTGTAGCAGCAGAAGAAGGTGAAGTTGATGTAGAAGAATGCACATTATGCTGAGTCAATGGAGGAGTGACAATCTCAGCACTAGAATCTCTAAGTCTCAGGGATGATAGGTGAGGAGACTGAGATGTGGGAGACTGATCATTAGGAGATGGAGTACCCGAAGATGATAATTTGTGGGTAGCTAGGTGGTCTGGTCATAAGAAGTGAACTGGGTTGCGACGAAGAAGAAGTGTCGCATGGTCTCCAAAACTGATTATGGTAAGTCAAAGGATCCATAATCCCAAATGGCACAACCTGAAAAGTAGGAGTAGTAGTTGTGCGGCGCTGGAGATCCAGGCTAAGGAAATGTGTCCTGGGATATCCTCAGGATCAATAGGTATCCTACTAGACTTTCTCTTCCTGCTCCTACCAAAATTACTTACCCCAAGATGATCTCGAGGTCTATCACCATCACCACCAAATGACATCTGTGTGTAAAGTAAAAATACGATAGATAAAAAAATTTAAATAAATTTAATAAGCACAATAAATAACGTACATACTAGTTATAATATATCACTCTATTCTTCCTCGCTTGTATTATTTTCGTCATCCTCCCATTTCTCCTCCTCAGTTGTTTCATATTGATTTTCCTCCCATTTTTCCTCCTCAAATGATTTATATTCCTCGTTTACTTCTTCCTCACTATTTGGCATAATAAGGTCATTATCAGAAACCTCTTTTAGTATGTGCTGAGGATGTTCTAGTGTGGTTTCCAATTCAACATCAACTTGTTGAACAAGTGCAACATCATTTTGGTACGCCACGTCCAATACATTTTCAATTTCTATTCTTCCCACAGGCTTTGTCTTAATAACAATCCACCAATCAGCCTTATCTCTACGCAATGGATATGGAGCATGATAGACTTGCATAGCATTTTGGAAAGTGATAAAAGGATCATAATTTACATATTATCTTGTGTGTTTAACTTCAATTATGTTATGTTACTGGTCCAGCCTTGTGCCTCTTTATAATGGATCAAACCACTTACACCAGAATAATACTATCTTTTTCTTAGGCCAGCCTAAAATTCTTACTTCAATAAACTCTTGAATGACACCAAAATATTCAATAGTGTGGCCATTACCGTTGACATCACCTTGAACGCACACACCATTATTATTGATTTCTTGTACATAGAAAATTCTTCAGTTTGAAAATTAAAACCATTCACACAGTACTTTGCATTGTATGAATTTGAGAATTAGGCTCGAGTGAGATCTCTCTCACAAATGGTGAATGTTCGATGTTTGAGTATTCATCATAAACCTACAGATTGTATTCATGATAATACAATTTAGAATAAAATGAATACATTATACTTATTCATTCAACATGTTTAAGCTTTCACACTTTCATAACTTTTTAACTATGTTGAAAACATTGTATATCTAGCTTTGTTTCTTCATGTGTTTACAAATAAGCTATTATTGACACATACACTTTTATCAGTTAGCACTCATATATTACTATGTAATTTGATAACGTAATTTAATACTTACTCAAGATATAGTTGAATTTTGGGACAATTAAGCAAAATATGGGTCATAGCTGATTGATATTTGGGGATTTCACACAAATATAACAAAAATTAATGGTATTTACAAGGCCCTAGCAACCTTTTTAAAATTACCATTAAACTAGCAATGTTAATTACCAAAATAGGAAAGAGAGTATTTTTAAATTGATGTAGTATTGATATGAGATGATTGTGTTGGAAAATGGGAAAAAGTTGGAGTATATTTTGGTAATTTGATGACTACTATGGTAAATAAAATGCAAAGTGTAATTTTTCCTCAAAAGTTATCTATTTGTGTAATAATTTCTTGATATTTCATAGTAGTTAGGCTTCTCTTCCACGTCTTCTAGATACTCGTCCACTTTGATTAAAAATTGAAATAGGTAAAAATATAGGATCACTATAACCCTCATCATTGCGATTTGGCTTATTTCTCCTTTATGGGACTTCATCCCCAAAGTTAAAGGAGTAAAAATCACTAGTTTCTTTGGCAATATGGGTTTGCACAATTGATCCTTCAATCTGTCCCCTCTGCTTAATTGATTGTTTGCAACCTCCATTTTTTCTATATGTATGTATGCAAATATGTTAACCAATGATTAGATTATACAAAGAATTAATTACATATATAAGAAAAGTTATTACCTTTCAAATGGGTATATCCACCGTATTTGAACAGGACCTCTAAGTCAGGCTTCTTGTACAAAATGAATTGAAAGATGCTCCATCACATCGAAGAAGTCACATGGAAAGATCTTCTCCAGCTTTGTAGTAATAACATGAATATTTTCCTCCATCCTGTCTAAACTACCATCTACAAGCCCTAGCTTGTTTTCCCAAACAAAACTAGTCTCATAAATCTTCTCCACAATGTATAATTTTCTGCTCCTGTCAACTTCAAGCTAATCAATATAGCTTTAGGTTCATCTGAAAGCTATAAAAATACCAGATGTGTATAATTCAGTTGTACAATTTGAGTAATTTTTTTTTTTATTTTTTTTGCGATGTTCTTGAATTAGCCATGGCACTTAAGCTCTTATCAAGCTCCAATAATAGAGTTTGTGCCATGTGCACGTTCAATAAACTTCTTTTTCTACGGTGGTTATTACTTTGATGTCATGTCAAAATCTATGATCTGGAAGAGGAAATAGTAGAGAAGAAATGAAAACTTTCATTGAATTTTAGTCTACACTCCATCTCACACTTTACATGACAATTATATAGAGCATTTTCAACTTGATTTTGAAGAAATCATACAAGTAATTCTGTTAAAGTTCT
The DNA here is from genome assembly GCA_029948455.1 of Solanum rostratum. Lineage (NCBI taxonomy): Eukaryota > Viridiplantae > Streptophyta > Magnoliopsida > Solanales > Solanaceae > Solanum > Solanum rostratum. Next base: position 54,338,038 of record CM057047.1, on the reverse strand, counting down.
AACTCACTCTCCTAACTAACTTTTCATTCCTTGGTTTAGTGACTCAGCACTATTTCCACATAGTTAATATTGAAAAATGAGATGACATACAAATAACACTACTTACAAATATGTATTTATTTATCAGTTTTTTTTAAAAAAAAGTTAGAGGACACTAATAAATTAATTCCTACGTCAAACACATATCTATTGCAATCACGATGAATTGCATTATAAAACACAATAATTTTAAGATCTTGAACCAATAATAAAGCTAATTCTTGTTTTGTTTTTGTTTTTATTTTTTTAATCTCAATTGTAAACTCCATTGTCATCTATGAATACTCTTTTTTTTTTTTTTCCAAAAAAATCATTTCTTATTGAAATAACTGTTACCACAATTTCTACCATGTGAATATCTCATTTGAGTATCTTTCAAGTTATCCAATAAGGTAGTACTACGATACTAATTGTTTTTCAATAACCTAATTTGAATTAATAACCCGCTTAAAAACTAATTGGTGTGGGCCATAACCAAACTTGTTCACATTCTTATTAAGTTTTAATTATTCTATTTATTCTTTTATAAATTTATAGTAACTAATACAAACTTTTAGTAACTAATAAAGAAATCTTTATCATGGCTTTAAAAAAGGTGACCTTTTAAAAAAACATTGACAAGATATCTTGGGTCCACTTGAACTACATATCAGTCAAATTTCTAAGAAATTTTCATAAATAGCTACATTTTCTATCATAATTATGAATAGTAAATATAATTTCTCTAATTACAATGCATAGTAATAATTTTGAAGTGGGGAGAAGCAAGTGAGAGTCAGTCTGAAAAAGAGAGGAGAAATATTAGATACGTATCGTATACAACATGATACTAGTCTATATCTCAGATACAATGAGATAATACTTCCATATTGATACAACTTGCATTCATACATCTCTCCACTCTCTAAAATCTCGCTTCCATCTTTCTCAATTTTGCACACAGATATACGTATTAGCTTTGAAACTGAAATATAAATGAATAGATACATATATGTATCATTCATCAACTAAACACATTTACATATACATATATCAGATTTAAAATAGAAACATAGCACAATACTGAATGAAGGAGCATATATACAGATATTAGTCATATATACACATATTAGTCATATGTATTGCCAAACTTTGCTAATTGGGTAATCCTAATACTGAATGAAGGAGCATAGTCCATGAATTATCAAAAATAGAAAAAAAAAAAGGAAGAAGAAGACGAAAGTACACTACAAAGTCGAAGAGCATAGACGGAAAAGGAGATCTGGAAAAATTGAAATTCAAATTTGACAACCATCTTCGTGATTTTAGGGAAGAAACTGGAGGAGTAAAGTATGGAAGTTAAAATCTGTCACGGCCCGGACCTAGGGCCTAGATGTGACACCACGAATTGGAACCCGAGAGTCCCCAAACAAGCATCAGAGTATCAAATTTCCACAACATCGGTTCGGAAGCGCATTCAAATAGTAAACACATAGTTCTAAGGGATGAGAAAATAGGACTCACGCTATGGGGATATCAAAGGGAAAGGGGTTTACATGGATTCACATAGCACATAGCACATAAGAACTAAGGAGCGGGTAAGTATGACTCACTCTATATGGGCAATACAGGGCTTAGGATCTTTCACATCTCCACATCGAACATACATACATATCATAATTCCCATAATCAATCCATGATAGTCATATCTTCAAATACAGCACCTAACATATAGAACCTACGAGAGTCTACAAGATGTCCAACAATGCCTTTAGTCATAAGATGGGACGGGGGCCAAGACATGTCTCAGGCTCACCCTCAATTAAGAAGATAAACATAAAACAACATAGGAAGAAGGAGGGTGGTTTGTTCTTGGAAGATAGGACTCACCACGATATCGATTCTCCAAATTCGAACTACCCGTCAAGCGGTGGATGATAGTAACACACGGTCCCTACGTGGTAAAATCATGTAGGCATAGAGTATGTGTTAGTACGTTTGAATGTACTAAGTATGCGGGCATGCAATGCATATGACTTATCAACCTGCATTTTAATGTTAGATGACAAGGGCACATAATCTAGAAAGAATCATATATCCAATGGAAGGGTATATTCAGAAAAATTGTATATTCAATGGAATATATATATACAAGATGCCATGAAACTTATGATGCATGAAATGCAATAATGCTCATATATAATGGGGATGGACTATAACCGACAAATCAAACTCATGTGAGCTATTACATGAACTAGACCAATTGGGACCTCCCACCGGTAGGGAGAAGATTACTTGCTAAAGGTAATCTACATCACACCTTACGGAACTCACCATTTTGGTAGATGGCCACCTTCCTTACGGGAATCACTTTTTCAGAAAGATTTTTCAGAATCATATAGAACATATCAGAATCATATATGTATATAACGTTCATATGTTGGCACATAGTTCAAGGAAAGGGAGAGGGCCCTTGGGGATAGCCCTAACATCCCCGATCTATCGGTTCTAAGTCAATAACATCACACTTGAATACTTATACATATGCGTGCTTTCAGAAAATGCATTGTTCGTACCAAACCATTCAATATACATTTAGGCTCAAATGCCAAATTATAAATCATAATCATAATGTTCATGCAGGGAATAACTCATTCACATAAACAGAATGGTGCAAGCACCCAGAATGCTCAATGAGCCAGAATCATAGACATACCGGTGATCACCTTTTTTCATAACCAATATTTTATCAGAATCATATCATAATCATTTCAGAAAACATAGCTGGACTTAACCCACTTCATAATTTACACATATCAATGCTCGTGAATGCAATGCAATGCATGATGTGAGGATAATATGGTTAACACAAAATCAAGTTAAAATCAACATTGTAATATGAAATTGAATAAATCCGTAATTAAATCAACATCTAAATTATAGTAATAGTCACCCGTGCATAAATCAACTTTAAAGGGGACATGCATGTTCATAACTTTATAACTCAATGTAAATCATCATAATAAGGTTTGAAATAAGTTAAAATCATGAATAATGTACAGCCCACACACCAATTGAATTTAATAAAATCAAATAATAAAAACCCACATTTAAAGTAGACTAAAATTCATGAAATCAATTGAAAGGAAATTTGGGTCTTCTTGGTTGAAAGGAACCAAGAATTAATCCGACATACCTTGATTAGGAAGATGAATTTGAGAAGAATTTAGCTTGAATTTGAAACCCCAATTGGATCCTAGCTTGAATCATGAAGATGAGACATGGAGAGAATTTTGAGAGCCTAATTCTAGAAACTAGGTGTTAGTCTTGAATGAGGGTTTAGAATTAGTGTAGGAGAAGTTTAGGAATATAAAGGGGGGTTAAAAGGGTCTTTAAAGCCTTGGGGATGGGTCAAGATATCAAAAATAACTCAATAAAACGCCCTTTTAAATTTTACACCAGAGTTCACGCGGTAGGCATCACGGCCCGTGAAGCTCTTCATGGTCCATGAAGGCCTCCCGTCTATCCCAGACAAATTTTACGAAAACAGACATAACTTCTTGCTCCAAATTCGAAATGAGGTGAGACTGGATGCGTTAGAAAGATAATTCAAAGAGCTTTAATTTGATAGGTCGTGGGACACCCAGTTCTTTTTGTACTGAGATATATGACCATTTAAAATCGACCATTCTATCGGTACTTGTGAAAAACTTAGCCAATGGAATTCCTTTGAACTGGACTTGACGTAGGAGACCTATGATGGCCTTAATCAACATAAATAAGCTTGAATTGAAGGCTTGAAAGTGAAACTTAGCTTGAGCTTGAAAATCCCATACTTAGAATTTTCGACATGGAGGAAGTTCACACAACCCCTGTGACACTACACAGGTCGTGTCAAGGACCGTGGAATGATACTTAGAAAAATTCTACCACGTAAAGTTACGAGATGGTGATTCCACACTTAAAAGAATTTTGCGTCATGAGCCATATGTGGGCCACACGGCCCGTGACACACCACACGGACTGTGTGGGTGGCCGTGTGACCACACTTGACCTTGATTCTTGGTTTTCCAGGTGCAAGGCCATCACATGGCTCACCACATAACCCGTGAAGCATCACACGGTCCGTGTGGAGTTCCGGTGTGATGTGCCTTAGTCCAAAACTCCCTGTCAAGTCCCCATAATCGAAAATATGGCCAAGTACCCCTTCACTGGAGGCCACACGGTCCGTGTGACCTCACACGAGCCATGTGGACCTCCTATGAAGTGACACTTGGTCAATTTTTCTCATGGGGCAACATTATAAAGTCCGATAACGTTGTTCGAAAATCTGGGTCCTTACAAAATCTTTTAAAATGGAAAGAATTTGGGCGAGAAATTATGTATCCGTGTGGGAGGTTTTTAGGAGGAGAAATAGAGATTTTTAAAATATTTTGATATGGTAGAAAAGAATAGTAAATAAGATAAAAAAAAAAATAATATGTAATTAGGTAAATTTTCCTTCCAAATCATTTAATTGACCGTTTATCAATATTCATCTATAATTCACATTTGGAAACTAAAAAGTTTGTTTTTATCAATCAATCGTATATTTAATTCAGTTGCACTGAAGTATTGAACAAAGAGTACTATCTCTATCTGCGGTAATTATTTTAATTGTGTTAGCGAGCAATTTTTTAAAATTATTAGTTATAATATCAAAATTTTCATAGTATAATATTTATTTATTTGATTTGTTGAGCTTCAATCTCTATTAAATTCTTTATCCTTTTCATATTCTTTGCAATTTAGAAATATCACCGCACAATATCAAATTTCTTTATTTGTTTATTCCTTCTCCTCTTCTATTAGACTGCACAAAAAGCTATAACTATTAACCTCTTATTTGTTTAGTTTTGCCAGCATAAGGTAATACTATTCCTTTTTTCTTTCAACAAGTTCAGATTCTACTTACTACTTCAACGTAACTTGTATTTTATTTTAATTATGTGTACAGTGGATAATAATATATGTTATTTTAATTTTGTGATACACTTTATTTTACTTAGAAGATATGATGGTATTAATTTAAAAAGGTGATTATTCTTTACCATAGTAAAGCAAAACATGCAACGTACGCTTCCAAAACTAGTATAAAAAATGTGTAAGTCCCCAGTTCTACACTGTGTGGGATATTAATAAAATAACGACAATTTCATATACTTCAAGTTGTAATACTTGAGTCTGTTTTGATTCTGAAAGATAAAAGAAAAAAGATTAATGATAATTTCAGAGAGGAAAAGGGGAAAGAGAGATAAATGAAATAGAGAGATTGAGGGGACAACAAGAGAGAAGAGAGGCAAATGAGAGAAAAAAATTGACTATAAAAATTTCAAGTATAGTTATATTAGGTACTAATAAAGAGACAATTACAATGCCTGGAATTTCAAGTATAGTTATATTAGGTAATACTAAAGAGACAATTTGGCCATTCGTTCGAAATATTTATCAAAAAATAGTCATTTTATGTATAAGCATGTATAGTCAGTGTATACTTCATGTATAGTCAAGCTATATTTGGTTTTTGAGTGTATAATAATTATATTCAGTGTATAGCGCATATATAAGTAATCTACATTGTATAATCAATGTATACTTTTTATAACTTTTTGGCAAGTTATATTGTATAATCATGTATATTTTCTACGATTTTGGGCTATTTTTATATAAATAAAAGATGGTTATATTTGTTGTAATTAGTTTAGTGTAATTTTTAAAAATCCCATCCAGGTTTTCAAAAATACCCAAAAATCCCGACTCTTTTCCTAATTACAAAAAATGCCGACTTTTTGTTTGTTTTTGATACCTGGAGGCGTCATTGCGCTTAATAAGGAAAAAAAATTTCTACCAACTATGTAGATCCCTTGATTGACGCCTTAACTGTTACAAATGTGTAACATGGTAACTGTAAGAGAGAGAAAATATTAAAATAAAAAATAAATTTAAAAACGGCTCTAAAATTAAAAAATTATAATTTAAATAGTAATTGACATTAATTAGACTTCTACACCAAAAAAAATTGTACTAATTATATCTTTTAATAAAAATATAGATTCTTTAAGTAGAAAAAATAAATGGATAATGATAAAAAGTTAGGATTTTTGTAATTTTTAAAAAAGGTAGGGAATATTGAAGATTTGGATAAATAAAGTTGTGTTATTTGGTATTTTAATGTATCCGCTATTAATTTATAACAATGTTAAGAGTGTTTATTTGAGGTATCAGTAATATAATATTTTGCTATTATTTCGAAAATAAAATATGTTTATGGAAAGATGACTATTTATTCCAAGTAAATTGTTAGATACAATATTCACGGTGCAATATGGTGTTTGGAAAAATGAGGTTTCAAGATGTATTGATTTATGTGTATCGGTGTGAAATTTATTGTGCAAATGGCGTAGGATACGACTAAGTTTTAGATAATAATAACAAAGTATTTATTCTGTAACATGATATACGATTTTATGAGTCCATACAATCATAAATTAGATATTAGAGTCTAATGATATAAAAAATAAATTAAATGTTTGCAGGAAAAAAATTATAACAATTCAGTTCATGGAGGAAAAAATGATGCTAAAACACTGTTTTAATACAAAAAAAAACATATATTGTTGTCAGGTATCAAAAATAAACATATACTACAACTTAATACTGTTGACAAGTATCAATAAATAAAAAAGATAAAATATCTTAAAGTAACATAAGACATATTACAAAAAGCTAAGACATCAAAGTGGCCAAAGAATGTCAAGAAAGTGGCCAAAGATAGTTTCCCGAAACTTGGCAACAACATCGTCACCAATAGAGAACTTAATATCATCAGCGAAGTTGCAATTGTATGAAGATTCAAACTTCAAAGGGTGTTTTGGGATGCTTTTTATTACATAACTCATACCCTGAAAAACAAGTATCAATATGCAGATATAGAGTCTTACTCAAACATAGGACCATCCTAAAAAATTGGAGTCAGCCATCTACATACAATTATTTTGTATCAAACAATAAATCAACATACAAAACAGGTTTCAATAAGCAGATATCAGCATCAAACAATGAGACTTTATGAAACATAGAACCGTCCACCAAAATGGGAGGCAGTCATCCACAGACAATTATAGTGTATACTAAATCAATATAAAAAATCAAGTATCAATATAGTGTATTAAACATAAAAAACATGTATCACTAGAAAAATATCAAACATCACAAGTCAAAATAAAACACTAAATCAAAATAAAAAACAAGTATCACAAGTCAGATATCAAAACATAAAAAGGAGTTTTTTTTAAAAAAAAAATTGAACATCATAAAAATAGGGGAATAAGACATCTACCCACTATTAGTATCAAATAATTAATCAACATAAAATCAAGTATCTCAAGATATGTAAGAATATCAAAAACGGAATCAAACAGATACACATATATATATATGCTTAAAATGGTAAAGGTAAGAATGTGTTTTGCTGATCCGACTTGCATTATTGATTGAAGCAAAGATGATGAAGAATATGGTAATGGCGGTCGGAAAAAGGAGAGGTTGAAGATGAGAGCAACGTTCACAATTAGAGAAGAAATAAATTTAAAACTGAAAAAGGAAAATTTAAATATAAAGATGGTAACTGTAAAGAGAGAGAAAATAATTTAAAAATAAAAAATAAAAAAACTGCTTTAAAAATGGAAAATGTATAATTTGAAAAGTGATTAACATTAATTAGACATCTACACCAAATAAATTTTCCAATTATAACTCTTAATAAAAATATATATTCTTTAAGTATAAAAAATAAGTGGAAAAAAATAAAAAGATGGGATTTTATGTAATTTTTAAAAAATGTTGGGATTGTTTAATATTTAGAAAAAAAGATTGTGTAATTTCATAAATTTTACATTAGTTTATTGTATATATTTGAAATTATCCTAATAAAAACTATAGCCATATATTATAAATATACTAGCTACGTATACTTAGTTATGTATTTTTTTAATAAATAATTATAGCTTGTATCATAATGATATATGAATAATAGATATAGTTTGCCTAATTATAATGCATAGTTATAATTTTTAAGATGGAAAATTGAGTGTGATCGAGAGAGAGAAAAGAGATACTAGATAGAGGTTATATATAACATGATCCTAAGATGTATCTTAAATATAATGAAATACAACGTCCAGATTGACACCATTCGCGCATATCTCCTCTCTCACTAATTTCATTTGCCTCTTTTCTCTCTCTTGCCCCCCAATCTCGCACACAAATACACATATTATCTTTGAAACTATAATATAGATACACAGATATGCATATGTATCAATTATCAACTAACACATATACATAAAATATGTATTAATCATCCATCAAACACAAATACGCATGTATATAGTAGCTTTAAACTAAAACATATATAAATAATAATATACATATGTATCAATGATCATTCAGACATAAATATAATACCGATACACAGATGTACAAGTTTAAGAATAATCAAAAATCCTAAAGAGAAGGAGAGTCGGATACATTTGATACATGTTTTAAATCTATTGGATATACATCTGATACATTTCATCTCTCTTGTCATTTTGCACCTTACCATGAATAAATTCTTCAAAATCAAGAAGATTAAATACATGTATCAATTATCTACTTTCCAGTGATCACCACACTTGAATATTTCCTAAACCTAGACACATTATATTGAAACTTTTAATAAAAATTAACCAATCATAGTCGAAATTCAAATGTAGTTCAAATTTATCACTCCTAGTAGTGAAATACCTTTGATGAAGTTACATGACACTCTTTCAATTTGGAAATGTCCTCAAAATGTTAATATTATTATCATTTTTAAAACTTCCATAGCTTTCGTACTAAATAATTACTCGAATTACAAATTTTGATCACTGTGACTAATAATGTATGTGTCACATTTAACTTATCAACACACAAGTTTAACATCTTTAATGTCATAAACATGTCATAAACAAGTTCATTAGAACACTAAGGATAAAAAGTTTATTATTTTGTAACTTCATATTTAGGATGACACAAATTTTTTTCTGTTCCTAACATTGACGAATTATAGCTGTGAAACTTGTAAAAATCCAGCATCAATTTCAGTTAACTATAGTAAAACGACTCATCCATGACATCTAAAAGTGCTCTGTATTAGGAAGATAAATTCATATAACAACAATCACATTCAAGAGACACTTGAATAGACTTAGTATTAACCGAGATGAATCCGTAAGGGCCTATGGGTTAGAATTGGTGAAGGAGAACGATTTAGTGGGATTATTGGGCTGAGTAAAATGTTGGAGGGAACCAGACCCAATTAGCAACTGGTTAAAAGGGATTGTGTGTTAGAAATAAGAGTTCCATGCCTATTATGTGTAGCTTTAATTTGGCTCAATCCGTTATTCTCTCGTCTCCCTTTCTATGGCTTAGTATCTCATCTCCTTCTACTTGTTTTCTTCCTCTATTATTGTAAGTTTTCCTCATTATTACTTTGTTGTAATTTGGATTCAGTAAGTATAATATACATTAGTATTGTGTTGAGAAATTCGGGTTGTTACATTTAGCCAATGTAGCAATATATCCACAAACATTCATATAAATCTCTACATCCATTGTTCTCAGTCTGGTCCATTTTCAATTCGTTACCTAATGTTTTTTTTTTTTTTTTGGATTTGCACCGGGTGTCCGAGTATCTTAGAGCCCCGACTCATCCCAGGGGTGCACAAGCCCTCGGCAAGGAGTTTTTCGCAAGTGCGCCATGATTAATTCAGGTTTTACCTAGTCGGATGGCCCTCAAAAATTGTTTGCACCCAGTGAATTTCGATCTTGAGACCTTGAAAGAGAGCAAACCCCAAGGCTCAAGTCTATTACCACTAGGCTAATCCCTTACCCAAGGATTTGTGTTTTGGAATGAATAGAAATCCATTATATCATAAATTGACTAATGATTTGTGTTTCGGATTAGGATAATCTGATTCAGCCTTATTGCAGTAATATTGGTGTTGGAGATATCCCCAGGCAAGCTCAACTAATACAATAAGCTAAGCAAACAAGAAATGAATTTATTAGAGAAATTGTAATGTTTTGTAAAGTAGAATTATTGTTCACAAGGTATAGGGGTGATTACTACATTGTATGCACATCACCTTCCCTATTCCAGCTCCAGGTACCAGCACCATAATTTCTTCATTTTTGTTTAAACAAGACAAAAAGATGATTAAATCTTCATTTAGTGACAGGTCCATCTAACTTAAGACCAACAGAATCTCCAAGGTCACCTCCATCTCCTAGTCCTGAAGGTACTTAAAACTTTGATTTCTGGTGAATTTTACTTGCAAGTTGATGAATCTTGAAGTCTAAACATATATTGCTTATGGGTTGCTACTGTTTGTTTCACATTTTGCAGCTGCTACTAATGTTCCTCGGCCATTAACACCTCCGGGAGCAGTGACTCATAGAAGACCAAATTTAACACCGCCTCCAACAGACAGCTTTGAAGACCCTGATACAAATTCAGGATTCAAGCCTAATTTGATACCATCAGCAGCACAGGTTTCCCAGTGATTTTCAGTACTTGTTCTAGCAGGCTATGGGTAATTAATGGCTTTGCAGTTCAACTGAACTGGCAACTCAAACATTCGTTGGAATCAATTTTTTTGTACCGTTCTCATCTAACTCACTGCAGTATGCTTCATGGAATATAACGAATCTGAGGTTTCAAGGTGTCAGCTTTTACTTAAGTTTGGAGCTTGAATTTTCCACAACACCATTTTATATACAGCCTGTATATATGTAGATAAAATGCAGGCATTCCTGAGCTTGAAGTTCTTTCAAAATGCAAAAACTGGGCATTCTAGTGCAGAATATGAAAAGAAATCTGAGTTTGAGGTTCAACGCAACCTCCAAAAGTTTCACCCCCAAGCATAATAAACTAACCAGTTATTTCCAACCATCAGACCATTCAGCTTCATCCATAACAGGGACCGGGGTGTAGTCGTTCCAATTCTTAGATTGTTCTTCTTCATCTTGGTCCCAATTGTTGACATGTCCCCCTTGGTATTGGTCTTGGTCTTGGTCTGGGTGTTGGTCTTGGTCATGGTCTTGGTCACAATCATTAGCTTGTGCTCCTTCACAGTTCCAGTTATTTTCTTGTGCCCCGACATCATACCAATGATTTGCTTGTCCAGGATCCTCTTGAGGGATCTCCAGTTTTTCAGGTAAAAAGCAGCCCTTGTAGGAGCCATTGTCTGCACAATACCACAAAAGCTTGTTCCAGTATGGATCCTGCCATATAGCATACGTTAATAAGAATTGGTATTTCTCACTCAGAGATGGAACAATTGGCAAAATATGTCTCAAGATTCATAATTTTAAGCTCGACATAGGCCCATTAACAAATTCATGAAGTCATTTTTTCTAATTCAACTTTTATGAATGACTCAGTACGTAGTTAGCTGTAAATATTCAACTCCACAGTTGCCAACAATAGGGATCAGGAAATTTTTCAGAAAATGGAGTGACAGAAACTCCACCTTTACTATGGCATATCAAATCTAAAATGGTTCTACAAATCATAGTAGCAGAATTAAATGTAGAATTACCTTGCAGATGATGTGTGGATTCCCAATAACTACAAGCAACGATCTGGCTCTTGTAGCAGCAACATTGAACCTTCTCGGATTGCTTAAAAATCCTAAATAATGGATTCTATCAAAGTCATTATGCTGTATCGTTGATCGGACGGTTGATATGATAATAACTTCTCTCTCCTGACCTTGGAATTGCTCTACGCTGCCAACCTTTATATTAGCCCAATCAAAGTTCTCAAGGGCTCTTCTTATTTTCAGTACTTGTTGCCTGTAAGGTGTTATTACCCCAATATCTTCTTCTTTCAGACCTTTGTTCTCTATCAGATCTCTGATGATCTCCACTACCTTGCTTGCTTCGATCCTATTGAACCATGATGGGTTGTTTCCTTCCCTTTCATCACAACCTTGTATACCAATGAAAAGCAAAGGAAATTCCTTGTTTGGAAGCAGATCCACCCAAGTCGGAGTAGAATTTCTATCTTCTTTACATGGGATCAACTCTCCTCCATAAAACATTTCTGAGGGAAGATGCAGAATTACCGGATGACACCGATAGTTCCTTACTAGTCTGGTAGCATAATTTTCGTTGAGATCACCATATAACTGGCATCCAAACAACCTTTCCATGTATGACGTTCCTAATCCATAACTTTCAGCATCTTTTGAGAAAATTATGGGACCAAGTTGCAGTGGATCACCAGCAAGTACAACTACTGTCTCCTTACTTAAAAGATTTGACAGAGGAACCATGGTATCAGGCTCCGATGCCTGTCCTGCCTCATCCAAGAAAATATGAGAGAAGTGTCCCCGTTTGATGCCTTCTGCATAAAGAAGACATGCACTAGCATATGTAGATATGATAATCTTATATCTTCTAAGGTCCCTGAGAAGAGGACACTTAAAAGCATGATCTTCAACATTGCAAAAGCGAAGGTAACTAGGATTCACATCATCTAAAGGACGTGTGAGTGCATTCAACCTAAAAATCTCATGGTCCTGCACTTTGATATTCTGCTGACTGACAAGTTTATCAAGTATATGGTCTGCAGCACTATTTGAAGGTGCACAGACAAGAACTCGAGCATCTTTCCTCATAATATGTAGCTGGATGATAGCTTCTATAAGAGTCCTTGTTTTCCCTGTACCAGGAGGACCGTGGATAACATATGGAGCCCCTCCTTTGCACCCAAGAATCTTTTCAACTGCAGTGGTCTGCTCCTTGTTAAGCATACATGAATTAGGTGCCAGTCTAGCAGCTTTTATATTTCTTGTTCTGGATATGCCTGATGGAAAGAGAATTTCTTTATTTAAGCTTTCTGTAGCTTCAATGGCTTGATGTAACCTCCGCACACCCGTACGATTGAAAGCAAACTGCACATTGTACAGATTTCTGCTATCATGGTTGATGTGGAATTCTTGATTGAACTTCAAATATATTTCTTCCGCTTCAACTCGGTGGATATAACCCTGTGCAAGAACCACCAAAATCACCAAGTTTATGTTAATACATTATTCTCCTTTTGATCTCTCAAGTTCATGTGTAAAATCTTGCTGATATATAATCATTTTTTCTTACAAAAATTCATATGCATATCTTAGACAGAGTGAAACTTTTAACATATATCTTAGAAAGGGCTGTAATGCATTAACCGTTGGGCAGCTTAATTTCAAAAAGGCTTAACTCATAAACAGACACCTAAACTTGTCCTCATTTTTCACTTAGACACCTAAACTAAGACAAGTTTCTAATACACACCTCAACTGCTAAAATTTGATCCCATTAAACACTTTTATCCTACTTGGCACTCTCCGCAGTCCTTTTCATGTTAATTGTACATTTTTTTTAATTTTTCAGCCAAAAATAAATAGTTGCGGTCCATAAAAAAAAAAATTTCATAAAAGTAGGTTCTCAAAATTCTCCGTTAACCATGTGCGAAAAAAAATTATTGCAATTTTCAATAAAAAAATTTTGCACATGGTTAACTGAGAATTTTGAGAACCTACTTTTATGAAAAAAAAATTTTTTGGAGCGCAACTATTTATTTTTGGCTGAAAAATAAAAAAAAGTACAATTAACATGAAAAAGGACTGCGGAGAGTGCCAAGTAGGATAAAAGTGTTTAATGGGATCAAATCTTAGCAGTTGAGGTGTCTATTAGGAACTTGTCTTAGTTTAGGTGTCTAAGTGAAAAATGAGGACAAGTTTAGGTGTCTGTTTATGAGTTAAGCCTTTCAAAAAAGACTAAATTTCCACATGCCCCAGTATTTGAACCTAGGGTCTTCGGTTGATTGTACTGACATGCAACTAAGCAAAAACAGCTAGACATAGCAGCCAGACATCACAACGGTTGTCACCCTTTCCAGTAAAATAGATGAAAATGAAATTAAAAACAGAAACAAAAATAAAAGGACTCGAAGAAGAAAGCAAATAGCAAAAATTGCTTAAGTTCTACCAAGAAAACAAATAGCAAAAGAGATCAACATATAAATTTCAAGAGATGTGATTTTAAAGGTAATAGGAAGATAACATGAGGAGCTCATCTAGCAAAGATGTGGATGTATAAAGGCCAAATACATAGATAGCCCCTCAAACTTGGCTTAAAATTCCATTTTGGCACCTTAACTTAGTCAGGTATCATTTTGACGCCACATGTACCCTTGAAGTCTTGAACTGTATCATTAACCACGTTATCTTGACATGGATCTATCGTCTATTGTGTGTTTCTCACTTTTATCAGGCATGTAGAATGACTTCAACAGAAATAAGCAGGGCCCACTCCTTAAATCACCTTTTACATTTCTTTCCTGTGATTCTCCCTTTATTCTATCTTTTCTCCGACGTCTTCTTGACAGATCATTTATTCTTCCATTTATTTTAACATAAGAGAACAAGTTACCTTTCTCCAAAAAAATTAACATAAGAAAAAGAAAGTCCAATTGCCAATAGAGAGAAAATTTTGAACAAGCCTATCAGATCATTGTGCTCAAAGAAGGAGGAAGTCTTCAAACCTCTTGAAATACTTCTTGGCAACGGATGTAGATAATAAACAATTGGAGCTTGACCATTATAAGACATAGAAAAATGTCCTAAAAGGATTAATTTGCAATTTTTGGTGAAAGATACTGGTGTTCATGGTGATGCTTGCAAAAATATACATCAAATTCTTTGGATTGGTCTTAAAAGATTCTACTACAATAATAAAATTTATCACATAATGAAATTCTCGATGCAATCACAATATCAAGTCTTTTTGCATTTTCTCAATGATATTGTGGTCTATGATGAAATTTTTAGACCCACGTGTTTCCAATTTCTCTCAACAATTTATAGAGACAGTCTGGGAAGTGAAATGGAGCTTTGAAGTGGTGGTGTTGCTGATCAATAGTAGGTGGTGGAGAAAAGGGACTGAAGAATTTGATGTTGGAAGGGTAGAATTTGAGATGGTATAATACCAATTTAAAAGAATGATAATAATAAAATCTGAGCTGGTGGAAAAGATGATTCAGAGAGAAGGGGGAGTTTTCTGAGAGGAATTTCTTTAAAATTATTGTTTTCTCCGGTAAAAAATTATTGTATCTTCTTGTATCCATTTTTTAGCTCAAATGCCCTTTTTCCTTTTTCTTGCATTAGTTTGATAAAAATTTACATGGCATTATCTTACAACAACATACCCAGTAAAATCCCACAAAGCTATGTGGCATTATCTAAACAACAACAGCATACGCAGTTCTTACTTCTTACCACTACCTCTCTGAAGTAGAGAGGTTATTTCCAAAAGACTCTGGCTCAAATCACAGCAATAACTAATCGAAAAAAGAAACTGGGGAAAAACATGACAAGTAATAGCAACGCAATGCGGAGCATATATGCAAAGGAACTATAATAACAAGAAGGTGCAATCACCTAAACACCGTAAACTACAAATGATATCAAATGCCAAAAGCCAAAGGCTACATGAATATGCTAATACTACAACTGACACCATGCTCTATACTACCACCAAACCAAATACCTGAATAAGCTAGTAATAGGATAACTCTTAACTACCTACTAACATTCTACCGTTATCCACAACCTCCATATCCTCTTATCTAAGATCATGTCCTCGATAAGTTGAAGATACGCAATATCGTGTCTAATCACCTCCTCCAAATACTTCTTTAGCCTACCTCTACCTTTCCTCAGCCCCACTATATCCAACCTTTCACACCTCCTCACTAGGACATCCACATATCTCCTTTTCACATGCCCAACTATCTCAGTCTCTCTTCCCTATCTTATCCACCACGAAGGTCATTCCCACTTTGTCCTAGATATCCTCATTCCTAAACTTATCACTCCTAGTATGTACACATTCATCTCAACATGCTCCTTTCTGCTACTTGCAACTTTTGAACCGGAAGTTCTTGACTGGCTAGCACTCTACCTCATAAAACAAAGCAGGTCTTCCCACCACTATATAGAACTTACCTTTAAATTTTAGCGGTACTTCCTTGTCACATAAGATGCCAAACGCAAGCCTCCACTTCATCCATGCCTCACCAATATGATGTGTGAGATCATCGTCGATCTCCTCATTTCCTAGGATGAAGGACCCTAGATACTTAAATCTTATCTTTTATTTTTTATCATTGACGTATCCTCGTATGTAAAGTTCACACATCCTGGTTTTCTTAAGGGTTACCATTGAAGGGTCTAAAACACAATTTAAGCATATATGCCTTCAAATTGTACTTGGCTAAGTTGAGGTGCTAAAATGAAATTTCAACCTAGGTTTGAGGGGTTATCTATGTATTTGGCCATGTACAAATACATCAAATGACTCTTTTGACTTTGAAAATCTACAGGTAAAATGGACTTGTAATAATTTTCATCAATTATGCAGTAAAGAGCACTTAAATTATCAAGTAGCAGCTTATGATATAAAACAAAGCACAAATGTGAATGCACCTGGTAAGGGGTGATCTCACTAGCATCTGCAGTAGCTAGCCTAGCAAAGATAAAATCTCCATAAACAAGTGAAGGCCTCCTCTCAGCTAGCCCTGGGACATCAAGGGACAAAAATTGTGGTCCCTTGCGCTTCATGGTGACTGACTCCATATCATAGTCCCTCATGTCTTCCTGATGCAAGAAACTATAACATTTTAGTACTACCCAAAATGAAGTATTACTTCATATCAAAATATGAACACACACCTCCATCTTGACTTCTTCAATTGCTAGCAAAGTTCTAAAATAATCAATGTAATTTTCTCTTCTTAAACCTTCCTCAAGAACATCAGGAAATTGTTTCTTCTCCATCATTTCCCTTAAATCCCCGGGAATTGGATATGAAGCAAGTCTGTATCTGAATCCTCGATTTGGAGGTCTTGTAGGACGAGAACCCACAACATATCCATTTGCAGAAAAAACATCTACTGCAGGTACTTTCTTCTTTCTCTCTCTGTGGAATGGCCTACTCGAAGCCAAAGACTGGGAAACTTTATCCTCAGCCAAGACAAAAACTAATCTTTCTATGGTGTCATCACCCACATTGAAATGCACAGCTGATGTGTACAATCCAATTTCTTTGGGTTTACAACTCAACCATACTGTAAGTGTCTGACCTGGTCGTAACATTCTATCCTCTAAGCTAAAGGATTCCATGAATTCTTGAACATATTGCACATCAGAACAAGCAGTTGGAGGTTTCATCAGAGATAGCGTGAATGAATCCTCAGGTTTCGAGTCATAGATCTTAATCGACCACAGCTCCTGGGTTTCATTGGTGATATTCTCTATTGTGACTGAATCTACAACAGTTTCCCCAACAAATCCTGATTTAGGTTTTCCAGCGATCAGTGGAAATGGAATAGATATAACAACTATGTCGCTCTCTTCATTGGGATTATAGCTACCAGCCGATTTATATTTGTCAAAGTCAACAAATCCGATATCTCCTTTATCAGTAATTGTTGAGTATTCATCATCTGACTTATAAGCCATTGTGCCCATGAATAATTTAGAGGATTTCAAGAACCTGCAGTTTTCAACCAAAGTTATTGCACAAGTGCCAATTTTTAAGATTGATGGTAAAAGCAAACATGAATGAATTACCACAACAAAGTAACCCAACTTAACACTTACAGCAAATCACTTTTACACAAACAATCAGATTGTCCAAATAAATCTAAGAAGAAATGTATAATGAAAATGATGAGAACTAGGACAACAAGCAGCAAATTGAAAGCACGTTTAGATTGGGTAACAGATGAAAATCCAAGACGCGGTCCAAAACCTCTCATGAGAGAGAGTGTTAAGATGAAATGCCACTTTCATTTGGAAATGCTAGTGCATTGTACAAGGCGTATACATATTGATAAACAGCCAGCATTTGCATCCAACTTTTACACATTATGCAGGTCAATCAATAGGTAATATGTTCAGATAACCTTACTTTTCAAGTAAAATAATCTGTAAGCAAGGATGACAATGTTGTGTTTGTGGATTATTCATGTATTTGACATTGTTATGAAAGAATCATTAGTTAGCACAAATGGCTGTGAGCAGCACTAAAATATATAAGGTTGTCAATGTAAGTTGTTTTTGATACTTAAGGTGGTTAATTAAATAATATGAGCCTAATCAATGTTTCTGAACTATCACAAGGTTATAGTACTGCAGGGGCTAATTGTACAAAATTTATTTATTTACTCAACAACAAATGATTCATGTGGCAATAAAACAGAAAAAGACAAGTACTTTAGGTGAAGATAAACTGATGCTATCAGAAAATCAAAATCAAGTCTCCATCAGGGTTTCTGGATTGGGACGAAAAATGAACCAAAATTAAGCCACATATCACAAAAACTTTTGAAAAGACAACAAACTGAGTCAGACATGAGCAACGCATGAAAATCAACACCAACAACACATAGCTTTTAGAAGAATATCATAAATTCCAAAAGTAGAAATAAACATCATAAAGCATACAGCCAAGAGAAAGAAAACCCACAATCACAAATCAGCTAATTAGTTCATAAAAATGAAAATGCAGATCAAATAAAACAGACAACGAAGGAAACCCACCTCCAATTTTGATATCAAGAAAGAGAGAATAGAAAAGAAGGGTTTAAACTTAGAGACGAGATATTGTGGAATGCCACTTAAGAGACGGACAATGGTACATACTTCTAATGAAATTTTCCAGTTGTTAACACAAATTAGCACACTAATTTAGAGATTACAAAGGAGACAAAAGCATGATGGGATTTGATAACCCATACTCGGATGACAAAGTTAACAAGTAGTGTGGACTGAACAGGAATTGCGTGATGGAGTGTCACAACAATCTCTCCTTTTTTTAAAAAAAAAAAAATCTTTCAATTTTATTCAAATTAAAATGTTTTCTATTTTCCCATGTTTTGCTTACTCAAAATATTTGAAAGATATTTTCTATAAAAAATAATTTTAAGTTGTATGAGTCGTATTGTAAATTTATTGTATTCTCTCTGTCCATTCACTCTTCCCAACCTCCACCCCTTGATCATTGTAACAATCACTCCATTGTTGTAGGTGCATCAATAGAAAAATATAATTCACCCAAAAAAAATTTCAGTAGTAGATTGAAATTTTCGAGTCTACGGCAGTTTCAGATAAAATTTAAGTCATGTGAGGTCTATGAGAAATTTGGTTTGGATTGTAAGTTTAATTATTCGAGTAGACAACAAGACGATAAAGAGTCTGTACAAATTTATGAAAGTAAAGTATGTTTTGGAACGTCATGATTTGAGAGAGTGTTATAAAAAGGGGGTGGGGACACGAGTTACGAAGTTTCTATCTCCATGCAAACCACTATGAAGGATATGATCCAGCTATGGTGGTGCTACCATGGCGAGATAAGTGACCGCTATGGTGGGACAGAGGCTGGTTTTACATCAGAAAGTCTCAAATTCATTTTTATTTCTCTCACTTCATCCTTGAGAAACAAGAAATGACCGAGGGCTATTTCTTTTCAGTTTTCCAGGAATCCCATTATTAAAGATAAGTTAATCATTTTTCTAACTTTGTATTTCAATTCCTGAATTGTAGATTCTAGGAAAAAATTGATATAGGAAAAGATTTAGGCCTGTAATTAGTAGTGGGTAAAAGTCCTAGTTGGGAGAGATGATCATGAAAGTGGCCAAAGGTGAAGATTTTGCTATAATCCAGATAAATTAGGCTATTATTGTTAATTATGTGTCTTTCCTTGATTGTTTATAGACTAAGAATGGTCTAGGACTTTGAAAAAGGGAAAGCTCTGATTCTATAGAGTTCAAGGCTTGAAGTAGAGGTAGGTAATGGTTTAATATTCTCATTTGTGCGATATATGTATGCTAACTATTTCATAGTATTTTTTGTATGTATGTGAAAAAGAAATGACAATATGAACTAATCGATAGCCTATCTATCGAATTGCATGCAATGAACCTAGTTATTACTTGAACTTGGTTAATTGTGTATTATTCATTGTGGATGTGATTATGATTATGTTTGTGTTTGTGATTGTTGATCGGGTGTCGCGTCTTGACATATTATTATATTGGGTGTCACGTTCCAACACATTATCAGATCGAGTATCATGTTTCAACATATTATTGGATTAGGTGTCACGTTTTGACACATTATTGGATCAGATGTCACGTTTTGATACATTATTGGATCAGGTGTCACATTCTGATACATTATTAGATCGAATGACACGTTTCGATATATTATTGGATCGAGCGTCATTTTTCGACATATTATTGAATCAAATGTTATATTCTAACACATTATTGGATTAGATATCGCGTTGCGATGCATTATTGGATTGGATGTCACGTTTTAACACATAACTTATTTGGGTTTGGGTCCCTCAAGAGGACTATAATTGGAATTGCATTAAATTGATAAATTAAGGCTGGTCAATATGACTTGTGAACACTGTATTAATTTCAGTATGTTTATGATTTATTGTGCTTTAATTACTTGCTTATATCTTGCTTATTGGAGTAGTCGTGTAATCCTATCAGTATAATATTATTTTGTGTACTGATACCGCACTTGCTCTTTTCTTTATAGAGCATCTTCAGGCGGTTGTAGATAGATCTCAACTAAGTGATCGTTGACTCCAAAATTTAGGGATGAGGCACCATTTTCAAGCTGCTATGGATCCATTTGTTATCTTACTCCATTTATGTTAAGACTTAGACTTCTCTTCTTTATTTTGATGATTTTAGTTTCGGGGGTATCATATGTTTAGACTTGTATGTTATAATTTTGGTACAATGACTTTTAGTTTCTGGGAATTGTTGTTATTTGACTAGATTTATGTTGAGTTTATGAGAACTCAACTATTTTTTAATTCAAACTTGCTTCCGTAACTTTAAATTGCCTATTGTAATGACCTTGTCGATCATTTTTGAGTTTATCTGTGAAAATTACGATTTTACCCTTTTGTAAATTGCTTTTTGACATATTTTGAGCCATTGTATTGTTGGAACTGAGAATTAGTGTCTAAAAGTGAAAATGTGAGTTTTAGCTTTTTTGGAAGCCTAAGTTGTTGAAAAAGAGAGTCTTTGTACCACTTGGCTTTAGCATTCTTCCTAAAGGTTGTTAGATCATCAGTAGTGAACTCACTTCAAACCTTCGGAACTTGTGCATCTTCCACAGTCTTCATTTGTATTGTCTGTCCCACAGTAATCCTGTCCATAGTTCACAATCTTCAGCCTGAATGAAGTCTTCCATGGCCTTCCACCAACCAAAGTGAGAGCCATTGAAGAGTGAAGGCCTGATAGTTGATTGTTCTTCCCTGTGTTCAAGAGATGGTGCAGAATTCATAGTGATATTTTTCTTAGGTGTTACCCTTTGATAAGAAAACCTACTATGATACCAATTGACAGTCTACACGACCTAGTGATTTGCTTATGAGATAAGCACGTTTCCTAACTTGTTTCAGAGACAGATATGCAGTAAGTAAAGAATAAGCAATTTAATATAGAAAATACCCAGCTTACAAAGATGTAAAAAATCACGACTTGTACTACTACAAGATTTAACCCAAAACGTCACTAAACAATGAGCCTGAACAAAAATGATTACAATCCTGAGTAACCTAGAAAGAAAAAGGTACTAACCTTCTAACGTCTTATAAATCTTCCAAGGTTTATGTTCTCAAATCTTCGAGTTGCCCTCAACTTGAAGACTGCACCCTAATTTAGTTTATAGTTCACTGAACTAATCAATACATCAAGATTCAAAAAAATAAAAAACTTCCTAACACTATGACTCCATAAGGAACATCTCCTCTAGATGTTTCTTCGGTGATTACCACCCACACAAGTCAAACTGCCTATTTGCACTCTCGTCAGTATCACTCATCTTCACAATCTCAACTCGTATTTAAACATACTCCTGGGGAGTTCTACCTCACATCAAACTCTTCATGTGCTCAGAACTCTTCTTGCCATAGAGTTATTCTTTAGTTAGAACTTCTTTTTGACTTCAACTCTTTTCCCACAAGTGTTGTAGTCGAACTATACTTCAACATCTGTTGTCCTAAATGTATCCTAAAGACCTTATCCACTCCGCGATCTTTGCTTCCTTATCTTAGCCTCTTTGAGATAGTGCTGGTGAGAACCTGATTAATCAACATGTTTCATAGTCCTTTGTCCATCATCAAAACTACCTTGAACTCAAAATCTTAATCAGATTTAATAATATAAAAAAAGAAAAAGTATATTTTCATATTATCAAAAATTTATAAATGAAAAACTATAAAAAAAATTAAAAAATTTGATGACCGGAAAAAAAATATTTGTTACAATTTTAAATAGATTGGGGAGAAGAAAATTTTAAATTGTTTGAAGTACCTAAAATTTTAGGAGAGATTAATATCAATTTATTTTGCATGATTTGTGCAATTATCATCTAATTTTACCTTTAATTTACTTTTTAAGTTCAATAGTCAAATTCTATAATGTAGCACCATTTATGTATCTGGATGATTGCTCCTTACACTACGTAATTTGCTCCTTACACTACGAGATTTAGATAAGTTGTACATAAAATAATATCAACTATTTCAAAACGTTTCAATATAATGTGAGGTTAGTAATGCAAGACTTGTAATTTAAGGATAGGTAATGCAAATTGATAAAGATTAGAGGAGATCACAATTCCTTTGAATATTCATGTGTTCCTCTTTAAGTTTGAAATAGAGTACACACCAGATGATCAAATATGATAACTTTCCACCATGTCTCATTCTCTTTATGCTTTTGAATCCTCTGCCTAAAACATTTTTTCTAAAAAAACCAATCAAGAAATGGAACTATCATATTCTCACTCGCAGCCCTTTTTAACCGTAACTCAAGTTCATCTAGTTAAAATTGAACTAAAAAAATAAGCACATGATTAGTCTCATGGCGGGGCATTAGCTTCAGTTTCTTAGCAGTCCTTCCAATGCTTAAGGGGGAAAAGGGTCCCAAAGACAGTTTGTTCTGTAGATGTAGTAAACTTCACCTTGATCAAAGGATCCTTCCATAACTCAGATAGCAAAAGCAGACTCATAACTACACCTCAGGTTTCAAGCCTGTCGACACATCGTGTTCTTTTGCATGGCTGGCCATAATCTCAACAAAAGGCTCCAAAAACCAAGCCACTGATCTACAAGTTTCTGTAATTAAGTTGACAGTTATTTCAGTGGCGGAGACAGGATTTTTGCCTACGGGATTCAAAAAATTAAAGAAACAAACACGCAAAGAGCTAAAACAACATTAGAAACTGTCACTAGCAGGATTAAACCTGCAAAGTCAGAGAATTTGAACCCACTCTACCGCTGAGCTGAGCTTTTGGTTTGTATCAAGGAGATTCAACATCTAATATATATATACACATATATACGTAAATTTGAGGAAGGGGTTCGGATAAATCCCCTTTGAGGCGCCCATGTTATTAACGAGCAGATAACTTATCTTTCCAAATGACTCGGAAGTACATCATAATTACCTAACACAATGGAGGAAAGATGACACTAAAACAACAATATTTTGCTCCTAATGCAGTGTTAGCTTGCAAGGGAAAAGGAAAAGAATGTACAGTTCAAGTCTATCTCAAGGTAAGCGAGCCATAATAAATTTGAGTATCTACACCTGATCAAGGAACGCTGATGCAGAATTAGAAATTAAAGAAATAGCTGCAGCATAACCAAGAAAAGGACAAAAAGAAGGAATAACCTTTTTCATTTAGTGGGATATGGATGGTTCCCAGTCACCCTTTGCGGTTGAGTTTTTCCAAAGCAATGCCTGCCTGAATTTGGAGAGCGAAAGAGAGATGAGACAAGAATCACTCACTAATATGCTTAGACGAACATTTAAAGGCTACAAGCACTTTGGAGATTGAGGCACAAGGCTAATTAGGAATCTTGAGAAATAGTAGTATCACAAGCAAGTTCAAATCATATGTCAAATACAACAGATGAATCTTCTATTGAAGAGCAATCTTATGAAGAGTCTCGTAGACCAAACCACAATATCAAGCCTGGAAATGGTAGATGTCGATATCAACTTTATCCAGAATTTAAGTAAGACCAATAAAAAGAAAGGAAAAGAGAAAAGTAAAGAGCTTTCTTTCTTCATTGGGCACTTCATATCCTAGTTCAGATAAGATGAGATAAAATTGTACTTCTCAAATAAAGCATCCCATACAGATATACAAAAATAAGATTCACATACATAAAGAAGTCAAAAGATAAAATGTACCTACTCAAAAAAAGGGAGCACACCATATACTGAGGCTTTATGTCCTTACTTCTACTTCAAAAGAAGCAGAGCTCAGTATAACCATGTGAGTAGGGCAAGAGCTCCTCCACCTCAATTCTTGTGCTTGAACAACTCGTTTTCCTCAATTTACTGTGTACCGACTCAACTTCGGCCAAAAACACACTGAAAACAGGTCTATGATCTGAAAATCTAGACTCACCACGCACATAAGACAACTGTTGGAGACCCCCACCATGCCACAAAATACGATCACACCTTCAGATAAAGATTGCACAGATTAATTCTAGACTTGTAGATAAGTCCTCCACTGGATATTTTGATAACCTGCATAGAGATTTTAGATTGAGAATATATATTCTTTTTGGTAGTAAAAGAAAAACACTTACCATGCAGGCGTTCGGCGCTTCTCCTTTGGTTGCATTTCGTCAACAGAATACCTATCTGAATTCCTAGAATATTTATATGTTGGTGGGAAATATATCTTTCCTTCTTTCCATCCCTCAAAAACTCGACCACGTCTCTGTTCTATCCTCAGCTGTCAAGGAAATAGAAAACAAGATCAATTAATATTGCCCTTTGACATAATTCAAAAGAAATAAATTCAAGTATGGAAGTGGGAAAAAACACAAAATTGCAGGGATACCTGGTCATTTCCCAACAATGCTCTCCAGTTTTGCATCTCAACAAGTGCTTTTGCAGAACGATAAGAGAGTGCAATTCGATAGTTCAGATCCCCAAGCCAAATAACCCGGCTGAAGAGAATAGTGTAATCAGATGAAACAAATTTAAAGACGTAATCTCGTCATGGCTTTACATGCTATATTAAACTCGAGCCTTTCCATCTTTTTCCATGTTTCAGTTATCTTTGTGAAATAGCAACAAGGAGTTATTCTAGAAAGTAAATAGTCATCTTACTCATGCTCAAGAATAGTTTCTGGTGACTTCTCTTCATCCACGTTACTAACTTGCGGAAATCTTGTTTTCTTTAGGATCTCCATGACATCAGAATTTCTGCGCAACTCATCACCCTCTTTCTGACCAGAGGTTAAGTGAGTGCAGACAAAGCAAAAACTTGTTTGATATAACTGCATGCTGATTGAAATAGATCCCTGCAAAACGAAATATGGAATGGTATATTATGCCAAGTTTTTCTCTTACAACAACAACATACACAGTAGAATCCCACAAGTCAAATATGTGGAAATCTCCCAATTTAGACAAAGCACAACTAAGCTCTTTTCCATTTATAATTACCTTATTCCTAAGGTACCCCATCAACCCTCTGCCGACACATGATACTTTCATATTCCGAACATGTTCCCTCAAATCACTCCGCACCCATATGGTGAGAAAAATGCCAACCATTTGTTTACTTGCTGCCAAACAGTAGGTTGAATTTCTGTGCATTCTATAACCATCTTCCGGAGGAGCATACCCTCCATTCGTCACAGGTGAAAACGAAACAGTAGGTGACTCTCCAGGTCCATATTCATCATCTGACGAGCCCCATCTCGAGGCATCACTTGGCCTTTGTCCACAGGAATAGTCACTAAGCCTATGAACAGATGAATAATCACTTGGCCTGTGAAAAGAGGTATAATCACTTGGTCTGCAAGAAGATGAGAAGTCACTTGGCCTGTGAACATATGAATAGTCACTTGGCCTCTGATCCCTATTAGGATCAAAATCACTAGACCGATGTCCAAAAATTACTCGATCACAAACACTGTATCGTCCATCCACACGAAGTTGCAAGATTGATAGATCATTTTCCACGCTCCTGCACTGAGGTGCCTGGACTGACCGACGATGAGAGAAGGATGATGCCTTATATCTATTTGACCCCTCAAAGTCAGCATTCCACTCGGCAATTGGATCTGGTACAGGAGAAGAATTGTAGCAACCATTACCTCCACTAGTACCAGGACCACTGTTTAATGTCTCCCCAATCAAAGCGATCCACTTTTTGGCAGGGCCACTATCTTCGGCTCCCAGAATATTACCAGCATTTAAAGGAACTATTTCCTGGAATCTGAAATGTAAAATGAACAACTTTTCACGCAGCTACCGTAAAAGGTAACTCAAGATAATGTTTCAGCCAACTGTGGTATATGACAGTTTTTTTAAAGGAATAGATGAGAATCAATTCTTAGAGCTCATACCCAAGCACATAAATATCTGCAGGGGGTGAGGAATGAAGCCATTCATCTAGATTCAAATTACTCGGTGGTGATTCTCCACCCACATTCCATGTAGATACAAAGAGTCTGAGGCAATAAGAAATTAAGCGAAGAACATTCATGTTGTGAGTTGTGACTGTAAAGGAAAAAGAGACAAAATCTGAAGTATCTACTGGATTTATCAAGAAGGCAAACCTATAATTTTGTACATTTATAATCTTAGGGCGATCAAGATTAACACTCCCCCTTGGGAGATGCTCCAGACCCCCGGTTGATTTTTCTGCTCATTTGAGAGGGCAAAGAGAGACTAGAATTAAGTCACATAAGAAGAGTCTCTTAAATACTACATAGGGATATATAACAAGGATTAGGATTATTAACCATGTCACTAACCTGTTTTGGTCTTCTTGATAGCGCAATGTTCCCACTCCGATATCCTTGTTCTCCACTCATAACTTCCTAAGATCAACATTAGTTCCCAATTGAAGAGTTAGTGAAATTGGTACAAAACCATAACTCAAACAAGACAAATCACAAAATTAGGAATGATTGTGTTTAACTTCATGGGAGAGAATCATCAATATCTGCTGGAAGTAAAGACAGTGAATAAATACAATTTCAAATGAGACAAAATCTTCACAAATCACCATAAACATGTGATGCAGCCAGAGAAATTATCCATCACCCAAAGTTCAACACAAGACGAGACAAAATATTAGATGCTGAATCCCACCACCCTAATGAGAAGTTGATTTTCTGAGATGTCACTGGACTAATAGTTAGTATCTCAAAAGGTCACAAGTTGCACTTGATTCCAATTTTCTTCAATAAAGTTGGTGACTTTATGCGCATATTAGTTGACTGACTATCTGAGACAAACAGAACCAAAAGAAGAAGCTTCGCCTAAATTTTTTAAGACAAGCCCAATTCAGAACAAACATTTCAACCCCTCAAAACAAAAATGTAAAACACATGGAGTCAAAAGAAATCAGATGCTGACCTCCATAGACAGATTCATCAGATTGAAATTCTACAGTTTTGCCCTTTAAATTGAACCATTTGCTAACCAATTTTCTGGACCAAGACAGCTTCAGCAATCAAAGGGCAAAAATGTCAGCAATCAAAAGCGCAAAACCCCCCAAAATTGCATTTTCCAAGAAATGAAAGCAAAAGGAGAAAAGGGGTTATCATAGAAGTATTCACCTTGCTTTTCTTGGAATACTCATCCCTCATTGCATCACTCTTCCTTCAAATTCTGAATAAAATCTTCACCTTCCTCTTGCAACTTCAGTTTCTGATCAGTAAATGAACCAAATAACATATAAAAGATACTAGCAACTTTAGAATGAGCACTCCTCAAACAAGATCTTTGGTAAAACCACTAAATACACGTATGGTATTATACAGGAGAAGAAATTAAAGAAGTAATAAGACAACACAAAAACCAAGAAGAAAAAAGACAACAATCACTTTATAAGTTTAGCAGAAGACAATGTTGCTATAAGCTAAACACAAAAAAGAAAGAGAAAAAGAGTATCAAATTCGAACAGAGTAAAGTGCAAAGTACTATATTCATTATCTTTCACTCTCACGCTTAGAGGACTACTCATTTTCTATGCCACTTTTAGTTTTGTGATTTTTTTTTAAAAATAAGCTAAAAAGTATATCTTTTCCATCTCTTCCATTTTACTGTGATACATTTTCCCTCTTTAGTCTATTTTAAAGGAAGTAATATTATAACAAATTTTTTTTTATAACATAGCACCCCACAATTTTACAATCACAAAAAATATCATGATATATTTAAATTTTTTTATATCTAATCAAATATTGTCATGGAAATAGGATAAAGAGAGTACTTTACTTTTCTCTATGAAATCATGTTATAAAAGTAAAACAAAAATTCTAAGATTAATTATTGTAAAAATAACAGCGTTCTGGATGGATGGAGTTATTTATTTGGAAATTATCTATATATACATCTTTATTTTTATTATTTTTTTAAATTTTCTATCATTCAAAGATATTTTAATAATTTTTCTTTTTTTCTTTCACATTCTACTCATCTAGATACATCAATTCTTCCTCCTTCACATGATTCCGTCTTCCCTTTTTCAATCTTAAAATCTCTCCTATTTTCATTCTCTCAATCATAATAATTACTACATTAATTACAATTTTAAATTTCAAATTAGTTCTATCTCCAATTAATCAATTGCAACTACATCAATAGATTTTTCTTCAACTGATAATTCTTCAGATGAGATAGTTTTTGTTGAAACTGCGCACCTTAACTTTTGCCTACTCGTTTGGAACAGGTTTAGATAACCTGTTTCAATCGTACAGAATTAACGCTTTAGACACACTGATTTTACGTGGAAACACCTAGCTCACGATAGGTGTAAAAACCACGACCTGTACCACTACAGGAATTTCTCCAAATTTATTAAAATCAACGTGAGCCTTCAAAAGTTAATTACAACTTGTAATAACCTTACCTCTATACCTCCAACTACAAACTACTCACAATCCTCCCAAGGATTATGTTTCAACTTATCTTCTTGTTTAACTCTAACTTGAAGATAAACTACTCTCAGTTATAAACTCTGAGACTTACAACTTTCCTATGAAACAAAAGAAAAACCCTAAACTCAACTTTTATTGGCCTTTCTTTATACTTCGTTTTTCTTCTTTTTCTGCGCACCCTTGTTTGTGAGTTGAATCTGGTTTTATAGCCGTAATAGATCTCCTTCTTCAACTTCTTTTCGAATTCCTTTTTCTACTCCACCTCTCATGGTTTTTGACACTAACTTTCCTTCTTTGTAACCTTCTTTTTTTAGGAGTTTGAGTGAGATAATGTTCCTTGTTTTCCTCCTTATTTCTAGTGCCAGGTATTGTGCATTTGTAATAGTAACTCGCACTTCTTGCTGCTGTGTCGTGTTGCACTTTTTATTTCTGTCTCGTCTTCCTATCCGTAGAATGAACCTGATGAGTTTTTCTGTTTCATCTACCTGTTTCATTTATTTTGTTAATCATCAAAAGTCCTTGTCCCAACAAATTCCCCCTTTTTGATGATGACAAATTTTCTGAGTTGACACCATCCTTGTTCTTCACAATGGACCAGGTTGATTTGCTCGTAACAATGAAACAGTTTAAACAGTAAGATAATAACGATATACATTTCAACTCATCAATTCCCCCTTTTTGATGATGACAAATTTTCTGAGTTGACACCATCCTTGTTCTTCACAATGGACCAGGTTGATTTGCTCGTAACAATGAAATAGTTTAAACAGTAAGATAATAACGATATACATTTCAACTCATCTTCCCCCTTTGGACATCATCGAAAAGAAAAGAAAAGTAATGAGTATAGGCACGGAGAACCAACATGTATAGGCAGCAGTAGAACATAACAGAGAAAGTTTATTTATATACGAGAGTACACAACATAAGCCATAAGAAAGGAACAAAAGATCTACCACCGGTCAAGCCACCTGCCATGCAAAAAAAAGGAGACAAACCATTTAACCCAAGCACAAAAGAAAGAGAAAACACAAAGGCCGAAAGAGAGGTCGGAGTTAAGGAATGAGCTTTGTAAGGGCATGAACAATGTCTGTGTGTTTGGCTCGCTCCTTCATAAGAGTGTCCTCTAGTTCTGCAATTTTAAGAGTGAGGGCCTGCTTTTCTTGCGCAAACCGTGCTCTTTCCTGAGCCATCTCCTCATCTTTAGCATTGAGGGCCATTTGAAGACGATGCAGGGGAGTGCCCGGTCGCTGCATTGAACCAGGTAAAGTTTGATGGTCCACCTGTCCTATCACATCCTTGGTAGTCTGCATGGACCAGACCTGGACTGGGACGGAAAAGGCCTCAAAAATGGTAGCCAACCAAAAACCATAGGGAAGAGCATGTCCCTTCTTATCTTGAACCAGAACCCTCTGAATGTGTTGCAGCATGAGAGCAGGAAGGTTGATTGGAACACCTTCATCTAGTAGTGCCATCAGAGTGAGATCCAAGTAGCTCGCTTCAGAGCGACGCTCCTGTCGTGGAATGATGACCTTATGGACCACGTCAAAGTATAGCTTGTGCAGAGGACGAAGCGCCCTTTTCGGGGGACGGGTCATCGGAGAGTAGTGAGGTTGTTAGCAGTAGGATGCAAAATAAGTGCCATACACTCAGGGTTTTGAGGGTGGTGTATGGGGGTTTTCGAAGAGGATGCCATGGTTGAGTATGAGAAGATGATGAAGATCAAAGGAGGCGGTTCAAAGAGAGGAAGGAGATGTGTGAGGAGGAAGGTGGAAAGAGGTTGGTCAAATATATGAGGAGAGAGATGTGAAAGGACGGAAGAGTTAAGGCATTTGTGAGAAAATGGGTGGTGGAAGGGAAGGGACCCGACGTTTCGTCAGGGAAGGAGGCGAAGTGACGATTTGGGCGGCAAGGATGGGATTGTGCTGACAGGGTAATGATGAGACAAGTTGGATGTGCCTGGTTTAAATATTTTGCTCAATAATAAGTATAATTTTGCACAGCAAGTGTTACCTGGTGAATTTGACCTGTTCCAATCGTTGATGCATGTTGCAATAATACTCCGGCATATAGAACCACGTCCTCATGTTAACTTCTACAAAATGAAGGGATATACATGAGATAACATAATTATCTAAAGTACTCCAAAACTTATAAAACATATCATGATAATGTGAGGTAGTGAAGAAGGGTGTTATGTAATTTTGACCATCCCCAAGTCAAGCCTGATTTTTTCAAATCGTTCTCTACTAAGTGCCTTGGTAAAAATATCAGCAGTTTGATTTTCAGTGGGGCAAAACATGATCGAAACCAGCCCTTTGTCTACACAGTCACGAAGAAAGTGATGCCTTATGTCAATATGTTTGGTCCGTTTGTGTTGGACAGGATTTTTTGCAATGTTGATGGCGCTTGTATTGTCACACAAGATTGGAACTGTTCCAACATCGATTCCAAAATCGAGTAATTGTTGTTTAATCCAGAGCAATTGAGCACAACACGAACTTGCTGCTACGTATTCAGCTTCAGCTGTGGACAGTGCGACAGAGTTCTGCTTCTTGGTGGACCAGGAAACTAAACACGTTCCAATGAAGTGGGCCATACCAGATGTGCTTTTGCGATCCACGAGGTGACCAGCATAATCAGCATCAGTGTATCCCATGAGATTGAAATTGCTACCTTTGGAGTACCATAACCCCAGATCAGAGGTGCCTTTGAGATATCGAAAGATTCTCTTCACCGCTTTGAGATGTGATTCTTTCGGATTGGCTTGAAAACGAGCACAAAGACCTACGCTAAAAACAATGTCAGGTCTACTAGCAGTAAGATATAACAAGGAACCAATCATACCTCGATAGAGCTTTTGCTCAACAGTTGAACCTGTGTCATCCTTCTCCAACTTTGTGGCAGTGGCAATAGGCGTATCAGTTTCCTTGGCATCTTCCAGTTTGAACCTTTTGAGGAGTTCCTTCACATATTTACTTTGGTGAATCATGGTTCCAGAGGGGGTTTGCTTGAATTGAAGGCCCAAGAAGAAGTTTAGTTCTCCCATCATGCTCATTTCAAATTCTCCATTCATTAGTTTTACAAATTCTTGAGTCATGACTTCACTTGTGGACCCAAAAATGATGTCATCTACATAAACTTGGACAATGAGGAGATCAGGGCCTTGAGTTTTTAGGAATAAGGTATTGTCAATTTTTCCTCTAGTGTGACCATGGTTGAGGAGAAATTTTGATAGCCTTTCATACCATGCTCGTGGGGCCTGTTT
Source organism: Solanum rostratum (assembly GCA_029948455.1). Taxonomy (NCBI): domain Eukaryota; kingdom Viridiplantae; phylum Streptophyta; class Magnoliopsida; order Solanales; family Solanaceae; genus Solanum; species Solanum rostratum. The sequence goes on along the minus strand of CM057047.1, from coordinate 54,305,610 downwards.
CAGTCCATACAAAGCCTTATCGAGTTTAAAGACATAGTCAGGATGCTCCATACTCTCAAATCCCGGAGGTTGTTTCACATAGACTTCCTCTTTTAAGTATCCGTTTAAAAATGCACTTTTTACATCCATCTGATACAGTGTGATTTCTTTGAAGACGGCGAAGGTTATGAGGAGTCTAATGGCTTCAAGCCTTGCAACAGGTGCAAAGGTCTCATCGTAGTCTATTCCTTCTTCCTGATTGTATCCTTGGACCACTAGTCTTGCCTTGTTCCTTGTGACTGTTCCATGTTCATCTAGTTTGTTTCGAAAGACCCACTTAGTGCCAATAATAGTTCTTCCTGCTGGTTTAGGTACTAAGTGCCATACTTTGCATCTTTCGAACTGATGAAGTTCCTCTTGCATGGCAAGAATCCATTTCTCATCTTGGAGGGCTTCCCCTATTCGTTTTGGTTCTATGAGTGAGACGAAGGCTTGAAAGGCACATAGGTTTCTTATTCCAGATCTTGTAGTGATTCCGGAAGTCAAGTCTGTGAGAAGGTTATCAAGAGGATGTGAGTCTTGATATTTGTAGTTTCTTATCACCAATCCTTGGTTCTGTTCATTTTGTGACTGGGCTAAGGAATTGGAGTTTGACTCTGCCTGTTGACTTTCGGATTCTACTGTTGTTCCCCCTGTCTGTAGGCTCTCGTCCTTTTCAGTAGGTGAAACAGGTAAATTGACCTGTTCTATCGACCGGAGTTCAAGTTCATCAACATCCTGCAAGTTATCTTCAGGAACACAGATAGTTTCGTCAAATATAACATGTATACTTTCCTCGATACAATTTGTTCGTTTGTTTAGGATTCTATAGGCCTTACTGTGTAGAGAGTATCCTAAGAAAATTCCTTCATCACTCCTAGCATCAAATTTTTCTAAATTATCTTTACCATTGTTGTGAACATAGCATTTGCAACCAAATGTTCTAAAGTGGGAGATGTTGGGTTTTCTTCCTTTGAGTAATTCATAGGGTGTTTTATTTAACAAAGGTCTAAGCATACATCTGTTGAGTATGTAGACAGCAGTGTTTACAGCTTCAGCCCAGAGGTTTCTAGCTACATTGCTAGCTATCATCATTGTTCTAGCCATGTCCTCTATGGTTCTATTCTTTCTCTCTACTACTCCATTTTGTTGAGGGGTTCTTGGGGCAGAGAAGTTGTGATCAATACCAGTTTTTGAACAAAATTCTAGGAATTTTATATTTTCAAATTCAGTTCCATGGTCTGATCTTATGGATTTTAGGGAAGTTTCTAATTTCTTCTCCATTTTCTTGATGAAAATTGAGAAGACATCAAAGGATTCATCTTTAGAAGCCAAGAAAAAGGTCCAGGTATATCTAGAGTAATCATCAACAATAACAAACATATATCTTTTACCTCCTCTGCTTTTTACCCTCATAGGTCCACATAAGTCCATATGGACCAGTTCCAAACATTTGGTTGTACTTACCTGGTTCTTTGATTTGAAGGATGTTCTAACCTGCTTCCCTTTAGCGCAAGCACTGCATACCTTTTCTCCTTTGAATCCGATTTTTGGTAACCCATCAACCATGTTCTTGGAAGAGAGTGTATTTAGTTGTTTCAGGCTAGCATGTCCAAGTCGTTTGTGCCATAGCAATGGATCCTCTGTTATTGCACTGAGACATTTTAATTGCACTCCACCCATACCTATGATGTCGGCTTTGTATACATTCTTGTATCTATTTGCTGTTAGGACCACTTCTTTTGTCTTTAGATTTTTGACCTTGCAACTCTCAGAGGTGAAGATGACCTCGTTACCTTTGTCGCACAATTGAGAGATGCTTAGGAGATTGTGTTTTAGTCCGTCTACATGATAGACATCTTCTACAGCCTTGGATTCTTCTCGTCCAATCTTTCCAATGCCCACGACTGTCCCCTTTTTGCCATCACCGAAGGAGACCTTTCCACCTTTTAATGTATTAGTGAAAGGAATTTGAGTCTGTCTCCCGTCATGTGTCTCGAACAAGCACTGTCCATATACCAATGCTTGCTTCCTTTCACTGTGGCCTGTAAAACAAATTAAGGGTTAGTTTTAGGAACCCAGACTAGCTTGGGTCCTTTCCTGTTATAGAAGGGATGAATAAGATTTCTTTTAGCCCATTGAGGCAACATGTTTTGTGATCTGTTACTTTTGTTTACCCATTGAGGCAACATGTTTTGTGATCTGTTCCTTCTGTCTACCCCAGTCTTGCTTTTATGCATATGGGCAATGTTTCTGTTTCTGACTTTACTAGCAATGGGACATTCAGTGGTTGGGTGCCCAGTTTTGCCACATAGATAGCATAAATCAGTGGAGGAGGTTTTTTCTTCAAAGAACCCTATTCCAGCTTTCTCATTATAATTTTTATTACCTAGAGATGCTAACTCATTTATGAGCAGGGTAAGTCGAGCCATCATCTCGTTCAGTGTTTCATTCTCCTTCATCTTGAAGGTTTCATATTCAGTAAATAGCATGGCGACTCTGAATTTTCTAACCTGAGCAGTTCCCTCATGAGCAATCGTGAGTGCATCCCAAATCTCTTTGGCAGATGAGCAATTTGAAATTCTGTTATATTCTTCAGGTCCGAGACCACAGACCAATAAGTTTTTGGCTTTGGCATTCTTTCTCATGGCTGTTAGATCGTCGGCATTGAATTCACTCCTTTCTTTTGGTACGAGTCTGCCTTCCACAGTTCGTGTGGGGATGGTTGGACCCATGATGATTCTATCCCAGAGTTCATAATCTTCTCCTTGGATAAAATCTTCCATTCTGGCCTTCCACCATGCAAAGTGTGTTCCGTTGAAGAGCGGGGGTCTAACGGCGGACTGTCCTTCTCCATGTCCAAGCGGTGGTGCGGTGTTCATGATGATCGTTTCTTAGGTATTAACCTTTAACAAGAAACCCTGCTCTGATACCACTTGTTGAAACTGCGCACCTTAACTTTTGCCTACTCGTTTGGAACAGGTTTAGATAACCTGTTTCAATCGTACAGAATTAACGCTTTAGACACACTGATTTTACGTGGAAACACCTAGCTCACGATAGGTGTAAAAACCACGACCTGTACCACTACAGGAATTTCTCCAAATTTATTAAAATCAACGTGAGCCTTCAAAAGTTAATTACAACTTGTAATAACCTTACCTCTATACCTCCAACTACAAACTACTCACAATCCTCCCAAGGATTATGTTTCAACTTATCTTCTTGTTTAACTCTAACTTGAAGATAAACTACTCTCAGTTATAAACTCTGAGACTTACAACTTTCCTATGAAACAAAAGAAAAACCCTAAACTCAACTTTTATTGGCCTTTCTTTATACTTCGTTTTTCTTCTTTTTCTGCGCACCCTTGTTTGTGAGTTGAATCTGGTTTTATAGCCGTAATAGATCTCCTTCTTCAACTTCTTTTCGAATTCCTTTTTCTACTCCACCTCTCATGGTTTTTGACACTAACTTTCCTTCTTTGTAACCTTCTTCTTTTAGGAGTTTGAGTGAGATAATGTTCCTTGTTTTCCTCCTTATTTCTAGTGCCAGGTATTGTGCATTTGTAATAGTAACTCGCACTTCTTGCTGCTGTGTCGTGTTGCACTTTTTATTTCTGTCTCGTCTTCCTATCCGTAGAATGAACCTGATGAGTTTTTCTGTTTCATCTACCTGTTTCATTTATTTTGTTAATCATCAAAAGTCCTTGTCCCAACAGTTTTCATGAAAATAACTCCAAACAATGAATAATCCATTAATCATGAAAAATTGCATGGAGAAAGAAAGTGAATTAGGATATAGGTTCAGGTTTGAAAACCCCAATTGAAAAAAACTTCTAAAAAGGAGGAGGAAAAAAGATAAACCTATTACACACCTTTTTTTATTAAAGATTTAATTTCTAATTAATCTGGTGATTTTTACCTTTTAATTCATGTATAATTTGTATTTTTCAACATTATGATAGATTGCAACTTATAATATAATGTATTATATTCAAATATTACTTTTGATACATAACTAAGTTTTTGAATCATAAATTTTCATGTATCATGTGTATATGGTTCTGTACTAGATACATACTTCTTCAAATTGAAATAAAATTTTGTATTAACTACATTCAACTAGTATCATTCACCAACTTAGAATTATTTTTGATACATAACTTAAATTGTCAATCATGAAATTTCATGTATTATGTGTATGGTTCTGTGCTAAATACATAAATATTGCAAAATTAAATACAAGTTAGTATCAGATACATTCAACTTTTATCATTCACAAACATAAGATTATTTCTGATACATAACCCTCAGTCTGATAATCATAAAATTATACTATATCATTTATTTGTAAAAAAATTGTACTTGATAATAGTTTGTGTTCAAATATATATAAAAATTTGTAACAGATATATTAATCTAATATCATTCACAAAGTTAAGGTTATTTTTGATACATTTCCCTAAGTCTATGAATCATAAAATTTTATGTATCACCCGTATGATTTCGTAATTGATACATAATTGCTACAAGTTTAAGTACAAATTTGTTCCGGATACATTCATCCAAGTTCAACTTCGAAATCACCCGTTGAAAGAGCTACTAAAAAGAGGAGGGGGGGGGGGGGTTGAGCCTGTTACTACTAAGGGTATTCACGGGTCGATTTGGGTCGGTTATTGGTGAAAATCAAAACCTAATCAACTTAATTCGATTTTTAAATTCTCAAAACCAAACCAACTCAATTATAATATACATTTATCAGTTTGGTTGTTATCGGTTTTGGTTCCATTATTATTAACCATACGCAAAAAAAACAACGATACATTTAAAATGAAGAAAAAGTGACAACAATCCATTCAAAATAAAAAATAGTTAGAACGATTGATATTATAGAACGTTCAATCACTAAATTTACTGTGAAAAAAGTTTCAAAATTCACCATTTTGGCCTAGAAGAAAGAGCTAGTGACATTTCTATTCCCACTAAGAATTGTCATAGACATTCACATACATAAAATTACTAAGATAAATGTTTTTGTTTTGAGCATTTATGCTTTCATTAGTAGATTAAAAAATATATATTTTTTAAAATAATGTATTATGTATGTATAATTATAAAATATATGAATATAATTTGTTGGTTCAGTTCGGTTATTTCTTCGATTTTTTCAAACAAATCTAAACTCAAACCAAATATTATCAATTTTCAAAAAACTAAAACTAAATCAAACCAAAACAAAATAAAATCGATTTATTTTCAGAGCAAAATCATATAGCAAAAAACTTACTTTCAACATTGATATCCTAGTGAGAGGAAAAAAAATCCAAAGGGAGGAGCAGCATGCGATAGTGATTGGAAAAAAAAGTTGGGTGGGGGGTTTGGCCACTTTTGGCTTTTTAACTTTTTTATCATTTAAAACTTATTTTAAACTATTTTAAAAAATAAATTTGATCAGTTTTTGAATTCATCCAAACACCCTCATACCGGAAAAAGAAAAAAAAGCATGGAGAAACAAGTAGTAACTTAACAAGCATCATCATTAATCAATTAGAAAAACTCTTTATTTTGCATATCAACAGATATACTTTCAAGTGGTTGGTATACTGCTATCTTACTTTAATGCAATTCAAAATATAGTTGGTGAAATGTGATTGAATTATTTGAGGCTGAAAATAGTTAATGTCCCATTAGAGAAAGAGCAGCAGCTGTCTGAATTTAGGTTGTTGGGGTCCATGCATCCTTCTCATACAAGTAGCCAATTGTACTCTAATGTTGAGTTAGAAAATTTTGTGGTTCCTCCTTGGGAATATAATGTGTCATTTTATTATTAAAGGATTTATATTTCACTAAAGTACTATTTTCCTTGTCATGATAATTAAGGAACAATAACAGTTCATGTCTCACATCACATATTAATTATACTAACATGTACTCTCACCTTACTAAAACAAATGTTGCATGCATTATTTAAAGAGTTAACCCCCTAAGTTATTACCCTGCTTTCTTCTTGTTATCTTCAAAATTATAACTTTTGAATGTCAAAAACTCCTGATACAATATCTGTTAGTGTATTGTATATTTTAACGTGCCAAGTGGCACAATACATGTTATTTAAACTTAAATTAATACATACAAATCTTTATAAACTATCACTATTTTACGAATTTCTATTGGATGTTACTGTTACCCTTTCTCTAACTATATTTTTTGAAGATTAAGACCAACACCCTGGAGACTCTTGTTCGATGAGCCTAGTGGCCCTACAAATGACACTATATTTTTCACCCAAGTTAAAACTTTTATCAAAGTTAAATATGAAAAATCCGAATCAATAATCAAATTAAACACTTTCCATAAAGGTTTTAAAAACTGATTTTTTTTTAATTATATGAATTATCTCTTTATTTTTTTTGTTGAAATTAGGGATTATCCAAAAAAAAAAATAGGATATTTATATTTCGGGTTTTTTTTTCTTTCGTAAGTCAACATTTTCTTGAATTTGATGTTGGTTATGCGTAATAACTTAAAATATTCATTTTTATCTCCAAGAAAGTGTTTTGTTTTCCTTCAAAAGATCAAGTTTGAATAAAATCAAGAAAAGAATGTTGAAGAAGGTGTAAAAATAATATATCGGTATGATCCTATAAGTAAGAAGGTTGAGATATCCATATATAAATTCTATGTTTAACTTGTATGAAGTTAAACAAAGTAATCTCCAATAATTCCTCCCCTCAACAAATTATAAGAGTTTTCAAAAAACAAGTTAGAGGATAGATACAAAAATAAAAGCTAAGGTAAAAATATAATATTGTAAGAAAATAAAAATAGTGATAATAAAAAGTAACTCAAGTAACAATAGATAGTATTAATACAATTAAAGAATAAAATAACAATAATATTGATAAATAAACGAGGGAGCCCGATGCTCTAAGCTAGAATCACGCTCTTCATTAAGAAAGAGAAAAACCATTCCACTAACTAACCCTTTATCTTAACCTCGATCTTCATACTTTTTTATTTAGATTATGTCCTTGATGAACTGAAGATATGACATGTCATATATAATCACCTCTCTTCAATTCTTTCTTAACCTATCTTCGTCTCTCTGTAGACCTAACATTATTAACTTCTCACACCTCCTTATTGGGACATCTATATTCTTTTTTATGGGTTCGAACCCATCTCAACCTCACTCCTTAAAAAAATTAGAATCGACCTTCGTCGGTCGATTTTTAGATTGAAAAAGTGTCGGTTAGGAAAAATTTTAACCTTGGAAGGTCAATTTTTAAGATTAAAAAATAATAAAATGTACCATCCAGGGTTTGAAACCTCCATCTTCTTTATGGTAGAATGGATTTCTATAACTAGCTAGATTATTGATGCTTATTGGTTAAAGATCATATTTTTTTTTATTTATACTCTTAATATATTTATATATTTCTGAAAGAAAATAATCTCAGGAGGCTAGTTTGCAATTTTTTTTTTCATTTTTTGGCTCTTAAAAGCGACTTTCCATCAGGAGATTTTTTTGCAACATGATCATTTGAGGTCGATATTTGCTAATTTTTTGATAGCAATTTTTCACAGCTTGTTCACCATTGAGATCATTTTCATCTTGCCATATATATCTTTATTCCTAATTTTATCTCTTAGGTGTGCTCAAATATCCATGTAAGTATCTTCATTTTCACTATATTTATCTTTTGAAAAGTGTGAATTCTTAATTAGCCAACAATAGTTGATCTGATGGCTAGTCTATAAAAATTACCTAAATCTTTGTGGTACATTTCTATCACATAAGACATTGAATGTGAGTTTTAATTCCATCCACTACGCTCCAATACGTTGTTTGATATCATAATCAATCATCTCCCAGTTTTCTTGAATTATTAAAAAAAATATTTGGAGTTTTTTCCTTTGAGGATGGCCTATGTATCAATCCTCACTTCTACATCCGCCTCATGTAATGCATGAAAGAACTTGGACTTCACGTGCTTTGTCTCAGCTTTGTTCAATTACTTGAAACCTCTAAACTCTAGGGCCTTGTTTTTAAACTTTCAGTCTATTGATAATGTCGTCGCATATGTTGTCCATTAATATTATGTCATTAGCAAATACATACATTATGGTACTTCTCATTAAATATGCATGTCAATACATCCATCGGCACAACAAATAGAAATAGGCTAAGAGTTGACTTTGCGTGCAATTCAATCATAACTGAAAAGTGCCATGAGTCTCCTTCCACTATTCTCACCCGAGTTTAGTTCTATCGTACACATTCTTAATTAATTGCTTTAATGTATGCCACAAATACACCTTAGACTCCAAGCACCTCTATAGAACTTTCCTATGGACTTTGTCGTGTGTGTTTTCTAAGTCAATAAACACTATATTGTAAGCCTTTTTTTCTACTTCTATACTGCTTGAAAACTCTTCTAAATTAGAAGATGAATGACTTCCGTAATTGACTACTGAGAAATGAAATCAAATTAATTTTAAGAAAGAGATGTATCTCTCTTCACTCTCATCTCTATTATCCTTTTTCAAATTTTCATAGTATGTCTTAATAGTTTGATATACCTACAATTATCGTAATTATGAAAATCAACCTTGTTCTTCTACAATAAAATTATTGTACTCCTCCATTCTTCGAACATTTAGTCATCCTAAAAATGACATTAAACAATCCAATTACCATTGTATTTTACACCTACCTTTTCCAAATATCTACGAAAAAATTCATTTGACTCAAATGCCCTTCCCCTTCTCAAAATAATATGGAGAAAACAAAAGAAGAAAGGGATGAGTAAACTCAAATGAACCCAAATATACAGATCCTAATCAAATCAATTAAAAAAGAAGAAGATAGAGGTAACAATAAAGAATAAGGTAAATAAAAATTAAAAAAATTAAAATTGAGTTAAGCTTTATGGGTAAACTTTAGTAGTTACCCACAAATTTATAGTCAAGCTTCAATATACGCAACGCGAAGAGCCCAGAGGTATACATAATCTTTCCGATTTTTATGATTTAACCAATTATGGATTTTATGTTAGGAATTAATTAGAACAAATCATATATTATACTAAAGTTTATTTAACAAAAAATGGTTTAATTGACAGAGGAATGAAGTGGCTATATGAGGACCCATAAGCCATAAATATTGTCACAGAAAAATAAGATGGAAATCTAAAATTAGAAGTTAATAAGAACACTTCACCAGCCAAGTGGAGCTTCAACCACCATGAATCTAACAGGTCCCATCTTATGATATATCATTAAGACAGAGAAAAAAAAATCTTGATGTTATCCATTAATTTGAATGTCAATATTTATGTTAGGTGGATATCTTAATTGATGTTCTAGAATTAATTAGGTTTAATTTCAAGACCCCTTTGAAATTATAATAATTAGTCAAATCACATGAAACTTATTATACTAATAGAATAGTTTCTTCTCTAATTAATTAGGACCATATATAATATGAAACTTAAAGTTGTTGTCTGTGATTTTATAAATTAAAGGTTCAATCTCGTACTAGATTAAACTTTTGAAAATTCCATTCCTAAGACAGACCAAAATATGGCATGACCTAATTCATTGCTTTGCATATTTAATTTTTTTTAAATTTCAAAGACGCATTATAAATTAATGGACTTCTATTTAGTGTTCCATAATAGTTATTTTATCAGCAGAAAATCAAGTACTACCATGAAGTGACTCATAGTATATGCTTTCTTGTGGAAACCAAAATTCAACACGTGGACTATTTAATCTTTCTCTATAGCTTCCCTTTTGTTTATTAGAAGGTTTTATCACAATGCGCATATACAGTAAATGACGTATGACTAATCACGGTCTCTTCAAAAGTGTCAGTAGGTTGCATGTCGAATATTGAGTTTTAAAAGGTGTGAATGACAAATAAAGAGTTATAACTTTTCTAAAAAGTTACGATTTTTTCTTGAAAGGTTATGACTTTTGCGAAGGGCTGCGATCTTTCCAATAAGTCATAATAAGTACCTTTTATTGTCTATAAATAGAGGATTTTCCTCTCATTTCTAATAACGAATTTTCTGACTTCTTACTAATGTTGAGTGGTTTGCTGACATCGTGGGTTTAGGTACCGATACACCAGTGAGGATATATTCCATTAACCTCGATCGGTACTTGAGAGGAATAATTTCCTTAAGGAAACATTGTGTATTCAGTGGGCTTGATTTTTTTCCTCGTCAATTTTGTTTTTGTTTTTCTTTATAGATTATGTTTTTGTTACTAGTGTTAATTTCTAGCTTTGAAAACTTGATAGAATATTTGTGTTTATTATTTTCACAAAGTTTTGTTATAAAAAGTTTTGTTTTACAAAAGTTCTTTTTGTTCTGCAATTTTTTTCACTACAAAATTTTGTTCTATAAAAGTTTTTGTTCTAAGTATTTTAGTAATACGGGTAGAACAACATTGGATTCTCTAAAAGTGGCATATTTTCGGAGAATTCGACATGAATATGATATTGAAATGTGAAGAGTGTGAAGAGTCCGCGCATCTTAGGTGAAAATAGAGCAGAAGAATAAGAACAAAGATATAATACAACATTTACGAGATTACGGGAAAATTCTATTATAAAAAAGAGCCTATTTGATCTATACAATCTCGTTAACCATCACATTTATTCTAAAATTAACCCCGACTATTGATAATATAATATTCATATGAATATATGAGTTTAAGTTATATACGTTGATAATGTATTGATTCTTTTTATATTAACATTATTTATTATAAGATTGACCAGACTAACTAGTTGGGAAGGGGTGATTTGTAAAGAAAGGAATACTATATAATTTGGCTCAAGTTAAGTTGTATTTCATAAGATTATTCAATACACAATGGGTAAGGAGGAACAAAATGTATATATTTTGACAATACCACTATCTATAACAAGAGATTTTTGTCTTTGTAATCCTTAATTATCTACATATCTAGATATATATTAATCTGCTGCCTAATTATTTATCAGGATTAATAGAAATAGAATGATCTTAATTAATTCTCATTAATCCTAAATTGCCTTAGTATTTTGACTACTTTCGTGAGATTAATTATTTTATATATGAGAAAAATTATTCAACAAATTGAGTTGGTTAAAAATTTATTCACAAGACAAATACAAAAAAGAAAATATGAACGGTCTATATAGAGTCAGCTAATACACAATGTCTTGATTAAACCAATAACCAAGGACAACCTATGAATTTTTGTATCCTCAAAAATTAATGCATAGTTGTTTTCTCTCCACGAATCCACCTAAAATTAATTCAAGCCTCAACGATTATAATGATGACACAAGTATATAAATCCAATGAACATTTAACTACATTAACATATTATATTTCGTTCAAACAATAAATTCTGTCAGGCTAAAAAAAATAGTCAAAAAGAATACAATGGCATCGAACAAGGTAATTGCTGTGTTGTTTATTGCTATGGTGACATTATTTGCTGCTTCAAATGTGGTTGTGGCACAACAAGAGCTTGCATATAAAGAATGCTACGAAAATGGCATGAAACTTGGGGCCACTGAAGAAAGTGTTATAAGAGAATGCAGAAATATCGTAAAGGACTATGCCATGAATACCTAGTGATTTCTTTTTCACTTCTAATCTCTTTGGCTATGTATTTGCGATTGGCTTTTATATATGTTGTTTGACAACCAAAACAAAAAAAAAATGTCATAAAGAATAAATGAAAAATCAAATTTCAGCTGTATTTTCCCTTCTTCAAGATTTTTAGTTCTTTTCCATTAACATAATTTGCGCGTTTGACACTTCAGTTTGAATTATGAAAATTTCGATTTGGATTTTCAATGTTCAAATATAAGAAATTACAATACCAATTCAAATCATATGAGCTTGACTAGATTCAGTTTTTAGAGTTTAGCTTCATATTAATCAATTTGATTATTTCTGGATTTTCGTTTGAACCTAAAAATTGGACATCTTCTTGTATTATTCTTCTCACCTGCGTACACAAAATTCTTCATAAGTGGTTTCGATATTTAAAGAAACGGACAAAGAACGAATCTCAAATTTGAAAAATAAAAACATTATTATAACTCTAGCTCCTCGATGAGTTTTTATTTTTTTAAAAATGTCTTAACACTATAGTAGGTGAGGATCAAATAACCTAAGTCCTCAATTTATACAAGTATTAGCAGGTAGTTTTAAGGTAATTACAAGGCCAATGAGTTCGCACAGAGAAATATATACAACATAGATTGCCAAGGAAGCACTGTGCAAATCCTAGCTAAATATAGACTAAACAACTCCCAAAAAGTGTTTCAGAACCAACAAAGAGGAAGAGGCATAACCATATGAGATCTAGAGAATGCTTCCTCATGCAGACCATGTCAAAAGCCTTATGAATATCTCATCTGTCTCCTTTGCGCTTTCTGACAACGCAGTTTAAATCAGGAAAGGTAAGGAGGACAATAACATGAGAAGAAATGAAGAAATCAGTACTTACATGGTCAGACATGGCCTTGGCTCTTTATAACATAAGTTTTCACCGGAAATGACACCTGGTCAGAAACACAGAGGTAAGGACTATCAAATCGACACAACAAATGGAGCATAAGCGTGACTACTCACCTTTGGCAGTTGAAGATCATAAATTCCCAATATCGAACATGCAATAAATTGGTTACTCAGAAGCGAAGGAAGAGAAAACGCCTGGTCGGAGCCCACTGGGTCATATGCTGCTGCAGAGGAAAAATAGAGTAGGGTTTGGGGCTAAAGTTAGGAAACTGGTAAGGTTTCCTTTTTATTTATTTTAAGTTGGTGTAACAATCGACCTTTCATATTCCCTGTTCTGGATTTGTTGGATCTTGGGCTATTTTGAGCCCGCCTTTCTTATATAAAATAAAACGGGCCACTGATCCAAGTTTTTTTTTAAGAAAAAAGATTCCCTCTCCCTGTATATGTTTTCTCTGCCTTTGGAGCCTAAGCGGTTTTATATATATTTGCTTTCAGATACTTCTTTTTTTACATCAATCAAATTTTGTTCAAATGTCCAAAGACATTTTACCATACACGGGATTGTTCAATAATACATAAATTATTTTTCTATAAATCAATGGTAACTTTATAACTATATTTTCTCCTAAAAGTAATGTCTTCTCACTACGAATAAACTTAGAGCTAATTCAAACCTAAAAATAACTATCTCCATTTGCCTATATAAATGTCAAGGCACATCCAACTCATACATAGCAATTAAGAAATAACACACACACACACACACACACACACATATATATATATATATATATATATATATATATATATATATATTATTTTTACTGTGTCACAACTAACAAATACAAAAAGTAGCTAGTTGTAACAGAATGGTAGTTATACCATTATTGTATTTACGAGTGCAAACATTATGGTACAAGGAGATAGTGCATTTTAGACGTGTTACAAGAGTCGCTCAAAAAAATATGAGGATATCAAAGTGTTATCTAATTTTGTGGTTTTAAACATGTCGTATGAAAAGTTAAAATTAATATAGTTGCCAAAAAAGGATCAAATTGAAAAGGAGAGAGTATATATATTAACCACCAAAGTATATATTGCAGTGGATTGTGCTACTCCTCCTTAACCAAATGTCATGGGTATGGAAAAAATCTTCAGTAGATAGTACTACCCTCTACCTGGCATGAATTCGAATTAGTCGGACACCAATCTCATTATGAGATATTAAATAAAAAAGAAGAAGTGTATTTTACATAGAGATATGTGTATGAAACTAGCGTAGACTTTCAATTGACATTTCAGAGTCCAAATATATTTTTTTTAAGAACACTTTTTATTCAACTCTTTTGTTTCATGTGAAATGCACCTACAGCTAAATACATTGGTTATGCATTTCATATATACACTCTTTATACAACAGTTATACACAAAACCCATTACATACATTTTTATCAAGTCCATTGCGATTTGCAGCTCTAATGTATGCCCTTTTTTATGATTTGGGCCTTGTAATATCTTTTTAATGCTTACGTCCTAACCTTATTTTTTTTCCTTGCAAAATAATATAACATCACTCTTTTATAAATATTCCAAGAGGGTAAAGTAGGAAATAGGATAGCTTAAAAAGGAATTTTGTGTATGTTGCTCTAAGTCTCGTATAGTTAACGCTATTATGGCACTAAGTTACTCCTGCATTGCTAACATTATTGAGCTATATAGGCAAGGGAGCAGTCCAGATCGACCACCTTCCCAAGCCAACCCTATCATTGAAAGAATCAGTATTATGAATGTTTGAGTCATTTAATTTGTGCATAATTATTTATATGATATGTATCTGTATCTGTATGTAAATTGCCACGTTGTTTTACCCTTCTGATGATATTCCTCATTATCTATTCATATTATACAATAACTGCACAGGTTTAAGTGAGTATGTTATTACCAATTCTCATCACCACTTTATTAAGGTTAGTCGGGGCGGTTCAAATACTTTAATAGTCTAAAGCTAAAAATGGATTGAAGGCTTTAAACTTTTTAACGATATTTAATAATGTTACGTCGAAAAATCACTTCGGCTTTAAAAATTCGATTTAAAACTTAATTAGTTCAAGTAAAACCGAATCTTCAAAAATTTAGAGTCGCCACTTAATTTTTTTAAGGAAAAATCAAGAAAACCGATTAAAATATTTTAAAAAGACTTAAACAGAAAAAATCTTTTTAAAATCCAAAGATCCGGTTCGGGTTCATATTTCTATTTCGGGAAGGTTTTACGCACCCGAAATATCCGCTAACGTGCGGTTATCCGACGATTAAATATTTTGACTAACTTAAAAACATTAATTTTATATTATTAACTAGAAAAGTTTAAGTAAATATTTAAGAATCAGGAAAATAGAATATTTGAAATCTTAGTTACATTTTATTCGATTAATATTAACATTAATTTAAATGAACCATTAAAAAAAATCAAGAAAACATAATCATTAAAAAATTTAACCAAATTTTATTCAATTAATATTGATTTAAGTGAACTACTTAAAAAAATAACAAGAAAACATAATACTAAAAACTAATCAAATTTTATTTAATTAATATAACTAGTAAATTAAACTAGATGATTATGATTTTTTTTTTTAAAAAAAAAAAATTTGCTAAAATATCTAAGTATTTTAAAAAGGGAAGCGCGCTTTCGATTTATTTTAAGGAAAAGGTGCTTAAGTTATTTTAAAGAATATTTTGGAATCCAATTTTCTAAAGGTGATTTTTATAGTCAAGATTCAAAATCATAAAACGACATAGATGGCTAACTCGGGGAATTTAATTAAGTTAAAACGTAAAAATAAAAATTAAAGTGAAAGCAAGAACAAATATTATAAGCAAATCAATATAAGAAAGAAAATAAATGAAGCAAATCTGATTGGGCTTGGCAGGCCCAATCCAAAACCTGTCCTAATTTCTAATTTTGGGCCTGCCAACACTTTGTTGTTTCCTTGGGCTTCTGGCCCAATTCAATTCTCCAAAAACAAACTCAACATATGGCCCCCTGCTGCCGGATTGGGCTTCTGGCCCAAAGTTTTGCACAAATACTTGGGTTTATGACCCAAATCAAATTTTTGTATACAGAAACTGTATACCAGTGTATATAGATGCGTTGTCGCTTTAAAAATAAAATACCGCAGTTCCGAGTAGCTGGACATAGACCGAGATTGACCCAACGCTCAACGAAATGCAGGGAGGAGTCAAAAATAGACTCGGAATAACATTACATGCAAAGAAAATAAAGATTAATCAACTATTCAAAGGAAAAAACGAAGAAAATTCAAATTTGACACTATGAAGTAGCATGTGATGAACTAAACAATCTTTTCAACATGGAAGACAAACATGCTATCACATGGAAGAAAAATACACCATCCCGCAACTCAAGATGTTTCAAACCGAGAAGAAAGTGTATCTAGAGCATGTATTTAAGTTAAAGGATATGTATCTCTTGATATAGACTAAAAGGAAAGATTCTCAATATCACAATGTTGAGATATTGTCAAAATAAAAGAGGTCCCTTAAGCTATTTATGCACATGTATATTATATATAGATATACATATGTATACACGGAAGCACAAGCAACGTTATATGACAATATAACCCAACAAACTTTCGAATTCTATAGATACATGTGTATATATGCATTTGTGTATATATGTATATACATATATATAAATACATATTCATTGCAATACCACCATGTAATCAAACAAACTAACAAACTTTTGACCCATAAATACTTATATACCTAGATGTAGAAATACACATATATGTATATATATACATTATATGGCAGCCCAACAACACATCCGGATAACATTCAAATTGTAGATACACGCTTATATACATATATATTTGTGGATATTCATGTATGTATGCACGTATACAACTGCATATACACTGTGATACGACTATACCACAGCATAACCAAACAACTTTTCAAGTTTTATACATACATATACGTATACATACCTTCATATACATGGATATACAGAGATATACAGCCCTTGAAGTTCATACATATTCAGCCACTCCTCAAGTTTATACAAACATACGCGTATATATCCTCATATACATAGATATACAGAAAACCAACCATCAAAACCAACGTGAATTCAACCATCTTTCCAGTTTCAATATATACATATGCATATATGTTCTTGCATACATATACACGAAAAAAAAACCAGCCATCAAACCAACATGTATTCAACATCCTTCCAGTTTAGACATACATATACATATATATTTTATAAACATACATATACATATACAAATATGTATACCAACAGTTACACTAACAACGATACTTAGGAACGATTTCAACACTCGCATTCGAACATTAACTCGAGATGAAGAGTAACGAATATTACCTTTTCGGGGGCAGCGAAACTGGAACTACGAACGAGAATCGACTCCGATCCAAGAACCCCGAACTCAAAAATTGTAGCTAAGTTTCTAGGAATTCAAAGACTTTCAAACACTTCTCACAAAGAAATGTTTTTCTAATGGAATATAAATTATCAAGATTTCACAAGAACAAGAAGCTAGTATCAAGAATTCGAAAAAAAAATTTCCCCCAGATTTTCTCCTTCCAAAACCGACCCCTTTTCAGTCAACAGTGGGGGTTTTATACCCCAAATTTGGGGTACAAATCCGTCCCAAAAACCGGGCCAAAGTCACCAACAACTCCAAAAATCCAATTGATTTTCGGAACCCTCCACAAGTCTCAAATCCTAGCCATCGATTTTGAATCGATGGCTTAGATTTGAGACACGTAGAGGGCTCCTCTGACGTGCAAGGACAAGGGAAGACGTGTTGACCGAGTTAAAGGCCAAAAATGGCCACTGCCATGGCTGACCCGCGACTGGTTTTCGGACCGGTTCTTCGCGTAACTTCTCAATTAAACCTTGGTTTTGAGAGACGCGGGCTAGGGGAGGGACGAGGGTACAAGGGATAAATCGATTTTGGCATTTTTTGCCATTTTTGGGACGGATTTGACTGGCTCTTGGCTGGTTTTCTCTCTGTTTTCGTTCAGATGGGGAAGAGGGGTGGGGGTCCCGGGGTGAGAGAGTGAGGGAAAGGGGAAAGGGTTTTAATTTAAGCTTGGGCCGGGTCGGGTTAAAATGTTGGGGACGAGTTGGGCTTGGGTTATTTTTTAAGAATTGGGCTTGGGAATTTAAAAGAGTAAAAAGGGTTTGAGGAAAATATTTAAAGACTAACCATTTAAATTACATATATAACCAATTTGAAAATCAAACGATTAATTCGACCACGAAATGAATTAATATAAATTAATTATGGAGCTTTTAAATATTAACGACTCAAGAAACAAAGTAAAGTATTTAAGATAGAATCTATTTAAGAAAACATGTTAAATATAACTAAAATTAAAAGATTTACATAATACACCACATATAAAAATATATAATATGACAAAGTAAAGTGAAGCAACATGCAATATTAAATAATATAATACGAAAGAGTAAAATAAAGTATTTTAATAAAATTGAAAATTCAAAGATTCAAATCTAAAGTTACTCGAAAGAAAAAAAAATATTTCTTGCACTTTTGAAAATTAATTAATTCGAATCGTTAAAATTAATAGCTCGATGATTAATTTGTACTGTGGAGGGTAAAAATTGGGTGTCAACAGTTGTCCCTTTCTTTGGGCATGATCGATGAAAGCGATCGTGGACAAAGAAACTTGACCAACCCAATTTTGAGCCGACCACATATTCATTTCATGGAAGGGTCTTAGTACGGGCTTTGGAAAATTGTGGCCGGACCCTAGTCTCGGGTTTCTTACATATCTCAGGTTACATGAGAATTCAGGCCACTTGTAGTTCAAAACGCTTGATTTTACGCACGATCTTGAAAAATTCAAAAGCTATCCAATATCGAATTATGGAGAGATTGGAATGCTTGGGATGAGATTTTGAGGGTAAATGTTAGAATATAGCCGAGTTTTCAAAGTTGGGCCCACCTACATATCCTAGGACTTAGGAATCAGGCTGCTTGTAGTTCGACTCTATCGGTTGAAAAGGAAATCTCTTATTCCGAGATAACCCTTGGTTCATGAGGAGTGACAAGCAAACGAATTATGAAAAAGAGGCTTGCAACCTCTTAACCATAAATGTGGCGCGCTTCACACCCATAATTAAGAGCTTACACGGACATAATTTCCAAAATTCTCGGTACATTGTCACTCAGATTTGAAACGTTGCATCCGGTGAGAGTTGGGATCATCTGGATGCGCAACTGGAGACTACGAACTTAAAGAAAAATACCCACATGCCCTTTGATAGGGGTGTGGTTAGATTGTGGTGGTAGTCGTTTCTCAACTCGCCTCCGAAGAGTTTGACGTTCCTCTCCAGACTATGTCCCAGTTCGCTGCTAAGACAAAGTTCCACGTTGTGCTGCGTCCCATTTGATGACGTCCACACCTGCGATTTGTTTTTGAGAATTCATCCTTTCGGATGCTCTCGATACAACTTACAAAACTGTTAGTAAATAAACGTAATCACGGAGATGGTATCTTTTACCATGTTCGATATGTTCCTTCTTTCGATGTAATAGATAATAAGTTGATGCGGCGTGGTATGATGACGCCCTTTTGGCGATGAATAATGTAATGGCCCTCTCGGCAATGTAAAAAATAAGATAGCTTTCTCGATGACTTGAAAATAAATAGCCCTCTGGGCGATTGAGCATGCGATGGCCTTCTTGGCGATGAATATATGCAATGGCGATGTACATATGGTGGCCTTCTCGCGATGAATATGTGATGGCCCTCTCGGCGATGAATATGCTATGGCCCTCTTGGCGATGAATATGCTCTGGCCCTCTCGGCGATGAATATATGCAATGGCCCTCTTGGCGATTTGAGAATAAAATAGCTTTCTCGGCGTTAAATATGCAATGCCCCTCTTGGCGATTAATATAACACGGCCTTCTCGGCGTTGAATATGCAATGGCCCTTTTGGCGATTTGAAAATAAAATAGCCTTCTCGGCGTTGAATATGCAATGGCCCTCTTGGCGACTTGAAAGTAAAATGGCCCTCTCGGCGATTAATGTATGCGATGGTGCTCTTGGTGATTTGAGAATAAAATAGCCTTCTCGGCGTTAAATATGCAATGGCCCTCTTGGCGATTAATATAACACGGCCTTCTCGGCGTTGAATATGCAATGGCCCTCTCGGTGATTTGAAGATATAATGGCCCTTTTGGCGACTTAAAAGTAAAATGGCTTTCTCGGCGATTAATGTATGCGACGGCCCTCTCGACGATTTGAAAATAAAATAGCCTTCTTGGCAGTTTGAAATAAGAAATAAAAAGTAAGATAAAATAACCTCCTTGACAAATCGAAAAATAAAGCGCGATGAATCGTTGGCAACTCGAGCGGGATAGAGTTGTTGATGTCCCAGTAATTTCCTTATGAATAATACCTGCAATATTTCCCTGCATCCACAGAAAATTCCTTAGTTTTAAAATGAATTGATCTGTGTTGATCTTCCGATTGTCCGTTCTTCGCCTCGTCTTTTGACGAACCGCTCCGATCTCCCACCTCTTGGTAGACGGAAAATAAAACATACACTTGACAAGATGTTTGCCAAATAAAACTTTTAAAACGACAAAGTTAGAAAAGAATTTGCGAAGAAAAATGTCATTGCCAAATTGTCATGTCATGAAAATCTTAGACGAACACATTCAGTTTCTGACACGGCCCTTGTGACGTATCACGATCGTCTTTGAATTTCTGATCAGGTTGAAATTTCCGAGGCTGCTCTCAAATTTCTAACGACATTCGATGAAATTTTTTAGGATGATCTCAAAAATTTCTGTCCCAGTTACATGTCGTACCAAATCACTAACTTGTTAGGAAAACCCAGAGAATTTTTGGGATCTTCTCAAAAATTCAGTCCTAGTTGAAATTCTAATGCTTTAAATTCTGTCTCGTTGGAGGTGGGTCTTATTGTTCAGAATTTTTGAGTTCCTCTCAAAAATTCTGTCCCAGTTTCCTTTATGGAAATTTGACCGAACCGTTGTGGCGCCTACGTATCCCGTTGAGGCAGGAATCCGGTCACACGTAGTTCCCTTCTCGGGAGATAAGAAAAAATATACATTTTAATAAGGAAGTGACCGAGGCCGACATAGGCCGCCTACGTATCTCATTCTTGAGAATTCAGGTCAAACGTAGTTCAAATACAAAAATAAAAAAAAAGGATAAGGGGATGACCGAGGCCGACATAGGCCGCCTATGTATCTCATTCTTGGGAATTCAGGTCAAACGTAGTTCATATACAAAAAAAAAAGGGATAAGGGGATGACCGAGGCCGACATAGGCCGCCTACGTATCTTATTCTTGAGAATTCAGATCAAACGTAGTTCATTACAAAAGGGGTGAATAACTTTAAACTGAACATGAAAACGAATACAAGCAAAATAGTACGATTACAGGGAAGAAACCAAAAATTCTACACCTTCAAACGTAGTATCTTTTAACAACATCTGAATTGATTGGTTTCGGCCACTCTTGACCATCCATCTCTGACAAGATTAATGCTCCTCCTGACAGAACTTTGCGAACCATGTACGACCCTTGCTAATTAGGCGAGAATTTTCCTTTGTACTCGTCTTGGTTAGGAAAGATACGTTTGAGAACTAGCTGCCCAACCTTGAATGTTCGTGGTCTTACTCTTTTGTTGAAAGCACGAAGCATCCTCTGTTGGTATAATTGACCGTGACAAACGACTGTCATCCTCTTCTCGTCGATTAAGGCCAAATGTTCGATCCGATTACGAACCCAGTCGGCATCACTCAACTCAGCTTCCTGAATAACTCTTAATGATGGTATTTCAACTTCAGTTGGTATTACCGCTTCTGTTCCATATACCAACAAATATGGAGTTGCCCCAATTGATGTTCTGACAGTCGTGCGATAACCCAATAGAGCATAGGGTAACATCTCATGCCATCCTCGATGTTTGTCAATCATTTTTCTCAAAATCTTCTTGATGTTCTTATTGGCGGCTTCTACAGCTCCATTCATTTGAGGACGATATGCCGTTGAATTTCTATGAGTAATCTGGAATTGCTCACATACCTCTTTCAACAAATTACTATTGAGATTTGCCCCATTATCGGTGATGATAGAATCTGGTATCCCAAATTGGCATATTAAGTTGTCCCGTACAAAATCAGCTACCACTTTCTTTGTCACAGACTTGTAAGAAGACGCCTCTACCCACTTAGTAAAGTAATCAATTGCGACCAAAATAAATCTGTGACCATTAGAGGCCGCCGGCTCTATCGGGCCAATAACATCCATGCCCCAAGCTACGAATGGCCAAGGAGAGCCCATCGCCTTGAGTTCATGAGGAGGGACACGAATCAAATCACCATGTATTTGGCACTTATGGCATTTCTGCACAAATTTACAACAGTCGTGCTCCATGGTCATCCAGAAATAACCGGCTCGAAGAATCTTCTTTGCCAAGGTGAGACCATTCATATGAGTACCACAGACCCCAGCATGTACTTGTTCGAGAAGTTTCATAGCTTCTGCGGTGTCGACACATCTAAGGAGGCTCAGATCCGGGGTCCTTCTATAAAGAATTTCCCCGCTTGGAAAAAGTTGTTAGCCATTCGGCGTATAGCTTTCTTCTGATTGGAAGTGGCATTTTCGGGATAAGTCCCGGTCTCCAAATACTTCTTTATGTCAAAGTACCACGGTTTTCCTTCTGGTTCTATCTCGACATGAGAACAATAAGCAGGCTGCTTCTTCAACTCTATCTCCAAGGGATTAATATACACTGTATCCGGATGTTGAATCATTGAGGAAATGGTGGCAAGGGCATCGGCGAACTCATTCTGTACCCTTGGCGTGTGTTTGAACTCGATCTTTCGAAATCTTTTACACAACCTTTGCACTAGTTGCACATACGGCACGATCTTTGGGTTCTTTACCACCCATTCTCCTTGGACCTGATGAATTAATAGATCTGAATCCCCAATAACCAGTAGCTCTTGGATATCCATATCTATAGCCACTCTTATGCCTAAAATGCAAGCTTCATACTCAGCCATGTTGTTAGTGCACCAAAATCGAAGTTTTGCAGATACCGGGTAATGCTGACCTAATTCTGATATCAAAACCGCTCCAATATCGCTACCTTGGCTATTCACAGCTCCGTCGAAAAACATTCGCCAACCAAGGTATGCTTCGGAGATGTCCTCTCCTGCAAACGATATCTCTTCATCTGGGAAGTAGGTTTTAAGAGGTTCATAATCATCATCAACTGGATTTTCTGCAAGATGATCAGCTAAAGCCTGTCCTTTGATCGCTTTCTGTGTTACATATACAATGTCGAACTCGCTCAACAACATTTGCCACTTAGCTAACTTCCCGGTGCGCATTGCTTTCTGAAAGATGTACCTCAATGGGTCCATCTTTGAAATGAGGTACGTAGTGTAAGAAGACAGATAATTCCTCAGCTTTTGAGAAACCCAAGTCAAGGCGCAACAAGTTTTCTCCAAATAAGTATATCGGGTTTCATACGGAGTGAACTTTTTACTCAAATAATAAATTGCTCGCTCTTTTTTCCCAGTTTCATCATGTTGGCCTAACACACAACCGAATGCATTATCAGAGACAGACAAATATAACAACAACGGACTTCCTTCTCGTGGAGGGACTAGTACCGGCGGATTAGACAAATAACTCTTGATGGTGTCGAAAGCGGTTTGACATTCCTCCGTCCATCTTGTCATTGCATCTTTCCTCAACAACTTAAAGATAGGATCACAAATCAATGTAGATTGGGATATAAATCGACTGATGTAATTCAACCTTCCTAAGAAACTCATGACCTCTTTCTTCGTCTTTGGAGGAGGCAAATCCTGAATCGCTTTGATCTTAGAAGGGTCTAGCTCGATACCTCTTCTACTAACAATGAATCCCAACAATTTACCGGCTGGCACCCCAAAAGCACATTTGGCGGGATTCAATTTTAGATTATACCGGCGTAGACGATCGAAGAACTTCTTCAAATGAGCCAAGTGATCCGAACTCTCGCGGGACTTGATGATGACATCATCCACATACACCTCGATCTCTTTGTGAATCATGTCGTGAAAAAGGGTCGTCATGGCTCTCATATAGGTAGCCCCATCGTTCTTGAGACCAAACGGCATCACCCGATAATGATACACACCCCAGGGTGTGATGAAGGCTGTCTTTTCCGCACCTCCTTTATCCATTAGTATTTGATGATATCCTGCGAAGCAATCCACAAACGACTGTATTTCATGCTTGGCACAATTGTCAATGAGGATATGAATGTTTGGCAACGAAAAATTATCCTTAGGACTAGCTTTGTTGAGATCTCTGTAATCGACGCAGATTCTGATCTTTCCATCTTTCTTAGGCACTGGAACGATGTTGGCTAACCAAGTGGGATACTGCGTTACCTCCACCACCTTAGATTGTATCTGCTTAGTAACCTCTTCTTTGATCTTCAGACTCAACTCTGGCTTAAACTTCCTCGTTTTCTGTTTCACCGGACCGAACTCTGGATTGATTGGCAATTTATGAGAGACGATATCTGTACTCAAAC
Source organism: Solanum rostratum (assembly GCA_029948455.1). NCBI lineage: Eukaryota > Viridiplantae > Streptophyta > Magnoliopsida > Solanales > Solanaceae > Solanum > Solanum rostratum. Next base: position 54,281,395 of record CM057047.1, on the reverse strand, counting down.
CGGGCATATCTTCGTAAGACCGTGCAAATATGTCAACGTATTCTTCGAGCAAAATAGTGAGTTCTCTTTTCTGAGCATCCGTCAAATGAACACTGATCCTGGTCTCTTTGACACATTCTTCATCTCCCAAATTCACTACTTCTGTCTCATCCAGATTAGGCTTATTCTGATTCTCAAATTGTCTCAGTTCCTCGGCCAGATGTTCGTGGACCAAGGTCCTTTCGTCACAGTTACCAAGTTCATTGTCATCCACTTCGTTTTGTTCGTCCAGCTTTTGACATGACATGATGTTTGGCAAATTTAAATTTATTTATACTGGGATGATAAACGACATAGTTAGAATTCATAAAGTAATTTGATAAAAGCAGTTGAAATGACGAAATAACCAGCATGTGCAATATAAAAATAAAAATGGAGGCTTACATTCAATTTAAGGAAAAATGCAAACTTTGGCTATGACGCAGGGTCACTCTGCATTTTCTAACATCACAAAGGGAATTAAAGCGAGATTAAACATAGATAAAAACAAAACAAAATAAGACAAGGGTGGGTCTGGGGCCTCCACCGAGCCATCACCACTTCAAAATAAACAATTCTCCATCTACCAAGATGGATGGGAAATGAACAGAGGGGTAATCATCTCCTTCGACACTGGTTCTGCGTCATTGTCATCGACCGCATTAACTTCCTCGAACAAACCCCAGATTCCTTCCCCAAGGCCATCGACATTGACATGTTCTCGTACTGGAAATGACTGATATAGGTGCTGTATAGGTCGAGCTAGTAACCAATCACCCTTCTGCTTCGGCGCCTCCCACTCGTCTTCTTCCGAAATGGTATATCCTAATCCAAACTTTGACTGCTTTGTTGGCAATGGAATGGGCTCAACAATACCTTGCGAGTGCTTTCCTAGTCCATAACCAGGCTCAAACCCATTTCTTAGCATAACCGTAGCCATCATCTTGTAAACAACAGGCATAAGAGGTCCAGACATCCTACTATCTTCTGTGGCGTTCACTATCTCGACTGTGTAGAAATCAGACCCTCTGGTGACGTTGTCAACCATAGGTGCATGCACGTTCGAATGGCTTCCCTCGCCATAAATAATAACTTCTCGTTCATTCCAAATGAATTTCATCAGCTGGTGGAGGGTAGACGGCACAGCTCCTGCCATGTGGATCCAAGGCCTTCCTAATAGCATGTTGTAGCTGGCAGTGATATCCATCACCTGAAATTCAACCACGAACTCAGCGGGCCCCACCTGAACCCCTAAATTCACCGATCCCAGTGTGTCTCTCCGACTGCCATCAAATGCTCTCACATTGACTTGACCCTGACAAATTTTCCCGACATCAAAATTTAACTGTCTGAGAGTAGACAACAGACATATATTCAAACCCGACCCATCATCAATCAACACGCGGTTCACAATTATGTCCCGACACTTAATAGTAACGTGAAGTGCCTTGTTGTGCATTGACCCTTCAAATGGCAATTCATCGTCACCAAAACTGATGCGGTGTCCCTGGGTAACCCGGCTTACCATAGCCGCCAAATCATCACTGTTGGTTCCCACAGGCACATACGTGTCCTCCAGCGCTCCCATTAATGCTTGTCTATGAGGCTGCGAATTCATTAATAAAGCCCATACTGAGATCTGCGCTGGTGCCTTTTCCAAGTGCTTCACAATGGAGTACTCTTCCGGCCGCATTCTCCTCCAGAATTCTTCCGCCTCGGCTTCACTTATCTGCCTCTTGCCCTGATCTCTTTTGTTCACACCTTTGCCTGGTCCCTCGGTACTGATAGTTCTGATTATGACCTTATTAGCGGAGACTCTTTTTGGTGCTGCAGCGACCACCTCGAGAGGCGTCAAAAGGACAACTTTCGGCTTTTCGGTGATGCTCAACGATGCCACACTTTTCTCCAAACCAGAAACGTTGTCCGGGACTATCATTTTGGGTGCGCACCAGTCCTCCTCCTTTTCAATCATGTGGGCACTGTTCTCTCCATGGTTTGGCAGAGGATTGCTACTGATGTTAGGAGCGACAGTCTGAAGAACGACCATATCGCGATCAATTAAATCCTGGATCTTATGCTTCAAGTTTATGCACTCCTCAGTGTTATGTCCGACACTGTTGGAGTGGTACGCACAAGTTTGATCACTCCTGTAGAAGCGAGAACTAACATCCACTACTTTCGGAGGAACCGGCTGGATCAACCCTGCAGCGGATAACCTTTCGAACAGCTTCGTCTGGCTTTCAGCAAGTGGTGTGGACACCCTGGGAGGTTTCTTATCTAAGCTTGGACGGGGAGGGTTGTAGTTTTTTTGTGGAGGTGGAGGTACTTGATGGTAGGTTGGAGGGTTTTGGCGAAGAGGTGTAGGAATTCGGGGTCTTGGGCATGAGGGGGTATGATAGCTTGGAGATGGATTTTGGTAGCTAGTAGGAGGAGTCTGATGGGCTGGTTGGACGTAGGCACAACTCGGAGGCTGGGGTTGGTAATTTGGATGGACACTCGGGTATTGGGGAGTGTGATATTGAGGGGAAGGAGTTTGGTAGTTTAGGGATGAAGTTTGGGGCCCTAGTTGGGTGTGGTATATTGGGAGTGGACTCGGGGTGAATTGGGGATGATTTTGAGGGGAGGTGGTTTTCCTAGGGTTGTAAACGGGTGTTCTCCTCTTGTCTGAAAAGCCGGAGATAGCTGACACATCTTCTCTTCTCTTTTTCACTAACCCTGAAGACCCGGCCGAACTCATCACACGGGTGACTTTTCCTGTCTTGAGGCCATCCTCGATGGTCTCACCAATCCTGACGATGTCTGCAAATTTTGCTCCAATGAGCAATATCATTCTCTCATAGAACTCTTGCTCCTGCGAGCGCACGAATACTTCAACGATTTCTTTTTCTGACATAGGAGGTTGGACCTTGGCCGCCTCCTTCCTCCACCAATACGCATACTCGCGGTAACTCTCTACGGACCTTTGTCTTATCTTTTCAAGCGAGTACCGATCTGGGATAACCTCTACGTTGTAAGCGAATCTTTCCATGAAATCCTTGGCCATTGCGTTCCATCCAGCCCATTGGCTCACTTCCTGCGATGTGAACCAATCTAAAGCCTCTCCACTCAGGCTCCGGCTAAAAAGTCTCATCAACAAAGCTTCGTTTCTCCCGACACCCACAAGCTGGTCACAGTAAGCCCTTAGATGGGCTAATGGGTTCCCGGTTCCGACAAAGGTGTCAAATTTTGGGATCTTAAATCCCTCGGGGAGGTCCAGGTCGGGGCGAATGCACAAATCCTCATAGCTTAAACCGGCGATATCTGGCGTGATATGGTACTGCTTCAACGCCTTCGCTACTTCTTCCTTTATCCCTTGTTTGGCTATTTCCTCTCGAGCCCTCCATTCCCTTTCCTTCTCCTCATAGTGGTCTATTTCGGAATAGGTAGTATGGGGAATCTGGGGTTTTGTAAGAACCGGGACATGAAAGGGAACTTTGGGGAGTGAAGTTTGGACCGTGGGCAAGTTGTATGGTTCTGGAGCGTGGGTCTCTGGATGGATTGTTTGAGGGTAGGCATTGTTAGGGACAGGAGAGGAGCTACCGGCTTGGACGTTGTTGGCATTTAAGTTTTGCAGTGGAGGGGGGGCTTGATGTGCTGAATTGGACTGGACGACGTTTGGGGCAGTTAAACCGATAGCGGGAGCGGTTTGGATAGGGGTGACAGGTGGGTTGGTTGATAGAGGAATGGGTTGGTGTGCCGAATGAGGAGTAGGCAAGTGGAACGGAGGTCTCCCGTCATCATGACCAGGAAGATTAGTAGCGATGGCCAGATTAGCCAAGTCCTGGGTTTTTTTCATCTCCATTTTCATTTCTCCAATTTGCTGCATCAACTGCGCGATCAACTTATTCTGCTCAGTAATGACCGAATCCGTAATTGGAACCTCAGCCAGGCTCATATCATCACGATTTTCTGCCATTGTACCTGCACTGTTTAAACGGCTTTGACTGGGGAGAATCTTTGTGGGCTTTAGATCTTGTGAAGTAGGGGTGATCGGCCAGTTTATCAACACAGACCAATTCTTATCACCTGTACGAGAATTACTCAAAGGCAAAGATATTAGTGTTCCCGGATTAACAAATAATACAAGGTATCACATACAAGTCAGCAAGCAAACAGTTGTTGCTTTAATCGGAAGAGACTAGCCCACTGGTCCAGGATACATAGTATACGAGCAAGACTTTGTCTATATGATTTTGGACATGGTGTGTCTTAGTATTCTGGATTTTTCTTTTTTGTCTGTGTGATTTTTCTGAGCTGAAAAGGTGAGATTCCGGAGGTATTTTGAGTTTGGACTTTGTCGAAAATTTGAGACTTGAAGAATAGTTGGTTGTATTTCTGACAGTGATCGGGGTTCGTTTTGGCGGCTTATTTGATATACATATTTATTTTGGTAAGAAGTGGGCTAGAATTTTCCGAATAAACAACATTATCACATAGATCAAATAAATAACAAATATCACAGAAACAGTTATTACGCGTCCTAGAGAGTATGTGACCCTTTTATGCCAAGGGTTGGCCTATCGATTTGAAGGACGTATACGTTATTTTAAATATCTCGTTGTTCCCCCGAAATAAACTTCATAAATAGATAAAATATATTACAACATTAATCAATAAGGGATACATTTTTCGGGGAAAAAGGGGAAAAAAGTAAAAAGTACAAAAACTTCCCACGCAGGGGATAAACTAAATAGAAGGGGGTCCCGTTAAACTTCTGGCTTTGTCCACTTCTCTTCGGATTTGGCGTTGGTGCAGCATCAAGAAAGGTTCAACGAGTAGGGCCCGACCGGAAACTGGTGTTTGCTGAAGAGTGCTAATCTGCCTATCTAAGTTCTGATCTAACTGAACCAAGCATACTCTCGCGTCGGCTAGTTCTTGTGTCCGAGAGGCTATAACTCTATAAAGCTCGTACTCTCTTTGTTGGAATTCTTGCTCTCTTTGTAGAAAGTGTTGCTCCCTCTGTCGGAATTCTTGTTCCCTTTGTTGGGATTCCCGCTCCCTATCATCCCACTGTTGTTGGAAAAGACGCCTTTGGACCTAGACTTTCGCTTCTATATCTTCTACTCGGGGATTAAGGTGGGGCCCCGGAATGATGTCTCCGCTTAAATCGGCCTTCAACCACTCTTTATACCCTTCCTCGTAGCCCGCATCATACCTATCTTCGGCAATACTTTCCTTTTTCAAGAAACTACACGTGGACCATTCCTTGAGAATGTCATCCACGAAGGGTACCTTTTCTCGATCCTCGTAGTCGACAATATACTGACTAGTATCCCTGGTCTTCGGCTCGACTTGCTTCCTCCCAAACTGTCTCATTACCCGATTCGGAGAGTAAGGTCTCATACCCCGAATACCCATAAGGACCAAAAAGGGAAATCGTCTTCCTTGTATCGCCACCCTTTCAGACATAAAGTCGTCGAACATCCACGAAATGTTATCCTCCTTCAAATCATAGAGAACCTGTGCCCATCCTTCTTTTGACCTTCTCATTTTGAAGTTTCGAATAGTCAACAGAAGTTCGTGGTGAGCCAAGGCATTTCTTCCATCATGTCGTCTCAAATCTTGCTTCCACTTCTCGATTTTCGTGGCCAAGTGTAATGACATCCACCATTGTAACAACAAATTACACCCTTGGAAAAATCCATACCCTTTCTTGCACATCCCAAGAGACCGGTAGATATCAGCTACGATGACCGGTGCCAAATCACAATACTTCTTTTGGTCGTTCCTACCAAGGCCGTAGAAGATAGTGTGGGTAACCATGACAACTCGGGAATCTATGGTATTTGTCTGGTCGTGGGGAAATACCATGGTTCCTAAAAGGCATATGGAAAAGGCTAGGGCTTGGGTGCTAATCCAAGTGCCGTAATCATGAAACTCGTTAGGGAAGTTTCCAAAATAACTCTTATGCCCCCAACGTTCAAAGAATCTTAAAAATGGGACCCTCGAGGTATCTAACCACTCGGTTTGCACTAGGAAAAGCATATCCTTCATTTGCTTACTGGTTGGTCTGCTCGGTACCAAAATATTGTGGTCGGGGTATTTCTTCCTTTTTTCACACAACCCCTTAGACTCTAGGCAATCCCGAATCTCTTCGATCGTAGGTGTTAACTCGACATCCCCAAACCGGAACACCATCCTCTTATCATCCCAGAATCGTGTAATAACTTTAATAAATGCAGGGTATGCCTGAAATTCCATTAATGAAGGTAGGTGCCCTAAGTGTGTCGTGACTTGATCCTGTGCGTATTCACTAAGATTATTCCACCATACACGGAAAAGGTCCGGAGTCTTGGTAACCATGTCAAATTCTGGAAATTGAGTAGTCATCTACAAGAAGAAACTGCATTTTAGAAAATAAAAACAACCCCCCCGGGCCCGCGAACACGATTTATTTAAAAAACGTATACATCCTTCAAAAACAGATGAAATGATCGTTCAATTGGGCCGGAGGCCACTTTGAACTCAGGGTGGGCTACTAATGGGCCCGATACCCCTGGGTATCGAGTCGTCCTAGGCCAATGCACCTACAGGGTTTTTGGTTTCGTTTTATCCTAGGTATCTAAGAGTGGGTTTATTTTTGACTGTGGAAAGGTGACCCGAGCGGACAACCCGGGCTGGGGAAATTAACGACCGTCGACCCCGCAAGATCGACTCATTTCGTCAGGGTACCCCGATGGAAAATTTTGGACTAAACGGCTGCGACCCGCATAACCGTCGTTTTATGGAAAATAAAAAAAATGCCAAGTGGCGGAAAATGCTATGCACGTATGACAGTTAATTATACAATTTAATTAAAATCAGACAATTAATTACACATAAGCAAATAAAATAAACAATTAATCGAGTTAGTAAAAAATTAATCTATTGGTTAGAACCTAATTAAACTCCCCAGCAGAATCGCCATTTCTGTTACGTCGAAAAATGACTTCGGGTTTAAAAATTCGATTTAAAACTTAATTAGTTCAAGTAAAACCGAATCTTCAAAAATTTAGAGTCGCCACTTAATTTTTTTAAGGAAAAATCAAGAAAACCGATTAAATTATTTTAAAAAGACTTAAACAGAAAAAATCTTTTTAAAATCCAAAGATCCGGTTCGGGTTCATATTTCTATTTCGGGAAGGTTTTACGCACCCGAAATATCCGCTACCCGAAATATCCGCTAACGTGCGGTTATCCGACGATTAAATATTTTGACTAACTTAAAAACATTAATTTTATATTATTAACTAGAAAAGTTTAAGTAAATATTTAAGAATCAGGAAAATAGAATATTTGAAATCTTAGCTACATTTTATTCGATTAATATTAACATTAATTTAAATGAACCATTAAAAAAAATCAAGAAAACATAATCATTAAAAAATTTAACCAAATTTTATTCAATTAATATTGATTTAAGTGAACTACTTAAAAAAATAACAAGAAAACATAATACTAAAAACTAATCAAATTTTATTTAATTAATATAACTAGTAAATTAAACTAGATGATTATGATTTTTTTTTTAAAAAAAAAAAAAATTTGCTAAAATGTCTAAGTGTTTTAAAAAGGGAAGCGCGCTTTCGATTTATTTTAAGGAAAAGGTGCTTAAGTTATTTTAAAGAATATTTTGGAATCCAATTTTCTAAAGGTGATTTTTATAGTCAAGATTCAAAATCATAAAACGACATAGATGGCTAACTCGGGGAATTTAATTAAGTTAAAACGTAAAAATAAAAATTAAAGTGAAAGCAAGAACAAATATTATAAGCAAATCAATATAAGAAAGAAAATAAATGAAGCAAATCTGATTGGGCTTGGCAGGCCCAATCCAAAACCTGTCCTAATTTCTAATTTTGGGCCTGCCAACCCTTTGTTGTTTCCTTGGGCTTCTGGCCCAATTCAATTCTCCAAAAACAAACTCAACATATGGCCCCCTGCTGCCGGATTGGGCTTCTGGCCCAAAGTTTTGCACAAATACTTGGGTTTATGACCCAAATCAAATTTTTGTATACAGAAACTGTATACCAGTGTATATAGATGCGTTGTCGCTTTAAAAAATAAAATACCGCAGTTCCGAGTAGCTGGACATAGACCGAGATTGACCCAACGCTCAACGAAATGCAGGGAGGAGTCAAAAATAGACTCGGAATAATATTACATGCAAAGAAAATAAAGATTAATCAACTGTTCAAAGGAAAAAACGAAGAAAATTCAAATTTGACACCATGAAGTAGCATGTGATGAACTAAACAATCTTTTCAACATGGAAGACAAACATGCTATCACATGGAAGAAAAATACACCATCCCGCAACTCAAGATGTTTCAAACCGAAAAGAAAGTGTATCTAGAGCATGTATTTAAGTTAAAGGATATGTATCTCTTGATATAGACTAAAAGGAAAGATTCTCAATATCACAATGTTGAGATATTGTCAGAATAAAAAAGGTCCCTTAAGCTATTTATGCACATGTATATTATATATAGATATACATATGTACACACGGAAGCACAAAGCAACGTTATATGACAATATAACCCAACAAACTTTCAAATTCTATAAATACATGTGTATATATGCATTTGTGTATATATGTATATACATATATATAAATACATATTCATTGCAATACCACCATGTAATCAAACAAACTAACAAACTTTTGACCCATAAATACTTATATACCTAGATGTAGAAATACACATATATGTATATATATACATTATATGGCAGCCCAACAACACATCCGGATAACATTCAAATTGTAGATACACGCTTATATACATATATATGTGTGGATATTCATGTATGTATGCACGTATACAACTGCATATACACTGTGATACGACTATACCACAGCATAACCAAACAACTTTTCAAGTTTTATACATACATATACGTATACATACCTTCATATACATGGATATACAGAGATATACAGCCCTTGAAGTTCATACATATTCAGCCACTCCTCAAGTTTATACAAACATACGCGTATATATCCTCATATACATAGATATACAGAAAACCAACCATCAAAACCAACATGAATTCAACCATCTTTCCAGTTTCAATATATACATATGCATATATGTTCTTGCATACATATACACGAAAAAAAAACCAGCCATCAAACCAACATGTATTCAACATCCTTCCAGTTTAGACATACATATACATATATATTTTATAAACATACATATACATATACAAATATGTATACCAACAGTTACACTAACAACGATACTTAGGAACGATTTCAACACTCGCATTCGAACATTAACTCGAGATGAAGAGTAACGAATATTACCTTTTCGGGGGCAGCGAAACTGGAACTACGAACGAGAATCGACTCCGATCCAAGAACCCCGAACTCAAAAATTGTAGCTAAGTTTCTAGGAATTCAAAGACTTTCAAACACTTCTCACAAAGAAATGTTTTTCTAATGGAATATAAATTATCAAGATTTCACAAGAACAAGAAGCTAGTATCAAGAATTCGAAAAAAAAATTTCCCCCAGATTTTCTCCTTCCAAAACCGACCCCTTTTCAGTCAACAGTGGGGGTTTTATACCCCAAATTTGGGGTACAAATCCGTCCCAAAAACCGGGCCAAAGTCACCAACAACTCCAAAAATCCAATTGATTTTCGGAACCCTCCACAAGTCTCAAATCCTAGCCATCGATTTTGAATCGATGGCTTAGATTTGAGACACGTAAAGGGCTCCTCTGACGTGCAAGGACGAGGGAAGACGTGTTGACCGAGTTAAAGGCCAAAAATGGCCACTGCCATGGCTGACCCGCGACTGCTTTTCGGACCGGTTCTTCGCGTAACTTCTCAATTAAACCTTGGTTTTGAGAGAGGCGGGCTAGGGGAGGGACGAGGGTACAAGGGATAAATCGATTTTGGCATTTTTTGCCATTTTTGGGACGGATTTGACTGGCTCTTGGCTGGTTTTCTCTCTGTTTTCGTTCAGATGGGGAAGAGGGGTGGGGGTCCCGGGGTGAGAGAGTGAGGGAAAGGGGAAAGGGTTTTAATTTAAGCTTGGGCCGGGTCGGGTTAAAATGTTGGGGACGAGTTGGGCTTGGGTTATTTTTTAAGAATTGGGCTTGGGGATTTAAAAGAGTAAAAAGGGTTTGAGGAAAATATTTAAAGACTAACCATTTAAATTACATATATAACCAATTTGAAAATCAAACGATTAATTCGACCACGAAATGAATTAATATAAATTAATTATGGAGCTTTTAAATATTAATGACTCAAGAAACAAAGTAAAGTATTTAAGATAGAATCTATTTAAGAAAACATGTTAAATATAACTAAAAAATTAAAAGATTTACATAATACACCACATATAAAAATATATAATATGACAAAGTAAAGTGAAGCAACGTGCAATATTAAATAATATAATACGAAAGAGTAAAATAAAGTATTTTAATAAAATTGAAAATTCAAAGATTCAAATCTAAAGTTACTCGAAAGAAAAAAAAATATTTCTTGCACTTTTGAAAATTAATTAATTCGAATCGTTAAAATTAATAGCTCGATGATTAATTTGTACTGTGAAGGATAAAAATTGGGTGTCAACAAATAATATATTTTTTTATTCAAAGTCTATTCTTTTAGTGTTTTAAATTTCTTGAGATGCACAGTTATTATATTTCATAAAATCTATTTTGAGATGCAAAGTTGTTTCATTATTTTTATATGGATATGTTAGTTTTAAAAATACTCCCTCCGTTTCAATTGTCTATTTTAATTGTACATAGAGTTTGAAGTTCAATAAAAAATTAAAAAAGACTTTTGAATATTGAACTTAAAGTTGAAAGGAACAATACAATTTTATTTAATTTTAAAAAATAATTATAATAATTTTGTTATTGTTACAAAATGAAGCTCCTCAGATTATAAAAAGATCGTGTTAAATGTGAATTGGTTCGCTTATCAAATTAGGGTGCAGGTGACACTGCAATATAGGTAAATTGAATCGTAAAATAATTATTAATCAAAATCTTACAAACGTAAAATATTAGTTTTGATGAAAAACGTGAATTTATAATCAAGTCATAACTAAACATAGCTAAAAAAACAACCATCATCCAAATAAAAAGTGTTATTAAATGGCTTTAATTCTCGGACGTATAAGAGTAAATCTTTTATGATGATGCAACACATTTTTCTAGCCGATTAACATGTAGAAAAATTGACCAAATGATGAAAATACTACTACATAATAATTGCAGGAAAATCTAAAAGAAATATATTTTGATTTTGTCTACGGTAATTGAATTTAGTTTGGTTTAGACAAAACTAAATTCATATATACAGTACTCTTTATACAACAGTTATACACAAAACCCATTACATACATTTTTATCAAGTCCATTGCGATTTGCAGCTCTAATGTATGCCCTTTTTTATGATTTGGGCCTTGTAATATCTTTTTAATGCTTACGTCCTAACCTTATTTTTTTTCCTTGCAAAATAATATAACATCACTCTTTTATAAATATTCCAAGAGGGTAAAGTAGGAAATAGGATAGCTTAAAAAGGAATTTTGTGTATGTTGCTCTAAGTCTCGTATAGTTAACGCTATTATGGCACTAAGTTACTCCTGCATTGCTAACATTATTGAGCTATATAGGCAAGGGAGCAGTCCAGATCGACCACCTTCCCAAGCCAACCCTATCATTGAAAGAATCAGTATTATGAATGTTTGAGTCATTTAATTTGTGCATAATTATTTATATGATATGTATCTGTATCTGTATGTAAATTGCCACGTTGTTTTACCCTTCTGATGATATTCCTCATTATCTATTCATATTATACAATAACTGCACAGGTTTAAGTGAGTATGTTATTACCAATTCTCATCACCACTTTATTAAGGTTAGTCGGGGCGGTTCAAATACTTTAATAGTCTAAAGCTAAAAATGGATTGAAGGCTTTAAACTTTTTAACGATATTTAATATATATTTTTTTTAATTCAAAGTCTATTCTTTTAGTTTTTTAAATTTCTTGAGATGCACAGTTATTATATTTCATAAAATCTATTTTGAGATGCAAAGTTGTTTCATTATTTTTATATGGATATGTTACTTTTAAAAAAAAAGAAAAATATATACTCCCTCGGTTTCAATTGTCTATTTTAATTATAGAGTTTGAAGTTCAATAAAAAATTAAAAAAGACTTTTGAATATTGAACTTAAAGTTGAAAGGAACAATACAATTTTATTTAATTTTCAAAAATAATTAAAATAATTTTGTTATTGTTACAAAATGAAGCTCCTCAGATTATAAAAAGATCGTGTTAAATGTGAATTGGTTCGCTTATCAAATTAGGGTGCAGGTGACACTGCAATATAGGTAAATTGAATCGTAAAATAATTATTAATCAAAATCTTACAAACGTAAAATATTAGTTTTGATGAAAAACGTGAATTTATAATCAAGTCATAACTAAACATAGCTAAAAAAAAATAACAACCATCATCCAAATAAAAGGTGTTATTAAATGGCTTTAATTCTCGGACGTATAAGAGTAAATCTTTTATGATGATGCAACACATTTTTCTGGCCGATTAACATGTAGAAAAATTGACTAAATGATGAAAATACTACTACATAATAATTGCAGGAAAATCTAAAAGAAATATATTTTGATTTTGTCTACGGTAATTGAATTTAGTTTGGTTTAGACAAAAAAAAAAACAATTGAATTTAGTTCTGACTTTGTTGTTTGGGAAGTAATTGTTGTTGTGTTTTGAATTTGAATACATTTTGCATCCTTTTCAATGGATGATGGTTGTTAGTCCTCCTTTTATTGGATCCTCCAAAAATGGCGACATTTCTTTTTGGCAATTTTATGCGGCTTACTTTGTGTGAGAGCTCTCTTGTAACATGTGGAAAATGCAGGCTGTACTCCTCCAGGATCATCGCGCCCCAAATGCCAACATACCCTTATAGCAATTTCATGTCTATTACCAAGTTCGAGAGCGCTCTTGTAACACGTCTCAAATGCACTATCTCCTTGTACCACAATGTTTGCACTTGTAAATACAATAATAAGAGCTATGCATCGTATAACTACGACTTTGTTGGAAACCATTTTGTTACAACTAGCTATTTTTTGCCTTTGTTAGTTGTAACACAGTCAAAATTATATATATTAGTTATTTCTTAATTGCAATGTATAAGTTGGATGTGCCTTGACATTTATATAGAGGTAAATTGAGATAGTTATTTTTAGGTTTGAATTAGTTCTAAATTTATTCGTGGTGAGGAGACATTACTTTAGGAGAAAATATAGATATGAAGTTACCATTGATTTATAGAAAAATAATCCGTGTTTTGTTGAACAATCCCATATATGGTAAAATGTCCTTGGGCATTCGAACAAATTTTTTGATTGATGTAAAAAACGTATCTAAAAACAAAAATATATAAAACCGCTTAGGCTCCAAAGGCAGAGAAACCTTATACAGGGAAAGGGAATCTTTTTTCTTAAAAAAAAAAAAACTTGGGTCAGCGACCCGTTTTATTTCATATCAAAAAGGCAGGCTCAAAATAGCCCAAGATCCAACAAGTCCAAAACAAGGAATATGAAAGCTCGGTTGTTACATCGACCTTAAATAAATAAAAAGGAAACCTTAGCATTTTCCTAACTTTAGCCCCAACTCCTGCTCTATTTTTCCTCCGCCGCAGCACATGACCCAGTGGGCTCTGACTAGGCGTTTTCTCTTCCTCCGCTTCTGAGTAATCAATTTATTGCGTGTTCGATATTGGAAATATATGATCTTCAGCTATCAAAGGTGAGTAGCCACCCTTACTCTCCATTTCCTGTGCCGATTTGGTAGTCCTTACCTCTGTATTTCTGACCAAGTGTCATTTCCAGTGAAAACTTATCTTATGAAGAGTCAAGGCCATGTCTAACCATGTAAGTACTGATTTCGTCATTTCTTCTTCTGTTCCTGTCCTCCTTACCTTTCCTGATTTAAACTACGTTGTCAGAAAGCCCAAAGGAGACAAACGAGTTATTCATAAGGCTTTTGACATGGTCTGCATGCGGAAGCATTCTCTAGATCTCATCTGGTTATTGTTGACACCCGATTTTGACCGACCCTTAACGTACTTTACGTTTTATTTATTTTTAAAATTAGTATTGGCGAAAAAAAAATGATTGTCATTCTATATTTATTAGTGTCTACAAAAATAGTCGTTATTTTAATATTAGATGTGTGGCGTATTTCGAACCGCGTCATTCAAATATTATTTTAATACATTTCTCACAGTTTGGTGTGAATTACGCAAGCCTACGATTCAACGTATTATATTTTACCCATATTTTGTTCAAGACGCGACCTTTTAAATAAAGTCTATGTCAATCTTGGCCAAATCTTTGAAATCCCACTTCAATTTTGATCAAATTACTTGAATCTATTTCAATTCCGGCCACTTATTTGTAAATTTTCGCATTTTTAATACAAACTCGAGTCAATAAGCGCCTCAATTTTAAACTTTTACAATTTTGACTAGTATTTAAGTTCAATTTACTAATTTGAGGCTAAATTTTTAATTCCTACACTTTTGACTAACACTTAAACCCAAATTACCAATTGGTGGCTCAATTTTTAAATTCCTACAAGTTTTGGCTAATATTTAAACTCAATCTATCAATTTGTGGCTTAATTTTTAAATTCTTGGCTAGTATTTAAATACGAATTATGAATTTGTGGCTTAATTGTAAAATTCCTACAATCTGTGGCTAATTCTTAAATTCGGGTCACCCATTATTTTTACCCGAATCCAACCTAAACCCGTTTTAACTTCCTAACACCCCCAAACCCTAACACTACTCTCATTTTCTCCTCCACACCTCAACAAGTGCCGCCCCCTCCACCTCTCCTTCACTGCCCGTCGCCCCATCTCTCCCCGCCGGCGGCCATGCCGCCCCTTCTCTCCTCTCCCACACACTTCTCTCCTCTCCACCTCAACAAGTACCACTCCTCCTTCTCTCCTCATCTCTCCTCACAACCGCCGCCTCCCCGCTGCCAACCATGGCAGCCCCGTCTCCCATCTCCTCGCTTCCCCACGCCGCCGGCAACCTCTATGGTTGCCGATGCACCTTTCTCCCTCTCCATTTCGCACAACGCACCCCGCAACAGCCCCCAAAAACCCGCAGCAGCCGCGAAACAGCAGGCGGCGGCGGGACCACCTCCCCGACCAGCGTCGGCAGCCGTCGCCTCCCGCCGCAAGCCGCACCAGCAGCCCCTCGCGACCACTCGACCCCACTCTCCAACCCCGGGAAAGAATCGAAAATAAGGAAAGCAAGTCGAAAAGTTCGAGAATGGGACGAACTCGGTTTGATTTCATGTTTATTTTATTGTTTTGATTTTATATGATTATGTGCAAGACTTAGACTCTTATGATCTTGATTTTGTTCTCTGTTTGTGGTAACTAATGTCTGTTTCTGCTAGTTTAGATTGTTTTTACTCTTCTAAATTAATTTCAAAGTGTGCATTCGAAATTTTGGCATTCTGCTAAAATCCTCTCGTATGATTTTAACGGCTCCATCTAAAGACTGCTGATTTTACTCCTTACTAAATTTGAAGTTTTTCTTGAGTGATTCTTTAGCCCTAATAAAGTTGATGGGTTTTATCAATATGGTAAAGAACAAAATTTTGGTACAGCTTAGCTGTGAATATGTTAATATCTAACTTTGATTCAGATTTTCTTTCATTGAATTTATTCCTTTTCTGCTTGTCTAATGCATTGTTTATGGAAAATGTTATAACTCAGTGTTCTTTTTAACTTAAATTAGAGTCCGAATTGCAAGGGTAATTAATTTGGTCTTATTTACAGCAATTTGAGATCGTTAGGATTATTCTGATTCTTTTGTTTTAGTTCCTCTAACTAATCTCCTTTCTTTTGTAATTACTTACTATATTAAGCTATAGATGAATGATTTTTTAAGGTAAATTTTATTATCAATTAATTTTATTTTTAGCAATAAATTTTGACTAAATCATTCCCCATAATTTATGATTCTGCACTCTTTTATGGTAAATTTGAATGGACAATTGATTTCTTGCCTTAGAGTTCCTTTATTCTTTCACTAATAAAGTGACATAATTTTAAGTTTTCTTACACACTGGATGCCTCAAGAGTCCTCTCTAAAAGAATCCTCTCTAAAAGAATATCAATAGAAAAGAATACAGACAGAGAGCCTGCATATCCATAGACTTTTTACCCCAAAAGAACAATCTCCCTCTGTTAGAAATTTCTTTGCCTTCTTCTTGTTTACAATATTAGACTCCATATTAACGAGAGTTCCATTGTTAAGCAGGTTAGTCCAATTAGTTCTCATTCTCATATTCTTAAACTGTTTATTTGAATTGTGTTTGTGTATTTTCGGTACTGCTATTAGTGTTTCAGTGTTGCAGGTTCCCTTAAAAAATAAATAGGGACGTGAAGAGTCGCCTTGGGGAGGGGACGGACTTGGAGAACCCTTGGAGATTTTTTTTTTATATTCTTGTTGTATTTTATCCTTTTTGCCTTGTAACAAAAAAAAATAGTGAAATTGGGGATCTAGCTAATGGGGGAGGGGAAATTATCTGCTATTTGTTTTTTTTTCTTTCTGTATGATCGGATATTGACGCTAGGCAAAAGTTAGGTCTCGACAAATCAGGCACGCCCATCACTTTAGGTATTAATAAAAATAAAAAAAAATTAACAATTTCAGGCATGCTTAACAATTATTATTTATTTGGCCTATAATTTTAGTTTTCTTTGTTTGTTTCAAAGAGATGTGTTAGATATCACGTATATAGGTTCTTAAATAAGATGTTTTATTCTTTCTTTGTATGTAGAAATCATGTCTATAGGTTTAAATAACATGTTTTTATCCTTTTGTGTATGATTAGAAAGCATGTCCATAGGTTCTTAAATAAGATGTTTTATCTTCTTTGTATGTAGAAATCATGTCTATAGGTTTAAATAACATGTTTTTATCCTTTTGTGTATGATTAGAAAGCATGTCCATAGGTTCTTAAATAAGATGTTTTATCTTTTTTGTATGTAGAAATCATGTCTATAGGTTTAAATAACATGTTTTCTTTTTGTATATGATTAAAAAGCATGTCTATAGGTTCTTAAATAAAATGTTTTATTCTTATATGTAGAAATCATGAATATAAGTTCTTATTTATATTTAATAATGTCGATGCTTTCTAGAAATCATGCCTATAGGTTAATTAGGTTTTTTCTTTAGAAATTATGAACATAGGCTTTAATTATGATGTTTAGAAATCATGCTTATAGGCTCTTGATTACGTGTACGTTTTTCATAAGTTTATTTATGCTTTATGTTCTTTTAGAAATCATGAATATGTTGTTATGTTTTTTTAGAAATCATGAATATAGGTTCTTATTTATATCATGTCTATATTTTCTAGAAATCATGCCTATAGGTTTAATTATTTTCTTAGAAATCATGCCCATAGTTTTTTTTTCTCTAGATATGTTTATGCTTTTAGAAATCACAAATACAGGTTTAATTATGTTCTCTCTTTAGAAACCATGATTATAGGTTCTCATTGTGCCTGTAGGGAATTATCAAGTGCTAATTGAAGATATAATTCCTTTCGTGTTTAAAATAAAGCCTAGATTTTTTTACTTTGTAAAAGAGGCATGCTTGACTTATTACTTGCTACATGCTCATCTTATTTATTTTGTCTGGCGCGAGTCTAATAGGAAACTTAAGTTGAGTCTAGAACCACCAAATAGTAGTCCAATGCCTCTTGGACAATAGGAGGGACGCTAGGCATCTTTAGGACACACTAGTATTTTATTTTCTTTAGTCCACTTTTAAGTTAATTAATAAAATCAATTCAGGAGGGGGATAGGGGTAGTTAGGACCTCGGAAAGGATGATTAAACTCGTGCTAAATAGGATAAACTCCGATTTTGTCTTTTGGCTCAATTAAGCCATATGAAGCCTTCTCCGAAAAAGCCGAGTAACTGATCCGAGAATTTAAATAACCCAACTAGTTTAATTCATTTATTATTTGTGTTTGTTCAAACTTTGTCACTTAGAATCAATTTAGAAATGTTAAAATATACGAGACCTTACTTGTGTTTTCAACTCCACATAAAAATATGAGACACGGTCGGAACCCGCCTTTGCAGACCTCGAAGGGTGCTTAACACCTTCCCTTCGAGGTAACTTGAGCCCGAACCCTTATCTCTGGTTGACCCTTTGCCCTTAGGTTAGAATGGTGTCCTAATGCACCCAAACATTAGGTGGCGACTCCTCCAATTTAAAAATCCCAAACGAGTCATTGCCACGATGTCGTCCAGGATCCTATTTCTCCGCGAGGACAAAAATAGGGCGCGACAGAATGGCGGCTCCGCTGGGGACTAAGGCTCTTACCATTACGTGTTTATTTTTATGTGGTTACTTTATTTGCTTATTATTAACAATTGCTATTAATGCTTTTCTTTTCCTTTCCCTTTAATTGTATCCTCTAATTATGCTTCCCTCTTTTATATTATCCCCTTTCCTTATCCCCTCTAACATCCCTCCCTTCCTCTAACCCCTTTCCTTATCCCCTCTAGCATCCCCCACTATCCCTCTAACTCCCCTCTCCTATCCCTCTAACTTCCTTTTTCCTTATCCCCCTAATTTCCCTTTCCCTATCCCGCTAACTCCCCTTCCTTACCCCCCCCAACACCCCATTATTCCCCCTTCCCTTTTATTTATTCCTTTCCCTTTCCCCTTTTATTTTATTTACTTGTCGTTTTAACTTCTTGCTTAAAAATGTTATAACTGCTAATTGTTTACGCTTAAATATTAAACTAGCATTCCGTTCATACTTCCTCCCACTTGGGACCCTCTTTTTTTCTTTTCTCGTGATGTTGTGCCTTTGCGCTTCTCACAATCTCTTTTCAAACCAGTGTCTAGAGAGATGGCATAAGCGTGGTGTAAGCGGATAGTTTTGCTACCGTGGGACCACGCGCCTTCTCACATAGGATATCAAGTCTGTGTCTAACCCCACTCGTATAGAAAACTTAGGATAGAGCTTTATCCACCCCTAAAATTAGGTCATGCATGCATTAGCCTTAGGTAGTTTGACCCCGGGGGTCAATCTACATTAGTAGCCACCCTATCTAAGTCTAAAAGGTCCAATCACCCTATAGACGAAAATCTCATATTATGTGCCTACGTGAAACGCGACAAATTAATTCAAGCCTAAATGTGTAAAATGGAGTTTAGAGCATTTTCTTTGTTTTTGTGTGCAGATCTGCCATGGCTTGCCCAAATTTCGCCAATACACGCATGGTAGTATGTGTAAGTCACAAGCTCCGAGGATGGTGGAATAGTATCAAACAGGAACGTGTAATGGAGGCCCGTCAGTTATTAGGCGGTTTGACTTTCCTCCTCTTCCTCATCCCAAACAGATACCTGATCATGGCCTTATTGAGGTTCTGGGACCCTGCCAGGGTAGTCTTCAAATTCAAGGACTTTGAGTTAACCCCCACCATAGAGGAAATTGGTGGGTTCACTGAACTAAGCTACCGCAGATGACGTATGATTGTTCCCCACAAAATATCAGCCAAGAAATTTCTCAGATCTCTGGGATTAAGATATAATCCAAAGTTGACCTCCCTCGACTTTGACTGGATCTCTCTAGACTTTCTGTACTCTCGTTTCGGTCATAAGGATGGGCATAAGAACTTCAATGAAGAATTCGCCTGCTCTGCTGAGAAATGGGAAAAGTATCGCATCAATGCCTTCGTCCTCGCTTTGTTGGGCACAGTGGTGTTCCCTAGGGAAGGAGGCAAGATTGATACTGCTTTGAGTTCTGTGGTCCGAACATTAGCCAGAGGGATAGATCATGCCAACGTAACTCTGGTGCCAATGATTGTCGCAGAAATGACGAGGGCACTGTCTGCATGTGCTGGGGGAAAAGGTTCTTCGAAGGGTGCAATCTACAGTTACAAATATGGGCAATCGAACACTTCTACAAACGACCGGCCTTATTCGACAGTCTAAATGGGATGGGGAACAAGATTCAGACTCATGTAAGGAGAACCGATAGATTCAATGCTCCACGAGAAGTAGGGGAATGGTACGCCTTTCTGAAGGAACTCTCCGGGTATCAGATTCAATGGAAATACAGTTGGCTGCGCATCCAACGTGCCAAGGTAAGGGGCGATGAACTCTACTATATCGAACTCATCGGTCTCAAAGGGGTGCAACCATATGCTCCATTACGGGTTCTTCGTCAGTTCGGATTGATCCAGATGATCCCACTCCGCTCTAACATGATTTTATCGGAGTCCGACTTTGGAGAGGGAATTCCACAAGTCCAAGACATAATGGGAAAGTGGGAAAGGACCATCGATGTCGAAGTCCAAGACCCCCTCCCCTATTGCACGCCAGAGTATTGTGTTTGGATCTTGGAAGATGCTGAAAAGTTGGACCTTGATTATGGTGGGCGTCCGGGCTTTGAAGATTTGGAAGAGAAGGCTTGGGCTCGCAACCTACTCAACAGAGACTATGGCATCACTCCGGAGATGAGACAACAAATCATCCCTACTTATGGAGAGCTCCGTGACTGAAGACTTTAGTTCTGTTCTAGTTATTTCCCTATGTTACCTTACACTTCTTAGGCTTTTACTTCATGCAAATTCCTTATGATGTATTAGTTTAATTTTTCTGAATAAAACAAAATAATTTTTATCGTTTTTATCTATGCTAACTCTAAACTCCAATTCACAAATTATGGCTTGAGTTAATTATCGCGAATTACTTGCTTGTCGTATTAGGCCTACCTCTGGCTCAATGAGGTCCCTTGCATTTTAGGACGATTATTTTGTTGAATTACATGTTACTATTATTATTACCCTAACCTCTAACAAGACTTTGCTGGTTTTGTTGTTTTGTTTTTCCCCTTCCCAGGGTTGATCTGTCCGTCCATTCTGGCCTACTACACCAAATCCAAAGGGGCTCCTCCTCCTCCTCCGCCGCTCCAAAATCTGAACAAGAAGAAGGGTAAAATGGCCGACGACAACGCAGCAACGAGAACTCCGACAAGGGGGCTCATTCCACTGACTTGGTCCTAAGGTTAGAAAGGAAGATTTTGGAACTAGAAGAGGAAATGGCTAGCATGCGAAGTTTGGCTAGGTTGTCAATTTCTCTCGGCACCCCTTTTGGGGATAACATGGAGGAACAAATCAATACTACTCAAACCACATTGCCAATTACACAACCTACTCCTCAGAAACAACCTAACCCCACTAGCTTACCACCCAAAAATGCCCAACCCCCAAATTACCACTTCCAAAACCCGCACCATGCAGGCCCTTCCGAGCCAACCATGCACCCTTTAAATACTAGCCCCATCTCAAATATGCCTCCCAAACCTACCATTAATACCACATACACCCATGCTCCTGGAAATTACTACCAAAACCCAATATTCGTGGAAACCGCTCCCTATACCCACGAATTCCATGAATCAGAATTCTCCCAAAAGGATGTGCTGATTAAGTCCATGGCCGAGAAATTGGACAGCCTCACCAATCGCTTGCAGCAAGTCGAGTCCAGCAAACAGGTGGTTGGTTTGAGTTATGAAGACCTATGCATACATCCCGATGTGGAGCTGCCGGAAGGATATAAGCCTCCCAAATTTGAATTGTTCAACAGCATCGGAGATCCTAAAGCCCACCTACGCATGTATTGCGACAAGCTCGCTGGGGTGGGAAGAGATGAAAGGATCAGGATGAAACTGTTCATGAGAAGTCTTACTGGGGAAGCTCTCACATGGTACATTGACCAAGATGCCCGAAAATGGTCGAGTTGGGTAGATATGGCCTCCGACTTCATGTACCGATTTGGGTTCAACACAATGCACCCGATTGGTTCTACATTCAGAACTTGAAAAAGAAGCCCGGTGAGACCTTCAGAGATTATTCAGTAAGATGGAGGTCTGAGGCCGCCCGAGCCAAGCCTCCCATGGACGAAGCCCAGATGAAGGACTATTTTATTAGGCGCAGGAGCCGCAATATTATGACAGGATGATGCTAGTTGCGGAAAAGAGTTTTGCTGACATCATCAAACTTGGAGAGAGAATTGAAGAAGGTATCAAGAATGGTACCATTATCAACTTGGAGGCTTTATAGGCTACCAACAAGGCATTACAGTCGGGAAACTTGCCCGAAAATCGGAAGAAAAGGGAAGTGGGTGCGGTCATGTTAGCGCACAAAAGCCCTATTAAACCACAAACCCCAATCTCACCCCTCCCTCACTATCCCACATCACCTTATCCTATGCCCTACCCTCCTTACCCAGCATATACCCCTTACCAAGCTCCACCTCCACAATACCAACAACCGGCATACCCCGTTTACAACACCCAACCAGTTTACTACCAAACTCCTTCACCACCACCACTATCTCCTCGACAACCAAATTACAGAAACCGTCCTAATTTCGAAAGAAGACCCACAAAATCATACACTCCCTTGGCCGAACCTATCGCCCAGCTTTACGAGAGACTAAAAGCAGCCGGTTACATAACGCCCATCCCTACCTTACCCGTTGATACCCAAGCCAAATGGTACGACCCCAATAAGGTGTGCGCCTATCATTCTGGGATGAAAGGACACACCACAGAGGTCTGCCGATCCCTGCGAGATAAAATCTAGAAACTTATAGACACCAAAACCATACAACTCAAAGAACCCGCGCCTAATGTGTCCAACAACCCACTTCCTAATCATCAGGTGAATATGTTGGAAGTAGAAGAATCAACAGGTGCACCGGGGCCCATATGGTTGGTAGGGCAAAATGAGTTGGTGGCAGTGATAACTCAGACGCCTTTCGTGGTACAAGGGCGCCGACCGTTTGAAGTAGAAGTCGCCGCGCCCAAGCCCCCTTTTGTGGTTGCAATAGCCCCTCAGAACAACTTTGACACACATGCTGTTCCCTGGAGCTATGACAAGGGGAAAGCAGCGATAGAAGAGAACGATGTTGCCCAGGGGGCAATTCACTCTGAACAGACAGACACATCCAAACGCATGACCCAAGGCAGTCCAAGCGGAACCAAGCCCCCTATCATAAAAGTGGAAGAAGGTGGGGAGTGGAAAAGGATATAAGCCCAGGAGCACCCCGTCACAGGCCAATTGAGTAAGGGAAAGGCGTTGACGAGAGTGATAAGTGAGGCTTATGTTCCATCCAATATCACTGAAGGAGAGATGGCCCACATGGTGGGACAAATATTTGAAGCTTATAAGATATCCTTCCACGAAGACGAACTCCCGATTGAAGGGACCACTCACAACCGAGCTCTTTACATCACCACCAGATACCAGGACAGAATGATCACCAAAGCCTTGGTCGATCCGAGTTCTGGATTAAATATCTGTCCACTCAGCACTATCACAAGGCTAGGCGTGGATTTGGCAAGGATTCAGAATTACCAGATGAACGTGAAAGCCTTTGATGGATCCCAAAGGGACACGATAGGGGAGATCACTTTGGACATAACCATTGGTCCGGCCACCTTCCCCATTGCATTCCAGGTATTAGACATCCCAGCTTCCTACAACTTATTGCTGGGGCGCCCGTGGATTCACATGGCCGGGGCAGTGCCGTCCACCCTACATCAGTGCCTGAAGTTCGAATGGGAACATGAAGAAGTGGTAGTACATGGGGAGAAGGGACACCCCGTCTATGCTGTTGAAGGACCGGGCTGTATGGATGGAGGAATGTTCCACACCGTGGAGTTGGTGGGAGGCATCGAACCAACGCCATGGTACAATCAGAAAGTCCTGAGCATGATGTTATGGCTAGGCTACGAGCCAGGCAAGGGACTGGGAGCCAAACTCCAAGGCATTCCCGACCCAATCTCTCTTCCTCTCAAAAATGATACTATGGGTTTGGGGTATGAAGGAGAAATACCCATGAAGAGAGAAAGGTTGGAACGTCCTATCCCATCATTACATCTGAACTTCCAATCCGCTGGTTTTCTCAAGAGCGACCTAGAGAGGGAAGAAGAGGAACTGCTAGAAAGTATGAGAAACCTGTTCATCACAGAAGACTTTCTTTCTGGGGCAAAAGGAGAGACACTAGAAGCAGACACAGAAGAAGAAGAGGTAGGGGTGATGGATGTGATGAACGTGATGCGGAACTCAGGTTATGAACCATGAAGGGGCTTAAGAGCCAGACTGCAAGGGATCATCGAGCCTATAAAGCCTTCACATCACTCAACCACATTTGGCTTGGGATATGCTTACACTATAGAAGAGTATCTGGATTGGGAACCACTCCCAGAAGGGTGTTATTATCCTTTGCCAAGCCCCTTGCCACTGTTGAGCCAGACTTTCCAATCTGCCGGATTCCGGGATGATGGTATTGATGACTTGTTGAATGGATTGCAAGGTTTGTCTCTTTCAGAAGCTGAGGAAGGAAGCTGCAATGTCGTAATCAACGAGGAGGAGGAGAAAGCCCCAGTGCAGGAGGAGATCACAGGGATCGTCATCAGCAGCTAGACCACTGCACCATCCAGACCACGTCGGGCACTTGGGTAGAAACGGAAATTGTCACCAACTCATTATGTTTTCAAATAAAGACTCTTAATTAAGATTTACTGTTTTACTTATGCCATTATTACGACAAGTTTTGATTATGAATAAAACTTTCATTCATTTCACGATGATGTCATTTTATGTTTACTTTGTTGTTTTCTTTCAGAAAAATTACTTTTAATAATGTTGAAACTGAGATTGTGGCACATAATGAGACTATCCAACACGACATAGCTGAGACAGAGGCAACAGATGAAAATTGTGAAGAGGTTACTAGAAAGATCAAAGAGTTTTAGGAAAAGCCGAAAGTAAATTTAGAAGAAACAGAAACAGAAACAGTGAATCTGGGTGATGATGAAACAATCCAAGAGACAAGAATCAGCGTTCACATGACCGAGGAAAAAGAAAAGGGAATACGTCCAATTCTTGAAAAAGAACAAGGATGTCTTTGCTTGGTCCTATGCCGATATGACAGGGTTGAGCACTTCAATAGTGGCCCATCGACTGCCTACCGATCTGTCTTGCCCGCCAGTGAAGCAGAAGCTCAGAAAATACAAGCCTGACTTGAGTTTGAAAATCAAAGAAGAGGTGTCAAAACAGTTGGAAGCCAGAATTCTGGAAGTAACCAAGTATCCGACCTGGCTTGCCAACATTGTGCCCGTACCTAAGAAAGATGGTAAGGTCAGGGTTTGCGTGGATTACCGGGATCTCAACAAGGCTAGCCCTAAGGATGACTTTCCACTCCCAAACATCCACATTTTGATAGACAATTGTGCTAAGCATGAAACACAGTCATTTGTGGATTGCTTTGCTGGGTATTATCAAATCAAGATGCATGAGGATGACGCAGAGAAAACGGCTTTCATCACACCGTGGGGTGTTTACAACTACAAGGTAATGCCGTTCGGACTAAAGAATGCTGGGGCCACCTACATGAGAGCCATGACCACTTTGTTCCACGACATGATCCATAAAGAAATTGAGGTTTACGTGGACGACGTCATCATCAAGTCAAAGAAAGGGTGTGACAATCTAGTTGATCTTCAAAAATTCTTTGACAGACTACGAAGGTACAACTTGAAGCTAAACCCTGCAAAGTGTGCTTTTGGGGTCCCTGCCGGTAAATTATTGGGATTTATTGTCAGTCGTCGGGGGATAGAGTTGGATCCAACAAAAATCAAGGCTATTCGTGAGCTTCCCCCTCCAAAGAGCAAGAAAGAGGTGATGAGCTTCTTGGGTAGGCTCAACTATATCAGTCGCTTCATAGCCCAATCTACCGTCATTTGTGAACCAATCCTCAAGCTACTAAAGAAGGACGCTGCTATCAAATGGATTCCAGAATGTTAAGAAGCATTTGATAAAATCAAGGACTATTTATCCAACCCTCCAGTGCTGGTTCCTCCTGAGGCAGGTCGACCTTTACTACTGTACTTATCGGTCATGGATCAGGCATTTGGGTGTGTTTTGGGACAACAGGATGAAACAGGGAGGAAGGAGCAGGCGATCTACTACATGAGTAAGAAGTTCACACCATATGAAGCTCGATATTCTTTGCTTGAGCGTACTTGTTGTGCTTTGACTTGGGTGGCCCAGAAGTTGCGACATTATCTCTCAGCACACATGACGTATCTGATCTCAAGGATGGATCCTCTGAAGTACATCTTTCAGAAACCCATGCCCACGGGTAAGTTGGCTAAACGGCAGATATTGCTGAGTGAATTCGACATAGTTTATGTCACACAAAAAGCGGTGAAGGCACAAGCACTGGCCGATCATCTGGCAGAAAACCCCGTAGACGAAGAGTACAGGCCTCTGAAGACTTATTTTCATGATGAGGAAGTAGCTTTCGTAGGAGAGGATATCTTTGAAGAATATGACGGGTGGAGGATGTTCTTCGATGGGGCCAAGAACTTTCACGGAGCAGGCATTGGGGCTGTATTGATCTCACCTACGGGCCAACACCACCCAGCATCAGCAAAGCTCAGGTTTCATTGCTCCAACAACATGGCTGAATATGAGGCTTGCATCTTGGGCCTCCGACTAGCAGTTGATTTGGACGTGCAGGAGATTTTGGCAATTGGGGATTCAGATTTAGTGATCCGTCAGGCACAGGGTGAGTGGGCGGTGAAGAACCAAAAGCTTTTACCATATTTGGATTGCGTGCAAAAGCTCTGCAAAAGATTCACTAAGGTGGAATTCAAGCATGTTCCGCGACTTCAGAATGAGTTTGCAGATGCCTTGGCCACCCTATCTTCCATGATTCGGCATCCAGATCAGAATTACATTGATCCCATCTGCATTCAGCTACATGAACAACCTGCATATTGCTTTCACGTGGAGGAAGAGCCAGATCAAAAGCCATGGTATGATGACATCCAAGGATACTTGAAAAGTGGCAGTTATCCGGAGGATGCAACAAAAGTCCAAAAACGCACAATTAGGAGACTAGCAAATCAATTCTTCTTAAACGGAGAAATCCTATATAGGAGGATTCCTGACTTGGGTTTGCTAAGGTGCGTCGGAACTAAGGAGGTATCCAGACTTGTGGAGGAGATCCATGCAGGAACATGCGGGCCACACATGAATGGCTTTACCCTTGCAAAGAAAATCCTCAGAGCAGGTTATTTTTGGTTAACAATGGAAACAGATTGCATCCGTTATGTTCAGAAATGTCATCAGTGTCAAACTCACGCAGACATGATCCGAGTTCCTCCTAACGAACTCCATGTCACCAGTTCACCCTGGCCGTTCGCAGCTTGGGGCATGGACTTCATTGGCCCTATCGAGCCAGCAGCCTCGAATGGACACCGGTTTATCCTTGTGGCAATTTATTACTTCACTAAATGGGTCGAGGCTACATCTCACAAGTCTGTCACTAAGAAAGTTGTCGATGATTTCATCAAGAATAGCATCATCTGCCGGTTTGGGGTCCTTGAGACGATCATCACTGACAACGGAGCCAACCTCAATAGCAATCTGATGATGGAAACCTGTGACCGATTCAAAATCAACCATCGAAACTCCACTGCATACAGGCCACAGATGAATGGAGCGGTAGAAGCCGCGAACAAGAACATCAAAAGGATATTGCGGAAAATGATTGACAATCACAGACAATGGCACGAGAAGCTACCATTTGCATTATTGGGATATCGCACCACCATTCGGACCTCCACTGGGGCAACACCGTATTTTTTGGTCTATGGGAACGAAGCGGTAGTTCCTGCAGAAGTTGAGATACCATCTCTGAGGATCATTCAAGAAGCAGAGTTGAGTAACGCCGAATGGGTACAAAGCAGGTTTGAGAAACTAGCACTGATCGATGGAAGAAGGATCAATGCGATATGTCACGGGCAACTTTACCAGAACAGGATGGCCCGAGCCTTCAACAAAAAGGTCAGACCGAGATACTTCTCGCCCGGGCAATTAGTCTTGAAGCGGATCTTCCCAAATCAGGATGAGGCCAAAGGAAAGTTCGCACCAAATTGGCAAGGTCCATACATGGTTCACCGCGTCTTGACTGGAGGAGCACTCATACTCGCAGAAATGGACGGCGAAATCTGGCCCAGACCTATCAATGCAGATGCTGTGAAAAGATACTACGTCTAGGCTATATCTTTTGCTCTTTGTACTTGAAACTACGTCAGACCTGATTCCCGTCTAAAAGGGATACGTAGGCGCTCCTGTGGAGTTCAGTCTTACCATAATAAAAATTTTATTTCCCCACTGGACCACAGACTGGGGCAGAATTTTTGAGAGGATCTCAAAAATTCTTTCGCAAGAGAGCAATAGCAGACAAGATAACTGGGGCAGAACTTTTGAGGCCAGCTCAAAAATTCATGACAGACCGAACGAGGAAGTTGTAACTCTACATCAAGCAGCCCGAAGATCCTCACTCAGCTGAATGTTGGATTTGTCTCAAAATGTGCCACTATCAAAAGATTCATTAATAAATTATCAATTGTTTTTCAAACGTTTCAAATATATATACATATAAAGTATATACACATGTATACATTATATATATACCTCTTTTAAATCTGAAATGCTACGCCATCCCGTCCCAAGAGAAAAGCCTCGACAAAGGTCTGGATATCAGCAATCGATGAGAACACCGGGCCACGACAAAGGACAGATCAACCTCCCCCCTTTTTATAATCTGACTATTTTTCTTTGAACGCAGATGTGACAGGCACACATCCCCTACATTGTCCGAGCAAACGACAATCTAGTAAGATAAAATATTACTTTATGCTTTGCATCGCATCGACCCCAAATTCACACTGCATATGCTTGATAGTTATACCATAAATGAATAAAATTTGTATTGTATGTGCCCAATATTTGCATTACAAAAGCTCGAGATCTGCATTTGCATGTGCCCGATATTTGCATTATAAATGCATTCGCATTCGCTTTGTGCCCGATACTTGCATCATAAGTGCCCGATATTTATATGCATTCGCCTTCGCATTCGCATTGTGCTCTATACTTGCATCATAAGTGCCCGATATTTATATGCATTCGCCTTCGCATTCGCATTGTGCTCTATATTTGCATCATAAATGCCCGATATCAGCATCGCATGCACCCTAAATTTGCATCGCATCGTGCCCGAAAACCATGTCTCGCATAATATTGGCCCAAGAAATTGCATATATTTTAAATTTTGCATTACATCGTGCCCAAAAATCATGTCTCGCATAATATGCACAATCTGGCCCTAGAAATTTGCATATAATTCGCATTGCATTATGCTCGAAGATTGCATTTTTACACGACACCGGCCCGAGATTCCTTATATGCATCGCATTGTGCCCGAAGTTATCTTTGCTTCGGCCTGAAAGCAGCATAACATATTATACCCCTAAGGCATCATAGTCCAAAGGCGTCATCTTCATAGCCTAAGGACATCATTTCATAGCCTAGGGAGTTAACTACATTCATCATGATCCGAAGGTATCATCGTCCAAAGGCATCATCTTTCATGGCCTAAGGACATCATGTCATGACCCAAGGATACAATTTATGATTAGCATAGCCCTAGACGTCATAGCCTAAGACGTCATCCTTATCGTCTTATGGCAAAAAATTCATGGTCTAATAGGAAACTTGCATCACGTTTTTATTATCCCGTTATTCAATAGATATACTCTAATCATTTTCCTTTACATAGCATTTCTTTTGACTTTAATGCCCGCGAATGCCTGAATTGCGCCGCTATTCCGCTATTGAGTGCACTAAACCTCCCGTTTTTGTGACACCCTAATCATTTTATATATCATGAACTTCATATTGTTTGTTCATTTTTAGGATTTCAGTCGTTCCTAAATCCAAAACTACACGCGGCCTGATTCTCGTATAACCAGAGATATGTAGGCGACTTCTAGACCGAAGTCTCGGACATAAACCTTTTGTTTTATCCGGTCCCGTCGATAAAATGCCATCGGTCGAACAAAATCGGCTACTCCGTCAACTTTCTTTGCTCTACAATTCATCCTTCATTCCCGAGCAAAGAAGGGGCAGCTGTTGACACCCGATTTTGACCGACCCTTAACGTACTTTACGTTTTATTTATTTTTAAAATTAGTATTGGCGAAAAAAATGATTGTCATTCTATATTTATTAGTGTCTACAAAAATAGTCGTTATTTTAATATTAGACGTGTGTCGTATTTTGAATCGCGTCATTCAAATATTATTTTAATACATTTCTCACGGTTGGTGTGAATTACGCAAGCCTACGATTCAACGTATTATATTTTACCCATATTTTGTTCAAGACGCGACCTTTTAAATAAAGTCTATGTCAATCTTGGCCAAATCTTTGAAATCCCACTTCAATTTTGATCAAATTACTTGAATCTATTTCAATTCCAGCCACTTATTTGTAAATTTTCGCATTTTTAATCCAAACTCGAGTCAATAAGCGCCTCAATTTTAAACTTTTACAATTTTGACTTGTATTTAAGTTCAATTTACTAATTTGAGGCTAAATTTTTAATTCCTACACTTTTGACTCACTCTTAAACCCAAATTACCAATTGGTGGCTCAAATTTTAAATTCCTACAAGTTTTGGCTAATATTTAAACTCAATCTATCAATTTGTGGCTTAATTTTTAAATTCTTGGCTAGTATTTAAATACGAATTATGAATTTGTGGCTTAATTTTAAAATTCCTACAATCTGTGGCTAATTCTTAAATTCGGGTCACCCATTATTTTTACCCGAATCCGACCCAAACCCGTTTTAACTCCCTAACACCCCCAAACCCTAACACTACTCTTATTTTCTCCTCCACACCTCAACAAGTGCCGCCCCCTCCACCTCTCCTTCACTGCCCGTCGCCCCTTCTCTCCCCGCCGGCGGCCATGCCGCCCCTTCTCTCCTCTCCCATGCACTTCTCTCCTCTCCACCTCAACAAGTACCACTCTTCCTTCTCTCCTCATCTCTCCTCACAACCGCCGCCTCCCCACTGCCAACCATGGCAGCCCCGTCTCCCATCTCCTCGCTGCCCCACGCCGCCGGCAACCTCCATGGTTGCCGATGCACCTTTCTCCCTCTCCATTTCGCACAACGCACCCCTCAGCAACCCCTAAAAACCCGCAGCAGCTGCGAAACAGCAGGTGGCGGCGGGACCACCTCCCCGACCAGCGTCGGCAGCCGTCGCCTCCCGCCCCAAGCCGCACCAGCAGCCCCTTACGGCCACTCGACCCCACTCCCCAACCCTGGGAAAGAATCGAAAACAAGGAAAGCAAGTCGAAAAGTTCGAGAATGGGACGAACTCGGTTTGATTTCATGTTTATTTTATTGTTTTAATTTATATGATTATGTGCAAGACTTAGACTCTTGTGATCTTGATTTTGTTCTCTGTTTGTGGTAACTAATGTCTGTTTCTGCTAGTTTAGATTGTTTTTACTCTTCTAAATTAATTTCAAAGTGTGCATTCGAAATTTTGGCATTCTGCTAAAATCCTCTCG
Organism: Solanum rostratum; assembly: GCA_029948455.1. NCBI lineage: Eukaryota > Viridiplantae > Streptophyta > Magnoliopsida > Solanales > Solanaceae > Solanum > Solanum rostratum. The sequence continues at coordinate 54,249,774 of CM057047.1, read as the reverse complement.
TATGATTTTAACGGCTCCATCTAAAGACTGCTGATTTTACTCCTTACTAAATTTGAAGTTTTTCTTGAGTCATTCTTTAGCCCTAATAAAGTTGATGGGTTTTATCAATATGGTAAAGAACAAAATTTTGGTACAGCTTAGCTGTGAATATGTTAATATCTAACTTTGATTCGGATTTTCTTTTATTGAATTTATTCCTTTTCTGCTTGTCTAATGCATTGTTTATGGAAAATGTTATAACTCAGTGTTCTTTTTTTAACTTAAATTAGAGTCCGAATTGAAAGGCTAATTAATTTGGTCTTATTTACAGCAATTTGAGATCGTTAGGATTATTCAGATTCTTTTGTTTTAGTTCCTCTAACTAATCTCCTTTCTTTTGTAATTACTTACTATATTAAGCTATAGATGAATGATTTTTTAAGGTAAATTTTATTATCAATTAATTTTATTTTTAGCAATAAATTTTGACTAAATCATTCCCCATAATTTATGATTCTGCACTCTTTTATGGTAAATTTGAATGGACAATTGATTGCTTGCCTTAGAGTTCCTTTATTCTTTCACTATATAAAGTGACATAATTTTAAGTTTTCTTACACACTGAATGCCTCAAGAGTCCTCTCTAAAAGAATCCTCTCTAAAAGAATAGCAATAGAAAAGAATACAGACAGAGAGCTTCCATATCCGTAGACTTTTTACCCCAAAAGAACAATCTCCCTCTGTTAGAAATTTCTTTGCCTTCTTCTTGTTTACAATATTAGACTCCATATTAACGAGAGTTCCATTGTTAAGCAGGTTAGTCCAATTAGTTCTCATTCTCATATTCTTAAACTGTTTATTTGAATTGTGTTTGTGTATTTTCGGTACTGCTATTAGTGTTTCAGTGTTGCAGGTTCCCTTAAAAAATAAATAGGGACGTGAAGAGTCGCCTTGGGGAGGGGACGGACTTGGAGAACCCTTGGAGATTTTTTTTTTATATTCTTGTTGTATTTTATCCTTTTTGCCTTGTAACAAAAAAAATAGTGAAATTGGGGATCTAGCTAATGGGGGAGGGGAAATTATCTGCTATTTGTTTTTTTTTCTTTCTGTATGATCGGATATTGACGCTAGGCAAAAGTTAGGTCTCGACAAATCAGGCACGCTCATCACTTTAGGTATTAATAAAAATAAAAAAAATAAAATAAACAATTTCAGGCATGCTTAACAATTATTATTTATTTGGCCTATAATTTTAGTTTTCTTTGTTTGTTTCAAAGAGATGTGTTAGATATCACGTATATAGGTTCTTAAATAAGATGTTTTATTCTTTCTTTGTATGTAGAAATCATGTCTATAGGTTTAAATAACATGTTTTTATCCTTTTGTGTATGATTAGAAAGCATGTCCATAGGTTCTTAAATAAGATGTTTTATCTTCTTTGTATGTAGAAATCATATCTATAGGTTTAAATAACATGTTTTTATCCTTTTGTGTATGATTAGAAAGCATGTCCATAGGTTCTTAAATAAGATGTTTTATCTTTTTTGTATGTAGAAATCATGTGTATAGGTTTAAATAACATGTTTTCTTTTTGTATATGATTAAAAAGCATGTCTATAGGTTCTTAAATAAAATGTTTTATTCTTATATGTAGAAATCATGAATATAAGTTCTTATTTATATTTAATTATGTCGATGCTTTCTAGAAATCATGCCTATAGGTTAATTAGGTTTTTTCTTTAGAAATTATGAACATAGGCTTTAATTATGATGTTTAGAAATCATGCTTATAGGCTCTTGATTACGTGTATGTTTTTCATAAGTTTATTTATGCTTTATGTTATTTTAGAAATCATGAATATGTTGTTATGTTTTTTTAGAAATCATGAATATAGGTTCTTATTTATATCATGTCTATGTTTTCTAGAAATCATGCCTATAGGTTTAATTATTTTCTTAGAAATCATGCCCATAGTTTTTTTTCTCTAGATATGTTTATGCTTTTAGAAATCACAAATATAGGTTTAATTATGTTCTCTCTTTAGAAACCATGATTATAGGTTCTCATTGTGCCTATAGGGAATTATCAAGTGCTAATTGAAGATATAACTCCTTTCGTGTTTAAAATAAAGCCTAGATTTTTTTACTTTGTAAAAGAGGCATGCTTGACTTATTACTTGCTACATGCTCATCTTATTTATTTTGTCTGGCACGAGTCTAATAGGAAACTTAAGTTGAGTCTAGAACCACCAAATAGTAGTCCAATGCCTCTTGGACAATAGGAGGGACGCTAGGCATCTTTAGGACACGCTAGTATTTTATTTTTTTTAGTCCGCTTTTAAGTTAATTAATAAAATCAATTCAGGAGGGGGGTAGGGGTAGTTAGGACCTCGGAAAGGATGATTAAACTCGTGCTAAATAGGATAAACTCCGATTTTGTCTTTTGGCTCAATTAAGCCATATGAAGCCTTCTCCGAAAAAGCCGAGTAACTGATCCGAGAATTTAAATAACACAACTAGTTTAATTCATTTATTATTTGTGTTTGTTCAAACTTTGTCACTTAGAATCAATTTAGAAATGTTAAAATATACGAGACCTTACTTGTGTTTTCACCTCCACATAAAAATATGAGACACGGTCGGAACCCGCCTTTGCAGACCTCGAAGGGTGCTTAACACCTTCCCTTCGAGGTAACTTGAGCCCGAACCCTTATCTCTGGTTGACCCTTTGCCCTTAGGTTAGAATGGTGTCCTAATGCACCCAAACATTCTAGTCAAGCTCATATGATTTGAATTGGTATTGTAATTTTTTATATTTGAACATTGAAAATCCAAATTGAAATTTTCATAATTCAAACTGAAGTGTCAAATGCGCAAATAAAGAAGGGCTTGTTTGTTGTTGTGTGTCATCTATTAATGATAATTCATTTTTGCAAATATAAAGTGTTAGCTCTAATAAAAAAAATGTTCATGGAAAAGAACTAAAAATCTTGAAGAAGGGAAAATACAACTGAAAATTTTGATTTTTCATTTATTCTTTATGACATTTTTTTTTGTTTTGATTGTCAAACAATATATATAAAAAACAATAGCAAATACATAGCCAGAAAGATTAGAAGTGAAAAATAAATCACTAGGTATTCATGGCATGGTCCCTTACGATATTTCTGCATTCTCTTATAACACTTTCTTCAGTAGCCCCAAGTTTCATGCCATTTTCGTAGCATTCTTTATATGCAAGTTCTTGTTGTGCCACAACCACATTTGAAGCAGCCAATAATGTCACCTTAGCAATAAACAACACAACAATTACCTTGTTCGATGCCATTTTATTCTTTTTGACTTTTTTTTTAGCTTGACATAATTTATTGTTAGAACAAAATATAATATGTTCATTGGATTTATATACTTGTGTCACCGTTATAGCCGTTGAGGGTTGAATTAATTTTAGGTGGATTTGTAGAGAGGAGACAACTATGCATTAATTTTTGAGGATACGAAAATTCATAGGTTGTCCTTGGTTATTGGTTTAATCAAGACATTGTGTATTAGCTGACTCTATTTAGACTATTCATATTTTCTTTTTTGTATTTGCCTTGTGAATAAATTTTAAACCAACTCAATTTATTGAATAATTTTCACATATAAAGAATAATTAATCTCACGAAAGAAGTCAAAATACTAAGGCAATTTTGGATTAATGAGAATTAATTAAGATCATTCTAATTCTATTAATCCTGACAAATAATTAGGCAGCAGATTAATATATATATATAGATATGTAGATAATTAAGGATTACATTGACGAAAATCTCTTGTTATAGGTACTGGTATTGTCAAAATATATACATTTTGTTCCTCCTTACCCATTGTGTGTTGAATAATCTTATAAAATACAACTTAACTTGAGCCAAATTATATAGTATTCCTTTCTTTGCAAATCAACCATTCCTAACTAGTTAGTCTGATCAATCTTATAATAAATAATGTTAATATAAAAAGAATCAATATATTATCAACGTATATAACTTAAATTCATATATTTATATGAATATTATATTATCAATGATCAGGGTTAATTTCTGAATAAATGTGATGGTTAACGAGATTGTATAGATCAGATCAAATAGGCTCTTTTTTGTAATAGAATTTTCTCGTAACCTCGTAAATCTTGTAATATAACTTTGTTTTTGTTCTTCTACTCTATTTTTCCCTAACATGCGCGAACTCTTCACATTTCAATGCCACATTCATGTCGAATCCTCTGAAAATACGCCATTTTTAGAGAATTCAATGTTGTTCAACCTGCATTACTAAAATACTTAAAACAAAAACTTTTATAGAACAAAAATTGCTCTCGTACAAAATTTTTGTAGTAAATAGAATTGTAGAACAAAAAGAACTTTTGTAAAACAAAATTTTTTATAACAAAACTTTGTGAAAATAATAAACACAAATATTCTATCAAGTTGTCAAAGTTAGAAATTGACACTAATAACAAAAACATAATATACAAAGAAAAACAGAAACAAAATTGACAAGGAAAAAAATCAAGCCAACTGAATGCACAATGTTTCCTTAAGGAAATTATTCCTCTCAAGTACCGATCGAGGTTAATGAAATATATCCTCCAATAATAGAATGATTTTACTCACTGGTGTATCAGTACCTAAACCCACGGTGTCAGGTAATTACTCAACATTAGTAAAACGCACTAAAATTTATTTATTCAGAAGTCAGAAAATTCATTATTAGAAATGAGAGGAAAATCCTCTCTTTATAGACAACAAAAGGTACTTATTATGACTTATTGGAAAGATCGCCGATCCTTCGCAAGAGTCACGACCTTTCAAAAAGAGTCGTAACTCTTCATTCAAAAACTCACATTCCTTCGCAAAAATCACAGTGTAGACGATAAAAATCGTATCGCAAAAATAATAATCAAGAACGAAAATATCGCAACAATCGTAGTATTCGATTTCAATATGCGAGTGTTACAATCTCTATGAATACTCCGATTCGCCTTTTCTAGTAATAAATTCAAGTGCTCTTGAGCTTGATCTTGAATCTGAAATTTGTTCTTGAACTCGATCTCGAAATTTGAATTTGTTCTTGATCTTGTTCTTGAAACTTAAATTTGTTCTTGAGTTTGATCTTGAATTCAAGAGCTTTTTAGCTTGTTCTTGAACTTGAATGTTTGAATTCTTGAATTTGTAGAAAAATTTGTTGCGTTTGATCCACGAGCTCTCTCTAGCTTTTTTGTTAGAATTCTTCCTCCCTCTTTGAATTATGAAGGCCTCTATTTATAATTGTAGAATAGAAGAATTATAATAGGAAAGACTTCCCTTCAGCCAATCAGATATTTAAGTGACATCACATATTGAGCTTTAATGAAATGGGCTTGTCATTTTGACACATGGCATGATCTCATTGAATTCTTTGTTTGACTTGGCGTAACACATCATTTGACACGTGACGCCAAGATGGACGCTTCTTTGTTTGACTTGGCGTGCCACATCATTTGGCGCATGGCGCCAAGATGGGCGCTTCTTTGTTTGACTTGGTGTGCCACGTCATTTGATACGTGACATCAAAATGGGCCTCTTGGATGAGAGGATATTGGGCCTAATAAAGTGGATCATCTTTTGTAGCCCAAATAATTGAATTTGGGCCTTTAATTAAATCTATACTTTATCGGACTTAATTAATTAACCCAATTATATTAATCCATAATATTTGCTTGGACTAATATATTTTTTGGGTTGTCTTTTGTTGCCCAAATAATTGAATTTGGTCTTTTAATTAAATCCGTACTTTATTGGACTTAATTAATTAACCTAATTATATTAAATAATAATATTTGTTTGGACTAATATATTTTGAATTTAATATAATTTGAATAATTTTATAAAATTTATATTTCGATAAATTTTATATGATTACAGATGCCCCCTACTTCAAGTCTTGCCAAAATATTTTATTATTTGAAAACTAGACTTGAAGTATTAATTTAACATTATAATAATAATAATTGTAATATTATAAAGAATTATTGACATAATATTATAACCTTATTATTATTAAAATATTATGTAGAAAAGGAAATTATTCCCAACTTTAACTTATTTGAAAAAAAAAAAAGGGAAGTTTGACCTTTTTTTTCCTTCCTTTTCCTCTTTCTTTCTTTCTTTCCTTTTTTTTTTTGTCTTTTCTTGGTCGTTCAAGACCAATCATTTATTTTCTTTTCCTTTCTTTTTCTTGGTACTTTTATGTACCATCATTTTTTTTTCCTTTTTCTTCCTTTTTTTTTTCTTTTCATTCCTTCCTTTTTTTCCCTTTTTTTTTCTTGAACAAATCATATAAATAGGAGCGTGCTTCTTCATATTTTTTCAATCAAAACTGAAGTCCAATCCCAAGCGCCTTTGTTGAGGTATGACTTTTTCTTTCATTTCTTTTTTTTATCTGACTCCTTTTTTTGTAGGTCAAAGGGAGCAATATTTGCATTTTACGAATTTTATAACGCAAGAATTTGATCTCGAGGTGTGACGAGATGTGTTCTATGTCCTCTCCTTGAGATCACCAATTCAAGGCTTTACACTGTTCCAAATATTTAAACATAGGGGACCAACAACACGAGGCTTTGCGTTGTTCTAAATGTTTAAACATAAGGGACCAACAACATGAGGCTTTACACTGTTCTAAATGTTTAAACACAGGGGATCAACAACGCGAGACTTTACGCTGTTCTAAATGTTTAAACATAGGGGACCAACAACGCGAGACTTTACGCTGTTTTAAATGTTTAAACATAGGGGACCAACAACGCGAAGCTTTATGCTGCTCTAAATGTTTCAACATAGGGGACCAATAACACGAGGTTGTACGTTGTTCTAAATGTTTAAACATAGGGGGCCAACAATATGAGGCTTTACGTTGTTCTAAATGTTTAAACATAGGGGACCAACAATGCGAGCCTTTACGCTGTTCTAAATGTTTAAATATAGGGGACCCCCAATTAGCCATATTTTTTTATTTCGATTCTCCTTCCCCTTTTATTTATTTTTTTACGTGCTCTCATTGATAAAGGGTAACACTTTTTCTTTTATGCAGCCTGAACAATGGTCTTCTTCAAGGACTACACTTGCTCATCTTTCGGACTTAGCTACCTCATAATTGGGTCGCAATATAGCAAGACAAAGACCAAACTTTTAGTCTAGGATCCCTAAGTAGGTCGTTATGCTGATGCATGGCCACAATTGAGGGACACACTTCACCAGGCAGATTGGACTTTTGAACACGACAAAAAATCTAACAAAGCTTCCACAGTATGGTATCTTGAGAAACCAAATCTTCGAGGCACCAATCTTGCAAGCACTCTCCCAAATATAGGGCGTCGTATGATTCAAGAAGGGTTACGTTGGGGAGATGAGATTCTGTTTGAAGGTGAATATCATTGCATCCTGGGGTATTGGGAATCAACAGAAGATGTCCTTAGCAAAAATGGGTCGAGCTTGAACGATGCTAACCTCCGAGATGCTGTCGTTGCTTCTCTCTTTACTTATAATCGAAACTCCAATATCGTGTAGGCCTTTTGTGAGGCTTGGTGTCCCCAAACAAACACGCTACTTACGTCTCTTGAAGAAGCATCTATATCCCTTTGGGATTTATATGTTCTTGGCGGCTTATAGATCAGTGGGTGTCCTTATAAAGAGGTGATACCTAGCGCCAAAGAGCTTACAGGTCATGATGCCAAAAAGGATAGATTTCTTCCTCAAACCTGTGAGTATTTGTTTGCAGCCTTTCATCACCCTAGAGTGAAGGCGGATGATAGCTCGGGGGTCTCTCTTAGTGACTGGATACAATTTTGGTGTAAACGAGACATTAAGTATGATCTACCTCCCCCGAGGAAAGAGAAGAAGGTTCGACGCTTAGCATCTATGCATAACCCCATAGGTGAGATATCAATGGATGTGAACACATGGTTAAGCTCTCAAGAGATGACCTTTACTATGCTTGGAGTAGAACACCGAAAATATGGGACTTATTTGGCAGCATTCTTGTCATGTTGGTTATGTATCTGTGTATTTCCTTCTGAAGGGGGAAACCTTATTCGACCTGAAACTTTTAAGATGGCAAGCTTGATGGCGAGTGGTTGAAGGGTTAGCCTTGCGATCCCGGTCTTAGCGAGCATCTATCATGGCTTAAATAAGATTTCAAATTCTTCACAGTGTGATCTTATTAAAATTTCTTTCCCTATTCATTGTGTTTATGGTTGGCTTGCTTATTATCTTAAGACACATTATCCTCTTTTCGGCGGACCTTCTCTCTCGCGGATGGTGACATATTTTGGCGAGGGTGCTGTAAAATATTTTGACAAGGATGAGGCATGAAAGCGCGTCCATCAAGGTGAAAGCCTTGTGTGGAATGCGACCATGCTTAACAGGCCTCACCCAACTTATTATGTTGATGATAACAAAGCTTCAGAGTCAGATTCATCTTATTTTATGAGACTTCACTTTAATTATCTTGCCTTGAGAAAGGGAGACTTCTTCTTTATCGAGTCATACAGTTCCCACCAATTTAGTCGTCAGTTTGGGGTTCCATCAAGATACTCCTGGATACATTGAGCTGGATATTTGTGCTGAATCTCTTGATGAGGGATTTAGGTATTGGAGAATCTGTGTCTCGCGTACTACTATGTCAAGAGCGACATTTCCACCTGCGGTTGCTTCAGCGAAGAAACTTTACTCCACTTGATATCTGTCTTGGTTGGAAAAATCCCATAGGAAGTTTCTTGAGGGTCATTTGGAAACTTTGGTGGAAAAGGCTGGGCCAAACTTTACCAATCCTTCAAAGGCCAAAGGTCCAAACACCGGAGAGGAGCTCTTACAAGTTGATGCCCCACTCACCCCACGACCTCAAAGTAAGAGACCCAAGTCCTCTAAGAGATCTAAGAAAGAAGTAGCTCGTGCTCTTAAGCCTGCAAAGAGAAGCCCCTTAATTCTTCCATCTACAAAGCAAGTCTCTCAAGAGACAAGCAAAAGTAGCAATGGGGATCAATATTGGAAGAGGAAAAGACATGATCCAATTGCGCTTGAGGCTCTTGAGTTAGAGATTGTGGAAGAACAAGGCATTGATGGTCTTCCAAAAATATTAGCTATTCAGAGCAAAAAGGTTTTCTTTTTGACCTCAATTTTTTCTTTTTTTTTAAGAAAAAATTCATGGTTAAGTAATTTGCTAATTTTCTTTCTTCCCCTTTTGTGTAGGTAAATGCTATTGAGAATTCAAAGGAATCACTACAAGAGAAGCCACAAATTAGTGTTGAATCCGTCGCGACATCAAAACCTGAGGCAGGGTCAACTTTAGCTATTAAGCAAGAGCAGAGTATTGCAATCACTTCTCATGATCAAACTTTAAAAGGGTTGACCCTCGATTCGAGTAGCACTCCTCCACTTCTTTCAAAGCAAGGTGGAGCCAAGTCTATTTTTAGTGAAAATACGTTGTTTCAACTCATAAAAATAAGTACATCTTGGGCCTTTGGGAAGAGATTTGTAGCAAACTCTCTAGAACTTCTCTAGACTCAATCTCATCCTATAAAGAAGATATTTATGAGATTCTCCAAGTGATGAGTGAGACGCGTCTCATAGATCTTTCATCCTTGAAGTATTTGGTGGATTCTCTCTTTGAGCTTGATGTCCCCTATGATCAAGAACACTCCAATTTTGCAGATAAAGTGCATGAGAACAAGAAGCTGGAATTGCTTTCTAAGGCCAAGGTGGGTCTTGAGTCACTCAGAGTAGAGGAGGGTGAGAAGACTAAACATATTTCTTCTAAAAGGAAGTCACTAAAGAAGGTCAAGAAGAAGTTAGCAACTCTAGAGGCAGAGCGAGAGGAACTTGAAGTTGCCGTAGATGCTGCCAAGAAGGAGGTTGAGGAGGTTCGAGCCAAGATCTTAGCTGTTGAGAACAAGGTGTCCTCTTATGACAACATGGACCTTTTGACGATTGATGATTCAACCTGTTTGGAGCATAGGAAAGGGGGTTTAGAAGCTAGTCGTCAAGATTTGATCAACTACAAATTATGCTTAGATTAGGCTCCCTCTTTTTTTTTACTTCTTTTCTTTATTTTCTCAAGATTTAGATTGATATGTTAGACAATTTTATGGCAATAGATTTTCTCTATTCTTTTTGTCTTACATCTTGCATTTATGGTTTTGACTTGAAGTCCTTCACACGTTTTATTTTTCCGCGAGCCTTAATAATTCAAACTTAATTCTCGCTTGGCACGCTTGTAAGAATGAAAATGATAAAAGTCTTTTCTTTTTGAAGTTCGTGCATTCGCTTTTTCAAGTTTTACACAAGTTAACGCTGTAACTCACGAATGGATAATTTTCAAGAATATCCACACAAAACTTGAGAACTTGAGGACCACCACTTACATACTCACTTAATTTGAGAACCAACATGTAGACTTTGGGGACTTCAGTTTAGAGACTCAAGGAACATGAGAACTTCAACTTGCAATCTTAATCAAATTTGAAAACCTCAAGCATGTTATCAAAGAAGCTCGCATCCCATGGGGTTATACCCTCATAAGGAATTAAGTAGGGACATATGATTTTTTAACACTCATGCAACTGAACTTAGAATATAATTCCAAGCGCCGACGTACCTCAATAAATAGGATCAAGTCACAATGTAGTTCTGGGGGAGTGTTTTTTAGGGTGCCGTACACAGTTTATACTCTTGTGGGCCAGGAGTATCATGCATTTTTATACCCAAATTTCAAGGAGCATAATTTCCTCCAGGATAGTACCTCTTAAGGAATTTTGCATTTATAGGACTGATCCTTATGCCACCTGCACCGACAAGCTTGTAAGCACCATTTGAGTATACTTCTTGCACTACATATGGTCCATCTTACTTTGAGGTGAATTTGCCCCCAGACTTACGTGAAGTGATAATGGGCCTTGTTACCGCGAGAACTTGGTCTCCAACTTGAAAACACCTCGAGCGAACCTTTTTATTGAAAGCACGAGACGAACGAGCTTGATAACATTTAAGGTTTTGTTAGGCTTCTAACCTCTTTTCATCAAGTGCTTCTAACTCGGCAAGACGTAGTCGGGCATTTTCTTCCTTAGTGAGCCCTTCTTGGATAGCCAGTCTCAAGGACATTATTTGACACTCAAGCGGCAGGACCGCTATAACTCCAAAAGTAAGCGAATATGAGATTGCATGAGTCGGTGTGCGATATGTCAGCCTATATGCCCATAAGGCTTCTTCCATTCTTTCATGCCTGTCTCGTTTGGACTTAGAGACCACTTTCTTCAAAAGATTACACAGAGTCTTATTGAATGCTTCGGCTAGACCTTTGGCAGCGACAAGATACGCAGAAAATTTTCGCTGCTTGAAGCTAAAAAGATCGCATATTTTATTCATCAACTTGTTATCAAACGACTTGCCATTATCGGTTATTATGTGTCGCGAAATGCCAAATCAGTAGACAATGTTTACTCGAATAAAGTTTGCAACATTCTCCTTCTTGACTTCTTTAAGGGCTACATCTTCGGCCCATTTTGAGAAGTAATCTGTCGCAGCCAAGATGTACAAGTGTCTACTAGAAGATTTTGGCAATGGTCCAACAACATCTAGTCCTCAAGCATCGAATGGCCAAGATGCAATAGTAGGGTCTAAAACTTCAGGCGGTTGATGTATGAAGTTTTTCTGGAATTGACAAGCTTTGCACTTTCGAGCATAATCCAAGCAATCTTTTACCATGGTCGGCTAGTAATACCCCATTCTTTTTATGTGAAAGTAGAGCTTTGGCCCAGACTGATGTGATCCACACACTCTTGAATGTGCCTCTTGCAAGGCTTGAATCGCTTCTTCCTCCCCCAAACACCGCCAAGAGCATTCCCTCAAATGATCTCCTATACATTGTGTCCTTGTAGTAGAAAAAATGAGGTGCCTGACAACGAATGTCAGTTCTTCTTTTAGTATCTTCTGGAAGTATCTCATAACATAAGTAGTTGATGATTGCTTGTCGTCAGTCCTCTTTATTAGCTTCAAAAATTGCGACAACATGCTCAAGCTTATTCTCCATATGCTCATCTTCATACAATGATGGTACTACCCATTTTTGGCAGATAGTAACTTGCGTCTGATCAGGAAGAGTCAAAGTTGAGGCTAGAGCAGCCAAGGCATCAACTGCTTTATTTCCTTTCCTTGGCACATGTTGGAGGGTCACATCTCCAATCCAACCTATCAACTTTTGGGCATAACAGTGATATGAGCGAAACTCAGGCTTCCTGACCTCATAGGTTCCCAAGAGTTGTTTAATCAACAATTGAGAATCACCAAAAACTTGTAACTGTAATTGCTTCATGTCAATGGCCATTTCGAGTCCAAGTATTAGTGCTTGATATTCTACAACATTGTTGGAGCAACACTGTTTCAATGTGAAGGAGAACGATAAGACCTCTCTTTGTGAAGTGACAAACACTACGCCCGCGCCAGCTCCACCACGATGCGTAGCCCCATCAAAGTACATTTTCTAAGGGGGTTAGATCTCGATGGCCATTGCATCTTCATCAGGAAGCTCATCAGTTAATTCTCAATCATCTGGTATAGGATGGTCTGCCAAAAAATTCGCTAATGCTTATTCCTTCACATATTTTTGAGGGATATACACAATCTCAAATTGTTGGAACTGAAGGTACCACCTTGCTAGTCGATCACTAAGGACTGGTTTTGACATAAAAAATTTGATGGGATTTGCTCTAGAAACAAGATGGATAGTATGAGCTTGAAAATAGTGCTTCATCTTTAGAATCGAGAAGATCAGTGCCAAACATAACTTCTTGATTGGTGAATAATTCAGCTCATTTGGTGTCATCATTCTGCTCAAGTAATAAAGGGCATTTTCTTTGCCTTCATTATTCTCTTGGGCCAGTAAGGCTCCCACGGACTTTTCTTGCGCCGCAATATAAAGTACCAGTGGCTTTCCAAGTATAGGAGCTCTAAGACCGGAGGTTTATGCTTTGATACTTTCAAAGGCTTTGCTACACGTTCGATCCCACTTGAAAGGGACACTTTTTTTCATGAGATGACTGCATGGTTGGCAACTTCCAGCTAGATTCGAGATGAACCTCCTCAAGTAGGCTAATTTTCCCTGGAGACTTCTCAACTCATGAATGTTTCGAGGCTCGGACATCTTCAAAATTGCATCAACTTTGACTTGATCAATCTCAATTCCTCGATGTCGCACGATAAAGCCAAGAAACTTTCCAGAAGAAACCCCAAAGGCACACTTTAGTGGATTCATCCTTAGTTGATATCTTCGAAGCAACTCAAATACCATTCTCAAGTCTTTCAAATGGTCGCTCCTTCTTTTTGACTTCACGTAAATCATCAAATATGTTTTGCATAGCCCTTTGATATGTGGCACCCACATTTTTCAAACCATAAGGCAACACCTTGTAGCAATAAATGCCTTTAGGCGTATGAAACGTTATGAGTTCTTCATCCTTTGGTGACATGCAAATTTGGTTATAGCCAGAAGAACCTTCCATAAATGACATTGCTTCATAGCCAGTTGTAGCATCAATCATCAACTCTAGAATGGGTAGCGAGAATTCATCTTTAAGGCATGCGTTGTTGAGATCTCTAAAGTCAACGCAAACTCAAATTTGGCTATTCTTCTTCCTCACGGGAACAATGCTTGAAATCCATGTGGGGTTTTTAACTACATGAATAAATCCTGCCTCAATGAGTTTGTAACTTCTTTCTCGATCAATGGAACCAAGTTCAGCCTAAAGCGTCTTTGAGCCTGCTTGACGGGACGAGCGCCGTGCCTGACTGCTGATTGATGGACCACAATCTTGGGATTCAAACCAGGCGTTTCTTTATAGCTCCAAGCGAAGACATCCCTGTACTCTTTGAGTATATTCATATAAGCCATTTCTTCATCAGCTTCTAGGAAAGCACTCAAGTAAGTTGGTCTTGAGTCTTCACTAGTGCCAAGGTTAACTTCTTTTAAGGGATCGATCGTGGTCTTCACTCCCTCTTCAAATTCTTATGGAGCATCTCTAGCATCTTCCTCTTCCTGTGGGTTATTATCATTAATAGATATATGATGGCACCAAATAATACCTCCAAGCTCTTCATCAATTCTCAGTTGATACAAGGCATCGTTCTCAATTTGAGTTGTAACATGACATTAGGAGCCTACACTTTCTTCATCTTCCTCGCGCTCTTTGGTATACACCACAGTGTGAGCCTTCGCCTTTAGTACCTTTTACATGAAACTACGAGTTCCACTCCTTGCTTCATTCTGGAAGGAATTATGCTTTCGAAATCCTTTTGGATTATAGGTGAAGGAAGCGTCGTTACCTTTAGGTGACTTCTTCGACGCTTATTATTCTTCTCCTTCAATGGACCTAACCTCTCGAACACAGAAGTTCTTGCAGTAGGTTTTTCAAGTCGATCAAAGACAGAAGGTCGTTTATTAGAAGAAGCACACCCATCTTCTATAGTGATTAGTTATTGCTTGCCCTTCTTATGGAGATGCGCACCAGTGCTGGTTGGCTATAGCTTAAACCTTCACGTGCTTGCCTAGTTGTGGCCTCCGATGGGAGTTTCCCTAGCCTAGACGGCTCATCAGGATTGTACCCAGCCTTTGCAAGTAACTTGTAAGCATTTGGATCAAAATTTTCTGTACGTTTTATGGGGAGTGATGTATCTTGTGGCCGATTTTGAGCCACAAAATTTCCCAAATGCTTTGAAGACAAGTTTATTGCATCGATCCGTTTAATAAGAAGAGTCAACCGTCCTAGTACATTCCCTTGTACATCAGATGATTGACCCTCCTCTTTCTTCACCTTTGGGACGTAAAGTGTAGGGGGTGGCTTTCTTTTTGAGGGCATGCTCTTTCCCTTATTTGGACACGTAGTATCAACCTTGGCCCTTTCAATTGCCGCATTAGTTGCTTCGGCTTTAAGCCCATCAGACTTGGTCGGTTTGACACCCTCAAACCTTTCCGCTTTCATGACATAACTCTTCAAGTAGAACTTTGCGTCGGCAAAATGTGACTCTGCTTCAGTGAACGGATTATTGTTAGCAACTATTTTCCTTTCAATTCCATCTTCGAGGTACTTCAGACTTTGATAGTAAGAAGACGAGACAATTTTGTTCTCATGCACCCAAGGCTTTCCCCGTAATATATTATATGAGGTCTTTGCATCAATCACATGAATCCATGAACTTGATTGCAAATCGCCCATGTGAATATCTAGCTTAATCGAGCCTATAGACCTTTGCCCCTTTGATTGAATCCTTGTATCAACGAACGGCTTTCTTTAAGCTCTTCAGTTGTGATGCCAAGCTCTTTCAATGTGTGGATGAGTAGAATGTTGACCCCAGACCCTTCGTATATTAAAATTCTATTGATCCTCTTCTCTAGCACGTGGCCCTCCATATACAAAGGACGATTGTGTAGAGTTTCACCAAACAGAAGATCATCGTTCGTAAATGTGATTTTTGTGTCACATGCATGTACTTCTTGAAAAGAGGGTCCCACAAACTTTTCAGAAGATGGCGGATATGTCTTTGATAGAATTTTACCCACTACTTCGTCTTTGTTAGCAGGGGACACCTTCGATGAAGTTCCATTCGTTGTTTCCCTATGGAAAACACTGAAACATGATGTCTCAACATTATCTTCAGTGGTATCCACACAGAACCAACTTGGTAAGAATTCTCCCAAGGTCACAAGACGTCGCGGTTTCTGGTAGTGATGCATTTCCACCTTCGGCCCCCTTGGACGCCTGACTGACATCTGCTTTTTCGCTCTCTTTACTACCCTTTGTCTGGTCAGTTGTTCAAGTGATTCTTTTCGTGGACTTTTCTTGTTACATCTCTGCCTAGTCATGAGAATCCAACCTTCATCATCATCCATACCGACTTGGGATTTTTCTTTCTCTAATGGCCCTTTTTCTTCAGGTGTACATACTTGGACTAGCTCAAGCGAGCCGAACATGATAGAGATTTGATTAGATCTTGCCTTTTCATCATCAAGGACAATCTTCTTTTCATTAGCCAATTACATAACCTTGTCTTTGAAGACAAAACACTTTTCAAAAGGGTGACTTACGAGTCTATGATACTTGTAATAATTCGGGTCATCAGTTTTTCTCATCGGTTCCTTTTATCTCTGGCAACTAAATGAGCTTTAGCTCAACCAATTCCTCAAAAATTTCAGGAACATCAGAATCCAGAAAAGGGTATTCTCTTTTCTTGTATATCTCTCAGGTTTAGCTTTCGATTTTAACGCTCTTGAAAAGTCATTTTTACACTTTGCTTCCTACTCTTCTTCGTAGTAAACTTCACAGGGGACATATTGACATTCATGGATTCTTTGTTGTCATTTCTGGGCACAAATTTGCTCCATTTCTTCGGTTCCTATTTGTCCTCTTCTTTGCGAGGATCGTGAATCAGCACTCCATCCTTTCCGGCAGAAGACATTCTCAACTCCATATCATGAGCACGAGTTGCTAGATCTTCAAAAGATTTAGGTTTGATCCTTGTAGGATGTACAGAAGCCCCCAATGCATCCCTTGGATACACATTTCTATAGCAGAAGCTTTGCTAAGTCTGTCTTTGCAATTAAGGCTCGCGTTCCTCTATTGATTTATGAAGTCGATGACAGGTTCATCCTTTCTTTGGTGAGTACTTGTGAGTTCTACCATGCTCACTGTGTGCCTTGTGCTATAGAAGTGATTAAGAAACTCATGCTTCAGTTTCTCCCAACTATCAATGGAATGAGGCTCAAGGTTCGTGTACCAGTAAAAGGCATTTCCTTTCAAGGAGCGGATGAATTATTTGACGAGATGGTCTCCATAGGTTCTAGCATTATTACATGTCTCTACAAAGTGTGCATCATGCTGCTTTGGATTTCCTCTACCTTCTAATTGCTGAAATTTAGGGGGTTGATAACAGGCAGATATTTTGAGGCTATCAATCCTTGCAGTGTAAGGCTTCGCATATGTATGGGAAGACCTTGTGGAGACTTCATACTTTTTTTTAATGGCCCCTTCGATGAACTCCTTTAACTGATCAAGTGGGATTATCCCCTCAGAGGAGACTGACATCTCCTTGATACGTGGTGCTTGCTTCATAGGATTTTTAGTCTCTTGAACTTAACGTCCTTTCCAGGTGCATGGCTAGATTCTCTATCTAGTATACCATCCATCCTATCCATCAACTTATCGATACGAGATTCTTGACTTTGCACATGTTTGGTCAATCCTTCAATCATCTTTGACAAATTCGTAAGTTGCTCCTTCATGGATGAAGCATCAGTTACCATTGCTTGAATGACCATTGGTGATGGATTTTTGCACGAGTTAACCTTCAAAGGGCTCATATCACGTGAGGCTTTCTCCGCGATAGAGTTCTTAGAACCATGAAGCTTAAGCGAAGCTAAGGTCCTTTCGATCTTTTCAACAATACTGCTTTCTCCATTCGTAACATTTGTAGAGGATCCTTCTCCTCTCGGACATGAAGACCCAAAGACAAGAGTTGATGTGGATGACACATGAAGTGTTTGTTGTCCTAGCATGGTAGCCTTGCTCCTCGTAACAACACTAAAACGCCCCAAGGTAACACCAAGAATTCCCTTCACTTCAGTAGAGAACTTAGAGTCAGTAGCGTTGGACCGGGAGTTAATCCTCTTGGAAGCCATTTGAATGTTTTTTGGTGCTTGAAAAGTTGAGATGAGAGGTAGAAATTGTCCCACTGGGCGTGCCAGAATTTGTAGACGATAAAATTCGTATCGTGAAAATAATAATCAAGAACAAAAATATCGCAACAATAGTAGTATTTGATTTCAATATCCGAGTGTTACAATCTCTATGAATCCTCTGATTCTCTTTTTCTAGTATAAATTCAAGTGCTCTTGAGTTTGATCTTGAATCTGAAATTTGTTCTTAAACTCGATCTCAAAATTTGAATTTGTTCTTGATCTTATTTTTGAAACTTGAATTTGTTCTTGAGTTTGATCTTGAGTTCAAGAGCTTTTAAGCTTGTTCTTGAAGTTGAATATTTGAATTTGTAGAAAACTTTGTGGTGTTTGATCCACGAGCTCTCTCTAGCTTTTTTGTTAGAATTCTTCCTCCCTCTTGAATTATGAAGACCTCTATCTATTATCGTAGAATAGAGGAATTATAATAGGAAAAATTTTCTTTCAGCCAATCAGATTTAAATGACATGGCATATTGAGTTTTAATGAAATGGGCTTGTCATTTTGACACATGATATGATCTCATTGGATTCTTTGTTTGACTTAGCGTAACACATCATTTGACTCGTGGCACCAAGATGGGCGCTTCTTTTTTTGACTTAGCGTGTCACGTCATTTGACACATGGTGCCAAGATGGGCTCTTTTTTATTTGACTTGGCGTGTCACATCATTTGACACGTGACACAAGATGGGCGCTTCTATATTTGACTTGGCGTGCCACATCATTTGACACATGACACCAAAATGGGCTTCTTGGATGAGAGGATATTGGGCCTAATAAAGTGGGTCATCTTTTGTAGCCCAAATAATTGAATTTGGGCCTTTAATTAATTATGTACTTTGTCGGACTTAATTAATGAACCCAATTATATTAATCCATAATATTTGCTTGGACTAATATATTTGTTGGGTTATCTTTTGTAGCTCAAATAATTGAATTTGGTCTTTTAATTAAATTCATATTTTATTGGACTTAATTAATTAACCTAATTATATTAATCCATAATATTTGTTTAGACTAATATATTTTGAATTTAATATAATTTGAATCATTTTATAAAATTTAAATTTCGATAGATTTTATATGATTACGCACAACTCTTCAAGAAAAAATCATAACTTTTCAGAAAAATTATAACTCTTTATTTGTCATTCACACCTTTCAAAACTCAATATCCAACATGCGACCCACTGAGACTTTTAAAGAGGCCGTGATTAGTCATACGTCATTTACTGTATATGCGTATTGTGATAAAACCTTCTAATAAACAAAAGGGAAGCTATAGAGAAAGATTAAATAGTCCACGTGTTATAAACCACTTCATGGTAGTACTTGATTTTCTGCTGATAAAATAACCATTATGGAACACTAAATAGAAGTCCATTAATTTATAATGTGTCTTTGAAATTAAAAAAAAAAAATATGCAAAGCAATGAATTAGGTCATGCCATATTTTGGTCTGTCTTGGGAATGGAATTTTCAAAAGTTTAATCTAGTACGAGATTGAACCTTTAATTTATGAAATCACAGACAACAACTTTAAGTTTCATATTATATATGGTCCTAATTAATTAGAGAAGAATCTATTCTATTAGTATAATAAGTTTCATGTGATTTGACTAATTGATATAATTTCAAAGGGGTCTTGAAATTAAACCTAATTAATTCTAGAACATCAATTAAGATATCCACCTAACATAAATATTGACATTCAAATTAATGGATAACATCCAGATTTTTTTTTTCCAAGTCTTAATGATATATCATAAGATGGGACCTGTTAGATTCATGGTGGTTGAAGCTCCACTTGGCTGGTGAAGTGTTCTTATTAACTTCTAATTTTAGATTTCCATCTTATTTGTCTGTGACAATATTTATGGCTTATGGGTCCTCATATAGCCACTTCATTCCTCTGTCAATTAAACCATTTTTTGTTAAATAAACTTTAGTATAATATATGGTTTGTTCTAATTAATTCCTAACGTAAAATCCATAATTAGTTAAATCATAAAAATGGGAAAGATTATGTATACCTCCGGGCTCTTCGCATTGCGTATATTGAAGCTTGACTACAAATTTGTGGGTAACTACTAAAGTTTATCCATAAAGCTTAACTTAATTTTATTTTTTTTATTTTTTATTTACCTTTGGTTCTTTATTGTTACCTCTATCTTCTTCTTTTTTAATTGATTTGATTAAGATTTGTATATTTGGGTTCATTTGAGGTTACTTGTCCCTTTCTTCTTTCGTTTTCCCCATATTATTGAAAAGATGAGAAGGGGGAAGGGCATTTGAGCCAAATGAATTTTTTCATAGATATTTAGTTAGGTGTAGAATATAATGGCTAACTGGATTGTTTAATGTCATTTTTAGGATGACTAAATGTTTGAAGAATGGAGGAGTACAATAATTTCATAGTAGAAGAACAAGGTCGATTTTCTTAATTACGATAATTGTAGGTATATTAAATTACTAAGACACACTGTGAAAATTTGAAAAAGGATAATAGAGATGCGAGTGAAGAGAGATACATTTATTTTTTAAAATCAATTTGATTTCATTTCTCAGTAGTCAATTACGAAAGTCATTCATCTTCTAATTTTGAAGAGTTTTCAAGTAGTATAGAAGTAGAAAAAAAAGGTTTACATATAGTGTTCATTGACTTAGAAAATGCACACGACAAAGTCCCTAGGAAAGTTCTACAGAAATGCTTGGAATCTAAGGTGTATTTGTGGCATACATTAAAGCAATTAATTAAGAATATGTACGATAAAACTAAACTCGGATGAGAATAGTCGGAGGAGACTCAGAACACTTTTCAGTTATAATTGAATTGCACGCAAGATCAACTCTTAGCCTATTTCTATTTGTTGTGCCGATGGATGTATTGACATGCATATTTAATGAGAAGTACAATAATGTATGTATTTGCTGATGAGAAGTACCATAATGTTGTGCCATGGATGTATTAGCTCTAATAAGAAAAAAAATAATGTTCTTGGAAAAGAACTAAAAATCTTGAAGACGGGAAAATACAACTGAAAATTTTGATTGTTCATTTATTCTTTATGACATTTTTTTTGTTTTAATTATCAAACAACATATATAAAAGCCAATCGCAAATACATAGCCAAAAAGATTAGAAGTGAAAAATAAATCACTTTGTTAATGTTCTAGGTATTCATGTCATTGTCCCTTACAATATTTCTGCATTCTCTTATAACACTTTCTTCAGTAGCCCCAAGTTTCATGCCATTTTCGTAGCATTCTTTATATGCAAGTTCTTGTTGTGCCACAACCACATTTGAAGCAGCAAATATTGTCACCATAGCAATAAACAACACTGCAATTACCTTGTTCGATGCCATTTTATTCTTTTTGACTATTTTTTCTTTTTGGTGTGACACAATTTATTGTTTGAATGAAATGTAATTGAATGTTCATTGGGATTTATAGACTTGTGTTACCGTTAAAGCTTTTGAGGCTTGAATTAGTTTTAGGTGGATTTGTGAAAAGGAGATAATTATGTTTTAATTTTTTAGAATGCCAAAATTCATAGGCTGTCCTTGATTATTGGCCAGGGCCGACTCTAAAGGCCAGGCCATTAATGCAACACATTAGGCCTCCAAAATTTGAAGGTCTATGATTTACTTTAAAATCTTATTATTACTGTATACTATATATAATATACGTAATAAAAGTGTGATAACATATTTTTTATTATTTGATCAAGGTTAGTTTATATTAATAAATTTATAAATTATGATAGTTTTCTTCACTCATAATTGAGTAGCATATTTGCTTCACTCTTTAATTTTATTCTTTTCATATAGGAATCAGATTGTAATGATCCGTTAAGTCATTTTGCGAATTAATCCTCTTGATTTCCTAAAAGATTTATCTCGTAAAAAATTTCAAGGGAGTATTTTGAACCATTCAATAACTACGGTTATTTAATTAGATAAATTTAAGAAATTGATTTAATTAATGGACCAAATGTTAATTTACTTAACATTCTATGCTACTAAACCTATATATTTTAGAATAAGTGAGTGGGGTTTAGAAGTAGTACATAGTTATTTTTGAAAAGAAAGTGACGAAACCGGTTGCAGAAAGAAAATCTAAGAGCCTTGTAGTGAGAAAATTGCTTCAAGTACTAAGTTTATTGATTCTTCTTTTAGCAATTAATGATAATATATTAAGGGGTGAGAATGGGATGACTAGTCAACCATTATAAGTTGTGATTGGTACTCATTAAGATGACATGCCTAGAGAATTGTAAATTTAAACCTTGTTCTTTTTAATTCTTCCTTTTTTGTGCATAATTTTCTTACCCATTTTCAACTATGTATGGTGTTTTTTGGGGGGCAAATTTGGATTCTTCGTTGCCGTCACTGCTCCCATGATAAGTGGTTTTAATTATTATTATTAGTTAGTCATCAAAATACGAATTAGGTCCATTGCATTATAGTAATAGTCTTAAATTTAGGATATTTGGAGGAGTTGTAACTTAACCCTAGACTTGATTAATAAATTTAGATTAGTTTTGGGTCTGGTTAGACATATAGTAATATGGGTGTTATTGGACTCCTTGTGACGTGTAATGTTTCGTTCTTGATAGAGAATTATCGTATCAGGAGTTGAATTCAAGATTTGTCCATTCAATAGAATTGTTCAAGTGCGGTTCCGGCATTGAGGTAGGTTTGGCTGTCCTTCTTTGAGATTGGGGTTGAGTTATGAATATTATTATGTTATAATTGTGACGCCCGGTAAATTTACCAAAATGCCCCTAGAGTGAGGGTATGCGCGTAACGCATCTTCAGGGGCTCGTATGGCAATTCTGAGACCGGATTCGTGATCAGCATGAAAAATACAATGGGAAAATGGTCCGAGTCGAATTTTAGGATGACCCGATCGAAAGATAAATTTTCGATCCAAGTCACAAAATAGTGACTGTCCGCGACAGAGGCACGACGCGCACCTACCGCAGAGGGACACTTATATGTTTTACCAGATTTTCGACGGAATGGAGAAAACTTGTTTAAAAATACTTTTCCAAAAATGACCAGTTCGCGATAGGTCCGCGTCGCGGACCGTGTATTTTCCGAACTGAAAATTTTTAATTTATTTCGAGGGGCATTCCAGTCAATCCCTAACCCCTCCTAAACACTAATACACGGCTAGTAAGGTCGTTTCTACACGAAAAGAGCCTAACAAAACCTATTCTAAGTCCTATTCCAAAATCTAACAAGGCTAGGGCTTAAGGAGAGGAGAGAAAGGCTTGGGGTGAGAAATACGAGAAGAGATCCTCGACATCACCCGGTTGAACAGTTGCATCACAGGTATGTAAGGCTAAACTAAAACATGGGATTATTCTCTCATGTGCCCCATAGAGGTCATAGATGAATTGACGGTTAAAGAGTCTACATGCATGATTCCTTGATGGATTTTCTTGATAAGAAATTACGTGTTTTCTATGTTGATGATCATCATACTATTTGTTTTCTTAAATTGAATACTTTCATGAAATTTGCATAACCCTACATGACTGATTTGAAAGGCATGCATGATGCACTTGAGATTTGAGTCTAGAGCCTTGCATTGGGATTGTTGACTGTGATGATGAGTTGATGAAATCTTGATTGTTTATGAGTCTCTATAAGTGAACTCCACCGATGTGTTATTCGCTTGTTTCCTAATGACGATTATATAGTCTTGTGTCATTGAGGAGGTGTTGATGATAGGGTTAAAATCCCTATGAGATGTAATGGTAGGGTGGAAGTCCCTATGAGATAATTGATGAAAGGGCCAAGGTCCCGGTGAAATATCAGTCGTGGACGGGGAGTGAGTCCCCATGAGACTGGCAATTATTGACGGGGAGTGGATCCCTATGAGACTGGTTGAGGTTGATTTTATGAACACTAAGTCGGGAGGAGTATCGAGCACCGAAATGAGCAGGAGTGAGTCCCACTCGAACTCATTAACTACGTCGCCAAACGTAGAAGAGGCTTAAACCATCACATGTATACATATGGTTTCTCTCGAGGTTTAACAGTCCCTGAAAGTAATAGAGGATCTGTTCGGTTTAATTCCATGTCGGGTATATTGATATGGGATCCAGTGTCCCCTACCTGGCAAGTTTGGGACCACTGTGGCAACATCAGGGTGATTGTTGTACATTCACTGGCTCATAGGTGAGTGTTGTCGGTTAAGAGAAACTCCCGGGAAAATTCGTACCTTACTCTGAGTCTAGATGAGATGTGATGAGAGGGAGGAGTGAACTCCTCTGAGATAATCCATGTGATGAGTTGAGACTTTTGATGAGTCTGAGATAATGGTGTGTCACTTGTCCACTTTGTACTCTTTCGTACATGGGCAAGCTGGCGATTAATGCGATTATGATGTTTATTTTGACTTGATGTTACTTTTCATATTTTTTGCCGGTTTCTGTTTCATTCAGCCATTTTACATACTAGTACATTCCAAGTACTGACGTCCACTTTGGACTGCATCGTTTTATGATGCAGAGGCAGGTACTAGAGATCATCAACAGGCGCTTCGTTGAAGGTCAGAAATTCGAAGCTGATTTGGTGAGCCTCCCCTACTCCGGAGGAACCATTATTTTATTTCATCATGCTTTAGAGTTAAGATTGGACTATCTTCTTATTTTGCTTTGGGTAGCCATGGGTTCGTCATTGGCACCACATGATTTAGTGATAGAGGCTTCATAGATAGGTGTCGAGTATTGATGTTGAGATTGTGAGCTAGTTCTTTCTACTAGCCTTCATTATTTTATCTATATTCCTTGAGAACTTTAGATGAGATGTATCCATTACTTGCATATAATTTCCGCTGTTCATTAGAAGTATGTGGTCGAATGATGTGATGAGGCTAAGTGGTTCGCTTGGAGACTAGCAATAGTCTCCGATTGCCGGCCACGCCAAGGGTACCCTCCCGGGGCGTGACAAACTTGGTATCAGAGCACAGAGTTCAAGTGTCCTAAGGAGTCTATGAAGCCGTGTCTAGTAGAGTCTTGTTTATGGGTGTGTTGTCGACCACACTTCATAAGCAGGAGGCTATGGGAAATTAAGAATGGTTACACTTCTTTCTTATTCCAAATCATGTGATAGAGTTGAACTCTATGAAAACTATCTTCTAATTCGTGCGCTACACGTGCAGATTCGATAACATGCCTCCCAGAAGAGCTGTCAGAGGAAGGGGACGTCTTGCAAGGCGAGCTGTTAACCCACCTGAGCCTCAAGTACCCGAGGAGCCCGTGGATCCAGCTGTCCCTGTCGAGCAACCCCCTCAAGATGAGGTCTCGAATGCTGAGCTACGCCAAGCCATTCAAACTTTGGCCCAGGCTGTCGCAGCACCTGCTGTGAGGCAAGGTGCGGGTGGGACAGACTCTCATGGCACCTCTAGAGTCCGAGAATTTCTGAGGATGAACCCGTCTGAGTTTACGGGGTCGGCATCTACTGAAGAACCCGAGAACTATGTAGAGGAACTTGAGAAGGTGTTCCAAGTGATGCACGTGGCTGATGCTGATAGGGTTGAATTGGCCGCCTACCAACTCAAAGGGGTGGCTAGGCTGTGGTTCGACCAATGGAAGAAGGGCCGAGGGGATGATGCCTCATATGTGACTTGGGCGGTGTTTGAGGAGGCTTTCTTGGGACGCTTTTTCCCAAGGGAGAAAAAAGAGGCTAAGGTGAGGGAGTCCTGAATATGAAGCAGGGCTCCATGACCGTGCAGGAGTATGGGTTGAAATTCACGCAACTATCCTACTATGCTCCAGACATGGTTGCTAACATGAGGGGAAGGATGGGAATGTATGTAGATGGGTTGAACAGAGGACCCAAGAGAGATGGGAGAGGAGCTATGCTTGTGAGTGACATGGACATCGGGCGACTGATGACATTCGTGCAGCAAGCTGATGAAGAAAGACAACAGGACAGGGAAGAGTTCAAGCGCAAGAGGGCTAAGACATCCAGCCACAAGGGTGGAAGGAGAGGTAATGGGAATCGATTTCCAGCACCCTCAGCTGCTAGCGCACCTGTGCCTAAAGGCACGTATGATCAAAGGTTCCGGAATACAGGGACCCACGGGCCCCAGTCCCAAGCTAGTGTGGCTCAAGGTTCTCAGAGTAGGCCACAGTGTGATAATTGTGGAAAGACACACTGGGGGAGATGTCGTGACAGGAATGATGCATATTTCGGGTGTGGCCAAGTAGGCCACTACAAAAAAGATTGTCCAAAATAGGCTGGCCAAGCCCAGTCTGCTGCATCGGCCCCACCAATTAGAGGGAACCCGAGGACCACTACGTCAGGTACAGGCGGGGCCACAAACCGCCTATATGCTATGGGGAGTCGCCAAGATTAGGAAAACTCTCCAGACATTGTGACGGGTATGATCCGAGTCTTTACTTTTGATTGTTATGTTTTGATGGACCCTGGTGCCACATTGTCGTTTGTAACTCCCTATGTGGCCAGTAAATTTGATAAAACCCCCGAGAGGCTTCTTGAACCCTTTGATGTTTCTACTCCGGTGGGTGAGTCTATTCGAGCCGAAAGAGTCTATATAGCTTGTGTAGTGTCCATCCATCATAGGGACACCATTATTGACTTGATCGAGTTAAGGATGGTTGACTTTGATTTGATCCTCGGCATGGATTGGCTTCACGCCTGTTATGCCTCTGTGGATTGTGGATCCCGAACAGTTAAGTTCCAGTTTCCAAATGAACCAGTTCTAGAGTGGAAGGGTGACTCAGTGACACCTAAGGGGAGGTTTATCTCATATCTTAAAGCCCGGAGTTAATTTCCAAGGGCTATATTTATCACTTGGTGAGAGTGAAGTCTGATGATGTGGAGTCCCCAACTCTTGAGTCAGTTCCGGTTGTCAACGAGTTTCCAGAAATCTTTCCTGATAATCTGCCCGGAGTCCCTCCCGATAGGGAGATTGACTTTGGGATTGATGTTCTTCCAGATACCCGATCTATTTCGATTCCACCTTACAGGATGGCCCCCGCCGAGTTGAAAGAATTGAAAGAGCAACTAAAAGATTTGCTAGAAAAGGGCTTCATTAGGCCAAGTGTTTCACCATAGGGTGCCCCTGTTTTATTCGTGCAGGAGAAAGATGGGTCCCTCAGAATATGTATCGATTAAAGGCAACTGAACAAGGTCACGATAAAGAACAAATATCCCCTCCCAAGGATAGATGATTTGTTTGACCAACTTCAAGGCGCCTCTTGCTTTTCTAAGATAGACCTTAGATCTAGCTACCACCAGTTGAAGGTGAGGGAGTGTGACGTTCCAAAGACAGCCTTCAGGACTAGATATGGCCATTTTGAGTTCTTGGTCATGTCCTTTGGACTGACGAATGCACCTTCCGCCTTTATAGACTTGATGAATAGAGTGTTCAAGCCATATCTTGATTTGTTTGTAATTGTGTTCAACGACGACATCCTGGTGTATTCAAGGAGTGAGGAGTAGCATGCTAACCACCTCAGAATGGTCCTCCAAACTCTTAAAGACCATGAGTTGTATGCGAAGTTCTCCAAATGTGAATTCTGGCGTGAGTCAGCAGCCTTCCTAGGCCACATTTTTTCCGGTGATGGTATTCGAGTGGATGCCCAAAAGATTGAAGCGGTTAAGAACTTGCCCCGACCGACCACTCCAACTGATATCAGAAGTTTCTTGGGGATGGCAGCCTACTACCGCAGGTTTGTGGAGGGATTTTCTTCCCTATCCGCGCCATTGACCAAATTGACTCAGAAGAAAGTCAAGTTCCAGTGGTCCGAAAAATGTGAAAAGAGTTTCCAGGAATTGAAAACAAGGTTAACTACTGCACCAGTCCTAACCTTACCCGATGAGACCGAAGACTTTGTAATTTATTGTGATGCCTCGATGGTTGGATTGGGATGCGTATTAATGAAGAGGGGGAAAGTGATAGCTTATGCTTCCAGACAACTCAAGGTTCATGAGAGGAACTACCCAACCCATGACCTCGAGTTGGCAGCAGTGGTATTTGCACTTAAAATTTGGCGGCACTACTTGTATGGAGTGCATGTGGATGTGTTCACTGACCGCAAGAGTTTGCAGTATGTTTTTAGCCAGAAAGAGCTCAATTTGCAACAGAGGAGATGGTTAGAATTGCTCAAGGATTATGACATGAGCATTCACTATTACCCAGGTAAAGCTAACGTTGTTGCTGACGCCCTTAGCAGGTTATCAATGGGTAGCACAACCCATGTGGAGGAAGGAAAGAGGGAGTTAGCCAAGGACGTGCACCGATTGGCTCGATTGGGAGTCCGACTTGAGGAGAACCACGAAGGAGGAGTTAATGTCCAGGACGGGTCTGCTTCCTCGTTAGTGGTGGAGGTGAAGGAAAAGCAAGACCAAGACCCTGTCATACTTCAATTGAAGGAGGATGTCCAAACTCAGAGGGTGATGGTCTTCTCCAAAGGGGGAGATAGAGAGTTAAGATATCAAAGTCGATTGTGTGTCCCAGATGTTGATGGCATATGAGACAGAATCATGGCAGAAGCTTATAACACTAGATATTCCATTCATCCTGGCTCCACCAAAATGTACCATG
Source organism: Solanum rostratum (assembly GCA_029948455.1). NCBI lineage: Eukaryota > Viridiplantae > Streptophyta > Magnoliopsida > Solanales > Solanaceae > Solanum > Solanum rostratum. The sequence goes on along the minus strand of CM057047.1, from coordinate 54,221,404 downwards.
ACTTAAGGGAGGTTTATTGGTGGAACGGAATGAAGAGGGACATCGCAGAGTTCGTTTCGAAATGGCCAAATTGCCAACAGGTGAAGGTTGAACATCAAAGGCCATGTGGAATGGCTCAGAACTTTAAAATTCCGGAGTGGAAATGGGAGATGATTAATATGGACTTTATCACTGGTCTGCCAAGGTCTCGAAAGCAACATGATTCGATATGGGTGATCGTGGATAGAATGACTAAGTCAGCTCACTTCCTGGCAGTCAAGACAACGAACACTGCGGAAGAGTATGCCAAGTTGTACATCTAGGAGATTGTGAGGTTGCATGGAGTCCCCTTGTCCATCATCTCGGACAGAGGAGCTCAATTTACCTCTCAATTCTGGAGATCATTTCAGAAAAATTTGGGTACTAAGGTGAACCTGAGTACGGCTTTCCATCTACAGACGGATGGTCAGGCAGAGCGTACAATTCAAACACTGGAGGATATGTTGAGAGCTTGTGTCCTTGACTTCAAAAGGAATTGGGATGATCATTTGCCACTGGCTGAATTTGCATATAACAATAGTTATCATGCAAGCATTCAAATAGCTCCTTATGAAGCCTTGTACGGAAGGAGGTGTAGATCGCCTATTGGGTGGTTTGAGGTTGGAGAAGCAGAGATCATTGGACCTGATCTCGTTCACCAGTCGATAGAGAAGGTCAAGGTTATTAGAGAGAGATTAAAAACTGCCCAAAGTCGCCAAAAATCTTACACCGATGTGAGAAGGAGAGACTTAGAGTTCGAAGTGGACGATTGGGTGTACTTGAAAGTGTCACCTATGAAGGGTGTCCTAAGGTTTGGGAAGAAGGGAAAGCTAAGTCCACGCTATGTTGGACCCTATCAAATCGTAAAGAGGATTGGGAAGGTGGCTTATGAGTTAGAGTTGTCTTCCGAGTTAGATGGGGTGCAACCGGTGTTCCATGTGTCAATGCTAAAGAAATGCTTGGGAAATCCGGCCTTGGTGATCCATGTGGATAGCATTGGGGTGAAGGATAACCTATCTTACGAAGAGGTTTCGATTCAAATTCTTGATCGTTAGATTCGTAAACTAAGGAACAAAGAAATAGCCTCAGTCAAAGTCCTGTGGAGGAATCAATTCGTTGAAGAAGCCACATGGGAAGCTGAGGAGGAGATGAAGGCAAAGTATCCGCACCTGTTCGTGCCAACTGATAGTGAAAGTACTGAAGGTAAAAATCCTTACTCTTCACTAAGCTAAGTGCTCTATTCTTTTATGTGACTTGCTATCATTGAGTCGAAGGTTGATTTATTGAATTGAGTGTGGGAATGAGTCTTGAGTCTATTCGTGCTTTAATCCCCATCTCTACTCCTCATTCGAGGACGAATGATCCCAAGGGGGAGATGATGTGACGCCTGATAAATTTACCAAAATGCCCCTAGAGTGAGGATATGCGCGTAACGCATCTTTCGGGGCTCATATGGCAAATCCGAGACCGGATTCGTGATCAACATAAAAAATAGAGTGAAAAAATGGTCCGGGTCGAATTTTAGGACGACCCGATCGAAAGATAGATTTTCGATCCAAGTCACAAAACAGTGACTGTCCGCGACAGAGGCGCGACGCGCACCTGCCGCGGAGGGACACTTATATGTTTTACTAGATTTTCGACGAGATGGAGAAAACTCGTTTAAAAATACTTTTTCAAAAATGCCCAGTTCGCAATAGGTCCGCGTCGCGGACCGTGTATTTTCCGAACTGAAAATTTCTAATTTATTTCGAGGGGCATTCCGGTCAATCCCTAACCCCTCCTAAACACTAATACACGGCTAGTAAGGTCGTTTCTACACGAAAAGAGCCTAACAAAACCTATTCTAAGTCCTATTCCAAAATCTAACAAGGCTAGGACTTAAGGAGAGGAGAGAAAGGCTTGGGGTGAGAAATACGAGAAGAGATCCTCGACATCACCCGGTTGAACAGTTGCATCACAGGTATGTAAGACTAAACTAAAACATGGGATTGTTCTCTCATGTGCCCCATAAAGGTCATAGATGAATTGACGGTCAAAGAGTCTACATGCATGATTTCTTGATGGATTTTCTTGATAATTTTATTTGAAATTACGTGTTTTCTATGTTGATGATCATCATACTATTTATTTTCTTAAATTGAATACTTTCATGGAATTTGCATAACCCTACATGACTAATTTGAAAAGCATGCATGATGCACTTGAGATTTGAGTCTAGAGCCTTGCATTGGGATTGTTGACTGTGATGATGATTTGATGAAATCTTGATTATTTTATGAGTCTCTATAAGTGAACTCCACCGATGTGTTATTCGCTTGTTTCCTAATGACGGTTATATAGTCTTGTGTCATTGAGGAGGTGTTGATGATAGGGTTAAAATCCCTATGAGATGTAATGGTAGGGTGGAAGTCCCTATGAGATAATTGATGAAAGGGCCAAGGTCCCGGTGAAATATCAGTCGTGGACGGGGAGTGAGTCCCCAAGAGACTAACAGTTGTTGACGGGGAGTGGATCCCTATGAGACTGGTTGAGGTTGATTTTATGAGCACTAAGTCGGGAGGGGTATTGAGTACCGAAATGAGCAGGAGTGAGTCCCACTCGAACTCATTAACTACGTCGCCAAACGTAGGAGAGGCTTAAACCATCACATATATACATATGGTTTCCCTCAAGGTTTAACAGTCCCTGAAAGTAATAGAGGATCTGTTCGGTTTGATTCCATGTCGGGTATATTGATATGGGATCCAGTGTCCCCTACCTGGCAAGTTTGGGACCACTGTGGCAATATCAGGGTGATTGTTGTACATTCACTGGCTCATAGGTGAGTGTTGTCGGTTAAGAGAAACTACCGGGAAAATTCGTACCTTACTCTGAGTCTAGATGAGATGTGATGAGAGGTGGGGGGGGGGGGGTGAACTCCTCTGAGATGATCCATGTGATGAGTTGAGACTTTTGATAAGTCTGAGATAATGGTGTGTCACTTGTTCACTCTGTACTCTTTCGTAGATGGGCAAGCTGGGTATTAATGTGATTATGATGTTTATTTTGACTTGATGTTACTTTTCATATTTTCTGCCAGTTTCTGTTTCATTCAGCCATTTTACATACCAGTATATTCCAAGTACTGACGTCCACTTTGGACTGCATCATTTTATGATGCAGAGGCAGGTACTAGAGATCATCAATAGGCGTTTCGTTGAAGGTCAGAAATTCAAAGCTGATTTGGTGAGCCTCCCCTACTCCGGAGGAACCATTATTTTATTTCATCATGCTTTAGAGTTAGGATTGGACTATCTTCTTATTTTGCTTTGGGTAGCCATGGGTCTGTCATTGGCACCACATGATTTAGTGATAGAGGCTTCATAGACAGGTGTCGAGTATTGATGTTGAGATTGTGAGCTAGTTCTTTCTACTAGCCTTCATTATTTTATCTATATTCCTTGAAAACTTTAGATGAGATGTGTCCATTACTTGCATATAATTTCCGCTGTTCATTAGAAGTATGTGGTCGAATGATGTGATGAGGCTAAGTGGTTCGCTCGGGGACTAGCAATAGTCTCCGAGTGCCGGCCACGCCAAGGGTACCCTCCCGGGGCGTGACAATAATCTATGGGATGTGATCGTATCATCTGTTGGGTTGAAATTCTGATTGTGATGCTAGTGTGAGGGCTTTAAATTGTCTATGTGTTTGCTTTGAGAGCATGTGAATCCTAAGTTGAAAATATTGTGAATATGACATGTTAAGAAAGAGAGATAATTGTGATATGATATTGAGGATCATGGTTTACTTGAGAAAAGAAAGTTACTAAAATGCAGTGGCATATTTTAAAGAGAACTGTATCCCAATATGTATGAAAGAGGGTGAATATTATAATTGCTAAACTTTGGGTACTTTGACACTTATTACACTTATTGAGCTGAATATTGTCTCTATAATTGTGTCTTAATTGCATGCATCCTCATACTACATGTCATAATATTTTGAGAAATTGTGGATTGGAAAACTACTTTGTAAGACCCTTGACCACGAGTTAGGTGACAAGGTGGCGGATACATTGTGATTCTTATCATGAGTCCTTGACCACGAGCTAAGTGGCAAGATACTTGATATATTATGATTGAGGTATATGGCCTGCGAGGTCCCATGGGTTCCCTTAGTCTATGGAGCCTTAGCTCGAGGGGGTGTATACGACAGGATGTGCGATAGTTTTGATTCCACCTTGCATTGCATTGCATACCATTTCATTGCATTACTTGTGGTTGTTTTGAATTGGCTTATCTGAGATTATGTATTTACCTTATTCGCATCGTTCTATATAAATTGGCGGCACCAATGTCGGACTAATTTTCTTGTTGCAGGTGGAAGTGTTGATAGATTATTTCATAGTCAATTCAATTTCTGATTCCTAGTCGGTTAAACCTGCTGGGTACATATTATGTATACTCACCCCTACTTCTTTCTCCCCGTAGATTCTCGTCAGGATATCCAACATGGTAGTTGATTTGCTCGTGCAGTTGGCTCTTACCAGATCTAGTGGTGAAACTCAGGGCTTCGAGTTGCCATTAGACTCTATCTTAGTTATTTAGTCTTTATTTTATTCAAAGACTGAGATGCACTAATTTCACTAGTTTTCATATTTGATGCTCTTTACACTCGTGACACCGGGTTCTGGATATGGCTTTATGTGGTGACTACTATTGGGTTTTCTCCGTCTAGTGTGCTTTTATTGTTGGGTTTGGAATTAAGTGATTTTTTAGTCATGACACTATTTTGGATCGTGACACAAGTGGTATACATCGAAAATATAATGCATTTGTTTTTTAATAGTCTCCGAAATTGCATGAACACAAAAATATTCATGAAGCGGTTTCTTTTTAGTATAATTCAACATTCTATATTAGGCTATTTACAATCTATTTGAGTTATTCACTAATGAGTACTATCTAATCGAATGAATAATCATCATTTAAATTGATCAAAAGATGGAAATATTTTTGACATTGTCAATGCACTAAATTTAATATATTACGTTGTATACGTTCATTTTTTTTAATGATAGCCAAATCAAAATAATCAGATGGAGTTTTGGGCCTCAACATTCCATAACTCACCATTCTTGGTGCTCTCCTTCCTAATTTTTTTTTTTTTGGTCTTAAACGATTAATTTTTGCCTTAGGCCACGAAATCCGTTGATTTCGTGAGCATTCTAGTTCTTGCCTCATTTAAAGAATTAATGCAGAAGGTCCAAGAAAATGGTGAGCATGTTACAAGGACAAAAATATCTAGCAGATTCTAGTTAGTTTCTTGCTTTCCCATTGCGAAAGTCATCCAACACTAACAAGACACACTAAGGTGGGTCTATGAGGACCACATAACTGACCTTTATCTTAAAGAAAAAGTAAGAAAAATATATATGTAAAACAACTAAGTAGAGAGTAAAAAACAAACTACTAAGAAAAAGACTCAGAAATGGTGATAACTTGCTCATCCTCTGTTACTTGTTCTACTGTTTTTGATATTGGAAATAATAAGACTAAGTTGGTGAAAGTTGAGCCACAAACATGTACCAAACAAAATTCAAATTCTCCTCCAAAGGCTATGTTAATTGGGACCCCATCAGAAGCAGGAAAATTCCCAGTATTGATATTTCTTCATGGATATCTTCTTTACAATTCTTTCTATTCTCAGCTTATCCAACATCTCTCTTCTCATGGATTCATTGTTGTGGCTCCTCAGGTTTCTTCCTCTCACTTTGAAACTGATTCTGAAATTGGACTTTTACAAACTTAAAATTATATTCCGTCCGTCTCAATTTATATGACTTTAGTTTGACTTGGCTAGGAGTTTAAGAAAGTAAGAAAGAACTTGTGATCTAAAATAAGCCATAGATGTTTGTGTGTGTTAAAATGGGTATTTTAAAGTTAAATTGTTACTAAATATAGAAATGCATTATTTTTTTGGAACTAATGTAGTGGTAAGGTATGTGCACGCTCCATCCTCCTCAGACCTCACTTTATGGGACTACGCTGAATATATCATTATTTGTGTTAGCAGAGTTTTGGCGATATTAAGCTTTTGGCAAGCAGAGTTCAATTTCTACTACTTGCTATTTACAACTACAATTAGCAGCTTTTGGATTAGGAAATTAGTTGGTTCCACTAGTATATTGATTTATAAATTACCAATCATTACAACATAGTCTGTATACTGTTTTACTAGTGAACAATCGGATTGTTTTCATTGAGTTTAATTTGCATGCATTAAAACTGTTATCAATACACAATGAGGTCACTAAATTATCGGTAAATCCCTATGATAAGTATTATTAGTAAATGATAAAAATGGTTTTTAAGCTTCTGTCATAACTAAAACTGCACTGATAGTGTAAAAAGATAATTTACATTATTGTTGTTGTACGTAGCTTGAATCCATTTTCATTTGTGATTCACGCGTGATGTTTCATTTGTCTTGTACTAGTTATATTTAGTGGAAGGGGCAGATGCAACTGAGGATATCAGATCCGCTGCAGAAATCACAAACTGGTTAGCTGAAGGATTGCAGCATTACCTTCCACCTGAAGTCGAGCCAAACTTGAAAAAACTTGGACTAGCAGGGCACAGCCGTGGAGGAAAAGTTGCATTTGCGCTAGCCCTTGGAAAACTTGCTAATATTTCTACTGACCTGAAATTTTCTGCGTTGATCGGTGTTGATCCTGTTGATGGCATGGACAAAGGAAAGCAAATTCCACCATCAGTTCTCACCTACATTCCACATTCCTTCAGTAATCTTGATATGCCAGTGATGGTAATTGGCTCGGGTTTGGGGGAAGTTAAAAAGAATCCTCTTTTCCCTGCTTGTGCTCCAAAAGGAGTGAATCATCGCGATTTCTACAGTGAATGTTGCAAGCCAGCTTGTTACTTTGTAGCAAAGGATTATGGACATAATGATATGTTAGATGATGAAACGAAAGGGATTCGAGGCAAGGCTACTTATTGTTTGTGCAAGAAAGGGAAATGTAGAGAACCCATGAGGAGATTTGTTGGAGGGGTTCTGGTTGCATTTTTGGAAGCTTATCTGGAAGGAAATTCGAGCGAACTGATAGCCATTAGAGACGGACATGTCACACTACCTGTAGAGCTCCAAGACACTGATTTTCTTCTCTAAGGTATGGGAAATGATTTAGACCTTTGGTTAGCTTGCAGGAAAAAGATTAACAAAACGCAGGAGGAAATATTACATTATCTTTTTTGTTTTGAAAACATTTATAAAAAGATTTAGTGAATAAATACCTTTTGTTTTTGAAGCCAATATTCGGACAAAAAGCCACATTCAGAAATAAACCTGCTGGTATGTTACGTTGTGAATTCACTAGTTCACCTTTTGACATAATTGGTTGAGTCAAGCAATTTGAAAATGTAAAAGTAATAGTGAAGCATATTCTAAATGAAGAAATCTTAGAATTGACAACAGGTTACAGCTCTGTGAAAATGAAAAACTCAGAGCTCATTTGCAAACAAATTGCTGCTGGCCTTGTTCAGATGCCACTAAGATCCCTCAATTTATTTCACTTGTGTAATACAATCTCTCACAAGGTAATTGGTCCAAATACTGTTGGAGCAGTAAAGTTTTGATGGCTGACAAAAGATAATGAAACAGGTTGGACTACCCGGTTCTTTCAACGTACTGTTTTCGTGGCAAAACTGCACACGCATCACACAATAAAAATGAAATAATTGGTGCTGGAAATAAGGAGGATAACAAGGAATATTATTCCAAGTTGAACTCCTAGAAGAAGAAGGTTCCAAAGAAGGAAATATTTTTCAAGAAGCATGAAAAAAGGGAAGACTGATTAGGAAAAGGAATTCGAAAAGAAGTTGGAGAACGACTTATCTGCAGCTATAAAACTAGAGAGAATTCACAGAAGAAAGAAGGGCGCAGAAAAAAAGAAAGAAGGGCGCAGAAAAAAGAGAGATTCAGAGAAAAAAAAGAGATTCGCAGATGAAGAAAAAAAAGGAAAAAAACAGAGGCGCTGTAGAAATTACAACAAGAAGAATCATTAGAGCTAACAAGTTTCTTTCTGCAGCATAGTTTTTTTTCTTTCGTTCTTGACAGTTGAACACTGTAATCTCTCAGTACTTATAAACTGGGAACATAATCCTTGGGAGGTTTATGTGTAGCAAATAGGCTAGGGAAGTTGAGTTGAAGTTTGAATTGTTGGATCTTAGGGCTAACTAGCTAAAGATCTAACTGAGGTTGTAATTGTTGTTGAAGGCTCTTTTGAAGTAGTGAAGTTGAAGTTAAATCCTGTAGAGTACAGGTCGTGGTTTTTCACCCTTCTTGAGCAGGGGGTTTTCCACGTAAAATTGCTGCGTTCCAGTTTATTTCTGCATCATTGAAACACGTCGGTTAACCTGTTCCAACGATTAGGCAAATCCGTAGGGGGTGCAAAACCTAACAAGTGGTATCAGAGCAGGTTTTCTTATTAAAGGCTAGTACCTAAGAATTGATCCAGATGAATATTGCACCACCTTTTGAACATGGAGAAGGACAGGATGACTATGAGCTGGATTAGAGGAACAAGTCAGGTTACCTGGTCCATATACTGGACAAGCAGAGGGCACACAGTCAGGGGGAACTATAGAAAGTTGGATCAGAGGAACAAGTCAGGCTATCTGGTCTATCCACTGGACAAGCAGAGGGCATACAGTCAGGGGGAACTATGGAAAGCTGAAAATAAATCAGAAAAGATGAATAGACCTGACACTCAGAAAGTTTGTCATCATCAAAAAGGGGGAATTTGTTGGAGCAGTAAAGTTTTGATGGCTGACAAAAGATAATGAAACAGGTTGGACTACCCGGTTCTTTCAACGTACTATTTTCGTGGCAAAACTGCACACGCATCACACAATAAAAATGAAATAATTGGTGCTGGAAATAAGGAGGATAACAAGGAATATTATTCCAAGTTGAACTCCTAGAAGAAGAAGGTTCCAAAGAAGGAAATATTTTTCAAGAAGCATGAAAAAAGGGAAGACTGATTAGGAAAAGGAATTCGAAAAGAAGTTGGAGAACGACTTATCTGCAGCTATAAAACTAGAGAGAATTCACAGAAGAAAGAAGGGCGCAGAAAAAAAGAAAGAAGGGCGCAGAAAAAAGAGAGATTCAGAGAAAAAAAAGAGATTCGCAGATGAAGAAAAAAAAAGGAAAAAAACAGAGGCGCTGTAGAAATTACAACAAGAAGAATCATTAGAGCTAACAAGTTTCTTTCTGCAGCATAGTTTTTTTTCTTTCGTTCTTGACAGTTGAACACTGTAATCTCTCAGTACTTATAAACTGGGAACATAATCCTTGGGAGGTTTATGTGTAGCAAATAGGCTAGGGAAGTTGAGTTGAAGTTTGAATTGTTGGATCTTAGGGCTAACTAACTAAAGATCTAACTGAGGTTGTAATTGTTGTTGAAGGCTCTTTTGAAGTAGTGAAGTTGAAGTTAAATCCTGTAGAGTACAGGTCGTGGTTTTTCACCCTTCTTGAGCAGGGGGTTTTCCACGTAAAATTGCTGCGTTCCAGTTTATTTCTGCATCATTGAAACACGTCGGTTAACCTGTTCCAACGATTAGGCAAATCCGTAGGGGGTGCAAAACCTAACAAATACCAACGGAGAAAAGAAAATAGAGCAAGAAGAACAACAGCAACTAGCTTGTAAGTTTTAAGAATTCCAGTTATCAAAAACTGCTTATTAGTTCACCTAGCCTAATCTATTCTACAACATCTCCCCTGTTTCATTTGTCCCTTGAGCAGGAAAGCAGCAAGTTTGAGTGTCTTCTCAGTACATTAAATATCCAACTTGTTGTTTGCGAGTATTTTGTTGTGCCTGGTATCTGGATGTTTAGGTGTATGATTATTTAGAGCAAACTGCTGCTCGACAAGTGATTGATGAATTCAAAATATCAATCTAGATCCTTAACATCAGGCCATTCGTCCGCAGACACTGCTGGTTGGTACTCCTCCGTAACACTTGTTGCTGGTTGCTACTCCTCCGTAGCACCTGCTGCTTGTTGCTCCTCCATCACAGCTGTTGATTGCTGCTCCTCTCTAACCACTACTACCTGCTGCTCCTTCCCAGCAGTTGTTGCCTTTTTCCTTGCGCTCATGGGTGCTTTAGAAACTTGTTTTCTCTTTCTTTGTTCTCGAATAGGAGTATAAGATGACACCACCCTTGATGGCGGGATGACATCTCTTTTGAATAGCACGGTATTCAAGATTTCCTTAAATGACAACATCATTTCCATCATCTTATCCATCCTCTCATTAAATGACAACATCATTTCCATCATCCTATTTGTCCTCTCATTGCAAGTTTCACAACCACAAGTACCACAAGATGCCTTAGACGTTCCAGCACCCAGGCGACCGGATCTACTAACGATGAATGGAGTTCCAAATCACCTCCACCACCAAGAGGAGAAAAATCTTCCTCTATAACCGGCAGCTGCTTCTAACCCAGCAGCAGTTTCTGCAACATCTACCCCAGCAGCAGTTTCGGCACTACCAACCCCAGCAACAGCACCAGCTGCCCCAGCATCATTTACACCTGCCCTGATAGCATCACCTACCCTGCCCCAACAGCAGCATCAACACCCACCCAAACACCAGCACCATCACCAACACCAACATCAACAAGTAAATCTCTTTCGATGGTCGTTACGCCGGCCAAATCTGTCACCAACCTCACAATCCTCAAATCTTCTTCTTTTTGCTAGAGTGGCACAAATCCCATCTAAAAGTCCATCTCCTTCTCACTTACAGTCGGAATTAGCCATGGATAAATAATTTACAAATTAAATAAAATAATATTAACAACAAATATACTAAAATATGAGAAGACAACAACTATTTCAAAATTACAGCAATTGTTAAAGTTAGTAGACAAGAACTGATAAAGTGAGAAGACAACAACTTTTGTAACACTTACCTCATCCTCCGGTGGATCAAAGAGTTCGTGCACCTCGACTTTAGCATTGTTTGGCGCCACCAACCATCGAAGAAGTCTCGGATAAGATACTTCCTCATCGAACGTTTTGAATGTTTTCCAGATGTGAGGAATAGCTTCAAAAGCCCAAGCCTAAATAAATCAATGTCATGAAATATTATTAATTAAGATAATAAATAAATATAAAAAATACTAAAATAAAAATACAACAAATAAAACTTACCATAAAAGCCCATGGAAAATCATATAGGTTTGATGACTTTCTGGTCGATCTCGCCGCCTTCCTCAAATATTGCACAGTGAGTTCATAGCTATTCCGACCCCAAGGATAGGCACAAAATGCATCCGGGTCGGCTGTTAGCTTGAACCAAGAATCCATCGCATTAGTCCTTGGATCTTTACACAAAGAAACTCATGGACAAAGTAAACCAAAGACAGGGACTTCTTGACTCTCTTCTTGACTTCACTTGACTACAAGAGGTCAAGCATCTCTTTCGATATACAATGCTTCTTCTTCATTGCTTCACACATCTTTTTGTGTGTCGTCTTTAACTTTTTGGATTGGGAGGGAGGAGGAGGTGGTATGTGACAGTTCAACCCGGTAATAATAGCAAACTCTCTCATTCCAAAACAAATAGGCATGCCACAAAAATTAACCTAGAAAATCATTCTCCCTGCTCATCCAACGACGAAGAAGCTGATACATCAGCTTCACTTGAAATATCAGGGTGTTCCCTTCACCTATGTCTACGTATAACTTCCCAAATACCGCAGACTTAAAATAGCTATCCAAGTCTTCCTTTACTAATTTTTGTATCAGCTTCACTTGAAATCTCAGGGTGTTCCCTTCACCTATGTCTACGTATATACCACAGACTTAAAATAGCTATCCTAGTCTTCCTTTACTAATTTTTTTTTAAAATCTGAAAATGATTTCCCAAGTTCAGATTTTATTCTTAGATCACCGCTCTTACCCCGATTCAAAAACTCAGGCATCTCAAAGCCATAATCGTCATACCTGAAAGCCACAACTGTGGCAGTGTCTGTAGCAGCTAAGGGAATGCCAGCAGACACTAGGGGAGGGGGGTCTCTGTAGCAGTTGATGGACTGTCTTCATCAGTTGTGTCCCTTGGTGGAACATTTGAGGGACTTTGTTCACCAGTTGTGTGAGTCTCTGCAACATCTAAGAGACTGCCATCACCAACTGTCTCACTTGGTTCAGCAGCTGAGATACTGGCAACAACAGCTATGGGAGTGACACCAGTACCTGAACGACTGTATAAAACAACTATTGAACTTGATCCAACAGTTGATGTATTGGGTACAATAGCTGAGGTATTATACATGTCCAACAGCTAATGGACTTGGTGCAGCAACTGAGGAACTCTGTCCAGCAGTTGCAAGGCTGGCACCATCACCAGCCTGAGTCCTGAGTTCTTCAATAAGATGTGCCAGCTGTTGCTGTGACTGATCATCCTCTTGTTCATCTTCCGATATAACAAGCCTCCTTTTGGAACCTCTAGTAGAAGCATCGTCGGGTCCACGATTTTTTCATTTTGGTCTTGCCATTTAAGTAGATAGTCTTGTCACAAAATAGAGATTATCTATTAGTTTGGTCAATCACTCTCAATAAGCACAAGAAAATGCTCAAGAACCTCTTTGCATGAACAATATGTGTTCTTTTTCCACAATAAAATACAACAACAACCAAACAACTACACCAAGCACATACCCGAAAATGTATCCTCAAAGAGTCCAACAAATCAAACAACACCAACAAAAACAATCCTACCCAAATAGAAATTAGGGCATGCAATAAAATCAAACAAAAACAACAACCACAGTAGTTATTTCTAGTTAGTTCATCAGTTGCTGCCAATACTTTAAAATCGACAAACATTTTTCCTCACAAAGTACCACAACAACAAAAATCAAACAACAAGCAACACTCATACCCAGTTACGTAGTTATTGTAATACTTCAACTATTGCTGTGAACCGTACTCGAAATCAACCAAACCAAATCAATATTTTGCTCGCAATGACTACAACAACAAAAATCAAACAACAACAACACCCGTTCCCGAAATCAACCAACCAACCCAACATTTTTCTCAACTTACAATGACTACAATAACAACAACAACAATGCCCATACCCAAAATCAACCAACCCGAAATTGTCATATTCAAAGAGTACAACAACAAATCAAACAACACCAAGTAGAAATTATAGTATGCAATAACAAAATACATACTTTTTCATCTTCATAAACCTAAATAATCATTTGTACAACAAAAATCAAAATTATAGCAGTGGAAAAATAAACAAAATCTTACCTCAAGGAAGATGAGATTGACAACGCGACAGCCAAGATGGCAGGGACGAAGTTGAGGACGATGACAGTGACGAAGGAGATGGCAACAACGTGACAAATTGTCCTCTAAAAAAGGAAATGTCGACGAAAATGGCAAAGGGAGTGAAGAAGAAAGAAAGGAGAAGAAGAAGAACCACAAAAACCCTTTTTTTCTTTTGTTCGCGCTTGATCGTGGAGTGAGAAGAGAAGTTGAAGGGGTGATTGAATTTGAGAAGATGATTTTTGTTTTTAAAATTTTTTTGAAAAAGATTATACAAGTTTTTGAAAAACAAATAGTTGCTAAAGTTTTAAAAATATACACTTTGTCCCCCAATTAAATTGAATCCCTCTAATCCCAAATTAAGGACAACACCTTTTTTAATTTCAACACTTGAGGGACACTTTTATTTCAATTTTCACCAGAAATGCAACACTTTTTTTTCTCAAATAGAGTTCGGTACCCACATTGGAGCCTGACTAAATTCAAATTCACACTGAAAAATCCCACACTGTGGAGGTAAAAGACTCCCTAACAAAGGCAATTTCATACCCAAGGGGATTCGAACCTAATACCTCTAATTAAGGATGAAAAAGTATTTAATTATCACTCCACTACAACCTGGTGGGTAACATAACACTCAAATAATAGTAGATCTTACGACTTCTTGTAGACCTCTGGCCTGCCGTTCCCATTCTTCTTCTCCATATTACTTGACTATTACTTAATTATAGTTTAATTTTGTTCGGCGATGAGCGTATTACGCCAACGCCAACGCCATATACCTAATTTTGCCACTTTCACCTTTCTTTTGCTAATTATTTCAGTTCTATTCTTGATGAACGCAACTCCCAAACTCAGTGAGTTCCAGTTTCCATTATGCTTTACCTCTTAATTTGTTGGATTTGGATTAATGAAGTTATTAACTGTCTTTAGTGTTTTGTGAAGCAGAGCCGGTATTCCTTGATCAGCAGCTGAAACTCAGTGGACCGGGTTCATCGCCCCCGAACTGTAGATTCAAGTGCGGACGTTGTTCACCATGTAAACCGGTTCGAGTCTCCGTTCACACCGGTTTTACTTTTACCTTCGAGTACTACCCTCAAGCTTGGAGGTGCAAGTGCGGCAACAAGCTCTTCGTGCCTTAAAAGAGTTCTTTTTTTCATCATTCAAGTATCAATATTAGAAGGCTATTTTAGATTCGTTTCGCATAGAGCTTCATTTGCTCTCTATTAAGATTTTTTTTTCATATTTAAGCTCAAAATTGAGTCTTTTAATTAAAGAAAGAACAGTCTTATCCACTGCATCACATCCTTTGATGATTATGGCAAGAGTTTTTACTCATAACCCATGCTATACATATTATGAGTTCAAATTAAATTGATTGCCTTTTAGTTAGACTTTAACTCTTGTTGTAATAATTTGTAAATTTCTAGATTTGTTTTTCTCTTTTAATTTTCAAGAAAACTACATTTCTTTTACTCTATAGAGTCTGCATCAAGGAATCTTAGTAATTCAGTTGATTGATTATTTGAATTTGGTGAGAACTCGATTTTCCACTTACATGGTTCTCTTTGTTATTAAGTAATAAATTTTTTAAAACTTTTTGGTAAAAATTATTGAAAGAGATGATTTAGTTTTGAAATCATGCATACGTTATAACATGCATGCATCTTCAATAAGAATCATTTAAATAATTCCAAGACCAGCACTAATTTCTTATAATTTGTACCATCTGCTGGTCTTAATCCTGTTTATATAGAACATTGTATTTTTCATATTTTGTTAGAATTTAATTTATAGACACTGAAAGAATGATTAAGAATTTTTATACTAGCTTACCCCGTTTTAATTCCCATATTAGATTATTAGCCTATATATACTACCATTCGTTTTTCATATTAATTACGGTTTTTTTTTTTTGTATTGAATAGATTTATGTTTGATTAAAGGAAGAAAAAAATGAGGAAGAGCAACGAAAAATGAGGCATGCAAGTCTTCATGAGGACAAAAATGCTACTGTTGAACTCTTTAATCCATTGATATAGCATTTATGGGAGCAATCTAATAATCTTGCAAATTAAGTATTTATGCATTTATTTAAAATAAATTTTATGATAATGTAGTATTTATTATATAAAATTATTGTGTTTTTTTAAGCAAATATACAACTTTCACCCCATAAATTACACTTTAAAATTTATTTATCAAAATACCAAAAAAAAACACTCTTTTTCATTTTCCAACACTATTATATCACACCACACACCATAATAATCACACTCAAAACACTCTCTCTCCTAAATTTGTAAATAAAGTTGGTATTTTATATGGTATTTTTCAATGAATTCGATAGGATATGTAATTTTTATCCCCAAACTTGTTATTTTTGAAAACTGCCCAAAATTATTTTATCAAATGATTTACTTATTTGAATTGTCCATTAATATGTAACATATATTTTATTTGCTTGCAATTTATGTTATTTAGAATAAAATATAATTTTATGTTAAATAAAGAATGTGAAAAATATAAAATTTTATATTACATGAAATTTATGTAGTCATTATTTTGGAAAAAAAGAAAAAATTTATATTATGAAATATGAAAATATAAATAAAATTGGAATAACAAATATAATATTGAGGAGCGAGATTTTTTTTTAGAGAACAAAAAAAAAAAAAAAAGAGTTGGTTGTCTTAAACTATTCTCTATTCTCTATATTTGAAAAGTAAAATAAAGAGTTAGTTAGAGATGGCCTTAACATATTAGTAAAATCTATCAAAAATTTTATTTATATTTGCACGTTTCTGCGTTTGTGGCTTATTCAGTGCTAATAATAAAGTAGAAAGTAAAAATAAGTATCTATTTTTAATATATTTCCTCTATCTCATTTTATGTGGTAGTCTTTGACTCAGCTTGGTATTTAAAAAAAAAAAAAGGAAGACTTTTGAAACTTGTGATCTAAAATAACTGTTAGATTTTTGTATAGTTATGAACCATTTTACTAAGGATAAAAAAAAATTTAAAAGTTAAATTATTTTCAATTAGAGTAAAGTAACATTCTTGTTTTAAATGTACCAAATAAGAAATGATACCAGATAAAATGAGACAGAACGAGTAGTAAATAAGTAAAAATAAATGAAGGGAGAATTAAATTAACAATTGTTCCATATACACCATCTATCAATATATTAAAGAGTCATTTAGTGAATAGATTTATTTATTTTTATAATATTTATTGAGATAAAAATATTTAGTTATAATATTCACTGTCACAATAACATCATGCGGCAATTAAATCAATGTTATTGCATTTAAATTTTTTAGTGTTCTTTGTGTGGATTATTGATTATAAATATTTTTATTTATTATTATGGTTAAATAATTGTAGCATAATTCGTTCTATAATGCAGGAATAAACACAAATACAAGTTGAGAAAAAATATAAATAATTTTTTTGTAGATGAAAAGTTCCATCAAAACTCACCTCATGAGGTTCTTAGCAAATAATATGAGACAATTACTTCTTCAATTATGAGATATGAGTTGTCAATTTCTCATTTTGTGACAAACGCAGAGACATAATATTCAAAATTTCATTATCATATCATTTTGATTCACCACTGTCCTCCTCACATTTAAGATTTTAAAATTATTTACTTGTAAGATGCAACAACTTTTAACTTACCTATTTAAAATTGCTATAATTATGTTTTTTCAGATCTTTTCTTATGTAAACTATATTAAATGTTCTAACTTTTAAAACTTTAAAATCAATTAAAGCTTTTTTTTTTTTTTACAAATATCAATCATTTCTTTATTAAACAAACTAATTATCTATCATAATTTTTCAACTCGCGGTACGAGAAAATAAATTAAAAAGCATAACTTCATTTTGCAAAGTGTGAATACCAAAAGTAATATATATATATATAAGTTGTATATGTAATTATATACTTCAGTATGATATTTAATATTTCGATAACTTTATTTATAAATATTGAATATCATATTGATGAATATCATAAATATTTAAGTTACATATCAAACATCATAATATCAAAATCACAATGTAAGAAATCCAATTGGATATCTATCATATTATGTACACAATCTTTCACTCTTTTTGTTTGTTAGCGATTTAAATTAAAGGTGAAACGTGTTTATCATTGGAACAATTATTCTAATACGTCATGTACACTACTAATTAGTACTCTCTCAATCTCATTTTACATGACAATATTTTCGGACAGACACACAACCGACTTATCTGTCGATGTTCCAACTTAGTATTAAATAAGTTTGACCGAATTATATGAGTCTCGAGCCCGATAACCCCTACAACTACTTGTAGGCCCATACTCTGATAGGCCCACTAAGATCCTCTTAGGATTTTTAGCTTATACTTTTTTATTTGATTTTGTTATTTTAATTTAAAAATAAATACTTTAAAAATATTTTTAAATTTTTTATTTAAACACTATAGAAAATATTTAAAAGTTAATTCAACTTAAAAATATCTTAAATAAATCAATTCAAACGTGTACTAATTTTGATTTCATTCATTGAAGAAAAACTTAGATAAAATATTTATTGAATCAAAATTTTTTATTTAAAATAATTTACTTGTAAATTTATTACGTAAAATGTCTATTCAGTTAAATTTGTTGCAGGCGAAGTGCACTGCTCTTCTTTCTTTATTTCATCTTCAACTGCCATAATTTTCTCTATTTGTTGTCATACTTTTTTGGGTTATTATTTATAATTGGTAGAATAAATTTTTCTTTAAAAAAAAAAAAGAAATTAATTTTTGGGTGTTTATTTATTTTTTCTGCAAGATTTAAGTTGAAATTAAGGACAGCTTAATTTAAATGTTCTCTTTTGTTGGATTTTTAGCTAATCCATATCGATTTTATATTGAACTGTTTAAAGGTATATTTATATATTTTCTTGCATATATAGTTATATATTATATATATATTATTATTTAAACGTTTAACTCATAAACAGACACATAAATTTGTTTTCATTTTTATGAGTTAAGCGTTATATAAACATTTGCGGTGCTTGCTTACATATACATGTAACATGTAGGGTGCTTGCTTACTTTAATTAGCCGCCAAATCTTTTAAAGCGAAATCCAATTTTTAATATTTTCCGACCACTTTTAGGAGCAAATAAATACTCTCCATTAATTTGTTTGACTCCACCTGAAATCTTTTTTTTTTAATTAAAAAAAAATACAAACTCTTTTGGACATATTTTACTCCCTTTTTTAGTTGCAAGTAATTTTTTTTTAAGAATCAAATGATATAAATATTAATTAATATTTTAAAAAATATTTTTTTATCATATTGGTGTGAAACAATCAAAATTTATGTATTTTTTTTATAATTTTTGAATATTTTAATTTTATCTTATAATATCGAATTAATGTAACATAATTTAGTTTTACAAATTAGTGAAATAATTTTTGAAAAATATAACATGATAATTAAAAAGAAATGAAGGGGTTAATGAAATAATTAGCTGACGTTATCTTTAGAAGGAGAAAAAACGAAGAGGACACGAACTTAGTGAAAAAATATTTTATTTAGAGAAACTAAGAATGTAAATATATTTTAATTAAATATAATACTTATAAATTCGTTAAGCGGTCTAAAATAAACAAATAAAAAGTATTAAATAAAATAGAGATCAAAAGGAAATCTTTTGAACGCCATTCCTGCAACTCCACAACACAATATTTTGAAGGAAAGTTATATATTTGATCAATTAATAAAAAACTAATTATATATTTTTTTGGTAACTGTATTTATATTATCGAATCTATCAATATGTACATCTTTGAAACCTTGGAGATGGACATGTCTCACTCTCAAGGCTCATCTATCAGGTCTCTATTCCTGTGCTTCAGATCACTCTAAGGATGATAGTTCAAACTATTTAGCACACTTGTCATTCTAGGCATTAGACTGCATCTACATTGTATCTCTGGTATGGTTAGCCTCACTAGTTGTTCTATTTCCTGCTCTTTTGTTGGAATATTCTATAGTTCCTTTCCTGCCATATAAAGTAAACAGTTGCAGCCAAAGTAATTCTATACATGTCTGGCTTTATGTGTTTCTGCCTTGTATTCTGCACAGCTCATGCTATTTCCTCTTCCCAGCTTTGGCCTTGTCTATTGATGGATAGCCATTGCATCAGTTGCTTCCATACCTGTTTGGATGTATTGCAAGTGAAAAACAGGTTTTGATGTGATTCAGCTTCAGTGTTGCAAAGGCACATGCACTGTCAGAGTTGATGCCCCATTTCTCTAGCCTGTCTCTAGTTTATAGTCTTTATTGTAGAGATATGTATAGAATGAACATCCATCTAGGCCTCCCTCTATTGTTGCATATCAGCCTTCTCCAAGGAACTTTGTCGAAGGGATCTCTTAGGAGTTTGTACACTTGCTTGATTGAGTATGAACCTTCATCCATGATCACTTCCTTTTGAATATTGGTTGTTTCCAACTAAGCCTCTGCTTGTAGTATTTCCCTAACTGGCCATGAAGCTTGTTTGATTTGAATTTCTCATGACATTCTCCCCTTCAGATAATATATATGCACCTGCTCTATCCATAACTTATCCTTCTTTTTGGCCAAATTCCACAAGTGTTTTAGGATAGCTTCTTTGTTCCAGCATTGAACTTCAAACACATTGTGTCTTCCTGCCACCTTAGGTCTACAAATTACATCCCATGCAATTGGAACTTTTCCTTTGTGTTGTTGCTCTCCTGTCTATAGGATCCTCCTGCCGATTACTTCCACTTGCTTCAGGACCTTTTTGGGGATCAAGAAAATCTGAGGCCAGAAATTTTGAATTGACATAAGTATACTTTGAACTAGCTGAAGACTTCCTGCATATGAGAGGTACTTTACTGTCCATGTTTTAATTTTGTCTACCATCTTGTCAAGTATTAGTGAACTGTTAGTCTTTTAGAGCTTAGTGGTACTCCCAAATACTTGAAAGGTAGTGATCCTTTTTTGAAACCTGTGTGTTGGAGTATCAGTTGTTGTACATGTTCATTAACCCCTCCAAAGTATATATTACTCTTATTCTGATTTGCTACTAGGCTTGATACCTTTGAGAATTCCAGGAAGCATTCATATATTAGAGTTATTGAGAGTAGGTCCCCCTACTAAAAGCAGCAGATCATCAGCAAATTAAAGCTCAGCTGCACAATATGTAACTTTTGGCACCTTGGATGAAATTTGAAGCCTTTTTATGCTCTTAGTGTCTTCAGGGATCTTATTAAGTACTCCATTTCAAGAACAAACAGATAAAGTGATAGGGGATCACCCTGTCTAACCCCAAATTTTAGGTTGTACTGTTCACCGTATTTTTCTCTGTGTATTCTGTAACAGTGTTATCATTAATATATATATATATATATACATGGAGGTTACCACAAGGTGTTACCATGAATTTGACGTCTCTCTCTCTAGGTTTCCTAAAATCTCTTTCCTCTCTAAAATCTTCTTGATTCTTCAATTGTTCTTCGAAATTCACAAGGTTTTGTTGTAATTGGTCCTAACAACTGGTATTAGAGCACAGGCGATTCTACACGATCACTGAATATGGACAGTTCGAAGCGTGGAATCGAGAAGTTTGATGGATCCGACTTCATTTTCTAGAAGATGCATATCGAAGATTACCTTTACCAGAAAGATCTTCACGTACCCTTGATTGGGGAGAAGCCTGAAGCCATGACAGAGGATGTGTAAAACCTCAAGGATCGCCAGGCGTTGGGGCTGATCCGATTGACTTTGTCTAAGAACGTGACGTTCAACATCGCAAAGGAGAAGACCACAGCAGATCTATTAAAGGCGCTATCAAATATGTATGAAAAGTCATCGGCGATGAACAAGATATATTTGATGCGTAGGTTATTCAATTTGTAGATGTTTGAGACTGGATCTGTAGCTGATCACATAAATGAGTTTAGTATGATTGTGAGTCAACTGTGTTTTGTGGATATTAATTTTGAGGATGAGATTAAGGCGTTGATTTTGATGTCATCTCTGCCCGAGTCTTTGGATACTGTAATTGCTGCGATTAGCAGTTCCTGTGGATCTGAGAAACTGAAGTTTGATGAAATCCGTGATGTTGTTCTTAGCGAAAGTATTCGCAAACGAAAAGTGGGAGATTCATCGAGTAGTGCTCTTAGCGTTGACGGAAGGGGGAGAAACAAATCAAAAGGCCAACATCAACATGGCCGATCGAAATCAAAGAATCGAGGAAAGTCTCCGAACAAACCCAACGTGGTTTGTTGGAATTGTGGAGAGAAAGGGCACTATCGGACAAGCTACATGAGACCAAAAAAGAAGCACAATATAAAATCTACAGATGATAATGATTCTGTAAATTCAGCGAAAGACAATTGGGATGCTCTGATTCTGAGCGTGGACAGCCCGGTTGAATCCTGGATTCTAGTGCATCTTTCATTCTTGTCCGAGCAAGGAATTGTTTCAAAATTTCAAATCTGGATATTTTGGAAAAGTGTATCTTGCAGACAATAAACCCTTGAAGGTTGAAGGAAGAGGGGATATTTGCTTTAAGACCCCATCTAGAAACCAATGGACATTGGAAGATGTTTGATATGTTCCCGAGCTTAAGAAAAATCTACTCTTTATTGGTCAGCTGGATAGCATGGGCTATACAATACAGTTTGGGAATAGTTCATAGAAGATTGTGAAGAGGGTTATGATTGTTGCTCGTGGCACAAAAATTAGAACCTTGTACACCACTGCAGGGTGTATTAACATGGTAGTTGTTGCTGATGATGGTTCTGGTTTAAGTCTGTGGCACAACAGACATGGACACATGAGTGCCAAGGGAATGAAGATGCTGGTTGCAAAAGGAGCATTAGAAGATCTGAAATTCATTGATATGGGTCTTTGTGAGAGCTGTATTATAGGCAAATAAAAATGAGTTAGCTTTACAAAGACTCCGAGACAACCAAAGAAGGTGCGGTTAGAGATGGTTCATACAGGTGTTTGGGGTCCATCTCTAGTTTCATCACTAGGAGGATCCAGGTACTATGTCACCTTCATTGATGACTTCACCAGAAAAGTTTGGGTCTACTTCTTGAAGCATAAGTCAGATGTGTTTGCGACTTTCAAGAAGTGGAATGCTGAAGTTGAGAATCAGACTGGTTTGAAGATCAAATGCCTGAGATCTGATAATGGTGGAGAGTATGACAAGTCAGAGTTCAAAGCATTTTGTGGTGCTGAGGGAATTAGAATGATAAGGACAGTTCTCGAGAAGGCAAGACAAAATGGAGTTGTTGAAAGGATGAACAAAACATTGAACGAACGTGCAAGAAGCTTGAGGATACACTGTGGGCTGCCTAAGATGTTTTGGGAAGATACTGTCAACAAAACTGCTTACTTGATTAACAGGGGACCATCAGTTCCCCTGGAGTTCAAGATTCCAGAAGAGGTGTGGACTGGGAAAGAAGTCAAGTACTCACACTTGAGAACCTTTGGCTGCACAACTTATGTTCATGTTGATCCAGAGAAGAGGGACAAGCTTGATGCTAAGGCTGTGAAGTGTTACTTTATAGACTATGATACTGACATGTTTGGCTACAGGTTTTGGATGATAAAAATCGAGAAATCCTAAGACATTGTGATGTCACGTTTGATGAGTCTGTCCTACACAAACACAGAGAGCAGAAAGATTCAGAAACTACAAAGCAAGTGGGCGTTGACATTGAGTTACCCAAAGATGTTGCGCAGAAACTCAACCAACTCCAGACACTGCTGTTGAAGAGTCTGAGGGTGAGCAATTGACACCTGAGAAGGTGTTGAGGAGATCATCCAGAACTATCAGAGCACCTGACAGGTATTCACCTTCATTACACTATCTGTTGCTGATGATAAGTCGTGAAAATACGACTTTTACGACGCTTAATACATAGAATTATTGTGAGTTCTTAAGCGCATTTGTTAGTTTAAAATGTGTTTTATATGTGTTTTGTAGGAAAAGAAAGATTTCATGGAATTATAGGCGTTGGACTGATTTGAGGTTATTTGGAGCTAAAATTGGCTAAATCATAGAAGAGCACTGCTGGTGGATGATTCGGACACACCATATGATACCTGTATGTGGCTGGAAAGCAAAGAAAAATGGCAATAAAGCAGCAACAAAGGTTAAGATGCAAACGTCACAGGCTATCTCAGAGAAAGAATCAAGACGTGTTGATATTGTTGTGCCGGGAAGTTTCTACTGTCAATGACCATTGATGCAGCACATTTGAAGGTGTAAAAATGGTTGAGTCACAGTAGCTACATGTCCCAGGACCAAGTAAGACGAAATAGAACCAAAAAGGGAGAAAGAACACACCACGGGCATGTTCACGACCCGTGGTGATGTTCGCCAGCCGTGAAACTGCCCGTCCAGTTGAAGCCTCTAGGAATGACATCAAAGACTTCACCACGACCCTTTTCACGGACCGTGGTGCACTCCACAAACCGTGAGGGTGCTCGTACAAGGCACCTAGGCAGCGAGAAAACAAGAAAGGCCAAGGCAAGTCTCATGACTGCCTTCCACGACTCATGTGCATTTTCACGGGTCGTGAAGATGGACGTGAAGGAGGCCTGAGTTGGAAAGCTTTTGCACAAAGTATAGCACCACGGAAGCCATTACGGGACATCTGAATGACCACGCGGCGTCGTACAGCCCGTGAAACATCATGTGACTGGAAATCCAAGTCAAATTAGGATTCCTTTCCTAGTCCAATTAGGCTTACTTTTCCTACTCGTTTTAGGATTGTTTTAAGATTATTAATAGAGCTAGGTTTTATAGATTTTGGGGGATCTGGCACCCCACGTTTCGGGGGCTGCTGGACACACTGTTGGATGACAATTTTTTCAGATTTTCTCTTCAATAACAATGCTGGACAGTAAGCAAAAAGCCAACAACATTAGTTGTGAGTTTTCGATTATCGTTTTGAGTTTTTAATTCTTGTTTGCTTTGCATTTTGGCGTGTGAATTAAGAATTGATTTCTTCTCCCTTGCAAGTGATTTTAACATGGATTACATGATGATTCTTGTTCTAAACCTTGCAAGTTCAATAATTTAGACCCACAACTAGGGTTGTGGGAACCATGACGTCTTAATGAAATAGGCAAAACGTAAGGTTTTATTGAGACTTGTATTGTAGGTATTGTGATTTCCTTTGCTTAAAAGTTTTTTTTGATGAGTGCACGCATTGAGAACTTACTCGTATTCGTTAGTTGTCCGGAAGGAAATTAATGATTAGGAAAAGGGAATTACAATAGTAGACAGAGACAATCGACCTACGTTTAAGTCACTTGAGCCCGAGAGGGGATGGTACATTTAGGCTTGGGGATTAGCTTGTATCTAAAGAACTTGAGACCGAGAGGTGATAGTTTTTGAAATCCAAAGCGAGGCTTAGTATCGAAAACATTCTGAGACCGGAAGAAGATGAATGACATATTTCTAGGAAGGACCGGGAGGTGAACTAGAAGTTACCCAACTCGCTAGATTTTGCATGCAATATAAAGAACAATAAATTCGATGTTAAATGCTTAATAGTTATATGTCATGGGGACCGCAACCCTAGATCATCATTAAACTGTCTAAGCTTTAGTTTATTTTATCTGCATTCGTACTCATAGTTAAAATCTTAGTTCAAAAACCCCCCATTTTTACTTTTTTGCATTGTTTGTTTTCTGGAAATAGAACCAACGATCGAAGTAGGATAACTAGTAAAGTTGTTTCAACTTATTCCCTGTGGGATCGACCCCGACTCTTAGTTGGGTAAATATACTGCTAACGATCGTCCATATTCTGTAAAAAGGAGTATGTTTGAACGTTATCAGCTGACTGATGAAGGGGAACCTGAGTTTTATGATGAGGCTATACAAGTGGAGAATTCAATTAAGTGAGAGCAAGCCATGGATGATGAGATGAGTTCACTTGAGAAGAATAATACGTGGGTATTGACAGAGTTACCTACGGAAAATAAAGCTTTGTTAAATAGGTGGGTGTTCAGAATCAAGGTTGAACCAGATGGCAAAAGAAGGTTCAAGGGGAGGTTAGTAGTTAAGGGATACTCACAAAGGAAAGGTATTAATTATGCCAAAATATTTTCTTCTGTTGCGAAGTTAACTACTATCCGGATTCTATTAAGTATTGTTGCATCTGAGACTTTGCATCTTGAGCAAATGGATGTAAAAACTGCCTTCTTACACGGAGATCTAGACAAGGAGATCTATATGCAGCAACCAGAAGGATTTGTTGTTCCGGGCAAAGAACACATGGTATGCAAGCTCAACAGGAGCTTGTTTGGACTGAAGCAAGCACCGAGGCAGTGGTATAAAAACTTTGACTCCTTCATGACCAAGAGTGGATTTAGTAGGACTGAAATGGATCAGTGTTGTTACTTCAAGAAATACACTGAGTCCTTTGTTTTCCTACTCTTGTAAATGGATGATATCTTGATTGCAGGATCCAGCATATGGGAAATAAATCGTCTGAAGGCAAATCTATCTTCAGCGTTTGATATGAAGGATTTGGGCGCAGTGAAGCAGATTCTGGGGATAAAGATTTCTCGGGATAAATCTGCTGAAACATTAAATCTATCCCAGGAGCAGTATATTGAGAAAGTGTTGGCCAGATTCAGGATGACTAATGCTAAGCCCAAAACTACTCCTTTGGCAAATCACATAAGGTTGTCAAAGGAGCAGTCACCTAAGACAGTTGAGGAGCGAGAACATATGACACTTGTTCCATATGCTTCAGCGGTTGGGAGTTTGATGTATGCTATGGTCTGCACCAGACCTGATATAGCACATGTATAGGGAGTTGTTAGCAAGTATATGGAAAATCTGGGAAAAGAGCATTGGGAAGCTGTGAAGTGGCTTCTAAGATATTTGAAAGGTACATCAAATACTTCACTTTGTTTTGGCAAGAACAAGGTGGTTTTGAAAGGTTTTGTGGATGCTGATCTTGGTGGTGATGTGGACTCGAGCAAGAGCACATCCGGGTACATTTACACCATAGGTGGTACAACTGTAATTTGGATGTCTAGGCTTAAGAAATGTGTTGCCTTTTCATCTACTGAGGCCGAGTATGTGGCAATGGTTGAAGTTGGGAAGGAGATGATATTGCAGGTTGATTATTTGGAAGAATTGGCAAGAAGCAAAGACGAGAAGATTCTTTACTCAGATAGTCAGAGTGTCATACAGTTAGTAAAGAACCCAGTTTATCATTCGAAGACAAAGCACATCAGAAGACGATATCATTTCACTCGTAGGGCAGTGGAGGATGGTGATATGTGTGTGGAGAAGACAGAGGGTGCAAAGAATCCAGCAGACATGTTGACGAAATGTGTCGATGTTGGGAAACTGGGGTTGTGCAAGACCTCAATTGGACTTTTGTAGATGCGAGTTCTGCAATGCTGTGGTGCGGTAGGAAATATTGATGTTGTGATCACACTGTTTTTGAGAGAATACTGTTTTGGTTACCTGATCAATCTCCAAGTGGGAGAAATTATCGGAATGTGGAGCCTGATTAATATGTAAAGATCCTTTTTATATAGTAACGATCTCGCCAAATTTTAGGTTGTACTGTTCACCGTATTTTTCGTCGTGTATTCTATAACAGTGTTATCATTAATATATATATATATATATATATATATATATTGCATCACCGTGGAGATTACCACAAGGTGTTACCACGAATTTGATGTCTCTCTCTCTGTCTAGGTTTCCCAAAATCTCTTTCCACTCTAAAATCTTCTTGATTCTTCAATTGTTCTTTGAAATTCACAAGGTGTTGTTGTAATCGGTCCTAACAATGCTTTCTGCATGTCTATTTTGATCATACATCTTGCTGATATCCCTTTCCTCTCATAGCCCTTGATCATTTCATGGCTTAATATCACGTTATCTGTTAGCATTCTTCCTGGAACAAAGGCAGCCTGACTAGGGTCTACAAGATAATCCATAACACTTTGTAGTCTTTGGGTAAGCATTTTAGATATAATCTTGTAGATAGTAATGCAACAAGATATAGGTCTATACTCCTTTATTGAGTTGGGATGCTTTACCTTAGGTGTTGAGTGAAGTGGAAACAAGCTGATGGAAGGATTAACTAACACACTTGATAGTTAGTTAATAATAAAGAAGCAGTTAGCATAGTTGTTAGAAGGCTGTTAGAATTAGTTAGAAGTGACAGCTGTCACTTTATGAATATATATATACATACTTGTACTCACAGAAAAGAACCAAGATGAATAAAAGCAGTAACTTCTTCTTCTTCAATTCTCTCCTCTTCTTTGCTTCTCCAGTTAGCTCATCTAGTTAACATGGTATCAGAGCAAGGTTCCGACATTAGTTTCAGATCTGGAGAAGACAACTCTTAGCTCGATCTAGCTAATACAAGTAGAAGAATGGCAGGGGAAGGAGTAACAGAAGCTCCGAGATCGTCTGCATCAAGGAATCTGAATAGAAATGAAATTGACCACAACCATCCGCTATATCTTCATCCAAATGATACTCCAGGTAGTTCTCTAGTCTCAATTCAATTAGTAGGATCAGAAAATTATGCACTTTGGAGCACATCTATGACTCTAGGTCTGCTCGGAAAGAGCAAATTAGGCTTTGTCGATGGTCGTCATACCAAAGACAAGTTCGAGATCTCATTGCATGAGCAATGGGAGAAAGTAAACGCAGTGGTTTTATCTTGGATTATGAATTCAGTTGGTAAAGAGTTGTTAAGTAGCATAATATATGCTTCAAATGCTCATAAGGTGTGGTTAGATTTGAAGGAGAGGTTTGATAATGTGAATGGATCTAGGATTTTCTACTTACATCGAGAGATTGTGACTTTAGTTCAAGGAACTATGTCTGTGGCTGAGTATTTTTCGAAGATAAGAAATCTCTGGGATGAGTTTGATGCACTCATGCCCTGTCCTGGTTGTGGTTGTTCTGAATCCAGAAATTATGTTCAACATTTCAGCTATCAAAGACTTCTTCAGTTTCTCATGGGACTGAATGAAACTTATAGTCAGTGTAGGAGTCAAATTCTTATGATGTCACCCACTCCTACACTAAACAAGGCCTACTCCATGATCATCAATCATGAAAGCCAGAGATCTATAGGCAATACTGCATCAATGGTGAGTGATAGTTTGGAAGGTGCTGTGTTTTTCAGTCAGAAAGGTGGAGTCAACTCAACTTATAAAAACAAAGGAATAGTAAATGGATAACAACCAAATCCTGCCAGAAGTACTATGTCCTTGGGTGGTAACAACCTAGGGGGAGAAGGCAATTCTACTGGAAACTTCAACAAAACCACACCAAATAACAATTTTAGATCTCAGAAGAAGGTGCCAGTGGTTTGTGAATATTGTGGCTATAATGGCCATACAAGAGAGAAGTGCTACAAACTTATTGGATATCCATCAGATTGGTCCAAGAATAAGAGAAAAAGAGTTGCTCAGTATGCTAATTTTGCAGATAACAATCATGAAATGAACAACTATACTACTCAAGATACTTCAGGTTATCAGACCAACACATCTCAGCAATCATCTCCATACTTTACTCATGAGCAGTATCAAAAAATAATTCAATTGCTGAACAAAGGTAATGAAGAAAGTGGTCATTCTCCAACAGCCAATGCAGGTACTATGAATTACTTAAACTCACATACAGCTCAACTTAAGTGGATAATTGATTCAGGAGCCACTAACCATATGACCTCTAGCACTGAGTTAATTCATGAGTATACAAAAGTACCAAGTCATGAAAACTGTTATGTTCATCTACCCACTGGTGGTGAGGCTCAAGTCACTCATAAGGGAAAATCTCAAGTCCTATCTGATCATATGATTTCAAATGTATTATTTCTACCAAAGTTCAAGTGCAATCTATTATCTGTATCTAAACTGACCAGGGAATTACAGTGCTCAGTGAATTTCTTCCCTGATTTCTGCATATTCCGGGATCTCTACACTGGCTTGGTGAAAGGGATTGGTAAGGAAGAACAAGGATTATATCTCCTGAGAGGAAACAACACCAACACTCAAGCTACTCATTGTACAGTGAATAAAGGAAACAATTCAGACAGAGATCATTCAATGTCCAGTATTCTTTGGCATAGAAGACTTGGACATGCTCCTCTTGAAGTCATTAGAAGACATTCGACTCTTCAACATCTACTTCCTGAAGATCATACATGTACAGTTTTCCCTCTTGCAAAACAAACCAAACTTCCTTTCTCTACAAGTACTTCTACTACTAAGTCTACTTTTGAATTACTTCATTGTGACATTTGGGGTCCATACAAAGTGCCTACTCACACAAATAAAAGGTTCTTAGTTACTATAGTAGATGATTTTTCAAGATACACTTGGTTATTTCTCATTCAATTTAAATCTGAAGTTCTAGTAGTCTTGAAAGACTTTATCACAAGAATGAACAACTATTTCTCTACTTCTGTAAAAGTTCTCAGAACAGACAATGGTTGTGAGTTCTTTAGCACTGAATTTCAGTCAGTGATATCTCAGTTTGGGATTTTACACCAAACTTCATGTGCTTACACTCCTCAACAGAATGGAGTAGTAGAAAGAAAGCATAGAACTATCTTACAAGTTGCTAGAGCCCTCAGATTCCAAGCTTCTGTACCCTTAAAATTCTGGGGAGAGTGTGTTACTACTGCAACCTATCTCATAAACAGAACACCTTCAAAAATTCTGAATTTCAAGTCTCCTTTTGAACTATTGTTTAAACACCTACCCTCACTTACTCACTTGAGAGTCTTTGGTAGTCTAGCCTATGCCTCCAATACTAAGATTGTAGATAAGTTCTCTACCAAAGCTATTCCTAGTGTTTTCATGGGATACTCCTGAACTTAGAAGGGATATAGACTCTATGATATACATTCCAGGTCATTATTTACCAGCAGGAATGTAGCATTCATAGAATCTATATTCCCTTTCAAACATCTCATATCTCCTGGTACACCTCTATTCCCTATTCTAGATCTTGCCTCCTATACAGATCCTTCCATTAATTCAGATAGTTCTCATCTTGATACTTCTCAAGGAGAATCTTCTTCTGGTTCTACTACTTCTACACCTCAGACCATCTCACCCATTGCTACTCAGAATCCTATAGTTCCTAGAAGATCTTCCAGAGTCAAACACCCTCCTATTTGGATGAATGACTTTATCACACCTTCATCTAATCATTCTTGTTCCTATCCTATGTCATCCTTTGTCACCTATTCTCATCTTACACCTTCATACCAAATGGCTCTTGCAGCCTATTCATCTATTACTGAACCAACTACCTTTGCACAAGCTTCTAAAGATCCAGACTGGATTCAAGCAATGCAGTCTGAAATAACAACATTAGAAGAAAACAAAACCTGGTCCATAGTTGATCTTCCACCTGGTAAAACACCTATTGGCTGCAAATGGGTGTACAAAGTGAAAAATCAGGCATCAGGGGCAGTTGAAAGGTATAAGGCCAGGCTGGTAGCCAAGGGTTATAGCCAAAAGGCTGGTCTGGATTATTCTGAAACATTTTCACCTGTTGCTAAGATGGTAACTGTCAGGACTCTTGTTGCTCTTGCTGCTTCTTGTCACTGGCCTATATACCAGATGGATGTTCACAATGCTTTCCTAAATGGGGATCTCCTTGAAGAAGTGTACATGGTCATTCCTGAAGGGTTTGGCAGACAGGGGGAGAATCAGAAGGTCTGCAAACTTCACAAATCACTTTATGGTTTGAAATAGGCCCCTAGACAATGGAACA
Organism: Solanum rostratum; assembly: GCA_029948455.1. NCBI lineage: Eukaryota > Viridiplantae > Streptophyta > Magnoliopsida > Solanales > Solanaceae > Solanum > Solanum rostratum. The sequence continues at coordinate 54,190,196 of CM057047.1, read as the reverse complement.
AGAAGCTGACAGATGCTCTAGTTCATATGGGGTTCACTCAAAGTCACTATGACTACTCTTTATTCACAAAAGCAGTTGACAATGAATTAGTGATAATTCTGGTATATGTGGATGATCTACTGATTACTGGGAGCAGTCAGAAGTATATAGAAGAAGCTAGAAAAGATTTAAAGCAGAAGTTCAAGATGAAAGACCTTGGTGACTTGAAATTCTTCCTAGGAATTGAAGTATCCAGATCACAGGAAGGAATAATGATGTGTCAAAGGAAATATGCACTAGAGTTGGTATCAGAAACTGGTTTAAGTGGAGCAAAACCAGCTGCAACACCTATTGAAGTAAATAAAAAACTCACTTCAGCAGAATATGACAAGTATGTTCCAAATAAAGAGTCAAATGAAGATAGGGAAATTGATGATCCTACAGCTTATCAGAGGTTGGTAGGAAGACTTCTATATCTTACTATGACTAGGCCTGATTTGTCATTTGTGGTTCAGATGTTAAGTCAATACATGCACAGGCCCAAAAGCTCTCATATGGATGCTGCTTTGAGAGTAGTAAGGTATATCAAAGGGAAAGCTGGTGTAGGGTTGTTTATGCCTGCCAGAAGCTCAAAACAATTGCAAGCTTTCTGTGACTCTGACTGGGGAGCATGTGTAGAAACAAGAAGGTCAGTAACTGGATACATTGTAAAATTTGGTGAAGCTTTGGTGTCTTGGAAGTCCAAGAAGCAAGATACCATATCTAGAAGCTCAGCAGAAACTGAGTTTAGAAGTATGGCCACCTGCACTGCTGAAATCATCTGGCTAAAAGGGTTGCTCAAGGAACTAGGTGTTCAGGTTCAATAACCAGTTGAGTTGATGTGTGATAGCAAAGCTGCAATCCAAATTGCAGCAAATCCTATCTTCCATGAGAGGACAAAGCACATTGACATAGACTGTCATTTTGTGAGAGAAAAAATCAACCAAGGCATGCTGAAAACCAATCATGTAGCATCCAAGGAACAATTGGCAGATATACTCACCAAAGGCCTAGGCAAGACAACTCATGAATATCTCCTAAACAAGCTGGGGCTGAGGAACATATTCAAGCCATCAGCTTGAGGGGGAGTGTTGAGAGAAGTGGAAACAAGCTGATGGAAGGATTAACTAACACTAATGATAGTTAGTTAATAATAAAGAAGCAGTTAGCATAGTTGTTAGAAGGCTGTTAGAATTAGTTAGAAGTGACAGCTGTCACTTTATGAATATATATATACATACTTGTACTCTCAGAAAAGAACCAAGATGAATAAAAGCAGTTACTTCTTCTTCTTCAATTCTCTCCTCTTCTTTGCTTCTCCAGTTAGCTCATCTAGTTAACATTAGGAATCAATGTGACTGTGGTTTTGTTAATAGGCTTGAACATCTCATTACTGTGGAAGAACTGAAGTACAACATCTGTAACATCTTTTCCTATAATGGACCAAGCTTTCTTGAAGAAGTGTGAGTTGAAACCATCCCCTCCTGGTACTTTGTTGTCATCAATGCTTTTAAGAGCTATCATTACATCCTCTCTGGTGAAGTCTTTGATTAGGAATAATTGTTGATCTCTTGTTAGAACTGGTCCCTCTTTCAAGACTTTCTGTTGAGCTGCTGGCATTCTGGGGCTGATTTGTCCAAGTAGTTGTTGATAAAGTCTCACAGTTTCCTCAGCACACTTCCATCTTCCTTTGTTAACATGGTAATCTGATTACATGCTTTCCTGCTCTTCATACTTGCAAAGAAGTATTTGGTATTGGAATCTCCCCGTTTGAGTCATTGCACTCTTATTTTTGCTTATAATATCTTCCTCAATTTGGCTCAATTTCAGTAATTCCTTCCTGGTTTCTTTTTCCTCATCTATCATCTGCTGCTGGACAAGAAGTGTAGCCATTTGCTTTTGCTTGTCCTCCAATTGTTCCCTTAGTTGCTTAACCTTATTTGATACTCCTGAAAACTCTTTCTTATTTTTTTTTTTATTTTGATAAATAAGAATTTTATTAGCAAGTGAGAAATTTCCATTGGAAGTAGAAGTAAGTGGACATCCCCAATAAGTAACCTCAACACTACAAAAGTGGCAATAGAGTTCCCATGGATAGTAACAAAGTTGAAGCAACCTGTTATAAAGTTTTCTCAACAGCGCCTCTGACCCTCTACTATAGCCAATTTTTTCTCTCATGCATTCCCTAAATCATATATTTTAATTTCTTAATTGGGGTTATCACTTCAACCCTAATGCTGGCTATGGTTGAATTTCTAAAAATTTATTAGGTCATGACAATGTAAAGCAAATTAAAAATCAACTAAATTATTTTTAGAAAGACGTGGTATGCTAAATTGGTAAAGAGTATGTTATATTATTAATTTGAGTTAATGAATGGATATCTAAAGTGAGTATATGTTCTTGTTGTTTCTAGATACACAATTGACAACGTAACCTTTCAAGTCCTTGGATTTTGTGGTAATAATAATAGTAAGACGATAAGATATCACGACTCTGCCTTATAGTGTTATTATATATTGTTATTTTAATAGTAATATCCCTCTTCTTATTTATTATTTACAACACTTTTTCTGCTTTTTTTTTAAGTGGGTTGATGATGCAATACATATCTTCAAATTTGACAATTTTTTAAAAAAATATTGTGTCAAGTCAAAGAATGTCACATAAAATTAAACGAATGGAGTATTTTTTTTTCCTTTAAACATATGGTATTTGTACTTGTTTAATTAATTTGAATTTATATTGAGTAAATAAACTAAACGATAAGATAATACGAGTGAAATACTTAATTTGGACCTTTACTCGAGCGTAATGAATCTCAATCATATCATCACACTCTATTTTGAAGTACAATTTCTGATAACAATGTAATTATAATCATTAGTACTTTAACGTTTATTTTTAGTTGTAAGTTTTTTTTTAATTTGATTTTAACTTTTATTTGTGAATTTTCTCAAATCAAGATATGATAAGTTTTCTCTCCTATCATACCTCAATTTACGTCATTAATTAATGTATTTAAAAAATATAGTGAGTAAATATTTTTGGGACTCTATCAATTAATAGGAGTAAAATAACAAACTTACTTATCAATAATTATTATTTTCATAATAAGTATTTTAAGTAAAAAATTTGACAACTAAAAATACAACAACAACATATCCAGTGGAATCGCACAAGTGCGGTTTGGGAAAGACAGAATATACGCAGACCTTACCACTACCTCATAGAAGTTGAGAGGTTGACAACTAAAAATAAATGGAAAAATACTTTCCTATTCAATTACTTAAATATTATTATGCTTTAAATCATTAGTATTTGTTTGACCTGTCCCCAGGGTTTTTGTTGTTTTTTGGATTATAATTGATGGATCTTCCTTTTTCCCCATATTTACCGTTGTATAAAACAAGAAAGAAATAAGGGTAATTTGATCAACATGGATTATGATGTAGTGGTGGAATTGTTTCATCGTTAATCAGAGATCTTGAATTTGAGCTCTGGATATAAAGAAAATCTTGTTGGGAGCGCCACCCTCCGAATGGACCTTGCAAAGCACGATACGGATTTAGTCGAAGCTCCCAAATCTCCGGACACCAGATAAAAAATAAAAAGGGTAGGTTGATAATATATGGACTGGATTTGGTCCACACTGCGATATGGGATATATTCAGATTTTTCCTGTCTTTGTATTGTCTTGTTAGTTGTTGAAGAATAAATAGAACGACCATATGATATTCATATTTATGGTATAGATGAACTGTCACCTATAAATATTCACATTTTTTTAAATCAATTTTGTTCGAGTACTCCGCTTATTTTATAACAATTCTCAAGATCAACTTAATTATTTTACTAAAAAAACATTATTCATTTTAAATTATTTATCATTTAATCTTTAAAAATAGTTATTCTTGAAGATTATGAAAATATCTCAATGGAATAAATATTTGATAAAGATTAATAATATGAATGAGAATAAAATACTCTATTAGTTCATTTTTATCTGTTCAATATTGACTTGACACGCTCCTTAAAAGACAATAAATAGAATGACACTTTTAATATTATTTTTTTAAAATATAATAAACATAATTTTTTTGGAATATAACTATAGTCAACAACGTCTCTTAATTAACTTTTATCATTAACTATAATTATCTCTCGTCTTGATTTATCAACTTAATTAATTTACTTGTATTGTAAGTGTGTCTATACTTGACACAAAAGGGTAAACTTTGTAATCATGTGGCTAATTAAGTGATTTGATTTAAATACTAATTAATTAAGCAAGCTTTTTCAAAAAAGAGGCAAATGATGTTACCACTAATTGGAATACAAATTCTCCACCTGTTTCCCATAATAAAGATGTATTGACGTGGACAAATTTTCCTCACTATCTTGCCTAATTTTTTATTGTCAAAATTATAACCAATCAATTGCTTACACCACTTCTCCAATTATTTGCTTTATAGTTTATATCAACAACCTCCCATCTTTGAAAGTGTTTTCCAAAATTACTTTGGCAAAATTTAATATTATTATATGTTTAAAAGTAAATTATCACGACTAAAAAGAAAGGAAGATAGTATTAATAATTGAGCTAACCATATCATGTTACTGGTGTATGTATGAAACAATTGATGATCAATAATTTATATTTTAATAACTAAAATTTATTAATTTAAATTAAGATTTATTAGGTTGCGACTAATCTCTTCAGTGGACCTAGTAGTTTGTATAATTATAAATTAATGGAACCAACAAATTTAGCTTTGAAAATATTAGATAAGTTAAAATGGTATAACTATTGAGTAATGTTGTTTTAAAGGGAGCATATTATTAAAATCTTATTTGTTTAGCAATATGCAAGATTTAGACGCGTGGTTCCTTTTAGGGTCATACAAGTGGACCGTCCTTAACTTTATAATTATCAATTCAAATTTTTATTTGATTAATGCATATAATAATACATATTTTCCTTCACTTTGGGGTACGCAAGATATTTTCAAGCAAACTCTTTTTTGTTACAAATTTCCTATTATACTATGTTAAGTTTTTTTTTTTCAAATCAAACGGATACATATACTTTTTGATAGAATTCAAAAATAATTTTAATTTAAATTATATATTTTTTTAAAAAATAAATTAAATTAGTTAAAATTTTAAAACATAAAAGAATCGAATAACAGGAGAATAATTTCACTCACAAAAAAGGACTAAAAATATGTAGAGGATCATTCCACACAATAGTTAAAAAAAAAAAGCATAAAGTATTCATTGAACCAACACTTCAACTCCTTTTTAATTCCCATTACTCTCACTCTAGTTAATATTGCAACATATTAATTAATTATTCCTACTACTCCATGCTCCAAATTAATATTAACCCTATCCTTTCACATTCACAAACTTTTTCATCTCTTTGACATTCTTCTTCTCCCTTTGACATGGACTCAAAAATATTGTAATTTGCTATCTTTACACTCATATTTTCTTGAAGAATCAAATTAAAGCATGGATCATTCAATAATAAAGGAAGAGTTGGATGGATCATTTTCAATGCCTCATCCAATGGAGGGTCTTCATGAAAATGGACCTCCACCATTTCTTACAAAAACATATGAACTTGTGGATGATCCAACCACCAACGACGTCGTTTCTTGGAGCAGAGGTAACAACAGTTTCATAGTATGGGATCCCCAGAACTTGGCCATCAATTTTCTTCCAAGGTATTTCAAGCATAACAATTTCTCAAGCTTTGTCAGGCAGCTCAATACTTATGTAAGCATTATTTTCATTCTCTAGCTATATATGTCAATTCATCCATCATACATATATTTATGTATAATTAACATAGTGCTAAAAGCTAATTACATTATTTTCCAAACTCTTTTCTAAATTACAAAATTCTCTTAAAATTTATAAATTTCGAGATACACATCATTGAACATCTGAACACATAGGAGAGGGATGTTTCAGCGAGGGAGAGATGTATCGGAGATGGGTCAGGACATCCGAATACATAGGAGAGAGGTGTATCCAAGAGGGGAAGGATGTATTCGAGAGGGAGATATAGGGATATATTAGTGAGAGGGGAATGATGTATCCAAGAGAGGATTTTTTTAAAAAATTTAAATTGTAGAGAATTTTAGAAATTATTGTAAATAAGATGTTTATTTAGGTTATTTTTATTTCATACTTGATCTCTCTGTTTTATATTATATGATGGTGTTTGACTAGACGTTTTATTTTATACGATGTATACCATGACATTCAAAATTATATTAATGTTGAGTAGGTCAATTTAACCTGATAGCTTAATTTTACATGGTGAATCCAGAACACGAATTTTATTTTTAATCTAGTAGTCGATGGGAACAAGAAGTAGGAAGTTAAGTATGAAATAATGTTGTTAGGTATGAGGGATTTTGTAGCTATCGTTTCAACAAAGAATACTAGTCCACTATTATTGTTGTTTGATGAGCTTGTGTTTTTGTTTTCTTAGTGGAGGAATATGTATATAGGAATGTGTAATACAATGCAGGGATTTAGGAAAGTAAATCCAGACCATTGGGAATTTGCTAATGAAGGTTTCTTGAGGGGGAAAAAGCATCTCTTGAGAACAATAAAGAGGAGAAAAACCACTAATTTCATCAAGGCTTCATCATCTATGGACTCATCATGTGTTGAGTTGGGAAGCTTTGGATCATTTGATGCAGAAATTGACCGATTAAGGCGTGACAAGCAGGTTCTCATGATTGAACTTGTTAAACTTAAACAGTGTCAAAAGACTACTAAATCACACCTTGAAGCTATGGAACAAAAGCTTAAAGGCACAGAAATCAAACAGCAGCAGATGATGAGTTTCTTGGCTAGAGCATTACAAAATCCAAGCTTTGTGGAGCAAGTAATGCAACAAAAGGATAAAAGGAAACAACTTGAAGAAGAAATCAACAAGAAGAGAAGGAGGCCAATTGATCAAGCTGGTCCTAGCAATATAATAAAGTTAGAACCTCAAGATTTTGGTGATCATATTAATAATGAATTTGATGATGATTTAGAAGTGGCTTTGAACATGCAATTAGGAACAAGTGGGAGCACATTAGAAAATAATTGTGTTGACAAAGATGTACAACATAATGAAGGATTCATTTGGGAGGACATGCTCCATGAGAATGTTGAAGATGAGATTATGGGTTTGCTTGATGTTAATGAACAAGAGGATGAACAACTTCATGTGGATGATTTCTCTCAATAATTACTTGCATTTTTAGGTTCTACCCCAAAATAAACAGTGAATTTCTCTGCCTCATGATTTATGGGTTGTGTTATTAGTTTTAATTAATTGGAATCATGATTTGATTAATTCAGTTTAAATGGAATGGGACAAATAATGAAGATCTGTATAACTCATCTGATTAATTGGAATCATGATTTGAGTTTTTGTTTGGATTTTCTTGATCATATTGCCAATGGATGCTAAGTTTATCTTAGGTGGACTCTATAAAGTGTATGAATCAAGATATATATCTTCCCCATGGAACATCAAGCTATGACATTCATTTTTAGCTACTCCCTCTGTCCCATTTTAGGTGACACCCTTAATTTCTTTCTTAGTTCGTCAAAAAAAGAATGTAGAAACATTTTAGTTTTTAAATTATCGTTTTCCCCTTACTGATATAATTTACAATTACAAAAATATCTAATGATCATTTTAGACCACAAGTTCTAAAAAAAATTTTTTTTTTCTTGAAACACCGTTGACAAGTTAGACAAAACGGGTCAGAAATTGGTTGAGTAGATTTGTTGTGCATTGTTCAATCTAACAATGATGCTGTTTAATTAGCTACTTGGGTATTACTTGCTGATTATTTATACAATATTGAATTGAGAAAGTATTGTAAAGAAATTTCTAGAGTGTATATGATTAGACATGTGAGTGTTGAGGAATGGTTTAATAAGTGTCCCACAAATGGGTGTCCACATGGAGCACCAGCAGTTTCTATGCCTTAATTGTCCCCCACCAACGTTTCCTTTTATAGAAATATGGGCAAGCAAGTAACTCAGTCCTGGCCTGCAGCTCACACTTCACCTCCCCTTTGTGTGTGAAAGAGAAAAAAAAAACAAAAAAGGTGAAGTCACAAAAGTTGATAATGTCTAAATTAAATGGGGATAAGGTAGGGGATAACAAAATGCACATGTGTTGCATGACCATATCTACATATTTCCAACACAACACTTTCGTAGTTCTTCCTTTTCATTCCAGGAAATTCTTTATGCTTAATTACTGCCCTGACTTCACAGGATTCTGTCTAGGGTTTTAAAGGGTGTATCTATACAATTCTTTGGATGAAATTATAAGGTCTTATCCAACTTTCAAAAATTATACTTAATATACTAAATTTAATTACAAAATAGGTAAGAGATGATGATTTGTATTAATTAATATTGATTGGAATATGATATGATTGGTGTTGGAAAAGGAAAAATAATAAAAGTAAATGTTTGTAATTTTTTTTATTAATTAATGTTGATTGAAAGATGATTTCATTGGTGTTGGGTAAAGAAAAATAAAAAATAAAAGGGTTAAAAGAATTAGTCATCCGTGTGGATACCAAATGAATACCAAAAAAAATTACTTTTGGTGTTTTTCCTTTTTATTTAAAATAAAAATAAAAATTGTAGTCCTTTTCTTTTACCACATGCAATCAAGTCAATTTAATTGATTGGTTTGTACATTGGCAGGCTGTTTTGCAGTTATGATATGGTATAATTTTGTAATTTTTTTGATAGTTTTGTAAATAAAATAAAGAGTGTAATTTTAAGGAAAAGTTGCATAAATTCGTAAAAAAAAAAAACCGTTTTAAATGACCTGGTAATCTCGTCGCTAAGGTGATTAGCATGGCTTTTTTTTTAAGGATTTGCACAAATAGGATCACAACGGGCACTATTTAACAGAATATGTTGATTGACAAGATTTGGTATTGTTTTCATTCTATCTTGTCAAATATTCACAAAGTCTACGTATGGACATGACTTTCTTGTGTTAATCTTACATGAATTAAAGCATTTTAGGCCACATATTAGGCCAAACTATTGTTAGAGTTTATCTTTTATGTATATTAGTTGTAGTAGAATTCTAATTCGGATCATTTTGTATTATCTGTATGTACATGTGCTATTATAAATATAAATTCTAAGTGTGAGCAAACTTACGGTCAATTCTTCCCTTTCATCTTGATATCAACAGCCATAAATGAGCCTTTTTTTTTTCAAATGGCCTCAGAAATCTCTTCCTCTTTTCTTCTCAACAAACCTTGAATCAATCTTCCTTTGGTCTTCATGTTCCCCTCTAACAATTTTTAATATCAAAGGTTTTGTCCCTATTGAATTGAAATATGTCAATTACCTTACTTGGAAGAAGATTTTTGTCACAGTTCTAAAAAGTCATAATCTTCTGTCCATTGTAGAGGAAAAATATTATGACCGCTGTAGATTACGCAGAATACGAATTATGGATTCAGTGTGATACTATTGCATTGAGTTGGATTAATGCAACACTTACTGTGCAGTTCTTGATACACCTTTAAATTATGCTTTGAGACATCTCACCAAGTTGAGACACTTTAGCCTCGCTATTTTGGGATCAAGTTTCTTCCTCATCCATTCATCTTAAGTCAAAATTTCAAGAAAGATTCTCTTTCTATGGAAGAATATCTTCAACAACTTCACTCGATTGTCTGCTCTTTGTGGGCAATTGGCAAGCCATTAACTGATGACGATCTGGCCACTCAAGCTTTGCGAGGACTACCTCCATCTTATCATACTTTTGTGTCTGGTCTAAATGCTATTGGTTCACTTCCTTATTTTATTACATTACGACCACTCCTCATCGAAGAAGCCCATATTACTGCAATTTTTTCAGAAGAATCAACTCCTAATTTTGCTTTGCTTTGCTTGCGGCAACTCAAGGGCAAATCAATTCTGCTACATCATCTCCTCATGGACATCAACCTGCAAAAGGACACTCACTTGGACGAGGTCGTGGCAGGAATAACAAAGGATAATATAGTAGCAGTCGAGGATACAATTAGTCTAACAATAGCACTTCATGGTCGAATTTTCAAAATAATATTTGACATCCTTCATCCGTTAATGGTATTTTAGGGAGACCCCCTTTTACTCCAGCTAAACAGTGCCAAATATGTTTTCACTATAATCATACTGCCTTGAAGTGTAGAAACAAGTTCAATCACTCCTTTGTGGCTAACAATATTCCTCAATCATTTGCGGCTATGAACTTAGAGAAGGTTCAACCAATGATTTGGTATCCCGATTCTGGAGCATCGGCATACATGACAAACGATCCATCTACCCTTACTTCTCATGCTCTATATTTTGGTTCTTATCAAGTCATGGTTGGTGATGGTACTCTTCTCTCCATTGACTCTACTGGTTCCTCTGTTCTTCTTACAACTTCTAAACCTCTTATTCTAAAGAATGTTTTACATGTTCCTTCTCTTGCTAAAAATCTACTCTCTATTCAAGTTTATGTGCTAATAATAACTGCTTCATTTAATTTACTGATTTCGATTTTTTGTCAAGGACAAGCAGAACAACAACACATTGCTCCACTATAATAATACTGGGTCTCTTTATCCCTTCGAGTCGTTTCATCTGGATCCTCCAACTTTGGCATCAACTTCTAGTGTCGTGCCTGCTTCAATTTGGCATCAACGTTTGCGAGATCATGGTCAACAATCTCTAAGTTCTTTATTTTTTTTAGAAAATTGATTAGTAGTACTTCTTCCCTTAGCAATGATTCCTGTAATGTTTGTTATTTAGGCAAGCAAACTAGATTGTCGTTCTCTTTATCTAGTAATAATACAAATTCTCCATTTGTTTTAGTTCATTCAGATGTTTCGTATGCTCCTATTGCCTCAAATTTTGGCTATCATTATTATATTTTATTTCTTGATGATTACACTAAATTCTCTTGGATTTATTTGATGCGTGAAAAATCTAAATCCTTTGAAAAATTCAAAGAGTTTCATGCAATGGTTAAAAATATTTTTTACACCTCTATTTCCTATTTCCAATCTGATGGGGGAGGAGAATATGTTAACCAAAATTTTAAATCTTTCTTCCAAGAAAATGGCATCATACATCATTTTTCTTATCCTCACGCTTCTGCTCAAAATGGTAGGGCCGAGAGAAAACATAGACACATTACTAATGTCCTTCGTTGTCTTATTTTTCAAGCATTTATGTCTTTTCAATTTTGGGCTAATGTCTGTTTATATGTTGTCCTTCCTATTAACATAAATCCTCTTCCAGTGTTGCTTTATAGATCGCCATTTGAACTACTCTATAGTCATGTTCCCGACTATAATTTAGTTCGCGTGTTTAGATGTCTGTGTTATCCTTTTGTGGCATTTAATCAGTGCTCCAAGTTCCATCCTCAATCAAGACCATGTTTATTTCTTAGTTCATCAAATAAACATAAAGGACTCAAATGTTTAGACCCTTGCTCCAATAGAATTCTCATCTCTCGGCATGTTCATTTTGTTGAGGACTCTTTTCCCTTTCAGCTTATGTTTCCTAATCTTACACCAACCCCTTCATCCAAACCTATCTCATTCTCACCTACTTTTAAAAATTTGGAACCTTTTACCTCTCCAGTCTGTATCACCCATTTTTGAGGAGTTTCAAAAGGGAGTAAAAGTCCAACTTTACCTACTCAAGATCATGCTTTAAATAAGAGTTTTCAGACTCCTCTAAATCAGGAGAATATTTGTGCCAATTCTCTTCCTTCAACTAGTACAATTTCTCTACCCGATTCTGCCTCTCATTTGGATCCGATTATACCCATCCAACAACTGTACTCTACTTCTGATCCCACATCTGTTGCTCCTTTTGAATGAGATCTTTCATCTTCAAACTCATCATATGATTACTCGTTCTAAAACAAGATCACTTAAGCCACGCATCTTCCCTTCCTTAACAGTTTCTATGTGTTTCACATTATCCGAACATAATTTCTTTTCTCAAGCTTGTAAGGACTCTCGTTGGATGCAAGCAATGAGTTTCAAATTTGAAGCTCTTGTCCAAAATAAAACTTGGACCTTGATGCCACCTCCAGCAAATGCAAATATTGTTAGCACCAAATGGGTGTTTCAAATCAAGTTTTGTGCAAATGATTCTGTTGAAAGACTTAAAGCTCGTTTAGCGGCTCAAGGCTTTTCGCAGTAGCCAAGGGTGGATTATTTTGAGACTTTTTCTCCTGTTGTTAAGCCTAGCACAGTGCGGTTGGTGTTATCTTTGGCTCTTCAAGAAAATTGGTATATGCACTAGCTTGATGTGTCAAATGCATTCTTGCATAGTGACTTATCCAATATATGCAGCCTAAAGGCTTTGAATATCCAGATTTTCCCCATTATGTATGCAAGTTGCAGCATGCTCTATATGGTCTTAAAAAATCTCCATAGGCTTGGTTCTTTCGTCTTGCTCGATTTCTTCTTGATCTTAGCTTTAAGCAGTGTGTTTCAAATCAAAGCATGTTCATTTTTCATTCGGGAGCTGATTGCGTTATTCTTTTAATTTGTGGATGATATAGCGGTTTTTGGCTCTTCAAAGTCCTTAGTATCCGAGTTTATCTTTTCAATCAGTTCTGAATTCTCAATGTAGGACTTGGGACAACTATAGTACTTCCTTGGCATTGAATTGAAATGCAACTCTTAAGGGCTTCTTTTACATCAGCATCATTATATTACTTCGCTTCAAATTGGAGAAGTATAAACCTGTGTTAACTCCTTTTCACAGTAAGTCTGATTGGAACTTTACTTCTTCTCCTTTGCTTGACAATCCTTCTATTTACCGTCAGATGGTTGGGAGTCTACAGTATTTGTGTTTTACTAGGCCAGACATTCAATTTGCTATCAACCTTGCTTCTTAGTTCCTTAACCAGCCGTGACAATTGCATATTCAAGCAGTAAAATGCATTTTTTTATATTTTGCTGGCACAATTGATTGGGGCTTGCAGTTGTATAAAAGTTCTTCCTTGTCACTTACTGTTTTCTCCGACTCTGATTGGGTTGGTTGTTCAGCCACAAGATGCTCTACAACTAGTTCATGTTTTGTTTTCTTGATTCCAATCTTATTTCTTGGTCTGCTAAGAAACAACCTACTTGCACGCTCAAGTACCGAGGCAGACAACCGAGCTCTTGTTGGTGCCACCGCTGAAGCTACTTGGCTCCAATATATTCTTCGTGATCTTGGGATTTTTCTTAATTCTTTGGTATCTGCAAAATGTGACAATATTGGAGCCATTAATCTAGCTCACGATCCTGTTTTTCACTCCCGTTCCGAACATGTTACTTTGGATTATCATTTTTGTTCGTGAAAAGATTAATCACGGCGACTTAGTGGTTTTTCATGTCCATACATCTGAGCAACTTGCCGATATATTTACCAAAGTATTGACTTCTTCACGTTTTCATGAGTTAACTGCCAATCTTCACGTTCACTCTTCCCTTTCAGATTGAGGAAGGGTGTCAAAGTTTATCTTTATGTATATTAGTTATAGTAGGATTCTTTATATATATTAGTTGTAGTAGGATTCTAAATCAGATTATTTTGTATTATCTGTATGTACAGAGCAAACTCCAATTCTTCCCTTTCATCTAATACATGCGTGCCCATACTTTTATACTAATGTCTGCATCCATTATGGACTACTTTGCTAAAGAATGAAAATAAATCCAACAAAATGTTTAGGTACCCTTGCGTTATTCCTTAAACCCTATCAACATTATTGTTTGTTAATACCCGAAATCTCAGAATTGCTTTGTATATTCTTTTTTTAAAGAACAAATAAGTACAAGCCATGTGGTTTGACACAAAGTACACAATCCACCCAAAAAATAAATAGGCAACAAAAGAAAAATAAATACCCAAAGATGCTTTACGTATATATAATGAAGTAGTACCGCAAACTGTCTGTAATTTCACGAAAAAATAATAATATTGGAGCTAAACTACATCAAGAAATAATGAGGACAGCAGGTCAACCTCAATAAAAGCTTTGCCTGTTTTATATTCAGTATTTTGGTTTTAAAAAGTTACAGTATAAGTATTCATGATGAAACTAATTGTAATCAAATAGAAGAAAAATCTCGTTTTAGAAAAAGAGGTTATAAAATTCCGTTGCCGGGACTTGAACCCGGGTCTCTCGGGTGAGAGCCGAGTATCCTAACCAACTAGACTACAACGGAAATTGAATACTCAAGTTCACAATATTATTATGTCTTAAAACAGCAAGTAGTGTTGGGTTGAATCCATTAAGAAATTAAATCTAGACTTTACTAGTACTTCCTATGTTCCATATAAGTTATCATACTTTTTTTTAAGAAAAAGAATCAACTTGACTAATTTTTAAATTTAACAAGTTAGATCAATTCAATATTTTAAAATTGCATATTTAGATGATATTCAAAAGTTATAATTTATCTTATATCAATATAATGATTAAACTTTTTTAAAAAAAAGTATTACATGTAATTTGAGATAGAGGGAATTCGACAAATGCAAATTCTTATTTTATTTTACCGACAAGATTTCTTTCTTCAAACTTTTGGGGAACTTTCAACTTTGTGAAAAACAAATTTTGTAAAAATTTCGAAAACGATTTCACCACATTTTCCAACAGAAATAAGAGGTCCACTTTTTCCATAAGGCATGTAAAATAAAGCCCAAATCAAGCGCTAAAGAAAATGCAAGAAATGATGAATTTACTTGGAATTGGATAAGATTAATTTAGCAAATTTCATAAATGATAAATATATAGTGCTTAATGTAGTTTGGATAATACATTCTCTAATTATAATTATAGCAACGTTTATATAATTCGCACAATATTTGTATAATTCATTATACAATTCATAGTTTTTGTATAGCGTTTGTATATTCCGCTATATAATTCGTTATGTTTGTATATTTCGGTATACAATTTGATTTCTTGCACCTGTTATGTATAATCGCGCATAATGTTTGTATAAATCGCGTGTACTATATAAAACTTAAATCGTAATTATAGTTAGATGTTTGTCACGAGCCAAAATTAATTCGAACTATAACTATGTCAGCTAATTAGTTAATATATATTTGTTTATTTTAATTAAACACCAAAAAATCTTGAAAGATGGGCCCGCCTCTTCACATGCCTTGCTATATTTTTGTTTGTCCTAGAAATACTAATATTCTTCTGTCTCAATTTATATTTATGTAGCAAAGTAGCACCATTTCTTTCACTTTTATGAATGCAGTAAGTCAACACATTATAGACCTATACTCACATATATAAAGTTCAAGCGCGAAACATTGAGTTTTCTACCTGACTCCCAAACCCATTGTCAGCTCCATGTAACGCTGCTCTATATTTTTCTTAAAATCCATCCTTGGCCTTTCACTTTCCGTGGTGACAGGATTTCGTATTAAAAAAAAGTACAAGTAAGGGGACTAGGTCTGACCAGATAATCGTGATGAGAGTAAGGTACATTTAACACGTCACACCTCATTGTTGTTCCTATTTACAGAAATATCTTTATTTGTTACTCTTTATAATCCAGGTTGAGGTCAAGATGAGGAGAAATAAGTGTCGTTGCTCATATATTCTTATCGGCAATTCATTTCTAATAACTCCAACAGAAAGATAGAAAGGCTAAAGTAATACCAGAAATCTTACTTTAGTGTCTAGAACAACATAATCAAATTGAGCAAAGGTATAATAGAATTGTATTTTTTTTTTTTTCTTTCTTTAAAACAATTGGTAGCTAATATTAAAGAATTAATGTCCCTCTTGAGTATATCATCCTTAAATACTTAAGGCTAGCTGAAGCAATATTATTGAATGTGGCCAGTGTTAACGGTCAACACTCTGGCACGCTCACTAAGCTAAGCTTTCCTTTAAAGTTTCTAACAATTAGCATCACTATCATAATGTATTGGTTCTTTGCACCATTTTTGGATAGTTTATAACTCTTGTTATGTCTGTTGAGAATATTAGATCCATCAAGGAAAAAGGTGAATTTCGAATATGTATGAACTAGTTTAGGATTGTTGTTTCAAGAATCTGTTACTCCCTCCGGTCCCAAATGTTACTCGTTTTAGCAAAATAAAAATTTATGATTATGGCTATTAAAAATCTTTCTTAAGCGGTGTGCAAAAATCTTAAAAGCCAGATAATATGGTAAAATTTTGATGTTAGATATTTCATAATAAGAAACTGCTGCTACTGCCAACACTCAACAGGCACAAGAAGTCGTTAATACAGAAAGCGTTCAAGGAGAAAGAAACATAATTCCTCAAGATGAAGCAGAAGATTATCATGAAAAACCAGCTGAATCATCTTCAACTAAAGATGATCGTACTGTTTATCATGAAGGTGACAAAGAAGATTTAGTTTATTACGCGAGTTATGTTTGCATGGTTATGGAATTGCTCTGCAGTACTTTTCTATCATTTGTTTTATGAGAATTACTAATTGTTTTTCTCCTAAACCAAAAGAAACCTTTTTTTATTTCATTTGCAGAAGAGACAGAAATTCAGCATTCTCATGAACTTCCAGAGGTTCAAATAGAAGCGAATGACTCAGTTACTACAGATATCGATTCTCAAATGAAATGATGGTCATGTGGGAAAAAATGAATCTTTAAACTGCTGATTAAATGAGGAAAGCCATGAACTGGTTTTGGGGATAGCGGTACTGAAGCAGACAAAACAATGGGAATGAATTCACATATAAGAGATACTACAGGTGAACATTTTGAAGATGCTTCTCAGGTCAACAAAATCATCCATCTTACTTGAGAGGTTAATCTGAAGCCAAATCAATCAGAAAATGCAGGGAAGAAACAAGATCATAAGAGAGCTGACCCCTCAAATCAGGCATTTCATGAATTGCACTTTGATGATGCAGCTCATTCAACCATAATGGAGGAAGATTATGCAATGAAGGTGGCCAATGCGGCTAAGGCAACTGACAATGCAAGTATTCAAACATCAGATGTCGCAGAAGTTTTTGAAATGGTGGCTGAAAAGGGATTATGTCCTACTAAATTTACTGCAGCAGTTAATAATCATGAACGGATGAAAATGTCGAGAAGGTGAAAGAGTTGAGAAGTCGTGTAGCGCAGAACTGACCAATAAGTGCATATTGCAGCTAGGCACATCTAAATCAGGAAATAATGAGTCTAAAATCCTCTTCTTTTTCACTCATTTCTTGGTATCCAGATAGAACAGTGCAGGCGTGGAATGTAGGGATTACACACTTAAAAGAGCAGGTTGGCTCTGAACTTAACATACAAAGGTTCACTATTGACTCAAATTCCGAGAAATCAGGTGATGAAACTGAGCTTAGAAAGCCTCCAAGCTTTGATTTTGGCATCCCTTATAATGCTATGTCTGAAGAATCGGATCAAATGCCACTTCTTTATCCTAAGAAGACACTAACAAGAAGTTTATCATTAGTCTCCGATGCAAAGTTCTCAAACTTGACAACGAGAGCAGAATATGGCGATAACTTATTGGAGTATGAGGCAGTGGATGTTAAAGAAAAGACTAACAAGATGGAAAGGATTGATTATCAAGTTCCAAAAGCTCCAATTTGGGGCTTGTTGAAGACTGGGGAAAATGGTGAATCTTACTCGGAGATAGACTCAAAGTCTACTTCACCAAAAGGAAGTGGAAAGTGCTAGCCTAAACCATCCTTCTTCAGCAGGTGCATTTGTTGCACAACATCAATATAATTCGTTGAGTTAAGTAAGATACCCGCTTGTTTGCTATCGTTTCATATGGTTTGTTGTTTAATCTGACACTTTTCATCACAGTGGACAGTCAAGAAGATGTATATGTATGTAAATACTGAATATTCCTTTGATTTAAACAACTTTTTTATTGAAAAGTTGATTGTACTGTACTTATACGAAATAGTTATGTTTCACGAAGAGATTGTAACATAGGTATTAGCAGAGTGAAAGGATGTTAGTCACTCAACGCGAACAAGAACCAGGTTCTTGTTTGATAGTCTGCAGAAAAATACTAAAATTGATTCGACATCAAGAGTTATAGCGGAACAACTCTATGTTCAAGGGAGAAACAATCATTACCTACAGCGTGTAGGATTTCTCCAACTTCACTAACTTCAAAGAGCAATGTCAAAGTTACAATTCAGTAATCACTCACTCACTTCTCACTTCACTACTCTAATGATCTACTCTGATCGCCTTCACAGCTCTAACAATCTATTCAGATTGCTAACTCTACTCTCTAAGAAGCCAAACCCACTTCCTGTTACAACTCTCTAAAACACATTTACGCTTACAATAATTGCCCCCGAACAATAATTTTAAGTAGAAAACACAAAAACACAAGATAAGACTTTTCAAAAAGAAATTCTGACTCTAGATCTTCTTTTTTCCAAAAAGTTGCTCGATAATTGCTCCTTGCATTTGCTGCTAGATCATCAATATTGTCTTGGTGCAAAAGCTGCTCTTCTGGGATTCTATTGATCCCTATATAGTTCATAGTAGAAGAGTCTTGTTCGGGGTGCTATTCTTGGCTAGAATTCTCATTTATCTTATTTAGGAGTCTGTTGATGTAAAATAAGGTTTTCTTCATCTTCCCTCTCTATTATTTGATTCGCCCTTTACCTGGTTCTGCCCGATGAACTTAGTCCACATTTTCTGATTCACTTATTGTTTGGGATGTCTTCATAGCATTCTTCAGCCTCTCGTTCTACCTTTTAAACCTAGTTCACTTCGTCATTATCAAAACATCCAGCCTTCAGCATGCCAACAAATTCTGAATCTGATTTACTTTGTCATTATCAAAACACCTCATACTTTTCAGCAAGCTAACACATAGCTGCCTCTCTTTGTAATTTGAAGTTCAAGAAGAGATTGTTGCCTAGCTAGAGGAGTTGAGAAGATCTAACACTTTGGCAAACTAGAAAAGAGGGCACTTCACTTAGAATTCATGAAGATGGAATTGAAAAATAGTTTGAAGTACTTTTCAAAATTTATATTCGTAAATAATTTTCATGATCAAATGATTCTTATTTAGAATATATCTACTCAGTTTCTACTCAAGTTGATTTTTTTTCTCTTTCTCACAAATTCAAAGAAAGAGAGTACAATTTCAGAAACTAATAATAATAAGTAATAATTATCAAATCATCCTACGACGTCTTGTTTGTTACAAAAATAAAACAAATAACAGAAGAACAATAACATGGAGATGAATCACAAAAGAATAAATTAAAAAGGAAATTATGAATATTAATAATGATTTCGAGCTTCTAATTAATTAAGAAGTTCTATCCAACGTTCAACATCATTTTGACAAATTCATCAAAGTTGACCTGACCATCACCATCCAAATCTGCTTCTCTAATCATTTGCTCAACTTCTTCATCTGTTAATTTCTCCCCAAGATTGATCATCACATGCCTTAGCTGCATATGATCAAAAGAAATAATTTCAATTATACAATATCTATATAATTTCCTGTATTTCAACAAGAGAAGGGAAAAAATAAAAAGACTTAAACTTTGGGTGTGTTTGGTATTCCAATTTTTTAATATTTGATTGGTCAAAATATTTTTTGTTCCTCGAAAAAAAAATAGTAACAAGAGAAAAAAAACTATTGTACAAGTTACATTTCAAATTCATTATCTTCTCGCTGCCCTAGTGCTGCCAACATCCATCTCTAAACCACCCCCTAACTCTTCTCTCCACCTCCACCCACCCACCCACCGGCCACCATCATAGAATTTATCTATATTAGTATAAATATAGATATTCTTGGGGCCGTTTAAATAACCTGGTGTGGTGCGACAGATGAGATTATTATTTTTATTTAGTGGTCTTAAGTTTAATTCCTACATATAAAAAAATTCACTTATCCACTAATGAGGCATTATAAAATATAAATTTAAATTATTCGAACTCTAATACCAATATGAAATAGGAAAAAAGCAACTATATATTTAAGTAGTACTTCTTCCGTCTCATTTTAATTGAATTTGTGAAATAATGCACACATATTAAGAAAAATATTGAAAGACAAAATTTACATCATACTTTCTACTATTGCCCTTTGTAAATATGTGATGTAATTTATCTCGTAGAAAATATATAAAACTTCAATAATAAATGAATGGGCAAATATGAAAAAAGCTTCAAAAATTCATCTTCAACTTTGAACAATTCAATAATTTTAAATATTGAAAAAGTCCTTAAAAATTTAATTAATTTGGTACGTCGAGAATAATAAAATTAAAGAAAGTCAAAAAGAGCAAGTGCACTTGGTGAGTGTGAACTATAGAAAAGTTCATTGGAGGAAAAGTTTGGTCTAATGAGATACCCTAATTAAGACTTGGATTTGAAACAGCTGTATAAATAAGATTATTTTAATTAATATAATATGTACTAAGGACAGATCAAATTCACATGTGAACCCCTTCCACAAAACCATAGCAATGGTAACTATGTCAAGAATTAATTTATTTTTAATATCCAGTGAGCATATATGTATTTATTTTTAATTTAATTATAATGAAACTTTATGATTTTGATTGGTCCTCGTCAAAAATATGAGTACCGGCCGTACATGAATGACTTACGAACTGTACTCATTATTCAATGTGGATATTTTAAGCCAATTATTCTTTTCAAAGTAATTTTTATAATGTTGTGATCCAAAATCCAAATGATAACAGGTTTATGGCTTTTCATAATTTTTCACTTGTGAGTATAACTAAAAAAAAAAAAAGTAAACACTTGTGTAAGTAGGAAAAAATTAGGATCTAGAATTAATGGGGCTCAAAATAATACTCTAGTTATATATCTTGAACTTCTTCTATATTTGCAAACAAATTACAAATACCTCATTAGCAGATATGTAACCATTTTGATCTTTATCAAACACCTTGAAAGCCTCTTTAAGTTCTTCCTCTGCATCAGTGTCCTGTTTCATAAACAATACAACATACCTCTCAATGAAAAGTTATCTTTCCTTGTAGTTCAAAAATACACGATATTTCAACTCGCATCGCACCCGTACAAGCATTTTTATTCTCATGCATATAAAATTAAATTTACCTTCATTTTCTTGGCCATAAGGTTCAAGAATTCAGTGAATTCAATGGTACCATTGCCATCAGAATCAACTTCAGTAATCATATCCTGCAGTTCTTCCTCTGTTGGATTTTGATCCAATGACCTTATTACTGTCGCTAATTCTTCTACCGTTATGCAACCTGCACTTGCAATATAATTTCAACTTTATGTAACAATAATGAATATTAGTAATTATAAATTTAATATTTTTCGATATAAATACCCTATTAAATAAAAGTTAATTGGAATACATAATTAATTGGAAAAAAATAAGTAGCAATTACCATCTCCATCTCTGTCAAATAGACTGAAGGCTTCTTGCAATTCAACAATTTGATCATTGTTCAGTATGTCTCCCATGATTTTTGTATCTCGAAAGGAGAGAGGAAAAAGAAAGTTGAGTATAGCTCAATCCTGGCTGGGCTTTATGTAGAGAAAATTTTTAATGTGACATGAGGGGGTGTGTATCCCATTCAAAACAAAACTAAGTCAAAAAGGTGAGAAAAGGTCTGTTATGAGTACAAATATATAATTATCACACATATCTAACAAAATTATATTTTATAAGATGGTAGGCACTAATTAGAAAGGGTCCTTCCTTATTTTGAACCAAAAGTACTACTATGTGTATGGGCAGAGTAAAAAATGTAGAGTTTAAGTGGTGGGATTAGGTAGTCATGACTTTGTCCGTCACCCTCACAACGTGACTTCACCATACAACACTTGTACATTTTTCACCTTTTTTGATAATCAAACTAAGTTGAGATTCTTGGAAAAATAATGTCACATTTTTCACCATACAAATCTTTTGGAAAAATAATTACTGTGACAAAGTTATTTTTTTTCTACAAGTGTCAATTGGATACGAGATTCTCATTCATATTTCTTCGTTAAAATATCATACAGCGTAAATAGGTAAAAGAAAATTTGTATACACAACTAGAATTTTGAAACTTAAAACAGTAGTAAATGCACGATTTTAAAAGATGTGTGCATTAGTAAGAAAGAGGTGGATTCTATGAATCAAATTTGACAAATCAATCTTTACATTTTTGTTGCGTTAGTTTAAAAATCATATAAGAATAGTAATTGTCATTAAATAAATACAATCACTTTGATGTAATAGTTTAGTGTCTCGTGAAACGGCAAAAATGAGAAAATCAATTCAATTACTTACAATAAAGATATGTTAATAATTTTTTTAATAGTAATGAATTAAATAATTAAAATTTAATGTAATAATTTTATTTTTTATAATCGAAATGATGAAGAAAAATTATAGAAAGTAAATAAAACAGGTGGATTGTTAGATGAGAAGGGGACAGAGAGCATTGAAAGAGAAGAGTGAAGGAGGGCATGGGAAGGTGTGTACAGTGAACTCAAATAAATTTATTTTTCAGCAAATACTGTAACGCTGGCGTTGCTTGCACCAAGGCATCCATTTTTTAAGCAGACATTTCATCATATTTTATTGTAAAAAATTTTGTATTTAAAATTAAAAATAATATTTTTTGAAAATTAGAAGGTTGTTTACTTGCCCAAGAATTCAATTTGGGTTACTTCTGACTTTTTATAAATAATTCAAAGTGAAAATATTTTTTAAATTCTTGAATTTTAAAATTTTATCATCAAATATATTTTTCTAAATTCAACATCCAGGAATAAGTGAAAAAAAAATTCAAGGTGAAACACCTGCACAGTCACTTGCGAATTTCTGTGATTTGCTTAAAAACAATGGAAACCTACCTTGGCTTAAACAAAATAATACCACACCCACCTTGAATTCATTTTACTTGTGGTCATTATTAAAATAGATGATTTGGTTTGTCATTTTAAAAAATTAAATATAATTAAAAAAGTAATTTATTTATTTAGTATATTAAAAATAGATATCTATTTTATTTGTCTAATTTAAAAAAATTAAGAGATAATTTAAATTCATTTTCTAATTTATCATTATTATTAACTTCAATCATTCTTTAAAACATTGAAATTATATATTCAAATGAAGATATACTTTCTCCGTCCATCTTTATTCGTCCCCTATTGATTTTTGGCACATATATGGATTAAGAAATAGCAAATGATAGGAGTAATTTTTACCAAATCACCCTTTGAATATAATTAATACAATATCTTTAGAAATGTAATAGGGAAATGACAATAATTAACGACAAAGGTAAATTAGAAAATAAGTGTAAAACTATCTCTTGATTTCATAAACTAGACAAATATTGTTAGACATTTTAAAATAGTAAAAAGGAAGTAAAGATGGACGAAGAGTGTAGTAAAATGATCATTCTATTTATTACTCCCTCCATTCCAAAATAATATTAGAATATGACATACATCATAAGAAAAATAATAAAGACATACATTAGTTATGTTTTTTCATGTTTGCCCTTTTCATATTCCAAAAGATTTAATGCTCTACCTTGGAACTCAATCTTGGAAATTTAATTAATGAAGGGGGGTAAAATTGAAGAAATTCTCCAATATTTATCTTGAATAGTGAACAATTTAATTATTTTGAATATTAAAAAAGTATTTCAATAATTCAATTATTTTGGAATAGAGGGGTACTCCTTTAAGGATTTGTCAAATCAATACTATCTTCATTTCATATTGGCTCATGTTGACCTGTTGACCTGAGACTCTCATAACTAACCTTGTTAATGATGTTTTAGATTATAAGTTTGACTATTATTATTTATGTAGTTATTTAATAGTATGGTAATATGAAAAAAAATAGTAAAATTCTTTTTGATTTGCTAAAATGTGCGAGAAAAAGGGAGTCTAACATTTATTTTAGATATAAAGGTCAAGTAAAATGAAATGAAGAGAATACTTAACAAGTAAAAATTGATAAAGGATTATTAGCTTCCACTTTTACCCTTAATCAATTCGAAAAGAGATTAATGCAGGCGGTGAAAAGAGAGAGTGATATTAAATTGAAATCAAAGAAGTAATAATGATGATCTAATCAAATTACTCTTTTAGTTAATGTCTTCTTGCTGAAGATAAATGTATCATAATTGTGACGAATGAGATTCATGAACTCCTTATAAATTTAGTCAATTTTCCTCTTTAAATTAGCTTTTGAAATGCGAGCTAAATCAAGATCTAATTTGACATGGTATTAAAATCAAACTTATTTGATATGGCCCTCGAATTGATTGAGGGGTGGAGGTAAAAATACTCCTGTGGTCATTGAATGTGCATGCTCCACTTTAAGGAAAAGGTATGAGTGTGAGGCAGTATTGAAGAGACATGTACCACATTAGTGATGGATGAAATGATTGAACTCCTTATAAGATTTGAACAATCTTCCTTGCTTGAAATTACTTTTGAAATTTAATACTTCTTAAAGGGCATGCAAAAATGCCAAGTAAAATGAATTGAAGGAAGTAGTACTAAATTAATACTTTCTCCATTCCATATTACTACTTTCCTCCAACAATAATTGTTCATTGTTAATTTGATACAGGGATTAAGAAATAGTAAACGATAAATGTAATTTTATCAAATTACTCTTTAAATATAATAAATACTCTCACTATTTACTATTAGATGTCAAATTTTGACATGACACTAACAGCTTGTTTGGATGGTGGTTTTCCGTGGTATGGTATGGTATGGTTATTAAGAGAACCACGTTTGTTTTGATTGTTTCATTAATTATATGGTATGGTATGGTTTTGTTTCATGGTTTTGTAACCATGAAAACTCCCACTTTTTGAAACCACCAATTTGGTGGTATCCCATGGTTCCCTTATTTTTTTTCCAATTATACCCTTATTTAAATTTAAATAATTATAATTTATCCTTTATTCTTTATTAAACTTCACCTTAATATATGTATTATTTTTTTTATTACATTCTCCGCATCAACTTTTGAAACTTCTTTTCCACCTCCTGTCTTTTCTTTCACGTTTTAGTGTATTTTTTGAGGTTCGTTTATTTAAAAGTTCTTACTTTTTTATTTTCTTGTATTGTTTGTATAGAATAAAGATATATTAGCTTGTATGTTTCCCTACTCGATTCTATGTATTTATTTTTTAAAAAAGTTATTAAAAAAATATTGATAAATTTAATATATTTATAATAATTAAGGATATTTTTGTAAATTTATAAGTTACGATACAGTCAAATCAAACAACAAATTATTATTAAAACAATAGCAACCCGTACAGTCTATCCAAACATTGTATGGTATGATACTGTACGATACCATACCATACCATACCATACAGTACCATACATTATGAAACCATGGCAAACCA
The DNA here is from genome assembly GCA_029948455.1 of Solanum rostratum. NCBI lineage: Eukaryota > Viridiplantae > Streptophyta > Magnoliopsida > Solanales > Solanaceae > Solanum > Solanum rostratum. The sequence continues at coordinate 54,164,716 of CM057047.1, read as the reverse complement.
CCATCCAAACAAGCTGTAAGAAGACAATGATTAATATGGTAAAATTATCATTTTACCCCTATCAATTGATAGGAATATTCATAAAGTCATAATTCAAATTTCAATATATTTAATATATTATTAAAACAATGAAAAGTGGGAAGTATTTTTTGGTTTGATAAAATTTATGTTCTTAGTTGAATTTAAAGTAAAATAAAAAATAGGAAAAAAAATGTAGCTATTTTTTCTTTTGTTGCATTCAAATAAAAAATTTTGGAGGGAAATAATGTAAATTCTTATTTTAATATTTGGAGTATAATTTTTCATAACAATTAAAAAATTTCCATCAAAATATTTCGTCATAAAAGATCCTCCAATGAAATAAGTTATTAAACAACTATAAATACAAAACGAAATCAATCAAGTCTAAAGAATCAAATAGATTTATATATTTCTATCGAATCCGATGATTCTTATGGTGTTACACAAAACCCGATCTCAATATTGTTGTTGATGCATTATCTTAGAGCATAAACATTGTTTAATTGTTTTTCTTTCATATAAACTTAATTGAAATCCTCCTTTGGGGTATGTTAATGAGTTATGTCATTTTTTATAAAGTGCATGGGTACTCTTTTCAAGAAGTTCAACATTTTTTAGAAAAATTAACTTGGTAGGTAAAATTAGGGGTAAAAAGGGTTTAAAAAAATTATCTTATCTTGATTTCTATAAAATGACAAGTAAAAATATAAATTAAATTAGTAATTTTTTGACATCTAATAGTGAACAGATAGAGTACAATATCTTGAAAAATGTTATAGAAAAATGATTGTAATTAATGATAAGAGTAAATTAAAAACTAAGTGTAAAAAAATTATCTCTTGATTTCATAAAGTAGACAAGTATTGTTTGATATCCTAAATAGTAGAGTAGATAAGTAAAGATGAACCAAGGAAGTAATACTTAGTAGCCAATATTACTAAAAATAATTATCCTACATTACTTGCCAATTTGCAAATCATATAGAATTAATTAATTTTTTTCTCATTTTATTCTTATAATTAATTCTTTTAGAAAGTGTAAATAAATTTGTATAATTTCAAAAAAATAAAGATTAAGGAGTAAATTAGTAAAATCATAGTATTTCTTATTTATGATTTGTTAAGCAACATATAAAATTATAAAAAAAAAACAAAAAAAGAGAACAATCAGTTTGGATTACACCAACTTCTTTCCTTTGGCTTAATTAGAAAAAACACATATTTATGAGGCAGTAGCTTTTAAACTTGAATTTAATTTATGTCATATCAAAATCACTCACATTCTTCTTTTTTTTTTTCAAAATGCTTGCTTTACAAAACAAGTCACCCACATATCAAAGTTTCTAAAGATAGTTATTGTCGAATACGTATTCTATGCAAGCTGTATTCTTTCATTGGGCAATAAGGATTTTGTGCTGTAAACAAGTCAACACCAAATTTTACTAAAAAACCTCTCTTATTGCTTAATTTAATACAAAATTTAAACTTTTATTATCTGAAAATAAGTCTTAAATACTTTTATGAGAGGTGACATTCTTAAACAGAGTAATAAAAAGTTAGGGGGTAAAGATTAGAGGGAGGGTCGAATTCTCTCGGTGAAAAATTACACTGTATATATAAGGTAATTTTTTTTTATTTTTGCATATATATTAAACTTGAACCCCTAAATAATAAGCAAAGTCTAGCATAATGGTAGGTCTCTTTTTAAATGAACTCTCACATGCTCAAGGTTTGAATCCCACTTAAAGCATTATTTTTTAGCTTTTGCACATTTATATTTTTATTATATTTCGAAACCCGCCAGTTAAAATCCTAGATCCGCTACTGCAACCAAGTACAATATGGTTAAGTAATATTCAATGGCCTTATAGATGCATGTCATGTGTGCCATAAAATAATTTATGGTTGTGACTCATTCAATAGCCATTAACTTTTTAAACTATCAAATAAGGAAATATGCACCTCAATGATTTTTTAAAATTTTAAAACGTTACAAATTTAAAAAAAATTACTAATTTTAAAAAAAAAATTAAAAAGATTTTTAAAACATTACTATTTTAAAATTTTTTTTACTAATTTTCAAAATTTTATTAGGATGCATATTGTCTTATTTGATAGTTTAAAAAGTTAATAGTTGCTAAATGGATCACAATCATAAATTATTTTATGGTACACATGGCATGTATTTATAAGGCTATTTAACCATTACTATCTTATTGTACTTGATTGGATCTATACCCAAAGTGAGGTACATAATTTAGAAGAAGGAATAGTTCTTAACTATATACGTATATATGATTAATAACCTATCAATCTTATTTCAATTATCACTTTTTATCTTTTTATATTTATTAAAAGATAATAAATTAAAAAAAATATAATTTGCTAATTGTTTCTTACTTAATAAAAATAATTTTATTTTTTTCTCTTAAGCAGTTACATTCTTATTTAATATTAAGATAAAACTAAAAATAATTATACTTTTAAAAAAAGGTGACTATTAATTTGAAATGATGAAATAGCACAGTGCAACATTTTTAAGCTTCATAGGAATAATACAGTGTCACCATCTCAAGGCTGCTAGTTGGCACGTCGCGCAGTGTTTTAGAAATATTTATATTTATTAATATGTAATATTAAATATTATAAAATAATTTAAATAAGTAACTGATGATAAAAAAAATATGAATACAAAAGATCTTGTCTTAATATTATAATTTGACAAGTAAGTGAATGGAGCAATAAACATTCCAACTTAAATACTACTTTCATTCGTTCTTTTTTAATTATCATAATTTTTTTTAAGTTAAATAATATTTCCTTCTTTTCAAATTAATTAAATTTTTGAAGTTTTTTTCAATGTTCAAAATATTGAATTGTTCAAAGTTCAAGATAAATAAATGTTTAAAACTTTTTTCCATGTTTGCCATTACATTTATTGAAGTTTTGTATTTTCTAGGAGATAAATTATTCTATATATTTATGACTTTACAGTAATACCCCGCAACTCTATTCATAGGATCTGAAATTTTTCGTTGTAAATATATAAGCTTGAACCTAGTGATATCTTACTTGTCCCTATATTTTAAGTCTCATTCCTATATGTGTGAAGTGTATTAAAAGTGGATTAGATTCATAAGAGACCTTTAATACTTAGTCAAGTTCAAAACCTCCCTACCAGTTAAATTTTTCACTTTGGATTATGCAAAAGTCAACTTTAAATGATCGTAACTCTTAGCACATAAAGAATTAGGTGACCTATGACCTACCAAATGAAATCTCTTTGAATTAGCTTTCCAACGCAACTGATTTCACCTCATTTGGAGTTCAGAGTCAAAAGTTATGACCATTTTACTGAAGACTGCCTAAGCAGAGTTGCTTCTACGAAACCTCTTTACGAGCCGTAAATTAAAGTACGGCTCGTCTACTAATTCGTGGCAAAAGTCCTGAAACTTCACATTTTTTGCCCCTAGACTTTACGAACCATTCTAAGTGTGGTAGAACCTTCTACGGACCATAGAATGGGCTCGTAAAAGTGATCCAGAGACCCCAAAAATTGTCCAAAAATTTACGGAAGAGTCCTTACGGGCCGTAGAAATTTCTACGAGTTGTAGAGGGTCTCGTTGACGACCCCATCAGCGATTTTAAAAAGGGTTATTTTCGTCCGGTATTTTCGTCCTTTCTCACCCTTTAAGCCTAAACTTGTTAGTTTTTAACCTAAATAAATCTCTAAACGCGATTCCTTAATTTCTTTACGCTCAACACACTCTCCAAACCTAGAACATAGTTTTCAAGAGAAGAAAAGCTAGGTTTCAAGAGAAGCTAGTGAATTCTTCAAAGTTCTTCAAGAAATCTAGTTCTTCCAGGTATGTAAGGCCTTGCAAAAGCTATTCTACTATTATTTTAGTATCTTTAACTACCAGTCTCTACCCAAGATCATGTTTATGAGTTGAGATCAAGTTTTTTCCATTACTAGTTTATTTCATTGAAATACTTATTCATATATTTTTCTTGATAAAAGTTATGGTCTTTACTAATTTCACTACTAAATTAAGTTCTTAAGTCAAGGTTTCATGGTTAAGATTGCAATTGTAAGAACCCTAGATGTTTCATGAAAAGCTATTATGTCCTCAGTTTTGAGTTGAGTTTAAGAAGTACTTAAGCTTCTGTATTTACAAGTATCTGAGTAAGAAAATTATGTTTTTGAGACACTTTGCACTAATGCAACTTTCAACCAAAGAAAAGAGACCAGTTGAGAGAAGTTGAGAAATGCTAAAGTTGGGTTACGTCCCAAAAGACTAAAGAGGCATTTTGAGAGTTTTTACTCTTGAAGTTATGAGCATTATAAAACTTGTTTTGGGAGTAGTATTGAGCACCGATATGAGTGAGAGTAATAATAACTTGAACTCATAAACTACGTAGCCAATGTAGGATATGATTGTACCAGAAGACAATTCCTCACTTGCCACTGAGATGGCCCAGTTTTGGGATGGATTCACTCTCCTAGTTTTCGTCCCTTACCCTGGCAAAGTATGGGATGGCTCTGGCAGCGTGGGCAAGATGTTGTATCATCACGAAGCTCATAGTGATGGTTGTAGGTTAGAAAAACTCCCCAAGAAGTAAAATTTGTTATTTTATTCACTGAGATTTATTATTTCTTTATTAAAGTACTTCCTATTATGTTGCATATCTAATTGAGTTGAGCTAATTGCAGAGCTAAGCATATGAGTATTCTATTTTTATATATTTAGTTGTGCTCGTTAATACATTAAAGTAAGTATTTCTTTTATATTGAGTTGTACTTTTAAATGCGTTTTAAACATATGTTTTACTTGCATGACATATTTTTCTCAATTGACTATCTCCAAGTAAAGTTGAATATCCTGTTCTTAGTACTTTTTAGCCATCTTACATACCGTACATTCCACGTACTGACGCCTTTGGCGCTGCATCGTTTTATGATGCAGATTTAGGTACCCATGTTAGCACATGTTCAGTAAGACAGTCCCCATCAGCAGTCGATGAGGCCTCTTTGCATCCAAAGGAGCTCGCGAGTCTTTATTTACTTGTATTTATTTTAGTTGAGGTAGCTGTGAGCCTACTCCGGTGCATAGTTCAGAGTCAGTACTTTAAAGGCTTCATAGACTAGAAAGATATTGTCCTTGTTATTTCCTTGGAGTTGTTTGAGAGCTTTAAGTCAAGTTGTATATTTTATTATTGTATGTCTAAGTTCATGAACATTGAGCCCATTTTAATTCATTATAATGCTAATATCTTCCGCTGAGTAAGTTAACCAGGCCAAGTGGTTCACTTGGGACCAGAAATGATTTTCGAGTGTCAACCAAGTACGAGGTGTAGGCTCGGGGCGTGATATTTACAAAGGGCAATAGTGAAAAATATTGTTTAAATTTTATATTTGAATGTAAGTTAAAATTACAGAACTACACAACATATATTACCATATTTTCTAATAATCCTATCATCCTAAAAAATTACAAAAATCCCGTATTTTCACTCTCTCTCTTCAACTTGTAGATACCTAGACTATTATTTCTCTCTCCTTCTTAATTTATCCTAAATTATCTCCTAATTTTACGTATTCTAATCAATATCCACATAATCTTCCTATTTTTTTTAGTTGTGTAATCAATCTTTTCATGATTAATTTTAAATTACAAATTTCAAATTTTTTATCATTATTTTCAAACTAAACAAAAGGGAAGAAATTGAAAAGGGAAGAAATCTTTTCATGATTATTTCTTTTGCTAAACCAAATAAACATTGATTGATACGTGTTTTTTAGGCATTTTTGGTATTGATACACAACACTAGGATTATGCAGTCGTTTTTTTACCTAATCGTTACTTTGATTTATCAAATAAAATAACTATTCAAGTATATAAATTAAGTATAAACGTTACAATTAACAAGTATCTAATTCATTAAATAAAAATAGGTAGTTGTTTTTGGAAGAATAAATTCACGCATCAAAAGTGTTAATGTTGAAGAAATTCAAAATCAAGTCAAAATATTTTGCAAAATCAAACTAAACAATGATTGGTATGTGTTTTCTGGGCGTTTTGGGGTATTGATACACAATACTAGGGTTATGCAGTCGTTTTTTTCATCTAGTCGTTTTTATATTTTGCATACTTGAATTTATGTACTTAATTTAAGGTTTTGATACTTGAATCCGTCTATTTGATTCTTGGACAACATTTTAGATTATTTGTGTTGTAGATACTTGACACTTGACTTAATGTACGTGAAAAATATATTTGATACTTGAATTATGATTTTTCAGATTCGGAATCCCTCAACTGCATTTTCACAAATACCTGGTGTGCTTTCATGTATCAATATGTAAACAACATGAAATATGTGTATCAATTCACAAAATTCATATAGGAAAACACACACAGCAACAAATAGTATAAATTTGATACCTGAAAAAAGGTAAAAGAACCCCCCACAAACAAGTAAAGAAAACAATATCCTACATTATTTCAAGAATGAAGAAATTATAAAAACTATGTTGAAGAATCAAACTTTCGGCAACAAAAGGCAAGTGGTAATGAACTTTTCCTTTTTCTCCTTTTTTACATGTCATTTTGGGACTTTGGGTTTTGAAGTTGAAGCTATATTCTTGATGACCTCCATCTCTTCTTGGGAATCCTCTTCAATGGACTCATCTTGATGGTGTTGGCATTGTCGCTCATTGTTTGAGAATCCATTGGAAATTTTCGCTGATCAAATGGATAAAATCAGTTTGGGGAAAACTTTGAAACAAAGAATGAAAAGGAAATTTTGAAAAGGAAAGAAATAATTGTGTGAAAATAATTTTGAAAAGGAACAAAAAATTGAAAAGGAAAGAAGTAATTGTGTTAAAATTAAGAAATCACCTTTTAATTGTCAGATTTTTTCCCCCTTATTTAACGTAACAGATTTAAATTCATATTAAGGTATCAGTGACACAAAAAAAATTGGGATTTTTGATAATTTTTAAAAGAGTCGAAAAAACTAGAAATTACGAATAAACAGTATGATATTTATGAAACTTATACTTTACTTAGTATGTGTGCATTGCATAAAAAATTCAATTAATTTGGGATGAAGAGAGTACGAATTTTACCTACTCCCTTTATTTCAAAATGAATGAATTGTTGGATTATTTTCAACGTTTCAAAGTAATTTAATTGAATTGTTCACTTTTCAAGGGATATATTGAATTATTTTTCCAATTTTGCCCTTCATTAATTGCATTTCTAAGGTTGATTTTAAAAATATACATTAAATTGGTGTTTGAAATTTGAAAAAGGGTAAAAGTAAAAAAAATATGATTAAATTTTATCTTTGTCTTTATTTTTATCTTAATATGTGTAATATATCCAAATTATTTATTCATTTTGAAATAGAGAGAGTAATATTCTAAAATATATTTTAATTATATTAATGTAATAAAAATTATAATTTATAATGTTTTTTGGTATAAATTTAAATTGTAAATATTAAATTAATATAATATGATTTTAAACTAATTAAATTATCATTTAAAAAATGTAATGTGACAACTAAAACGAATTGAATTATTTACTTGGAAGGGCGCCAACCCTAATTAGGGTGTGGGGCTTAAACTCTAGAAATTAACAAGTAAGCGTAGGGGTTTGCGCTGTCAACTTTAAAAACCCAAGATTTGAGTGTCAAATCAAAAGACATAAATGTGCTTGCCTGTCAGCACGCGCTTTTACTTCTGCCGAGGTCACCTGCATTTGGATCTTTTCATCCTCATCTTTCAATTTATTTATCCTTAATTTCCCTTTTTAATTTATGTAGCTGCCATACATTATCTTAGGGTTTTTGAAAAGCGATATTTGTTTTTAAACAAACTAAAAAATATAAATTAGAATGTAGAGAGTATATTGTATGCGTAAATCGAGGAATACTATAGTTGGGAGGTGGAATGATAAAGCCTTTTTTAGGGGTCACGAGTAATATTTGACTTGATATAAAATATAAGAAAGAAAATATAATTTTTAAAATTTATGATCACCTAAAATAAAGTTAAAATATTTGTTTGGACGTAATGCCTTTTATTAAGGATAAAAAAATTAAATTTTAATTATAGAAAATGATATCATTTTTTTAGGAATAGATTAAGAGAATCGTATTTCAATGGGAGTTTTTTTTTCCTCCACGATAGTGTAATACCAAGACCAGTAAGAGAGAATGGACTTCATCCATTCGGACAAAACCCATGCCCTCCTAACTAGTCGTACTTTGACCAGGCTTCGAAAAACTTCGAGATCACCGAGTTTCTGGGGAATCGAGGGGTCAAGAGCCTAATCAGGTCCCCTCACCATACCTTGTTGATAAGATTAAGTGTTTACCAGTGGTTGCGCTTAACCAAATCCAAAAGGGGAGAGGACACACACCGTTCGGTGAGTGAAAGACGAGAAAATGCCGATTCCAGTGTCTCCTAGGAGGCGTCGTGCGTAGAGTATACACCCGGTACCCAGCTTCCCGTAAACGATACGACATATAAATTGGATAGATTGAGTAATGAAGGTAAAGAGGAAAAAACATTTACAAACCTTACAACTACCTTATATCTAGGGAGGAAGGATAAAGTGTTCGCACAACTTACCACTATCTTAAAGATAGAAAATAGCCTCTCATTACAAGACAAAAATAATCTAAAGTAATATAGAGAAATAAATAACAAAAAGATAAAAATCATGACAAAATACTATAGTCAATTTGACAAATCATCCTAATTAATAGTCATATCGAGATACAACAACAGCTGAAGTTTAATCCGTAAAAATAACCAAACTCATTGGACAACTGAACTTGCACTTTAGATGATATGTGTTGATTCTATTCGGCCTGAATCTTTCAAACTCCAAGGCCTGGCTCTAAATCTCCAGCTTATCGTTAATTTCGCATCATCTCGTTAATTAAAATTATGTTATCTCTATAATATATATCATGACATCTCTTCTTGCATATATCATGTCACTTTATACATCACCTCCAAGATTTGCTTTCAAGCATTCAACTTTTGAGTATTTTTGTATTGTTTAAATAAGACTAATTAAAAAACAATACTCTTAAACACTTATTTTTAATAATAATGAAAATAAGATTAAAAAAAGTAAAAATTCTTAACTTATGATTTGTCTTATAAATCCATCCAAACAAGCTCTTGGACAGCTATTTTAATGCGTAGCATTTTGTAGAAGCCATTTTCCTCTTTGAAACTTGTGAAAATCTGCCTTCATTGATATTAGTCCATCCCTTTTATTAGGGAAAGGGGCAATACTTGCCAAATTTGTTTTTCTAAACAAGTTAGTGAGAAAATTGAACAATTACTACAGGTCGATTTCGTTTTTGTTAAAAAACTTGAAAACTTTCTCAGACTTCAACACTAGTAAAAAAATATGTTTTTTTTCCCCTGATGTTTGATCATCGTAACTTACCACCAAAGGAAAAAAACAAATTCACGAAAAATGACTTTCCGCAGTTTTGAATGGATGACTATTTCAAGTCTTAATTTCATAATATACCATCAATTGTCTAATAAAACACCCTCCAAACATTTTCCAAAAATTTAGTCTTATCTTTTGGGAAACTTTGACTTCCTAGTTTCTAAGTAGAAAAAAAATATTAAAAATCTCTCAGATAATAATCTTCCATAATGACGCGTTTCTCAATTCTCCTCAACTCAAACAGGAAGGATGGGGAAAATAACATATATGGTCGGTCAAAATATAAAAAGCCAAAATAGCTTAATTACGATTCTTCGCTGTATATTAAAGGGAGGAGAGATGTGAGCGAGATTAGAAGAGGAAGGAGATCGAGAGGGGGACAGAGAGAGGAGAGAGGAGAAGCGAGAATTGTATATTTATTGTATAACTGTATATATTTAACTAGTATATATATGTATCAATGATTATATTTATATATTTGCTTGATAATAGTGTATATATTATTAGTATGTGTATATATTAATGAATATAATAGTATTAATGAATACACGTTGTATCCTAATACAATTTGCCTCAATGAATAAATTATATCAAGGAATACAATTCAATGTTGTATCAAGTTCAATATTTATATTTGTATAATTGAGTGTTATCATTAATTTGTATCAATATTATATTAGCAAATATTTGTGTATTTGTATTTCGTATCCCTGAAGAAGATTTTTAGTTGATATTTATCATTTATACATGATCACTTATATTTGTATAAACGACTGTTACCATTTGTATAAGGGGAAAAAACATAATTATATAATTTTATATCTAAAATTACATGACCCTACCGACTTTTTCCTATTTACACAAAAGTACCAATTCATTTTTACAAAATAGGCAAGAGATATTGGGTTGTGAATTATGATTAATTAATGCTGTGACAAGGCAATCAAATCAAATAAATTTTTGATTTGTATTGAGAAAAGAAAAAATGAATAGGAAATTATTAATAAAAGAATTAATACACGTGGGTGATTTCTAACAACAAAAATAAAACTTTTTGTTCCTTAAATATTTGAAGACAACTAATTAATTAGTCATGTATTTACCAAAGTTATTATAAAAAAATATTTTTAGTCACACCTTACTTGTGATGCATCCAAGCTAAATTTTAGTTCCTTTTAAAAAAAATTCAACCTCGTTTTTCCTTTTTCAATAGCAATCAAATCAATTAATCCAATGAATAAAAACTTTGTTGTTGCTTCTACACAACTATTAAGGAAAAAAAGTCATGTAATTTACCAACGCTTCTATATAAATATTTTTACCAAAAAATCTAACCCTACCCAACTAATTGTGCACCAATAAAGAAAACTAACTAGCACATCAATATTTTAACCAAAGATCTAACCTTGAGTAACAAACTATTTCTGCACCAAAAATAAAATAGAATATTCACCATCCTGAATACCATTATGTATTTCAAAATTAACCTGAAACCCAATAAAGTAATATAACATTCACCATGCTGAAAACCATCTAGAAATACCAGCCACGTGAATAAAAAAAACCAAGACCCCAACAGTTTTACGAAGAAACTAACCCTTAGCCAAACTAATTGCGCACAAAAAAAAAAAAAAAAACCAACTCAGGCACCCATAGTTGTACCAAAAATCTAACTCTCAGTGCCAAACTAATTGTGCATCAATTAAAAAAATCAACCAACACACCAATATTTTACCCAAAAGATGTAACCCAAAGTAACAAACTATTTATGCACCATCCTGAATACCATATGCATTTCAATACTAACCTGAAAACCAATAAAGACACAGAACATTTACCATGCTGTATACCATCCAGAATACCATTATGTAGTATAATTAACAACAGAAATAAAAAAAATAACCAAGACACCAACAGTTTTACCAAAAATCTAACCCTTGGCACCAAACTAATTATGCACAAATTAGAAAAATAACCAACACTTTTCTGTCGTCATTTTTTTTTTGTGATGGCGTGTAAGCATTCAACTCAAAGTTAGGTCTAGAGCAACAACGGTGAGTGCTCTCAACATAAATAACATTACTTTTAAGCCTTGGACTTTTCCTAGTAGGTGTTCCCTCCATAATTATATTCTTCACCCTTGTGAGATCTACACTACATAGAAATGAGAAAAAAAATAATTTAAAAAATAAAACTTAACACGGATCGATAAATACCTAATAATAGCAATACAATCATTAAACAACCAATCTTTTAAAGAAAAAAAGTAAAAAAAAAAAATGATTAGTTTTACCTGGAATATGAATGGATTTCTTTGAATTTTTGAAAGAAAAATTGGTTTTGCTTCAATGAAGAGGTTTTGCTTCAAACAAAGTAAAAAATAGTAAAAGCATTGGGAGACGTGCCTGCAAAAGCAGAGGCGTGTAAGTGATAGGGTGCAAAATCAAATCAAATTATGATTTTGTGAAAGGATCAATTGGATTTAACATTATTTAATAAAATTAAAAATAGTACAATATAGTCAACACATATATGATATACTTTGATAAATTATTTGTTATTTTGATAAATAAAAAATTTCTTGTAATTCGTAATCTTAAAGTGTATATTCTTGTAAATTTTCCTTTGTATAATTAACTAGTTTATTGAGCATGTACGCATTGAGTTAATTAATATAAAACGATAAGCAACAATATTTGGAAAACTTATAACTATAAACAATATATTTAATTCACTATCTATTTAACTATTATAAAATAAATATTATTATATTGATACAAAGATAAATTTAATATTTTTTGAATATATAAATATGATGAATTTAATTGAATTAATTTTTATAGTATTTGTAATCATAGATATTTTAATATATTAAGATCCAAATATATTAGATGAATATATTGACAAACCTTTAAATCTAGCGGCGATTTTACTTAGACACTCGAAGTACGATGTGTTATTTTTTTTGAACACGTAAAACACATGATAAAATATTTTTTTTTTCCTGAAGGGTCTAACAATTAAAGTTAATCACATAAAGCATCATGTGAAACTTCACTATGATAAAATCAAATTTTGATATAAACAAATCAATAATTGAAGAAAAATATGCAATAAAATTACGTGGAAGAAATCACCCGATATGATCGTTACATGAATACTATTCCAATGACTCTTGCTTTAATCTCACATTAAGCATAATATATATTAATAAAAAGTTCTCTTCTTTGACATATTGCAAATTTTTCTATGAATTCCAATTAGGCACTTCCTATTGTGCTCACAAACTTCTCTAGAAATTAAAAAAAAAAATCAAATTAAACACAGAAGAAGAGTAGAAGACTACTAATAAGGAGCGTAGAATCAATTCATAAGTAATATCAATCATTTTAGGATAAAGTGTTTGTACTTTGTAGTATAAAAGAATTTCATCGTGAAAAATAAAGAGTTATAATTAAACGGGAAAACAAATTTGTTCTAGAAAAGGTATTTCTATTGTAAGAAAAATTAAAATCAAAGTTATATCAAGCACTGGCGTAAAATCAAAATTTATCCCCCAATATAGATCAGCGCATCTATTTTTTTTTTTTTCGACTCTGAGTTGTCTTAATTTGTAACTTCATACCAACACAATCATAAAAGTCGGTTAGTTATTTTTTAATACTTCTAAAATTAGGTACAATCACCTACTCATAGGACTCTTTTAACTATATATTTTTGGATACAACACTAATTTTGAAGAAAACTAATATTGTTCTTTTATCATATAGTTTAACATTTTTTAAAATTTATTTAGCACTCTTTTATTATGTACATGAGAAAAAAAAAATCTACCATCATTAATTTTCTATACCTTTTCCTCCTAAAAATAATAACCTATGTATAGAAGATTTTTATTTTCTTCCATAAATTATTTGTGGAACTAAATCCACACGAATAAACAATGTTTTTGACTATTACCCTACATGTTCTTTTTCCTTTTAAACTTGAAAAATCATCATACTACTTCTGTTCTTTTTTTCCTCCTTTCGTTTCCCATTGTAATTTGAATTGTACTGGTTGTTCTTTTTACTTTTTAATTTGTCATATGAATTTCTTTTTTTAAAAAAAAAAATTAGAAAATAACTGTTGACACCCAATTTTGACACTCCACGGTATAAATTAATCATCGAGCTTTTAATTTTCATAATTTGAAATAATTAGCTTTCAAAAATGCAAAAAATATTTTTAAGTGCATTTTGGGTTTAAATCTTTTAATTTTAATTATGTTTATTGTTGCATGTTATGTATATTTATTTCGTTCAAGTATCAATGGTTAAGAGTTATATTTTCACTAATCGTTTCAAAAATTCTCAAGTAGATTTTATCTTTAATCACCTTTATTTTAATTATTTTAGAATTAATTACGTCGTAGTTAATTTAATTATTTTAAAGTTGTTAATATTAAAAAGCTCTTTGATCAATTTGTATTAATTCATCTCGTGATCGAATTAATCAATTAATTTCAAATTGGTCACGTTTGTAATTTAAGTGGCTAATTTTTAAATCATCTTTATAATTCTAAACCCCAAAAAACCCCCAAGCCCACTCTTCCTTTTCTTTTGAACTCCCCCAGCCCAATCTTTTATTTTAAAATCCGGCCCAATTTTTCACTTTTAATTCAAAACCCAATTAATTAAAACCAACCCATTCCCAAATTAATCACCCCACGCCCCATCCCCTTCTTCCCCGATTCCTTCCCTTTCCCGGACAAAAACCAAAACCAGAGACAACCCAAAAAAAAAAAAAACAACACCAAAATGTGCAAAATGACACCCCAACGTTTATTTTTCAAATTTCAAAATGAATTCAATCCAAATTCCGAATTTGACCTTGAGTTTTCCCCCTCAATTCTTACCCTAATCTCTCCTATAAATACCCCTCATCCTTCACTACGGCGGGGTCGGCGAAAAAGAACCCAAAAATCCCTGTTTTTCTCACTGTCAAGAGGGCCGGTCCCTTAATCTGAAAAAGAGTCAAAATCCTAGAAAAGGTTCTTGTTTCTTGGCATCATTTTTAAGGAAAGTCCGTCGATTCGGAGAGCTTGAAACCAGAGCATTCTGGCTTTGGATTTAAGGGGTCGTGAACGAGTTTTGGTGGTGTCAGAGTTCGTTTCAGCTCGTTGTCTTCTCAGTTTCGCTGCTCCCGAAGAGGTAACATCCTCATTCACGTCTCCTTTTTTAAACGTTGCTTATTTTGTATTGGATTTTGTTTAAAGCATGTCATATTTTGAAATTGTTATCTGATGTGGGGATGTTGTATCTATATATATACATATATAGGTAGATAGATATATATGTATGGAATTCGAAGGTTGTTTGGTTAATTTGGTTATATAGATAGATATATATGTATGAAATCAATATATGTTTGGAATCTTGTATTGCAATGTACATGTATCTATCTATACATATATATGTATATATGTATGAACGTATATATAACTTGAAGGGTCGTTTGGTCATGTTGTTGTGTTGCGACATCTATGTACCTATATATGCATATATATACCCGTACAAGGAACTTGAGATTTGTTTAGTTATATTGTTGTATGGTAGTGTCTATACATATATATCTCTATCCACATATATGTATATATATAAATGTATATATGCATGACTTGAGGTTTGTTTGGTTATATTGTTTGTATTGCAGCATCTATGTATGTGTATATATAGTGTATTTGTTAAAATCTTGATTAAAAAGTATGCCCTCCATGTGTTCGGTGAAATGCCCCTTTTTGTATTTTTGAATACTATAGTTGATTTGTTTATCTTTGGATATTTTAATCTCCTATTATATGTTGTTGGGGATGAGATGGGGGTGTTATTTTGTTAAATTCACGATTAAACAACGCGCCTTCCATGTGTTCGATGAAATGCCAATTTGAACTTTTTGAATGCTATAGTTAATTTGTTTATCTTTGGGCATTTTAATCTCCTATTGTATGTTGTTGGGGATGAATTAAGGGTGTTATTTTTTTTTATTAAAAATAATGATTAAGCTACATACCTTCCACGTGTTCGATGAAACGCCCTTTGAATTTTGAATATAATAAAGTGATGATAATGATGCTTACATGCTTGTTTAATCTCAAATTGATGAGTTTGATTCTTAGTTTTATAGGCTTGATTTATATGGGTGAATATTTTATTTTTTGGGGTTTCAAGATTATTGAGTTGTGGGTTAAAAATAATTTTTAGATTCCTAATCCTTTTTATTTTATTTCTTATGCATCTGTCTGAGTCTTCCTGGACACCCACCTTGCATTTCTCGGGGTCGTGAAGGCTTAAGCGGGTCTTAGGGAGCTGATATTAAATTTTTGGAAGTCGGAGAAGGCCGATATACACTGATATACAATGTATATACAGCCAATGTATATCAGGGATAAAAAGGGTCAAAAGGCCCAAATATTCTGCAGCAGAAATAAATTGGGCTTGGGCCCAGTCGGCAGCAGTAATTTAAAGGGGTTGGCAGGCCCAAAAATTAGCAATTAGGACAGGTTTTGGACTTGGGCCTGCCAGGCCCAATCTAACTTATTTTATTGTTTCATTTCTTATATACTTGTTTACCTATGATATTTGTCTCTCACTCCAATTTTATTTTATAAGTTTTAACCTAATTGAATTTCCCCAAAGTTGGCCATCCATGTTATGTCACGATTTATTCCGGGCTATAAAAATCACTCTTAGGAAATTAGGTTTTAAAATACTCCTTAAAATATTTCAAGTACTTTCTTCCTTAAAATATTTTTGAAAGTATATATACATTTCTTCTTTTAAACACTTAGAGTTTAGTAGATTTCAAAATTCCGATTATTTGATTAAATTCGTCAACTCCTTTAATTAAATAAAATTAGTTAGATTTTAATATTATATCTTGTTGGTTTTCTTTAACTAGTTCACTTAATTACTTCTAGTTTAATAAAAATATAAGTAAAATTTAAATATTCCATTTTCCTACTTTTAAAATATTTTATTTAAACCCTTAAAAAATAATAATATAAAATTATATTATTTTTAAAGTTAGTCAAAATATTTAATCACCGGATAACCGCGCGTTAGCGGATGTTTCGGGTGCGTAAAACCTTCCCGAAATAGAAATATGAACCCGAACCCATTTTTTGGATTTTTAAAAGGATTTTTCTGTTAATTCTTTTAAAAAAATAATTTAATTGGTTTTCTTGGTTTTTCCTAAAAATTTAGTGGCGACTCTAAAATTTTGAAGATTCGATTTTACTTAAATCAATTAAGTTTTAAATCGAATTTTCGAAACCCGAAGTCATTTTTCGACATAACAGAAATTGCGACTACGCTGGGGAACTTTAATTAGGTTCTAACCAATAGATTAATTTTTTGACTAACTCTATTAATCGTTTATTTCATTATTTGCTTATTTGTGATAATTGTCTGATTTTAATTAAATTGTATTATTAAACTGTCATTGCATGCATAGCATATTCGCCACCCGGCAACTTTATTTTTATTTTTTCACTAAAACGACGGTTATGCGGGTCGCAGCCGTTTAGTCCAAGATTTTCCATCGGGGTACCCTGACGAAATGAGTTGATCTTGCGGGGTCGACGGTTGTTAATTTCCCCAGCTCGGGTTGTCCGCTCGGGTCACCTTTTACAGTCAAAAAATAAACCCACTCTTAGATACCTAGGATAGAACGAAACCAAAACCCTGTAGGTGCATCGGCCTAGGTCGGCCCGATATCCTAGGGGTATCGGGCCCATTAGTAGCCCACCTCGAGTCCAAAGTGGCCTCCGGCCCAATTGGACGATCATATTGTTTGTTTAATTTGAAGGATGTATATGTCTTTTAAATAAATCATCGTTCGGGGGTTCGGGGGATTTTTCTAACACATTTTGTTTTTGTAGATTGGTAATCGATGAACATGTTTGCATCAGTCATAACAGACTTTGGTATCGGTCAAGTCTTGTTAGCTGTGTCGACACCGCATTGGAGAAGAGATGGAGGAAGCCAAAATGTAATAGGGTCTTCTAGTTAGTTTATCCCCTGCGTGGGAATGTTTTTCTTTGTATTTGCATTTTTCCCTTTCCCTAAAAATGTATCCCTTATTATCGACACTTTGTAATATATTTTATCTATTTATAGAATTTATTTTTGGGAACGATGAAATATTTAAAATGACAATATACATCCTTCAAATCGATAGGCCAACCCTTGGCATAAAAGGGTCACATATTCTCTAGGACACGCAATAACTGTTTCTGTGATATCTGCTATAACTGTTTATGTGTTTATGTTGATTTGTTCGGAGACATTCTAGCCCATTCTTTTCAATATATATATTAGGGCCTCCTAAGCATAAAATTCCAGTCATTATCAAAAGTTCGTCCAAAATATTTTTCGAGTCTTAAGTTTCTCATCAAAATTCGAATTTCACTTCCAAAATTCTAAATTTTTGCTTCTTCGAGTTTTAAGTTTCTCAACAGAACTCGAATTTCACTTCCAAAATTCTAAATTTTTGCTCTCTTATCTAACAAGAGGAGAATTTTTCATTCGAATATCCAAGATGGTCGAACTACGTCGGACCTGATTTCTCCTTTGTGAGATACGTAGGCAGCCTTCCAAGGCCCGATCCCTCGTTATAGAAAAGCTTATTTTTCCTCCTTCATTCCCACAAAAGAATCATAATTTTCAAGAAATTTGTGACAAAACGTCTTCCTAATTCACAAATCTCATATTAAATGGGCAAACATTCGGCCTATTTAGTCATTTTCCTATATCTATGAGTTAGTATGTCTCCGAACAATGCAACTATTATGTGTTTACCTTTCCGTGTGATATTTTGCATTGTTTGTTATGAACAAGGACTAACACGTTCATCTTTTGAGTTATTTTTTATTCGACAGGTACTTAGAAATGATTTGTGTTGAGAAATGATTGGACATTCCTACTTTACGAGGTCTAAGAATTCTAAAGATTCCTTCCCCGACCAAAGTCTGTCAAAAGAAAAAGAAAAAATGACTGAGAACAGTGAGGGCAATGGTTTAACCGAAGTTATCGAGACGGACCCTGCAATTGCTGAACAAAACAAATTGATTGCACAGCTACTGCAACAAATTTCTGAAATGAGAGCTGAGATGCAAAAAAATCAAGATTCGGTGAATCTAGCCATTGCCACTAATACCAATGCTCCAGACAACGAAAGGCCCCCACTTCATTTTCCTCCTCCGAATTCAACCATCGACCATACTCGAAAGGACTCAATTACTACTCCTCTCCGAAAGACTCTCATCATCGACTCAACCACTCCTAACTTCTCTCACGCTACTCGGGCGAAACCTTCAATGCCACTGAAGAGGAAGAGGAAAGATGTACCTTCCATTTCATCCAAACTAAAATCAAAACATGTCAAATTCGACAGTCCTTCGCATTCACTATCCAATGCCTATCCCAAAGCTCCACAAAATCCATACCCAGTCTTTCCCGTCCACTTAAATCTCCAGGCTCCACTATCAAATTATCAAAATATCCTTCCCGTTTTTCAAGCTCCATGGCCAAATTGCCAAAGTATTTCCCCAAATGTCCAAGCTCCATGGCCAAATTACCAAAATATCCCTCCAAATGTCCCAGCTCCATTGCTAAATTACCAGAATATCCCTCCAAGCTACCAAGCTCCACAATATCCAAAATTCCAAATGCCAACACCTACTTTCCAAAATCCTCCAAACTACTATCAAATGCCTTTGTCCTCGAGAAATAATTGCAACTTTTCTCGTCCAAATCTCGTGAAGAGAACTCTCCGAGTCTTTACTCCTCTGGTTGAAAGTCGAACTCAACTTTATGAGAGATTGAAAGCCGTAGGTGTGCTCCATCCTATAGAAGGAAGGCTAGCCAATCCTTCGAGAAAATTTTATAAAGCAGACCAGAAATGTGCTTATCATTCCGGAGCCATTGGGCATACCACTGAAAATTGCATCAACTTGAAGCACAAGATTCAGGACTTAATTGATCAAAAGGTGGTCACTCTTCAGGCTGTTACTCCTAGTGTCAATAGTAATCCCCTGCCCCTTCGTCAGCAGGTGACGTCTGAATTTGTGGTCATGATACCTCACCAACTTCTGCTTTGATAATTGAGAAGAGGAATAAGGTCGATCGTACGTTATCAAAATCGTTGCCTCACTTGCCCCAGTCTTTGCCAGTGCAAAATCACGACGAGGACAGTGGTCTAGGGAAAGGAATCTAGAATTTGTTCGAAGGAGATGATGCTGCGGCGACCGTGAAGCTAAGCACGAGACGTCGAGTCGGAGGAGCAAATGATAATTGGACATCTACTCTGCTCCTGATTCTCTACTCATCTTGATAGACAAAGTCGATTTTTATATTATTCTTGAAATTGGTGGTAGTCCGTATAGGCTTGAGGCTCACCTTTTATATTATTTTACTCTGTTATGCTTTAATTCTCTCGTAATATTTTGAAAAAGAGGTCAAATTGTCCCGTGACTATGCCAAAGTTTCTATTTTTTTTTTAAATGAAAGCTTCTTTTATCATGGAAGTTTACTTTACTCGCTTCATTTTTCCTATTTAATGATGTTTTTTTATGATTTTGGTAAAAAGAAATTTAAAACCTGTCATATTATATCATGTCACAAGCTGAATAAACAAAATGAGATGAATATCGATGAAGTGTTCAAAGAGTATGATGAAGACACCGGGATATCCGAGCAATTTGTCAAAATTAAAACAAGTCCAGCCAGTTTGAAACTGTGGATCTGAGAGAAGACAAAGCACCAGAGAAGTCAGAATCAATATCCATTTGATAGAGACTTAGAGGAGAGAACTGATCAACCCGTCAAAGAATATGTTAACATATTCATCTGGTCATGTGACAACGTGCTAGTATTTAGCACAAACATCGCCTACTATAACTTGACGATCAACTTATATGCTATCAAGAGACACTACATCTAGGGATTCGAAATTTGCTTTTAATCTCTTTGTCTGTAATTGCATCGTTTGCTTGTAATCATTTCTATGTTTGTTACCAGATTATCCCCTTTTTGTAATGAACTACGTTTGACCTGAATTCTCAAGAATGAGATACATAGGCGGCCTATGTCGGCCTCGGTCATTTTCTTATTAAAAGTTATTTTTTCTCTATCTCCCGAGAGGGGAACTACGTTTGACTTGGTTCCTTCCTCAACGGGATACGTAGGCGGCCTATGTCGGCTTCGGTCATCCCCTTATCTCTTTTATTTTTCCTCGTGTAATGAACTACGTTTGACCTGAATTCTCAAGAATGAGATACGTAGGCGGCCTATGTCGGCTTCGGTCATCCCCTTATCCCCTTTTATTATCCTTTTTGGATTTGAACTACGTTTGACCTGAATTCTCAAGAATGAGATACGTAGGCGGCCTATGTCGGCCTTGGTCATTTTCTTATTAAAAGTTATATTTTTCTCTATCTCCCGAGAGGGGAACTATGTTTGACCTGAATTCTCAAGAATGAGATACGTAGGCGGCCTATGTCGGCCTCGGTCATTTCCTTACTAAAATTTATATTTTTCCTTATCTCCAGAGAGGGGAACTACGTTTGACCTGATTCCTGCCTCAACGGGATACGTAGGCGCCACAACGGTTCGGTCATATTCCCATAAAGAAAACTGGGACGGAATTTTAGAGAGGAACTCAAAAATTCTGAATATAAAAGCACGTCTTCGACAAGATAGAATTTGGGGCATCAGAAATTTCAACTGGGACATGGATTTCCCTAACAGATTAATGATTTGATACGATATATAACTGGGACAGAAATTTTTGAGATCATCCTCAAAAATTTCATCGAGTGTCGTTAGAAATTTGAGAGCAACCTTGGAAATCTCAACCTGATCAGAAATTCAAAGACGATTATGATACATCACAGGGGCCGTGTCAGAAGCTGAATGTGTTTGTCTAAGATTTTCATGACATGACAATTTGGCAATGACATTTTCTTCGAAAATTCTTCTCTAACTTTGTCGTTTTTTTTTTTTCAAAAAAAAAAAGTTTTGTTTATCAAACATCTTGTCAAGTGTATATTTTATTTTCTGTCTACCAAGAAGTGGGAGATCGGGGCGGTCCGTCGAAGACGAGGCGGAGAATGGACAATCGGAAGATCAACACAGATCAATTCGCCTCTCAAACTAAGAATTTTTCTTTGGATGCAGGAACAATGAAATCACAGAAATGATGATGTCAAAACTTTCAAACACGAGGTGCCACTTACATACACCATGGCCTCAACATAATTAATCACACAATTTCTCATCTCATCTCATCTTCAATTTATTATATTATGTCAAGATGATTTCTAATTACTTTCACTATATTTTGCAGTAATTAGACACAAGTTTGATGGATTTTCAAAGCTCAAAAGAATCAAGCCAGTATCGCCGGATACGGAGCGTGTGTAAAGACTACAAGATTGCAAAGGAGCAAACATCAAGTGGTGATAAGTCATGATTGAGATCACCGCTAAGTTTACCGTGACCTGATCTTTATAGCTGAATGGCATAACCTCACACTTTATCTTAAGTGTAGACTTTACGTTATTATGATTGTTAATGTGTGATCTCAAGTTTTGCAGGTGGCTATGCTAGTAAAGTTGGGACAATGCTGAAACCAACGTCAAATCTGGAGATGATGCTATTACGAAAGTGTTTCAAGGACAAAGTATCAGGTCTATCAAATCAATAGGCGCTGAAGATTGCATATGTTCACAAAAGGTTATAAGTCATTTCGTGTCTTCAACAATGATTGAAGATATCGTGCAATAAACTCAAAGTTTATTGAGTTTTTCAGAGGAAGATGAGAAAGGCTTTAATCTTCGTGCAAAAGAATTCATCCATTTCACTTCGATTATTCTATCTCTTAAAAAGAGGTAGTCGTAACCATGACAAATGTACATGTCAATATGGTTTCTACTTTGTCTATTAGGATGATTGTCACGTATCTATATAAGTATACGTGTTTGTTGGCCATGTGAGGGTTAATATTCTAGAATTTTTGGGTTGCCCACCCCATAAGTGGTTTATGAATTTTACTTGTCTATTCGAGAGCCTTAACATATGATTTTGTTGGGTTAACCACCCCATAAGTGGTCTGCGTAGTTTGTTTGTCTATTTCAGGGATCTTATGTTGAATCATGCTGGATTATTATCGAGTCGTCCACCTCGTTACAGTTGGATTATTATCGGGTCGTCCACCTCGTTACAGTTGGGCTATTATCACAATTATATTATTGCCAAAAGGAACATCTATGCATATCGTTGTCAATTTATTTGCAGGACTATTATCATATTTATATTATCGCCAAGAGGAACGTCCATACATATCAGGGCTATCATCAGTTATATTATGCCAAAAGGAGTATCTATACATATTATCGTCAATTTATTTCCAGGATTATTATCATATTTATATAATCACCAAGAGGAGCATCTATGCATATCATCATCAAGACTATCTTTATATTTATGTTATTGCCAAGATGATTATCGGGCCATCCATCCCGTTACAGTTGGATAATTATCGGGCCATCCACCCCGTTACAGTTGGATGATTATCGGGCCATCCACCCCGTTACAGTTGGACGATTATCGGGTCATCCACCCCATTACAGTCGGATGATTATCGGGCCATCCACCCCGTTACAGTTGGACGATTATCGGGCCATCCACCCTGTTACAGTTGGACGATTATCGGGACATCCACCCCGTTACAGTCGGATGATTATCGGGCCATCCACCCCGTTACAGTTGGATGATTATCGGGCCATCTACCCCGTTACGGTCGGATGATTATCGGGCCATCCACCCCGTTACAGTTGGAAAACTATAATGCCATCAATTATTGCCGAGAAGGCCGTTGCATATTGTCATTACCACATTACGTAATATTGATTCATCGTTTATTATATCAAATTGGAGGGATTCAACATCAAAAGAGAAGGACGAATATGTGCGAACAAGGTGAAAGTCTCTATCTCCCAACTTGATTTTCATTTTTATACTAATAAGTTTTATCTCAGTCTTTGTCGAGAGCATCCAAAAGGATGAATTCTCAAAATAAATCACAGGTGTGGACGTCATCAAGTAGGACGCAGCACAACGTGGAACCTTTTCTTAGCAGCGAACTGGGACACAGTCTGAAGAGGAATGTCACGCTCTTCGGACGCGAGCTGAATAACGACTTCCACCACAATCTAATCACACCCCTGTCAAAGGCATGTGGGTATTTTTCTTGAGTTTGTTAATCTCAATTTCGCATCCGATGAAATTTTAACCCTCATTGGAGGCAATCTTTCTAATCCGAGTGACAATATACCAAAAGTTTCTGAAATTATGTCCGTGTGAGTTCTTATTTATGGATGTGAAGAGCTCCGCATTCATGGATAAGAGGTTGCAAGCCTCTTTTTCATATTCAATCATTTGTCACTCCTCCCAATCGAAGGTTATCTTCGCATAAGAAGATTTTCTTTTCAACCGATCGAGTCGAACTATAAGCAGTCTGATTCCCATATTCGGGATATGTAGGCAGGATCGATGTTGGAAACTCGACTGTACTCCAACCTCCCATCACTCTATTCCATAGTTTTTCGGTTTCTCCATAATTCGACTCCGAAATAGCTCTTGAGTTCTTTCATAATCGTGCGTTAAATCAAGCATCTTGAACTACAAGTGGCCTGAATTCTCATGTAACCTGAGATATGTAGGAAATCCGAGAACGGGGTCCGGCCACAATTTTCCAAAGACCGTACCTTTCTTTTAAAGAGATGAAATAATGGTCGGTCAAAATTGAATTTGTCAAATTTTTTTGTTCATGGTCGCTTTCATCGACCCTATCCAAGACCCTTCCATGAGATGAATATGTGGTCGGCTCAAAATTGGATTGGTCAAGTTTCTTTGTCCACGATCGCTTTCATCGATCATGCCCAAAGAAAGGGACAGCTGTTGACACCCAATTTTGACCCTCCACGGTATAAATCAATCATCGAGCTTTTAATTTTCATAATTTGAAATAATTAGCTTTCAAAAATGCAAAAAATATTTTTAAGTGCATTTTGGGTTTAAATCTTTTAATCTTAATTATGTTTATTGTTGCATGTTATGTATATTTATTTCGTTCAAGTATCAATAGTTAAGAGTTATATTTTCACTAATCGTTTCAAAAATTCTCAAGTAGATTTTATCTTTAATCACCTTTATTTTAATTATTTTAGAATTAATTACGTCGTAGTTAATTTAATTATTTTAAAGTTGTTAATATTAAAAAGCTCTTTGATCAATTTGTATTAATTCATCTCGTGATCGAATTAATCAATTAATTTCAAATTGATCACGTTTGTAATTTAAGTGACTAATTTTTAAATCATCTTTATAATTCTAAACCCCAAAAAAACCCCAAGCCCACTCTTCCTTTTCTTTTGAACTCCCCCAGCCCAATCTTTTATTTTAAAATCCGGCCCAATTTTTCACTTTTAATTCAAAACCCAATTAATTAAAACCAACCCATTCCCAAATTAATCACCCCACGCCCCATCCCCTTCTTCCCCGATTCCTTCCCTTTCCTGGACAAAAACCAAAACCAGAGACAACCCAAAAAAAAACAACACCAAAATGTGCAAAATGACACCCCAACGTTTATTTTTCAAATTTCAAAATGAATTCAATCCAAATTCCGAATTTGACCTTGAGTTTTCCCCCCCAATTCTTACCCTAATCTCTCCTATAAATACCCCTCATCCTTCACTATGGAGGGGTCGGCGAAAAAGAACCCAAAAATCCCCGTTTTTCTCACTGTCAAGAGGGCCGGTCCCTTAATCTGAAAAAGAGTCAAAATCCTAGAAAAGGTTCTTGTTTCTTGGCATCATTTTTAAGGAAAGTCCGTCGATTCGGAGAGCTTGAAACCAGAGCATTCTGGCTTTGGATTTAAGGGGTCGTGAACGAGTTTTGATGGTGTCGGAGTTCGTTTCAGCTCGTTGTCTTCTCAGTTTCGCTACTCCCGAAGAGGTAACATCCTCATTCACGTCTCCTTTTTTAAACGTTGCTTATTTTGTATTGGATTTTGTTTAAAGCATGTCATATTTTGAAATCGTTATCTGATGTGGGGATGTTGTATCTATATATATACATATATAGGTAGATAGATATATATGTATGGAATTCGAAGGTTGTTTGGTTAATTTGGTTATATAGATAGATATATATGTATGAAATCAATATATGTTTGGAATCTTGTATTGCAATGTACATGTATCTATCTATACATATATATATATATATATATATATGTATGAACGTATATATAACTTGAAGGGTCGTTTGGTCATGTTGTTGTGTTGCGACATCTATGTACCTATATATGCATATATATACCCGTACAAGGAACTTGAGATTTGTTTAGTTATATTGTTGTATTGTAGTGTCTATACATATATATCTCTATCCACATATATGTATATATATAAATGTATATATGCATGACTTGAGGTTTGTTTGGTTATATTGTTTGTATTGCAGCATCTATGTATGTGTATATATAGTGTATTTGTTAAAATCTTGATTAAAAAGTATGTCCTCCATGTGTTCGGTGAAATGCCCCTTTTTGTATTTTTGAATACTATAGTTGATTTGTTTATCTTTGGATATTTTAATCTCCTATTATATGTTGTTGGGGATGAGATGGGGGTGTTATTTTGTTAAATTCACGATTAAGCAACGCGCCTTCCATGTGTTCGATGAAATGCCAATTTGAACTTTTTGAATGCTATAGTTAATTTGTTTATCTTTAGGCATTTTAATCTCCTATTGTATGTTGTTGGGGATGAATTAAGGGTGTTATTTTTTTTTATTAAAAATCATGATTAAGCTACATGCCTTCCACGTGTTCGATGAAACGCCCTTTGAATTTTGAATATAATAAAGTGATGATAATGATGCTTACATGCTTGTTTAATCTCAAATTGATGAGCTTGATTCTTAGTTTTATAGGCTTGATTTATATGGGTGAATATTTTATTTTTTGGGGTTTCAAGATTATTGAGTTGTGGGTTAAAAATAATTTTTAGATTCCTAATCCTTTTTATTTTATTTCTTATGCATCTATCCGAGTCTTCCTGGACACCCACCTTGCATTTCTCGGGGTCATGAAGGCTTAAGTCTTAGGGAGCTGATATTAAATTTTTGGAAGTCGGAGAAGGCCGATATACACTGATATACAATGTATATACAGCCAGTGTATATCAGGGATAAAAAGGGCCAAAAGGCCCAAATATTCTGCAGCAGAAATATATTGGGCTTGGGCCCAGTCGGCAGCAGTAATTTAAAGGGGTTGGCAGGCCCAAAAATTAGAAATTAGGACAGGTTTTGGACTTGGGCCTGCCAGGCCCAATCTAACTTATTTTATTGTTTCATTTCTTATATACTTGTTTACCTATGATATTTGTCTCTCACTCCAATTTTATTTTATAAGTTTTAACCTAATTGAATTTCCCCAAAGTTGGCCATCCATGTTATGTCACGATTTATTCCGGGCTATAAAAATCACTCTTAGGAAATTAGGTTTTAAAATACTCCTTAAAATATTTCAAGTACTTTCTTCCTTAAAATATTTTTGAAAGTATATATACATTTCTTCTTTTAAACACTTAGAGTTTAGTAGATTTCAAAATTCCGATTATTTGATTAAATTCGTCAACTCCTTTAATTAAATAAAATTAGTTAGATTTTAATATTATATCTTGTTGGTTTTCTTTAACTAGTTCACTTAATTACTTCTAGTTTAATAAAAATATAAGTAAAATTTAAATATTCCATTTTCCTACTTTTAAAATATTTTATTTAAACCCTTAAAAAATAATAATATAAAATTATATTATTTTTAAAGTTAGTCAAAATATTTAATCGCCGGATAACCGCGCGTTAGCGGATGTTTCGGGTGTGTAAAACCTTCCCGAAATAGAAATATGAACCCGAACCCATTTTTTGGATTTTTAAAAGGATTTTTCTGTTAATTCTTTTAAAAAAATAATTTAATCGGTTTTCTTGGTTTTTCCTATAAATTAAGTGGCGACTCTAAAATTTTGAAGATTCGGTTTTACTTAAATCAATTAAGTTTTAAATCGAATTTTCGAAACCCGAAGTCATTTTTCGACATAACAATAACAAATGACGATTTTATCTAAAACAGAATATTTTAATAAAGGGTAAAAAGTTCAAACAATATTTTTAGGGGTCTTCACACTTTTAATATAGTATAGATAGAATATTATAATTTATATTTGTATTGAGAGAGGAGGCATAAAGAGGAGAGAGAGAGAGAGAGATGGGGTAGGGAGAGATGAAAGATGAGAGAGAGAGGGGGGACAATGGCAAGCGATATTGCAGAGAGAGGGAGAGAGAGGGTGTGTGGGGGGCATAGAGGAAGAAAAGAGAAAGAAAATAGAAACAAAGCTTTAATTATAGCTATGAATACATACACATATTTGCCTAATTATATAATTATGCCAAACATAATTTACCCAACTCTTTTAAGTTTTGATGAGTTATTAACCCAATAATTTATTTGTTTGATCTATCAAAAAATGAGTTGATATATAGCATAAATTGATCAATTGGAAATCTAGTCAAAATATTACTTATTTGATGTTATGTATAGTAATAGTAACAGAAAAAAAATTAAGTTTTTAGGTATTAAAAAATAAAAAAATAATAAATAAAATAATTAAAACTTAGTAAAATTGTGTAGGTTGGATAAAAATCTGTATTTTAGTCGAAAATTAAACATAAGATATCCTCAAATATAGTGGTTTGATTTTTTTGTTCCCCATAAAAGAAATTTTTAAGCAATGGCCTTTCTTCCACTTTAGACAGAGTAAAAATATATTTTGCCCCTCTTTACCTCGAATATTTTTCTAATCAACTTTTTATGCTCTATTGCCTAGGGCTGGGCATTATTTGGTTCAAACCGAAAAAACCGACCGAACCGAATTTTTTTAAATTTCGGTTTCGGTTAATTGGTTTATTCAGTCGGTTTCGGTTTTAAATTTTAAAATATTGATAATTCGGTTTGGTTATCGATTTTAATTTTTTTTATTTCGGTTAATCGAAAAATCGATTTTTTTTTATGTCCAGATAAACTTCTTCTTTGATGGAAAAATAAAAATGCTATAGTACAACCTTTGAAAGAGTGTCTTTGTATATATAAAGGATATATAAACATCCTAAGATAATATGTCTTAGAAACATCAAAGCTACAGTGGCAAAATAGCTAATCTTTCTCGACAAGTCCGAAAAATATGAATACATACATACATACATACATATATATATGTGTGTGTGTGTGTGTATAGATTCTTGCCATACCTTCTTGGCCAGAAATGAGATAATATATATTGTGGTTAAGTTCACTGAGAATATTACAGGAACTCTAGAGAACTCGCCTCTGCTGGACTACCTATTAGTTTTGGCTGCCTACATATGTTATAACTTATAAATTATAATACATATAGTGTAGGCCCAACATGAACTAGTAATTTCCCAACCCCAATCGGGCAACATATACTTTACTAAACGCCCAATTTCAGTTCCAAATAATATTACTTTACTTTAGTGAAAAATAAAATTCCTAAATCTTAATTGCTAACATAGAACATATATGTCAAGGAATGAAGGAATCAAATGGTAGACTTTTGATTTATAGGTTATGACACTTCAAATAGTAATTCAATACATGTAACTGTTCACATTTTTAAATAATGGCCTCATTAATTGGTTACTAATATAGAGTAACTTATCTTTATAGAGTTGTAGTAATGTTCTTGTATGTAATAAATTACTTTTCATCGAAAAAAAGGAGTCAGAAATAATATTCAAATCGAAAAATTAAACCGAAATAAATCGAACCGAAATTGCAAAAATCGAACTGAACCGAATTTATTTCAGTTCAGTTTCGGTTTTATATTTTTCTTAAATCGAAAATCGAAAAACCAAATCGAATTTCACAAACCAAACCGAACCGACCGAATGCCCAGCCCTACCATTGCCTCTCAATTTTCTTCTTCTATTTTTTTCCCTTCTATTTATCTCTTTCTTTATTTTTCTTTTATTTATTATTTCTCATTTCTTTTTCTTTTTCTTTTATTTTTTTTAGTTTTTTTTTCATTTTCGTTTTTCTCAACTTCTATTTTTAAATTTTCCTCTTTTTTATTTTTCTTCTATTCAATTTTTTTTTGTCTCTATAATTTTTCCCTTTTTTTCTCTTCTATTTTTTTGTCTTTTTTTCATTTTTCTCTTTCTTTATTTTCTTTCATTTATTATTTTTCTCTATTTTTTTTTTAAAATCTCTTTGTTTTTCTCATAGGGCTTAATTTGTTGTTCAAATATCCCTAGGCTAATAAATCTTCCCTTTAATGCAATATATAAAATATCTCATAAATCAAGACCTTTTACCCATGGAGCGGATTCTTTGGGTCCTTTTGGTAAGTCTTGCATATAAAACAAGAGTTATAGAACAAATGACAAATTAAAAAAATAAGATAATAGTATCAAATCTTGCCCATGAGATGTGATTTAATCTTTGAAAGACCTCGGGCTAAGTCTTATAGGCAAGAAAAATAAAGCATTTGATAAATCAAGACAAAATATGGTAGTGTCAATTGTCACAGCCCGAGAGGGTATCCTAGGCATGGCAGTCACTCAAAAACCATTTATGATTTTCAAGAAACTCACATTGCCTACTCACTAATTCAATTAGTGGAAGGTTCAATGAGACCAAAAGAAAGTACTCAAATTGGCATTTAAATCATCATATAAAATAGTTTGCAAAATTTTTCTTCTTAAATATTTCAACATTTCAATTCAAAAAAAAAAATGTATAGTTTTCAAAATTGACTCGAAAAAGAAATAGATTCCACTCTAAGTACTCTATCTAACTCAGTCTATGAAGCTTTTATTAATTCATAAGATGTTGCCAAGACAATTTCAATGCTACCTAAAAACAATCGACAAAAATAAATTACAATATTACTACTAGAAATAAACTGTTTTTCGACTGCAAAATTACTCGGAATGTAGTTAGAAAATGGAGTTTTCCGATGACTTTCCGACCATTTTCGAGTAGTCGGTATTTTGTACGTCGGAAAATACTTACCGACGACTATAGTCGGCATTTGCCGACTGCTGTGGTCAGAAAATGTGAAACTAGACATGACCATTTGTCTACCGATTGGCCGACTACTGTAGTCGGAACATTATTAAAATAATAATTTATTAATTTAAACATTTCCGACTACAGTAGTCGTAATATTTAAGTAATTAAATAATTAATATATATTTATTTCGATTACTGTGGTCGGGACAATTATTAACTATTTAGGTGAGCTTCCGATTACTGTAGTCGGCATTTTGAATTTTCTCACAGAAAAATCATACCATTATGGTCCAATAGACTAATTTTTAATGCATAAAAATATTGTTTATTTGGTATACCACTTGCTAAATTATATTGCCATCCATCCATAAAATTCACAATAAAACCAAACATTAAATACATTCCTAAACATTTAAATTCCATTCAATAAAATTGAGTTTAAAAGTTAAGCATCATCAAAATCAATTCTAATAAGTAGTTGGGATTCAAAACGAAAGTAAATAGTTTAACACAAGTCTAAATCTCTTAGAAAATATCTAAACATCCAAAACACGATCTATTCTTCATCAGAGTCGGTCTCTTCTTCACTACTATCATATTCAGCCATATATTTCTCCATAAACGTCTGCACTTTAGCAAAGTTAGCTTCAGATGTTTGAAGTCGTTCTGTCAACTCTGAAATCTGTTTTCTCATTGCTTCAATTTCTTCTAAAGATTGAGAAGAAGAAGCACCAGACAACAATGGTGATGGATGACACGAGGAAGGTTGTACTCCAAGCCCATAAACTCTGCCTTTCTTCACACCTCCTGCCGCATTTATCCATATAGAAGTAATATCATCAGATGATAGTTGAGTTGTGGAACCAGCCTCAGTAGTAGGTTGTGACTGACATCGTTCGTCCAAGCTTCTTTGAAATTGAACCTGAAATAAATGTATGAATGAACTCCATTAGAAAGATAATAAAAGGAGCAATTACGACAGGAAATGAGAGCATTAAGCAACATATTATTGAATGCCGAAAGACTAATGTCGAGGACATCAAATTAAAAAAATTAAACAAATTATAGTTGATTACATTACTGAAACATCCAGATTATCTCCTTTTAAACAAATTAAAGATCAGCCAAGTGCAATAATCCAGCTTTTGAAATCTATTAAATAGTATCCTAGTAAGTAGAGTAACTAAACAATATTTTATTGAAAGCTATTATATGTATAAACTTACCAAAGTTAGCACCAAACGTAATTATTATTATTAGATACAAATCAGTAAGCATTGAATATGATGAAAAGTACATGTCCAAACAAATCGTGCACCTACTGGTTTATGTACAAAAAAAGAATAGATTTCAAAAAAAAAAAAAAAGAACAGATTTCTACAAGGAATTCTTCAATTAACTAGTTCAGGCAACTAAAAGACGCAAGAAATTGTAAAGGTCCCCACTTCATGCCCAGCAAACCTCACAAAACTGAACCATGAAACTGAACAAAACTGAACCATGAAACTTTAGCACTGGCAACAGGTCCATAAACTATCTTCGAGCTTCTCATTGTGGCCACATTAACCAACCATAATGTGCAAACTTTACAAAGTATCACGTAACAAGGAAAAGCCAAATGTTCCCCAAGGAATATCTAGTTACCTTTGCCAAAATTTCCTCATCAAATTAGTCAAACCCATAGCCATTTAGCAAAAAGTTTTGTCCAGTATGAAATGCATGTACGATTGAAACCCCTACAAGAGGGCAAAAATTCTTACGGAGAGGGAAACTTAACACAAATTTTTCCTCTGCTTGCATCTATAACCAGAGTTACAGTACACAACCACACTGGAGCCCTAATAGACAGAGAGTATCATACCTGCCTACCGTAACGAAAATACCTATCACTATCTCATAACCTTGCCATTTGGAAGTTCTTATGTGACATCTATAAACTAATTGCAAAAATGAAGATAATAAGGTGGGAATACACTATTCCAGCAACTTGAAGACGGAGTTGAAGGAGGTTAATTTTGATAAATTAGCATCTCACAGGAATCGATTAAGATCTCCAAATCCATAATGTGCAGACATTTCACTAAAATATAACCACTAAGATGCAGGACAGAGTATATCAGAGGAGACTCGGCACAACATAAACACAACTTAGCTACTGTAGATGGTGCATCAGAGGATCCAATTGAACACTTCAAGCAAACCATCAACACCAAAAAGTAGGATCAGTTTGATAGGGGCTATCAGCTAACAGGAAAAAATGATATACAGAGATCAGCAAAGACTTCATGAGTATAAGCATGAAGTCATGTGCTGTAACATAACACAACAACAATTAGCTTAATTATAGGTGTGCTATGTACTAGAACACTTCTGACACCATAAAGCAAATAAAGACGCTAGAAGAAAGTATTTACAAATTAGTTACAAAAATAGTATAATTAGTTAGATCCTCACCTTAATTATCTAACTGAACTACACGAAAATGGAGGTATTATAACTTACAAATGTCTCTTCTGCACGTGGCTCTATCCATTCTCCCCTTGTACCATCCATCTTTTTTCTCTTATGCGTCTCTTCAAACACCTCACCAATAGACACCTCTTCACCTTTTAATTTTGTCTAAAAAAAATACGAGTTAGATAAAGTTCAATCGCATTTAGTTAAAAGTAAAGAAAATCAATAAAAAAGATTACCATTTTCCGTCGATGGGCTGCGAAACTCATAGAACCTCCGGTATGCAAAGAGCCACCCTTTATGGAAGCCCGAGCTGCCTTTGCTCGCTCACACTTTCTCTTAAATTCAGGAGTGTTCCATTTCTCCAAAAACTTAATCACTACTAAAAAAACTGTGAAAACCGACCTCTAAATTACCGACCTCCAATGGAAGTCGGTAATTTTCGACTTCCGGAGGTCGGTATTGTTAAAATTAATACTTCTTAAAAATTTCCTAAGAAAACCGACTACAAGAAGTCAATCTTTTTGGCAAAAAAATGCGGGAAATCACATAGCGACCTCCGAAGGTCCGGAAATTTCCCGAAAAAAATAAATATTAAAAAAACCGACCTCTGGTGGTCGGTATTGTATTAAAAATAAAAAATAAATTTAATTTTTTCTCAATTAAATATGAAAAATATTTTAAATAAATTTTCGGGTGATTTTGTGTGAAATAAAAAATTTAAAAACTAATAATATCGACCTCCCGAGGTCGGTAATATTAAATTTTATGTAATTAATTTTTATTTTTATTAAAATATTCATATAGTGATCACCTGAGGTTGATTTTTTTATTTATTTTTAATTATTATTATTCAAACTAACCTCCGATGGTCAGTATCGGATTAGAAAATTAAGAATGCAATTTGATTTTACCACAATTTCACCTAAAAATATTATATTTTCAATTAATTTTAAATAAATCGTCCTCAAGAAGACAATTTTTAGTAAAATAAAAATAAAAAAATATGAAATATCGACCTTCAGAGGTCAATATAATTTAATTTAATGTAATTAATTTTATTTTTATTAAAGTTTTATGTAATACCGACATCCGAAGGTCGGTATTTTTTGTTTTGTCCAATTATTTTTAACAAAATTGATATCCATAGTTCAATTTTTTTTAAAAATATAGTTTTATTAATCATTATTGTTCTATTTTATATTACTATTGTTTTCATTTTTTTGAAAGTATAATAATTTTGTATAATTTTATTCAAAAAAAATTAGTAATCGTAGAGTAGACAAAGAACAACTCATATTCGAAGTATGAAATAACGTTGATACTAATTAGGAGGTACTTATATTTATTCATAGATTAATACAATAAATTCTATTAGTCCATCGTGGATTTATGTTTTATAAAATGATGTTGTGGTCAAGAGCTAATCGATAAACTATTTGAATATGAAATGTGATGTGATATTTATAGAAATGTCATAAAAAATCAAGTGTTTCGTCGTGGAACCTTGAATATGTAGTCTCGTTTAATGACAAATACAACAGAACACCTATGATTCATTGATTTTAGGAAGTAATAAATATATACTCATGAAATATTGTACAAAATTGATTTTTATCAATATTTATACGCCCCACTTAAATGAACATCTTGTGTAGTGATCACTCGTAGGTAAAGATAAACAATAATTCACTAGAGACATATGAAACAAACAATATATATAGTGTCGACACCCAATTTTGGCCCGAAATTTAAAATTCATACTTTTATATTGTTATTTTTTAGTTCTTGCTAAATTCATTATTGTGTGTTAATATGTAAATTGTGACTACAAGGAGTCGATATTTTTCTTTTTATTTAATTATTTTTATTGATGTCGACCTTTAATGGTCGGTAATATATTACCAAATCAAGAATAAAAATTTAATCTTATGTAAAAAATACGAAACTAATAAAATAATATTTTCTATTAAATTCAAAGAAATAGTCCTTTAAAAGTTGGTTTTATGTAAAATAAAAAATAAATTAATATAAATACTGACCTCCGAATGTCGGTATTAATATGATCAATTTTATT
Source organism: Solanum rostratum (assembly GCA_029948455.1). Classification (NCBI taxonomy): domain Eukaryota; kingdom Viridiplantae; phylum Streptophyta; class Magnoliopsida; order Solanales; family Solanaceae; genus Solanum; species Solanum rostratum. The sequence continues at coordinate 54,129,476 of CM057047.1, read as the reverse complement.
TTTATTTTTATTTAATCTGATACCAACCACCGGAGATCAGTATACACTATATTATCTAATTATTTTTAATAAAATCGACATATAAAGGTCAATTTTTTAAAAATTATTTCTATTAATCATTTTTTTCTTACTTAGTATAATATTATTTTAAGCTTACAATTAATTCTTTTAAAAGTGCAACCTCTTTTTATAATTTTATTAAAAACATTAGAATTCGCGAAATAAATAATAAAACACCGATAATTCATATTCAAATATGAAATATTATTGATATATATATATATATATGTGTGTGTGTATAAACTATATCAAAGTATGTGTGTTCGCACTTAAATGAATCTCTCGTATAGTAATATAATAGGCAAAAGGCAAATGAGAATATCCATCGAACATGTATGAAATACGTTAGGATGTTATATATACTCGTCGAGTACTAATGTAATACAAAAAGTGCTATGTATTAATGGTTTGAGTACGACATACATTATCAATTAAAGAAATTTAATTGATTTATGAAATTTATATGCATAATTAATTAACTATTCGTCTAATTAACCTTGAACATCTTATCCCGTTAAATGATATACGACAACATACCCAGTGTGATCCCACAAGTGATATCTGGGATCCCGTTAAATGATATAGACAACAATATACTTTCAAGAGGTAATATATATATATATTCATCAAACACGTATGAAGTTGATATTTTTGTTTTTGAAAAATTATACTTCTCGAGCAGTGTATTACTTATATATACATATATGTGTGTGTGTGTGTATTCTATGCCCTTAGCTTGTACTAGTTCATAAGTGTATTTTTTAACAAATTTGGAACCCCCTTATTAAAAATGATCTTATCTGCGCCGCTAATTGAATTCAAGTATGAAATATGTTGATATAAGTAGGATGTAATAAATGTAAACTACTGTTGTTATACTCGTTAACAAATCAAATCAATTTCTATAAATATCATCAAATCAATTTCTATAAAAATATCAATCTTTGTGGATAATCGATGATTTATTTGTTTATAATAATTTATTAAAAAAATAAAAGTATATATAAATAATATATAATATAAAATTATTCTTCAAAATTTTTCTCAATCGATTGGTAAATTTAGAATATATATTTATTTTTAAGAATAACAATATCTTAAGGTTGTTATTCATTATATAATTATATTTTAATTAATAAAATTTGACCTCAAGGGATCGATGTGTTTTCATTATTATTTTGTCTAAATAATATTGACTTCTTGAAATTGATGATTTTTAAATATTTATTTTAATATTAATCAACAAAATTGACCTTAAGAGGTTGGTATTATAAAGTCTACCATATATATTAATGAGAGTTATTTTTTAAAAAAGAATTTCGACTTCCATGATATCTTTTTAAATAATAAACATTTCGGAGGTCAGTAATATTTAGAGACCCGCGAAACTCCTCTTTTCTAATTAGTAATTTGTTTCCGCCTCAAAGAACCCTAAGATCAGCGACGACTCTCTACATTTGTTCCAACGCGGCGACTCTCTACCTTTGTTCCGGCGCGGCGACTCGATCTCTCTCCGGCAACCTTTGTTCAGGCACGTCGAACTCTCTCTCCGGCAACCTCTGTTCAGGTGCGGCGACTAGCTTTTTTGTTGCCTTTTGTCTTCATTCTCACTGCTCTTGTTACCCTTGAAGGTGTGAACAAGTGCTCTTCATTTGGTACTTAAAATCTCTTTCTCCTGTTTCATTTACACCACTCACCTTGCCTCCTGATCCTGATGTATTTTACACCATTGCTGATTCCTTTTTAGTGGATGTTAATGTTTCCCTTTTCTGGTTATTGTACTGTAGCTTATGTTTTTATATTATGATTCTTTTTTTAGCAGTTATAATATCGACCCCATAGGCAAGACTGGTCTTAAAGTATCTATCCATCACTATATTAGGCATCTTGGTTGCTTTGCTTATAACAGTGACATCCATAGAGCCTATAGATATGCAGAGACATACTCAACATCTTATTTTCTATGACTTCACTCAACATCTTATTTTCTATGACTTCACTTTCCGTAGATATCCTCCCTAGAAAAATGTAAGACACTCAGAACAATACTCATGAAGACAACAGGACAATAATATGTAGTTCTTATTTTCTAACTAAAATGTCACTGATATCCAACTATCCATTTCCTTAAGTATTTCATCTTTTCTCACTCGCTTCTGTCTGAATTCCTTGTAGCATATAAAAATTACAAAGACCTACTTGCAAAGTATCCAAATCTTTAGAAGTATGAACTATGAAATGAACCCAATTCACTCAAGTGACCTATATTTTTCAACTTTTACTGAATAATTATGGAAAATAATTTCTGAACAAAGAAGTTGATGAAAAGTTAAACTACCAGGGAACATACATAATACATTGCATATATAAAATCTGATGATGTAGATAAGCCTAAGGTTTGGTAGATCTTATGCTGATTGTGTCAATATATCATCATGAATAATTGAAAAATATATCGTCCTCTTTTTGTACACTTCAATATTTCCTCCATGTATATTTCTTGTAGGGAATTAGGTGATGAGTGGTCTCTATGAACATAATTTAGTTGTTGTTGACATTTTTATTGTTAAAAAAAATCACCCAGTATCAATATCAGATCACTCAATCACACCGCTAACCTGAGCTCTAATGAACCAGCTGAATCTGAGCAGAATTGAAATTATGGCCAAAATGACAGTTAAATTTTCGAGGATTGTAATTTTCGCTTCTCTACTTGTAATAGCTGCTTCTTTTAGTTTCTCAGTTTAATTTCTCAGTTTGCACAACAATGTTCTTGCTTTTTCTAGTCACTGCTACTCTTATTTATTTTTCACTTTTTAATGCAAATTTTAACATAAAGTTGTATAAATTTCATGTGCAGTGAAGATTTTTGTAAGTGCAGAAATACAATTCAATTAAAGGTTCCAATATTCAACGTCGTTGAGCTTACTATCACCAACCCCTTCATCTCAAGATGTATTGTTTTTACAAAAATCTTAATCATTGTATAATGTATACATGTTATCTTTTTAATTCAATATACTTGCATTTTTTATGTTTGATTTAATTTTTTAGGGTCTGCTTTAGTGATAATATGTTTGTTTAAGCATAAACGTTGACACTAGCTGATCATATTGATGACAAAATTAAATTCTTGCAATATCAATTTGTGTCCACCTATTGTTAACACTAGTTGATCCTATTGATGACAAAATTGATTTTCTTGCAAAATCTATTTGTGTCCACCTAGTGTTAACATAAGTTGATCCTATTGATGACAAAATTGATTTTTTTGCAAGTTTGATTTGTGTCCACCTAGGGTCAACATTTTGCCTTAATTTGATGATAATGTGTTTGTTTTGCATAAGTGACAATACTTAGCTGGAAAGCCGGAAACTTCAATTACAAAGCCGGAAAGTTGCTTGCAGGAACATTTTGTGAATGTAGGAAATATAATAGAGTTCCAAACTTTATGGTTCCAGATCAGTGGGCCAAATTGCAGGAATTTTGGAATACTGATGAAAAGTTTAAGAAGAGGAGTGACATTGGAAAAATGGCTCGTGCATCGGAAAAAGGTGGTTCTCTGCACACTGGTGGAGCTATTAGTCAGCTTACTAGAAAGAAGAGAATGGTATATTTTATTTAATTCAATAAAATAAATTTTTTCCTTTTTTGGTAAGTATTTTTGTACGATTAATGATCACATGCTATATATCAGTTTTGCAGGAAAAAGAATTGGGTAGGCCGGTATCTCAGGAGGAGTTATTCAAGGCCACTCACACCAAAAGGACGACAGACCCCACGGAAGGAGAAAAATGGATTGAGCCACGTGCTCAAGAGACATATGTAAGAATTTCAATCAATTTATATATATATATATATATATATATATATATATATATATATATATATATAAATTCTCTCTTACATGGTCATGATTGGTGATATGGTGATATGTGCTTCACTACTTATTATAGATGTCTCTGATGAATGTTATTAACATGAGTTGAAAATGTAAACATAGCGTATAAAGATAGTACTACTAGCTAGATTGACTCTTTCATGTTATAAGTACTTCATAAATATTGTTGTTCAAGCTAAGGTAAGGGATATTGGTAGTAGTGGGTGGGTTTGAAGTGTATAATTAATGTATTATTGGCTTCATTCATTTTGGTAGTTTAAGAAAATTAATCACGTTTGTGACAGTACATTTTGTGATAATGTGTTTGTTTCGCATAAGTGACAATACTTAGTTTTTACTTTGTGATAATATGTTTGTTTTGCATAAGTGACAACACTTAGCTATTTATTTGGTGATAATGTACTTGTTTTGCATAAAGTTGTCTTTAAGGTTGGGTTGAAGTGAAATTGTGAGTATATGTTCGGCCTAAGCTTGAGCAAAGTTATTTGGTACATGTACTGATCAGAGAAAATAAAATAAATATTTTGATGTGGTGCATTAGTTAAGGTTTTGATAATAACTTTGGTTTACATCCTGGATATATTTTAATAATTCAATAAGCTAGCAAGTACTGCAAACAACATATTTTCATCTAGTAAAGAGAAATAGTTTTTGTAATTCAGACCATCTCGAATCTTAATTTTGTGTGGTGATGAGACACTGTTGTTATATAGTAATAAGATGTCAGATCATTAGAATTATTTATTTTTCGGAATGGTAGTCTATTTTAATTATAATTTAGTTATTCTGTGTGTGATTATTAATTTTCAAATCGGATTTAAAATTCCATAACTACTTTGCTTAATGTAACTAATTTGCTTGATGTAATATTTTTATTCTAATAGTTTTTCATTTAAATTATAGGAGAGGTTTACGCAAAAACTACAGGAGTATCGTAGTACCCTACCTGTGGAAAGTCAAGATGCACCACTGTCACAAGAAATTACCGAGCAGTTGTGGCGAGAGAGTGCAGGTGAACCGGTTAGAGGGGTAGTCTACAGTTACACAGAAAAGGCCTATCATGAGAAAAATAGTTGGTTTTATTGTGCATCATCTTCAAGCGTTGATAGTGTGGATAAAGCGACAATATCTAAAATGGAGGATAAGATATCTTTGCTCACTGCCGAACTTGCTGCAGCAGAGAAGAAGAGAGAGGAGCAAGCTGCAGCAGATAGACAAAGGTATATGGAGCTTCGGGCCCAACTAAATTCTCTTTTTGATTCAGGAAAAATCATTCCTCCGGCCAGTCGACCTTTTGGGGATGAGAGTGAAGAGGAAAGTGAAGAGGAGAGTGATGAAGCATAGTTCTATTTAGTAAATATTTCACGTTTTGTACTAATACTTTGATGGTATTTTGTTTTTATTTGAATGGATTCAAGGTTTAATTAGTAAATCTAAAATTGTGTACTAGAAATATTAAAACTGCTCTGTTGGAATTCTGCTGAGGTTGGTCAATTATGCATACAGGTGAGCAAAAAATTTGCAGCAGTGTGCTGCCAATTCTGTTTCCAGGTGGGCAAGAAATTTGCAGCAGTGTGCTGCCAATTTTGTTTCCAGAAAACCGACCTCTGGAAGTCGCAAAGAGGTCGGTTTCGCAGAAAATAAAAATAATAAAAATAAAATAATATCGACCTTTGGAAGTCGCAAAGAGGTCAGTTTTGCAGTAAATAAAAATAATAAAAATAAATTAATACCGACCTCAGTGGGTCGGAATATCAAAAAAAAATTATATAAATCAATAATACCGACCTCAGTAGGTCGGAAATTCAACAAAAAAATTAAAATTAAAATAAATAATACCGACCTCAGTAGGTCGAAAATTAAAAAAAAATAAAATTAAAATAAATAATACCGACCTCTTGTAGTCGGTATCAATAATAACAGTTTATTATTTAAACGACCTCAAGAGGTCGAAAATATTAAACAATTATAATAATAAAAATATATAATACCGACCTCTTGTAGTCGGTATCAATAATAATATTTTATTATTTAAACGACCTCAGGAGGTCGAAAATATTAAAAATTAGAAAAAAAACATATGCACTATAATGACCTCCTGAAGTCGAAAAATATTTAAAAAAATAAAATTACTAAATTACTAAATAAAATTATATTTCTGACCTAAAAATATAAACGACTTCGTGAAGTCGGACGATACCGACCTCCAGAAGTCTGTATGAAAAAGCGACCAAGGTTTTTCCGACTTAGGCTCGAAGTCGGGTGAGAGTCGGTAATTACAGTTATACCGACCTCTGGAAGTCGGTATTTCGTGGTCGGTTTTTCCTGTTTTTTTAGTAGTGAATCCATATTTCTTCTCGTGACCAATCGGGCTTCTCATTCTTTTTTCGAACATCACACAACATATCTGCAACTCTTATACGTGCTTTTTTGTCAAAAATGGAATTTATCTTGTTCTCATAACATGGTTGCACTTCGTCTGCATAATAAATAATATCATTAAATTAAAAAAATTATATTTGATAACTAATGTAAAAATAAATTTTATTTGTACCCTAAATTGATTCCATATTTGTTCCCTGATATTTTACGGAAAATCTTTCCATCTCCCCCAAGCATCATTGAAGAATGGTTGAATAGACTCTGAAACCATATGCGAGCCAGTGTATGATGGGGCAAACCTGCATTACATTTAATTAATATAAGAAGTATAATTCACTAAATTAAAAAAAATCAAAGGTAACTTACCCATCCTCATCAGGGGTGAGAATGAACCTATGATAAGCATCATATTCTCTAGTCTCTCCAAATTTTGAGTCTTTGAACAAGTTGATGCAATAGTAGTACTGGTAGATGGTGATGCTGATGCAGAGACTCCAATATTTGACTTAGATATGTTAGAGCCAACACTTGGATTTGTTTCAGATGGTGGTATACTAAAAAAAGAAGGTGGTAATAAGTCGACAGGGGAGGAAAACCAGGTGGTAATGAAGTCGATGGAGGAGGAATATTAGGTGGTAATAACCATTGAAGAGGAACAACAGATGGCAGTGAAGTCGATTGAGGAGAAAAGGTGGATGGCAATGAATTCGCCTGAGGAGTTTCTACATATGGCTGGCTCGACTGACTTGTAGGTGGCAATGAAGTTGATTTAGAATCATGTTTTCTCTTATTTATTTTCTTTTGACGATTTCGAGATGCCTTCTTCATTACCTAAAAAGATAGTCAAAATATATACAAGGATACATCATAAGACAAGTATGTACTGTGATACATGATAATTCAATTATGCACAAGGATACATAGATAAATTAGCTATCTCATTAACACAAATAAGCTTATCTTTCAACATAAAGAAGTGTGAATTAGTGCAATTAATTCACCAAGTCCACAATGATAACAAAACCATTTGTCAACATAACAAACCAAACAAGTCAATCATCTTCACTTGAGTCATAATCACTATCAAATCCTTCCTCATCACTTCTTTCATATTCTCCGAGTGATTCCTCGCCACTTGTTTCATATTCATCAATTGTGAATTCCTCCTCGGTAGATTCCTCGTTGTTATTCCTGGATGTTTCTTCCCCATAATTATTTGGATTTGATTGAAGAAAAGTAGCATCAAATTCTTCATAGATGCCTTCACTATGCTGTAATTCACCTGCTAATTCACTATCCACCACTGCTTCAACACTTGAAATATCATTTTGATATGCTACATCCAATGCATCCTCGACTTCCACTCTTCCAATAGGTTTTGTTTTTATAACCACATGCCACGAAGATTTATCCTTGCACAAGGGATAAGGAACATAATATACTTGCTTCACATTTTGTGCAATGATAAATGGATCATAGAAACGATACTGCCTCCTGTGGTTGATTTCAATTATTTTGTATTGAGGATGCACTTTTGTACCACTAGAATCAGGATCATACCACTTGCACCGAAAAAGTACTACCTTTTTTTTGGCCAACCAACAACATACTCGAGTTCTATAATCTCTTGAATCACACCATAATAATCAATATTCCCTTCACCTTTTACCCACACCCCACTATTATTGGTTTTCTTGTCTTTGGACCATTCTTCTGTGTGAAACTTGTACCCATTGATAAAGTACTTAGACATTATTCTTACTCTGCGATCAGGTCCCCAAGCAATATCACACAAAAATTGGACATTCACAACATCCACAACATTAACTGGATTGTGAACCTATTATGAATTAGAGAAATTTTAGAATTTTAAAAATACATATAATTGATGTGCAAATACTTAACAGTATTGGGTAACACTTACATATTCTCTAAACCACTCTGAAAATCTAGAATAGACAACATCATTCCCATATGTACCAACAAAATAACTGTCCGACAAAATAAAAACTTTGATTAGTTAAAAGGATGATGTATCTTGTTTGAAAGTAGGTAATATATATATATATATGTGTGTGTGTGTGTGTGTGTGTGTGTGTGTACCTATGATAAGGTTGAACCTCTGGACAATTCAATAATACATGTGTTGTAGCTGATTTTAGCTCTGTGTCAGTTAACTTTCGCTTTGGAGCATGTTTTGGACCTCTTCTTCCTGGATGATTGAATATGAAAAAGGGTGGTGCCAAAGGATCAACAAATCTTCCATCATCATGTCGATATGGTCTATTTCTCAAACATGGCACACCATTCTCAAAATAATATGAATCAAAATGAGAAGTTTCTCTTGCCAGATATGCTTCACGTATCGCCCCCTCTATTCTCCATCTATTTTTTATTGACCTTTTACATGTGCCAATAAGCCTGTAAAGTACGAATTTTAGATGAAAGACTTTTTAATTCAAACACACAAAAAAAATGACCTCTCATATGTATACATCCATCTACTTTGAACTGGCCCTCCAAGTCGTGCCTCCCGCACAAGATGAATTGGGAGATGTTCCATCACATCGAAAAAACCAGGAGGAAATATTTTTGCCAACTTGTTTAAAGCTAGGCAAATATTACTCTCCATGTAGTTTAGGTTCTCCACCTTTAATGTGCTAGAACACAACTCTTTGAAAAAAAGACTTATTTCTGTGATAGGTTTACATATTCTGTCAGGCAAGGCATTGAATGCAATAGGCATCAAAGTTTTCATAAAAATATGACAATCGTGACTTTTCATAGACATCAACTTTCCTTCTTTCATATCAACACATCTAGATAAATTTGAAGCATATCCATCAGGCATCTTTAAATTCTTAACCCAATCACAAATCTCTCTCTTCTCATCCAAAGTGAATGTGTAACTAGCCTTAGGCTTCTGAATCTTATTGTTAAGATATGTCAAGTACAACTCACTTCGCTTGCAATATTCTTTTAAGTCCATCCTAGCCTTCAAATTATCTTTTGTCTTGTTGATATCCATCACAGTATTAAACAAGTTGTCAAAAAAAAATTTCTCGATATGCATGACATCCAAATTATGTCGAAGAAGGTTATGCTTCCAATAGGGTAACTCCCAAAATATGCTTTGTTTTGTCCAATTATGTGTAACACCATAACCAGATATCTTAAATGATGGAGAATCAGTTACCTTAGGTAGATCTTTAACTCTATGCCAAATTTCTTCAGGCGATAAAATTGTTGGTGGCTCTTCAAAATCACTTTGATTCTTCATAAATGCACTGGTGTTTCTCCTAAATTCATGATCCATAGGCAAAAATCGACGATGACAATTGAACCATGAGTTCTTACCTCCATGTTTCAATGTGAATGCTTTTGTGTCTTCCATACAATATGGGCAAAGCTAACTTACCAGCAGTTGACCATCCAGACAACATTCCATAAGTAGGAAAATCATTTATAGTCCACATCAAGGCAGCACGCAATATAAAGTTTTGTTTCTTGAATACATCATATGTTTCCATACCTTGATTCCACAATAACTTTAATTCATCGATCAAAGGCTTCAAGTATATGTCAATCAACTTTTTTGTATTGTGTGGACCTGGAACAATGCAAGTTAGAAATACATATGGACTTGTCATACATAACTCGGGGGAAAGATTATATGGTGTAACAAACACTGGCCAACATGAATATGGTGCAGCAGAGATCGCAAATGGAGTGAATCCATCAGTACATAATCCCAACCTAATATTTCTAGGTTCACTAGCAAAGTTGGGAAACACTCTATCAAAATGCTTCCATGCTTCTCCATCTGAGGGATGACATAGAACACCAGGTGGCCTTTTATGTTCATAATGCCATGTCATATGAGGAGCAGAACTCATTGATGCATACAACCTCTTTAACCTAGGTATAAGGGGTAAATAATGCATTGCCTTCATTGGAACCTTCTTCCTTTTGTCATTCTTGACTTCCTTATAACGAGCTTGATTACAAAATTTGCAATTTTCTAAAGCTGCATCATCTTTATAGAATAACATGCAACCTTTCTCACAACAGTCAATTCTCTTTGATGAAAGTCCCAACTTAGAAACCAACTTCTTTGTCATGTAGAAATTTTTGGGTAAGTCTATTTTACTCGGATTAAGCTCATTCATAAGCTCAATGATAGAATCCATGTCCACTTGAGAAATTGAATAATCTGATTTTATACTTAACAATCTAACAGCAACATACAACTTAGAATGTTTTGATCCTTCATATAATGGACGATTAGCTTCAGTTAACTGTTCATAAAAGCGCTTAGCCTCATCATTTGGTGCTGATTGAACCCCTAGAAACATTCCAAAAGCATCCTTCAACATTTCACTGAATTGAGAATTTTCAACATTATTATTCTCTATGGGACCATCCTCACCATCAAACTGATTCTGAAAACTAACATTAGCTATATTGGCATCATCCTCTCCATGAACTGTCCACATATAATAATTATCCATAAATCCCTCCTTCAAAATATGAAATTCAACTTTATCTGGCTTCAATAACTTGACGCACTTACATTTTGCACAAGGACACCTAATGGTACCTTCTATAAGAAAATCATTTCTAGTTTTCGCCTTTGCAATAAATTCCTTAACCCCATCTATAAATTCCACCTTCAACCCAGCATGATTAGGATGAGTTCTATCATACATCTATTTACGATTTGCAAATTCCATCTACACAAATCAACAAAGCTGAAAATTTAACTAAACAAACTACCAACAACTCAATCAAGAACACATAAAAGAGAACCTACATTTTAAAGTTAATGTAGAATGAAATCTTAATAATGAAGTTTTTTTAGCTACAAAGAAGTGATTTTGAAAGGTATCCAAGTATTTTGTCCATTTGGTTTTCAAAAGCTGGCCTGGTACTTCGCTGATAAGTAATGTCGTTACTTTCAATACTAGCTAAAAACAGTATAAATAAGGACTAGGAATAAACCATAGACAATTAATTAAGAAGAAATAGTTCAATATAAAATTATAAAAAGATACATGTAAATTTAAACGATTGGCTTAAATTCAACAGCAAAACCACAAGTCCCAATCACCCGAGAGTAAGCAAACGAGATATTTCTGGTGTATATACATTTTATAGTTTTAATTATCATCACAATTTTCGCACATCTTAACTAATTCACCTCTCATCGCCAATAGATATTAGATAACTCTATTTACCTTCCACGTAAGTTTGCTCTATATTGCCCACCTCTTTAGACAAGTTTCCAATAAATTAATACTCATTATCTCTTATCCCATGAACAAAGTGATGGAAGATAGTCCAGTTGAGTGTTCAAAGAAGAAGAGTGAAGATGGTAAAAGGTTTAGTGATGAACAAGTGAAGGTACTTGAGTCCATGTTTAAACAAAAGACAAAGCTTGAACCAAACAAGAAGCTTGAACTGGCCAGAGATCTTGGGCTGAAACCTCGTCAAGTTGCTATTTGGTTCCAGAACAGAAGGGCCAGGTGGAAAATAAAGCAACTAGAGCATGAATACAGAGGAGTCAAAGATGAGTTCGACAATTTAGCTATGAAATTTGTATCACTGAAGAAAGAAAAGGAATCTTTGCTCAAGCAGGTATCTTATTAACTCCCTTCCCTTTGAGTTCACTTTCTCAATATGCCTCAACCCAAACAAGTTGGAGTTGATTATATAAATGACGTATTTTGTTCTGGAACAGTTACAGGAACTAAATGATCAGCTGAAAAACAACCATGCTGGTTGTAGCAGAAGTCAAGATTCAACAGACAGTGAAATTTATACAAGCTCAGAAAATGTAGATTTGAAGGATAACATCCCAGGTTGCTTAAATACGAGTTTAGACCATGAGAGGAGTAAAGGAGCGGATAGTAACAGAGAAGGAACACTAATCGAACACTCGAGGTGGAAGGAAGAAGCAGAGTTTTGGAACATGGAGGAATTAGGAGACAGTACCTTAGGATCACCTGAGCACTGGGATGCTGTAGGCCTAGGTGATTCCTTCCATCTGTCGGAAGGGTATTATAGTAAGTATCTAATCTCACATTTTGCCTGGATCCTTCTTATTTGAGCTTTTACTTCATAGCATGTTGACACTTCTAAATTTGTTTTTTTTCCCTCCCTCTTCCTTGATATTTGCTCACGACAGTCCCTTCATTCTGTTATTTGGTATATCATAACAGACAAACATGAAGTCTATTTAATTTTGACATTGTTACCTCAAGAAAGTAGCTTTATCCTTCTGCTTATTTTGTCAAGTTTTCCTGTAATGGTTGGTAACTGTTTTTTAGATGATGTTCTCCTTGATTTTTGCAGGATAATGCTTCAGAGAAATTCTGGATGGCCGTTATGAGATTCTTGTTGCTCATGGGAAAGGCGTCTTCTCTACTGTTGTTCGGGCTAAAGATTTGAAGGCTAGACCCGGTGATTCAACAGAAGTAAGCAATAAAAATCATTCGTAATAATGAAACGATGTGAAGAATTAAAGATGTTGGCTAACTTCAAAGATTTGATGGAGAGAATCTGTGTTAGATAGTCTAAAGAGAATCACTGTCTCCCAGGCATTAGAACACCCATTCATCACAAAGAAGTGAACGACAACGATTTTGTAAATTTATATGTGCCTTTAGATGATCTTGTTTTTATATTAAAAGTTTTTATATCTTTTGTCTTGAATTTAAGTTTTGTCCGGAAAAAAAAGAGAAGACTCGTTATATCTTGTTGAATCTTTGAAGCCCATTTTTGTGACCCCATTTGAAAAAAATTGTACTAATTTTTTACCCCACTTGCGGGAAACTCCTTGCCGAGAGCCTGTGCACCCCCGGGATTAGTCGGAGCTCAAACAGACTCGGAAACCCAGTGCAAATAAAGAAAAAAAGGAACTCCTGCAACCTTGTGGTAAGCTTTCTCATACAACATCATTTAGTGAAGTATTCAAGTATTTTTGTGTTGAAAAATTTGATGTCTTGAAAATAAGAAATTTAATCCCCTTTTTGAACTGAGCAGTTAGTAATTTGCTCATACTTTTTACCAATAACTTGGATTGATGTGATTCAATAGGCTGTAGAAAGATAAAAGAAATACCCACAGCTTTCATGTTCTACAAAAATCTTAATTCCTCTGTTTACTGTGTCAAAAATGGGGGCAAGGCTCAAATCAGTTTTCAACTTAGACCACAGAAGTTATCTATTTAGAGAACTCACCCAATATCTTAACCAATAAGCCCTAAGAACTGAATCAGAAGATAAAAACAAAGACTTAAAGGGAGGCTAACCATTTGAACCTCAATTCGGACACTTAGAGAATCATATTCAATAGAAGCAGAGTTAAAACCAAAATATCAACATCATCCGTCGGAAAATTCACATATACCCTAATAGAAATAAATATTCTGTACATTTAACTGTACCTGAGGCATGCTAACATGACAAATCTGTCTTTATTCAGTAAATTGCATAATCATTTGCAAATTTGTTTAAGTTAAATTGCATAATCATCTCATTTAAAATACATAATCCTAGAAGACTTACTTGGTGATGCACAATAATAACCAACCTACCACAATTTTAAGACTTTTCAATCTGAAAAAGTAAAACCCTGAATAAAACTTGAAGAACACAAATCAAAGTTAGACTTACCTCCAAAAATCTTGTTTAAATCTGAAGAAATCCCTTTCTTCTTCATAGTGGTCGTTGTTTCCGTCAAGTTTTTTCTCTGATCTTTGTCTCTTTACAAGTTTTCGTCAAGATCTTCTCCGATCTTTCTCTCAAATCTGAATCCCCCAAAAAACTTTCGTCCTCTCTCTACAAATTTCTTTGGCACACAAAGAATTTTTCTTTCTCTCTACATACAAAGGATTTTTAAACTTTTATTTTGGGGAAGAAGAGGAAGAAGAAGGGACCTTATCACCCGTACAGAATAAAAGTAAGTCATCACCTCCATAAAAGATCTCCAAAAACAACATCACCTCAAGCACCAGCAAATCAACCCGACGCACAGGTTTCTAGCTCAATATCATAGGCGAATTTAGTTGAATCATAGGAGACGAAAGCACCAACAACAAAGGAAAAGCAAAACCTTATAATACTTGAAACACCATGGAGTGCAGTACTGGGAACGCCAAATCTAGATCTGAGTGATGGAGAAAGCAAAATGGTAGCGTAAAGATCACAATGGAGTATATTAAAGAGGAAGTGAATTACTGGAATTTGACTGTAGTGTGCTATGTGCTGGGGTCTTTTTCTTTCTTTTCTTTTATTCAAAAAAGATTTTTCTTTTATTTTGGGGGCCAAAATTTTGGAGGGAAATATATTTTTGGGGAAAAAAAGTTTTTGGGCATTTAATTAAAAAAGAATAATATATGGCTGATCGTGATTTAAATTTATTTTTTATTTTTTAAAGTAAATTTTCGACTATAGCAATCGAAAAATTGATCAATTATTTTATTAATTTTATTCCGCAAAATGTTGACTTCAGTAGTCGAAAATTGATTGGTAAATTTTAAAAAAAATTATAATAACATAAAATATAATATTCTGATGACAGTATTCGGAAAATTATTCAAACTTCCGACTACATATTTGTAGTCGGCGATTATAATTGGAAAATAGCTTATTTCTAGTAGTGAATAAAAGGATTTCTTCGAAAACAAAGAGGTCTCGCCACTATCTGGAACTGAATAAATTTTAGTAAAATATTTATTGAGAATCTCTAACATTTGCATCTGCATCATAAAATGATGCAACGTCGAATTACTATGTAAAACTTTGACAAATACCAAACTCAAAGAAGGAAATGCCCAAAAATCCCGACTTTTATAAAATTACTAATAATACCAACTTTTTTTAGCCGTTTGATACACAAGCTTAGAAGGCCGATACTTAAAAACTAGCGATTGATACGTAATAAAAGACTGCTTAAATTGGAATCAGTTTCGCTAATTAAGGAATCCTAACAGATCTTTGAATGTGATTCTTTAATTAGCATTGATTGAACAATTGGGAAATAATCAATCCCAGCAAATTCTCAATAGATTGTTGTTGGAATTTTTTTTTTTAAAAAAATAAAATTTACAAAAACAAAATCACAAGCGTTCGGCCATTGTTGATTCGATACTCAACGGAAAGGAATATTTCAATTTTGATTCGTCATTCAGGAAGATGGGATTCTGATGTGATATACAGTAGATACAAAAGTGATGGCGTCATTATTGATGATAACATTTCATTTTGTAATCTGCGTTCAGCCATTGTTGCGGAGTTGGGTATTGATGAGCAGAGGAAGGAAATTATGATTCGATACATTGTTGATGGCAATTCATCACCAATAACAATTCACAATGACATGGGTGTGAAGCTTTATGTCGAAATTAAGAAAAGAGAGCCTGGATTTGGGATGTATCCGTTATGCGTAGATACACACGATATGGAGCATGGTGGCAAAAATTTATTTGACGCCTCATCTGGAACTGATGTGTACCTAAAATGCAGGTATCAAGTATGCAAGTATCACTGTAATGTTCTAATTAAGCATCAGTGCAAAGTATGCAGGTATCAATGTAATGTTCTAATTAAACATCAATGCAAAGTGTGCAAAAATCAGTGTATCAAAAATGTGCATGTATTAGTGCATTTCTGGCATAACAAAATTGGTAGATGAGAGATGCTAAAAGCACACATCAGAGCAAAGTGTGCACTGGGTACACATCAGTGCAAAGTGTGCAGGTATCAGTGTATAAAAATGTTCATGTATTGGTGCATTTCTGGCATAACAAAATTGGTATATGAAGAGATGCCAAAATCACACATTCTCCACACATATGAGTATCAGTGTAATGTTCTAATTAAACATGTATCATTGATATGTGTCAACTATACAAGTATTAATAGTGCACAAAAATGTAGGTATCACTACATATTTGTTGCAAAATGTACAATTATCATTCTGTATTGCCAATGTGTATCACAGATAGCAGGTATCAACAGCTACAAAATTACAAACTATATTTATATTGTATCCGAAATTCGATACATTGTGAAATTCAGATACAAAAATCTAGAAAAAAAACCCCTCCTGGTATAATCAAATCTTTTAGATATATCAAAATATGAAAAATTGCATGTTAAATTTAGAGTAAACAAACAACTACAGAAATTTACAGAAAACAAAGAAATTTTCATGTTAAAAATTTTAGATACAATAATAAGGGTTCAACTTTTTTCCTCTTCTTTGCATGGATTTTTTTTTATGGAAGGCTTAGAACTTGAACCCGTATCCTTCATCACACCCATCTCTTCTTCAAGTTCTTCATCAACCGCATCATCTGTGGTTTTAGGATCAACTTCTTCCATTGCAACTGGTGAAAATGAAGGGACCTTGACGTTATCACCAAGGGATTGGGTTAAACCAAGACTAAAAGAAGGTGAATCCATAAAAAAAAAAAAAGAGGCTGGACGGAAAATGGAGAAGAAAGAGGGAAAAGGGACGGAAATTGTTGAAGAAAGAGGGAAAAAGGGTTTCTTGTTTAGATGAAAAAGGAGTTGCAAGTTTTGGTTTCCAATGTAATTTCAAATAAGGTAACTGACTGCAATTAAACCGGAAAAGGGAAGTAATTAATTAAGTGATTGACTTTGATTGAACTATTGACAAAAAAAAGGCATAAAAAAAGGTTGTGGGGAAGTCTTAATTGTTTAGGTATAAAAAAAATGGGAAAAACTAAAAAAAAGGGGTTTTAGTAATTAATTTAAATGGTAGAAAATATTGAAGATTTAGATAAAATAAATCGTGTATTTATGTAAATTTTCCAATTACTATCTCTATTTTTCCTATGGGATTTTTCATAAATGGCAAACTTAAAAAACATAAAGTCCTAAAATAGCTAATGTTTATGTTACCTTTTCTAACTTTGGTCATAGCAAATCCAATGTATAAGTCGAAATTTTTGGTAGTGTATAATACGAAAATGTCAAAAGTTTGTTTATTAAATAGGAGACTTTTCAGGTATTATATATGGAAAAGGTTCCATAAATAAAGGAAGTAAAATACCAAATATAATTCTTTTTCCTAATTGAACTCTTCTTCTAAAAATAAAAGATGGTATTTCCATTCTAAATAAAAAATAGATTTCCTTTCCTAGTGTGACTATTTTGTCCCCCCCAAAAAAAGATCCATCTAGTTCATTGCAGACAAATTTCCAAATGAAAAAAATTTCATTTTTGCTGTGTTTTTGGAAGGAAATTACTGGTGAGTTTTGTGTAGCATTGCATACGCTGCACAACTGTAGGAGTACCTTGAATCATAAAATCAACTTCCTACATGTAAAATACAAGCATGTAATTTGGGGCTTATAAATATGGGCACTGTGTATATAAATACAGAAAGTGTATAAATAAATATAGAACATACAGTTTTCTGTGACATATCATATGTATGAGTTCCAGCAAAATATATACAATCTCTAAATTTGGCCAGTAATATATACAACAAGTTATACATTTTGGCTTATGTATATGGGCTTAAATTAGATATGTACAAAAAGTGTATAATCATACATAATTTCTTATTTCTTGTAGTTAGGACATTGGCAAACAGTCCCTGTGTGTATACAGCTACTGTGTATAAGATCTATTAAATTTTATACAATTCTAGTAATTGTATAATTATAAATAAATACACAAATCAATTTATACATGCATATCATTAAAGTGTATAAAATGTTCATGATCTTATACATGTGTACGTACTTGTAATAAATTTATAAACTTATACACTTATGTTTTTTTAAAAAGTTACATGGACCAGGTTTGTATAAGTTCTCCTTCATAATAATTTTGATAATGTATAAAAGTGGGATAAATGATACAGATCTAAAAAAAATATACAATTGGGGGAAATATACATTATATTGAAATTATGGATTCCATGAATGTATATACATTACCCTTAGATTTTGAACTTGACCCTGCAATATTCTCAATTTCTTGAGTTAATCCGAGTGAAAATAATGACGATTCTTCCATTTTTTAACATGCACAATGCATACCTCTTGTTATCCTTTTAGAGGAAGACTCCTTCACCATTGTGTATGGAAGACGAGTTCAAAAGTGCGGCTGTAAAGTATAAATTTTGGGGGAAAATTTGAACAGAAAGAGTAAAAATAAAAAACCGCCCAAAAAATAAAACTATAATTTCATGTATGGAATCTGAAAAAAAAAAGGAAATTTATCTTAGTTAGCTTGATCTTGGATTGATTTGTTGAAATCTTTGAGAGATTTCAGGGGTGATAATGGCGAAAATGGGGGAGCCGTTATGGTAAGGTGGAGGCAAATCGTGTGCATAATGGAGAGTTATTGAAGGAGAAAAAAATTTAGGTTTTATACAATGAGAGTTGTGGGGACCACAAGTTTTGTAGCAAAAAAATTACGAAAATGCCATAAATATAATAATATTAAAATGTAGTTAATATATGATATTTATAGTTATATGTTTGCTTAAATATGTAATTTTTCCTTTTTCCTAATGGGTCTGCTATTGGATAAAGCCTCTGAGGCCCAAGCTTTAGGCCCCAAACTTTAGGGAGCCCCCGCTTTGTACAAATATGATTATATAATTTTAATTTAAAAGAAAAAGGAATAATTACATTTTAATTACCAAAAATGATAAATTTTTCCTCCACTCTGAAAGAATTTCATATCTAAAATTTAAGATTATTTAGAGGTGATTTTCAGTTGATCGAGATTGAATAGCCCGCATATAATTCATGTATCTTTAGTGCATATTTCATTTATAGTCAAACTATATTCAGTTTTTTGAGTGTATCATAATATATAGATAAGCTATATTGTATAGTCCATATATATTTTTTATGACTTTTGATAAATTATATTTTATAGTCACGGTATATTATTCTCTATAATATTTGATTATTTTTTAAATGTAAATAAAATATGATTAAATTTATCATAAACTACTTACGTTATTGTAGTTACTTAAAACTGTCCTAAAAAAGAATACACATTATTTCATTGGAAAGGAAAGACGACTTCCATACTTTAATTAGACAAAACTATACATACAAAATTTGAGAGAGATGTTACAAGAGAATTACTTCTTAATTTTACTATATATTCATCCTTCTCTTTTTATTATACAAAATATGAGAAGTGAAGTTTACAAGAGAAGCTTTATAATAGCTTGATAAGCTGAACAAAAACAGATAATAGAAGGAAGGAATACTCCTCCTCATGGCCAATCAGAAGGTCTCTTCACTTCACGGAGTTGGACTGAATTCTCAAAACAATGGTAGAAACCATAATGGGGGAATCTCTCATACCATGTTTCTTCGTTTACGTGGGTGTCCCAGTGCTCCCCATTGCTGCTCTTTCCATACTTGTGCACCCATCCTGAACCATTGTGACCCTCTCCCCAAGTACGATTCCAACGTTCTCCATGTTTGCCTGCCCACCATGTCTCCCCTTGCTTCACGCCATGTCCATTTAGATCAAAGTTCTCGTCCCATTTATCGCCCCATTTTGACCAACCATCTCCTTCAAACCGTTCAGCCCATTTATCAGTATATTTTATGCTGCCACCTTTTCCATCATATTTCTCACCCCACCTGCCAAATGGATTTGCAAACCATACTTGGTAAGGAATTAATATGACATGAACACTAACTGATAAGTCAAAAACAATGTGACATTATATTAAAGAAAAATATTTGCATCACAAAGTTCTAAAAGTTGCCAAGCATGCTCCAACGCAAGTCTCTCGCCTATGTATGACAGCATTCTGGAGAAACTATCTCAGAGATGGCAGGGTAGCTTTTTTTTAAGGTTAGAGATGGCATGGTAGCTTTCACCTCAATACTAGCTTCATTACAAGAAAATGTTAATATTTTACTAAAGTCTAAGGGTCTATTCAAACTTCAGGGCTTCAAATACCAAACTTCATAGAAGAATGCAACAGTAACTGCCATCTCTAATCTCTGACTGAACTAGTCAGAAGATGTGGAAGTCCGAAACGACAAAAGACGCTAGAGAAATGCTTACAATTACCAAAAGCAGAAGTAAATGGCTACTCAAGAAAGAAAAGGTGGTTTTCCATAAATGGTAAACTCAATTCTAGTTACCAGAGTGCACATATGAACTAAGAGCTTAACTTGGAAAATAGACTACAAGATCTTAGTACCTTTCGTGCCAAACATGAGCATGACCAGCATCAAGGGGTGTGTTTGGATCAATGCTGCACCACTTGTGAGCCCATTTCTCCGCTTGGCCACCGGCACCATAGTGCTCCCACCATTTCTCCCGCCACTCTTCACCTTTCTTATTCTTTCCCCACTTATCTGCAGTTTTCTCCATGTGGACAAGCCCACCACTCTGCACAGAGCCACAATAAGGAGAAAATAAGTGAAGATACACAGTGTGCACTGTGTTCTCAGAAGAGACAAAATAATGTCATAGTTTCTCAAATCCCATTCATAGACCATTTTTCCAAGTAAAAACATATGTTGACCGGAAGAAGTATAGAGATTTTGAAACATAAATTTTCAATAATTTTGTAAAAATTAATATTTTCTGGTGCCCAATTTTTCTGTAGTTTAACAAATAGAAAATAGGTATTTGGTAGATCAGCCTGTCCCACTAAAAGCATCTAAGAACTTTAAGAAAAGAAATTATGACCCAAGGAATTATACATTGTTCTCGTAAGTTTTCGCATTGTTTTCCTCTTTATACCCACCTCCCTGTCCCCTTTCTCGTTTTCTTCTTCCTGACTTCTGTCAGGTAATAGAGAATATTCTTGGAGTTAAAATCACATATTCTAAAACAACAGCTAATGCAAAAGAGAACTTATGAAATCATGAGGACTAAGAACAAGAAGTCTGACCTGCCACATTGATTCTTTCCAGAACTCATGCCACACATTTCCAGCAGCATCTCTTCCCGATTTCTCAGAACCTAGTTCCTTATGACCAAATTCATCAGCAGCTTCCCAATACTTGTCTTCCCATTCAACAGTTCTGTCAGCACTAATGCCCCTGGTTAGAGTCCACTTGCAGATCACCCCATCAGGTCGTCGTTCAGTTCCGGTCTCCTTCCACCATCGTGATCCATCAGGATTGATCCGCTCGGATGATGCCTCGTTTTCCTGCTTAAGGGCATAAGCTGCTTCTGCTGCATTTGCAGAGAACAGAATGCCAAGTTCACGTTCCTCCTCCTGGTGAGGTATCTCAGATGTTGAGCTAGAATCTTCCAAATTTTCAACCTCCAAATGTGACTGAAGAGGTGGAAGAGGAGGACTATGTTTTCTATCAATCATAGCACTCTGAAATGGGATAGATAGAAAATCTGGAGATCGTTCTTTCTCTATAATAGGACTTGGTAGGTCCGGAGACAGAGAGACTTCTGACTTCATCTGAATGTCATCAGAAGAACTGTCTGAAGGAGGAGTCCAGGACCAGAAGCTTGGACCTGGTGTTCCCATAATAGTTCCAGATCGAGGCACAATGGAAATGACATTTTCCACCACTCCTGACCAAGGACAAAAATCATGATTCAGCCACCATACAATAGCACCGGGGTAAAAGATTCGAGCAAATAATATCTCAATTCTCAAATTTGTGAGTATGATAAACCATCTACAGCTAAAAGTTATAGATAATTGTGGATGCAACCTCAAGAACAAAGAGGAATTATACTGAGCTTCTTTTGATAAGATAAAGTAAAGTTCATTAAACACATCCATGGAGGTACTGCAGAAGTACAGAGATGCGGAATAAAAGCAAATTGTAGTGAAATGATATATGAGGTTTTCCTTGAACCTTTAAAGGCCATAATTCTTGAAAAGACAAGACAGCAACGTGAAGGGAGATACAGGAAAGGAGACGGGTAGCAGGGAGCAGAAAAGGTTCTTGTATTTCATTTTACTCATCCAGATGGGCTTGGTAGGTTGACAAGAGCCCTTTACTTAACTGTTACGAGGCAAAACACTTGGGCACTGAAAGAACAAAAATTAGACACTCTTGAAGTTCCATGACAATCAAAAGGTTAGTGTCTGGTAACAGGTTAAACCCGCAGAAACGTTTCGGTGGAGAAGGCAACCATAAAATGCTTATTTGTTGAATCATGTCACACAGAAACATCATCATTATCGTTGTCAATAGGAGTCGAAAGAATCAATAGCAAATCCACATTCAGAATCTAGATCAATTGATCAACAAAGTTCATTTCAGAATGGATATAAAAACATCAAGCAAACAGGTATAGTAGTGTCACTCATTGAAAGAACTTTATTTAACACATAATCAATAGAGAAATCTATCAAGAAATCCAAGTTTAAGAAAATCTCCACGACCGCAACTAATAAATACACATCCCAAGATGAAAAATAAAAATTCCTCCAACCTTAAAAAGAGAAATCTATCAAGAAGGGGCAAAAAGCAGCACATTTCCTGGTTGTAATCATAAGGATTTGATAAGGGGAAATCATGAAAGAAGAAAGGAAGTTACCTTCTCGTTGATTTTCATCAGTATGAGCATCGTCCTGTTGGGGCATCGGATTCTCCTCAATCAATGCCTTAGCGGCAGCAAGGGCAGCAGCAGCACGATCAATGATCTGCATTCTTTGAATTCTATCTCTTTCTTCAGGAGAAACTTCAAGAATCTTCTTGAACTCTTCGCTCTTCTTCTCCAATGTCTCAGGGCTTTCTTCCACTTCAGGAGGAGCGACGTTCTCAGCTATTCTTTTGAACTCAGCAGACTTTCTCTCACGATCCATTGCCCTCTTCCACATTTCCAAGTAAGAATCTGAAGCATTGATTCTTGAACTCTTCCTCCTGCTTTCTGTAACTACTTCCCATTTTCTGGTCGAAACTGAAACTGGGTATTCTACTTTGGGTTCGCCGGAGCGTGCCACGGCGGCGCGTGAGTGAGTATTCGTGGGTAGACGAGTCGCCATGGGAGAGAGTACTAATTTCTGCGCTCTGTTTACAGTCCGCAGAGCAAAGAGCGGTGGATTTTGAATAGCCGTGAGAAGTACTAACTTTTGGGATTTTCAAGTACTTATACTAAGCTTTAAGTATACTCCCATAAAAATTAAAAAGTAATAAATGATAATGTAATTTTATAAATTTAATATTTAAAAAAGTATAATAAAGAAATGAGTATAATTAATGATAACATTAAGTTAAAAATTATATATAAAATTATTTTTTAATTTTATAAAATTAATAAATATTATTGAATATCTCAAAATAATATAGTAAATAAGTAAAAATAGACAAAAGAAAGTATTATTTTTTGGAAGGAGCAAACTTTTTTTTTTTTAAAAAAAAGAAGTTTTTCTTGAAATGGAAGCAAGGTTTGTGATGCTGTCTCCTTTAGTGCAGTAAAGGGAGGAAAAGAAATTAAAAGAGAAAAAAAAAAGAAGTTGAAAATATATTTGAGAAACGTGGCCAGGATTGCATGGAAATATGAATTATGATAAGATATAGATTTTCTCCTACACTTATCTTGATTTCAGGAGGTACTTTACAAGGGCTCATTTAGAGTGATTTGATATGCAATTTAAATTTCTTAATTTATAAATATTTTTTTTATTATAAATAGGAAAATGTAATTTTATAAAGATTGTCAATAATAATAGTAATTAATTATTCTTTAATATAGTCCTTTCATATGATATGGATAATTTTTTTCATGCCGAACACGACTTTTCCTTTAGAATCAAATTTTTAAATGATAGATCTCTTTTAACAAAATATAAGCTTATCGTTCAAGTTTTATATGTAAAAAGAATAAGTTAAAATCATGACTTGAAAACCAGAGAATCATATTTTTTTGAATAATTTAAAATCATGCGTGTCCAAATACTAATTTTAAATCATAATTTTATATCGCATATTCAAATGCAAGTTAAATGTTAATATGAAATCAGATTGTATGAAGTTAAATTTATTTGGACCTACAATTTGGATTCCTTAAGTTGTAAATATATTTTCATAAACATGAAAAAATCACACAATTTAAAAAAATTATCAAAATTTTCTCAATTCCTATATAGTTTTACCAAATGAGCAAAACATAATTCATAAATAAGATACCCAAACATCTTAAAACACCGCATTGATAAATCACATATCTCCATAATCATAAATAAATGTTTACGATTACAAACTTTCAAACACAGATAATTTTATAAGGATCCACTAGTCAATAATAATAGTAGTAGTAACTAGTTATTCCTTAATATAAGCCTTTCACATGGTATCGATAATTTTTCACATCAGGTATGAATTTCTTTTCACAAAATTAAAATGATGAATCTCTTTTTGGTTACAAAATATAACCTTATGATTCAAGTTTTACATTTTTTTCCGAATCATAATGTATAATCCCAAATTATATTTTTAAAAGTTTGATATATAAAATTATGATTTTAAATTACATATTTAAATAATTGATTTAAAATTATAATTTTAAGTTGTGATATAAAATTACATGTTTAAATACAGGCTTAAAGATTTTCTTATAGATGATACTCCTTGTCTATGTTTCTTTTGGTTGCACTATGATAATGTGGGCTCTATCATTCTTGTATTATTGATGAATTATTTGACGGTTCTAAATTTTTAAGTAGCGGACTATATATTTTTTTAAAGCTGACATAAACCGCTGAGTTGATCCTTTACTTTATGTTAAGTTGTGTCAAATTTAATATATTGAAATATAAAATTAAATTTTAACTTATATGATGTAATTGTAAGGCCCCAGATTTTTATCTCACTGACGTCACTTTGGGGTCCAAAAACTCGCCCAGGAAAAACTGTCAGGCATCACCTCATGGAAGGGCCTACACGACCCATGTGGAGTCACACGGACCGTATGCCCTCCCGTGGAGTGACACCTGGGAAAAGTGGAGGGTAAACGGGCCTTCACACGATCCTGTGACCTAGGAAGGTCCGTATGGCCCTCCATTTGGGGTACTGTGTAGAGCCACCCTTACACGGACCAAGTCACGGTCCGTGTGACTCTAGATGGTCTGTGTGGCCTTCCGTTTGGCGTATTGTGGAGGGTTACTTGTACACGGACGGGATCACGGTCCGTGTGACCCCAGATGGTCTATGTATTTGTCCGTGTGGTGTTACTTAGTCCGGAAAATTTTGCCTCTGAGGATTTTAAGTCATGGACCACGGCCCAGTATACTGTCCGGAAATGGGTGATATCTACTACCATTTCATATTAATTTTATTATGGATTTCCTAGTCTTTACATTATATTGCTATGTTTTGGCTATACTCTAAGTTACCCATGCCATCCCCACATCATGCATTGCATCATATTCATGACATGGATACATGGACATTTTGGAATGTGGGATTAAATCCAATTTCGGTTTTTTAAAAAAAAGGATTTTGATATGATTTTCGGTAAGACATGGGATATGACAAAAAGGTGATCATCGATATGTCTATGATTATGGCTCTTGGAGCATCTTGGGTGTTTACACCATCTTGTACTTGGCTCTTAGATCATCTTGGGTGCTTGCACCATCTTGTATACGTAGATGAGCTATTCCTTGCACGAACCATGTGATCTTGATCTTGTGATTTGGCATTTGAGCCTAAATGTGCATTTAACATTTTGAAATGGATATTTGACTCTCTTGAAAGCATATGTATATATATATGTATTCTTGTGGGATGTGTTTGACTTAGCACCGATGGATTGGGGATCCTCCCCCTTTCCTTGAACAATGTGCCAACATAGGTACGGATGTTATTTGTCTATTCTGTTTATGCACATGTCTTGATATGATTCTGTAAATTCTTCTGAAAAACGTGGTCGTAAGGAAGGTGACCATCCACTGAAAGTGTGGTCGTAAAGTGTGATGTAGATTATCCTTGGCAAGTAATCTTCTCCCTACCGGTGGGAGGTCCCAATCGGTCCAATTCATGTAATAGCTCGCATGGATTTGGTTTGTTGGTTATAGTCCATCCCCGTTATATAGGAGCATTATCGCATTGCACGCATCATAAATTCCATGGCATCTTGTATATTAAATTCCTTTGCTTATATGATCTTTGTATATTATGTGCCCTTGTCATCTAACATTTATATGCAGGTTCGGTAAGTCATATGCATTGCATGCCCGCATACTTAGTACATTCAAATGTACTAATGCATACTCTATGCCTACATGATTTTACCATGTAGGGACCAAACAGTTTGAGTACCAGTCGCAGGACGAATAGTCCTTCCTTGAAGATATTTTTGCAGTGAGCCCCATCTTCCGAGGGCGAGCTTTTGTTTCTGGTGTCCATTGTGTATATTATATTTTGTTGAGGGTGAGCCCGAAACTTGTCCCGACCCCCGTTCCTTGACTAGAGGCATATGTTGGTTACTTGTAAAACGTTCTCATTTTGTCCATCTAAATGAATGGTTTTCTCCTTGACTTTGACTACCGCTTTAATTTATTCATATGTGTTTACCTGCTCTTGCACCAAAGTATGTGGCACTTGAAAAAAAAAACTTGAGGCTTGTTTGGGGACTCTCGGGTCCCCATTCGTCGTGTCACATCTAGGCCCCAACCCCGGATCGTGACAATAATTTTCTAACAAAGCGATAACGCTTGACACCCCTCGACAAAAGGTAGCTAGGGGCTTGAATGAAGAATTTGCGTATTCTTCTTGATAACGTTGGCTTAGTATTAGATTCCATGGACAAGCAAAATAGTAGTTGATACAAATTATTGAAATTATTTCCCATAGAGTCAAAATCAATACATATTTTACACTCACTATGTAGCTTCTCTATTGACATTTCTAATATTCAACAGCTTGTGATAAAACTAATTCATAAAATTATAATTCGTTAAATTCATTTATATTTGTGCTATTATTAATTGGACAATTTATTAGTTTAATTTATTTCAATTCATTATCGTTTGGAGATATACTTATTCCAAATTGATTCATGTGAAAGTTTATCAAAATATTTTTTAAAAGATATTTAATTTTATTTGATATGATATATAGTGAAGAAAATATAATAATTTTATAAGGTACTAAGACTTATAAATAATAATATAACTAGAGTTGTCTAAGCAGATCAACCCATCCAAATCCAGTCCAAGTTTCACGAGTCAAAGAATTTGAAGGGCTAGGACGGACCAGTCCTTCACTTGAAAGGGCTTTGAGATGACCAACCTAATCCAACCCAACCCTAGAAGGGATGCGGGTTTGGGTGGGCTATCCTTTTTTTCCATAATTTTTTTCTTTTTAATCTAAATTTAAATTTAAAATTTTGCCAAGTTATTAAGTTTTTAACATGTCTAATAAAATTATATGAGTAATAATTACATTCATATTGTGTATTATACTTACATATGACTAGTGATGCTTTCAATTACAATCTCATATATGAAATATATAATATCACGAAAATGAGAAGACTTTCAAATCAAATATGACAAATAATGATCATGAATTTTTGGCTAATGGACTGACATCGGTCTGGCCTTAGTTAAGCCTCAAAGGCCAAGAGCTTAGTTACACCGGAGTTATAAGTTCTAATTGTAAATAGACTTAAAAAATCTATGAAAAACTTACCTAAATACACATCTATTTACCATAATCTCTAAAAAAAAATCATTTGAAAAAATTATAAATTTTCTTCTCGAATATATTATTACCCTCTCTCTTTCCTATCCCCTCTAGGATACATCATTATCCTCGCTCAGATACATCCCACCCACTAAGTAATGTATCATTCGCATACCCGCCAGCTATGTATTCACAAGTTTTTCCCAATTGATTCGAGATTCTACAAATCTCAAAAAATTTTGTAATTTGGAAAGAACAGAGATAGAATATAATTAGCTCTTAACATGATAGGATTTGTGTAAACTATACAAATCTTATTACAACCCTATCGTAACAACAAATTGGATTTGGTCGACCCCAAAGGCGAAGCCTATTTTGATGGCGCTAAACTAGGGATGACTCTCTTATAATATCAAGCTAGTATACTCTACTTAGGACTCATGTAAATATAGTATATTCTACTTAGGACTCATGCATATGTAGCCTAGTTCTAGTCTAGCAAAATATCGATTAACCAAAGCATCCTGGAACACTACTTATTTGGTGTGTTGTAGCTAGGATACTACTAGTTTTGTATGTATATATATAGGCATCGATGTACATAACATTATCAACTAATATGCGATCTTTTCTCCTTCTCTTTTTGTGCTTCTACATGGTATGGGAGCATTACCAAACACATTGCTACGTTGTACGAAAACTTTTGTTCTCATACAATCTAGAAATAATGGCCTCAACTTCTGTCCTAACATCTTTGTCCCTTTGAGCAACCTCGCTTTATCATCTTATGGCTGCGTATCACATCAAACTCAAACCTACTAACTCTCTTATTTGGAGGACTCAGATTTTCCAACTGATGCAAGTCATGAAAGTGACAAAACTGATTCAGGAAATCAAACCTTAGCAGTGTGAATTTGAAGATAGTACCAACACTAAGAAAGATTGTTGGAGGAAAGAAAAAAGATAAGCCTTTTGGATTAGATTGGGATGAACAAGATGTACTTGTTAGAACTTGGATTTTAGAAACTATGACTGAAGAGAGTACGTACCTTATTGTGGACTGCTTAACAGCCAAAGAGATGTGGGAGTGCTGGAAAGAAGTATATCTTCAGGTCACAAAGGACAAAGAGTTCTAACTTAAGCAATTACTACAAAACATTAAGCTAGGAACAACGAAGCTTTATTAGTATTTGAAGGAGTTCAAGGGCATATGTGATGGATTTGCTGCCATACACAAGCCAGTCGATGAAGATGGCAAAGTCATTAACTTTGCAGGATGGCTAGGTTCTAAGTACAGAATCTTCGGAGCTGTCATATTGGGAAAAATCCCACTTTGAGTCAATTTCCTTAAGAGTTTTTGACATGAGGAAAGAAGATGAGGAGGTGACCCAAAAGAAGTACAACATGGCTTTCACTACACAAAGAGGTATAGAAAAAGGTAACAATAACCAAAGGAGAGAAAACTCTAACTTACAATTCAAGGGAAAGAGGGTTCCAGCCTGCAGGACAGGCCGATCCAAATCCATAATCCAAACACTAAAAAAGAAAAATTCACCTCTGAAGCCTGCCAAATCTGTAGAAGAAATAATCACTCTGCCTTAAATTGCTTCTACAGTGGATTCGTTCATACAAAGCTAAAGAAGATCTCCCCCAGGCTTTTAACTGCAGTCAACTTGCAAAATACCACAGGAGAGGATGATGCCATGTATATGCAACCACTCACATGACAAACACACCAGGTAATCTATCTAATCTCTATACCTATGATGGGACATACAAGATAATTATTTGGAATGGAGCACAACTAAAACTCACACATGTTAGGAACATCAAAAAGTCATGTTTGAAAATCAAAGATATTCTAGTTGTTCCTAAAAGTAAGAAAAATCTCCTTTCAGTTAGTAAACTTGCAAACGATAATTCTGCAACTCTTTTTTGATGAGTTTGATTTTCTTGTAAAGGACACTGGCCAATAAAAGTCAATAAAATTTCTAAGTAGTAATAACAACATTAAAAGTAGAAGTTGTAATAAAGTGCCTGATATCTGTACTAGCTATCAGCTAGGAAAAAGTTGTAAACTTCCTTTTGATTCAAGAAACAAAGTTGAGAAGTTTGCTTTAAATAAGATATACTGTGATTTTAGGGGACCATCACTAATTGAGTTTTCTCATATAAAGTACTATGTTATCTTTGTGGATGATCATACAAGATATACTTAGTTTTATCCCTTAAAGAAGAAATCTGAATTTTCCTCAAATTTCAAAAAATGACAGAGAAACAGTTTCCAAACACTATCAAGTGTGATGGAGGTGATAAATATAGTGAAACTCCATTTGTCAAACACTTACTGTATAAGAATCATGTTATTCTTGTATAAAAAGTTACATTAGTTTTTATCATGTTTGGTAGAAGTTTTGTATTAGGTATAAAATTCAACATAACTCATATCATGTTTGGTTAGTAGTTTTTAAATGTTGTATAAAAATTATTGATGTATTAACTTTATACAATGTTTGGTTTGGTTTTAATAATTCTACATAATTAATACTCACATAATTTATGAGAAAATCTGTGTGTAATTTATACGAGATAGAAAGTGGAATAAGTTATGTGGGTATTAGTTATACATGAATTAAAATTATAAAATTACACAGATATAGAAAGTGGAATAAGTTATGTGGGTATTAGTTATACATGAATTAAAATTATAAAATTACATATCTACCCCCTATGAATTTACTTTTAATTTTTTTTTGTTATTTTCTTAATTTCTTTTTTATAGCATCAAAGAAAGATTTAGATGCAAATTACTCATTTACAAATTTCTCTTTTTCTTAATTTTATTTAAGTATGCGTTCCACGAAAAAAACATCTACATGAAATGTAGATCGAAATAGAACGATGTTACTTGAGAATTCTGACGGAAGCGGCGGTTCTAATACAAATATTAGTTATCTTATATTTTACTTTCAAAATTATTTTTTATTATGTACCTTTTTATTTATAAATTATACTATTTGTTTATTTTTTTTCCTTTTTTACAAAAGTTGTAATTTTTTTCACCTACAAATAATCGAATCACTGATTAATTTAAATTATATAATATATGCATACGTATTAGTTACATATTTTTGCATATTGTTACATTGATAAAAATCGATCGAGATAGTCAAATTTATTTACTTATTCATTTGTTAAAAAGTATACTAATTTATTAGCTCACTAAATAATTAAGAAATGAGAATTAGCTTACTAATTTCTTTTAAACCCTGCATAACTAAATCCTACATAACTAATACCTACATAACTAAACTCTGCGTCATTAATACTACATAATTGATACCTGAATAACTCTAACCCGTAACCAAACGACCCCTTAGAGAATTGTCTAGTATAATAATGCCTATTGGTTTTTGGTGATGTCTGGCTAAACTGTGTGCACTTTAACTATTTGACTAGGTACCTGTTGGGTTCATTGTATAATGTATGAATGAAAATGGTACATAGAATAAAGATTAGTGTATTAAAAATGGGAACGTGTTGCAATTATAAATAAAGTTATTCCATTCAAAAATACTCATATCATATGAATGCTAACTTTCGTATTTTCATATTTCTAGGTTACCTTTTCACGTATTATGCATGAATCATTGTGTTATCATATAAGCTATAATATCTAAATTTTTCTCAAATATTGAGATGAGTTTTTTAAATTTCTCAAATATGAAATTCGTTTGAAGTTATTTTATTGTTTTGTACTACGCAAATTTAACATTCCTGCACTAATATAGATATCAAAAAATTACATGATTGGGCTAAACTGCGTGCACCTTAACTTTTTCGCAATATGTCACGAGTTTTACAAAGAAGATTACTCACCTTACCAGTATCTCACCATGAGTTTCACCAAGATCCCTGACCTTTTTAACATAACGTGATAAACTGTATGACATGAGAAAGTGAATTCTTGATTTCTCAAAAATGAGCCAACGGTTCATGAGGAAAACATCTCTACTTGAGTTTCTTTGATGATGCATGTGGAGACTAACCTAAATTAAAAAAAATATATATATGAAAGTCCAGTTTGTTCCAACTCATTTTGATTTTCTAACTGCTTAATTAGAAACATGATTTATTAATTTCAAATATATATATAAAAAAACATATATATTACTCCAAGAGATAATTTGGAAATAAGGAAGTAAATTATACGTTAAAGGACATGAGGATTTCCATATCTTATTGTATTCCCGTTTTCTGCTCAAAGTTGAGGTGAAAAAGTCGGATTATCAACTCTTCTCACTTGTAAACATCTAATTTCTTTGTCCTTATTTATGTGATAATATTTAACCAGATAGAAGTGAGTTCAAGAAAGAAAACAGAAATTTTAAAATTTATAATTTAAAATAAGTCGTACATATAAATTATGAACATTTTAATATTAAATTGCTAGTTCTAAATATAGAAAGATGCTAGTAATTTTTTTTATTGAATGTATAAAGTAGAAAATAATTATAAAAATTTTACATTGTACAATAACAATGTACTATGTATTTAACAGTTATTACTATTTAAAAAAAAAAAAAAGAATTCAATAATTATACTTCACTTTTTTAGCATATATTTCCTCTCGACCTTCTCTACATCTCTCCCTATCCTTCTCACCCCCTTTCTCTCTCTATTATATAAGTTTCACTCATAGCTACAAAATAAAAAATTAGTCACGGACAAAATTTTAAAGTGAAATTATAAAAATTATGCTAATCTCATGCATCTACCTATAGATTAATTATGCTAATCTCATGCACTTATCTATAGATTAGGAATCAATTATATGAAGATCTCAAATTCAATAACTTTATTTTTATAAAATTTTAACTTTATTTTAAGAAGAAAAGGTTAGAAATGTCAAACGGGCAGGTTGGATTGAAACTGAAAAATGTTAAAATGGGTTAAATTAGAAATTGGGTTGGGTTATGACCCGCCCATATTTATTTTGGACTCAAATGGTTTGGGCTATGACCCGCTCAATCTCATCAATAGTCCTAACATATTATTATTTAACTTTTAAGAATCACAATTTGAAAATAAAAATAAAAAGTTATAAATGTTATGGTAAAATGACTTTTAGGGAAAAATCAGTTTAAGCTTAATTGATAAGGAAAAACAATTTTTTAAGAAGAAAACAAACTCACCACTTACTTTTTTAAAGAAATTAAGAAAACTTAAAAAAGAATTTTAAAACTCTAATAGAAAAAGTCCTAAAATTTCAGAGAAATGGGTAAGGGTTCACATTTCCACTTCGAGAAAATTTTACGCACTTAAAATAGCCGCTAACACACGTTATCTGGCGATTAGGAAATAAAGTCCAATTTTCTCAAAAGGAGACTTTAACACCAAATATTCAAAAGATAAAAAATAATTTTTTTAACATAAATGGTTTGACCTTTGGGGAAATTTAATTAGATTAAAAGATAAAACAAACACTAAATTCATGTTAGAGTTAGAGTTAGAACAACAACAAGTAAATATCACAAATAAATAGAACAAATATATAATGACAAAAAAAAAAAAAATTGGGCTTGGCAGGCCCAATTTCCACCTGCTCTAGTTAAAAATTTTGGGCCTGCCTGGCCCATTTTCCAATTGCTGCTGCTATCCAAAACTTAAGCTTTCGGCCCTTTTCTGTTGTATACACTATTGGTATACTAGTATATACCTCATGTATACTGATGTATACACAACAATTTTCAGCTTCAAAAAACCCACACAGCAACTCTGACGCCCTGTAGAATGCTTCCTGCGTCCTAGATACCACGAGGCTGACTCGGAAGAAAACTTGGGCCTCCATAGCCCATCGAAAATGCAAGGGAGAGTGCAAGGGTTCCAATGGACCCAAAGATTTACATGCATTGAAAGAGGAAGGGGGAAGCTAATACTTGCAGTAAAACCTTCAAAATGACATAACACGACATTTCCAACACAACTAATTCTTAAGAGACCAACCATAATTGAGAGAATAGGTTTCTTAAAAAAAAGAAAAATTGATAGAACATGTGCAACTAATAGGCCAATTTAATCACTTTCATTCGAGCAAACAAGGGTAAACAAAATAATAACTAGATTTGACGTGAAGCTAATATGAGTACCACACCAAGATAGTTGAGCCCCCCCTCCCCTCCCCCCCCCCCCCCCCCCAAAAAAAAAAAATACTAAACATGAGAATTAGATCAAGATGAACATAAGTTTTGAAATCACACTTCAAATTAATCAAGTACCCAGAAATTAACCTATTCAATTATTTCAAAGCAACTTATTTTGAATAAGGAAAGTGAAGCTTTTAAAATTGTGACCATTTGTAAATCTAATTGCAGTGTTGGTGGCCAAAACAGAAGAACAGGAAAAAGAGGGGAAATGGAGAAGAGTAAAATCAAAACAATGACAGAAACTTCGTACAACAACATGTAAAAACTTGAACTAGGACCCTTCGTTGTTCTCTGGAAGCATGAAGAAACACACCAGCAGTAGTAAGGAGAAAAAATAAATCGAAAGAGACACCACGACATTTAACAACAACCATATTTGAAACAAAGATAGATGTTAAACAAGAAGAAAGTCAAGCCACAGGATGAAATAATCTGAGTGTGAAAACAGGCAGCAAGCAAGAATATTGGGCGGAAACTCATACTCTTCCGATGTATGGTGGCCTAAAACAATATACATTCGATCCGGGAAAACTTGAGTTCCTAATTTATACAATATGGAGTAAAATCTCAGGAAAAGAAAGGTGCAGACAAGTTCAGTTAACCATGAGGATTCTCCATAAGAACTCAATAGATATACATGACTACAACAATTAGCTTTCAGTTAATAAATCCAAATGGAACAATAAACTTCAAGGAAAAGCAAAATCATGAAAAATAAATATGTAGATGACTGTTTAAACAACATTAAAATTCGAGCATTTTAGGACTCAAATAATGATCTTATAACTGAAATTTTGGAGTCTAAGAGAGGCCAAGTAATAGTGAAATGAATCCAGCAGTAAACTGGGAGTAAAAAAAAAAACACCGACAAACAAAGAGGCACCAATTTGTGAAGCCAAAACTCGATTATCATACTGTGTAAACTAAATACGCAGCTATGTATTCAAACCCAAACAACAGCCCAAACATATTCTTGTGCTCATCTTGAAATGATACCATGATACACGCACAAGAACGTATCAGTGCGCATTAGAAATTATCAACATCTCAAAAAAAAAAAAACACTGACCTACTAAGCAAACGCAGACCCAAATTTCTTCATACAAATAGCAAGATAGGAGAATACTAAGAGAAAGAATCAAGGATTACCCTTTTGGAAGCAGCGGACTGGGATTTTTCATTTCGAGATTTTGAACGCTTTGTGAGTGACGTTGGGATGTTTAAAGCTGTCGCGCCGTTGCTTTTACTGACTGCGCCGTTGCTTTCACTGTTCTTCGAATGGGGAACATTGAGGAAGAAAGGGCGTGCACTGCTGCATCGTTGCTTTTTTTGCTTGTCGAAGCTTTTTGCAGGTTGCTGTTGCTCGTTGTTAAAGGATTCATCTTTGACTGCTCTTCGTTGTCACTGGGTCGGTGTTTTGGTTGCGGAGAGAAGAGAAATGGCGCGGGGTGTGCGTGTGTGAGAGTGAGGAAGAAAGAGGAAAGAAAAGATTAGGAGCGCGTGGGTCGTGTGAAGGGAGTATATATGTAGATTGGGAGTTGGGCCGGGTCGAGGAATTGGGCTGTGTCTGGGTTTGGGAAGAGTTGGGTTGGGGTTTTGGATATGAATTGGGAATTAGGATTTGGGTTGGGTATCAAGAATTGGGTTGGGTATTAGGACTTGAATCGGGTATTAGGATTTGGGTTGAAATTAAAAAATTGAAAGAATGGGTTAAGGAAAAATTTAAAAATTAGCCACTTCAATTGCGATTGTGACCAATTAAATGTAATCAAATCAAATTCAATTGGCTAATTTGATCACAAGGTGAATCAATACAAATTAATCGAAGACTTTCAAGAATTAACGATTTGAACTATGTAAAATAATAAATCTTGAAAATAAAAGTGAACTTGATTTGAAATAAAATATTGTTTGCATTTTCAGAAGCTAATTATTTCAAATTGTTAAAAATTAAAAGCTTGATGATTAATTTATACTGTGGAGGGTAAAAATTGGATGTCAACAATTGTCCCTTTCTTTGGATATGATCAATGAAAGAGATCGTGGACAAAGAAACTTGACTAATCCAATTTTAGACCGACCACATCTTCATCTTTTGAAAGACTCTTGGTACGGACTTTGGGAAATTGTGGTCGGCCCCTAGTCTTGGGTTTCTTATATATCTCAGGTTACATGAGAATTCAGACTACTTGTAGTTCAAAACGCTTGATTCTTACGCACGATTTTGAAAAAATTCAAAAGCTATCCCAATATCGAATTATGGAGAAATTGAAATGCTTGGGAATGAGATTGTAAGAGCAAATGTTAGAATACAACCAAGTTTTTAAGATTGAGCCCGCCTACATATCCTCAGACTTGGAAATCAGGCTGCTTGTAGTTCGACTTTATCGGTTGAAAAGGAAATCTTTTATTCTGAGATAACCTCTGGTTCAGGAGGAGTGAAAAACAAATCGAATTATGAAAAAGAGGCTTGTAACCTCTTAACCATAAATGTGGTGCACTTCACACCCATAATTAAAAAATTACATGGACGTAATTTTTTAAACTCTTGGTGTATTGTCACTCAGATTGGAAATATTGCTTCCGGTGAGAGTTGAGATCACCCGGATGCAAAACTCAAAAACTAACGGACTCAAAGAAAATACCCATATGTCTTCTGATAGGGGTGTGGTTAGATTGTGGTGGTAGTCGCTTCTCAACTCATGTCCGAAGAGTTTGACGCCCCTCTTTAGACTATGTCCCAGTTCGCTGCTAAGAAAAGTTTCACGTTGTGTTGCATCCTATTTGATAACGTCCACACCTGTGGTTTGTTTTGAGAATCATCCTTTTGGATGCTCTCCTAGAACTAAGACAAAATTGTTAGTAAAAATCATAACTTAAATACAGGCATGATATCTTTTACCATGTTCAACATATTCTTCTTTTCAACGTGATAGACAATAAGTCGATGCGGTGTGGCATGATGATGGCCCTCTTGGCAATGGATAATGCAATGACCCTCTCGGCGATGAATAATGCAATGGTCCCCTCAGCAATGAATAATGCAATGGCGCTCTTGGCAGCTCGAAAAAATAAAATGACCTTCTTGGTGATGAATATGCAATGGCCCTCTCGGAAACTTGAAAAATAAAATGGCCCTCTTGGCAATGAATATGCAATGGCCCTCTCGAAAACTTGAAAAATAAAATAGCCCTCTTGGCGATGAATATGCAATGACCCTCTCAGCAATTCAAAAAATAAAATGATCTTCTTGGCGATGAATACGCAATGGCCCTCTTGGCAACTTGAAAAATACAATGGCCTTCTTGGCGATGAATATGCAATGGCCATCTCGACAACTTGAAAAATAAAATGGCCCTCTTGGTGATGAGTTGTTGTGGATTTGAAATGAGACAAATATGTTTATGTCTCGGCAATTCTCCCATGAATAATACCTGCAGATATTTTACCTGCATCCACAGAAAATTTCTTAGTTTCAAAGCGAATTGATCTGTGTTGATTCTTCGGTTGTCTGCTCCCCGTCTCATCTTTTGGTGGACCACTTCGATCCCCCACCTCTTGGTAGATAGAAGATAATATATGCATTTGACAAGATATTTGACATGTGAAAATTTTACAAAATGGTAAATTTAGAAGAGAAATTTTTGAAAAAAGGTCAACTGCCAACTGACATGTCATGTAAAAGCTTAGACAAACACACTTGGTTTCTGACATGGCTTCTTTGATGCATCACAATTGTCTTTGAATTTCTGCTCAGGCTGAGGATCTTCAAGGTTGCTTTCAGACTTCTAACGACACTTGATGAAATTTTTTAGGACGATCTAAAAAATTTCTATCCCAGTTAAATTTCGTGATGAATCAATAGCTTTTGGAACCCTTAGAATTTTGAGATCTTCTCAAAAATTCTATCTCAGTTGAAATTTCTGACGTGCTGGGACGGACCTTTTTGTTCTAAATTTTTTGAGTTCCTCTAAAACATTTTGTCCCAGCTTCCTTTATGGAAATATGACCGCGCCGTTATGGAGCCTACGTATCCCGTTAAGGTAGGAATCAGCTCATACGTAGTTCTCCTCTCGAAAGGTAGAGAAAATATAAATTTAAGTAAGAAAATAACCGAGGCCGACATAGGCCGCCTACGTATCTCATTCTTGAGAATTCAGGTC
Organism: Solanum rostratum; assembly: GCA_029948455.1. Classification (NCBI taxonomy): domain Eukaryota; kingdom Viridiplantae; phylum Streptophyta; class Magnoliopsida; order Solanales; family Solanaceae; genus Solanum; species Solanum rostratum. Next base: position 54,091,124 of record CM057047.1, on the reverse strand, counting down.
AAACATAGTTCAAATGCAAAAGGGATAAAAAAAAGGGATGAGGGGATGATCGAGGCCGACATAGGCCGCCTACGTATCTCATTCTTGAGAATTCAGGTCAAATATAGTTCATTAGAAGGGGAAATAATTTCAAACTAAATATAGGAACAAATACAAGTAAAATAATGTAATTACGGGGAAAGAAATAAAGAAAATTCCAAATCTTCAAACATAATATCTCTTGACAGCATCTGAATTGATTGGTTTACGCCACTCTTGACCATCCATCTCTAACAAAATTAAGGCTCCTCCCGACAGAACTTTGCAAACCATATATAGTCCTTGCCAGTTTGGTGTAAATTTTCCTTTGTATTCATCTTGGTGGGGGAAACATACGCTTGAGAACTAATTGCCCAACCTTGAACATTCGTGGTCTTACTTTTCTATTGAAAGCACGAATTATCCTTTGTTGATGTAACTGACCATGACAAACGGTTGTCATCCTCTTTTCATCGATTAAGGCCAAATGCTCAATTCAATTACGAACCCAGTCCGCATCACTTAACTCAGGTTCTTGAATAACTCTCTATGATGGTATTTCAACTTCAGCCAGTATCACTACTTCTATTCCATACACCAACAAATATGAAGTTTCCCCAATTGATGTTTTGACAGTCGTGCGATAGCCTAATAGAGCATTGGTAGCATTTCGTGCCATCCTCAATGCCTATCAATCATTTTTCTTAAGATCTTCTTGATATTCTTGTTGGCGGCTTCTACAACTCCATTCATCTGAGGAAGATATGCTGTTGAGTTTTGATGAGTAATTTTGAATTGCTTACATATCTCTTTCTTCAAATTACTATTGAGATTCGCCCCATTATCGATGATGATAGAATCTGGTATCCCAAATTAGCATATCAAGTTGTTGCACACAAAATCAGCTACCACTTTCTTCATCACGGATTTGTAGGAGACTACCTCTACCTACTTGATAAAGTAATCAATGGCAACCAAAATAAATCTATGACCATTAGAGGAAGCCGGCTCTATCGGACCAATAACATACATGCTCCAAGCTACAAACGGCCAAGGAGATTTCATAGCCTTGAGTTCGTGAGGAGGGACACGAATCAAATCACCATGTATTTGACACTGATGGCATTTTCACACAAATTTGCAACAGTCGTGTCCATAGTCATCCAAAAATAACCAGCTCGGAGGATTTTCTCGCCAAGGTGAGTCCATTCATATGAGTACCGCAAACTCCAGCATGTACATGTTCAAGCAGTTTCATGGCTTCTGCGGTATCAACACATCTAAGGAGACTTAGATTTGGAGTCCTCCTATAAAGAATTTCCCCACTTGGAAAAAAGTTGTTAGCCTTTCGCGTATAGCCTTTTTCTGATTAAAAGTAGCATTTTCCGGATAAATTCCGGTCTCCAAATATTTTTTATGTCAAAATACCGAGGTTTTCCTTCAGGTTTTTCTTCAACATGTAAACAATGGGCATGTTGCTCCTTTAACTCTATCTCCAAAGGATTAATATACACCATGTCTGGATGTTGAATCATCGAGGAAATGGTGGCAAGGGCATCGGCGAACTCATTCTGCACCCTTGGCGTATGCTTGAACTCGATCTTTCAAAATCTTCTACACAACCTCTGTACTAGTTGCGTATATGGCACGATCTTTGGATTCTTTACGGCCCATTCTCCTTAAAATTTAATGAATCAGTAAATCTGAATCCCCGATAACCAACAACTCTTGATCATTCATGTCTATAGCCATTCTCATGCCCAAAATGCAAGCTTCATACTCGGCCATGTTGTTAGTACAACAAAATAAAAGTTTTGCAGCCATCGGATAATGTTGACCAGATTCTGATACCAAAACCGCCCCAATACCTACCTTGGCAATTCACAGCTCCATCAAAAAACATTCACCAACCAGGGTATGCCTCAGAGATGTCTTCTCCTACAAATGATATCTCTTCATCTGGAAAGTAGGTTTTAAGTGGTTCGTAATCATCATCAATCGGATTTCCTGCTAGATGATCAGCTAGAGCTTGTCCTTTAATCATTTTCAGAGTCACATACACGATGTTGAACTTGCTCAACAACATTTGCCATTTTGCTAACCTTCCTGTTGGCATTGCTTTCTGAAAGATATACCTCAATGTTTGAAATGAGATATGTAGTGTACGAAGACAGATAGTGTCTCAACTTTTGAACAACATAAGTCAAAGCACAACAAGTCTTCTCTAAATAAGTATATCGAGCCTCATATGGAGTGAATTTCTTACTCAGATGGTAGATTGCTCGCTCTTTCTTTCCAGTTTCATCATGTTGGCCTAGCACACATCCGAATGCATTATCAAAAACATACAAGTACAACAACAACGTACTTCCTTCTTGTAGAGGGACTAGTATGGGTGGATTAGATAAATAATTCTTGATGGTGTCAAAAGCAGCTTGACATTCTTCAATCCATTTTGTCAATGCATCCCTTTTCAACAACTTAAAGATACGCTCACAAATCAATGTAGATTGGCTTATGAATCGACTGATGTAATTCAACCTTCCCAAGAAGCTAAAGACTTCCTTATTCGTCATCGGAGGAGGAAACTCTTGAATTGCTTTGATCTTAGAAGGGTCTAGCTCGATACCTCTTCTACTGACAATGAATCCTACAGTTTACCGGCAGGCACTCCAAAAACGCATTTGGCGGGATTCAATTTTAGATTGTATCAGCGTAGGCGGTTAAAGAATTTCTTCAAATGAGCCAGATGGCCCGAACTCTCACAGGACTTGACGATAATATCATCCACATACACCTCAATCTCTTTGTGAATCATATCATGAAAGAGAGTCTTCATAGCCCTCATATAAGTCGCTCCAACATTTTCTAGACCAAACGACATCACTCGATAATGGTATACACCCCAGGGCATAATAAATGTTGTCTTTTCTGTGTCTTCTTCATCCATTAAGATATGATGATATCCTACGAAGCAATCCACGAACGACTGCATCTCATGCTTGGCACAATTGTCAATGAGAATGTGGATGTTCGGTAACGAAAAATCATCTTTAGGGCTAGCTTTGTTGAGATCTCTGTAATCAACACAGATTCCAATCTTTTCATCCTTTTTTGGCACTAGAACAATATTGGCCAGCCAGGTGGGATATTGCGTTACTTCCAATACTTTAGATTGTATCTGCTTAGTAACTTCTTCTTTTGATTTTCAGACTCAGCTCTGGCTTGAACTTCCTAGTCTTTTGCTTCACCGAATTGAATTATGGGTTAATTAACAATCTATGAGAAACGATATCTGTACTCAAACCAGGCATATCCTCGTAAGACCAAGCGAATATGTCCATGTATTCTTTGAGCAAACTGGTAAGTTTTCTCTTCCGAGCATCCATCAAATGGACACTAATTCTGGTTTCCTTGACATATTCTTCATCTTCGAGATTTACTATTTCATTCTCATCAAGATTAGACTTTCCCTGATTCTCAAATTGTCTCAATTCTTCGGCAAGATGCTTGGGTACCACAGGTTTTTCATCATAGTCATCAAGCTCATTGTCATCTACTTTATTCTGTTCATCCAACTTTTGACATGGCATGACATTGGCAGGTTTAAATTTATTTATACTGAAATCATAAACGAACATCGTTAGATAAATAATTGAAATGATAAGATGGGTAGTAAGTGCAATTTTAAAATAAACAGAAGCTTTCATTCAACTTTAAAGTAAATATGCAGACTTTGGCCATGACCATGGGCCAATCTGCCTTTTTAAAACATTATGAGAGAAATTAAACCAAGACCAAACAAGAGTAAAATAAAATAAAAGGTGGGTTTCAGGCCTCTGCCGGACCATTACCCATTTTTAAAATAAGCAATTAAGTAAGCCTTCATCTACCAAGATGAATGGGGAATCAACAACAGGGTAGATATCTCCTTCGACACCGGTTCTGCATTTTGAGTGCCTGATGCCCCAGCTGCATCATCATCATCAACTACATCAATCTCCTCGAATAAGCCCCAGATCCCTTCCCCAAGACCATCGCTACTGACACATTCTCGTACTGGAAATGATTGATACAGGTGTTGTATTGGTCGGGCTAGTGCTTGATCATTTTTCTGATTCCGCGTCTCCCACTTGTCTTCTTTCAGAATGACATATCCCAAGCCAAATTTCAAATGCCTCATTGATAACAGGATGGGCTCAGTAATACCCTGCAGGTGCTTCCCTAGTCCAAAACCAGGTTCAAACCCATTTCTTAGCATAATTGTAGCTATCATCTTGTAAATAGCAGGCATAAGAGGTCCGGGTGTCCAATCATCCTCAGCAACATTCACTATCTCAATCGTGTAGAAATCAGACCCTTTGGTGACATCATCAACAATGGGTGCATACACATTTGAATGGCTTCCCTCGCCATAAATAACCACTTCAGGATCATTCCTAACGAACTTCATCATTTGGTGGAGTGTAGAAGGCACAAATCCAGCCATATGGATACACAGTCTCCCTAGCAATATGTTGTAGCTGGTGGTGATGTCCATCACCTGAAATTCCACCACAAACTCGGTAGGCCCCACATGAATTCCTAGGTTTACTACTCCCAATATATCTCTCCAACTGCCATCAAATGCTCTCACGTTGGCTTGGCTCTGACGGATTTTTCCAACATCAAAATTCAATTGCCTGAGAGTAGACAAAGGGCATATATTCAAACCAGATCCATCGTCGATTAAAACACGGTTTAAGATCATATATCGACACTTATTGTAACATGGAGTGCCTTGTTATGCATTGATCCTTCGAATGACAGCTCTTCATCACCAAAACTGATGCGATATCCTCGGGTGACCCAACTTATCATAGCTGCCAAATTGTCACTATCGGTTCCCACAGGCATGTAAGTATCCTCCAACGCTCTCATCAACACCTGTCTATGACACTGTGAGCTCATCAGTAATGCCCATATAGAAATTTGGGCAGGTGTCTTTTCCAAATGCTTCACAATAGAGTATTCTTCAGGCCGCATTCTTCTCCAAAATTCTTCTGCTTCGGCTTCAGTTATCGACCTTTTATCCTGACCTCTTTTGCTCACTCCTTGAATTGACCTCTCTGTGCCGATAGTTTCAATCACAACCTTCTTTGTAGGGACTTCTTTCGGTGTTTTAGCAATCACCTCAAGAGGTGTTAAAATCACCAGCTTTGGCTTCTTAGTGATACTCAAAGCTTCTACACTCTTTTCCAAACTGGCAACATTATCCGAAACTATCATTTTGGATGTACACCAATCTTTCTCTCTCTAAATCAGGTTGGTAGTGCCCTCTCCATGGTTAGGCAAAGGAATACTATTGACATTGGGAGCGACGGTCTGAAGAACAACCATATCGCGGTCAATTAAATTCTAAATCTTGTGCTTCAGATTTATGCAATCTTCAGTGTCATCTCCAACACTGTTGGAATGGTAAGCACAAGTCTGATCACTCCTGAAGAAATGAGAACCCATATCCATCACTCTTGGAGGGGCAGGCTGGATCAATCCTGCACCTGACAATCTTTCAAATAATTTTGTCCAGCTTTCAGCGAGTAGAGTGAACACCCTAGGGGGTTCTTATCTGAGTTCGAACGAGAAGAGTTGTGGTTATTTTGTGGAGGTGGGGGTACTCAATGATAATTCAGAGGGTTTTGGTGAGAAGGTGTAGGAGTCTGAAGTCTTGGGTATGGCAGGGTATGATAATTCGCTGGTGGAGTTTGGTGATTTGGAATTCGGTAACTAGAAGGGGGAGTCTAGTAAATCGGTTGGATATTGGAGCAATTTGGGATTGAGGTTGGTAGTTCAGGTGGATATTTGGGTATTGTGGGGCATGGTATTGAGGGGGAGGGGTTCAGTAATTTAGGGGTGAAGTCTGATACCCCGGTTGGGTATTGTAAACTGGGAATAAACTTGAAGTAAGTTGGAAATGGTTTTGAGGAAGTGGACTTTCTGGGGTTACTGCTAGGAGTTCTCCTCTTGTCTTGCGTACCGGAAACAGCTGACACATCTTCCTTTCTTTTCTTCAACAATCTTGAGGATCCAACTAAATTTGATATTCGGGTAATCTTTCCCGTCTTAAGTCCGTCTTCGATGGTTTCATCAATTTTGACTATATCCACGAATTTTGCCCCAACTCTGACTCTTGGGAGCGCACAAAGATTTCAACAACCTATTTTTCTGACATAGGAGGCCGAACTCTAGCGGCCTCTTTCCTCTATCTGTAGGCGTACTCACGATATCTCTTTGTGGCCTTCTGCCTTATCCTTTCCATATAATAACGGCCTGGAACAACTTCCACATTATAGGCGAACCTTTCTACGAAATCTTTGGCCATGGCGTTCCATCCTGCTTATTGGTTCACTTCATGGGACGTAAACCAATCCAGAGCCTCTCCACTTAAGCTTTGACTGAATAATCTCATCAACAACGTCTCATTTCTGCCAACACCTACAAGTTGGTTACAGTAAGCTCTCAAATGAGCCAAAGGATTTCCGGTTCCTTCAAAAGTATCAAATTTTAGGATCTTGAACCCTTCTGGAAGATCTAAATTAGGATGAATGCATAGATCTTGCGATATCTGGCGCATAGTGATATTGTCTCAGGGCCCTTGCTATCTCTTTCTTTATTCCCAACTTAGTTTTCTCCTCCTTGGCCTTCTATTTCTTCTCCTTCTTCCCATAATGGTCAATCTCGGAGTAAGTGACGTGAGAAATTTGTGGTTTGGTGAGGATCGGAATGTGAAAGGTGGATTTAGGAAGCAAGGTTTGAGTGGCAGACGGGTTATACTGGTTAGAGATTTGGTGTTCGGGGTGGATTATCTGGGGGTGAGTATTGCTGGAAATTTGAGAAGAACTACAGGCTTGGGCACTATTAATATTTGGGTGTTGAAGAGGAGGTGGTGCATGGTGTAATAGATTGAGATGACATGTGTAGAGGGTAGTTAGATCAGCGACGGGGGTATTTTGAACAGGTGTAATGGGTGGGTTAGTTGATATAGGGATAAGTTAATGTGCTGGATTAGGAGGAGGGAAATGGAATGGAGGCCTCCCATCGTCCGGACCGAGAAGATTAGCGGTAATAGCCAAACTTGCCAATTCTTGAGTTTTTTTCATCTCAGCCTTCATTTCAATAATCTGCTGCATCAATTGCACAATCAGTTTATTTTGCTCTGCGGTGCCAGGATCTGTCACGGGGATCTCAGTTAGGCCCATATCATCTCTGTTCTTTGCCATTACTTCTTTTTCATTCAACTGGCTTTGGTTGGGGAAGAAATCTTTGCATGCTTTTGATCTAGTGAAATAAGGGTGGTCGTCTAGCTTTATCGACATGGATCAATTTTGATCCCCTGTAAGAAGAACTACTCAAAAGCAAGTATGTTAGTTTCCTTGGATTAATAGGTAATCACAAAATAGCACACCTAAATCAATAAACACACAAATGTTGTTTCATTCAGAGATAAACTATCCCATAGGTGCAAGAATATGGTAAACAAGCAGGACTTTGCCTATATGATTTTGGAAATGGCGTGTCACAGTATTTTGATTTTTCTCTATCTTGACTGCAAGTGCAACCTTTTTGAGATGGAAGAGTGGGAGTTTAGAGGTGGGTTAAGAGATTCAGACTTTGTTGAGAAACTTGGGACTCGAAGAGTATTTGGTCGTACTTTTGATATGACGAGGATTTATGCTTAGGAGGCTCTAATTTTTATTTTTTTTAACAAGGAGTGAGCTAGCATTTCTCCGAATAAATCAACATAATCACATAAATAGTTATAGCAGATAGCACAGAAACAGTTATTGCACGTCTTAGAGAATATGTGACTCTTTTGTCCCAAGGGTTAGCCTATCGATTTGAAGGATGTATCATGTCATTTTAAATATTTCATTGTTCCTCAAAAGCAAATTTTATATATTACAAAGCGTCATTTCTAGGGATACATTTTTAGGGAAAGGGAAAAATATGCAAATACAAAGAAAACATTCTCACGCAGGGGATAAACTAACTAGAAGAAGATTCTGCTTCATTTCTGGCTTTCTCTATCTCTCCTCGGATGTGGTGTCGATGCAACATCAAGAAAGGTTCAGCTAGTAAGGCTCGATTGGGTACTGGCGTTTGTTGAAGAGTAGCGATCTATCTTTCCAAACTCTGATCTAACTAAACTAGACACGTTCTTACGTCAGCTAACTCTTGTGTCCAGATGTCTAAAGCTCTGTAAATCTCGTACTCCTTTTGCTCAAGTTCTTGCTCCCTTCGCAAGTAATTCTGTTCTCTTCGCTGATATACCTGTTCCTTTTGCTGGAATTCCTATTCCCTTTCATCCCACTGCTGTTGAAAAAGTCTTCTTTGGATCTGGATTTTTGCTTCTACGTCTTCTAGTCGGGGATTGAGGTGGGGCCCTGGGATGAGTTCATTACTTAAATTTTATTTTAACCACGCTTTGTACCCTTCCTCGTAGCCCACATCGTACCTATCCTTGGCAATGCTCTCTTTCTCTGAGAAGACACACGCTTATCATCTGCATAGGGCACCATTTCACGATCCTCGTAGTCGATAACAAATTGGTTGGCGTACCCAGTCTTACGTTTGACTTGCTTTCTCCCAAATTGTCTCATCGCTCGGTCTATAGAGTAGGGCCTCATGCCTCGGATATCCACAAGGACCAAGAAAGGAAACCGCCTCCCTTGAATTGCCACCCTTTCGGATATGAAGTCATCGAACATTCAAGAGACATTATCCTCTTTCAAATCATAAAGGCTTGTGCCCATCCTTCTTTCGACCTTCTCATTTTGAAATTCCAGATAGTCAACAAGAGTTCGTGGTGAGCCAAAACATTTCTCCTGTCCCGTCGTCTCAAGTCTTGTTTTCACTTTTCAACTTTCGTGGCCAAATGTAAAGAAATCTACCACTGAAGTAGCAGGTTGCACCCTTGAAAAAATCCATACCCATTCTTATATAACCCAAGAGATCGGTAGATGTCGGCCACAATGACCGGGGCCAAATCACAGTACTTCCTTTGACCGTCTATCAAGGCCGTAGAAGATGGCGTGTGTGACCATGACGATTCTGGAATCTATTATGTTCGTCTGATCCCGGGGGAATACCATGGTCCTTAAGAGGCATATGGAGAAAGCTAAGGCCTGAATACTGATCCAAGTGCCATAATCATGAAATTCAGTGGGGAATTTCCCGAAATAGCACATGTACCCCCAACGCTAAAAGAACTTCAAGAACGGGAGCATCTACCCAATCGGCTTCTACAAGGAAGAGCATGTCTTTCATTTTCTTACCGGTTGGTCTACTCGGTATCAGAATGTTACGGTCGAGGTATTACTTCCTCTTTTCATATAACCCTTTAGACTCTAGACAATCCTGAATTTCCTCAATTGTAGGCGTCAATTCAACATCCTCGAATCGAAACACCATCCTCTCATCGTCCCAAAAACAAGTAATGACTTTGATAAACGTGAGGTATGCCTGAAGGTCCATTAATGAGGATAAATGCCCTAGATATGCGGTGACTTGATTTTGTGGATATTCACTAAGATTGTTCCACCAGTCGCAGAGAAGATCCGAGGTCTTGGTAACCATATCGAACTCTGGAATTGATTAGCCATCTACAAGAAATAGAACTATATTAGAACCCCCCCCCCCACCCCAAGCCCGCAAACAATGATTTATTTAAAAGACATATACATCCTTTAAAGTAAACAAACAAGATTATCATCCAGTTGGGCCGGAGGCCACTTTGGACTCAAGGTGGACTATTAATAGGCCCAATACCCCGAGGGTATTGGGTCGACCTAGGCAAATGCACCTACAGGGTTTTGGTTTCGCTCTATCCTGTGTGTCTAAGAGTGGATTTATTTTAAATGTGAAAAGGTAACCAGGCGAACAACCTAGGCTGGGGAAGTTAACGATCGTTGACCCCGCAAGATCAACTCATTTCGCTAGGGTACCCCGGTGGAAAATTTGAAATAAACAGCTGCGACCCGCATAACCGTCATTTAATGAAAAAAATGTCAAGTGGCGAAAAATGCTATGCATGAGATGACAGTTACAATATCGAAATTAAACAGATAAAGCAAATAAGGAGATTAAAATTACTAAAATATTATAAATCGAATAGTTAGTCAAACAACCTAATCTAGTGGTTAGAACCTAATTTGAGATCCCCAGCAGAGTCGTCATTTTTGTTATCGATAAAAATGGCTTTTAGGGAAAAATCAGTTTAAGCTTAACTAGTAAGGAAAATCAATTTTTTAAGAAGAAAACAAAGTCGCCACTTAATTGTTTTAAAGAAATTAAGAAAACTTAAAAAAGAATTTTAAAACACTAACAGAAAAAGTCCTAAAATTTCTGAGAAATGGGTAAGAGTTCACATTTCTACTTTGAGAAGGTTTTACGCACTCTAAATGGTCGCTAACATGCGGTTAACCGGCATTCTAAAATCTAACCGTTCTTAATTAATTTAACACAATTAGACTAAGTTACTAGAATTTTAAAATCTACTAAAGTGGCTAGATATTAAAAAAAAGAAACATGAACATTTTTAAAGGAAAAACACTTGGAACATATTTGAAGGGATTTAGATAAAGTCTAATTTTCTCAAAAGGAGACTTTAACCCCAAATATTCAAAAGATAAAAAATAATTTTTTTTTTAACATAAATGGTTTGACCTTTGGGGAAATTTAATTAGATTAAAAGATAAAATAAACACTAAATTCATGTTAGAGTTAGAGTTAGAACAACAACAAGTAAATATCACAAATAAATAAAACAAATATATAATGACAAAAAATATAAATTGGGCTTGGCAGGCCCAGTTTCCACCTGCCCTAGTTAAAAATTTTGGGCCTGCCTGGCCCATTTTCCAATTGCTACTGCTATCCAAAACTTAAGTTTTCGGCCCTTTTTTGTTGTATACACTACTGGTATACTAGTATATACTTCATGTATACTGATGTATACGCACCAATGTTCAGCTTCCAAAAACCCACACAACAACTTTGAGGCCATGTAGACTACTTCCTGCGTCCCAGATACCACGAGGCTGACTTGGAAGAAAATTTGGGCCTCCATAGCCCATCGAAAATGCAAAGGAGAGTGCAAGGGTCCCAATGGACCCAAAGAAGATTTACATGCATTGAAAGAGGAAGGGGAAGTTAATACTTGCAGTAAAACCTTCAAAATGACATACCACGACATTTCTGACACAACTTATTCTTCAGAGACCAACCATGATTGAGAGAATAGGTTTCGAAAAAAAAAAAAGAAAAATAGATAGAACTTGTGCAACGAATAAGCTAATCTAATCACTTTCATTCAAGCAAACAAGTGTAAACAAAATAATAACTAGATTTTACGTGAAGCTAATATGAGTACCACGCCAAGATAGTTGAGCCCCCCCCCTCCCCCCCCCCCCCCCCCCCCCCCCCCCCACCCCCACAAAAAAAAAATTTACTAAACGTGAGAATTAGACCAAGATGAACAAAAATTTTGAAATCACACTTCAAATTAATCAAGTACCCAGAAATTAACCTATTCAATTATTTCAAAGCAACTTATTTTGAATAAGGAAAGTGAAGCCTTTAAGATTTTGACCATTTGTAAATCTAATTGCAGTGTTGGTGGCCAAAACAGAAGAACAGGAAAATGAGGAAAAACGGAGAAGAGTAAAATCAAAACAATGACAGAAACTTCGTACAACAACATGTAAAAACTTGAACTAGGACCCTTTGTTGTTTTCTGGAAGCATGAAGAAACACACCAGCAGTAGTAAGGAGAAAAAATAAATCGAAAGAAAAGACACCACGATATTCAATAACAACCATATTTGAAACAAAGATAGATGTTAAACAAGAAGAGAGTCAAGTCATAGGAAGAAATAATCTTAAGTGTGAAAATAGGCAGCAAGCAAGAATATTGGGCGGAAACTCATACTCTTTCGATGTATGGTGGCCTAAAACAATACACATTCGATCCGAGAAGACTTGAGTTCCTAATTTATATAATATGGAGTAAATCTCAGGAAAAAAATAGTTACTTTTAAAATATATAGAAAGAAGTGATAAAATAAGGACTTCTAACCGTGGAAAGACTCCTAAATCTTTCTTATTTGATAGACTTCTAGTTATTCCTTATTTGAATCAAGAAAATACCCTGCAATCGCTAAGGAAAATTCTAATTTACCATGAGTTCTAATTAGTGATAAAATCTCTATATAGGACCTTTATAAATAAATAATTATCAAAAATACTTTTGTAGTAAATTATTTATTTATTTTATAAGTTTATAATTAAATTTATTTTTTTTCACTTTGATAACACGCAAAACGCGACATCCAAAAGTATTTACACTTTTAGGTTTTTTATTTACATTGCTGTCATATTCTCTTTTTAATGTTTTTATTTTTTTCTAAAAAAACTTAATTATAATAGTACACTGAAAAGTGTTTATTTATGGTATTTTTGTTCCTTTTTAATTGCGTATGATGTGCACAAAATACACTATTTCTCTTTTCAAAGAAAATTGCAATTATTAACTGACATTGACAATACATGACAAACTTTTTACTTTCCCCAAGTCAGTTGCCATGTATTTTTTTTTTCCAATTTTTGGTTTAAACTTGAATATTCCAAGGAAAGAATGAACCTTTCGTATTCCCTCATAATTTTCTTCTTTCTCTTCATCGTCTCTTACGCCTAGAGATTCTTTTATTGTGTTATTCTCTATGCATTGGTTAATTTTGTTTAGTTATATTTTAATTCTTTATTTTGCCTACTCCATCACTATTCTCCGTCATGGGTGAAAAAAACTCTATAAGAAAAAGCCCTCGTTTAAATGTAGAGGTTATTTCTTTGGATCGTACACCTACTAGATGCTCAAGACCGAACTTTAATCTATTAGTTCCTTCAACAGTTCGCAAAAAATGGAAGATGGAGGCAGCGCGAAGGTCATTGTTGTTGAGTCTTTGAAGAAAAGGGATTCCGACGAGGGTCCTTCGAAATCTTTGAAGAGAAAAGGGAAACAAAATGTTGATTTACCACAGGACAGCGATTTTGAGGATGAAATACCAAATTTTAAATCGTTTGAACCAAGAAAATAAATCTGGAAATGTTAAATGCAAGGTACCATTTTTTTTATTAGTTTTCATGTTTTGACATATAACTATTAACTTTCACTTTTATAATATTATATATAGATTTATTTATTGTTTTCATAGTTTCAGGTGCTGCTTCTTCAAAAGATGATAATTGCCAAGGCACGAAGCCTAAGAAGGGCAGGGGGAAAAGTTTGAAGAAAAGCTAAAAAGTATGTAATACTGCTTTTCCCTTTTTTTTTTTAGTTTATATTCACAAACACTATATTTTTGTTTTTAATGTTGGTTCCGTGTTTTCAAATTTTTGATACTTATTTAAGTGAACAAATTTAATAGTCAAGTTGGTTAATTTCTGTTATCTTTAATATTCAAATATTCTCTTGTTTATTAATTTTTTTTTTCCGATTAATTTGTTGAGTGTAGTAGTTGGTTGATGATGATTTCTTGTTTTATAATTGCTATCTTTTGAAGTATATTGTAGTAATGGGTGATTTTTTTTGTTTTAATTTGCATAATTAACTTTTTGATTTTTCTTGATTTTTTTTGACCGAGATATGTTAAGAAGTTTGTTTGTATTTTTTGTGATATTTGTCGGTTATCTCTTTGATGGTTTTGAATGTCATGGTTTCAACATTCAAAGTACCAGATTTGGTGTTATACTTTTTTTAAAAAAAAATTGAAAATTGGATTTTGACTCTTTGTTGGTTCCATTTTGCTCCAAATTATGTCGTTAAAATTGTTTGTAATTGGTGATGGTGTTGGTTGCATATGCACAAATAATCTGCTTGGCTATTCTTGTTTTTTAAATAGTTTGGATTATGTTTAAGAAGTCTGTTAGCCGGTGGTTATAATGTTGGTTAACCTTTTTTTGGTTGAATTATCTGCTTTCAATATTTGAAGTACTAATTATTGGTGTTATTAGTAATATAAACCCTTGATAATCGGGTTTGAATTTATTGGGTTTATTTTATGCTAATAAGATGGTTCTATAGTTAACTCTTTGGAAGTTATTGTTTTTTTTCTAGACTATGTTAAGAAGTTTGTTGCACTTTTGGTGATAATGTTAGTAACTTTTTTCATGTTTTTGAATGTCATGCTTTCAACATTTGAAAGTTATTTTTTTGGTGTTATAGGTTATCATAGGTTATGACTTTTTATTTGAATACTTGAAATTGTTTTCTACTTTTTGTTGGAATAAGTTATGATTTAAACCATGTCATTAAGTTTGTTTTGTAATTGGTCATATAGTAATTTTTGGTGTTATAGGTGACATAAACTTTCAGTAATTGGGTTTGAGAATTTTTTTTTTCGGGGGGGGGGGGGGGGGGGGGTGTATTTATGTTACTAAGCTTGTCATGTACTTGGTTAATCTGTTGGTTAAATGTTCACAATTAACCAACAATGTTAAGAAGTTTGTTTTAAGTTTGGTGATATTGTTGGTTAACCCCTTTCATGGTTTTGAATGCCATTTTTTTAACATTCAAAGTAGTATTCTTAGTGTTAAAGGGTAGTTAAATATTTGGAATCGGGTTTTGACTTTTGTGTGTTCAATTTTGGTTTAAATTATGTCAAGTACTTGTCTGCAGCTGGTGATATTGTTGGTTAACCCCCTTTTCTTTGAATTCCCTGTTGTCAACAGTGAAAGTAATATTGTTGGTTTTTTTTGTTGGGGTTGATCCATGTTATCAAGTTTGTTTATGTAAATAGTTATTTTGTGTGGTTAAATGTGCACAATTAACCAAGTATGCTATCAAGTTTGTTTGCAGTTGGCCATATTGTTGGTTCTTCTTTATTTTCATGATTTTGAATGTCCTTCTTTCAACTTTTTAAATTGCATTTGTTGGTGTTATATGTGATATAAACTTTTGTTTCTATAAGTTGGTGATATCTAACCTTTTAAATCTTTTTGAATTGCATGCTTTCAACATTTGTTTTTACCATAGGATTGAAGTATAGTTGATTTGTTAATGTTGCCCTATCTGTTTTAACATGCTTAACATGTTCAAACAATCCCCATTCGACTATCTTCTCGAATTACTTGCTATGCAAGTTCAACCCCAGCTCATACAACACTTCGTTGAGAATGAGGTACCGAGTGATCAGAAAGAGATGTTCACATTCCGCTTGAATGGCTCTGTAATTGAATTTGGTATTGCTGAGTTTAAGCTGTAACAGATTTCAAATGCGGAACATTGGACGATTTTGTCCATGAATTGGTTGGTCTGTCAAAACTCATACGGAAGTATTTTTCAAATATATCAAGAATAGAGGTGTGCCAAAGGAAGATTTTTTTAGGGTCTTTAAAGGCGAAGAACTAATTGAGCCAGATGATGTATTCCATATGTGCATCATCTATTGTATTAGTACTTCTATACTTTCATCTCCTCCTCAGAATACATTTTCCTGAAGACCATTTTTCATTTGTAGAGTTGGGAAAGTATGTTAACTATCCGTGGGGCTATCTCTCATTCCTCGATTTGAGGGACTGCATAACTAAACAAATGGTTGCGGACTAGGAGAGGGTGTTGTTCTTTGGTTTTCCTTTGACTCTTCAAATCTGATTTTACGAATGTTGCAACTAAGTTGATAGGTCGGTTACAGTTCGTCAATTTAATCGGACCCCGTGTATGTTCGATTGGCAAATTCCAAAGAGGAAGATTTTTCTGCACACTTCAAAAGAGGGATGTTCCGAGCATGCGGGAACCAGATAACATATATTTTTTTGAAGTTTAATTTTATATTGTATATTATAATTTTTTTTAATTATTAGTACAAGTTTACCAACTGTTGCATCTTTTTGGCCTATGAAGTGTTATGCAGTTTTTTTGGATGCATTTGGGTTGTTTATTTGGTGTTACCTTTTTTACGATAGTTTATGATGGTTAATTGTTGTCAGCTAATGTCTAATTTTTATACCTTGACCAGACTGCTTTATGTTTGTTGCTTAGTTGTATTTTTTTAATTTATATATGCAAATGTTTGGGTAATTTACTTCCAGGAGGATGTAAACAATCAAGTTGAATAAGGTGATGTCAGTAGCAAGCAACAGTGCGTCGATGATGCATTGTTATCAAATGCTGGTAAATCTTTCTATCCAACTACCCTTTTTAACCAAGTATCTGTTAGTGTCTATTTTGCTTTAGGTAGTTAATAATTAATTAGTTCAACTTATAGGGGAAGCGAGAGGTGTTACTCATAAGACGCCTACGCTTGATGACTTTGAATTACCAAATTTGAGTGAATCTAGAAAATAAGATCCCATATGTTACACCAATGCAAGAAGCAAAAGCTAAGGCACCTGGAAAATACGCTCAATCCCCGAACACCGACCTTAGTGACACAGTCGGTTCTTCAGTCAAACCCCCTGCCATATTCCACAGGAAGCATCCGTTTGATGAATACAATAATTTTGATGTGGACAAGGATTTGATCGATTCATTTCAACTGTGGATAAAGCAAAAGTTGTCGAAGAAACGTGGCAAGTACGTATATTTTTTAATTTTATCTTATTATTATTTTTTACATCTCATTAACTACTTGATCCTTTTTGCTATGAAACAAAGTGCATTCACTTTTGCTTTCAACAAGATCAACCCCCCTTTTAAATTTGGGGTTGATAGAGTAGAACTGATGGACTAGTTCTACGACTTGGTCACAACTGGACAACCATGGGGAGACTCGGTATATAAAAAAAATACTCTGGCCTTTCACCTTTTTTTTAAAGACTCATAACTCACCTTTCAATCTGTCAAATATATTTTTTAATGCAACATGTTGATGTTATAATGTACTATCTTGGAAAAAAAAAGAAACATATCGGATACAAGAGTTACATTTATGAACTCCTTTTTCATACGATGGGTTGAACAAATACATGATTCTTGGTTGAACAGCATGAAAGATAACCGAATAATTATCTCCGATCATGAGGTTGTTCAATACACACTACTAGAAATTAGATGTACGGCCACGGTTATATGGCGACGGTTTTTTGACCGTAGCAATATATGTCTTATAGCTACGGTTTTAACCGTGGCAATATATGGTAAACATAAACCGTGCCATTAGAGTCAAAACCGTAGCTATAGATTTGATTTGGCCACGGTTCTTTTTACCCATTGCAATAGAGACCTATGGCAATGGTTTCCCCAAAATAAATTAATAACCCGCGAAATATAATATATTTCGCTCCACTCCCAAAAGAAGCCGCCTATTCTGAAAATTAAGGTTTACTCTCTCTCTCAGTTCTCTTCCTCGATCTCCAGCGGCGACATTCCTCATCTTCTTCATTCTTAGGGCTTTAGTTCGTTCTTAGGGCTTTAGTTCGTTCTTAGGGCTTTTTTGTCATACAAAGAAGATGAAGATGAAGAAGATGAAGCTTCAATAGGGCATTCCTCGTCTTCGTCTCCAGTTCAGTAGACCCGAGGAAAGGTGAGTAATTTCACACCTCATCTCAGGTTCAGGTTCGTTTGGGCATTTCATTATCGTTGTCTCAAACACCCAAAGCTCAAAATCTTCGTCTCTCAGGTGAACCAGGTTAAAGGTCGAGCACCGGTGGGTTTATCGGAGGTACAATTTGTTGAAGTTCAATTTGTTTATCGGAGGTACAATTTGTTGAAGGTCGAGCTCCCTCAAACATCTTCAAAACGCGTCTGAAGTTCTCAAGGGATTGTTTTCACAGAGGTACGATTTCAAAAAATACTCTTCATTCTCTGCGTATTTCTTGATTTCTAAGTCCTCACAGTGTGTAATTTGTTGTGCATGTACTTTATTTTTTCAAATGCTGAAATTTCATTATAGGGTTTTGAAAAATCATAAAATATATGTGCTGTATTACTTCGTTTTTTTTTGTTGAAAGTCTTTGTGTTTGTTGATTCATCCTTATATTTTATTTTTATGCTACAGATGATGTGAGGATTGTTTGTAGTTACTGACTGTAGTGTTTGTGTGTGCTCTGTTTTTATGTTACTGACTGTTTGAAGGTTGTTGGAGGATTGTTGGATCCATTGTCGTATGTAACACGATTATCGATTTACAAGATAAAAACATGTTATTTCAGGAGAATAAATGCAGTCCAAAATCCAAATTGTATTTGGCCAAATCAATCGATTGACAACAATCAATTGATGTGGAAGATAAAAACTTTGTATTACAGAGAGGGTAGTGGTGAAGAGAAACTGGAAGGAGAGTTGAGAGGGGGAAAAGCAATAGAGTGGCAAGAATGAAAATACCAAATGATGTTGGACCGTCAGGTTATTTTTTGTGAAAAGACCAAAAAGTCTCTTTATTATGCATTGTAATAAGCAATTAAGCGTATGTAAGGAAAAATAAAAAATGAAGACATTGCTAATCTACTACTTTGAGTAGTGGGTTAGCAAATATGTATAGGTATTAACCCTTCCCTGTGCCCACCAAGTCTTAGACAGAGGGAAAAGAATCCTGCAGAATTTTTGTATCCGTTGCAATTTAAACCCTGCTCTCCCATGGTTTTCATGCTATCACAAAAATACTACCTAAAGCTATGAATTCAGGTTCATTTGATTATTCAGTTTCACTTTTGCATCTCAGACCAGTACAATGAAACAGAACTCCCAGAAGATCATAAATCTGAACCAACTCCTGAAGCTAGTACACTGCCTCCCTATAAGACCTCAACTGAACAAATTTATTTTTATAAATTGAAACTAAGTGATGCACAACCAAGCAGTATGTCTTATTGCTTCTCAAAATAGTGGAGTGACTTTGTCAGCCACAACAGATAGTTTTGCTAGTGCTAGGGATCAAAATCCTGTCGATGGAATGGTTATCTATTATGGAATAATTCAGGACATCATTGAGATTGATTATTGGAGTTGTTTTAGTGTTGTACTTTTCAGATGTGATTGGTTTCATAATGAAGTTGATGAATATGGCTTGACTCGGGTGTACTTCAATAAAAATTGTTGTACGGATGATCCTTTTGTACTAGCATCTCAAGTACATCAAGTTTTTTATGTGGAAGACCCAATTGAGAAAATGTTTATTACGCAAGAAATAAAGTTCCAGTAGATTTGTATGATTTGGAGGAAGAGAATTGTCCTAATATTCAAGAAACATTTTGGAGGGAAACCAATGATGATTTTGTTTCTTCAGAAAGATTAGTCGATGTAGATGTTAGATGGGCGAGGGAAGATCTCCCAGTTGATATCATTGATGCGCCTTCCATCTCACACGATTCACAAGATGTACCTTCGGAAGAATCGGAAGAGGAAGATGACTTCGATGATACTGATTGGGATTGGATGGAGGCCGATGATTGACAAAGGATCTTCCGACCTACTTCAAATACATTCTCTTCTTCATTTTTTTTCAGTGAGTAATGAATACCCTATTGAGTTGCATCTTATCGATTACGAATGTCGATTGGACTCTATTTTCTATGTTTGTTATCCATTGCTATTAATGTGATTTTTTTCAACTTGTCTAAATTAGTCTCATTTCAATAATACGCACGTGCTATGTATTGTTGCATATATTACTAAGCCTAATGTTCTCTTTTATTCCCTTTCAGTGTTCTTCCTTCAAAGTTTCTCCGGAGAATCTTCAACAAAACTACAGGTTCTGATCTCTTTTTTGGAACATTGCTGGTCCAGGTTCTGATCTCTCATCTTCTTCAACTAAATACTTTGCTTGAAATACCACTAAAGGCCAGTAAAGGCCAGTGACTGTAAATGATGATTTTAGTTTTGTGATGGACCAAAGTGGTGCCAAAAAATAAAGAGAAAGAAGAAGAGAACAGTTAGCTGATTTTTAATGAAAGCAGAGTGTTGATCATTGTTTATAATGAACACCTTTCGACCAAATTTGTTTGGACTGAATGAATTGCCTCCTAATCGAGTTAGTTTAATCACATATCTTGTTTAATGTTTTTGTTAGAACTATTTCATGGTTGTTATAGAGATTTCTGCTGGGAATATCATCTTGCTGGGAGTATCATCTTGGTATAAACCCTTAGGTACTACAATATCTAAGGGTTACTACTTACTCATCTCTATTAGCCTTTGTTATGGTATTGTTCTGTGTGGTCCAGCACACAAACTACAAAGAGGGTACACAAAAATAAACAGAGAAGGACCCCATTTTCCATAAATCAGTTCATCTGTCATTTTACCTATGCATTATGTATTTTGTTGTAAGTAGTATGGTATTGATGATGGCAATAATCTTGAGGAGATCTTCCTTACAGATCTTTTCTTCTGTTTTGTTTTGGATATACAGCTAGAGGACTTTTACTACTTGTATATAATCCTACCAACCTTTCTGCATAAACAAACAGAATTGAGTATGTTGGTAAGTACATTTATAGATAGCTAAAAGTGAATTGAATTTACAAGATATTTTAGATATGAGGTGAAAGAGAATTCGATTACCATGTTAACCCACCCTCGCTAACAATGATCAACTGGAGCATTTAAGTTTCAGTGGCTTCTTGTCCAGATGTAAACCTGGTCAATGATTAACCTTACATTAAGTGCTCTAATAAAACCAAGCATGAGAAGAACACAGCCACTGTTAAGTACTACCTTGGAACCTGAAAGTAACATGATTTAAGAGAAGCCATGTTGAAGGCAGAAGTGGTGGGAAGTAACATGATTTAAGAGAAGCCATGTTGAAGGCAGAAGTGGTGGGAAGCATAGTGATTTTGTAGGAGAAGCAAATAGGTTATCAGGAAGGTTGTGGTCAAAGCTGCTTCAATGACAGAGAAATCTCAGATACATTAGAAAGAATCCAAGATAATATAGAGAGAATTGAACCAATACACAGTACATAGCAAAGAAACAATGCCATCAAACTTTGAAAACTAACTGAGAAACTGATGTTTAATACCTTTCTTGAGGATCAAAGTCATCAGTATGTGATCTTATTTCTTTTCAAGTTAATAATATACCTGTCCATTTTCTGTTATATTTTAATTATCACTGATAATTTTATGCAGGTTTTGACGTCATGAGTCAACAAGAATCATCAAAAAGAAATAAAAAAGCAAAACATAAGGCATTTGCTAAACCTGGATCTTTATCATTCTTGGCAAATAAAAAGCGACGGTTGTTGACAACAAATGAAGTGGTTGAAGCTATAGAGTCAGAGAAAGAACAACTCCTGAAATTAATTGAAAAACAACCGGTAGCTGAACAGTCTGAAGTTAATGGAAGATCTGATGAGGCACAAACTTTTGATGAGCATCCTTTATTTGAGCAGCAGCCTGTTGAGGATCAAGTGCAAAGGAGTTCTGTTAGTCCTCCAACAGACGAACAACCTGAAGAACAAGGTAACATATAAGCTTAGGAACTTACTTATTTCATTCATGATTTCTAAGTCATATTTTGTTGTAGTTGAAGGAGTTCCCACTAAAAATACAAGAGGTAGAACGATGATGCCTAAAGTACATAGCCGGCAAGAGCGTAAATTGATCCTATTGAATGGTTTAAATCAACCGATTGGACCTACTGAAGAGGACGTAACAGAGCTAAGTAGCTTCCTAGGCACATTGGCAAGAAATGCGACCCTTTGTCCATATGATGTATTTGATTGGAAGAACATGGACACTAAAAAGGATTTATGGGATTATACCAAGGTTTGGACTTTTCAATATTTAATTATTATTAAAGCAATTTTACTACTCTTTGATAACTTGTTGACACTAAATTGTAGGAGAAATACAATATTCCTGAGGCGGCAAAAGCTTGGACTCTGGCAACAATTCGAGAAGCATGGAGAAGTCATAGAGCTGAGTTGAAGAGAACTTATTATGACCCATATGACAATGACACAGTTCGAATGTCCAAAAAGCCTGGCCATATTCCAGAATGTCAGTTCAAAGAACTCCTCAAATATTGGAAGTCTGAGAAATTCCTGGTAAATTGTAGTTCGGAATCTAAAACTTTCAACGCATTCTTTTCTTGATCTCTTCTATGATATTGTTGTTGTTGCAGCTTTATTTTACATTAAAGTTGATTGTTGCCAAACTGTTGATTACTTAACTAACATTATTGATTCATTTATTTGCAGAAGATGTCGGAAACAAATAGTAAGAATCGGCAGAAGTTGTTGAATCCACACACTACCGGCAAAAAGAGTTTTGTTGTAATTCGTAATAGATTGGTGTGTTTTCTTATTTAGTATTTAGTATTAATATATCATTTAAGCAATTTCTTATATCAATTTTCTTGTGCCTAGGAAAAAGAGAAGGAAATTGTATCATCTAAGGAGCTCTTTGTGGTCACAAGAACGAGAAATCCTAACCGTGTGTACAAGGCCTCCTATGAAAACACTGCTAGTAAAATTGTATGTATAGTGTATATTAATGGATTGACAATGACATTGTTAATTCTTTATTTAGAATTATATACAAGACTTTGATTGTTGGATATGTTTTAATTTGTTAGGCTGAAATGGAGGAAGTTGAAGCACAATCGAGTGCAAATGGCTAGTCTGTTGATTCATTTTCTGCAGTCATGGGTCCTGAACACCCTGGGCGTCTAAGACTATATGGAACGGGGGTTACAAAGACTACTTTGAAGAAAATAGTTGGCAATTCTGAACCAACTTTAAATGCGACGAATGGTGTAGTGAAACAAATGGAAGAAAGGATCCAAAAAATGGAGAAACAAATGGAGGAACAAAAGAAGACCATGAGACAAGAAGTTATTGCCGATGTAATTGCACAACTACAACATGCCGGATTAATTGACCCTAACATACTTGCAGCATTGATTGTTCCATCACAAAGAGACGCTGCTTCTGCACAAGCCGTCGGAGAAGGTTAGTGTTACTAATTTTCTATTTCGACTATTTCTTCTTCTTCTTTTTCTTCTTCTTCTTCTTCTTCTTCTTCTGCTTTCTGGTTGTGATCTAGTATTTTGTCCTCTCTGATTATTTTGTCCAGAAAATCTGGTTGTTTTGAATCTGTTTTTTTTAATCTGATTTTGATGCATATATGGGCTGGTTTTGCTGAGAAGTTTGTCACACATAGCTGGTTGTCTCATGGTAGTGTGAATGTGATGCATATGGGCTGGTTTTGCTGAGTATATGTAACATATCTAGCTGGTTGTCTCATGGTTGTGTGAATGTGATGCATATATGGGCTGGTTTTGCTGAGAAGTGATTTTGTTAAGATAATGGATTACACTTGATAGTGATTTTGTTAAGATGCATATGTGATGCATAGTGATTTTGTTAAGATAATGGATTAATTTTGGGGGAACCTTAATACTTGTACTGGTGTAGTTGATGTTGGTGATGCTGTGGTGGTAATCAGTCAAGGAACTAGCTCAAGTGTGAAAACTTAGTTTAACTCACTGTGCTTTATATTTTGTTCTTGATACGTCGAAATGGAAGGTTATTGTTCAAGATAATTGGATTAGAACTACTGAAATTGAAACAAGTTTTAGTCTTTTGTAGCAGAGAGTAATATTTTGCTACTGAACTACTGAATTATTTTATATATTTCAGAAGCATTTATCTAGATTTTGCTCATATCAAGACTTTGTTTTAGATATGTATTCATATCTAGATGTACTGAACTACTGAATTATTTTATAAATGAAGCATTTAGCTACTGAATAATGTTGTCAGTCTACAGTACTGTAGTTGTTTTACAAGAACAAGCAGTATTTGTTATTGTTCCTCCATCTGATAGTTATTCTTATTGGAAACGCCCTCTAAATCAATTGATGGTTTCCCCGTGGTGGCATAGCACTTTGTGGATAACCGAAAGGATCTCCAAATGGGTTGGAAGATCCCATGTACCACGTTTGTTGAGAATATTGGCCTATATGTTGATGATGTACCATCCACATATTTTGTTGTGGTCGTTGCTGCTGCTGCATCATTTGGTGTTGTTGTTGTTGCATCATATGGTATTGTTGTTGTTGCTGGTGCTGATCCATCATTTGTACGCTTGTTTGAGGGGCTATGTGGTTTGACATTGCAAAAGGGTCATTATGATTGACTGAACTTTGTCCAGGCATATCATACCCATACCCTGCATTATACCCTGCCTGTTGCAGCTGTATTTGCCTCCTAGATGCATTATCTTCATACAATGATTTCATAGAACTGATACAATGTTTACAAATCCTCACTAATCACACATTTGTTACAAATCCTTTTGACTAACCTCATGTTGGTGCACATATCTATGTTGTCCTACTTATTAGAATTATTATTATTATAGATCATGGGACATCAAAAAAGATTTTATGAGGATATCTGCTAGTTGGTCTTTCAGTGGGTAAAATTGGTAACAAACATCCGGCTCATTTTTTTTTGTCTAAAAAGTTGATTATATTTATGTTAGTGTTTCGTTCTCTCTTGAAATGTAGAATTTGAGGTGATATGTAGACCTGTTTGATTATAGCAAATCAGTCCCATATAGTCATCTCTGTTACATTTCATCTGGTGCAGAAGCTCTTTAAACTATATAAGCTGCTAGAGCCACTTGATACTTTGCTTCTTTATTTTGTTTGACCATCACATTTTTTTTGGCTAATGATTTGATCATCACATGTTATTTCTTGCTTTCAAAAGATACTTGATCAATTCCTATAAAAATACGTAGACTGAAGTTGGACATCTCTCTCAGAAGGAGATTTCATCCTGTTTACTCCAAATTACCAAATAATCTATGTAGTTTCCCTGTCTTGATACAATATTTTTTGTTCCCGAGATTCACAAGAGAGTTGGAAGAAACAATTGACTAGCTGTTGAAATAGAAAAAGAGATATCAAGTCATGTGATTATAAGACAAATGAATTGATCATCAAGTAGTCATTATTGATCGGGGTCTATTAGAGGCTCCCTTTCTCGATGAACATGATTCGAGTCTATAGATTATTTGTGTGTTTACAATTCATCATACTAGTATTTTCCAGTATATCTGATGCCTAGGCTCTTTTGGAAAGTGACAGTATCATGGTTAAATTGTGCCACATTAATACCTTGGAAGTATTATAGTTTTTCCATTGTTTGTGTTATTCACTTGGTTCTTTTTCCCTTTAAAAGAGTAATTGCATTCTATCCTTCTCTATCTTTCTGTTGGGATAGAAATAAATTGCCGGTGTGCAACTATTTGTTGTACGTAGGTGATGGAATTGAAGGAGGGGATGAAAGTGCTGCGTGATGAAATTGAAGAAAGGGAGGGATGAATTAAAGTGACGGGTGCTCATGACTTCTCCGATGGACAATGTGCTTTGCTAGCTAGGAATTGCATGAATTGGCCGGGTTGTTCACTTTAATTACCTATGTTCCAAATATCCTTTATTTTTGAAGATCGAAAACAATGTGGTGCATGTATTTTTACCTTTTTGTAATAGTTAAAACATACTTATATGTATGTATGTACAAATGTTTTGCTTTTATCGCTATTAGCAACATTATGGATCGATTTTGTTGAATTATAATTTTAGTAATTTAAAGTATCTTCTCAAGATCAATTTCTACATTTTCTATTATATTAACAGCATTAGTCACAATTGGCTACAATTAGTCAAATTGAGATTATAGATCTGCCAGTCGTGGCAATATAAGAAACTTATGGCGACGCTTCTTGCCACGGTTAATAATCGTAGCACTATTAGGATCTATGGCGACATTTATGACCGTAGCAATAGATATAAAGCAACAACCGTAGTAATAGATATAAAGCCGTAGCAATTGCGATCTATTGCAACAGTTGGCAAACCGTAGCAATAGGTAAATGTCTTGCGGCGGTTTTCAACCGTAGCGATAGGATATCTATTGCTACAGTTTTCAAACCGTAGGTATAAAATTTTTGCAACGGTTTGAAACCGTACTAATATAGGAAAAACCGTAGCCAATTAATTCTAACAGAAACCATCCCCACAGATACTCTTTTACGACGGTTACAGCAATCGTCGGAAACAACCGTGGCAATAGATCTATTGCCACGCAAGCACTTGTGGCGCCTCTCTAAACCGTGGCTAAAACCTATGCCTACGGTTATCTGGCCTATAGCGACGGTTTCTAAATCGTGGCAATAGATCAAATTTCTAGTAGTGACATTAGCAGATTTAAGATACATGTGAATACCCCATTAGAGTTAGTTGACTATATTTGCATCCCCATCAACATACCTGAATTATGTCATTGGATGTTGGCTGTCATATGCATAAAAAGCTTTGGTACTCATGTGTGCGACTCTTTGTTTGAAGTTGGATTCAAGCACTGTGTTGTTGTCAATCTTATGCTGAAGAAACTTGCACAAATAATTCCATTGTTCTTCATTATCAAAGGATTTTATGGCAAATAGAATGACATCGATTGGGAGAAGAAGATGAATTTTATGGATCGTGCTCTTGGGGATCCTCTATATTACTTCATCAGTGACGATATTCCTCAACAATGTGAAATTTGAAGTAAGTTTTTTTATTTTTTAAATCATTTATCTCTGTAATAACCATTACATCTTTTTTTTTTCCAAGAACTGTTTTGTGCTGGTTGGTGATTTTCTTTGCTGGTTGGACATACTGCATAAATTTTTTCATTTTTTCATTTTTTCCCTTGATATTTTGGTGTTATTGTTGGTTGAATATTGGTGACATTTGTTGGTGATTTTGGTGATATTGTTGATAATTTTGGCTGATATTGTTGGTTTTATTTGCAAGGGAATACAATCGACAGTTGGTTGTATTGGTGATATTTGGTGTTATTGTTGACTGAATATTGGTGATATTTTTAGTCATATTGGTGATATTTGTTGGTTATATTTGATTTTTTGGACAGTTGACTATATTTTTAGTCAAAAAATTTACGACCATTCCCAGGGAGTCATCTACTCTAAAAATAATGCACACATTTAATACATGCTGAAACAAAGTTTATATTAATTGAAGAACAAATAAACATTTTACTTTTTTTAAAAGAAGGAAAACAAACATATTGCATCCCATTTACCATCATGTTGAATCAAAATCGAGACACAATCCATAATCAAATTCGATCAAAACTAAGCTCAACAAAGAGTTTTTTTGTGTTTTATACTTTTTTCCTACTATATATTGTGTATGAGTTCGGTTATTATTCTTGATAGAAAAACTTCAAAGACGATTTCAATGAATTTTTACAATGATGATAAGCATTAAATGAAATAGACATAAAAAAGAGGTGTAATTTGGTTGCCTTTTGGTTTGTACACGAAGATTTTTGTGGGACATTGATCATTACACTTTATAAAAAAATAGAATATTTCAATTTTTTTCCATAATCATTACATGCATTAAATGAAGAGGGACAAAAAAAAGAACCAATTTCATTGCAATTCATATATAGATGCAATTTTTTTGGTACTTCCTAATAAACAAATTTACTGCACACACTATGCATTTATTGCACCTATTTAATGTCACTCATTTGTTTTTTTTTAAAAAAAATTATTTATTTTCTTCATAAATGTACATTTTTATTAAAAAAATTGACATCTGATTGTAACTAATTTTTGATGACACATTCATGTAATATAGACTCTTAAAATGTATATAAAAAAAAATTTCTCATAAAAAAAGCAAATTAAAGCGACAATTATTTTAGAATAGGTGGAGTAATAGTGTTTCAAGCAGGTAACGTATTCAACACAATTTTGCAAATAATTTGCGGTTGCATAAAAGAAGATAACATGATTAAAGTTGATAATTATGAGCCAGAATTCGAGGAGATTGATGATGATGAAAGTTGGACCCCAATAATTTGAATGTAATTATTCTTCTGCATAATGCAACTTTACCTTAACACACACAGAGTTAAAATAAGGTAAACAAAGAGCTCAAAGCGTTACAAAAGGTAATAACAAGGCCATGTTCTTAAAAGTTTACGTACATAGAATAAAATGAAACATAAATATAATGAGTAGTATAGTACTATAATAATGAAAGAGATGCAATACTTGAAGAGACAAATCATCAAAAAAGTTATATCATCAATACTATTGTCCCTTTAAAGTTGCACATTAATTTCCTCATATTTATAATAGCATTATTGAGAATTCTCTATATGAAATTCTTTTTCAAAAATTTGAGTTAAATGTTATAATTCTCTGATTTGAATTTATGATCAAACGCTAGCTTAAAATCTGTTTTTAATAATGATGCTTTTTTTTCTTTGCTCGGAAGACTTGTAGTAGTCGACTAGAGTTTTTTTTTTTAAAAAAAGAGGAACATTGAACCTAACATTAATCAAACATGCACTGCACTTGATAAATTAACACAAAAGAAAAAGGAAGAGAATAAAAAGACAAAAGAGCACAACGAAAGGAGAAAAATAACAAGATTTTGAATAATGAAAAGACAAATCATATTTCCTCTCTTTCAATTTCCTTATTCTCCTATTTCAATTTAATACAAAATTTATAAATGCAATATTTTTTCAAATTTTGTAAATTAAAAAAAAATTATTATTAAAACGAATTTAAAAATAAGACAAAAATTTAAAACTAATGGAGTACATTTCTAAGCACTTCACTCATCTTCGACAATTCAAAAAGGGTAAAAGAATGGATTTTTAGGCAACTCTCACTCCGATGTAATTATCAAGGGGTCATTCGATTGGGCACACATTATTCTTGAACAATCAACCCTAGTATATATAAGTTATCCTAGAATAATTTATCTCATATTATATATATGAGATAACTTATCTCATTACTAAAACAAAAATGATGGGATAAATAATTCAAGAATTATCTAATATCTCCAACTAAACATGGGATAAAATAATTGTATATTTATCTTGAAATTATTATATCTTATATCTCGTACGAAATGATCCCTAAACACATAAAGACAATAAGAGAAGTAAATGAGAGAGGTTTTTCTTTTTTCATTTTATATGGTGTTTGAAAGTCATATTAGATTGTTAACTAAATTTAAATAGTAAACTATAGAATTTATTTAGATGTGATACTCCCAATTAAGAAAAAATTTATAATCAAAACTTAATTAAAATAAAACAGTTTCACTAATACGTCTATCACTAGTTTTCATCTTTCATCACTTTTTGATCATTTAAATTTATTGAAAGTGACCATTTTTATTCTATTTTAAATGTTTAATAAAATCCTCATGATTAAATTTAATAGAAAAGGGGATTAGAATTTTGCAGTTTCTAGTAGTAGTAGTATTTTTTAGTCTATTTTTGATGTATGTTCGGTGTCTAGTATCATTCCTAGTATTGGATGACACTTTTGATATTTTTGGTTAATTTTTTAAAATTATTTTTGTTAATTTTGGGTATGAATTTTGTCACATATTTCACGGAAAAAAAATTACTCACTTTTAACAAATGTTTAGAAATAAAACATTTTTTCATGTATTACGGAACATGAAAGACAAATTTTTGTCATCTTCCCTCTTTTTTTGTTTCTCCAAATTCAATTCTCAAGTTCCTAATAAATCATTTTTAATTTAGGGTGATGAAAAAAGTCACATCGATGACTCGTAGGGGTCGTATATGGCTGTTCGAAATTTTTAAATATCAAGTCAAATTATTTATATTAGATTTTAAATTAATAAATCAAATTAAATTAATAAAATTTAAATTCTTCAACTTTAGATTTTTTCCGGGTTTCTCAAATTTTTGAAGTTTCTCGATTTTTTGGGTAAAGTATTCGTACAAACATAAGTAATTAATATATATTTTAAATATTTTTTTAATGCTATCCAAATACAATTATCTAAGGTGTTTTCTAAAAAAAAATAAAATACAAATATGATATGAGCAATATAGCCACTAAACTATTCAACAAAATTATAATGTAATTGCATAAAAAAGTATTGCAAATATATAAAGCAAAATAAAAATTATTATAATTTCAAAGTAGTAAATCATACTAAAATAAGTATACTAAGCATTAATTATATGACTAAACATTGAAGAAAACTAAAGTTACATTATGTAATTTAATTATCTAAATATCAATATATAAATTAAAAAATATTCAATATTAATTATTGTCATTCTTAGTATTGAATTAATTTTTTGATTGGCAATAATATTATTTTGATTTATATTTAAGCTTTATTAGAGTTGTTAATTATTAATATTTATGGAATAACACTTTATTGGACTATTCAAAATTCTAAATCAAACTTGAAATAATATTGTTAAAAGATTAAAAACTATGAAAAAGTATTAAGAGATATTCAAAAATTATATCAAAGTAAATATTTTATGTACAATATATATATATATATATATATATATATATATATATATATATCGAGTTGACTTTTTAAAGTTAAAATTATACCAATCTAATGTGGTTGATTTTTTTTCTTCAATATCAAATCTAACTAAATCACTAATCAATTTTTTAATTAGACTCAATTTGTAATTGGTGTGTAGGCAATGAGCGGTGCAGGACGAGTTAAAAGTAATTATTTTTAAAATTAAGATTGTCATGTCTCGAGCTTACACCCTAGATGTAACTGACAATCAAAAATCATTGTTGATCCCCCTAGCAAACCCTTGACCTGGCAGACTCACTCAGTTGAAGAATTTAACATGCATGCGGAAGTTTATAAGGTGAACCTTTAAAAATATTTAATAAAAACTCAAAGGATCTCAATCATACTTTTACAAAGTTTGAAAATATTTCTTAATATAGAGAGTAATAATATTTAAAATAACTTAATGAACCGACTAAATTGACCCACTAACTCTGTCCATGAAGCCTCCACTATACTGAAGATAGGTGTCACAACAAGACTCACAACTACCTAACTATAAAATAACTAAACTGAACTAACTAACTAGAGCCCTCCGAAAGTGAGGAGGTCTTACCAACTGAAGATGAAAAGATGTCTAACTGCCCATCTGTCATCCGAAGTACTTGAATCTATATCAGAAACTATAATGATGCAACGACAAAGGGCGTCAGTACATGCAATGTACGATATATGAAATGCTCAAAATAAGAACTCAGGATAGGATACTCAATTCAACAGACTTAACTCAAAAATAACTCAGCAATAGAAGTAATGCATTGTAAATAAAAGTCTAAATTTTAATGCATAAATGGATGTAACTCAATGTATGAAAAGTATAATACTCAAATGCTCTGCTTTGAAATATAGCTCAACTCAAAAAAAAAAAAAAACTCAATAACAGAAGAAAATACAATGTAAGTACAATATATGATTTAATATATACATAAATATAACTTAATATATAAAAATAATATACTTTAACTTGAGGAGTTTCTCTAACCGACAACCATCACTATGAGTATTGTGATGGTACAACGTCTTGCCTACGTCGCCAGAACCATCCAATACCTTGCCATGTAAGGAATGAAACTTAACTTATGGATCCATCTAACTTGTCCATCTCAGTGGCATATGAGGAGTTGTACAATCCGATATAATTCTATCCTACGTTGGCTATGTTATTTATAGGATTGGAATTATCTGAACTTGTAACTATATTGTTACTCAATACTACTCACAAAATATAATTACTTGTGGTCATACTCAAAAATTTAAATCTTCTCAATTATTTCTTTAAGCTTTTGAAATCCAGTTCATCTTTAACTCTTTTCAAATTTGTCAAATCTCTTCAATGGCTTCATCTCAACTCAATATAGAACAAAATATATCAAGTATTTCTTAACTTCAATTGCAAAATAAAGATTTATAGATAACCACCAATATGCTCAAACATAATTGACAATAATACTTTAATCAACTCATATATATGATTTTTTTAGAAAGCATGTATAATGAAAAGCTTGTTCTTGACTTATCTACTCAACTTTACCTTGTGATAATCAAATAATACTTCAAAATTCATTACAAAGCAATATATGCATGGGATTTTAAGAACTTACACCCAAAATTAAGAATGTGGATTTTACTGAATTTGAAGTATAAATTTGTGAGAATATTAAAATACTAAAAATGGTTTAAATTTTAAAGTTTGGGAGCCTTAAACACCTGTAGCACGAACATTTCTTGAAAAATTGAAGGATCTTGTTCAACCCTAGACTTTTCCTTTTCTCCCTAATCTATGTTCTTAGAATAACTTTCGTATTTATTTTTAGAAGAATCATGCTTAAGGTATTGAAATTGAGGCAAAACAAATCTCAAAATGATGGTATTTTAGTCTAGGAGAAGTAAAAAAATGAGAATAGCCCTACTTAAAATTGAAAATTGGGTACTGTGGTGGAGCAAGTCCACGATGCAGACTTATTTCATTTCAGTTTATTTTTTAACGGAACACATAAATCTCGCTCAATGAGTGTGTTTTATGAACAATGGTAAAAATTAAACTATAATGAAATAGGTCTGCATGTCGCACAATCTTCTAGTTAAGCAATTTTGCCACAAAAAAGTATCTTTCGAATTTTTTGATCAAAAATTTCACCAAAAATGTTCTTGTACTTGTTTTTGAAATCCTTTTGACTTTTCGGCTCGTCTTTGCTAGAAAAATTTGGGATGTTATAATATCTCCCCGTAGGGATCATTCGTTCTCAAATGATGAAGATACTATGGGTTACTCAAGGCATGGACTTTACTCAAGAATTCAGACGTGCATTATTATTCAATTGAAATGAATATCATCATAAAAAAGGCACAAACAAGATGCAAAAACTCAAATATTCAAATACTCAGACTCAAGAATGAACATCAACTCAAAAATAGGAACTCAATGTACTAATGGACATCATATATGGATTAAGAAGAGGGTCACCATCTTGAGCGCTTCTATCAAAATCCCTCATAACTCAAAAATAAAACTATAGGTCTGATATAAGGATAGGACTACTATGTACTAAGAGTTCTGACTTCTAACTTTCAGCTCAACAACTTTCCTCAACTGCACTCTTCTTCTTGAATTCTACATTTTATTGACTGAAGCTTATAACTTTTATCAAAGTCTTAAGTCTATTGTATTCTCTTATCATGTTCAAGCCTAGCTCAAAACCTAGCTCTTACAGATATAACCCGCGAGACTCATGTTCTCTATCTTCGTAAGAATTTTCTTTTAGAGGTTTCTACTTCTCTTACCACTCTAACACGCTTACTTAAAATTCTTAACAAGAAGTCATCAATAATCTACTGGTTATTCACATAAAGACACTAGCACATACAATCCTATTATTCTAACCACTTCACGGCTTCCTTGAGGTCAACATCACTTAAGAATCTTCAAACCTACCTTAAAAATTTTGTACCCATAATTGTATTAACTCCTACCTAGAGCCACACCAATATATTCTTACCTATCTATTGCACACAAAAAGATTTCATCTCACTCTTCCCCCACATCTATAACCTTAATTAGGGCTGGGCATTATTTAGTTCGAACCGAAAAAATTAACCGAACCGAATTTTTTTAAATTTTGATTTCGGTTAATCGGTTTATTCAGTCGGTTTCGATTTTAAATTTTAAAATATTGATAATTCGGTTCGATTATCGGTTTTAATTTTTTTTATTTTGGTTAACCGAAAAATCAATTTTTTTTATGTCCAGATAAACCTCTTCTTTGATGGAAAAATAAAAATGCTATAGTACAACCTTTGGAAGAGTGTCTTTGTATATATAAAGGATATACAAACATCCTAAGGTAATATGTCTTAGAAACATCAAAGCTACAGTGGCAAAATAGCTAATCTTTCTCGACAAGTCCGAAAAATATGAATAAATACATACATACATATATACATATGTGTGTATAGATTCTTGCCATACCTTCTTGGCCAAAAGTGAGATGATATATATTGTGGTTAAGTTCACTGAGCATATTACAGGAGCTCCAGAGAACTCGCCTCTGCTCGACTATCTATTAGTTTTGGCTGCCTACATATGTTATAACTTATAAATTATAATACATATAGTGTAGGCCCAACATGAACTAGTAGTTTCCCAAGCCCAATCGAGCAACATATACTTTACTAGAATGCCCAATTTCAGTTCCAAATAATATTACTTTACTTTAGTGAAAAATAAAATTCCTAAATCCTAATTGCTAACCTAGAACATATATGTCAAGGAATGAAGGAATCAAATGGTAGACTTTTGATTTATAAGTTATGACACTTCAAATAGTAATTCAATACATGTAACTGTTCACATTTTTAAATAATGGCCTCATTAATTGGTTACTAATATAGAGTAACTTATCTTTATACGGTTGTAGTAATGTTCTTGTATGTAATAAATTACTTTTCATCGAAAAAAAGGAGTCAGAAATAATATTCAAATCGAATTAAACCGAAATAAACCGAACCGATATTGTAAAAACCAAACTGAACCGAATTTATTTCAGTTAAGTTTCGGTTTATATTTTTCTTAAACTGAAAACCAAAAAATCAAACCGAATTTCACAAATCGAACCGAACCGACCGAATGTCCAGCCCTAACCTTAATGAACAAAACTCATCACAATTATCACAATATGGAACATACAATCTCTCCCATCAGCGATAACTCATCTATTATAATCAACATCGCTACTAAGACTAAAATGAGAGGATCACTAGAAGGACTTAGAGCAAAATATCATACACGATTTATTTGAAAAATTTAATATGAAAACACTTATATCATAATATGATCTCACTAACCTTTTAGAGCCTATCATGAGTTTATAGAACTGTATATACTGTGAAACTCAAGTCTTGTCTCATGTAGCATAGGGCTTAAAAGTCTTCAATTAATAAGATAAGATCAAAATTGTTTAATGAAGTTACCACTTCTTATCCTCGAAACTCAGCATGAATGTGAATCAAATGAGGTGCATGGGTCTAAACCATGGGCATGATGCTCATACATAAGACAGGAATATGGTATCAGCTTGACAGAAGTATAAGAAATATATGAGATAAAAAAATACTAATTTCTTATCCTGATCAACTCATCATTATCAAAAGTTCAATACCTACATTAGTTCATTACCTAATCATATCTCCCTTAGCTCAAAACTCACATTTCTAAGTTTGCAAATCGATTCTCTATACTAAGTTATAAGCACAACCCTCCACACAGTTGGGGTTTCATTATACACAAGAATACTTGAACTCTCCTATTATACTATACTCAAAAATATAAAACTGCTACTAGATCTTTCTTCTGAGACACCATTACTGATTACTACTATTGGTGTACATAGCCACTTTTTATAACTTTTATGATCTAGCATCTTCCTTTTTAATCTGCTAACACTCATCTTCTATGTTTTCATACATCTGATTGAGAAAAACTTAGATTATAATAGGAGACTCATCATCATCTATACCTAACCCCCTTCGACCAAACTCCTAAGAGTGATAAAAAATGCTCACATCAGCTTACTCCACATTGATAACTCAAATATGTTATGTAGGTACTCATAGCAAATCATAAACTTAAAAAATCTCATACAACTATACTTTATCTAAGATACACATCAAGCCTCTTCTAATTTAATGACTTAGCCTCAGTTCACTATTTTCATTTAAGGGCAACATCCACCGTACTTGTAAAATCACACTTCTTTTAAGTCAACATCTTAATTTCTCACTTATGTTATGTCATGCTTACTAGAGCAAACCTTAAAACTACACTATTACTCTTATACCACTATCTCTTTTCTTTCACAATGCTCTTCTAAAATTAGAGTTTAGGGTCCAGTACTAAACATATACATCTACAGTTTTCACATACTATACTAACTCTAAACTATTAGTTAAAGTTAAGAAATATTACACCACTAAATATCATAATAAGAAATCAACCTTTAGCTCCCAGTCTATCTAACAGTCTGTTATCACACTCCCTTTCATAAGCTAAGTAGTATCTACTCACTCATTATACCTCCTTGCCACGTTATATTCATAACTTTATACATCTCACATGACACTTCCTTCAAAATCATGAGTCTAGTTTAGATCTATCACCTTATGCCCTCTGTTCTTCCATTCAACACCTTTCCTTTAGTAACACAATGACACATCAACATCAACTCATTTCTTATACAAGTGTACTCTATCTTATATTAACTAACAACTCTTCCTCTACCATCTATCATGAGAGCTGGACGATGTTAATTGCTCTTTAACCAAAACTCAAAAAGGACTTCAGTTATAACCCCATAACTTATCAATACATGACTCCTAACCAATAAATCTAAATAACGGTTTGGAGAACAAAGTCTAGAATTACATTACATCTTTCTCTACCTTTAACACATGATTCATATGAATAAGAGTGCATTATTTTTATCGATAAACTTAAGCATGTTAATCAAATCCTTTCAAGCCTGGTGCAATCTCTTCACTTTCTGAATACTTTATCTGAAGGTAACTCAATAATAAAGACCTAGGTTTGTCTGTTACAACCACCTTAAGCACGAGAAATAGTCAAACGAACCTAGGCAGACACACAAATTTGGATAAGTTTCTCGGGGAATGATTCTATTACACGATCTAGAGTATGAAAGAAGAAAAACTTTTCTTAAATATATATAATTTTTTTATTTATGAAAGTGGGACTCTCGAACCATAAATAAGATCCCACAAACACAACTTCATAGATACTGTAGGATACTTGAACAATATACTTTGATACCAAGTTTGTCACGTCTTGACCCTACACCTTAGACGTGGCTGACACTCAAAAATTATTATTGGTCCCTAAGTGAATCCTTGACCTGGCAGACTCACTCAGCTGAAAAATTAATATGTATACAAAAGTTTTATAAGATGAACCTCTAAAATATTTAATAAAAGTTCAAATGATCTCTATCATGCTTTTAAAAAGTCTAAAAATATCTCTTGATATAAATATTAATAATACTTAAAATATCTGAATGAACTGGTTAAATTGACTTGCTAACTCTGTCCATGAAGCTTTTAATATATTGAAGATGAGTGCCGCAACAAGATCTGTGATTGTCTAATTATATAACAAATGAATTGAACTAACTAACTGGAGCCCTTTGAAAGTGAGAAGGTCTCACCAACTATTGATGGGAGGATGTCTTACTGAATGTCTGTCATGCGGAGTACCTGAATCTGCATCATAAAATGATGCAACTCCAAAGGGTGTTAGTACATGTAATGTACGGTATGTAAATTGTCAAAATAGGAACTCAGGATAGAATGCTCAACTCAGCAGACTTAACTAAAAAAATAACTCAACAATAGAAGTAATGCACTGTAAATAAATTTTTAGTTTTAATGTATAAATGAATGTAACTTAATGTATGAAAATTATAATACTCAAATGCTCCGCTTTGAAATATAGCTCAACTCAAAAGAATAACTCGGTAACAGAAGCAAATGCAACATAAGTAAAATATCTGGTTTAATATATAAATAAATATAGCTCAATATATGAAAATAATATGCTTTAACTTGGGAAGTTTTTCTTACTGACAACTATCACTATGAGCATCGTGATGATACAACGTCTTGGGCACGTTGCCAAAGTCATTCGATACCTTGCCAAGATAAGGGACGAAACTTAACTTATAGATCTATCTAACTTGATCATATGAGTGCCATATGAGGATTTGTACAATCTGGTACAATCCTATTCTACGATGGCTACATAATTTATAGAATTGAAGTTATTGGAACTCCCACCCATATTGTGCTCAATATACTCCCAAAATACAGTTGATTGTGCTCATAATAAGAGATTTACATATTCTCAATCATTTCTTTAAGATTTTGAAACCTAGACCATCTTTTACATCTTTTCAAACTTGTTGAATCTCTTCAATGACTTGATCTCAACTCAATAGAGTACAAAATAGATCAAGTATTTCTCAACTTCAAATGCAAAATAAAGACTTATAGATACTCATTAATATACTCAAATATAATATTAATTGAAGATAATACTTTACTCAACTCATCTGTATGATTTCTTTGGAAAGCATATATCCTGGATTATCTACTCAACTCTATTTTTATGATAATCGAATAATACTTCAAAATTCATTACAAAGCAACATATGCATGGAATTTTAAGAACTTACACCCAAAACTTAGAAAGGATGCTTTACTTAACTTGGAGTATACATTTGTCAGAATAAAGGATCATTAAAATACTAAAACAATCTAAATTTCAAAGTTTGGGAGCCTTATATACTTGTACCATGAAGATTTCTCGAAGAATTAGCCTTTTCTTTTTCTCCCTAATCTAGTTTCTTAGAATACCTTATGCATTTAAAAGTAATCTTGCTTAGGGTACTGATTTGGGGTGAAAATTGTCTCAAAATGATGGAATTTTAGTTTAGAAGGAGTGAAAAAAGACAAGAATATCCGTGCTTAAAATTAAAAATTGGATATTGTGGTGAAGCAAGTTCGCGATGCAGATCTATTCCATTTCAGTTCATTTTCTAACGGAACACGTTATCTCATTCAATGAGTGCATTTTATGATCAATGGTAAAAATTGAACTATGATAGAAGAGGTTCGCGACGTGCACACTTCTGGTTAAGAAATTTTGTCACAAAAAATTATTTTTGGAATGCCTTGATCAAAAATTCCACCGAAGACTTTTTGTACTGTTTTTTAATCCCTTTTGACTTCCCAACTCGGTCTTTACTAGAAAAGCTTGATATATATATATATATATATATATATATATATATATGGGGTAATTTAATGGGTAATATGAATAAAAAGACTCATTGATAATGTAAAATTATTTTTTATTGGGAGGGAGTGGGGTGGGTGGAGGTAAGCAATTTTTATTGAAATTTTTAAAATGTAAATGAACTTTTTATTATGAGGGGCTGGAACCGGAAGGAGGGGGATAAAAAAAATTTAAAATTTTTAATTTCTTTTTAACATTTTGGGGTGGGAGGGGGGAGGCTGAAAATAGTTGAGATATTTTTTGAAAAAATTATTTACATTTTTTATGGGGTAGGGTGGGAGGTGGGGGTAAGGTAAAAAAAATAAGATTTAAAAAAGAAATTATTTTTTTTTTTTAAAAAATTATTTTTATTTTCTTAAAGTTGGGTGGTGGTTTTGGGGGGGGTGTGGGGGGGGGGGGAGGGCTTAGGGGTACGTGGTCGGGGGTGAGGATTGACTAAAATGATTTGCTTTTGAAACTTTTAACATGATACATATTATAATATGGGTATTCATATTTACCCACATTATCTATTGGATAATTCTTTTTTAACATTTAAAATATGAGTTGTGTTGGGTGTTTTTATTCATTTTTACTTAATTCGTATGTTCGATTAATATTCGACTTGACTAGCTCGTTTGCCACTCCTATATATATATATATATATATATATATATGTTGTTGTACCGAGTTATCCAAAAATTCACTATTGTCCAACATGCTATCTTTTAATATTTTTAAAGAATTCGAGTAACATAGTTTCTCACTTATATCTTAAGATGGAAATGGTTGGTTTTTAAAAAATACAAGTAGCTAGAGGAATAGGCAAGTTCATATTGTTATTACAAAGAAAAGTGTTAACAAGTAATAAATGGGTGAGTAAGTGTTGATGAAGGTTACCACTTTTGCTCAAATGAAAGTGATTTATTCCAAAAAGCTAAGGAGAAGATCGAAAGGGGAAAAATTAAGTTGCTCAATTCTTATTAATTTAAATTGTTGAGAAATGATGGGATAGCCAGCAGAGAAGGTTATGCTATAACATTGTAATTTATTTTCTAATTAATTATTAAAATAAAAAAAGAAAGGAAAAGATCCAAAAATCACCCTTATAATTTGCAAAGCTGTGAACTATACTCTCGTCATACATTTCCTTCCTCCTTTTATTTTTCCTATCAACGATTCCATCAAAACTATTTTAGAAATTGCAAAAGAACAAATTTGGACATAATCAAATAATATATGTTGATAAAATAAAAAATAAAACGGTTTTGTTTTTTAGCAAGCGAATATATAATTATAGGAAAGCCCACCAAATAGTCCCTCTCCCACCCTTCCCCACAAGAGTCCAAAACTTTGTCATGCCGTTTCCGTTTATACGTTATAAATTTTCCGGGCAACACCTGCTCATTCCCTCTACCATTTACAGCCGTCCGCGTGACACCAAAGTACACGTGTCATCATCTCAAAGTTCACCGAATCCTTTTACCACTCATCTCAATAAAGCTTCTCACGTAAACCTTTTAAATGATTTTTAAGTTCTAAAATTGTACATTTTTTTAGTTTAAACAATAAATAAAAAAGTCAAAAACTAAAATTTTTATTCCTCCAACTTAGGACCTTTTTTATCTTTTAGTTTACAAGTCATTTTTAAAAAATGACTTTCTTATTCTCTCTAATGCAATTTGTTTGTCCTTATTATTAGTTTTTTATATTAAAACATATCATATTTATAATTACAATAACACATCTAGTGAATTTCGCAAAATAATATCTGAAGGAGGACAAAGTGTATGCAGATCTAATGAAAATAGAGAGATTATTTCTTAAATACCCTCAATTCAAGTGTATTCGTTCCAAGAAAAGAAGACAATAATAGACAATTAAAATAAAGAACAATGTCTATTCTACAAAAACAATAATAGAGTAGCAGAATAATCGAAGAATAGTAACAGATAACCATAATAGCAAGGCTAATCCTATTAAAAATCTAAAAAATCGTCACAAGGCAAGATAATATTCTACCCTATTAGCCTTCTACTCCGATACACGACCTCCACTCCTTTTCATTTGAGGTCATGTTCTCGGTGCTTTAGAGTTGTATCATGTTTTGTCTAATCACCTCTCCGCAATAATTTTTTGATATATCTCTATCCCTCAGTATAATCCCTAAGTACAACATCTAGCACCTCCTAACTGGAGTATCAACACTTTTTCTCTGTACATATCAAACTATCTCAGTCTCACTTTATATATCATGTTTAAAGTCATAAAATAAAAATGAACAAATAAATTGAAATAAGAAAACAATATTTACTCTTTTCGTCCTAACTTCATGGCACCGTTGAACTTTTGAGATTTAAATAATTCTATTTTTTATCATATTTTTTTTATACATCTTTTGAAAAATTTTAAATTATCAATCATTATAATTTATAATATTTTTTATAATACTCCATCCTTTCATATTTACATGTCATTCATATAAAAATAAATATCTCACAAAGTCAAGGAACAGAGCAATTTCTCTAGTAGCCCCATTGAATATACAGGTGAAGACTTATCACTTCACATAATCAATACATGAATGACAATATTAAGAGTTAATTAGTATTGAAAGTATGCATTTAATTTTTAACCAACATAAAAAAAATATTTAATTGACATTTATCAGTTAAATATACTAATCAAAATAAATTAATTTACAATTATTTACTAAAAGATTGATGTTAATAAAACACTATGTGAAGCATAATGATAAAATTAACTAATCTTTTTAAAGATGTGAAATTTAAAATAATGATAATAAAATAAAAATAAAGGCATATGAATTTTATTTTTAAAAAAGTTAAAAGTTCAAACTTAAATGAACAATGGCACATGAACCGTACAGGTACATAAGGAGTATTTGGTGATTGTGGCATATAAAATCCTACCCAGCACAACTCACCTTCTTAGTTTATCCATCCACTCTATATAAGACTCACTCTCTTATTCCACCTTAACTTCACAAAAAACCAAACCCAGAGAAAAATGAAATCATTTACAAATATTTCTCTCCTTCCCGTGAGAAAGACAGGTATCCGGCGACTATAGTTACACTCATTCTATTCTTCTTCAACTACGCCAACAACTCCCAAGAGTCAAAGGAAGAAAAAGGTATCAAAATCTGGCAATTTTCATTTTTCTAGCACATTTCGAAACGTGAAGTTGATAACTGACAATGGTGAACGGATTTTGCGTGGTTGTATTAATTGTTTTTTTTTTTATGTGTGAAAGGAAAAAGTGAAGTAGGTGTGAATTGGCTGAACTCGATTTCTGTGAATTTGCATGTATTTCTGTGATTTAAGGATTAGGCATTTAAAGGATTCTGATCTGGACACGCAAAGCGAGTAGGTTTTTAAAGTTCTGAGAATTGAGGGAAAACTGATAAAGGAGTATAATTAGGCCGTAGAGAGAAATTTTACAGCAGAAGAAGTACTTGTTTAGGTTGTGGTTCATAGACATGCCTTTCCCGATGAAGGTTCAGCCGATCGATTCTGCAACATACAGAGACTCGATCAAAAATGATACAGGTAAGCCGTTGCTGAAATCACGAATCAAAAGGTTCTTTGATCGACCGTTCCCGAGTGTTCTAAGGATTTCGTC
This sequence comes from Solanum rostratum, assembly GCA_029948455.1. Taxonomy (NCBI): domain Eukaryota; kingdom Viridiplantae; phylum Streptophyta; class Magnoliopsida; order Solanales; family Solanaceae; genus Solanum; species Solanum rostratum. The sequence continues at coordinate 54,048,717 of CM057047.1, read as the reverse complement.
GGCGGCTGAGAAGCCAGGTGCCGCCGGCGCGGCTATTGATGGAGCAGCCGCTGAGTTTGAGCCTAATTCTGTTTGTTTGGATAAATTGGTCCAGAATTTCATCGAAGATAACAATGATAAGCCGTCTGCCGCTAGATTTGGGCGTAAATGCAATTGCTTTAATGGTAACAATAACGATACCTCAGATGATGAGTTTGATTTCTTTACTGGGTTTTCCGACTCTGTTACGAACTCACCGTTTGGGGATTCTTCCGATACTCTCAAGGTAATAAAATCTCTTTGATTATATAAAAGAATTCTCTAGAATTGCGGTTTATTAGTAATCACAATCTCATTTTGTCTCTATTTATTGCAATTTAGAGCTTAATTCCCTGTGCAAGTGTTACCGAGAGGAATCTGTTAGCTGACACTTCAAAAATCGTTGAAAAGAACAAATCCTGCAAGCATAAGGACGATTTGAGAAAAATCGTCACTGATGAACTTTTAGCTCTTGGTTATAAAGCTTCTATCTGCAAATCCAAATGGGAAAAATCTTCCTCCACACCTGCAGGTACATGCTTCGTTCTTCTTGTATGATTTCTTATTCTGTCGAATTTTAGTTTTTTCGTGCTGTAAATAATCTGCTTCTTTCTTAATTTATTTGATATATTCAGGCGAGTATGAGTATATTGATGTGATTACTGTGGAAGGAGATAGAGTGATACTCGACTTAGATTTCAGATCTGAGTTTGAAATAGCACGATCGACGGGAAGGTACAAAGCGATTCTGCAATTGCTCCCGTTTATCTTCGTCGGCAAAGCGGATCGACTTGTGCAAATAGTGTCAATTGTCTCGGAAGCAGCTCGGCAAAGCTTGAAAAAGAAAGGCATGCACATCGCTCCATGGCGCAACCCGGAGTATATGAAAGCGAAATGGCTCAGTCCCTACACTAGAATCACGGAGGAATCCAACGCCGCTGCTGACTGCACGGAGGCGGCGTCGGAAAGTGAGTACGGAGAGTTAGACTTGCTTTTTGCTGACAAAACGCAGTCGTCGGAGGAGAAAACTTCCGGCGAAGAAGAGATGACGTGGCAACCCCCGGCAGTGAAGCCAAAGAGTTGCGATGGGAAAACCAAAATTGTCGTCACTGGATTGGCTTCTCTTCTCAGGGAAAAATCCTAGAAGATTTTGTTATTCTAAAGTTTTAAATCTTTTCTTTTTTTAGCGAGTACAATATATAAATGTATGAAGCTATAAAATCGGAAATTTAGATAGATGAACGGAAACACTTTTTTTTTTTCATTCTGTTTCCGTTTTTTCTTTTCTTTCTGATGGATCGCAAGGGACTGTAATAGAATAGAATCAACCTTGCTGTAATGAAGGGTAAAAATAAAGAAATATAAATTATTATTTCAGATATTACTATTAAGTTCATGCTTTATTTTATTTTTGATTAAATAACTTTTACAATTACTCTGAATCATATTCTTTTTTATTACTACGAGCAATTAAGTAACATCACCCATATAGGAGTATTTTGCATAAATTAAAACCAAAGGACAGCAAGTAAAGATCATTTCAGAACTGAGATGCATATCCAAATGTTCCTGAGGGGGGGAACAATGTGTATAGAGATTTCACATAAAGGAGAATAAAGGATATTCATTGAATCAATGCAGAATATAGTATAGGGAAAAGTGCAAAAGAGGAGTGGAATAGAATAGCCACCAGTCCCTCTTATCCATTTTTAGCTATATTAAAAAATAATATTTAAAAAACAATTATAAAAATAAATGTATCTTCTTGTGTTATTTACTTTTTGCTATTATTTTTATTTTTTATAAATTAAAATAGGATTATTTTTAATTAATAAAAATAAAATAATAAATTCATTATCTCAATAATTACTTTCTTAATAGGTGAGCTACATTAAACTTTGATAAATAAATTCAAAAAAGGAGAAAAACATCAAATTTAGTATATTTTAAAAAACAATATAATAAGATCAATTTTATTATTTTATTACTTATTTTATTTTACTTGTATTATATATAAATTAAAAGGATTAAAAAAAAACTGATATATATATATATATATATATATATATATATATATATATATATATATATATATATAATATTTAGCTTTTTGTCTGGACTCTACTACACCAAAAGTATTTGTTTAATAGATAAGTAAATGATCAAAATACCCCCAAGTTTACTTTTTATGTTCCCATATTAACCTTTTAGGGTCAAAATTGTTCCTAAAGTATTCAAAAAGAATTAATTTTACCTTTCGTTAAAAATTAGGTGTCGAAGTTATTCTAGATAATATCATTGACAGATAGTAAAAACTTACTCGTAACCGAAAGTTTATGTCAAAACAACTGGATTTGCCGCGTTTATATCAAAACAACGGAATTTATTGTGGTTTGGTGATTTAATGAAGTGAAACATATGAATTTATACGTAAACAGATATTAATGCATGTGTTAGTTTTTTCAACACGAGTAAGTTTCTACTTTGACTTGATTATGTCCGTTTCGACTTAAAAATGATGGTTAAAAATTACATAATAAATTGTGAGTCAACTTATTTAGCATTTGAAAAAGTTAGAAATAATTTTACCCTTCGTTAAAAATTTGGTGTCGAGGTTATTCTACATAGTATCGTTGACAAACGGTAAAGTCTTATTTGTAATCGGAGGTTTATATCAAAACAACAATACTTACCGCGGTTTTGCGATTTAATAAAGTGAAATGTATGAATTTATATGCAAACAGATATCAATGCATGTGTTAGTATTTTCAACACAAGTAAGTTTCTACTTTGACTTGACTATATTCGTTTTTCGACTTACGAATGGTGATTAAAAATTACGTGATAAATTGTGAGTCAACTTATTTAGCACCTTAAAAAGTTATATGTTCAGACATAATAATTTATTTGACATCCGAAAAAGCTACATGTCTAGACACAATAATAACAATAACATACTCAATGTGGTCCTACAAGTGAATTTGAGAATAATGAAACATACGCAAATCTTATTCTAGTGGCGGAGTTACTCTTTGGCAAGGCGGTTCCAAACCCCCTTTGGCAGAAAATTATATTATTTATATATAGTTAAAATTATTTTTTATCTATATATAGTAGATGTTAAATCTCATTGAACTAGTTCATGTGCTTATTTTTCAGATTTTGAACCCTTAATTGAAATTTTGACTTTGTCAATGTCTTATTCCATCCAATCTATTCCAAACACATGGAAGAAAATACAATTTTACTCTTATTCTTAATGAGTGTGGAATTATTCAATTTACAATAGTTAAGGGTGGTTTGGACTTCTTACTTTTTTTTTTTTAGATAAATGACAATATTTTCTTTCTCATATTTGGATATTTAATTTAATTGTAGTTATCAACTCTTATTAATTTTCCATATATAGGACTATAGGAAGGATATGTGTTTTTTTTAAGGAAAATATTGTATTTTGTTATCCTATTCACATTATTAGAATATATAAATTCATTTGTAATTTGATAAGTTTTAAAGTTGGAATTCTTGTGATATCTTTTTGACTAGTTTATATATATTACTACTTATATAGAATGGAGAATTATGAGCTCCTTTCTTGACTGGAGTTAGGGGTAGTTTTGATTTTTCAATTATGTCTTGCATATGGTTAATTGTACCATCAAGATTTCAGATGATACTTTATTTTCAATTTTCAAAAATACCAGCCCACCTTAGGAAAGCTACCAAATCTATCTTTATCTTAACCAGCTGCTGCAAGGGTGTTTTAGACATTCAACTTCAATTTCCACTTTGCATATTTGTACCCCCTGCATAGACAATAAATTTGATTGGTTTAATGCTTAATTAACCCTTTTATCTGGATATATTTCAAACTTCTCCATAGTTATCCTAACTTTTATTCTTTCAAAAGAGATGATAGCCCAGCTATTCTTCTTCACCTCTTTCTATTTCAAACTCTCCCTGCAATTATTCAGTATAAGATTGATTCGTTGTGCCGCCACCATCCTAAAACCTAAGCTAAATATTTTTCTTCATTCTCAAAGCTTCTCTACATCGCTGAAGCAGAAACGCCCAAAGTTTTCATCTTTGTGACTTCAGTACTATGTATAGATAGCTTTCTTTTCATTTTGCTTTGTTCTAGCGTATGGGTCTTTGTTGGGTTTAACATTTTCTTCGAATAGAAGAGTTTTGTTGAAAAAAAGAAATTGGTCTTTACACAAGATCTGAGTACTTTCAATATTACTGGGATTGCTCTTATCTCCTTCTATGTGGCGCTTTATGATCCTTGAATGCCTAATTTTTTCTTGTTTCATGTTTTTTTGGTAGAAAAATAATTTGTCATTTTTTGAGCTAACTGTGCAAGACGTTAATTTATTTTTACCTTCAATTATTAATAGCTCTTTCATTCAATATCTCTTTTGTAGGAGACATTCCCTTTGTTATGCTTGCTTTCTTCTTCAATTCTAGATTCTAGAAATTATTGCAGATAGGTGTTCTTGGTGCAGCTTGATTTGATTTTTATTTATTAGTAGGGAATCGAGCTTGTGTATCTAATGTAAAGGTAGGTTTTACAACAAACTAATGGAAATCTTTATTCAGACATGACTGGATGAAAACATAAACCTTTCACTTTTCACTAAAATTTTACCTCTGATATGCCGAGGTGTTTGAATACCTTCAAGTTAACACACACACAAAAAAAAAACTCTTCTTCACTTGGCCTATCTTCAGCTGAATCCTTTTTAGCATAGCCATATCCCTTGAATCTTTCAGTCAACAACCCCAAATCCGCCTAAAAAGTAATACTCACATCATCTCATATATATTCGATCAAATCCGCCTGAAGGTAATACTCACATCAGCTCATATATATACGATCATTGGGTACTTATCTACTATCTGGCCTTTACAAGTGCATCTTTTTGTGCTCGACTGACTTATATAATTAATGTTGATATAATTAACAAAATATAGTTAAAACAAATACAGGAAATGGGGCAAAGCTTCAACATTCTCATACTTATCAGTGCCTCTAAAAAGAATATATTCTTCTGATTCTTGATTTGACGATCATTTCTATAATATGTGGTGCTTTTTTGGGCTTACTTGATTTTTGATTTCTTGCTTAGAACTTTATTAGATTAGCTATACTGAGGATTGTTTGTTGCAGTTACACTTACTGTGATTCAAGCGATTTAGAGATTAAGTGATTTGATAGTTGTCAGGGACAACTTTGACGTAACGAGTAAAGTCATTTTGATGTGGCCTAGAAACGCCTGATGAGAACATGAAGCAGTGCTTAAAAACGTGCAGAGAGTCAGGTTATTAGTGTTGGAAAATATTACACAGCGGAAGCATTCCCAAGATCTTATAGCTTACATGAATAATAGATAACAATCACAAATACGTATCACACACAAAGTATGCAAAAAATTAATTCAAGGAATACCTCTTGAAGCGTGTGCAGATGTCTTGAAGCAAACCAAACTTGAGATCCACAGTCTTCTACAGTGATTCCAAATTAACACCCGAACTCTCTCAATACTTGGGTGGGCAAGTATTGTGTAGAACCCTAATTCTTTTCTTTTTCTCTCTTGTGTGTTTTTTCTAGGTTAAGAGAAGAACTATTTATAGAGGAACTTTTCAAATCCAAAAGGAACAAGGAAACCTCCTTTTCTTGAAATACAAGAAACCTTTTTTATAAGAATTAGGATACTGAGTTCTAGTTAAATATGGGCACTGTAGGGACCACAAAATTTATTACTGAGACTTCCTATTATGGAAATAATTCTTTTTTAATCTGAATTATTCTTACCATAATAAATTACAAATTATTCCACTAAAAATTCGTAATTGCACTCCTCCATTTATATTTCAACATTCCCCATTAAACACTTATGTAATTCCCCATGTTAAGACTACAAATACTAATCAATAAATTAAATTACTGACGAATTTAATTTAATGATTAATTTCCTTTAGAGCAATACTTAACTTATTTCATGCGCCAGATTCATAAATCTATCGGCCGGGTTTGCACATGAAAACTTATAAGCTTCTCATAAAAGGTGTATCATCAATCTCTATATTGAGACATGGATTCCATCAACTAACTAATTATTTCACCAATATATATTATTATCATCCAACTTACTAGGCATATTGACCCATCTCAGAATCTCACCTTTTAGTAAATCAAAATGATAAGTAATATATACAGCTCATAATCATTATATCAGGATTAAGAACATAAGTACATTTAATAGTTTAGAGAACATGTTTTTATCAGTCAGTCCAAAACATCTATCTCTACTTAGTCCCGTTCAATACATATAAAATGTACTAACACGAGAAGGTAGAACTGTACCATTCTCGTAATCAAGATAAATTACATATAATCTCGTGCTACAATCTACCCGATGGTTTGTCCAAATTTCCATCTAGATTGTGAACTATAATTTCAACTTATAAGAACCGGAAATTTGATCTTCTGTGTATAAGCTCAAACTCTATACACCAAATCATCTACTATATAAGTTAAGGACATATATATGACAAATTGATCTATTTAAAGTAACACTTTATTGAATTGAATAAATAAATAAATAATTGTTCAATAAATAATAATATATCTAAACGCATGGTTAATAGTATATCCTAACAATCTCCCACTTAGACTCATAACCATGCACCCACAACTCTAACACCCATTCCTTCAACATGTCTATCAAAAGACTTTTGTGGTAAAGCTTATGTGAAAAGGTCTGCCAGGTTGTTTTCTGATGCAATCTTTGCAACCACCACATCTCCTCTTTGCACTATGTCTCGAATCAAATGATATTTATGCTCAATGTGTTTTGCTTTCTTGTGACTTCGTGGTTCTTTTGAATTTGCAACCGCACCACTATTATCACGAAATATTGTGAGGGGAACTTTCATCGCAGGAACTACACCTAAGTCTTTTAGAAAGTTTCTGAGCCATACTGCCTCCTTAGCTGCCTCAGAGGCTGCTCCATATTCGGCTTCCATGGTGGAATCAGCAACACAGGTTTGCTTAATGCTCCTCCAGATAACAGCTCCACCTCCCAAAGTAAACACATTTCCTGAGGTCGACTTTCTGGAGTCCTTATCAGATTGGAAATCTGAGTCTGTGTACCCTATGGGCACCAACTCATTCGAATAATAGACCAACATATAATCCCTAGTCCTTTTCAGGTACTTGAATATATGCTTAACTGCTGTCCAGTGTTCTCGTCCAGGGTTAGACTGAAATCTGCTAACCATGCCTTCAACAAAGCAGATATCAGGTCTAGTGCACAACATCGCATACATGAGGCTTCCTACAGCTGATGCATAAGGAACTGCCTTCATGCTTTCTATTTCCTCATCTTTTAGGACACTGATCCTTAGATAAAGAAATTCCATGCCTGAAAGGGAGAAATACTTTCTTGGACTCATGTATGCTGAACCTGGTGAGAATTGTATCAATATAAAGAGCTTGAGATAAGCCTAACATCCTTTTATTGCGATCACGTAGGACCTTGATCCCAAGAATGTGAGCAGCTTCTCCCAAATATTTCATATCAAAATTAGTGGACAACCATTCCTTAACTGAATTCATCATGCCCACATTGTTTCCTATGAGCAAGATATCATCTACATATAATACCAAGAGTACCACTTTGTCCCCATCCCACTTTTTGTACACGCAAGACTCGAGAAGACATTTCTCAAAACCAAAAGTCTTGATCGCATTGTCAAAACAAGTATTCCATGCTCTAGAAGCTTGCTTTAATCCGTAAATGGACCTTTTAAGCTTGCACAACATGTGTTCTTTTCCTTTTTCTATGAAACCATCTGGTTGTCGCATAAAGATGCTCTCATCAAGACTTCCATTAAGAAAAGCTGTCTTGACGTCCATCTGCCAAATCTCATAATCATAATGAGCAGCAATGGATAAGAGAATTCTAATAGACTTAAGCATGACTACTGGCGAAAAGGTTTCCTCATAATCGATCCCTTCTTTCTGAGTAAACCCTTTTGCAACAAGTCTAGCTTTGTAAGTTTGTATTTTTCCGTCTACTCCTCTCTTTTTCTTATAGATCCACTTGCGTCCAATGGGTTTGACTCCATCTACAGGTGGTTCTACAAGATCCCAGACTTTATTAGAGTACATGGACTCCATCTCTGATTTCATAGCAATGATCCATTTTTTTGTATCTTTATCTTGTAGTGCTTCATAGTAATTCAAGGGTTCGGTATTTAACTCTTCAGAGATTCTGTCAAAAAACTCTCCCAAGAGTGCATACCGAAGTGGTTTTCTTATCACTCTCCCACTACGACTAGTCACTACAGGTACATGGGCAGATGCAGAGAGAGTTGCATTACTATGATCTTGTGGTTGAACCACATCATTTGTAGGATCTTGAGTCTCTATGTTATCTTCATCACCTTGGGGTGTGGAGATATTAACAATTTCTTCCTCTAATGCAATCTGCTCAGTGCTACTCCCACTGCCTTGATGTAATGGATTTTCAGGAATCTGTACTTGTGGAATTGTAGGTCTATTAACATCACTCCCACTACTAGAATGTAATGGTATGTTAAGTCTAACATCTGGGGTTTTAATTTGGCTTTCATTATATTTAGTAGATTGATTTGTTATCTCTTTGCTTAATTCCCGTAAAACTAGTTTACTTCTGGGAACATGGTTTGTTAAAAAATCCCTTTCAAGAAACTTAGGATTGGTACTTACAATGACTTTCTTTTCCTTAGGATTATAAAACAGACCACCTTTTGTTCCTATGGGGTACCCAATAAAAACACATACTTCTGTTCTAGGCTCCAATTTATCTGTCTTCCCTTTCAGCACATGTGCTGGACATCCCCAAATCCGAATGTGTTTTAAACTAGGTTTGCGCCCAGTCCACAATTCAATGGGTGTCATAGGTACAGACGTAGAAGGAACTAAGTTCAGAATATAATTTGCAGTTTCTAATGCATATCCCCAAAATAAAAAAGGCAAATCAGGGTAACTCATCATAGATCTAACCATTTCTAAAAGAGTTCTGTTTCTTCTTTCTGCTACACCATTTTGTTGTGGTGTTCTTGGCGCAGACATTTGAGATGTAATTCCTTGTTCTGATAAGTAACTAATGAATTCATGGGAGAGGTATTCACCACCACGATCAGATCGCAGTGACTTGATATATTTTCCATGTCGCTTCTCCGTTTCTGCCTTAAATTATTTGAATTTCTCAAAGCATTCAGACTTACGACGCAACAAATAAATATATCCATATTTTGAGTAGTCATCAATGAAAGTCACGAAATACTCATATCCACCTCTCGCTTGTATGCTCATTGGGCCACACAAATCAGAATGAATTAACTCTAATTTATTATTGGCTCTATTTCCTTTTGAGGGGAAAGATCTCTAAGTCATTTTTCCTTCTAAACAAGATTCACATGTTGGTAGTGCCTCCATTTTTAATGAACCTAATGGTCCATCCCGAACCAACCTTGAAATCCTATCTAGAGTTATATGACATAGACGCAAGTGCCATAAATAAGTCTCATTAAATTCAGAAGAACGCTTTCTTTTACTTGAAATGTTGACATTATTCAGTTCTTTAGTTTGTTGCAGTTCTGGAGAGACATTAATAATATAAAGACCCTCAATTAATGAACCCGCAGAGATAAAGTGTTTATTATGACTAATAACACAGTCGTTATTTGAAAAATTAACATCATAACTATCTCTCAAAACTTTAGAAATTGAAATCAAATTTCTTCTAACAGCAGGTGCATATAAAACATCTTTTAAAATTAAAACTCTACCACTATCAAACGAAATGCTAAAATTTCCTAATGCTAATGCTGGAGCCGTTGAGCCATCTGCTTGAAAAACACTAACTTCACCTCTAATTAGCTTGCGCGTTTCTTGAAACCCCTGCAAAGTAGTGCAGATATGATCAGTGCCTCCTGAATCTACACACCATGAAGTGATAGAAACAGCCGCTAAACATGTTTCAACGACAAGTGAAAGTGAGTTACCTGAGTTTTTCATGGCTAAGAGAATTGGACACTGCGCCTTCCAATGACCTGGCATCTTGCAATGAAAACACTTGCCCTTAGGCTTTTTCACGCCTCCAGTTGAAGGTGCAACTGCCTTACCTTTTTGAGCTTTTTTCTTCTTCTGTCCACCTTTCGGTTTAGAAGTAGAACCTTTCTCAACATGTAGTGCCATAAATGGTACTTGTTTTCTGATAATTGTCTCTGCCGCTTGTAGCTCATTCAACAATTGCGCCAAAGACAAACTCATCTTACTCATATTATAGTTCAGGCGAAATTGTTGAAAACTATCTGGTAGAGATTGCAATATCATCTCAACTTGAGATTCATTATCAATTTCAGCCCCTAGGACCTCTACTTCATTCAGAAGACTTATCATCTTCGAACATGATCCCTAACAGGAGTACTTTCAGCCATCTTAGTGTTCATGAGGTCTCTCATGGCAATTTGCTTAGCTACGCGATTCTGGTCCCCAAACATTTGTTTGAGATTCTCCAGGATCTCAAAAGCAGAGGTTGTAGCTTGATTCTAATGTTGCAGTACATTTGACATTGAAGCCAGAATGTAACACCGCGCCATCTCATCAGCCTTTTGCCATTTTTTATAGGCGAGCTTTTCCTCATCACTAGACTGTTTATCAGGTTTTAATGGACACTATTCATGGAGTACAAATTTGTACCCTTCAGCAGTTAACAAAATGTCAAGATTTCTTCTCCAGTCAACATAATTAGGACCCTCAAGTTTATTTTGACTCAAAATAGTGGCAATGGGGTTAAAAGGAGACATGTTGAAACTCTGAGATTGAAAAAGTTACAATAGATATACAATCATATAAACATTGAATAATTAAATTCAAAATCATCACACACATATATATATATATATATATATTCATGCATCTTAAATAGCCAATCGTTGGGATTGGAGAACTACTCATACAATACACATATGCAATGACTGATTTTTCACTCCATAAACTTGTATAGACCTAACTCAGTTGAGGAGTTTACTATTAGTTTAAGTCAAGTGAAAATCATAAACCCTAGTTACATTGATCTAATCATATATTACTCGATTTAGGAGAGTTAATACATATTATCAAACTAGAAATTAAATACGTAATGACTTGTATTAAATTCATCCGTTAGGGAGGAAGGTCTAAGCCAGCACATAAATTTAATACTTCATTACTATTTAATTTTTGGTAATTATAGAGAAGGAAGTAAAATCTCAAACCCTAGTTACATTGATCCAATCATATATTACTCAGTTTAGGAGAGTTAATACAGATTATCAAACTAGAAATTAAATACGTAATGACTTGTATTAAATTCATCCGTTAGGGAGGAAGGTCTAAGCCAGCACATAAATTTAATACTTCATTACTATTTAGTCTTTGGTAATTATAGAAGAAATCCTCTCTCTTTTCCATGATTTTTTTTATTAATTTTTGTTTTTTTAAAAAAAACTAACATCTCATTATTAAAGACGTTCCAAACTGATATAACAAGAATCATGGAGCACTCTTGGTATTATTGTAACCAAAATAAAGTTCCTAAAAAAATACAAGTGGCGTATGGTATATGGAAAAGTAACAGTGACTGCATATGTATATTTGTTTACTGCATATGCCTTATTTTTCAGGAAACAAATTTGAGGCATTACTTTCTATGGTTTACTGTTTTCGCCAATTAATTTCTTGATCCTAATTCTTTCAAAGAAACATGGGCTGTTATGTTCATATATATAAACCAAAAGTAATTAAGGCCTTTTCCTTAAAAAAATAAGGGTAATTTACACAAATACACGACTTATTTTATCAAAATTTCCAATATTCCCTACCATTTAATTTAATTACGAAAATTTTTTTTTTCTAAGTTTTTTCAATTTTTTTTGATACCTAAACAAATAAGAATTTCACTTCCTTTTTTTATGCATTTTTTTTGGTAACCCAATCAAAGTCAATCAAATCAGAACTCCACTTCCTTTTTTTATGCATTTTTTTTTGTAACCCAATCAAAGTCAATCACTTAATTAATTATTTCCCTTTTCACGGTTTATTTGCAAGTCAACTATCATTTTGAACTTGCATTGGGAAGCCAAAACATTATTTCCCCTTTTCATGTCACTTTTTCACTCTTCTTCGATTTTTCCGCCTCTTTCACTGTCTCTTCTCTATTATCGTCAGTTGCACCTTCTCCATTCTCCATTTTTCCGCCATTTTTACATTGTTTGATACCAATGAGTATGAGACATGGTGTGAGTGGGACATGTGTGTGTGTGTGTGTGATATGGACTGTACCAACCTGCAGGTATCAATTAAACATGGTATGATAGAGAAAACTTGCAGGTATCACAAAGTGCAGGAATCATTAGATTTGAAACATAATAGTGATACTTAACATATCTTTGCAAGTATTAAAGTGCCAGATAAAATGTAGGTAATTATACAACTAATGTGTTACATTGTCTGATACCAATGGGTGTGAGACATGGTGTGAGTGAGACATGTGTGTGTGTGTGATATGGACTGATACCAACCTGCAAGTATCAATTAAATATGGTATGATAGAAAAAACTTGCAGGTATCACAAAGTACAGGAATTATTAGACTGGAAACATAATAGTGATACTTAACATATCTGTGCAAGTATTAAAGTGCCATAAAAAATGCAAGTATCGCTACAACTAATGTGTGACATTGTTTGATACCAATGAGTGTGATACATGGTGTGAGTGGGACATGTGTGTATGTGAGACATGGACTGATACCAACTTGCAGGTATCAATTAAACATGGTATGATAGAGAAGACTTGTAGGTATCACAAAGTGCAGGAAATATCACACTGAAATCATAATAGTGATACTTGATTTCGACGTAAAACTTCACACTCATATCATTGCGAATCGTTTATTGGTGATGAATTGCCATCAACAACGTATTGAATCACAATTTCCTTCTTCTGCTCATCAATACCCAACTCCGCAACAATGGCCGAACGCAGGTTACTATAAGAAATTTTATCGCCAACTATGACGTAATCACTTTTGTATCCAGTGTATATCACATCAGATTTCCATCTTCCCAAATGACGAATCAAAATCAAAATATTCATTTCGGTTGAAAAGCTTCTCAACAATTGCATAAATGCATTTTTTTTGTGTTCGATTTTTTTTTAAAAAAATAACGAATCTGGTTCAGTGTTTTTGTTTGAGAATTTTTTGGGATTGCTTATTATTCAAAAGTGCAATCAGCGTCAATTAAGGAATCAGATCACAGGATCTGTTACAATTCCTTAATTAACGTAACTGTTTCTATATTTGACAATTATTTTTAGGTATCATCCGAATTTTTCTAGGTATCGTTGTTCACTGCGTGTTGGTATTATTAGTAATTTTGATAAAAGTCGATATTTTTGGGTATTTAGTTTGGTATTTATCAAATTTATAAAAAAACATAATGATCACAATTGGTCACTTTAGTTATCCCGAAGTACACGGAAACAGCCGCCATTCTCTTGATCATGGAAAACGTTCATATTAATAATACACCCACTGTAAAAAAATTCTTTCTCTCTTTAATTTGTTTAATAAAAAAAATATAGAATCATCAAATATGATTTTCTTTCCGCCAAAAACAGATCCAGAAAATCATATAAATAATTTCACATACGTATTTTTCAATATTATCTATAAAGATATAAGCGTGGCTCTTGATGCCAATTGTTGGAAAATATTACACAGCGGAAGCATTCCCAAGATCTTATAGCTTACATGAATAATAGATAACAATCACAAATACGTATCACACACAAAGTATGCAAAAAGTTAATTCAAGGAATACCTCTTGAAGCGTGTGCAGATGTCTTGAAGCAAACCAAACTTGAGATCCACGGTCTTCTACAGAGATCTCAAATTAACACCCGAACTCTCTCAATACTTGGGTGGGCAAGTATTGTGTAGAACCCTAATTCTTTTCTTTTTCTCTCTTGTGTGTTTTTTCTAGGTTAAGAGAAAAACTATTTATAGAGGAACTTTTCAAATCCAAAAAGAACAAGGAAACCTCATTTTCTTGAAATACAAGAAACCTTTTTTATTAGAATTAGAATTCTGAGTTCTAGTTAAATATGGGCACTGTAGGGACCACAAAATTTATTACTGAGACTTCCTATTATGGAAATAATTCTTTTTTAATCTGAATTATTCTTACCATAATAAATTATAAATTATTCCACTAAAAATTCGTAATTGCACTCCTCCATTTATATTCCGAAATTCCCCATTAAACACTTATGTAATTCCCCATGTTAAGACTACAGATACTAATCAATAAATTAAATTACTGACGAATTTAATTTAATGATTAATTTCCTTTAGAGCAATACTTAACTTATTTCATGCGCCAGATTCATAAATCTACCGGCCGGGTTTGCACATGAAAACTTATAAGCTTCTCATAAAAGGTGTATCATCAATCTCTATATTGAGACATGGATTCCATCAACTAACTAATTATTTCACCAATATATATTATTATCATCCAACTTACCAGGCATATTGACCCATCTCAGAATCTCACCTTTTAATAAATCAAAATGATAAGTAATATATACATCTCATAATCATTATATCAGGATTAAGAATATAAGTACATTTAATAGTTTAGAGAACATATTTTTATCAGTCAGTCCAAAACATCTATCTCTACTTGGTCCCGTTCAATACATATAAAATGTACTAACACGAGAAGTGATAAATTACATATAATCTTGTGCTACAATCTACCCGATGGTTTGTCCAAATTTCCATCTAGATTGTGAACTATAATTTCAACTTATAAGAACCGACAATTTGATCTTCTGTGTATAAGCTCAAACTCTATACACCAAATCATCCACTATATAAGTTGAGGACATATATATGACAAATTGATCTATTTAAAGTAACACTTTATTGAATTGAATAAATAAATAAATAATTATTCAATAAATAATAATATATCTAAACGCATGGTTAATAGTATATCCTAACAATTAGCGAGTTACCATTGAGTGGGAGTTTCCACTTGATTCCGTTAACTACTATTATAGTGCGTCTTTGGGCTACTGCTCTTTTTTATTTGAAATTTATGAAAATCCCAATTGAATACACCTTAATGAATTAAGGAGCTTTGGATACAAATCATGATCTCAATGATACAACTATCCATGATATTTTGGGCTGTTGCTGCCTTTTGTACTACATGATCAAAGAGTTGAACTCTTTCGTTTAATCCATTTAATGGGGCTCAACATAATTGTTTATTTCACCTTTCTCAACAGAATTAGCTTTGCAACTTTGATAACGTTCAAACATACTCTTTTTTACAGAATATGGATAATCATTAGCAATATATTTACTCAACTAAGAGTCCGGGTCGATCCCATCGGGAATAGATTGAAACAACTCTACTAGTTATTCTACTTTGGTCGCCGGTTCTACTTCCAGAAAAAAAACAAGTGCAAAAAGTAAAAATGGGGGTTTTGATTTAAGCTCCTAACTACGAGTACAAAGGCAAATAAAATAAATTAAAGCTTAGACAGATTTGTGAATGTTTAGGGTTGTGGTCACCATGACATAAAACTATTAAGCATTTAACATCGGGTTTATTGTTCATTATATTGCATGCAAAATCTAGCAAGTTGGGTAACCTCTAGTTCACCTCTCGGTCCTTCCTAGAAGTATGTCATTCATCTCCTTCCGGTCTTAGAAAGTTTTCAATACTAAGCCTCTCTTTGGATTTCAGAAAACTATCACCTCTCGGTTTCAAGTTCTTTAGATACAAGCTAATCCCCAAGCCTAAGTATATCATTCCCTCTCGGGATCAAGTGACTTAAACTTAGGTCGATTGCCTCTATCTATTGTTGTAATTCCCTTTTCCTAATCATTAATTTCCTTCCGGACAACTAACGAATGCAGAGAAGTTTTCAATGCGTGCACTCATCAAGAAAGACTTTTAAGCAAAGGAAATCAGAATACCTACAATACAAGTCTCAATAAAACCTTATGTGTTGCCTATTTCATTAAGACGTCATGGTTCCCACAACTCTAGTTATGGGTATAGATTATTGAACTTGCAAGGTTTAGAACAAGAATCATTATGTAATCCATGTTAAAATTACTTACACGGAAGATTAAATCTATTGTTGAAGCCACACAAAGAATCCGGAGACAAACACTTGATCTAAACGTCAAACAATAACCAAGATGAGCAACTAAAGTTGCTGGTAATCTACTACTATCCAGCTATGTTGTTGATGAAAAATTTATGGAAAATTAATATAAAAATCGTGCAAGAGCAGCCCCCAGAATGTGGGGTACCAGTCCTTTGTACAAATAACTAAATGTCCTATATATACTAAATAAAACCTAACCTAAAATAATTAGGAAAACAAATCCTAGTTGGACTAGGAAAACTTCAACACATTTGGTCGCTGGCTTTTCACGATACTGACCACGATCCATGGTCAGTTTCATGCATATGTTGGCCCCTTCGTGGTGTTCTAATTGACTTGGAAAACTCTCCACGATTGGACCATTTTTTCCTCTTCACGAATTGATCTGGACATTATCCATGATGCCTTCATCTTCATGGATTAACCTGGACGAATCACTCTTCCAGGCTGCCTTTTACGTTTTGTAAACAGCACCACAAACCATCAATGGTCTCGTGGTGCTTTGACTTAAGTCAGTTTCAATCTTGGCTGTTGCACGATAGCTTTCACGACATGTTAAAATCACCATGATCGGTGAAAAGGGTCGTGGTGACTGCTTTGTGCGAATCTGTCCAGGCCTTCCTTCATGCTCCTTTTCATGAGGCTTCTCATGTCTCGTCAAGTACACCACGGGCCGTGGTGTGGCTCATGGTGGTTGACTTTGCTGGAGTACTGGGAGCCTTCATCTGGACGAGTCACATTCACGAGCCACCTAGGCTACCACGGGCCGTGAATGGCTCCATGATGTGAGATTTCCTTCATGTTTCCAGCTAGTTTAAGCCTTGTGTGGTCCTCACAGATTGACTAGGCGAACATCCAGACTCACATCTCATGATTCCGGTCTCTATATGCCTTCATGTTCCCGTGTGTTGTCCTCCAAAGTCAATCACATCACTGCTCCAATGACTCTCAAAAAATGCAATTTCAAACTTCCATGTTTGGGCTCAAGGTGTTCAACTCTCTTGTTACTGCATCTAAGGCTCCAATAGCATGCTAGAAATACACCTGAATGAATTTATTCGAGCTCCCTTTAAAGATCATAACAAAACAATCCACTCTCCGGCTTTATCACCTCTACAACATGTCATCTCTTTAATCTCAACAAGGTTGTCCAAGTATTCATACTTATGCTAAATGTTGATAATTGACTCCTTTCGAGCTTATGTCAATTTTCACTTCAAATTAGTCCAACGTCCATAGAATTCATGAAATTTTCATTTTCCTATGAAACAAACACAAAACATATATTAAACTAACAAATGCGCTTAAGAACTCACAATAATCCTATGTATTAAGCGTCATAAAAGTCGTATTTTCACGATTTATCAAACTTGCCGCCCCCAACCTTCCCATTCCTCCAGTAAGTCTTACCACGTTACAAGGTGATTATATAAGTATGTGTTTTTCTCTCTCTTAGTGCAATGAGGCGACCAAAGAAAGAATTTGGAAACTGTTCCATAAAGTTGAATTTTCTGTTTTTTCGTATGACACCGCCTGAGTTGCAATGGTCCCTTCTCCACATTTTGCTAAAGTCCCATGTTTCCCTAAGTTCTTATACTAGGTGTTGCATAATCAACTTGAAGATAGATCATGGGGACTTTCGCATCACCAACCCCTCTTACTTAAAGATTTTCTTTCCTCTACTTTGGCTTGTGTGCTTGCCCTTAAAACATGGGGGATTGGTGAACAATTAGCCACCAGGGGCGCGTATAGATTAGAATCCTTTTTTACCTATGACTCCACTTTAGTTATGTTCCTCATACTATTACATATTGTTGTTGCAGGTTTTCGTTTTATCGAGTTAAATTATGCTTCTGCTACCGACAAGGACCAATGTTCCCCTATTAGATTTGATGTCGTATTCCCTGGCATGCTTGAATATGCTCAACACAAATTACACATTCTAAATTTCTCGCATATTCTTCTTATGAATTAGGAAACACATGTGATGTCCGGTAAAATTACCAAATTACCCCTAGAGTGAGGGTATGCGCGTAAAGCATCTTCCGATGCTCGTATGACAAATCGGAGGCAAGATTTAAGATCCGCATGAAAAATTGAGTGGGAAGAAGGTCTCGGTCGATTTTTAGAGCGACCCGATCAAAAGATAATTTTTTTATCCAAACCCCAAAACAGTGACGGTGCGCGACAGAGGCGCGTCGCGCACTTGTCGCGGAGAAGCACTTATGTGTTTTTCAAATCTTTTGATGGGATGGAGAAAACTCGCACAAAAACTCTTTCCTGAAAAATACACTATTCGCGACCAGTCCGCGTCGCGGACCGTGTATTTTCCGAGCTGAAAATTTCTAAATAATTATGAGGGGCACTCCAGTTAATTTCTAACCCCTCCTAAACACCAATACACAGCTAGTAAGGTCGTTTCAACATGAAAAGAGCCTAACCCCCCCCCCCATTCTAAGTCCTATTTCAGATTCTAACAAGGCTAAGGCTTGAGAAGAGGAGAGAGGGACTTGGCTTGAGATATTCGAGAAGAGATTCTCGACATTACCCGGTTGAATAGCTGCATCACAGGTATGTAAGGCTAAACTAAAACATGAGATTGTCCTCTCATGTGCCTTGTAGAGGTCATAGATGAGTTGATGATTGAGAAGTCTACATGCATGAGTTCTTGATGAATTTTCTTGAAAATTATATTTAAAATTATATTTTTTCCATGTTGATGATCATCATACAAATTGTTTCTCTTAAATTGAATATTTTCATGAGAATTTGCATAACTCTACGTGACTAAATTGAAAAGCATGCATATTAAACTTGAGGATTGAGTCTAGGGCCTTGAGTTGAGATTGTTGACTGTGATGATTAGTTGATGAAATTTTGATTGTTTCAGGAGTCTCTATAAATGAACTCTACCGATGTGTTTATTCACTTGTTTCCTAATGATGGTTATACAATCTTGAGTCATTGATGAGATGTTGAAGATAGGGTTAAAGTCCCTATGAGATGATTGATGAAAGGGCCAAAGTCCTTGTGAAATATCAGTCGTGGATGGGGAGTGAGTCCCTATGAGACTGGCAGTCGTTGACGAGGAGTGAGTCCCTATGAGACTGGTTGAGGTTGAGGTTTATGAGCATTGATCCGGGAGAAGTATCGAGCACCGAAATGAGTAAGAGTGAGTCCCACTCGAACTCATTAACTACGCCGTCAAACGTAGAAGAGGCTTAAACCATCACATATGCATGGTTTCTCTTAAGGTGTAACAGTCTCTGAAAACAATAGCGGATCTGTTGAGTTTGATTTCATATCGGGCGTGCTGATATGGTTCTTAGCGTTCCTTACCGGGCAAGTTTGGAACCACTGTGGCAACATCAGGGTGATTGTTGTATATTCACTAGCTCATAAGTGAGTGTTGTCGGATAAGAGAAACTCTCGGGAAAATTCTTATCATACTCCAAGTCTAGTTGAGATGAGAGGGGGTGAGCTCCTCTGAGTTGATCCATGAGATGAGTTGAGACTATTGATGAGTCTGGGATAATGATGTGTCACTTGTCTACTCTTTACACTTTCATAGATAGACAAGCTGACGGTTTGATGTGATTTTGATGTTTATTTTGACTTGATGTTGTTTTTCATATTTTTCTACCGGTTTCTATTTCATTCAGCTATTTTACATACCAGTACATTCCAACTACTGATGTCCACTCTAGACTGCATCATTTTATGATGCAGTGGCAGGTACTAGAGATCCTCAACAGGCGCTCCGTAGAAGATTAGAGATTCGAAGTTGATTGAGTGAGCCTTCCCTACTCTGGAGGATCCACTCCCCTTAATTCATCATGCTTTAGAGTTAGATTGGACTATTTCTTTATTTTGATTTGGGTAGCCATGAGTCTGTCATTGGCACCATATGTTTAGTGATAGAGGCTTCATAGACGATGGTCGAGTATTGATGTTGCGATTGTGAGCTAGTTCTTTCTACTAGCCTTCATTATTTTATATATTCTTTTGGAGACTTTAGATGAGATGTGCCCATTTACTTACATATATTTTCCGCTGTTCATTAGAGTGTATGTGATTGAATGATGTGATGAGGCTAAGTGGTTCGCTTGGGGACTAGCAATAGTCTCTGAGTGTCGGCTACACCAAGGGTACCCTCCCGGGGCGTGACAAACTTGGTATCAGAGCACAGAGTTCAAGTGTCCTAGGGAGTCTATGAAGCCGTGTCTAGTAGAGTCTTGTTAATGGGTGTGTAATCGACCATGTTTCATAAGCAGGTAGGACATTAGGAATGGTTACACTTCTTTCTTATTCCAATTCGTGCGATAGAGTTAAGCTCTTTGAAAACTATCTTCTAATTCGTGCGCTACACGTGCAGAATCGATAATATGCCTCCCAGAAGAGCTGTCAGAGGAAAGGAACGTCTTGCCAGGCGTACTGTTAGTCCACCTGAGCCCCAAGTACCCGAGGGCCCGTGGATCCAGTTGTCCTGGTCGAGCAACCCCCTCTAGATGAGGTCTCCAGTGCCGAGCTACGCTAGGCTATTCAAACTTTAGCCCAGGTTATTGAAGCGACTGCTGTGAGGCAAGGCGCAGGTGGAACAGACTCTCATGGCACCACTAGAGTTCGAGAATTTCTGAGGATGAATCCGGCTGAGTTCACGGGGTCTGTGTCCACTGAAGATCCTGAGGACTATATGGAGGAACTTGAGAAGGTGTTCCAAGTGATGCATTTAGCTGATGTTGACAGGGTGGAACTGGCTGCTTACCAACTGAAGAGGGTGGCCAGATTGTGGTTCGTCCAGTGGAAGAAAGGTAGAAGAGATGATGCTCCGTGTTTGACTTGGGCAGTGTTTGAAGAGGCCTTCTTGGGACGCTTCTTCCCAAGAGAGAAAAGAGAAGCCAACGCGAGAGAGTTCCTGAACCTAAAGCAGGACTGTGCAGGAGTATGGGTTGAAATTCACGCAACTATCTCGCTATGCTCCAGACATGGTTGCTGATATAAGGGGAAGGATGGGAATGTATGTAGATGGGTTGAACAGAGGACCCAAGAGAGATGGGAGAGGAGCCACGCTTGTGATTGACATGGACATCGGGCGACTGATGACATTTGTGCAACAAACTGACGAAGAGAGACAACATGACAAGGGAGAGTTCAAGTGCAAGAGGGCTAAGACATCCAGCCACGAGGGTGGAAGGAAAAGTAATGGAAATCGATTTCCAGCACCCTCAGCTGCTAGTACACCTGTGCCTAGAGGCATGTATGATCCAAGATTCCAGAATATCGGAACCAATGGACCGCAGTCACAGTGGCTCAAGGTTCGCAGAGTAGGCCATCGTGTGATAACTGTGGAAAAATGCACTGTGGGAGATGTCACAATAGAAATGATGCGTGTTACTAGTGTGTTCAAGTAGGCCACTACAAGAAGGATTCTCCAAAGAGCGCGCCCAAGCTCAGTCTACTACACCGGCCCCACCAGTTAGAGGGAACCAGAGGGCCACTACGTCAGGTATAAGCAGAGCAACAAACCGCTTGTATGCCATGGGTAGTCGCCAAGATCAGGAAAACTCCCCAGACGTTGTGACGGGTATGATTCGAGTCTTTACTTTGATTGTTATGTTTTGATGGATCCTGGTGCCACATTGTCGTCTGTAACTCCTTATGTGGCCAGTAGATTTGATAGAACCCCTGAGAGTGTCTTGAAACCCTTTGACGTTTCTACTCCGGTGGGTGAGTCTATTCAAGCTGAGAGAGTCTATAGAGCTTGTGTAGTGTCCATCCATCATAGGGACACTCTTGTTAATTTGATTGAGCTGGAGATGGTTGATTTTGATTTGATCCTTGGCATGGATTGGCTTCACGCCTGTTATGCCTCTGTTGATTGTAGATCCCGAACTGTTAAGTTCCAATTCCTAAACGAACCGATTCTAGAGTGGAAGGGTGACTCTGTTACACCTAGAGGAAAGTTTATCTCATATCTTAGAGCCACGAAGTTGATTTTCAAAAGTTGTATCTATCACCTTGTGAGAGTGAAATATGATGATGTTGAGTCCCCAACTCTTGAGTCAGCTCCGATTGTTAATGAGTTTCCGAATGTATTTTTTGACAATCTGCACGGAGGCCCTCCTGATAGGGAGATTGACTTTGTGATTGATGTTCTTCCAGATACCCAACCTATTTCAATCCTACCTTACAGGATGGTCCCCGCTGAATTGAAAGAATTGATAGAGCAACTAAAAGATTTGCTAGAAAAGGGCTTCATTAGGCCAAGTGTTTCACCTTGGGGTGCTCCTATTCTATTCGTGCGAAAGAAAGATGGGTCCTTCGGAATGTGTATTGATTATAGGCAACTGAACTAGGTCACTATAAAGAATAAATATCCCCTCCCAAGGATAGATGATTTGTTTGACCAACTTTAGGGTGCCTCTTGTTTCTCTAAGATAGACCTTAGATCTGGGTACCATCAGCTGAAGGTGAGAGAGTGTGACGTTCCAAAGAAAACATTTAGGACTAGATATGGCCATTTTGAGTTCTTGGTCATGTCCTTTGGGTTGACGAATGCACCTGCCGCCTTTATGGACTTGATGAATAGAGTATTCAAACCATACCTTGATTTGTTTGTGATTGTGTTCATCGACGACATTTTGGTATATTCAAGGAGTGAGGAGGAACATACTAACCATCTCAGAGTGGCCCTCCAAACTCTTAAGGACCATGAGCTGTATGCAAAATTCTCCAAATGTGAGTTCTGGCTTAAGTCAGCGGCCTTCCTAGGCCATGTCGTTTTCGGCGATGGTATACGAGTGGATGCCCAAAAGATTGAAGTGGTTAAGAAATAGCCCCGATCGACCACTCCGACTGACATTAGAAGTTTCTTACGGTTGGCAGGCTACTACCACCGGTTTGTTGAGGGATTTTCTTCCCTATCCGCGCCATTGACCAAATTGACTCAGAAGAAGGTCAAGTTTCAGCGGTCCAAAAAATGTGAGAGGAGTTTCCAGGAATTGAACACGAGATTGACTATTGCACCAGTCCTAGCCTTGCCTGATGGAACCGAGGACTTTGTAATTTATTGTGGTGCCTCAATAGTTGGATTGGGATGCTTACTAATGCAGAGGGGGAAGGTGATAGCCTATGCTTCTAGGCAACTCAAGGTTCATGAAAGGAACTACCCAACCTATGATCTCGAGTTGGCAGCAGTAGTGTTTGCACTTAAAATCTGGCGTCACTACTTGTATAGAGTGCATGTGGATGTGTTTACTGACCACAAGAGGTTGCAGTATGCCTTCAGTCAGAAAGAGCTCAATCTGCAACAAAGAAGATGGTTGGAGTTGCTCAAAGATTATGACATGAGCATCCACTACCACCCAGGTAAAGCTAAGTTGTTGCTGATACTCTTAGCAGGTTATCAATGGGGAGCACAACCCATGTGGAGGAAGGAACGAAGGAGTTAGCCAAGGACGTGCATCGGTTGGCTAGATTAGGAGTTCAACTTGAGGAGAATAATGAGGGAGGAGTTAATGTTCAGAACGGGTCTGCTTCCTCGTTAGTAGTGGAAGTAAAGGAAAAGCAAGACCAAGACCCAGTGATACTTCAATTGAAGGAGGATGTCCACAGACAGAGAGTGATGGTCTTCTTCAAAGGGGGAGATGGGGTGTTGAGATATCAAAGTAGATTGTATGTTCCAAATGTCGATGGTATTCGAAACAGGATCATGGCATAAGCCCATAACACTAGATATTCCATTCATCCTGGCTCCACCAAAATGTACCACGACTTAAGAGAAGTCTATTGGTGGAATGTAATGAAAAGGGACATCGCGGAGTTCGTTTTAAAATGCCCAAACTGCCAACAAGTGAAGGTTGAGCATCAAAGGCCATATGGATTGGCTCAGAACTTTGAGATTCTAGATTGGAAGTGGGAGATGATCAATATGGACTTTATCACTGGTCTGCCAAAGTCTCGAAAGCAATATGACTCGATATGGGTGATCGTGGACCAGATGACTAAATCAGCTCACTTTCTGGCAATTAAGACAACCAACACTTCGGAAGAGTATGCCAAGTTGTACATCCAGGAGATTGTGAGGTTGCATGGGGTTCCCCTGTCCATCATCTTGGACAGAGGAGCTCAATTTACCTCCCAGTTCTAGAGATCATTCCAGAAAGGCTTGGGTACTAAGGTGAACCTGAGTACAACCTTTCACCCGCAGATAGATGGTCAGGCAGAGCGTACAATTCAAACACTCGAGGACATGTTGAGAGCTTGTTTGCTTGACTTCAAGGGAAATTGGGATGGTCACCTATCATTGATTGAATTTGCATATAACAATAGATATAATGCGAGCATTCAGATGGCTCCTTATGAAGCCTTTTACGGAAGAAGATGTAGATCACTAATTGGGTGGTTTGAGGTTGGAGAAGCGGAGCTGATTGGACCTGACCTTGTTCACCAGTCGATGGAGAAGGTCAAGGTCATTAGAGAGAGGTTAAAGACTGCCCATAGTCGCCAAAATTCTTACACCGACATATGGAGAAGTGACTTAGAGTTTGAGATAGATGATTGGGTGTATTTGAAAGTATCACCTATGAAGGGTGTCCTAAGGTTTGGGAAGAAGGGAAAGTTAAGTCCATGTTATGTTGGACCATATCAAATCGTAAAGGGGATTGGGAAGGTTGCTTACGAGTTGGAATTGCCTTCCGAGTTAGATGGAGTCCATCCAGTATTCCATGTATCGATGCTGAAGAAATGCTTGGGAGATCCTGCCTTGGTGATCCCTGTCGATAGCATTAGAGTGAAAGATAGCCTATCTTACGAAGAGGTCCCGGTTCAAATCCTTGATCGTCAGATTCGCAAGTTGAGGAGCAAAGAGATAGCCTTAGTCAAAGTCCTGTGGAGGAATCAATTCGTTGAAGAAGTCACATGGGAAGCTGAGGAGGAGATGAAGGACAAATATCTGCACCTGTTCGTATTAAATGACGAGGGTGTTGGAGGTAAATTTCTCACCCATCACTAAATTGATTGCTCTATTTTATGTGATTCACTGTTATGGAGTCAAGATTTTAATTGATTTAGATTGAGTAAGGAAACGAGTCTTGAGCCTATTCGTCCCCTAATATCCACTAGTACTCATCATTCGTGAACGAATGAGCCTAAGGGGAAGATGATGTGATGCCCGGTAAAATTACCAAATTACCTCTAGAGTGAGGGTATGCGCGTAACGCATCTTTAGATGCTCGTATGGCAAATCCGAGGCCGGATTTGTGATCAGCATGAAAAATTGAGTGGGAAGAAGGTCTCGATCGAGCAACCTGATCAAAAGATAAATTTTTTTATCAAACCCAAAAACAGTGACGGTGCGCGACAGAGGCGCGTCGCACACCTGTTGCGGAGAAGCACTTGTGTGTTTTTCAAATTTTTTGACGGGATAGAGAAAACTCGCACAAAAACTATTTCTTGAAAAATACACTGTTCACGATCAGTCCGCGTCACGGACCGTGTATTTTCCAAGCTGGAAATTTCTAAATAATTATGAGGGCCATTCTGGTTAATTCCTAACCCCTTGTAACGCCCGATAAATTTACCAAAATGCCTCTAGAGTGAGGTTATGCGCGTAACGCATCTTCCGATGCTCATAGGGCAGATCCGAGACCGGATTTGAAATCAACATAAAAAAATTGAGTGGGAAAATGGTCTCGATCGATTTTTAGAGCGACCCAATCGAAAGATAAATTTTCGATCCAAGTCACAAAACAGTGATGGTCCGCGACAGGTGCGCGTCGCGCCTCTGTCGCGGAAGGACACTTATCTATTTTTCCAAATTTTTGATGGGACGGAGAAAACTCATTCAAAAATACTTTTCTAAAAATACACAATTCGCGATAGGTCCGCGTCGCGGACCGTGCATTTTTCAAACTGAAAATTTCTAATTTATTATGAGGGGTATTCTGGTCAATCCCTAAACCCTCCTAAACACTAATACACAGCTAGTTAGGTCGTTCCAACATGAAAAGAGCCTAAAACCCCTCTTCTGTGTCCTATTTCAAAATCCACACAAGGATAGGGCTTAAGAAGAGGAGAGAAGGGCTTGGGGGAAGACATTCGAGAAGAGATCCTCGACATTATCCGGTTGAATAGCTGCATCACAGGTGTGTAAGGCTAAACTAAAATATGGGATTGTTCACTCATGTGCCCCATAGAGGTCATAGATGAGTTGATGATTGAAGAGTCTACATGCATGATTTCTTTGATGGATTTTCTTGAAAATTATATTTGAAATTTCATGTTTCATATGTTGATGATCATCATACTAATTGTTTTCTTAAATTGGATATTTTCATGAGAATTACATAACCCTTCATGACTAATTTGCAAAGCATGCACATTGCACTTGAGACTTGAGTCTAGAGCCTTGAATTGAGATTGTTGATTGTTATGATGAGTTGATGAAATCTTGATTGTTTTATGAGTCCCTATAAATGAACTCTACCGATGTGTTATTCACTTGTTTCCTAATGATGGTTATACAATCTTGAGTCATTGAGGAGATGTTGATGATAGGGTTAAAATCCCTATGAGATGTTGATGATAGGGTGGAAGTCCCTATGAGAAAATTGATGAAAGGACCAGGTTCCTGTGAAATATCAGTCATGGACGAGGAGTGAGTCCCTATGAGACTGGCAGTCGTTGACGGGGAGTGAATCCCTATGCGATTGGTTGAGGTTGATTTTATGAGTATTGAGTCGGGAGGAGTATCGAGCATCGAAATGAGTAGGAGTGAATCCCACTCGAACTCATTAACTATGCCGCCAAACGTAGGAGAGGCATAAACCATCACATATATATGGTTTCCCTCGAGGCTTAACAGTCTCTGAAAGCAATAGAGGATCTGTTCGGTTTGATTCCATATCGGGTACATGGATATGGTATCCAGTGTTCCTTACCTGGCAAGTTTGGGACCACTGTGGCAACATCAGGGTGATTGTTGTACATTCACTCGCTCATAAGTGAGTATCGTCGGATAAGAGAAACTCCCGGGAAAATTCTCACCGTACTCTGAGTCTAGATGAGATGAGATGAGATGAGCGGGGGTGGACACCCCTGAGATGATCTATGTGATGAGTTGAGAGTATTGATGAGTCAGGGATAATGATGTGTCACTTGTCTACTCTTTATTCTTTCATAAATAGACAATTGACTGTGCTGATGTGATTATGATGTTTATTTTGACTTGATGTTACTTTCCGTATTTTCTACCGGTTTCTATTTCATTCAGCTATTTTACATACCAGTACATTCCAAGTACTGATGTCCACTCTGGACGGCATCATTTTATGATGCAGAGGCAGGTACTAGAGATCATCAACAGGCGCTCCGTTGAAGATCAGAGATTCGAAGCTGATTTGGTGAGCCTCCCCTACTCCGGAGGAACCATTACTTTTATTTCATCATGCTTTAGAGTTAGGATTGGACTGTTTCTTTGTTTTGATTTGGGTAGCCATGGGTCTGTTATTGGCACCACATGATTAGTGATAGAGGCTTCATAGACAAGGGTCGAGTATTGATGTTGAGATTGTGACCTAGTTCTTCTACTAGCCTTCATTATTTTATCTATATTACTTTGAGAACTTTAGATGAGATGTGTCCATTACTTGCATATATTTTCCGCTATTCATTAGAAGTATGTGATTGAATGATGTGATGAGGCTAAGTGGTTCGCTTAGGGACTAGCAATAGTCTCTGAGTGCTGGCCACGCCAAGGGTACCCTCCCGGGGCGTCACACCCCTCCTAAACACCAATACACAGCTAGTAAGGTCGTTCGACATGAAAAGAGCCTCAAACCCCCATTCTAAGTCCTATTCCAGAATCTAACAAGGCTAGGGCTTGAGGAGAGAAGAGAAGGCCTTGGGTTGATATATTCGAGAAGAGATCCTCGACATTATCCGGTTGAATAGTTGCATCACAGGTATGTAAGGCTAAACTAAAATATGAGATTGTTCTCTCATGTGCCCCGTAGAGGTCATAGATGAGTTGATGATTGAGGAGTCTACTTGCATGATTTCTTGATGGATTTTCTTGAAAATTATATTTAAAATTATATGTTTTCCATGTTGATGATCATCATACTAATTGTTTTTTTGAAATTGAATATTTTCATGAGAATTTGCGTAACTCTACGTGACTGAATTGAAAAGCATGCATATTGAACTTGAGGATTGAGACTAGGGTCTTGAGTTGAGATTGTTAACTGTGATGATGAGTTGATGAAATTCTAATTGTTTCATGAGTCTCTATAAATGAACTCTACCGAATGTGTTTATTCACTTGTTTCCTAATGATGGTTATACAATCTTGAGTCATTGATGAGATGTTGAGGATAGGGTTAAAGTCCCTATGAGATGATTGATGAAAGGACCAAAGTCCTTATGAAATATCAGTCGTGGACGGGGAGTGAGTCCCTATGAGACTGGCAGTCGTTGACGGGGAGTGAGTCCCTATGAGACTGGTTGAGGTTGAGGTTTATGCGTATTGAGTCGGGAGGAGTATCGAGCATCGAAAGGAGTATGAGTGAGTCCCATTCAAACTCATTAACTACGTCGCCAAACGTAGGAGAGGCTTAAACCATCACATATACATGGTTTCCCTCGAGGTGTAACAGTCCCTGAAAGTAAATAACATATATGTTGAGTTTGATTTCATATCGGGCGTGCTGATATGGTTCTTAGCGTTCCTTACCTGGCAAGTTTAGGACCACTGTGGCAACATCAGGGTGATTATTGTACATTCACTGGCTCATAAGTGAGTGTTGTAGGATAAGAGAAACTCCCGAAAAAATTCTTACCGCACTCCAAGTCTAGATGAGATGAGAGGGGGTGAGCTCTTCTGAGTTGATCCATGAGATCAGTTGAGACTATTGATGAGTCAGGGATAATGATGTGTTACTTGTCTATTCTTTCTCTTTCATAGATAGACAAGCCGACAGTTTGATGTGATTTTGATGTTTATTTTGACTTGATGTTGTTTTTCATATTTTTCTGCCGGTTTCTGTTTCATTCAGCTATTTTACATACCAGTACATTTCAAGTACTGATGTCCACTTCTGACTGCATCATTTTATGATGCAGAGGCAAGTACTAGAGATCCTCAACAGGCGCTCTGTTGAAGATCAGAGGTTCGAAGTTGATTGGGTGAGCCTTCCCTACTCCGGAGGACCCACTCCCCTTAATTCATCATGCTTTAGAGTTAGATTGGACTATTTCTTTATTTTGATTTCAGTAGCCATGGGTCTGTCATTGACACCACATGTTTAGTGATAGAGGCTTCATAGACGATGGTCGAGTATTGATGTTGCGATTGTGAGCTAGTTCTTTCTACTAGCCTTCATTATTTTATATATTCTTTTAGAGTCTTTAGATGAGATGTGCCCATTTACTTACATATATTTTCCACTGTTCATTAGAGTGTATGTGATTGAATGATGTGATGAGGCTAAGTGGTTCGCTTGGGGACTAGCAATAGTCTCTGAGTGCCGGCCACGCCAAGGGTACCCTCCCGGGGCGTGACAGAATCTTCCAGACCTGATCCCCAAGCGGCCATCATGGCATAGTTTTCCTTTTCCTTTTGCTTAGCAGTTTTTTCTTTGATTTCTCTTTCAGCCCTTTCTTTTCTCCACTCAATCTCCCATAGTGGACACTGTTTGATGTGATGATCAGTTTTTCCACACTTGTGACATCCAGAGTTGCTTTGTCATCGGACCACTTCTTGCTTCCAGTGTCATCGGACCACTTTCTGTTACCTGTTTCTTTCTTGTCTTTTCCTTTCATATTTTTTAAGAACTTTTTGAAATTTTTTGCTAAAAATACTATCTGATCTTCATCAAGATCTGACCCCTCATCATCAGAAGCTGCTCTAAGAGCTAGTGATTTTTCATCCATTCCCACTTCTTTCTTTTGCTCTTCCATATTCACGCCCCGGGAGGGTACCCTAGGCGTGGCCGGCACTCAGAGACTATTGCTAGCCCCCAAGCGAACCACTTAGCCTCATCACATCGTTCATCTTAAACATAGCGGAAGGGAATTAGTAAACAACACTTTTAAAGTAGTGGGCCAATGGCCAAACCTCAAGCTGATCATCCAAACCAAACAAAGAAATATTGCTCAGTTATCAAAACATTCACCTTGACTACATCATTATGTCTACGAAGCCTCTAACATTATCTAAACCGTCTAAGAAGGGGACCATGACATGCCATGGCTACCCGACTCAATGAAATAATAGTATAGCATCAAATAAAGGTTTCCTCCGAAAATAGGGAGGCTCACCACAGTCAGAACTTTCAAACACTTGGCTTCAACGGGGCGGCAGCTGAAGTCCTCTAGCTCCTGTATCTGCATCATAAAATGGTGCAGCGCCAAATGGCGTCAGTATGTGGAATGTACTGGCATGTAAAAATAGCTGAATCATCATTAGAATCATCCGAACATAACGTACATCATCATGAGACTTTAACCTTTATATCAGGGAAACATTAACACTGACCTTTACATTTACATTGACCTTTACATTAACATTTACATTAGAGTACTATTAGGGAAACCTTTCCTGAGTGGCCTAACTGGGAGTTTCTTTAACCGACAACCATCACTTATGAGCCAGTGATGATACAACGAAGCGATGTCGTTGCCACATCCATCCATTACCCTGCCCAGGGTAAAGGACATAACATTAGTGGATCCACAAAACATAACATTAGTCCTCATTTGGGACAAGATAGGAGCCATCCGCATTGCGGTTCAATCCTCTCTTCCTACGCGGGCCACGTAGTTAATGGACTCAAGTGGGACTCACTTTTATCCATTTCGGTGCTCAATACTCCTCCCAGAACTCGACATGCTCATAAAACATTAACATCATTAGTCCCATAGGGACACATTACATCATTATTAGTCCCCATAGGGACACATTACATCATCATTAGTCCCCATAGAGACACATTACATCATCATTAGCATCTCATTTACATTGATATCATTGTCATCTCAATGCATTAACATTAGCATCATCATCATCACCTCATTAGCAGTTACTTCAATATCATAGACTTTAGGAATACTAGTTTAGAAACTTTGACTCTCAACTTAGAGACATCAACATCAGCCATCATCTCACCTTATTAACATTAACATCAACATCCTCTCATTCATAACCTTAGCATCATCATCATCATTTATTATTTATCATTACTCTAGACTCTACACACACACCCATGTTCATCATGCATGCTTTTCTAGAATACAATAGATATAAGGTTTTCAACTAAATGCTTTTCATGAAAATAGTTTAAAAACACATGAGGGTTTTTATGACGATCATCATCAATGCATGAAATATATATGTATATGCATACAACAATGCCAATCACTCTCTACACCGTATTTGCTAATTCATACTTCAATTTGTTACCCTATCATCATCACATTAGGGCATACATTCCTACATCATAGGGGCACATGGGAGGACATTTCCATGTTTCCAGAGTAGCCTTACATACCTGGAAAAAGTAGTCACACGAAGCACTACAATCCCTTCTTGATCACCTCAACCTTTTTCAAGCCCTAGCCTTAGAAATCCTTAGGAGAACACTTCAATGGGGGGTTTTTGAACCCTTTTTCGTGTAAACCGACCTATATTAATCATAGGGGCACGTTTGGGATAGGTGGGAATGGACCATAATGCCCTTAGAAATTTTAAGAAATTAAATCCTGACCTGAAATAACACAGTCCACGACGCAGACTGGTCGCGGACAGTGTGTTTCTGAAAATTCAACTCCGTCGAAATTTTTCAGAAAAACATAAGTGTGTCTCCGCGACAGGTCCGCGTCGCGGTTCCATCGCGGAGGCTCATTGTTTTTCGTTTTGGAACGAAAAATTATTTTTCGACTCGGTTGCTCTAAAAATCGACCGAGACCTTTCCCCCGCTCAATTTTCAGTGCTGATCATAAATCCGCTCTCGAATTTTAGATCCGAGCATCGGAAGACACGTTTCTCGCACACCTCTCCTTTAGGGGTATTTTGGTAATTTCACGGGCGTTACATTATCTCCCCCTTGGGATCATTCGTCCTCGAATGATGAGTAGGAAAGTATTTTAGCACGAATAGGCTCACGACTCACCTTGACATTACTTCGATAACTTACTGCCTTCACCTTTCATTGGCCTTTAAACTCATTTATTCAGACATCAACAATTTCACATAGAGTTCGTGGAGTATACATTAATTTGCATTAAGTAAGAACGTTACCTTCGATGCTTTCATCAATCTCGGGCACGAACAGGTGCGGGTACTTTGTTTTCATCTCTTCCTCAGCTTCCCGTGTGGCTTCCTCAACGAATTGATTTCTCCACAGAACCTTGACAGAAGCTATCTCCCTGTTCCTTAGTCTGCGAACCTGTCGATCAAGGATTTGGACTGGGGTTTCCTCATAGGACAGGCTGTCCTTGATTCCTGTGCTCTCCACAGACACCACCAAGGCAGGATCCCCCAAATATTGCTTCAACATTGAGACGTGGAACATCGGATGAATTCCATCTAACTCAGACGGTAACTCTAATTTGGTAGGGACCAATATAGCGAGGACTCAACTTCCCCTTCTTCCTAAACCTCATGACACCTTTCATAGGTGATACCTTCAGATAAACCCAGTCATTCACCTCAAACTCTAAATCCCTTCTCCCTACATCTGTGTACGACTTCTGGCGGCTCTGGGCAGTCTTTAATCTCTCTCGTATAGTCTTCACCTTTTCCATGGACTGGTGGACAAGGTCCGGCCCAATCAGCTCGGCCTCTCCAACCTCGAACCACCCAATGGGCGATCTACATCTTCTCCCATACAAGGCCTCATAAGGGGCCATCTGAATACTCGCATGATAACTGTTGTTATATGCGAATTCAATCAGGGGTAAATGGTCGTCCCAGTTTCCTTTGAAATCAAGAACGCATGCTCTCAACATGTCTTCTAACGTCTGAATAGTGCGCTCAGCCTGACC
The DNA here is from genome assembly GCA_029948455.1 of Solanum rostratum. Taxonomy (NCBI): domain Eukaryota; kingdom Viridiplantae; phylum Streptophyta; class Magnoliopsida; order Solanales; family Solanaceae; genus Solanum; species Solanum rostratum. The sequence goes on along the minus strand of CM057047.1, from coordinate 54,015,366 downwards.
ATCCGTCTGTGGATGGAACACTGTGCTCAGGTTTACCTTGGTACCCAGCCCTTTTTGGAAAGATTTCCAGAAGTGAGAGGTAAATTGGGCTCAGGCTCCTCTGTCTGAAATGATGGACAAGGGAACTCCGTCCAACCTCACAATCTCCTGAATATACATTTTGGCATAATCCTCGACAGTGTTAGTCGTCTTGACTGCTAAGAAATGCGCTGATTTTGTCATTCTGTCTACAATCACCCATATGGAATCATGTTGTCTCCGAGATTTCGGTAAGCCCGTGACGAAGTCCATATTCACTATCTCCTACTTCCATTCAGGAATTTCAAAATTCTGGGCCAGACCACTTGGCCTTTGGTGCTCAACCTTGACTTGCTGGCAGTTGGGGCATATGGAAACGAATTCTGCGATATCCTTCTTCATTCCACTCCACCAATAGACCTCTCTCAAGTCATGATACATCTTGGTGGAACCCGGATGGATGGAGTATTTAGCATTATGGGCCTCAGCTAAAATCCTTTCTCGGACACCATCAACATCAGGGACACATAGTCTGTTCTGGTACCTCAGTACCCCATTTCCCCCTTTGGAGAAGACCATCACTTTTTGCTTCTGAACGTCCTCTTTTAGTTGGAGTATAATGGGATCTCGATCCTGCTTCTCTTTAACTTCAGTCACTAGGGATGATGAAGACCCATTTTGAACACTAACTCCTCCTTCGTCATTCTCTGCAAGTTGGACCCCCAATCGGGCCAACCTGTGCACATCTTTCATCAATTCTCTCTTTTCTTCCTCAACATGGGCCGTGCTACCCATAGACAACCTACTAAGAGCATCAGCAACAACGTTAGCTTTACCTGGGTGGTACATAACGCTCATGTCATAGTCCTTGAGCAACTCTAACCATCTTCTCTATCGCAGATTGAGCTCCCTTTGGCTGAATACATACTGCAAGCTCTTGTGGTCTGTGAACACATCCACATGCACTCCATACAAGTAGTGGTGCCAGATTTTAAGTGCGAACACAACGGCTGCCAACTCATGATCATGGGTCGGATAGTTCCTTTCATGAACCTTAAGCTGTCTGGAAGCATAGGCTATCACCTTTCCTCTTTGCATTAACACGCATCCCAACCCAATTCTAGATGCGTCACAGTATATCACGAAGTCATCCGTCCTGTCAGGCAAGGTCAAAACAGGTGCAGTGGTCAACCTGGTCTTTAACTCCTGGAAGCTTTTCTCACATTCGTCAGACCACTGGAACTTAGCCCTTTTCTGGGTCAGTTTGGTCAATGGTGCAGATAGGGAAGAAAGCCCCTCCACAAATCTTCGGTAGTATCCTGCCAACCCCAAGAAGCTTCTTATGTCAGTCGGAGAAGTTGGCCTTGGCCAGCTTGCCGCCGCCTCAATCTTCTGGCTATCAACTCGAATACCATCACCCGAAACCACATGGCCTAGGAAAGCCACTGACTTAAGCCAAAACTCACATTTGGAGAACTTTGCATACAACTCATGGTCCTTAAGAGCTTGAAGGACAACTCTGAGATGCTTAGCATGCTCTTCCTTATTCCTCGAATATACCAAAATATCATCAATGAAGACGATTACAAACATATCCAAGTAGGGTCTGAACACCCTATTCATCAAGTCCATAAAGGCTGTTGGTGCATTTTCAACTCAAAGGACATCACTAAAAATTCAAAGTGACCATATCTTGTCCTGAAAGCTGTCTTTGGGATATCACACTCCCTCACCTTTAACTAGTGGTAACCCGATCTGAGGTCTATCTTTGAAAAACATGAGGCACCTTGAAGTTGGTCAAACAAGTCATCTATCCTAGGAAGAGGATATTTGTTCTTGACTGTAATCTTGTTCAGTTGCCTGTAATCTATACACATTTGAAGCGACCCATCCTTCTTTCGCACAAACAAAACTGGATCACCCCACGGAGAAACACTGGGTCTAATAAAACCTTTCTCTAACATGTCTTTCAACTGTTCTTTCAACTCTTTCAATTCAGCGGGGGCCATCCTATATGGTAGAATTGAAATAGGCTGCGTCTCGGGGCGTACATCAATTCCAAAGTCAATCTCCCTATCAGGAGGGGCTCCAGGTAAATCCTCAGGGAACACCTCAGGGAACTCATTAACAACTGAGACCGACTCAAGAGTAGGGGTCTCAATATTATCAGCTTTAACTCTTACTAGGTGATAGATACACCCCTTAGAGATCAACCTCCTTGCCCTCAGGTAAGAAATAATTATACCTTTGGGTGCAACATAACCTCCCTTCCATTCTAAGACCGGTTCATTTGGGAATTGAAACTTAACCACTCGGGTTCTACAATCTATGGATGCATGACAAACGTGAAGCCAATCCATCCCAAGGATCACATCGAAATCCGCCATCTCTAATTCTACCAAATCAGCCAACGTATCCCTATGATAAATGGATACCACACAGTTCCTATAGACCCTCTTTGCCACAATCGACTCTCCAGTAGGAGTCGAAACAGAGTAAGGCTCATATAGACGTTCTGGGATGACCTCAAACTTATTAGCCACATAGGGCGTCATAAAAGATAAGGTGGCACCTGGATCAAGTAATACATAACAGTTATAAGAAAAAACTCGAAGCATACCGTGACAACATCTGGGGCAGCCTCTTGATCCTGCCGATTTCCCATAGCATACAGGCGGTTCGCTCTGCCTCCGGCATTCACAACAGTAGCCCTCTGTTGACTGCCCGCAGGGGGCGCTGTAGATGATTGGGCTCGATTTCCTCTGTCATTACCCCTCTGGTCCTCATAGGACACTCGCCCTGGAAATGGCCAGGTTGTCCACAAGAATAGCATAGATTGGTGCCTTCCCGGCATGCACCAATATGTTGTTTGCCACATCTGCCACAAGTTACTCTTCCCCTTGGACCCTGGGCGACACTAGCCTGGGACTGAGATACCTGTGCTCTGAAGTCCTGGTGACCCTGGGTCTTCTAATCATGTCTGTGCTGCTGAACAGGTGCATTCGCCATCGGTGTTGCATGGCGAGGAGGCTTCCTCTGAAAGAAGTTCCTGTTACCCTTGTCCTGCTTCTGCTGGTTTTGCTCATGGCCCGCAGCTTTGGCTTTCTTGCTCTGCTGCTCCTCACTGTCTCTCTTCTTGTCCTCTTCGGTCTGTTGGGCATAGACCATCAGCCTGAAAATATCCATGTTTGGAATCAGCAGTGCTGCCTTGCACTCTCTCTTTACATGTCTGCCCAGCCCAGACACAAATTTTCTCATCCTGGCCCTCATATCAAGGACCATCTCCGGAGCATATCTTGATAGTTGGGTGAACTTTAGGCTATACTCCTTGGCAGTCATACCCTCCTGTTTGAAGTTCACAAACTCCTCAACTGGATTCCCTTAACTCCTGGGGAAAGAAATGATCGAGAAAAGCACTCTCGAACTCTTCCCACTCAGCTGGTTCAACACTCTCACCTCTGCCATCCTCCCATTGGTTGTACCAAATGTTGGCAACATCCTTAAGCTGATATGAGACCAGCTCAACTCCTTCAACCTCATTTGCATGCATCGCCCTTAGGATCTTGCGCATCTCATCAATAAAGTTCTGCGGATCCTCCTCAACCTTAGAACCCATATAGACTGGCGGGTTCATCCTCAAGAAATCCCTGAGCCTGGACGCAGCAGTTGGCTCTTGGGAACTGGAGCTTCATTAAAATTCATTAAAATCATATTTGTAATGAATTACAAAAGCAAATCAACCTTCAAACATGGGATTAGGAAGATCGTTTTATTCAACACTAATTCGGTCTACTATAAGTTGTCACTTTGCGTGTTTGCAAAAGTAATTTCACCGACTATTAAATATAAATTAGATTGTATTAATTTATTTTTTTTAATTCAAAAATTATAGAAAATGTATTATAAGTTACAATTTTTATATCAATATAAAAAAATCTTAAAATATTAACTAAATTTTATATTGTTTAACTAAAAAAATGGCTATAAAGAAGAAAGGAAGAGAGGAGCTTTTTCATCCAAAAAAAATTGTTTCATATTAACTTAGTGCAAAATTAGTGTCGTTTTAGAAAATAATTTTTCTATATACTTTCTTCTTTTCAATTTATTTGATATCTTTCAATTTTTTTGATTTAAAGAAATCTTTATTTGACTATAATTTATTTATATATCTTATAATTATTTAGAATTGTTCTTTTGTTTAATCCTCCCCCAGGAGCTTCCACTTTTTTTTCTCTCTCTTTGTAACTCGAATTCACAACCTTAAGGTTGGAACTTGGAAGTAGGGGTGCTTCCATCAAAGCAACTCCCTCCCATCTTAAAATTATCATTTATTATGACTTATACTTCCTGCGTTCCATTTTATGTGGCATTCTTTTCTTTTTAGTCAGTGTAAAAAAGAACGTCACTTCACTATATTTAGAAACAATTTAATTTTAAAATTTTCTTTTAGCCCTTAATGAAATGATTTACAACCACACAAATTGTAAGGACCCAGATTTTTCAAAATGGCATTGCCAAAGTTCCTGAAATTTTCCAGGTGAACTGCCAGGCACCCCACCACGGAGGAACCTACACAACCTGTGTGGTACCACACGGACCGTGTGGCCTCCCATGAAGAGGCATCAGGCCCAATCACGGTTGCGCAATGTTTGGGACAAGGAGTAATTTTGGCCAAGTGAGGGCACATAGGCACTCACACGGTCCGTGTGACGCCACACGACCCGTCTGGGCCTCCGTATGACGCACTACATGAATCTCGTAACTTTGTCGTGCAAAAATTATTTCAAGTATCGTGACATGGTCGGTGTCACAGTCCGTGTGGAACCACATGGACCGGGTAGCCGTCCGTGTGACACTACTCAACTCCGTGAGTTTTTTCCTCGACAGATTTTAAGTATTGGGTCACGACCACTGTTCACGGTCCGTGTGACGCTACACGGACCGTGTGACCCAGACGGACCAAATTTAGGTCCGTTTCATTAATGGCATTTATGTAATTTCGATTTGTTTTAATTAAGAATTATGACTTGTTACCTATCCGAAAACCCCTAATTCAGCCATTATCCCTCCCCTCCTACTTCATTCTTCCAAATCACTATTACACTCTCAAGATCACCTCCCTATTCCCCTGAATCCTCCCCTCTTAAGGATCAAGCTAGGGTTCCAATTGAAGTCTAATTCAGGCCAATCTCTGCTCCTCAATCAAGGTATGCAGGATTGATTCTTGGTCTCTTTCAACCAAGAAGACCCAAAAATCTTTCAATCTATTTTATGAATTTTAGTCACTCTAAATATGAAATTTCATGATTTGATTTTATTAAATCTAATTAGTGTATGGGTTGTATTTTACCTATGATTTCAATTCATTTTAACTGCTAATATGATGATCAACATTGAGTTATGAAGTATGAACATGCATGTCCCTTTTAAAGTTGTTTTATGCATGGGTGATCTATATTACGATTTACATGTGAATTTAATTATGGATTTACTCAATTATATATTGTGATATTGATATTTAACTTGAATCCATGTTACACATGCCATCCTCACATAAAGCATTGCATTGCATTCGTTGATACATGAAAATTATGAAGTGGATTTCTGAAACGATCATGATATGATTCTGATAAGATATTGATTATGACAAAAAGGTGATCACCGGTATGTCTATAGTTCAGGCTCATTGAGTAACATGGGTGCTTGCACCGTCACATATATATATATACGAATGAGTTATTCCCTGCATGAGCATCTACAAGTATGAACTATGATTTGACATTTGAGCCTAAATGTGCATTAAATGGTTTGAACTAATGTTGCATTTCCGAAAGCATGTATATGTATAAGTATTCAAGTGTGATGTTAATGACTTAGCACCGATGGACTAAGAGTGTCAGGGCTATCCCCAAGGGCCCTCTCCCTTTTCTTGAACTATGTTCCAACATAGAAACGTTCACCCTTACCAAAATGACTGAGTCGTAAGGAATGGTTATGCATATATAATAACTTGACATAATATGATACAGGCGGCAAATCCTTCCGAAATGGTGAGTTCGTAAAGAAGGTGACCATGCTCCGAAATGGTGAGTCCGTAAGGTGTGATGTAGATTACCTTTGGCAAGTAATCTTCTCCCTACCGGTGGGAGGTCCCAATCAGTCTAATACATGTAATAGCTCGCATGAGTTTGATATGTTGGTTACAGTCCATCTCCATTATATATATGAGCATTACTACATTTCATGCATCACGACTTTCCTAACATCTTGTATATATATCTACCTGTTGAATATGTAATTCTTCTTATGTGCTTTGTCACCTAAGATTGAAATGCATATTTGGTAAGTCATATGCATTGCATGCCGGCATACTTAGTACATTCACACGTACTAACGCATATTCTATGCCTACATGATTTTACCATGTAGGGGCCGAACACTTTGATTACCAACAGGAGAATGAATAGTCAATTTACAAGGTTTGCTGTGGTGAGTCCCATCTTCTGGGAATGAGCCAACTATTTATCTTTCTGCTATCTTTTATCGTTCTTACCTATTGAGGGTGAGCCCGGAACTTGTCCTGGCCCCCGCTCTTGATTAGAGGCATTGTTGGATACTGTGTAACTCTTCTGAGATCCATTTTTGTCTTGACTGATGCTCTGTCTATGTATTGTGCAAATGACTTATGAGAAATCTCCTTTGGCTACGGTGTGTGTGTGTGTGTGTGTGTGTGTATATATATATATATATATATATATATATATATATATATATATATATATATATATATATATATGTATGTATGCATGCATGTATGTATGTTTAGATGCTATCCCTAAATCGATGATGTGAATATTGATCTCTGAGGCTTGTTTGGGGGCTATCGAGTCCCCATTCGCCGTGTCACATTTAGGCCGTAACCCCGGGTTGTGATAAAAATATCTAAAAATTATTTTAGACCACAAGTTCATGTCAAAACAAATGGTGCCACAATATATGGTGCCACAATAAATAGAACAGGGAGAACAATATTTTTATATACACTAGGAGTTTAAAAAAGAACGACCTAGTTTGACTTGGCACGAAATTTAAGAAAATAAAAAAGACTTTTTTATTTTATGATTGTAAATTAAATTTATGTCAAATGTACAAAAATGCCCTTTAATCTTGTGGCCTTAAACATGACACGCGGAAAGTTGAAACTAAAATGTTGCCAAAAAACGAAAGAGGTCATTTTTTTATAAAATAAACTAAAAATAAAAAGTAGATCATTCTTTTTAGAACGGAGGGAGTAGTTTTCTGTCACGTCTTGGAAGGGTACTCTAGACGTGGCCGACACTCAGAAATCATTGTTGGTCCCCAAGCGAACCACTTGATCTCATCACTTATTCAATTATGTAGAAGACTTAATAGAATAAAAAAAATACTCATGTGGTCTTTGGATATCTCAATCAATAAATAAGTAACTCAAATATAACTTAATCAATATCTCTATATCAATAAGAATGGATTTCAAAACAAACTTAAAAGTTTACATCATCTAACTCAATTTATAAAGCCTTTATCAACTATCAAGAAGGTGCCAAGACAAGTACAAGGCTACCTCAAACTAAGAAAAAAAATAAACTAAAAAGAAAAGACAATCCTCCAAATATTAGGAGATCTCACTGAGACTCTGTAAATACCCAAAATCTTCAAGAAAATGTCTACTGAGGATCCCTAACACATGTATCTACATCATAAAAAGATATAGCATAGAATGACGTTAGTACCTGAAATGTACGATATGTAAGATGACTGAGTAGAACAATACGCTTCAAAAGTACTCAAGAAAGAATAAAGCTCAACTCGACATAAATTTGATATGCAAGTAAAAAAATGTTTTCATGTATGCATATACAACTTGGTAAAATAATGTATTTTTACTCTTAGGGAGTTTTACTAACCGACAACCACCACTTCAGAGGTAGTGATGATACAATGAACTGCTATTGTTGCCACAATCATCCATTATCTTGCCAGAGTAAGGGACAAAATTTCAACTTGTGGATCCATATAAAAAGTCCTTAGTGAGGCTAAGAAGTCACCCAAATTAACGGTCACAATTTCATCCTACGGTGACTACGTAGTACATGAAATTTTAGTTATTTGTACTCTTATCCAAACAGGTGCTAATACTCCTCTCAAAATATGTGCTCATATCATTCTCTCATCTAGTTTCATTGAACTTTAATTAAAACATCAATCTCATCTCAAAACATCATCATCATCGTCATTTTTTATCAATAAATTTATTTTGAAAATCATTTACATCGTCATCAAAACTATTGCTCAAAACATCATTTAAACTCAATGCTAAATCTTCATTAAAACTCTATACACATGCACCATAAAATAAAGCTTTGTTTATGTATGAAAATCATCAACTCAAAATCAAATAATGCATGGAAAAGTCATGATTATCAACTCAATTAGGATTCATAGGAAAGTAATCAGGAACAATAATTTCAATAATATGCGAGATAAAAATAATAACAATATCAATGCATAATTATATAAAGCTCAATGAAAGAAGAATTAACAAGTTGAAATTCAAAAACTGGATTTTGACTCAACTTAATACTCCATTGAAAAGAAAACATTGACATTGAGTATGTGGACAAACTCAATCCAACACCATGATAGTGTCACACCCCAAGAGAGTACCCTAGGCATGGCTGGCACTCAGAAATCGCTGCTGGTCTCCGAGTGAACAGCTTGGTCTCATAACTCATTGATTCATCAACAAATGACTTAATAAAATCACGAAAATACTAATCATGTGGGCTCTTAACATCAATATCAATAGAAAGAATGACTCTCAGAAGTAACTCAACATTAGAATCCACTCATAACTTTATATAATAGGAAAATAGTTTGAAATAGACTCAAAAGGAACAACTCCAATCTACTACATCTATGTTTATGAAGTTTGTAGTCACTATTAAGATAGTGTCAATGATATGTTCATGGCTACCTCAAAAATATAATATACTAAACTCAAAGAATAAATAAATAAGTAAAGGAATTCCTCCTGATGGAAAGAGGTCTCACCAAAGCTCTGGAAATGCTAAAACAATCTTCACCAACATGATGAGAATTTCTAACACCTGTATGTGCTCATAAAAAGATGCAGCGTCAAATGGCATCAATACATGAAATGTACGATATGAAAAATAGATGGAAAGTAAGGACATACATCAAGATACTCAAATCAACATCAATATGATATACAAAGTTAAAAATAACAATGCTTTCATCAGTTAAAAGTATGAATATGCAGTATCATGAATAGTATGTTTACTCATTAAGGGAGTTTTTCTAACTGACAACCATCACTTATGAGCTAGTGATGATACAACGAAATGATATTGTTTCCACTTTCATCCAATACCTTTTCAGGATAAAGGACATCAACATCAATGGATCCAAACATAAAGTCCTCTTTTGGAAGAGAGGCATGGTCTCTATCCTACAATGGCTATTTAGTTATGGAATTTGAGTTAATTATATTCTTACCACGCTCAGTACTCAATACTATTTGCAAAATATGTGCTCATATCATCATATCATCTAGTCTAATTGGACTTTATTTTAAGATAACAACTCACCTCAAACATCACCATCGTGATCTTCATCTTTCATCAATCATCATGTTAAAAAAAAATATTTACAACTTCATCAAAACATCTTGCTCAAAACATCATTTTAACTCAAAGCTTAGCTTAATCAAAGCTTATTAAACATGCATTGTCTCAATTTGAATATAGATCTTCAATTTATGCATGAAAAATCATTTATCTCGATCTCAATTTTTGCATAGGACATCATGAACATCAACTCAATTAAGGCTTATGCAAATCAATGCATGAATGCACATCTCAATCATCTACTTAATTCGTGGACACTATCAATGCGTAATTTAATGTAAGAAACTAAAACTAGTATCAATTGACTCTAAAACTCATCTCAAAGATTGGAATAAAACTCAAGTCAAACTCAATTGCGATGAAATTAGATACTGAGCGTGCAGATAAACTCAGTCCAACACTATGATAACCTTACGTACTTGATATTCGTAGCTTACAGTCGAAACTCGAAGAACATAAGTTGAACACTTGAACCCTAGCCATTTTTCTCCTCTCCAATTCTTGCTCTCAAATAATGTAAGTATTAATAAGAGAAAAGAGTCATGGGGTACTGATAAGGGGCTCAAAGTAACCCCAAAATATCAGTATTTTTTACTATAAAAGAACGGAAAATACAAAACAGTCCCTCATTAAAATTGCCGAACTAAATAAGAAATTTTGTCTATGGATCATGGTCCAGTCTATGGGCTATAGAAGATCCTTTCATGGATGACCGAAAGATTTTGGGGCTGGGTCTACGATGAAACATCTTTGGGTCGTAGACGAGTCTCGTCTTGTTGAAGTTTATCAATATTCAGAGACTGTATTCTTGTTCAAATCATGAGACAAGAATTACGAGTTGTAGTCCTAAGTACGAATTGCAGACCTTGCTTGTACTTTAACTCACCACTTAGAAATTTTTTAGGATTTCAACCCTAGGGTTTTAAGAAACCCTTATTAGGATTCGTAAAAAGATCTATGGGTTATGGACCCAACTCATAAACTCAACTGCAAAACTCAGACTTTTATTAAGTGTCAAGAGTAATCACGAGATCCATTTACGGATCGTAAAACTATTTACTAGTCATGGAAGATCCTTCGTGGCTATTGATTGTGATATTTTTCTTAGACTATTCTGGAGATTTTAAGGTCATACAAGATAAGATAATTTAGAAGGTGTTACAAATAGCCTTACATATCTGGAAAGATCAAAACTTTACTAAGAATTGAAAGACCTTGATAGAATTGCTTGAATCCTTGTTTTTTCTTCTCTGGAATTCACTCTCAAAGTATATTCTGAGTGATTGTGAGGGTATGGATATTATGGAGTATTTATGTAGGTCTTATTTAAATTCCAAAATGTTTAGGATTTGACTAAAAAAGGACAAGAAAAGACAGATTTACCCTCATTATAACTGACAGCATGAACTATGAAAACCCATTTATGGGTCCTAATCCTATCTACGACTCATAGACCAGTATGGTTTCCTAAAAAAAAATAGAACTAGATCAACGATCAACATTCGACGAGTCATAGACCCATTGGCGGGTCATACATTGGCCTTGTCGTGTCGATGGTAGTCAAGATTTAGAGGCTATAATTTTGGGTCTTGAACTATGAAACATCAACTACGAGTCGTGTCTAGACTACGGATCGTAGACCCTGTTCATAGAACCCATTGACTCAACGAGGGGTGGACTACAAGACCTGATCTACGGGTCGTAGTCTTGATTTTGTGAAAACAAAAAAAATTCTACTCTTATTTATCTACGGACCCAAGCAACGGTCAGTAGAATCATTCAAGAATTTTAAAGTCCATCCATAGATTGAGTCCACAAAGTCGAAATTATTTTAAGTGTCAGGTGGAATCACGAGATCCATCTACGGACTATAGAACCTTCTATGGACTTTAAAAGTACCTTGTGGTCACTGACAGTGACACTATTCTAAGATTTTTCCTAAGATTTTCAAGGTTATTCGAGATAGGACATTTTATGGGGATGTTATACTTTCAAATAGGTAATTTTTATTTCAATAACTTAAATATTTTAGGTCTGATTTTACTATCAAAATCAAAAGATTTGACTCTCAAAAATTCAGATGGTACCACTTGAATGAAAAAGAAGCATTAGTTAATTGTTAGGCATTTTTACTTACTTCTATCGTTTAATTTAAACACCGACGGAGGCATTTTTTCTTTCTTCTATTCATTTTTAGTTGTCACGATTTCTTTTTTGAAAGTCAAACGAAACAAACTTTTAATATCTAATATTATTAATTTAAAATAATCAATTCATGTAATTTAATTTAACTTTAAAAATTAAACAAAATGACTCTTAAAAAATGTAATATGACAATTAAAAAGAATGAAAGGAGTAATTTTTCAATGTATTTGACTTCTCTCCCCTTAAAAGACTATAAAGTAGGGTTTAATAAATAGGATTGACAAGTACAGCTTCATAACTTAATGGTGATCCAACTTAGACCTTGTTAAGATTTTAATATAATATTAATAGGAAAAATTATGACAGAACATAAATATATAATAAAACTTGAGAGCATATATACGTTTTGCTATGTTCCTGACACAAATTGATTTTGGTCAAACAAAGTTTATGTCTGATCAAATCCAAATAGAAAACTAACAATTGGCTTCTGCCACTGACCTAATAAAATTGTTTATGGTATAAATTTAATATAAACACACACAATGAAAATGGAGTAGGGCGTTTGGCAATCCAACGTGTAGTATAGTGTCCTGTCTATCCTGTATAAATAAAAAATACTCCCGATCGTACAAGCACCTGCTCAATTTTTTAACTAGATGAGAAGGCCTTTGCCATCCAATAAAAAATTAGTTAAAGATCATTTTAATAGATGACAGACACATGTTTAATACCAAAAATTAATGACCAACAATAACTTATCAAATAATTAACCCAATGAAACAAAATAACTCTCAAGATATAATCTAGGCATGTACAAGAGCTTTCTAAATAGAGTAAAATAAGAAAAAACACAATATCGGTCGGAGAAGTTGATGATGATTACTCAACGCTTCGCAAGAGAAATTTCAAGTCAACCTGCAACACATCTATACCCCAAAAAAGGATGTAGTAAGAGTACGTAATATCAGTACACCACAAGTACATATTGATAAACATCATCAGTCGACTGAGATTATGTAAACAGACAACATAAATCGAAGATCACAAGTTTAACATGAAGTTCCTACACCACTACAAATCTATGTTACTTGGACTCTTCAAAAATACAAATAGGTGTGTGTCAAATCCTCAAAAAAGTTATGTATTTTTCGAAGAATCCAACACGGGTGCGGCAACATGTAATGACTTTGAAAGTCATTTTTGGCATTTTCGATAAAATGATCATTTTACTCCTCGCAATAATTGCCCCGAGTTCATTTGATTGATTTTGAGAGTTGGTTTTTGAGAATTTTGTAAAAGTGAAATTTTTCTAAAGAGTTGAGTATTGAAGGCTTAAGTTGCTTAAATTTTAAATTTTGGAGTCATCTGAAGATTTGGATCTCAGAATGAAATTCTGTAGATTTCATCAGTTCTGAAATGTGAAAATTGATTTAGAAAAATTGTCTCTTTCAGATATGGAGTTGAGGTCCAAAGTTAGAAATTGAGTTAGAGTTTGACTAAGATTTGACTTTGGTCAATATTTTGAATTTGAGTGCTCGGGTGATGATTTCATTAGTTTCAGGAGGTGATTTTAGTTCTAAAATGAGTTTTGTTATAATTTTTTAGTGTCTCGATAGCGTATTGATATTTCTAGAGTCTTAAGTTAGTTCAGTTGCGACTAACTAAATTTTGGATCAAGAGGACCTCATATTCAATTTTGATGATTTCAATGAGTCCGAACATCAAATTTAGTAAGGTAACATATTTGGTTTGTGTTCAAGGGGTTTCAAACAAATCTCGAGGATCAAGTTTCGTGATTTATCTCTTAATGTAATTGTTGATATCTGGTGCTTGAATTTCGCGGATCCCACCCTCCACGTTCATTGAGCTTTTTTACCCAGCTCACCGCGTTCGTGGAGTCCAGATCGTGTTCGTGGAGGATCAATTAATTTGACCTCCGCATTCACGGAGACTAGTTCACCTTGATCTTCTGCATTCGCGGGTCCTAGACCGCGATCGCGGAGAGTATGTTTTTTCCTGATCAGTGGACTTTCTCAAGTGTTGAGAGTTAGCCTTTTCCATCATTTTTAACATTTTTCTTGTTCGATTTAGACGATTCTCACTTGATTTTTCAAGAGGAATTCACTAGTTAAGCTATTTTAAACTTATATCTTCATTTTTCATTGATTATTTCTTCATTTGATGTCAAATTTAGGGATTTCAATTGGAAAAATTGGGAATTTTTCTTGAACTTGAATTCTTGACAAAAATGGTGATTGTGGGTTCATTTTAACTCCATTCTTTGAATAGTTTTCTTCCGTTAGTTTTCTACAACTCTAAGGAATGTTGTAATACAAAAATTCTATAACTTCAGTTTCATTTTCTGGTATTGAATTTTTGATCCGTTTTACCCTTTTTCCTCAAATTTTATTATTTTGGAGTCTTTAGCTTTGAAACTTTAATGTGAACCATTATCTAACATGATTTTGATGCTTTGAAGTATATTCGAAATAGGAAAGTTTTGACAAAAGGGTGATCGTGATTTTTGACTAAGGCAAGTGAATTTCGTACTTAAGAGTGATCAACCTTGTATTCCTTTTCGTGTGTTTGGTGTATTAGGGAGTGGTTTGGATACTTCATGAAATGGACTAATGATTGATACGTAGTGATGTAATACCCCGCAAGTTGTGTGCTTAGAATAAAACCTTCAAGCTCAAGCTAAGTTCACTTTCAAGCCTTCAATCCAAACTTATTTATGTGTTTTAGGGTCATCATGAGTCTCCTACATCAAGCCAAGTTCAAATTTATTCCATCGGCTAAGTTTTCCATATGATTCAGTAGAAGGGTCAACTTTAAATGGTTATATCTCTTAGCACAAAACAAACTGGGTGGCTTACGACCTACCAAAGTAAAGCTCTTTGAATTAGCTTTCCAACGCACCTAGTTTTACCTAATTTTGAGTTCGGATCAAGAAGTTATGCCAATTTTTGTAAAGCTCTCCCGTGCTATGTTCCCTCCTTTTTTCTAAGGCAAGCCATACGGGCACCCTTATGGGCCGTGTGGCTTCTCACGAACCGTGGGGGTGAGATATCATGAAATTTCTTTGGAAAATTATATTCTATGTTTTGAAATCACGTCTCGTAACTTGGTATCTTCATATGGACTCTTGTACGGCCCGTGAAGCTTCACACGATCCGTACGACCTTCATTGGAAGCATCCTTGTCTTAAAGAAAATTTGCTGAAATTTTCTAAGTGTGGTCTCACGGGCACCTATATGGTCCGTGTGACTTTACACAGTAGGTGAGGCCTCCAGTGGAACCTCACTTAGCTTCATGAAATTTTTCTGAAATTTTCCAAGTGTTGGTTTACGGCCAAGTATACGGTCCATGTGGTGTGTCATAGACCATATAGACCTCCTTGAAGCGACGTTTTTAATTTTTTTTTAATTCGTTTCATTAACGGCATTTCCGTAATCATGGTTTATTCTAAGGGTCTTTTGTGATTTCCTATGCTACCTAAAGACCTCCTAATGACCTAAACTTCATTCCTCTCATTCAAAATTCATTCCTCACATTTAAAAATTCTCTCAAGTCTCTCTCAATGAACTCTAGTGGGAATTAAGCTTGGGGATCAAGGAAGAACTTTTTCTTCACCAAATTTCTTCTTGAATCTTCCCTATTAGCTAAGGTATGTGAGATTGATTCTTGGTCCCTAGAAGACCCAAACTCTTTTACTTGAAATTTATTGATTCTTGGTCCCTAGAAGACCCAAACTCTTTTACTTGAAATTTCATGAATTTTAGCTTACTTTAAATATGGGTTTTGAATATTATTGTTTAATAAATTTAATTAAAGTATGGGCCATGCTTATTTGATGATTTTAAGTTGATTTAAGCCCTAAAATGTTAAGAGACATGATTATTATGAAGAATTGATTATAAATTGTCCCTTTAAAGTTTGAACTAAGCATGGGTGATATATATTATAATTTAAATGTAGATTTAATCATAGATTACTTCAATTTCTTGTTGTATTGTTGATTTTAGATTGAATCTTAACTACCCATGCTAATCTCACATCATTCATGGCATATGCATTCATGAGTAGTGGACTTTATGAAAATTATGAAGTGGGTTAGGACCCAAATATGTTTATGTATATCATTTTGATGAAAATATGATTATGAACAAGAATTGAGTAAGAATCTATGAACATGAGGACGATATAAGTTGAACACCATTATGATATGAATTGAAAGTAATATGAACTTGACTTCTACATGAATACGAATTATATGGGTGTGCATATGATATGACATCTTGCATGAGTATGACAAAGTCATGTCATGAGCTTCATGTGTATTGATGAGGATGGGTACAACCCCCCCCCCCCCCCCCCCCCGCCTTTACAAAATTCAGGCAAAGAGTGACTCATTGAGTGTTAGTATATGTGGGTTATGGCTACTCTATGATTTTGCATGTAACATATTGTGCAAGTTAACATCATCTTTCTTTCATGTTGTATGCCCGCATAGTATTACATTCGAACGTACTAACTCATACTTTTGCCTACATGACCTCACCATGTAGGAGCCGAGGACTATGTACATCCACCGTTTGACGTTTAGCTCGGATCTCAAGTTTTGCTTGTTGTGGTGAGTCCTATCTTCCAAGGACAAGTCACCATTCCTTTACCTATAGTGTTTTAATTATTTTATTCACTTTGAGGGTGAGCTCGGGGTATATCTTGGCCCCCGACCTATTTTATGATCAGAGGCATTGTTGGACATATTGTAAACTCCTTTACGTTTATGTGCTAAGTGCTATGTTGGAGATTATGTTATGGCTTGGTTACCCATTGAATATTGTTATGTGGTTTGGTTATGATTCTTATGAGTTGATGGTATGATATGATGCGAAAAAAATCCTAAGTCCCGAATTATCCCCATAGCGTGAGTCCCACTTTACCGTCTCTTAGAATTATGTGTTTATCATTTGAGTACGCTTCCGAACTGATGATGTGAATTGGGATACTTTAAGGCTTGTTTGGGGACTCACGAGTTCGCATTCTCCATGTCACTCCTAGACCCTAGGTCCAGGATTTGACAAGTAATTATATGGCTATGTGAATTGAAATGCTAATATGAAATGAAAATGGGAAATTCCTAAATATTGTGAATCATTATTGATGAATGTTGAGCTATATAACATTGCATGGTGAATTTCATTTCTTACCTACACATTCTTTATGCATATGTTTATCTGCATTGGATTTTGAAAAATGATAAGAGAAAGATGCTGGTACTTGGGACCAAGGTCTTTATTGGCTGGTGTTATTTTTCGATGTCTCTTTCGATAGTTGAGGTCTCTTTCGATGGATACATGATCTATGTGAGATTTCCATGGTTCTGGTCTGAGGTGATCATCGAATCTTTTATCGCAGGACATACATGCATCACAATTACTTGATATTGCATTTCATCATCTAGAACTTCATTCACTTATTTTCATTGTGAGTACCTCTTTTGAGGTATTCGTTGATGGATAAACCCTTGCTAATTGTTACCTGTTGGCTAAGACTTATTGAAACTGTTGCGGTATTTGGAATGTGTATATATGTATATATTATATACTTTCTTTCGTATGCAGGGTTGTAGTAGTAAAGGTATGTAGTTGGGATGATAAGACTACTTCTGTTTTTCATTACATTGATTAGAGCTTAGAATTCATTTTTCGGGTACCATGTTGTTGGATAAACTACTTCTGTTTTTCATTACTTTACTTAAGGCTTATAATTCATTTGTTGGGTACCATATTGTTGGATACTAATCTCTTGCTTCTACACTTGTATAGGTATTGAGCTTGGTACCTTATGATCTCATTATTTTCAATCTTATATTGAGCTTCTAGACACTCGAGAGGTAGTGACTTGTCTTTTCATTGGACTTTCGAGGTTTTTTTATGTTATATTTGTTCTACTCGAGAATTAAGACATTGATACTTGTACTATTCTTCTTTTCAGTTGAGTTAGTGGCTTGTACATGTGACATCAATCTTGGTTGATTTGAGAATTGGTTCCATTTATCATTATTTATGTTATGCTAGACTTTTTTTTATTTGTTTAAATTTCTATCTATGTTGAATTACTTTATTCTTGACTGACTTGTCTTGATGGATTAGGCAAGTGCGATCACACCCATTGTTGGGTTATAATTATGTCACAATATTTTTGGAGAGTCCAGACAACTTATCCACAAATAGAGGCAGACCCAAAAGTTTTATCAAGAAATGACAAAATATAAAGAAGTAATTTCACATAGAAGTTAAGAAAAGTTGATTTGTAATATATATATATATATATATATATATATATATAAATAGATAGATAGATAGATAGATAGATAGATAGATAGATAGATAGATAGCAATACAAGACTCAACAATTGAAGCAACTAGCTCAAAATACGGACACGTGCATATCAACATCATCAAACATATAATTATTGTGCACGCACACAAACGTCTTATTATGCCCAATAGTCATAGCTTACAAGGGACCATCTTCATTAAATCATACCAACATCGTACTACGAACCACTCATCAAACTGTAACATCATAATTGTTCTTACCTTTTCTCATT
The DNA here is from genome assembly GCA_029948455.1 of Solanum rostratum. Taxonomy (NCBI): domain Eukaryota; kingdom Viridiplantae; phylum Streptophyta; class Magnoliopsida; order Solanales; family Solanaceae; genus Solanum; species Solanum rostratum. The sequence continues at coordinate 53,996,892 of CM057047.1, read as the reverse complement.
CATAAAGCTCAGTGTATAACAATCGTAGGCGTACTTGCAACTCATGTAATTCCAATTGACCCATCAATCACTCATGAGGAGACTGTAGAGAAATATAGCTGAAGAAAATTATAATTTGGAGACCTTCTGCTAGCGCAAGATCGTTAAATAAGATTGGAAGATTCAACTAAAGAAGAGAAGGAAGATTATGGAAAGGAGAACTTTGTTATAGAAAAAGACTCTTTTATTTTAGTTTTGGTTTGATGACAAATGTCTAACGTCACCCCTATTTATAATTGTGTAAGGATTATTCCAGATACATTCTAGATATATCCCCAAAAAATATCTAGGTAACTTAATCTACTTACTATCTAACAAAAATCTAGACTTTTCTATAATTTACTACGAATATCTTCCTAAAATATCTAATTCTATATAATATCTAGATTTTTCCTAAATATAGATATTAAAGATATTATTCTATAAAGTTCTAGAATTCTACAAAATATCTAGAATCTTTTGTACCTCCAAAAATCATCTTTATTTTTCACTCTCCCTTAAAGTGATTTTTTGGAAACTACCCCGCACTTGTCGTGGATGAACTCAAACAAAACTTTGAGCATGATCTTGGTGAAATTCTCAATAGCTTCTTTTGGACTCCTCTCGGTTCATCATCGTAAATTGATTCATGTGAACTATCTCCTTCTTGAGTTCTCAAAATTCCCCCTTCTCTTAGCTCCTTGACAATTGCATTTTCTAGAGATACACTTGTGATTGGAAAGTTTGAAACTGCAGAGTTCAATACTTTAGACCCTTTTTTTCAAGTGTAAATCCATGATATAAAGATGTTTTATCACTATTAATTCTAATGATCCAACCATCAATTTCCTGCGAAGCCTTGAAATCGTAATAGGATCCACTATCAGATTTTGTTTTTATTTCTTCAATAAATAGTTTATCAGTTTCAAAGCTTTCGAAAATCATGTCGCCTCTTTCTCCACCTGAAATTTGGTCTTCAAAGACAATTTCTTCATTTGTTTGACTTTCATCTTCTTCATTTGCTTTCAATATTTGATCTAACCCAATAATTGACCTTGATATGGCTGACGTTTGATTAGAGACTTCAACTTCTAATAGATCCTCGTAAATTCTTTTTCTATACATGTCACCACTAGCATATATAGTTTCAAATATTACTTCTTGAGGATCCACTTCTTTGATTTCTTCAATAGAAGCTATCACATCACCAGTATGAACAACTTCAGAAATTTCTTGCTTTATACTATTGATATCAGTGTCTTACTTCTTTATGTGATCAACTGTACTATATCCTGAATCTTCAGTCCAATCTCCGTCAAGATTAATGTAAACCATGATATCTATTCTCGAGCCTCAACTAAGAAGCACTTTCCCCAATCATCTTCTTCTTTTCAATAGCTTTCTCAATTTCAGCCATACTGCTCTCCTTGACTCGACAATATCTTTTTATATGGCCTATTTGTCGCATCGATAGCAACTGAGAGGCTTCTTATCATAATAGTTAAAAGACTTTTTATTTTTTCCAGATGAGCTTGAAACACCTATGAACCAATCGTGCAACTTGCCTCTTGCTTTTTCCTTAAAATTCCTCTTGTTGGTCTATAAAACCATTCTCTTCCCTTTCATTAACAAATACACTAGCCAATTGTTTGGCTAGTAACTCCTGTAATGATAATAAATTCTCAAACTCCTCCAAGGATGGTTGTTGAGTCCACCCTTGAACTGACGTCACAAATGAAATATATTCAGACTTCAAACCATGAATGATAATTCTTCTCATTCGTGCTTTAGAGATAGCCTCCTCGGGATTCAATAAAGATAAATCAGAACATAAGTGCTTAATCTTCAAAAGATACTCAACAATAGAAAGATTACCTTGAGTAATGTTAGCCAGTTCATGCTCAAAAATCTGTAGCCGAGCTTCATTCTTCTTAATGAAAAAACGATCGAGTGTTCTCTATATTTCATGGGATAATTTACACTTTATAATATGATCAAATAAATCGGAGAAAATTATCCTCTTCAGAATAAACTCCGCCTTTATATTAATCTGCTTCCACTTCTTGTATGTGCTACTATTTTCCAGCTTGTCATCAGGAGGACTTGTATTACTCCCATTAATAACTTTTCATAAATCCTTACCCACAAAGTATGATTCCATACATGTCTTTCATACCTTGTAATTGGACTGGTTGAACAACTCCATCCCTAGTCTATTTACACGACCGCTTAAATCTATTCGGATAAACAAGCTGAATCAACCACCAACCCGATCTTGAAGTAAACCCCCACGCCAATATATGACTATGGCTCTGATACCATGTAGAGAAATACAGTAGAAGAAAATTATAATCTGGAGAGCCGCTAGCCCAAGATTCAACTAAAGAAGAGGAAGCTAGAAAGAGAAGGAAGATTATGGAAAGGAGAACTTTGTTATAAAAAAGACTCTTTTATTTTGGTTTTGGTTTGATGACAAATGCCTAATGCCGCCTCTATTATTGCTGTGTAGGGATTCTAAATACATTCTAGATATATCTACAGAAAATATCTAGGTAACTTTATCTACTTACTATTTAACAATTTTTTTAATATAATTTACTACAAATATCTTCCTAAAATATCTAATGCTATATAATATCTAGATTTTTTTTCTAAATATAAATATTAAAATATTATTCTACAAAGTTCTAGAATTCTACAAAATATTTAGGATTTTTTGTACCTCCAAAAAATCATCTTTATTTTTAATAGAGACAACTCTTTTAGAACTTGAGCTAAAGAAGCCACTACCTGAAGCCGCTATTGCAGCCAAATGTCACGATCCGCCAGTCTTCCATAAAAAGAAGGGAAGAATCTAGAGTCAAGGAGAAGAAACTAAAGTGTTGGAGAGGTTTTCGGAAGACTCTAGAATATTGCGGATAGAACTTGAAGCTCCTAGAAGACTCTAGAATGTTGTAGGAAAATCTTATAAATACTTGGAGAAATCTAGAAGAATGGAGTCATGTCTTGGGAAGACTTGGGACACTTTAGATATGTAGAATATTCCAGAAATAGGAACTTTTGTGTAAATATAGAGGCACGTAGAAAGTAAATATTATTTATAATTTGGCCCCTACGGAGTAGTATAAATAGGAGGGTCATTCATTTGTAAGGCATCAATGCAGAAAAGCAAGTTGTAAAGCATTCTTCCAAGTAATACAAACTTTCTTTCCAAAATTCTCTCATAGTCTTCTTATCTAGTGTTCCCTTAGCGATCTTAGTTGAAAAGACTTATTAGTATTTGCAAGATGGTGAAAGAGTCGTGAGCAAATCGACCAGTGCCGCACGGAAGTCTTTGCGAAAGTTCTAAGTCCGTGACAAAGTGGTATCAGGGCAGGTTTGTACTAAGGGAAGCAACGACAAGCGGAGGAGACTTTGACTCCACCAATATCGCCAATCTTATGCCGGATGTTAGCAAGAAATGCAAGGGGAAGAAAAATTCCAAGAAGGTTGAGGAGGTGCTAGTCGGACCGACACAAGGTGAGGCCATAACAACCCACTCACTCTTGGCCACTAAGTTACGATGAACGAGGTGAAGAACCCACCGGCGTCACGCTCAATATGGGATGGGTCGCGAGGGTGGATGCTGTCAGGCAAGCATCTGAATTAGTTCGATGAAAAGTTTCAGACCTTGGAGGAGTTCACCATTGAGGAGAATGATAACATCCGGAAAGAGTTGGGCGGTTGCTAGGCAGCAGAGTACAAGCTGAGGGGAGCATTCACTTCCTTGGAGTGCCAGGTCGCCGCCTTGGAAGGCAGGTTCATGGACATGCTAGAGCCTATGAATAGGCTAGGGGAAAGGCGCTCGAGGAGGCCATTGAGGAGGGGAGATATGCTACACCGATCGGAGAAAGGGAGGCCAGGATCGAGGCTCCCAAGCCACCTCTCTTTAAAGGCGTCTGTGATGCGCAAGAGGTGGAGAACTTCTTATGACACTTGGAGAATTACTTCAAGTGTAACAAGGTGAGGAACGATGAGACAAAGATCAACACAGCCGTGTTGTATATGACAGAGATGGCCATATTATGGTGGAAACATAAGGACTCGAAAATAGGGAAGGGGCTATGTGCCATCAACACATGGGAACAATTAAAGAATAAGTTCAAGAAGGCCTTCTTCCCGAACAATGTCATCTATGAGGCGAAGCAAAAGTTTAGGGAGTTGAAGCAGACGGGTAGCATAAGGGCCTACGTGAAGGAGTTTACTGCCCTCACGCTCCAGATCCCCAACCTCATGGATGAGGATATGATGTTCTACTTTATGCAGGCCTACATAATTAGACCAGGATAGAGCTGGAACACCGACAAGTTAGGACCATCAACGAGGCCATCATACAGGTAGAGGCTTTGACGGACTCTCGGCATGACAAGTGAGATAGAGACCGAGAAGAAGAGTCGGGAGGTAGTCATGGCCAAGGTAGGGGAGATGGTGGCAACGGCAAGGGTTGGCAGCCACATCCTAAACATCATGACACCCGTAGGCCTGATAACAGGAGATCCGGACTACAACGCAGCGGAGAGGGCAAGACACAGCCTGAGAAAGAGCTTAAGTGCTACATATATGGCGGGCCGCACAGCTACAAGAAGTACCCCAAACTAAAGAGCCTTGGTGCCATACTGCGGGAGCAGAAGGAGCAAAAGGCGTAGGAAGAGGCACTCGAGTCATGGGAAGAATCGAGCACAACTCGGGTAGGTGTGATTGGGCTATGCAGAGCAATCACAAAGCAACTAGAGAAGCCGAAGGAGTATAATGCGCAGTACATGAACATCACGATCAATGGGCGACCTGTTCGTGCCATGGTCGACACAGGCGTAGAGGCTAACATTGTGACTACGTCTGCGGCAACCAAGTTGGGGTTGAAGTATAACCCAAGTAACACGCAACTTAGGACGGTCAATGCACCAATGACTCCTATGTGTGGAGTTGCTCAAGGAGTCGACATAGTGTTGGGCCAGTGGCATGGTAAGACCAACTTTCATATCGCACAGATAGATCTCTTTGACATCATCCTTGGGCAGGAATTTTTCCAGAGGTACCACGTAGTGATCGACCCATACCTCCAACAACTCGTGGTCTTAGAGCAAGGAGGTTCTTGCATGGCGCCTTTAGTCAAGATGCCTAAGTCAGAGAGACTAGTTCAAATATTGGCCTTGCAACTTATGAAAGAGATTAAGAAAGGGCCGTCATTGTTGTGTTCCATGCTCGCTAAAAGGAAAAGTCATCGGAGAAGAAGCCGTCGAAGGAAGCCAAGCGGGAACAGGGACAACCAACCACAGCAATGTTTCTCGAGTGCTGAAAGGGGCAAACTCCAACAGAGACCACATAGGGACGACATAGAGGTATGTGACAGTCCAAATGTGGAGACTGAGAGTTCGAGAGGAGCACAGGAGCTCCTCCTACAGCATTGCGCCTAGGACGTCACAACATCAGGTGGGGAACAGTGTCACGACCTACCAGTCTTCCATAAAAAGAAGGGAAGAATCTAGGGTTAAGGAGAAGAAACTAGAGTGTTGGAGAGGTTTCCAGAAGACTCTAGAACATTGCAGATAGAACTTGAAGCTCCTAGAAGACTCTAGAATGTTGCAGGAAAATCTTGTAAATACTTGGAGAAATCTAGAAGAACAGATTCATGTCTTGGGAAGACTTGGAACACTGTAGATATGTAGAATACTCTAGAGATGGGGATTTTTGTGTAAATATAGAGGGACTTAGAAAGTAAATATTATTTACAGTTTGGCCCCTAAAGAGTAGTATAAATAGGAGGGTCATTCATTTGTAAGGCATCAATCCAGAAAAGCAAGTTGTAAAACATTCTTCCAAGTAATACAAACTTTCTTTCCAAAAGCTCTCTCATAGTCTTCTTATCTAGCGTTCCCTTAGCGATCTTAGTTGAAAGATTTATTTTGTGAAAGAGTAGTGAGCAAATTGACTAGTGTCGCACGAGAGTCTTAGCAAAAGTTCTAAATCCGTGACACGAGAGACCACTATCTTAATATTTGGGTTAACAAATGAACAATTGTTATAATAGTATTAGTTTGACTCGCAATTTATGAATATAATGAAAAAATATTAAAATATTGTTTCATTTTATGATATTATTTAGTTCATGTAGAAAAATAAAATTAAAAATCATTAAGAAAAAAGAAGTATCTTTTTAATTAGACAAAAAAGATAAGATAAATAAATTGATCACGAGAAATATTAATAAAAATTTGAGAACAATTTTTCACTTTATTTTAAAATTAGTGATAGATTTCATCTTTATAAATTTTGATTAAAATATGATCTCTTCTTTCTTTCGTAAAAAAAGATTAAAACACAGTAACTTATCTTAAAACTTACCTCATAAAGAAGTGTGAGGACGAGTGTATTAAAAAGGTGGGGACATAAGACAAGGCGTTTTATATAGTATTCATCGAGATGCAAGTTTTGAGGTATGAAGCATAAATTCCATGGATCTATGTGGTGTATATCTTTTATATCTTTATTTTTATAATTTTATTAAATAATAAACAAAATAAAACTTTTCATAATTCTACAAATAAATTTAAATAAATTATCAATAATTAAAAAAATCATTGTCATTTGAGAAAGGTAACAATAAAAAAATAATAATAACCGAGATAATCTTTAAAATAAAATCATCATCCATCTCTACATTTACTAATCCTTCTCACCCTCAACTAATATTTGTACTGCTTATTATTTATATATGTCAAACAGGAAAAGGATAAAAAGAGTAAGTAAAATATTCTATAAGGAACATAGTCTTATAAAATCTTTATCCTATCAATTTGAAACACGATTACCTAAAAATTTATTTATCAGAATTTTTTCCATTTTCTTATATTTTTAAAAATATTATACAACCTGAAAAATATGACAATGTAAAGTATTAATATCATTAAACTCATAATAAAAAAATATGATTTAAAGTAAAAAAAAATTAAATATAATAAAATTAAAAATTAACGCCTAGGTGTAGGTTTTTTCATCCGGGGCTACATTTTTACGTCCAGGGATTACGCCATAAATTGCAGGACATATATCCTATGACTTTGTGCCTCCAATTTAAGTTATCAATTTCAATTCAATTTTATATAGTGTATAGTATTATCCAAAATGAAAACTTTATTTAGAGCTACTGGTCAAAAGCGCTACACATGTTTGTTGGAGAAGGGTGCACCCTCTTTGTTTTAATTTTATCCACTAACAAAAGTGTATAAGGGTCCACTTCCGGTCTAATTAAGGTCACATCCTTACAACAAAATAATTTCTTTTTCGTCTCCTTTTTCTTTTTTTTTTAATTTATATCAGTTAAAAATATTTCGTGCAATGTATGAGCTCAATAGTTATTCATTAATTTATTTTTTAATAATATAATTAAATGCTATTAAATTTTCTCATTAAGTATAAAATTAATATTCAATAAATATTATTTTTTTATTGATTAAATTATAAATTTAATGATTAAGTAATTTAATATTTTTATAGATATATTTGTAGCACTTTCTTTTTGACATAAATACTAAAATAGTTATTTAATTTTATTAGTCCAATTTAAAGAAAATTTATTTCATCCTAATTTCAGTATTTACTTAACTCAAACTAAAAATTTATTTTATCCTAATTTCAGTATTTACTTAACTCAAAATAACTAATTGGGTTGATAGAGTGATACTGAGAAAATTATTATGGAATCTTATAATAAAACCATTAAATTTTCTCATTAAGTGTAAAATTAATATCCGATAAATATATTATTAATATTGATTAACTTTAAATTTAATGATTTAGTGATTTTAATGTATGTGTGTATATATTTAAGGGACATAGTCTTATGAAATATTATCGTATCAGTTTGAAACACGGCTATTTAAAAATTTATTTATGAGAGTTTTTTTCATTTTCTTCTATATTTTTAAAAATATATACAATTTGAAAAATATAACAGTGTAAAGTGTTAATATCGTTAAACTCATAATAAAAAATTATGATTTAAAGTAAAAATAATTTAAAAATAATAAAATTAAAAATTAACGCCTAGGTGTAGGATTTTTCATCCGGGACTACTGGGGATTACACCACAAATTGTAGGGTATATGTCCTATGAATATGTGACTTCAATTTTTGTCTTAAAGCATTTTTGGTACACCTAGTTATGAGACTCGCTTCAAAAATATTTTTTAAACCACTGGTGAGAACTCCCATTTTATATTTCCAATGTGTATATTAGGGCGTTGATTGTGTCTGTTCGATTTTGAAGTTTATCAGTTTGATTTATTGATTATCAATTTGTAAATATGCTAAATCGTTATAAAATCATTAAGTGCACATTTAGATTGACTTATTTTAAATGTTTTTAAGACAAAATAATTTTTAAACAATTGAAGTGTTTGTATAAAGTTGAAAAGTTCTTATAAGCAATTATATTTAAAGTAAAATAACAAAAATAAGCCAAAAAATAGAAGTTAGAATTTCTAACTTATGACTTTTGGCTTATACGGCATAAGCCAAAAGCCAATCCAAACAGATTCTAAGATATTGACTTTTTTGTTTATTGTTTTTTATCCTTAATAGCTCAACAATGATCTAATTGTTAAAATTTGATACCAACAAAATAATTGAAAATCACTTAGGAAACAAGGTGACAAACTGAATAGACCATGCACATGAATTGATAGATTGCATCTTGCTCAGAAGGAAACATTGTAATCTTTTAGAAAAATTGAGACTCCAAGGCAATTAGAAATAAAAATATAAACTAAACTCTAAATCAAGAACTTTATATATTGAATGTTACAAATAAAAGTTAATTTATTATCTGCTTATCAATTAGTCCGTTAAAAAATAATAATAATTAATAATCAATAATCTAATGATTACAAAATCAAACTATTACTCAAATCGTTAAATCAATAATTCTCTATCAATAAATCCATAACTTTTTAAATTTAAATTATTGATTTCAATTCAATTTTATATAGTCTATAGTATAATCCAAAATAAAAACTTTATTTAGGGCTACTGGTCAATAGCACTACACATGTTTGATGGAGAAGGGTGCATCCCTCTTTGTTTTAATTTGATCCACTAACAAAAGTGTATAAGGGGTTACAACAACTATGTGGTCCACTTCCAGTCTAATTAAGGTCACATCCTTGCAACAAAATAATTTCTTTTTTCGTCTCCCTTTTTCTTCTTTCTTTTATTTATATCAATTAAAAATATCTGGTATAATGCACAGATCAAATAGTTATTTATTAATTTATTTTTTAATAATATAATTAAACACTATCAAATTTTTCATTAAGTATAAAATTATTATTCAATATTATTAATATTGTTTACATTATAAATTTAATGATTAAGTGATTTTATATTTTTATAGATATATTTGTAGCACTTCTTTTTGACACAAATATAATCATAGAAACATGCTAAAATAATTATTTAATTTTATTAGTCCAGTTTAAAGAAAATTTATTTTATCCTAATTTAAGTATTTACTTAACTCAAAATAAGAAATAGCCTCTCTACCGCTATGAGGTAGTGATAAGGTCTGCGTACATTCTACCCTCCCCAGACCCCACTTGTAGGATTTCACTGGGTATGTTGTTGTTGTTGTTGTTGTACTTAACTCAAAATAACTAATCGGGTTGATATAGTGATAACGTGAAAATTATTATGGAATCATATAACTAACACCATTAAATTTTTTCAGTAAGAGTAAAATTAATTTCCAAGAAATATATTATTAATATTGATTAAATTTTAAATTTAATGATTAAGCAATTTTAAATTTATATATATATATATATATATAAATTTAATTACGGAAAGATATTAAAATAGTTATTTAATTTTATTTGTTCAGTTTAAAGAGAAGTTTATTTTATCCTAATTTCAGTCTAATATTTAACTTAAAATGACTGATCAGAGTGATATAGCGAAATCACAGCTGAAACAACTAGAAAAATTATTTATTAGTGGTAATATTATAAAATTCGAAGTTGAAACAAATAGTTGCCTTAAAAATTAAAATAAAAAGATCACGAAATATTTTTATAAACCCCACATAATGTATAAGAGGAAGCAAATGTGTCGATAGAGAGGTGCCTTTTTATCACCTAACTCCCCTTGTTATATAAGAGAACTCTTTGGTTTATCAATTTAAATTTTTTAGAATTTAAGAAAACAAAAAATATGATTTTATTAGAGATGTTTCACGTACGTAATGGGAAAAGCTTTTTAATTATGTGACTTACCCTACTGACCCTGATTATATATTTAAAAGTCTAATTAATGTAAGTTGCGTGAAAGATGTACTAACAAATTTTTTGTAAGTAAAGAGATGGAGGATCTGTGAAGGACAAACTATTCAACTACCCTGAATAAATGCTAGTGTTTTTTCATTATATACTACTCTCTACATTTCTTTTTTTATTGTTATGTTAATTTTTTCAAAAATTAGTTTAATTAATTTTTAAAATTAAATTAAATTATATCATTTTAATATTTTTAAATTAAAAAATTATACATATTTATAATTTTTTAATATTAATATGGTTAAAAATACATTTTAATTTGTAACGGTTAAAAGAGTTTTCAGAAAAATAGTAAATGTTTCCTAACATTTATTACAGATATCATCATTCTTATCCCCTTCGATTGGGATGTACTTATTCCTATGGGAATATTGGGTGGCCATTCATAATGTCATAGTCCATATGCATGAGGAAAATAGCTAACTGATACTAATATCAAATTTTTAAGTTAGGCATAGCCACTATGGGTTGGCCGCCCTCCTCCAAAGATTATGATATGTATATAAAATATTATACAAAATACATTAATCAAAAATTAAAATTTTAAACACATTTAATAAAATTTTTGATTTATTCACTTACTAGGTAGTTAAGTTAATAATATAAAATAAATTATTTTTTAATTATATATATATATATATATATATTTGTGATTTTAAAATTTATTAAGACTATAACATATATAATTAAAAAGGAATGACATATTTTAAATGGTTAACTTATCTGTTAATATCGACCACTTAAAAGTACACATAAATATTTTTTTTTTGCGAAATCTAAAATAAAAGTATCTACTTAAGATAATTTATTATGTTATTTACGTGCTCAATATGAATAGACAATAATTTAAGTGTTAGAATAAAAGCTGCAGATAAACTTAAAAAGTTATTAATGTATCAAGTGTTAATATGAATGTAACAACCTGTCATGCGTTTTGGGTATTAAAATTTCTTTCCCCTACATCACTCTCTTCCATACGTTTATAATACAAATTATAACTTGTGGGATGAGATGATATCATAGAAGAAAATAAAAAACTAGAAGTTTGGAGGAAAATAAATAAACAAAGAGTTCATGAAAGCCTACTCTACATAATTTGGGGAAAACAAATATGGAATGGAGATTTTAATTTGTTATTTTAAATTTGAATGGACCAACAAGAGTGCTTCAAACACTTAATATTTCCTCACATCAAAATTTGATATTTTTAAACACATTTTAAGCTCTACATCTTAAACTAAAAAAAAATATTATAGCAATTTTCGAGATTCATCACCCCGATAAGATTTTAACTTTAATTTTAATGGTTATTCTTTTGATTACATGTGTTTATTAGCATTAAATTTTATGATATCAATTGAAAAGTTGAAGATCTTTGGGTTATGAATAATTTAATTTTCAAAGAGAATCTCAATATTTGGGGGGCCAAGATTGACTTTTTGATCTGGCTTTTTATATACTTCTACTCTTCATTTTTACTTGTCTCTATTTCATTTATTGAGATAAACGAACATTTTAATATGTATATTTTCATCATATATATTGATATGATAAGAATTGCAACTTATAGCATTTTCCGCATAATTTTTAATCATTTAATTATATTTTAAATATTAAATTTAACCACTTTTTTAATTTTAAAGTTCAATCAAATTGACTCCGAAAAGCAAAATATTAATAAGTAAAAATGAATAGAAAGAATATCAGTATAGGTATTCATTTAGAGGCATTAAGGGCGCGCAAAGTAATTTTGCGAGTTTGCAACATTTTGAATTGAGGTAAATTAAGATTTGACTCTGATTAGAGAAATATTGTCGTAATTGAATATCTTAATAAGGGTAAAAAATATTGTATGTTTTTTTGTGCAGATTCAGATCCATATATTAGTGAAATAAATTAAGAGAGATTTATTATTATTATATAATTATACAAAGTAATAATAGTCAAACTCAAATTTTAAAAATATAATTAATAAAGATAATTTCTAAAACATTGGGCCTCATGAGAACTCAAGAGAAAATATATGAAGTATTGAATACTCTTGACAGTTAATTTTATACTCAAAATGAATTCAACACGCAATATCAGTACGTATATAATTGTGTGACGTTAAGCAAAGCATCTTTAGGTAAGTAAACTAAGCTAATAATTGTTACGTGTATTATACTAATCTTGAACGGATTAGTATCTAATCATTGGGAAACATTGACATAAAGGTGGTTAGTACTTTGTATTTGTCGATAAGTTTGTTCAGAAAACAAGCAAAAGAACACATTGTTTTGTTCAACATTTTAAAGTATATTTTTTTATCATATTAACATGAAAAAGATTATAATTTATATTATTATATTTTACTTAGTTTTCAAAAATTTAAAATTAAATCTAAATCATTATTAAGTTAACTTAATTTAATTTTAAAAAATAATCAAATTCATCAGTCAAAATGAAATGTTATAAAGTAAAAAACTAAAAATGAATGATAAAAATATGTACTACTATTGGATATTAATCGAATTGGTCTTGTCCTTGCAATTCAGCTGAGAAGCATTTGGCCAACAAGTTTAAGTATTATGATTTAGGGTATATTTGGAAAGTCATCTGGTAATTAAAATTGATGTAATTATTGAGGTAGTAATTATCAATCTAATAATAACATAGTCTAGTAGTTACATTGACATGTTTATTTGTCACAATGTAATTACAGTGTAATTATATATGTGTTGTTTGGTTGCACAAGTGTAATACAATGTTATATTAAATATTGAAAATAAAAATTAATTATGTAAAATATTTAGAAAAATAAGGTTATTTATAAATAATATTAAATTGAGTAATATATATATATATATATATATATATATATATATATATATATATATATATGTGTGTGTGTGTGTGTGTGTGTGTGTTGTCTTTTTTGATAATATATTAATTAGTGAATATATATATTTCTAACCAATAGTATAAAAAATATATTAATATATTTTAAATTAGTATATTTTAATTAAATTAATCATAAAATTAAAAGTACAAAATTTTGATGAACATCAGAAAATACATTTTTGACAAAAATGTTAATATCATAAATGTTAGTAATTTTAAAGAAAAAGAAAATGTAATGCTATAAGCTTATTGGACAATGAATTCTACTCTAGTTTAAAAATTTAGAATGTTAACAATCTTATACTAATGAAAAAATAAATTAGAAAATTAAAAAAAAAAATGAAAATTACTTGGAATCACATGAAAAAGTAAAAATTGAGAATGGGAAGAAAATAAATATAAATAATAAAAAAATTATTTTAAAAACATTAGAATAATAAAAATTAAAAAGTTTAAAATAATAAAAATAAAAAATAAAAGAAAGAAAAGAATTTTAAAATGTTTAATGTAATTACATGATGTAGTCACACCAATTCCTTACCCTACCTTGGGAATCGAAGAGTGTAATTACATCCCTTCAATTATACTCAAAACTTGTCTTGTCAAATAATTACTTAGCCTACTAAACAGGTCAAAAAGTGTAATTACATCCAATTACACCAAATCTCAATTATATGATGGCTTTCCAAACAAGCTCTTAGTTTTCTCCGAAAAGATAAAAAGAAGTCATTTTGTGCCCCGCATGAGTTAAATATGTGACATTGGCGAGTTGATTGTTTGTTGACACCCAATTTTGACCAACCTATAACATATTTTCTACTGCCATTTGATTAAAATAGGTATTTTCGAAACTTTTGAAATAGATAAGTTTATTTTCAAAATGATTGCGTATTCTATAAGATGGTTGAGTTTTCAAAAAAAAAAATATAGAATATATTTGTCATAAAATTACCTTTATTATTATTGTTTTTAGTTATTATTACTATTAGTATTTTTTATTAGTTAATTTTATTTTTAATAATATTCGTTGTCTAGTAGTAGTGCTTATTATTATTATTCTTGTTATTTATTTATTTTTATCAAAAACCTATTCCAAGCGCATTATGTAATATTCGAATACGCCGCATAATTATTTTCGCATATGATTACGCATTTACTCTTACGTAAAACATTACTATCCTTTCAAAATATGGTACATTTTATAAGCGTTAATTGGATGGAAATCAATTCAATTTCATCTCCATTTGTGCAATTCATAGCCTTTTCAATCACATTCATTTTAATTCTAACCAATTTGTTTACATTCATTTCAATTTTGGTCGATTTCCTCGAAATTTATTTCAATTTTAGCTAATCTCTTACAATTCTAGCCAATTAATTCAATTTGTGGCTATTTTTTTAAACCCCTATAACTTTAGGCTAAAACTTAAATTCGGGTCACCCATTTTTTGACCCGGATCCGACCCAAACCCACTTTCCTTTTATATTTTTTCCAACTCCAAACCCTAATCCTCCATTTCTTCCCCTCCATCAGCCGCCCCTCTCCTTTTCTCTCCCATTCTTCTCTCCAAACACCACTGTCTCTCCATCATTTCGCCGGAAAAACTCAACCCCGCCGGCGCACCACCATGCGGCAGGCTGCCGCCTCCCCTTTTCTCCCCTCTTCTCCCTTCCCCATCTCTCTTCTTCCCCTCGCGAGCCTGCGCCAAACGACCCCAAAACTGCCGCCAGCCGCCAGCCGCCAACAACCACCACGCCGGCATCTCCCTCTCCCCGTCTTCTCCAACAGCCCCGCACCCCTCCACACTCCGATGCCGGCAGCCATGGCGGCTGCCGCCCCTCAAAACTACCAACAGCCGCGCCACCCTCTTCATCTCCTCCACCAAACAACCCTTGCGACCACCCCAGCAAAAACCCGACAAACAGCAAGATCCGGCCAACAATGGCAATGGTTCCATGGTCAAACTGTCGGTTAGAGTTTACTGTTCACGCCCTTAATTTAATTTAATGTTTTTTTTCCTTTACACTACATTATGTTAGTTGCATTCGACTTGGGTATCGAAAAGATTTGGGGGTAGCCTCTTCGGAATGATTGTTTAATCTGTCCTTTAGTTTCTGATTGAATGACACTACCATAATATGTTTTTAATTTGGATTCTGAAATTTGACTGATTGATTTAATCACACCACTGACTTGCTTGGAATTATAGTAATAGAGCACGTATGGTAAATTTTAAAATTGCTTAATTTTGTCTCCGTTTTTAGTTTTAAACCAAATTTGTATTCAGTATATAAGTATATATGGCAGATGTAGTATATAATTTATCTCCTTACCTTATGTAACTTGGATCTGCAACTGTCAATCAAGGAAGAAAATTAGTAATTGATTTATTTACCTTTTTAATCATCATGGGTGTCTTGTATAAATAGAACCATTTTTCACAATTTTTCAGATCATTCCGAACAAAAAAAATACAGAGAAGAAAAGCAGAGAAAGAAAACAGAGAAAAAGAAAGAAAAGAAATAGCTACTATATACTTTGAAACTAGTTTCTTCTCAATCTTTACCCTTTTCGAAGAAGTTGGTTTTTTTTTTGAGTTCGGATTTTCTTGGAATCTTCCCTTTTATTTGTCACTGGTAAGTTCTCTTTTTTAATCATCTCTTCCTCTGCATTGTTTTAGCAGGTTTTATGGGAAAAACTGATAAAGCTTGGAGATCCATCCACTTCTGCATTTTGTTGATTGTCTTATTTTTTTTTCTTCCTGTTCTATTTATTTGAAATGTGTTGTAGTTCCCTGTAAAGCTTGTAATAGTAATAGTAAAAATGGGGATCTGAGGGGAGGGGAATAACATGCTAATTCTTTGACTGTGATGAGCACCTAGGCAAAAATCTTTAGGATTGAAAATAATAATAATAATAATAATAAAATAAAGAAAATAAATTAAAAAAATGAAATAGTGATAGCAATAATAAAAATGAAATGTGAATTAGTTGCGATTTTCGATTATCTCAAATCACCGAATATTTGTCATGCATGCGGACTTTTAAATGCTATAAATCGTTGTTGTAAGTATTAATTTGTCTTAAGGCATTCTTATGTTTTTTTTTTACTTGAGAAAACTGTAGGTAGTTAATATTCTCCACTAATTAGCAATTATGTTTTGAATATTTTTAATATATCATAGTACCTTTAACATCACACTGGAGCTTAACAAACTTCACCCAATATGCTTAGATAATGTAGAAATCATGCTTATAGATTTTAATTTATTCAAATAATAATTTATTTTTATTTTTTCGCCACATTGCAAACAACTTGTTAGTATTATGTATTTTCAAGCCATGCCTTAGGTTTTTCTTAAGGAAATCTTGCTCATAGAATTCTGTTTCAAATATGCTTAAATAATATTTTCGCACTAGATGCCTAATAGGATGTTTAAAATAGGTTTAAACAATATTCTTGTAATAGAAATCATGTTTGTAGGATTTTAAAATGACATTTCTTGAGGAGCTATGCCTATAGGATTTTGTTTCAACATGTGTAGTTTTTCTTTTAATAGAAATCATGCCTATAGGACTCAATTTAATTTTAACATACAACCATGTCTTTAATAAGCCCTTTAATGATGTTTAGAAGTCACATGACTTATTTCTTAAATAGATAAATAAATAAATAATATTAAGGCTCTTCCACAAGAATTAAAATATTTACCTATTTCATTAACTTTGAAATATTTTATCCACTGTTGATTTGTGACAATTACACATAGTATATTACTTCGCATTATTTTGTTCCCAAATATGTTAGATAATTGGTTTGGAGGCTATTTGAGACTTTACGTATTAATGTCGTCTTTAAATGTTTTGTCGTGACGCGTGTCCATTAGGTAACCTAGATTCTCTTCTAGTCTAGAATCAACCCAAAATTAGAAGTCCGACGCCTCACGGACATTAAGGGGGACGTTAGGCGCTCTAGGGCTCGTTAGATTTTTTCATTTTTTTTAGTTCGCTTTTAAGTTAAATCAATAAAATTAATCTAGGAGGGGTAGGGGTAGATAGGACTCGGAAATGATGAGTCAAACTCGTGCTTAAATAAGACAAACTTTGGTTTTGTCTTTTGGCTCAACTAAGCCATATGAAGCCTTTTCCGAATAAAAGCCGAGTAACTGATCCGAGAATTTAAATGACTCAATCTGTTTAATTACTGTTCATTTATTATTTGTTTACTTGATCACTTAGAATCAATTTCGAGTATCAAAAAAATATATTTTTATTTAACTGGGTTTTCTTTCTTATATTTCTGTTGTTTTTGAAATAGATTAATTTGACTTATTTTACCGCCTAGAATCAAATTTAGGAATTATAAACAAATAATGGACCTTTATTTGTAAACCCGCATAAAATACGAGACACGGTCGGGACCCGCCTTTGCGGACTTCGAAGGGTGCTTAACACTTTCCCTTCGAGGTAACTTGAGCCCTTACCCTCTCTCTGGTTAAATGTGACCCTTAGGCTAGAATGGTGTCCTAATGCACCCAATCATTAGGTGACGACTCTTCCTTATTTTCAAAATCCCGAAAGAGTCGTCGCCACGATGTCGTCCAGGTTCCCGTTTCTCTGCAAGGAAAAATGGGGCGCGACAGAATGGCGACTCTGCTGGGGACATTAGGCTCTTACCATTACGTGTTTTGTTTTATGTGGGTTATATTTTTACTTGTTTATTTAAATCGATTTTTATTATTATTCCCTACTAATTTCTTTTCCTTTTTCTTTCCCTCGTCCCCTCTAACTCCTCTACCCCTTTATTTATTGCCTATTTTAAATTACTTGTTTAACATTGCCATAATTGCTAAATATTACTGCTTTAAATTAAACTGGCATTCCGTTCATAAACTCCCCACTTGGGACCCTCTTTATTTTCTTTTAAAGGTGATGTTGTGCCTTTGCACTTCTCCCGACTTCTTTCAAAACCCGAATTTTAGAGAGTAAGCGCTTGCGTGGTGAATGGCGGATAGTCTTACTACCGTTGGACCACGTGCTTCTTATATAAGAATACCCAGTCCGTGTCCAACCCACTCTTAGAAACCTAGGATAGAGCTATCCACCCCAGAGTTAGGATCATGCATACATAAGCCCTAGGTAGCTTGACCCCAAGGGGGTCAACCTACGTAATAACAGCCACCCTGTTAAGTCTAGAGGGTCCAATCACCCTCCGAGACAAAATATTGCATATTATGTGTCTATGTGATTGTCGTAATTAATCCAAGCCTAATTATTGTCAAATTGGAGTTTTAGAACATGTTTTTGTCTTTCTTGCGTGCAGAACTGAAATGGCCCTCCCAGACTTCCCCGACACTCAGATGGTGGTGG
This sequence comes from Solanum rostratum, assembly GCA_029948455.1. Taxonomy (NCBI): domain Eukaryota; kingdom Viridiplantae; phylum Streptophyta; class Magnoliopsida; order Solanales; family Solanaceae; genus Solanum; species Solanum rostratum. Next base: position 53,978,253 of record CM057047.1, on the reverse strand, counting down.
ATGTTAATCCCAGCCTTCAACGATGGTGGGAAAATATAAGGCAAGATTATGCTTCAGAAATAGCCCGATTGGTGGGCGGACTGACTTTCCTTATCTATGTCATCCCGTACCAACATCTTATCAAGGCTCTGCTGAAGTTTTGGAGCCCCATTAGGGCAGTTTTCAAATTTGAAAACTTCGAACTGACCCCAACTATTGAGGAAATTGGGGGTTTTACTGATCTGAAATATTATGGGGGAAACATGATTATACCCCACAAACAAACGCCTAACAGGTTCTTGAGATCTTTAGGACTGAAGCACATGCCATGGGTAATTACCTTGGATTACAATTGGGTTTCGATGGATTTTCTGTATTCACTATTTGGACATCAAGACGGGTACAGAAATTTTGGCGAAGACTTCTTTTGTTCAGCGGAGGCATGGGAAAGATATCGCGTAAATGCTTTGCCATTGCATTATTGAGCACGCTAGTCTTCCCTAAAAAAGATGGAAAGATAGATACTTCTTTGGGTTATGTGGTTCAGATACTAGCTAGAAATCGAAGCAATATGACTCTGGTACCTATGATCATCGCAGAAATAATGAGGGCATCCTCCAAGTGTGTCAGAGGTGGAAAGTTCTTTGAAGGATGCAACCTGCTACTCTAATTATGGGCCATCGAACACTTCCATCAAAATAATATCCAAAGTGGGCTGCAGAACAAAATTCATAATCATTCAAGAAGAATGGTCGGGTTTGTTGCTCCTGAAGGAACTGAGGAATGGTATGCTTTCTTGAGAGACTTTTCTGCTCTTCACGTTCAGTGGATGTACCCCTGGCTAAACATATATCGCGCCATAACAAGAGGAGAGGAATTGTGCTATCTTGAGCTCATTGGCCTGACTGGTGTCCAACCATATGCTCCATTGCGAGTTCTTCGGCAGTTTGGGCAGATCCAAAGGGTTCCACAAACAGTTGACATGAGGGCCTCCGAGTATGATTTTGGGCTAGGAGTCCCACAAGTTCGTGGCATAATGAGGAGGTGGGTGAGATCTATCGCCATCAGCATTTTCAGGCATCAGCCTCACATCACGCCAGAGTACTCCGAGTGGATTACAAGAGATGCTGAGGAGATTGATCAAGATGACCACCATCCCTAGAGGGCTTATTTTTTTTTTATCTTTTAAAAGCTTGTTTCCCTCATTATCCCTTAGGCTTATCTTTTGTTTTTCTTCATTAAAAGTGTTGGATATTCTGGCTTTCCCTTCGTTTCATTACTTATTTAAGGAATAAAATAGTATGTTTTTTATTATTTATTCATCTCTAACTCTAAAACTCCAACTAATAATCTAAGGGCTTGGATTAATTATCGAGAATCACTTGCTTGTCGCGTTAGGCCTACCTCTGGTTCAAAGAGGCTCCCTGCGTTTTAGGGCGTTTATTTTTGTTTACTTAAGTAAATATATACTTTTATTATCATGACACTACCTTTATTTTTTTACTTCTCTTATCTCTTTTGTGCTTTTATTGTCATGTCTTCCCCCCTCCCAAAGGTTGATCTGTGCACACACCCTGGCCTACCACACACGATCGAAAGGTCCTCCGCCTACTCCTCCAAGTTTGAGTCATCAAAGAAAGGATAAAATGACTGACGATAATGCCATTGAAAGAGTGGAGTCTTCTGAAAGGGGAGTCCAACCGGATGATCTAACTCTAAGGCTGGAAAGGAAAATTCAAGAGTTGGAGGGTGAAATGGCCAGCATGCGCAACTTGGCCAGACTATCCATTTCTCTCGGCACTCCTTTCGGAGAACACATGGATGACCCAGTCACTACAACTCAAACCACCTTCTCAAATCATCTTCCACCAACTCATCCAACCCCCCAAAACCAGTCCAACCCCACTTATATACCCCCTTTAAGCAATCATCCAAACCCACATCAACTAAGCATTCATGAACCAACATGGTATCCACAAAACCCTACCTACGTTCAAGATATGCCTCCCAAGTCCACTGCCAACATCTTAAAAGCCCATGCCTCTGGAACTCACACTCATAATCCTATATATGTCGAGACATCCCCTTTTGTCCATAACTACCATGAATCAGAATCCTCTCAAAAGGATATATTGATAAAATCCCTGACTGAGAGATTGGATAGTCTGAGAAATCGCATGCAACATGTAGAGGAAAATAAGGGGGTAATGGGCTTGAGCTATGAAGATCTATGCATGCACCCAGATGTCGAGTTACCAGAAGGATACAAACCTCCGAAATTTGAACTGTACAGTGGTATTGGAGATCCGAAGGCTCATTTACGCATGTATTGTGATAAATTGGTAGGGGTTGGAAAGGATGAAAAAATCAGGATGAAGTTGTTCATAAGAAGCCTTACAGGGGAAGCTTTGACATGGTATATAGAACAAGATTCACGAAAGTGGACAAGGTGGGAGGATCTGGCTTCTGATTTCATGAACAGGTTTGGGTTCAACATTGAGAATGCACCAGATTGGTTTTATATTCAAAACCTAAAGAAGAAGCCAAGTGAATCATTCCGAGACTACGCTATAAGATGGAGGTCCGAAGCTGCTAGAGCTAAGCCTCCCATGGAGGAATCTCAAATGAAGGATTATTTTATTCGGGCCCAAGAACCTCAATATTATGATAGAATGATGCTTGTGGCAGAAAAGAGTTTCGCAGACATCATCAAATTAGGTGAAAGAATTGAGGAGGGTATAAAAAATGGCACAATTATCAATCTAGAGGCCTTACAAGCTACTAACAAAGCCTTGCAGTCCAGAGGTATGCCCGATATTCGAAAGAAGAAAGAGGTGGGTTCGGTAATGATGGCACATAAAGCTCCTACCAGACACCAAATCTGGACTCCGCCACTTCCCCACTATCCTACGTCTTCATACACCGCACCTCCCCCCTTTTATCCTCCACTTACCTCTTATCAAACTCCTCCCACTCCATATCAACAACCTACATACCCCGTTTATCATACCCAACCAGGATACTTTCAAACACCTCCACCTCCACCTCCTCAACGACCGAACTACAAAAATCGTCCCAACTTTGAAAGAAAACCTACCAAAAACTACACTCCTCTGGCTGAGCCCATAGCCCAACTCTACGAAAGGTTGAAAGAAGCTGGCTATATCACTCCTATTCCTGCTTTGAATCCAGACACTCAATCCAAATGGTATGATCCAAATAAGGTTTGCGCATACCACTCAGGAATGAAGGGACACACAACTGATGCATGTCGCGCATTGAAGGATAAGGTTCAAGACTTGATTGATACTAAGGTCATACATTTGAAGGATCCTACGCCAAATACATCCAAAAATCCACTACCAAATCATCAATGAGCATATTGAAGTCATATCCAGAATTGTGTTGTCTAAGCAAAGGTTTGCCTTGCTCGAATTCTATGGAAGAAACATCTACATCAGCAAAATAAACCAGGAATTTGGCCTCCTTCTATTTTAAGTATTTTATTTAATGTTCTTTCATCCTTGTTTTTGGAACTACGTCGGACCTGATTCCCGTTTAAGAGGGATACGTAGGCGCTCCTTTGGAGTTCGGTCTTACCATAATAAAAATCTTATTTCCCCACTTGACCACGGACTGGGCCAGAATTTTTGAGGGGATCTCAAAAATTCTTTTGAAAGAGAGCATAAACAGACAAGACAACTGGGGCAGAATTTTTGAGAGGATCTCAAAAATTCTTTTAGATCATTTTCTACAAACTGGGGCAGAAATTTTTTAGCAGCTTTCAAAATTTCGAACTGAAAACCGACAACGAGGACATCAGGACGAAAGGCGAGATATCAATAAAAGACGTGTGGGCTACAGATCAACCTCCCCTTTTTTCAAACTAATGATTTTCTTTGAATGTAGACTGGTACGCATGCTTGGAATAATCTCTTCGTATCATGCGAAGCTATCGACAATTCCTCACAATGGGCGAAGGTTAAGTTATCTTATTCCTTTTTATATCAGGCTATTTACTGAAATTGCGCTTGGCCTACTAAATTCACATGGAATTGCATTTTTGCATTGGCCTACTAAAATTACATGAAAATTACATTTTTGCACGGGCCTACTAAAATTGCATGAAATTACATTCTGCCTTGGCCTACTAAATTCACATGGAAAGTACACTTTTGCATTGGCCTACTAAACCTGCATGAAATTGCACTGGCCTACTAAATTCACATCAGCCTACTAAATTCGCATTGAAATTGCATTTTTGCATGGGCCTACTAAAATTACATGAAAATACATTCTTGCATTGGCCTACTAAATTATTGAAAATTGCACTTTTGCATTGGCCTACTAATATTACCGAAGATTGCATTTTTTGCATTAGCCTACTAAGCTTACTGAAAATTGCATACTTTGCATCGGCCTACTAAGCTTACTGAAAATTGCATACTTTGCATCGGCCTACTAAAATTACTGAAAATTGCATACTTTGCATCGGCCTACTAAAATTACTGAAATTGCATTTTGCATCGGCCTACTAAAATTACGTGAAATCGCATTTGTTGCATAAAATGACATTTTAAGCGAATAAGATTCGTATCGGGCCTACCAAGGATGCATTGAAAATCGCATGGCTTGTTCAAACAACATTTTCGGCCTACTACGTTGCCTTCTTTGAAAACTTTGCATGGCCTACTGAAATCGCATTTACATTAAAATATATATATATATATATATATATATATATATATAAAAGTTTTACACGGCCTTCTGAAACTACATCTTGCCTACTGAAAGGGCACGGCCTCCTTTCGAAATTTTGCATTGGCCTGGAAAATCGCACGAAAATAGCATACCCTTAAGGCGTCATAGTCCAAAGGCATCATTTTCATGGCCTAAGGACATCATTTCATGGCCTGGGGATTTAATTTATGTTTATCATGATCCGAAGGTATCATCGTCCAAAGGCATCATCCTTCATGGCCTACGGACATCAATTCATGGCCCGAGGATATAATTTATGATTAGCATGGCCCAAGACATCATAGCCTAAAACGTCATCCTTATCGTTTTATGGCAAATCTCATGGTCTAAATGGGAACTTGCATCATGCTTATGAATTCACTTCACTATTTAATATACATGTTCTAACCATTTTACCTAGTGTTTTTTAAGGTTACAAATTTCAAATTTTAGGGAGCTCTGTATATTATAGCATTCGGTTCGGATGCATGCCTCTCGCAACAAACCCTTGACATTTTTTTTTCTCTCACATCGTCCGTACTATGCTTTGCTCTCACTCTTCTGCTACCATTCGAACCACCTCAACTATTTTCGTTTTCGTACTCTCTTACCCTCCTTCTCCGATAAAATTCCATCGGTCGGACAAAATTGGCTACTTTGTCAACTTTCTTTGCTCGACAATTCATCCTTCATTCCCGAGCAAAGAAGGGGCAGCTGTTGACACCCAATTTTGACCGACCTATAACATATTTTCTACTGCCATTTGATTAAAATAGGTATTTTCTAAACTTTTGAAATAGATAAGTTTATTTTCAAAATGATTGCGTATTCTATAAGATGGTTGAGTTTTCAAAAAAAAAAAAATATAGAATATATTTGTCATAAAATTACCTTTATTATTATTGTTTTTAGTTATTATTACTATTAGTATTTTTTATTAGTTAATTTTATTTTTAATAATATTCGTTGTCTAGTAGTAGTGCTTAATATTATTATTCTTGTTATTTATTTATTTTTATCAAAAACGTATTCCAAGCGCATTATGTAATATTCGAATACGCCGCATAATTATTTTCGCATATGATTACGCATTTACTCTTACGTAAAAAATTACTATCCTTTCAAAATATGGTACATTTTATAAGCGTTAATTGGATGGAAATCAATTCAATTTCATCTCCATTTGTGCAATTCATAGCCTTTTCAATCACATTCATTTTAATTCTAACCAATTTGTTTACATTCATTTCAATTTTGGTCGATTTCCTCGAAATTTATTTCAATTTTAGCTAATCTCTTACAATTCTAGCCAATTAATTCAATTTGTGGCTATTTTTTTAAACCCCTACAGCTTTAGGCTAAAACTTAAATTCGGGTCACCCATTTTTTGACCCGGATCCGACCCAAACCCACTTTCCTTTTATATTTTTTCCAACTCCAAACCCTAATCCTCAATATTATGATAGAATGATGCTTGTGGCAGAAAAGAGCTTCGCAGACATCAACAAGTTGGGTGAAAGAATTGAGGAGGGTATAAAAAATGGCACAATTATCAACCTAGAGGCCTTACAAGCTACCAACAAAGCTTTGCAGTCGGGAGGTATGCCCGATATTCGAAAGAAGAAAGAAGTGGGTTCGGTAATGATGGCACATAAAGCTCCAACCAGACACCAAATCTGGACTCCGCCACTCCCACACTATCCTACGTCTTCATACATCACACCTCCCCCCTTTTATCCACCATCTACTCCTTATCAAACTCCTCCCGCTTCATATCAACAGCCTGCATACCCCGTTTATCATACCCAACCAAGGTACTTTCAAACACCTCCACCTCCACCTCCTCAACGACCGAATTACAGAAACCGTCCCAACTTTGAAAGAAAACCTACTAAAAGCTACACTCCTCTGGCTGAACCCATAGCCCAACTCTACGAGAGGCTAAAAGAGGCTGGCTACATCACCCCTATTCCTGCTTTGAATCCAGACACTCAATCCAAATGGTATGATCCAAATAAAGTTTGCGCATACCACTCAGGAATGAAGGGACACACAACCGATGCATGTCGCGCATTGAAGGATAAGGTTCAAGACTTGATTGATACTAAGGTCATACATTTGAAGAATCCTACACCAAATACATCCAACAATCCACTACCAAATCATCAATGAGCATATTGAAGTCATATCCAGAATTGTGTTGTCTAAGCAAAGGTCTGCCTTGCTCGAATTCTATGGAAGAAACATCTACATCAGCAAAATAAACCAGGAATTTGGCCTCCTTCTATTTCAAGTATTTATTTAATGTTCTTTCATCCTTGTATTTGGAACTACGTCAGACCTGATTCCCGTTTAAGAGGGATACGTAGGCGCTCCTTTGGAGTTCGGTCTTACCATAATAAAAATCTTATTCCCCCACTTGACCATGGACCGGGGCAGAATTTTTGAGAGGATCTCAAAAATTCTTTCGAAAGAAAGCATAAGTAGACAAGACACTGGGGCAGAATTTTTGAGAGGATCTCAAAAATTCCTTAGATTATTTTCTACAAACTGGGACAGAAATTTTTGAGCAGTTCTCAAAAATTCCGAACTAAGAACCGACAACAAGGACATTAAGGCGAAAGGCAAGAGATCAATAAAAGATGTGTGGGTCGAGGCATGGCTACAGATCAACCTCCCCTTTTTCAAACTAATGATTTTTCTTTGAGTGTAGACTGGCATACATGCTTGGAAAAGCCTCTTCGTATCATACAAAGCAATTGACGTTTTCTCACAATGGGCGAAGGTCAGATTATCTTATTTCCTTTTATATCAATCTACTTCTTGTTGCTTCTGAAATCGTACTTGGCGTACCAAGATGACATGAAAATGAACTTGCATTGGGCCTACTCAGATAAAATTGCATTATGCATTATTTGGCCTACAAAAATCGCAAAGAAAATATATACATTTTTGTTATGTACAGTGGCCTACTGAAAATTTTATTTTTTGCATCGACCTACTTAAATTTCATGAAATTATCCTTTTCTGCATTGGCCCACTAAAACTATATGAGATTGCATTTTACATTGGCATACCGAACATTGCATTCTTACATTGGCCTACTGAAAAGTGCATTTTTGCATTGGCCTACAAAATTCGCATGAAATCACATTTTTGCATTGGCCTACTAAATTCGCATGAAATTACATTTTGCATTGGCCTACTAAATCGAAGAAAATTTGCATTTTTGCATTGGCCTACTAAAATTATTGGAAATTGCACTTTCGCATTGGCCTACTAATATTACCGAAGATGGCATTTTCTGCATCGGCCTACTAAGCCTACTGAAAATCGCATATTCATTGGCCTACTAAACCTACTGAAAATAGCGTTTTGCATTGGCCTACTAAAATTGCATTACCTCGGCCTACTGATCTTTGCATTTTGCATTGGCCTACTAGAATTTTTTAAAAATTGCACTGAAGATTACATTTTCTGCATCGGCCTGCTAAGCCTACTGAAAATCGCATATTCCGCATTGGCCTACTAAACTTACTAAAATAGCAATTTGCATCGGCCTACTAAAATTACCTGAAAATTGCATTTTTCGCATTATTTTACTTAAATGACGCGAAATTATACTTTTACATTTGGCCTACCAAGGATGCATTGAGAATTGCATGGCCTATTAAAACAATACTTTCGGCCTACTACGTTGCCTTCTTTGAAAACTTTGCATGGCCTACTGAAATCGCATTTACATTAAATATATATATATATATATATTATATATATATATATATATGTATGTATATATATATAAAAGTTTTACACGGCCTTCTGAAACTACATCTTGCCTACTGAAATTGCATGGCCTCCTTTCGAAATTTTGCATTGGCTTGAAAAATCGCACGAAAATAGCATACCCTTAAGGCGTCATAGTCCAAAGGCATTATTTTCATGGCCTAAGGACATCATTTCATGGCCTGGGTATTTAATTTATGTTTATCATGATCCGAAGGTATCATCGTCCAAAGGCATCATCCTTCATGGCCAACGGACATCATCTCATGACCCGAGGATATAATTTATTATTAGCATGGCCCAAGACATCATAGCCTAAAACGTCATCCTTACCGTTTTATGGCAAATCTCATGGTCTAAATGGGAACTTGCATCATGTTTATGAATTTATTGCACTATTTAATATACATGTTCTAACCATTTTACCTAGTGTTTTAAAGGTTACAGATTTTGAATTTTATGGAGTTCTATATAACATTCGGTTCGGATACATGTCTCTCGCAATAAACCCCTGACATTTTTCACATTCCGTACTATGCTTTGCTCTTACTCTTCTGCTACCATTCTAACCACATCAACTATTTTAGTTTTCGTACTCTCGTACCCTCTTTCTCCGATAAAATTCCATCGGTCGGACAAAATCGGCTACTCCGTCAACTTTCTTTGCTCAACAATTCATCCTTCATTCCCGAGCAAAGAAGGGGCAGCTGTTGACACCCGATTTTGACCGACCCTTAACGTACTTTACGTTTTTATTTATTAACAGAAAATTTGCGAAATTAAAATGATTTTATATATTTGTCACTTTATATTTGTCTACAAAAAATAAACAACAAACAATCGTTATTTTAATGTTAGACGCGTATAGTATTTATTTATAAACGTCTTCTGAATCATATCCAAAACAACTTTTAAGCACGCTTTCATAAGAATTATGGTAATTACGTGACTCATTTATACATTGGTTCGATTCGTGTTTTTAAATAAAATTTTATGTTAATCTAAGCCAAATCCTTAAAATCCCATGAACTCATTTCATTTCTAGCCACTTATTTATAGGTTTTGCATTTTTTAAACCTAAATTGAGCCAAATTTATGGCTCAATTTTTTAACTTTTGGCTAACTTTTAAAGCCGAATTACTAATTTACGGCCCTAATTTTAATATTCTACAATCTGGTGGCTAGTTTTTAAATTAGAATTACCAATTTTGTGGCTCAATGCGCAATTTGTGGCTATTACTCAAATTCGGGTACCCAAGTTCAACCCGGATCCAATCCGACCCGACCCACTTTCCATTTCTAATACCCCAACCCTAACTCCCATCTTCATTCCACATTTTCCATTTCCTCCACCTCCCAAAACCCTAGCTGCCGCTCCTCCTTCCCCCTCTCCAAACGCTGCCATGGCAGCCCTCTCCCATGGCTGCCGCGGCGTCCCCCTCACTATCTCCCTCTCCTTCTCTCCTTCTCTCCTTCTCCCTTGCCGCCGCGACTCCACCACAGCGGCGCCACCCCCAAGCAGCTGCAGCCTCGCGCCGCTGCAATCCTCCTCTCCCGCACAGCCTCCTCTCCACCACCACAGCGCTGCCAACCATGGCAGCCCCATCTCCTCCTTCTCCTCTCTCCCTCTTCCCAGCGACTGCCGCACCAACAGCCCCAAACCGGCCAGCGATCCCATGCAACAGACCCCGACGAAGTTTAGGCAATTAAATCAACAACTCCGGCCAAACTACATCGTTGGAAATGCTTTGGAAAACATTTAAATTCGGTTCGATTTTATTTTTTGTTATGGCTCATTGTTTCTTGTTTGCTGAAATTAGATGTTATGCACATAATTCATCTCATCCACTTGTTTAGGTTGTTATCAAATCTGGTTTGTTGGTTCTATCGTCTCTAGTAGAATGTTTAATTACATGGTTTTGTTGATTGAGATTGCCTGATTTTTTTTGTGAGATTTAGTTGTTATTTTAATTTATTTATTTGGTGTTCTCATTTTCTTAGTTAGAATCAACCAAACTTTACCTGTCTTTCTCATGGAAAGCTGCCCAGTAGAATAGTAAAATGTAATACGTGTAATTGTTTATCCTTTGCTCAATTAACTCTCCTTAATTAACTATGATTTGGTAAATCATAAGTCAATCTTCCGGATTGATTTATGTTATTTTTGGGAAAATTCTTGATTGAATGTTTGATTATCATTTTCAGTCATGGCAAGATTTAATTTATGGTAAACTTGTTAGGCTTGATTCTTTTAAATATGGAAATGTGGATTTTTAATATTTCAGATTGTTTAATATTGATTTCTTCTCTTAATTAGGTATGAATCTTGCTTGATTTATTTATTTATTTATTTTTGGTAAACTTAATTTGAGTTTTTTTTTTTACCTTATATTCTTATTCCCCTTTTACTATAAAAGGGGACTTCTTCTCCTTCACTGGGGGGAGAAGAAAAAAAAGAGACGAAAAAACAGAGAGATTAAGAAAGACCTTCATAGATATATTCTATTCTGCTCTCTGCCATCTAAAAAAAAAACATAGAAAAGAGGAGTCGAAAAGGCTTGCAAGATTATTCTCAAAGTTCTTTTTGGGGTTTGCTGTTTGCTGTTAGTTTCTGGTTAGTACCCTATTTATTTTTCTGCTTCTTTTGTTTGAACAGGTTTTATATCTCAAGTTGGGGGCGGAACTGATGTGTTTGATCGAGAAGACTATTTTTCTCTTTAGATTGCAGTGTTTCTTTTACTTTCTTTTATCACAATGTAATAAAGTATTGAAGAGGGGACATAGTAAAAAGGGGAAGGGAAATACTTGCTTTGCTTGTTGATTATTTGTTTTGACACTCACGTAGGCAAACTCTTAATCAGGATTAGAAAATAAAAAAAAAAAGTAAATAAAGTCAACTATGTCTAGGCAATCTCAGATAAGTGGCATTCGAATTAAAATATTCTCTTATTTCTCTAAGATCAAAAGTTATTTGATATTATGTCTATGAAATGTTTTCTAACTTCATTAGAAACCATGTTTAGGTTGTGCTTAATTAAAATCATGTTTAAAGCTATGGGAAATTATGTTTAATTGATTAAAAGTATGTTTAAAGCTATTTGGAATTGTGTTTAGGATTTACTTAATTCAAGATTTCACTAAAATATTTTCTTCTAAAAAGTTCATTGTCTAGCCTCTTTTCAACTTGGGCTAGACAATGCGGAAAAAGACTATCTCCTAACCTATAGTTAGTGAGGAAGTCAAAAGGAATTACGAGATCTAATTCCAAAATTTTATAATAACCGACGCGTCCCCGGAAATACCACCTACCCAATTTCTTAAAAAAAAAAAAGAGAGAGATTATGTGTATCCATACTTAAATAATTATGTACATATATATATATATATATTGTATCAAAGTTTTTTTTTTAAAACTTTTTTTTAAAACACAAAATTATATATAATTTTTCTAAGACCGATCTCAAATAAAAATGTTTCTAGGTGAAGGAGCTATGATAATTAAATATCATAGTTTCGCACCTACAAGGAAACAAACAATTTTTTATTTCTCTCTTGAAATCAAGGAAATCTTTATTTCATTTTGGATTATTTGATTTGTTTATTTTCTGAGTAATATTAATTTGTTCTCCTTAACCTTAATAATAACATAAAAAATGAGATTTATTTGATCACTTAGATTAAGATTAACAGCTTATTGTGTTATTATTTAGATCTTATAAAAAAAAAAGATAAAAATTTGTGTTCTATAATTACTTGATGATTTGATTAGAGTTAATAATCAAGTCTATTTATTAACTTTAATCAACCAAATTAATTCGATGCATCAACTAGAGTTAATTACTTGTTCAATTACATTTCCGCTATTTTTGTCACCTATTTAATAAATAAAATAAATGACTTTATCACTTAGAATCAATTTAGGAAATTTTAAAATAAAGAGACCCTACTTGTTATTTGCAACCCTCACATAAAATTTGAGACACGGTCGGGACCTGCCTTTGCGGATCTCGAAGGGTGCTTAACACCTTCCCTTCGAGGTAACTAGAACCCTTACCCGATCTCTGGTTGACTTTGACCTTAGGCTTAGGTTTAGACTTAGAATGGTGTCCTAATGCACCTTAATTCATTAGGTGGCGACTCTTCCAACATTTAAATCCCAAAAGAGTCGTTGCCACGACGTCGTCCAGGTTCCCGTTTCTTCGCGAGGAAAAATAGGGCGCGACATTAATAGCTACCGAAAGTTTAATGGTAAGGGTAATAGGAAGAATGAAAAACGGAGACAAATCAAACAGGGCAGAATGACATACTAGTGAGTTAGATGATGGACTTGGTAATGAAAAAGTTGACAAGATTCACAATGGAGTTGGTGAGACAGCAGTTGTTATTGAATGATCACTGACAATAATAGTTTCGGAAGAAGAATTACTAGGAACAATGACTGCTAAATATGTCATAACAGTAGAGTCAGAAGTTGGTGCTCTATTTGGAGTTGAAGATGAACTAGCAAAGGAAAATTGTAACTCATGAAAAATCACATGATGAGAGGTATACATTTCGCTGCTAGGAACATATAAACATCTATAGCCCTTATGATATCTACTCTACCCCAAGAAGATATACATTTTAAGGAGGGAAAAGTTAGTTCCTGAGAGTCATAAAGACGAAGGAGTGGGAAGCACGTGCAATAAAAAACTTTCATGAAATGATATTCAAAAACCTTTTTGAACAACTTCTCATAAGGTGAAACATTATTAAATGAGGTGATGGAATATAATTTATAGTGTAAACTACTGTAGCAAATGTATAATCCCAAAAGGTGAGGAAAAGGGAGGCATATGCATGAAGTGTTGAACCCATTTGAACAATACAACAATGTTCCCTCTCGGATTTTGTTCATGAATATGGGGACAAGATAGTTGATGAAAGATCCCTTCGCGAGTAAGGAAGGTGGATAATTTATTATATTCGCCACCCTAATCAGATTGTACCCCTTTAATATGACGACCAAGGAACATCTCGGCTTGAGTTTTAAAGTGTAAAAAAATAGTGTAAACCTCATTTTTGGAACTCATAAGAAATAACTATGTAAATTTACTAAAATCATCAACGAAGAAAACATAATAACAAAATTTATTACTAGCCAATCATAGAGCAGGACCCCATATATCAGTGTGGATCAATTCAAGTCGATAAGTACAACTAGAGCTAGAAACAAAAATGGCAATTTGTGACTCTTACCATATTGGCAATATAAAAAAAAAAACAGACCGAGAACTTGACGTGACCGATAAAGAAAGACTTCTAGTAATACTATTTACTGCTCGTAGAGACGAGTGATCTACACGATTGTGCCACTTTAAATGACAATTAAGAAACTTCTTGACTTGAGTTTTAAAAAATAAAAAAAGTACAAACCTTATTTTTGAAACTCATAGGAAATAACCATGTAAATTTACTAAAATCATCAATGAAGGAAACATAATAATGAATTTTTTTACTAGCCAATTGTGGAGCAGGACCCCACATATCAGTGTGGATCAACTCAAGTTGATAAGTAGAACTAGATCTAGAAATAGAAAATGGCAATTTGTGACTCTTACCATATTGACAATATTAAAAAATATTAGACCTAGAACTTGGTATGAATAATAAAGAAAGACTCCTAGTAATACTGCTCGTTGAGACCAGTGATCTACACGATTGTGCAATAAATCAGAAGATGACTTGAACACATGAAAAACTTGTAATTTATTTGAGGGAGTGGGTTGGCTGATTAACGGGCAGTATGGAGACGATAAAGTCCATGCTCAAGAATCCCGTTCAATAGTACTTTCCCCATTGCCCAATCCTTCACAAGACAAAAATGAGGGTGAAACTCAAATATAACATAGTTATTAGAAATAAATTTTGCCAAAAATGCTAAGCAAATTTTTGATAATTTTAGACATCAATAATATATTAGATAGATGTAAAGGTTGATTAACTATAGGTAAGGTAGAATGATCAAAATGAGAAATTTTTAAACCTGTGCCATTACTAATATGAATTTGATCGCTTCCCAAATATTCTCCTCTTACCGATGTTTTACATATAATTAGTTAAATGATTAGTAGCTCTAGAATTCGGGTGTTAATTCGAGTCTCCAACCATGGAAGGGTGTGCAATGAAAGCAGTCATGTGTGACTTAGATGGAGCTTGCAGACATGTCGAAATGATGGTAGCAATTTAGGATTGAGTGTCCAAACTTATTGCTAACTTGACATTGATTTTCTTTGGATGAATTAGTGTTGCGACCTCAACCTCATCCTCTCCCTCTTCCAAATCTACCACAATAGGCCTGGTTATTGTTGAAACTAATAGGCTTGGTATTATCATTCTTAGGATTGTTGGATTGTCTAGCAAATAAGTTTGCTTGGCCTAATCTTTGTTCAAAACTTGTCATCTGCTCCAAACGGTACTCATGACTTATAAGCAAGCCATGAAGATCAGATAATAAAATTAATTCTGCCCTAGCAGCGACCGAGACAACCACGACATCATACTCTTGTTCAAGTCCTCCAAGAATATATAAGACAAGATCATTATCAGTGACAGGGTGCACCACAACTGCGAGATTATTGGCACAAGTCTTCATCTTTTGAAGGTATTCGACCATCGATGAGTTTCTTTTCTTTGTGGTTTGTAATTGTAGTCATAGTTGTATCATCCTAGCCTTGCATTGCGATGCAAACATTATCGCAAGAGACTGCCAGACAGTTGAGATATCGTACAACTGACTACTTGTCCTAAAATTCCTTCGTTGAGGGTGGAGAGAACTCAACTCAATAAAAGTTGATTTTGTTTGATACATAAATTGTACACTGGACTGATAACTATCACAGTTTAGAATGCTCCAGAGAGCTATTTGGAATTACCTTTGGAAAGCACTTGTATGTACCATCCACATATCCCTCGAGCTTGTGACCCCTAAGAATTGGGAGAATTTGCGACTTTCACACAATATAATTATCACAATCCAATTTAAGAAGATGAGACTTGTTGACATTTGGCTATGAATGACGAAGAACTCTAGGAAGGGGTTTGTGAGGTAATAACAGTAATCGGGGGAAGTTCCATTGTGAGACGTGAGTCTTCCTAAGACTTTGATACCACGAAAAGATTCTATTGATGCAATAAATCCTGATTGTATTTCACAAAGGAGTTCTTCCTCAATATATGCAGATGTTGCACAAAGATATAGTTGAATACAAACTCTTTTAAGAGAAAAAACTATAAGCATGAATTCTAATAGAATACAACTACTACAATATAATGTCCAAACAGATGTGTATATGGATTGAGTTGATTCGATTCGATTTTTTAAGTATAAAATTAAATAATTTATGTCAAACATTTTAATTTATAATCGAAACTGAACTAAAACTTGATTTTTCAACCTCTGATTTTTTTTTAAATTTCTCGAGTTTTCAGGGGGTTTTTGATGAAATATTCATTAAAACGTATGATTATCTTGTGCTTCAAATATTTCTTTTGTCTTACCAAAATAGAACTATCTAGAGTGTTTCTTAAGAAAATAACACAAAATATGATGAGTGATGACACTAAAATATTCAACAAAAATAATGATGAAATCACATAAAAAATATAGCAAATAAATGAATCATAATGAAAATAATCATGATTTTAAAGTACTAAATCATGCTAAAATAAGTCTAATGAGAAAAACTAAAATTAGGTTATGTATTTAATTATCTAAACCAATATAAAACTAAATAATAGAGTACATATTCAACACTATTTTCATTCTTGGTGTTTAATTGATTTTTCTTCTAGCATTAGTATCAGTTTGATTTTTTATTTGAGCTTTATTAGAATTATTTATATCTATAAACTATAACCTTTATTGGACCATTCAAAATTCTACTTAGTCAAACTTGAAATAATATGTTAAAAGATAAAACTATGAAAAAGTATAAGAAATATTTATAAATATTATTAAAGTAAATAATTTTATGTATAAAATAAATTTTAAAAAGTATATATGTAATGTCGAGTTGGCTTCGTCTTTTTTAGTTGACCAACCCAAGTATAGTCGAGTTATTTTTTTTAGTACCAAATTAAATCAAATCAAACTATTAGTTAAATCTTTTTCTGCAGATTGACTCAATTTGCGGTGTGGTGCAATTTTCGATTTATTCACCCCTATATCCATATATCGCAATTCGTCTAAGGAAAAACTTAAATTGTGCTACGGTCTTGAAAATTATTTCACGTCAAAAGATTTTTATCAATCCTTTATACGTTATTGTTGTTACGTCAATTTGAGTTAGCTTTCTGAAAATTGGCATTAAAAGTGGTGATTTAATAACTTAGCACATAAGGAAAGTCTCTTTCTTTGCAAAACCCCTAAAACCAGGCCCATTATTTGGTGACCATATCACAAAATTTAACCTTAGTATCAGAAATATATCATGTTCCTTCTGATTTAATTAATACATCAGTTATTTCATTAGTTTTACACGTAAGATATCTAAAAAAAAATTATTTTCCTCTGTATATTCATTTTGTACATGAGCAAAACATCTTAATTCCTTTTTTCTTTCTCTATGTTGAAAGTCTAATGATTTTAATTGTAATAGTGAAATCAGGATTTGCACCAAAGGAATGTATGATATGAAGCAGTAAAAATATGAAGGAGACGAAGATGTACATATATATAAAAAATAATTTTAATTATCTATAGACTATGTAATTTTTCACCTAATATGGTTTAATAAATGATTTGATTCTACAAAGCTCCCCCTAAGCGCTCTATGTTTTTCTAGAGAATTTGAATTTGTGTCATGTCAATTTTAGGAGTATCAAATGGGCGGGTTGAGTTGAAATTGAGAATGATAAAATAGGTTGAAATAGAAATTGGGTTGGGATATGACCCATCAAAATTTACTTTGGGCTCAACGAACTAAAATTCGGGTTGAGTCATGGCCCACCCAATTTGACCCGCTCAATCTCAATAATTCTAACATATTATCATATTTATTCTTTATAACCACAATTTGATTTCAACTCAAATAGATAAAAATAAAAAGTTACAAATTGATAGATAAATGATAGAAAATATAAAATAAATAGAAAACATACATTACATCAATGCAAGTAAAGAGTCTTAGAACGAGTTGAAATTGGAGATTAAATTGGGTTCAATTTAGGATTCTTTTAATATGGGTTAACACTTGAATGAGTTGGGATTGAACCCAATCAAAATTATCTTGAACCCAACCCATAAAATTTTGGACGAATTATGCGGATTATCTATATTTAGGCTCATTTTGCCTCTAAGTCAATTTAGTCATGCAAATATGATTCATTAAAGATTGAATGTGTGCTTGAGAATAAGAAATATTTTTATTTTTGCTCCATCATTAATAAATGTTATTTTCTCCGTTTGTTTTTAGTTATCAGAAGTTTCTAATTTAAAGATTGAATGAGCTTTTGTGTTGCTCAAAAGTAAATATTGGTATATTTTAGAATAATTGAGAGCTTAAAATAGCCAGAAATAAAAATATGAAACTAAACTTTAAGTCAAGAGCTTTATATTATTATATACCGAATGTTACAAATATAATTTATTAATTTACTATTGAATTATCAATATTTGTTAAGAAAAAAGTTCAAACTATTAAGAATCAATAATTCGATAATAAAAAATTAATTGTTATTGAAATTATTGAAATAATAATTTACTATCAATAAATTAATAAATATTTTTTTAAAAAAATTTGAGTTATAAATTTCGATTCTATTTTAAACTCTCCGCCATATATCCAAAATGAAAACTTTATTTAGGGCTACTGTTCAATAGCACTGCACATGTTTATTGGAGAAGGGTGCCCCATTTCGTTTTAATTTTATCCATTAAAACAAAATAATTAAACATCCTAACAACAAATTAATTTTTTTTCGGCTCCCTTTTTTTTTTTTTTTTTTTTTAAAAATTATATTTTTTATTTATTTGATCTATTTTAATTTAATATAAAATTTAAGCAAACTAAAAGAATTATATTTTTACTTTTAAACTAAAATATACAGAATGTACTAATTGTATCATTTAATTTTACAATCTTAACTATATCGTAAAAATTATTTAAAAAATATATAAAATAAGCTAAAATAAAATAGAAGCATTTGATGAGCAGTTTAATTTATTAGACTTGTCCACTACAGATGTCAAATAGATGAAGAAGGAGAATTATAAGGCAGATAAAATGAGGTTGAGCTGAGCTCATCATTCTTATCAGTTATCCCCTTTGATTGGGATCTATTTGGAAACTTATTCCAATGGAAATATTAGGTGGCCGTTCATATACCATAGTTCATATGCATGACAAATATAACTAACTAATAACAGTATGAAATTTTAAAGTTACTAGGTAGTCCATATTAATTATATAGAATAAATTATTTTTTTAAAATTATACACATTAGTTATGGTTGAAATATATTTGAGGTTTTATAATTTATAATGGTTAATTAAAGGACGTGATATATTTTAAGTAGTTATCTGTAATGCCTGATAAATTACCAAAATACCCCTAGAGGGAGGGTATGCGCGTAATGCATCTTTCAATGCTCGTATGGCGAATCCGAGGTCGGATTTGCGATCAGCACGAAAAATTGAGTGGGAAAATGGTCTCGGTCGATTTTTAGAGCGACCCGATCAAAAGATAATTTTTCGATCAGAAACACAAAACAATGTTAGTACGCGACAAGAGCGCGTCACGCACCCATCGCGGGCAATACTTATGTTTTCCTGAAAATTTTCGACAGGATTGAAAAAACTCGTTCAGAAACTTTTTCTGAAATCTTCTCCGAGTTGAAAATTTCTAAATTTTTTTGAGGGGCATTCCGGTCAATTCTCCACTCCTCCTAAACTCTATACACGATCTAATTAGGTCATTTCAACGTAAAAAGGATCTAAAACCCCCATTCTAAGTCATATTCCAATATTTTATTAAGGCTAGTGCTTGAGGAGAGAAGAGAAGAGCTTGAGTTTGAGAGAATTGAGAAGAAATCTTTTACGTGCTTGATTGATAGTTGCATCCAGGTATGTAAGGCTAAACTAAAAGCATGAGATTGTTCTCTCATGTTCCCTATAGAGGTCATAGATGAGTTGATGGTTGAAGAGTCTACATGCATGAATACTTGAGGGGTTTTTTGAAAAATTGATTTGAAATTACATGTTTTCTATGTTGATGATCATCATACTATTTGTTTTCTTAAATTTAACATTTTTCATGAGAACTTGCATAACCCTACATGACTAATTTGAAAAACATGCATAATGAACTTGAGAATTGAGTTTAGAGCCTTGAGTTGAGATTGTTGATTGTGATGAGAGAATGATGATGAGTTGACAAAATTTGATTGTCTTATTAGTCCCTATAAATGAACTCTACCGATGTTTATATTCAATTGATTCCTAATGATTGTTCTAAATCTTAAGTCATTGATGAGATTGATTGATGAGAGGGTTAAAGTCATTATGAGTTGAATGATGATGGGGTTTGAGCCCCTATGAGATACCAATCATTGACGGAGTTCAAGTCCCTATGAGATTGGTTGAGATGGAGGTTTTATGAGCATTGAGTCGGGAGGAGTATCGAGCACCAAAATGGGTAAGAGTGAGTCCACTCGAACTCATTAACTACGTGCCAAACGTAGGTGAGGCATAAAACCATCACATATATTATGGTTCCCTCGAGAGTAACAGTCCCTAAAAGTAATAGCGGATCTGTTGAGTATTGACTCCATATTGGGTGAGCTAAAATGGTTTCGGAGCGTTCCCTACCTGGAAAGTTTGGAACAGGTGTGGCAACATCAGTGAGATTGTTGTATATTCACTAGCTCATAAGTGATTGTTGTCGGATAAGAGAAACTCCCATAAATTTCCTATCTTTAGTACTATGAATCGAGATTAGATAAGAGAAGGTGAGCTCCTCTGAGATGAGATGAGATGAGATGAGCAGAGGTGAACTCCTCTGAGATGAGATGAGATGAGATGAGAGGAGGTAAGCTCCTTTGAGATGAGTCTGAGATGATTGATGAGTTTGAGTTATTGATGGGTCACTTGTCTACTCTTTATTCTTGCATAGATAGACATTTAACTACTTGATGTGATTTGATGTTTATTTTGAGTCGATGTCGTTTCCATATTATTCTACCGGTTTCTGTTTCACTCATCTATTTTACATATCAGTACATTCCAAGTACTGATGTCCACTCTGGATTGCATTGTATTATGATGCAGAGGCAGGTACTAGAGATCGTCAATAGGCGCTCCATTGAAGATATGAGATTTCGAAGCTGATTTAGTGAGCCTCCCCTACTCCGGAGGATCCACTGCTTTTATTTTCATCATGCTTTAGAGTTAGATTGGACTATTTCCTTTATTTTGATTTGGGTAGCCATGGGTCTGTCATTGGCACCACATGATTAGTAATAGAGGCTTCATAGACGATTGTTGAGCATTGATGTTGAGACTTGTGAGCTAGTTCTTTCTACTAGCCTTTATTTTTATATATTTATTTGAGACTTTAGATGAGATGTGCCCATTTACGTACTTATACTTTTCGTTATTCAGTAGAGTTTATTGATTGAATGATGTGATGAGGCTAAGTGATTCGCTTGGGGACTAGCAATAGTCTCTGAGTGCCGGCCACGCCAAGGGTACCCTCCCGGGGCGTGACAAACTTGGTATCAGAGCATAGAGTTCAAGTGTCTTAGGGAGTCTATGAAGCCGTGTCTAGTAGAGTCTTGTTTATGGGTGACCACATTTCATAAGTAGGAGGCTATAGAACATTAGGAATGGTTACCCTTTTCTTCTCATTCCAATTCGTGCGATAGAGTTAAGCTCTATGAAAACTCTCTTCTAATTCGTGCTTTACGCATGCAGAATTGATAACATGCCTCCCAGAAGAGCTGTTAGAGGAAGGGGACGTCCTGCCATGCAAGCTGTTAATCCACCTGAGCCTCAAGTATCCGAGGAGCCTGTGGATCAAGCTGTCCCTGTTGCACAACCCCCTCAAGATGATGTCTCTAATGTTGAGTTACGTCGGTTATTCAAGCTCCAGCCCAGGCTATCGCAACACCTCCTGTGAGACTAGGAGCAGGTAAACCAGATTCTCATGAGTCCGAGAATTCTTGAGGATGAATCTCTCGGAATTCACGGGGTCGGCGTCTACTGAAGATCCTGAGAACTATGTGGAAAAACTTGATAAGGTGTTCCAAGTGATGCATGTGGTTGATGCTGAAAGGGTTGAATTGGTTGTGTACCAACTCAAGGGTGTGGCCAGACTGTGATTCGACCAGTGGAAAAAGGGTAGAAGGGACGATGCCCCATGTTTGACTTGGGCAGTGTTTGAGGAGGCCTTCTTGGGACACTTCTTCCCAAGGGAGAAAAGAGAAGCTAAGGTGAGAGAGTTCCTGAATCTAAAACTGGGCTCTATGACCATGCAAGGTTATGGTTTGAAGTTTATGCAACTATCTCACTATGCTCCGGACATGGTTGCTGGCATGAGGGGAAGGATGGGGACGTATATTGATGGGTTGAATAGAGGACCCAAGAGAGATGGGAGAGGAGCCATGCTTGTGAGTGATATGGACATTGGGCGACTGATGACATTTGTGCAACAATCTGCTGAGGATAAACCACATGACAAGGAAGAGTTCAAGCGTAAGAGAGCTAAGACATCTAACCATGAGGTTGGAAGGAAAGACAATGGTAATCGATTTCCAGCACCATCATCTGCTAGTGTACCTGTGCCTAGAGGCAGGTATGATCAAAGATTTCAAAATGTTGGAACCCATGGGTCCCAGTCATAAGCTAGTGTGGCTTAAGGTTCGCATAGTAAGCCATTGTGTGATAGTTGTGGCAAGCTGCACTTGGGAGATGTCATGACGGGAATGATGTATGCTATGGATGTGGCCAAGTGGGTCACTACAAGAGGGATTGTCCAAAGTGGGTTGACCAGGCCCAGTCTACTACACCAGCCCCACCAGTTAGAGGAAACCAAAGGGCCACTACGTCAGGCGCAGGAATGGCAACAAACCGCTTGTTTGCCATGGGTAGTTGCCATGATCATGAGAACTCCCCCGATGTTGTGACGGGTATAATTCGAGTCTTTACTTTTGATTGTTATGTTTTGATGGATCCGGGTGCCACATTGTCGTTTGTATCTCCTTATGTGGCCAGTAGATTTGATAGAACCCCTGAGAGTCTTCTTGAACCCTTTGATATTTCTACTCCAGTGGGTGAGTCTATTCGAGCTAAGAGAACCTATAGAGCTTGTGTAGTGTCCATCCATCATAGGGATACTCTTATTGATTTGATTGAGTTGGAGATGGTTGATTTTGACGTGATTCTTGGCATGGATTGGCTCCACGCCTTTTATGCCTCTGTTGACAGTAGATCCCGAACCTTTAAGTTCTAATTTCCTAATGAACCGGTTCAAGAGTAGAAGGGTGATTCTGTTGCACCTAGAGGAAAGTTTATCTCGTATCTTAGAGCTAGAAAGTTGATTTCCAAGGGTTGTATCTATCACCTCGTGCGAGTTAAATTTGATGATGTTGAGTCCCTAACTCTTGAGTCAATCCCGATTGTAAATGAGTTTCCAGAAGTGTTTTCTGATAATTGACTGTTTGGAGCCCCTCCTGATAAGGAGATCGATTTTGGGATTGACATTCTTCCCAATTCCCTGCCTATTTCGATCCTACCTTATAAGATGGCCCCCGCTGAGTTGAAAGAGTTGAAAGAACAATTGAAAGATTTGCTAGAGAAGGGGTTCATTAGGCCAAGTGTTTCACCTCAGGGTGCTCCTGTCCTATTTGTGCGAAAGAAAGATGGGTCCGTCAGAATGTGTATTGACTATAGGCAACTGAACAAGGTCACGATAAAGAATAAATATCCTCTCCCTAGGATAAATGATTTGTTTGACCAACTTCAGGGTGCCTTTTGTTTCTTCAAGATAGACCTTAGATCTGGCTACCATCAGTTGAAGGTGAGGGAATGCGACATTCCAAATACAGCCTTTAGGACTAGATATGGCCATTTTGAGTTCTTGGTCATGTCCTTTGGGTTGACGAATGCACCTGCAACCTTTATGGACTTTATGAATAGAGTATTCAAACAATATCTTGATATGTTTGTGATTGTGTTCATCGATGACATTTTAGTGTATTCGAGAAGTGAGGAGGAGCATGCTAACCACCTCAGAGTTGTCCTCCAAACCCTTAAGGACCATGAGTTATATGCAAAATCCTCAAAGTGTGAGTTCTGGCTTAAGTAAACAGCTTTCCTAGGCCACGTTGTTTTAGGTGATGGTATTCGAGTGGATGCCCAAACAATTGAAGCGGTTAAGAACTGGCCCAGACCAACCACTCCGACTGACATAAGAAGTTTCTTGGGGTTGGCAGGCTACTATAACAGATTTGTTGAGGGATTTTCTTCCCTATCCGCGCCATTGGCTAAATTGACTTAGAAAAGGTAAAGTTTTAGTGGTCCGAAGAATGTGAGAAGAGTTTCCAAGAATTGAAAACGAGATTGACTACTGCACTTGTCCTTACCTTGCCCGACGGGACAGAGGACTTTGTAATTTACTGTGATACTTCAATGGTTGGATTGGGATGTGTACTGATGTAGAGAGGGAAGGTGATAGCCTGTGCTTCCTGACAACTCAAGGTTCATGAAAGGAACTATCCAACCCATCATCTCGAGTTGGCAGCAGTAGTGTTTGCACTTAAAATCTGGCGCCACTACTTGTATGAAGTGCATGTAGATGTATTCACTGACCACAAGAGCTTGCAGTATGTTTTCAGTCTGAAAGAGCTCAACCTGCGACAAAGGAGATGGTTGGAATTGCTCAAGGATTATGACATGAGCATTCACTACCACCCAGGTAAAGCTAACGTTGTTGCTGACGCTCTTAGCAGGTAGTCAATGGGTAGCACAACCCATGTGGAGGAGGGAAGGAAGGAGCTAGCCAGGGAAGTGCATCGATTGGGAGTTCAACTTGAGGAGAATGATGAAGGAGGAGCCAATGTTCAGGATGAGTCTGCTTCATCCTTAGTTGCAGAGGTGAAAGAAAAGCAAGACCAAGATCCTTTCATACTCCAATTGAAAGAGGCTGTCCACAAATAGAAAGTGATGGCCTTCTCCAAAGGGGGAGATGGAGTGTTGAGGTATCAAAATAGGTTGTGTTCCAGACTTTGATGGCATTCGAGACAGAATCATGGCGGAAGCCCACAACACTAGATATTCGATTCATCCAGGCTCTATCAAAATGTACCATGACTTGAGAGAAGTCTATTGGTGGAGCGGAATGAAGAGAGATATTGCTGAGTTCGTTTCAAAATGCCCAAATTGCCAACAAGTAAAGGTTGAGCATCAAAAGCCACGTGGATTAGCTCAGAACTTTGAGATTCCGGAATGGAAGTAGGAGATGATTAATATGGACTTTATTACTAGTCTACTAAGGTCTCAAAAGCAACATGACTTGGTATGAGTGATTGTGGATAGGATGACTAAATCGACTCACTTCTTGGCAGTTAAGACAACAAACACTACGGAGGAGTACACCAAGTTATACATCCAGGAGATTGTTAGGTTACATGGGGTTCCCTTGTCAATCATCTCCGACAAAAGAGCTCAACTTACCTCCTAGTTTTGGAGATCATTCCAAAAAGGATTGGGTACTAAGGTGAACCTGAGCACCGCCTTTCATCCACAAACAGATGGTCAGGCAGAACGTACAATTCAAACATTAGAGGACATGTTGAGAGCTTGCGTCCTTGAATTCAAGGCAAATTGGGATGATCACCTACCATTGATTGAATTTGCATATAACAATAGTTATCATGTAAGCATTCAAATGGCTCCTTATGAAGCCATGTATGGGAGGAGATGTAGATCACCAATTGGGTGGTTTGAGATTGGAGAAACGGAATTGATTGGGCCTGATCTTGTCCACCAATTCAATGGAGAAGGTCAAGGTCATTAGAGAAAGGTTAAAGACTGCCCAGAGTTGCCAAAAATCTTATACTGTTGTAAGGAGAAGAGACTTAGTGTTCGGGGTAGATGATTGAGTATATTTGAAAGCGTCACCTATGAAGGGTGTCCTAGGATTTGGGAAAAAGGAAAAGTTTAGTCCATGCTATGTTGGACCATATCAGATTGTAAAGAGGATTGGGAAGGTTGCTTATGAGTTAGAGTTGCCTTCTAAGTTAGATGGAGTGCATCCGGTATTTCATGTGACGATGTTGAAGAAATGCTTGGGAGATCCTGCCTTGGTGATGCCTATTGATAGGACTGGAGTGAAAGAGAGCCTATCTTACCAAGAGGTTCCGGTGCAAATCCTTGATCGTCATATTCGTAAGTTGAGGAACAAAGAGATAACCTCAGTCAAAGTTCTGTGGAGAAATCAATTCGTTTAGGAAGCCACATGGAAAGCTGAGGAAGAGATGAAAGACAAATATCTGCATCTATTCATGCCAAATGATGAGAGTGTTGAAGGTAAATTTCTTGCCATTTACTAAATTGATATATCTATTCTTGAGATGTGACTTTTTATTCTCGAGTTTGGGTAATATTGATTGAGGCCGAGGAAGAGTCGAGTGATGAGATGAGTCTTGAGTCTATTCGTGCCTTGATATCCATCTTTGCTTATCATTCGAGGACGAAAAATACCAAGGGGGAGATGATGTAACACCCGATAAAATTACCAAAATACCCCTAGAGGGAGGGTATGTGCGTAATGCATCTTTTAATGCTCATATGAAAAATTCGAGGCCGAATTTGTGATCAACATGAAAAATTGAGTAGGAAAATGGTCTCGATCGATTTTTAGAGCGACCCAATCAAAAGATAATTTTTTTTATTCAAAACACAAAATAGTGTTAGTACGCGACAGGAGCGCGTCCCGCACCCATCACTAACCAGCACTTATATTTTCCTGAAATTTTTTGACAAGATTGAGAAAACTCATCCAGAAACTTTTCCTGAAAATACATAGTACATGACCGGTCCGCGTCGCGAATTGGATCTTCTCTGAGTTGAAATTTTCTAAATTTATATGAGGGGCATTCTAGTCAATTCTCCACCCCTCCTAAACTCTATACACGATCTAATAAGGTCGTTTTGACGTAAAATTGGTCCAAACCCCCCCCTCCCCCCCCCCCCCATTCTAAGTCCTATTCCAATATTCTATCAAGGCTAGGGCTTGAGGAGAGAGGAGAAAAGCTTGAGTTTAGGAGAATTGAGAAGAAATTCTTGACGTGCTTGATTAATAGCTGTATCCCAGGTATGTAAGGCTAAACTAAAAACATAGGATTGTTCTCTCATGTGCCCTATAGAGGTCATAGATGAGTTGATGGTTGAAGAGTCTACATGCATGAATACTTGAGGATTTTTCTTGAAAAATTGATTTGAAATTACATGTTTTCTATGTTAATGATCATCATACTATTTGTTTTCTTGAGTTTGACATTTTTATGGGAACTTGCATAACCTTACATGACTAATTTGAAAAGCATGCATAATGAACTTGAGAATTGAGTTTAGAGCCTTGAGTTTAGATTGTTGATTGTGATGAGAGAATGATGATCAGTTGACAGAATTTGATTGTCTTATGAGTCCCTATAAATGAACTCTACTGATGTGTCTATTCAATTGATTCCTAATGATTGTTCTAAATCTTGAGTCACTGATGAGATTGATAGATGAGAGAGTTAAAGTCCCTATGAGTTGAATGATGATGGGGTTCGAGTCCCTATGAGATACCGATCGTTGACGAGGTTCGAGTCCCTATGAGATTGGTTGAGATGGAGGTTTTATGAGCATTGAGTCGGGAGAAGTATCGAGCACCAAAATGGGTAAGAGTGAGTCCCAATCAAACTCATTAACTATGTCGCTAAACGTAGGTGAGACATAATATCATCATATATATTATGGTTCCCTCGAGAGTAACAGTCCCTGAAAGCAATAGCGGATCTGCTGAGTATTAACTCCATATTGGGTGAGCTGATATGATTTCGGAGCGTTCCCTACTGGCAAGTTTGGAACGGCTGTGGCAACATTAGTGAGATTGGTGTACGTTCACTGGCTCATAAGTGATTGTTGTCGGATAAGAGAAACTTTCATAAATTTTCTATCTTGAGTACTCTGAGTCAAGATGAGATGAGATGAGATGAGAGGAGGTGAGCTCTTTTGAGATGAGATGAGATGAGATGAGATGAGAGGAGGTGAGCTCCTTTTAGATGCGTTTGAGATGATTGGTGAGTTTGAGTTATTGATGGGTCACTTGTCTACTCTTTATTCTTGCATAGATAGACATTTGACTATTTGATGTGATTTGATGTTTATTTTGAGTCGATGTCTGTAACACCCCAACTTTTTTTTTTTCTAAGATTGAGCCATACTTCATATGATAGGATCAATTCCTAAGTATTTAAAGTATATTAGAGGTGATTTAGAGTTATAATTGATCTTTTACATCAATCCAAGTCCAAAGAAATTCTAGCAACTAAGTTTTCATATGTGTTGATGGAAGGGTCAACTTTAAATGACCATATCTCTTAAAGTATAATGATTTATGTGACCCATAATATATCAAATTAAAGATCTTTGAATTAGCTTTCCAACGCATCCTATTTCGCGTTAAACGGAGTTCGGAGTAGAGAGTTATGACCATTTTACTGGAGACCTGCAGAGCTGTCTAGAGGTCCGCGACGGCTCCGCGTCGCGGACATATCGCGGACCCTCTCTGGATAAGCTAACCGAAGTTTCTTTATTTTATTTTGAGGGTACTTTACCCTAAAGCCTTTGGGCGTCTATTTAAGGTCCCAAAACGCATTATACGTCAGTTTCATAAGTCAAAACCCTCTCTTTCACTCCTAAACATAAAATGCTCAAGAATCACCAAGAAAGTCATCAAGTTAGGATTAACTTTCAAGATTCTTCATCAAGGTGAGTTATTCTTCATAAGCTTTAAGCTATTTTCTCTATCTATTCATGAAATCCCTAATAGAATCTTAAATCCTAACCTAGGGTTTCAAGAAAGCGAAATCAAGAATCCCAACAAAGGATTCCTTGATTCTTCTTTCCATGAATTAGGGTTCTTCATCAAGAAACTCTAAAGATTCTGAGTCAAAAAGTCAAGAATCAAAAAGAAGCTCTTCAAACAATGTCTTTCCAAGTTCTTCCACTCTAAAGGAACAACGAGATTGAGGATTTTCTCCAAGAAAGCGAGAATTCATCATATTTTGATTTTAATATCAAATTTTCAGGTATGTAAGGCTAAACTAAAAGCATGAGTTTGTTCTCTCATGTGCCCCATAGAGATCAAAGATGAGTTGATGGTTGAAGAGTATGTGTGCATGAATATTTGAGAGTTTTTCATTGAAAAATTGATTTGAATTACATGTATTCTAAGTTGATGATCATCATACTATTTGTTTTCTTGAAGTTAACATTTTTCATGAGATTTTGCATAACCTTACATGATTATTTGAAAAGCATGCATAATGAACTTAGGGATGAGTCTAGAGCCTTGACGATGATGATGTTGTGATGTTGTGATTGTGTTTCACATTTGATGAGAGTCTTGATGATGATGTTGATGAGAATGACGTTTTATGATGTCTTAAAATGGGAAGTTTAATTTCTAAAAGAGTATCTTGAGTCTATGATGTTGATGTTGATGTTATGAGGTGAGGTACTATGTCCCTCTGGGACCGATGTTGATGTTGAGGTTTTATAATATGTCCCCATGGGACTGATGTTGATGTTGAGATGATGTACTATGTCCCTCTGGGACCGATGTTGATGTTGAGGTATTACATCATGTCCTTATGTGACTGATGATGATGTATTATGTCCCTATGGGACTGATGATGATGATGTTTTATGAGCATGTCGAGTTCTGGGAGGAGTATTGAGCACCGAAATGGGTAGAGAGTGAGTCCCACTCAAACCCATTAACTACGTGGCCCGCGTAGGAAGAGAGGATTGAACCGCAATGCGGATGACTCCTATCTTGTCCCAAAAGAGGACTGATGTTTGATGTTTTTGTGGATCCACTGATGTGATGTCCTTTACCCCGGGCAGGGTATTGGATGGATGTGGCAACGGCATCGCTTCGTTGTATCATCACTGGCTCATAAGTGATGGTTGTCGGTTAGAGAAACTCCCAGTTAGGTTCCTTTTGATAGGACTCTGATGTTGATGTTGATGTGATGTTTGAGTCGAGTTCCCTGAGTTGAGTTGATGTCGATGTTCCCTGAGATGAGTTGATGTTGATGTTCCTTGAGTTGAGTTGATGTCGATGTTCCTGAGTTGAGTTGAGTTGATGTTGATGTTCCTTGAGTTGAGTTGAGTTGAGTCGAGTTGAGTTTCCTTGAGGTGAGTCTGATGTATTGATGATGTATTGATGAGATGTTGATGGGTCATTGTCTACTCTTTATTCTTTCTTTAGATAGACATTTGACATTCTGATGGAGTATGATGTTGAGTTGATGTTATTCCTATATTATTCTACTTGTTTCTGTTTCACTCAGCTATTTTACATACCAGTACATTCCAAGTACTGATGTCCCCTTCTGGGACTGCATCGTTTTATGATGCAGAGGCAGGTATTAGAGATCATTAACAGGCGCTTCGTTGAGGATCTATTCGCATTCAGCTGATTGGTGAGACCTCCTTGTTTTCGGAGGATTTCCATATTTTTATCATCTAGCTTGAGTTGTACTTTATTTTCCTTGAGTTGGGTAACCATGGCCTGTCATGGTACCATTGAGATGTTTGAGTTAGAGGCTTCATAGACACTGAGTAGAGGATGTGATGTATTGTTTTTCCAACTATTCTTTGTTGGAAATTAACATTTTGTATAAAGGCTTGATTATTTTAATTATATTAAGGTCTTTTCCTTGAGGATGTTTCTTCCGCTGTTGAGTGTGATGTGACGATGAGTCCAAGTGGTTCGCTTGGGGACTAGCAATAGTCTCTGAGTGCCGGCCACGCCTAGGGTACCCTCCCGGGGCGTGACAAACTTGGTATCAGAGCACAGAGTTCAAGTGTCCTAGGGAGTCTATGAAGCCGTGTCTAGTAGAGTCCTTATTATTGGTGTGAAGCGCGCCACATCCATAATGGGGAGGCTATAGGACATTTAGGATAAGTTTCCCTTCTTTCAGATTCTGGGCGTGCGATAGAGCTCTTTCCTAAGAAATTTGCGATGATTCGTGCGTTGCTCTAAACCTTTCGACGATGCCTCGTCCACGAGGTGATAGCGACAGTAATTTTCTAACTCTTACAGATGAGATCCTTTGAGATAAAGTAATCGGAATGGTCGAAAGACTGTCTAGGCTTGTGAAAAGCCGATTAAGATGCGAAGTTGATTGACTAGGACGGGTGCACTATTAATCATATGAATCGTGCATTTGAGTTATCTCTAGATGTACCTAGACCCATTTGTTTTTCAAAACTTGCTTCCGATGTGACCCATGAAAGGAGAACCTATGTCTCTAAAGAGTTTGATGTTACCACCTAAGAGTGAGATATGAGGTCTTATAAATCCTGAGTAGAATCGAATCATCCCAGAGTTAGAAGGACGATGATGGAAAGAAAGGGACGAGATGACAAGAGTGATGACTGGGTGAGGCTTGTAGTTAGAGTTAAGTATTTATTAGGTAAGTAATGATGTGCTGAGTTGATTCCCATAAGTTCGATGAAAGAGTTATAAGTACTCTAGTGATTTTCATGATGAGGTATAGAGGAAGAGTTGTTGTTAGAATGTGGTAGGGCGTGCTCAGACTATTAGGAAGTTATGTTGATATGTTGTAGTATTCATACTATTGATGGTGAAGTGTAGATGTTGAATAGAGGAAAAAGAGTGCTTTCGATTTGATAGATCTAAATTAGGCTTATGATTTTTAAGTGTGAGTTCATGAGACTCACCGAGTTATGAGGTTAGACAGATAAGAAGAGGCTTAAGATATGTATCCATGATTGTGTAAAGATGTGTGAAGCTCTAAGTTATAACTGCTATAAGAATCTAGATAGTATATTTGAGTTATCGATGTAAAGTACGCTGATGTAAGTAATCTTAATCATCATGAGTAACTAAGTTGATTTGGGGCTTATCAATAGATGATGACGAGTTTCCATGGTAGACTAATTCTCATGCAATTAAATTTATGGGAGCACAGAAGTTGAGTGCCAGCAGGCAAAAGAAGAGGTTAGATTGTGAGAGTTGTGGGAAGTGGTTATGTACGCCATAAGAATAGCAAACATAGAGAGATTTCCATAGAGACTGGAAGGAGCTAAGAGTAATAGCGTTGAAAAGAGTCTGAGTGGCTAGCTATATGTATGCGACTATAGCATAACAGAAGAGTTTAAGATATTCTTGTGGATAGTGATTCCTTGACCATGTGGAGGTATATGCTTATAGCCTAGTAGAGGAAATTGATTTATAAACTTAGAGAGAGGACCTTGAGAGCTAAGGAAGAGTTGATGTAAGGCCCGGTAAAATTACCAAAGTACCCCTAGAGGAGAGATGTGCGCATAACACGTCTTCTGATGCTCGGGTAGCGAATCCGAGGCCGGATTTGTGATCAGCACAAAAAATTGAGTGGGGGAAGGGCCTCGGTCGATTTTTAGAGTGACCGAGTGAAAAGATAATTTTTCGATCCGAACACCGAAACAGTGTCGGTGCGCGACAGAGGCGCGTCGCGCACCTTTAGCGGAGTGATACTTGCGTTTTTTTCAAAATTTTTCGACGGGATTGAGAAAACTCGTTCAGAAAATTTTTGCAGAAAATGTACTGTTCGCGACCAATCCGCGTCGCGGACTGAGTCACTTCGAGGCTGGAAATTTCTAAAATTATTGAGGGGCATTCTGGTCCATTCCTAACACCTTATAAATTCCCTATAGGACTAATATAAGTCGTTTTAACATGAAAAGGGTCTAAAATCCCATTCTAAGTCCTTTTCTAACAATTGAATAGGACTAGAGCTTGAGAGAAGAAGAGAAGAGCTTGAGATGGAGGAATTCAAGAGATAATGAGAGTTCTTAATTTTGATGATGATGTGATGTCATTTCCTTTTTAGGTTATAGATGACGAGGAGTATTTAGAGAAATCGTGAGGAGTCTGATAGATAGATATTAATATTAGTAACTCCCGAGGTAAGAGTTCATGTAATCGAGGGTGTAAGCTGCTATGGTAGGCTTAAATGCATGGATGCTATTATGCGAGTGTATTAGAGTGATGAGGACGAGCATTATTCTCTAAGTAAGTTACTATTGAGTGAGGGTTCTTGATGCTGATGTCATCTTACGCGTGTACTGATCTTCGGCTTATTATGCCATTATTGATGATGTGATGTAGAGCATCAAGTTTTTGAGGTATAATCATGCTTATTCTGCATGGAGAGGTAGTAATTTGGGGGTTTCGTCAAAGGGGGAGATGATGAGTTCCTCCACGTCCAAATAATGATGTGGATAATAGTAGACTGAGAATGAGGTGGATGAGAAGGAGTGAATATATCCTCATTGTGATATCGGTGTTAAACTTGTGTCATGTAAGGATAGAGATAAGAAGGAGGAAAGAGATGAGATCGTATGATGCACAATAGATAGGTAAGAGTATGTTGATGTGACTTTGAGTGAGAGTTCATTGAATGGTGGAGGTAGAAGTGACAAGTAGGCTTGAAAAATTCTGAGACATAGATAAAGAGGATGTTATTGTGCGAGTATGAATGATAGACTATTGAAGACTTCATAATAAATATTTCGAGTATAGAGCTGAGTATTGAGGATTAGTTTTATATGAATATGATCACCTTAAGAATGACACCTTGAGGCTTAGAACTGGGCCTGAATGAAAGAAGAAGAGGTGGTTAGGTAGAGGTTTGAATAAGAGCTATGAGTTTGCATTGATGGGGTAAAGTGCCAAAAAAAAAAGGGCACAATTGAGGTGGGGACTTGAGCATGAGAGTGTCCTCAGAGTCTTGTTTATACGATGTTCCTATTCTCAATTTGAGTTGATGGCTTCCTTCCTGAGTTCAAAAGACTGATTGACAAGGTGTCTAAATGATTCAAATTGATTGAGTTTCGATGTTCCATTTGTGCTTGATGAAGAGAATGTAAGATGTAATTTCCTTACTCTTGATTTAAATTGAGTTCTCTAATTCTGAATTGATGTGTCCATTCTTGAGTCTGAATGGAGATGGTTTGAAATTGATGAGAAGTAAGAGTTTGATTGATTGAATGAGTTTTGAGAAGAGTTCTGATTCTTATTCGTGCCTTGATGTCTACCTTACTCATCATTCGAGGACGAATGATCCCAAGGGGGAGATAATGTAACACCCCAACTTTTTTTTTTTTCTAAGATTGAGCCATACTTCATATGATAGGATCAATTCCTAAGTATTTAAAGTATATTAGAGGTGATTTAGAGTTATAATTGATCTTTTACATCAATCCAAGTCCAAAGAAATTCTAGCAACTAAGTTTTCATATGAGTTGATGGAAGGGTCAACTTTAAATGACCATATCTCTTAAAGTATAATGAGTTATGTGACCCATAATATATCAAATTAAAGATCTTTGAATTAGCTTTCCAACGCATCCTATTTCGCGTTAAACGGAGTTCGGAGTAGAGAGTTATGACCATTTTACTGGAGACCTGCAGAGCTGTCTAGAGGTCCGCGACGGCTCCGCGTCGCGGACATATCGCGGACCCTCTCTGGATAAGCTAACCGAAGTTTCTTTATTTTATTTTGAGGGTACTTTACCCTAAAGCCTTTGGGCGTCTATTTAAGGTCCCAAAACGCATTATACGTCAGTTTCATAAGTCAAAACCCTCTCTTTCACTCCTAAACATAAAATGCTCAAGAATCACCAAGAAAGTCATCAAGTTAGGATTAACTTTCAAGATTCTTCATCAAGGTGAGTTATTCTTCATAAGCTTTAAGCTATTTTCTCTATCTATTCATGAAATCCCTAATAGAATCTTAAATCCTAACCTAGGGTTTCAAGAAAGCGAAATCAAGAATCCCAACAAAGGATTCCTTGATTCTTCTTTCCATGAATTAGGGTTCTTCATCAAGAAACTCTAAAGATTCTGAGTCAAAAAGTCAAGAATCAAAA
The DNA here is from genome assembly GCA_029948455.1 of Solanum rostratum. NCBI lineage: Eukaryota > Viridiplantae > Streptophyta > Magnoliopsida > Solanales > Solanaceae > Solanum > Solanum rostratum. The sequence goes on along the minus strand of CM057047.1, from coordinate 53,943,554 downwards.
AGAAGCTCTTCAAACAATGTCTTTCCAAGTTCTTCCACTCTAAAGGAACAACGAGATTGAGGATTTTCTCCAAGAAAGCGAGAATTCATCATATTTTGATTTTAATATCAAATTTCCAGGTATGTAAGGCTAAACTAAAAGCATGAGTTTGTTCTCTCATGTGCCCCATAGAGATCAAAGATGAGTTGATGGTTGAAGAGTATGTGTGCATGAATATTTGAGAGTTTTTCATTGAAAAATTGATTTGAATTACATGTATTCTAAGTTGATGATCATCATACTATTTGTTTTCTTGAAGTTAACATTTTTCATGAGATTTTGCATAACCTTACATGATTATTTGAAAAGCATGCATAATGAACTTAGGGATGAGTCTAGAGCCTTGACGATGATGATGTTGTGATGTTGTGATTGTGTTTCACATTTGATGAGAGTCTTGATGATGATGTTGATGAGAATGACGTTTTATGATGTCTTAAAATGGGAAGTTTAATTTCTAAAAGAGTATCTTGAGTCTATGATGTTGATGTTGATGTTATGAGGTGAGGTACTATGTCCCTCTGGGACCGATGTTGATGTTGAGGTTTTATAATATGTCCCCATGGGACTGATGTTGATGTTGAGATGATGTACTATGTCCCTCTGGGACCGATGTTGATGTTGAGGTATTACATCATGTCCTTATGTGACTGATGATGATGTATTATGTCCCTATGGGACTGATGATGATGATGTTTTATGAGCATGTCGAGTTCTGGGAGGAGTATTGAGCACCGAAATGGGTAGAGAGTGAGTCCCACTCAAACCCATTAACTACGTGGCCCGCGTAGGAAGAGAGGATTGAACCGCAATGCGGATGGCTCCTATCTTGTCCCAAAAGAGGACTGATGTTTGATGTTTTTGTGGATCCACTGATGTGATGTCCTTTACCCCGGGCAGGGTATTGGATGGATGTGGCAACGGCATCGCTTCGTTGTATCATCACTGGCTCATAAGTGATGGTTGTCGGTTAGAGAAACTCCCAGTTAGGTTCCTTTTGATAGGACTCTGATGTTGATGTTGATGTGATGTTTGAGTCGAGTTCCCTGAGTTGAGTTGATGTCGATGTTCCCTGAGATGAGTTGATGTTGATGTTCCTTGAGTTGAGTTGATGTCGATGTTCCTGAGTTGAGTTGAGTTGATGTTGATGTTCCTTGAGTTGAGTTGAGTTGAGTCGAGTTGAGTTTCCTTGAGGTGAGTCTGATGTATTGATGATGTATTGATGAGATGTTGATGGGTCATTGTCTACTCTTTATTCTTTCTTTAGATAGACATTTGACATTCTGATGGAGTATGATGTTGAGTTGATGTTATTCCTATATTATTCTACTTGTTTCTGTTTCACTCAGCTATTTTACATACCAGTACATTCCAAGTACTGATGTCCCCTTCTGGGACTGCATCGTTTTATGATGCAGAGGCAGGTATTAGAGATCATTAACAGGCGCTTCGTTGAGGATCTATTCGCATTCAGCTGATTGGTGAGACCTCCTTGTTTTCGGAGGATTTCCATATTTTTATCATCTAGCTTGAGTTGTACTTTATTTTCCTTGAGTTGGGTAACCATGGCCTGTCATGGTACCATTGAGATGTTTGAGTTAGAGGCTTCATAGACACTGAGTAGAGGATGTGATGTATTGTTTTTCCAACTATTCTTTGTTGGAAATTAACATTTTGTATAAAGGCTTGATTATTTTAATTATATTAAGGTCTTTTCCTTGAGGATGTTTCTTCCGCTGTTGAGTGTGATGTGACGATGAGTCCAAGTGGTTCGCTTGGGGACTAGCAATAGTCTCTGAGTGCCGGCCACGCCTAGGGTACCCTCCCGGGGCGTGACAATGTCGTTTCCATATTATTCACTAGCAACTGTTTCACTCAGCTATTTTACATACCACTATATTCCAAGTACTGATGTCCACTCTGGCCTGCATCATTTTATGATGCAGAGGCAGGTACTAGAGATCATCAACAGGTGCTCCGTTGAAGATCTGAGATTTCGAAACTGATTTGGTGAGCCTCCCCCACTCCGGAGGATCCACTGCTTTTATTTTCATCATGCTTTGGAGTTAGATTAGACTATTTCCTTTATTTTGATTTGGGTAGCCATGGATCTGTCATTGGCACCACATGATTAGTAATAGAGGCTTCATAGACGATAGTTGAGCGTTAATGTTGAGACTTGTGAGCTAGTTCTTTCTACTAGCCTTTATTTTTATATATTTATTTGAGACTTTAGATGAGATGTGCCCATTTACGTACTTATATTTTTCACTGTTCAGTAGAATTTATTGATTGAATGATGTGATGAGGCTAAGTGATTCGCTTGCGGACTAGCAATAGTCTTTGAGTACTGGTCACGCCAAGGGTACCCTTCCGAGGCGTGATATTATGTTATTTATTAATATTGGCCACTTGAAAATATACAGAAACATTTTTTCTTTGACAAAATTTAAACTGAAAGTATCTAGTTAGAATAATTTATCACATGTTTAGATTCTCAATATGAACAAATAATATTTTAAATGTCTAAATAAGCATGTTTAGATTCTCAATATGAACAAATAATATTTTAAATGTCTAAATAAGAAATACTGATAATTTTAAGTGATTGTGGATATGATGTCTTAACATCAATATAACAGTCATCATGTGTTTTGAATATTAGAATTTTCTATCCCTGCATCACACTTTTATAGGTTTTAGAACACAAATCATAATTTGTGGGTGGTGGCAATAAATAGACGGGCTGAGGCAAATTTGAATAGCTTGAAAATAGGTCAATATAAATGTATAATAATTTAACTCGTCAATATTTTATATGAATAAAAATGAATTGAATAACAAATGAGTTGGAGTTGAAAAGATCAAGGAGCCCAGTGATGATGGTGCAGTTTTTCAGGTTAGCTCTTGCAAAATGTGTGAGGTCATCAACAAAGAAGAGGTAGAGATTTTTGGTTCCCTATGGGAGATTTTGATGGGATCCTACTGCCTGTTTCTTCCTTCTAGATTAATGGCCCTGGATAGTCTTCACATACAAAGGATGAAAAGGTATGGGGACATGCGATCCCCCTGCCTAATTTTCCTCGAGGGATGGAAGTTCTTAGACATGTTCCCATTGACCAAAATGGATATGAAGCTGCCACAGACACATAACATGATGAAATTGATGATCTTTAGGGAAAATGGAAGAAGATGATGGTATCTCTAATAAAGGACCATTCTAGTCTATCAAAGGCTTTTTCTAGGTCTACATTTAGAATCATGTTCGCATGCTTACCCTTTATTTTCCTAAAGCGTGATTTACACTTCTAGACTATGATGACATTATCAGAAACTCTTCTTTTGGGTTAGAAGCTACATCATTTTTGGCTAATCATGCTGGGAAGGAAAGGTTTAATGCGATTAATAATGATCTCGGTAACCAATTTGTAGGTGGTATTGTACAGGCCTATGGATCTAAAGTTCTTAAGTTGAGTGGCATTTTTCCACTTGAGGATAAGGCAAGGTAATGTCTTGTTCGAGTCTTGGGGCATTACAACACAAGCAAACACCTTCTTACAGAAGGTGCTAGTTTTTTCCCAATAGTGCTCCAGTACTTCTGATAGAAGAGCAGTGGATGCCATTAGGTCTAGGAGCTATAAGGGGTTTAAAGGATTTCATAGAGTTGAGAATTTCAAAATCCCTGGGGGAGGGGGGATGGAGTGAAGGGCTTCTTTCAAGGAATCAGATTCCCATGGTTTTGGGGTTGGTAAGCCTAGCTATAAGGGAGGTGGTAGGTTTGGTGGTGTAGAGAGTGGTAAAATATTGAATTACATGCTTTTCAATGGCTTGCTATTCCTCATAGGTATTCCTAACTTCATCCTTGATATAGGAGATTTTGTTCCTTCTCATCCTATTGAGGGTCGAAGTATGAAAAAAATTTGTGTTAGCATCCCCTTTGTTAAGCCAATTAATTCTTGATTTGGTTTTCCAGAGATATTCATTAAAATTCAACAAGTTGTCATGGTCTCTCATGAGTTCAGTTTCGAGAACTTTGAGGAATTTGGAGAAGGGCCAGCAAGGGGGGGATTTTTGGATACCTTGCGATCTGGCTATAGTCTTTCTCAATTTCTGGTAGATGTTGCCAAAGGCAGCTTTATTCGAAATGATGCCTCTCTCTGAAGGTAGGGAATTGCTTGTGAGGGGTCAGTTGTCTGGGTGAAGGCATTTTTCACTATCTCTGGAAAAGATGGGTGGCCACACCACACGGTTCCATCAGAAAAGGTATATTTCACGTGGTACTCTCCTTTTAATTAAGACTTACTAGCAGGGAGAATGATCTGATTTGATTTTAAGGAGATGGGAGAAAATAGCCTCAGGGTAGCACTTTATCCACAAGTCATTTGCATCACATTTATCTAGTATTTTCAGGATGAGTTGCCTTCCATTCCTGTACCTCTTGTTGGTCCAAGTGAATTTGATGTCCTTGAAGCCAAGGTCTATCATTCTACATTTATTGAGGCAATTCCAGAGAAGATTTGACCTGCTATACTTTATTACTCTCGCTCCTAATTTCTCATTAGCATGAAGGACTTCATCAAAGTCCCCTCCCATTAGCCATTCCCCATGTTGTCCCTCCGCCATTTGGGATAGGTCCTCCCAAAGTTGGTTTCTAGTGTTGAAGTCAGGGCTGACATAAATGATTGAGAAAAGGAAAGGTTTGGGATTAGGAAGTACCTTAACCAGCACGTGGATACCTTGAAGCATAACCGAGTTGTTATCTAGTTTTAGCACGTTCTCCTTCCACATAACAATTCCCCCAGAAGCACCATCTGCAACTGATTGAATCTGGGAGTCGAACTTCAATTCTTCAGTAAGATGTTTGTGCTCAGTCATCCTGGATTCCAGCAACACTAGCATAGAAGGTTTGCGGTCTTGACCATGAGGTCACAATGATGTCTGAGGCTCGATCTATCAGCTCCTCTCGTGTTCCAAATGATTAAGTTCATCAAACTGGAATGTTGGGGTGGGTTAGTCTGTAGGCCCTATCCTTTCTCCACTTGGGTAAGCTTGGACAATTCCTTGACTGGGTTCAAGGTTACGATAGGTGGAATCGTGCCCTTGTTCCTCAGGTTCAGCATGCACATAGTCATATGCTTGGGGCAGTAAACTAGCACCATGGTGGAGAAGGGTTCCTCGAACTCCTTGAGGAAGAGCTTCTCCAAAATGGTGGCTTCTGTGTTTTGTTCCCCGAAGAGCATTAGTAGCTCTCCCAACTTTTGATTGTTTTTTCTTAATATTTCCAGTAATGGAGTTTCTTCCATTCCTCTATTTTCTTCCTCTCTCCTTGGCGAAACATTCTTAGTTGTTGGCTCAGATCCTTATACTAATGAAGTAAATTAAGAGAGATTTATTATTTGATATTATTTTATCATTACATTCTATGTAAAGTAATAATAGTTAAGATAAAAATTTTAAAATATAATTAATAAAAATAATTTTATAAAATAAACTGCTAATAAATAACATCTTAACAATAGTATCAAGTCAGGACGAAATAAAATGGAACAGAAGCAATATTGGTGATCTAGATAACTTCTTTTACATTCATAAATTGCTCCCGGGACAAAAAAAAGATTAAACATGAAGCACACAAATGCGTCATATTTCGAAAAACTACACTCCACTCTTTGCATTATGAGATTACAAAGGAAGTTTTTATAGGTGTTAAAGGAAAATTATCTCACACCAATACTAAATACTTTTACACGTATATTAATTAAGAATTTTGGCTAGCTTAAAGAAATCAGCGTATTCGATGATATTTATAAGTTCATTTTAGATAAATTATTTTGTTAAGTATCTTATATAAGTTGATCATTTCGTTGATGACTAATGAGGTTTTTGGTTTGAAATAAACGTACTTTATAAAGTATGGGACATCACCGGAACACAAGGAAAGTCTTAAAGAAGCAAAATTATATGTATTGAGTACTCTTCAAAATTAACTCAACACGCAATGTCAGTACGTATATAATCGTGAGACGTCAAGCAAAGCATCTTTAGGTAAGTAAACTTAGCCAATAATTAATTGGTAGGTGTTTTATTAAATTTATAGCCTATAGTTTGGCTAATCTTGAGGAGATTAGTATCTAATCATTGGCAAACATAGACAGATAAGTGTTAGTACTTTGTATTATTTGTCAATAAGTTCTCTTTGGAACTAAGCTTTGTTGGTTTGTCGAGAAAACAAGTAAAAGAGCACATTGTTTTGTTGTCATGACGTTGAACTTCCACTCATTCTAGGCAGCCAAACATATATTCTTTTCGTTTATTTTTATTTGTCACATATATTTTACTTCTCCAGAATAATCAAGTTGGACAGTGTATACTTTGATCAAATAAATCTTTTCCTTCGAAATTCTGCTTAGAAGCATTTGTCCCACAAGCCACTAATTATATCGTTTAGCTTTTATAAAACCATTTTGTGGGGTGCATTAGTTAAATCTGTGACATTGGCTATGCTTTATATGATTGATTTACGCAAATATTTATTTAGGCCATCATTTAAATTTTTATCCTATTTTTAAAAGTTATTCAAATGAGAAATTATCCTTACAGGCATTGTTGGACTCAAATCTAATATTTTACGTTAAAGAAAAGAGAAAGAAGGCAGGAAGAGAGAAAGAAGACAAGGAGAAGACACGTATACTAACAGGTGTAATTATAGAATGACAATAACAACACTTGCCTTTACAAGCAGCCATGTTGATAACTTATCTCTAATATAAGAAAAATATAAATATTCATTTAACCTCAATCAAAACAATAGACTTTTATCTAACATTTGAATAATTTTCAACATTTTAGATCATGATTTAAAATTTTCAACTCATTAAAAAACAAAAAAAGTTTTTAAATCATGATCTGTCATTTCTGATCCTCCTCTGGTTACCATCTTATGATGAAACACAACACCAATTAGGCTAATACCTATTTAAGTAAATAATAAATCTAATATTTTTCATAAGATATTATATTTGCTCAAACGTAATTTTACAAAATGGTCTTTAAAGGTTCGATAAACTGAGATAAAATTGAATCATTTAGTAATTTTATAGGATGTCTACAGACGAGAAAGAGGGCATGCATAGATCCTTTCGTGTACATGCATCGGATTGATTAAATTTTTTAAATATTAAATTAAATTATTTGTTTAAAATTTTTAAATTTATAAACTAAATTAAAACAATAAAATTCCAGTTTTTCAACCTCAATTTTTTTCCCCGATTTTTCTGATAAAATACTCATACAAATCTATAATTAATCTGTGCTTCAAATATTTCTTTAGTCCTACCAAAATACAACTATATATCTTGGGTGTTTCTTAAGAAAATAATACAAAATATTATGAGCGATGACACTAAACTATTCAACAAAAGATATTAATGAAATCGCAAAAAATAAATATTGCAAATAAATACTTCCTCTGTTTTAAAAAGATTGGCCTACTTTTCTTTTTGGTCTGTTTAAAAAGATATGACCCTTTTTTTGTTGCGAAACTTTGATTTCAACTTTCCACGTGACATGTCTAAGACCATAAGATCAAAGGATATTTTGGTACATTTAACATAACTTTAATTTAAGACCACGGGATTAAAAATCTTTTTCATTTTTAAAAACTCAGTGTCAAGTCAAACTCGGTCATTCTTTTTTAAACGGAGGAGCAAGTCATAAAGGAAATGATTATAATTTTAAAGTACTAAATCATGCTAAAATAAGTCTGATAAGTATTAATTATACGACTAAATATTAAAAAAAAGAAGAAGAGTAAAAGTAGATTATGTATAATTGTCTAGACCAACATAAAACTAAAGAACAAATATTCAACATTATTGTAACTTTTAGTGTTGATCTAATTTTTTTCTAGCATTATTATTAATTTTATTTTTGATTTGAGCTTTGTTAATGATATTAATATTTATGAATTATAACTTTTATTGGATCATTCAAAAGTCAAATTTAAAACAAATAGTTAAAAGATAAAAATTATGAAAAAGTATAACAAATATATATAAATAATATTAAAGTAAATATTTTTATATATAAAATAAGTTTAAAAAATATATGTATAATGTCAAATTGATTTGGTCTCATGTTGATTTTTTTAAGTTAAAAATAAACCAAGTCAAGTATAGTCGGATTATTTTTTCAATACCAAATCAAGTCAAACCAAATCATTAGCTAATTTTTTTCGAGTTGATTTAATTTGCGATTCAGTACGATTTTTTATTCAATTTTGTTCGATCCTAATCCATATATTATAATTCGTCTAAGCAAAAACTTAAATTGTGCTACGGTACTAAAAATTAATTTACGTAAAAAATTTTAGTGATTTTTGTCAATCGTTTATAGTACGTATTGTTTTAAACGTTATTGTTGTTATGTCAATTCAATTAGCTTTCTGAAATTTGGCATTAAAAGTGGTGGTTTAATAACTTAGCACATAAGGGAAGTCCCTTTCTTTGCAAAAACCCCAAAACCAGACCCAGTTCTTTGGTGACCATAAGGGGTTCATAATATGAAATAGACCATAAGGGTTCAATATTTAGCTAGTGTATGTATTTAATTATGTATACATTGTGTAATTTTTCGCCGAATAGAATTTGATGACTGCACTTTTCTAGAAAACACTTAAATTAACTTATTATCAATAGATCATGAAAATATGCTTCTTTGAGGATTGAATTAAGAAATGTTTTGTTTTTGCTCCATTAAGAATAAGAAATGTTGAGAAAACAAATGAAGGAGCTAGGGAATTATACAAGTGATATCACACGTTTCTCAATCTATGTATTACTTGGGATCTAGAGAATTTTACAATGATCCTTAAAAGGAAATTTATGGTGCTTCAAGTCTAACTTTCAACAATTCATCATTTGAAGTTTTCCACAAAAAGTTAGCTTAAAATGATTAGCCAAGTAACCTCAAATCATTTTCCTATGTTTCCACGCTCATCACCTTGAGTCCCAACATGCTGAATTCCTTGATGCTCCAACACTATAATCTACTTTAAAATTTATTTTTAAAACACCAAATGTTTTGGCCTTTAGTTATCGCCAAACACAAATTCGTTCTTAGTTTATAATGACAATCTTTTACCCCAAGCTTACATTTCATCATCATTCAACCAAAGCACTCTAAAAGGAGCTTTTGGCTATTTGGGTCATTTCGAGGTACTCTTATATGGGTATTACATTGAGAAATAGGAATATGTATGAATACAATGGAAAATTTACACAAGTATATAACTTTTGGATACAAATTATATTTTCTATTTTACTTATCAAAATAACATAAAATTACCAAAATATACAAGTTCCTTTACTGACAAAGCATTAATGGGAGTCAGATTTGCAGTCAAATCAAATTAATTAATTTGATTTCTTGTGGTAAAAGAAAAAGTGTAATTTTTATAAACAACCACCTAGTAAAACATAATAGGTTAAAACAGCCACAGTTTTGAAAATTACATTCTATAGCCTTTTGAACGTGTACTCTGCTTTGTATAAAACGGGTATGCACTGATATTTTATACAAAAAAGAATAGTTGGCATTTAATGTTGATTAATTACTGATTAGATACAATAAAGGAAACGTTCCCTTAAATAATGGAAGGTCAATGTAATCAATATTTATTACCTAATATGAATCTGTAAACATAGATTCGGAAAAAAAAATACTATAGCGACGAGTAAGGCTGGAAAAAAAAAACAAAAAAAAACCGCGTTAATCTATACGAATTTTGCTGAGATAAAATTGATTTTTGATTTTTTTATTTATACGTTTGATCGTGTGATTTCATGATATTATACGAATTACCAAAATCATCATGAACAAATACTGTGATTTATTTGAATTTGAAATTGTTGCCCTTCTTTGTTAATATCAGTTTCCATTTATACGAAAAAGCTTTTTAATTCTGTATATTTGTTGATTTGTATCGTAGGAACATGTAGAATTGGTGGTTTTGTTGCACGGATGTGTGTATTAAAATGTTAATTTTACTTGTATAAAATGCTACGACTTGATGTTGTCTTGATTCAATTGTTCGTGATTACGCATATGTGTTTATACTGTTGATTAATATCTAACATTACGATAGATAAATGATGAATAATTTATACATCAGTTATGATGTGTAAGTATATATTGTTCGGGGAGTTGAAGGAAATCGCATGCAAACTGTTGAATATGTATGCACACAACCAACTGTTTTGTATATAAGGAATGTTTTTTGTGTATATGTATATGTAAATATATATGTTTGTGAATTAAATATTTTGTGTATATGTATATGTATATGTATATAGATGAGTACGCAAATCGGTTTTGTATATTATTTTTGTTGTATAAAGTTGTTTATTATTTTTGTTATATACAAATATGTATATTGGACTGTATATGTTTGTAATTTGTTGTATATATTTGTAATGTGTTGTTTACAGAAATGACTTCAATAGCTCTTATGGTAATGCATTCGGGACGGTAGGACGATGAAAATTGTTACGTTGACTTTATGTTGGAGGGCATTGCTTTCAGAGAGCAAGCAACCTACCTGGAATTGTATACGCTGGTTGCAAACCAAATCTGTGTTGATCTTACTAAGAATGTAATCAGAATGGAATACAAGTTCGAATCTGTAGATATGCCAATTGTGATACACAATGATATGGATGTGAGGATTTATTTTATGTTGAGGAAATCTAGTAATGATTTCAATAAGTATCCAATTTGTGGAAGCATTTTTGATAAGCAGATGTGTGATACTATTGTTGGTGGAAGTTCTTCGAAACAATCAGTTTCGGTGTTTGAGGCACATTCAATAGTTGGATTTGGTGATTTTGAAAATCGTGATCTGTCTGTCGATGAGTTAGTTGAGCCCTTGCATGCTTTTAGTCCCGGGGACATGAATGGAGTCATATGTGATCCTTCGCATAAGTATGCGGAGGTAGACCAAGTATACATAAACAAGGCTACGTTAAAAGTTGTTATGTCTCAATATGCAATTGCGGAAAGGTTCCAATTCAAGTCAACGAGGTCAAATGCAGTAAGGTATATGCACATTATACATAGTCTTTTTTCATGCTATCATTATTTTTGTTCGTACTATCAAATTTGTGTGATTTTTATTTGTTGGGTACAAAACACAATTATTTGTGTATATGAATTATTTTTATGTATATGAGTGCAGTTATACTATTATGTGTAAATTTGAGGAAAGTGAATAGTTGATGAAAGCTTCTGCAATTAATAAAACTGCCATGTTTCGAATAAGAACATTCAACATGGTTCATACGTGTTAGTTGAAGGATCGAATATATTCACAGCGGCAGGCAACCAGTAATCTGATTGGTGGGCTTGTGATGCCTAGATTGGAAAATCACAAGTGAAAATATGGCTTCAGATATTAAAAATGATGTCAAACAGGATCTTGGGGTTGATATTACGTACATGTTAGCATGGAGGGCAAAGGAGAAAGCATTGAATTGTTTGAGTGAGACTCCATCTGGATCGTATAACAAATAACCTGCTTATTTATACATGTTGGATAGTACGTATCCGGGCTCACACATACGTTTAAAGAAAACAGAAGAAGGTGAGTTCCTTTACGTGTTCGTTGCTCTGCATGCTTTTATAAAAGGATTTGATCAATGTAGGCTTGTAATTGTTGTGGATGGGAGTCACCTTAGAGGTACATTTAATAGCCACTTCCTTTCTGCAAGTACCATGGATGGGGCAGGTACGGTGCCATGTTTTCATGTGTATAATCTGAAACTAATGCATATAATAGTTAATCTATACACAATTTAGTTAACTTGAAAAAAAAGAGTTTATTGTATGCACAGGACACATATTTTCACTAGCCTATGGAATTGTCGATTCAGAAAATGATGCTTCCTGGACGTGATTTTTCTGGCAGTTTAAGGAAGCATATGGTCAAAGGGATGGAATGTGCGTAGTTTCTGATAGAAATGAGAGCATCATAAAGGCTGTTATGATGATATATGATGGAATACCTCATTATACTTGTATATGACACTTATGAAATAATGTGCAGGCGAGGTACCGAAAGTCGCATGCAAAGTTGAACGAGATGTTTTATACGATGGCAAAGGCTTATACACAGGCTGATTTTGATAGGTTGATAAAAACAGTGGAAAAGGTTGATATAAGAGTTAAAGAGTACTTGCAACTGACTGGGTATGATAAATTGGCTAGGATTTATGCAACTGCTCATTGGGGGTGGTGTATGAGTTGGAACATTGCAAAAAGTATTAATTCAGCTTTGGTGTCAGCGCGAGTTGCCGATTTTTGACTTTCTAGAAGAAGTCCGGCTGATGTTTGGCAGATGGAACTGCGAAAATCAAAAGCAGGCAACTTATATATTTACCCCCCCCCCCCCCTTTATGGGTAAATTCCAGGATATTCTTGTGAAAAACGAAATCAAGAGTACGAGGATGATGGTAATAAGTTTTTGTTATATAACTATGAGTAATTCATTTTTTTATTGTATTCTTATTGTATAAATCATTCTTGTCCTTTTTGTATTTTTTAATAGGTTGTATCGTCAAGTGTCTACGTGCACAACGTTAGTGATGAAGGAAGAACATATATAGTCTGTCTTGAAAATAAGACATGTAGTTGCGGTCGATTTCAGATTGATGAAATACCATGTGTACATGCTTGGGTTGTGTTAAAGCATAAACATGTAGAACCAGATGAGTATTGCTCCGATCTGTATAAATCAAAAACAGTGTTGAAAACTTATGAAATACCAATCTATCCTCTGTCGGATCGAAAAGATTGGGTCATACCGGACCATATATTGGCTGATGTGGTTCCACCGCCTGTATATAAAAGACCTCCAGGAAGGCAAAAGAAGAAGACTAGAGATAAGTCATTCTCGGAGCTGCTAGCAAGCAAGGATAAAAATACATATAGTATATGTGGAAATGCAGGTCACAACAAGCGTTCGTGTAGGAATAGGCCCCGTAGTACTTAGCGTGAAACAAATTTTATGATTTATGAAAGTAGTTTATTGCTTGCATGTATTTGTATTCTGTGAGTTTGAGTTCTTGTTATTTAAGCATTTTCAGCCAGTTTGAAATAAGAATCATGGTTATACACTTTGTGCAGTTGTTTTTGTTTGTATATTTATACATTTTGTTTATCTATCTTTTGTTTGTATTCTGTATAATTATATTACTAAATTACAGACTATAATATGTATAATGATGGATTTTACAACTATTGGATATACAATATGTTGTTATAGTGTAAGTGTCAGTTCTTTTGTGAAAATGGATGATTTGTATTTAGTTATATAATTTGGTATTTATATATTTTTCTTATGTAGTTTGTGTAGTTAACTGACTGTATTACTCAGTATAATATGTATAATGGTGGTGTCATCGTCTATTGGATATATAAGAATTTTTTCTTTAATATAAGTATCATCTCTTTTACCAATCGTATAAAAAGTGTAGTTTTTCTTTATTGTACATTGAAGCTAGAACATGATCGTGTTACACTTCTTACTGCACTATAATATTATATAAACATTTGAATGATTCACTGTTTGTAAAAAATTATATATCAACTAGTTGTATAGATAACTCACATTATTGACCAAAAACTACAACATCCCGAAAAAATGAGATCATGAAATGCTCTAAAAGGCAATATCCAGTGTAAGACAAACCATGAAAAATGACATTAAAATTGTTGTTTAAGCTACATAGAATATGAATATGTGTTGAGTTATTCTATGTTTCAAAAAGATGTGTTGCCCAAAAACTGAGTATCAGCTAGATTTTGATTCGTTCGCCGTCACTGCCAATAGACATCCTATTTTGCTTCGGCGGTGCCTCATTATCACTGATGGCGTCTTGTTGTATCTTTCTCGTACCATAGTCCCACAAAAGAGCTGCGTAGTGAGTGCACATTTATTCTGAATCAATGCTAATTACTGGGATGCCGTTCCCATCACTCAAAAATTAGGCAAAAGCAGCCAAATATACTCCACATTCCCTGCAGAGAAGACCCTAAAAATGTAAAAGGAAACGCCGTATATATAATCATGTGTAATTGTATAAAATAGAAAGTTGGATAAGGTCTTTAAGTAACTTACAAGTTGCCTTCAGGTTGTATGGGTATGTTGTTCACATGAACTATGTCAAATGGATCGTATTCAGAGTGCAACTTATAACTTGGGCGCTCTTGAACATCCAACCCCTTCTTTTCGTAAAAGTCCTCAGTTGCCAGGTACGTGGGTACAAGTTCCGCGTACTTATTGACCTCTTTAGCTACGAATCCATCATGGACAGCGGATCTGGTTGAGTCGTATATGTATATGGTGCGTTTGGTGAAGCATATGACAATGAGAAACCAATGGAATTTATCCTTCACGTTGACTGGAATAAAAATGTTGTCAACTGTGTGCCATGGCACTGCGGCCTGCAATCTGAATCCATTTATGTATGCACGTACTGTCCGTTTCGAGTTAGCATTACACGCACCATTTTCATAATCAGCATACGAAGCCCAGATGTCGTGTATCAATGCACGAAAATTACAGTCCACGGTGGTAAATTAATATGTATTACTCGTGGAATACTTTGACTTTTTTCTGAGATAATACATGATCACATCTATGTGCTGGAAGAAAAATGTGTAAAAAAGAATATAGTAAATATACAAAACTGATTTGCATACTCATCTATATACATATACACAAAAAAATTTAATTCACAAACATATACAATCCACTATTTTTACAGCGTTAAAAAAAACATTTCTTGAAAATACATATAAGAAACTGATTTGCATACTCATCCATATACATATACATATACATATACATATACATATACATATACATATACATATACACAAAATATTTAATTCACAAATATATGCATATACATATACATATACATATACACAAAAAATATTTTTTATACACAAACATTTCTTGAAAATTTCATTTTTTTTCTTTGTGGAATAAATATTTAATCGATACATACCGAGTCATCGATGACCTGGCCAACGGTTGCTAGTTCGTAAAACCAGTTTTTGTTTGAAATTGTTGCTACACCAAAGTCAAGCGGTGGATGCAAGGCAGCCTTGTGTTTTCTGTAGTGGTCTTCGTTGTGTTTCCTATTGTTTGGTATTAGATGAACATTTTTAGATAACTGGAAATATTTAAATAATAATATACAAACATGAACAGTAATGAAAACACTTACTTGTTTTGATGTCTAGCTAGGAGGCCAACTGACAACCGGTCCCATAAATTCTTATACAGAGAAGCATCATGTGTGTCATAAATTGCGTTAAATGGGTGCTTTTGATGAAAAATTTTGGGCCTATTTGATGAATTAGCACCTATAGAAAATTATAGTTCTGTTTTTAGTCATTGTCTGTGAACACAAATATATGGTAAAAAAATGTATATGAGTTATGTTTAGAGTGATTTTACCTGTTTCTGATCCGAATGTTGCCATGTATGGTGAAACATTATATGGACCTGGGCGTCTGGACCTCTTGGCTGGTACAGGTGTCCCGACTATTTCAAGCGGAGGCGTGTTGATGTAGGCCAATAGATGTACCACAATACTCCTTCCGTTATTAATGTTCTCTAGATTAAGACTTGGGAGAAGCTCGTCAGGCAGTTCAAATTGAGATTCAGAAAATTCTTGAGCCTGATTTAGGTCTCCCTTTGACGGTTCTTGCTCCTCACCTAAATTGGAGTCGGCTGCTTCTGTATTTACGACTAACTCCTGGAAAAGAATGTAAAAATGTGAGATACTCATATGCGTTAAAATGTATGACTTTAGTACCCAACTAGTTCTGCATGTACCTCTCGATTGTCAGAACCTGGAGCATGGCATCTATCTTTGACAGTTGGCTCTAAAGTGGCATCCATTGCATTGTTTTTCGCTTGAGCCTCGTCGCCATGAAACTGCAATGAAGTATTATTTTATTAGATATTATTTCAAGTAGATGGTATATGCATGTATATACCTCTTTGTCAGCCGTTTCTTTGCAAACAGTCTCCGCTTGTCCATTTGATTGATCTTTGTCAATTACGAGCGAGTCCACACGGCTTTCAACACCTTGTTTCTGCATTGTAATTTAGAATATTTGTGTACAACGTGTGTGTTTTGTAAAAGTATAAAAATAATAAATTTAATAAATTAAAAAATATTTGTGTTTAATTTATGCAGCGTAACTGGTAGTCACCAAGGTGTTGATTTTTCAATAGAAGTGTTACCTCTGGCCCTCCTGAATCAACATAAATGCATTGTTGGATGCGAGATGTGTCACTGAACAGAAACACAAATTTTGCGGGTCCTCCGCCCTCAACCTGAAATGTGACAACAGGTTATACAAAACATATTGTCCAATAGATGTATAATGTTGTGACAATAACCATGTTGTAACTATGTTGCAATTGTATAATAAATCTGACTGGTGTGCATATATACTTTGCACAACTTATATGTATCCAGGTATGCATATATAATTGCTCAAAACATAAATCTGACAGGTGTGCATATATACTTTGCAGTGTACAACACAATGTAAATGTATTTAGGTATGCATATATACTTGCATTGTATAATTACTCATACAACAGGTGTGCATATATACTTGCACTGTATACTTGCACATGTTTATACAAAAATACTCACAGTACTGCTATGTTTTTAAGAAGGTGAAATGTATAATATATATTTATGTGTGATAAATTTATAAATATGTGTGTATAAAAGATAAACCTGTGCATTTTTTACGTGTGGGACTAGTATAAAGTTATACAAAAGAATAGATGGACATCAGCACAGTTAATACTTGAATGTATATTGATTGGATTAAAAGCAATATACATTCACAAAAAAGGTGACGTAGTCTCATTTGTATACTGAGTTCTGGGATTTTGAAAATTATACATAGCAGGTCATTGTGAAGTCTATATGTATAAATTTATATATAGTTAATTCTATAATAAATAGAGCATATGTATACAAACACAAGAAGACTGATGGTTGTGTGAATTCAAAGTTGACATGTATAATGTGTATTTATGGGTGATAAATATATAAAGTTGTGTGTGTATGTGGGGGCACTAGTGTATTTTTTTTTTGATGTGTTGTCCAAAAAAAATAAAGGATATCAAACAGGAAATGTTGTACCTCTTGGCTAGTGTGAGTACTTGTTACTTCATAGGGGCCTTGTTCTGTTTCATGCATTGGGGCATGTTCTATATCCTCATTGAGATCGTTTTTGTTGCTTCTCACTGCTTTCAAAATCTCCTTGAAGTTCTCTTGAACTATAGTCTTCAATTCTTTAAACTCTTCTGTTACCTACAGTTTATTTATGATTACAAACATAGGTTAGTGATAAAACGAGTACAGTAGTGTGTGTTTTGAGTTTTATACATATAAATTGTTTGAACGATTCAAATTCATCAAGCGAAATCGTTTGTTCATTTGTCCTGCTGCTTGAAGGCGTAGGAACTATGTCCATAGTTTTTTTACGTTCCAATGGTCGCCTTGTCGGTGTCTTTTTTGCAGCATTTACATTCTGTTTCACTGGGATTGTCTTGGCCTGGGGTGAACGGGACGCTTGATGGTGAGGTGGTTGTCTCTTATCCAGTGACTTTTGAGCAACTTTTGTTGCAGAACTCCTCAGTTTTTTCCTTGCGAGTACTGCACGAGGTATTACTTTTTCTTTTCCTTTGTTTAGTCTTGTAATGGGAGGCTCTTGAAAATCATCATCAGAGTAGATACCTTGATGACAGCCGGCCTAAGATGTGCGGGTCTGTACTATATCTGATACAACATGCTTCGGCAGAAGTTCAATGCTTGAGAGCTCCTGTTTTGTTGTTGTTATGTTTTTTAGGACAACCTAAAAAATTTTAGGTAGGTATCATTAATATCAATTATTATAAAATTTAAGACAGTGATATTGGAATGTTATACCTTTTTACGAGTGCCTCGGAACAATGAGTTGATTAAGAAATCACATCGGGGCTTGTCGGTTGTGGTTACCCAATTGCGTATCTTAGGAATGTGATCAGAAACTTTAACAGCAATCTTTTGATTGACATGCAAGCAACACTCATATATCCAAGCCTGCATGGCTAGCGGAATCCCGTGAATCCTATAGTATTTTCCAGTCAAGGTGATCTTGGCATGCAGATTCTTTAGGAGCTCTCCGAATGCCTCGTTGCCCCATGAATTTTCAACATGTCTGCCATATTTGACAAGATCGAAATGTTTCCTTGATATTATTGTGGAGGATGGCTCTTCGGACATGATGAAGTTGTGTATAAAATACAACATGACAAACTTCCGAGCTTCCTCGTCGTTGTCACCCCATACCTGTTGATGCAACTGGCAACCAGTTGTTGCTTAGTAATTGATCTACTTGTATCTTCAAAATATTGCCGTATTAGTCGATTTGGCTCTTCGGTATTGAACACAAGATTTGACGACTCGTCGCCACACTTTAGTCCAAAAATGATGGCAAATTCCCTATGAGTGAATCGTAGTGTTGAACCATTCACATGGATGACGAATGCATCATTTGAACTGCCCTGCACCTCAAACATCATGAAAGCCCTGAAATACTGAGCCTGGACAATGTATTGATTGATATCTAATAGGTGTGAGAAACACGCAGTTTCCTGAAACCTCCTCAATTGGCTTTCAGTCAACATATTTATCAAATTATCCATCACGTTTGTGTTTGTGTAACACTGCATGTGCTGAATGACAGTAGGGTTCCCTTCTATAATATAGTCCTGTTGTGAAACATAAGTAATAATACAGTCATTCAGGTGGATTGTTTAGGTGGATATGCATACACATTTTATACTCTTCTGTGTAAAAACATATGCTAGAGAATGAACCCCAGATAGGATCTGCATACATTTCTGCAGTGTGTAACAAATAGGAAAGAAAATGTATAATGTGCACATGCAGATGTATAAGTTTTAGGCAATAACCATGCTGTAATCGTATAGTTGCTCAGACAACAGGGGTGCATATATACCTACAGTGTATAAAATTGCTTGAATTGTATAAATTGTTTATGCAATTGTATACTGTGTCGGCAACAACTATGTTGTAATTGTATAATTAATCTGGCAGGTGTGCATATATACTTTGTGGTGTATAAAACATCTTAAATGTATCCAGGTTTGCATATAACTTGCATTGTATATATACTTGCATTGTATAATTACTCAGACAACAGGTGTGCATATATACTTGTATAATATCCAGGTATGCATATATATACTTGTGGTGTATAAAAAATTGCTTGAACTGTATATGTGCTTATGCAGTTGTATAATGTGTTGGCAAAACTGTGTTGTAATTGTACAATTACTCAGATAGTGTGCATGTATAACTTACACATAAATAAGCTAATTTGTTTAGGCAGTATTGCTATACTATAACTTATACATAATAAATGATATATATGAAAAAAGTGTATAATAATACCATTTACATAAATGGTATACATAAGTGTATAACTTGTACTTTTAATGTGAGAATAACTTTTTTATACAAACAGAATAAATTTTTATACAAACATAAGTAATTAATTTCATATTTATATGCTTACCTATGTGTCTAACCATTTTTTTCTAATAATTTTTTGTCTTCTTCGATTTCGTTTACTTTGTCAAAATCAGAGTCATCTCCATTTTTCTTTGCTTCACCACTTCTGGAATCCAGATCCACTGTTTTCCTCTTCTTTTTGGAAGTGCTTGGCCGGTGAACATTGCCATTCCGTTTCTTGGATCTAATTTCTACACTAGCCCTATCTCTTGCAATGCTTCCTGTAATGGGCTCATCCTCTTGAGTTATACCCAACGAAAAAGGAGGAAAATCATCCATAAACTTATCATGCAAGTTTATACCTCTAGTTATCCTCTTAGATGATGATTCGTCCGCTATAATATGTAGTGTATGCGTGTGGTTTTTTCGGCTGTTGAAAGATTTAGGGCAAGCGGTGTATGTAAAAAGGGGGGAAAGTGAAATTTTCAAAGTAAAATTTAAAAACCGCCAAAAATTAGAATGAAATCTGAATGAAATCTGGAAGAATGGAGAGAGAAGATTAAGGAAATATTTTTGAAAATCTTACCTGTGTAACTGCCGAGAGATTGAAGGAGCAAAGTATGGAAGAAGATCTTTGAATTCTTGTATAGAAGAGAGAGAAGAAGAACGTTGGAAATTTTTTGATTTTATAAAAATGTGTTGGGACCCACGAATTTGGTAGCCACTTTTTTTAAAAGGTTGGTTACTTTGTGTAATTTTTAAAAATTGTAGTTAATTTATGTGATTTTGTATTGAATGTTTGCTCAATTATGAAATTCCCCCCCCCCCCCCCCCCCCCCTCAAAAAAAAAAAAAAAAAGGAGTACAATATTTTTAAGAAAAATGGAAAGCAAACAAATGATCCCACCATATGTAATGCTCAATATAGTACCAAAACCAAATTTTTTGGTGTTTCATATGGATCCACACGGGCTAAGCATTACACATTGGACTTAACAAATTTTTTCAGCTTTTGGACATTTGACTTAACAATTTTTTTTTTCCATTTTCCAACACAAATCACATCATCTCTTTATCAACATTAATTAATATAAAACGCCATCTCTTACCTATTTTGTAAATAAAGTTGGGATATTAAGGGTAAATATTGAAAAGTTGGTAGGGGCTTGTAATTACTAAATTTTTTTAGTATAGTTGTGTCAAACACCCAATACAATCCAGTACATTTATATACATGGATAAGTTACATATTTAGCCGAACGGTTAAAAAATAGGAATAATTATACCTACAAGCCACTGAGAAAAATTATTTACACAAAAAATAACCTACTTTTTTTATTACGAAAAGTAGTCATTCGGCTGACCTTTGGCTATTTACAATTTTGGGCATCCAATCCTCTTGTATAGGCATGTATAGTCAGTGTATATTTGTGTATCATAATGTATATTTAATGTATATCTCATGTATAAGTAATATACATTGTATAGTAGTGTATACTTTCTATAACTTTGACAAACTATATAGTATAGTCATATATAGATTTACTAATTTTGGGCTTTTTTTTATGTAAGTAAAATATGGGCTACTTTTTTTATAACCTTTTTACTTTTATATATATATATATATATATATATATATATGTGTGTGTGTGTGTGTGTGTGTGTATGTATGTATGTATGTAATTTTCCCCAAAAAATAATCAGTTACATTGAACCAAATATATCCCAAAAATTCATGATTGTGAAATATGGAACTTAAAAATGTGAAATTAATGCTAGATACATTATTTTAGTTTAAAAAACAACATAGTTTTGAGTTTGAATAAAGACCTAAAAACACAATTAAAGACCATTGAAACTTGGTTCCATGTTATCCTATCTGCATAATTATGATGTTTTGATTGGGCGATATTAGGTGTTCTTGAAGTGATCTCAAGGAGCTCCAATGTCAAATTTGGAGATGATTTGAGTTAGATTTAAAATGATCTTCTAATTGGCAACTCGAAGTTGAGGAAAGATTCTGGCCTTGTATTTCCCATGTATATATGTTTATATCACCTACTATATCAATATATATACCCTATATCTCCATTTACCTCATGTATATGACATATATATCTACGTATATCTACGAATTTTCCATGTGATATATTTAATATACATGATATATTATATGATATATACATATATCACTATGACACATTTCAGATCTAAATTGTGACTCCAACATGTTGAATTTTCCTCAAATTTTTTTTATATATATTCTTCTAGGGCTTTCCAATGAATTCCAATCACGTTGGCTCAATTGTGTTACTAAAGTTTCATATTTAATTTGAGCTTTATTGCGACTTCAAGATTGAGATTTTGCCATTAATGAACTATGAGGACTCTGTGATTGTAATGGCAAAATTGAGGGATTTCATAGGTATGATGGAGGATCCAAAAAAACAATCTAGTTGGTGTTGCAGTATTAGGATTTGATTATCAATTGCTTTTTTCTGGACAACAGTTGCTAATTAAGTCTAATTTTTGACTAAAATTCTCCCAATTATAGCTACTACTATTGGTATACATTATTAAAATTCGTATTATATTCAAGTTATGAATAACTAGAATAAACGTTTAACTGATAATGTTGTAGAGGATCCAAATTCTAGGGCTTAAAAGTAGGTGATTATATGGCTTTGTTATTGAGAAATCGACATAAATATGTTCTTATATTTTATTTATGACCATGATATTGAAATGAAAATGTAATGATGGTTGAAGGAGGTGTAATTTAAATATATGCTAGGTGTATTTATCTTGTATAACAATGTATACCATATGCATAGCAACAAAGTTTACACATTTATAAGAAACTTGATTCATGTCTTCATTCTCCATGTTGCACAAATGTCATGTCTAATTATCAAGAGCATGTTGCACAAATACACAACAAAGAGAACGAATTATTAGTATTACATGATTCTTTTAGTATCAACATGGTGAATACTAATATACGATACTAAAAGAATTATGTAATACAAATAATAATTCTGCCAACTCAGCCATTCATAATAAATATATGACAATTGATACGGGAATTGTTGAGGCACCATTATATTTACAAGCACAAAATAATATGTGGGCCATTGAGACCATCATGATATCTAGGATCACAAAAACTATAGTACATATGTATAAAAGGTCAACAAGGCCGCAATGTTGAAAGTATCAAAGTCACAAAGCTAGTAATGACAATAACGTACTACTATACAATCTAAGTCTGTAAGTCTCTAAGAGTAATATTTTTGGCCGAGACAAGGCCCCACCTACCTATCAACTTTATAGAACAAAAGACAAACAACCTACCCGCTATCTCCCCCCCCCCCCCCCCTCCCCACTCCCCGAGACAAGTACAAACAACAAATTATATTACAACTTACGCAGGCTTCCATAAGCTTGATAGGTACTATTCAATCTATATACCTCTATTCATAGTACTCTAGCCCTGTAGAAAGTTATCACATCTCAATAGCCTCTTAGACACTCTACGTACAGCCTCAGGAGGAACCAATATGCCCTAATACCCCCTTAGGCACCTCGTATATAGTTCCTCACACATTTTGTATATCCCAGTAGCCCATTATGAGATATCAGAGTTCACAAGAAAAACTATATGTGACTTGTACAAGAAAACAAGTAACCAACCTAGCCGAACTACTCTGTTGAAAGTTGTTTAAGCTATATAATTTCGGATGAAAAAACTTAGGTTACAAATTACAATGTGAATGCTTTTACTTACCAAACTTGTAGCCTCTTTTAGCCAACTAATGGACAATTTTAATTAAGTCCTGCATGCTAGTGATGCATAGAGGTTCTAGACCTTTAATAATATTGGACGTACAATTATTAGTGATGAAAACTATGTTCAATAAGAATATAACAAGGATAAAGAAAGAAAGTTTAAATGCAATAACCAAATATCCAAGTTCACAGAATTAATGTGGAATTTAATTTTCTAATTGTATTTAGGATTGTGGATTATTTTCTCCCAAGATAAAACGGATAAATCTATTAAAGTAGTCGTACCTCACCCTCCAATGACTTCATCGAGCACAAAGACTCTATTTTGTTTGTTAGAAATGTATGTAGAAGAAAGGGAAAATTTGATTTTTGAAAAGTGGAGTAACCCTCTCTATTTATAGCCCACGAAATGGGATAAAAATGTATGACTCACTAGTTCAAAACAAAATCATTTGTTCAGACAGACATGTCGCGAATTGAGAAATTAATAAATAATTTCACGAATTAATTAATTAGTAACATCAAAAAAATAAAATTAAATGAGGATGATAAATAAATTTTATCTAAAAAAATGATCAATCAATCATATTATTTGCTCAAAGCCGGAGCCGAGCCAAGGAACAACGACGACAGCAGGAGGGACACCCTCTGCTTAACCTTTACGAACTAAAGAAAATATTTTATGCTATAAGGACAAAATTTCTTCATTCTTTTACCAACGAGGGAGAAATGATTTTTTATTTTTTCAATTTATCACACCTTATTCAAATCCAATAATTACATCATGTTCAATTATATTAATAGTAAAATGCTTCTACCTGTATATACAACAAATTGAAAAAACAACTTAGAACACCATATTATATATATATATATATAATAGTAATGAATAAGCAATGTTTATAAATAACTTAAAAATCATTTTGCCTTATCTAACGTGATATTGCCTTATCTGAATGCTAGAGTGGATACATTATTCTTCTCATGTTTTTTACTAAGCTACTTTCCGGAGATAATTACCAAACTCTATTAAATTTGAACAAGCAAACTTCATAGCATCATGATGCGCCCATTGCTACATTTTAGCCATACGAATGTGAAGACTTTTGAAAGAAGTTCTTGAGTAATAAATTATTGAACAACAAAGAAAACGATACATATATTTTGAAAAAAAAATGACGAAAATATTTTTAAACTTAGCGCAAATTATTTGTTTCGTCCCCGAACTGGTGACGACCTTAAAAATGTCCATCTACTTTACTAACTGAATTTAAATATAACCCCAATCTGCCGCGTGACATAGAAAGAGGTATCAATTTCTTGTAGGAGTATGGGAATCTTAACAAAAAGCTGAGAGAAGTGTTGAAAATATCATAAACTTGATGAGAATTTAGGGGTGTATTTCGCTCATATTGTAAATTAGGGGTACATTAAGTTCAGTAGTTAAGTAGAAGGATGTTTTAAAGGTCTTAATAGTTCGGGGTTGAAACTAATATTAGTAATTTGCGTCAAGTTTAGGAGTATTTCGTCCTTTGTTTCAACTTTCAGTCATGTGACACATGTTCCTTTTTAATCAATTTCATAAAGAAGTATATCATATATCATCATGTCATATCATCTATATCAATATCTATCCATCTATCTATCTACATTAAATTAAAAATATGAAGGCCCTTCGAAATGTTATTTGAACTTTCTGCCCTCATTAAAAGACTATGTTTTAGACAAAATTGTCTTTTCACCATTTTTCTTTAAATTATTATTTAATTAGATTTATAATATTATCTATACTATATTAAAAATGTGAAAAAAGACTCTGTTTTAGACAAAATTGTCTTTTCACCATTTTTCTTTAAATTATTATTTAATTATATTTATAATATTGTCTATACTATATTTAAAATGTGAAGGCCTTAGAAATATTGTTTGAACCTTTTGCCCTTCATTAAAAGATTCTGCTTTAGACAAAATTATTTTTTCACAATTTTTCTTTAAATTATTATTTAATTATATTTATAATATTTAATTTTCAAATATATAGAAAGAAGTGATAAAATAAGGATTTCTGGCCGTGTAAAGACTCCTAAATCTTCCTTATTTGATAGACTTCTACTTCTTCCCTTATTTGAATCAAGTAAATACCTTACATTCACCAAGGAAAATTCTAATTTACATAAAATCTCTATATATAGGATCTTTATAAATAAATGATTATCAAAATTATTATTCATTTTTTTATATGTTCATAATTGAATTTAATTTTTCTCGTGCATACAACAAGACTAGTCTATATCTATACTATATTAAAAGTGTGAAGACTCTTAGAAATGTTGTTTGAACTTTTTGCCTTCATTAAAAGTCTCTTCTTTAGATAAATATGTCTTTTCACCATTTTTAAAAAAATTATTATTTAGTTATATTTATAATATTTACTTTTAAAATATATGGAAAGAAATGATAAATTAAGAATTTCTACCCACTCTTAAATCTTCCATATTTGATAGACTTATACTTCTTCCTTATTTGAATTAAGAAAATACCCAAAATTCTAATTTATCATGGTTTCTAATTAGTATAGAATCTGTATATATAGAACCTTAAAATTAAATATTTTATTAAAATTAGTGAATTATTTATCTTTTTATAAGTTCATAATTAAATCTAATTTCTCTATATATATAAATAAAAAAAAGAAAAAAACTTCCCAAAAAAGGGCAAAAAAGGCCCCCACCCCCCCTCCCCCTCCCCAAAAAGGACAAAATGTCTAGAAAATAGGCTAAAAAGTTCTACAAACAGACGTCCAAAAATATAGTTAAAAAAAATTGGAAAAAATAGCAAAAGCTTTCTACTATAACACTTCAATTTTTAAATTTACGGAACATTTCTAAATCAATAAATTTTACTTTTTATTAAAAGATACTACAATTCTATTAAAGAAGTCCTAACATTTTACACTTCTAAATCAATTTAAATATTATCTTTATATAATTATTTATTTGAAGACTACAATTCTTACAATTCTATTTAACCAATAATTGTTTTAGGTTTATCTATAACAAGTGTCTTTCTTTTCTAATTTCTCATTGCGATACATCATACAAGAAGCAATGTGTGTGAATCTTAAAAGTTGTATACTCATTGATGGCCAACAAGAATAATATTAGCATAATTTTGAGTTAAATACATAAATTCAAAACTTATAGAATATAATAAAAAGAAGTAATAAGTCAAAATATAGAAATTCAGTTCAAAACATCTATCTCTACTTGGTCCCATTCAATACATACAAAATGTACTAGCACGAGAAGTTAGAACTATATCATTCTCTTAATTAAGATAAATTATATATAATCTCGTGCTACAATCATACCAATGGCTTGTCCAATTTTTCATCTTAGATTGTGAACGAAAAACTTTATATTTATAAGAACCGATGATTTAATCCTCTACGTATAAGCTAAAACTCTATACGCTAAATTATCTACTATATAAGTAAACGGGCACATAAATGATTATATGATCTATTAAAACTTTTATTGAAATTGAATAAACAATTGTTCTATGATAAATACTATATCTAAACTCATAGTTAATGAATTATTCCATGATTAATAGTATATATACTGTCACGATCCGAAAATGGACGTGATGATACTCACCTAACCTACCAAGGCGAGTCAGCCCAATACTTACTGATCCAACCATAACAATAATAGCGGAAGATATAATAGTCTAATATGACAAATAATCATAGGAAGACTACTATATCTTCTGCTATTATTGTTATGTTTGGATCAGTACGTATTGGGTTGACTCGTCTTGGTGGGTTAGGTGAGTGTCACATCCATTTTCAGGGCGTGACAGTTGGTATCAGAGCCTCAGGTTCATAGGTCTTACGTGTGTACGAGCCAAGTCTAATTAGAGTCTCAAGGACCGTTACGGAAACGTCTGTACTTATTTTTGAGAGGTTATGGAGAATGTTAGAGAACTTCTTTTTATTTATTCTCTCTTATCGTGCGTGGTTATCTTCGTTAGTATTGAGTTATATCCATGCTCTTTTGACAGATGGTAAGGACTAGAGCTACGATTACTGGTGGTAGAGGCGAGGCTGCTCTGAGACCATTATTAGGGCCCCAATTAGAGGTAGGGGAAGGGGTCGAGCTAGAGGTCGTGCTTGTGGAGTGGCACCAGTTAGAGGACAGGCTAGAGGGGCTTCTCCGGAGCATTGAACTTAAGTTTGAGAGTTTGCTGAAAATGCTGAAGCGGGGATGATGTGGCCCAATTAGGCATTGTCACGTGGCAGGCGCATTAAATAAATCTGCATATTTATTATCAGATTTTCTAGACTTCTCACAAACTTTCATCAGCGATTTCTCCCTCGATTTTGGTTTGATTTGTGCAATTCAAAAGGCTAAATTGTGTATTGTTCCGAAAGAAACACCATGAGATTTCTACCTCGTTTTAGCTCCATTTTTTAAATGGTTTTCGCCATTGAATTCCTTATTTCGTGGAGAACATTTTCATGTATAAATTTTCAGAATTTTGATGACTTTTTCTGATGACGAAATTTTTGGACCATTTTTATAAAGACCCAGATTTTTCTCTCACTGGCATTACCTTGAGGTCCTAAAAGTTTCCCTAGGAAAACTGTCAGGCATCACTTCACGAAGGAGCGTACACGGCCCGTGTGGAGCCACACGATCCGTATGGCCTCCCGTGGGGTGACATTTGATCACTTCACGGAGGAGCCTACACGGCCTGTGTGGAGCCACACGGTCCGTATGGCCTCCTGTGGAGTGACACTTGGTTAGTTCCCCGTAGGGGCAAACTTGGGACGTGGGAAATTTCCAAGTGAAGGTGTACGGACCTTCACACGGTCCGTGTGATGCCACACGGTCCGTGTGGCCTCTATGTGGAGAGTTACCTCTACACGGACTAGGTCACAATCCGTGTGACACCAGATGGTCCGTGAACTTGTCCGCGTAGTGCTACTTAGTTCAGTGAAATTTTTCTTCTGCGAGATCTAAGTCTTGGGCACGGCACTATTCACGGTTCGTGTGATACTACACAAATCATGTAACGAACCGTGTGACCTAGACAGACCAAATTCAGGTCTGTTTCATTAATGACATTTTTGAGATTTCAATTGTTTTAAAAATGAATTTCGACTTTTCCATCCCTCCTAAGTCCCTTAAACCAACTGAACTTCTTCAGCCTTTAGCCATTTCTTCATTTTCTCTCTCTCCCTCTGAAATTTCTCCTACAAGACTTCTCTAACTTCTTTCTAAAACCTCAAGTCAAGACCTTCAATTTGGAGTCTATTTTTCTCCTCAAGCTCATCTTCAAGTCAGGTATGTGGGATTAATTCTTGGTCCCTTTCAACCAAGAAGACACAAATTTCTTCCAATTTATTTCATGAAGCTTTAGTCACCTTAAATGTGAATTTTACTATTTGATCTTGTTAACTTCGATCAATGTATGGGCCGTACATTATTCCGGATTTTTAAGTTATGTTAAGTTCTATTATGATGAACCACCTTGAGTTATGCTATTATGAACATGCATGTCTCCTAAAAGATGGTATTATGCATGGGTGATCTATACTACGATTTTCATATGGATTTTTTTGTGGATTTTCTAGATGTCATACTTAAAAAAAAAAGTTGATTTTAGATTGAATCTATATCGCCTATGTTATTCTCACATCATTCATTACATGTGCATTCATGAGCATGGATTTTATGGAAATTACGAAGTGGGTTAAGCCCAATTATGTTTTGTGATATTATTTTGATAAAATATGGGTTATGACAAAAATGTGATCACATATATGTCTTATGCTTTGACTCTTTGAGCATCTTGGGTGCTTGCACCATCTTGTACATGTAGATGAGCTATTCCTTGCATGAGCATTATGATTATGATCTTGTGATTTGGCATTGAGCGTAAATGTGCATTTAGCATTTTGAAATAGGTACTTGACTCTCTTGAAAGCACGTATGTACACATATATATAAGTATTCTTGTGGGATGTGGTTGACTTAGCACCAATGGATTAGGGGCCCTCCCCCTTTCCTTGAACTATGTGCCAACATAGGGACGGATGATATTCGTCTATCTTGCTTATGCCATGACATCTTTTGATATGATTCTTGTAAATCCTTCTGAAAAGCATGATCGTAAGAAAGGTGACCATCCACCGAAAAGCATGGTCGTAAGGTATGATGTAGATTACCTTGGCAAGTAATCTTCTCCCTACCGGTGGGAAGTCCAAATCGGTCTAATTTATGTAATAGCTCACATGAATTTGGTTTGTCGGTTATAGTTCATCCCCGTTATATATGAGCATTATCGCATTGCACACATCATGAATTCCATGGCATCTTATATACTGAATTCCATTGCTTATATGATCTTTGTATATTATCTGCCCCTGTCATCTAACATTGGTATGCAGGTTCGGTAAGTCATATGCATTGCATGCCTGCATACTTAGTATATTCAAATGTACTAACGCATACTCTATGCCTACATGATTTTACCATGTAGGGACCGAGCAGTTTAGATACCAGCCACTGGACGAATAGTCCGTTCTTGGAGATTTTTGCGGTGAGCCCCGTCTTCCGAGGGCGAGCTAGTTATTTCTTATCTTTATTATGTATGTGTTTTTGTTGAGGGTGAGCCCGAAACTTGTCCTGGCCCCCATTCCTTGACTAAAGGCAATGTTGGGCACTCTGTAAATCTTTCTTAGACAAGGCTACTCTGACTGTCGTATTGCTTATCTATAAATGAATGGATTCCTGGGATTTGATTTCTGTCATTTAGTTATATGTGTTTAGATTCTATTTGAACCGATGATGTGGATTCTGATAATTGAGGTTGGTTTGGGGACTCTCGGGTCCCCATTCGCCGTGTCACATCTAGGCCCTAACCCCGGGTCATGACAAAAGGTGGTATCAGAGCACTAGGTTTGTAATGGTCCTCGGAGCCCAACATGCCGCGTCGAGTAGAGCCCTATTCATGGGTGTGAAGTGCAACATACCTATGAGTGGGAGGCTACGGAGACGTATTAGGAAATTCATCACTTCTTCGTGTCTTGTGTCATGCTGTGACTGGTTTATGAAATTCCCTTACTTACCGATGTCGTTGATCCATTTCAGCAAATGCCTCGAGGAAGACCCCCTCTACATAGGCCCGCTCCGGCTGATGCAGATCAGGCTCCTCACGAGCCTATGGAGGAGCCTATCTCTAACGGTGAATTTCGCACCACTTTCGCGCCTTGCTTGCTCAGGTGGTGACTACTCAGGCGAGGAAAGCTAACTTGCCATGGGACCCTACACCTGCATCTAGGGTGAGGAATTTCACCCGGATGAATCCTCTAGAGTTCTACGGGTTAAGGGCTGATGAGGATGCTCAAGAGTTCATTGATGAGCTCTCAAAGATACTGAATATTATGGGCGTCTCTTCTGAGGAAAAGGCTGGGCTGGCTGCTTACAAGCTGAAGGATGTAGCTCAAGTGTGGTATACTCAGTTGGCTCTGGAGAGGGCCTATGGTGGTGATGTTAAATGGGGGGAGTTTAAATCTGCCTTCCTTGATCGCTTCTTCCCACTTGAGCTGAGAGAGGCCAGAATGACTGAGTTTATCAACCTCAAGCAGGGGAGTATGAGTGTGGGGGATTATGCCCTCAAGTTCACCAAGCTTTCCAAATATGCTCCATCTCTGGTGGCCGATTCTCGTGCAAGGATGCACAAAGTTGTTTTGGGTATTTCCGACTTGCTTGTGAAGGAATGTCGTACTGCTATGCTGATTCGGGACATGGATATTGTCAGACTCATGGTGTATGCTGAGCAGATCGAAGGGGAGAAACTCAAAGAGAAAAGGACACATGATCCCAAGAGAGCCCGCTTTGACGGTAGGTTCTCCGGCGCTAGAAATGTTAGTTTTGGTCGCTTTCAGCAGGGCCAAGATTCGGGAGCTCACGTGGCCAATGCTCGGGCACCCCCTCCCGGGTACCGGTGGGTGGCGGACCAGGATATCCTATGTGTGACAAGTGTGGGAGACCCCACACTAGTTCCTGCCGGAGGGATTTGAGACTTTGCTTCGGATGCAGAAGTAAGGATGTAAGGTTGTTGATTTCCCTAGGAATGCGCGCGGAGGCCAAGGTTAGGTAGCCCAAGGAGGGCAGGGTCGGCAAAAGGGTCCCCAAGGCATTGCCCCAAGGAACAACAAGTTCTATGCACTTCATGCCCGCCAGGATGTCGAGGAAGCTCCAGATATCATGACTGGTATGTTAAAGTCTTTGATTTTGATGCTTATGTTTTGCTTGACCCGGTGCAAATTTGTCTTTTGTGACTCCGCTGTTGGATGTTAAATTCGATTTGAGCCCCCAGATTTTAAGGGAGCCTTTCTCGGTCTACACCCCCGTGGGTGAGTCTGTTGTTGCTCATAGAGTCTATCAAGGATGCCCTGTTGCTGTGTTCATAAAATTTTCCCATGTGCTTTTGTGGAACTTGAGATGTTTGATTTTGATGTGATTCTTGAAATGGATTGGCTGCATGCATCATATGCTTCCATAGATTGTAGAACCCGGAAGGTCCAGTTCCAACCTCCCAGTAAGCCAGTTCTTGAATGGAAGGGTGTTGACTCCTCTATTAATGGTCGGTTTATTTCCTACCTCAAGGCGTGGAAAATGATTTCTAAAGGGTGCATCTATCATATTGTGAAGGTCAAGGATACGGATTCCGGAGTGCCTACTCTCGAGTCGGTCCCTGTGGTGAATGAATTCTCAGATGTGTTTTTCAAAGACTTACCGGGCATTCCTCCGAATAGAGAGATAGACTTTGGCATAGATCTTCTTCCAGATACTCAACCTATTTCTATTCCTCTGTATCGGATGGCACCGGCAGAATTGAAGGAGTTAAAAGAGCAGTTAAAGGAACTATTGGAGAAGGGTTTTATTCGGCCTAGTACATCACCGTGGGGTGCTCTTGTGTTGTTTGTAAGGAAGAAGGATGGGTCCCTCCCTATGTATATTGACTACAGACAGCTAAATAAGGTGACTGTTAAGAACAAGTACCCGTTGCCCAGGATTGATGACTTGTTTGATCAGCTTCAAGGTGCGACTCACTTCTCAAAAATTGATCTCCGTTTCGGGTATCATTAGTTGAAAGTTAGGGAATGTGATATCCTTAAAACAGCTTTTCGAACGAGGTATGGACATTTCAAATTTGTGGTGATATCGTTTGGCCTTAATGCTCCGGCCGTATTTATGGACTTGATGAACCGAGTGTTTAAACCATTTCTAGACAGCTTTGTGGTAGTCTTCATTGATGATATTCTCTTACTCCCGAAGTGAACAGAAGCACGGGAATCACTTGAGGATGGTCCTCCAAACTCTAAGGGAAAAGAAATTGTATGCCAAGTTTAGTAAGTGTGAATTCTGGTTAGGCGAAGTGGCCTTCCTCGGTCATGTGGTGTCCGGAGACGGTATCAAGGTGGATTCGAGGAAAACCGAGGTCGTGAGGAATTGGCCTAGACCACTGACTCCTTCAGGTATCCGCAGTTTCCTTGGGTTGGCTGGGTACTACAGAAGGTTTGTGGAAGGTTTCTCATCTATTGCATCTCCATTGACCAAGTTGACCTATAAGCAGGCTAAATTTGTATGGTCGGATGAATGCGAGAGAAGTTTTTAGACTTTAAAGAATCGGCTTACGTCGGCTCCCGTCTTGACCTTGCCTAATGGTTTAGAGGGGTTCGTAATGTATTGTAATGCCTCGCGGATCGGACTAGGTTGTGTGCTTATGCAGAATGGTAAGGTGATAGCGTATGCATCAAGACAGTTGAAGGTACATGAACATCTACCTCATGCATGACCTTGAATTGGCAGCGGTGGTCTTTGCTTTAAAGATTTGGAGACATTATTTGTACGGGGTCGATGTTGATGTGTTCACTGATCACAAGAGTTTGCAATATGTTTCCACCCAGAGGGATCTTAACCTAAGGCAAAGGAGGTGGTTGGAGCTTCTAAAGGATTACGATATGAGCATTCTATATCATCCGGGCAAGGCCAATGTTGTGGCTGACGCCCTCAGCAGGTTGTCTATGGGAAGCGTGGCGCATGTTGGGAATGGAAAGAAGGAATTGGCGAGGGATGTTCACCAGTTGGCTAGATTGGATGTCAGGTTGACTGATTCCAGCGAGGGTGGTGTTCGGGTTCAGAATGGGGCAGAATTTTCCATGGTGAACGAGGTAAGAGCTAAGCAAGATCTAGACCAATCGTTACTTGAGTTGAAGAAGTTGGTTGCTGCAAAGGAGATCGAGGTATTCTCCCAAGGGGGAGATGGTATACTCCGGTACCAAGACCGGCTTTGTGTTCCTAATGTAGATGACCTTAGAAGAGTAATTATGAGTGAGGCTCACAACTCTCGTTACTCTATTCACCCGGGGTCTACCAAGATGTACCGGGATCTGAAGGAGGTGTATTTTGGGCATGGTATGAAGAGGGATATTGCTAAGTTCGTGTCTGAATGCCCGAGTTGTCAGCAAGTGAAAGTGGAACACCAAAGGCTTGGCGGTTTGGTTTTAGATTCATTATGTGATTGTGATGTTATATTTGAATAGATTTTGGTGATTTAGAGTATCGTAAAGAGGGAAAAACTTCAGAATTGACATGATTCGAGACATTATATAAGGCAAGTGGACTTTCAAAACTTTGTAATTCTTGTAGAATTCTCAAAATTATCCTTTCTTCTATGGGTGATTCGTGAAATATTTTAATATTATAAAAAAGGGGTGATTAAATATAAATGTGAGTTGGTGTGTGTCGCACCCCGTTTTCGAACCGGTCAAAATAAGTCGCAACATCATGTGATCGTGCTCTTTTGGTTTCTTTGGAAATATATTTTAGAGTCGCCACCTAATTTTAAGGAAAATATTAGGAAACCAACTTAAGAAAATATAAATGTAGACTCTGTTTTGATTTGCGAAACCAGCAAAATTCTAGGTAAGGGTTTTGGTTACTCGAGGGGAAGGTGTTAGGCATCTCTCAGAGCCTATTCAAAAATAGTCCTTAAACTTAGCTTAGGAAAATAATTTATTGATAAATTATTCATTTGTTATTTCTTGAATTTAGTGATGAGAAAATTTCATCAGGAACAAAAACACAAGGTATGTCATATATATGTCTATAACATTAGTTAAATTTTTTTTAATGACATATTTAGTACACAACAAGATTAACGACTAGGTAAGCAAGTAATAAGCAAATAAATTGGAGATGTAGAAAATTCATATATTGAAAATATAGAGGTATGTTTAAAATTATAAGGAATAAGTGAGCACATAAAAACTTTTCGTAAGCAATATATTAGAATGTTGAGTATGACAACTCATTATTTTATTTAAAAAAGAATAATGGATGAGATGCAAAATATAATAATATATGCAATTTGAGTAAAATTAACTAAGAGTAAATTTTTAATAAGATAAACGAATGAATAAAATAATATAACATAAAGTAAAATAATATAAAGAGTGCCAAAATTTATGTAAAACTTGTGATAAAATATGCCATTAAAATATATGAGAGTACGTTATTTTATTTATGTGGGTCAAAATATATGCAATAACGTATACGTCAACATATAATGATTTGTATTTTTATTTTATAAAAAGGGTGAATAACATTCGTGAAGAGAAGAAAATAGAAAAGAGAATAATATGATTCATATAACAAGAAGATATATCAAGTACATAGAAAACTTAAGTTATACGCTTTTATGTGTATATAAAGCACGCATAAAAAATAAATTTTCTAAAATTAAATATGTTATCACACCGTGAAATAAATAATCAAATAAATATACTTGAAATGTATGAAGATATATGTTTAAAGTCATGTAGGGTAAATAAGCTTATGTAAATTAATCAGAACTCATATATATTTCAAATATGAAAATTTATCGCTTTATTTATATACATAAAATAAAATAACATAATAATATCAATCATAATAAGAGATGAAATGTAAATATAGCAATATAGGATAAGGAGTGAAGATAATTCAAATATGAAAATTTATCGCCTTATTTATATACATAACATAAAATAACATAATAATATCAATAATAATAAGAGATGGAATGTAAATATAGCATTATAGGATAGGGAGTGAAGATAATTTGAGTAGAAGTTCAAATATATTCTCAAGGAAAGAAAGGGAAATAAAGAACGTTAAAATATTACGTAAACGTATTGTCTAATATGCATTTATTATGAAGTAAGATATATTTACGAACGTTGTTCAAAATATACGCCGTTTCACTATTTTATTTAAGGTGATAAAATAACAATAACTATACGTTGTAAATTGATAAGATGCAAAAATTTGTGTTTCAAGTATAAGCAACTAACATTCAAAAGATAATAATATGGCTTGTGTAAAATAATATACCGAGTATAGAGAAAAATAAAAATATATATACCTCATATATGACGTATACGTTTACATACCTTGTATATTTTGAACCTATTAAGAAAAATCTAAAGTTTTGAAACATAATAAAAAATACTTGAGTCATATTTGATTTAAAATGATATGATAATGTCTTATAAAGAAATTAACCAAACAAGACTAAGATAGACCAAATATATATTATGTCTTTTAAAATCAACTAAAGGAGTTTAAATTGACTCAAATGGTAACATTATATTGTATTTTGAGAACATTAATTTTAAAACCTCAAGTAGCCTAATTATGGGATTCATTCTATGATTAATTTTATCAATTATAAGGTCAATGTTCATTACGATAAATAATCCATTCCTAAAGATGATTATCTAGGCCTTTGATTAATTTGAAAACTTAATTTGAGGAAAAAAAAAATTCTAAGGACTTTGGCCTATTTTAGAAGGACATTTTAAAAAAATTTGTCACGACTATAAACATCAACACTAGATTCGTTAGCAAATAATACTAATCACAAAATAATCTTCAAACTAAAAGAAAGTTAGCTAAGCTATCAACATTCATATAAAAGAATATTAATCGATTAGTATCAAAAAGAAATGTAATCAAATGGTGATGGGGAAGGCCAAGAAACGCCGACTCCTAATTTACGAGACTCCGAGCGCGGTGATGATCCTAATAGCTGTTGGCCCATATTTGGCCAAAACGAGTTTCAAAGTGAGAACTCCAGCTCTCCGGTTGTACATGGAACATAAAAAAAAAGAAGGGTATCAATAATGTAACAATGTGAGAATGCATACTAGCCAAAATAAAATGGCAAATAGTGACAACACGCATATCATTTTATATGTATAATGGGTTGCTCGCATCATTACTTTGGCAACTAGGGATTATTTTCATCTGGGCTATGGCAAAAGGAGCTGAAAACATTTGAGAAGTGCAAACTACTCAAGCATTTACTGAAAATGTTGAAATTAAAATGAAACTTGTCAAATCTCATCCAACCATATCCAGTCAAATCTAGTTAAAACATCAAACAAGGTTTCAAAACTTACAAATAAAGGAATAAATACACAAATGGTAAGGTGCACATATCTTCTGCAATTTTTGGGCAGATACAGAAGGAAGAGTAATAAGACACATATCTAATGACTTGGGTAGAACAAAATAACCTTAATCAAAGAAGAAAGAAAGGAGAAAACTTAGAAGTTAGCTATTAGCTCAATTAACTATCATGAACTTGCCATCTACCATAAGTCCTATAGAGATGTAGAATGTTAACATTCATATTGGAATCAATTAAGAACAAATAATTATGGCTCTAACAATGAGAATGCTCAAGGGAAAAAAAATCTATGTTTATATTAACAAAATTAGGACAGGAGCTTAGGCAACATATAATGTTCATATTTAGACCAAAATTACATAACAAAAGATAATAGAACTTCCCAAATAAATTTCAAGTCTTACGTTAAGACTTGAAGACGCAATTAAAGCTTTTGGTTCAAGACAAACAGAAGCCTCCGTTGTAGCAATTGGAGACATGACCAAATCTTCATTAAAAGTAGAAAAAAAAACGCAGAATACACACAAAAAAAAAGGCGGGGGGGGGGGGGGGGGGGGGAAGAACTGCAAACTCCTAATTATCCATATGACTAATGCAACAATCAATCATAAAAATGATGCTAGAGAGGGAACCCAACAAAGCAGTAGCCTGAAACAATCATATATAACCAAGCAAGCACCCAACTTAAATCACAATGATTACATATAGATGACTTAATAATTACGCATGAAATTTGTGATACTAAAATTAAAACTTTAAACAGGTCTGGACTTGGGATTTGGAAAACACATGATATGTATTCTACTGGTTATGCGAAACGATTTGGTTTAAACTAGATGTGAATACGAAAACAGATGCGAGAAGCAAGAAACAGTCCTAAATAAATATAGGCTAAGCCAAAACAAGATGAAGATATACCAAGATAGGGAAGCAAACAGATGACTATGAACTAAAAGTAAACTTAAGACAGACAAATCGATTTAAATATGGACTATACATATACTATGCAGACTACCGCATTGAGATGATAAAAGTCTTGTTAGTAAAATAGAAAAAGTTTTCATCCCATTAGGTAGATTCGAACAACCTGATTTAACATTGAGACGATTAGTCATGCATCATGAAAGAACCATGAAATCAGAAGAGCAAAAGCTGTAAGAAGCCATGGTCGAAACAGGGCGAATCGATGAGTAAATCAAACTTAGCTTATTTAAATTTACACGAGAATGAACCAGAGATAAGTTGGGATTTACGAAATGAATTAGAGAATACACGCAAATCACATCATGATAAAACGCCACATTATGAATCACATGAATTGGGTGTAGAGTTTAGATACGTCTTTAAACTTAAAATATCACATTAGAATCCAACAGCTGCTAAACTTCACAATCAAAATTGGTTTGCTATTTATCAGATATCGAAAACAGACCCAACTCATAAAGCAAGATCCATAAAGAAATGGAAGCTAAACGAGGAGGCTAAGATTTTACCTTATGTAGAGCAGCAAACAAGGACTTCAACGTCAAAGATTTTCACTTTCCTTTCACCCAAATCAAACGAAACACAGAGAAAATAAAGAGAACGTATTCCAGATTTTTCACCTCCCCAAACGTAAACACAGGGCCTCCTTTTATAGCCGATTCAAGTTTGCAACGGACTCTTCCAAGGATTCAAAATTTGAATTCCAAAGAGGCTATCCCAAAGCAAGTGGAAGGACAAATAGGCATGTGAAGTGATATTTTCAGATTGATTTGAGAGAAGAGGGGATAGGGTGGTGATAGAGATGGAGCGTCAGGCGGCGGACGATGGACGTCAGGCGATGATAGTGAGCGAATTTTCTGAAAAAGAGAAGAGAAGACGAAAGGGAGGGGTATGGGCGCCCCTGCCCTTTTCTGAGAAAGGAGGAAAGTTGGGGCGATGGGCAAGTGGTGATGGTGATGGACATCGGGTAGTGGTGATGTCAGGCGGCGATGACAGTAGTGTCAGGCGGCGATGGTGACCACATCTCTGGAACAAGAAGAGACGAACGCAGGCAAAGGGAAAAAGGAAAAGCGTGAGGAAGAAGAGAGGAGGCGGAGGAGTTGAGATCAAATTAGGGTGATTTAAGAAATAGCCAAAGTGTTGCAATTTTAGCCAACTTGAGTGATTTATTACAAATATGGCCAATTTAATTCGGAATGTAGTTGATTTGAGATCAATTGGCTAGATTTGAACAAACTCAATTATTTAAGCTTCTTCGATTCAAACAAGATAAAAATCACAAACCACAAGTTAATTATTTAAATTAGGACTAATTACACAATAATTATAAAATTGACTAATTCGCAGATAATAAGTACATATTTAAGCTAAAGATTATTTTTTTCGAGGTCATTTCTGAATATTTATAAAGGGGATTAAAATATATATATATGTATATATATATACACAAACCATATGTAAATATATGTGTGCATAAGTATTATAGAAGATTAAATAAAATTTGAAAAAGACTTATGATATCGCAAATTTTCAAAGATGATCACCTCAAAGTTGTTAGAAGTTGAAGAAGCTCTATAATTGATAGATGTTAAGGTTGAAGAAATATAATCCATACGTTTGCATACGTGGCACAAACGGAGTGGCCAATATGAAGAGATTTGGGATTGTCACGTTTTGCTCAAATTAACCTATTTAAATTACGAACAATTTATTTATTAATAGCCATAATCAAACAAATTAAAAATGATTATTTTGCAAGACTAAATATTTTGATAAAATTTGATCGTTCTTAATATAAAATTAGTATGGGTTGGCAATAAAATTAATTAATCAGGCTCCCTTTTCGAAAGAATGTATGAAAAATACTTATTTCAATAAAAAGTTATTTTTTAATCAAAAAATCGACTCGACACTTTAAAATGATAGTCATTTGTCATAAACTTCTCAAAAATGATGAAAGCAAATAGTAACATTCATATTTTGATTAGTTTTTATTAGAAAAAATATCTGTAAAATAATTGGCCGAACCATAAAAATGAGAAGTTTATCAATAAAAAAAAATCAACAATAACAACAACAAAATAATAATAATAATAGCATTCTTCGTAGTAAAATATTCCATACCTTATAAAAGTTTTATCATTCCTTAAAAAGAAAATCATTTTCCTTTCTCTTTATTTTTTGTTCAAGTTCAACTTATTGAACAGGAGAGTCAAAATTTAGAAATTTAAAATTATTAGAGAGCCAAAATCGGGAGGAAAGAAAAAAAAGAAAAAAAAATGAAAAGTACAAAATAACAAAAATAAAAATAAAAATCGATTACTTTGTAGGATTAAGTTACTTGATAAGAATTAAATAAAATTAGTATGGATTAATAGTGAAATTAAATTAGTCAAGCTTCTTCATTTGAATAACATAAGAAAATATTTACTCGTAACAATGAGGAATCATGTTTGATAAAAATAAAAATAAAAATAAAATAAAAATAAAAAATGATTGAGTACTTAAAGTGATATTTGTATGACATAAAATTCTCAAGGATGCTAAAGAAAGTAGTAAATAATATATTAAAAAAAATATATGTGTCTAATCTTTGTAGGAAATAATATCCATGAAAAAAATGTTTGTCGAACAAAAAGTAAGAAAATTTTATCAAAATACTAGCAACGACAATAATAGTAATAGTAATAATAATAACAAAATTTATAATAATAACAATAGGAGTAGTAGTAGAAAAAAATATTTCGTAAAAGTTTTATTATCTTATTTTCTTTTTTTTTTAAAAAAAAAATTCTTTTTTTTAAAAAAAAAAAAGAAATTAGACTAATTAAATATGGCGAGCCAAAATTGGGTGTCAACAGCTTGCCCCTTTCTTTGTCCATGGAAGAGAGTAATGAAGGCGTGGACAAAGAAATATCGACACAGTCCAATTTTGGCCGATCAAACAATCTTTTTAGCAACCACTTGACATTTTATGAAGCTATGGCCGAACTCCTCGTTTCTGAGTTGCCCACGAATCTCAAATTTCTTGAGAAACCAGGCCATATGTAGTTCGAGAGGCCAAGATCATAATAAGGTTGATCAAATTCAAAATTTGCCCCAGTGTCGAATTATGGCAACACTTAGTTTTCTTGGGTGATGGAGTATGAAGAGGTCAGTATGAATAAAATGAAAATAGCCACACTCAAGCTAAGGTAGCTTGCGTATACCAAGAGTTAGGAATTAGGTCGGGCGCAGCTCTAATGGCTAACTGGGAAAGAAAAATGCTCTGTAGCAATTTCCACAATAAAACTTTGATGGGGAGGGACAAATTGCCCCAGTATCAAGTTATGGTGATACCGAGCCATGAAAGTTAAACAAAGAGTCGAACCTGATCAAGTCGGGTTGAGTTTTGAAAGTGAATCCTTGACGTAGCTAGGGATGCTTGACATTCCACTAGCTTGCCCTAGTTTGCTGCTAAGATAGAGTTCCACGTCATGGTGTGTTTTCCTACAAAATAGGTAAAAGGGTGAAAAGTACCTGTTGTGGTTTGAAATTATAAATGAAATTAATAATGTAGAGAGTAAAGTGTAGATATTCAAACGATCGTTGATATCTTTGTCTTGTGTGGCGAATGCGATGTAGGTGAAGTAGCTTGTAATATAAAGCCTCCGATTGGCAAAGTTGTTGTAGCATAACGCCTTTATCTAGCATGTCAAAGCTTGTAATATAAAGCCTCCGACAGGTGGGGCGATTGTAATGTAACGCTTGTATCTGGCGATGCAAAGCTTGTAATGTAAAGCCTCCGACAGGCGGGGCGATGTAATGTAACGCCTGTATCTGGCGATGCAAAACTTGTAATGTAAAGCCTCCAACTGGCGAGGCGGTTATAATATAACACTTGTATCTGCGATACGAAGTATGTAAATATTAATTTTAACTGTAGGTGTATGACGAGGTTGCTAGCGT
Organism: Solanum rostratum; assembly: GCA_029948455.1. Classification (NCBI taxonomy): domain Eukaryota; kingdom Viridiplantae; phylum Streptophyta; class Magnoliopsida; order Solanales; family Solanaceae; genus Solanum; species Solanum rostratum. The sequence goes on along the minus strand of CM057047.1, from coordinate 53,901,643 downwards.
GCATGCCGCTGATCGATGGAGCTTGATGGTGCTGCTATATTGTGGTCCTTGACCGGTAGAGTATTGCTTCGTTTGCTTATATACATGCTCCGATTGGTGGAATTTTGACGATGTTGGATATGTGTAGCCTCCCAATTGTGGAGTTCGAATGATGCTTGCTATGTACAATCCTCGATTGGCAGAGATTGGACAGTCCTTGCTATATATATATATATATCTTCCAATTGGTGGAGTCTGAATGGCGTATGCGATGTGTAGGCTTCGATCGGTATTGAGAATGTATGCTATATACATCCTCCAGTTGGCGGAGTTTGGACGGTGTTTGCTATATACAACCTCCAAGTGATGGAGTTTGACGCAGTTAGCTGCAATTCTCTGATTAGCAGAATTCTTTCGACGTGGTTAGGCAGCGGTCTCCCTTCGGCGGAGCTTATTCGACGCAGTTAGACGGTGGTCATCAATTGGTGGAGTTATTCTTGATAAAAAGAAAACTATCCTATTTGTCCTACGGGCCCCCTTTGTATTTTGATCCGGATCTCGAGTGTACCTGCAAAGATTTAAAATGGAACCGTATTAGATAGAAAATATGTAGCATATCGAGAAAGTAAATAGGGAGAAAAATATTTTGGTTTATGTTTGGAATAAGTCGAATGGTGTCTCCGGTCGTGCCCCGAGACTTGATGTCAGCTTCCTTGATTTCCTGTCTTCCTGCGCTCAAAAAAAATTTTAGTTTGGGAGGGGGTGTTGACTTGTGTCAACTCGCGAACTTTAGCTTCTTCATCGGAAAACCTTCAATATTTTTCCAAACCGCTCTCGATCCCATGACCTGGAGACTCGGCAGGTGGATAGTAAAGGAACATTTGAAGAAAAGGAAAAAAATAAAAATAAAAATAAAACAAATAAATAAATAAATAAAATAATAGTATGTTACTTTATAAGGGGGTATATTATTTATATATTAGATATATAAGTATATGTGTATATATAGTAATCTTCAATTATCCTAAAGTTATGACACATTTCGAGGTCCACCGAGCTTCTCCATATCCAAATGTAGCTCTTTTCATGCTCTCATCTCCTGATGACGCTTCTCTGACTCTTTTGGCGGATTTGTTGCTTTCCAATGATGCATAATTAAAGGAGGGTTTCCGATGGGTACGACCCAACCTTAAAGGTGGCCTACATATCCTCAATTGAGAATCAAGTCTATATGTAGTTCAGGGATAACAGAATGAAAATTATGCAATGCAACGATCGAGCCTGACTCAGGCTGCCTACGTATCCAAGCGGAATCACGTCAAAACATAGTTCAAGTACAAAGGGAAACAAAAATAACATGTAATGCAATGACCAGGCCTGACTCAGGCTGCCTACGTATCCAAGTGGAATCAGGTCAAAATGTAGTTCAAGTACAACAGAAAAGTAAAATATTAAGAGACCGAATTCGACAAGGACTGCCTACGTATCCCACCAAGGGAAGTCAGGTCAGCGTAGTTCTAAATACATAGAAATAATGCTTTTGAGTTTTCTAGGGAGACCGAACCCGATGTGGGTTGCCTACGTACCCCACCCTGGGAAGTCAGGTCGAGACGTAGTTCTGTTACATAAAAATGCAAAATAAACTAGCCTTGGTATCTTCAGATGTAGTACTTCTTGATGGCGTCTGAATTAATTGGCTTGGTGCTCACTGTGCCGTCCATTTCTGCTAAGATCAGTGCTCCTCCCGAGAGTACTCTATGAACCATATAGGGACCTTGCCAGTTCGGTGCAAATTTCCCTTTGGCTTCTCCTTGGTGGGGAAATATCTTCTTCAATACTAACTCTCTTGGTTTGAACTGTCGAGGCCTAACCCTTTTGTTGAATGCCTTAACCATTCTATTTTGGTATACCTGATCGTGACAGACTGCATTTATCCTTTTCTCATCAATGAGCATCAATTGTTCGATCCGACTGCGAATCCATTCTGCATCATCCAAACCAACTTCTTGGATAATCCTTAAAGATGGTATTTCCACCTCAGCAGGTATTACCGCCTCTGAACCATAAACCAGCATATAAGGAGTTGCCCCCGTGGATGTTCTAATCGTAGTGCGATAACCGAGCAGAGCATATGGTAGCTTCTCGTGCCACTGTTTGTAACCATCTATCATTTTCCTCAAAATCTTCTTGACGTTCTTGTTTGCGGCCTCAACTACTCCATTCATCTGTGGTCGATAGGTTGTGGAATTTCGATGAACGATCTTGAAACTTTCACAAATCTCTTGCATAAGATCACTATTAAGATTTGTTGCATTGTCTGTGATGATTGATTCTGGAATTCCGAATCGACAGATTATGTTGCTGCAAACAAAATCTGCCACTACCTTCTTAGTCACCGCCTTGTATGTCGAAGCTTCAACCCATTTTGTGAAATAATCGATAGCTACTAGGATGAAACAATGTCCATTTGATGCGGCGGGCTCTACGGGTCCAATCATATCCATGCCCCAAGCGGCAAATGGCCAAGGAGAACCCATCATATTGAGCTCGTTTGGTGGGACTCGGATAAAATCTCCATGCACTTGGCATTGATGACACGTCTGCACATATCGAATGCTATCTCTCTCTATCGTCATCCAAAAATATCCAGCTCTTAAAATCTTCTTCGCTAGAGTGAACCCGTTCTGTGAGGCCCACATGTTCCTGCATGAATCTCTTCTAAAAGTCTTGTCGCTTCCTTGGCGTCAACACATCTTAGCAATCCTAAATCTGGGGTCCTCATATATAGGATTTCCCCGTTAAGAAAGAAATGATTGGCCATTCTTCTCAAAGTCCGTTTTTGCTTGTTTGTGGCATTTTCAGGGTACTCTTGTGCTTCTATCAATCTTTTGATGTCATAGTACTATGGTCTCCCATCCAATTCCTCATCTACATGAAAACAATATGCGTGTTGTTCGTGTATCTCTACCCCAATAGGATCGATGTAATTCTTATCCGAATGCTGAATCATTGAGGACAATGTTGTTAAAGCATCAGCAAATACATTTTGAGTTCGAGGGACATGCTTGAATTCAATCTTCGTGAATCTCCGACTCAACTCCTTTATGTAATGCAAGTAAGGAAGGATCTTAACATCCTTAGTAGCCCATTCTCCTTGGACTTGATGAATTAACAAACTAGAGTCCCCTATCACCAAGAGCTCTCTGATGTTCATGTCTATAGCCATCCTGAGTCCCAAAATACAAGCTTCATACTCCGCCATGTTATTTGTACAATCAAATCTGATCTTGGCTGAAATTGGGTAATATTGGTCAGTCTCTGAAATTAAGACTGCTCCTACTCCGACTCCTTTGGAATTTAATGCTCCATCAAAGAACATCCTCCACCCATCGAATGGTTCTGATATGTCTTCTCCCACAAACAACACCTCTTCATCAGGGAAGTAGGTTTTGAGTGGCTCGTAATCTTGATCCACTGGATTTTCTGCAAGGTGGTCAGCCAAGGCTTGTCCTTTGATGGCTTTCTGAGTCACATACACAATATCAAACTCACTCAACAAAACTTTCCATTTCGCTAATTTACCTGTAGGCATCGGCTTTTGAAAGATATACTTGAGTGGATCCATTCTTGAGATCAAGTATGTGGTGTATGCGGATAGGTAGTGCCTGAATTTTTGTGCGATCCCAGTCAAAGCGCAACAGGTTCGTTCCAACAGGGTGTATCTTGCCTCGTATAGGTGAACTTCTTGCTTAAGTAGTAAATGGCTTGTTCCTTCCTACCTGTCTCATCGTGTTGCCCCAACACGCACCCAAATGCACCATCCATGACAGATAAGTACAATAGCAAAGGCCTCTCAGGCTCAGGTAGGACCAATACTGGCGGGTTGGACAAATATTCTTTGATTTTGTCGAAAGCCTTTTGACATTCCTCCGTCCATTTTGTGGCTGCATCTTTCTTTAGCAACTTGAATATGGGTTCTCATATTATCGTGGACTGAGTGATGAACCGGCCAATGTAGTTGAGCCTCCCCAAGAAACTCATCACGTCCTTCTTGGTCTTAGGAGGAGGTAGTTCGCGGATTGCTTTAACCTTTGACGGATCCAACTCTATGCCTTTTCGACTGACAATGAATCCTAGTAATCTTCCTGCGGAAACTCCAAATGCACACTTTGCTGGATTCAATTTTAAGTCATACCTTCGCAATCTTTCAAAGAATTTTCGTAAATCACCCAAGTGGTCTAAACTCTTTTTGGACTTGATAATGACATCAGCCAAAGAATTTTCGTAAATCACCCAAGTGGTCTAAACTCTTTTTGGACTTGATAATGACATCATCCACATATACTTCAATTTCCTTATGGATCATATCATGGAAAAGAGTGGTCATCGCCCTCATGTAAGTTGCTCCAGCATTTTTGAGACCAAATGGCATCACCCTATAGCAATACACACCCCATGGTGTGACAAATGCCGTCTTCTCTGCATCATCTTTATCCATCAAGATCTGGTGATACCCCGCAAAACAATCCATAAATGACTGCAACTCATGCTTTGCACAATTATCAATGAGTATGTGAATATTTGGAAGAGGAAAATCATCCTTAGGACTGGCTCGATTGAGATCTCGATAGTCCACACATATTCTGATTTTCCCATCCTTCTTTGGCACTGGCACGATGTTGGCCAACCACGTGGGGTAATTCATAACCCTCACAACATTGGCTTCGATTTGCTTAGTTACTTCCTCCTTAATCCTCAAACTCAAATGGGGCTTGAATTTTCTCGTCTTTTGCTTGACGGGTGGACAAGTGGGATCGATTGGCAACTTGTGTGTGACAATGTCAGTGCTTAATCCTGGCATATCATCGTAAGACCAAGCGAAAACATCAATATATTGCTTAAGCAAATCTATCAATTCTTGCTTCCTTTCGCTCTCTAAATGCATACTACCCGTGTTTCCTTTGTGACTTCTTCGTCTCCTAAGTTGACAACCTCTGTCTCTTCCATGTTGGGCTTCTCCTGACTTTCAAGCTGCTCGATCTCATGTGGCAAATTTTTTGGCAACATGCTTTCATCATATTCCTCGTGATCCAACTCGTTGATTCTGCTTTGCTCGATGAATTCGCGACATGTCATAACCGTTGAACTAGGATTTTTATTAATACGAGTGCTGAAAAATATAAACGGTAAGTAAAAATAAATAAATAAAGAAAGAGAGAAATAAATAGGTACTTTTAAAACACTGAGATGTTTTAGGAAAATAAGACTTTCATTCAAAAGCATTCTAGCTTTTCAAAAGAGGCAAGCTACAAAAAGGATCAAGCATGATTCAAGCCTCGATTATGACCATGCAAATTTTTAAAAACTACTACTTTCCACACTACCAGGATTCTTGTCGAAACAGAGATGGGTTGATGGTCCAGTTCTGCAACGCTTCTCCAGGCTCAGCATCACGGATGGTCAATTTGATGAGATTTATCTCTTTCTCTTCTCCGATCATGGCTACAAACAAATTTCCTATTCCTTCCATGATGTCATCTTCAACTGCTGGACCTAGGGTTGGAGCTTGTTTTGGTACAAATGTCATCTTGCTCGACCTCTCGCCGCAGACTCCTCCTAATATAGGCTGATATCCAAGCCCGGTGGTACCTTTCTGATGCTTCAGCTGGATTGGTTCAACTATGCCATTACGCTTGAGTCCAAGTCCCGTCCTAGGCTGATATCCATACTTCAACATCTCTGAAGCAACCATCTTTGCTGCGCTTGACAATTTTACTTCATTCGACTCTACTTTCTCATCAACTTTCGCAGCTTGCATAATTTCCAAAGTATGAAAAGTGGCTCCATCTAACTCGCCAGTGATCGGAACAGAATCAATAGAACAGGTGGGGTGACTATGCTCCCCATGGATGGTAACTTCCACATGACCCCACTCAAACTTTACACACTGATGAAGGGTTGAAGGCACGGCTCTTGCCATGTGGATCCATGGTCTTCCCAGCAAAAGGTTGTAGTTAGACAACACATCCATCACTTGAAATAGAATACGGAATTCAGCTGGCCCCACCTGCAATGTGAGATATGCTTCTCCAATGACACTTCTTTGTGCCCCATCGAAAGCTCTAACTTTCACACGACTCTCTCTTATCTCTCCCATGTTCGCACCCAACTCCCTTAGCGTTGTGAAAGGGCAAATGTTGCATCCAGAACCACCATCAATCATAACTCGAGTCATAATCTTGTCACAACATTTGACCGCGATGTGAAGCGCTTCGTTGTGTCCAACCCCTTCTGCCGGTAGCTCATCATCATGAAAAGAAATCTTGTTAGCTTCCACAACTCGTTCGATGGTCGCAGCTAGAGTTTCACTTGCGGTCTCTTTTGGGATGCAAATCCTGCTTAATACCTCCATTAAAGCATTCCTATGGGTTTCAGAACTCATAAGCAACGACAAAATGGATATGTGGGCTGGTGTTTTCTTTAACTGTTCTTCAACTGAATAGTCCTTAGGTTGCATCTTCTTCCAGAATTCAGCAGCTTCGGCATCAGTGATATTTCTCTTCAAATTATGTTCCTTCCTAATAATTCCTCGATTAAGATCTCCTGGAGCATAACATCTCCCAGACCTAGTCATTCCTTGATCCACGGCGGTATCGACCATCTTACCCATAGCTTTCGCTTGGTAATCCCATGGGACTGCTTTGGTGTCATACTCAGGCTTCTCGGTGATCAAAGTGGTTACCACAACTCTTGGCAAGTAGGTTTGGACAGTCAAAGGTTTCCTTAACTGAACTGTGATAACAGGCTGCACCGGAGACACAGTAGCAACTCCTTCGATGTCCCAACCAGGCAAGATAGTATCTTCCAAACCATATTCCCCTTCTAGTGAGACCATGTTGACTTCTCGATTCTCGTGATTCGGCAAAGGGTTATTGTTCACATTTGGAGGTGCTGGAGTGCATTTTATAATACCCCTCTTGATCAGAGACTCTATTTGATTCTTCAACCCGTAACAGTCCTTCGTGTCGTGCCCTTGGATCCCTAAATGGTAAGCGCATCGCTTGTTCCCATCAAAGTTGCGAGGAATGGGATCAGGGAGTTTTCCTTCAACTGGCTGCAACACCCCCTCTGCCCTCAGTCTTTCAAATAACTGGGCATAAGGTTCGGCAATGGGCGTGTAGGTGCGAGTGTTTCTGGCTTCGAGATTTGGACGCGCTCTTGGCGCATACGCTGGCCTATTTTGATGGATTGGTGCTTGGACAGGGATATATGGTCTTGGTGGATTTTGGTGTGCCTGTGCTCGGGGTGGATTGCAGGGGTTGGGTATTATATACTGGGTATGGGATGTAAGGAGCATGTGCAGCAATTTGAGGATTGTTGGGGTATCTGTGAGATGAACCTCCATGGTGGTAGGTGATAGTCGAGACATCCTCCTTTTTCTTCTTGACGCCACTGATGGATCCCGATTGTATGGCCTTACTTGCAACTTGCAATGCAGCCATGGACTGAATTTTCCCAGATTTGACACCTTCCTCTATAAAGTCTCCCATCTTAACCAGTTCGGCAAACTTCTGGCCCATCATCGACATCATCTTATCAAAGTAGATGCCTTCTTGAGCTCGAATAAAGTATTTGGAGAGCTCACTCTCATCCAGTGGTGGTTGGACCCTAGCAGCCTCAGTTCTCCAGCGTCTTGCATATTCTTGGAAGTCCTCAAAGGGTTTCTTCTGTAGGTTGGCTAATGAGAACCTATCGGGAGTGATTTCAGTGTTGAATTTGAAACGAGTCATGAAATCTTCGGCCATTTCTTGCCAATCATGCCATTTGCGAGGATCCTGACGAGTATACCAAGTCAAGGCTTCTCCAGACAAACTTCGAATGAATAACTTCATCCTTAGCTTCGCATTTCTCCCCACACCGACTAACTTATCACAATATGCCCTTAAATGCGCATGAGGGTCACCTTTTCTATCAAATAGTTCAAACTTTGGCGGCTTGTACCCTGCTGGCATATCGATGTCAGGGTGAATGCACAAGTCATCATAATCCAAGCTCTCTGCTCCCCTAGTGACTTGCAAGCTTTTTAACGCCTTCCTTAGACCATGAAGTTGGGCGTTTATCGACTCATCTTCGCTCAAGTGAGCATCTTTCTCCATTTCTGCATATTGATCAACCTCGTACGAGACTTTAACCACGGCCGGGGTCGTGAAAGTAGGGGCTTCAACAGCACATATAGGTGGCACATATGGTTCATGAGGAGCGGCAACGTGTGCCCCGAATATCTGCTGCATCGCGGGATAGGTGGGCATTGTATGAGCTTGTAGTGGATGGTCAGGAGTGGTCCTGACCATTGATGAGGCAGCCAGCGGTGCTTGGCCATGAATTGGAGCATGTTGGGTATGCCTAGGTAGTTTTGGCGAGTCGGTGGAAGGCAGGTCAGTTTTTGGAAAGTAGATAGGTGTTTTGAAGGTTGGGAGGGTAGTAGCCGAAAGCTTGGCCAAGTCTCGTACTTGCCGCAATTCCTCCCTTAGGGCTTCCAATTCTTGTGCCATAAGAGCCATTCTCTCGTCATTTTGAGCAGTACTTTGAGAACCTTCAGGGTTTTCCATGGGTACTATTATATTTGCAGCAGCATCAAATTCTTCTCCGTTGGTCATCTTTCTTTTGGGTCGAAGGTTGTATCGTGAGTCAGCCAGTTTGCAAGTCGACACAAATCAACGTTCTTTTGGGATTAATAATAACCAACACAAAAAGGAAGAAAAGAAAAGGAAAACTATGTTAGTTTGGGAGATGTTGCAAAGAAAAGGAAATAATGTATATAGCAAATATGTAACACATATATACGTCAAGTTGGCGACATTCAAGGTACGTCCTAATATGGGGCCTCTTTTTGCTAGAGGTTAGCCTACGTTGAAATTAATTTGATGATAAATGATCCAACTAAACACATTCTGGATTCGGAACAACATAATTTCATTGATAGAAATGTCTTGAGTCATACAATAGAGCAGTCGGGTAGGAAACTAGATAATAAAAGCGAGAGAAGGGAAGGGCATGCAAAAGATGAGTCGCGTGACTCTTCAATGGAATACGACAAAGTACAAAAGATCAAGCTATGGCCAAGTTGGACCATCATTATCGTCATCGTCCCAATCATAGTATGGCCCTGGGTAGTATTCTGGAGAGTTTGAACCCGTCTCTGAATCTTCTATACGATCAAATCCCATGGATGCATACTCAGAGTGGTCCTCTCTTGCCGTCTGAGAAGGTCCATCTCCCATGACTTCGTCTTCTTTTGGACCCTCCTCAGGCTCCTCTTCTTCTGGTTCTTCTTCGGGGTCTTCTTCTGGGTCTTCCTGTGGATCTTCTTCTATCCTTTGGATCAAATGATCCATGGATCCTGGAACTATTTGATTAAACATGGGTGTTGTGAGTTCCATACGATGAAGTATCTCCTCTTTAATCCAAGCGGCCCACCGATCATCCACAAAGCCCCTGAATCCCTCTGCACTGGGTTGGACCATGTGACTCACAGTGGTGCACCATGCATAGTATTCTGGTGTGCACCATTTCTCATTTCCCATATTAGTCGTGATCATGTAATCCCATTCTAGCTGCAAATTCCTTATCCGTATAGCAGGGACTGACACAAGATCATCCTCGTGTAGTACCATGCATGACCACAGTGGCACGTCTTCGATAATTCTGAACTGTCGCATGACCCGGAGAGGTGCATACGGTTGGATACCTCTTAACCCGACCAGCTCAATGAAGTATAAGTGTCTAGTTCTGACGAATGCTAACCCAGATACCAAATGGAACTTCCACTGAATGGAATCCCCAGTGAGATTTGTTAAAAATGTGTGCCACTCTTCATCTCCGACTGGCGCATCCCAATATCGGAGACGATCTTCGTGGCTCTGGATCATATTGCGAGCGTCTATTGTATAGTCCATTTGTGGGGGTCGACGATAGAAATGCTCAATCGCCCAAACTTGTAGCAATAAGTTGCATCCCCCGAAGAATTCATGCCCTCTCGTGCATGCAGATAGTAATCGAAACACCTCAGCGAGTACAATGTGCACCAAGGAGCAGCCCCGTGGCGCAGCAAATAGGTCTACAACTACGGGGTGGATGTTGATGTCGATGAAATGGAGTCTCATTGGGAAAACTATCGCACCCAAAAAGGCCAATACAAAGATTTTCGGCCGCGTGCTTATCCACTACCTGCAAGTGCAAGAAAATTCCTCACGATATTCATCGAAACTCTCAAGTCGTCCAAATCTCCTGAAGAGATAATCTAGTTTAACCTTTCCTCCTTCTACGTTCCTCAGTGATGGGAAGGTGTGCAACCCCAGGAGTCTTAAAAATTCCCTCGCACTTATTGTTGACGGGCATATTGGTAACCTCCCGCTGATGGGCAGCTCCGTGAATGTGCTGAATTCCTCCAGCGTATGAGTGATTTCAAAATCCAAAAATTTGAAAGTCACTGTGCTAGGGTCCCAAAATTCCATCAACAGGGTGAGGAACATTTTATTTGCCTGAACCTTCATCAGAGATAGCAACCCTCCTAGATGTCTCCTGATTTCGGCTCCATGTGCTCTGTGGATGTTCTGCCACCAGTTCTGTAGGATATGCGGAGCGGTGGTGACCATCTTAATGTTTGGGAGGTTCTGATTGATGTTCATCTAAACAAGAAAAGGTATGATGAGTATGTCTATTCCAATTCTATCATGTGTTTTAGTTTGGATCATTCATATCGACCTTCACAAAAATATGTCGTCAGGTGTATGACCTTTGACAAAAGGGCGGCTTCCTAATTGCAAAGACAACGCCTTGAACCGTCTCGCCTAAGGTGTATGCAACATGACCTATTTTCTAGAGTAAGAGTTTTCCCTAAGTGCTTAAGAGTAGACTGAAGGTTTGCCAGAAGGCACACTAAACTTATTGCACCAACTCTGAAGCTAAGGAATCCAAATGAAGGTTTGGGGGAGTGTTTTCACACTCCCCGCGTGAATCAGTGTGTGTAAGTGTACGGCCGAGGACTCGATAGAAAGTGTGTGTGACAATGTAGGAAAGCAGTAACAAATAATGTTTTCAAACAAATAAGGAACGTAAGGTTGGATTTGACTTGCGACCTTTCAATCAAAGCAATATATAAACAAATAGTTAACTGACAAATATGTCACGCCCCGGGAGGGTACCCTAGGCGTGGCTGGCACTCAGAGGCTATTGCTAGCCCCCAAGCGAACCACTTAGCATTCATCACATTATTCATTATAAACATTGCGGAAGGAGATAGAAAATAATACCTAAACAAAGTGGGCCAGTGGCCAAACATCAAAACTGTTCATTTCACAAAGCAAAGGAATATTGCTCAGGTATCATAACATTCACCTTGACTACACCATTATGTCTACAAAGCCTCTAACATTCCTTAAAACGTCTAAGAAGAGGACCATGACAAACCATGGCTACTCGACTCAAAAGAACAGGATAACATTCATAAATAAAGGTTTCCTCCGGAAACAAGGAGGCTCACCACAGTCAGAACTTGGAAACACTTGACCTCAACGGGGCGGCTGCTGAAGTCCTCTAGCTCCTGTATCTGCATCATGAAACGATGCAGTACCAAATGGCGTCAGTACGTGGAATGTACTGGCATGTAAAATAGCTGAATCACATCATTAGAATCATCTGAACATAACGTACATCATCATGAGACTTTAACATTTATATCAGGGAAACATGAACATTGACCTTTACATTAACATTGACCTTTACATTAACATTGACCTTTGCATTAACATTGGCCTTTACATTAACATTGACCTTTGCATTAACATTGGCCGTTACATTAGAGTACTATTAGGGAAACCATTTCTGAGAGGCCTAACTGGGAGTTTCTTTAACCGACAACCATCACTTATGAGCCAGTGATGATACAACGAAGCGATGCCGTTGCCACATCCATCCATTACCATGCCCAGGGTAAAGGACATTTCATTAGTGAATCCATAAAACATAATATTAGTCCTCATTTGGGACAAGATAGGAGCCATCCGCATTGCGGTTCAATCCTCTCTTCCTAAGCGGGCCACGTAGTTAATGGACTCAAGTGGGACTCACTTTTATCTATTTCGGTGCTCAATACTCCTCCCAGGACTCGACATTGCTCATAAAACATTAACATTCATTTGTCCCATAGGGACACATTACATTATCATTAGTCCCCATAGGGGCATAACACTTTATCATTGACATCTCCTTTACTTAACATTAACATCATTGTCATTCCATTCCATTAACGTTAACATCATGGACCTTAGGGGCACTAGTTTAGGAACTTTGACTCTCAACTTAGAGACAATCCCACATTCACATGCTCAACGTTCATCATTCATTATTTTATCATTACTCTAGACTCTACACACACACCCATGTTCATCATGCATGCTTTTCTAGGATACATATACAATAGATATAGGGTTTTTAACTAAATGCTTTTCAAGAAAATAGTTTAAAAAGGATGCATGAGGGTTTTTATGAGGGTCATCATCAATGCAGGAAAATATGTAGGTTTACGCATAAAATACTGGCATTTATTCATTACATTACATGAATTAACATGTTTCACTTCATTACCCTAACATCATTCACCATTAAACTTTAATACATTACTCATGCGGCACATGGGAAGACATTCCCATGCTTTAAGTTTAGCCTTACATACCTGAAAGAAGATAGTCACACTAAAGCACCTTCTTTCCTCTTGCTCTCTTCAACCTCCTTCAAGCCCTAGCCTTAAGGACCTTAGGAAGACTTCTTCAATGGGGTTTTTCAACCCTTTTTCGTGAAAAACGGCCTATATAGGTCATAGGGGTACGTTTAGGATAGGTGGGATTGGACCATAATGCCCTTGGAAATTTTAAGAAATTAAATCTCGTCCTGAAATAACACAGTCCGCGACGCGGACTGGTCGCGGACAGTGTATGTTCGGAAACTCAACTCCGTCGAAATTTTCAGGAAAAGGTAAGTATGTCTCCGCGACCAGTCCGCGTCGCGGTTCCGTCGCGGAGGCTCACTGTTTTTCGTTTTGGAACAAAAAATTATCTTTTGACTCGGTTGCTCTCAAATTCGACCGAGACCTTTCCCCCACTCCATTTTCAGTGCTGATCATGAATCCGCTCTCGGATTTCTGATCCGAGCATCGGAAGGCACGTTTCTCGCACACCTCTCCTTGAGGGGTATTTCGATAATTTCGTGGGCGTTACATTATCTCCCCCTTGGGATCATTCGTCCTCGAATGATAAATAGGGAAGTATTTTAGCACGAATAGGCTCACGACTCACCTCAATATTACTTTGATAACCTACTACCTTCATCTTTCATTGATCTTTAAGCTCATTTATTCAACATTTACAATTTCACATGGAATTCATGTAATATACATTAATTTACATTAAGTAGGGTCATTACCTTCGATGCTTCCATCGACCTCGGGCACGAACAAGTGCGGATACTTTGCTTTCATCTCCTCCTCAGCTTCCCATGTGGATCCTTCAACGAATTGATTTCTCCACAGTACCTTAACAGAAGCTATCTCCTTGTTCCTTAGTCTGCGAACCTGCCGATCAAGGATTTGGACTGGGGTTTCCTCATAGGACAGGCTGTCCTTGATTCCTGTGCTCTCTACAGGCACTACCAAGGCAGGATCCCCTAAACATTTCTTCGACATTGAGACGTGGAACACTGGATGAATCCCATCTAATTCAGAGGGTAGTTCCAGCTCATAAGCAACCTTTCCAATCCTTCGCACAATTTGGTAGGGACCAATGTAGCGAGGACCCAACTTCCCTTTCTTCCCAAACCTCGTGACACCTTTCATAGGTGATACCTTCAGATAAACCCAGTCATTCACCTCAAACTCTAAATCCCTTCTCCTTACATCTGTGTACGACTTTTGGCGGCTCTGGGCTGCCTTTAACCTTTCTCGTATAGTCTTCACCTTTTTCATGGACTGGTGGACAAGGTCTGGCCCAATCAGCTCGGCCTCCCCAACCTCGAACCACCCAATGGGCGATCTACATCTTCTCCCATACAAGGCCTCATAAGGGGCCATTTGGATACTCGCATGATAACTGTTGTTGTATGCGAATTCAATCAAGGGTAAATGGTCGTCCCAATTTCCTTTGAAGTCAAGAACGCATGCTCTCAACATGTCTTCCAACGTCTGGATAGTGCGTTCTGCCTGGCCATCCGTCTGTGGATAAAAGGCCGTGCTCAAGTTCACCTTAGTACCCAGCCCTTTCTGGAACGACTTCCAGAAGTGAGAGGTAAATTGGGCTCCTCTGTCTGAAATAATAGACAAGGGAACTCCGTGCAATCTCACTATCTCCTGAATATATATTTTGGCATAATCTTCGGCAGTGTTAGTCGTCTTGACTGCTAAGAAATGTGCTGATTTCGTCATTCTGTCTACAATCACCCATATGGAGTCATGTTGCCTCCGGGATTTCGGTAAGCCCGTGACAAAGTCCATGTTCACCATCTCCCACTTCCATTCTGGAATTTCAAAATTCTGAGCCAGACCACTTGGCCTTTGGTGCTCAACCTTGACTTGCTGGCAGTTGGGGCATCTGGAAACGAATTCTGCGATGTCCCTCTTCATTCCACTCCACCAATAGACTTCTCTCAAGTCGTGATACATCTTGGTGGAACCTGGATGGATGGAGTACTTAGCATTATGGGCCTCAGCTAAAATCCTTTCTTGAACACCATCAACATTAGGGACACATAATCTGTTCTGGTATCCCAGTACCCCATCTCCCCCTTTGGAGAAGACCATCACTTTTTGCTTATGAACATCTTCTTTTAGTTGGAGTATAATGGGATCTCAATCCTGCTTCTCTTTAACTTCAGTCACCAGGGACGATGAAGACCCATTTTGAACACTAACTCCTCCTTCATCATTCTCTTCAAGTTGGACCACCAATCGGGCCAACCTGTGCACCTCTTTCACCAGTTCTTTCTTTTCTTCCTCAACATGGGCCGTGCTACCCATAGACAACCTGCTAAGAGCATCAGTAACAACGTTAGCTTTACCTGGGTGGTACATGACGCTCATATCATAGTCCTTGAGCAACTCTAACCATCTCCTCTGTCGCAGATTGAGCTCCCTTTGGCTGAATACATACTGCAAGCTCTTATGGTCTGTGAACACATCCACATGCACTCCATACAAGTAGTGGCGCCAGATTTTAAGTGCGAACACAATGACTGCCAACTCAAGATCATGGGTAGGATAGTTTCGTTCATGAACCTTAAGCTGTCTGGAAGCATAGGCTACCACCCTTCCTCTTTGCATTAACACGCACCCCAACCCAACTCTAGATGCGTCACAGTATACCACGAAGTCATCTGTTCCGTCAGGCAATGTCAAAACAGGTGCAGTGGTTAACCTGGTCTTCAGCTCTTGGAAACTTTTCTCACATTCGTCAGACCATTGGAACTTAGCCCTTTTCTGGGTCAGTTTGGTCAATGGTGCAGATAGGGAAGAAAACCCCTCCACAAACCTCCGGTAGTAGCCTGCCAACCCCAAGAAGCTTCTTATGTCAATTGGAGAGGTTGGCCTTGGCCAGCTTGCCACCGCCTCAATCTTTTGGTTATCCACTCGAATACCGTCACCCGAAACCACATGGCCTAGGAAAGCCACTGACTTAAACCATAATTCACACTTGGAGAACTTAGCATATAACCCGTGGTCCTTAAGAGTTTGAAGGACAACTCTGAGATGTTTAGTATGCTCTTCCTCACCCTTCGAATATATCAAAATATCATCAATGAAGACGATTACAAACATATCCAAGTAGGGTCTAAATACCCTGTTCATCAAGTCCATAAAGGCTGCTGGTGCATTGGTCAACCCAAAGGACATCACTAAAAATTCAAAATGACCATATCTTGTCCTGAAAGCTGTCTTTGGGATATCACACTCCCTCACCTTTAACTGATGGTAACCCGATCTGAGGTCTATTTTTGAAAAACATGAGGCACCCTGAAGTTGGTCGAACAAGTCGTCAATCCTAGGAAGAGGATATTTGTTCTTGACTGTGACCTTGTTCAGTTGCCTATAATCTATACACATTCGAAGCGTCCCATCTTTCTTTCGCACAAACAAAACTAGAGCACCCCACGGAGAAACACTGGGTCTAATAAAACCCTTCTCTAACAGGTCTTTCAACTGTTCTTTCATCTTCTTCAGTTCAGCGGGGGCCATCCTATATGGCGGAATTGAAATAGGCTGGGTATCGGGGAGTACATCAATACCGAAGTCAATCTCCCTATCAGGAGGGACTCCAGGTAAATCCTCCGGGAACACCTCAGGAAACTCATTAACAACTGAGACCGACTCAAGCGTGGGGGTCTCAACATTATCAGCTTTAACTCTTACTAGGTGGTAGATACACCCCTTAGAGATCAACTTCCTTGCCCTCAGGTAAGAAATAATTATACCCTTGGGTGCAACATAACCTCCCTCCCATTCTAAGACCGGTTCAAGTGGGAATTGAAACTTAACCACTCGGGTTCTACAGTCTATGGATGCATGGCAAGCGTGAAGCCAATCCATCCTAAGGATCACATCAAAATCCACCATCTCTAATTCTACCAAATCAGCCAGTGTATCCCTATAATAAATGGATACTACACAGTTTCTATAGACCCTTTTAGCCAAAATAGACTCTCCAGTAGGAGTTGAAACGGAATATGGCTCACGTAGACATTTTGGGGCAACTTCGAACTTATTAGCCACATAGGGTGTCACAAAGGATAAGGTGGCACCCGGATCAAGTAATGCGTAACAGTTATAAGAGAAGATTTGAAGCATACCCGTTACAACATCTGGGGCAGCCTCTCTGTCCTGCCGATTTCCCATAGCATACAAGCGGTTCGCTCCGCCTCCAGCATTCGTAGCAGTAGCCCTCTGTTGACTGCCCGCAGGGGGCGCTGTAGATGACTGGGCTCTATTACCTCTGTCGTTTCCCCTCTGGCTCCTCATAGGACATTCAATCTGGATATGGCCAGGCTGTCCACACGTATAGCATAAATTGGTGCCTTCCCGGCACGCACCAAGATGTTGTTTGCCACATCTGCCACAAGTTGCTTTTTCTCTGGGGCCCTGGGCGACACTGGCCTGGGACTGAGATACCTGTGCTCTGAAATTCTGATGGCCCTGGGTCCTTTGGTCATACCTGTGCTGCTGAACAGGTGCATTCACCATCGGTGTTGCATGGCGAGGAGGTTTCCTCTGAAAGAAGTTCTTGCTGCCCTTGTCCCCTTTTTGCTGGTTTTGTTCCTGGCCCGCAGCCTTGGCTTTCTTGCTCTGCTGTTCCTCCCTGTCCCTCTTCTTGTCCTTTTCGGTCTGTTGAGCGTAAACCATCAGCCTGGAAATATCCATATCTGGGATCAGCAGTGCTGCCTTGCACTCCCTCTTCACATGTCTGCCCAGTCCAGACACAAATTTTCTCATCCTGGCCCTCATATCAAGAACCATCTCCGGAGCATACCTCGACAGCTGGGTGAACTTTAAGCTATACTCTTTGGCGGTCATACCCTCCTGTTTTAAGTTCACAAACTCTTCAACCTTGGCTTCCCTTAACTCTTGGGGAAAGAAATGATCGAGAAAAGCACTCTCGAACTCTTCCCACTCGGCTGGTTCAGCACTTTCACCTCTGACATCCTCCCATTGGTTGTACCAAATGTTGGCCACATCCTTAAGTTGATATGAGACCAACTCCACCCCTTCACTCTCACTTGCATGCATTGCCCTTAGGATCTTGCACATTTCATCAATAAAGTTTTATGGATCCTCCTCAACCTTAGAACCCGTATAGATTGGCGGATTCATCCTCAAAAAATCTCTGAGCCTGGACGCAGCAGTTGGCTCTTGGGAACTGGAGCTTGGGGCCGGGGGACCACGACTGCTACTTTGCGAGGCCACCAACTGGGTGAGCATGGCAATGGCTCCCATGAAGTCTGCCTCTGAAGTGGGGGCTGACTATGCTGGGGGTGCTGGTGGAGCCTCAGCAGCTCTAGCTCACGTTCTGGCAAGGGGTTCTCAGTACTTGGGACAGAACCATCTCTTTGGGCAGCAGTGCGTTTTGGAGGCATCATCTGCAAACGCGTAACGCACGAGTTAAAGAGGTTTGCTTAAAGTCAAGCTCTAGCGCACGACTCAGAACATCAAAGAAGTGGAACCATTTCCTAATGCCCTGTAGCATCCTGTTTATGAAGTGTGGTGCACAACACACGCATAAACGAGACTCTACTAGACACGGCTTCGTAGACTCCCTAGGACTGTTGAACTCTGTGCTCTGATACCAAGTTTGTCACGCCCCGGGAGGGTACCCTAGGCGTGGCCGGCACTCAGAGGCTATTGCTAGCCCCCAAGCGAACCACTTAGCATTCATCACATTATTCATTATAAACATTGCGGAAGGAGATAGAAAATAATACCTAAACAAAGTGGGCCAGTGGCCAAACATCAAAACTGTTCATTTCACCAAGCAAAGGAATATTGCTCAGGTATCATAACATTCACCTTGACTACACCATTATGTCTACAAAGCCTCTAACATTCCTTAAAACGTCTAAGAAGAGGACCATGACATACCATGGCTACTCGACTCAAAAGAACAGGATAACATTCATAAATAAAGGTTTCCTCCGGAAACAAGGAGGCTCACCACAGTCAGAACTTGGAAACACTTGACCTCAACGGGGCGGCTGCTGAAGTCCTCTAGCTCCTGTATCTGCATCATGAAACGATGCAGCGCCAAATGGCGTCAGTACGTGGAATGTACTGACATGTAAAATAGCTGAATCACATCATTAGAATCATCCGAACATAACATACATCATCATGAGACTTTAACATTTATATCAGGGAAACATGAACATTGACCTTTACATTAACATTGACCTTTACATTAACATTGACCTTTGCATTAACATTGGCCTTTACATTAACATTGACCTTTGCATTAACATTGGCCTTTACATTAGAGTACTATTAGGGAAACCTTTTCTGAGAGGCCTAACTGGGAGTTTCTTTAACCGACAACCATCACTTATGAGCCAGTGATGATACAACGAAGCGATGCCGTTGCCACATCCATCCATTACCCTGCCCAGGGTAAAGGACATTTCATTAGTGGATCCATAAAACATAACATTAGTCCTCATTTGGGACAAGATAGGAGCCATCCGCATTGCGGTTCAATCCTCTCTTCCTACGCGGGCCACGTAGTTAATGGACTCAAGTGGGACTCACTTTTATCTATTTGGGTGCTCAATACTCCTCCCAGGACTCGACATTACTCATAAAACATTAACATTCATTTGTCCCATAGGGACACATTACATTATCATTAGTCCCCATAGGGGCATAACAATTTATCATTGACATCTCCTTTACATTAACATTAACATCATTGTCATTCCATTCCATTAACGTTAACATCATGGACCTTAGGGACACTAGTTTAGGAACTTTGACTCTCAACTTAGATACAATCCCACATTCACATGCTCAACGTTCATCATTCATTATTTTATCATTACTCTAGACTCTACACACACACCCATGTTCATCATGCATGCTTTTCTAGGATACATATACAATAGATATAGGGTTTTTAACTAAATGCTTTTCAAGAAAATAGTTTAAAAAGGATGCATGAGGGTTTTTATGAGGGTCATCATCAATGCAGGAAAATATGTAGGTTTACGCATAAAATAATGGCATTTATTCATTACATTACATGAATTAACATGTTTCACTTCATTACCCTAACATCATTCACCATTAAACTTTAATACATTACTCATGCGGCACGTGGGAGGACATTCCCATGCTTTAAGTTTAGCCTTACATACCTGAAAGAAGATAGTCACACTAAAGCACCTTCTTTCCTCTTGCTCTCTTCAACCTCCTTCAAGTCCTAGCCTTAAGGACCTTAGGAAGACTTCTTCAATGGTTTTTCAATCCTTTTTCGTGAAAACCGACCTATATAGGTCATAGGGGTACGTTTAGGATAGGTGGGATTGGACCATAATGCCCTTGGAAATTTTAAGAAATTAAATCCCGTCTTGAAATAACACAGTCCGCGACGCGGACTGGTCGCGGACAGTGTATTTTCGGAAACTCAACTCCGTCGAAATTTTCAGGAAAAGGTAAGTGTGTCTCCACGACCAGTCCGCATCGCGGTTCTGTCGCGGAGGCTCACTGTTTTTCGTTTTGGAACGAAAAATTATCTTTTGACTCGGTTGCTCTCAAATTCGACCGAGACCTTTCCCCCACTCCATTTTCAGTGCTGATCATGAATCTGCTCTCGGATTTTCGATCCGAGCATCGGAAGGCACGTTTCTCGCACACCTCTCCTTGAGGGGTATTTCGGTAATTTCGCGGGCGTTACAAAATAATCACAAACATCATTCCTAAACTCAGTGTATTAAGGTTAAAACCAAGAGGTCCCCAGCGGAGTCGCCACTCTGTCGCACCCCGTTTTCAAACCGGTCGAAATAGGTCGCAACATCATGTGATCGTGCTCTTTTGGTTTCTTTGGAAATATATTTTAGAGTCGTCACCTAATTTTAAGGAAAATATTAGGAAACCAACTTAAGAAAATATAAATGTAGACTCTGTTTTGATTTGCGAAACCAGCAAAATTCTAGGTAAGGGTTTTGGTTACTCGAGGGGAAGGTGTTAGGCATCCCTCAGAGCCTATTCAAAAATAGTCCTTAAACTTAGCTTAGGAAAATAATTTATTGATAAATTATTCATTTGTTATTTCTTGAATTTAGTGATGAGAAAATTTCATCAGGAACAAAAATACAAGGTATGTCATATATATGTCTATAACATTAGTAAAAAAATTTTTAATGACATATTTAGTACACAACAAGATTAACGACTAGGTAAGCAAGTAATAAGTAAATAAACTGGAGATGTAGAAAATTCATATATTGAAAATATAGAGGTATGTTTAAAATTATAAGGAATAAGTGAGCACATAAAAACTTTTCGTAAGCAATATATTAGAATGTTGAGTATGACAACTCATTATTTTATTTAAAAAAGAATAATGGATGAGATGCAAAATATAATAATATATGCAATTTGAGTAAAATTAACTAAGAGTAAATTTTTAATAAGATAAACGAATAAATAAAATAATATAACATAAAGTAAAATAATATAAAGAGTGCCAAAATTTATGTAAAACTTGTGATAAAATACGCCATCAAAATATATGAGAGTACATTATTTTATTTATGTGGGTCAAAATATATGCAATAACGTATACGTCAACATATAATGATTTGTATTTTTATTTTATAAGAAGGGTGAATAACATTCGTGAAGAGAAGAAAATAGAAAAGAGAATAATATGATTCATATAACAAGATGATATATCAAGTACATAGAAAACTTAAGTTATACGCTTTTATGTGTATATAAAGCACGCATAAAAAATAAATTTTCTAAAATTAAATATGTTATCACACCGTGAAATAAATAATCAAATAAATATACTTGAAATGTATGAAGATCTTATGAAGATATATGTTTAAAGTCATGTAGGGTAAATAGGCTTATGTAAATTAATCAAAACTCATATATATTTCAAATATGAAAATTTATCGCTTTATTTATATACATAAAATAAAATAACATAATAATATCAATAATAATAAGAGATAAAATGTAAATATAGCGATATAGGATAAGGAGTGAAGATAATTCAAATATGAAAATTTATCGCCTTATTTATATACATAACATAAAATAACATAATAATATCATCAATAATAAGAGATGGAATGTAAATATAGCATTATAGGATAGAGAATGAAGATAATTTGAGTAGAAGTTCAAATATATTCTCAAGGAAAGAAAGGGAAATAAAGAACGTTAAAATATTACGTAAACGTATTGTCTAATATGCATTTATTATGAAGTAAGATATATTTACGAACGTTGTTCAAAATATACGCGGTTTCACTATTTTATTTAAGGTGATAAAATAACAATAACTATACGTTGTAAATTGATAAGATGCAAAAATTTGTGTTTCAATTATAAGCAACTAACATTCAAAAGATAATAATATGGCTTGTGTAAAATAATATACCGAGTGTAGAGAAAAATAAAAATATATATACCTCATATATGACGTATGCGTTTACATACCTTGTATATTTTGAACCTGTTAAGAAAAATCTAAAGTTTTGAAACATAATAAAAAGTACTTGAGTCATATTTGATTTAAAATGATATGATAATGTCTTATAAAGAAATTAACCAAACAAGACTAAGATAGACCAAATATATATTATGTCTTTTAAAATCAACTAAAGGAGTTTAAATTGACTCAAATGGTAACATTATATTGTATTTTGAGAAAATTAATTTTAAAACCTCAAGTAGCCTAATTATGGGATTCATTCTATGATTAATTTTATCAATTATAAGGTCAATGTTCATTACGATAAATAATCCATTCCTAAAGATGATTATCTAGGCCTTTGATTAATTTGAAAACTTAATTTGAGGAAAAAAAAATTCTAAGGACTTTGGCCTATTTTAGAAGGACATTTTAAAAAATTTGTCACGACTATAAACATCAACACTAGATTCGTTAGCAAATAATACTAATCACAAAATAATCTTCAAACTAAAAGAAAGCTAGCTAAGGTATCAACATTCATATAAAAGAATATTAATCGATTAGTATCAAAAGAAATGTAATCAAATAGTGATGGGGAAGGCCAAGAAACGCCGACTCCTAATTTACGAGACTCCGAGCGCGGTGATGATCCTAATAGCTGTTGGCCCATATTTGGCCAAAACGAGTTTCAAAGTGAGAACTCCAGCTCTCCGGTTGTACATGGAACAAAAAAAAAAAAGAAGGGTATCAATAATGTAACAATGTGAGAATGCATACTAGCCAAAATAAAATGGCAAATAGTGACAACACGCATATCATTTTATATGTATAATGGGTTGCTCGCATTATTACTTTGGCAACTATGGATTATTTTCATCTAGGCTATGGCAAAAGGAGTTGAAAACATTTGAGAAGTGCAAACTACTCAAGCATTTACTGGAAATGTTGAAATTAAAATGAAACTTGTCAAATCTCATCTAACCATATCCAGTCAAATCTAGTTAAAACATCAAACAAGGTTGCAAAACTTACAAATGAAGGAATAAATACACAAATGAAAATGTGCACATATCTTCTGCAATTTTTGGGCAGATATAGAATGAAGAGTAATAAGACACATATCTAATGACTTGGGTAGAACAAAATCAACATAATCAAAGAAGAAAGAAAGGAGAAAACTTAGAAGTTAGCTATTAGCTCAATTAACTATCATGAACCTGCCATCTACCATAAGTCCTATAGAGATGTAGAATGTTAACATTCATATTGGAATCAATTAAGAACAAATAATTATGGCTCTAACAATGAGAATGCTCAAGAGAAAAAAAATCTATGTTTATATTAACAAAATTAGGACTGGAGCTTAGGCAACATACAATGTTCATATTTAGACCAAAATTACATAACCAAAGATAATAGAACTTCCCAAATAAATTTCAAGTCTTATGTCAGCAGGTAAGATCCTTTGAGGAATATATACATGAACAAACTAAGACTTGAAGACGCAATTAAAGCTTTTGGTTCAAGACAAACAGAAGCCTCCTTTGTAGCAAATGGGGACATGACCAAATCTTCATTAAAAGTAGAAAAAAAAACGCAGAACACACACAAAAAGAAAAAGGGAAGAACTGCAAACTCCTAATTATCCATATGACTAATGCAACAATCAATCATAAAAATGATGCTAGAGAGGGAACCCAACAAAGCAGTAGCATGAAACAATCATATATAACCAAGCAAGCACCCAACTTAAATCACAAAGATTACATATAGATGACTTAATAATTACGTATGAAATTTGTGATACTAAAATTAAAACTTTAAACAGGCCTGGACTTGGGATCTGTAAAACACATGATATGTATTCTACTGGTTATGCGAAACGATTTGGTTTAAACTAGATGTGAATACGAAAACAGATGCGAGAAGCAAGAAACAGTCCTAAATAAATATAGGCTAAGCCAAAACAAGATGAAGATAGACCAAGATAGGGAAGCAAACAGATGACTATGAACTAAAAGTAAACTTAAGACAGACAAATCGATTTAAATATGGACTATACATATACTATGCAGACTACCGCATTGAGATGATAAAAGTCTTGTTAGTAAAATAGAAAAAGTTTTCATCCCATTAGGTAGATTTGAACAACCTGATTTAACATTGAGACGATTAGTCATGCATCATGAAAGAACCATGAAATCAGGAGAGCAAAAGATGTAAGAAGCCATGGTCGAAACAGGGCGAATCGATGAGTAAATCAAACTTAGCTTATTTAAACTTACACGAGAATGAACCAGAGATAAGTTGGGATTTACGAAATGAATTAGAGAATACACGCAAATCACATCATGATAAAACGCCACATTATGAATCACATGAATTGGGTGTAGAGTTAAGATACGTCTTTAAACTTAAAATATCACATTAGAATCCAACAGCTGCTAAACTTTCACAATCAAAATTGGTTCGCTATTTATCAGATATCGAAAACAGACCCAACCCATAAAGCAAGATCCATAAAGAAATGGAAGCTAAACGAGGAGGCTAAGATTTTACCTTGTGTAGAGCAGCAAACAAGGACTTCAACGTCAAAGATTTTCGCTTTCCTTTCACCCAAATCAAACGAAACACAGAGAAAATAAAGAGAACGTGTTCCAGATTTTTCACCTCCCCAAACGTAAACACAGGGCCTCCTTTTATAGCCGATTCAAGTTTGCAACGGACTCTTCCAAGGATTCAAAATTTGAATTCCTAGGAGGCTATCCCAAAGCAAGTGGAAGGACAAATAGGCATGTGAAATGATATTTTCAGATTGATTTGAGAGAAGAGGGGATAGGGTGGTGATAGAGATGGAGCGTCAGGCGGCGGACGATGGACGTCAGGCGATGATAGTGAGCGAATTTTCTGAAAAAGAAAAGAGAAGACGAAAGGGAGGGGTATGGGCGCCCCTGCCCTTTTCTGAGAAAGGAGGAAAGTTGGGGCGATGGGCAAGTAGTGATGGTGATGGACATCGGGTAGTGGTGATGTCAGGCGGCGATGGCAGTAGTGTCAAGCGGCGATGGTGACCACATCTCTGGAACAAGAAGAGACGAACGCAGGCAAAGGGAAAAAGGAAAAGCGCGAGGAAGAAGAGAGGAGGCGGAGGAGTTGAGATCAAATTAGGGTGATTTAAAAAATAGCCAAAGTGCTGCAATTTTAGATAACTTGAGTGATTTATTACAAATATGGCCAATTTAATTCGGAATGTAGTTGATTTGAGATCAATTGGCTAGATTTGAACAAACTCAATTATTTAAGCTTCTTCGATTCAAACAAGATAAAAATTACAAACCACAAGTTAATTATTTAAATTAGGACTAATTACACAATAATTATAAGATTGACTAATTCGCAGACAATAAGTACATATTTAAGCTAAAGATTATTTTTTTCGAGGTCATTTCTGAATATTTATAAAGGGGATTAAAAAATATATATATCTATACACAAACCATATGTAAATATATGTGTGCATAAGTATTTTAGAAGATTAAAAAAATTTGAAAAAGACTTAAGATATCGCAAATTTTCAAAGATGATCGCCTCAAAGTTGTTAGAAGTTGAAGAAGCTCTATAATTGATAGATGTTAAGGTTGAAGAAATATAATCCATACGTTTGCATACGTGGCACAAACGGAGTGGCCAATATGAAGGAATTTGCGATTGTCACGTTTTGCTCAAATTAACCTATTTAAATTACAAACAATTTATTTATTAATAGCCATAATCAAACAAATTAAAAATGATTATTTTGCAAGACTAAATATTTTGAAAAAATTTGGTCGTTCTTAATATAAAATTAGTATGGGTTGACAATAAAATTAATTAATCAGGCTCCCTTTTCGAAAGAACGTATGAAAAATACTTATTTCAATAAAAAGTTATTGTTTAATCAAAAATCGACTCGACACCTTAAAATGATAGTCATCTGTCATAAACTTCTCAAAAATGATGAAAGCAAATAGTAACATTCATATTTTGATTAGTTTTTATTAGAAATAATATCTGTAAAATAATTGGTCGAACCATAAAAATGAGAAGTTTATCAATTAAAAAAAAAACAACAATAACAACAACAAAATAATAATAATAGCATTCTTGGTAGTAAAATATTTCATACCTTATAAAAGTTTTATCATTCCTTAAAAAGAAAATCCTTTTCCTTTCTCTTTATTTTTTGTTCAAGTTCAACTAATTGAACACGGAGAGTCAAAATTTAGAAATTTAAAATTTAAAATTATTAGAGAGCCAAAATCGGGAGGAAAGAAAAAAAAAAGTACAAAATAAAAAAAATAAAAATAAAAATCGATTACTTTGTAGGATTAAGTTACTTGATAAGAATTAAATAAAATTAGTATGGATTAATAGTGAAATTAAATTAGTCAAGCTTCTTCATTTGAATAACATAAGAAAATATTTACTCGTAACAATGAGGAATCATGTTTGATAAAAATAAAAATAAAAAATGATTGAGTACTTAAAGTGATATTTGTATGACATAAAATTCTCAAGGATGCTAAAGAAAGTAGTAAATAATATATTAAAAAAATATATGTGTCTAATCTTTGTAGGAAATAATATCCATGAAAAAAAATGTTTGCCGAACAAAAAGTAAGAAAATTTTATCAAAATACTAGCAACGACAATAATAGTAATAGTAATAATAATAACAAAATTTATAATAATAACAATAGCAATAGTAGTAGAAAAAAATATTTCGTAAAAGTTTTATTATCTTATTTTTCTCTTTTTTTTTAAAAAAAAAACTCTTTTTTTTAAAAAAAAAAAAAGAATTAGACTAATTAAATATGGCGAGCCAAAATTGGGTGTCAACAGTGTGGTGTTGTGACACTTGAATTGAAAATGTGGTTAGGTAATGAGAATTCTATTTTTGAGATATATTGTTGTGATTAGTGATTATGAGTGAATTTGTTTGTGGACTTCATCTCATGTTCATTCATTCTATGTCACATATTTGCATTAGTTCTGAATATTGATATGAGTGAAACAGTAAAAGTTGGGGCCGAGGTCTTTACCGGTCGAGATGTGATGCCGATGTCTTTGCCAGCGATATTGTAATGTTGAGATCTTTACTAGTGATATTGTGATGCCGAGGTCTTTGCTGGAGATGATATTATGCCGAGGGCTTTACCAGCGATGTTGTGATGTTGAGGTATTTTTTAGTGATGTTATGATGCCGAGGTCATTGCCGGCGATTATTGCATAAGCATTGCATCTCATCCTTGCATATTCTTGTGTGGTATGGTGTTATTCCTGCGATTGATTGTGTTATCACTTGTGAGTTGTGACTTGTGATTTAATAATTGTTATATAATGAAAAACTATCTCTATTATGTATTATGTGTTGCTGGGCTGGGCTGATTGTCTGTGCAGGTTGTAATTATGGAGGTCGGTTGGGATGAAAGGAGTTTGTGTATTCTATTGGACTTATTCTGTTTTATTAGTTGACTTGTTGGGTACCGCATTGTTTTGGTACTCACCCTTGCTTCTATACTTATGTAGGTTTTGAGCCCGAACAGTGAGTAGAAATTTTCCTTGATCATCTGAGGCTTCCTAGGAGATTTAGAGAGGTAGTTGTTGTCTTCTGGCTGACTCTCTTGTTCCTATTTCTTTAGTGTTTTGTTCTACTCGAGAAGAAAGACACTTCAGACTTGTACTTCTGTGATTTTTCAATATTGATAGTGGCTTGTACACGTGACAACTAGTCCTTGGGAAGTGTTTAAGTTGTGAAGATTTTCAGCTTTAGTTACCTATCTTAGTTAATTACTTCCTTGCAGTATTTCTGTTTCTCGTTAGGTTTAGGCTGACTTGTTCTGGTGGGATTGAGCAAGTGCTATCACATCCATTTTTGGATCTTGACATATACCAACAAGTTATTGCCGACTTACTAGTAGATTTAGTTTCATAAATGATCACTCAACACTTTAAGGATGTTTCTATGTATGAGCTTGGGTTAAACTCTTTGGAGTTGTTTGATTACCAAGATTAAGAATAATAACACTGATATTATTTGGGGCATTTATCTCCGCCTTTAATTTGGTTATTGATGTTAGCTAATATTGATATAAATTTTACACCAAAATTTCAATATTATTTATTTCATATACAGGAAATAACTACTATAAAATGGGTCAAACAATCGACGTCAAATTGGTGGATTATATAGTGTCGGGTTTGCCTTGGACTAAACATTGTCACTTTTGTGAAATCGGCAGAAAAGTTTGGTTAAAATTGATCGCACAAGACTAAACTGACAGACATGACCGGTTATTCTTCAAAAGTATACATAAAACATATCTCTCTATCCTATTTACGTAGCATTCTTTCCTTTTTAGTTCGTTCCAAAAAGAATGTCATCTTACTTTAATTGAAAATAAGTTGACTTTAAAATTCTTTATACCCTTAATAAAATGATTTTCAACCATATAAATATCTAAGAATTATTTTAAATCACAAATTTTCCGTTGCTCTTAGTTCCATAACACACTCTCCATTTTCTTCATCATTTTTATATTTTAACCCCCCACCCCCTTTTCACTCATTTTCTTTTTCTTTCAATTTGATTTTCCTAAGGCCAAACATAATGAACCTTCTGACTTGTTTTTAGTTTTCATTTTGACACTTCATCTCAACTCTACTATATTTTAATAGTTTGATTTTACTTTTATGTATTATTTAAATATAAAAAACATTGAATAAATAATTTTTTTATATTTTTATTATTCTAATTTATACTCTTGGACTACAGTGTTGTACTTCAAAAAACTAAAGAATGAAAAACTCGACCAACATCGATCAATTTTATTTTAAAAAATAATAATTTATTTTATATTTTTCACACAAGCAAAAATATCAACCAGCATAAGTAGATAGATTGTCTGAAAGGCTGTCAATTTTCTCTAAAAGAAATTAATAAAAAAATTGATCGACAAACCCACATAGTCCATTATTTTTCTGATCAATTTTTAGAAATTTTTAGTAATATTGGCAAGCGATCGGAGTCCTACTTTTTTTATCCGTATTGGAGATGAGTTTTTCTTCATAGTATTGGAGCTAAGTTAAAAATTAAAAATAAATATTTAGATTAAACTCAGATGACATAAAAGAAATATGTAACATTATTTAATTAGATCTTTTTAATACACGCTAAATAGTGTACATTGGATAATATTTTTCTACATCGTATTGGAGCAAAGGAAGTCTTGTGAAGAAAAGGGACAAGTTTGGTTAAACTCAATTTGCACGAGGCTAAACTGACATTACTCATTCAAAAATATACCTAAAACGTAGGACATCCTTTCAATAGCAATGGCACTAAATGTAGGATCCAATTTCTTCTTTGTTGAAAACTTAAAACTTGGATACCATTTTCTGATCTCTTATGCACCTTACCTCTCCATTATTCCAGTGTTGGACTCGTTTCTATAATGGGTTGCAGTGCTGAACTCGTTTCTATAGACCTTGCAAATCGGCTTTTGCAGGTACGTCAAATGCTTTCTTTTTCAAATAAATTAAAACATGTGTCCAGTAGTACTGATACTAGTGTTTGGATAGATTTAAAATGATTAAACTTCTATGGAATAAGTAATTAAATACAACAATTACAAACTAATCTTTAAAAGTATGATGTGAAATAACAAATGAGGGGCATATTTTGATGTTTAAAATTAATTCTTTTTAACATATTGGCTGTAAATTTTGAATATTGGTTAGTAGTTATCAAACTTCCAAAAGTCACAAATTGCCAATTTAAACACAATAAAAATATAGACTTACAACAATTAGAAGTTCATAGAAAGTTAAATCAAAGATGTCTAATAGAGAGAACATATAAAAATAAATAGATAAGAAAAAATACAACATACACATACTTCTTAAGACTTTAATAATAATAATATAGATGGAAAAAATACAAAATCAGTATATAGTTTTTGGCGCTCTTGTTGACATCTTCTCCCATAACCAATCAAAATTCAAGAGTTCTCTTTGTTGACATCCAATTTTTACCCTCCACAGTATAAATTAATCATCGAACTTTTAATTTTAACAATTTGAAATAATTAGCTTTCAAAAATGCTAAAAAATATTTTTTTTCAAGTAATTTTTAGGTTTAAATCTTTTAATTTTAATTATGTTTATATATTGCATATTATATATATATAGTATCAATAGTTAAGTATTATATTTTTGATAATTTTTCAAAAATTCCCGAATAGGTTTTATCTTTAATCACTTTACTTTAATTATTTTAGGATTAATTACCTCGTAGTAAATCTAATTATCTTAATTTGGTAATATTAAAAGCTTCTTAATTAATTTATATTAATTCATCTCGTGGTCAAATTAATCAATTGATTTCAAATTGATCACACTTTAATTGGTCATATTTGTGATTAAAGTGTCTAACTTTTAAAATCCTCCCTTAACCCATCCTTTCATCCTAATTTCTACCCAAATTCCCATTCTTAACTCATAACCCAATCCAATTTCTTCCAACCCAATCCCCCAGCCCAAATTTACAACCCAATTCTTTTTTCCATTCCCGACCCAACCAAATCCCCGATCCCCAACCCGTTCCTAACCTTCCCCAGGCCCAACCACGACCCAATTAATTCCCACCCCCAGCCCAATTCACCCCACTGCCGACCCAACCCAATTATTCCCTCTGACCCGGCCCAACACTCTTATCACATCTACTCCCTCTCCCTCACGCCCCCCCCCCCAACAACTTTTTCCCCATTCTCTCTTCCCCTCACCTCTCACGCGACACACTCTCCCCTCTCCCCTTGTCTTCTTCCTCCTAAAAACTAGAGGAGGACAGAGCCAGCAAAACTAGAACCAGGCGAGTACCACACCAGGCCACTAATAAATTTCAGGCCAAACGATAAAATATACTCCCTCACGCGTACCCCTCCCTCTTCCCTTTTCTTCTTCACGCAAAACGCCAATGACCAGAACCAACAAATCAGACAAGGACGACAGCTATACCAGTACAATTTCAGGTCAAAACGACAAGAAATCAGTACTCACGGGTCCCCCCTCCCCTTCTCCTTATCCTATTTTAGGATAGGAATTCATATTCAAATTGATTTTTCAACCCAAAATCCCGTTTTTAACACTGCGTTTCCCCCCATTTTCGAACCCTAATAGATTCCTATAAATACTCCCCTTTGTCCATTGTTTTGGAGAGGCGGAAAAAAGAGAGGAGAATTTTTTTGTGGTCTTAAAACTAATTTTCAGAAAATCAGTTTACTGTTTTGGGGAGCCATTCTGGAATTCCGAGAAAACCCCTTAGGAAATTTGATATAACTCTCAAAGAAGTCGTGGAGAACCCTAGAAAAACAATTCTTGTTTCTTGGGACTGTTTTCGAGAAAATATCCATCGGCTAGGTGAGCTTAAAACGAGAACCTTCTGGTTTTGGATTCTAGGGGTCGCGAATGAGTTCAGTGGTGTTGGAGTTCGTTGTTTAAGCTCAAGGTCCCCAGTTCGCTGCTCTAAATAAGGTAACGTTTTGTCTCGCTCTTCTTCACTCTATTTCGAGTATCCTACACTGTTTGAATGTGTATCTCGAAGTTGTATAATAGCTTTCATGTTTGCATTTAGTTTTGACTGGAAGTGCTCCGTTGTGACTAATCGATTATTGTGATGATTGTTGTTGACTGCCAGAGTAATTTTCAAAATCATATGAACATGTTTAGCTATAAAGGTCTTGTATCAAGATTATTTTGCTTCGATTCAAGCGTTAAAATCTCAAATGTGTTTGTTTCGAGCTAATGACTGTCATGCTACATCTTTCATGTCTACCCGTAACATCTTGGATCCTGAATAATTGTTCTGGTATGTATTTATGCTCAATAAAGATTGAATCGACGGTTCTAATATGAAAATTAGTTATTAATGGATACCTTTACTAGTTATAGAATGCGTTTGTTGATATCTCAATTTGAAAAATTGCCTCTGGTTCACAGTCTTTTGTTTCACCACTATGGATTTTGTTCTTGCTTTTTTTTTCTGTTCCTCCTTTTGAATCACATACCTTTGGTTCTTTGTTTCTTAAGCTTTAGCTCGTCTAAGTTTCATCCACTCCGCTTCAGCTGCAACTTGTTTTAAATTTTTCGAATCTTCTCAAGATTTATAGCCTCGTTACGGTTACTTTGAAACTCTTCTGCTCGTCTGAAGGTTATTCCATGTAGGTTGTGAATCTATAAGGAGATGCAATTATCAAGTAACCAAAACATGTTATTTGCTCCTTTGTGATGAAAAAATAAGATGCTTGAGTAGAGATACTATTGCCCGTTTCTCAACTTGTTTCTCAAATGGTTTTTTTATATTAGCATGTGGCTATCTTTGTTTCTATTTACTTATCATTATATCATGAATATGTGGATATCTTTATATTTGGTTTGCATATTATTGTATGTTGAAAATTATGTGTTGTTGAAACCCGGTTGAAGTTGCTCTTTATCATAAACCAAATCATGTGTAAGCTACCGTGTATTATCACGATTTGTAGAATTTAAAATTATAATATATGTATGCATTATTATCTTAATTCTTTACTAAGTTAATGGATAATCACTTATGTATTTCACTTATTTATGATGCATGTGATCTTGCCTTTGAGTCTATGATGGACTCCCCTCCTCGTTTGCATTATGCTGAGTCAATCTATCATTTTCTCTCGAATCTGGTTTATGGAGGTCCAATTGGAACCGATTTGGCATGATAAAGAAGCTGCGTTACAAGTGCAAGACAAATGGGAGAAGGAGTATATACACTGGTATACAATGTATATATCCTACTGATATACTGGCAGAAATGGGTTAAGAAGCCTAATTCCTTTGAGCCCAATTGGCAGCAGCATTCTCTTTGATTAAAGAATGGGCCAGGTAGGCCCAAAATTATTTTAGAATTAAGACAGGTAGCATTTGGGCCTGCCAAGCCCAATTTCTAATTTATTTATTTTGTTCTTTACTTTTTTTTATTATTATTTTGAGATACTTGTTATTTGCTTTAACACTAACTTTAATTTAATGTGTTTGTTGTGTTTTAATAATTAAATTTTCCCAAAAGTCAACCATTTATGTTAATTTGTTAACGTCTTTGAATTTTTGGTGCCAAAAATCACTTTTTTTAGGAAATTAGACTTTAAAAAAATTTCTTTAAAATACTTCAAACATTTTCTTTGAAATAATCCTTGAATGTTTTCTTCTTTTTAACACTCATATATTTTAGTGATTGTTTTAAAAGAAATTCTAATAACTTAGTCTTATTTGCTAACTTTATTAGGAATAAACAAAATGTGAGTAGATTTAAATATTTTATTTTCTTGATCATTTTTTTTTAAAATTTCACCTAGACCTTTTCTAGTTATTAATTTAAATTAATTATTTCTTGAAGTTAGTCAAAATTTCTTAATCGACGGATAACCGCGTGTAGAGGCCATTTCAAGTGCGTAAAACTTTCTTGAAATGAAAATATGAACCCGAACCCTTTCTTTGGATTTTAAAAAGATTTTTTCTGTTTAAGTCTTTTTAAAATATTTTAATTGGTTTTCTTCATTTTTTCTTAAAAAATTAAGTGGCGACTCTACATTTTTGAAGATTCGATTTTACTTAAATCAATTAAGTAATAAATCGAATTTTCAAAATCCAAGTCATTTTCTGAAATAACAGAAATGGCGACTCTGCTGGAAAAATTAATTAGGTTCTAATCAATAGATTAGGTATTTTGACTAACTTAATTAATTGTTTTTATTTGAATATCTGTTTGTTTGTGTTTTATTTGTTTAAGTTTTAATTATTTAAATGTCATAGTTTAAGTTTTAATTATTTAAATATCATATCATGCATAACATTTTTCGCCACTTGGCATTTTAATCATTTTCTTCTAAAATGACGGTTATGCGGGTCGCAACCATTTAATCCAAATTTTCCATCGGGGTAGCCTGACCAAATGAGTCGATCTTGCGGGGTCGACGGTCGTTAACTTCCCCAGCTTAGGTTGTCCGTCTGGGTCACCTTTTCACAGTCAAAATTAAATTCACTCTTAGAAACTTAGGGTAGAACGAAACCAAAACCCTGTAGGTGCATCGGTCTAGGCCGATCCAATACCCTAGTGGTATTGAGCCCATTAGTAGTCCACCTTGAGTCCAAAGTGGCATCCGGCCCAATTGGACGATCATATTGTTTGTTTAATTTGAAGGATGTATATGTCTTTTAAATAAATCATCGTTCGCAGGTTCGGGGGGTTTTTCTAACACATTTTGTTTTTGTAGATGGTTAATCAATGAACATACCTGGAAAGACAGATCACCACTCTTCAGCAAACGCCATTACTCGGTCAAGCCTTGTTAGCAATATCGACACCACATCTAAGAAGAGATGGGGAAAGACAGAAATGAAACAGAATCTTCTAGTTAGTGTATCTCCTGCGTGGGAATGTTTTTCTTTGTATTTTGCATTTTTTCCTTTCCAAAAAAAAAATGTATCCCTTATTATTGACGCTTTGTAATGTATTTTTATCTATTTATAGAATTTGCTTTTTGGGGAACGATGAAATGTTTAAAATGACAAGATATATCCTTCAAATCGATAGGCCAACCCTTCGCACAAAAGGGTCACTTATTTTCTAGGAAGCGCAATAATTGTTTCTGTGCTACCTGCTAAAATTGTTTATGTGATTATGTTGATTTGTTCGGAGACATTCTAGCTCATTCCTTTCAAAAAGAAAAAAATCTTTTAGAGCCTCGTAAGCATAAAATCCCAGTTAAAGTCCGTCCAAAATACTCTTCGAGTCCTAAGTTTCTCAACAAAATTCGAACTCCACTCTCAAAATTCTAAATTTTGCTCTCTTATCTGACAAGAGGTGAATTTTTTCATTTCAATTTGAAAACGATTCAGGCTGTCGAACTGCGTAGGGCCTGATTTCTCCTTTGTGAGATACGTAGGTAGCCTTCCAGGGCTCAGCCCCTCATTATAGAAAAACTTATTTTTCCTCCTTCATTCTTACAAAAAGAATAAAAAATTTCGAGAAAATTTTGACAAAACTCTCCCGGATTCACAAATCTCAAATTAAATAGGCAACATTCAGCCTATTTAGCCATTTTTCTATATATGTGGGTTAGTATGTCTTCGAACGATGCAACTATTATGTGTTTACTATTCCATGTGATATTTTGCATTATATATTATGAATAAGGACTAACACATTTATCTTTTGAGTTATTTTTCATTCGACAGGGACTTAGAATTGATCTATGTTGAGAAAATGACTGGACATTCCTATTTTACAAGGTCTAAGAATTCTGAAGGTTCCTTCCCTGACCAAAGTCTGTCAAAAGGAAAAGAAAAAATGATTGGGAACAGTGAGGGCAATGGTTTAACCAAAGTTGTCAAGATGGACCCCATAATTGCTGAACAGAACAAGTTGATTGCACAACTAATGCAACAAATTGCTGAAATGAGAGCTGAGATACAAAAGGCTCAAGATTCGGCAAATCTGGCCGTCGCCACTAATACTCACACTCCAGACGGCGAAAGGCCTCCACTTTATTTTCCTCCTCCGAATTCAACAACTGGACATGCTCTAAAAGATTCAATTGCTATTCCTCTCCAAAAAGCTCCCATCATCGACTTAACCACTCCTAACTTCCATCATGCGTGTACATCACACCAAACACCACCTCCTCTTCAAAGTTTTACTTCCCACAACCCTCAAATATATCCATTCGCATATTAGAACCCTGATCCAAACATTCGACTAACTACTCAACCTACACCCCTAAAAGCCATTTTTCATACTCCAACAGTATTAGAAGAAACATACCTTCCCTTCATCACATATTCCGAATCTGGCCCTTATAAGGATAAGGAAAAAGAGTGGAGAGCCCAAGAGGAGATGATTGAGCAAGGCACAAGAAAAGAAATTACAGAAGCAATAAAGGGGTTGCACCACATGCCGAGCACTATAAGGTTGAATTATGAAGACTTGAACATTCGTTTGGATGCGAACCTCCCAAAAGGGTTCAGGGTACCAAAATTTGACACTTTTGATGGAGACGACAATCCCCTGGTTCATTTGAGAATCTATCGCAACCAACTTGTGGGAGTTGAGAAAAATGAAGCTCTATTGATATCGCTTTTCAGCCGAAGTCTGAGTGGAGAAGCTTTAGATTGGTTTACTTCTCAAGAAATGAAACAGTGGTCCAGTTGGAATGCTTTGGTCATGTCATGCCCCAAAGAGAGGAGAGGCGCGACTGTCACCCGATACCTTTATTGGACGGGTAAGCCACTAAACATGCTAGTGAACTAATTAGGGATCAGAAGAAAATCGGGCAGCATAACGTCTGAAAGACTAAGCCTGGACATTTTAGGTCATGACCTGGTCAACAGTAAATCACGTACATCAAGATAAGTAAACCCAAATGATAAAGTACTAGCTAGCCGATAAGGCTGCCACCACAGAGGTACAGGCACACACCATATATATATGTCAATCTTATGACTGGAGACTGTAAGACACAAAAGGACCAACCCATAATAACATGTCCATAATAGCCTCTATGAGAATCACTAACACTGTCGAGATAGGGCCCCGACATACCCAACTGTACAATAAAAAGTAAACATCCTGTAAAAGCTTCAGGAAGAGCTGGAGCTTACCAACTCATAGCTGAATGGGGCTCCTAGTGGAGGGGTAAATCAGAACCCCTAACTGAACCTGCACGCACGAAATAAAATGCAGCGTCCCCAGGCAAAGGGACGTCAGTACGAATAAACATGTACTGGTATGTAAGGCAGGAAGTAAAATCATAGATAACTGTAGTAAAAAGGTTAATAGAAATACCACTTGTAACCAAGACTCAAGTAGCCTTAATGGCCAATAAGCCACCTCCTAGTGATAAAAAAATGCATAGTATGCTCGAGTATCGCATGTCATGGATACATATATATAGATGCAAATGCATGACATACCCAACCAAATGCTAGCACTGGTGGTCCTTTCCGGCATCATATCTGCCAACCTGTGGCCATCTGTACCATATACATATATATAGTTGGGCAAATAAGCCCCATACCTTCGATTATAGCTCGAAGTCCGTGCATAACGTGTAATGTATGATATGAATGTTGAATGCACATAGTAAGCCATTGCAAGAACTTAGCCAATCTTGGCTCATCGGTACACTTATTCTCATAGCATCATAGTCATTGTCATTCAGCCAATCTTGGCTCATTAGTACACTTATTCTCATAGCATCATAAGCATTATCATTCAGTCAATCTTGGCTCATTGGTACACTTATTCTCATAGCACCATAATCATTGTCATTGCATATACATATGGCTCGTGGGATCATACATGTCTTTTTAACAAGTTTGGGAATTTAATCCCACATTTAGAGTGAAGCCTTAACTTTGAAAATGTTCATAAAGGTGCTTTACATAATGATTATATTTGGTCCCATGTCAATTAGTAAAAGAATGTATTTAAACAGGATCAAGTGCCTTAGTAGTTTAGACATGAGCATTTCACTTGAGAATATTGGAAACCAACGCGTTACTTGTTAAATTCTTCAATTATATTTTTGTATGAAAGAAGGACTGACTCTGAATACTAAATTCCCTTTACATTCTACATTCATTTTAATGGCACTACACCAAGAAGAGAAACGCCTTGAACATATGAATAGGTAGCCGAGAAACCAACAAAATAGTATATAGAAATTGAATGTCCAGTTTAAGCGAATGAATGAAATTTCAACCTAATACCATCGTGAATATAACTCAGCTACAATCCCAATGCCTTTCACAAAAGGTCTTTCTAGCAATAGAATAGTAAGATATCACATTTGACGTTTTGGGAAACTTCCCGGATTTCGTGCTAAAAGGAGGGACGGAGCTTAGCCTTAACATACCTCTCCAACGAACGTCTAATTACCAAATGTTCCTTCACAAAAGTTGTTCCTTACATCCTAATTTTCGCAACGATTATATATACGCAGCTTAAAGACACCTATAAACAGTCAAAAATCAGCATTAATGACCAGATTCAGCAAGGAGCATTTACGCGAGGAAATCTCCGTAAAAATGACCATAATCGAACTCCAAAATTATTACCTAAACATACCAGCTGCAAACCAACAATACCAGCAAGAACACCACTTTTTACAGCCCAAAAATAGCTCCAAACACAGCTAATACGAGGGAAAAATAATTGCAAAGCGTAAGGCACACATTTCTAGGCACGGCGATGAATTTTAATGGTAAAAACGCGAAAAACTTACCTAAATCACTTAGAGAACCTTTGGAAGCTTTCTCTTCAGTTTCATACTGGTTTGGGACGAAAATGGCTCATTTTTGAGCTTTAAAATGTCAAAATAGCCGACATTAAGTTGGGTCAACCCGACCCGACCCATGACCTGGTTTTCAGCTCGAGCAGTCTCGGTAAGACGGTCATAACTCTTTATTATGAGGTCGGTTTGATGCGCGGTTTTGTGCGTTGCAAACTAGACTCATAGATCTTCAATTTGATAGATCATGTACCTTCTAACTCATTGTACTTTGGGAGATATGGCCAGTTACATTTGACCCAAATTTAAGAAAAATTTCTTATGGAAACTTACGGTAACTTTGGCCAACCTTTATCTTGCAACTTGATTCCAAAACTTAATGTATGACCTTTGTGCTATTATAATAGCTTAAAGAAATCCATTATTAGCAAGTTATAAACTTTTAGTCCCATCTGAAAAGTGAAACCTAATTTAAACCTTCCAAAAAGAGAGAGGTGCCACTCGGGTCATTTCTTTAACCCCGAACGTGCATTTAGAGTATTCCTTTGGCTAAAAACTTTAGGTCCTTAATATTACCACTTATTGGCAGCCTTATTATCCTTAGGGGCCAGCAAAAATCATATATGCATTATATAATGCCACACTATTTATATAATGGAAGACGAGAAACACGGAGTCTCACAGGTCAATGACTTTATTGAAAGATTTTCTTACAATATCAAAATTGTTCATGATCGATATTCTTTGGAGAAAATCAAACAGAAGTCTACTGAGAGCTATCGAGAATATGCCTACCATTGGAGAAAAGAGGCTACAAAAGTTAGACCTTCTATGACCGAGCAAGAGATTGGCGAAGCCTTCCTACGCATTCAAGAGCCCGATTCCTTAATAAGATATTATCCCGCATGGAAGCAAAGTTTAGCGAGATAGTTAAAGTTAGCGAGGCTATCGAATATGGTCTTGAGATAGGAAAAATCACCCGAATAGCTACTCGAACAAAACATTCAGTTCCACTGAGGAGGAAGCGGAAAGATGTTTCTTCTATTTCATCTGAACTAAGATCCAAACATGTCAAACTCGATAGTCCTTCGGATTCACTATCCAATATCTGTCCCCAAGCTCCACAAAATACCTACCCACTCTTTCCAGTCCAATCAAATCTCCAGGCTTTAATATCAAATTATCAAAACATCCTTCCAATTTTTCAAGCTCCATGGCCAAATTACCAAAAATCTCTCCAAATATTCAAGCTCCATTGCTAAATTACCAGAATATCCCTCCAAGTTACCAAACTCCATTGCTAAATTATCAAAATATCCCTCCAAGCTACCAAGCTCCACAATATCCAAAATCCTCCAAACTACCGCCAAATGCCTTTGTCTTCAAGAAGTAATTGCAACAATTCTCGTCCAAGTCTTGTGAAGAGAACTCCTCGAGTCTTTACTCCTTTGGTTGAAAGTCGAACCCAACTTTATGAGAGTTTAAAAGCTGCGGGTATGTTCCATCCCGTAAAAGGAAGACCAGCTAATTTTTTGGGAAACTTTTATAGAGCAGACCATAAATATGCTTATCATTCAGGAGCCGTTGGGCATACCACTGAAAATTACATCAACCTGAAACACAAGATTCAGGACTTGATTAATCTAAAGGTTGTCACTCTTCAAACTGTTACCCCTGGTGTAAAAAGTAATCCCCTGCCCCTTCATCAACAGGTGACTACTAATACGATGAAAGTTAACAGAGATTGGCGTACGGATAAAGCTGTAATTCCAACAAACTCTGATCATGGTGAGAAAATTATAGCTTCTTCAAGAAAAACAGAGACATCTGAATTTGTGATCATGATACCTCACCAAACTTCTGCTTTGATGCTTGAGAAGATGAATGAGGGCGATTACACTTTATCAAAATCATTGCATCACTTGTCCCAGTCTTTGCCAGTGCAAAATCATGATAAGGATGATGGTCTAGGGAAAGGAATCTAGAATTTGTTCAAAGAAGATGATGTCGCACT
Source organism: Solanum rostratum (assembly GCA_029948455.1). Classification (NCBI taxonomy): domain Eukaryota; kingdom Viridiplantae; phylum Streptophyta; class Magnoliopsida; order Solanales; family Solanaceae; genus Solanum; species Solanum rostratum. The sequence continues at coordinate 53,861,060 of CM057047.1, read as the reverse complement.
GACCGTGAAACTAAGCACACGAGACGTCGAGTCGGAGGAGCAAATGATAATTAGACATCTACTCTGCTCCTGATTCTCTGCTCATCTTGATAGACAAAGGAAATTTTTATATTGCTTCTAAAATCGGTGGTAGTCCAAATAGGCTTGAGGCCCATCTTTTATATTGTTTAACTTCGTTATGTTTTAAAACTCTCGTAATATTTTGAAAAAAAGGTCAAATTGTTCTATGACTATGCCAAAGTTTCTATTTTTTCTTTCTTTTAAATGAAAGCTTATTTTATCATGGAAGTTTACTTTACTCGCTTCAATTTTTCTATCTAATGATGTTCGTTTATGATTTTAGTAAAAGAACTTTAAAACCAATCATATTATGTCATGTCACAAGCTGAGTGAACAAAATGAGGTGAAATATTGATGAAGTGTTCAAAGAGTATGATGAAGAGACCATGATATCCGAGCCATTTACAAAAACTGAAACAACTCAAGTTAGCTTGAAACGTGAATCTGAGAAAAGACAAAAACACCTGAGAAGTCAGAATCAGTATCCATTTGATAGAGACTCAAAGGAGAAAGCTCATTAACCTGTCGAAGAATATGTTAACATATTCATCTGATCAGGCAACAACGTGTCAGGATTTAGCACAAACATTGTCTACCCCTACTTGACGACCAACTTATATGCTATCAAGAGAAACTATGTCTAGAGATTCAAAATTTTCTTTTAATCTCTTTTACCATGACTGCATCTTTTGCTTGTAATCATTCCTATGATTGTTATCAAATTATCTACCCGTTGTAATGAATTACGTTTGACCTGAATTCTCAAGAATGAGATACGTAGGCAGCCAATGTCAGCCTCGGTCATCCCCTTATCCCTTTTTATTATTCTTTTGCTTTTGAACTACATTCGACCTGAATTCTCAAGAATGAGATACGTAGCCGGCCTATGTCGGCCTCGGTCATCCCCATTATCCCTTTTTATTCTGCCTTCTTGTAATGAACTACGTTTGACCTAAATTCTCAAGAATGAGATACGTCGGCGGCCTATATCGGCCTCGGTCATCCCTTTATCCCTTTTATTATCGCTTTGTTTTTGAACTATGTTCGACCTGAATTCTCAAGAATGAGATACGTAGGCGGCCTATGTCGGCCTCGGTCATTTTCTTATTCAAATTTACATTTTTCTCTACCTCCCGAGAGGGAAACTATGTTCGACCTGATTCCTACCTCAATGGGATACGTAGGCACCACAACGGCTCAGCCATACTCCCATAAAGGAAACTGGGACAGAATTTTTGAGAGGAACTCAAAAATTATGAACAAGAAGACCTACCTCCAACAAGTCAGAATTTAAAGCATCAGGAATTTCAACTAGACAGAATCTTTTGAGGAGATCTAAAAAATTCTCAGGATTTTTCTAACAGGCTAGTGATTCAGTATGACATTTCAACTAGGACAGAATTTTTTGAGAAGATCTCAAAAAATTCTCAAGGTTCTACTAAGCTATTGATTCATTATGACATTTAACTGGGACATAAACTTTTGAGATCGCCCTAAAAAATTTCATCAAGTGTCGTTCAAAGTATGAAAGCGATCTTGAAGATCCTCAGTCTAATCAGAAATTCAAAAACAATTGTGATGCGTCAAAGAAGTCACATCAGAAATGGAGTGTGATCATCTAAGCATTTACGTGACATGACAATTGACAGTAGCCTTTCTTCAAAAAATTCTTTTCTAAATTTACCATGTTTCAAAATTTTTGCATGTCAAACATCTTGTCGAATATATGTTTTATCTTATGTCTATCAAGAGGTGGAAGAACGGAGCGGTCCACCAAAAGACGGGACAGGGAACAAAGAATCGAAGAATCAACACAAATCATTCGCTTTGAAACTAAGAAATTTTTTGTGGATGCAGGGAAAATATTTGCAGGGCTTATCTGCAAGAAAACTACCGAGACAAACAATTTTGTCTCATTCAAATCTCTAGCAATTCATCACATTGCATTTTCAATTGCCGAGAAGACATTTACAGGTTCAATTTGCTGAGAGGGCCATTGCATGTTCAATTGCCGAGAGGACCATTGCATATATAATTCGCCAAAAGGGCCATTTCATCTTCAATTTGCCGAGAAGGCATTTTCAAGCTGCCGAGAGGGCCATTTTATCTTCAAGTTGTCGAGAAGGCCATTGCATTTTCAATTGCTGAGAAGACATTTACATTTTCAAGCTACCGAGAGGGCCATTGTATGTTCAATTTGCCGAGAGGGCTATTGCATGTTCAATTTGCCGAGAGGGCCATTGCATGTCCAATTCGCTGAGAGGGTCATTTCATCTTCAATCTGCCGAGAAGGCATTTATATTTTCAAGTTGTCGAGAGGGCCATTTTATCTTCAAGTTGTCGAGAGGGCCATTGCATTTTCGATTATCGAGAAGACATTTACATTTTCAAGCTGCCGAGAGGGCCATTGCATGTTCAATTCACCAAGAGGGACATTGCATGTTCAATTCACCAAGAGGGCCATTGCATCTTCAATCTGCTGAGAAGGCATTTACATTTTCAAACTGTCGAGAAGGCATTTACATTTTCAAGTTGCCGAGAGGGCCATTTCAGCATTCATCGCCGAGAGGGCTATTGCATGTTCAATTTGCCGAGAGGGCCATTGCATGTTCAATTTGCCGAGAGGGCCATTGCATTTTCAATTACCGAGAAGACATTTACATTTTCAAGCTGCCGAGAGGGCCATTGCATTTTCAATTTGCCGAGAGGGCCATTGCATATTCAATTCGCCGAGAGGGCCATTTCATTTTCAATTTGCTGAGAAGGCATTTACATTTTCAAGCTGCTGAGAGGACCATTTTATCTTTAAGTTGCCAAAAGGGCCATTGCATTTTCAACTGCCGAGAAGACATTTACGTTTTCAAGCTGTCGAAAGAGCCATTACATGTTCAATTTACCGAGAGGGCCATTGCATGTTCAATTCACCAAGAGGGCCATTGTATTTTCAATTGCCGAGAAGACATTTACATTCTCAAGCTGCCGAGAGGGCCATTGCATGTTCAATTTGCCGAGAGGGCCATTGCATGTTCAAGTTGCCGAGAGGGCCATTTCATCATTCATCGACGAGAGGGCCATTGCATTTTCAAGTCGCCGAAAGGGCCATTTCATCATTCAAGCTGCCGAGAGGACCATTGCATTTTCAAATTACCAAGAGGGCAATTACAACTCCAAATCGCCAAGAGGGACATTTCATGATCATCATTAAAAGGGCTATCACATTCATCACATATTCAAGAAAGACATCATCATTCATTACCGAGAGTGTCATCGTTATGTTGCACCATATCAACTCATTGTCTATTACATCAAAAGAAGAATATCTGTCGATTATAATGAAAAATATCATCCCTATATTTAAGTTATGGTTTTTACTAATAATTTTTGTCTTAGTTATATCGAGAGCATCCGAAAGGATGAATTCTCAAAACAACCACAGGTGTGGACGTTATCAAATAGGATACAACACAACGTGAAACTTTTTCTTAGCAACGAACTGGACATTGTCTGAAGAGGAATGTCAAACTCTTCGGACATGAGTTGAGAAGCGACTCCCACCATAATCCAACCACACCCCTATTAGAAAGCATGTGGGTATTTCTTTGAGTTCGTTAGTTTTCAGTTTCGCATCCAGGTGATCTCAACTCTCACCGAAAGCAACATTTCCAATCTAAGTGACAATATACCAAGAGTTTTTGGGACTTATGTCCATGTAAGTTCTTAATTATAGGTGTGAAGTGCACCACATTTATGGTTAAGAGGTTGCAAGTATTTTTTTCATAATTCGATTTGTTTGTCACTCCTCCTAAACTAAGGGTTATCTCAGAATAAGAGATTTTCTTTTCAACCGATAGAGTCGAACTACAAGCAGCCTGATTCCTAAGTCCAAGGATATGTAGGCGGACTCAATCTTTGAAAACTCGGTTGTATTCTAACATTTACTCTTAAAATACCATTCTCAAGCATTTCAATTTCTCCATAATTCGATATTGGATAGCTTTTGAATTTTTTCAAAATCAGGCGTAGAATCAAGCGCTTTGAACTACAAGTGACCTGAATTCTCACATAACCTGAGATATGTAGGAAATCAAAACCAGGGTCTGGCCACGATTTCCCAAAGTTCGTACCAAGAGCCTTTCAAAAGATAAAGATGTGTTCGGTTTAAAATTGGATTAGTCAAGTTTCTTTGTCCACGATCTCTTTCATCGATCATACCCAAAGAAAGGGACAACTGTTGACATCCAATTTTTACCCTCCACAGTATAAATTAATGATCGAGCTTTTAATTTTAACAATTTGAAATAATTAGCTTTCAAAAATGCTAAAAAAATATTTTTCAAGTGATTTTTAGGTTTAAATATTTTGATTTTAATTATGTTTATATATTGCATATTATATATATTTATTTCAAGTATCAATAGTTAAGTATTATATTTTCGGTAATTTTTCAAAAATTCTCGAATAGGTTTTATCTTTAATCACTTTACTTTGATTATTTTAGGATTAATTACCCCGTAGTAAATCTAATTATCTTAAGTTGGTAATATTAAAAGCTTCTTAATTAATTTATATAATTCATCTCGTGGTCAAATTAATCAATTGATTTCAAATTGATCATACTTTAATTGGTCATATTTGTGATTAAAGTGACTAACTTTTAAAATCCCCCCTTAACCCATTCTTTCATCCTAATTTCTACCCAAATTCCCATTTCTTAACTCATAACCCAATCCAATTTCTTCCAACCTAATCCCCCAGCCCAAATTTACAACCTAATTCTTTTTCCCATTCCCGACCCAACCAAATCCCCAATCCCCAACCCGTTCCTAACCTTCCCCAGGTCCAACCTTGACCCAATTAATTCCCACCCCCAGCCCAATTCACCCCACTACCGACCCAACCCAATTATTCCCCCCAACCAACTCTCTTAACACATATACTCCCTCACATGCCCCCCCCCCCAACTTTTTTCCCCATTCTCTCTTCCCCTTACCTCTCACGCGACACACTCTTCCCTTGTCTTCTTCCTCCTGAAAACCAAAGGAGGACAGAGACAGCAAAACTAGAACCAGGCGAGTACCACACCAGGCCACCAATAAATTTCAGGCCAAACGACAAAATATACTCCCTCACGCGTACCCCTCCCTCTCCCCTTTTTCTCTTCACGCAAAATGCCAAGGACCAGAACCAGAACCAGAATACCAGACAAGGACGACAACCATACCAGTACAATTTCAGGTCAAAACAATAAGAAATCAGTACTCACGGGTCCCCCTCCTCTTCTCCTTATCCTATTTTGGGATAGGAATTCAAATTGATTTTTTGACCCAAAATTCCATTTTTAACCCTGCGTTTTCCCCCCATTTTCGAACCATAATGGACTCCTATAAATACTCCCCATTTTTCATTATTTTGGAGAGGGGGAAAAAAGAGAGGAGATTTTTTTTTGTGGTCTTAAAACTAATTTCCAGAAAACCAGTTCACTGTTTTGGGGAGCCATTCTGGAATTCCGAGAAAACCTCTTAGGGAATTTGATATAACTCTCAAAGAAGCCGTGGAGAGCTCTAGAAAAAAAATTCTTGTTTCTTGGGATTGTTTTCGAGAAAAAATCCATCGGCTTGGTGAGCTTGAAACGAGAACCTTTTGGTTTTGGATTCTAGGGGTCGCGAATGAGTTCGGGTGGTGTCGGAGTTCATTGTTGAAGCTCAAAGTCCCCAGTTCGCTGCTCTAAAAAAGGTAACGTTTTGTCTCGCTCTTCTTCACTCTATTTCCAGTATCCTACACTGTTTGAATGTGTATCTCGAAGTTGTATCATAGCTTTCATGTTTGAATTTAGTTTTGACTGGAAGTGCTCCCTTATGACTAATCGATTGTTGCTATGATTGTTGTTGACTGCCAGAGTAATTTTTGAAATCATAAGAACATGTTTAAGCTATAAAGGTTTTGTATCAAGATTATTTTGCTTCGATTCAAGTGTTAAAATAATGTGTTTGTTCCGAGCTAATGACTGTCATGCGACATCTTTCTTTTCTACCCGTAACATCTTGGATCCTGAATAATTGTTCTGGTATATGTTGATGCTAAATAAAGATTGAATCGGTTCTAACATTAAAATTATTTATTGATGGATGCCTTTACTATTTATAGAATTCGTTTGTTGATGTCTCAATTTAAAAAATCGCCTCTGGTTCACAGTCTTTTGTTTCACCACTATGGATTTTGTTCTTGCTTTTTTTTTCCTGTTCCTCCTTTAGAATCACATACCTTTGGTTCTTTGTTTCTTAAGATTTAGCTCGTCTAAGCTTGATCCACTTCGCTTCAGCCGCAACTTGTCTTAATTTTTCGAATTTTCTCAAGATTTATAGCCTCGTTACGATTACTTTGAAACTCTTCTGCACGTCTAAAGGTTATTTCCTGTTGGTTGTGAATCTATAAGGAGGTGCAGTTATCAAGTAACCAAAACATGTTATTTGCTCCTTCGTGATTAAAAAATAAGATGCTTGAGTAGAGATACTATTGCCAGTTTCTCCACTTGTTTCTCAAGTGTTTTTTTTTAATACTAGCATGTGATTATCTTTGTTTCTATTTACTTATCATCATATCATGAATTTGTGGATATCTTTATATTTGGTTTGCATATTATTGTATATTGAAAATTATGTGTTGCTGAAACCCGGTTGAAGTTGCTCTCTATCATAAAGCAAATCATGTGTAAGCTACCGTGTATTATCACGATTTGTAGAATTTAAAATTGTAAAATACGTATGCATTTATTATCTTAATTCTTTACTAAGTTAATGGATAATCACTTATGTATTTCACTTATTTATGATGCATGTGATCTTGCCTTTGAGTCTATGATGGACTCCCCTCCTCGTTTGCATTCCGCTGAGTCAATCTGTCATTTTCTCTCGAATCTGGTTCATGGAGCTCCAATTGGAACCGATTTGGCACGATAAAGAAGCTGTGTCACAGGTGCAAGACAAATAGGAGGAGTATATACATTGGTATACAAAGTATATATCCTGCTGATATACTGGGGGAAACGGGCTAAGAAGCCCAATCCCTTTGAGCCCAATTGGCAGCAGCATTCTCTTTGAATTAAAGAATGGGCCAAGCAGGCCCAAAATTATTTTAGAATTAAGACAGGTGGAATTTGGGCCTGCCAACCCCAATTTCTAATTTATATATTTTGTTCTTTACTTTTTTTTTTTACTATAATTTACAAAAATACACAACTTATTTTTGCCAAATTTCCATTATTCCCTCCCCTTTAAATTAATCACTAAAATCTCACTTTTTCAGTTTTGATAATTTTTTTCTGATACTTAAGAATTATACTTTTTTTATACTACCTTTTTTTATGCCTTTTTTATTGCAAGGAGTCCAATCAAAAGTCAATTACTTATTAATTACTTTCCTTGTTATTTTAACCGTAATTAATTACCATATTTTGAATTTTCCTTTTGTTTTCAAAAGAAACTGCAAGTTGCAGTTACCCTTCTTCTCCGCAGCAACACGGAAGCGCACCATATTTAGATTTTCTCAATTTTTTCTCTCAATCCATGGATTCTTCTCCTTCCTTTAGTCTTGGATTAACTCTACCAGAGTCTGATAAAGACAATGTACCTCCAATTTCTTATGATGCGACTAACCAAGATCATCCGGCCAACTTAGTTGATGAAGTGAACGAAGAAGAAACAATGGTTATGAAGGATTCCGGGTCAAGTTCCAAACATTCATCCCAAAAAATGCATGCAAAGAAGAAGAAAGAAGAAAAAAGGGGAACATTTATATTTGTTTGTTGACTGTAGATTTAATGAAAAATTTTCATATTTAGTTGTATCTAAAATTATTAACATAAAAAATCTATATGTTTTAAGTAAATTTGTATAGATGTTTGTTTACTCACATTTTAGTATGCAATTTTTCAGATTTTGATATTCCTAGTAATTTTGATTACACCGGGGTGGGGTTTTTTTCCGGATTCTGGTTTCTGGGTCTAGCAATGTATTATTGACACATATCAATGATACTAATTATTACAGTGATGTTTTGCGTTTGATGATTATTAGAACATCACAGTGTTGTTTCAACAGTTTGCATTGATGTGTTTTTTATGGGTTCATAATTGTTTGCACTGATATTTTCTAAAGTTTGCACTGATGTGGTTTTTATGGGTTCATCATTGTATGGTGGAAACATATCACTGATATATATGTTGAATGTGTGTTGATATATTATTGTTTCTGAGTTTAAAAGTGTATAGTGGAAACATATCAATACTACATCATACATCAATGTTACAATATTAGGTGATACTTGAATTTTCTGCATAACAGTGATACCTGCAATACAAATACACATTAGTGATACTTGGGTTCCTATATTGATACATGCATTTCATCTTGATACCTGAACAACATGATAACCAAACATGCAGTGACATTACAGTGATGTTGTTGACACATATAAATGATACTATCATTACAGTGTTGTTTTGCATTTGATGATTATTAGAACATGATAGTGTTGTTTCCACAGTTTGAACCGATATGTTTTTTATTGTTTCATAATTATTTGCACTGATTTTTCTAAAGTTTGCACTGATGTGGTTTTTATGGGTTCATCATTGTATGGTGGAAACATATCACTGACATATCTTAATATGTGTTTAGTTATGTACTAAATGGTACTTGATTTTTTTGCATACCAGTAATACCTGCAATACAATACATATTAGTGATACTTAGAGTATCACATTGATACATGCATTTTTATTTGATACTTGCACAACATGATAACCAAACATGCAGTGAATACATGCATATTTTTTGCTACATACTACTGATTCATGATTTATGATACCTGCATTTTTTTGCCATGTTAACACTTTCACATTTTAGTGATACCAGCTACTACATGATACACATTTTTCATATATGTCAATTCTGTCCGATTATTATCAGGGCTTAAACTATGTTATAAAAAGTATCCCCAAAGGTTGTGTGAGATTTGATTCTTCATACAACTCAAATTTTGTGGCTGATATAAAGTCCTCCATTGGCGATGATGGTGTGGCTGCTTTCAAGGAAACTATTTTTGGACTTTATCTTCGGAGAAGATATGCTGCTATTCTTTGGAAATATGGACTATACAAGGCTAATGAAGGTTTTGAAAGGGAAAACGATGATCCTCCCAGGCCCAAAGAACCATTCCGCCCAGCTGACAGCTACAAAGTGGTGCTTCTTTCGTAGAAAAAACTGATAATATTATTTTGTAGGAAGGATTTTTATTTTTTAATTCTATCTTAGTAGAACTCCAGCTTTTTTTTTTTTTTTTGGATACTTTGACAGTATGTCATTTTTTATGTAACTACAATATTTTCCTGGGATACATGCAGTGATGACTTTATATTTTTTTGGAAATATTACAACGCATGAGAAATCTTTTAGATATCTGTACAAATTTTTTTTTCATTCATTAATTTCTGGCATTATTTTTTTATTTTGGACAACAGGATGGTGTTTTTATTGGAGACTATTTTATGCACGGGGTATGAAAATTGTTTAAAAGCTCATCAGCATTGTAATTTTTTTGCTTTCATATTTGAATTATGCATATTATGATGTATCCAAGTATGTATGCACTGAAATTACCGATATCAAAAACATATAATGATATATGTTACATCAATTTATTGTACAATCCACTGCACATAACTCCAATGACGCCATACGTGTCATACACTTTTTTAATAAGAGTTTGTCACTGAAATTCATAATGAATAGGATTCGAATTTCTAAATAAATTGCGAAAAAATCAACGACTTGCTTTTGAATGTCATAAAAACTAAATAAATAAATCAACTAATCAAGTTGGGCATTAGGTAATTTACAGATAATATATAAAGGGGAAACACACGATAATGATTTTATTCAAAATAAGTGAATGTTGATAATTATTAATCATGTCAACATAACAAAGTTGTTTTTTCACTTATATTTGGGGAAGAAACTACATGTTCGTCTATTGTGCCCTTCATGACCACAACGACTACAACAATTATTTTCACCTGCGCTCTTCCTTATCCCTTTCCTAGGCCTCCCTGGCATCCGTTTGTATTTGAGTGGCAACACAATTTTATTAAGAACTTTTGGTGGAGCCTCCCAATCTGATCGATCAGGCATAGGTATCATCGGGACTTCGTACGTTTTTGCTAATGATTTTGGCTTATAATAATCAGAACAATATGGATACATATCTACCACATTCATACTCGTCAAAGTTGCAACTGCATGTGTGCAAGGTAATTCGTCAATTTGAAATTTTCCGCAACTGCAACTCTTTCTTTCTAGACATACAACGTATCTCCGGGACGTATCATAAACCGAAAAAATGAATTCTAATGACGGCACAACCTGTTTTTCAAGAAAAAAAACATGAAATTGTCCACTATAATTGCACAACACCACTAAAATGTTCATCTATAACATTCTGTTATAGCCATTCAATATTTTTTTGTTTGCTCCAACTAAAAAAATAATAATCCATATAACTAAACCTTAGGCCCGACATGTACCTTTATCATCGAAGATTTTGCAGTATGATCAATTAGCATTTCTTCAAATTTTCTACCCAATGTATCCTTCGTATATGACGCCTTTTCACGATTTTTGCAGTTCCATGAACCGAATAGGATTCTCACTTCTTCAAGGAAGTCAACAATGGGTAGTTCTCTTGCCTCGACGAGACATCCATTGATACACTCGGCAATATCAACAATGGGTAGTTCTCTTGCAGATCTGTTTTGTAAAATTTCTGAGGAAAAAAAATACAAAACACGGTAAGTATAATCAGTGCTACGTAAAAAATCAAAAAATACGGTAAATAGGATCCGTTGCGATTTTGAAGCGTGTGATTATGGAAAAACTGCTCAGTCGGCGTAATTTAAGGGATCTAATAAATTAGATCTGTTATGAATCCTTAATTATAGTAACTGATGCAAATTTAATAAGGAAATTATTAGGTATCAGCCTTTTTTTTAGGGTATCAGCCTTCTATAACTAAGTATCAAATATCTCCAAATAATCGGTATTTTTAGTAATTTGTATAAAAGTCGGCATTTTTAGACATTTCCGCTTTTTAGTTTGGTATTTGTCAAATTTATACTTTTTTTTATTATGTTGAAATACTTGTTATTTGCTTTAACACTAACTTTAATTTAATGTGTTTGTTGTGTTTTAATAATTAAATTTTCCCAAAAGTCAACCATTTATGTTAATTTGTTAACGTCTTTGAATTTTTGGTGCCAAAAATCACTTTTTTTTTAGGAAATTAGACTTTAAAAATTTTCTTTAAAATACTTCAAACATTTTTCTTGAAATAATCCTTGAATGTTTTCTTCTTTTTAACACTCATATATTTTAGTGATTGTTTTAAAAGAAATTCTAATAACTTAGTCTTATTTGCTAACTTTATTAGGAATAAACAAAATGTGAGTAGATTTAAATATTTTATTTTCTTGATCTTTTTTTTTTAAATTTCACCTAGACCTTTTCTAGTTATTAATTTAAATTAATTATTTCTCAAAGTTAGTCAAAATTTTCTAATCGTCGGATAACCGCGTGTAGAGGCCATTTCAAGTGCGTAAAACCTTCTTGAAATGGAAATATGAACTCGAACTCTTTCTTTGGATTTTAAAAAGATTTTTTCCTGTTTCAGTCTTTTTAAAATATTGTAATCGGTTTTCTTGATTTTTCCTTAAAAAATTAAGTGACGACTCTAAATTTTTGAAGATTTAATTTTACTTAAATCAGTTAAGTAATAAATCGAATTTTCGAAATCCAAATCATTTTCCAAAATAATACTCCTCACTAATGAAATAAGTAGTTAATGAAGCAGTTAGTTGGTTAATGATTAGTTAGCAGTTAGTTAAGTTTGTTTAGTAGTTAGTTAAGTTTGTTAAGAGTTGATTAGAGAATTAATTAGTCTGTTACACGTGTATATATATACCAGTACACACTTGTAATATGCAAGAAAATAATAGATAAAATTTCCCCCAAATCTCCTTCTTCTCAATTCTTCTTCTTCTTCCTCGATTCCAGCTCAATACTCCTCTAATTTCTTCATGGTATCAGAGCCCATTGAATCAAGGAACTGATTCGATGAATCTGTAGCTGAAATCGATAACATCTGAAGCTGAGGTCGATAACAATGGTGAATCGCGGAGTGAGGGTGACAACGGAGAACTCCGGCGAGAATGTTACCAACAATCCGACTGAAACTCTAGATTTAGTTGAAAGGAAGAGGAATCATCCTCTGTATCTCCATAACTCAGACACTCCTGGGAGTGTTCTTACCGCTGTACAACTCACTGGAACAGAGAATTATTCTCTGTGGAGCAGATCAATGTTGATTAATCTTCGAGCTAAAGGAAAGCTCGGATTCGTATTAGGAACATGCAAGAGAAGCGATTATGAGGGAGAGATGGAAGAACAGTGGGAGAAGTGTAATGCCTTTGTATTGGCATGGATCATGAATTAAATAGTACAATAATATATAAACTCTTCACTATTTAACTATAGAATGAAAAGGATAGCTTTGGATTGGGGTCTCATGAAATAAAAAGATGAATTTATACAGATAAATCAAGTAATATCAAAAGATATCTTAAAGTTTGAAATTAAATATTTAGAGGTTATGAGTAGAGATATTTAGAGCAGTAATTAAATTAAGTAATTAAATATGAATTATAAAAATAAATATTTACAGCAAATCAAAATAAATAAATAGATTCCAATGCTCACTTATACGCTGATTTTCAGTTGCACCTAATTTAATAAATAAAAAAGTAGAAAAGTCACTAAAGTAACTCCTAGTATTCTCTAGGTATCCTTTTTCTCCCATCTAATCTTACATTTAATTAGTCAAAAGAATCTAATTACTGAATTAATATGCTTTTTTTTGTCGTAATTGATTCATCATGTTAAGTAAATTAAAAGAGAGAAATAAAAATAAGTATAACAAAAAGGGGTCGATTAAAAAAATACAACTAATTTAGCTTTTAAAAGAACAAGATGATATGACTAATATTCATATTTAATTAATTAAATATGTTTTTTATAACATTTTGATTTAGCAGGGGCAGGGAAAAATTGGTATGTATAGCATTAACAAATAATATTTTATTCACATAAATTATAATATTTACGGTAGAAGTTATGCAAAAATTAGGAAGAGGAAAAGTTGACTAATTTATGTTGAGTTTTCTGGATTTATTAGTTCAAGATTAATGTAATTATAATTATTCTAGATTATAAATTGTATTATTAAATTAGATATTTAATTAAGAATTAATTCAAGGAAATTCAAAAGTTACTAATATTTTAATTAAAATGATATAATAAATAATTAAATAATTTTTAATATTTTCTTTTAGGAGAATTTTCATAAACAACAATCTAGTGAAACATAATAAGGTAAAATAGCTAATGTTTCTAAAATTATGTTTTCTAACTTTGGTCTTGCCAAAGGAAATGTATAAAGTCGGTATTTTTGTAATGTATAAACCAAAAATTTAACTCCGTATTCATTAAAGTAGAGACTTTTCTGCTATTAATTATGGAAACAGTTCCATAAATAAAGGAAGTCAATAACAAGTAGAATTCTTTTTCAGCTATTAATTATGGAAACGATTTCATAAATAAAGGAAGTCAATAACAAGTAGAATTCCTTTTGAAAAATGTTCCATTGTTGTTTCAATGGAAAAAGTAGTTTTTTTTTTCATTTTTGCTTTTGTATAAAAAAAATCTGAAACATTAAAATTTTTGGGGAAAGTATATATACATGCATGGAATTGTGTATTTTTATTACAAATAGATAAGTGTATACTTATACAAACGAATTTTATTCTTGCCCAGATGTCATATAAAATTTGTTGGAACTTATACATATGGGGCTTAAATCAGAAAAATACATATCAGAAATTGTATAGAATGTGCATGAACTTATACATGTGAGGCTTATACATATGGGCTTAAATTAGAAAATGTATAAACTGTGTTGGAACTTATACATATGCGGCTTAAATCAGAAAAATATATATCATAAATTGTAAAAAATATGCAGGAACTTATACATGTAGACTTGATTTAATAAAAATATACACTTATACATCTCTGTTTTGTAAACAAAACAAATACACAAATTGGGGGAAATATACATTTCATACATAGATGACGAACACCAAATGTGTTTACAACCTAAAAACAGGTAAGAATGCATAAGCTAAGGAAATACCTTAATTTAGTGCCGACGGCTGCAATGTAACTGGGTTTTGTACAAAATGGGGAAAAATTTTGAACTCTCTCTGAAAAAATTAAAACCCGCCAAAAAATTAAAACTTGTGAATTATTGTAGGAATTTCGAAAAAAATCCTTACCTTTATTAACTGTTTTGTAGAATTCTTTGTGAGATTTTAGGGGAGTGATCAATGGAGAAAAATGGGGGAACAGTTAAGGAAAGGGGCGATTTCGTGTCTATATGAGAGAGAGAAACTGGGAGGGAAGTTTTGCAAGGTTTTATACATGTAGGCAGTAGGGTTCACAAATTTTATAAACAAAAAAATATAAATGTTTTTCATAAAAGTAATAATATAAAAATGTAGTTGAGTTTTGTTATTTAGCATTATATGTTTGCTGATTCACGTAGTTTTTCCTTTAATTTATATCACGGTATTCAACTTTTAACTTTGAGGCTTCCTAATTTTAGTATTATATATGATATATATATAATATTTCTTGAAAAAATCATCAACAATTACATTTTCTGAAAATCTTCTTGCAAACAAATGACATATATAAGGATCAATCTTGGTACTTGTTATCCTTAATTATTCTCTAGTTGATTGATATATAGTATATGTCAAAGGGCGGAACAAGTGAGGCCAACTATAAAGGTTAGTCTGTTAGGTAGGCCAATTACAAATGGCATATTTAAGGATCAATCTTCCTACTTGTTATCCAACTCCGTCCACACCATCACTCTGAGTCGCGACCTCAAGTAGTTAGCATAGAAAGCATCAAATCTGATTACTATCTTGGCAAGGATAGATCAAAGCTTGTAACAATCTGTCTTTTTCGTATGGGAGTCACTACCATTCTTCTCTCCAACCACTTCTCAGACTCTCATCGTTCCAAATATAAACTTATGCACAAAGGAAATGATGACAGAGCTTTCAAAAGTATACATCAAGAACAAGATGAAGACGGGATTATTGGTGTATCGCTCTCAAAAGGACTAATGATCGTCGCTGGAGACACTCCCAAATCCAATATAACAACTCTAGGGTCGTTGGTCCTTCCTATGTCCGAGAAACTTCTATATTTTGGGTGTTTAATTGCTAGAAAAATCTTTAAATTGAAGAATATCAAGCCATATATTCCGGACTTCAAGCTGTCGTTTGAACACATGCTGGAGGAAGAGCAATGTTGGATGAGATGGAGAAGAATCTCGAGCTTACGGAATGGCATATCTAGCCTTCAAGGATGACGCTTTACAGGTTTGGAAACACATCGAGTAGCTGGTTGTGGTACAAATTGGCCTACTCCGAGCCAAAGGGAGGATAAAGAAGGGTGATTGTTGCTTCCCTAGCACACACAATTGTACGTGGTCAACCCAAGTAATATAGTGGCCCTGAGAAAGAGGTCGGGATGTCGAACCCAAAGGATTTAAGGATTATTGGTGTTTCCCTAAGTGATGATGCTAAAGTGATATCCAAGATAATGAGCAATAAGAATTGTAAAAGAACGAACTATGTCTAAATTCTACGGCTTAATGCCAGATTCGATTTGTTTGAAATAGTGATTTATCAATTTAGAAGTAATTGCGGGATTGTAGCTATGACGACTCTGTGTCTCTCAATCAGTGTTCATGTTTATGGGTATATACTTATTAGTTCACAGGGTTAAATTTACCTAACAGGGTTGCACGCCTCTGCAGGCCTACCTTTAATGACTGCCTAACTACATCATTGAGCAGGAATAGACAAATCACCACAAGTGCATTAATTTTATCTTCCTATATTATGAACCAAGCGAGGTGTAAGGGTAGTTGTCATAGGTCTCCCTTACACGAACCAATCTAATAACCTAGTTGGTTAAGCCCCCTGTTCCACTGTGTTCTAATTATTCCAACATCTTTTGAATTCAGAATAACTAACCCATTTCCTCCCTAGTTGATCAGGCTAAGAAGTATAAATAAAAGTGGCACAAGAATTATTAATAAACCCATCATACATAAACCAAAATTAAGATATTACATTGTCTAGGGCTACAATCCCAGAATATGGGAGAACTAGCCACTCATAGTAGGTTCCCACATCAAAATTAAGCTGAAAATAATGAACATTCAAGAATACAAAGATGAAAGACAAACCAAAGTTGGCCTAGGTTGTGTTCTCTAAGACTCCCGTTTGTTTCTTGTTCCAAAACGAATAAACAAAAGGTGTTTTTTCAATAATTAATAGCCTCCTCTTTTTCCAATCCCGTGACACGTTTTTCTCTTGAAATACGTGCAGTCTGCGATGCGGACTGGTGTGTTTTGACCCGGCTCCGTTATGTTGCTGACTGGACCAATTCTCCTCTTCATGCACCCTGGTCCGCGACGCGGACCCTGCAGCGTACTGGGACTTTGCATCTTTTTTTTCTCCTTTCCAGTTTTTGCTGGTCCGCTCCCAGGTCCGCGACGCTGACCTTAGCCTCTGCTGCAGCCTGCTTCTTTTCTTCCTTGCTTTCTGGGCCGTATCCATCCTTCCAATTTGCACATGACTTCGGACTGCTATTATTTGACTAAACTCTGCAAAATGCAACCACATGGAGTACTCGACCCCCAGATTAGAAAAATAACAACAATCATATTAAAAACAATTGTTCTCTTTATTTTTACCCTCTGACTTAGCTCAATTTATGGGTTTATTTGGCTAACAAGGCGTATAAATACGCCTAAGATCACCACCCCACACTTAGAGTTTTGTCCGTCCACGGGCAGTTGCAACACTCATGCATGAGACTCGTCAGGCAGTGTGTACCCCCAAACAAATGATATGAATAGCTCGCATGCACCAAAGAATCAAAATCTTCGTAGATCCTGACAGTATCCCCTTCATCTAATCCTTCACGCTTAACCATGGAATCATGTAGGAATTTAGTCAACCTTATCATCTGGTTGCTAACCTTACTTGGGTTTGTGCCCTCACCAGAAGAATTACCCATGCATACCTATCAGAATGGAAGATAAAACAAAAACAAGAATATGGGTATTCAATCAACTTTCTCTCTCCCAATTGATGTCTTGTGTTGGGTCTAGTTCCTATAGGCTTGCCCTTAATGTACAAATGTGACCTAGTAGTAGTCGTCTCGAAGGATCACTGAGGTTTTCTGTGTGGTTTTAATATAGGCTAAGACTGGCGGGGTATCTTTTATGGAATATAAGTGATATGGCTCAATCCCCAAGCGCACCTAGCTCAACACTGCATTTTACAGCATAGATTACATAATTCATCACTCCACCCAAAATAGTTATTCACATGTGTCATTGTTCCTTCCCTGTTACAACCACCCTTTTTCTTTTGCTTTTCTCCCTTTCTTTATTTTATTTTTATTTTCGACAAATTTTTATTTCGCGATGGGTCTGCGACGCGGAGACGTCGCGGACAACCACTGTTTTTAGACGCGATGAGTCCGCAACGCAGAGAGGTCGCGGATCACCACTATTTCAAACCATATCTCTAGTTTTCTTTCTCTTATTCCCTGAGATATCCATTTAGGCTTTCCTATCCTCCGAATATCATGCTACAACGCTTGGGGATTAGGTTCATCCGGGTTTAGATCGAAAGAAGGGGTAGGTTTAACACATGGCTAACCAAAGAAAAAGCTAAAGCTCAAATGGGCTGACTAGGGAGATGATGTTAGTTGGGTAGATTGCTGACGACTTAATGGCTACCAAAGAAATGCCTCGATCCTTTCCTTCAAATTCGACTCCTCCTGAGTTCATCCTACATACCGGGCAAGTTCTAGCAACTATTTTAACACAGACTTATACAATTCAGCTCACCACTCTTGGCACACTCTCCTTATAAAGTTAACACAAGATTCAATGTTGCCTAATGCACATGATTCTTTGATTACATCATTTTATTCTCAAGTGTTAGAATTAGGTATTACTTTTCAGGTCTCCTAGTGATTAAGCTACTTTGATTTACACGACCATCATACCCTATTTGGTTGTATCACTGCCGACACACTACTTCAAAACTGAGTTGTCATCTCTAATCTAACATGTTGCACAAACTAAACATTAATCAGAAATACTAGAGAATAACTGCTTTAACATGAACAACTTCACTACTAATCAAGAAAGAAGCAATACACAGATAACTAGGCAAGAACAGGAAACAAAAGAAAGAAAAGAAGAATTGTCTGAATTATACATGCCAAATGAATATATAAAATAAGATGCATCTAGTCCTGTCATTGCCATCCACCCCACACTTAGTCTCAGCACTGCCCTCAGTGCTGATCATACAAAACCTGCATCGACTCTGACTGCTTCTACTCATCCTGGCCCGATAAGATTGGCTCCCCTCCTGTGGCCACTGGGACCTCATCCTCAATATCCTCCTCCTCAGTGTCGGAGGCCATCCTTGCTTTCTCGGGGTCAGTAGGGATGTCATCATCAACAGGCTCCACAAAGGTAGGCCCGATGCAGCACAACATTAGCATGGGCGTTGAGAAGGTAGCGGGTGGAAACTTCGTCGAGCTCCGGTTGTGTAGATGGGCGACCACCCACCCTGTGCCTTAGCATTTTGAGCCCGTACATACGTGCCATGATGATCTCATCCCGATGGTTGCGCTTAGCAGTGGTGAGTACTGGCCTCGTAGCCTCCTCAGGCCCCTTAATGTTGGTGACATTATAGGATGGGGCCTCAATTTGGGGCCAATAATCTAGTTCTTCAATGGGGACACCTGCATGATTGCATAATTCAACTATAAGGCCCCCGAAAGCATACCTGCGACCTCGGTGGACTTGGGCCTTCCTCATGGCGGACTTGAAACAGCCCCAAAGTTAAGCTCCATGCCCGTCATGAGGGCATACACCAAGCAGGTTCTGTCTCGTGTCACGGCCGTGAAGTGCTGGCCTGGGAAGAAAGAGTGCATCACGATTTTAACCCATACCCAAGCTTCCCGATTCATGTGGGCAAAGGGGAAGCTTTGGTGGTATCCTCGGCCCGCATGCTGAATCCATTAAGCTGTGGAGTTTACTCCTACCAGTGTGTGCTGGATGAGACGGTAGGGAGGGTGCATTTGCAAATCATTGAATGTTCCGGTGGGCACATCTGGCGTGCCCAGAATGGTATTGATGGCCAGGGGTCCTATGTTGACCTCCACTCCTCGCACCATGACCACCTGTATGCGAGGTTCCTTCTTCATGTTGGCATAGAATTCCCTGACTATGCTGAGGTTGCATGGTAGGGGGTCGTTGAAGAGGAACATGAGGTGGTAGTCCATGCACCTTTAGTAGATATTGGAGAACTCACAATCCAGGGAGTCCGCATCAATGGGGACATCTAGGAGTTACTTGGTCTCGTTATGAGCCCGGTACCACCTCTGTCCCTCTCTGTCTACTGCCCGAAGCCTGAAATGAGGTCTTTAGCCTCTGTGCTCAGGGGCTCGGGGTACCACCGGGACATCCCTGGTACGCCTTCGGCTGCTAGATGTGCCAGCTCTGCTTATTTGCCCTGTTCTTCTGATCCTAGATTCCATTAATACCTGCAGCACAACAAGCTCAGCCGATCAATGATAATGCAAAGGGGACCGTGGTCAGGCCTAGGTGATGTTTACCCCACACTTAGACCAAGCCACACTGGGTGAAGAGGATACTCAAACTTCTCCACTTCACCGGTGGCACATGGAACCACTGATCCCCCCACAATGTATAACACAGGTCAGTCGCAACAATCACATTAGCCCCCATACAAACCATACAACTACCATGCGAGTACAATGAGCAACAAACTACCCACACGTAACAATTTCCAACAATTCATGGTAGTTTCACTCAAAAGAACCCCCCTTAACGGTTATGGATGGTTTTCCCCAATTCTTTTGTACCCTAGGGTTTTCACCCCACAATGATTATGCCCACAATTGACCTTCATCCTAGAATTACACAAAAAATTTCGACATCTAGCATGAATTTACGCACACTACGACCCCATTAGGATAGTGAACTCGTACAACACTTATCACATGCATGTATGTGTTCAAAGAAGCAAAAACAAACCCAATCCAAATGTAAAAACGACATTAAGACCGAGATTACTTACTTAAGATGCAGGGTAATGATGGGGAGATGAGTGTGTGTCGCGTAGATCTTTGAAACTTGAAGAATGGGGGAAAATTGAGAGTTTAGAGTGAAAAGGGGTGAAAAATCGGGTTGAAAATTAGGGATAAAACCCTAAAACAACTGAGGGGGTTTATATAGGGGGTGGGGCCACGCAAAAATCGAGGCCCAAAATACAGGGGTCCGCGACGCAAGCGCGACGCAGACCTAACATGGATCCTGACTTAAGAAAGTTAGTACCTGGGCCCTGAAGAAATCACAAGTCCGCGATGCATCCGCGACGCGGTACGGTCGCGGATGGTCACTGTTTCGGGGCCAATGTTTTTTAGAATTTTGAGCTACAGACCCCGAAAAATTTTTAACGAACCATGGACTAAGCTACAAAATAGCAAGACATGTTAGTTAATTCAAAAAAATGACACAATAGCTCACGGATTTAGAGAACAATCGACGATGCGTTCTTTCACCCAAAACAACCCATAAGTGTGAGTGTGTGACGCGTCCGCGATGCGGTCCTGTCGCGGAGGGTCACTGTTTTAGAGCCCAAAAGATTTATGCTTTTTAGCTACGGGCCCCGAAAAATTTAGCGAACACCTGCAAATCCTTCACAACATTAACACATGTTAGTTCAGCAAAGAGTAACTCACAAAATACCTCCCAAGTCGACCGAAATTGACGATGCAATTTGTTCACTGAAAACAGCCTACAAGTGTAGGTCCGCGACGCGGTCCTGTCGCGGAGGCTCACTGTTTTGGGGCCCCAAATAATTTTCAAATTTGAGTTACGAGCCCCGAAAAATTCCCGAAATATGCCAATAGCTGCAAAACATCAACACCAGTTAATCCACACAAAAAATTTCAATATTGAACGACGGATTACCGGGAATCGGCGATGTTCATTTCAGCCCCGCGATGAGCACTCTGTGCGATATGTCCGCGATGCGTTTGCATCGCGGACAACCACTTGTTGCTTATTTTGGAGTTTTTTTTATATATAAAGGAAAAGAAACACTTACCTTACCACGGGTTGCCTGCCGCTCAGCACCTGATTTACCGTCGCGGCACGACGCAGTATCACTCACTCGTCATTGGCCAACTGAATGACCTCTTCTTCTCTGTTTGTATCTGCACCATAGTAATGCTTGACACGCTGCCCATTGACCAAAAAGGTTTGGTCCAATGTTGTCCCTTTCAGCTCCACAGCTCTGTGTGGTGTGATAGTCACCACAGTGTACGGTCCACTCTACTTTGACCACAGTTTCCCTGGAAACAATTTCAAATGAGAGTTAAAGAGAAGTACCTGCTGACTCGGTTCGAAGGCTCATGGAATTATGCGCCGGTCATGCCATCATTTGGTCTTCTCCTTATACAATTTTGCGTTCTCATACGCGTGAAGCCGGAATTCATCCAACTCCACCAGCTGCTCCAACCTTTTCTCTCCCGCGAGCTCAGGATCTAGATTTAGCTTTTTGATTGCCCTGTACGCTTGATGCTCGAGTTCCACTGGGAGGTGACATGCTTTCCTATATACTAACCGATATAGGGATGTGCCTATCTGTGTCGTGTATGCTGTCCTGTATGCCCACAAGGCTTCATCAAGTTTGATTGCCCAATCCTTTCTTGTGGCATTTACGGTCTTCTGGAATATCTGCTTTACCTCTTTGTTCGATACCTCCACTTGCCCACTCGTCTGTGGGTGGTATGCAGTGCTCACCTTATGTCGCACCCCATACTTCGCCAGCATATTCTTCACCGTTTGGTTGATGAAATGAATACCTCCATCACTAGTGATGGCCCTTGGAGTCCCAAATCTAGTGAAGATTTGCTTCCTTAGAAACTTGCTCACCACCTTCGCGTCATTCTTGGGCAATGCTGCTGCTTCTACCCACTTGGAAACATAATCTACTGCTACTAGGGTGTATTGGTTCCCAAGTGATGGTGGGAATGGCCCCATGAAATCCATCACCCATACATCAAAGATCTCCACCTCCAGGATGTTGTTAAGGGGCATCTCATATCTCTTGGAGATGGTGCCCGTTTTTTGACAGGCCTCACATGTCCGCACAAACTGCACAGCATCCCTAAATAATATGGGCCAGAAGAACACGGACTGTAGCACCTTATGAGTTGTTCGTTCACCACCGTGATGACCTCCATAGAGAGAATCATGGCACCTTCCTAAAATCTGCTACATTTCTAATTCGGGTACGCATCTTCTCACCATTCTGTCAGCTCCAAACAAATACGACTCATCCCATATGAATGCTTTTGAATCATGAGCCAGACGTTTTTTCTGTTGATGAGTTGCTCCAGGTGGAAACACCCCACTTACCAAATAGTTGACGATGTCTGCATACCACGGTAGCTCCTCCACTTCTAAGGCCATCAACTGCTCATCTGGGAACTCTTCTTTTATCTGCAGTTGTTCCCCTATGTGAGCATCACTTTCCAAGCGGGACAGATGATCAGCGATCTGGTTTTCACACCCCTTACGATCCTTTATCTCAATGTCAAAAACCTGAAGTAACAGGATCCATCGAATCAACCTGGGCTTAGCTTCCTTCTTGTTAAACAAATACCGCACCGCTGCATGGTCGGTAAACACTACGACCTTGGTGCCCACTAAATACGCTCTGAATTTGTCAAAGGCATATACTAATGCCAGCATTTCCTTCTCAGTCACGATGTAGTTACACTGCACTGCGTCAAGTGTTTTACTGGCATAGTAAATGGCGTGGAACACCTTATCTCAGCGCTGCCCTAACACTGCGCCTATAGCATTATCACTTGCATCACACATCAGCTCGAATGAGAGCTCCCAATTTGGTGCTGTTAGTATTGGGGCCTCGACTAACTTCTTCTTCAGCATTTCATAGGCCTGCAAACATGAAGCATCAAAGTTAAAAGTTACCTCTTTCTCCAGAAGGGTGGACAATGGCTTGGCAATTTTGGAGAAATCCTTTATGAATCTTCGGTAGAACCCCACATGACCCAGAGAAAGCTCCGGACTCCTTTTACTGACACAGGGGGTGGCAGCTTCTCTATGGCCTCTATCTTTGCCTTGTCTACTTCCAGACCGCACTTTGAAACCTTATGTCCCAAAACAATTCCTTCTTTCACAAGGAAATGGCACTTCTCCTAGTTAAGGACCAAATTAGTTTCTTCACAGCATGCCAGAACTCTGTCAAGATTCTGCAAGCATGTTTCGAAGGACTCCCCAAACACTGAGAAGTCATCCATGAACACCTCCACTATGTCTTCCACCATGTCATGGAATATTGCCATTATGCACCTTTGGAAGGTGGCAGGGGCATTGCACAATCCAAAGGGCATGCGCTTGAAGGCATAAGTGCCATATGGACATATGAAAGTTGTCTTTTCCTGATCTTCAGGGGTGATGGTGATCTGATTATACCCAGAGTATCCATCTAGAAAGCAGTAGTACTCTTGTTCAGCCAACCCGTCCAGCATCTGATCAATGAAAGGCACCGGATAGTGGTCCTTGCGGGTGGCATCATTCAATCTCATGTAATCCATGCAGATGTGCCACCCTGTCACCGTTCTGGTTGGAATCAGCTCATTCTTTTCATTAGTGACGATCGTCATCCCTCTTTTCTTGGGTACACATTGAACCGGGCTCACCTATTTGCTGTCAGATATGGGGAAGATGATTCCTGCGTCCAACCACTTGATGATCTCTTTCTTTACCACTTCTTTCATAATTGGATTTAGCCTCCTCTGTGGTTGGCCACCGGCTTATGGCCCTCCTCCATGTATATTCTATGCATGCACAGGGCTGGACTGATGCCCTGAATGTCTGACATCTGCCATCCAATCGCTTTCTTCCTTCGCCTTAGCACTGCTACTGCTGCTTCTACCTGGGCTGCAGTCAATGATACAGACAAGATTACAGGTAATGTTTCATTCTTGCCAATGAATACATACCTGAGGTGCGAAGGCAGCGACTTCAGTTCCAGTTTAGGTGCCTCTTCAATTGAAGGTTTAAGGGGAGGTCCTAGCACTCTATTTAGTGGTTCTGCTTCTTTTTTCAGCATGCTGACATTGTGGCCATTCAGCACACTTTCTATTTCTCTGGCTTCTGCATCATCCACCAACCCTTGGTTCAATAGAACTCTAGTCAGTGGGTCTGTTATCTCTACCTGGCTTACTGCAGCTGCCGTGTCTAGCATGGTGATAGCTGCCAGGTCCTCATAGGCTGCAGGGAGCTTTATAGCTTTGTACACGTCAAACACTTTCACTTTATCATGAGCTCTCATGGTGAGCTTCCCTGCTGCTAAATCTATCAATGCCCCACCTGTCGCCAAGAATGGGCGACCCAGAATGAACGGGACCTCAGGATCTGGTTCAAAGTCTAGGATGACAAAGTCCACTGGGAAGATGAGTGATCCCACTTGGACTAGGACATCCTCAATCATCCTGTCTGGCCTCGCCACTGAACGATCCGCTAGTTGTTGGACAATGGTGGTCGTTTTTGGGCTTCCCAAGCCTAACTTTGCGAACATGGAGCTAGGCATTAGATTAATGCTTGCGCTTAGATCACATAAACCTTTTGCATTCACGTGACCACCTATCGTCACCTGCACAGTGAAACTCCCCGAATCATTCATTTTTGTTGGCAATTTGGATCCATTCAAGATCATGGAGCTGCAAGTTTTGGTGAGTGCTACAGTCTCGTACTCAGCTAACTTGCTTTTATTTGCCACGATGTCCTTCACGTATTTAGCATATTTTGGAATTCACTGCAAGACATTAATCAATGGTAAGTTAATATGTACCTGTTTCAACAACCCCATGAACTTCTGAAAATAATCATCCTCCTTCTTCTTCTTGAACTTCTATGGAAATGGAGGAGGTGGTTTCGGGACTAGGGTACTGTTTGCCGGAGCTGGACTTGGCGTGTCAGCCTCATCACTTGGGGCAGTGCCTGATTCAGCTTCAACCCTCTTCTTAGGGACTGCTTCCATGAGGGGTCATCCGCTCCTTGTACTGACTGCATTAACCTGTTTTGGGTTAGGGTCAGTGTTACTTGGTAGACCCCCTTGGGGTCTGGAATTCATGTTTCCTGCTAGCTGCCCCAACTTCCTTTCCAAGTTCTGAAGATCTTGCTTGTTTCTCCGAATCTCCTCTTCCTGTCTATTATGGTTTGCCAGAATTTGCCTCAGTACCTCACTGTCGGTTATACTATTTGGGTTAGCCTGTTTGGAAGGCTGTTGTGCTTCCTGATTATAGTATGCATAACTACCCTGTGGTCTTTGCTAAAATGTTCCCTGATTTGCTTGGTGACCTCCCCATGAGAAGTTGGGGTGGTTCCTCTAACTTGGGTTGTATGTGTTAGCATAGCCTTGATAACCGCCTCTGTTAGCATTCCCTATAGCATTTACTGCTTTAGGATTAGCCCCGCACGACTCAGCAGTATGATCTCCTCCCCCGCAAACATCACACCACCCCGGTTGTTGTTGTTGCACTGCATTCACTGGGGTTGGCTGTTGACCTATACTTGCCTACGCATGTTGTTGCTGTCCTAATGCCAAGTTGTTGAACTGAGTAGTTATCATATTCTGCATGGCAGAAATCTGCGGTTGCAAAGCAGTTATGGCATCAATTTCCAGCATACCGGCTTGCCTTTGGACTACTAGCCTACTTGATCCTCCATTCCATTCAGGATTTCCCTGTGCTATCCTATTCAGCAGGAATACAACTCGTTATACGTCTTTTCCAATGCTTGCCCGCCTGCAGCCGAATCAAGAAGGATCTTGGTGTTTGGTTCCAAACCTTCTATGAAGGTATGAACCAACATTTCATTAGCTTGGCAATGATGAGGGAAATTTATAAGCAAAGTTTTGAACTTGTCCCAAGCTTGATATAAATTCTCCTTCGGCTTTTGCTTGAAGCTCAAGATTTCACTTCTGAGTTTTGCAGTCTTTCCCCATTAGAAGAATCGGGTGAGGAACTTGCGAGCCAAATCATCCCATGATGTGATAGAGTTTGGTGGTTCTATCTGCAGCCACCTCCAGGCGCCTCCCAACAATGAGAAGGGGAACAGGGTCATTCTCACATAGTCCGTATTCACCCCTGCAGGAATGAAAGTGTCCGCAATCTCCAGTAAGTTCTGAAGGTGGACATGTGGGTCTTCATGCGGTAGTCCTGTGAATTGTCCTGTGGAGTGTAGCAACTGAACCATATTTTGTTTAAGTTCCCACCGACCTACGGGCTCTGGTTTCAAGAAGTAACTCATCACATTAGTAGTCCGCGGGATTGCCACATCCTTCACCGGTTGAGGTGCTGCCGGTGCCCGAGGCGCTGCTGGTGCAAGAGGATTTCCTTCAGCCATTGGTTCCCTGGTAGGATGTACGTTAGTGCTGTTATTCTCACGATCCTCCTATTCAATAAGTTCCAGTGGAGGAGGAAGGAATAGGACACCTGCTCTCCTTCTTGATTATCGAAAGCAAGAATCCTGGTCCTCTAGTTTAGTACTCAACTGCCTGAAATAAAGGCACAACTAAGATCAAATGCAGTGAGCACAACAAAGCACAACACCCAGAAAATTAACCAATTCACTTTAACTCCCCGGCAATGGCGCCAAAATTGTTTTGCTTCCCTAGCAAAGGTAGGTGTACGGGTCAACCCAAGTAATATAGTGGCCCTGAAAAAGAGGCCGGGATGTCGAACCCAAAGGATTTAAGGATTATTGGTGTTTCCCTAAGTGATGATGCTAAAGGTATATCCAAGATAATGAGCAATAAGAATTGTAAAAGAACGAACTATGTCTAACTTCTACGACTTAATGCCAGATTCGATTTGTTTGAAATAGTGATTTATCAATTTAGAAGTAATTCCGGGATCGTAGCTATGACGACTCCGTGTCTCTCAATCAGTGTTCATGTTTATGGGTATATACTTATTAGTTCACAGGGTTAAATTTACCTAATAGGGTTGCACGCCTCTGCAGGCCTACCTTTAATGACTGCCTAACTACATCGTTGAGCGGGGATAGACAGATCACCACAAGTGCATTAATTTTATCTTCCTTTATTATGAACCAAGCGAGGTGTAAGGGTAGTTGTCACAGGTCTCCCTTACACGAACCAATCTAATAACCTAGTTGGACAAGCCCCCTGTTCCACTGTGTTCTAATTATTCCAACATCTTTCGAATTCAGAATAACTAACCCATTTCCTCCCTAGTTGATCAGGCTAAGAAGTATAAATAAAAGTGGCACAAGAATCAGTAATAAACCCATCATACATAAACCAAAATTAAGAGATCACATTGTCAAGGGCTACAATCCTAGAATATGGGAGAACTAGCCACTCATAGTTGGTTCCCACATCAAAATTAAGCTGAAAATAATGAACATTCAAGAATACAAAGATGAAAGACAAACCAAAGTTGACCTAGGTTGTGTTCTCTAAGACTCCCATTTGTTTCTTGTTCCAAAACGAATAAAAAAAAGGTGTTTTTTCAATAATTAATAGCCTCCTCTTTTTCCAATCCCGTGACACATGTTTCTCTTGAAATACGCGCAGTCTGCGATGCGGACTGGTGTGTTTTGACTCGGCTCCGTTATGTTGCTGACTGGACCAATTCGCCTCTTCATGCACCCTGGTCCGCGACGCGGACCCTGCAGCGTACTGGGACTTTGCATCTTTTTCTTCTCCTTTCCAGTTTTTGCTGGTCCACTCCCAGGTCCGCGACGTGGACCTTAGCCTCTGCTGCAGCCTGCTTCTTTTCTTCCTTGCTTTCTGGGCCATGTCCATCCTTCCAATTTGCACATGAATTCGGACTGCTATTATTTGACTAAACTCTGCAAAATGCAACCACATGGAGTACTCGACCCCCAGATTAGAAAAATAACAACAATCATATTAAAAATAATTGTTCTCTTTATTTTTACCCTCCGACTTAACTCAATTTATGGGTTTATTTGGCTAGCTAGGCGTATAAATACGCCTAAGATCAGCGACAGAGCATGGCAAATAGGTTTCAGGTCAGGTTTCAAGTGCAACAGTACTGTTTGGCATGCCCTGAGGACTATTGATCCTGTTATGGGGAGAAATTCTGGACTGGTGAGATTTAGGACTTTCCGGTTAATGTCCCTTACTACAAGAAAACGTACCTATAGCTATGAAATCTAAGTTATGAATTTGAAAATCGTAGCTATTATTTAGTACTAGCCACAAAAATTTCAATTTCTTGGCTAACTAAAAATTCATCAAATTTCTTCGCCACGAAAATTAAACTGACAAAGCGAAATCCTTATTTTTGTCATAGTTGTTAACAATCATGGCAATAATTATCTAACTAGCCATAATTTTACTGCTACAGTAAAATTATGTAACTAATGATAAGTTTTTGCGACAAATAAAAGTGATTGTAGCAATAGTAACCCTTTAGCTACAATAAATTATTTGAAACAAAATACATTGTAGCTAAATAAATATCTTTGCTTCAACTCATAAAAAATTCTGGTACTAGTTAAATGAAATAGTCATAGATTTTTCGCTATAATTAAATTTCGTAGTTTATTATTAATTTTTGCGACGAATTTAAACTTATCATAGCAATAAAAACCTTTTAGCCACAAAAAATTATTTGAAGAAAAATTTGTAGCTAAATAAATAATTTTCTTTTAAGTTAAAAAAAATAATGACAATAATTAAATGAAATAACTACATGTATTTTCAAAGAATAAAATTTCATGACTAATTATTAATTGTTATCATTTTATCATAATAATAATAACCTTGTAGCCACGATAAATTATATATATATATATATATATATATATATATATATATATATATATATATATATATATATATATATATATATTATAGCTGAATAAATATTTTTCTGAAGTTATAAAAGTTGTGTCATATTAAAATGTATAGTCATAAATATTTACTACAATAAAATTTATAGTTAATTATTAAGTTTTGCCACGATCTTGCTGAAGCTAGTTCGGGCAATAATTACCTTTTATCCATAAAATATAATTTAAAATAAAATATTATAACTAAATAAATATTTTTTTCGATTATCGAAACTTTGGACAATAAATTAACTTAATAATCATAATTATTTTCACGATAATATATTATAAACATGAGAGAAGAAGAATATCGCAACACAAAGAGGAAGGAAAACAAGTTCCACAACAAATAGTGGATGTCAATAATTTATTTTTTAAAATTACATTAAAAGCTATTATTTACTTATTTTTTAAATTATTTTTTGTGACCGAAACATCAATTAATATGTTTATCTGATAAAATACTCATGTCATCAATATTTTAATAAACGTAAAAATTTTAAAATAACCAAGTAAAAGTGAACAAGGGAGTAATACATATAATTTTTTGTTGTTCAAATTTCATAATTAGCAAATTAATCAAATAATTTGTCAATTGACAGAAATTGATAACAATAATATAATTTATTATAAATTTAACTAATTGATTAAATAATACCCATAACTATTTGTTGTGATCAAACAATTTAATCATAAATTTATTATTGTGATAAACAAATTTAGCTCATAAATATTTTTTACTCTGATATGAATTTTTTTTTGTAACAATACTAATTTTGTGTAATTAGAGGTGTTAATCATTCGATTAGATTGATTCAATACTACATGTCTACTTGTGAAATTCAAATACAATTTCAATAAATTAGTGATTATATGCAATTAATTCAAATTACTGAGTATATCGAGCTTAAATATAATTTCAATAAATCTTGCTAAAGTTTCATCATGTTTAATGCAATCTGTATTATTTGCATCATAATAATATCTTTATCGATCTAATGTGATTGGGAGTATTCATTATTCGAATCAATTCAATTTTTTTGAACACACTATATCAAAAAAATTTATGTTTATGTAATAATAGTTTCTCCTTGTTCAATTCGGTTCAATTTTATATATAGACATACATGTAAGTTCCAAATATAATTTGAATAAATGCTACATTTATGTCACGACCAGAAAATGGATGTGATGACACTCACCTAACCCACCAAGGCGAGTCAGCCCAATACCTATTGATCCAAACATAACAATAATAGCGAAAGATAAAATAGCCTAATATGACCAATAATCATAGAAAGACCAAACTACAACCATCCCAGAACTGGTGTCACATGTACAAGCCTCTAAATACATAGTACTCGAATAAAATAAATGTCTCATATGTCTAGTCCTTAAATAGAACGTAACATAATAATGGATTTCTTGAAGGTCCACCGGTGACATAAGCAGCTACCTTAAGGATGATTTGGAAGCTCGCACTTGCAAAGAGAAAATTCTAACTAGAGGGACCGGGCTCGCAACCTACAAAAATGTAGCAAGGAGGTGAGTACCAAAACAACGTGGTACTCAGCAAATGAAACTAACCTAGAGTAAAATAATGAAGAACCAAGTAACTCCTTCACACTCAACCACATACCGCCGAACTACAAACTTGCACTCAGAAAAGTCTCAGCCCAGCAACACATAATACACAATAAAGATAGTTTTTCAGTATATCACAATTATCAAATCACAAGCCATAACTCACAAGTGATAACATAATCTATCACATGAATAACACCATGCCATATAATAGTATGCAAGGATGAGATGCAATGCTTATGCAATAATTGCCGGCAATGACCTCGGCATCACAATATCAATAGCAAAGTTCTCAGTATCACAATATCGCTACCAAAGACCTCGGCATCACAATATCACTATCACAGATTTCAACATCATAATATCACCGGCAAAGACCTCGGCATCATAATCTCACTAATATCGCTGGCAAAGACCTCGGCATCACAATCTCACTAATATCGCCGGCAAAGACCTCAGCATCACGATCTCGCTAATATCGCCGGCAAAGACCTCGGCATCACATCTCGATCGGTAAAGACCTCGGCCCCAATTTCTTTTTCTTTTTTCTTTACCATCTCACTCATATCAATATCCAGAACCAATGCAAATTATATGTGACATAGAATGAATAAACATGAGATGAAATCCACAAACAAATCAACTCATACATCACCAACCACAACAATATATCTCAGAAATATAATTCTCATTACTTAGCCACATTTTCAATTCAAGTGTCACAACACCACACCAACACACGAATCACACATAGAAGAAATTACAAGAATAGGGGTATACCCAATACTATAAATGTTGCAATATCAATAACAGTCATATCTCAAAATAAGTACCAATTCGATATCGATATCAATATCAAATAATTCACTATTTCCCTTAAAATACACTTTTACAATTAATTCACAAGTCAAATATCACCATAGGAATAATTACTCAATTCAAAATATTTTGATCAAAACCTACATTAATCCATCTCTATCCCCAAAATACTCAATTCTATACACATTAGAGCCTACGAGGTTCAACATATTTAACAAAAAATTAAATATTCACTTGCTTTATATAAAGTCTCGAATCACATCAATTCCGAAGCTTTTCCCTCTCTACGATAATCCAAATCACCATAATCTATTCAAATATAACATCACAATCACATAACGAATCTAATGACACTAAAATCAATTAATTCGGGTGAAAAGGGCAAAATGGTCCA
Organism: Solanum rostratum; assembly: GCA_029948455.1. Classification (NCBI taxonomy): domain Eukaryota; kingdom Viridiplantae; phylum Streptophyta; class Magnoliopsida; order Solanales; family Solanaceae; genus Solanum; species Solanum rostratum. Next base: position 53,828,971 of record CM057047.1, on the reverse strand, counting down.
AAAATTTAGTCACTAGAAAAAGTCATTGAAAATCTGGAAATTTATACATGAAAGTGTTCTCCAAGTAATAAGGAATTCAATAGCGAAAACCATTTCAAAAATAGAGCTAAAACGAGGTAGAGATCTCATGTTTAAAGTTTCCAAAAAAAAATCCAAACTAGTGAAAAACAGCAAATTTTACCTCGAACGGCGCACCAAAATTAATTTCTGAAACTTCCATGGTGTTCCTCTCGAAAAAATACACAATTAGCCTTTTGAATCGCCCAAATCGGACCAAAATCGAGAAAGAAATCGTTGATGGAAGTTTGTGATAAGTCTAAAAAATCTGAGAAGAAAACTGTCATTTATTTACTGCGTCTACCACGTGGCAGCGCCTAACTGGGCCACGTCATCCCCGCTTCAGCATTGTCAGCAAACTCTCAAACTTAAGTCCAATGCTCTGGCTTCATCCGGAGTCGGAAAAATACATTCCATATATGAAATCAGATCAGAAATGATATTTCGGACTCAACGGTGTAATCGAATTCCCACCGGAGGTCGTTTTATTCCAATGTAAATCCCATTTCTCAATATCGAAAACTATCGAAAGGACCAAAGCACACTCGGAAGCTTTGGAAACTGAACGAAGGGTCTTTCGAGACAAAAGTCGATGTTTCACATCCAACAAAATCATCAGAATTTGAATTTGAGGTCTCCTTGGCCGAAAACCCGAGAAAGCTCATTTAAACTAGTTGTTAGCACCCAATTTTTGACCAAATTTAGGTTATTTACTTTTTAGTATTTAAATATTTAGTTTTGAGTCTAAATTAGATATTTTTATCTTATTTAGAATAATTTGAAAACAACAAAAACATAGTTATATTTTAATGTAAGTTTTGCTTAATAAAGAGAAAATTTATAAAAAAATATATGTTTTTTCTAGTTAACTTCTATATTTATTTTTAAATTGGAAAGAGTTTTCTAACATATTTATTTTTTCTTTCTTTCTTTTTTTCTTTTCAAGACAAAATAAAATAAATAAACTTTAAAAAAAAAAAAAAAAACTACCCATTATTTCCAACTCCTCCCCCACTACTCCCTCATTTTCCACATCTTCACATCCCTCACTCTTTCATAAAAGGAACACACGACACACAGAAGGAAAAAAAAACTTTCATCCATTTTTTTCTTTCTTCACATTCCACAAAGACAAGACATTCTACACACACTGATAAGAAAAAATCTTACACACATTCTTTTCTTCTTCCCATATACATAAACACAGTAAAAAAAAAAAAAGACTACATTTTCTTTTTCACACACACTTCATACAGATAAGAAAAAATCTGCACAAAACCAAAAAAAAAGTTTGCACAAGAAAGATACCAAAAAAAAACCACTAGAGAAAAACAAAAGTTGAGTTCAAGGTTTGCTTTCGTGATTCCGGATTCGTGGCTCATAGTCGTGGTCCTTTTCTTCTCGTGAATTAATATTCACCAAAGGTAATATTTAATTTTTATTGTATGATTTGAAGTCGCAATTGTATAAGACATGTTATAATGCTACAAATTGCTCAAATTTTATGTCTCTTTAATTTTGACATTATATTATTGAAATATGTTTGCATTGTTAAGCTTTGAGTAAAATTGGCATATTATGTGATTATTTCTATTTATGTGTTTATTTCATGTTTAATCAACACATAGTTGGTTTCATGTTTAAGTAAATTCATTATCTAAATTTCTATTTTTATTCATATTCATTTTTTTATGATGATATATGTTTATGGCTAATAAACTGAAATGACAAAAAAAAATAATTCATGACAAGAATTCATTGTGTAAAATATTATCCTCAATTTAGGTGTTCAAAATTCTTAATATGCAAAATATGTAAAACTTATACAAAAAATGTATTTGAGTATTCTTACTAATATCATACTGTGAGGACCCGGAAATTCGTTTAACGACCTCAAAGGAATTCCCTTGGCTAAACTCTTCTCAAGTACCAATGAGAGGGTCAACTTTGAGTGAGCGTATCTCTTAGCTCAAATTGAACTGGGTGGCCTATGACATACCAAATTAAAGCTCTTTGAATTAGCTTTCCAACGCACCTGGTTTCACCTAATTCCGAGCTCGGACCAAGGAGTTACGCTTGTTTTCGTTCAGACTGTTCGTGCAGGAAATCCACACGGCCAGCCACACGGACCGTGTGGCATCAGACGGTCCGTGAGGCTACTTTGACCCACGAATTTCTTGCCAAAACCTTGTTCTAAGTATGTGTACTTCCGTGGTACCTTCATACGGACCATTGCATGGTCCGTGTGACCTTAAACGGTCCGTTAAACGGACCGTTTGGTGACACTTGGTCCAAGGGAAAAAAATTTTCTGAAAAATTCTAAGTCTGGTGAGATGGTCCATCCACACGGTCCGTGTGGAGTGAGATGGTCCGTTTACTGGACAGTGTGGAATGACTTAGTCAAAAAAATATTGCCTCCGAAAATTCTAAGTCCGGTGCCACGGACCCGTAGACGGTCCGTGTGAGCCCAGACGGTCCGTTTAGCGGACCGTATGCCCCAGACGGGCCAATTCTTGATCCGTTTCATTAATGGCAATTTCGTAATTTTGGTTTATTCCGGTGCAAATATGGTCTTTTCCACCCTTTCTTGAGCTTCCTATATATTCCATACTTCACCATTTTGAAGCATTTCTACACTTCAACTCTCTCTCTAAAAGTTCTTTCTCAAGACTCTCCTACATCTCTCTAGGATTCTTCAAGCTAAGGTTCACATTTGAGATCACTTCCTCCTCAAGTTTGTCTTCTACCGGGTATGTGGGGTTTGATTCTTGGTTCCTTTCAATCAAGAAGACCCAAGTTCTTCTTAAATTATTTCATACACTTGTCTACTTAAAATGTTGGTATTACTACTTGTTCTTGGTACCTTGAACCATGCATGTGTTAGTTTAGGCTCCCTACCATGATTTATGTTAGTTTTATGGAAATGAACTATTTGGATTATGGAATTATGAACTTGCATGTCCCTCTAATTATGTTTTATGTATGGGTGATGTTACTACCATTTTTACTAATTTTATTATGGATTTTCTAATTTTTACCTCTTGTTGCTACATTTGAGTATACTCTACATCACCCATGCCATTCCTACATTTTTACATTTGCATCATACTCACGGCATTGGTATATGAAAAGTTTGGAAATGTGGGTTAAGCCCGAAATTTGTCCGGAAAGGGAACTATAATGTGAATTTTGGTAAGACATGGGATATGACAATAAGGTGATCACCGGTATGTCTATAATCTTGGCTCTTTGAGCATCTTGGGTGCTTGCACCATCTTGTATTTGTAGATGAGCTATTCCTTGCATTGGCATCTTGAATGTGATCTTGTAAATTGGTGTTAAGCTCAATTATGTCTTGAACGTTATGAACTTGCACTTGACTCTCTTGATAAGCATATGTGCATATATTTATAAGTATTCTTGTGGGATGTGTACTTAGCACCGATGGATTTGGAGTGTTGGGATAGCCCCAAGGTCCCTCTCCCTTTCCTTGAACTATGTGCCAGCATAGGAGCCATTACCGAAAGTAGGGGTTGCCCGTAAGGAATGGCTAGATGTTATGAAAATCCTTCTGAAAGTAGGGGTTGCCCGTAAGGAAGGTGGCCATCCACTGAAAGTAGGGGTTGCCCGTAAGGTGTGATGTAGATTACCTTTGGCAAGTAATCTTCTCCCCGCCGATGGGAGGTCCCAATTCGGTCCGGTTCATGTAATAGCTCGCATGGACTTGGGTGTGTCGGTTATAGTCCATCCCCGTTATATAGGAGCACTATCGCATTGCACGCATCACGTGTTTCATGGCATCTTGTATATATAATTTCTATTGTATATGTATTCCTTGTATATTATGTGCCCTTGCCACTTAACATGGTTACGCAGGTTTGGTAAATCACGTGCATTGCATACCCTCATACTTAGTACATTCAACGTACTAACGCATACTCTATGCCTGCATGATTTTACCATGCAGGGACCGAGCAGTTTGGGCAGTATCAGCCGGACGCGTAGCTTATCCCTTTCTAGATATTTTGTGGTGAGCCCCGTCTTTCAAGGGCATGCTTTTGATTTCTTTTGTACACCCCATCTACGTATGTATTTGACTGAGGGTGAGCCCGGAACCTGTCCCGGCCCCCGTTCCTTGATTAGAGGCACTTATTGGACAATTGTATAAACTTCTCATTTTGTTATCTATGGAATATGTCCTCCCTTTTGGTTTTAAGAATGTTCTCTTTAATCTTGCCTTTAACTTTCTGCGAATTTGAGGCTTGTTTGGGGGCTTTCGGGTCCCCATTCGCCGTGTCACATCTAGACCCCGACCCCGGGTCGTGACAAATGGTGGTATCAGAGCCTTGGGTTTTCAATGGTCCTCGGAGTCCAACGTGCCGCGTTGAGTAGAGTCCTATTCATGGGTGTGAAGTGCACCATACCTATGAATGGGAGGCTGCGAAGACGTTTTAGGAAATTCTCCCTTCTTTGTGTCTTATATCGTGCTATAGCTAGCTATGAATTTCCTTGCTTATTGGTGTCGTTAATCTTTTTTCAGAAATGCCTCGAGGAAGACCTCCACTCCCTAGGCCGGCTCCTGCTGCCGAGGATCAGGCCCCTCCCGAGCCTATGGAGGAGCCTATATCAAATGGCAAATTTCGTGCTGAGTTCGCCATGCTTGCACAGGCCGTGACAGCTCAGGCAAGGCAGGCCAACTTGCCACGGGACCCTGCACCCGCTTCTATCGTGAGGGATTTTATCCGGATGAATCCCCCGGAGTTCTACGGGTCTCGGGCTGATGAAGATGCTCAAGAGTTCATTGATGAGCTCTCAAAAATATTGAATATTATGGGCGTCTCTTTTGAGGAGAAAGCTGGGTTGGCTGCCTACCAGTTAAAAGACGTGGCCCAGGTATGGTATACACAGTGGGCTATGGAGCGGGGTGATGTTGGTGATGTGACATGGGGAGAATTCAAAGTTGCCTTCCTTGACCGCTTTTTCCCACTTGAGCTGAGGGAGGCCAAAATGACCGAGTTTATTAACCTCAAGCAGGGGAGCATGAGTGTGAGGGATTACGCCCTCAAATTCACCAAGCTGTCTAAATATGCTCCATCCCTGGTGGCCGATCCCCGTGCCAGAATGCACAAATTTGTTTCAGGTATTTCTGACTTGCTAGTGAAAGAATGCAGGACTGCTATGCTGATTGGGGACATGGATATTGCCCGACTCATGGTGTATGCTGAGCAGATTGAGGGGGAGAAACTCAGGGAGAAGAGGTCACACGATCCCAAGAGAGCCCGGGTTGATGGTAGGTTCTCCGGAGCGAAGAGTGCGGGTTTTGGTCGCTTCCAGCCGGGCCAAGGCTCGGGAGCACGGGTAGCTAATGCTCGGGCACCCCCTCCCGCGGTACAGACGGGCGCCAACTGTAACCAGTGTGGGAAGCCCCACACGGGTGCCTGCTGGAGGTATAGGGGACGTTGCTTTGGGTGTGGGAGTACGGATCACAAGGTTGTTGATTGCCCCAGGAATGTGCCCGGGGATCGAGGTCAAGCAGCTCAAGGCGGGCAGGCTCAGAAAAAGGGTCCCCAAGGTGTTGCCCCCAGGAACAACAGGTTTTATGCTCTCCATGCTCGCCAGGATGTCGAGGAGGCTCCAGATGTTGTGACGGGTATGTTAAAAGTTTTTGACTTTGATGCTTACGTTTTGCTTGACCCAGGTGCAAACTTGTCTTTTGTGACTCCGTTATTGGCTGTTAAGTTCGGTTTGAAACCCCAGATTCTAAGAGAGCCTTTCTCGGTCTACACCCCCGTGGGTGAATCTATTGTTGCTCATAGGGTGTATTATGGGTGTCCTGTTGCTGTGTTGCATAAAATCTTTCCATGTGATCTAGTGGAACTTGAAATGTTTGATTTTGATGTGATTCTCGGAATGGATTGGCTGCATGCATCTTATGCTTCCATAGATTGTAGAACCCGGAAAGTCCAGTTCCAACCTCCCGGTGAGCCAGTTCTTGAATGGAAGGGTAGTGATTCCTCTATTAAAGGTAGGTTTATTTCCTACCTCAAGGCGCAGAAAATGATTTCTAAGGGGTGTATCTACCATATGGTAAGGGTCCGAGATGCAGATTCTGAGGTGCCTACTCTCGAGTCCGTCCCTGTGGTGAATGAATTTTCAGATGTGTTCCCCGAGGACTTACCGGGCATTCCTCCGGATAGAGAGATAGATTTCGGCATAGATCTACTTCCGGATACTCAGCCTATTTCTATCCCTCCATATCGGATGGCCCCGGCGGAATTGAAAGAGTTAAAGGAGCAGTTGAAGGACTTATTAGAGAAGGGCTTCATTCGGCCTAGTACATCACCGTGGGGTGCTCCCGTGTTATTCGTGAGAAAGAAGGATGGGTCTCTCCTTATGTGTATTGATTACAGGCAGTTGAATAAGATGACGGTTAAGAACAAGTACCCGTTACCGAGGATTGATGATTTGTTTGATCAGCTACAAGGTGCCACTCACTTCTCAAAAATTGACCTCCGTTCCGGATACCATCAGTTGAAGGTTAGAGAGTGTGATATCCCCAAAACAGCTTTTCGAACAAGGTACGGGCACTTTGAATTTGTGGTGATGTCATTTGGTCTAACTAATGCTCCGGCCGCATTTATGGATTTAATGAACAGGGTATTTAGGCCGTTCTTGGACAGCTTTGTGGTGGTATTTATTGATGATATCCTCATTTACTCCCGAAGTAAGCAAGAGCACGGGAATCATTTAAGGATGGCCCTCCAAACTCTGAGAGAGAAGAAATTATATGCCAAATTCAGCAAGTGCGAGTTTTGGTTGGGCGAAGTGGCTTTCCTCGGGCATGTGGTATCCGGGGATGGTATCAAGGTAGATCCAAGGAAGACGGAGGCTGTGAAAAATTGGCCTAGACCGTTGACCCCTTCGGATATCCGCAGTTTTCTTGGGTTGGCCGGGTACTATAGAAGGTTTGTAGAAGGTTTCTCCTCTATTGCATCTCCGTTGACCAAGTTGACTCAGAAGCAGGCTAAGTTTGTATGGTCGGATGAATGTGAGAGGAGTTTCCAAACTTTGAAGGATCGGCTTACATCAGCTCCTGTTTTGACCTTGCCAAGTGGTTCAGAAGGGTTCGTGGTGTATTGTGATGCCTCGAGGGTCGGATTGGGTTGTGTGCTTATGCAGAATGGTAAGGTGATAGCGTATGCATCAAGACAGTTGAAAGTGCATGAACGAAACTATCCCACTCACGACCTTGAATTAGCAGTGGTGGTGTTTGCTTTGAAAATTTGGAGGCACTATTTGTACGGGGTCCATGTTGATGTATTTACCGATCACAAAAGTTTGCAGTATGTGTTCACTCAGAGGGATCTTAATCTCAGGCAAAGGAGGTGGTTGGAATTTCTGAAAGATTACGACATGAGTGTGTTGTATCATCCGGGCAAGGCCAATGTCGTAGCCGACGCCCTTAGCAGGTTGTCTATGGGAAGTGTGGCACATGTTGAAAATGAGAAAAAAGAGTTGGCAAGGGATATTCACCGGTTGGCTAGGTTGGGTGTCAGGTTGACTGATTCTAGCACAGGTGGTATTCGGGTTCAGAATGGGTCAGAATCTTCTGTGGTGAATGAAGTGAAAGCTAAACAAGATCTAGATCCGTCGTTGTGTGAGTTGAAGAAGTTGGTTGCTGCAAAAGAGATCGAGGCTTTCTCCCAAGGGGGAGATGGGGTACTCCGGTACCAAAACCGGCTTTGTGTTCCCGACGTGGATGACCTTAGGAAGGTGATTATGAGTGAGGCTCACAACTCTCACTACTCTATTCACCCGGGGTCTACCAAGATGTACCGGGACCTGAGAGAGATTTATTGGTGGCATGGTATGAAGAGGGATGTTGCCAAGTTTGTGTCGGAATGTCCAAGTTGTCAACAGGTGAAAGTTGAGCACCAGAGGCCCGGTGGTTTGGCCCAAGACATCGAAATTCCCACCTGGAAGTGGGAGGATGTGAATATGGACTTTGTGGTTGGATTGCCTCGGACCCGAAGGCAATTCGACTCCATTTGGGTTATTGTGGATCGGATGACGAAATCAGCCCACTTTTTACCGGTCAAAGCTACTTTCAGTGCCGAGGATTATGCGAGGTTGTATATCCAAGAGATGGTGAGGTTACATGGTGTGCCTAGGTCCATCATATCGGACCGTGGTACCCAATTCACTTCCCACTTTTGGAAATCTTTCATGAAGGGCCTTGGGACCAAAATTAAGTTGAGTTCCGCTTTTCATCCTCAAACCGATGGCCAAGCGGAACGGACTATTCAAACTTTGGAGGACATGTTGAGGGCATGTGTATTGGAGTTTAAGGGGAATTGGGATGATCATCTTCCACTCATAGAGTTTGCCTATAATAATAGCTTCCATGCTAGTATTGGCATGGCTCCGTTTGAAGCCTTGTATGGGAGACGGTGTAGATCCCCGGTGGGATGGTTTGAAGTGGGGGAAATGGCCTTGGTTGGCCCAGATTTGGTGATGGACGCTATGGAGAAGGTAAAGGTTATTAGGGAGAGATTGAAAGTGGCCCAAAGTCGCCAAAAGTCCTATGAGGATAGTAGGAGAAGGGACCTCGAATTTCATGTAGGGGATTGGGTTTATGTGAAAGTCTCTCCTATGAAGGGCGTTATGCGTTTTGGCAAAAAGGGCAAGTTGAGCCCCCGGTATGTTGGCCCTTATGAAGTGGTGGAGCGGATTGGAGATGTGGCTTATAAGTTAGAGTTACCTCCGAGTTTGGGTTCCATACATCCGGTCTTTCATGTATCTATGTTGAGAAAGTTTGTTGGCGATCCTAACTCCATTGTGCCTTTGGAAGGGATTGAGGTTGAGGAAAATTTGACTTATGAGGAGGTGCCGGTGGAAATTTTGGATAGGCAAGTTAAGCGACTTCGCAACAAGGATGTGGCTTCGGTAAAGGTACTTTGGAGGAATCAACTAGTAGAGAGTGCTACTTGGGAGGCGGAGTTGGACATGATGAAGCGATACCCCCATCTTTTCCAATCTACTCAAGCCTAAGGTACTAGGAATCTTTCCCTATCAATTGTGTCATTTTCTTGCCCTCTTGAGTCTCATAGCATGACATGCATATGTGTACAATAAAGGTTTTTACTTCTTTGGCAAATAAGTTGGATACAATTTTGACATGAATTGGTTTTGAGCTATAATTTGATTTATGATAAAAAGCTTTTGTGTACAATCTTGCATTTTGAGTTAAGTTGTGCATTGTTTCTTGAATCGGATATATCTTGCCTTAACAATGTCTTTTCTAGCCTTGTTCTTGCACATTCGAGGACGAATGTTCCCAAGGGGGAGATGGTGTGAGGACCTGGAAATTCGTTTAACGACCTCAAAGGAATTCCCTTGGCTAAACTCTTCTCAAGTACCAATGAGAGGGTCAACTTTGAGTGAGCGTATCTCTTAGCTCAAATTGAACTGGGTGGCCTATGACATACCAAATTAAAGCTCTTTGAATTAGCTTTCCAACGCACCTGGTTTCACCTAATTCCGAGCTCGGACCAAGGAGTTACGCTTGTTTTCGTTCAGACTGTTCGTGCAGGAAATCCACACGGCCAGCCACACGGACCGTGTGGCATCAGACGGTCCGTGAGGCTACTTTGACCCACGAATTTCTTGCCAAAACCTTGTTCTAAGTATGTGTACTTCCGTGGTACCTTCATACGGACCATTGCACGGTCCGTGTGACCTTAAACGGTCCGTTAAACGGACCGTTTGGTGACACTTGGTCCAAGGGAAAAAAATTTTCTGAAAAATTCTAAGTCTGGTGAGATGGTCCATCCACACGGTCCGTGTGGAGTGAGATGGTCCGTTTACTGGACAGTGTGGAATGACTTAGTCAAAAAAATATTGCCTCCGAAAATTCTAAGTCCGGTGCCACGGACCCGTAGACGGTCCGTGTGAGCCCAGACGGTCCGTTTAGCGGACCGTATGCCCCAGACGGGCCAATTCTTGATCCGTTTCATTAATTGCAATTTCGTAATTTTGGTTTATTCCGGTGCAAATATGGTCTTTTCCACCCTTTCTTGAGCTTCCTATATATTCCATACTTCACCATTTTGAAGCATTTCTACACTTCAACTCTCTCTCTAAAAGTTCTTTCTCAAGACTCTCCTACATCTCTCTAGGATTCTTCAAGCTAAGGTTCACATTTGAGATCACTTCCTCCTCAAGTTTGTCTTCTACCGGGTATGTGGGGTTTGATTCTTGGTTCCTTTCAATCAAGAAGACCCAAGTTCTTCTTAAATTATTTCATACACTTGTCTACTTAAAATGTTGGTATTACTACTTGTTCTTGGTACCTTGAACCATGCATGTGTTAGTTTAGGCTCCCTACCATGATTTATGTTAGTTTTATGGAAATGAACTATTTGGATTATGGAATTATGAACTTGCATGTCCCTCTAATTATGTTTTATGTATGGGTGATGTTACTACCATTTTTACTAATTTTATTATGGATTTTCTAATTTTTACCTCTTGTTGCTACATTTGAGTATACTCTACATCACCCATGCCATTCCTACATTTTTACATTTGCATCATACTCACGGCATTGGTATATGAAAAGTTTGGAAATGTGGGTTAAGCCCGAAATTTGTCCGGAAAGGGAACTATAATGTGAATTTTGGTAAGACATGGGATATGACAATAAGGTGATCACCGGTATGTCTATAATCTTGGCTCTTTGAGCATCTTGGGTGCTTGCACCATCTTGTATTTGTAGATGAGCTATTCCTTGCATTGGCATCTTGAATGTGATCTTGTAAATTGGTGTTAAGCTCAATTATGTCTTGAACGTTATGAACTTGCACTTGACTCTCTTGATAAGCATATGTGCATATATTTATAAGTATTCTTGTGGGATGTGTACTTAGCACCGATGGATTTGGAGTGTTGGGATAGCCCCAAGGTCCCTCTCCCTTTCCTTGAACTATGTGCCAGCATAGGAGCCATTACCGAAAGTAGGGGTTGCCCGTAAGGAATGGCTAGATGTTATGAAAATCCTTCTGAAAGTAGGGGTTGCCCGTAAGGAAGGTGGCCATCCACTGAAAGTAGGGGTTGCCCGTAAGGTGTGATGTAGATTACCTTTGGCAAGTAATCTTCTCCCCGCCGATGGGAGGTCCCAATTCGGTCCGGTTCATGTAATAGCTCGCATGGACTTGGGTGTGTCGGTTATAGTCCATCCCTGTTATATAGGAGCACTATCGCATTGCACGCATCACGTGTTTCATGGCATCTTGTATATATAATTTCTATTGTATATGTATTCCTTGTATATTATGTGCCCTTGCCACTTAACATGGTTACGCAGGTTTGGTAAATCACGTGCATTGCATACCCTCATACTTAGTACATTCAACATACTAACGCATACTCTATGCCTGCATGATTTTACCATGCAGGGACCGAGCAGTTTGGGCAGTATCAGCCGGACGCGTAGCTTATCCCTTTCTAGATATTTTGTGGTGAGCCCCGTCTTTCAAGGGCATGCTTTTGATTTCTTTTGTACACCCCATCTACGTATGTATTTGACTGAGGGTGAGCCCGGAACCTGTCCCGGCCCCCGTTCCTTGATTAGAGGCACTTATTGGACAATTGTATAAACTTCTCATTTTGTTATCTATGGAATATGTCCTCCCTTTTGGTTTTAAGAATGTTCTCTTTAATCTTGCCTTTAACTTTCTGGGAATTTGAGGCTTGTTTGGGGGCTTTCGGGTCCCCATTCGCCGTGTCACATCTAGACCCCGACCCCGGGTCGTGACACATACTCACTTTTTCTTAGAAAAAAATATATAAAAAAAAAATGAAAAGTTTGTAACTTTTTTTTATCTCATTTTAGTAATGATTTTTTTTTATAATACTAATTTAACAATTTCATGTTGATCCATGTAATTAATATTGAATTGTTGAATTATGTTTTTCATAAGTCACAATGACTAACACTTAACGAAAAAAGAGAAAAATTAAGGTCTTTTGACTTTAAGAAAATAATTTAAACGTTAAATAATTTTTGTAGTTAAATTTTTCAAATTGAATAATTAGAAATATGATTAGGCTGGCAATAAAGATAGGCAAACATTAGGATTTAAATAACACTGAACAAATGTTATAAAAAAAAATTGTGGCAAGGTTGGAAAGCGCTGCTACCAATATACCACACCAATAAAATAAGATAGTTTTGAACTAGTTTCAAATAATTCGAAGAAGGCGGGTGAATAACATATTTTTTGAAAACTTATAAAGATAATATATTCAAATTGAGTTAAGCCATAAATAAGTCAATAAAGCGACCGTGCTAGAACCACGGGACTCGAGGGGTGCCTAACACCTTCCCCTCGGTCAACAGAATTCCTTACTCGATCTTTGTTTCGCAGACCAAAAATAAAGAGTCATTTCCTTTTGATTAGGGATTTAAATTAGGTGACTTGGAACACCAAAACTCAATTCCAAGTGGCGACTCTGAATAAATAAAATAATCCCTTTTTCAAAATGTCACTTTAATTGGAGAAACTCTATTTTTCGAAACCACGCGCGGGGGAAAAATAGGGGTGTGACAGGTGGCGACTCTGCTGGGGATAACCAGAATTCGAGCTTGTCAATATTGACTTGTATATGACTTTATTATTTTGAATATTGTATTCATTGATTTAATGTGATATTTGCCCGCTAATTAATTGGTTTGATATTATTTGAACTGTGATATGAACTATCTTCTCTCACACACCTATCTGAGTCTTCTGAAAGACACCATTTTTCGGAGATGCGGTATACGCTCCCGAACCTTTCTTTGAGATACCAGAGATGCGATTACGCTCCTGGGAAGGATTTTAGTCACACATGTTTTAGGATGGGAAGGTCCAAATAGTGAGGCCGGAAAGCCCTGCTACCGGTAAGCTGTTCCTTCCCAACTCGAGTTGTCCACTCGTTTTATCGCCGGTCTAGACACCAACGCTATAAGGACTTCAAATTTAATAGAACAAGCCTTATACAACCAGTATTCCTCTTAGGATACACTTTATCTGCGTAATCTGTGTTTAGCTTTATATGGCTAAACACAGGTGCTAGGATCATATAAAACATGAACCATCTTTCAGACCAGCATGTTTATGACTATGTATTACTTGTCACGTTTTGAATGTTGTCGTTGAATATTTTCTTTTGGGATCAAATCTCAAATAGTTCGGTCCTAGCATATTGGCAATACGACATCCTAAAAAAGGAAGATTTTCAGAAAGTCAACATTTTTATGAAAAGTTGGTCGAACTACGCTCACCTGATTCTTATCTCGATAAGATACGTAGGCAGCCCTCCTTGGGTTCGGTGATCTTTATTGATAAAATTGAAAAAAAAAAGAGTATATGTCCTATTAAATGTAAAAAAAAATATTTTTTCTTCTTATTCATAAAAGCAAAAGAAAATATTTATTTCTTATTCCAAAAATAAACACGAATATTTTTTTTGGCCGAACTACGCTCACCTGATTCTTATCTCGATAAGATACGTAGGCAGCCCTCCTTGGGTTCGGTGATCTTTATTGATAAAATTGAAAAAAAAAAAGTATATGTCCTATTAAATGTAAAAAAAAATATTTTTTCTTCTTATTCATAAAAGCAAAAGAAAATATTTATTTCTTATTCCAAAAATAAACACGAATATTTTTTTTGGCCGAACTACGCTCACCTGATTCTTATCTCGATAAGATACGTAGGCAGCCCTCCTTAGGTTCGGTGATATTTATTAATAAAATTGAAAAAAAAGAATATATTTCTTATTAAATGTAAAAAATACTTTTTTTCTTCTTATGTATAAAAGCAAAAGAAAAATATTTATTTCTTATTCCAAAAATAAATACGAATATTTCTTTGATTTGAGAACTACGCTCACCTGATTCTCATCTAAATGAGATACGTAGGCAACTCTCCTCGGGTTCGGTGATTCTTCTTCAAAAAATAAAGTAAAAGAACAAAAAAAAAATTCGTATTAAAAAAAAAAGTTACTACTCTTTATTCATAAAATCAAATTCAAAAAAAAAAATGATTTTGTTTCTTTATTCATAAAAGAAAAAAGAGGTTTTATTTATTCAAAAGGAAAAAAAAGAATTTTTTTTATATATATTTTTTCCAGAACTACGCACACCTGATTCTCACCTTAATGAGATACGTAGGCAACCCTCCTCGGGTTCGGTGATTCTTATTCAAAAAAATAAAATAAAAGATAAAAAAGGGAATCTTTTTAAATAAATTATTAATTTTTATTTACAAAATCAAATGTAAAAAGAAAATTTTGTTTGTTCAAAAGGAAAAACAATTTTTTTTTTATTTTCAAGAACTACGCACACCTGATTCTCACCTTGATGAGATACGTAGGCAACCTTCCTCGGGTTCGGTGATTCTAAAAAAAAACAGTAATAATAATTCTTTATCAAAAAAAATAATAATAAAAAAGATTTTACTCTTAAAAAAAAAAAGGATCCTCATCCAAGAAATTCAAAAAAAGGAAGATCTTTTTTTTCTTATTAAAAAAATTTTATCCTTCTTCAAAATAAAAATACTAAAAATAAAAAGGTATATCTTGTCTTGATTGATACCAACATAATTAGAAGTGTGCATGAAAAAGTGTTAACTATTTGGCATAATACAATGGACCAACTTTGTTGTGACCTATATAGATTCTTTTGATACCTCTTGATTATACTTATGTCACACTTGGAAAATTCTCTTGCTCAAGTTAAGGGTAAAAAAATAATTTGACCTCATTGTTTCATGTGCATTGTGTGGTGAGCTTTAGATATAAAGTTCAATAGCATGACTTGTTGATCTAGAACTTGACCCGAATGTTTGTTGAGACGAAATTTTGAGCAACATCTAATTTGAAAAAGGATTGTAGGCTTTCTTTGATCCAATTGTGCCTTGTAAGCCCACCAAATAACACCTAATCCTAGTGATTATCTTTTTGAGCCTAAAATATTATTTCGATAACCATATCTTAGCCTATATCCTTTTGAGTGCACAAATGCACCATCTGCTTTTCTCCCATCTCCAAGAATGCACAGACAAAATTCTATGTCGGATGGCAAAGTGAAAATGTGACAGTCAAAAAAAAAAACTTCAACAAAAGGAGAGAAAACTCAAAAAAAAAGAGGAGAAAGTCCAAAAAAAAAAAAGAAGAAGAGCAACCAAGCAGATAAACATCAAATGTGAAAATGAAGAATATAAATTGAGTGCATAGTGCAATGTTGCGGAGAAAATAGTCACTTTATACAAAGATTACCTTACCCATTCCAAGCCTACATTTTAAGCCGAATACAAGTCCTACTTGATTTCATTTTCGATGTTCTCACATTAGTGGATACTTACATGAGGGTCAAGCATATTGTATCTCAATCTCATGCATTGAATATCTTTCTGAGTGTGAGTGACTCTCAAAATATCCCACGATCTCAACTCTTCTATTTTGTGTGAACTAGGACTTTTTTTTCGATGAGGCACTTGAAACATGAGGACATGAATAATTTTAACCTCATATTTGATGCAAGATGAATAGATCTTGGTAATACTTAAGTATGCTTGAGGTGTCATTTGAAACTACAGAAATTACTTCAAAGTTGACCTCAAACTTGTCAAGGAGTAGTTGAAGGTGATTCATATGCATAATGCTAATTGTTGGTACCATCTAAAGCCAAGATATGATCAATCAAAAGTTAATTTCTTTCTATCTAACAATCTTTTCAAAAGATATTATTTTGCAAAAAAAAAAAAAAAAAAATTGAGCTGTATGGACTACGTTAGACCTGATTCTTGCTATGGTGAGATACGTAGGCAGTCCTAAAAAAGGGCTCGGTCTCAAATAAAAAAATATATATATATTTTTTCTCTCTCTCATATTTTTGAAAAAATCAAATTGGAGCATTTTGTTTTCTAAAAAAAAACAGATAATAAAATAAAAAATAAATTCACCAATAAAAAGATTTAAAAAAAAAAAGTTTCAAAATTTCTCAGTTTCAAAACTGGGGGCATATTTTATTTTGTCTTATTTTTAAAAATAAAAAAAAAAGTAAAATAAAATAAAAATAATTCATTCGTTTAGGGCGCGAACCCTCATAATATTCGCTTAGGGCGCGAACCCTCATAATATTCGCTTAGGGCGCGAACCCTCATAATATTCGCTTTGGGCGCGAACCCTCATAATATTCGCTTAGGGCGCGAACCCTCATAATATTCGCTTAGGGAGCGAACCCTCATAATATTCGCTTAGGGCGCGAACCCTCATAATATTCGCTTAGGGCGCGAACCCTCATAATATTCGCTTAGGGAGCGAACCCTCATAATATTCGCTTAGGGAGCGAACCCTCATAATATTCGCTTAGGGTGCGAACCCTCATAATATTCGCTTAGGGAGCGAACCCTCATAATATTCGCTTAGGGCGCGAACCCTCATAATATTCGCTTAGGGCGCGAACCCTCATAATATTCGCTTAGGGCGCGAACCCTCATAATATTCGCTTAGGGCGCGAACCCTCATAATATTCGCTTAGGGAGCGAACCCTCATAATATTCGCTTAGGGCGCGAACCCTCATAATATTCGCTTAGGGAGCGAACCCTCATAATATTCGCTTAGGGCGCGAACCCTCATAATATTCGCTTAGGGCGCGAACCCTCATAATATTCGCTTAGGGCGCGAACCCTCATAATATTCGCTTAGGGCGCGAACCCTCATAATATTCGCTTAGGGCGCGAACCCTCATAATATTCGCTTAGGGAGCGAACCCTCATAATATTCGCTTAGGGCGCGAACCCTCATAATATTCGCTTAGGGAGCGAACCCTCATAATATTCGCTTAGGGCGCGAACCCTCATAATATTCGCTTAGGGCGCGAACCCTCATAATATTCGCTTAGGGAGCGAACCCTCATAATATTCGCTTAGGGTGCGAACCCTCATAATATTCGCTTAGGGAGCGAACCCTCATAATATTCGCCTAGGGAGCGAACCCTCATAATATTCGCTTAGGGAGCGAACCCTCATAATATTCGCTTAGGGCACGAACCCTCATAATATTCGCCTAGGGCGCGAACCCTCATAATATTCGTTCATATCTTCATAGGGCATGATAGCCCCCATTTTTATTTTCCATAAAGCATAAAATCTAAGTTCATTCAATAATAGAGTATTTGTTTTTTTTCATTTTAATCACTGTATTATTTTTGTTTAATATTATGTTCAAATCAAGCAAAATAACCCACAAAATTTTTCTTAGCACAAACTGGAGCAGAAAAATTTTGTTTTGTTTTTTTCTTTGATTGCAGGCAGGTTCCTCTGTGACCACAAGTTTGGACATCAATAACGGAGTAACATTTGTCCGATTTGTGAAGTGAAGAATGACATTAAAAGTTGATTCGGACCCATGTAGCAGCTCAACATATCAAGATTCTGCTTCCCAACTTCAATTCAGGAAACAAGTGTACACGAATAGTGTACTAACTTTCTTCTAGAGAGCCATCGGTAACTCAATTGAGATTTCAAGTTCAAGCCTCAAACTCAAACTTCAAGATTAGATTTTGATATCAAGGTACCCGCCTGAAAAAGGCAAGGTGATAACTGAAGATGCAAAGGAAGACTTGAAAGAAAAGAGGGTCGAGACAAGTAGAATTGAATAGATCTTGTATCGTTTCCTTTCAGTTTTATTATCTTCAATGTAACAATAGGAGCCACGGACCAGGATCTCGACAGGACAAGACTCAACTCTCTAATCCATCCATTCATCCATCGTTGCACCTATTTGAACTACACGTGACCTGATTCTCTTATGACCCGAGATATGTAGGCTGCCCAAAGCCAGGGCTCGGTCACTCTTGCTTACTCTTTTTTTCCCCCTTCTTTTTCCTTACCTTTTAATAATGGTTAGGCCAAAAATTAGGCACGTTAACTTCTTTGCTTGAAAACTCTTCATGTTCTCAAGCAAAGAGGGGCATCCTGTTAGCACCCAATTTTTGACCAAACTTAGGTTATTTACTTTTTAGTATTTAAATATTTAGTTTTGAGTCTAAATTAGATATTTTTATCTTATTTAGAATAATTTGAAAACAACAAAAACATAGTTATATTTTAATGTAAGTTTTGCTTAATAAAGAGAAAATTTATAAAAAAATATATGTTTTTTCTAGTTAACTTCTATATTTATTTTTAAATTGGAAAGAGTTTTCTAACATATTTATTTTTTCTTTCTTTCTTTTTTTCTTTTCAAGACAAAATAAAATAAATAAACTTTAAAAAAAAAAAAAATACCCATTATTTCCAACTCCTCCCCCACTACTCCCTCATTTTCCACATCTTCACATCCCTCACTCTTTCATAAAAGGAACACACGACACACAGAAGGAAAAAAAAACTTTCATCCATTTTTTTCTTTCTTCACATTCCACAAAGACAAGACATTCTACACACACTGATAAGAAAAAATCTTACACACATTCTTTTCTTCTTCCCATATACACAAACACAGTAAAAAAAAAAAAAGACTACATTTTCTTTTTCACACACACTTCATACAGATAAGAAAAAATCTGCACAAAACCAAAAAAAAAGTTTGCACAAGAAAGATACCAAAAAAAAACCACTAGAGAAAAACAAAAGTTGAGTTCAAGGTTTGCTTTCGTGATTCCGGATTCGTGGCTCATAGTCGTGGTCCTTTTCTTCTCGTGAATTAATATTCACCAAAGGTAATATTTAATTTTTATTGTATGATTTGAAGTCGCAATTGTATAAGACATGTTATAATGCTACAAATTGCTCAAATTTTATGTCTCTTTAATTTTGACATTATATTATTGAAATATGTTTGCATTGTTAAGCTTTGAGTAAAATTGGCATATTATGTGATTATTTCTATTTATGTGTTTATTTCATGTTTAATCAACACATAGTTGGTTTCATGTTTAAGTAAATTCATTATCTAAATTTCTATTTTTATTCATATTCATTTTTTTATGATGATATATGTTTATGGCTAATAAACTGAAATGACAAAAAAAATAATTCATGACAAGAATTCATTGTGTAAAATATTATCCTCAATTTAGGTGTTCAAAATTCTTAATATGCAAAATATGTAAAACTTATACAAAAAATGTATTTGAGTGTTCTTACTAATATCATACTCACTTTTTCTTAGAAAAAAATATATAAAAAAAAAATGAAAAGTTTGTAACTTTTTTTTATCTCATTTTAGTAATGATTTTTTTTTATAATACTAATTTAACAATTTCATGTTGATCCATGTAATTAATATTGAATTGTTGAATTATGTTTTTCATAAGTCACAATGACTAACACTTAACGAAAAAAGAGAAAAATTAAGGTCTTTTGACTTTAAGAAAATAATTTAAACGTTAAATAATTTTTGTAGTTAAATTTTTCAAATTGAATAATTAGAAATATGATTAGGCTGGCAATAAAGATAGGCAAACATTAGGATTTAAATAACACTGAACAAATGTTATAAAAAAAAAATTGTGGCAAGGTTGGAAAGCGCTGCTACCAATATACCACACCAATAAAATAAGATAGTTTTGAACTAGTTTCAAATAATTCGAAGAAGGCGGGTGAATAACATATTTTTTGAAAACTTATAAAGATAATATATTCAAATTGAGTTAAGCCATAAATAAGTCAATAAAGCGACCGTGCTAGAACCACGGGACTCGAGGGGTGCCTAACACCTTCCCCTCGGTCAACAGAATTCCTTACTCGATCTTTGTTTCGCAGACCAAAAATAAAGAGTCATTTCCTTTTGATTAGGGATTTAAATTAGGTGACTTGGAACACCAAAACTCAATTCCAAGTGGCGACTCTGAATAAATAAAATAATCCCTTTTTCAAAATGTCACTTTAATTGGAGAAACTCTATTTTTCGAAACCACGCGCGGGGTAAAAATAGGGGTGTGACACTAGTTTCGGGCTCAAAAACTCAAAATATTCTCAGAAGCTCTAAAAATTGCAATGAAGCCATTTTTAGCATTAGTTTCACCATTTGAAATTATTGGAAGTGACGGAATTTCAATCCAAGCCTCCGAATTTGGTCAAAAATACAAAAAAATGACCTTCAGGGTTGTTACAATTTATACATTATACTGCTCATTTGTTTATATTTTCAATATGAGCTTTTTCAATAATTTTTTTTCAAACCTGTTTTATATTATTTTACGTGAGCTAAGTGTTTTTAGAAAATATTCTCTCAATAAATTGTGATTGAATTACATATAATTATATATACACACATACTTCAATTATATTTAACATTGAATTACTAACAAATTTTTCTAAGCTATAGATGATCAATTAATATGATAAAGTTTTTAGCTAATTCAAATTCATTTAAGTTGTGATTTTAAGATTTAAATATAATTTTATTAAATAAATAATAATTTTTTTGTTCTAAGGATTAGGAGGGAAATTCACTAACTTACAAAAAAAAATCCTCTAATTTATCAAAAATTAATGAGTTATATCAATTTTTGAAAAATAATAAATACTTTATAACACAAAAATCAAAATTGAAAATGAAAAGATTTCCCTCCAAAAGATTTCCCTCTCATTATTTTGTACCTAAATAACATCTTTCTTTTCCTATTTTAATAAGTTAAAAATCTTACGAGACTAACACTTAAAGGGAAATGTAATAACTCTAAAACTTCACTTTTTTCTATTTTAATATTTATACCAATTTCAACTTTTGTTTGTCATCTTGCTTGCAAGTATGTTCATCTTCCTTTCTCTCTCTCTCTTTTTTTTTTTACTTTATATCATTTGATTTTTTTTTCACTTTATGTCACTTCCTGAGTTTATTTATTTAAATTTTTTAAATCAATAAAATCATGTAGTAACTATACACTTTTCTAATTAATTTTGTCATGTGGGTATATTAGTTTTTTTCTTTGTTTATATTTAGTTAGATGTTATTTCAATAGGATTAACAAGACATAAATATGGAGGAATTAATAAGAAATAAACATGAAATCTACTCAGAATTGGATAAATAAACTCTTTTTCTTATTTAATATATACTATACATTATTTTTGAGTTGTGTGTTTTTTTATATGACTTTTATAAAAATTGGCTATTTGGGATTTACAACAAAATAATTTGTTTATACTTGTTAAAGAATTCATATTTTTACAGTTCACAAATACTTGTTTGAAAAATTAATTGCTTGTGGAAGAAGTCAATGGAGCTAAGGAAAAAATTAAAGAAACGAGGAAAGAAACGGACAATAAATGTAACGAACGCGTAAAATTACCAAAATACCCCTAGAGGAGAGAGGTGTGCTTAGAATGTCTTCTGATGCTCGGATGGGAAATCCGAGGCTGGATTCGTGATCAACACAAAAAATTGAGTGGGGGAGAGGTCTCGGTCGATTTTTAGAGCGATCGAGTCAAAAGATAATTTTTCGTTCCAAAACGAGAAACAGTGAGAGTTCGCGATAGAGCCGCGTCGCGGACCCATCACGAAAGCTGGCTTATGTTTTTCATGAATTTTTCGACGGGGTTGAGCAAACTCGTTCAAGAAAATATTTGCCAAAAATGAGTTGTACGCGACCAGTCCGCGTCGCGGACTAGGTTATTTCACGGCTGAAAAATTTCTAAAATTTTGAGGGACATTCTAGTCCATTCCTAATATCTTCTAAAACCTATGTACGACCAATATAGGTCATTTTTCATGAAGAAATAGTCTAAAACCCCATTCTAAATCATCTTCCTAACAACGCTTATACGCTAGGGCTTGAGGAGAGTAGAGGAGAGTCGAGGTTGAGGAATCAAGAGGAAGTCCCAAGGGAATTGTATTGATAGCAATCATCCCAGGTATGTAAGTCTAACCTAAAGCATGGGATTATTCTTCCATGTGCCCCCTTTGAGTCAATTAAGTGTATGATTGAAGATGACGAGTTATATGTAGAAATCCTTGAGTATTTTATTGAGATTCTTCATAATGAATGTATGTTTCTTAAATTGATGATCATCATAAACTTGATTTACTAAATGAGTGTTTTCATGAATGAATTTACAAAATTCTATGTCTATTTTACTCAAGAATAAAAGAAAGAACTTAGGGGATGAGTCTAGAGCCTTAACGATGATGATGTTGTGATTGTGGTCCAAATTGTTGAGAGTCTTGATGATAATGTTGATGAGAGTGATGTTCATGAGTCTTAAAACTTGAAACTAAATTCTAAAAGAATATTTCGAGTCCACGATGTTGATGTTGATGCGTTGATGTTGATGTTGATGTACTATGTCCCTATGGGACCGATGATGATGATGTTGAGGTACTATGTCCCTTTGGGACTGAGGATAATGAGGTTTTATGAGCATGTCGATTTCTGGGAGGAGTATTGAGCACCGAAATGGGTGAGAGTGAGTCCCACTCGAACTCATTAACTACTTGGCCCATGTATGAGAGAGGATTGGACCGTAATGCGGATGGCTCCTTGTCCCAAAAGAGGATTGATTTTTTTTCTTGCGGATCCACCGAGGTTAATGTCCTTTACTCCGGGTAGGGTACTGGATGGATATGGCAACGACATTGCTTCGTTGTATCATCACAGGCTCATAGGTGATGGTTGTCGGTTAGAGAAACTCCCAACTAGGTTCCTTTTTTATAGGACTCTGATGTTGATGTGATGGTTTGAGTCTTGATGGATGTTGATGTTTCACTGTCTACTCTTTATCCTTGTCCTAAATGGGCTTGAGTTGAGTTTCCTTGAGATGAGTTTGATGTATTGATGATGTTGAGATGAGACGTTGATGAGTCATTAGTCTACTCTAATTTCTTGCCTTTGATAGACATTTGACTATCTGATTGAGTATGATGTTTAGTTGATGTTGTCCCTATACTATTATACTTGTAATGTTACATTCAACCATCTTACATACCATACATTCCACGTACGGACTCGGTGTTGCATCATTTCATGATGCAAATACAAGAGTTAGAGGACTTTAGCAGACGCATCGTTGAGGTCAGAGATTCTGAGTTTAGACATTGGTGAGCCTCATTGCTATTGGAAGGAGTCCTTTTTCTTTATCTATTATTCCGTTTGTTGAGCTGGTTAACCATGGCTTGTCATGGTACCCTCCTAGACTGTCTAATTGAGTTAGAGGCTTCATAAACATGAGTTGAGATTTGATGTGAGGCGAGTTGAGCTAGTAATCCTATTCACTTATCATTGATGTTGAGACAGAGTTTAGTGGCCATCGGCCTTTCTTATTGATGTAGCTCGCTAGCTAATTATATTATTTCCGCTGTATTTGATGTTGGATGACTGTCCTGAGATTGAGTAATTCGCTTGGGGACTAGCAATAGTCTCTGGGTGCCAGCCACGATTAGGGTATCCTACCGAGGCGTGACAAACTTGGTATCAGAGCACAGAGTTCAAGAGTCCTAGGGAGTCTATGAAGTTGTGTCTAATAGATTCTTGTTTATGTGTATATTGTGTACCACACTTCATAAACATGAGGCTATAGGACATTAGGAATAGTTACACTTCTTTGATGTTTTAAGTTCGTGTGATAGAGTTTGACTCTATGAAACCCCCTTCTAATTCGTGCGCTACGCATTTACAGATCATGCCGCCTAAACGCATTGTTGCCTAGAGAAATGCCTCAGCCCCAAATGTTGAGAATCCCTCACTAGAGATCCCTACCCAACCTGAGACGAGGAGACGGGGCCGACCTACCAAGGCTACTGAGGTCCCACAAGCACCACCTGCTCAGTCAGCCTCTACTTCGGAAGCAGACTTCAGGGGAGTCATTGCTATGCTCACTCAGTTGGTGGCCTCCCAAAGTAATAGCCGAGGTCCCCAGGCCCCTAGCTCCAGCTCCCAAGAGTCTACAGCTGCAACTAGGATCAGGGATTTCCTGAGGATGAACTTGGCAGTATATACTGGGTCTAAGGTTGAGGAGGACCCACAAAATTTTCTTGATGAGATGTGCAAAATTCTGAGGGATATGCATGCTAATGAGGTTGAGGGAGTTGAGATGGTCTCTTATCATCTTAAGGACGTTGCTAATGTCTGGTATAACCAATGGGAAGATGGTAGAGGTGAGGATGCAGAACCTGCTGAGTGGGAGGAGTTTGCGAGTGCTTGCCTCGCCCACTTCTTTCCCCAAGAGTTGAGGGAGGCGAAGGTTGAGGAGTTCATGAATCTGAAACAAGAGGGGTTGACTATCAAAGAGTCTAGCCTCAAGTTTATTCAGTTGTCCCCATATGCCCCAAAGATGGTTCTTGATATGAGAGCGAGAATGAGGAAGTTCGTGATTGGATTGGGCAGACAGGTAAAAAGGGAGTGTAAGGCAGCATTGCTGATTCCAGGAATGGACATTTCTACACTTATGGTCTATGCCCAGCAAACTGAGGAGGATAAGAAGAAGAACAGGGAAGAGCAGCAGAGTAAGAGGGCCAAGTCGGAAGGGCATGAGCCTAGCCAACAGAAGCAGCATAAGGGTGATAGAACTTATTTTCAGAAAGGTCTTCTAGCTATGCACCCTCGGTGGCAAGTGGGCCTATTCAGCAAAACAAGTATGAACAAAAATCTTATGATCACCAGAATTTCAGAGCTCAGGGTCCTCAGTCCCAAGCTAGTGTGATCCAAGGCCCGAGAGGAAAGCCACCTTGTGGCAGATGAACCAAACTTCACCTTGGTGCATATCGTGAGGGATCAAATGCTAGTTATTCATATGGACAACATGGCCATTTTAAGGGTAAGTGTCCGATGAGGAGATGGGGTGATGGGAGTAACAAAGCTCAGTCTTCTATAACGCCTCCTGCGGGCGGTCATCAGAAGGCTACTACCGCAAGTGCAGGAGGTGGGACGAACCATTTATATGTGATAGGTCATCGACAGGATCAAGAGGTTGCACCAGATATGGTTACAAGTATGCTCCGAGTCCTTTCTTATAATTGTTATGCATTGCTTGACCAAGGTGCTACATTATCTTTTGTGACGCCTTATGTGGCCAATAAGTTTGAGATTTTTCCCGAGTGTTTACTTAAGCCTTATACTGTTTCTACTCCTACTGGTGAGTCTATCCTAGCAGAGAGGGTCTATAGAGATTGTGTAGTATCCATCTATCATAAGCATACTTTAGCTGATTTGGTAGAGTTGGAGATGGTTGACTTTGATGTAATCCTTGGTATGGATTGGATCCATGCCTACTATGCCTCCATAGATTGCAGGACCTGAGTTGTCAAATTCCAATTTCCGAGTGAACCAGTCCTAGAGTGGAAAGGGAGTTCTCTTGCACCCAAGGGTAAGTTTATTTCCTACTTGAGGCCTAGAAAGCTAATTTCTAAAGGGTGTATTTACCACCTCGTGCAAGTTAAATCTGATAATATTGAGCCCCCTACTCTTGAGTCAGTTCCGATTGCGAATGAGTTTCCTGAGGTGTTCCCTGAGGATTTACCCGGAGTCCCTCCTAATAGGGAGATCGACTTTGGTATTGATGTTCATCCTGAGACGCAACCTATTTCAATTCCCCCATATATGATGGCACCCGCTGAGTTGAAGGAACTGAAAGAGAAGCTGAAGGATTTGTTAGAGAAGTGTTTTATTAGGACAAGTGTTTCTCCTTGGAGTGCTCCCACTCTGTTTGTACGGAAGAATGATGGGTCTCTTAGAATATGCATAGACTATAGGCAATTGAATAAGGTCATGATCAAGAATATATATCCCCTTCCCCGGATAGATGATCTATTTGACCAACTTCAGGGAGTCTCATGCTTTTCAAAGATAGACCTCAGATCGGGTTACCACCAGTTGAAAGTGAGAGAATGTGATGTTCCAAAGAGAGCCTTCAGAACTAGATATGGCCACTTTGAGTTCTTGGTCATGTCCTTTGGGTTGACGAACGCCCCTGGGGCTTTCATGGACTTGATGAATAGGGTGTTCAAACCCTACCTTGACATGTTTGTAATCGTGTTCATTGATGATATCCTGGTGTATTCGAAGGATGAGGAGGAGCATATCAAACACCTTAGAATTGTCCCTTCAGGTTCTTAAGGACCATGAATTGTATGCGAAGTTTTCAAAGTGTGAGTTTTGGCTCAAGTCAGTGGCTTTCTTAGGCCATGTTGTTTTGAGTGATGGTATTCGAGTAGATGCCCAGAAGATCGAAGCAGTTAAGAATTGGCCAAGACCGACCTCTCCAACTGACATAAGGAGTTTTTTGGGGTTGGCAGGCTACTACCGCATATTTGTTGACAGATTCTCTTCCCTATCTACACCCTTGACTAAGCTAACTCAGAAAAAGGTCAAGTTTCAGTGGTCTGAGGAGTGTGAGAAGAGTTTCCAAGAGTTGAAGACTAGATTGACCACCGCACCTGTTTTGACGTTGCTCGATAGCACGAAGGATTTTGTGATATATTACGATGCATCGAGAGTTGGGTTGAGTTGTGTATTGATGCAGAGAGGGAAGGTGATAGCTTATGCTTCAAGGCAGCTTAAAGTTCCTGAGAGGAACTACCCGACCCATGATCTGGAGTTGGCGGCGGTAGTGTTCGCACTTAAAATCTGGCACCACTACTTATATGGAGTGCATGTAGACATGTTCACTGACCACAAGAGCCTACAATATGTCTTTAGTTAGAGAGAGCTCAATCTACGACAAAGGAGATGGTTGGAGTTGCTCAAGGATTATGATATGAGCATCTTATACCACCCAGGTAAAGCTAACATTGTTGCTGATGCTCTGAGCAGGTTGTCAATGGGAAGCACAACCCATGTTGAGGAAGAGAAGAGAGAGCTAGTGAAGGAAGTGCATGGTTGGCTCGACTGGGAGTCCAACTTGAGGAGAATGACGAGGGAGGGATCAATGTTCAGAGTAGGGACGCATCATCCCTAGTAGAAGAAGTAAAAGAGAAGCAGGATCGAGATCTTATCATATTCCAATTGAAGGAGGCTGACCATAAACAAAAAGTGATAGTCTTCTCCAAAGGGGGAGATGGGGTATTGAGATACCAGAGTAGACTATGTGTTCTTGATGTTGATGGTATCCGGGAGAGGATCATGGCTGAAGCCCACAACACTAGATACTCCATTCATCCAGGATCCACCAAGATGTACCATGATTTGAGAGAAGTCTATTGGTGGAGTATAATAAAGAGGGACATTGCTGAATTTGTTTCAAAGTGCCCGAATTGCCAGCAAGTGAAGGTTGAGCATCAAAGGCCAAGTGGCTTGGCTCAAAACTTTGAGATCCTAGAGTGGAAGTAGGAGATGGTTAACATGGACTTCATTACAGGCTTACCGAGATCCCGGAGACAATATGACTCCATATGGGTGATTGTGGACATGATGACTAAATCAACACACTTTTTGGCAGTTAAGAAAACTAATACTGCGGAGGAGTATGTCAAGATGTACATCCGAGAGATCATGAGGTTGCATGGAGTTCCCTTGTCCATCATTTCAGACAGAGGAGCCCAGTTTACTTCCCACTTGAGTAGGTCTTTCCAGAAGGGATTGGGTACCAAGGTAAATCTAAGTACAACCTTTCATCCACAGACGGATGGTCAGGCGGAGCGTACTATCCCGGCGGTAGAGGATATGTTGAGAGCTTGTGTCCTTGACTTCAAAGGGAATCGGGATGACCATCTACCCCTGATTGAATTTGCATATAACAATAGTTATCATACGAGCATTCAAATGTCCTCCTATGAGGCCTTGTATGGGAGAAGATGTAGATCACCTATTGGGTGGTATGAAGTTGGAGAAGCTGAGTTGATTGGACCTGACCTTGTCCACCAGGCCATAGAGAAGGTGAAGATTATTAGAGAGAGCTTAAAGACTGCAGAAAGCTGTCAAAAATCTTACACCAATTTAAAGAGAAGAGATCTAGAGTTCGAGGTGAGCGATTGGGTGTACTTGAAGGTATCACCTATGAAGGGTGTCATGAGGTTTGGGAAGAATGGGAAATTAAGTCCTCGCTATATTGGCCCTTATAAGATTTTGAGGAGAATTGGGAAGGTTGCCTATGAGCTAGAGTTACCTTCTGAGTTAGGCGGAATCCATCTGGTGTTCCACATTTCTATGTTGAAGAAGTGCTTGGGAGATCCTGCCCTGGTGATCCCTGTTGAGGGCACTGGAGTCAAAGATATCTTGTCCTATGAGGAAATTCCAGTTCAGATCCTTGATCGACAGGTTGGTAGACTGAGAAACAAAGAGATAGCCTCCATTAAAGTTTTGTGTAGGAAGCAATTTGTTGAGGAAGCCACGTGGGAAGCTGAGGAAGAGATGAGAACTAAATACCCGCACCTATTCATGCCTAATGACAAGAGTATCGGAGGTAATATTCCTATTCTTACCTTAACTTAATGTTTCTATTCTAAGTTGATGGGTATATTTTGAAGTCCTTAGTAGATGTATTAAAATCGATGAAGGGTTGAGAAATTGAGTTGTTGAGTGAGTATCGAGATGAGTCTTGAGTCTATTCGTGCCCTTATACCCCTCCGACTCATCATACGAGGACGAATGATCTCAATGGAGAGATGATGTAACGCCCGGTAAAATTACCAAAATACCCCTAGATAAGAGAGGTGCGCTTAGAATGTCTTTTGATGCTCGAATGGAAAATCCGAGGCGAGATTCATGATCAGCATGAAAAATTGAGTAGGGGAGAGGTCTCGGTCGATTTTTAGAGCGACCGAGTCAAAAGATAATTTTTCATTCCAAAATGAGAAATAATGAGAGTTCGCGATAGAGCCGCATCACGGACCCATCGCGAAGGGTGACTTATGTTTTTCGTAAATTTTTTGACAAGGTTGAGCAAACTCGTTCAGGAAAAGTTTTGCCAAAAATGAGCTATACGCGACTAGTCCGCGTCGTGCTATTTCGCGACTGAAAATTTTCTAATATTTCGAGGGACATTCTTGTCCATTTGTAACATCTTTTAAAACCCATACACGACCAATACGTTTTTCACGAAACAAGAGTCTAAAACCCCATTCTAAATCATCTTACAACACTTATATGCTAGGGCTTGAGGAGAGTAGAGGAAAGTCGAGGTTGAGGAATCAAGAGGAAGTCCCAAGGAATTGTGTTGATAGCAATCATCCCAGGTATGTAAGGCTAACCTAAAGTATGAGATTATTCTTCCATGTGTCCACTTTGAGTCAATTGAGTCTATGATTGAAAATGACGAGTTATGTGTGGAAATCCTTGAGTATTTTACTGGGATTCTTCATATTGCACGTATTTTTCTTAAATAGATGATCATCATAAACTTGATTTACTGCATGAGTATTTTCATGAATGATTTTACAAAATTCTATGTCTATTTTACTCAAGAATAAAAGAATGAACTTAAGGGATGAGTCTAGAGCTTTGACGATGATGATGTTTATGATGTTGTAATTGTGATCCAAATTATTGAGAGTCTTGATGATGATGTTGATGAGTCTTAAAACTTGAAACTAAATCCTAAAAGAATGTTTCGAGTCCACGACGTTGATGTTGATGAGTTGATTTAATGATGATGTTGATGTTGATTTACTATGTCCCTATGGGACTGATGATGATGATGTTGAGGTACTATGTCACTATGGGACAGAGGATGATGAGGTTTTATGAGCATCTCGAGTCCTAAGAGGAGTATTGAGCACCGAAATGGGTGAGAGTGAGTCCCACTCGAACTCATTAACTACGTGGCCCGCGTAGGAGAGAGGATTAAACCGTAATACAGATGGCTCCTTGTCCCAAAAGAGGACTGATGTTTTTCTTTTCTTGTGGATCCACTGGGGTTGATGTCCTTTTTCCTGGGCAGGGTACTGGCTGGATATGGCAACGATATCGCTTCGTTATATCGTCACCGACTCATAGGTGATGGTTGTCGGTTAGAGAAACTCCCAGCTAGGTTCCTTCTTTATAGGACTCTGATGTTGATTTGATGGTATGAGTCTTGATGGATGTTGATGTTTCACTGTCTACTCTTTATCCTTGTCCTAAATGGGCATGGGTCTTTTGAGTTGAGTCGAGTTTCCTTGAGATGAGCCTGATGTATTGATTATGTTGAGATGAGACGTTGATGAATCATTGGTCTACTCTAATTTCTTGCCTTAGATAGACATTTGACATTCTGATAGAGTATGATATTTAGTTGATGTTATCCCTATACTATTATACTTGTAATGTTACATTCACCATCTTACATACCGTACATTCCACGTACTGCCGCCATTCAGCGCTGCATCGTTTAATGATGCAGATACAGGAGTTAGAGGACTTCAGCAAACACATCGTTGAGGTAAGAGATTCTGAGTTCAAACATTGGTGAGCTTTCTTGCTATTCGGAGGAGTCCTTTTTTCTTTATCTGTTATTCCGCTTGTTGAATTGGATAGCCATGGCCTGTCATGGTACCCTCCTAGACTGTCTAGTTGAGTTAGAGGCTTCATAGACATGAGTTGAGATTTGATGTGAGGTCTTTCCCTCTTAGAGTTGAGCTAGTAATACTATTCACTTATCATTGATATTGAGACAGAGTTTAGTGGCCATCGGCCCTTCTTATTGATGTAGCTCACTACCTATTTATATTGTTTCCGTTTTATTTGATGTTGGATGACTGTCTTGAGATTGAGTGGTTCGCTTGGGGACTAGAAATTGTCTTTGGGTGCCAGCCACGCCTAGGGTACCCTCCCGGGGCGTGAGAATAGATTAGTAGAGTTGGATAGGAAATGGGAAAAAAAATTTCAAATGATGATAGAAGCTCAATATGGACTATCAAATGATTCTCTAACTATAAGTAGTTTTTTCCTATATATATTCAAATATCACGTACATATGTTTTTTTTTAAAAAAAAATTATATTCAAATTAAATTGAATATTGTATTGTGCCTTTTTCTTATGCAATTTTTAATTTTGTTGCAACTTATGAAGGAATAATGAAAGCATCTGGTCAAATTGACGAGACAAAAATTGTTATTTTTTCTTGTAAAAAAATATATTAAAGTAAAATAATATTTTATCATTTTGAATGATATTGTAGAACCTTTATTAAGTCTTTTCTCTAATATATTGTATTCGTTATATAATTTTATGTATGTTCTCTATTTTTATAAATTTCATGTCAAATATCAACTATATTATATGAATCAGTAGTTACAATTTTTTGAATTTGTAACAAAATATATATAATTGCCACGCAAATAAAAGTATATATGTATACACATTTCATAGCCGGAAAAAAAAAAGGCGACTACTTATATCTTGTGACAATGAAGTGTGGGATTTTAGGTATGAAATTTTGAATTTGTAGCTATACATAAATTCCTACAATTGTCACGTACAAATGACATAGCTAAAAAATTCAATTTTTCATAGCAATCTTTTAAAAGCTACAATGATATATATTTCATGGCTAAAGGTAGGGATTTTTAGCTACAATATGAGAATATTTGTGGCAAATACATTAAGTTATAGCTATGAATATTTTTAATTCATAACTAAATATGAGTATTATCGCCACGAGATTAATTATAGAATTAGCCACCAAGTCTAAATTTTCGTGGCAAATAAATTGAATCTTTTGCTACAATACTACACCTCGTGGCTACTAGAGTAAAAATATCAACAAATTTTTGTTTATCGTGGCAAAAGGATACAATAATTTGCTACAAATATATTTTTTCATGGCAAAAATTATTTTCATTGAAGCTACGATTAATTTTTATTTTGTAGCTATAAGTAAAAATCCTTAGCCATGAATCATGTAAAGTCCGTAGCTAATTTTCAGCCACGCTATATCTTGCTACGAAATAAAATATTGTAGCTAAAGCATTTAGCTATGAAAAAAATTCTTATTATTTAGCTATAATGCGTCTTAACTCATGACCTGATCATCAATACGACCAAACATTTCATTTTTAGATTTAAGTTAGGGAAAAGTTTTGTATTATTCCTTGATGATTTCATGTGAGAAATTAAAATCAGCAGTTGGTAATCAAGCGTGAGGATTCATCTTCTTCTCAACAACTAAAACGGAGAGCTCATTGTGCTGTTCATAGAGATAACTGAAAAGAAGGGGAACAATTATAAGGGTCGCAACAATACAAGATAGGAATTCATCTCTGCTGCCACAACAGACTAAAGATTACAGATTTTACTCTCTTTGATGCCATTAGATTGCTAGGCAACATCTGATGAATTATCTGCATATAAATGCTAAAAAGGGTGCCATTAATTGGATCTTATGACAAAGTGAATTTGCCATTGAAATTTGAAAACTCAATTGGTGCTCCACCTGACTAAGGCAGGGCGCTTATACAAAAAGCAGGTGCAAGTACATATATATGGTTCTACTGGAGCAATTGTGCTTGTGTTGTATAGTTTAAGTTATTGACCACCATCATATACTGTTT
Source organism: Solanum rostratum (assembly GCA_029948455.1). Classification (NCBI taxonomy): domain Eukaryota; kingdom Viridiplantae; phylum Streptophyta; class Magnoliopsida; order Solanales; family Solanaceae; genus Solanum; species Solanum rostratum. The sequence goes on along the minus strand of CM057047.1, from coordinate 53,796,454 downwards.
AAACATCAACATGGGAGACGAACAGGGAAATCGTGAATCTCATCTGTCCAAGCGTTTTTCTCTTTGGCTGCATCGACTGTCCTCAAAGCACGCCACACAGCACTGTTACATTTGAAGCCTGATCCGAAGCCAATTTGCCACACTCTGTCGCCCTTCTTTATCCTACCTTTGGCCTCAGAATAGGCCAAACTGTACCAAATTGAGCTGCTTGAAGTGTTTCCAAACCTATAAAGAGTCATTCTTGAAGGCTCCATAATGAATTCTGGGAGGTCAAGATTCTTCTGAAGCTCGTCCAACACAGCCCTCCCCCCAGGATGTATACAGAAATGCTCGAACGCCATTTTGAAATCAGGGATATATGATTTGGTTTTCCTCTTAAAGACATTTCTGGCGATTAATGAGGCGAAAAAGAGGAGCTGTTCGGACATGGGAAGAACCAAAGGGCCGAGAGTTGTGATATTAGTTTTTAAGGCCTCACCAGCAAATGCCATCAAGTCTTTCGACAATGATATGCCTCTCTTTCCATCTTCATCTTCTTCTTGATAGGCACATCGATAAGCCCTGTCATCTGCACCTTTATGGGTGCGGACAATGTGCATCAGTTGATATTTGGAACGCCAACGATCAGAAGAACGATTGGAAAGGAGAACAGCAGATGAACCCATCCGGAAAAGACAATTTGGTAGAAGTTTTGATCTCTGCTTCCCGAAATATAAGCCCGCTGAGATTATTTCTGTGCTTACTATGAGTGCACAGCTGTTGCCTTGCCCCTGTCATGTTATTTCACATAGCATCAATTTTGACCATAGATTTTAGGGAGTAATTTGTTTAGACGGAAATACAACTATAACTTATTAAGGGTATAAAACTCGTCCATTTTCATCAACCAACATTTACATTCGCGCCTTTATGAAGTAATACATTTAAAATTTTCTGCGGAAAAAGTGTAAAGGTACCAAACCTGTAAAAGCCTGTTAGCTAGGTCGACAGAAATGAGTCCTGCACTGCAGCCCATGCCGCCAAGGTTATAGGTATTTACATGGACTCCGAGCTTATAATGGTTCACAATCATGGAAGAAAGAGAGGGTGTTGGATTAAACATGCTACAATTCACAATGACAATCCCAATATCTCCAATCTTCACTCCAGTTTTTGCCAACAGATCATCTATGGCACCAATTATAACATTTTTTGCTTCATATAGGTTACAACTAAACGTGAAATCCAACGGCCTCCTTGACTTGTCGTGGTTCTGGAGAATGTAAGTCTTATCACCTAAGCCTGACCTCTCCAAAACTCTCTTTTGAAACATGAAACTCTCTTCATCAAACAATTCTGACATTTCTTCTGTCAAACGTTGTTTAGACATCATAAAATGTTCATGTGGCTTGTAACATGAAAAATCGACTAAGTAAATATTCCGTGGACGACTCACGAAGTAAAACGTGGCTAAGAAAACAACAAGAGTTGAACAAGATTTCAACATGTCAAGATGGTTCATGAGATCTTCAAGAGTAAGGGTTGAAAGATGAAGTAGGACGGCAACAAGAATTGGTAGAATGAGGATATAAATTGCATTTGAGATTAAGTAATGGTATCCAAGTTTTACATATTTGAGTCTAACGGAGAGAAGAAAATTGGGCAAGTTTGGATGCACTTCTACATAATTAGGACCATTCTCTGCCATTACTTTTCCACAAGAAAGAATGGAGTATGTATGAAGAGTTCCCAAGTGGATCAAGATTTATAGATTTAAAGTGTGAAAAATATTAGTAGTGCCGATTGGCGGGTTAGATCAAATTTGAGCGCGTTATAATAGGTTAAGTCAATAAACGAGTCAAGATCCAACCCAATCTAAATTTGTTTGGGTCAAAACAAGTTGAGTAATGGGTTATAAGCGGGTCAAGACCCAATCCGAACCAATTTTTACTAAGTTTTACTTATGTTACTCGTTCTTTTTTTAATATTTGAGTACTTAATTAAATTATACTTTTCTTTATTCTGGCTATATAAAACATATCAAATTAAAAAAAATTATATATTTTAAAAATATTTTGACAAGATCTCTCTCGTGTCAATTCGGGTTGCATATCAACCCAATTTTAAATACGTTGGGTTGAGATGGGTTGAATTGATAAATAACTCGCCCAAACTTCAACAAGTTGGGTTTAATTTTGCCACTCTAGAAAAAAAATAGACTTGTCCATTCAACCTCCGTCCTATTACTCCTTCTAGTCTTTTTTAATTATCATAATTTTCTTTTTGAAAATCAAATTATATGAACTTTGACTATTATTTTAATATGTATTTTTCATCATAATGATAAGGGAAAATGGTAATATATATATAGTACTTTTATATAGTTTTCAAATATTAAAATTTTTGTTTTAAAATATTAAATTAATATGATATAATTGAACTTTGAAAATTAGTCGACTCTTAAAAGAGTGCAACATGACAATAAAAAGGAACAAGGGGAGTACTATCACAGTATGCCATGCGTTAATTGATAATAACTAGAAATCCAGTGCAAAGTCTATTTTATCTCACATACACACAGGCCAAACAAATATGTAGCCCCTTAAACTTGACCCTAAATTTCATTTGGCACTCCGACTCAACCTTATTCCATTTCAACCCTTCGACTCCAATTTTCATATTCCATTATGACACTTCTATCCAAGGAATCACCAAAATGGGTGAGAGTGTATTTCACATGTCATGACATAGCATAAAAACCAATTAAAAATACATATACAACCCCTCTAACTTGACTTTATTTTTTATTTTGACATTTTATCTTGCCTTTGTTCTATTTTAACCTTTCAACTTTATTTTTTACGTAGCATTTAAACACAATTACTAATTTTATCATTTTTATATTTTTTCTTTATTTTTATTTTATTTGTCGGTTAGTTTTAAAAAATTTCTTAAAGAATTAATAGACAATTTTTTTTATTTTTTAAAGTTTCTCTATAATTCTTTTAAATAATAACCAAGGAAAGTGTCTTGGTTTTCTTTTTTGACTAATTAATTAAATTAAATAACATGAGGTTTTTTTGTTCTTTCACGTTCAAGCTTTGTGGATTCAACTCAAATACTAGTTCACGTTTTTTGTATCCACAAAGCTTTGTGAGTTAAATCTACAACGTTTGAATATAAAAAAAATAATATACAATGTTATTCAATTTAATTGATTATTTAAAAAAGAAAATCGATGCACTTTCCTTGGTTATTTTTAAAAAAGAAATATAGAGAAACTCTGAAAAAATATTATTATTTTTCAAAAAAATGTCTACTAATTCTTTAAGATTTTTTTTAAAACTAATGGACAAACGTCGACTATAAAATAAGAAAATAAAAATAAAGAACAAATATATAAATAAAAAATATTATAAAATTAGTAATTGTGTTTAAATACTACATAAAAAATAAAATTGAAAGGTTAAAATAAAATAAAAGCAAGATAAAGTGTCAAAATAAAAAATAAAGTCAAGTTAAAGGGGCTTTGTATGTATTTTTAAGGCCAAATACATAAACAGACACCTAAACTTGTCCTCATTTTTCACTTAGACGCCTAAACTAAGACAAGTTCCTAATAGACACCTCAACTGCTCAGATTTGATCCCATTAAACACTTTTATCCTACTTGGCACTCTCCGGTACTATTTTTTTAATGTTTCAGCCAAAAATAAATTGTTGCGGTCCAAAAATTTTTTTTTTCATAAAAGTAGGTTCTCAAAATTCTCAGTTAACCATGTTTATTTAAAATTATAATAATTTTTTTCGCATATGGTTAACAGAGAATTTTGAAAACCTACTTTTATGAGAATTTTGCACATGGTTAACTTAGAATTTTGAGAATCTACTTTTATGAAAAAAAAAAATTTTTTGGACCGCAACAATTTATTTTTGGCTGAAACATTAAAAAAATAGTACCGGAGAGTGCCAAGTAGGATAAAAGTGTTTAATGGGATAAAATCTGAGCAGTTGAGGTGTCTATTAGGAACTTGTCTTAGTTTAGGTGTCTAAGTGAAAAATGAGGACAAGTTTAGGTGTCTGTTTATGTATTTGGCCTATTTTTAATTGGCTTTTAGCCATGTCATGGCATGTGAAGTACACTCTCCCCCCATTTTGTTGATTCCTTGGATAGAAGTGTCAAAATAGAATATAAAATTGGAGTTGAAGACTTGAAGGGTTAAAATGGAACAATGTTGAGTTGGAGTGTCAAAATGAAATTTAGGATCAAGTTTAAAGGGCTACATATGTTTGGCGCCCACACACATATATAAACATATACATACATACATACATACATACTTTTACATATTAAAAAGGCGGCCAAACACATAAAAGGGCCCTTAAAGTTGACACAATTTTTTATTTGGCGGAATGACCTAATAGGCCCTTATACTTGGTCCCGTTTGTCACCTAGGACCTTATACTTAGAACTTTGCCAACTAAACCCTTGTACCCACTCAAAAGGTACATTTTAAACCCCTCCAACTCATCGTGTCTCTCAATCGCGCTGATGTCACACTCCATGTCAGATCAGATTTGCCACATCATTTTTTATTTTTTACAACAATTTTTTTTGGTCAAAAAGTCAAAATTCTCATAATTTTCAACATTTTTCCCTTCAAACACAACCCTTCTTCTTCAACCCCCACCTCCAATTCAACTCAAGAACAAAACCCACCAAAAATCCAACTCCAAATTACCAAAAAAGTTGTCTTTTCCAGGTTAGATCAACTTGCACAATGAAGCCTCTATATCTCATCTTGCATTTTCATACATTACATATTGACACAAGATGGAGAAAATGCTTAAGGTTAACGCTCAGTTTTTTTTTTTTTTTGAAATCAACATTTATTTCATATTAATACCAAAAGTATTCTCTGATAACATTCCTCTCAAAAACAAAACGGCATAAATCCAAATTCTAGAACTACTATATTGAGAGAAATTAAGAGTTTAACCTCTTCCTGCAAAGTGGAATCAATCTTTTACAGGATTTCCCTCTTTTCTACTCTTCAATTCTCAAGAATCTCAACATCTCCATCAGCAATCTCTTGTTGCAAATCTTTTGGATCTTTTCCATCAATCCTACAACCAACAAAAACGCAAGTACCTAAATTTCCTTCACAGTTCCAGCCAAATCCTTAGCCATAGATCTAGGCTGCATAATTTTAGCAATCTCGATAACATCATCAAGCGAAATCCTTAGCCATAGAAATGGAGATTTATAATATTTAGTCATTTGGGGAAGAAGATGACTATTAAAGGGGTTTTTACAAACCCTTCACGCTCTAAAATGGAGTGAATCTCACGCGCATGACCTAGTATGCCACTTAGGATGCCAGGTCAGAAAAAAGTGTTTAAAATGTACCTTTTGAGTGGGTACAAGGGTTTAGTTGGCAAAGTTCTAAGTATAAGGTCCTAGGTGACAAATGAGACCAAGTATAAGGGCATATTAGGTCATTCCGCCTTTTTATTTTGGCACCTTAACTATAGCTTGTTCCAAGTAGGCATTTTAACATCATTTAAAGTGTACCATTTAAACATAATTAAGTGATGTGGCAAGAGTGTGTGCATCATACTTTCTCTAAGAGAATAAAAGCCAAAAAAGTGTTTATTTATTTTTTACAATCCAATTTTATTTCTTCTTTGATTTTTTATCACCCTCAATAGCACCATTGTTCACTCATGAGATAAGATCTGTTGAAGTAAAAGAAAAAATTCTTTGTTGATTGAAAGATTTAAAATTTTATTTAGCACTTAAAAACTCACACAATAATTATTTAATTGGAGCCAAACACATATGTAACCCCCTAACTTGCTATTAATTTTTATTTTGGCAATCTATCTTGGTCGTTCCATTTTAGTCATTCAACTCTGTTTGTTATGTACCATTTAAATAAAACAAAATATTAATTTCATAATTTTTTAAAATTTTATATACGATCTTCAACTACAATTTTGCATTTTAAAAATCGACGTTCGTATGTTAGTTTTCATTAAAAAAATTGACGGATGAATATTGATTTTTTTTTTAAAAAAAAAAAATATTGTTGAGAATTTCTTTGTATTTTTTCATGAAAAATAACCATCAAAAGTGCCTCGATTTTTTTCTTAAAAAATCAATAACAATCCAACAAAATCTATTAAGTTTAATGTTTCTTTAATAGCGTATAACAACGAACAAGAGTTTTTTTTTTTACTTGTATTGAAGATGAGTTCTTTTTACCCGTATTAAGTTGAACGAAAAATTAGAAAACTAGTATTTGAGTTAAATCCAAATAGCTTGAATATGAAAAAAAATATGTAGTGTTATTTAATTCAATTGATTGTTTAAGAAAGAAAATCGACATGATTTCCTTGGTTATTTTTCAAGAAAAGATATAGAGAAACTCGAAAAAATATTTTTTTAGAAAAAATTATCCGTTAATTTTATTAAAAGCTTTTTTTTAAAACAATAATAGAAAAACGTCGATTATAAAATAAAAAGGTGAAAATAAAGAGTATAAATAAAAATAAAGAAATCACAAAATTAGTATTTGTATTTAAATAGTACACAAAAATTAGAATTGAAGGGTAAAATGAAACAACGGTAAGATAGAGTGTAAAAAAAAAAAAATAAGGGCAAGTTAGATGGGTTGTTTATTTATTTTTTAATTAGCTTTTGTGCCATGTCATGGCATGTGGAGCACACTCCCCCCATGTTGTTGATTCTTAGGATAAAAGTGTCAAAATGAAATATGAAAATTAAAGTTAAAGGGTTAAAATGGAACAAAGTTGAGTTGGAGTGTCAAAATAAAATCTTGGGACAAGTTTAAGGGTCGACCTATTAAAAAAGAAAGACTTCTTTTTATTTCACTTTTGCTCTAAATTTCATTTTGACACTTCAACTCAACTTTGTTCCATTTTCTTTTTTTAAACAAACTAAAAAAGAAAAAGAAGTCATTCTTTTTTAACACATACATAGACCCTTAAACATGTCCCTAAATTTTATTTTGACAGTCCAACTCAACTTTGTTCCATTTTCTTTTTTTTAACAAACTAAAAAGAAAAAGAAGTCATTCTTTTTTAATAGGCCAAACACATATGTAGACCTTTAAACTTGTTTCTAAGTTTCATTTTGGCACTCCAACTCAACTTTGTTCTGTTTTAACCCTCCATTTTGACACTTCTTTCCAAGAGACCAACAGAATCAACAGAGTGTACTTTATATGTCATGACATGACATAAAAGCCTACTAAAAATACATATACAATCCCTCTAAGTTGCCCTTATTTTTTAATTGGATTTTGTGTCATGTCATGGCATGTGAAGTACACTCTCCCTCATTTTTGTGGATTCCTTGGATAGAAGTATCAAAATGGAATATGAAAATTGGAGTTGAAGGGTTAAAACGGAACAAGATTGAGTTAGAGTGCCAAAATAAAATTTAGGAACAAGTTTAAGGGTTCACATATGTGTTTGACCTTTAAAAAATAATGTTTTCTTTTCCTTTTTAGCAACATTTAATTTCAGGTTTCCACGTAATATGTTTAAGATTACAAGATTAAAATGCATGTTTTACATTTGACATCGTTTTACTTTAGGATCACAAGATTGAAAAATCTTTTTTATTTTCTTAAAGCTTCGTACCGAGTTAAACCAGATTATTCTTTTGAAAATGGGGGAGTATTAAGTTTCGATTTTTCTTAACATGAAAAAATTATATATGTCTGTGTGGAAGAGAAATTTTTATTCGTGATGAAGATAAACTAATGAACTATTTTAACACTAGTAGATCTTATAGATGTTACACAAAAAGGAAAGTGGTTGTTACCCATTGTTTGAGAATACAATTATATTATATGATAGAGAAATTTTCATAAATAGCAAATTTGTGAAATATAATGAGCTAAAATAGCTAATGTTTTTAAAATTACTTTTTCTAACTTTGGTCATGGCAAGGAAATGTATAAAGCTATTTTTTTTAATGTATAAAACAAAAAATTCAACACTTTGTTCATTAAGGTAGAGACTTTTAAGCTATTAATTATGGAAACGGTTCCATAAATAAAAAGAAGTCAATAACAATTAGAATTCTTTTTCCTAATTGAAGTTTTCGTTCCAAAAATAAGGGGGGGGGGGGGTTCCATTGTCAATAAAAAATATATTTTCTTTCTTAATGTGACTATTTTGTCCAAAAAAAAAAGGTTCCATCGATGGAAAAAGTAATTTTTTTTTTGCTTGTGTATAAAAAAAATATGAAACATTAAAAATTTTGGGGAAAATATATATACATGCATGGAATTGTGTATTTTTATTGCAAATAGATAAGTGTATACATATGCGGCTTAAATCAGAAAAATACATATCATAAATTGTATAAAATGTACAGGAACTTATACATGTAGGCTTAAATTAATAAAAATATACACTTATACATCTCTGTTTGTAAAAGAAAAACGAATATACAAATTGGGGGAAATATACATTATAGATGACGAACACCAGATGTGTTTACAACCTAAAAACAGGTAAGAATGCATAAGCTAAGGAAATACCTTAATTTAGTACTGACGGTTGTAATGTAGCAAGAGTTTTGTACAAAATGGGGGAAAATTTTGAACTCTCTCTGAAAAAATTAAAATCCGCCAAAAAATTAAAACTTGTGAATTATTGTAGTGATTTCGAAAAAAAAACACTTACCTTTGTTAACTGATTTGTAGAATCCTTTGAGAGATTTTAGGAGAATGAGCAATGGAGAAAAATGGGGAACAGTTAAGATAAAAATATAATTTGATAACTATCTTAAAATATATCTTAAAATTTTAATAAAAAATTATATAATTTGACTCTAAAATAAAAATTATAACGATTAAAATAGGACAAAAGAAATATATCTGAAATTCGAGTTCAATCTTTTTGTTTGGTATTTCAATGAAATATGTTATGAAGCCAACGAGCAGGGGGGCCTTAATCTTAAGCCGAAACTTTAGTATTTTCTATCTTTTCATTCTGCCCTACTTGTCCTTTCATATATGGTTACAAATTCCAACTTTTATTTTAGTTATCAAATATATTAAAAAAATTTAATTTAAAATAATTATTCCTATTAATTTAAATAATTAAGGGAGAGTTAATTATTTTTTCAATTTACTTTTATTATTAATTGTTCTAGAATTAACAAGTATATATATATATATATATATATATATATATATATATATATATATATATATATATATATATATATATATATATATATGTATATATGTTTGCTTATTCATGTAATTTTTTCGAAAAAAAAGAGAAAAATGGGGGAATAGTTAAGGAAAGGACGTCTTTTTGTGTATATGGGAGAGAGAAACTGGGAGGGAAGTTTTGCAGGGTTTTATACATGTAGGCAGTAGGGTCCACTAGCAAAAAAAATATAAGTGTTAGTCATAAAAATAATGATATAAAAATGTAGTTGAATTTTGTTATTTAGGATTATATGTTTGCTTATTCATGTAATTTTTTCTATATTATATTATATTATATTATATTATATTATATTATATTATATTATATTATATTATATTATATTATATTATATTATATTATATTATATTATATTATATTATATTATATTATATTATATTATATTATATTATATTATATTATATTATATTATATTATATTATATTATATTTATATTATATTATATTATATTATATTATATTATATTATATTATATTATATTATATTATATTAGCACTGTTTGATTTGATTATAGGTATAAATCATGTTATACAATAATTAAAAAAGTTACTAATATCAATTATGGCTTGTAAATATTTTAAAATAAAATAAATCAAATCAAAATCGCAAACCAAAATCAGATAAATATGTCTTAAGGAATAGAAAGAAGGTTGTTGTATTGTAAGCGAACTAAAAATTTAAGGTGTAGATCTATGAATTATAAATTTATACTCAGTAAAATATAAGGCATTGTTTGGTGTGAGATACAAAGGATAAAATTTAGAATTATTTAATCTAATCTTTGACTGAGATATTAGACAATTCTTGAATTATTTATCCCACCATTTATAAAATAGTTTATTCCGAAATAAGTTATTCCCAACTAAATAACAATAATTTACACAAAAAAAGAAAAAAGTAGAATGAGGAATATAGTATCTACGAAATCAGATGTTAATTGTGTTAGGTACCTACGCAAACTTTTCTATATTTAATAGTATCTACTTTCCATTATCAATTAAGAAATATCAAAATCAAACTTTAAAAAGTTTTAAATCAAATACCGAACGTCCCACCCATCCTATCCTAACCTTTTATTGGTTTAGGATAAAAAAGACGACGGTTCTGAAGTTTTTTACAAGTACCGCAATTAGAAGTGAAATTATTTTTAAATTTGATAGGTTCAGAAGTTTAGATTTGTAGTATTAAAAATATAACAATTTTAAAATTATGAGGTCAAAAGTATTTCCTCTCTTCATTTTCTTTGTTCACTATTTAAAATATAAAATTTTATTTTTACTTATATTCTCTTTAACATTTAGTTATTTATTTTTCAAAATGTAATAAGAATAGTGCGATAAAATATCTATGTCATTCATTATTTGCATTATGGGTATATAAAGTCTAAATCAGATAGCGTTATATTGAAAATTTTAGCACAAAAGATTAATAGTGTAATATATTAAGTTTTAAACAAAGCAAGTAATATGAAGTAAGAGTTGAGATAATCATAAATATAATGACATCCAATTACCGGAACATATTATTTTTTTAGTAATAAACATTAGAAAATGATTGTAGGCACTACAATTTTATATGACTCTACAAGGCATGTTTGATTATAGTTAAGATTTCTTGGATGTTACTTTATTCTAAATTCTAGCTTATTTTAAATTCTAGCTTATTTTTATGTAAAGAGTATTATATTCCTTTTAAGAGTTTGTACTCACATTGTTTATGAAGAAAATTATATTTCTTCATATTTTATTTGTGATTGCATTTTATTTTCTATTATTTTACGATTTAGTGCAAAGGAACTGACAGCCGAATGGAATCAAATATGCTATTCATCTCTTCTATCATAAATCAGATCTGCAATCTGAAGCCACAAAATGAATACTTCAAACCTTGTCTTTGAGTTTCATCAAGTCTACACTTCGACAAGCCTTGAAGTAGGAGACATTTATAGATACTGAAATTTTATGGGACTCTACAAGACGTGATGAATTATTGTTAAGGTTTCTTGGAGGATACTTTATCCTAAACCCTAACTTATTCTTATATAAAGAGTATAATATAATCTCCCTTAAAGAGGCATCTCAATTATCCCATAAGTTATGAGAATATTTATAAAGAGATCAAAATAGGGCTAAAGGAGGTCAAAATCATCCAACGTTCGAGAAATACGTCATTAACAACCCTCAAATCATGAAAAAAACTAAGGAAAGAAGAATCACGGAAGGAACAAATTTGTACCCACATTATTTATGAATACACTTATATTTCTTCATATTTTATTTATGATTATAATTTATTTTCTATCACTTTAAAATTTGTTGCGAACAACGACTTCTTATTCTTTTCTACCCAACAAACCCCTGAATAGATGTCAAACTACTCTCGCATTAACAACTTGGCAGCTTTTCATTAATTCTATGATCTAACTTTCCTATCTCAATTTATATGATTTATGTATTTTTATATTTGATAATTATTTATTAAAGTTTAAAATGTTCATTCCACTTTTAATCGAAATGTTTTTTAGTCACATAAATATTTATGATTTATTTTAGACTATAAGCTTTTAAAAAGAAATTTAATTCTTTTTTAAACTCTATATCAAATCAAACTAACTCCTATAAATTGAGACGTAGAAAATATACACTGTTTAAGAAAAATAAGGTCCTTAAGTACGTAAATAGGATTGTCAACTTTTGCATGGGCGCTAATTTAATGAAAACGCCTACTGTTTAAAGTAGGAAGGCCAAAATTCCATAGGTGTCTAGAATGGAGAAATTTCCTTTAGATCCAAAACCTAACTCTTTAACTAGGCTCTTACAACATAGCCTATTCATAGACTTCTCCACTAATTGCTTGTGGTATTGCGCTAAAAGAACAAGAACAAAAAAAAAAAAAAAAACTACATAAAATTTAAATAAATTATAAATTTAAAAAATAATTGTCTACTCTTTATATTAGATAATATTTTAAATTTTAAATTAAATTACTCACGCCTTAATAATTTAAAATTACTCTTTATATATTATGTTTTATGCCCAATTAGTAGTTTGGAATCAAATAATAGAGGACCATAGATAATATAATAAATAATTCATAGTCAATTGGTGATATGGGACTATAATCGCCACAAAATTTCAAAATATTGCAACTAAAAATTTTCATTAATTTTTAACTAGCAAGAGGCACTAATTTTGGGTGGCGTCTAGTTTTTCAACCAAAACATTATGGCACATATATAATTTTTTGATTTATGATTTTATTTTCTAAAAATCAATATTAAAAGTATCAAATATTATCACAAAAAATATTAAAATTACTTTTCAACTTGAATCTCCTACTACGCAATATATCATTCATAATGATAAGGTGCTTTTAATATTGATTTTAGAAAATTAAATTGTAATAAAAATTAATTATCATTTTTTATTTAAAAAATAGGTTTTAGTGCGATCTTTAGGTACCACTAAGGTGGTTATTGCTAGGTTAAAATTATTGAAAACCTTTAGTGGCAATATTTTAAGCACTAAAAGTTTAATTTATTGTAGTGAATCCTAGTTGCCAATACTTAGGTGGAGAAATCAGTCTGACATGGCTTGCCATATTATTAAAAAATTGGGGTGTTAATTCTTGATGGTATTTGTGGTATCTTAAGATAACAGTGGGGCATTTTTTATCTCAAAATATATCGAAGGATACAAGTAGTTTATTTCGTATTGTTCGAGAGTAATTTTGATATTTCCGCTAATAAATTAATATTTTCATATTCTTTTATAAATAAATATTTACAATTATATGATACATAGCCGGTTTGAGTCTATCATAGTGTGCGGCAGGCGCTGAGTGTGCAGTTAACGAAGCACCTGAGTGTGATGAGCTCCTTTGATTCATCCCAGTAACAGAAAACTCTTTCAAGACTTTAAGTTACTTTTAGATATTATGTTATTTTTGAGGAATGCCTTCAAAGATTTACATTTTGTGATGGCCTGCGCGCATCCACTATCGTCAAGGATCAAGTCTTTTGATACAGTAATGACGTAAGAATAGAAAGAACAAGTAAAGAAGGATACAAATATTTTTATATGGAAATCCCTTTGCTCAAGGGAGGAAAAATTCACAACCTATCCCACAAAATTTCAACAAGATTCCACTAACATGAAGGAGTAACACTGATTATAAAATTTGGCAATTCTACAGATTAACAACCTAATCCCTTTCCCCTTACAATGATAGCTTGGAATCTTCAATCACAAAGCAACACATCTGTTGCCCACTAAACTAATCCCCTCAAATAAGAGAATGAAATGATTCAAGATGAACACCAAGTTCTTTTATAGATTAGGAATTAGTTTACATGAAATGAGCAAAGAAATAAACTAAAAACAGTAAAATAAAATAATGACATTCTTGAGCTTCATTTGCTATTTTTCATTGATATTTTTTTAGAGTATTATCTGCCTTTATTGGTTGTGAAAGAGAAGGATTGTTGTTCCTTATATTAATTAGACATAACATAGGATGACCACATTTTCTTAAAGAAATTCTATTGGTCAATAGATCTGTCAGTCTATCAAATTCGAGCACTCACAAAAGTAATTACTACTGACAGTGTATTATTTACAATTGTCACTTTTAGTTATATGCAAATAGATCTAACATGGGATCAAGTCCTATACTAAATTTCAATTTATCAAATCATCAAAACTATAATCAAATATTTTTTTTCTTTTTGATAATGTCAAATCCAGATACAAAAAGTTTATCAACCCTCGCAATCAATACTTTCCCCTTTCACCAATGCTTCCTTTTTGTACATCAATGATTCCCCTTTGTTTGGTTACTTTCCCCTTTCATCAGTACTTTCCTTTTTCACTCCCTACTTTCAACCAGGTCACACTCCATATTCGATTGTTCTATTAGCGTCAACAAACACAACATTCCATAAACTATATTTCAACCCCCTTACATTATACACATTTTCAATTGAATGCTCTAATGATTTTTTCAATTCCGAGAATGTACCCCTTTTTTGTCATTTCCAAATAAGACACCTCCATCTTGAAGTGCCTTGAGTGAGAGGAAGCTTTCAATATTTTTAGTCATATGTAAGCTTTTAATATTTTCAGTTATGTTTTTTGAGTAGTCACTATCTATGTACCAGCATTGGCTGCTACTTCCTTCACTCACCTGTACATAGATCATTTGTTAAAATTAGGAACTCACTTTAGTCTGAGTTTCTAATAAGCATATAAAGGAGTAACAAGTGTATTTCTTATCTAGAAAGATAGGTCTATTTTGTTTAGATTAGAAATATTCTTTGATTTTGACCTGGGACTAGATTCAACTTTCAACTTCTTCTGTTCAACATATTTTTTAAAAATTCTTCAGATCTTTTCCAGGCTAAAAAACTTTTTGAGATGCTCATTTCTACAACAATGAGTACACAGTAAATTGTCATATATAGAGACATATTTACTATGAAGATTATATGGAGGATCTATCTTGACACAACCTAGACTCTTCCCATAATTGTGTCTTTGAAGAGTTAGGTTTTTCATAATTTTTGAAGAGTGATTCATTTGAGAGAGTTATTCAATTCTTCCTTGACACGGATTAGGTCTCTTTCTAGCTGATCATTTCTTTCTAAAGCCATATTCATCTTTAATTCAACAGATTTTAGCGTACTTTTAAGTTTAAGCTATAATCTACTAGCTTCACCTTTTCCTTCAAAACACAAGTGACTTTATTCTTTAACTTTCTTGACAGTTCTAAATTTATAGATTCCAGAAGTGTCATTTTTCTTTCCATTTGAAATATTTGAGAAACTAAGACAACCTTTTCATCTTGAAAGATATCGAGACCGTTGTTGAAAAGATCTCTTTAAGTAGTTAACTTATTTAAAGAATCAATCAACATGCAACTACACCTCATAATTTTCTAGAAAAATAAGCATTTAGTTTTTTTTTTTAAAATCATCAAGAGTTACCTCATTATTATCTTCATCACCAGACTTCTCCATGATTGCAAACATTGAATCAAACACATCTTCTTCATATTTGATAGCCAACATAGATGCATCGTCAGGATGTTCAGATTCTTTTGATGCACTTGAGGAATTGTCCCAAACAACAAGAGCTTTCTTCTTAATCAGATCAGCTGCAACTCTTCTTTTGGACTTGTGGGAGACCTGATCCCTCTTTTTATCTGTGTCACTGTCACGCCCCGGGAGGGTACCCTTGGCGTGGCCGGCACTCAGAGACTATTGCTAGCCCCCAAGCGAACCACTCAACCTCATCACATCATTCAATCAAATAAACTCTACTGAACAACGAAAAATATAAGTAAGTAATGGCACATCTCATCTAAAGTCTCAAAAGAATATATAAAATAATGAAGGCTAGTAGAAAGAACTAGCTCACAATTTCAACATCAATACTCGACCATCGTCTATGAAGCCACTATCATTAATCATGTGGTGCCAATGATAAATCCATGGCTACCTAATTCAAAATAAAAGAAATAGTCCAATCTAACTCTAAAGCATGATGAAATAAAAGTAGTGGATCCTCCGGAGTAGGGGAGGCTCACCAAATCAGCTTCGAATCTCAGATCTTCAACGGAGCGCCTGTTGATGATCTCTAGTACCTGCCTCTACATCATAAAATGATGCAGTCCAGAGTGGACGTCAGTACTTGAAATGTACTGGTATGTAAAATAGCTGAATGAAACAGAAACCGTTAGAAAAATATGGAAAACAACATCAACTCAAAATAAACATCATAATCACATCAAAATAGTCAATTGTCTAGATAGAATAAGAGTAGACAAGTGACACATCATTAACTCAGACTCATCAATAGTCTCAACTCATCTCAGAGGAGCTCACCCCCTCTCATCTCATCTCAAGACTCAACTCAGAGGAGCTCACCCCCTCTCATCTCATCTAGACTCGGAGTACGGTAAGAATTTTCCCGAGAGTTTCTCTTATCCGACAACACTCACTTATGAGCCAGTGAATGTACAATAATCACCCTGATGTTGCCACAGTGGTCCCAAACTTGCCAGGTAAGGAATACTGGATACCATATCAATACACCCGATATGAAATCAAACCGAACAGATCCGTTATTGCTTTCAGGGACTGTTAAACCTCAAGGGAAACCATATATATATGTAATGGTTTAAGCCTCTCCTACGTTTAGCGACGTAGTTAATGAGTTCGAGTGGGACTCACTCTTACTCATTTCGGTGCTCGATACTCCTCCCGACTCAATGCTCATAAAACCATCCTCAACCAGTCTCGTAGGGATTCACTCCCCGTCAATGACCGCCAGTCTCATAGGGACTCACTCCCCGTCCACGACTGATATTTCACAGGGAGTTTGGCCCTTTCACCGATTATCTCATAGGGACTTTCACCCTATCATCAATCATCTCATAGGGACTTCAACCTATCATCAACATCTGATCAATGACTCAAGATTGTATAATAATCATTAGAAAACAAGTGAATAACACATCGGTAGAGTTCATTTATAGAGACTCATAAAACAATCAAGATTTCATCAACTCATCATCACAATCAACAATCTCAACTCAAGGCTCTAGACTCCAGTCTCAAGTGCATTATGCATGCTTTTCAAATTAGTCATCAAGATTCCATCGACTCATCATTACAATCAACAATCTCAATTCAAGGCTCTAGACTCAAGTCTCAAGTGCAATGTGCATGCGTTGCAAATTAGTCATGAAGGGTTATGCAAATTCTCATGAAAATATTCAATTTAAGAAAACAATTAGTATGATGATCATCAACATAGGAAACATGTAATTTCAAATATAATTTTCAAGAAAATCCATCAAAGAAATCATGCATGTAGACTCTTCAATCATCAATTCATCTATAACCTCTATGGGGCACATGAGAGAACAATCCCATGTTTTAGTTTAGCCTTACATACCTGGAAATTTGATATTACAATCAAAATTCGACGAATTACTAGCCTTCTTGGAGAAAATCCTCGATCTCAGTAGTTCTTTTAGAGTAGAAGAACTTGGAAAGACATTGCTTGAAGGGCTTCTATTTGATTCTTGAATTCTTGACTTAGAATTCTTAGAGTTCTTGATGAAGAACTCTAATTCTTGAAAAAGAAGAATCAAGGAATCCTCTCTTAGAATTCTTGAATTCGTTTTCTTGAAACCCTAGGTTATGATTTAAGATTCTATTAGGGATTCATGAATAGATGAAGAAATTCCGGTTAGGTAGATTGAAATTCATGAGGAATAGCTTACCTTGATGATGAATCTTGGAATCTATCCTTAACTTGATGATTTTCTTGATGATTCTTGAGCATTTATGTTTAGGAGTGAAGGAGAGCGTTTTAATTATGAAAACTGACGTTTTATGCGTTTTGAGACCTTAAATAGACCCCCAAAGGCTTTAGGACAAAAATACCCTCAAATAAAATAAAAGGACATCGTCTAGCTTATCCAGAGAAGGTCCGCGATAAGTCCGCGACGCAGAGCCGTCGCAGATCTTTAGACAACTCTGTAGGTCTCCAGTAAAATGGTCATAACTCTCTACTCCGAATTCGGATTAAGGCAAAATAAGATGCGTTGGAAAGATAACTCAAAGATCTTTAATTGGATATATTATGGGTCACCCAACACATTATAACTTAGGAGATATAGTCATTTGAAGTTGACCCTTCTATCAACTCACACAAAAACTTAGTCGGTAGAAATTCTTTGGACTCGACTTGATGTAAAAGATCATTTATCAACTCCAATTTTATTACCACTCTAGGAAATTAACTTTAACATCTATGCTCAATTAAGAATCATCAATTAAATTCTATATCATATGAAGGATGACTCGATCTTAGCTTAGAAAAAAATTGGGGTGTTACAGTCACCTCTTAACTTGGCATAGTCTTTGCATTTCAATTTGTGCATGGGACGATCTTTAATGAAGTGTCTTGACTTTTCATGTTTGTGACATAGATCAATTGCTTTTGCTGACCTACTTGAATTTTCTTTCTTCATCACTTTTTATACTTTCTTACAATCTTTTTGAACCTTCGAGTCAAATAGGCCAAATCCTCATCTTTTTCACTATCATCATGTCACGACCCAACTTTACAGGTTATGATGATGTCTACCTTCACCCCCTAGATAGGCAAGCCAACCCGTGAATCGAAACTACTAGCAATGGGTGTGAGGTGGAAACTAGCCCAACAAAAACCGCTGATAATGTAACCAAAAGAAGACAGAACTGATACGATACACGCACACACATGCACACATACACAACAACCACAAACCACCTCTTCCTAGGGCCTGAAAGTCACCTATATAGAGCTCCTAAAGGCACAATACAACATAACTGAATCACGCTATATACATATATGCGACCAAAATCATATACAAGGCAAGTCTCAAATAGAAAAAAATGGCCACTGATACAGATGGAGACCAGAAGTATCCAAGAACATGCTCACCATTAGTCTCCAAATATGATAGCTAGCTACAATGGAGGAATCAATGTTGCTGGCTCATGCTGGGACTTGCATCACGAAACAAATGCAGAATATAGGGTGAGTACCAGATATGTACCCGGTAGGCATCATAGGCCGACTGAGTAAAAATAGTAAATAAAGTAGGGATAAACTAGAATATAACTATACAAGTGTCTAATCATAAGAATCAGGTACGTGTGTCGGCAAGAATGGAAATAACCAGAACCAGGAAAAGGCATAGTGATGTACGCGAATGTAAGGCCCTACTATCTATGCATGTATACCAATGGGCCCCCCATAAGCCCTAAAGGTATGCCAACACACAATAATTGGGTGAAGAGGCATATGTTGGAGTAAGGTTTAATACTGTCATGACTCGAATGATCTTACAACCCAATGATGTACATGAACTACTATCTTTCGAGGACAATCCATCCTAGCCTTTAGCCAAAAATGTATACCTCAACCTAGCCTCCAACCCAGGCTAGCACTTGTCCTCTAACCCAAGCTATAACCTGGACCTCACTAAGATAAGGTCAGATATGGCCAATGGTCTTCCTTTCCTTAGGCCTCAAACAAGTCCAAAAATGCCCTCTATCGATAGCACCTCTTATGATATAGCCTCTAACTAAAGGTATATAAAATGTAACTTATCCCCGTCTATTCACTCCCTAGAGGGAGGATATGTGCCCAATTATGGGGAAATGCTCGAGCCTTTAAGGTCGCTCCACCAAAGGCAAATAAGCTAAGCTACTCATACTGACCACCTTCTGGCTCAAGGTATTTGCAACAATATTAGCCTTGCCAAGGGGATAGAGGATAGAAATGTCATAATCTGCTAACAGCTCAATCCAACATCGCTACCTAGAATTCAGATCTCTTTGGTTCATAATATGTTGCAGGTTGTGATGGTCTGTATAAATCTCCTAATGGACCCTGTATAAATAGTGCCTTTATATCTTGAGTGCAAAAACTACCATCGATAACTCTAGATGACGAGTGAGGTAGTTTTGCTTGTGAGCTCTCAATTGTCTGGAGGCATAGGCAATGACTCGCCCTTACTGCATCAGAACACACCCTAGGCCAATCTTAGAAGCATCACAAAATGCTGTAAACCCTTTGCTCTCAACTGAAAGAGTTAGAATAGGAGCGGTAGTAAGCAATTTCTTGAGCTTCAGAAAGATCAACTCACACTCTTTAGACCACACAAAAGGAACACCTTGACGAGTCAAATGAGTCAACATGTAGTAATACTAGAAAACCCCTCAACGAACCATATGTAATACCCAATTAGGTTGACAAAACTCCTGACCTCAATAATGGATGTGGGCCTAGCCCAATCGCGGATGACCTCAATCTTAGCTTGATCCACCCTAATGATGGGATACTACATTCTCCAGAAATGCCACAGACTCTAACCAGAACTCACATTTAGAAAATTTGGCGTAGAGTCGATGATTACTCAATATATGAAGTACAATTCTCATATGCTGGGAATGTTCTCGGCTCTAAGAGTATACCAGGATGTCATTAATAAAGACTATAACAAAATAATCTAGATACGACCTGAATACTTGAGTCATCGGGTCCATAAAATCTACGAGGGTTCATCTTCTTGGTTAGATCTATTGTGGTTTAAGGATTTCTAGACATGTTGTTTCTTTGATTTGAGTTTTGATTTAGCTAAACCTGCTGCAATTCTTTATATTTGACTCTTCTGGATTTACTATATTTCATTCGTTCAATCGATGATGCCTATTGGGTACCTCTTTCTACTACTCATCCCCTACATTTTTGTATCTTCCCATGGTTATCACGCCCCAAGAGTGTACCTTTGGCGTGGCCGACACTCAAAGACTATTGCTAGTCCCCAAGCGAACCACTTGGCCTCATCGTTACATCATACTCAACAGCAAAAGAAAGTACTCAAGAATGATAATCAATTTAAGTAAATACTAGGTCTCTTTCAATAATAGATTTCCAATAAATAAGGATTTGGAACATCAATAGCAATCAATCAACTCTACTCTATATCTATGAAGCCTCTATCCAACCTTAGAAGGTGTCGAGACAAGTCCTGGGCTACCTCAAAAGAATAACTATGACTACTTAATATAAGAAAGAAAAAGGCTCCTCCGAATAGCAAGGAGGGCTCACTAAATTAGCTGAATGCGATAAGATCTTCAATGAGGCGCTTGTTGATGACTTTTAATACCTGTATTTGCATCATAAAATAATGTAGTCTAAATGAACGTCAGTTATGGAATATACTGGCATGTAAAATGGCTGGAAAGGAAAGGACATTATCAAATATACTCAACTCAAGTAACTCGACCC
Source organism: Solanum rostratum (assembly GCA_029948455.1). NCBI lineage: Eukaryota > Viridiplantae > Streptophyta > Magnoliopsida > Solanales > Solanaceae > Solanum > Solanum rostratum. Next base: position 53,775,344 of record CM057047.1, on the reverse strand, counting down.
AAAATCAACTCAACTCAGCTCAATTTAGTAAATCATGCAAATTTAAGAATAAAGTCATTCGTTGAAAATAAACTCAATAATATGTAACTCACCGCCAAATTCATCAATTTATGTAGTAAAATAATGCTCCTAAAAGAAACTCTAGCATGCAATCATGTCAAATCAATTATGCAAAGTGAGGTAGTTTCTCTAACCGATAAGACTCACACCACCTTAGTTAATAATGTACAACTATGAATATCAATTTAAAATAATGCATAAAATCAAATAATGCGTAAAATCAAATATAGTCCTCAATTAGGGTTCATGTGAATAAAAACATGAACATGCATCAAATCAAGTACCCAACTCATAAAGATCATTTATACACACTTTTACATAAAAGAAACTCAATCAGACGGTGGAAAACTCAAGAATTTAATTCAAAAATTAGGATAAAACTCTACTCGAACTTAGTTACAAGAAATCAACATGTGGGGCGTGTGGATGAACTCAATCCAACACTATTAGTAGCCTTACATACCTGAGAGACTTAGTTTTTTGAAGAATTTTGAAGAATGGTTGAATTCTCTTGAAACCCTAGCTTTTCTCCTCTTGGAACCTTGTTCAAAGCCTTGGAATATATTTTGAACGTAAATAGACTGAATAGTTATGTTTAGGGGCTTATATAGGTGTAAAAACGTCGAGTTTTGGCTTTCAAAGGTGAGAAAAAACCGAAATGACCATTCTAAAAAACTGTCAAAAGTCACTTATGGGCCTATCTACGGCCCGTAGAAACTTATACGGGCCCGTAAGGACCCTTCTGTAAACTTTTAGGACAATTTCGGGTTTTTGGATCAATTTCACGAGCCCAATCTACGGGTCGTAGAAACTGATCCGTAAAGTCTGGGACCAAAATATGGATTTTTAGGACTTTTTCCTCGAGTTAGCAGTACGGGTCGTACTTTTGTCTACGGCCCATAATAGGTTTCGTACTTTCTTTCGGCTTTGACAACCTTCAATAAACAATCATAACTTTTGACTCCGAACTCTAAATAAGGTGAAATCAGTTGAGTTGGAAAGCTAATTCAAAGACCTTTCATTTGGTATGTCATAGGCCACTAATTCTTTATGTGCTAAGAGTTATAATCATTTAAGACCATGGACATCACTCTCATTAACATCATCATGAAGACTTTTATCAATTTAGACCACAATCATAACATGACAAACATCATCATCGCCAAGGCTCTAGACTCATCCCCTAAGCTCATTTTTGCATTCTTTAGTACAATAGACATAGAATTTTGTAAAATCATTCATGAAAACAACTTATGTAGTAAATCAAGTTTATGATGATCATCAATTTAAAAAAAATGCATGAATTAAGAAGAATCTCAGTAGAATATTCAAGGATTTTCATATATAACTCATCATCTTCAATCATAGACTCAATTTACACAAAAAGAGCACATGGAAGAACAATCCCACGCTTTAGGTTAGCCTTACATACTTGGGATGATTGTTATCAACACAATTCCCTTGGAACTTCCTCTCGACTCCTCAATCTCGACTCTTCTCTACTTTCCTCAAGCCTTAGCGTATTAGCAATGTTAGGAAGAGGATTTAGAATGGGGTTTTAGACCCTTTCATTGTGAAAATGACTTATATCAATCGTAAATGGGTTTCAGAAGATGGAAGGAATGAGAATGCCCCTCGAAATTGTAGAAATATTCCAGCCACGAAATAACCCAGTCCATAATGTGGACTGGTCGCGTATAGCTCATTTTTGGCGAAAATCCTCCCTATTGAGTTTTTTCAACCCCGTCAAAAAATTTAGGAAAAACATAAATCACCCTTCGTGATGGATCCGCGACGCGGCTCTGTCGCGAACTCTCGCTGTTTCTCGTGTTGGAATGAAAAATTATCTTTTGACTCGATCGCTCTAAAAATCAATCGAGACGTTTCCCATACTCAATTTGTCGTGCTGATCACAAATTTGGCCTCAAATTTTTCATCTGAACATCAGACGACGCATTATGCGCACATCTCTCCTCTATTGGTATTTTGGTAATTTTACTGGGCGTTACATCATCTCTCCCTTGGTATCATTCATCCTCACATGATGAGTAGGAACGGTATTATGGCACGAATAGACTCAAGACTCATATCGATACACACTCAACAACTCAACTCTTCATCGACCTCAATATATCTACTCAGAACATCAAAATATACACATCAACTCAGGACAGAAACATCAAATTAAGGCAAGAATAGGAATATTACCTTTGATATTCTCCTCATCAGGCATGAATAGGTGCAGGTATTTAGTTCTCATCTCTTCCTCAACTTCCCACGTGTCGTCCTCAACAAATTGGTTCCTCCACAGAATTTTAACGGAGGCTATCTCTTTGTTTCTCTATCTAAAGACCTGTCGATCAAGGACCTAGACTGGAATTTCCTCATAGGATAAGCTATCTTTGACTCCAGTGCTCTCAATAGGGATCATCAAGGCAAGATTTCCCAAGCACTTCTTCAACATAGAAACGTGGAACACCGAATAGATTCCGTCTAACTCAGAAGGTAACTCTAGCTCATAAACAACCTTCTCAATTCTCCTCACAATCTGATAAGGGCCAATATAGCGAGGACCTACTTTCCCTTTCTTCCCAAACCTCATGACACCTTGCATGGGTGATACCTTCAAGTATACCCAATCACTCACCTCGAACTCTAGATCTCTTCTCCTTACATCGGTGTAAGATTTCTGATAGCTTTGTGCAGTCTTTAACCTCTCTCTAATAATCTTCACCTTCTCCATGGCCGGGTGGACAAGGTCAGGTCTTATCAACTCAGCTTCTCCAACCTCAAACCACCCAATGAGTGATCTACACCTCCTCCCATACAAGGCCTCATAGCGGGCCATTTGAATGCTCGCATGATAACTATTGTTATATGCAAATTCAATCAGTGGTAGATGGTCACCCCAATTTTCTTTGAAGTCAAGGAAGCAAGATCTGAACGTATCCTCTACCGTCTGAATAGTACGCTCTGCCTGACCATCCTCTGTGGATAAAAGGCTTTACTCAGATTTACCTTGGTACCCAATCCCTTCTAGAAAGACCTCTAGAAGTGGGAAGTAAACTGGGCTCCTCTGTATGAAATGATGGATAAGGGAACTCCATGAAACCTCACAATCTCTTAGATATACATCTTGGCATACTTCTTCGCAGTATTAGTTGTCTTAACCGCCAAGAAGTGAGCTAATTTAGTCATCATGTCTATAATCACCCATATGGAATCATGCTGCCTCTGGGATCTCGGTATCCATGTTAATCATCTCTCACTTCTACTCTGGAATCTCAAAGTTCTGAGCCAAGCCACTTGGCCTTTGATGCTCAAGCTTCACTTGCTGGCAATTCGAGCACTTTGAAACAAATTCAACAATGTCTCTCATTATTCCACTCCACCAATAGACTTCTCTCAAGTCGTGGTACATCTTAGTGGAGCCTGGATGAATGAAGTATCTAGTGTTGTGGGCTTCAGCCATGATCCTCTCCCGGACACCATCAACATCAGGAACACATAGCCTACTTTGATATCTCAACACCCCATCTCCCCCTTTGGAGAAGACCATCACTTTTTGCTTGTGGACAGCCTCCTTCAATTGGAGTATAATCGGATCTCGATCTTGCTTCTCTTTTACTTCTGCTACCAGGGATGATGCAGACCTACTCTGAACATTGATTCTTTCCTCGTCATTCTCCTCAAGTTGGACTCCCAATCGAGCTAACCTATGCACTTCCTTCACTAGCTCTTTCTTCTCTTCCTCAATATAGGTTGTGCTACTCATTGACAACCTGCTAAGAGCATCAGCAACAATGTTAGCTTTACCTGGGTGGTATAGGATGCTCATATCATAATCCTTGAGCAACTCCAACCATCTCCTTTGTCGCAGGTTGAGCTCTCTCTGACCGAAGACATACTGCAGGCTCTTGTGGTCAGTGAACATGTCCACATCCACTCCATATAAGTAGTGGCGCCAGATTTTAAGCGCAAACACTACCGCCACCAACTCAAGATCATGGGTCGGGGGAAGCTTAGGCTATTACCTTCCCTCTCTGCATCAATACACAACCCATCCCAACTCTTGATGCATCACAATATATCACAAAATCCTCCATCCCATCGGGCAATGTCAAAACAAGTGCGGTGGTCAATCTAGTCTTCAACTTTTGGAAGCTCTGCTCACCCTCCTCAGACCACTGAAACTTGACCTTTTTCTGAGTTAGCTTGGTCAATGATGCAGCTTGGTCAATGATGCAGATAGGGAAGACAACCCGTCAACAAATTTGCGGTAATAGCCTGCCAACCCCAAGAAACTCCTCATGTAAGTTGGAGAGGTCGGTCTTGGCTAGTTCTTAACTGCTTCAATCTTCTAGGCATCTACTTGAATTTCATCACCCAAAACAACATGGCCTAGAAAAGCCACTAACTTGATCCAAAACTCACACTTTGAGAACGCATACAATTCATGGTCCTTAAGAGTCTGAAAGACAATTCTAAGGTGCTTGGCATGCTCCTCCTCATCCTTTGAATACACCAAAATATCATCAATGAACACGATTACAAACATGTCGAGGTAGGGTCTGAATACCCTATTCATCAAGTCCATGAAAGCCGCAGGTGCGTACATTAACCTAAAGGAGATGACCAAGAACTCAAAGTGGCCGTATCTAGTCCTGAAGAATGTCTTTGGAACATCACATTCTTTCACTTTCAACTGGTAGTAACCCGATCTGAGGTCTATCATTGAAAAGCATAAGGCACCCTGAAGTTAGTCAAACAGATCATCTATCCTACGGAGAGGATATTTATTACTGATCATGACCTTTTTTAGTTGCCTATAGTCTATGCACATCCTGAGAGACCCATCCTTCTTTCGTACAAATAGAATGGGAGCACCCAAGGAGAAACACTTCGCCTAATAAAGCCTTTCTCTAACAAATCCTTCAACTCCTTCAACTCAGCAGGGGCCATCCTATATGGGAGAATTGAAATAGGTTGCGTCTCAGGAAGATATCAATACCGAAGTCGATCTCCCTAGCAGGAGGGACTCCAAGTAAATCCTCAAGGAACACCTCAAGAAACTCTTTCACAATCGAACTGACTCAAGAGTAGGGGACTCAATATCATCAGATTTAACTCTCATGAGTTGGTAAATATAACCTTTAGAAATTAGCTTTCTGGCCCTCAGGTAGGAAATAAACTTACCCTTGGGTGCAACAAAATTTCCCTTCCACTCTAGGACTGGTTCATTTAGAAATTGGAATTTGATAACTCGGGTCCTACAATCTATGGAGGCATTGCAGGCATGGATCCAATCTATACCAAGGATTACATCAAAGTCCACCATCTCCAACTCTACCAAATCAGCTAAAGTATCCCTATGATAGATGGATAGTACACAATCTCTATAGACCCTCTCAGCTAGAATAGACTCACCAGTAGGAGTAGAAACAATATAAGTCTCAAGTTAACACTCAGGAAAAATCTCAAACTTACTGGCCACATAGGGCGTCACAAAAGATAACGTGGCACCCGGGTCAAGCAATGCATAACAATTATAAGAAAAGACTCGGAGCATAACAATTATAAGAAAAGACTCGGAGCATACCCGTAACAATATTTGGTGCAACCTCTTGGTCCTATCAATAACCCATCGCATACAGGCGGTTTGTCCCGCCTCCTACACTTCGCAGTAATAGCCTTCTGATGACTGCTTGCAGGGAGCACTGTAGAAGACTGAGCTTTGTTACTCCCATCACCCCATCTCCTCGTTGGACACTCACCCTGAAAATGGCTATGTTGTTCGCATGAATAACAAGCATTTATACCCTCATGGCACGCACCAAGGTGAAGTTTACCATATCTTCCACAAGGTGGCTTTCCTCTCGGGCCCTGGGTCACACTAGCTTGGGACTAAGGACCTTGAGCTTTGAAATTCTGGTGACCATAAGATTTCTGCTTATACCTGTTTTGCTGAACAGGCGCACTTGCCACCGAGGGTGCATAGCTAGAAGACCTCTTCTGAAAATAAGTTCTATCACCCTTATGCTGCTTTTGTTGGCTAAGCTCATGCCCTGCCGATTTGGCCTTCTTACTCTGCTGCTCTTCCCTGTCCTTCTTCTTATCCTCCTTAGTTTGGTGGGCATAGACCATAAGTCTAGAAATGTCTATGCCCAGAATCAACAATGCTGCCTTACACTCCCTCTTTACCTGCCTGGCCATTCTAGACACGAACTTCCTCATTCTCACTCTCATATCAAGAACCATCTCTGGGGCATATCAGGACAGCTGAATGAACTTGGGCTTCTACTCTTTGACAGTCAACCCCTCTTGTTTCAGGTTCATGAACTCCTCAACCTTCGCCTCCCTCAACTCTTGGGGAAAGAAGTGGTCGAGGAAAGCACTCTCAAACTCCTCCCACTCCACAGGTTCAGCATCCTCACCTCTACCATCTTCCCACTAGTTATACTAGATATTAGCAATATACTTAAGCTGATAAGAGACCAGCTCAACTCTCTCAACCTCATGAGCATGCATAGCCTTCAAAATTTTGCACATCTCATCAATAAAATTTTGTGGGTCCTCCTCAACCTTCGACCCCGTGTAGACTGTTCATCCTCAGGGAATCTCTGAGCCGGGTTGCAGCCTTAGGCTCTTGGGAGTTGGAGCTAGGGGCCTGAGGACCTCGGCTATTACTCTGGGAGGCCACCAACTAAGTGAGCATAGCAATGGCTTCCCTGAAGTCTGCTTGCGAAGTGGAGGCTAACTGAGCAGGTGGTGCCTGCGGGGTCTCAGTAGACCTGGTAGGTCGGCCTCGTCTCTTCGTCTTAGGCTGGGTAGGGACCTTTGGTGGGGGATCTCAGCATTTGGGGCTGAGGCATCTCTCTGGGAGGCAGTGCGTTTAGGAGGCATGATCTGCAAACGTGCAATGCACGAATTAGAAGAGAGTTTCATAGAGTCAAACTCTATCGCCACACGAACTCAGAATTAAAAGAAGTGTAACCATTTCTAATAACCTATAGCCTCTTGTTTATGAGATGTGGTGCACAACACACATATGAACAAGACTCTACTAGACATGGCTTCATACACTCCCTAGGACTCTTGAACTTTGTGCTCTGAAATCAAGTTTGTCACGCCTCGGAAGGTTACCCTAGACGTGGCTGGCACTTAGAGACTATTGCTAGTCTCCAAGCGAACCACTCAATCTCAAGGTAGTTGTCCAACATCAAGTATAACATAAACGAATAAAATAAGGTAGTGAGCTACGTCAATAAGAAGGGCCAATGGCCAATAAACTCCGTCTCAACATCGATGATAAGTAAATAGCACTACTAACTCAACTCTAGGAGGGAAAGACCTCACATCAAATCTCAACTCATATTTATAAAGCCTCTAACTCACTCAACTAGATAGTCTAAGAAGGTACCATGACAGACCATGGCTAACCAACTCAATAAAAATGAAATAGCTAAAAACAATAAGGTTCCCCCGGATAGAAAGGAGGGCTCACCAATCAAAGAACTCAGAATCTCTAAACCTCAATGATGCATCTGCTAAAGTCCTCAAACTGCTGTATCTGCATCATGAAATGATGCAGCACCGAGTGGCGTCAGTATGTGGAATGTACAGTATGTAAGATGACTGAATATAACAGTACAAATATAACAATATAGGGATAACATTATCTCAACATCTCATCCATCGGAATGTCAATTGTCTATCTAAAACAAGAATAAAGAGTAGATAAATGACTCATCAACGTCTCATCTCAACATCATCAATACATCAGACTCATCTCAAGGAAACTCGACCAAACTCAACTCAACTCGAAGGACCAATACCCGTCTAGGACAAGGATAAAGAGTAGACAGTAAATCGTCAACATCCATCAAGACTCATACCATCACATCAACATCAGAGTCCTATCAATGAGGAACCTAACTGGGAGTCTCTCTAACGGACAACCATTACCTATGAGCCGGTGATGATACAACGAAGTGATGCCGTTGCCACATCCATCCAGTACCCTACTCAGGGTAAAGGACATCACCATAAATGGATCCATAAGAAAAAAAACATCAGTCCTCTTTTGGGATAAGGAAACATCTGCATTGGGTTCGATCCTCTTTCCTACGCGGGCCACGTAGTTAATGAGTTTGAGTGGGACTCACTCTCACCCATTTCAGTGCTCAAAACTCTTCCTAGAACTTGACATGCTCATAAAATATCATCATATCAGTCCTATAGGGACACGATACATCAACATCAACATCAATATCATCATCCTCTGTCCCATAAGGACATAATATATCAACATCAACATCAACATCAACATCGTGGACTCGAAACATTCTTTTAGAATTTAATTTCAAGTTTTAAGACTCATGGACATCACTCTCATCAACATCATTATCAATACTCATAAATTTAGACAACAAGCATGACATCCCAAACATCATCATCGTCAATGCTCTAGACTCATCCCCTAAGCTCATTCTTGCATTCTTTAGTACAGTAGACATAGAATTTTGTAAATCCATTCATTAAAACAACTTATGCAGTAAATCAAGTTTATGATGATCATCAATTTAAGAAAAATGCATGAATTAAGAAGAATCTCAGTAGAATATTCAAAGATTTTCACATATAACTCATTATCTTCAATCATAGACTCAATTTACTCAAAGAGGGCACATGGAAGAACAATTCCATATTTTAGGTTAGCCTTACATACCTGGGATGATTACTATCAACACAATTTCCTTAAAAATTCCTCTCGACTCCTCAATCTCGACTCTTCTTTACTCTCCTCAAGCCCTAGCATATTATCGTTGTTAGAAAGAGGATTTATAATGGGGTTTTAGACCCTTTCTCTGTGAAAGCAACTTATATCGTACATAGGTTTTAGAAGATGCAAGGAATGGACTAGAATGCCCCTCAAAATTTTAGAAATATTCCAGCCGCGAAATAACCCAGTCCGCGATGTGGACTGGTCGCATATAGCTCATTTTTGGCGAAAATCCTCCCTATCAAGTTTTCTCAACCCCGTCAAAAATTTTAGGAAAAACATAAGTCACCCTTCGCAATGGGTCCGCGACGCGGCTCTGTCGTGAACTTTCAGTATTTCTCATTTTGGAACGAAAAATTATCTTTTGACTCGGTTGCTCTATAAATCAACCGAGACCTTTCCCCCACTAAATTTTTCATGATGATCACGAATCCGGCCTTGGCTTTTCCATTCGAGCATCAGAAGATACATTATTCTCACATCTCTCCTCTAGGGGTATTTTGGTGATTTTACCGGACGTTACATGAACTATAAAACCAGATGTTTCCCACTGTCTCAAAATGAGGACTTGATATTACTGATTTTGGATCCATTGTTGGGATGTCCCATACCTCTGGCAGGGTATTGGATGGATGTGGCAATGACATCACTTCGTTGTATCATCAATGGCTCATAGTTGATGGTTGTTGGCTAGAGAAACTCCCAATTAGGCCTTGATAGTTCTCTGAGTGGATGATACATAAATGATGGATGACGAGTCATTGTCTAAATTGTATTCTTACTTTAGACTCTTGACATGATGATTGAGTTCCCTTCTTCTTGAGTTGAGCTATTTGAGTTGATGTTATTCTTCCTTTGCATATCTCTATCTGCCATTTTACATGCTCATACATTCCATGTATTGATATCCATTTGGGTCTGCATCTTTTCATGATGTAGAGATGGGTACTAGTAGACATTAGCAGGCGCCCCGTTGAGGACCTATTTGCTTTCAACTTATTGGTGAGCCCTCTCCTACTTTCGGAGGATACAATATTTCTGTTCTAGCTTTAAATTTTAGACACATTTTATTCTAGTTAGAGGTAGCCATAGGTATGTCATTGGTACCATTATTCAGATGTTTTGGAGGCTTCATAGACTAGGCTGTTGAGTTGTGATTGGATGTTATGTTGACTAGTTTCATTTCATACTAATCTTGCTTAGTTTATGGATGAAATGTCTAGCCTTTGGCCTTTTTTTATCATTTGACATTTCCTTTCTTTACGTATTCTTATACACTGATGTCTTCTGCTATTAGAATATGATTGAATGAATGTGATGAGGCCGAGTGGCTCGCTTGGGGGGCTAGCAATAGTCTTCGAGTGCCGGCCACGCCAAGGGTACCTTCTCAAGGCGTGACAAACTTGGTATAAGAGCACAGAGTTCAAGATTCATAGGGAGTCTATGAAGCTGTGTCTAGTAGACTCTTGTTTATGGGTGTGTTGTGCACCACACTTCATAAGTAGTAGGCTATAGGACATTAGAGTTTAACTCTATTAAAGTACCTATCTAATTCGTGTGTTACGCGCTTGTAGATTATTCCTCCTAAGCGTACCGCCACCCAAAGAGATGCAACACTGAGAATCCCCCACCAGAGATGCCTCCCCAGATGGAGACAACAAGCCGAGGTCGATGAGCTGGAGTTACTGAGGCACCTTAGGCCCCTACCACTTCACCTACTCCTACTGTGGAGGCTGACTTCAGGGCAGCTATCACTATGCTCACCAAGCTGGTAGCTGCCTAAAGAGGGAATCAGAGTTCATACGCTCCTAACTCTAACTCCCAAGATCCGACTGCTGCGATGAGACTTAAAGATTTTCTGAGGATGAACCCACCAGTCTTCACAAGGTCTAAGGTTAAGGAAGACCCCCAAAATTTTATTGATGAGATGTGGAAATTGTTGAAAGTTATGCATGCAACTGAGGCAGAGCGAGTTGAACTTGCTTCCTATCAACTCAAGGATATCTTGAATGTTTGGTATAATTAATCGGAAGAAAGCTGAGGCGAGGATGCTGAGCCTGCCATTTGGAATGACTTTGAAAGTGACTTTCTTGATCCATTCTTTCCACAAGAGTTGAGGGAAGCGAAGGTAGATGAGTTTGTCAACTTGAAGCAAGAGGGGATGAATGTCAAAGAATACAACCTTAAGTTCATATCGCTATCCAGGTATGCTCTCGAGTTGGTCCCCGATGTGAGGTCTAAGAGGAGAAAGTTCATATCCGGCTTGGGCAAACATATGAAAAAGAAGTGCAAAGTGACATTGTTGATTTTGGACATAGACATCTCTAGGCTTCTGGTCTATGTCCAACAACTTGAGGAGAACAAGAAGAGAGATAGGGAGGAGCACTTGAGCAAAAAGGCTAAGTCAACAAGGCATGAGCCTAGCCAACATAAGCAAGGTAAGGGGGACAGGCCCTATTTTCAGAAGAGGTCTTCAAACTATGCACCATCCTTAGCAAGTACACCAGCTCTGAGTAACAGGTATGATCAGAGATCTCAGGGCTATCAAAGTTTTAGAGCTCAGGGTTCTCATTCTTAAGCTAGTGCGTCTCAAGGTTCGAGGGGGAAACCACCATGTAACAAGTGTTGTAAGCTCTATCTAGGTGAGTACTGTGAGGGTATTAATGCTTGCTACAGGTGCGAACAGAGTGGTCACTTCTAGAATGAGTGCCCAATGAGGAGGAGGGGTGATGGAGGTAATAAAGCTCAGCCTTCAGAAGCACCATAGAGAGGTGCCATGACTAATACGGGTGGAGGGACAAACCGTTTGTATGCGATGGGAAATCAACAGGATCAGGAAGTTGCACCAGATTTTGTCACGGGTAACTTTTGAGTCTTTTCATATGATGTGTATGTCTTGATTGACCCAAGTTCCACTTTATCATTTGTAACTCCATATGTGGCTAGTAAGTTTGAGATCCTTCCCAAATGTCTTCTTGAGCCCTTTAGTGTTTCTACTTCTATTGGTGAGTCTATTCTAGCTAAAAGGATATATAGAGATTGCACGGTGTCTATCTATCATAGAGATATGGCAGACTTAGTTGAGTTAGAGATGATTGACTTTGATGTGATTCTTGGCATGGATTGGCTTCACGTCTGTTATGCCTCTATCAATTGTAGAATGTAGACGGTCAAATTTCAATTCTCGAATGAGCCAGTTATAGAATGGAAAGGTAGTTTGGCAGTGCCCAAGGGTAATTTTATTTCCTATCTTAGAGCCAGAAAATTAATTTCTAAAAGATGTATCTATCACCTCGTATGAGTTAAGGCTAATAATATAGAGTCTCCACCTTTGGAGTCAGTTTCAATTGTCAATAAGTTTCCTGATGTCTTCCCTGATGATTTGACTGGAGTCTCTCTTGATAGGGAGATTGACTTTGGGGTCGATGTTCTCCGCAATACCCAACCTATCTCTATTCCACCATAAGGAATGGCCTCTGTAGATTTGAAAGAACTGAAAGAGAAGTTGAAAGATCTCTTGGATAAGGGATTTATTAGGCCAAGTGTCTCACCATGGGGTGCTCCGGTCCTTTTTGTAAGAAAGGTAGATGGTTCCCTCAGGATGTGCATAGATCATTGTCAGTTGAATACGCTGACCATTAAGAACAAATATCCCCTTCTGAGGGTTGATGACTTGTTTGACCAACTTTAGGGTGCCACTACTTTCTCTAAGATAGACCTCAGATCGGGCTATCACCAGTTGAAAGTGAGAGAATGTGAGTTTTCAAACTCGATATGGTCACTTTAAGTTTCTAGTAATGTCCTTCATTTTCATAGACTTGATGAACAGAGTATTCAGATAGTACCTTGACATGTTCGTGATTGTATTCATCAATGATATATTGGTGTACTCCAGAGATGAGAAAGAGCATGTCGATCATCTTTGAATTGTTCTTCAGACCTTCAGAGATAAGGAGTGGTATGCCGAATTTTTGAAATATAAGTTCTAGCTTAAATTAGTGTCATTTTTGGGCCATGTTGTCTTAGGTGATGGTATTCGAGTGGATATGCAGAAGATTGAAACAGTTAAGAACTGGCCTAGACCCACCTCTCCAACTGACATAAGAAGTTTTCTAGGTTTGTCTGGTTACTACTGAATATTTGTTGAGGGATTCTTTTCTCTATCCTCGCCATTGACTAAGCTAACTCGAAAGAAATCTAAGTTTCAGTGGTCCGATGAATGTGAGAAAAGTTTTCAAGAGTTGAAAACCATATTAACGACTGCACCACTATTGACTCTACCTAAAGGGATGGATGATTTTGTGATCTATTATGATGTTTCTAGAGTAGGATTGGGATGTGTTCTGATGCAGAGAGGTAAGTTCATTGCCTATGCTTCCAGAAAGCTCTAGAACCATGAGAGGAACTATCCAACTCGTGACTTACAATTGGCTGCGGTGGTGTTTGCACTCAAGATCTGGTGTCACTACTTATATGGAGCGCATGCGGATGTATTCGTAGACCACAAGAGCCTGCAATACGTCTTCACCCAAAAAGAGCTTAACTTGAAGCAGAGGAGATGGCTTGAGTTGCTCAAAGACTATAACATAAGCATCCTCTATCATCTAGGTAAAGCTAATGTGGTTGCTGATGCTCTTAGCATGTTATCCATGGAGAGGACTGCCTATGTGGAGGAAGAGAAAAAGGAGTTGTTCAAAGAAGTTCACTGACTGGCACGATTGGGAGTTTAACTAGATGAATCTAGTAAACATTGAATACTTGTGCATAATGGGTCTACATCATCCCTTGTAATGGAGGTAAAGGAAAATAAAGATCGAGATCACATCTTACTCTAATTGAAGGAAGATGTGCATAAGCATAAAGTGATGGCATTCTCCAAAGGGGGAGATGAGGTATTGAGATACTGAAGTAGATTGTATGTTCCAGGCGTTGATGGTGTTCGAGAGAGGATCATGGAAGAGGCCCATAATTTCAGATATTCCATCCATCAGGGTCTACCAAGATGTACCATGAATTGAGGGAGGTCTACTGGTGGAGTGGAATGTAGAAAGACTTTACTGTTTTCGTTTCTAAGTGCCCGAATTGCCAATAAGTTAAAGTTGAGCACCAAAGGCCATGTGGAGTAGCTCAGCATTTTGAGATTCCAGAGTGGAAATGGGAGGTGATTAACATAGACTTCGTCACAAGCTTACCGAGCTCCCGCAGACAACATGATTTAATTTGGGTGATAGTTGATCGGATGACAAAATCTTCACACTTCTTAGCAGTAAAGACGACAAACATTGCAGAGGATTATGCCCAGTTCTACCTAAAGGAGATTGTCTGATTTCCCGAAGTTCCTTTTTCCATCATATCAGATAGAGGGGCTCAGTTCACTGCCCAATTCTAGAAGTCCTTTTAGAAAGGGCTAGGTACAAAGGTAAACCTTAGTACTGCTTTCCACCCTCAAACTGATGGTTAGGCAGAGCGGACGATACCGAATTTGAAGGATATGTTGAGGGCTTGCGTCATTGACTTAAAAGGCGATTGGGATGACCACTTTCCTTTGATTGAGTTTACCTGCAACAATAACTTCCATTCGAGCATCCAAATGGCTCCTTTTGAGGCCCTCTATGGTAGGAGATGTAGATCATCGATCAGGTGGTTCGAGGTGAGTGAAGCAGGGTTAATTGGACCAGACTTGGTACATCAGGCTATGGAGAAGGTAAAGATTATCCAAGAGAGATTGTGAACTACACAGAGTCATCAGAAGTCCTACACTGATGCTAGAAGAAGAGACATGGAATTTGAGGTCAACAATTGGGGGTATCTGAAAGTGTCACCCATGAAGGCTGTGATGAGGTTCGTGAAGAAGGGGAAGTTGAGTCCTCGATAAATCGGTCCCTACCAAATTGTGAAGAGAGTGGGAAACATAGCTTATGAGTTAGAGCTACTAGAAGAGTTGGCAGCCATTAATCCGGTCTTTCACATTTCTATGCTTAAGAAGTGTTTGAGGGATCCTTCCTTGGTTGTGCCTGTTGAAAGCATTGGAGTGAAGGATAGTTTGAGTTATGAAGGGGTCCCAATCCAAATCCTTGATCGTCAGGTTTGCAAATTAAGAACCAAAGATGTTGCATATGTAAAGGTGTATTGGAGAAGTCAATCTGTTGAAGAGGCTACCTGGGAAGATGAAGAGGATATGAAGGCTAGATATCCTCACCTATTTGTGCCTTCTAATGATAAAATTGATGGTAACAATTCATTTCTCCCCTTTGAGTTACTTTTCAATTGTTAAGTTGAGTTCTTATCTCTAAATTGATGTTTCTCTTGAGTCTATGAGTATTTGAGTATGCATGTCTTTAACTATGTTCGTGCCAAATGATGATGTTAGAAGTGGTCTTTTGATTCTAAATCCCGAGTTGAGGTTGATTTTTGAAGTATGAGTATCTTAGTATCTAAGTATTTGAGTTCCTTCTTGATAAGTCTCCTAGTTGCTCATCATTCAAGGACGAATGATCCCAAGGGGGAGATAATGTAACAACCCTAATCTTTTCTACCTAGTTGAAAATATGTACAGAGAAAATTGAGAGAATGACTGAGAAAAAGCTACTGAAAGAGAGTCCACGAGAGCCATCTACGACCCGTAGATGAGGTCTTGTAAACCCTTCCCAAATGACTTGGGGAATTTTCTAAGTCCGAGGCCCACATATAAGACCACCTACGACTAGTAAAGTATTCCATGACCCATAAAGTGGTTCTGCAAATTGATGGTCCAAAAATAAAATTTTCAGTATCTTGAGTATATAGATATACCCGGATTGATGAAGTTGTGAGTCAAAATGAGTCTCTCATGAATGGTTCTCAAAGTTTTTTTATAAATTCTAATGTATATCTATATAATTTTGCATGAATTACCAATGTATATCTATATAATTTTGCATGAATTACCGTATATATGAATCAAATGCTTGAATTAGATTATTTTGCCATACTATATGAATCCTAGCATGATTTCTTATTATTTTCATATATTTAACGTACATGAGCATGCATGAGAATAATTTGAGCCTAAAGAGTCTAAGGAATCCTTAAATGCTTTAATTCTACATTTATTTTACTAAATACCATGAGTTAGAATGAAGCATGACTGAGTCTTTATGAGTTAAGAACTGAACCTAAAAATGATGTAACCAAAGGGTTGATAGTTGATGTGATGAGTTGAGTTGATAAATGTCCAATGAGACTAGATGAATGAGTTAACCATATCTCATAAGCTATTGAGTCTTGGCAGGAGTACTGAGCACCGAATTCAGTAAGAGTAAGCCGAACTCAAACTCAATAACTACGTAGCCGGTGTAGGAGAGGATTGAACCGTAAAACCGGATATTTCCTATTATCCCAAAATGAGGACTTGATGTTACTGATTTTGGATCCATTGATGGGATGTCCTATACCCCCGGTAGGGTATTAGATGGATATGGCAATGACATTACTTCGTTGTATCATTATCGACCATAGGTGATGGTTGTCGGTCAGAGAAACTCCTAATTAGGCCTTGATAATACTTTGAGTGGATGATACATAGATGATAGATGAGTAGTCATTTTCTAAATTGCATTCTTACTTTAGACTCTTGACATGATAATTGAGTTCCCTTCTTCTTGAATTAAGCTTTTTGAGTTGATGTTATTCTTCCTTTGCATGTTTCTTTCTGCCATTTTACATTCTCATACATTCCACGTACTGACGTCCATTTTTATGATGTAGAGACAGGTATTAGTGGTCATTAGTAGGTGCCCCATTAAGGACCTAGTTGCTTTCATCTAATTGGTTGAGCCCTTCCCTACTTTCGGAGGATACCATATTTTTGTTCTAGCTTTGAGTTTTAGACACATTTTATTCTAGTTATAGGTAGCCATAGGTCTAACATTGGCACCATTATTCAGATGTTTTATAGGCTACTGTTGATTTGTGATTGGATGTTATGTTGACTAGTTTCCTTTATACTAGTCTTGCTTAGTTTATGGATGAGATGTCTAGCCTTTGGCCTTTATTTATCATTTGACATTTCCTTTCTTTACGTATTCTTATACATTGATGTCTTCCACTATTAGAATGTGACTAAACTAATGTGATGGGGCGGAGTAGTTCGCTTGGGGCTAGCAATAGTCTTCGAGTGCCTGCCACACCAAGAGTACCCTCCCGGGGCATGACATACGTGTGGACCATTTTTTGAGAATTTGTTCAGGGTTTCAAGTTGTGGGCCCTATTTTCCTTATTTTAGGCCCAGTTGATGTAATTTCACCCATTTTTAAAGATTTTACAGCTAATGTGACTGTATTGACCTTGTGAGCTATACTTCCATAGCTGAGTAGCGTTAAGGAGTGATTTAGAGGGGAAAAGCTCGATTGGATTGTTTTGAGATGCGAGATATCGTCTGCCAGGTAGGCTAGGCTTTCTCTGCACCTTTAGGCTGAGTTGAAATGCATATGTGTTTGAGTTAAAATATGTAGAGATGTATTGTTTATGGGTGAAGATGTGGACTATGTGTGATACGTGGATAGTTGTAATATGTACGTATTATATACATGATGATATAGAGGATAGTTGTTGTACCGAAAGTTGTGTTGGCTATAGTTGCTATATTAACGTCATTCTTACACTACTTGACTATGAGAGGGCCTGACAAGGGCTAGTTGGAACTGCGAACATGTGACATGTATATACATTGAGCTCTACTATGGCTTGTATGTGTGTATGTGGTTTGAGGCTACTGATATATGCTATTTTATTAGGCTGACCAATGATTACATGCTACCCTGTGCACTGAATCTAGTATCTATATCTGATTCTAGGGGTTTTAGGTGGTTTGTGTATAAATGTA
The DNA here is from genome assembly GCA_029948455.1 of Solanum rostratum. Taxonomy (NCBI): domain Eukaryota; kingdom Viridiplantae; phylum Streptophyta; class Magnoliopsida; order Solanales; family Solanaceae; genus Solanum; species Solanum rostratum. The sequence continues at coordinate 53,757,639 of CM057047.1, read as the reverse complement.
TGGTGCAGCTGTGGTTGTCTATATCTGTTTCGACTAGTTGGGGTAGAAGTTTCTAATTAAACATGATTTTGTGTTTCCCTTTGATTTATATGGTCCTGTTTACTATTGTTATCCATTATGTACTTGTGCTACTGCGCCACTGGCAGATTAGAGACGAGAGTGTGACCCTGTTAGTAAGGTGTAGGTTATATCCTATGGGCTTCCTAGGCTATCTGTGATGAGATATTAGCTACATGGTTAGTCCTAGGGACAAGCATCTTGTTAAGAAGCACACATTTTTAATGGGCCGACACATGGTTGCCTGAGGCGGTATCATTGTGGCAGCTGGACTATGATATAATTCTAGGTAGGTGATCCATCTTACTATCTAGCCTCTTGGGCCTTAGCTTAGGTTACACCGACACTGCCCTATGAGTTGCTTTACATGAAGAACAGGGCCTAGTAAAGGCTGAGTATGGGCTAATGCCGAGGATAGGCATGTGTTTTGTCTTAACTATTATCGGTAAGAGTGTGTCACCTGATACTACTGAGATAAGCCAGTTGTGAGGCTATTTGTGGTTTTTATGTCATATTGTGACCTGATTTTGGTATAGACATGACCCTGTGAGGGCTGGATTGTTTAAGGTACCTATATTATGACTGTCATTGCCTATGTTTACTTTGGGCACTTAGTGTTGACGAGGTTATGGTGTACTTGGTCTTAGTTGGGCATGACACTCTAGTTATTTGTGATATATCTACACTCTGATGTACCCATGATAGTTATCGCACGCTGGTTCTTTGCATCTGATGCTGGGGCATCTGTTGTATCTGGGAGAGGTAGTAGTTACGATTGTGTGGGTCGAATTTGAGATTGAGGATACCTAGAATGTGAGTGTCATCTCCTACGTTCACTCTAGGCACGATAATAGTATCGTCGCCTATGTTCACTCTGGGCATGACATGACTTTGAAGTTTTGGATCCGGATAGACTAGTTGAGTGAGTGACTATTATGATATCTCAAGTCCTAGATGATGCTCCCCCTTTCCATTTGAGCACCAGTGTCCACGTCCGAGTATCCGAGTCCCTGAGTTACGTGCACCAAGGTTCGAATTTTAGTGGCTGCGATTGAGATTCTAAGTTTTAGATACTGACTCCTAGGTATGAGCACCCGTTGATATTCTGGGTCATGGACCCTTTAGGATACATTTTGGGTCTGAGACACTGCTACTTGTTTAGAGAGATATGACACACTGATTACTTCAGGTCCGAGACTTGGTTGATTATGTTAGGGGGAATTTTTCTCCCGCGGGGGATACATCCCATCATTATATTCATTATCAAACCATCTGGCCCTGCCAGACTACCCGATCAAAGGTCCATGTCAGAGGACTAAGGGTTCGAGGCCCCGTGTGATACTGGCTCTTGTATAGGTCGAGGACTAGATCGATCACCATGGATCCACATACCTATACACACCTGATTGTTCGTGGGTGTACCCTATGGGCTTATAGGGGCATTCAGGCTTAGACACGAAGGTCTAACACCTACGTACAATCGACTTGTGATCATGTGATATTAGGAGTTGGAATCTATTGTGATTCGGTTGATCACCAATTGGCCTACGGGCATAGATATTAGGGCTTTCACCCGCGTATGACACTACGTCCCAATTGGGGACACTTGTGGTATGGGTCTACACAGCTTCATCAGTCGATATCATCGTTTATCACTTGGGCTGGTTCAGGTTAGCGTTGTTTATCACTTGGGTTAGTTTAGTAATCATTGTTCATCTCCTTGGTTGGCTCTGTTGTGGTTTGAGAAGTTCCAAACATGTTGTTTCCTTGATTTGAGTTCTGATTTGGCTGAATCTGTTGCAGTTCTTTATATTTGACTTTTTTGGATTCACTGTATTTCTCTCGGTCGGCCGATGATGCTTACTGGGTGCCTCTTTCTGGTATTTACCCCCTACATTTCTACATCTTCCCTGGTGCAGGTCTAGGTACGGCGATGATTGCTGATTTTGGGGGTTTCAGGAGCGTACAAGAGACTTCTTTTGGGTGAACACCAACAGCTCTGGCTTCGACATAGTTTCCTTCCTTTTGATGACCTTCTTTTCCATTCAGACTTTGGCCTTGTAGAATAGAATTATGTATTTGTAGGTGCACTCATGATTTGTATATTACTATGGTTATTGATATATATATATATATATATATATATATATATATGATTATATCATTGTGTCTAGTGTAGCTCTGTACAATTGACTTCCAGATTCTGGGTAGGTTGCGATTTTTTATATTGTTGTATTGATTACACTGTGACTAGAGAGCTAGGACAAGTACCCAGGGGCTAGGTAATTGGCTTGCCTGTAGGTGGCATCTAGCAGACGCCATCATGACTGAGACTAGTTCGTGACATAAAATGACTTAAATTTTAAAAAAGAAATAGTGAGGGATCACTAGTACATTAAAATAGAGTCTCCTAATTAATTTTTTGGATAGAAGCAAAAAAGTAACAATGTCACTCTCTTAATATTCATATTTATCAATTACCATTTCACAAAATTAATCTTTCACATCTTCTTTTTATTATTTAATTAATATTGGGCTCATGGTCCATTTTATTAAGTGTAATTTTTAGGGATCCCATTCAGGTTTTAAAAAATCCCCAAAAATCCCGATTCTTTCCCTAATTATGAAAAATACCGACTTTTTCTCTGTTTTTGATACTTGGAGGCGTCACCTTGATACTTACGAATCTGTAACTGAAATTACAACTGTTGCGCTTAATAAGGAAAAAAAATTTCTGCCAATTATGTAGATCCCTTGATTGACGCCTTAATTGTTACAAATGTTTAACATGGTAACTGTAAGAGAGAGAAAATATTAAAATATAAAACAAATTTAAAAACGGCTCTAAAAATGGAAAAAATTATAATTTAAATAGTGATTGACATTAATTAGACTTCTACACCAAAAAAATTGTACTAATTATATCTTTTAATAAAAATATAGATTTTTTAAGTATAAAAAATAAATGGATAATGATAAAAAGTTAGGATTTTTATAATTTTTAAAAAAGATAGGGAATATTGAAAATTTGGATAAATAAAGTTGTGTTATTTGGTATTTTAATGTATTCGCTGTGAATTTATAACAATGTTAATAGTGTTTATTTGAGGTATCAGTAATATGATATTTTGCTATTATTTCAAAAATAAAATATGTTTATGGAAAGATGACTATTTATTCCAAGTAAATTGGTAGATACAATATTCACAGTGCAATATGGTGTTTGGAAATATGAGGTTTCAAGATGTATTGATTTATGTGTATCAGTGTGAAATTTATTGTGCAAATGGTGTAGAACACGACTAAGTTTCAGATAATAATAACAAGGTATTTATTCTGTAACGTGATATATGATTTTATGAGTCCATACAATTATAAATTAGATACTGGAGTCTAATGATATAAAAAATAAATTAAATATTTGCAGGAAAAAAAATTATAACAATTCAGTTCATGGAGGAAAAAATGATGCCAAAACACTGTTTTAATACAAAAAAAAACATATACTGTTGTCAAGTATAAAAAATAAACATATACTAAAACTTAATATTGTTGACAGGTATCAATAAATAAAAGGATAAAATATCCTAAAGCAACATAAGACATATTACAAAAAGCTAAGACATCAAAGTGGCCAAAGAATGTCAAGAAAGTGGCCAAAGATAGTTTCTCGAAACTTGGCAACAACATCGTCACCAATAGAGAACTTAATATCATCTGCGAAGTTGCAATTGTATGGAGATCCAAACTTCAAAGGGTGTTTTGGGATGCTTTTTATTACATAACTCATACCCTGAAAAACAAGTATCAATATGCAGATATCAGAATAAAAAAAGAGTCTTCCTGAAACATAGGACCATCCTACAAAATTGAAGGCAGTCATCTACAGACAATTATTTTGTATCAAACAATAAATCAACATACAAAACAGGTTTCAATAAGCAGATATCAGCATCAAACAATGAGACTTTATGAAACATAGAACCATCCACCAAAATGGAAGGCAGCCATCCATAGACAATTATAGTGTATCAAACACTAAATTAATATAAAAAATTAAGTATCAATATAGTGTATCAAACATAAAAAGCATGTATCACTAGAAAGATATCAAACATCACAAGTCAAAATAAAACACTAAATCAAAATAAAAAACAAGTATCACAAGTCAGATATCAAAACATCAAAAAGGAGTTTTTTTAAAAAAAATTGAACATCATAAAAATAGAGGAATAAGACATCTACCCACTATTATACTGTATCAAATAATTAATCAACATAAAATCAAGTATCTCAAGATATGTAACAATATCAAAAATGGAATCAGGCAGATACACATATATATGCTTAAATGGTAACTGTAAGAATGTGCTTTACTGATCCGACTTGCATGTGGTTTTCGACTTGGGGATCTTGATGTGGACGCTACATCCTTGACTTTTTTACCTGTTGCAGTTGAAATATTATCGGCCTCATCGCCGGAATCGTTGTGGTGGTCGACCTTGGCAGTGTCGGCTTCTTCACCACTTTCAAACGCTTCTTGTGTAAGGCCAAGACTAAACGAAGAGATGGGTTCCATTGTTGATTGAAAGCAAAGATGGTGAAGTTTATGCTAATGGTGGTCGGGAAAAAGATGGTGGAAGAAGAGAGAAACGTTCAAAAGAGAGAGAAGTTCAAAACTGAAAAAGAAAAAATTTAAATCCTTAGATGGTAACTGTAAAGAGAGAGAAAGTAATTAAAAAAAACTGCTTTAAAAATGGAAAAATTATAATTTGAAAAGTGATTGACATTAATTAGACATCTACACCAAAAAAAATTTCCAATTATAACTCTTAATAAAAATATATATTCTTTAAGTATCAAAAATAAGTGGAAAATAATAAAAAAGATGGCATTTATGTAATTTTTAAAAAATGTTGGGATTATTTAAGATTTAAACAAAAAAAGGTCGTGTAATTTTATAAATTTTACTTTTATTAAATTATTCACAAGGGTCCTTAAAGCCCCAAACTAAAATTAAATAAAATTAAATTACCTAATATGTATGATCCATATGATCCATTACCCAATAAAAAAATGATCAGATATGGTTTTTGAATAGACATCACTATTAAGGTTTTCAATTTTGATACTCATTTCCACTTCCTTTCTGTCTCTGTCTCTTTGTCCCGTTTGTTTGAAATGCTAAACTCTATCCATCTCTCTCTGGTGAGTGTGATGTAAGTCGAGGTAAGTGTTTTTCCTTCTGAGCTGGTCCTTGTAGTCTAGCTCTGTATTTTTGCAAGTGTTTGTTATGATAGAAATGTAAGAATTTCACCTCTATCATTCAAGTTATACCTCGTATTCTGGTATCACCTACCTCGTCTGATGACACATACAAGGGAGGACACGAATTGCGCCCGACCCCTTCTCATTGACCTCTTGACCAGGTGTGGTCAATTTATTGAAGAACTGGTACCCTATTCCTTCCTCCCCGATGTTGTATTTTGTTGACTGATGTAACTTCAAATAGTGTCTTCTTCACGGTTCTTCTGTATTTATGCAAGTCCCAAGCTTTATTGTAAATATATCGACTATGATTTGCTGTGATGTTTCATTCTTTAATAAATAATTGTTATTCAAGATCCTCTTTGTTCTAATTCTAATGTTTGGAATTTGCATCTTGTCAGTTTTTGGTATTTTTTTTTTCCTTTTCTTGATAATCGATTGTAATTTCTAAATTGAAGCATGCTCTCTTGTTCTATTGTTCTATTCATGATGTATTGTGCAAGCTGATTTGCCTCTCTAAATACATGAATTATATGAATGTTGATTCTCTGGATAATTTCTCTTATTTCTTCTATTACATCAATCAGCATCCAAGGGACTCTCCATTCTCTTCTGATCATTTTTGTGAGATTAAGTGAGCCAATCTCTCACTGTACATTATCACACTTTTGACTCTGACAGTACTTGAGTGCCTTTAGAATAACTATTGATTCTATTTCCATATTGGTTAAGATTCCTAGGCATTGCGCTTCTGCATAAATTAAGTCTCCTTCCTTATTTATAACACAAAAATCATGGGAACTCATACCTGGATCGCCCTTCCTTGCACCATCTGTGTTGCATGTCACCCTACCTATTTCTGGTCTCCTCCACTTCACTATAATAAAGTGAAGTCTGGTGAATATGTCTGTAATGTATCCATCATCTCAGGCCAACTCAAGGGAATATCCTTTATCCATGGAAACTGTAATTTAATTAGATGAAACACATTCATTCTGCATTGTTGTTTCATTTTATTAAGTGTAGTATCTTTCCCATGTCTTCTAAAGTTTCTTCTTTTCCATATTTCCCACGCCAACAATGTTGGAATAGCCTTGGCAATTTGCCTTGTTTTTGGATTTCCTTGATAATTCCACCACTTGAAAATACTCTGATGTAAGTTGATTCCATCCATCTTGATACCTGCACATGAAGCAAAATGCCTCCATAGTTGTTGTGTTATGGGGATGTCAGTAATAAATGATTCATTGTTTTCATTTTTCCTTCTTCACAACAGTAACATTTTGAAACAATATAAATTTTCATCCACTTAAGGTTTTCATCGGTAGCTATTCTTTTTCTCTACACCCTCCAAAGTGAAAATTTCATCTTAAAAGGTAATCCTCTTATCCAAATATTCGTTACCCATTCAAACTCTACTCTCCTTTGTCTCATAATCTAATAAGTTGATTTGACTGTGAAACTGCCTTTTCTTTCCCATATCCACTAAGCCTTGTCGTTTTCTGCAAGATCAATTGTAGGCATGATGTTTTCAACAATGTGTAAGACCATTTCTTCTGATAGGTACTGTTTTAATTTATCCACATTTCAATCTCCATTAGTAATGAATTCTTTTACCTCCATTTCTTCTTCACTAACATTCTGACCTTTGACATGATATAAAGCCCCTTGTCTTTTCCAGTTATCAAACCAAAAACTTGAATCTTTAGCTTTAATCTGCCACCATATCTCATGTTCTATCTCCTTTCTTATCTCTAACATCCTTTTTCATACATGGGATGCACGGATGCTTTTTGTAATGACTTGGCAGAGCTTTTTGCAGTATGTATTGTGAACTTTAGAGATTTGAATTGAGAGAATTCTTATTCCAATATGAATTGAAGAAGAGTACCACTCTCTTACTTGAAGAGGAAGAAAGACTCCTATATATACAACACTAGTTTGTTAGCTCTAACTAATTATTGTTAATAAGTTTAACTAACTAACAGTTTACTAACTAACTTAATAGATGTACGTTTGGCTAACTAACTGCTCTCAACATCCTCCCTCAAACTAGGTGTATGAAAAATGTTTTTCATTCCTAGCTTGGTTAGCAAGTACATATGTTGCATACGTGTAAGTCCCTTAGTAAGTAAATCTGCAGGCTGTTCTGCTGTCATGCTGTGTTTAAGTACTTTGGTTGAATCATCCCTGGCTGCACCTTTTCTCTGATGAAATGGCAATCTATGTCGATATGTTTTGTTCACTCATGGAACAAAGGATTGGCTGCAATATGAATTGGCGGATTTGCTATCACTATATACAGGCACATACATCTTCACCTGTACTCCTAGTTCTTCAAAAAGACCAATCAACCGTGTAATCTCTGCATCTGTTGAAGCTGGACTCCTGTAGTATACTTCAGTAGAACTCCTTGAAATGGTGTCTTGCTTCTTAGATTTCCATGAGATCAAAGAATTCCTATATGTCACTAAGTATCCAGTAATAGATTTTCTATTATTTGGACAAGATGCCCAGTCTGCATCACAGTATGCTATCAGTTCATTATCTGCACTTGCTGCCATCTAAATTCCAAGTCCTGGAGATTGCTTGACATACTTGACTACCCTTATTGTTGCATCTATATGAGAGGTCTTAGGACTATGCATAAACTGACTGAATAGATGTACTGTAAATGCTATGTCTGAACATGTTATTGTTAGATAGAGTAGTCTCCCTACAAGGTTCTAATACACACTAAGATTCTCAAGTAGCTTGTCATCTCCATTAGCTGGTGGAAAATATAGATCAAACTCTACTGTGGTGAGCTTCTGATTCAACTCAAAAGAGGGGCCCAACAGGGTTTGAACTAGATAATCCCATATCTGCAATCAGTTCAAGACAATACTTCCTTTGATGCATAATAATTCTAGTGTCATTTCTGGCAAATTCAATCCTTAAGAAATATCTCAAATCCCCCAAGTCTTTGATCTAGAAGTTTTCCTTAAGGATTTTTTTGTATCTAAAATCATCTTATGATCATTTCTAGTGATTAGTAGGTCATCAACATAGATAGAACCACCACTAAGCTCTTTTTTGGTGCTTTGTGAATAGTGAGTAATCATGATGACTTTGCTGAAAACCAAAACTAATTAATGTTGTAGTTAGCTTAATGTTCCATTGTTTGTTGGCTTGTTTAAGTCCATAAAGTCACTTGGTGAGCTTGCACACTGTCCCTTACTCACTTTGATGGACAAAACTAAGAGGTAAGTCCATGTACACTTCTTCATGTAGATCTCCTTGGAGAAATGCATTAAAGACATCCATCTGGTGAATATGCCATTTATGTGTTGCAGCTAAAGTTATGACTGCCCTGAGAATTCCCATCTTCATAACAGGAGAAAATGTTTCCTGATAATCTAGCCCTTCCTTTTGATTATACACCTTTGCCACTAATCTGGCTTGGAATCTGTCAACTTTCGTATCAGCCTTGTACTTATCTTGTAGACCCATTTACAACCAATTACTTTCTTATCTTTAGGCAACTAAGTAATCTCCCAAGTATGATTGTCCACCAATGCTTGAATCTCATTCTTCATAGCCAATCCATCTGGGATCCTTTATGGCTTCTAGATAAGAAGTAGGTTCTTTTTCTTGAGAAAACTTAGTGACGAAGTTCTTGTAGGTTGGAGTAATGGTCTTGTACATTAGCAATAGAATATAAACAATGTCCATCCGGTTTTTTCTTGGTCAACACATAATCAGCACGCCAAATAGGAGGTTTGGCAGATTTGCTGGACTTCCTGGTGGCCACTAGTATGTCATGTGTGGGAGGTATTTGGTTGTGATCATCAACAAGATGTGGATCACATGTTTGTTCCAAGTGAGGTAGTGAGGTGTCTGTGATAGGACTTTGAGCAAATGGCAAGACCTCTGTATATGCAAGGTGTGAGATCACAATTTTCTACATGTGAATAGGATATATATACAACCTGATCTTCAGTGATCCAAGGTTTGACTGGAATGGAAACTCATTCTCATGGAAGATACATCTCTACTTACAAAAATGTTCTTTGACTCAATGTCTAACAGTTCATATCCCTTTTGACTGACAACATATCCAAGTAGCACAACTCTTCTTGCCTTTGGTGCAAATTTATCACTTCTATGTAGATTGGTAGCAAATGCAAGACAGCTTATCACCCTAAGATGAGCTAGTGAAGGTTGTCTTCCATACAATATCTCATAAGGTGACTTATTCCCCAGAACAGATAGAGGAATTCTGTTAATGATGTATCCAAAAACTTCTATACATTCACCCCAAAATTTGTTAGGCAAATGACCCTAAAACTTGATGGCTTTAGCCATCTCTAATAAGTGTGTGCTTCCTTTCCACTACTCCATTTTGTTGTTGAGTATGTGGACACGATCTCTGATGAATGATCCCATGTAGTGCAAATAGATCATGATAATTCGAGTTCAAAAACTCTCCTCTATTGTCTGATCGGAATACTTTAACACACTTGCCAGATTGATTCTTTACCATTATCAGGAAATGTTTAAGAATAACAATGACATCAGATATCAATGCAATTAAAAAAGTCCATGTCCACTTAGACTTGTCATCCACAAGAGTAAGAAAATACTTCATTCCATTATGAGTAATCACATTGTATGGTCCTGAAACATTCATATGTACTAAATCAAACACATTATCTACTGTATTATTGCCGATAGGAAATGGAACTCTAGTTTGTCTAGCTTGAGGACATATAGAACATTGATCAATGGTAAATCTGATACAAGTAATAAACTTCTTCATTCTTCTAAGTACTCCCATAGGAGAGTCTGGTGGCCTCTACTTATTTGGTGATACACCTCAACCAACAAACTGTGATCATTCAGCTTCAACAGTTATTAAGGACAATGTTTCACTTAGCACCTGGCACAAGAGGCTGGGACATATGTCAGTTGCACCGTTACAGAAAATGGATAAGTTCTTACACCACAAAATAGATAAGTCAAACAATATATGTCATGTGTGTCCCTTAGCTAAACAAACCAAGTTGCCATTTCCTATTAGTAATTCTCATTCTGGTGCTACTTTTGATCTGCTACATGCTGATGTATGGGGGACATATAGAGTTCCTACTGTGGATGGCAAGAGATTTTTTCTGACTTTGGTAGATGATTTTTCAAGACTTGGATATTTCTAATGCAATCTAAAGATGAGACTTATTAGATGTTAAACATTTTTTTCTCTATGATACAAACACAGTATGGATCTACTATCAAGACACTTACAACTGATAATGGTTCAGAGTTTATTAATTCTGATGTGCATGAATTACTCCTAACCAAAGGCATTATCCACCAAACTACTTGTGTTTATACTCCCCAACAAAATGGAGTAGTGGAGAGAAGACATCGATACATACTTGAGATAGCTAGAGCATTGAGATTTGAAGCATTTATATCTATATCCTTTTGGGGTGACTGTGTACTCACAGTTGTGCATATCATCAATAGAATCCCCTCTTCAGCATTACAATATAAATCCCCTTTTAAGATGTTCTTCCAGTGTAAACCCAACCTTGACCACCTCAAAGTTCTTGGTTGCTTAGCTTATGCAGTCAATGTTTATAGAATAGATAATTTTGCACCTAGAGCATTACCTATTGTATTCGTGGGTTATTCAGCCACAAAGAAAGGTTACAAATTGTATGACATACACTCTAAGAGATTTCTTTTCAGTAGGGATGTAGTTTTCCATGAGTCTGTGTTTTCTTTCAAACACATGGTTACTAATAGTGATCCTATTTTCCCTGTGTTAGACACTGTTGATGACATTTCAACACCTGACACCACTATCATTCATACCACTCCTACTCATTCACTGGATCAGCATGAAGATGCTGATCCTCGACAATCCATTCCAGATAATCCTCTCACTCTAAGGCACTCTATTAGACCTAAAGTTCCTGCAAAATGGTTACATGATTATGTTGTTAATAACTGTGCATATCCTATGTCAAATTACTTGAGTTATGACCTTATATCACCCGGATATGCTCAATGCCAAGCCTCCTTTACATCTAAGACTGAGCCTTAATCATATCATGAGGCTGCCAGGGATCCAAGATGGATCCAAGCTATGCAACAGGAAATTCATGCTCTTGAAGACAATGGTACTTGGGAGATTATTGACTTACCCTCAGGAAAACATACCATAGGTCGTAAGTGGGTGTTTAAGATCAAATATAAAGTTGATGGCCAGATTGAAAGGTTCAAGGCCAGGCTAGTTGCCAAGGGGTTTAGTCAGCTAGAAGGCCTTGACTACAAAGAAACCTTCTCACCAGTCGCCAAAATGGTCACGGTTAGATCTGCTTTAGCCATTGCAACTTCTAAATAATGGTCCATTTTTCAAATGGATTTATATAATGCCTTTTTACAGGGAGATTTAGTTGATGATGTGTACATGCAAGTTCCACCTAGCTTTAATAAGACTCCCAACAAAGTCTACAAGCTCAAGAAATCCTTGTATGGCCTCAAATAGGCATCCAGACAATGGAACTTAAAGCACCCCACTGCTTTGCAAGATTTGGGATTCAATCAAAGTCACTTTGACTATTCTTTATTTACTCTTACTTCTAACACTGATGTGACTATAATTCTTGTTATGTAGATGATCTATTGATCACTAGTTCCAGCCTTGATCTTATTAAATACACCAGAATCAAGCTTCAGCAGAGATTTAAAATGAAAGACCTTAACTCTCTGAAATTCTTTCTTGGCATTGAGTTTTCTAGAGGCCTTGTTGGTATTCTCATGAATCAAAGAAAGTATGCCCTTGAACTGATTTCAGATTCAAGGCAAGGGGAGCTAAACCTATTTCTACACCACTTAACTTTAATCAGAGACTCACATCTTATGAATATGATGAGACTACAAGAACACAACTGATGACAAACTATTATCTGATCATGGTAGCTATCAAAGACTAGTTGGAAGACTTTTATATCTTACTATGACCAGGCCAAACATTGCCTATGTTGTTCAAGTATTGAGTCAATTATGCACAACCTGAAGATTCCCACATGCAGGCAGCCATCAGAGTTATCAGATACATCAAGAATGCACCAGGCCTTGGACTCCTTATGTCTTCAGCTGCAACTCAACATCTATTTGCCTATTGTGACTCGGACTGGGCAACTTGTCCTCAGACCAGGAAGTCAGTTACAGGATACATGGTATAGTTTGGTTCATCCTTAATATCATGGAAGTCAAAGAGGCAGGAGAAAATATCTAGAAGCTCAGCAGAAGCTGAGTTCAGAAGTATGGCATCAATAGTGGCAGAATTGTGTTGGTTGACGGGTTTGTTCAAGGAGTTGGGCATTCATATTGATCAACCTATTAGTCTGTACTGTGACAGCAAAGCTGCTATACAGATTGCAGCAAATCCAATATTCCATAAGCATACTAAGCACATAGACATCGACTGTCATTTTGTAAGGGAAAAACTACAACAAGGTTTAATCAAGACCTACCACATAGGAACAAGAGAACAGCCTGTTGATTTGTTCACCAAAGGCCTAGGAAGGACTCAACATCATCATTTGCTTACCAAGCTTGGAATGAAAAATGTTTTCTTACCATCCAGCTTGAGGGGGAGTATTGAGACTAGTGATGTAACAATTAGTTAGGAGGTTATAACTAAACATGGGATTAATTAGTTAGCTAGTTAGTTAAGAACTAATTGCGTATATAAAAGAGAGTGCACTGATGTAGCTTTACTAATATGAGAAATACAAGTCCTTCTTCTTCCTCCTTCATTCTGCAAACTTAATTCCCATAGATACCTACTTCTAGCCTAAATCCGTAGACTGATCCATGGTAGTTGATGTTTCAGCTCAATTTCTAATTGCTTTAGACTGAAATTCACAATATGTCCTTTCATGTAGCAAGATATGAATGTTTACTCGCATAATTCTATAATATTTTATTAAAACTTAATTTGAGTTTTTGATGATTTTTTTTTTAACGGATGCACTGACTATTCATTAACATGATAACATCAGTTGCTATAATTCATTAACATGATAACTCAAAAGTAACGATTTTTTCATTATTATTGCTATTTTATTACATTTTGGAAGGTTACAATTTTGAATATGAAAGAAATAAATGTACAAACGGAACCATTATTATTTTATTTAGTAAATAGAGTGAATGAATAGGAAAAAGTAAAAAAATGATGAAAATATTATTATTTAATTAATTAAAATAATTTATAATATTTTAATTTAGTGTAGAGGCAAAATCGTAATCTAACTTTGGACTTAGAACCTTCCCACTTTTAGTAATATATGACATTACATGTTTCATTTTTTTATTTTTACTCATGTTATTTTTGTCTTTAATTTTGCTTTCACGGGAAATAATTGATGAAGAGGATAAGAAATTGAAGGAACTAAAGGCCGAATATGGTGATGAAGTATATCAAGCAGTGGTAACTGCGTTAAACGAGTTGAATGAGCATAACCCCAGTGGCAGGTACCCAGTACCTCAGTCATGGAATAACAAGGAAAAAAGAATTGCATCGTTGAATAAAGGAGTTGAATTCATATTGAAGCAATGGAAGTCGCATAGGAAGAAAAAAAAAAGCATTTGACTGAACTTTGAGGGGAAGGAAGTAGGAAAATTGATCATCATCACATGATTAATTCTAGTAGGCACGCTCAACTATTACTGGAAATTCTCAAGTCTGCATTAGTTTTATTAGTTCGTCCTTCATTTTGCTATGAATTCAGTTGAGATAATTTTTGTTCTTTATCGGTTGCTTTCTTTCGTCATTAGATACATAGCAGCTTCAAGTATTGTATGATTTTTGGTCACAAATGGACAACAACTAGAAATATATAGAAACTCTGTAATTTCCAATCATTCTGTTTTATCAACAAAGCATGTCTACCCATTTTATTCTCTTCCTCTCTTGTATTGGTTTTTCAGGAATATTGCCTGATTCTTCATGATTTATGCTACAATTCGTTGTTTCTCTTTATTGGATTTAATTTCAATATGAAACATAGGGGTAAGTTAACATACGCATCACTTTTCCCAGATTTTATTTGTGGGAATATATTGGGCATACTAGTAGAGATAGGATTAGAAATGAAGGAGAACAAGATGAGGAAAGCAAGATTAAGATTGTTCGAAAAGAGATGTTCAGATACTCCAATATATAAGAGTTAAAAAAATTAACGATGAATTATTTCAAGCAAGGTAAGAGTAGACAAAGAGTCCAAAGATGTATTGAAAAAAGGCATTAAATAAGTTCTATTTAGATTAAAGACAAGTCCTATGAAAAGATACAAGTTAAAGAGGATAAATTGTATACAACTGTTTCAAAAGCCAATATAATATCTCAAATTATTTGATATCGCTTTCACCATTGAAAATTGAATTATCTAAGTTAAAAAGAATGTAATTATAGTGTAGAAAGAAATCGAACATGAGAATAACCCAAAGAAAGCCCTGGCCATAATTTTTCTACTGTTGCAATTAAACCTAGTGTCATTAGATAATTCTCTCCTAGCTCCAATAATTTTCTGTTACTGCATCATTATCTTGAAAGCCTATAAAATTGGGATCCTTTTATTATTAATCAGAGGTCACAGATTTGAATTCCTCCAAAATAAAATAAATTAATGTAACGACATCATGGTTATTTTATAATTTTAGTTTATTTTTTTCATTTCACCCTTCCCACATCTTTTTTTAACTATTTGTGATTTGCGGGGATGAGTGATATGCTTAGGAAAGTTTTTCAGCTTTGGAGTTTGAAACTCGAAAAATTTGATCAAAGTTAATGGTTGAAATCGACGAGGTTGAATGCTAATTTTAGAAATTTCATTAGGTACGAAGGGTTATTTATGATTAATTGAAGGTTTGGCCTGATTCTGGGGCATTTGGGATTATTTGGATCATTTGGTGCAATTGTTGTATTTCTCAAGTTTTGAGTTGACCACGATCAATACTGGGTCAAGATAATTTCAAAATGGTGATTTGATGATTCTAACAGGTTAGAAATATAATATGTTAAATGATGAATTTACACTATTAATTTGCATTTGAAAGGTTTGAAATGAACTTCGAAGTTCTATGGTGAGAGTTTTACATTTTTGAGAGTGTTGATCTATTGTTGTACAGCGTATGCTTGCAATTGTGAGGTTTGTTCACAATCAAAATGTTTAAGATTTTGTGTAATTCTCGTAATTGTGAGGATTGATGATAATTAAAACTTCACCTAATAAAATACTTATCTTTGCAATTTTTATTATGCTGCAAATATAAAAAAAGTAAAAATAGTCAATGCATAACAATTTTTATTTTAGTTTCTATTTTGTCATAGATTTTGAAGTAAAGCTTGAAAATTTAAGATTTTAATATAGTAAATTTTGAAATCAAATTGTGCTTGGACATGCATTTTACTTATTTTTTGAGAATTTACATGATATACCAAATTAAGAAAATATTTAATATTTATGGAAATAACAATTTATTTTCATGGAGCACTTATTATATATTTATAATATAGTTTGAATTCATATTACAGAAAACTGACTATAAAATATATATATATATATATATAATACAAATTTTATTGATGGATAATACATTTATAGATTATGTCAATTTCTTACCAAACAAGCACAGAATATATTAAAATACTTTTAATATGTTTATAATGCATGCATAATTCACTTTTAATACAAGTACAGATTTATTATGGTACTAGTTCAGTGTACGTGCTCTGCACGTATGTGCCATGTCAATTTAAAAATTCTATACAAAAAGTATTTGTCATTAAATAAATACAATATTCATGTAAATAAAATTAAATAAACACTATTAGTGTGATGCAATATTTTAGTCTATTGTAAAACAACAAGGATGAGAAAATCAATTCAATTGTTTATAATATAGATATGTTAATAATTTTTTAATTAAGTAATAATTTAGAGTTGAATAGTTATAAGTTAAATAATTAATTGATTAAAATTTAACGTTACAAAAGATTCTTAAATATAAAATGAACAGTTTAATGTTTCCAATATAATTTTACTGAATTTTTTTTCTTTTTAAGTTTGTTATAGTACATACTTTTATTAACAAAATGTTTTATAGTCAAATTTTTTATTAATTATTTACGTAAAATAGCCCTAAACCAAAGTGAATTCTAAATATGAAAAATCTAATCCAAAAGTAAATCTTGAAACTAAATAAATAAAAGATTAAATAATAAATTAAAAAATTAGTGAAATGACGATTTTGTCTAAAGAAGAGTAAAAAGTTCAAACAACATTCCTAAGGGCCTTTTCACGCTTTTAATATAGTATAGATAGATTGTTATATATTGCTATAAATGATAATCAGTAATTGTTTTTTAAAAAACTACTCACCTAAGTAATTTGTTCTTTTTTTTTTCTTGATGTATTGCGAGTAAAAGTCCAAAATTATAATGTATGACTTGAACTATTTTTCAGAACAAAAAATATTATTAAGATAAATTGTTAGAATCTGATTCGAAATCAGTTGACAAGCTTCATTGTTACTACTTGATTTTCTTAATCTCAATAAATTTTTAGAAGGACTTAAATTTTTTAAAAAAAATTATGAGGGATCACTAGTACATTTAAATAGAGTCTCTTAATTAATTTTTTCGAAAAAAGCAAAAAAGTAAGAGTGTCACTCTTTCAATTCTCATATTTATCAAGTACTATTTTACAAAATTACTCTTTCATATCTTCAATTTGTATTGAAGATTTTTTTTTTTCTTGTTCTCCTCTCTAATTAAACAATTCTCTACATATTTAGATTATATTTTTAGAAAAAAATCTTGTTCTTTATCTCTTGTATACCCTAATTAATTCGAGATCACATATGCTTTTTTAGTTTTTTACAAAAGGAGATAGATCGTTTGTTTGTTATTTTATTGACCCAAAATATTTACAAGAAAAAAAAATGGGCTTTAAGCCCATGGCAGCAAAAGGGCTGCAAGCTGCAACTAATAAAAGAAGGGAAAAGTACGCAAAATAAACCTAATATGAAATTATTTATCCTTATAAATTTAATTTAAATTATTTATATTTAATGGACTTATGATCCAAACTATTTATCTTCTTATCCCATTTGTCCCTTTTTATTTCGTCTTGACGTCTTATTGGCATTAGCATAAATACTATGAAATATACTCTAGTGGTATATATATACCATACCGGCATCATATAGAATGAGTTCAATACTCTGTGATACTCTGGCGGTACATTTATACCTAATTGGTATCATATAGGATTATGTTTTTTTAAGAATAAATAAGAAATAAATTAAAAAAATTATTAAACTCTAAATTAGTAGAAAATATATTCGTTGTGATACACCATCGGTATATTTATACCATATCGGTATCGTATAGGACTAGAAACTTATTAAAGTTACAAAATTGTTTATTAAACTCTAAATTAATAGAAAATATACTTGTTGTGATACTCCATCGGTATATTTATACCATATTGGTATCGTATAGGACAAGAAAATTATTAAAGTTACAAATTATTTTTTCAACTCTAAATTAGTAGAAGATGTATTCTTGTGATACTCTATGGATATATTGATATCCTATCGGTATCATATAATTTTGAGCTCTTTTTTTAATAAATAAAATAATTAAATAATATATGAATATAAATAATTTGCTTAAGAGGGGGCACGAGCTTAGTTTTCCTAAAGGAAAACTCAAGGGAATAGGTGAAAGTTCTGCCATCAACGTGCAACAACCAAATAGGAACAAAACAAAAATTGAATAGAGGGAGATAGAGAAGAACGAGAAGGACTGTCAAGTAAGGAGGGCAAAGACAAAAGGAATTCGTCAGAGATTTTTATCTGATTCGAAGTAAATTATTTTCTTTTTCCCTTGCGGCCTTGCCAAGATTCCTAGTCAAGGTAACAATAATGGATGCTAAAATTTAATTATTAGAGATGAATATTTGGACAGTAATGTGTGATTTTGACTACAACCTTAGATGAATAAGTTATACAAATTAGCCGAAGTCTGCAGATTATGAATCAGTTAAGTTACTCATGGCATGGGTAAATATAATTAAGAAAATTAAAGGTCAAATAGAATTACACGGAGGGTTGGATAACATAAATTTAGGTTGAATTAGCCTAACTGAGGTAATTAACTTGAGTTCGACACAATATGATTACAGATTGATTGAAAGGGGTTATAAAGATTGCTTGAGGTGACGAGTTTGGTTTTACAACACGAGTGTTGTGGGTTATAATTTTACCATAATTTGAATTTTTATAACTTTCATGATTTATACATAGTTTATAAAGTGAACATATTATCAAATATTTGAAACTTGCATGTGGGACATGTCTTTTACTTGATATGATAGTTAAACCGTTATTTAAGATGTTTTCACTGTTATAAGACATATTTACTGTTAATTGAGGTATGATTATCTTTATTTTGAAAAATAATTCTGCTAACTAGAGAAATAAGTATCTTGCTAATTTTTCCATCTATTTTTCCCCTCTTTGTTATCCCGCTGTTTAGCTTTTCCTTTCTTACCCTGCACATTCTCAACCTTATTCTCCCTATATTCCTGTACCATCTTCCATGCCTTCACCTTGTTCTTGCTCCCCCCCCCCCCCTCCCCCCCTTTGTTTCCCCTTCTCCCTTGTGATACAATTTTGGATGTAAAACAAAGCATTCTTTCTTACTATGTCCTTGAAGTTTATAAGTCTTGTAGTACTTAGGGACATAATCATATTTGATGCTTATCCATTTCTCTACCACCTCCCTAGTCTTCTTCCTTATACCCACTTTAATCCTTGATGGAAAATCCCTCATTAAATCCACTTTACCTTCACTTTAGTACAACTTAGTCTAATTTTATTGAAAGTTGTCATATCTACTTGCAAAGGCTTTCCAACTACTGCAACCAAAGAGAAAGTCTTCTTCTTACCCAAAAAGTTTGGCGGAAGTGATGAGAAAAACATCCAAGCTATAGCAACCGAAGTCTTCTTCTTTGGATCAAATATAGGATCACACTTAAGGGTTCTTATAGGATATGACCAATGATTATGTGTAATGTAAAATTGTGATTTTGATAGTAATGTAACATAGTCTTCCAGAATTGTGGTTCTGATTAGAACTTATTCTATTACTAAGTAGCTTAATGTTAACATCTCCTTTTAAATCACATTGTTTTGGTATTAATTTTCTCAGATCTTTGATGTCTAGTCAAAAGAAAATTTACCTATCACCGCATACTATAAATCCTCGTTTATTATCATTTGTTGCACCTTCTCTTCCTCCCATATTATTCTTGATTCTACATGTAAATAAGTAATTTGTTTAATCGGCATTGGCTTATGTGTTGGACAATTAGGCTTGACAATATTGTCATATGTAACAAAGGATTATTGATCTTTAATGCTATTGATTCCAAGAATCCTTGGTCCAACCTCCTAAAGTGGTGGAGGCTACCCAACGGCTGCCGTGGCCACCTTTGTTGGTAGGCAAAATAGGTTTTAGGTTGAGGATTTAGAGAACGTCAAACCCAATTAACCTCTGCGAAAGACTAGATTTATTCAACCAATAGCTCTTTTACATATATTTATATGTCAGAATCAAAATTTTGAATTAGGAAAAAAGGGGTTTTGTAAGATGAAAATTTTATTTTATTTTTATTATCCAGAATTGAAGCTTATAACTATAATATAAGGTTATTAAAGTAAGTCATCTCAAGAAATTATATGAACGAGATATGAAAGAGAAATACGAAAAAAAGTTATACCTAAAAAGAGCAAGTTTTTCCTTCTACTTCGTAGAAAGGACCAATTTTTTTCCTTAAACTTTGTTCCTAGTCTTGATCCATTAAAACAAGAGGTATATTTGAATAAACGGCCAATAGATACAAAATATATGAATTTATTCTCAAAGTACAACATTAAATTTATCCTTAAACTTTGTTCATAGTCTTGATCCATTAACAAGTATATTTGAATAAACAACTAATGGAGAGGACGAATTTGTTCTCAAAGGTTAAATATAAACTATTTTGAGAACAAACGGGTAAATTTGCCCCTTTTTCTTTGACTCTAAAACCATATTTACAATTAAATAAAGGAAATATACTTACTTTTGTCCTTTTCTTGAATTTTCTGATTATTCCCTTTCAAAATAAATATTATAATCAATTGTAATATATTCAATTAGAGAAACATTAAGCTACAAATCATCGTCTATCATAAGTATTAACTAACAATACGATTCAGCACGACAGCTGTTACTATTAAACTAATATGAAGATCTTTAACTCTTCAACTAAGCGTTCATAATTTATATAGTAAATCCAATTATGTCATGCTATTGATCGAATAATGTCAATTATAATATAATTTTCTTATGCACAGTGACATTTGCATAATTAAACTAGAACAAGTATTTCCTGATTAAACACCCCTTCATCTTTATAATTTCTTTTCAAATAAAGTAAAATGTCCAATCAGAACCATTGAATGGCTACATGATTTGGATAATTAATTAATGAGATATGCTTCTTCAGTAGTGTATTATCTTTAGTCTTTAATTTCTTTGATATCCCATTTTTAAAATGAATATTCAGCACGCGACGTTCGCCAATCATTATAAAATATTCCGTTTCCTTCTAAATAAAGTATTTTACTATTATTTGCTATTTTCAAAGTTAAATAAAAATTAATTTCTCATATTGTTCGTCATATTCAGTACCAAACGCATACTTTAAAAAAGGAGTAAAATGACCTTGATATTGGTATAAAATCTAATTTTGTCAGTTTATTGGCTAATTGACTCCTCCACCTTAGTATATTTGAGACATAACTTAAGTACTTAAACGAACCAGAGAGGCAAGACATAAATATGTAACCGGTGAAATACATGCAGAAAGAAAAATTTGGTTATGGGAACCGAAAGTTAGGCCGTCTATTTTAGTAGAGCAAGACCTAAAATAGTTGTGTTTCAAAAAGAAAGAAAATTTACTCTATAATTTTCTACCAAAGCCGTTTTCATTTTATTCTCGGTGCTTTCATTATTAATTTTTTCTTTCTTGATAGGTAACAAATTCATCGTAACATCGTCATTTTGTTGGATCATAGAATTCTCACTTAAAATAAACTTGTGATATTTATAATGACCTATTTTATCCTTAGAAGCAAATTGTCTATTTAAGTCTTAACCATCATACTATGAAAAGTTACTAATTGCTCCTTCTTTAAAGTCCTCAATTTGGCTACCACCAACCCAAAAACTCACGCAAAATTCAAAAGTGAAAATCCTCCTTTGTTCCTATCCTCGAAATCAAAATATTTATACACGTGTGCCATTCCCTGTGTGAATTGACCCAATTAAGTATGATGTGACCATTAAAATCTCCTCTATGAATAGCTTCTCAACGTGTGGTATACCTCTCATCGCCTTATTCAAATCAACCCAAACATATTTCCTGTCCTTCTAGTCTAAGCCCCCTTAATGTATACACTACTAATAATTTTTTCAAAGTGGACCTTCCAATGACCAACTTAATCATTGTATTGTTGATCCCCCCCCCCCCCCCCCCCCCTTTCCCTCCCTATATGACTTAGCCCATAGCTCATTATCTACTAAGATTGCAACTTTATTTCTATTCCTTGAGCCTCCTGATTAGCATAACTTATACTTGGCCAAGTCCCTGCGCCTTAGGTCCTACTCTTTTAGTCTCCTAGACACAATTTATATAAATCTTTTTTTTATTGAGAATCTTCACTAGCTCTATTAACTTCTTTATTCCAAAATAAGTAGTGTTTTCACTTTTTCATTTTCTTTTAAACTAAGTAGTATTTCACATAATCAAGAAGGCATTGATGATGTTCTTCCAATTTTGCTTTTATTTAAATAAATGAAATTTTACATAACCAAAAAATTACTACTTAAAAAGCTACATATTTTTCAAGGTATTCATTAAGGATATGTTAGTAAAAATACATCTTGCTCATTAGGAATGAGTAGTTTTTTAAGAAATATATCAAAGCTAAAAATATTACTTATTATAAAATGGAAAAAGTATTTTTCTTAAATGGGCATAAAATAACTAAAGTGACATTTATTTTGAAACAGTCTAATAACTGAACGTATTGGTCATTAACTTCTGGAAGCCTAAATATGGTGCAGAATATGATTGAGGAAACCCAAACCAAAGACACTAGAACAAAACTGTGTATTATTATGATAGATTCCTAATCGTTCTATGATTTTAAGTTACGTATCAACCATTGATAATCCTGGAAATCGAAAGGTGATGTATAACTTAATCTGATGGAAACCAAATTAATATTCCCTTCCACATTTATGGAATTCGTGAGGGAATGCACATATATTAAAAAATATATTTAACATAATTTTCATTATTGTCCTTTATAAAATCATAAATGTAATTTATCTTCTAGAAATATAAAATTTCAATAAATAAAAGGACAAATATGAAAAAAAAAAAGAATTTCACAAATAACTATAATAGTTAGTACTAAAGACACTTGAACTAAACAATGTATAACAGTATTATAATTGTTAGTACTAATTTCTATATTCTCTTTAAGCTGTAGACTCCTAATCATTCTCAAATTATAAAATGGAAGAGAATACAAATAGAAAACTCCAGCATAACTCAACTATCTAACTACTAATATTTCATATAAAACAAATAACATAATATATCTCCTTCCGCCGTCCTCCTTCCTTTTTTTTTTGCCGTCCTCCTTCCCTTTTTTTTGTTCCCTTTATTCATTCTTTCTTCCACCCATAAACATGGACTAAAAGCGGCCCGTGCCACTAGGTTGTGGCAGTGGGCCAATAATTCTCAACAAGTATCAACTAGGTCATCTCCTTGGCTGTGGCAGCTTCGCTAAAGTTTACCATGCACGTCGTTTAGACGATTGTATGGACTTTGCCATCAAAGTTATAGATTAAAATACTATTATCATGGACGACAACATGGAATGATTAATCATGCGTGAAGTTTTTGCTATGCATCGCCTTAACAATCACCCAAGCATCATCAAACTCATCGAAGTGATGGCCACTAAGTGCAAAATCTACCTCATCATGGAACTCGCCCCCGAGGGAGATCTTTTATCCAAGCTTAACCGCCAAGGCCAATTCTCTAGCTCGGCGGCTAGACTTTACTTCCATCAGCTTATCTCGGCTTGTTAACTACACTATAGAGTTAACACGCTATCATGGTTAGAAGTTTGTTATAGGTAGTTAGAAGAGTTGGTTATTAGTCAGTTACACATTAGAAATTCTGTTAGTCAAAGTCTATAAGTAGACATGTACAATAAGAGATCAAGTTGATTGATTCTTTTCAATGTAACTGTTTCTCTTAGCACTAACGCATTCTTGCTCTTCTTATTAGTCTTCTTCTTCTTCTTTTGTACTTAGATTCTAAATCTATAAGCTCCATTAATGAAGTCTTCATGATATTAGAGCCTGGTTCTCTTCTTAGGCTAGATAGATCTAGTGTAGTTGAGTATTAGAGGGCTTAGGTTCAATTATAGAAATAGTTGAATCGAGAGTAAGCATTCAGATTAGAGATTGAAGTTCCAAGTTGCCAAAATGGTTAAAAACAGCTTGAATTAGCTCTAGGCCACTTGAAAGTGACAATCGTGACTCAAATACTACACGGAAAACAACTGGAACAACAAATCATATAGCTCTGGTGATAGATCATAATCACCTTTTGTATCTTCATCCAAATGATACTCCAGGTAGCTGCTTAATCTCTATACAACTTATTGGTTCGGAGAACTATGCAATCTGGAGTAGATCTTTGCGTATAGGTCTCCTAGGAAAGAGTAAACTAGGTTTTGTTGATGACAAGTTTCCTAAGTCTAGCTTTGCACCTAAGTTGTTTGATAGTTGGGAGAAATGCAATGTTATTGTTTTGTCCTAGATATGGAATGATGTTCGACTTGGTTTGCTTAGTAGTGTAGTGTATGGTGGTGATGCTCATAAAGTATGGTGTGATTTGAAAGAGAGGTTTGATAAGATTAATGGTGCACTGTTTCAACTTTACAAGGAGATTCATAGTCTTACTCAAGGAACTTTAATAATCACAGACTACTATACTACTCTTAAGGGATTATGGAATAAACTTGATGCAATCATGCCCTGTCCAGGGTGTTCTTGTGCTGAATCTAAGAAGTTCAAGGATGATTGTGAGCATAAGAGATTGTTGGAGTTCCTAATGAGATTGAATGAATCATTTTAAGCAGCAAGAGGTCAAGTTCTGATGCAGACACCACTCCCCATCTTATACAAAGCTTTCTCACTTATGGTGGTGTCACGACACGGACCTAGGGTCTAGGAGTGACATGGAGAATGGAACCCAAGAGTCCCCAAACAAGCCTCAAGTATCCATATTCACATCATCAGTTCGAAAGTGTATATACAAATAGTAAATACATAGTTCTAAGGGATGGAAAAGTAAGACTCACGCTATGGGGATGTCATAGGGATAAGAGATTAACATGGCACATCGCACATAAGAACTAAGGGGCGTGTAAGTATGACTTACTCTATGGGGGAAATACGAGACTTAGGATCTCCCACATTTCCACATCAAAACATACAAACTTATCATAATTCTCATAATCAATCCATAATATCCATATCCAATAGGTAATCATAATCATAAACTCCAAATACAACACATAGCATATATCCGTCAAGAGTCTACAAGATGTCCAACAATGCCTCTGGTCATAAGATGGGAGGAGACCAAGACATGTTCGGGGCTCACCCTCAAAGTAAAGATAACATAAGCGAAAGCAACATAAGGTAGAGAAAGGTGGCCTGTCCTTAGAAGATAGGACTCACCACAACAAGTATCTCCGGTCCCTACATGGTTAGATTATGTAGGCAAAAAATATGTGTTAGTACGTTTGAATGTACTACGTATGCGGGCATGCTATGCATATGACTTATCAAACTTGCATTCAATGTTAGATAACAAGGGCACATAATATGGAAAGAGATATATAGCAAGAAAGAGTAATATAACAATATGCCATAAAATTCATGATGCATGAAATGTAGTAATGCTCATATATATAAAGTGGGGATGTAACCGTAATCGACATGTAAGACTAGAGAGCTATTACATGGAATTCCGATGTTGCCCCAACACCGGATGAAAGGAGGAATCACTTGCCAAGGTGAATATCCATAATGCCTAAGTGGATCCACTAAAGCTACATAATTGACCAAGCCTCTACTAAGGATGGTCCATATAGGGAATTAAGCCTCATCTAACGGGTGATCCCTTAAGGAGTCAACTCACATAATAGGTGACCCTTCTAAGGATTCAACCTCATCTAATGGGTGATCCTTTAACCTACGGTGGCACGTAGTTATGGGACAATGAGATCACGCTTAATGGGTCATGCCTCAACTAAGGGGATGAACCTCAATCTCAAGGTCCCCTTAGTGATAAGTCATTACCCCCACAGGAATACATATACGTGCTTGTAAAAGAGGCATAAGTCTTGTCAAATTATAACAATGCATACTTAGGCTTAAAAGCCAAACATACTTCATAATCATGCACACTTGGGCTAAAAAGCCAAATCTTACTTCATATCATACTTTCATGCATAAGAATAACTCCTTCATATTTATATTTGGTGTAAAACACCCATCATTGCTCAAACATATCATAGATATTTATTTAATCACATTCTTGTCATAATCATAATCTTATCAAAATCATATACATAAACATAATTGGGCTTAGCCCACTTCATAATTTTCATAAAATCCAATGCTCATGAATGCATATGCCACGAATGATGTAAGAATAACATGGGTAATATAGATTCAATCTTAAATCAGCAATTCAGTATAAAATTCAGGTAAATCTATAAGTAATATCAACATTCAAATCACAATTTAGATTACTCATACTTAAATCAAATTTTAAAGGGACAATGCATATTCAAATCTTCATAATACTCAAGTAATTCAACATATTAGGGCTTAAATCAACTTAAAATCAACAAATAAGCATAGCCCATACTTCAATTAAATTTATTAAATCATAATTTTTAAAACCCATATTTAAAGTGAGCAAAATTCCATGAAATTGAGTGTGAAAGAGTTTGTGTCTTCTTAGTTGAAAGGGACCAAGAATCAATCTCACATGCTTTACTTAAGAAGATAAATTTGAGAAGAATTTAGCTTGAAGTTGAAACCTCAATTGAATCCTAGTTTGAATCTTGAAGATGAGACTTGGAGAAAATTTTAGAAATGGAATTTTACGGCATGATTGTTTTCTAATGAGGATGAATTGTAATGAAAGAGTATCAGCTGATTTAGGGGTCTAGTATTGGTGAAAATGTCATAGAAGACCCTTAGAATGACCCAAAATTACGTAAGGGCCATTAATGACACGGAATTTAAAAATTCACATAGACTCCTCCATAGATTAGTTCTACGAAAATGAATTTCTTGATCCAAATTTGGAATTAGGTGAAACTAGATGTGTTGGAAAGCTAATCCAAAGAGATTCAATTTGATAGGTTCTGGTCCACCCGATTTATTTTGTGCTAAGAGATATGACTATTTAAAGTTGACCCCTCTATCGGTTCATGTGAAAAGCTTAGCCAATGTAATTCCTTGAATTTGACTTGATGAAGGATACCCATGATGATCCTAAACCACATACATGACCTTTTATTGAAGGATTGGAAATGAATTTAGCATGGGCTTGAAGGTTCCATGGGGATCCTTCTACTAGAGCTTGAAAGGAGGGTTCGGGAAGCGTTTTGAGCGAATGAATAAGAGGCCAAATATTGTGGAGAGATATGAGGTGAAATCAAAAGCTTAGAACTGATTTGGGAGGTTAAAGGAGTATCCCCAATTAAATGTACCTTGGAAATACTATGTACAATCTTGTTTCATCCTTATAAAGCCCGAATACTTGCAAAAATTTCTCCCGAAAATGAAATTTCTAGCCTTTATCCGATCTTACAACTTGTGGGGTATTACATTGTCCCCCTCCTTAGGATCATTCGTCCTTGAATGAGAAACGAACTAGCTTGAATAGATCAAATCGAACATGAACAACCCACATGAGTACATAATGCAAGTTTAAACATCGAAGTCATGAAATCTATTAAAACTGCATCAAAACATCATTCAAAACTAATTTATGAGCATGCATACTTATGACATGAGAACATGGAAATGCAAGAATCAGGCTATTTGAGAATGAAGAACCTACTCTGTTAGGTCCATGTAGAATATAATTTGACAGTTAGTAGCCTCACATGAAATAACAATGCACCCTAACACCATTCTCATGAAATCCTCTTACGTAGACAACAATTATTATTCAATTCCTTTCCTAAGAGTATGAATGCACTTAAGATGACATAATGAAGCCTGAACATAAAGAGGCATAAGGATAGGCTTAAGAAACCAACCCCCTAACAACACAACAAGTCACCTACTAGGCTCCAATATCAATTTGGTATGATAAACACAAAATCAAACTCTACCCATCATTACGATAATCTAAGGATCTAATACATACTAGTGAGTGCAGTCTGAGCTCTCTCCCTTCCTCTCCTAGCGGCTACTGGACAATCCCTTCTTTTGTGCCCAACCTCCTACACTCAAATCAACCATCTTTACTAGCCTTATACTCTCCCATATGCATCTTGTCACACTTTTGATAGGTGGGTATGGGTGTCTTTCCTTCTTGTTGTCGTGATATCAAAACATTACTCAAATCATCCTCAACTCGAGCCCTCTTAGCCACCCTAGCACCTGACTTAAGCTTTTCTCCTTCAATTTGGTCAGCATATGTCATAAGTCTGGAAATGCCCATCTCCATAATAAGAATGGCCAAACGACACTCTCTCACAACCAAGTCAAACATCCCCAAAATATATTTATGTATTCTTGCACGGGGTTAGCCACTAGCATAGGAGTATACTTTAAGAGCTTTTTAAAATTGAGGGCATACTCCCTCACACTCATTTCACCCTATTTGAGGTTGATAAATTCTATTAGCTTGGCCTCCCTAAGCTCAAGATGAAAGAAACGGTCAAGAAAAGCAAACTTGAACTCTTCCGGTTCAACCCTATCATCACTTGCTCACTCAACCAACCATTGGGTGTACCATACTTGAGCCACATCCTTCAACTGATAAGCAACTAATGCAGCTTTCTCCTCTAAAGTCACCCCCATAATAGTCAACACCTTAAAGAGTTTATAAATGAAGTCTTGAGAATCCTCATCAGCCTTTGATCCATAAAACTCTAGAGGATTCATCCGGGTAAAATTTCTGACTCTAGCAGCCGAGGTGGGAGTATGAGGAGGAAGGTTAGCTGGTCTAGCCTTGGTGGTCACCACTTGGGCAAGCATGACAATAGCAGTACAGAATTCACCATGAGTGACAAACTCTCCCATAGGCTCTTGAGGAACTTGGTCCTCATTAACAGGGGCCTGCCTTGGTAGAGGAGCTCTTCGTGGAGGTATCTTCTAAAATGTAGGAAGGACACCATCAAGATAAGGAAAGCAAACATACGGTCCATTGCACGACATAAAATATGAAGAAGTGAGATAATTCATAGAACGTCATCACAGCCTCCCACTCATAGGCATGGTGCACTTCACACCCATGAATAGGACTTTACTCGAGGCGGCATGTTGGACTCCGAGAATCATTTATAAACCTATTTCTCTGATACAATCTCTGTCACGATCGGAACCTAGGGTCTAGGAGTGACATGACGAATGGGAACCTGAGAGTCCCCAAACAAGCCTTAAGTATCCATATTCACATCATCGATTTGGAAGCTAAGATATACAAATAGTTCTAAGGGACAATAAAGTAGGACTCATGTTATGGGAATGTCATAGAGATAAGGGATTAACATGGATTCACATAGCACAAAGCACATAAGAACTAAAGGGCGGGTAAGTATGACTCACTCTATGGGGGCAATACGGGACTTAGGATCTTCCATATTTCCACATCAAAACATATAAACTCATCATAATTCTCATAATCAATCTATAATAGCCATATCCAATAGGTAGCCATAATCATACACTCCAAATACAACACATAGCATATATCCGTACAAGAGTCTACAAGATGTCCAACAATGTCTCTAGTCATAAGATGGGACGGGAGGCCAAGACATGTCCCCTCTCACTCTCAAAGTAAAGATAACATAAGCAAAAACAACCTAAGGTAGAGGGATGGTGACTTGTCATTGGAAGATAGGACTCACTACAACAGGTATCTCAAATCAAATCTAGTCGTCCAACAGTGGATGAAGATAGTCTCCGGTCCCTACATGGTTAGATCATGTAGGCAAAAAGTATGTGTTAGTATATTTGAATGTACTAAGTATGTGGGCATGCAATACATATGGCTCATCAAACTTACATTTAATGTTAGATAACAAGGGCATGAAATGCAATAATGCTCATATAAAATGGGCACGTAACCTCAACCGACATATAAGACCATGCGAGCTATTACATGGAATCCCGATGTTGCCCCTACACCGGATGAAAGGGGGAGTCACTTGCCAAGGTGAACATTCATAATGCCTAAGTGGATCCACTAAAGCTATATAATTGACCAAGCTTCTACTAAGGATGGTCCATCTAGGGAATGAAGCCTCATCTAATGGGTGATCCCTTAAGGAGTCAACCTCACCTAACAATACACCTTCTAAGGATTCAACCTCATCTAACGGGTGATCCTTTAACCTGCTGTGGCACGTAATTATGGGACAATGAGATTCACGTCTAATGGGTCATGCCTCAACTAAGGGGATGCGCCTCAATCTCAAGGTCCTCTCAGTATTAAGTCATTATCCCACAGGAATACATATACATAGATGTGCTTGTAAAAGAGGCATAAGTCTTGTCAAATTATAAAATTGCATACTTAGGCTTAAAAGCCAAACATACTTCATAATCATACACACTTGGGCTAAAAAGCCAAATCTTACTTCATGCCATACTTTCATGCATAGGAATAACTACTTCATACTTATATATTTGGTGTAAAACACCCATCATTGGCTCTTTTAGAGCCATATCATAGACATTTATATGATCTCATTCTTGTCATAACCATAATCTTATAAAAAACATATACATAAACATAATTGAGCTTAACCCACTTCATAATTTTCATAAAATCCAGTGCTCATGACTGCATATGCCATGAATGATGTAAAAATAGCATGTGTAATATAGTTCAATCTTAAATCAATAATTCAATATGAATTCAGGTAAATCCATAAGTAAATCAACATTTAAATCACAATTTAGATTACTCATACTTAAATCAAACTCTAAAGGGGCAATGCATATTCAAATCTTCATAATACTCAAGTAATTCAACATATTATGGCTTAAATCAACTTAAAATCAACAAATAAGCATAGCCCATACTTCAATTGAATTTACTAAATCATAATTCTTAAAACCCATATTTAAAGTAAGCAAAATTCTATGAAATTGAGTGTAAAAGAGTTTGTGTCTTCTTAGTTGAAAGGGACCAAGAATCAATCCAACATACCTTGCTTAGGAAGATAAATTTTAAAAGAATTTAGCTTGAAGTTGAAACCCCAGTTGAATCCTAGCTTGAATCTTGAAGATGAGACTTGGAGAGAATTTTAGAAATTGAATTCTAGAGCATGAGTGTTTTCTAATAAGAATGAATTGTAATGAAAGAGTATCAGCTGATTTGGGGGTCTAGGATGGGTGAAAAAGTCATAAAAGACCCTTAGAATGACTCAAAATTACGTAAGGTCCATTAATGACACAAAATTTTAAAATTCGCATAGACCCCTACACAGATGAGTTATACGAAACAAGCATAACTTCTTGATCTGATCTTGAAATTTGGTAAAACTAGATGCATTAGAAAGCTAATCCAAAGAGCTTCTATTTGATATGTTGTGGGCCACCCAGTTCATATTGTGCTAAGAGATATAACTGTTTAAAGTTAACCCTTCTATTGGTTCATGTAAAAAGCTTAGCCAATGTAATTCCTTTGAACTTGGCTTGATGAAGGAGACTCATGATGACCCTAAACCACATACAATACCTTGTATTGAGGGCTTGAAAATGAATTTAGCATGGGCTTTAAGGTTCCATGGAGATCCTTTGACTAGAGCTTGAAAGGAGGAATCGGGAAGCATTTTAAGTGAATGAATAAGAGGACAAATATTCTTGAGTGATATGAGGTGAAATCAAAAACTTAGAACTTATTTGGGAGGTTAAAAGAGTATTCCTAATTAAATTTACCTTGAAAAGACCGTGTCCAACCTTGTTTCATCCTTATGAAGCCCGAATACTTGCAAATATTTCTCCCGAGAATGAAATTTTTAGCCTTTATCCGATCTTACAACTTGTGGGGTATTACAAGTGGATCATGGAAGCCAAAGGAATCTGGATCACACTGATCATAGCAGTTCATTATCAAAGCTTGTGGAGAGTGTTGCCTTGTTCAGTCTAAAAGGAGGTAGTGCTCAAAATCAAGGCAATAATAGTTTTGGACATCAACCAGGTGGTGATGGTAATTCCAATAGAGGACAATATGAAGGTTAGAACAAACCAAAAAGGACTCAGAAACCTCTTATTATCTATGAAGTGTGTGGTCGTAGAGGACACACTAAGGAGCAGCGCTTCAAAGTTAAAGGCTATCCAGCTGGTTGGAAGTTAAAGAAGTAGGGTGGAGCCTCAAGTTCTTTTGTAAGTCAAGTTGACATAGGTAAATCTCACACTATAAGCACTACTTCAAATGTAACTCCTATAGCTTTTTTTACACAGGAGTAATATCATCAAATTCTATAGTTGCTAGCCAAAGAAAGTGAAAGTGGAGAACATTCAACTAAAGCAGCTACTGCAGGTAGTGTTCTATCTGCTTTGGTGTCCAAATATGTGAAAAAAGAGTGGATAATTGATACTGGAGCCACTAATCATATGTCTTCCAAACTAGATATACTAGACAATGTCAAAACAATACCAAAGTCTGAAATAAGATAGGTTCATTTCCCCACTGGTGGTGTGGCATCATTTTCACACACTAGTAGTACTAAAATTATGGTGGTCAAACCATTGAAAATGTTCTGTTTGTCCCTGAGTTCAAGTGCAATTTTCTTTCTATCTCACAACTTACCAAAGAACTTCAATGCATGACTGCATTCTTTCCTAACTTTTGCCTTTTCCAGGATCTCTGCAGTGGACAGGTCAAGGGGATTAATATAGAAGATCAGGGAATCTACATCCTCAGGGAAAACTTGAACTCTATCTCTTCAAACAATTTAGCAAGAAGTAGTATACATTCAGCAACTTGTTCTGAGTCTATATCTCTGTTGCATAGAAGACTAGGCCATGCATCTGTAGGTATAATAAAAAGGTCATCTAGTATTGACTTTCTAGACACTAAAGCTTTACTTCCTTGTACTGTATGTTCCTTAGCCAAACAAACTAAACTCCCCTTTCCTACAAGTACCCATTCCTCTAAGACTGTATTTGAACTAGTACATTGTGATATTTCGCACCATATAGAGTTCCTACTCATAATAAAATGAAGTATTTTGTGACTCTTATAGATGACTTTTCCAGATTTACCTGGATCTTTCTTATGTCTTCTAAAGCTAATACAATTGTGGTAGTAAGAAACTTTCTTACTCAAGTTCAGAACATGTTCTCAACAAGTGTTAAAACTTTGAGAACTCATAATGGTAGTGAGTTTTTCAGTCATGAGTTTACTCTTGATATTTTTCATCAGAGTACTTGTGTGTATACACCACAACAGAATGGTGTTGCTGAAAGTTAACATAGAACTATTCTATAAATGGCTAGGGCCTTCAGATTCCAAGCATCAGTTCCTTGAGATTCTATCTCTACTATTGTATACCTCCTTAACAGACTTCCATCTAAGCGTCTCAACTATAAAACTCCCTATGAAGTTCTCTACTCACATCCTTCTTCACTTTCTCACATCAAAACCTTTGGTTGTCTATGGTATGTTGCCTATCTAAATATAACTGACAAATTCTCACCTAGAGTCATCCCAACTATCATGCTATCTCTTTCTCAAAGAGGTTATATCCTCTATGATCTACACTCTAAATCCTTCTTTATTTAATAGACATGTAGTGTTCAAAGAGGATGTATTCCCTTCTAAAGATCTCAAGACCTCACCTGATCCTATCTATTCTGTCCTGACTCTAGCATATCCAGACATACTCCCTACTGATACTTGTAAAGAGACATCTCTTCCTCACTTTCCAACTACTTCATCTAAACCTCCCACCACTTCATTATCTCAACCACAAGAACCAGATCCTGCAAATCCCACCAATTCACCTACTGATGTTCCACCACCACTGTCTCTCAAAAAGTCCATTTGACAAAGCAAACCACCCTTATAGATTCAGAATTTTGTTACTAAACCTAAAATCCATCATTGTAACTTCCATTTATCCAACTACATGTCTTATAACCAGGTGACCGCTTCATATCTTCATGCTCTATCAGCTCATTCAATTGTGTCTGAACCCTCCTCTTACAACGAGGTTGCACTTGATCCTCAGTGAGTCCATGCTAAGAAACTAGAAATTACAGCTTTAGAAGCTAATGACACTTGGAGTATGGTTGACTTGCCTCTTGGAAAGAAACCAATTGGCTACAAATAGGTTTACTAGGTGAAGTACAAAGCTACTGGTGAGGTTGAAAAACTTAAAGCTAGGCTGGTAGCTAAAGGTTTCAGCCAACAAGAGGGTCTGGATTATGGTGAAATTTTCAGCCCTGTTGCTAAGATGGTTACAGTCAAATCTATTGTGGCTCTAGTTGGTTCTAAAGGCTGGTGTATGGATATTCATAATGCCTTTTTTAATGGAGATCTTCTTGAGGAAGTATACATGTCTATTCCTGCCGGGTTTGCTAGACAGAGGGAGTATGGTAAGGTCTGCAAACTCCATAAGTCACTTTATGAAATCAAACAAGCTCCAAGACAGTGGAACCTGAAGTTAACAGAATCCTTGATCAAACTAGGATTTAAGCAAAGCCACTATGACTACTCATTGTTCATTAGACATGTTGGGAGTGATATCCTTATTGTTTTGGTCTGTGTTGATGATTTACTGATTACTGGAAGCAATCGAAGTCTTATAAATAATACTAGAAGGGACCTCCAAAAATAGCTCAAGATGAAAGATCTAGGGGAGCTCAAGTTCTTCCTAGGAATAGAAGTTGCTAGATCAAGTAAAGGCATACACATGTCTCAGAGGAAATATGCTCTAGAATTGATAGCAGAATGTGGTCTAGGGGGAGCTAAACCTACTAGTACTCCACTGGAACAAAATCAAAAGCTAACATCTGTAAAGTATGATGAAGTAATATCTCAGGGAACTTAAAGATCAAATACTACAGGATCCTGGAAGGTATCAAAGGTTAGTGGGAAGACTTCTATATCTTACAATGACTAGACCTGATTTGGCCTTTGCAATTCAAGTATTGAGCCAATATATGCATTATCCTAAGGAATTTCACAAAAAGTTGCACTCAGAGTGGTAAAATACATAAAAGAAGCCCCCGGACTTGGTCTGCTAATGACAGTTGAAGACACTAGTCAACTAACTGCCTATTGTGATTCAAATTGGGGAGCTTGTCTTGAAAACAGAAGGTTTGTCATTGGGTACATAGTTAAGTTTGATGGATCACTTATCTCCTAAAAGTCAAAGAAGCAAGAGACAACATCCAGAAGTTCAGTTGAAACTGAATTTAGAAGCATAGCAAACAGTGCAGGTGAAGTCACTTGGCAAGCAGATTTATTCAAAGAACTAGGTGTTCAAATTGAGTGTTGACTACAATATAAAGTTAACAAGCATGAGCTTGAGCGAGAGTGTTGACTACAATATAAAGTTAACAACCATGAGCTTGAGCGAGAGTGTTGACTACAATATAAAGTTAACAAGCTAGCATGGTTAGAAGTTTGTTATAGGTAGTAAGAAGATTTAGTTATCAGCCAGTTACACATTAAAAATTCTGTTAGTTAAAGTCTATAAATAGACATGTACAATAAGTGATCAAATTGATTGATTCTTTTCAATGTAACTGTAAGGACCCAGATTTTTCGAGTGACGTTTCCCAAATCTCTTGGAACTGCCCCAAGTAAACTGCCAGGCATCACTACATGGAGGGCCCACATAGGCCGTGTGAAGCCACACGGACCGTGTAGCCTCCCGTGAAGGGACACTTGGTCCAGTTCACGATTGGGACAACTTTGAGATGGAAGGGAATCTTGGCCAAGTAAGGGCACACGGCCACTCACACGGACCATGTGAGGTATCACGGACCCGTGTGGCTCTCTGTGTAATTCACTACATAAAATTATTCTAAGTATGGAAGTACCGTCTCATAACTTTGTCATGCAAAAATTATTTGAAGTACCTTCACACGGTCGATGATACGGCCCGTGTGGGGTCACACGAACCGTGTAGTCATCCGTGTGGTATCACTTAGCTCCGTGTGATTTTCCTCTGCAAAATTCTAAGTAAGGGTTCACAGCCACTGTTCACGATCCGTGTGACGTTTCACGGACCATGTAGTGGGCCGTGTAGACTTGACCAGTTTCGGTCCATTTCATTAGTGACGTTTATGTAATTTTGATTTATTTTAATTATGAATTATGACATTTTATCTATCCTAAATCCCTAATTCAGTTGATATCCCCTCCCCTCTTAATTCATTCTCCTAAAACCTTCTACCTCTCATAAGATTACCTCTATATTTCTCTGTACTCTCCCCTCTCAAGGATCAAAGCTAGGGTTCCATTGGATTCCAATTCAAGCTAAGTTCATCCCTCAAAATCAGCTCCTCAATCAAGTTATGTGGGATTGATTCTTGGTCCCTTTCAACCAAGAAAACCCAAAGATCTTTCAATCTATTTTATGAATTTAGTCTACTTTAAATATGAGATTTCATAATTTGATTTTATTAAATTCAATTGATATATGGGCTGAACTTTACATATAATTTTAATTTACTTTTATCACTATTATGATGATTTACACTGAGTTATGAAGTTATGAACATGCATGTCCCCTCTACAATTGATTTATGCATGAGTGACTTATACTATATTTTAGATGTTGATATAAATTATGGAGTTACTTAATTTACCATTATGGTGTTGGTTTTAACTTGAATCTATGTAACTCACGCTAACCTCATATCATGTATTGCATTGCATTTATGAGCATTGATATATGGAGATTACGAAGTGGGTTAAGCCCAACTATGTTTTCTGAAATGATTATGATATGATTCTGATAAAATTTTGGATATGACAAAAAAGGTGATCATCGATATGCCTGTGATTCTGGCTCATTGAGCATTTTGGGTTCTTGCACCATTCTGTATATGTGAATGAGCTATTCCTTGCATGAGCATTACAAGTATGAACTATGATTTGAATTTGAGCCTAAATGTGTATTGAAAGGTTTGAAATGAATATTGCATTTTTTGAAAGCACATATATGTATAAGTATTCAAGTGGGATATTATTGACTTAGCACCGATGGATTGGGGGTGTTAGGACTATCCCCAAGGGCCCTCTCCCTTTCCTTGAACTATGTGCCAACATAGAAATGTCAGCTATTACCACAATGACCGGGTCGTAAGGAATAGTTATATGTATATGATTCTAATATGTTCTGGATGACTCTGAAAAATCCTTCCGAAATGGTGAGTTCCGTAAGGAAAGTGACCATCCACCGAAATGGTGATTTCCGTAAGGTGTGATGTAGCTTTGGCAAGTAGTCTTCTCCTACCGATAGGAGGTCTTTATCGGACTAATTCATGTAATAGCTCGCATGGATTTGAGTTATCGGTTATAGTCCATCCCCACTATATATAAGCATTTTTCCATTTCATGCATCATGAATTTCATGGCATCTTGTATATATTTCTGTTGAATATATAATTCCTTCTATACTATGTGACCTTGTCATCTAACATTGAAATGCAGGTTTGCTAAGTCATATGCATTGCATGCCCGCATACTTAGTACATTTAAACGTACTAATGCATACTCTATGCCTACATGATTTTACCATGTAGGGGCCGAGCACTTTGATTATCAATAGGTTGACGAATAGTCCAATCCCAAAGTATATTATGGTGAGCCTCATCTTTCGAGGACGAGCCAACTATCTTCCTTTATGCTATCTCAAAATGTTCTTCTTTATTGAAGGTGAGCACGAAACTTGTCCAGGCCCTCGTTCCTTTTGACTAGAGGCATTTGTTGGATACTATGTAACTCTTCTGAAATCCGTTTGTTATGACTAGTATCTTGTTTTCCTATGGTTGGGATGATTTATGAGAAACTCCTATTTGACTATATATATGTATGTGTTTGAATGTTATTCTTGAACTGATGATGTGGATACAGATACTTGAGGCTTGTTTGGGGACTCTCGGGTTCCCATTCACCGTGTCACATCTAGGCCCCACCCCGGATCGTGACAGTAACTACTTCTTCTTCTTCCTCCTCCTTCCTCCTTCCTCCTCCTCCTCCTCCTTATCCTCCTCCTCCTCCTTCTTCTTCTTCTTCTTCTTCTTCTCCTCCTCCTCCTCCTCTTCCTCCTCCTCCTTTACTTAGATTCTGAATCTATAAGCTCCATTAATGGAGTCTTAGCATAGTTAGAAGTTTGTTATAGGTAGTTAGAAGATTTAGTTATCAGTCAGTTACACATTAGAAATTCTGTTAGCTAAAGTCTATAAATAGACATGTACAATAAGTGATCAAGTTGATTAATTCTTTTCAATGTAACTACTACTACTACTACTACTACTACTACTACTACTACTTCTTCTTCTTCTTCTTCTTCTTCCTCCTCCTCCTTATTTTTTGTACTTAGATTCTGAATCCATAAGATCCATTAATGGAGTCTTCATGACTTTACACTTTTGTCATCAAAAAGGCGTGGCTCATCGTGACCTTAAGCCATGGAATCTCCTCCTTGATCAATGCGGTTAGCTTAAAGTCACCGACTTTGGAATCAACACTCTTCATGATAAATAACTCGGCAACATGAGCCTCCTTCAAACGACTTGTGGTACTCCAGTTTATGCGGCTCCGGAGATGTGCAAAAAATAGAATATGGCGGGTCTAAAACAGATGTTTTTTCTTGTGGAGTTATTCTCTTTGTATTTCTCATAGGAAAACTTCCATTTGATGACAATAGTCACCACAATTTTAATCATGCAAAACTTTGTCGTGAGTATAAGTTTCCTAATTAGATTCAAAAGCCAACTCAGAGTGTAATAAAATAGTTGCTCGATCCTAACCCGAGTACAAGGTTAAGCATCGAGGAATTAATGGAGCTTTCATGGTTCAAGAAATCCGTATTAATAAAAGGTGAAGAGTTCAATAATCAACGGATGCAACATCGACAAAATGTATTTGAAAAAGCAAGGAGATTGAACGCGTTTCATCATATGGGTTGAGATTATCGGGCTTATTCGAAGGGGGATCGAATAAGAAAGGGATGAGCTTTGCTACAAGTGTTGAAGAGAAGGTGATGAAAATTGGAAAGAATAAGAATATAGAGTTGAGAGAAGAAAGGGTGGGGGAATTGGGTTGGTAAAAGGGAGAGTGGTCATGTTGGTGGAAATATGGGAAATGGCAACAAATTTGTGGTTAGTGGAGATTAAGGTTGTTAATGGTTGACGAGAATTTGATGAATCTATTCAATGAGAGGTAATGAAAGTTGGGCTGAAAGATATTGTTGTTTCATGGTGTAATGATGATGGGTATTGACCTATTACACTTTGTTTGGATGGTTGTTGCTTGTTGTTGCATAATGTATTGTATTAAGTTGTGTTGTATTATCACACACCAATTTTATTACATTGTCAAAACTAGGATTCTATGAGGTTCTATTTTAGGGTTTTTTTGGATAGAGTCAAGGATAGATGTCCTTTAACTGTGAAGGAAGGTCATATTTCATCTTAGCATTTAAGTTAAGCATTTAAAGACGAATTGAGGGAATGGAACAAATCAGATCAAGGAAACTTGGCATTACATAAACAAAACATAGTTAGTCAACTTGTTGAACTAAAGTCCAAGATTAAAGAGTTTTGGTAAAGAGGAGATACTCTCGAAAGTTGAATTTCTGTTAAAATTTGAAAATATGGCTGAGTATGAGGAGATAACATGAAGATAGAGATAAAAAATAATTAGCTAAAACTGGGCGGTAACAACATCAACTTCTTTCACAGAACTGTAATTTGTATAGAAGATACAATGCTATTGATGAGCTAACTATAGATGGCGAAGTAGTCAGAAACCCAAAAGATATAAAAAAAATATAGTCTTTTACAAAACTTATTTTCTGAAACAGAATCTTGGAGACCCTTAAGCAGGTGCAGGATGGACCACAAAATTAACGTTGAAGATAATTTCATGCGACAAAAGGAGTTTGAGGATTAAGCGATATGGGATAGTGTCAAATTTTGTGCTAGAGACAAAGCTCTGGGTCTTGATAGTTTTATTATGACCTTTTTACACCTAATGTTGGAATGTTATTAGTAAAGATGTGATTGTTATAGTTAAGAACTTTCATGAGAGACTTGCATTTAAGAAAAGCTTCAACTCTACCTAATTGCCTATAATTTAAAAAAAAAAAAAAGGTGCTAAGGAACTAATTGCCTTCAAATCTATTAGCCTAATTGGTGGTATTACAAGATCATCTCCTAATTATTCACTGAAAGAATCAAAATGGTTATACATAAATTGGTGGACCCCCAATAGTTGGCTTTAATAAAAAAGAGATAAATAATGACAGTCACCTTATGGCAAATGAGTGTGTTAACACTAGAACTAGAAGCAATCTCCTAGGCACCCTATGAAAACTGGACATTCAAAAAACTTATGATTACTTCAATTGAAAGTTTCGCTGGAGACATTATCAAAAAAGGATTTTAGAGGTGAATGGCTAAGATGAATGAAGTTTTGCTTCAACACCGTAAAATTCTCAGGTCTAATAAATAACCTTCTAATTGGTTTTTTTTTGACAGAGAAATTAAAGATAAGAAGATTCATATCTACTTTCTTTTTATTATTGCTATGTAGGGGCTAAATTATAAGTCGAAAATTACTCAAGAAAAGTTGTGGCTGAAAGGCTTCAGGTTATCTAGTAGAGTGGGGCCGATTTGGAGATTACTCACTTGCATACAAACGTTACTCTTGTTTTTCTGATGCTAAATAGGAGTCAATTCAAGATATTAAGGGTAATCTTTATTCTTTTTGAAGCTATCTCAGGGCTTTACATCAATTGGAACAAGAATTCTTGTATCTTGTAAAGAAAGTTCTTGATTTATCATTTTAGCTAAAATTTTAAGTGGAAGGATAAGAGACTTACCAACTACATACTTGATTATGCCTTTGAGCAAATTCATAGACATCTGGAATGGGATGATTGAAAAATATGAAAAATGTTTAGTAAATTGAAAGAGTTAGTATTTTTCTTTAGGAGGAAGATTAACATTTCTCAACATTATTTAAATTCTGTCCCTACTTATATGATGTCTTTTTTTAGAAAAAATATTGATGGTGATATTGATAGACTAGATGCTCTAAGAAAAAGCTTCAGGTGAAAAGAAAATAGTGAAATGAAAAAATTTTACTTGATTAAGTAGAAAACTCTAATTATTAATTAAGAATAAACAGACATGGGGAATGGGAGCAAGAAATTTAAAAATTCAAAATTAATACCTTGTAACAAAATAGTTGTAGATACGTCTCAGCAAACACTATGAAAAAAATATAATACATGACAAATAAAAAGTAAAAAATCATTGGATAACTAAAATGATCACTAGCATTCATTGATTAAATCTTTGGAGAGCTATCAGAAATCACTGACCAATAATCAGAGGACATTGCAATATAAAATTGGGTAATGATAAAAAAACTCTTCATTTAAAAAGATAGTTCACTAGAACAAGAATCTTTAAAGGCTTTGTTCCTAAATATTTTTACTCTAAACCAGCAGCAGGGCTACCGTGATAGATATATAGTCAAATCAAGAGTGGAATTTGAATTTTAGAAGATCTCTAAATGACTAGGAGACCTCAAGGTTAGTGAAATTTTTCAAGCTCTTGGGACAGTTCAAAGAAACTATTGATGCACAAGATAGTTTGAGATGGTAGGATCACAGTCAAAATAACTTCAGTATCAAAAGAGCCTATAAAAAATTTAATCCTTGTAATAGTCAGAGAAATGATTGGTCATCAAAGCTAATATGAAAAATTAAAATCCCTACAAAGTGTCTTATTTTAATTGTCTTCTCACTAAGCAGATAATTTTGATCCAGAAAAACTTTATCAAAAGAAATATTCGTTTGAGTCCTAGATGCTTCTTATGTGATAAAAACGTCATTTTTCCTTCATTGTAGTATAATCAACATTTAGTGAAATGTTTTCATCAGTTTTAAGGACATGAGTTAAGTTATAACTAGGAGAGTTATCCAGACTTTGAGGATATGGAGCAGTTATACCAACATTATTGGGCATAAAGGAAGATAAAAAATCATTCCAACTTGCATTCGGTTAATTTTTATAGAAAGAAAAAATCTCAAATGCTTTCAAGACAAGAGTATTTCCATCCAAAAGATTAAGATGAACTGCTTAGTTTTATTTCATTTTTTGTGTAAATAGGAATACATGAAAGATCTAAAATCAGTTACAGATATTTTAGGTTTTTTGTAAAATTTTGTTATAAAATTGAAAATCTTCCTGATACTTTCCACAATTGTAATTAGGAACCGTAATAGGTTATAACAATTATTTTTTTGGAATAGACAACAAGTTGTTATCTCTTAAAAATAAAATAAAAAAACTTTAACTTATTAGAAATGGTTTAAGCTTGTCCAACTTGCGTTAAATAGACAAATATATGAACTAATGTGTGAATTAATTCGAATGTATGTAGTTTAAAAATATTGTCTTAGTCATAAACATAATGTATGCCCACAAAAAAGATAATTTTTTGTTGAGATTTTCTTTTTGTAAGATATTTCTTATGAAAAAAATGTAAATACATTATTACTTTACAAACATTATACAAAAAATTTCAATAGCTTTAAAAGATTAAAATTATCAGATAGTAGGGAATGGGATTATACAACTAAATTATCAGTAAAAAGTAAAATGGATGAAAAGCTAAGATTTAATTTATTCAAATTCTAATGAGATGTTTTAAGAGAAGTACAAAACACAACATATTAACTAGCAGTGTTAATAGTTGTTTAATAGAAGGAGAACATTTTTAAGTTTGACACTTTTTAACCTTTTATTTTTTCAATATTCCAAAAGAGAAACTAGAAAAGCAAGGCAAGTAGAGTTGGAGATGCAATTTCGTTAATTTGTGGGTCGTTTTAGCATTTATCTCAAATGCTGATAAGTTGGATTCACATGGGATATATATACGCGCAAAGAGAAGCAGCGGGAGGAGGAGGAGGAGTGTGAGACTATGGAAGCTCCGAAGTTATTGCTGTTAATTTTGCTGATTCCTTGCGACTTGTTTATAGGCAAATCCCTCGGAGATGGCGTCACTCCTCAAGAAGCCAAAGAACTTAGAGATGAGGTCACCTTTTTCTCTTCTCCTTGCCAATTCTTCACACGCAGATCGACAATTAATTTTT
This sequence comes from Solanum rostratum, assembly GCA_029948455.1. NCBI lineage: Eukaryota > Viridiplantae > Streptophyta > Magnoliopsida > Solanales > Solanaceae > Solanum > Solanum rostratum. Next base: position 53,714,490 of record CM057047.1, on the reverse strand, counting down.
TTCTACATTTTGAAGATTTGATCTTTCAAGTTCAATGATTTGTTGCTTAATTCTTTCGAAATAAAGTTGTATAAAGTGTTCGTCGATTGACATGATCGATCTATGCATAAAATTAGTATTTGTTTTGAGAATCGATTCACAGCTCTTCCATAGGTACTCTTAAAGTTGAAATGACGGAGAAGAAATATCTCATGTAACATAAAATTGCAATGGGTGAAGCAGATGCCAATTAAAAATGTGTTCTTTATTATGAGAAAACTTCCATTTTGTTAGCATTTGAAACGTGAAAGGAGTAAGTATAAAAGCTAGTAACAGACTGTACATGGTGTTTTTTTTAAACAGACAGTACATGGTGATTGATGTCGAAAGCTCTGACATCGAATATACTACTCTATTTTCTCGTTTGGAAATCAAAACAATTGGTACCCTTTCTGTAGAAGGGGAAGAAGTAGTTCTCTTTATTCCGGCCTCACATTTTTAAATCTGTTTTTACTATTAATCTCGCCTTGATATCCTAGTTTGGAAGGAGCATGGTTAAGGAAAAAAAAGGTGACAGAAAGTTGGGCAGATGATATCTTGTTCATTTTCTTCTGTTTTGCCTTCCTTTCCAATTTCAAAATTTCTAACGCAATTTAAAAAATTGTGATATTTCATTACTTTTTAGGTGCGTGAGATGTTCTACCATGCATTTAATGGATACATGGACCATGCTTTTCCACGTGATGAGTTGAGGCCTTTATCTTGTGGAGGAGAAGACACACTTGGTGGCTATGCCTTAACATTGGTAAGAACACACCTGTTTTGCTTGTCTACTAGTTTTTCTTGGTAAACATATAGTTAGTGTTTGGATCATGTGCTTTTTTACAGATTGACTCATTGGACACCTTGGCTTTGCTTGGTGACAGAGAGCGCTTTACTGCTTCTGTTGAATGGATTGGTAAAAATCTTCGGTTTGATATTGTGAGTATGGAATTTGTTTAAAAACATGATGAGATTAGGAATGACTGATTTTACTCTTTAACAGACAGACATTGCCTTATAAATTTCAGATCATTAAATTGTTGAAGTTGGATTTAGAAGCTCTTATCTGACTTGTTGAAAGTTCCTTTTCCCCATTAACTTCTTTTGAGTGCCATGGAAAGGTGGTCTCCAATATGACCATAATCATTCCTGCCAGTTGATGGGTAATCAAATTCTTTTTAATGACCATCATGTTTCTAATGTTAAATATACAAGCTTTCATGCTTTGGGCCTTGTGTTCAACTTGTATGGCAAAATCGAATTTAAGAATCATCGAGTAGTTTGATGAGGTTAAACTTTTTTGGTGATCTCCCTATGCTTGATGCTTTTATCAGTTCAGAAAATAACCGACTTGTGTAAATTTAAGTTATTATTAAATTTGAAATACTAAACAGTTCCTTTTACTTGTAAAAAGTAAGTCATTTTATGATTATCTAGCTTTATTTTGTAAGCTTAGAGTTTGCTGCTTGCTATTTTCACCTTGTTGACATAGAACTAGCCTCTTTTGCATACCTCCTGGCTTATTCTGGAATTTATCCATTAAAAACTAGCTTCAATGTTTTGATATATGTTGCTTATTTGTTGCGTTTTAGGGAAGACATCTACTGGAAGAATGGTTAAAATGTGACAATTGTTGCGTTTTAGGGATATAGGTTATGTTTGATAAAGGTGAAAACTAAATACACCGAAATCTGAAATCTATATGAGTTGTTGAGCTGTAAGAGTTTAAATGTTGAGTTGTGTGAATCTTGATATATTTCAAACAAAATTGAGGCATCAATCGACATGAAATTAAGGTGCAAATTATAAGTACTAACATGTTTACAACTATTAAGATTTACTGCGCTTGTCTTGTATTGTTAAATGATAACTATTAAATGGAAATGGAACTTGAAACTAAATCTTTATACAAAAGACAGAAGTGAACTTTTACTTGAATAGTATAGCTTTTATTAGTACTGTTTGCATTATTGGAATATGTTTGATGACTAGTATGCTTATTACGGTTTACAAAAAAAAAAAGAATTTCTTTTACCGTTGAATTAGATTAGCAAACATCCCTTTATCCACCTTGTCATACTCTGCTTTGTAATCATGAAGAGTGTTTAGCTCGAATTTCCAATACTTCTAATAAGAATCCAAGTTTTTAAGATAGGAGTGAGAAAAAAACTTTGTTCATATACTCTGCTTTATACCTTTCTAAAAAGGTTTTACCTTCTAAGGGGATTGTTGGAACAATATAGGGATAGGAAGAGACTTACACATGGTGTTCATTGACCTCAAAATATCATATAGTAAAGTTCCTAGTAAGGTCCTATAGAGGTGCTTGGAGTCTAGGGGTGCACCTGTGGCCTGCATTATAAAATAAAGGACATGTACAATTGAGCGAAGACCAAATTAAGAGTAGTGGGAGGTGACTCTAAAACACATCCCGATCATGATGGTGTTGTACCAGAGATTGACCCTTGGCCCTTTTCTAGTTGCCTTATTGATAGATGAATTGGCGCGACATATTCAAGGGGAGGTGTCGTGGTGTACGTTGTTCACAGATGACATAGCATTGATCAATGAGACGTGTGGTGGAGTTAATGATAGGTTGAAAATTTGAAGACAAACCTTAGAATCTAAAGATTTTAGGTTAAGTAGGATTAAAATAGAGTACCTGTAGTGCAAGTTCAATGATGTTACATATGAAGTGGAGGTGGAAGGGAAGATCGATACACAAGTCATACCCAAAAGAGAGTTTGTAGGATCTTGTGTCTATAATCGAAGGAAGTGAGATTGATAATGATGTCACACATTGTATTGAAGCGGAGTAGGTGACATGGAGGCTCACATCAAGGGTACTTTGTCATAAAAATGAGTTACCAAGAGTTAAAGGTGGATTCTATAAAGTAGTAATTAGACCCACGTTGTTGTATGGGTAGAGTGTTGACTGGTCAAGAACACACACGTCCAAAAAATTAAGGTAATAGACATGAGGATGTTCAGATGGATGTGTAGGCATAGGAGAGATAAGATCAGAATGAGGTTGAGATGATTCAAAGATGTGAGGAGGTGGTATGCAGATGCACCAATAAGGAGGTGTGAGAGGTTGGCTGTAGCAGGTTTCAAGAGAGGTAGAGATAGGCCTAAAAAGAATTGGGGAAGGTAATTAGACATAACATGATACACCTTCAACTTATTGAGGACATTACCCTAGCTAGGAAGGTTTGGAGGTCGAGGATAAGGGTAGAAGAGTAGGTAACCAAGTGTTTTCATACTTTTATGTGAGAGAGTCTGCGAGTTGGTCTCCTCTTCTCTTTTTCTCTGTAGTTAGTCGTAATAGTTAGTATGTGCGTAGTATCTTATTTTTCAATTTCCATCTACTACCTGTTGCTTCATCTGCTTATTTTGCTATATGTTTCTTTCAGTTCTGCCTTGATTACACTTATTTTGAGCTGAGGCTTTATTGGGAAACCTTTCTATCTTACAAAGGTAGAGTTAAGGTCGGCATACATCCCACCTTCCCTAGACTCCACTTGTGGGACTACTTTGAGTATGTTTTTTTGTTGCTGTAGTAATACTTGTAACAAGCATTTGAATTCTCAAGATAAGAGCAAAAAAGAATGTTTTGTCCATTTGATATACTTTATAGATCTCCAGAAGAAAATGAATGGTTACAAAGACCATTTACAGAAGAGGAGGCGCTATTGATGGCTTTACTAGGGATTTCTTTAAGAAATGCTAGGATATTTTGAAAGAAGATTTAATGCTGAGTATACAAAATTTCCACCAGAGGAGTGTGTTTGAGAAATCATTTAATGCTACATTCATAGCTTTAATCCCTAAGAAACCTGGTGCAGTTGAGCTAAAAGACTTCAAACCTATCAGTTTGATAGGAGGACTCTATAAAATATCTCCAAGTTGCTGACAGAGGGAATGAAGACAGTGATAGGGAAATTGGTTGATGAACACCAAATGACTTTCTTACGAGGTAGGCAAATAATGGGATGCAACACTGTTGGCTAATGAATTGGTAGACTCCTGGGTAAAGCAGAAGAAACCAGGGATTCTACGCAAGCTAGACATTGGAAAAGCCTATGACCATGTCAATTGGAATTTTCTCCTAAAAATTCTAAAGGACATGGGTTTTGGTAGCAAGTGGAATGGCTAGATCAAAATACTACATCTCAAGGAGAAGTTTTCTCTTCTCATAAATGGAAACATCGAAGGGTTCTTCCAGTGTGAGAGAGGTCTTAGATGGGGAGACCCTATGTCCCCTTTCCTATTTTTAATAGCCATGGAGGGGCTGAATCATATGCTCAAGAACACAAAGACTAATGGTGGGTGAGAGGATTTGGTGCACTTGCCGAGAGAGGAGAGAAGTTGGAGATCACACACTTACTCTATGCTGATGATGCTCTTATATTTTGTGAGGCAGAGGAGGCACAAATTAGACACATAAGGGCTATACTTACTATATTTGAGGGCCTCCATGTCAACTGGTCAAAGAGTCATCTCTTTCCTATCAACCAAGTTGAAAATCTGCTTGTGCTAGCGAAGACATTGGGTTGCCAGATAGAGGCACTACCAACAAAGTTTTTGGGACTACCTTTGGGTGACAATAACAAAGTGCAGGAAGTATGGAATGTGGTGTTGGAGAGATGTGAGAACAAACTAGCCAGATGGAAAAGCCAATATTTATCACTGGGTGGCAGGGTGACCCTCATCAAGTCAGTTTTGAATGGATTGCCTACTCAGATGATGGGCCTATTTCCAGTCCCCTAGAACATTGAGAAGAAAATAAATAGGCTAAGAAGATCCTTTCTGTGGTAAGACAATAAGTAAAAAGGAGGTTACTACCCTTGGTGAAATGGGATACTCTCACATTTAGCAGAAATCAAGGAGGCTTAGGAATAAAGGACCTAAGTCTCCAGAATAGTTGTTTGCCCCAAAAATGGCTATGGAGATTCTGTAATGATGATAGAGCCTTATGGAGGAGATTTATAGCAGGAAAGTATGGTTTACTTAACCAGTGGACAACTGAAGAGGTTATGGGCACATTTGGACGCAGTGTCCGGAAGACTATCACTATGGCCACATTTCAGAAACAACACATGCATTCATGTTAGGGATGGAATGAAGACAGAGTTCTGGAATGAAGTATGGATAAGGGAGGACAGTTTGAGAAACCTATTCCCTCACCTACATACATTGAGTCTACAGAAAAATGACAAGGTGGCACAAATATGAAGTCAACAGGGGCGTAACCTACTGTTTAGGAGAGCATTGAATGATTGGGAAATTGAGGAGGTTGCTTTGCTATTAGGGGTTCTTAATAATTTCCCAGGCGCTTCTCAGAGGGGCGCTTCTCAGAGGTCTGATTAGCCAATATGGAAGATACACAACAAAGGTGTCTATACAGTGAAATGATGCTATTGGAAGATGAATTATAATGTCTATCTGATTGATAGACGGCCGTGGAAACTTCTTTGGAAGTGAAATATCCATTTAAAGTCTCATGTTTTTTTGGTTACTAATCAAGAAGGCATGTCTCATTCATGAGGCCCTACAGAAAAGAGGCATGCAAATTTGTTCAAGGTGCTTTATGTGTGAACAGGAAGTTGAAGTGAACAAGCTGCCAGCTTGTGGAATATGTTTTTATGCATTTTGGGGGTTAGCTGTGCGATGCCAAAGACTACTCTGGAGCTCAGTTGGCCAGGAGTTGGAAGCAGAGGTAAAAAGGAAGAATGGTGGAAGCTCATCCCAACATGTATCTGGTGGCCCATATGGAAGGAAAGAAACACTAGGTGCTTTGAAGCAGAAAATTACTTTTCAGAGGATTAAAACAAACCGATTATTCTTCTATTTTTTTGGTGTAAACAAGATTTGGTGGGGGAGGTGGCAGAAGTAGTTGAGTTCCTAGGAAACTTGTAATCTAAATACCCTTATGGGGGTTTACCCATCGCACTATGGGATGTAAGTTTCCAATTCACCATTTCTTGGATGATGAATTTTTGTGACTACAAAGTTGGCCTTATTTTAAAAAAAAAATATATACTTAACTGATTCTGAAGGTTTATGTTTGACTTCAAGGTTTTGCCTGGCATCTTTGTGAAATTATTTTTCCATTTTAATTTCTGTCACAACTTTATGAGGATGAATATTTTGTACCACTACTTTCCTGAGTTTATAAAATTTCACTATGTATTTGCAGAACAAAACAGTATCTATCTTTGAGACTACAATTCGTGTACTTGGAGGTTTAATTTCTGCTCATCTCATTGCAAGTGACCATAACACGGTATCATATTCATATCCATGTTTTCCTTGAGTATATTTAAAAGTATTATTTTCTGAAACAGCAGATTATGTCTTCCATGTTTGTTAACTTTAGCCAAGTCGAATACTCTAAGCTACATTCTCCAAAATATTTTAACCAGGTTCTTTCTAGAACTGCAGGGCATGTGGATTCCCTCGTATGATGATGAGTTGCTTCACTTGGCTGAAGACTTGGCACGGAGAATGTTGCCTGCATTTGATACTCCTACAGGTATGGAATTGGGTTTTGGTTATTGTCGATATCTGTTGTGTAGAATCAGTCTTATTAAGAATGCTGGGTCATTATTGTGAATGAGTTGCACATTAACTAGGGAGATTATCTTTCTTGTAATTGTGCAACTTTGATTTTGTTCATATGAATATGTTGTATCTTACAATCTAAACACCAATAGCTTGACGGAATAGTTAAGCTAAGCGTTCTGTCAATATTCTCCTGTGTTCTTTATTTTTTACATAGTAACAGAATCAGTTCCATAGTTGTATTTCTCAAGGTTGGACCTCCTTTTAATGTTTTCATGCTCCAATGTCCAATCCTAGACATGCAAGAGGGGTTAAAGTAGTCAACATTAGTTGAGTGGATTGTTGTTTCTGTATTGTCTTGGACAATTCTGACCCCATGATATAGCTCTTGGATTTTAGTTAGGCTCATGAACCATTTTGTATTGCAATTGCTGGTTAGGGTACCCTCTGATAGACGTTCATACTTCCAAATGTTGCATTCTAGTTGGAGGCACTCTAGATTTCAGAAGAGCGAAACAAAACATAGTTGTGAGATCCAGTGTAAAAGCAGAATATCTAGCAATGATAGCGTTGAATTATAATCTTATATGGATCAAACAACTATGGAAAGAATTGAAGTTGGAAAGGATCGATCATTTAGAGCTTGTGTATGATAATCAAGTTGGATTTCTTATTGTTCAATCCATGTTTCATGGGAGTAAAGTACATAGAGAGATATTGTCATTTTACTAGATAAAAGATATTATTGGGACACATTGTTATAAAGTTAATCAAATAATCAACTTAAATACATCCACTAACTTTCTGATTGGCCTTAGTTCTATATGTCACAAGTTTGATACATACAATTTGCTCACACTAGCTTGAATAAGAGTGTTAAGAATAGTGTTTAGTTATTGTAGATATGTTGTAATCAATTAGGGAGATTTTCTTCTTGTAATTTTGTAACCTTGATTTCCTAACTAGTACCTAAGGGTGTGATCTAGTAGTCAATGAAGTGGTTGAGAGGCATGAGGTCTCAGGTTCGAATCCCACCGGAGACAAAAAGCTATATCATTCTTTCCCATCTGTCTTAGCCTTGGCGAATAGAGTTACCTAGAACCTGTATCTGGTGGGGGGGTGATATGTATCCCGTGAAATTAGTATTGTAAAAAAACAACCTTGATTTCCTAATTATTTTGGAATAGGTATATATTACTACTCAAAATTCAATAGTTTAAACAGAATAATTAGGCTGAGCTTTCTCAGTATTCTCCTAAGTTCTTTATTTCTCACAAATTGTTTTTTCCACCCCTTTCTTCGGAGGAATATCCCTACAATTAAAATAAATCAATTTTGATAAAGTATACAATTAAAACACGTTCGAATGCTTTCTAGAGCAGTCCTTACTCTTGACTGCAGATATTTGCACTTTTTCTTCCACCCATCTGTTTTCAATCCTCTGGAACAAAGCTTGGACTTTTTCCTTCAGAACCTTCCATGTGTACTCCTGGTTGCTTTCCCACATTGTTCCTTTTGACTCTAGTGACTTCACCTGATGTTAGCTCTATCTAGTTGTTCCGCAGGTAATCTTCCTTCTGTTCCAGGGTAGCGACATTGTGTTAGTGACACTTGCCAAAGATTGATCACCATCTGAAGGGAGTTCAGAGCTGACTCCCTCAGTTGTCTATCATAATGGAATATGGAATTCCAATTCTGTACCATCCCAGCCAGCACTAGATTAGGTAGCTCTCTACTACCACTTACTGGCGGTTCTGCCTCAAATGGTTTAGCTTGAATCCTCTTTCTCAATTATAACCGGGTCATGAAAAGAATACTAATCTTGCCAGCAAAAATGTCCATTAATTCGATATTGTAGTGTGAGGTGCTTAATAAAGATCCTAGGCTTGCCCATCTCATGGTAATTGGTTTTAGATTTCCACGAGGCTTGTCCAACTCCTGACAATCTCCAGTTGCAGCATTGGTTTCTTAGGATATTGTATCACCCACGCAAGTACATTATGATAAAAGCCTAAGATTTTTGAAGTGTGAATTTGAACTAATACTTTTCTGTCCTAGTAACAAGATGTTACCTCTCTTATATTCTGATTACTTTTGCTGCAGGAATTCCATTTGGATCAGTAAATTTGTTGCATGGAGTCGATGAAAATGAAAGCAAGGCATAGCCTCTTTGCGTTCTCCTTTTCTCTTTGCTGTGCTGAATTAGACTTCTGTCTATAGTGGTATTATGTCTAGTGTGGTAGTGGTTGAGATGGAGCAGACATTCCGCATTCAGGCCTGCTTCAGACTAATTTATCAAGAACAGGAATCTGTGACTGTCCTGGTTCTACATGAGTATGCAGTGGATTTGATATTTTGTTCTATGCATGCATTTAATTCACAATCTTTGAAGATGAAAACATCTTGTGCAGCATCATGCTGCCCTATTCCTTCCAAAGAAACAGAAAGAGATAAAAACAGAAGTAAGAAGAGAACACCAGAGACCCTCTTGAGATGAGCCTTTTTAATCTCATCTGACAGACATGAATGGGGCTAGAGAAAACGGCCACCAGACTGCTATTTTTGAATTAAGAATTACTATTCAGTACTTTCAAAAGATTTGACCAGTTTGACGACCTGCATGGGAATTGAGAACCAGTATGACAGGAGAAGACATAATCTATTTGACGTTAGGTCATGGAAAGTGATACATGAAAATATTCTGTTTTACTTGTCTGGAGGACCATGTATGATCAACTTACATATGTTCTGCAGGCCATGGACATTTTATAGATGTTTTTGTTATTAAAGCTGTCTGATACTCCACTTGCTTTTAATTCTTAATAAACTTTTCTTGCCTGATATATGCACACACATCATCACCCTATACTAAAGCCATATTTTTGGGTGCCTAGATAACATCAACTGCTGGTGGAGGGACACTGACGTTAGAATTTGGGATACTCAGCCGCTTAACTAATGATCCCAGTAAGTGTTACTCTCTAGATCTGATATATCAAATTTCCATTCAATCTTTGATCTTAGTCAAGAGAACCTTTAGTATTTTGTTCAGGTTTACTCGTGCCTATCACGAGTAGTTGTTTGTTTCAGTGGAGTTAAGGTTACACACTTAGATCCTTTTTGGAAATAACACGACCGAGCATGTATTTTAGGAAAAATGAGTATATCTTTAGGAATCCAGTGGGTCTTTTGAAGTTTGAGAATAAAAGTGAAGCTTCAATTATTGCTCTAATGATGGATAAGGTATGGGTACTCAAACAAAGGACAACATTAAGAATGCTTACTGTTGAGAGGAAAGAGAGCAGATGACAAAAAGAGAGATAATATTATAAGGGAAAGTGACTAAAAAAATCTAGAATGAATCTGCATCTACCTTCTTGTGAATTCTTTTCCATTTTTTGTTACGAAGGTAATGGAAAAAGAAATTATGAGATCGTTCAACAACCATAGCATTACCACTAAAAATCACATCTGCTTATTTGGAGAAGGGTTAAAAATATACTTGTTTGTTGGTTGATCTTAATCAGAACAACATAAGAAAAAACTCTCTTAAAATCTTTTTTCAGTATGGTTTGTGCACTTCTACGAGTTAAGGGTTGTATTGTTTTAGGATCTGTTCAAGTGCATGTGAACGTTAAAGAGCATCTTGCACCAAAATTATATGGTAGAATTGTTCTTTTTATGACAGTTCAGCGAGCTAATGCAAAGAATGATCAAAATTGATTTTCACAGTTCTATTGTTTGGGAGCTTTGGTCTTTAATGGTTACTCTTTGACTTGGTTTAGTAACAACACATTATTTCATCATAAAAAAAAAATAGAAACAACAACAACAAATCTTAGATATATTTGGGTTCTTCAACAGATTGAGCTTTCCTTTTCTTTTTGTCCTGATAGATTACTAGGTATACTGTTTTACTTATCCCCTGAACAACCTTATGTAATTTCTTTTTTACTTTGGAAGTTACTTGGCTGAAAGAAGTAGGAAAAGAAAAGCCTGGACCTGTTTAGTAGTAAGACTCTCTTTTTTTTTGGGGGGGGGGGGGGGGGGGGGGGGCAAGCGTGTGGGGTGATTTGAGGTGTTTGCCTGTTTGGTAAGTTAGGCAGGGGATGTGCCTAATTAGATGTCTGGAGTTTCTTTTGTAGTCATCTGAACAGTTAACTTTAAAGGTTGTGCACTCATCTGCTAAGTTGCATTGACTCTTTATTTTCGATGCCTCACCGCTGTTGGATTCTCCAAAATGCACTACTTTTGGAGAATCCGACACGCACCCATTGACATTTTTAAAGAGTCCTAACAACATAACTCATCTGAGCTCTATGAATAGTCAACTCTCTCCATTCTGACTTTTTACAAATGTATTTCTGTCATCCATTAGATATCTAGTGTGGAGTGACTATTAAAGTTTGGACACAAATCTCATTTCTCAAGCCCTTAACTAGCAGACCTCCTGAAATTTTCTCAAGTCAGTCGTTGTATTACCCCTTCATTGTATGTTTCATAAATTGAGCTGGTAATTCTTGCAGTTTTGCTTTGGGAACTTACGCTTATTCTTGTCATAATGAAACTGCAGTTTTTGAGCAAGTTGCAAAGAATGCAGTTCGAGGATTATGGGCTCGCCGGTCAAAGATCAATCTAGTTGGTGCTCATATAGATGTTTTTTCGGGTGACTGGACACAAAAGGTCACATTCTTTTAAAACTAAGATATGCATTTTGTTATTATGATAGGACGTTTGCTTTGACTTGATTCATGATGTTACACAATTTGAAATACTTATTGCTTTTAATAGATATGACAAAAGCTTCATATGTTGATCCTTTTGTTGCAAAAATCTTGTACAAGTTTGCGAAGTATACTGGTTTCACTCAGATAAAAGAGCATTGTAGTAGGTTCATGGCTAGCATAAAAGCATCAAATTATGATGATAGGGTATCCTTATTGCGGAGTCTGACTAGTTTGGGTTTGGACATAGTTAACAGTTGAGAGTGATTTTGTATGAAGTGGGCCATCTGTTTATGACTAATGGCATGTATCTTTCTCCTAGACTTACTTTAATCAATTTCTTTTGGTAAGTTGGAATTACTTCAATCATTTTCATCCCGTTTCTTCTTTTGATGTATAATTCGATTTAATTTAAAAGGAAAATGAAAATCTTGGTTGTCCATGGTCCATAATTTTATATACTTTATCCCCCCAAGATGATTTTTGTCAGTATTCTATTCATCAGACCAAAAGAACTCCAATAAAGGAGAGTCAGACACTATCAGCAGCACCTTGAATAGGTTGTCAGTTTCAGTTCATCTTTCTTTCCATGTGATTGACATAGTTCAGTGCAGACATGATGAACTAAACTTCACAGTATATGATAGGTCTGAGATAGGAAATCAAATAAATTGTTTAATAGTAGCTTTTGGAGACTCTTGTTATTATAATTGTAGAAGATGCTAGATCTTGCATGCATTCTTTATACTATCAACTCTTGAATAATTAATATTTTCACTTTCTCTTTCAATGTCATGGTATGGTTTTATGCATGAATCAAAATGAGAGGTGCAACTTTGTATTCTTTTCAATGTTACATGGGAGAACAAGAGGAAGATACTGGATTGACTTTTAAATCTTCCAATATCAAAGTTCTTCTTTGTAACTTGATTATTTTGAAACCTGATTTGACTTATTATCTAAATGATGAAAGTTTGAATTTTCCATAATATATTTGGAGTCATAAACTTGTATATTTAGCATTGTCTTTTGAAATAACTTTTTTTGTTTGTTTGTTTGCAAAAACTACTATTTATTTGTTTTAAATTCAATTATTATGAAATGATAATTCGTAGATTGGATGAGGTACTTTCCTATCACGCATAGCGCGAGAAAACTTAGTGGTATAGTGTTCTCTTCAACTCTTCTCCAAAACATCAACAAGGGTATAGTTATTAATAGTAGAGGGGTAAAATTGCTCCAAATTGAATAGTAGAGGGTGAAATATGCATGGACATGTTCTCAGAAGGGATTATGTTAGAAAAAAAAATTGTATGTCCGTGATAGTGGGTGCATGGGTTAATAGGTAGACTAATGGAGAGAGTTGAAGGGAATATGCTTCCTGAGGAAGGAGGTTGTATTGAAATTTATGAAGGAAAGGAGTCACATTAGCAGTTCAGCTGCTATGGCACCACAATTGGCAATTTGGTGCTAAGTGTGGAAGAGAGGTAAAAACTTGGGGGTTGACTGAAGGCTTTAGACTGCAGTTTCCAGCTGTGCTGATTGCTTCTTGTGTTGAAGAGGCTGCATGAGTAAAAGAATGATGGCTGGACTATGGGGTGGCAAATGGGTGAATTGGATCGGATTTGGGCGAATTGAAAATGGATTTAGCCAAAATAGATCGGATTGCAATCCACCAATATGAGTATGGATAAACAATGGTTGTTACACACTAGCCCATGCATTTCCAACCAATTCAAGAACAAAAACTTCAGACAACCATATGTTGTAATGCTACAGAAATAAAGATCGTATTGATCTTTGAGTCATACCTCCTCTAAGGTAACTGCCTGATAAATTAGAAAATTAGTTAACACCAAATTAGCTCCTATTTGGTTATAGATTTTTTTTTAATTCAAATATTTGTTTGGCCATAGAATTTATATAGTTTTTGGAAACCAAATCATAAAATCTGCTTCAGACCTCTTTTGGCCCAAGATATAACCGTTTGCCTGTTCATAATTTTAGAACTTGCCCCAGACTTTTGATTTTTATAAAAAAAAGCCCCAAATTTTGTAGTTTCAACCGTTGTTTTTTTGTGCACTGATGGATCTTTGTAACTAATTGTAGTAGCTAGTAATTGTCTTTGTGAGAAATATTGAAGAAGAATATAATTGAATTGTTGTCTACATTATTACATTGAGACCCTATTTATAGATACTATATTGGACCCCTTTTCCAACTAGGATACTATAATACAATCTTTTTCCAAATAGGATTTATATACTATTATTATTCCTATTCCTATTCAAAGTATTACCTATTAAGTAGGATTGTATTTACCTATTACTATTCTAAAACTCCCCCTCAAGCTAGTGCATACACATCATATGTACCTAGCTTGTTACAAATGTAATTAATACTGGGATCGATAAAGAGCTTGGTGAGATTTCTGCAAGTTGATCACTCGACTTCACAAAATCGACAATCAATTTTAGTGTGCTTAGTCTTCTCATGGAATACTGGATTTGATGCACAATGTCGATAAAACACAATGTGATAAGTTCTTGGATTACAGTGTTGAACTTCCCAAACCAAGCTCAGAAGGCTGATTCATACCACAGAATGACTTACACAAACGACACACAAGGCTATCAACGACATTCAAGGCTGCCAAACTCCCTCTGAGCAACAAAATCAGGTGGTTGCTCCATATAGATTTCTTCCTGGAGATGATCACGGAGAAAAGCATTCTTAATGCTCAGCTAATCAAAAGGTCAATGGAGAATGATGGATCATCTCAAAATTGCTCCAAGAAAGTCACTTTAAAACTGGTCGGAACTTGCTCATGCATCGAATTATTAAATTTGATGGTTGAAGTGGTCATAAATTGAGAAATAAAATTATATGGGTAGGGTCGAAATGATGACATGACCCTACTGAGAAAGAGTATATAGGTAGGGTCGGAATGATGGCACGACCCTAGGCAAATTAGATTTGATGAACACATTTTCATCTTCAATCCAAACTTCATCCACAATTTAGTTTTTTTTTGGGAAAAATCTATGGCTAAATGCCAGCTTAGTACAAGGTCTCAGAAAGATGGCTAACACAAACACAATAGTTAAGAATATTCCAATCTTTAAGCATGGCAAAAGATTATCTCCAGAAACAAAAATATTACTAATACGAATAATGAAAAGAGGAAACATTCCATAAATCTCAATGTATTTTTGAATATCACATCAGAAATAACAGTAACGAATAATGATTGTATTTTTAAATAAAGATTGACATTGCATACAAATATATTTACAGGTGGGGATGAAAGCTAACGAAACAATGGATACATGTGCTAATGTAAACTAAAGCAGAAAATCTTTTTTCTCTTTTTGAAATAGAAAGCATAAGATTTTGAAAAAACTAGTTATTCAATTATGTTCCACTCTGTACAAAATTCTATTGCCAAGTCCAATTGTAAAACAAACCAATGCTACAGAATAGGACATGAGATTTCTTGCTGACACTCTAATTTTGGATATTACAAAAGTGAGTTCTTGTATGGATGCCTATATTTTGCCCATGTTTTTACATACTTTTATGGGTTAAAAATAGACTGAAACTCATATTTATCCAACTGAAACTAAGCATCTAACTCATTAAATGTGGTTTAAATGGACTGATTTTATAGATATGGGCTGAAATTGTCGGCTCTAGACTGGACAAATACCTTTTCTTGCTTGAAATTGCTCCTTGATTCCACAAAGTCTTGAAAGTGAAAATAATCTACAAAATCCAAAAAAATAAAAGAAGAGGAGAAAATCAGGAAAATCTGAAATCTTTTGAATTTCATGTTATAGTGTCTGAAATATAGAGGTGTTTGAACTATAACTATGTTACGAATATCTACTTTTTGACTCTTGCAACTTAGCTAGCTATTTCTTATGCATATCTATGTAGTAGTACTCCAAAATAGTGTATTCTGTATAATCCTCACTTGATCACTTTTTTCCCTCTCTTTTGATGACGAGAGTGTTACGAATAATCATCATACAGAAAGTATAAACGTCCTTTCTGTGCTCAAATATTTAGATCTAGTGACTTCTCATAAGTGTTTGGCATTAGATCTAACGGCTAGTTTGATGTTCATAAGATTATTAGAACCTAACGGCTAGTTTGATGTTCGTAAGATTATTAGAACCTAGACATTTTAACTGTTATGGTTGACTCAATGGTGGATACCTTAAAGAAATGATTTTCAACTACACACTGACACTTTGGCTTCTTTAGTCATTCCATCTCCACCTAGGATCCGGGAACTTCCATTTTCTTTTTAGCACTGCAACTTATAAATATTCAGATTGGTTTCTGCGTTTCTTTTGCTTTTCCGTTGCAGTTAAGCAATATAAAATGTTTATTGCTTTGCAGGATGCTGGGATAGGGACTAGCGTAGACTCTTTCTATGAATATCTTCTAAAGGTAAAAACTCAACTGTATGGAATTATAATTTTCTATGTGACACAAAATGAGTAAAAGAATAAGGGTTTGGTTGTTGGTTAGAGTTATGTAGGTATTAGTAATGCAGGGTTTAGTTATGCAAGATTTAGTTTCATATATTAGTTATTCCATCTTCTACCCTGCATAAAAGAATATCTGGATTCCCTCATAACTTGTACATGTATTAGTTATGTAGGAAAAAAGACATGAACCATACACTATATTAGCAATATTATGTTTTATGTGGAAAGAGAATGGACCAACCAAACATGGTATAACTTATGCTAGATTCTATATGGAAATGATTTCTCCCCATTTTTGTAACCAAACAATGTATAGAGTTATGCAGGTTTTAATACATGAATAACTCCTCTAACCCACAGCCAAACAATCAATAAATGAATAGCGCTAATTGCACAGTTTCTTTGTTGTAAATCATTAATGCTTATTTCTTTTTGGCAACTAGCACAAAGTAATGATCGTAATAGGTTTTCTACTGTTGCTATTGCTCCTAGATATGTTTTCGCTATCATGATTCTGGACTCAGTAATAGAGCAGAATGGGTACACATGATTCGTGTAAGTGGCGTAACTAGTTTGGGGTTGAGACCTAGATGATTGGTTGACTAATTTTGGACTCCGTTAGTTGTTGGATTGTCTTGTAAGAATTCTTATCTCATTTAAGGCACTGGCAGGTATGGCTGTGTTACAGTCTGTAGTGGTGCCTTACTTCAGTTGTTACTTTCTGTTTTCTGGCAGGAAGCTTCACTTTTCGTGATGAATTCTCCCACTTATTTATGGTCCCACAAAATTTGAAGTATAAGGTCCATTTAAAACTTAAGTGAGAGTTATCGAAGAAATATAGCCAGGGTTTCTAGCTTTATCTCAAAAAGAGAGAGTTGGGAAAGTTTAATTGCTAAATCATAACGTAAACAGAGAGTTGGAACAGTTTAATTGCTAAATCATAACATAGAATTCATGTTTCTATATTAGTCTTATCTATGTTGCAAAGTAGCTTCTTTGATTTTTGCATATTTAAAATCTCATTCTTATTAGTTATAAAAATCCTCGAGCTTCTCTTTATTTACCTAGCTTTGAATGAGCTATCACTAATAGACAATATGAGGTTCTATGATCCGTGCTATTTTTCAGATGATATTGTATCAATTGACAAAACTAGCGAGGGAATCAACCAAAAGTTTTAACCGTGGAGAAGTATTACCAAGAGTCACATTTAGGATATGAAGTAAGACAAAATGTTTACATGATAGTTTGACCCCCATGAAAAAAAAAATTGGTGCTTATGTGATGGAAAGATACCTACCAAAATGAAAGGCAAGTTCTATAGAGAAATGTGAGACCAACAGTGTTATAGGAGTGAATGTTGCTACACTAGAAGTGCAGATGTTAAAGAAATTGTGCAGTCATATAATATTGGACTACATTGTTGTTCAGTCATATAATATTGGACTACATTTGTAACAACAATGTACCTAGTAAAATCCCATTGGACTACATTTGATATATTAAAAAAAAATTAGACCAGATAAGAAACAACCACATCTGACAAAAGTACAAATAGTAACAACGACAACATACACAATATTTTAAGATCATCGGAGCAATCAACTTAGTGTTACCATGAGTAACAACAACAACATACCCAGTGGAATCCCACAAGTGGGGTCTGGGGAGGGTAGAATGTACGCAGACCTTATCACTACCTCATAGAGGTAGAGAGGCTGTTTCCTAGGAACCTCGTCTCAAAAACCCATAAGCAGAATAAATTAGATATGGGAAAGGAAAGGAAAAGAAAGGGAATAGAAAGAGCGACTAATAAGGAAAAGCACATGATATTATGTAAATACGATAAAATTAACATATCAAGACGGAACATGACAACACAAGATATACAGACAATGTAAATATGCTAAAAGTAAACAGATATAGGACTAATAATGATAACATACGATGTGAAGACATGACTACTCCTACTAACCTATTATATCACAAAGTCATTTAACGACTTACCCCTACTAACCTATTAGCCCTATACTCTAATACGCAACCTCCATTCTTTTCTATCTAAGGTCATGTCTTTGGTGAGATGAAGTTTCGCCATATCTTATTAGATCACCTCCCCCTAATACTTATTCGGTCTACCTCTACCCCTCCACGTAGCCCTTAAATCCAACCTCTTGTACCTCCTTACAGAAGCCTCGATACTCCTTCTCCGCACATGTCCAAACCAACGCGGTCTCGCTTCCCTCATCTTTTCAGCCACAGGGGCCACCTCTAGCTTCTCCCAGATGATCTCATTCCTAATCCTATCACTCCTGGTATGTCCACACATTCATCTCAACTTCCTCATCTCCGCAATCTGCATCTTCTGAACATGTGAATTTTTAATTGGCCAACGCTCCACCCATATAACAAAGATGGTCTAATAAACATTCGGTAAAATTTGCCTTTAAGCTTAGGTGGTATTTTTTATCACACAATACTCATGAGGCAAGCCTCCATTTCGTCCATGCTGTCCCAATAGGATGTGTAACATCATCGTCGATATTGCCACTATTCTAGATGATGGATCCAAGATACTTAAAGTTTTCTCTCTTAGGAATATGTTGAGTGGCAAGCTTCACTTCAATGTCTGCTACATCTCTAGCAATACTGAATTTACACTCCAAGTATTTTGTTTTGGTTCTGCTCACTTTAAACCCTTTGAATTCCAAAGTATCTCTCCAAACCTCCAATCTATCATTAACTTTGGCCCGAGTCTTATCAATTAGTACTATGTCATCTGCAAATAGCATACACTATGGCACCCCCTCCTGGATAGACCGTGTCAACTCATCCATTATCAAAGCAAAAAAAAAGGGGCTCAACACAGATCCTTGATAGAGTCCCATCTCAACAGGAAAGTACCCTGAGTCTCCTCCCAATGGAACACCTTTCGCCTCTAGGCATCTCCATAAAACATCCCTCGGCACTTTGTCATAGGCCTTTTCCTAGTCAATGAACACTATGTGAAGGTCCCTCCTTCTCTCCCTATATTTCTCCACTAATCTCCGAACAAGATGGATTGCTTCAGTAGTTGATCGTCCCGGCATAAATCCGAACTGATTCTCAGAAATAGACACTACTTTCCTCACCCTCGTCTCCATCACTCTCTCCTAAACCTTCATAGTGTGGCTTAACAATTTAATACCCCTGTAATTGTTACAACTTTGAATATCACCCTTGTTCTTGTACAATGGAACCATTCTACTCCTCCATTCATTGGGCATCTTAGCGGTCTTTATAATAGCATTTAACAACTTAGTCAACCACTCAATACCCTCCTTGACCACACTCTTCCAGAAATCCACCGGAATTTCATCGGGTCCGATCGCTCTCCCTCTGTTCATCCTACTAACAACACGTCTAACTTCCTCAACTCTAAAACGCCTGCAATAACCAAAATCTCGATAACTCTCGGAGTGCGCCAAATCACCCAACTCAATATCTCTGTCCCCTTTTTCATTTAAGAGTTTATGAAAGTACGCTTGCCACCTTATCTTAATGGAATTCTCATCCACCAACACCTCACCCTTCTCATCCTTAATGCACTTCACTTGGTCTAAGTGACGAGCTTTTCTCTTCTGACCTTCGCAAGCCTATGCAATCTCTTGTCCCCGCCTTTTTTCCCTAACTTAACATACCACCTCTCAAACGCTGCCATCTTAGCACTCATCACTGCCATCTTCGCTTCTGTCTTCGCCGCCTTATAAATATCCTTAAGCCTTATTTTTTCATCCTCGTCCCGACATTCCAACCACTTCATGTAGGCAATCTTCTTGGCTTTCACTTTGCCTTGAACTTCTCCACTTCACCACCAATCATCTTGTCGCCCACTAAAGGTCCCTCTCGAAACCCCTAACACCTCGGTGGCCACCCTCTTAATGTAACCAGCCGTGGTATCCCACATAGTGTTCACCTCTCCGCTACTACTCCAAGCCCCCAAATTACTCAACTTTTCCCCCATCTCCCGAGAAAGAGCAGGAGTCAGGCCACCCCATCTAATCCTCTGTTGGGCATAAGTAACCTTTTTTCTCTTACCCCTCTTACTCTCCAAGTCCATTACTAGAAGCCTATGTTGCGTGAAAATATTTTCACTCGGAATTACCTTGCAATTCTTACAAAGACTTCTATCACCCTTTCGGAGGAGTAAGTAGACAATTTGGGTCTTAGCTACCATACTACGAAAGGTAACCAAGTGATTTTCTCTCTTCGGGAAACATGAGTTAGCAATAACCAACTCGAAAGCTTTAGCAAAGTCCAAGAGAGACGTCCCTCCTCCATTCCTCTCCCCAAAGCCAAAGCCTCCATGGACATTGTCAAAACCACTAGAAGTGGCACCAATATGCCCATTAAAGTCTCCCCCGATGAAAATCTTTTCTGTGGCCGGTATACCCCTCACAACCTCTTCCAAATCTTCCCAAAAGAGCTTTTGACTTCACCATTTAGGCCCACTTGGGGTGCACAGGCACTAACTATATTCACAATACGACTTCCGATCACAAGTTTAATAGACATCGTCCTATCATTTGTCCTCCTGACCTCCACGACATACTCCCTAAGGTCTTCATCTACTAAGATGCCTACTCCATTCCTATCTCTAGAACCACCCGAGTACCATAAGTTAAACCTGTCTACGTCTCGCGCCTTAGTACTTACCTATCTGGTCTCTTGAACACATGCTATATTAATTTGTCTCTTCTTAAGGCTCTTCACTAACTCTATGGACTTCCCCGTAAGTGATCTTATCTTCCACGTCCCTATTTCAACCTAAGTAGGCTCGTCCTTCTCTTACCACTACTACCCCTAGCCTCCGACCCCAACCGACGACATGACCCTAATCCACCATTAGTCCCTAACGCCACTAAGAACTACTAATTCAACAAACTATACAAAATAGAGAGTTTACAATTTATAACAAAGCAATAAGCACAATGTGTTATGGACAACCCAAAACACCAAGATGCACAACGTATGAGAAACAATCACACTATGTATGAAGTAAGAAAATAGCAAAAAATAAAATATATTCAAAATGTAACAAGCAGGCAAGAAATATTGCACAACTTCTGTACTAGACAGGAAATATTAAGCAAGAATCAATAATCAGCAAATTGAACAGACAAGAATCAATACTCAACAACTTGAATAGACAAGAATCAATAATCAACAAATCAAGAGTTGATAAGAAGTAAGAGATATAGCAAAAAAACAAGAATTAGCAAGCAAAATGGCAACTATACAAACAAGAAATAATGCCAAAACAGGAGAGAACAAAGAAGCTGAACGGAACAATAAATTGAACAAGAAAGAAAGGAGAAATATACAACAACAACAACAACATACCTAGTGGAATCCCACAAATGGGGTTTGGGGAGGGTAAAATGTACGCAGACCTTACCACTACCTCATAGAAGTAGAGAGGTTGTTTCCTGGGAACCCTCGTCTCAAAAACCCATAAGTAGAATAAACTAGATATGACAAAAATGAAAGGAAAGGGAATAGAAAGAGCGACTATTAACGAAAAATACATGTCAATATGTAACACACATACGACAGATAATGCAACACATGATATAAAACACGCCTACTCCTGCTACCTTACTATACCTCAAGGCCAGACATCCACCTAACCCTACCAACCAATTAGCCTGCTACTCTAATTCACGACCTCCACACCTTCTATCTAAAGTCATGTCTTCGGTGAGATCCAATTTCGCCATATCTTGTCGGATCACCTCCCCCAATACTTCTTCGGTCTACCTCTACCCCTCCGTGTAACTCCCAAAACCAACCTCTCGCACCTCCTAGCAGGAGCATTGGTACTTCGTCTCTGCATATGTCCATACCATCGCAGTCTCGCTTCCCTCATCTTATCAGCCACCGGGGCCACCTCTAGCTTCTCCCGAATGGTCTCATTCCTAATCTTATCCCTCCTTGTGTGATCACACATCCATCTCAACATCCTCATCTCTGCGACATGCATCTTCTGAACATGTGCATTTTTTATTAGCCAACACTCAACCGCATGCAACAAAGATGGTCTAATCACCATTCTGTAAAACTTACCATTGAGTTTAGGTGGTACCATCTTGTCACACAATACTCTAGAGGCAAGCCTCCATTTAGTCCATGCTGCCCCAATACGATGTGTGACATCATCATCGATATCGCCACTATTCTGGATGATGGACCCCAGATACTTAAAGTTTTCCCTCTTGGGGATAGGTTGAGTGGTAAGCCTCAAATGTCTGACCGGAACGGGAATTTGAACAAGAAAGAAAGGAGAAAATGGAGAATATCACCTGAGTAATCTGACCGGAAAATTAACTGTTGAGCGCGTCACCGGAAAACATCGCCGGAATTTGCTTCTCGCTGGAACCAGAATCTGACTAACTCTACTTCAGAAACTGACTGCAAAACTACGCCGAAAACTGACTGCAAACAGTAGATCTCACCGGAAAAGAAAAGAAAGAAGAAAGAAGAAAGCTGGATCTGTTTTGAAAGAGAAAGCAAGCAGAAGGAGAAGACCGGCCGAAAATTCCATAGATTTCGCTGGATCTATTCTGAAATTTCAGCTAGGGTTTGCCGGAAAATCGAGGTGAACGTCGCCGGAAACTAAAAACTTCGGCTCCAAGAAGACTGACGTTGACGTCGCCAGAATTCAAGTGACGTCACCAGAAGAAGTGATGTCGCCGGAGTGTTACCTTGAGTAATGGAGGAAATTCCTTATTCTAAGGAAATCTTTTTTGGTAAGAAAGCCTGTCTTGGAAGGAAGCCTGCCCGCAAGAACTCTGATTAACTGCCCTTCATCGTAGCTGACATAACATAAAGAAAGAAGGAACTGGTCCATGGTCACCTTCGTTTGTAAGGTAAAAACGAATAGACATTCTTGTCTTGCCCAAGTGATGCACATGACTGGTCAAGAAAGTTTTTATTGTTTTTGTTTCACTTTTGATTGAGGCTTAAGTGTACTTTAGTAAGAGTATGAAGGATCTAGTGACCGTAATTACCTGTCCACTCAAGGCGTTGCAAGAAAGTGATTTTTGAAAAGCGTTAGAAATCGTGGTCAACATTTTTCCAGTAGAAATAGTAACAATAACAGCATACCCTGTATATTCCCACAAGTGGGTATGGGAGGGTGGGTGTACGTAGACCTCACTTCTACCTTCGTGAGGTAGAGAGGCTGTTTCCGAGACAAAAGTGCAAGTAGCACATATAGATAATAAATGATACAAGTAGGACATATAGAGAATAAACGAGAGTATCAAATGCACTGATCTCTAAGTGAGTTATTATGAGAATTCAAGTGTTAAATGGAGACGAGGAGACCTAAATCATAGAAGACCTATAATTTCTACGCATGAAAGCTTAGCAAAGAATGATCACAATGAAAAAAAAAAGTTCCATGTAGATAGCAAAATTAGGTGGGGTTAGTCATACGATACACCTACAATAGATCCAGTCTTTTCTTTTCTTTTCTTTTCTTTTTTATTTGCACCGGGTGTCTGAGTCTCTTTGAGCCCCGACTATTCTCGGGGGTGCACAGGCCCTTGGCAAGGAGTTTCCCGCAAGTGCACCACGGTTAATCCAGGTTTTACCCAATCCGATGGCCCTTAGAAATTATTTGCACCAAGTGGGTTTCGAACTTGAGACCTTGAAAGGGAGCAAATCCCAAGGCTCAAGTCAATTGCCACCAAGCCAACCCCTGAGGGTTACAATAGATCCAGTCTTTGCTTGGAAGTCTTTTTAGTTTGTTTATATATTTGTGCATTAATGTAAGAATAAGTGTGAGATTTTGAGAACCTTTATTGAGAACCCCTAATGTGCCATAAAAGACAAATTATTAAGCATTCGGATTGAAACAGGCCCCACATATATGAGACACAATAATGAATAAAGCGAATTCATACGAGTGACCCTTACTAGTTTAGGGTGTCAGTATAGTTGTTGTATTAGTGTTAATTTGGGGAAAAAAACTCCCATCTTTATTGTCTTTTTTGATGATTCCTTATGACTATCCATGTGAAATGAATTACTTACTGAAGGAAACTAGAAAGCTATAACTTTTGGTATTACCCTGATTAGAGGGTGTTTAGGTAAAGCTTATAAGTCAGTCAAACTAGCTAATAAGCATTTTTTGGCTTATCTACGCATTTGGTGAACACCAGAAGTTCTTATTAGCCAAGTTCTTAAAATCAACTTAAGCCATAAGTTGATCACCTAATGTATTTATTTTCAGCTTATAAACACTTTAGGTTCTCCATTGATCCTTCTTCATGTAAATATACTTGTAAATCTACATTATTTATATAAGCTTCAAAGTTATTTCATCATTTTAACAGAAAAACACTACTCAACTCTTTTTATTAAAAACGTTCGTCACCCACGACTGATACAGTTTCAAGCTTTCAGCCGTTCTATCCAAAAATGTTATCGCTTATTCAAAAAATCAGTTCCAGAAGTAAAAGTGCTTTTTAGTGCTTGATACTTATATTCCGCTAATCCACATGGGCACTTACTTACTAGTCCCTGTCTTGTCTGTATTTTCATTGAACTCATTGATAACACTCGTTCTTTGGACCTAGTTCAACACTAGTTTCATCTCTTATTGAATTTTTTTTCAAAGCTGGACAACAATGAATAGTTTCAGATTTATGTTGGCAGAAAACTAGAGTTGCTTGTATTTTAATGTGGGGCAGATGGTAAGTTGTATTCCCCTCCATTTTAAAAAGAATGACCTAGTTTGACTTGGCACGCAGTTTAAGAAAATAAAGAAGTCCTTTCAATCTTGTGGTCTTAAATTAAAGTTATGTCAAATGTACTAAAATGCCCTTTAATCTTGTGGCACTAAAGATGCTATGTGGAAAGTTGACATATAAATATGCCAAAAAAGGAAATAGGATTGAAACAGACTAAAAAAGAAAGGAGGTCATTCTTTTTGAAACAGAGGGAGTATTAAGAAAGGACCTCCTTGCACTTCCCTGGGAGTGGAGGGGGATGGGGGAAAGAAAAGGAAACGGTGTTGATAGGATGGTTATTTTCTGACATTTACATCTTGGAAATTTGGCTATCATGGTTGATGAGATCAGACAATATTGTTACTACCACCTTTAAATTTCTGTTCTTTATGGTGCCTTTGTTTCAAAAAGTTTTTTGTTGGCGTTGTTGTCTTGTAATTGACCTCTGGAAAAGTTCTGCCTGAAATTGGTTAGTAGTAGTTTAATTGCTTCTTTTATTTCGACACACTACCCAAAGTCTTATATGTTGATTTGTATGTATATTCTGGTTTCTTAATCTTAACCTACTCATTCACATTTTCAATTCAGGCTTATTTGCTATTTGGGGATGAAGAATATCTTTTCATCTTCCAGGAAGCTTACAAGGCTGCTATGAACTATCTCTTTAATGATCCTTGGCAAGTAATCTTCCTTTCTAAGGCTTGAATTCACTACAGAGAAAACCTTGTCTATATTGCATTGCTGCTGAAAATCAAGAAAACTAATGTAGTTATTTTGTAGGAAGTATATTGATTCACAACTTGTCAAGGTTCGTTTAGTTCGAGTATGAATATGTCTTGTAGTATATTTCATGGGATACTTTAGAACAGCCTCTACTGAATTCTAGAAGAGTAATACTTCCATTAATTTACACAGAAATAGAGCATTACAACTCACTTTACTGTACATAGACTGAGGCTCCTGTATAGGAAGCTTCCTTGTCTAGTCAATTACCAGTTCAAGACAATATTAACCTTGTACCCTCTCATTACAAGTTGGAATTGTACAATTTAAAGTCTTGTCTCACCCTGCATCAAGGTTTAATATTCTGTTCTTCTCGAGAACTAAAAGTTTTATGCATATTTGTTCTTTTCCAATCTGTAGGTATGTAGAGGTCAATATGAATTCTGCTGCCCTTGTCTGGCCTTTATTTAACAGCTTACAGGCATTTTGGCCAGGTCTTCAGGTGATTTTCTTATGCAGATATTCAAGCAAAAGAAATTCTTTTGATCGTTAGCAAACCAAATGTTTTCATTAAAATGTTAATTCATAGACGAACCTAACTTTTGTGTATTTGTTGAAAGGTTCTAGCAGGGGATATTGAGCCTGCCATTAGAACACATGCTGCCTTCTTCAGCGTCTGGAGAAGATATGGGTTTACCCCAGAGGGTTTCAATCTAGCTACGCTCAGTGTTCAAGTACTACCTTACTATTGTCTAAATTCTTTTGATATCTGAAGTTTGTTTATGTGCTAGTTCTTTATACGATGCCCTACCATATGTAAACTGACAGAGATTTAGGCAGTGCCTTTTAGAGTGAAACATATGGGTTGACCTTATGTGCACTTAAAAAAAAAAACTTCCTTTCTATGGTTCGGTTGTCTAACTTGCCCGCATTGTGAGCAAACATATAAGGTTAAAAGGTTTTATTTGCCCGACTTTTTCGAGTTGCCCTTGACCATTCTCAAGAAAAGAAAAAAAAAACACTTTTATCGCGATGCCTTTGTTACATACTCCCTCCATTTCAAAAAGAATGACCTACTTTCCTTTTTTGTCTATTTAAAAAAGAATGACCCATTTCCTTTTTTAGCAAAACTTTAATTTCAACTTTCTACGTGACATGTTTAAGACCACAAGATTAAAGGACATTTTGGTATATTTGACATAACTTTAATTTAGGACCAAAGATTGAAAAGTCATCTTTGTTTTCTTAAACTCTGTGCCAAGTCAAACTAGGTCGTTCTTTTTTAAACGGAAGGAGTACATTAAAAGGTTCTATTGTGCAACTTCATCGAGATGTCTTTGTCTCATGCAACTTTTTTTCCATTGGGCCATTCTGTAGGACACTTTATCGTTACTTTAGCAAGTATATTTCAGATAAAGTTAACCATGTTTGAGATTGGAAGTGGTTGGATCATTTTAGGGGATAGATCATTTCACATTGCTGTGAAATATAAGCAGTCAGGCTAGCACAAAATATTTTTCCATTTCCTCTCTATCTTTTTCTGTTAAGCTTGTTCCTTCTGTTGCTACTACTTGGGCCGACGGAGCACCTGATTTTATTGCGAGGTCTTTTTAAGAGTGGTTTATTTTCTATATTATTAGTATCTATCTTAATTTTATTTTATTATTTGCTTACACTGTAGCAAGGCCAGAAAAGCTATCCTCTGCGTCCTGAATTGATTGAGAGCACATATTGGCTGTACAAAGCTACCAGAGATCCTAGGTCTGCTTGTTTGCTCTTGAATTGTTTTTACCTTTTTCGTTATCTAATTGAACTCATAACTCATTTGCTGATTGGTTATATCATGTGAAGGCTAAAATTTTAGGCATGTGCAATCTTCTGCAGATTAGGTTTTTAGTTTCTTCATTCATTTATTTGCTTTGGAGTTCTATTCAATCTTTTAATAGCTCTGAAACTAAAGGAAAAGCCACAACCAGGAAACATCTTACAGTGAATATGTTGGATATCTGAGTTACCTTTCTTGCATGAGATTAACATCTGTTAGTCCATAGAAGCATGTTCATCACATATTATTAGTCTTCTTTATTCCAGAAAAACCCAGACAGATTTCCTATAAAGAGGTATGTCTAATTTTCTAGCGGCAACCCTTGTAGAGTTTCAGACTTGTGATCTTTGATTTCACCAAAGTGTTTGACAATTTGTTATAGCCAGCGAGTTGAAGCTGAATGTGTATGAAAGTAACCTCCCAAATTAAGAGTTACTACTTATCTGAGGCACCAAAGAGGTCCAAATAGATACATAGCAAAAACTCAAGCTCCCACAAAAGGAAGGGAAGTTGGTCAATCAAGTAAAGTTTCTGACGTATGCATCCAGCATGAAGCCAAAAGAGCTCAAACATCTGTATTTCAATCTATGGTTCTGCTTTATCTTCAAAGCATCTCTGATCTCTAATTTTATTTTCTGTCCAAAGGATGAAAAATGCAGTTGGTGTCTGTGATTTTTGATTTCACCAAAGTAGTCGTGACAATTTGGTATAGCCTGCATCTTGAATCTGGATGTATGGACAGAGTCACCTGGTACCTGTTGCTGGCGGGAGGTGGCAGGTACCCCGTGGAATTAGGCGAGATGCGTGAAATCTGATTCGGACAGTATAGTCCTCAAAAAGAAAAATTAGGATTACTTTTACTTATCTGAGGCACCCAAGAGATCCAAATAGATGCATAGGAAAAACTCTAGCTCCGATAGAAGGACAGGAATGGGGGAAGTCAATTAAAGTCTGCGTCGTATACATCCAGCATAACGAAAACCAACAACAACATATTCAGTGTAATCCCACAGCTGGGGTTTGGGAAGGGTGGTGTGTACACAGCCTTATGCCTACCTTGTGAAGGTAGAGTGGCTATTTCCAATAAACCCTCGGCTCATGTACATATCCAGCATGTTACACAAAAAAGCCAAAAGAGCTCAAATATCTACATCTCAATCTCTATGGTTCTGCTTTATCTTTGAGGCATCTTTGCGTGACCATGATCCTTTGGCATTTGGTGATGAAGTTAATCTATTTTAGCCTGACTTAGCAGAATACACTCCACTGTTATTATCCTTCCATATTAGCTTGTCTGGTTCCAGATAGATTCTGTCTCCATCCAGCTTTGTTGGCAGCTGAAACATCTTTTCTATATCCCAGTCTTTGAAATGCCTTTTGAATGACAATTTCCAGCCATTTTGAGACCGAGCAAAGTGCGATTCTGTACTCTCTTCTCCATGGAAAAATACATAATCAATAACTCTTCCAAATCTGATTCATTTAAAGTATCCTGCCAGAATTTCAACTTTTTCTCATTGCCAATAGGGAAGCTAATGTGTGTGGTAAATTGCTTCCTTAACTTTCGGATATTCCTCCTTAACTCCCACTCTTGTGTTTTTATCACAGGCTTTGTACACCAGAACCTACTACACTAATATTAAGCGTTGTTACTTGTTGAATCTTCTGATTCCAAGTTATACCTTTACAGCCATTTAAGCAGCAGGCTCTTGTTATTAGATCAAGTTCCTTATTACCTAGTCCACCTTGCTTCCTTTTCTCGGCCACCTAGCTACGCTGGAGGGAAGTTGTTTTCTCATTATCCCCCTCCAACCAAAAGTTTCTCCTTCACTTATCAAGCCTTATCTCATCAGCAGACTTTTTGGGACACCATTCATTAGTGTGATTACCCCTCCCAGAGTTATGTATTGTCTCTTTTAAATTGCTAGCTTCTTCTCAAACTTCCCTAACCATTTCAGATACCCTCATTATTATTCTTTGCTCGGTTATAGGTCATGAAGCAAGCCTTAAGTAACCTCACAAAGTCAGTGGGTATGTCAAGAAGCAAGCTTAAATTCTCAGGTTAGCGGCAAACTGTCTGCAACAATGCGTTTGAAGTTTTGGTTGAACTATGAACATTCCTTGTTCCATTTGTATAGTTGAACGTTTCCTTACACTTCGAGTTATTCATGTGATGCATGTGTAAGTTGTGCTCAACTATGATTTTCTAAGCAAGGTAAATTTAACTTGTTACCAACAACGTCTCAGTCATACACAAGTTAGGGTCCGGTATATGAGCTGACCATGTTTCTTCATTTAAATTTATCTCAAGCCAGCCATATACAAAATAAAATTAAAATAAAATAATCATAATTTAATTTAATGTTATGACCATGAATACTTTCCCATGCTTCTTTAGAAACATTCGCTACTTCAAAATTAATTTGCTTCCAGTTATCCAAAAAGAAAAAGGGGACTCCAGAAAGGGTGAACGAATGACTATGCACTGTCTGAGTAACCTGCGGGTGAGAATGATTATAGACTATGCACTGTCTGAGTAACCTGCATGTCATTGGATACGGCCTGTAACCTTCGAACAAAAGGATTTTAAACTCTTTTTCTTTCTTCACTGGATGCTGCCGCTTCATGGGCAGTAATTAAATCAACGCCCAGAGACTATGGTTTAGAGCCTTAATTTTCTTCTTATTTAAATTATTAAATCATTTGATGTAGGTATCTTGATGCTGGAAGGGATATGCTTGCTAGCTTGCAATATGGTGCTCGATGCACTTGCGGATATTGTCATATATCTGATGTTGAATTTCACAAACAAGAAGATCACATGGAGAGCTTCTTCTTGGCAGAAACTGTAAGGAACAAGGCACAGTTCTATTTGACTATGTTCTATCTATGGTATATCAGTTTATTCTTGTTCTCGTCTAGACGGTATGATACGATTATATGAGGGACTACCTACACAAAATTATACTATCCTGTAGGTACTATCTACTCCTGGATATTATTAAGATATAAAACACTGGAAAAGTAAAACTACAAAGTACAAACAAAACAACTATTCCTCAATTCCAAACAAGTTAAGAATCGACTATATGAATCCTCACCAACCATGTTTCCTCATTTATATAGGATTCATCATGAATTGACAAGTTTTACATTGGATGCCAGCGTACTCCAATCCTCCGCCTTTATCGGTTTGGATCCAACAAATGTGAGCAAGATCACATAGATGGAGTTAAAAAGTAAAAGTAAAAGAAAAGAAAAAATTTCATTTGTTCTTGAATTATTTCTTAATTTCAATATTTGTCCTTTTATTAGTGTACAAATGTTATACTTTGAATATGTGTGTCAAACATCTTTAGTCCTTTTGCAGCAGGATTCAGCCAAACTAATGAAAACTAGTCGCCCTTCCAGCTTCTCTGATTCTCCAGGCCTTCTACTGCCTCCTGACCATATAAACCTTGGCTTACATCCTGCAATCTTGACACCAAAACCTGCAAAACATTGTTGTGAAGCCTCGTGAAGCACTTAGGTGGCATTGTTGTTTAAAGTAGGTTTGGGTTGGGCATCTTATAGGCATCTAACTCAGTGACATGATTGAGGCAATTATCATTTCTCTTGTTATTTCTACAGTGATCCTAAATGGAAAGTCATTAAGGGACAGGAAAATAAGGTCGGTGCACAACTACTATGATACCATATACAGTAGTCTTGTTCGTGGACGTAACATTGTAGACAATTATGCCCATTGTTAGTCATCTAAAGCAGTTTCAGTTGACTTCAAATACTAGGTTGAGGTGCTCAACTTTTTCCTTTTGATTGTAAACATGTTGCGTGTCCTAACAAGTAATCCACTATTCTTTCTTTATATAGTTTTCTTAACTAACTTAGACTATCTATATTGTAGCCATGTTTAGATTGAAAACTTCTTTCTTTCTCGGTTATGTATGCGTACACACTTATCTTCTGTTAACTACGCACTGTTTTTGATGTAAAGGGTAATAGATTTCATTAAAGAGTACCATAAAGGTACAATCAAGAGTACATACTAGAAAATTTCCCTCTACATGTTGACGGAACGCAAAAGATTTAACATAGAGTTTATATCCGATACAATACTCTTCCTACACCTTAAGTATAGATTTTTCAAACATCTAGATTTAACTTGCTGTTTTCTCTCCTATCACTAAAACATCTGTTATTCCTTAGATATCATTAAACTAATCACCGTTTTGATGAGTAATGACAATGTGTTATGGGTGATAGCAACGCTGATCTTAGCCTAGTACAAGAGAAGTAACCTTCTGGTGTTTATGCTAATTACTTTATTTTATCTAAGAAAAAACAGAAACATACGTAATGTGTATTATACAACATTACCAGTCTGGAAAACAAGTAATGTGTGTTATATTTGAGGCTGCTCTCTCTTAGAAGTACTGTCTTACTTGACCTGAAAAAATGCATGATTATTCTTGACAATCATCTGTAACAAATCTATGCTGTCTATCTGTCCATCTATTGATCTAATTGATATTTTACTCTCTTTTTTCAGGTTAAATATTTGTGGCTTCTTTTTGATTTAGGTGCTGGTCCAGATAACCTGGTTGAGAATGGCCCATACAAGTAAAACACCTATAGCATCCTTCATATTCATTATCTAGCATTCCTTTGAAGCTTTTCTGCTTCCCATCCTCTATCCGCGCAAAGGAAAAAAAGAAAAATATCCAAGGGAGAAAAATATAAGAAAACTCACCACTTTCTGTTCCATTTCCTTTACTTTTTTATCCACCATCGTCCTTTCCCAACACTTTATTTGATGGTTTTTGTTTTTCTTTCTTTAAAGGTATATCTTCAGCACGGAAGGCCATTTATTGCCTGCAACTCCTCAAATATCCTTAGTACGTGAGCATTGTTCATACTTCGGATCATATTGTAGGAACAGCAATTTGAGGCTGAAAACTAGTGCAGAAACTAATTCCAGTGGCTCTCAAACACGATATGCAGATTCCAGTTTTTTATCGCGCTCCAGTTATAAAAGTTCTCCTGTCTCTCGTTTGAAGGTCAGAAATTTAATGGTAAAGGTTTTGTCGACTAATTCCATTTAAATTTTGGTTGAATCATTGAGAGTTTTTTTGATAGAGTTAGTGTATTAATAACAGCATCAAGAAGATGCAAGAATTATAAGATATGGCATTTGAGCTTACAAAAAATCTCTGGCTGACTATACAGACTATCTAAGCCAGACCTAGTGAGTTAATGAAGTCCCTAAGTTGTACTGCATTAACAGCTGGATGTGCGTTCCAAATAAACAAATTGGCAATACACCGAGCTTCAAAATGCCTAAAGCAATTGACTCCCCATCAAAACATCTCCGATCCTCTCTAACCAAATAAACCTAAAAACACAAGCAGATGTCATGAACTAGATCTTCTTGATGGCTTTGTTAACTCTCCATAAGCTCCAACTCTCATAATCATCCTTAACTGAGAGGGGTGTGGTCCAATTGAAACCAGAAAGACAAAAAAATATGCTCCATAATTCTGAGTCCACCTCACAATGAAGAAGAAGGTGTTTAGGGGTTTCAACCTCTTTTTTGCACATATAGCTTCTGATTGGGAGCTGGATTTTCCTTCTTTTATTTATGGTTTCTTGGGTAAGACATGCCTCATATAGAGCTGTTCAGGTAAAACAAGCGACCTTAGGAGGTAGCTTGTCCTCCAAATGAGTTTCCAGGGCCAGTTATCTATCACGGGGTTTCTAGAGCACAACTGTTGGTACCCTTCCTTGACTGTATCAACTCCTCCTTTTTGGTGTCCCCATTTGAACTTATCATCTCGACAGGGATTAATGTGACAATGTTGTAGTGTAGCAAAAAGATCTACCTGATCATTCACTTCCCAATCATGCATGTTCCTTCTAAATATCAGGCTCCAATAGGTCCTTTCTCTATTAGCAGCAATAACAGAATGGGATCTTGAGCAATTCTGAAGAGATCGGGGTAATCCTACTGAAGAGTGTTATTGCCAAGCCATTTATCTGAACAAAATTTTAGGAGTGAACCACTGTCCAATTCAAATTAAGCATTCTGATGAAATGTGTCCCACAACATCCCAATACCCTTCCACAGTCCCACTCCAACAGGAAGTTTAGTAGTATCTATGCACCATTGATTCAGCCTCCCATGCTTAGTATGATAACATCTTTTCAGAGCCCTGCTTCTCGCAAGTTGTATCTCCAAAGCCACTTCATCATCGTCCACTTCTGTTGTGGGCAACAAGGTTCTTAATGTCAAGACTTCCTTGGTATTTTGATTGTGTGACCTCCTCCCATTTGATGAGGTGAAATTTGTGTTCCTCCCTGTTGCCTTCCCTGAGGAAGTTCCTTCTTATCTTGTCAATTTGTTCTATAGCCTAAGTTGACATTGGGAGCAGCGCCATGTGATAAGTAGGCAAGCTGTCTAGAACACTATTGATGAGTGTTGCTCTGCCACCAAAGGAGAAATATTGCATTCTCCATGTTGCCAATATCTTCTCAAGCTTTTCAATTACCCTAGTCCAAATTTCAACGGATTTATACTGAGCACCTAGAGGAAGACCCAAATACGAGGAAGGAAATGAGCCAATGTTACAGTCCATGATATCAGCCAGCTCCTCTAGGTTTAAAACTTCATTAACTGGGTAGATTGTGCCCTTTAGCATATTCATGTGTAAACCTGAAATAGCTTCAAAAATAAACAAAGTTAAATTAAGCTGTATCACTTATGATATTTCAGGACCACAGAAAATCAATGTATCACCTGCATAGAGCAGATGAGATACATTAGCTTGAGATCCCGGGTCTCTTCCTATCTTATGTGGCTCAAATTCCCCTTGTTTGATTTAGTTTAACTAATTAAGCATGGCAGTCTGGTGAAAAGTTGAC
Source organism: Solanum rostratum (assembly GCA_029948455.1). Classification (NCBI taxonomy): domain Eukaryota; kingdom Viridiplantae; phylum Streptophyta; class Magnoliopsida; order Solanales; family Solanaceae; genus Solanum; species Solanum rostratum. The sequence continues at coordinate 53,680,439 of CM057047.1, read as the reverse complement.
CATAAGTCTTAGGTCTTTTTATGAGATCCAAGTTGCAAGGCACTGTCACTTCCTTGATAGGATTCTAAATGTTGTACAGCTTTATCTTCTTGTTGAAAAATTTGCAAGCTGAAGTTTCTTATTATTGCATCAAATATGTTCAATCTAATACTTCTTCTGTCCCATTTTATGTGGAACACTTCACTTTTTCTTCTGTCCCATAAGGATGCATTTTTTATATTTAGAAAAAAGATTAGCTTTAAACTTCTCGTTTTACTCTTAATGAGATGATTTATAGCCAGACGATTGTCTTTGTCTTGATTTAGACCACAAGTTCCAAAAAGAAATTCTTTTTTTCTTAAGCCCTATACAATATTTGTTTCCTTCTGTAACCTCGTTGATTTGGTAATTTTTAAATCCCTGGTACTTGTTTCCTTTAATGATTTCCAGTCCTCCTTTAATTTTGCTTTGTATTCTGCACTGGAATTTTCTTCCTTGATTGCTTCCTTGACTTTATTTAGTGGCCTCCTCCTTTTATTCCTTTCCATCTTTATTGCTAGAAAGATATGATTATTTGAAGTCCTTCCTTGTTGGGAAAACTTCTTTTTTCCGCTTGATTTACTTCGTAATTGAGTAAGTCAACTTTCCATACTTGACTTCATATATTTTGAATTTGAAGGACTATCAAGAGTTTAGTGTTATGTGGCAAAGGTTCTCTTTTGTCTTCGTTCTACTTTTGGTGTAAACAGAAAGTATAGGTGATATTCCAGGGGGTAGGGGGGGTGGGGGGTTGAATTGAAAATTTGAGCTGACTCTCAATACAGTTAGTCGACTCGCCTTCAACTTTGGAATAAGTAAAACAATTACGAAATAGTTGAAGCTGAAAAGTAATGGACACAAAATTTTTATACTGGTTTGGAACACCGATGTGGTGCCTACCTCCAGTCCCCTTGGGTCACAAGGGTTCCTTTCAAAACTCAAGTAGTGAATATTCAGTACAACGTTTTGGACTTCTTCTGATCTTCGGATTTAGACTTTTGCTAAGCACTCTCTGTTTTTTCGCTAGTCTTAATTTTTCTCTCTTTTGTTTTTCACACTAACAGTACAAACTTTTGCTAAGAGTAGAAGAAACAATATTAAGGCTAAAACTTTTCAATGAGTGCCTATATTTCTTTAGAGTGAACTTGGAGAGAGCACTAAACAATTGATATTCATTTTATCATGATTTTTTTTCAATTTCTTTGTTTATATATTTGTCATTCATGCTTATAAATTACTTCCTCCGTCCCATTTTATGTGTCACCCTTTGACTTGGCACGGTGTTTAAGAAAAAAGGAAGACTATTTAAATTTGTGGTCTAAAACAATCCTTAGATATTTGTATGGTTGGAATTCATTTCATTGAGGGTAAAAAAGGTATTTTAAAGTTAAATTGTTTCTAATTATAGTAAGGTGACATTCTTTTGGGATGGACTGAAAAGGAAAGGGTGCCACATAAAATGTGACAGAGGGAGTATTAGTCTTGGTCTAAACATATATATTTGCATTTCTTTCTTCCTTTGTGCCTTTTTTCATTAATGCCTACACTTTATTTGTGTTTCGTGCTGAAAGCCCTAATGGACCTTAGAGCTTTTTGGCACTTTTTGCCTTTGATAACACTAGGCAGCGATGAATGCCTTTTGAAGAGCTTTAAAAGATCCAAGTGCATCATCATTCCACTTAAAAGAATGTTGCTGAAGCATACTTGTTAAGGGGCGTAATCAGACCGTAATTTTGGATGAATTTATGGTAATATCCTGTCAATTTTAAGAATCCACAAGCATGTCGCTGAAGCATACTTGTTAAGGGGCGGTAATCAGACCGTAATTTTGTGGTAATATCCCGTCAATTTTAAGAATCCACGCAGCATTGTTGTTTATTCCGGATGAGATCAGTCTACCATGACTTCAATTTTGCTAACATCAGCTGACACACCCAAGGACAGAGCTACCCTCGCCCGAGGGGTGTCAAGTGACCCCCCTTCGTTGGGATTACTTTGTATATATAGGCCAAATTTTGGTTTAGTAAATATCTATACAAGTGTTGAACCTCTTGACACAAGTTGAAGGTTTAGTGCAGTGGTTAAGCAGTTGCGAAATTTGCCCAAGGTTGTGTGCTCTACCCCTGGTAGCAGCATAATAGTACTTTTCGACTGCAGCCATTTTTTCTTTTTAAAATTTATTTTGTTGGCTTTCTTGTATATTTACTTATTTATATTTTGATGCCCCTTAAGCCCCCAAGGCCTAGCTCAAGTGACAAAGGGTGGAGGATTTGTGGCTGAGGTCACAAGTTCAAGCCCCACACCATGCAAAGGAAGCCTGGTATTTAAGTGGAGAAGGGCAGAGGGGCGGGCCCACTATCTACCGAGTTTAGAAGGCTGTGGTTGGTCCATAAGGGGGGGCCACAGACGGATTTCTCGATTATCAAAAAAAAAATATTTTGATACCCTTTAATAAAAATCCAAGCTCCACCATTGTGTATACCTATGTTTGAGACTCCGTGGCCTAGATGAGCTACTTGATTTTCGCCAAAGAAACATTTGTTTTTTTTACTTTTAACAACTCAAAGATGATTCGTACGTGTGACAAATTATCCTTCCAAGTCTTGCTATAAACAAAGATGTCACCAAAAAATAGAAGTACAAATTAACGTAGGTCTTCTCGGAATACCTCATTCATCAGTGCTTTATAGGTGGAAGAAGCATTAGTCAATCCAAATAGCATGACAAGGGACTTGAAATGACCATGATGCGTTATGAAAGCCGCCTTCTCAACATCTATAGGAAGCTTGATGAAAAATTGTGTTCCGTGCAATCCTTCAAGTAATTCCTCCACTATTGGAATAGGAAACTTGTCATTTACAGTTTGGCATTTAGGCAGGGTGTGCATTGCTTGGTTCGGTTCTGTTTTTTGTATTATCGGTTCGGTTTATCGGTTTTCGATTTTTAAATATACTAAACCAATAAGATATGTTTTATCGATTTTTTGTCCTTAACAGTTCGATTTTCGGTTTAGCCGATAAGAAAATACTCATAAAATAAATAATCTAACAATTTGAAGTAATACGATTAGATACAGTAAAACAAACAAATCAATTAAGCACCTAAACATAATAATATGCAATATTTGACCTCATATTCTAATTTACTTTCCAACAGAAGGGTTATACATTGGAAACCAAGCAAATATATGACTTACAAGTATCAATTTAGTATCAAGTGATGTTACAACAACATACCCAGTGGAATCCCACAAGTGGGGTCTGGGGAGGGTAAGATGTACGCAGACCTTGCCAGTACCACCTAGAGGTAGAGAGGTTGTTTCCTAGGAACTCTCGTCACAAAAATCCATTAGCAGAATAAGCTAGATATGATATTTAATATTTATAAAGGGATGAAAAAGTAAATTTGTTATAGTCTTAATGGGTTATCGGTTTACCCAATAATCTAATACTAAAAATCGAAATCGAAACGATAACCCAAATTTTTTTTTTTGTAAAACTATGAAAAATCTGTTAACCCAATAACCCGATAACAATTTTTTCAGTTCGGTTTATCGGTCATTTCAGTTTTTGCGCACCCCTACATTTAGCCCCCTATAATCCACACAAAAGCGCCATGTTTCATCATATCTCGGACTAGCAGTACAGTGGTGAAAATGGAAAACGACTAGGTCGAATAAGGTCATGTTGAAACATTTGATCACCCTGTTTCTAAATCTCGTCTTTCCGAATGTTAGGATAGCGATAGGCTGAACTACCACCAGACCAGTTCCTGGTAGTAAGCATATGTGATGGTTGCAGGAATGCATAGGAGGTAGACCTACAGGTTCTTGGAATAGGTCATTGAATTTCACTAATACCTACTCGAGCTCATCTTGCTTAGAATCCTGCGAAAGATGTAGGTGTGGGTGAAATAGTTGTCGTCCAGGTAAAATGATCTGCTTCCTTTTACTTGTAAGCTCATGATCAATAAGGAAAAACTCCATGGAATAGGCCCTTGTGTATGCGATCACTTGATACCTAGGACAATATCAAAAGCATCCAACGGAATCACATATAAATCAACACAGAAGGAATGGCTAACTACACAACATTGCGCTGTTGTGCAAATGCCCAAACTGGAAATCTTCCCACCATTTGCCACTGATACATTGTGATTTCTTCAATCTTGGATTGGCAAGTTTAAATGTTGGGCCGCCATTGAGCTAATAAAACTATGTCTACTTCTTGAATCCACTAAGCTAAGCAACTACTTATTGGTTACAACTTGTGTCTGCATAGTATTTGCATGTTGTTTACCTGTGATAGCATGGAGTGAGATGGAAGGTTCTCCACTATCCGTTGGTATGTCTTCAGATTCTCTATGCGCTCTTTCTAGCCAAAATGACTTTTTGCACAGATGGCCTTGAAAATAAGGATCAGCACAGTTGCCATGTGAAAAGCAGCTAATTAAACCCACTTTTTCTTGATTGGCTGTACACCGGTTAGACAAGAATTTCTCACAACGATGAAGCCAAACAATAGGATCTTTACTTCCATCATAAGTAGGCAAGTCTAATTTAGTGTTTCTGGAAACTATAGCTCTTCCTCCATTGTTGTCATCAGTATCAAAGTAGTTGTTTTTTCCTTATAGACGCACATCTAATTGTTCACCTGCAGTAAATATGGTCTCAAACTTCAATTCCCTTTGCACGTGCCATGGTGCAGATTAAGGATTCAATTTGTTGCGATAGTTGCTGGAATTTGGCGTTCATCCTTGCTTCTAAAGCTGCTAGTTTTGTTTCAGTTCGAGTTTGGTCTTCCTATAAAAGACTTCGCAACTTTGCTTCTACAAGATTTTCGTCCATGGTGACAACCTCTGATACCAAATTGTTAAGGTCCCTAGTTTAGGACCAAATCCAGTCAGGCCGAACACTCAGGTCTAAGCCCTTATTCTTGTTACTTGACCAGCCTATGATTGCCGAATTTTGCAATTAATTCAGGGAATTGCCGACCTTGTAACTTGTTTGAGAAAGTTCTGAATTTTTGTGACTTGATAAAATCCAACCTGTTTTATGAATATAGTCAACTCTCTTAAATAGAGGTTTACAGTAGCAGGAATCCTAACAAATCAGAAAAAGCAGAAGTCCTATATAACTGAAATAGCAAGTCCTAACATACTATCTGTCCTATTAATTCTCGCCTGTGGAATATTGATTCCCGACAAACGCATCAATAACATACTATCCGTAGTAACTATTTCTCCTTCTGATCTTAACTCAAGGTCTCATGGTTCCTTTCTTGCTGGAATCTTGAAATCTATAAAAGAAGGGGAAGTAATTTTAATAATCTAAATGTATTAAATCCTTTGGATGTGCCAAAATGAAAGATTTCATGCAAAATGGGGAGAACCTCCATATTCTGTACATTTATTCTATTTCATATGGATTCCATGGCTAGTGATGTTCCCGCTGCTTTTGCCCCCCCACCCCACCGCACAAATTAGAAAAAAATTTGTAAGATTTCCAATGTACTGGAAGATTCAGTTTCACTCACAATGCTGAGGAAGGTTTGCTTTATGACAGGGACTCTGCCCAGGGCTAACCTATGGACAAAGGTTTGGCATATCATTCGTGGCTCCGGTGGATTCAAGTAGTGAGGATGAAAATTCAAGCCAAAGGGAGGCAACTGAAGATCAAAGTCATTCAGTTGTGTTGATTTCGAACCCCGATCCTGAAGTTTCCCTATCGGGTCCTCATGATGATCATGACAATGGCCCAGGTCATGCGTCCCAGAAAGAAAGCCCCTCTTCTAAACAAAAAAGATGACTGGTGGCAACCCGTAATGGAATTTAGACTTTTCTAGTTTTCAGTCCATTTAAGGACTTCTCAGAGTTGGTCATGATTTGGAACGGGTTCAAGCTTCAAAGTCCTGGAACATGAAGTTTGGGTTCTGCAAGTATATGGCGATTTGACTGATGTCCATTGGGACTAGATGGTATTTGTGCAAGTATTCGATCATGATTCTTCATTGGTTATTAGGACTCAGAGAGTCATATACATCTTATACACATAGCTGGTATCCTGCAAGAACGTTGGAATCAGCTGCTGACTTAAAATATGTGTAACAGGGTGTCATCCAGGACTTTTTACTGTATACTAAGTTTGTGAACCCATTTACTGTTGCAACGAAGTTGGGCAAGACTCAATTTTTGGTGACCAAGATCAGAGACCTGAAGGGAGAGTAATCATTTTTTGTACATTTAAATATTGCTAACTCAAGGTATCGACTCTGTTCCTTGGTCTGTTAGTTATAGTTTATACCCGATTTCATGTTGTAATATATCAATCAGTGTTACAGTACTTTGGAGTTTGGACCTCAGGTTTTCTGGTTCTATAGTGCTGCAAATTAAGAGGTATTGATACTTGTAGCTCAAAATTGTCTTGAGAAATAAACCAACCAGTTTCAGCTTGTGAATTAACAAATTTGATTTATAAATTAGAAGGCCCGAATTGAATTCTGAACTGTTTATCCATGTCTGGTTATTTTATGATATGCTATGCGATAAGCATCTAAGAAGTGGAACAAAAAATGCAGAGGTGAGTTCTGCATCAACCAAGTGTATCACGTAAAGTATGCAGTCGCTCATCTTTCCTATTTTTGCACTAGGCAAAACACATATATCCAAAGAGCAGGAAAAAAGAAAACAAAAGTAAATTAATGAATGCATGACATGTGATGGAATATCACTTAACTCTGGTTAATTAGTATATATTCACTTTGTTAAATCACGAAAGTCTAATAAATTGCATTCTTTTGTACGGATAAGTGTGTGTATATGTGTATATATACACGTGCGTGCATGCATACATACATACATATAAACGCACACACACTCTTATACAACGACGACATATGCAATGAAATTCTCACAAGTGAGGTCTGGAGCAAGTAGAATATATGCAGACTTTACCACTACCTCATGAAAAGTAGAGGAGGTTGTTTTCAAAAGACCCTTGGCTCAAGTACAACAAATTAAGGTTTAAAAAAAAAAAAAAGAGACCTTGAAAGGAATATAGCAAGTAATCTCTAAGAAAGGAGCCAAAAACAATAATAAAATGATGTGATAACTAAAACCAGGACTGGCGACGGGACCGGAACCGGTCCCACCGGACCGGCATTGACCGGTACCGGGACCGGGACCGGTAAGGCCAAGGGTATAATTTCCCGGTACCGGACCGGAACCGGAACCGGTATTACCGGGAAACATTACCCATACCTTACCGGTCCCGGTACGAACCGGTACCGGACCGGACCGGACCGGACCGGTATTACCGGGAAACCGGATATTAAAAAAAAAAAAAAATTTAAAATTTAAATTCAAGTTTAAAATATTAAAGGTTAAAATAAAATGTTAAAATGGTAGTATTATTATTCATAAATTATTATATAAATTGTTAAAATTTAAAATGAAGTTTGAAAGTTTGAAATTTTGAATTCAAAATTGTTATAAGTTATTTATAAGTAATTAAGTATAAGTGTATAACACTATAAGTTATATAATTTATAATTCAAACTTAAAGTTGTTAACTTGTTATAAAGTTTAATTTTAAACGATTAAAGTTTGAATGTTTCTTCTTGTATTTTAAACTTTAAAGTTAATAAAGATTTGAGAAATAAAGGGGCAAATATATTAAAAAGAAGTTAGTAGTCAAAACTCAAAACTTAAATTAAGATTAAGTAAAAAGAATAATAAAAATAAAAAAAGAAATAAGGCGAATAGCCTCTAATTTTATTATGTAATTTTAAAATTTAAATTGTACAATGTAGAAAGGTAAGATATTAGAAATCAACCCAATCTACGCAGCCACCTTCTAGGAAGGGTTCTGTTTCAACTAGGTATAATTTATTGTAAATTTGTAATACAAATATATTTAATCACTAATATCTTAAACTACTTTGAAACTCTTGTCTAAGAGTTTCTAACATTTCAGCTGTCACATTTTCTGGAATCGGCTCTTGAGCTTGTTCTTCCAGAAATTCCATGCCGTCTTCGCTTGATTCCGATATAACATTATCGATATCGGCTTCAAACTGAGAAGGCAATGTCGGACGCCCTAAATTCCTCCGCTCCGCATTTATCCAGTCTCGAAATAAGACTGAAACTTCTAAGCTATCGCCAGCTAGTGAATGCCTATGGTCTCCTACTTGGAACCTAGCAGCGCTAAAAGCGCCTTCCGAAGCAACTGAAGAAGCTTGAATTGCCAGCACATCACGAGCCACCCGTTGAAGTCTTGGAAAATTTTTTCCACGAGTGTTCCACCACGCCAACAGCTGCGGCTTCCCCTCTGAGTCCTTGATGCTTTCCGGTGCCTGGTTAAGATATTCATCAAAGTCGTTGTTTGTGTTAGTTTCTAACCCAAGTTGTAATTCTAACATTGTGTCCATGTCATCATCAAATCTAGCCCTAGTAGGTTGTGGTTGGTGTTGTACATTTTGTATTGAATTATATTGTTCTAAATCATATAATTTCCTAGCTTCAGGTCTAACGCTACTTAGAACTGTTTCTAAATGAAGTGATTGATTTTCTCCGTCGTATACTATTTCTAAGTCTGTAAATATACTAGTTACCATTTTAGATACACCAAATTCTTTATAGGCGGGATTAAATAAAGCAGCAGTTAAATAAATTTGAGGGATTGGAAAAAAGTATTTCCTAAATTTTTCAATCATTTTTCTAACAGGTTCACTAAATCTTGGATTATATTTAAACGAAGCTAATTTATTACAAATAGTACAAATATTAGGCAACACAGAAGAAATAGTAGGATAGTAAAAGCCGGAAATTTGTTTTGTTGCTAAATAAAAAACTTTTAAAAAATCAACCAAATCTTTAATATTAATCCAATCATTTTCATCTAGACGGAAGTCGGGATCTGCATTATGTGCATTCCAGACCATTGTAAGCGGTCTCCTATAGTCGTAAGCAACTTTTAACATTTCATAAAATGAATTCCACCTAGTTGCTACTGATTTAGGAATTTTTCTAACAGGTAAATTACATTCAATGCAACGCTGGTTAAATTCCCTACGCCTAGCCATTACTTGACATGTAAAAATAAAGTGGCATGCGGCTTCCACTTTAGCACATCCATGTTCAAATAAAGAAATACCATCTTTAACAATTAAATTATAAATATGTGCAGCACATTTAATATGAAAACCATCTTCATAAGTTGGACAAATAACAGGTTTTAAAAAATCTACAGCACGTTTATTATTACTAGCGTTATCTAAAGTTACACTAAATATTTTTCTACCTATACCAAAAAATTGTAAAACATTAAGAATAGTTTGGGCAATATAAGAACCTGTTTTTCGAAATTCACAAATTTTATATCCTAAAATTCTTTTTTGCAAATTCCAGTTATCATCTATCCAGTGGGCCATAATTGTAAAGTAATCGATACCGGTTACACTACGTCCCATATCAGAAGTTATTGCTATCCTACAATTATTATAAGCAAATAAACACCTAAGATATTGTACATGGCGTGCTTGAAAGTCAAAAACCGCTTTTTTTATAGTATTTCTAGAAAATCCATTAAAAGACGGGTTATACACAATTTGAATATAATGCACAAAACCGGGATTTTCTGCAAAACTGAAAGGCAAACCAGTAACAACAATCATTTTAGAAAGTTCATCAAGGTCACGTTGTCTACTATAAGCTCTATGTGTACTAGGACCGGAAATATTACTAGGATTTAGTTGCGATTGCACCATATTTGAACCTCCCGTCGATTCATCGGGAATGGGAGTTCCAAATTTTTCGGCGTCCGCAACTGCCTGTGCATGCAAAAATTCTATTTTACAACAATGCATAAGGTGATTTTTCAAATGACCCGTCCCGCCCCCCTTTCCCGAAGTTTTATGGTTTAAAACATGTTTACATTTGTTACAAATAGCTTTTGTTTTATCTTCATTTTGCGTTAAAAATTGCCAAACAACGGATTTTTTTGCACGTTCCGTCTTAGGCCTATTAGATGACGTAGGTGGCACGGGGGGAGCGGGAGCGGGAGTGGGAGCGGGAGCGGGAGCGGGAGGGGGTGGGGTAGTAGCACTATATGGGGGTTGAGTTTCATCGTCATCAAAAGTATCTTCATTTTCATTTATTTCAAAATCATCTTCTGGTAAATCTTCGTTAAAATTCCCAAAATGTTGTTCAAGAAAATCATTGTCTAATCCCGTGTTAGAGTCAATATTAATAAAAGTGTTGTCTACGTAAGTAGAATCTTCGATATTTAATCTAAGTGGTGCTTGTCTTGTAGACGAACTACCACCTGAACTTTTACCGGTTAAAGCCTTTTTAATTCCACCAAAAAATGTACTTTTTCCCTTTCCTTTTCCACCGGAATCCATTTTAAATTTAATTAAAGTTTAATTAAACAAATAACGATTATATGCAAAAAATCAAATTTATGAATGTAAAAAAAAATAATTCAAGGAGACAACAACTCAACAAGTAAAAGTAATCAAATAAGTAAATTTGGAAGAACAAATAAGTAGAATTTAGGAACGAAGGTACCAAACGTCTGTGTAAAAACAGACGTAGAAGCCGAAATTGATGAAAGTTGAAGCTTGAATATGCTCCAAATTGATCCACCAAATTTTGCTCCAAAATGCAATTACCAAAACTAAATAATATTTTGGAATAATGATTGAGAGAGTAGATAATGAATATATATAATATATAATATTTAAGAGTAGTATGTAAATATGTAATATGTATATAATTATAAATTTGTAATATTAGTAAGTGGAGAGAATTTGATTGAGAGAATTGGATTGAATTGAGAGAATTGGATTGAGAGAATTGAAGTGAAAAATTATGAAATATTTAGGGGTATTTATAGTTGAGAAAATATTGAATTTTGGAAAAAAAAAATAAAAAAAATAAAAAAAAACATTTTCTAACGGTCAAAAACGGACCAAAAACGGGCAAATTTTTTTTATTACCGTTGGTGGGCCCCACACCAACGGTAATAAATTAAAAAATTAAAAAAAAAAAAAATTTTGACCGGTATTACCGGTTCGGTACCGGACCGGAACCGGTAAACCGGAACCGGTAATTACCGGTAAAAATAACGGGTCCCGTCCCGGTTCCCCTACCGGATCCCCCCTCTACCGGACCCTACCGGTAAGTACCGGAACCGGACCGGACCGGCACCGAACCGGCACCGGAACCGGACCGGAACCGGTAATTACCGGTTCCGCTGCCACCCTTAGGGTAGAGCAGTTGTTTTTTATAGACCCTCAACTCACGAAAATAGTTTTAGAAAAAAAATAATACTCCCTTCGTTCGGTTTTATATAGCACCCTACGATGTTTAAGGAAAAAAGAAAGACTTTTGAAATTTATAGTCTAAAATCAATGTTAGATATTTGTGTGGCCGATGATCATTTCATTAAGGGTAAAAGAAAAATTTTAAAGTTAAATTGTTTTTAATTAAGTAAGATGACATTCTGTTTGGAACGCACCAAAAAAGAAAGGGTGTCACGTAAAACGGAATAGAGAAAGTAGATATAAAAAAACAATATACAATAATAAAATAATAAATATTAACTGAACAATACCATAATAAATAATTATCGTAATCAAACTAAATGAAACAATATATAATAACATAAATTGAAAAAAAAAAACAAGAATAATACTATGATTACTGAAATGAACAAAAAGTGAATACATTTCTACCTACGGATATAAACATTCTTTACCTAAAATGACTATAATAATAATATACCCGATAAAATTTCACAAATTCGGAGTGGCAAGGGTAGAACCAAAATCAGGAATATCTAAAACCCAAATGGTTTCTTACATTAGTCATGGCAGCCCAGAAGATGAAGAAAATAAGTTGAATCCATATGTCCATTTAGCCCCTAATTTAAATCCCTTTGGCCGTTGGCGCCATGAAATGCAATGAATCTAGCTGTTTCCCATCTTCTCCAAACTTGCAAAACCCTCAACAGCTTAAAATCAGTCCACGCCCATTTATTAGTATGTGGATCCATTGCCTCATCAGACCTTGTTCTCAACAAAATCATTCGTCTCTATTCTCGTTTCCGTGCTACAGACTATGCTCGCAAGGTGTTTGATGAAATTACTGAACGAAACCCTTTTCTTTGGACTTCAATGATTCATGGGTATGTTGAAAATTCTCAGCATGTTGAAGCGTTTTCTCTCTTCCGCGATATGCGTATCCGCGATGTCACGCCTTTGAATTTCACTATATCAGCTATACTTAAGGGGTTAGGACGGCTGAAATGGTCGAGAGATGGTGAGGGGATGTTTGGGCTTATTTGGAAATGTGGGCTTGGTTTTGATTTACTAGTGCAAAATTCTGTGATTGACTGTTACATGAGATGTGGGGAAGTTGATTATGCCAGACGAGTATTTGATGGGATGGAGGAAAAGGATGTTGTTTCTTGGAACTCAATGCTGTCGGGGTATGTGACTAATGGAAGACTCGAAACTGCACGAGAGTTGTTTGATAGCATGTATGAGAAAAATGTAGTTTCTTGGACTAGTGTGTTATGTGGCTATGCTAGGAAGGGAGATATGGTAGAGGCTAGGAATCTTTTCGACGCTATGCCTACTAAGGATATGGCTGCTTGGAATGTGATGATTTCGGGGTATACAGATGTTGGTGAGATGCACACAGCGAATTCTCTCTTTCGGACAATGCCTATTCGTGACACTGGAACATGGAATTTGATGATATTGGGGTATTGTAAGGCTGGCGAGTTAGAAAGAGCAAGGGACTACTTTGAACAAATGCCCTGTAGGAATGTGGTGTCGTGGACTATGATGATAGATGGCTATGTCAAGTCCGGGAAATTGCACGAAGCAAGGTGTTTATTTGATGAAATGCCTGAGAAAGGACTTATTACATGGTCAACCATGATTGGTGGGTATGCTAAGAATGGGAAGCCTTCTGCTGCTTTGGAATTGTTCAAAAACTTCAGAAAGCATAATCTCGAACTGGATGAGACTTTTATTTTGAGTATCATCTCAGCTTGCTCTCAATTAGGGATTGTAGATGCAGTTGAGTTACTTATGAGTGATGATGTAGGATCCAGATATTTTTCTGATACACGTGTTGTTAACAGTTTAATAGACCTATATGCAAAATGTGGAAATATTGAGAAAGCCTCGCAAGTATTTGAAATGGCAGATAACAAGGATTTATATTGTTATAGTACGATGATTGCTGCGTTTGCTAATCATGGCTTGGTTGAAAAAGCAGTATATTTTTTCGAGGATATGCAAAAAAAGAATATAGAGCCTGATGAAGTAACTTTCCTTGGAGTTTTGAGTGCTTGCAACCACGGAGGACTTGTTAATGAAGGGAGGAGGTACTTCAAACAAATGATTGAAGAATTCAGGATTCAGCCCACAGAAAAACATTATGCATGCATGGTGGGTATCCTTGGTCGTGGTGGGTTCCTTACAGAGGCCCATGAGATGATACTGACTATGCATGTGGCGCCCACCTCAGCCGTTTGGGGTGCAATGCTTGCAGCCTGCAATGTTCACCTCAATGTCCAGATGGCTGAAATTGCAGCATACGAGTTATTCAAGATTGAGCCTGAGAATTCTGGAAATTACATTCTCCTGTCCAATATTTATGCTGCTGCAGGAAGATGGCGTGATGTAGCTAGAGTAAGGGCACTGATCAGAGAGCATCATGTGAAAAAAAATCGAGGATCTAGCTGGATTGAGTTGGGTTCTGCAGTGCATGAATTTGTAATGGGAGATGTGTCACATGTTGATGCAGACAGGATATGCTTCATATTGAGTCTACTAAATGAAGATATGAAGCTTTCAAGATATACGGAAGAAAAGGATCTGCATCTGATTTCTACATTATACCCCTCTTATCTATATCTATCAAGTGATACTGAAATGGACGAGCAACTTGTTTGAGGGATCTCTGCCACAACATACCGAGGTACTTCTCCTGGATGTAGAATTTGAACTATAACGTCCTTATCTTAGATGATGAAAATGTCTGGAATTCGTAACCTGGTGCTAATTGAAATGTTATTGAATCTAACTTTATTGAGTGCCCATATTTACATGAAAGAAGTAAGCTAACTTTCATATTTGGCAATTAAACTTGCAAAGAAAATAAGTAGTTGGCAGGGTCTGTCATATCTCAGGAGGAAAGTCTTTGTTGGATAAACATGTGTGCTATAGCCCATCTGTTAGACCCAAAGCCCATGATTTTACAAATTGAGAAGCATCTATGATGCTTAAGCATCTTTGTGGCCTTTGTCCTGGTCATTGTAGCACGTGTGTTGCTCAAAGCTTCCTTGATGCCTAATATGGTATAGTATTAGACTTGATCCAGTCCCTCAAGCGTAGCTCTATGTTCAATCTCTTAGGAAGCATTGCAGATTAAAGATAATATAGTGCAACTTAGTAGATGTTATATCCTTGGGACATATTTTCTATATAGAAGATTGATGTGAATTAAAAAAAAGTTAAAACAAAAAGATCTAGTTATCCTTACTAATTGTGTTGGTCAAGTGTGAATAATTACTTCTCCCTCCTTCCATTTTTACTTGTCCACTGAAAATAAATGTTCAACAATACTTGTTCATTTTATGAAATCAAAAAATAATTTTACAACTATCATTTATTGTTTCTTAATCCCTGTGTCAAATCAGTAGAGGACAATTATTGTTTGATGGAGGGAGCAATATTTGAAACCAGAGGTATTAGTGCATTTAGATAATTACCGAATGAAAAGATCAGAGATATAAAACAATCAATACTAATATTAATATAATTAATCATGATTAACTTATCTCGCCTTTTCAGCTAACTTACTTTTTTGCTTAATGTATTAGCACAAGGCTCCAAGCTAACCTATCTTTTAAGTTGTTACAAAATTAATTAATTACTCTAGCAAAGCACAAATAATATCTCAATAGAAAAAACTTTAATTATTCGATAAAGTGTCTTTTGTCCACCAAGTAGCAATTAGCATGATGTTTAAGGATAATTTAATCTCAAAACCACAAACATAATGATCAAAGGAAAAAAAAAACTAAGTAAAGGACTAAGCGGCAACGATAAAGTTTGATTAACAATAGTTAAGGCTAATTATATGTACATTGGAATGGGAATCTTTCATTCTTTTATTTACTTATCTATATGTGTGAATAACAAGAATGATTTGTTTATTAATGGTGGAATTCTTTAAATTATTTCTTGGTTAATTAATGCATTCGTTGCACCTGTACTTTACTAATTCAGACCTTTGACCATGTGATTTCTGTCACATCTTAATTACTCTATTGTTCATGTTTTATTTATTTTAAAAAAATTATCTAAATACATATATTTTCTTATCATAATCTCTAAAAAGAAATTTATCATTTAAAAAAATACATTTATCCCCTCTCATTACATCCATATCCCCTCTTAAATACATCCCTATCCCATCTTTGATGTATCTTTCCTCACTTAGATACATGTATCTGCATGTTTGTTGATATATTGAAAATCCTTTAATTTTAAGGAATTTTTATAATTTAAAAAAAAAAAGAAAAATAATATAATTAATTCTTAATACCGTAAAATTTATTATCCCTCAAATCATTTTTCAAGATCTAATGTTAAATATGTATTACTAAGAATAGTATGATAAAGTAACTATGTTAAACATTATTTTCTTATAATGGATATGCCAAAATTAAGCATGACAAATAAAAATAAACAGGGAATTACTTCTCATGCAATTTTTAATTGTACTAATATCTAATTAAAGAACAGTCTATAATGTTATTTGTCTTTATCGGTAATTTTCTGGGCGAAGCTAGTGAAGAGCCAATTGGTTCGATGGATCTCAATAAATTCAATCTAAATATTATATTTATTTTTTAAAAATTCATTAAATATTCATCTCTCATTTTCCAATAACTTAAATCTCCATTCCATTAAGATAAAAACTAAAAATTGATGTTTCGACAGCCATATGCATCTTAATATACTCTTGAGATATAAGTTACTGGGTCTGATATAAACATTAGTCCAACTGAAGTTTTGAAATTTCTTGGTAAAAGATTGGAGTGTTGTGCATCTCTCACATATTAAATGCTTTAACCAAACACTTGGAAAAGTTTCCTCCTCTGGTCTTTAGCTTCAAATGATTTCTCCACATCAACTATTTCCACAAGAGGAAAAAAGAAGTATGAATTGAAAAACCTTGATTCCTTCCATCTATTTTGCCTTGAAATGGCCAATTCAAAACTATTACAGAACAATCCACCATAATATATCTCGAAACAGAGGGAAAGTTTCCTCAACTTGTGCTTACTTTCCAATTTTTGTTTTCAATTTTATGGTCATAAAACCTATGGAAAGTAAGATAAAAAAAGTTGAAATAGAGGAAGCAGTAATAATCAAGTGAATCTGCTGATGTATGATTAGAGATTATACCATAAAAATTAGATCAAAGAAAATGCAAGACAACAAAAAAAAAAATGGAGGATGTATAAAACCACCATGGTTTTTAGCCTTGGGTTTATTTTTTTGTATACTGAAGTAGTTCTGTTTGAATGTGGTGATGTATGGTCATGTTAGAAGAAACAAATGAAGTGGAACTTTTGATTATTATTTCATGATGTGTTAAACCTCAAGCCAAATAAGAAGAAAGAAAGAATTTCAAGAACAAAGCAAAGATCTCATTTTTTCATTAGTGAATACTGTGTCTCTACAATTGCTTCCATAGCAAATACATTTCGATACTATTATTACACTGCAGGACCTATAGAAAACCACCATGGTTTCTAAGCCTGCAACATATAGGAATAGGAGTATGATTTTACCCCTATAAAACAAAACTGCAAATGGTAAGGCTCTTTCTTCTGTTTCGCACTTCCCAGTCAGAGAAAGACAAACTATTTGATTACCAACATGAGGATTTCAAAGTATCCATTTTCCAGGTTCTTGAAACTCGAGAACCCAAGCTGAAAAAGATCCCTTTTTCTGCTTAAAGAGAGAAGAATTCATAATCCTCTTTTCTTCACTCAAACTCCACATCCTAAGCCTCTTGCTTCGGATCCTTTCATTATCCTTAGCCTCTTGCAAGATGATAAGAACATTCTAAAAAAGAACCCCAAATTAGAAAATCCAAAAAACATAGTGATTCCTAAAAATTGAAAAAAAAAATGGATTCAAGATTCAACAACTTACTCAAAAGGAACATCTCCAACAAGCATCAAGTCACCATCTTTATCTTCATAAGCAGGGGCAAAGTCAGACCCTTTATAGCCTTCTCTTTCTGAGTATTCACCTATGCTCAGCTTGAACATCTTCTCCAAGGCCTTTAACAGTTCTGGATAACACTTGTACAATTTCAGATCAATTTTTCTAAGATAAGGGGCTCCATCCATGCTAACTTTGACATACATCCCACACTCAGTTTCTGTCTTCTTTGATGGGAAGCTATTTTTCCTGTTAGATCTCACTGGCGGCCACCCCACAATTTGTGCCCTGCACAACCATTTTATCATTTCAAAGTTTTAGTCCTTTTCTCCATAATCTGATGGAAAAAATTTCCAAGATTTTAAAGGGAAAATATCAAGACTTACTTGGCAACAGGTGGGGTTTTGGGATCAGAAATGGAGTTTGATTCAGAATCCTCATCCTCAGGCAAAGCCCTCTTGTTATTCTTGAAATTTGAGACAATTTCTTTGTCAGATTCCTCATCTGTCCTCCCTGGTAAACCTAATCTAAGCTCTGTTGCCTTGAGATTCAAATCCTTCTCATGAGCCAAAACACACTCCATCTTCCTTTTCACAAATTTGATTTTTTTCCTTCTCCAAGATTGCGGTTTTTCTTCTTCAGGATTGGTTTGAAGATGGTAATATGGTGTGTTGCTGTAATATATAATGAAAGATTTGTAATATAGATGGGCCAGATTTCATTGTTAGGTAAGCGGAATAAATAAAAGTATACCCAGAAATTTTATTTTTGCAATATTTTTCTTTAAAAATATAAAATAAATAAATGCGTATATTCTACTTTATGAAAATATAAAAAAATAACATAAATTTGGGACAAGACAAGGTAAGCTGTCGGGTGGAAGAGTTGCAGCATTGATAATATATTTTGGGGGGACAAGAATTGGACAAGCACAGCTGCCCATGTGGTCCTCTTTAATAAACCCACGGTCAACATATCTGTGGGAACCTCCCATTCTCCTCAATTAACATAAGCATCACTCCTAATTCGCAAATACCCTTTTCCATTCTTAATTTGAATTTTCACTTGTTTAAAAAATAAAATATTATTCTTTTTAGGTCGATTTATATTAACTAAATTAAAATTAATACTCATTTTATGTCCATTGAGTTAGCATGATATTTAAGGAAAAAAGAATTTTTTTAAAATTTATAGCCTAAAACAATCCTAAGATATTTACATGATTATTTTATCAAGAATAAAAGAAAAATTTTGAAGTTAAGTTATTTATAATTATAGTAAAGTGACATTTTCGGGGGATGAATTAAAAATGAAACAGAGACAAAAAAAGTATCAACTATCAAATGAGGGGGAAAATGTAAATTACTTGTGAGATAATGACTACAACATATCAAGTGAAATTTAATAAATAAGTCTAGTACAACCATACATGAATTAAATATTTTTGAATTCTGAAATGTTATTTTTATCCCAAAAGAGAAGCAGCAGCACAAACTAAGGTATTAATTAATCAAGATTAAAGTGATAAGTAAGAGTATTATAAAAGACAAGTGGACAACAGTTGTGAGTAATGGGAAGGGAATGGTCCACATGGGTGTTCATTATCTATGAGTGAGTTTTACTTGGTAAGAAAACTTTTTTGTCAAAAATGATTTATTTTTTAATAATGTTAAATCCTAATAGCTCAATAGGTTGACTATCTGCATTTTCATCTTGTTCGTGAGAGTTCAATTTTTAATATTGTAATTCCCTTCCTTATTTTTCCCTTCCCCTACCCTTAGTTTTTTTTTAAAAAAAAAAAGATGTATTTTTTAATATAATAAAATTATATTATTATATCAAACATTATTAAAAAAAAAATATTTTTGAGAAGTAAAAGAATGTGCCCTACTATTGCAATTTGTAACCACATGAAGTGAATGGGTGATTCACTTGTCTGTATTTTGTCAGTCATGTAACCGTGCACTTACTCCACCTTCTATGTACGTCACTGATGGCGAAATTGGACCCTATTTTCCACGGAATTTTTATATTATTAATACTCCCATCTCGAAATTCAGAATGGTACAAAAACTTACTTTTTCATCAACGTAAATTTTTAAAAATATCAAAACTTATATTTTTCACTTTTTAAACATCAGTTCTCAGTTCCAACAACATAGATAGTTGAAAACAGATTCAAAGGAACTTATGAAAGGGCAAACTAGTAATTTTCACAGATAAACTCAAAAATGATCGGCAAGGTCATTACATCATACACCACTAAAAACAATGTTCGTCCTTGGACATAAGAGAAAGGAAGGTACTTGAAGCCCCAAAAAGGTTGGCGTATCCGGCCCGCATATTTGACTCCAACTCTCAAGTACCCTCCTCAATAGGATGGTATCGTCGCTAAACCTTCACTGAAGGTATGTCCTTGGTCCTCAACCTCCGGATCTGCCTATCCAAAATAACTACCGACTCCTCCTCATAAGACAAGTTTAAACTTAACTCAACTGAATCATTAGAAATGACGTGTGACTCATCTAGAATGTACTGCCAGAGCATGAAGACATGAAATATAAGATGAAATACTGATAGTCTTGGTGGCAATGCGCTAACTCATAAGCAACCTCACCTACCCTCCTCAAGATCTCAAATGGACCAATAAACCTAGGGATGAGCTTGCTCGTCTTTCCAAACCTCATCACACTCTTCATAAGTGATGTCTTCAACCATACACTATCTCCAACCATGACTCAAGAGGTCTAGTCCTCTTGTCAGCATAACTCTTCTGGCAGCTCTGGGCTATCAACAACCATCAACTGGATCCGATCCATAGTGTCTCTGAGCGAATCAACACCCAAAGCATCAGCTGAACCCGAATCAAACCATCCGATAGGTGACCTACACCTCCAGCCATATAATGCCTCAACCAGTGCAATCTGAATGTTGGATGATACTATTGTTGTAAGCAAACTCCATCAAAGGCAAATGTTGGTCCCATCGAGCCCTAAAATCTATCACACATATCCGAAGCATATCCTCTAACACCTAAATAGTATGCTCGGACTATCCATCACTCTGAGGGTGAAAAGTTGAACTCAAATCCAATCGAGTACCTAAACCGTGCTATAGAGCCTTCCAAAAATGAGAAGTGAACAAAGATCCTCTGTCCGACACTATAGACATCGACACCCCGTGCAATCTCATAATATCCTGGATATATAACCTAGCCAACTGTTTCACATTATAGCTAGTCTTCACCGGTAGTAAGTAAGCAGACTTAGTCAATCGCTCCCACAATCACCCAAACTGAATCAAACTTACCCAAGGCCATAGGCAAACCTGTGACAAAATCCATAGTAATACACTGAATGGGCATCCTCTGCATCGAACTTCCAAGCCTTTGGTGCTCATATTTGACTTATTAACAGTTCAAACACTTCACCACAAACTCAACAATGTCTCTCCTCATCCCACACCACTAATAGTGTTGTTTCAAATTATAATGCATCTTTGCCACATCAGAATATTCTATCTCATCCAATCTCCTACCTTACACACACAAACCCGACCATTAATCCTCAAAACATCCTCTAAATCAATAGTAGCCGCCTTTGCTTTACCCCTCAATACCTTATCACGAATCAAGCATAGTCTAGCATCATCAAACTGGTGATCACACACCTGATCAAGCAATAAAGACCTCGCCTCCACAAAGGCTAAAATACCATGAAAAGAGAAATATCCAACCGCACTAACTATCTAGCAAGTGATTGAACCTCCAAAGCTAAGGGTCTCTCCTCTGCCCTCAAGAATGCCAAATTTCCCATACTAGAGACCTTCCAGCTCAAGGTATCGCCACCACATTTGCCTTTCCTGGGTGATATAGAATTGAAATGTCATAATTTTTCAACAACTCCAACCACCTACACTGTCTCATGCTCTAATTAGGCTATGAAAAGATATATTTGAGACTCTGATGATTAGTAAAGATCTCAAATACACCCCATAAAGATAATGCCGCCACAACTTCAATACAAAGACTACCGCAGCTAATTGTAAGTCATAGGTAGGGTAATTCATCTCATGCATCTTCAAATGCGGAAATGCATATGCTATCACTTTCTTTTTGCATCAATACTCCACCCAAACCTACTCCAGAAGCATCACAATACACCATAAAAAGGTACTCCCTCCTTGGGCAAAGCAAGAATAGGTATTGAGGTCAATAAATCTTTGAGCCTTTGAAAGCTCGCGTCACACTCCTCTGACCACTAAAAAACCACATCCTTTTGATTGAGTCTAGTCAATAGGGCTGCAATAGAAGAGAATCCTTGCACAAAGTGCCGATAATACCCTGCCAAATCAATAAAACTCTGAATCTCAGTCACAGATGCCGGTCAAGCCCACTCACAACTGCGGCTACCTTGGTTGGATCTACCATAATGCCATCTTTTGTCACCACATTGCCAAGCCAGAACTCACATTTTGAAAACTTGGCATATAACTTTTCTTCTCTCAACCTCTGAAGTATAATCCTCAAATGTTGCACATGGTCGGACTCATTCTTCGAGTAAACCAAGATGTCATTAACAAACACAATCATAAATATATCCAAATAAGGTTTGAACACCCGGTTCATCAATTCCATAAAAGTAGATGGAGCATTGGTCAACCTGAATGACATAACCACAAACTCATAATGGCCATAACGGGTCCTGAAGGCTGTCTTCGGGATGTTAAACTCCCCAACTCTCAACTGGTGATATCCAGATCTCAAGTCAATCTTGAAAAACACCAAAGCTCCCTGCAACTGGTCGAATAAATCATCAATACGAGGCAAAAGATACTTATTCTTGATGGTCATGTTGTTCGATTGGCGATAATCAATATGCATCTGCATAGTGTCATCCTTTTTCTTCACAAACAAGACAGGAGCACCCTAAGGGGACACACTTGGACGAATGAACCTTTTTTTCAACAAAACCTCCAACTGCTCCTTTAGCTCCTTCGAATCAGCTGGAGCCATCCGATAAGGTCAGTAGAGATGGGCCTAGTGACCGCTTCCACATCAATAGCAAGATCAATATCATGATCTGGGGGGAGCAGTTGCCAAATCGGTTGGAAACACATCCATAAACTTCCTCAAAACTCTAGTGGTCTCCAACAATAGTGACTCCTAAGAACATGCTCAAACATAAGCCAAATATGATAAACACCCCTTATCCATCAATTTACAAACATGCATATAAGAGATAGCCCCAATAGGATAAGAACTAGTCGTGCCAGTCTACATTAACTGAGGCAAATCAGGGCAAGATAAAGTCATCGTCTTCGCATGGCAATCAAGAATGACATGATAAGGTGATAATCAATCCATAACCCAATATCATATCGAAGTCAACCATATCAAGCAATATCAAATCGACAATAGTCTCCTCTTGAGAAAGTAACAATACATCCCCGATTCACCACTAAAGACTCACCTACTTGGGAAGAAACACATATAGGCTCGACAAGAGGCTCACACATAATACCAATGTCCGTGGAAAAATAAGCTAATACATATGAATAGGTAGAGCTTGGATCAAATAAAACTAAAGCAGAACGGTGGCACACCGGAACCATACCTGTAATAACAGCATCAGAGGCCTCTGTCTCGACCCGATCTAGAAATGCATGACATACCCTGCATCCTTCACTGGGTTGTGGGCCTCCACGAGCTCTACCTCTCACACTAACTCTACCTCATTTAGTACCATCTCTCATGCTCTGAGAGGCACCCCTCGCTGGTGGTACTGGAGCTGGACGGGCTGGTTAGGTCCTTGATGACTGAACGGGAGGCACATGATGAGGACAACGGTTGACCAACTACCTAACCTCATCACAAATATAACAAGCCCTTGGATCCCGTCTCGCAGATGATTGTCACAAAAAACCACCACGCCTAACTGTACCTAAAGAGCTATCATGGCCTGTTGAAATAGGCTTAGATCTATCAACACTGTCAAAGGCTGGAATAGTTGCATGTATTGTTCTGCCCTGGTGCCTCTGTCTCTGAAACTCTCTATCTCGTATTGGGTGCGTACTGAACTAGCTATGCTGGTGGAGTCTCTTACCGCCACTCTGATGGTCATGCCTAATACGCTCAATCATGCGGGCGTGGTCCACCACACTCTGGAAAGTGCCACCTGCTAGGACCAGTAAAGATGTGGCCTTCTGAAGATATCATGCTAACCTCTTGGAGAAACGCTGAATCCTCTCAACTCTATGGGGATGCTAGATAAGGCATACCTGGAAAGCTCATGAAATCTAGCCTCATAATCCGACATCAACATAAATCCCTGTTGTAGCCGATCAAACTCATCTCGCCTAATATCTCGAAAACTATATGGTACAAAACTCTCTAAGAACACCTCAGTAAACTGATCCCAAGTCACAGCTGGCGATCCAACATGTCTACAAGCCAAAACTGATCTCCACCACTCCTTGGCAAAGCCAGTGAACTGATAGGAGGTATAAGCAACTCCGTGAGTCTCAAGAATAGTCAAACTACACAATCGATCCTGACACTCCGATAGAAAGTCATATGCCCTATCACCGGGCTTGCTATCAAACCTGTGAGGTGCCAACCAAACAAATCTCTCAAAACTCTTCTGCTCGACGGTAGACATAACAAGGTTGACAGAAGGTGGTTGCATGATAAACCTGGGTGGTGCAATAGATGGTGCAATAGACAAAATCCAAAAACTGTGACCCAGTACTTAGTCAATCCGACTGAAGTGGAATAGCAGAAAAAACTATGAGGGATCCACGAAAGTTGATGAAGGACCAATATGCACTATAGGTGGATCAACTGGAGCTGTAGAAGGGCCAGTTGGCACTGTAGAAGCCGATGCATCGAGAATAATAGAAGTAGGGGAAGCTCCCTTAAGTTTAGCCAATACTCATAAAAGTAGCTCCTGAACCGAAGGCATTGCATCCGGGGCTGATGGTGGCAGAACAAGATTTGTGGGTCCCTCAGGCTTCGGTGAAGCTTCCCTAGCCTGTCCCCTGGACGGAGCTGCCCCTCTAGCACGTCCATAACCCCTGGCCCTACCACGAGTTCTGCCTCAACCACGAGTAAGGGCCATATCAGCTGGTTCAGACTCACCCACCGACCGTTGGTCTCTAGTCATCGGCATCTGCACAGAAGGAGTAGATTATATATATTCAAAACAATTGATATGATGAAATGCACGAATGGAAACAAAACTGAAATTTTTCCGATCAAGCGCCCCGTAGCCTCCTGAAGATGGGTATGGACGTCTACATACCAATCCGTGAGACCCTGCTAGACACCCCGCCCTTGACTCACAAGCCTAACGAACCTAGATCTCTGATAGACAAGAAGACTATAGTCCGATGGCTTCAATGTTGATAGTTCTTGATCCTCGGTACAAGTTAAAACTTGTAAAATTTTGCTTTACCAAACTTGATCCACTCACTTGAAATGACAAGGTAAAATCTATTGAGGATAATTGCATGCATTATTTAAAAAGTACTTGAAAAATTCAATTGCTAATGTTGATATGGTGGAAAGTAGTACTGGTAGAGGTGATATTGAAATGCTAGATGATATGGAGGAGTATCACATTTTTGAAAGCCAGTCAAAACTTGGTATGGAAAAGACACAATTAGATGTCTACTTGGAAGAGTCGCGAAGGTTCGCAAAGGAAATGAAGATTTGGATGTACTTAAATTCTGGAAATATAATAGAATTAAATATTCCAAACTTTCATTGATGGCACATGATTTGTTAAGTATTCCTATCAGTATTGTTGCATTTGAGTCTGCTTTTAGCATTGGAGGACGTGTTATTGATAAATATCGAAGTTTAATTTTACCCGAGAATGAAGAAGCGAAATTGTGTTCATGAGATTGGCTTTATGGTGATCAAAGTAAAATCTTGTCAATTATTTAATAAACTAGTTTTTGTATCTTGATAATTTGTTTCTAACATATATGTTTTTAGCTTCTGTTGAGTCTGAAGAGGAAGATGACGTTGCAATAGATGCAGAAAATATTGCGACTAAAATATTTAATTAGCTTGGTGATGTGTGCAACCTACAATACAGGTATATGCTTAATTTTATTTGAAATTTTCATTTGTGACCTATGAGATAATATTGATCCTTTAATTTGTTTGTTGTAACACAACCAGAATGTGGTCTTTACCATTTTAATTAAGGCCATATCAGAAGACTAAAACATGTTTTTATTCTGTTGGGGACCACAGTTAGGCACATTGAGAATAATTAGATGCATGGTTTTTGCTAAATTTGTTTTGGTCTAATCAAAATCAACATTAAACTGCTGTTGAATTAGATAGGACATACTTATGCTTGAACTATTTGTGTGACTTTTGGAGATCAGAATTAAAATTTCCTGCAAAGCATACATGTCTGACACAAAAAGAAAATGGTTAGATCTAAAACTCGCATTGGAGTTAGCTTGTGTTAAAGCTGATCAACATCATAAGGAACTTGCAAAATGGCAAGGCTGGGGAGCATAAAAAATTTGGTTTCTGCAAGACGTCAAGGTGTCTCAAGAATGAATAAATGTTAGACAAATGCAGTGTATTAGAAAGAAGGTAGATGTCATTTATAGTATTACTTATTTATATTTGGGTTGTGAAAGAAATAGTTAGATGCTATGTATTTGACATTTGCTTTCTTTCACATGCTAACGTTTGTAAGATATCCAATGTAGTCATTGTCCTCTTATTATACCTACCTGTATGAGGATTTTTCGTTTGTAACTTGTGATTAGAGAGCTTTATCATGTTACTTGCTCCTCAAAAAGTCGTCGTGTCATACATCATGACAAAGCAATAGTACTAGTGTATTGTTTACTGTTAAATATAAGTTGCAGCTAGAGGACCTTGAACGCACAATTGACAAGATTATATCATACTTCCTAAAGTAGTTGAGTTCCCAGTTGGTTTATATGTATATTTGAAAAGACATTATTTTTGGTTTGCAAGCAGCTTGTAGAAGCCTTCTGAAAATGATTTTTCTCAAAGAAAGCCAACTGCATGTAGACTTGCCAATTCGTGTAGTCTTGCTCCTTTCTTCCGAGTTCTTCTTGTCTTTCCTAATATCACATTTCTTACAGAGAGTTAGCAAGGGGAAGCAACATCTCACTCCGTTTTGTTTACCACATGACTCTGCAGAGGCTAATGTCTCCAGTCGTTTTAGCTTACACTGCATTTTTAGTTTGCTGCTTCAAAGATATTATAACGTGTATTTGTTACTGCACTGAACATTTTTAAATCTCCACTGTTGTAATTTGATTGAATGGTGAGAGTTCTAACACTTCCAGTGCATTTATATACCTATCAATTCTATGAATACAACTGCTTGGTGTGTGTATTGAGATAGCCATGTGATTTTTTAAGCAGGTAAACCGAAGTAGTTGCAATAAAAATGCTGTCTTTGAGCTTCCTTTACAACCTTTTGTAAGAAATTCAAGCTATTTAACTTACACTCTCAATTCATTTAAGTTCTGATGTTGTTGACATACCGCTGACAAAATGCAAAAATTGAGGAATATACATGTTGGACCAATTCTTTCTATGCATTTGATTGAGAAGCCATAGTTGCTAACCGTAACCTATGTGTTATCAAATAGAATAAATTGAGGAATTGATGCAAGAGAATGTCCTACTGGTCTTAAATTAAGCGGGTCAAATTGGGTAGGTCATGACCCAACTCGATTTTTAGTTTGCCCAACCCATTTGGGTGGGTCAAAATCTAACCCGGTTTTTAATGTAGTCCATTTTAACCTATTCAATTTCAACCCAACCTGCCCATTTGACACTCCTGCTAACAATGCTACATTTTAAAAACTTAGAAGACTTTACTTTAAATTTAAAAGTAAAAATAAAAATTTAAGGCTTCAATTTATTTTTAGCTTTAGGTCATTAATTAGCTTGAGCCGCTTATGTTAAACACAATATAATAATTAAAAAGACGGATAGCATTTGCCTTGTACTTGATACAATTTAATTTTAACCAATACTTATTAACAAAACTCCAAAATGATATATTGTTATGATGATGAATATATAAAAGGGCCGTTTTCAAAAATACAAATAATTTGAGAGGAAATTACAAGCCTCTACCAAGCAATAAAAAATTACAAAAAGTATACCAAAATTAATTTCAAAGTAGGAAAGAGGGTATAATTTGAATTAATTAATGGTGATTGATATGTGATGTGATATGTGTTGAAAAGGTAATAATAATTTATTGATATTTTAAACATTTTTAAAGTTGGTGTGAGACATGGATGTGTATGTTTTTTCTTTTTTTTTTACTTGATAATTATTGACTAAAGAGATGCTATGGTCTGCAAAATGGGAAAAATAAAAAATTGAATTATTTATATATGAATGTGCGAAAATAAGATTAAATTGGAGAAAAAATTGTGTTGGTGTAAGATGCGGTGCAAATAGATTATTTTACATGTTTGGTGGAATAAATAGTTAAATGGTTCGAGTAATAAGTTCGACACAATTATTTTGAAAAACGTTTGCAAAATGATTGATCTGGTTCAGTATGAAATTTTTTGTAATTTTTTTAATAATAAAAAACCATCATTGTAACCAATATTGTAGAATTAATTATTTATTAATATATTGATATATTTAGCTTGTTATATACCATGAATCCTATGTAATGTATATAAATTTGGTTTTTGAATGTAAGGGGTGTTGAATTAATTAAAAAAAAAAGGACAACATCAAATCAAATTAATGGATTTGATGGCATAGGGGGGCTCTACTATTCAGCCTAATAAACCTAGGAGGATGGCCACATCAATTGTACGGGTGGACCATGTTATTTGAGATGTGTCATACACATCTTTAGACAATAGAAAAATGGAGGGAATATTTGGGTGTATTTAAGAAGTCTTTGACCAACAAATTTTTTTCACTAAATGCTTGTAAAACTAAAACTCTTCACAGCACAAGGGACATGGGTAGCGAAAGTGTGATTTCAATATTGGTAAAATATGATGGAAGATGGGAGATAACATGTATTATTAATTATATATTATACATCTGTATTAGTAAAATATAAATCCTACTAGTTAACTACATAGGTGTTGGTTTGTTCTTGAAATGATAGACGGGTTGTTGAATGATTCAGGACATACAGATTTTGCTTAAACACTTAGTTGTGTGGTGGTTTCGTTGGTATGTAACGTACATATTGTGGTGTAAATTTAAAAAGTGGAGAGTTTGGTGGTTAAAACTTTAGTTGCGTGGTGGTTTGATTGGTATTTAAGGTATGTATTATCAAGGAACAGGAAAATGTGTACGATCTGGTGCTTTAAAAAGTTGAAGTATTTCTTCCCGTGGTAGATTCCTTGGTATATAATATGCATGTCAGTGAAAAGGTTAGAAAAGTGCACCATGTGGTGGTTATGTTTGTTACACTGATTCATTCGTGGTAGTTTCATTGGTAAATCATATATTAATTGCCGTCATAATTAGAAGTGTGGCCAGTTTGGTGCTTACACTGGTTTCATTGGTGAATACCAAATAGATTACTTTGAAAAAACATCTTTAATTTAGACAACTCACTAATAAGTACCATAGTGAACACAAAAAATTGCAACCAACCATACATCGTAACTGACAGAGAATACCAAAACTACAACCAACAATGCATAGTGAACTACCATATCGGATACCAATCTACAACAAGCAATACATTGTAACTATCATTGTGAATACCAAAACTTCAACCCACCATGCAAAGTAAACTGCCATATGGAATACCATCCAAACAGGTGTAAATGCTGACTAGTCCAAGAAGGTAAATACACTTCTTCTTGGTGGGTAAGGATGGAACGAAAAGACCTAAAGTTTTGCTAAAATCGAAGTAAAATAGTCCATGTGTCAGATTCTGATCGGAGATTCTACAATTAAATACGACTTCTTTTTAACAAATAAAGCATCCAATTGTTTAGTCAAAGTAAATGACAAATCAAGGCCCCGAAGTTTTTGAAAAATAGAACAAAATAAAGAAGGGATGAACCGTTTGAGCTTTGAGTTGCGAAATTGCTTGAAGAATGGAAACTACAGAGTGGAAAGCCTCATCGGTGATGGAATCTCGTCACTGAATGATAAATCCAAGCTCAAACCACGACCCCCTCGCTTCAACATCAAAGAAGCAAACAGTAAAGATCCTAACCGCATTTGGTCAAAAAAAAAAATACCCAATCGCAAGTTCTAGAAAATGAGCTATGTTTTACTGCATTTAAAATGGCTTCATGGTGTTTTCAGGTAAGGTGACAAGGATGAGAACTTTGGTTTGAGATCCAAATTTTGTGTAAGATTGTGAGGAACGAAAACTTTTGGAATGACAAAAGATAAATAAAGAGAAGATTGAATTTGTGAATTGTTGCAAAGAGTTGAAGAATATACAAAGATGGAGTTTTTGGGTTTCTTTTGGTGGTGGAGTAATTGTTGAGTTTGTCTAGAGAAGAAGGGTATAATAGAGAAATAAATGGTTCCACTGATTTGGAATTATTGAGCTGACACATGCATTTAATGCATGTCCTGAAAAGTCATTTCATTAAATGGCAAAGTCAAAATAAAAGGTAGGTATAAATGTAATTTTTTGGGTTGTGAGGTAAATAAATTTGAAAATGTAATTTATAGGCATCTTATTGTATATTTCTGTAAAAAATTCTATATAAAACCATCTTTCAATGGTTTGCTTTACTTGTTACTTCGATTTCATATTATACGTGAGAAATTCATTCAGCCCCTTAAAAACAAGAAGTGTCTTCATTAAATTATTTTTAATTAAATAATATATACCTTGATATAATCTTTTGGTTATATAAATATTCAAGGATCGAAATGTGATAAAATTTGAACATATATATAATAATAATAATAATAATAATAATAATAATAATAATAATAACAACAACAACAATAATAATAATAATAATAATTATTATTATTATTATTATTATTATTATTGTTATTGTTATTATTATTATTATTATTATTAAAAAATTATTTTGAATTGGACTAACTATAAATGCTAAAAACATCATATAAAATAACATCGTTATATTATTTAGTTTTTGTTGAAATTATAATCAGACTAATTTTTCTTATGAATTTGTAATAAAATTTTATGGTATTATTTTATAATTGTTATTTTGATATTACATTTATTAAATATTTAAATCATAACAATGTATCTAATGTAGTATTACAAAGTGGAATTTGAGAAGGAAAAAACGTACGTAGGTCTTACCTGTAGTTCAAATGTAGAGAGGTTATTTTTTATAAATAGGGCCGAGAAAAATAGTCTAAAACAGTAAAAAAACGTAACGAAATAAAAAAATTAACAAATAATGACAAAATAGTTACAGTAACAGAACGAAACTACAATAATCGAGAAATAACAAACAACAAACAGTGATAGAAATTAAAGTACAAGAATTTAAATGAGTAATACTAAGATTACTAATATGAACATTACAAGACAACACAGTGTCACCTACTAACATTCTATCATAACGTGTTTTCTTCACGCCTTCCTATCAAAATTTATGTCCTCGCTGATAAGCTGAAATTGTGTCATGCATGTCCTATTTAATCATCTCTCTCGAAGGTACTTTTTCGACCCACCTTTACCTTTCTAAAATTATTCATATATCTCTATTTTTATTAATTATTTTTTATATTGCCTAAAAAGAATATGTTTATGAAATTGTGACTCTATATTATTTTCATTTGTTTAAATATTTATTAGAGTTTAATTATTATAAATTAAATAATCTGGTTCTTCTGATTATTTTTCATTATAGAATATTATTATATTATATACTTATTTTTATTTTGAAAATAATAGTTATTTTTGGACAGGTAAATTTGTTACATAAACTTGTTTTAAAAGGGCATTACAATTGTAAAGAAGTAAACAAGAATACAAACTGATTGATGGTGTAACAGTAAAATGAGTATTTATTTGATAAATAAGAGAGAGCATGTTTATTGTTTAAAATTGAGAGAGAGTTTGATTTTTTAAAATATTTTCACCCCCAAAAATTCATTTCCACCTCCTTTTTCATTTTATCATTTTTGTTGAAAATAGAATACGGCCATCATGTTGTTGGCCTCTTGGGAATTATTCTGGAAAGATTTTCCTGAATCAAAATATATCTACACACTTATCATGAGATATGCCTTTGACACCACTAACTTTCTTTGGATTTATTTGTTTTTCTTAAACTTTTCCAAGGTCAACTAAATTTGAAACATTTTTACCTTATTTCCTTTACTCCTTTCCCTCTCAAATAGGAAATTATTTAATATTTATCTTTATGAAAATAAAAAGATTTAATTAATCAAGATGTACCATGAAAACATCATTTTCCTAAACACTAATACTAATTGAAAGCTTTTTAAGATGGTTGGTTAAAACAAGTAAAGAATTAGTTTGTAGGTTCGTCGTGCCTTCCAAGTTTAGGGAGGGGCAGGTTGTGACCAAGTCGAAGCTGAGCCCATATATTGGAGAGTTTAGTTCCTTTGAACATATGAAACCATACATAATAGATCTAATGTGAAGTTAATTATTCTTAACGGATTCTAACCAAACTATTTATTCTTAATGGATGTCTGACAAATTGTTTACCTTCTTACTCTACTTTTCTTTTTTATTTTGCCTTGACGTCGTGCTGACATCAACATGAATACTAGAAAATAATCCTCTATGATACTTCGGCGATATATATATATATATATATATCATACCAGTATCATATAGAATAAGTCCAATCCTCTATAATACTCTGACGATATATTGATACCCAATTGATATCATATAGGATTATATTTTTAAAAACAAATAAATAAATAAGAAACAAATAAAAAATTATTAAACTCTAAAATAGTAGAAAATATATTCGTTGTGATACTCCGTCGGTATATTTATACCATATCGGTATCATATATGATTAGAAAATTATTAAAATTCTAAAATTATTTATTAAACTCTAAATTAGTAGAAAATATATTCGTGTGATACTCCATTGATATATTGATACTCTATTAGTATCATACAACTTCGAGCTCTTTTTTTAATAAATAAAATAATTAAGAAAAAAATTATTAAAGTTACAAACTTAAATTAGTAGAAAATATAATCTTTGTGATACCATATCGGCATCATATAGGAGTGAGCTTAATACTCTGAAATATCCTATCGGTATATCATACAAGGTGGATGCGAATGTCAACACACGAATCTTAATAATGTGTGGGTGGGGGTGGGGTGGGGGGGTGGGGATTTTAATAGTAGAGGAGCATAAAATGTGTAAAAGGGTATATGGATATAAATATTTGCTTCAAAGGAGTACAAGCTTAGTTTTCCCAAAAAATTACAGCGGGATCTATTTTTTATAATAATTCTTCTAAATAGTTACATGATTTTATAATATATGTATGAATCCATATATAACATATTTTGCAAAAATAAGCGTCATTCATGAAATTTTTCTAAAAATGTTCACTGACCATTTTAGCCCTTCTTGTATAGAAGTATTTTTGTCAATTTGTCACGAAATTCGAAAATTCACTTATGAAATTTGAGACGTCACAACAATGATTTTTCGCCAAAAAGAAAAAAAAAATGTTGCATCTGAATAAAAAAAAGTCCAAAGGGGATATTCATGTTCACTTTCCTTTACAAGTCCAAATAAAAACCATAAAAATGCCTAAAACCTAGAAGGTTCCAAACTTTCCAAAGAGGAAAGAAAGTGACCTTTCCTTTTTCTATTCCTATATCCGCCCTCTCGTTTCTCCGCACATCTCCGCATCCAAATGTTCAAAGCTGTGCAAA
This sequence comes from Solanum rostratum, assembly GCA_029948455.1. Classification (NCBI taxonomy): domain Eukaryota; kingdom Viridiplantae; phylum Streptophyta; class Magnoliopsida; order Solanales; family Solanaceae; genus Solanum; species Solanum rostratum. The sequence goes on along the minus strand of CM057047.1, from coordinate 53,647,258 downwards.
TGATGTAAATCGAACCCCTCACTTGTGTTATCAACAGGTATTGAGCTTGGATTGGCTTCGTATGGCGTCAAATCTCTCACTATGCTCTGAAGTCAGTAGCGGTGAAGACTTCTTCTTCTCAACACCATGATTCTTCTGGTGATCTCTATCTTGTCTTGATGGAAATGAGCAATTCTCCAGTAATCTAAGCTTAGTGATGCACACTACTGCACATTCTTCAACTCGTTAGCATCCTTGCCCTTTTCAAATAAGTATAATTGTACCCTTCTCTCTACACTGAACTGGCCCCTTCTCTACTTGTCAGTAGATTGAGCCCACAATGAGCTGATACCACTAGTCAACCAACAAAGTTAGGGCTCGCCTTGTGTATAAGGTACTTCCTCGACTGTCTTTTCTTGATGTTCCATTTTATCTATTGATAAGACTGAGTTATGTAAACTGGATTCTGCATTCTTGTTATTAAGAGATTTGGTATCTATTCTGCATCTAAGGCCAATAGTGCACGCCCCTATTTAGGAACCTGATGTAGTGATTGGAATGTGATGCTTTTTGTACCCGTAAAACAAAAAACTAGGTTAGCAAAATAATCCGCTACTTTGTTGCTTTCTCTCCATGTGCTCAATTTCCACCTTCTTGTTCCTCCCCATCTCATTAATTCTGTTAATCCTTGACCTAATCCTCTATGGGACCTCCCAAATCCCCAATACACAATTAAATGCCATTAATGAATCAGTCTCTATCGTCACCAGCAGCCAATTCTCCTTGACACGGAGATTTAAGCCTTCCTCCAGGGCCCAAATTTCAGCTTCTAGGCTTGATGTTACCCCCAAAACGGTGGACGCTACATAGACAAAATCTCCTTTCCAATTCCTAAAACAAAAGCCACTAGCACTAGAGCCTGGATTGCCTTTAGAAGCTCTATCAGAGTTACACTTAAAACTCCCTTTAATAGGAAGCTTCTAGTAGACTGTTTTGGAGACAACAATTAGTTTATAACCTCCAAAAATGAACTAAATCATTCCAACCATCTGGGATGTTCCTTAGCCAACGATACTTCACTCTTGCAAATCTATGAATACATATACTAATCTCCAAAATCATGGCATTTATACTGTAATTATCCCCATGTTTTAACTTATTCCTCCTTTTCCAAATTACCCACAAAATAATAGAGAGAATAGCATTAAACATGGTTTAAGCTTGCTAGAACATTCAGCCTTCCACCATTTATAAATTATCTCTTTTAAATTATTGCATGGACCTTGTATTCCTGCACCCATTAAAAACCATTTCCATACCTGATTAGCAGCAGGACATAGTAGAAATAGATGATGGTAAGTTTTTTCTACCATTTGATCACAACAACAACATATAGCTTCTTCCACCATTCCAATCTTTATCCAAAATTCCCTAATTAGGATTCTCTTTTTAAACATCCTCCATACAAAGAAGGATATTTTAAAAGGCAATCCAATTTCCCATATTTTTTCAAAACATTCATGTGAAGCACCTGGAGTCCTCAAAATCTCCCTGGCAAATTTAACTGTGAATTTTCCAGAAGTTGTAGGCATCCAGAAAGGAATATCAGAACTTCCTTCAGTTGGATTCACTTTTATAGTTTTGTAAATATATGATCCACTATCTCAGTAGGGAATATACCCCTCAACCTAGTCTCATCCCATCTTCCCTCCACCATTAACAAATTCACATCATTTTCCATCACCTCATTAGTGAAACAAACTGGAAGATGAAAGTATAAAGCCCCAAGTTGGGTCCAGTTATCATACATGATACTTGTGTGCCCACAATTAATCTGCCATCAAATTTCCCGGTCAAAGAAATTTCTGGCCTTTAACATATGCTTCCAAGTCAAGAACCCCTTTGCTATTCTATAATTTGTGGTTTATGCCTTTTACAATACTTATTCCATATATAGTTGGACCACATAGTTTTCGAAGTTCTGAAACACCACCAAAGTTTAGCAAACAAGGCTCTAGATACCTCAAATGGGGATCTAAATCCCAGCCCCTCCTCTTTCTTGGGTAAATGTACATCTTCTCATGCAACCCAATGTTTATTTTCCCCTTCTTCCTTAAAATTCCATAGAAATGTAGCAAAGATTAGATGAATATCATAAACAACACACTTTGGAGGGATGATTATAGATAATTGATATATGGGAATACTTTGTAAAACACTATTAATCAATACAGTCTTACTACCAAAAATAGAAACTTTCCTTTCCCGGCATGCTATTTTGATCGAATCTTCTTAATAAACTTTGAGAAATGGAATTTCTGCTTCTTTGCATAGCCTATCCCAAGTACATCAAAGGGAACTTACCCCTATGAAAACTAGTAACTTCCTCTACTCTCTTAATATCAACATGAGAAACCTTATGATACACATAGAAGGCACTCTTATCTTTGTTGATTTTCGTCCTGATTGTGCTTCATAGTCCTTCAAAGTTTCCACGAGTAGCTCCAAAGTAAAGTTATCTGCTTTAATAAATATAATGGTGTCATCAGCATAAGACAGATGATTAATCTTCTCACTCCACTTTGGCAAGCCATAACCCTGAATTCCTGCACAATTAAAAAGGTTATTTAAAACCCTATATAGGACCTCTGCCATTAGAATAAATAAAGAAGGGGACATAGGGTATCCTTGTTTAATTCCCCTAGTAGAGTGAAAGAAACCACAAGCCTGACCATTTATCATTATAGAGTACCAATTATTCGCAACCAGTCTCCAAATTTTACCTATAAACAACTTACCAAAACCCATTCTTGCTAGAACAATCATCAGGAAGGTCCATTCAACCCTGTCATATGTCTTAGCCATATCCAATTTGATAACAACATTAGCCACCTTACTTCTCTTTCCTTATATCCCCAATAATTTCCTGCGCAAGCAAAACATTTTCTGCAATATTCCTTCTTTTGAGAAAGCTGGATTTGTTAGCAGACACAAGATTAGGCAAGAACCCTTCCAATCTATCTCTTGATATAACCTTATTTATAAAATTACTAAGACTAATAGGTCTAAATTCTTATAAAGATGTCATCCTATCCTTTTTTGGGATCAAAACTAGATTAGTATGGGTGATGAATTTTGGTAAAGTCTTCCCCTGAAAGAAAGCTATAACCACCGCTATCATATCAACTTCCACAATGTCCCAGCATGTTTGATAAAATAGCCCAGTTAAACCATCTGGACCACTTGCACTATTCCTATTGAGAGAAAAAACTACTCTCTTAATCTTCTCCACAGATGGAGCTCTATTTAGTACATCTCTATCATCTCCAGTAATTACAGCAAAACCAAGTCTACTAATGGAAAATCAGTAGTGTGGTTCTCCCTAGTGAATTGCTCCCTAAAAAACTGAACAACATTTACCATCATTTCCGTCGTTTTGGCCCATGACCCATTCGCCTTCATCATTCTATTAATTTCCAACCTCTTCCTTCTCCCTTTAACCACATTATGAAAGAACCTCGTATTTCTATCTCCTTCGGCAAATCATTGCATTTCAGCCTTCTGTCTCCGGAAATATTCCTCCATCTTTAAGTACTTTGTAAGTTCAGCATGAGCCTTATTTAAGATAGTTCTATTCTCAACAGTAGGATTTTCTTCAAAAAAAAATCCACCTTAACCAACTCTTCTCTGATAGCCATTTGTTGAAAGATATCTCCAAAGCTTTCTTTACTCCATTTAGTTAGAGTAGTCTTTGTCTTCTTCATTTTCACTTTGAAGTTAAAAAACACATCATCACTCTGAACTGAGCTCCAATTTTGTTGAACAACCTTCCTGAAACCCTCTTTATCTGCCCAGAAGTTCTAAAACTTGAATGGTTTATAATCTTGTGCAACCTTAGACCCACAGGATAGCAATAATAGGGCATGATCTGAACCTGATCTTGATAGATGTTCCAATTCCACTTGTCCAAGATCATCCATCATTAAGTGATTAATAACAACCTTATCCCGCCTATTAAAAATACAACTTTCATCAACTCTTCCACTTTACCAAGTGCAAGGACTACCTTTGAAATTAACATCCATCAACTCATAAGATTTTATACAGAATGCAAAATCCTCCATTTCATTAGGATATACAGGAAGCCCCTCAATCTTCTTCTCAGCATCCAAGACGACTTTAACCCCCCCCCCCCCCCCCCCCCCCCCCCAAAAAAACCAGGGCAGATTCATGTCATGCCCAATCTGATGTATATCTTCCCACAAATCCATTCTCTCAATATCAGAGCATTTAGCATAAACCAGAGTGTTGATCATTTGATGGCCATTCTCAAACACTATTTTAATAGTTAGTTGTTGCTCAGAGTCAGCCACAACCTCCATGTGGATCCAATTATTTACAAACCACCATATTTTTTCATTCAAATTATAATTTGAGTACTGCATACCAAGTCTTCTCTTATACTGTTGAACATATCTTGGTTCTTTAAAAGGCTCAAGAAATGCAATGATATCAAATTTGTGATGTCTATGAAGCATTTGAACTCTTTAAAATGAATGATGAGTTTTGACAGACCTTATGTTCCAAACTAAAGCTTTAAAACTCATTTAAAAGTTCTGCTAGCCCCTCACTAGATTAGCCCTAATTGGCTTTTCTCCAACCTCTTTCAACTTCTTATTCTTTGATTTAACCTATGTGATATCCCCTGCATCTCTTAAAACATGTTCCATATTACTGAAGTTATCTATTCCATCTCTATCTTCCCCCAAACTTTCATATGTTGTTGCACTCTTTCAGTATCAAACACTTCAACTGTTTGTTCCACTTGATGTGAAACCAGCCTGTCCAACTCCCTTATTAGGGAAGTTCGTTTAATGGGAACCTTATAAATAGTTACTGCATTCTGACCCTCCCCTCCATAATTTATTTTTGTGATCATAATGTCTCTGTTATCAATGTTAAGAGTGCTATTTTGGCCCTTCTCCTCTCCAACCATGTCAAGCTTCACCATCTCACACCCTTCCACTGCTAAAATTTGTGGCTCTTTGAATTTCACATGCTCCCTTTCCTTACCCTGATCATATAGAACCATAGCTTTACTACAGTCATCATCCTCCTTATTTGTAACCTGTATTGTTGTTAATGCTTGTTGTTGTTGACTAATCTTCTGATTTTCTTTATTTTGCAGGTCATTGTGAACAACCAAAGTTGTTGAAGGCTCATTCATCACCAGCTTACCATTCTTACCTGTTGGAGTATCTCTATTGCTTCCTATAGTATGATATCTTTGTGGTTACATCAATGGAGATAGCTACAAATCTTGCTTGTTGTGGCAAAAGAATAAGATTACTTTTTTCATAGCAAAGCTTTTTTTACTTACACAGCTACAACACAAAAGTTTTATAGCAATAGATACTAGTTCTTAGCCACGGACCATGTAAAGTCAATAGCTATTTTTTAGCCACGGTACATCTTGTTACGAATGCTACGGAAGATAAGTATTATAGCTAAAGTGTTTAGCCACGAAAAATTACATATTTAGCTACAAAAATTTTGTAGCAATATATGCTTTTTGTTGTAGTGATGATGAGTGAATTATGCGTATAATATAAATGTATTAAAATTATATAGCTATAAAGAGTCGTTGGTAGGATGTATTAGAATAAATAGTCCATGTATTATAGAACTATAAAAATTATTATTGACCCACTGTTTTGTAGAAATTTGCTCCCCTACCTCCTCTTTATTAATATTACCATGCTCTTCCTTATTTTCTACCACCGGAGCCTCTTCCTCCAGTCTCATACCATCAGTTGTAACCTCTTCATTAGCATTTCTAGTAAATCTTTTATTGGTAGGATGCCAACGAGTACCAATATTTTTGGATGATAGGTTTCTATCCCCGCCCTTACTCCTTTCCGCCCCTTTATTAACTCGTCTCCTCAAATCCGGATGTAGCACTCTACATTCATCTTCATTATGACTTTGGAGCTTGCATCTCTTACAATATTTCGAAAGAAAGTCATATTCAACTCTAATTTATATCACCATTCTGTGACATCCTCTTTATTCTTAATGTCTATCTCTACAAAATATGGTAAATCACCTAGGAGATCCACCTGAACTTTAACCTTAGCACAACTAGGTATCGTCTTATTAGTCATTACTGCATCCAAATGAATTGATTTTCCGATTCCTGCCGCCAACAACAAAATTATCTCCTTTCAAAAGAAAGTAGGGAGAAGAACTGGAAATGATATCCAAGCCACGGCTTGCGACGTCTCTGCCTCTAATGTAAATTTCTCATCATAAATTAATGTTCTCATTGGATAATATGCCTCATTTTTGTCCACAATTTGGTGAGATGGCTTCGACATCAAAATAACAGAATCCTCAAAAAGATCACATCTTATCAACATATATTTATGCCGCAGTAATCTAATTTTGCATTCTCCATTTACACTGCATTGTTTCGGTAGAATTTTTCTCAATTCATCTAGGTTCGGCCATCCATAAGTAAATTTACCAATCACAGCGTATTGAAGATTCTCCACAATATTCATATTACGTACTTCCTCTTCCGTCCATGAAACGCGGGGAATACCATTATTGAATGTAGGTCGTTTGATCAAGAGTTGTTTTTGAGGGCTACCTGCACCACTCGTAGGCTTAAGGAAATTTGCATAAGTTCTTCCAGTACCTTTTCCTACTATTGGAAATTCACTACTTTGTGCAATATTAATATTGGTTAATGTGGGGAAATGTTCCTTGTCAAGGGAAAATTTTTGACCAACCCCAGTGGGCGGCGGGCCAATGGCTGGCTCCAGCATGCCGACGAAAGATCAACTAGGTTTTTTAGGAGAGAGAAGAACAATCAACTAGCATGTCGATGTTAACAATTGCGACGTTATCATCACTTTTTTTTTCAAGGATACTGATTCAAAATATCAAACTAAGGAGTAAATATATGTAAAAAAAACACTTCATCGTAAATTATAGAGATAAGTGTCAAAAACACACCTAAACTATCCACCTTTTTTTTTAGTTTCATACCTAAGCTATTGGGAGTGTGAGTTTCATACCTAAATTATCACTTATTAGTTCGAGAAATACACCTCTATCTTTAATTTCACTCTCACCATGGCGTGTGAACTACACTCTCTTTTATTTGAAAAATATGCTACATCACACACCACATGGATAAAACTTCACTTTGACAAATTTTTTTAATAGTATTAGTTAAATTAAATATTAAAGTATTATTATTTCAAAAAAATATAAAATAAAATATAAAATATTTTTCTTACCCCACCAGACCACTTTCTTTCACCGTACCTCCCCTCCCCCCTACCACCCCCACCCCCAAATCAACTAATTTTTTTTAAAAAAAATATATAACTTTTTTTAAAAAAAAAAATCTTACTTTATCCCCCCCCTTCTCCCCTAAAAAAATTTAGATATTATTTTAATTTTTTAAGAAAAAATAATTCTACACTACTCACCTAATCCTCCGCTTTTGTTTATTTTCTCTTTTTTTTAAAATTATTTTTATTTATCGTAAATAAAAATCAAAATAATTTTTTTATTTCTATTATATTCAATAGACAAGTAGAAAAAAATATTTTCTAAAAATATGTGTACTTATCTATAAAAAAAAATAGATGAAAATAAATTAGGAGCGGAGAGTTAGCTGCACGTGGATAGAAATTATTTATTTAAAAAATATCAACTTCTTTAGGTAGCAGTGTAATAGGGGATAAAGTTTGAACTATTTAAAAATATTAAGAGGAGGGGATAGTTGGGGATGGGAGGGTAGACGATGCAGTAGGTGAGAAAAATATTTTAAATTTTATTTTTTAGAAATAATTAATTTTAAAAAATATTTTTTTTGAAAAAATATTTATACTTTAATCTTTAACTTTTAATTAATATTACTAGTTTATTTAATTTTTGTCAATGTGGAATATTTTATCCATGTGACAAGGTTTTTTTCAATAAAAGAGAGAGTGTATTACACACACCAAGATGTATTTCTCAAACTAATAAGTGATACTTGAAATTTACACCCTGAATAGTTTAGATATGAAACTCAAGAAAAAAAGGATAGTTCGAATATGTTTTTTATACTTATCTCTAAATTATATTAACTACTATTATGTTATTAAGCTTTTCAACCCAAATAGTAAAGACTTACATTTTATTGCTATTTTGAGATTCAAATAATTTTCTTCAAGTCCTTTATACATATTTAGAATTGTTAGTTGTGTTGACTAGTAATGTAGTTATCAAAGATGTAATTTTATTTTAAATAATTTATATTTATATTAATTAAAAAACTTTAAAGTATTTTGACTTAGGAAGGTAGTAACTCTTTTGGCAGAGTTTGGATAAGTCTCATTTTCTGGTAATTATAGCATATGCCTTTTGATAATTGATGTGCATTTTTAGTTCAACAAGTCAAATATGAACCCAAAGTAGTGGTGGTGAATTGAGATAAGAGCCTCAAGAATAGTGACAGAAATTTTGTGTTCTTCCATTTATAGTATAACTTTTTTATTTTCAAGTATTTTCTCGTGGCCACAAGCTTTTTGAAGGCCTTCATTTTTTCGTAAGAAAAGTTTGAAGTGACAGGACTCCTCAAACAATTGAAAAATTAAGTAGCGTTTTGTGTGTTTGGTCGAAGAAAAATGTTTGAGTTTGTCACTTATTTGATATGTAAATTGAAAATAAAATTTTAAAAGTGTTTATACATAATACAAATAAATATTATAGGAGGTGGAAGTAAGGAACACGTTTGGAGTCTACAGGTAAAGATAAGTTGTGTTGGAAGAGCGGAGAGAATACTAATCATGTGGCATGTCAATGTAATGTGTTTTGTGTATGGTAACCTCCATGGATATAAAACTTGGGTAGACTTGGTGGTATCCGACATGGGTTCATACGAAGATAGTAGGGATGCTACCACATATTTGCCTCAAACAAGGTAACTTTTCAATTTTTTTAATTAACCTAACGTAATTATGAATTATTAAAAAATATTTGTTTCACATCAAACAACACTTTAGTTTGAGATGATTGTTTTTTGAAGAAGATCTAAGTAACAATAATAACATATGGAGTCTGAATTTAGATAAGATAATTTAACACATGTTATAGTGTAATTTTAACAGAGATAGTATAATTTAACCATATTTACCTCTTTGTTCTCTTAAAAAGGAAGTCATGTTTGGATATGCATTACTTTGTAGTCCTCCCTCCAAACTTATCCATGTAAAGCTTAACCTTGCTTGTAGTATAACATATTCCACTCACTTCTCTATTTTGATTCTGTTAGTAACGAATATATTATTTTTGGGTAATAGTATTTTCAATCTTATATTTTGAATTTTCATCTAAAATAGATACGAAAGAGCTAGCATTTTCGCATTAATTTCAACTAATCTTTGGTTTATCACTTCAAATTTATTTTAATTTTGATTCACATAATTTGAAACTCACTTATAACATAATATTTGTGTAGGAATCTAATTATGTAGGGGTGATAAAAGTGTATTATCATAAAATAAGTAAATCATATCCGAATTGATTATTCCTATTGCATAAATTTAAAAATGCTTAGAATAGAGTGGATTATAAGAAAGAAAGTTCGAAGATTTTGTAAGAATGGTAGGTAGCCACTATTAATTAGTTGGAGAAAATGAGAAAAGAGTTATGGGCATAGGTCATGTAACAAGTAAGAGTTCATTATGGGTCTCTCTCACATTAATAATTAAATGTATGGGTATTATCTAATATGTGCATCGGACCACACACCTTAATTAATATGTAGATGGGCATACATATTTTAAGTTAATTGCATTTAAGCCAAGTTTGTAGTCACTTAATCGAAACTAAAACCTTCAAATTATGATTTTGACTAGATCAAATTTCAGATATTTTCACATGAGGTCACAATATTTATTTGACTAAACTTTAGACGTTTCGTATGTGAGTTAACTTTTGTCCAAAATTAGTAATTTGTTGTTCGAATCATCAATAATTAAACAAAGCATTCACCAATTAAATCTATCTCAAATAAACTTAATTTTAATACATAAATTTTTATATATCCTTGAGAACAAATTCCAACCATCCATTTGTCAAAACAGTAAAAATCTAGCAAACCCAGTTTGAGCAATGGTGATTTATTTTTGTTTTCAAATTTTCTCAATAATATCCTTTGTTTTCAACCGTCACAAACTTATTATTTCCTATAAAACGAAACAAACCCAATTCAAATCCGAGACCCATGGAATAAAAACTATCTAATATTCTAAAATCCTAAATGAGAAATCGGAGAAAGAAAAAAGAAAGGGTACCCCATGAAATTGTTGCAGCGTGTGGACCCAAATTCACACGCTTAGGTAGTCATCATCTTGGGCCCTACTTAAGAACTGGATTTCATGGCCCGTTGTGGCTGTCAACAGCCCATTAAGCAAGTACAATAAGCCACCTCCATCCTCCCAAAACCAGCCTGGGCCTGGCCCAGATTCTGGATCTTTCATTTTGTGACCTGGAAAAGGGGAAACCCACAAATATTTACGTCATTTCGTATAATACACGGATTAATAATATAGAGATTGGTAATATTGGTATTATTCTTTTTGTATCAAATATTTGATTCATTGTTTTTCACTTATTTTTGTGATTGGTTTAAAACTCTAGAAAAAACTTCTTTTCAATTTTATCTTTGAATTATTATGAGATTTTTTATTTCATGTAATTGGATCAAAGTAGATAATTACCAAACAAATATTTTTTTTTTGGCTTCTAACTATCTATGAGAACAACAATTTTATCGCCACATTTGCTATTTTCTCACTTAAATAATTATAATCTTAATAAATTGATCATTTCATAAACATCAATTTTTAATTTAATAAACAAAGACCATCTACTTTTAAAATCGACGAGATGGTACGCAATAAGAAAAATGAATAAACCATCTTCATTTATACATAAAATTTGCACGTTGTAGTTGTAATGGAGTTTATCTCTTGAATAACTACTCAACTTTGAGAATTTATGGAGTATAGTCATTGAACTTTATTTCGTATCAATAAGATCAATCAATAAGACCTTTATATCAACAAATTCAACTAAATTAATTATACAGAATATTGACATGATAAAATATTTTCTTTATATTATGTATTTACAAATAAATAAAATTTAAAACTTTTACATGAAAAACTTGTTTTTTTTTATATTATGCGAATATGAATTCATAAATAAAAAAAATTTGTAAGCTATTTTATTTAAGCAAAATTATTAGTACAAAGCTATAAATATAATACATAAAATCAAGAAAATAAAAAATAAAAAAATTTCAGGGATATATTTATCTTTACATATTTAATTCTATGATATGAAATCCTATGTATTACTAACCAAATGAAAGGTATTATTTATACCTTTTGATGACCCTTTTTTAAAAAAGATGTGTTCGATATACATTATTTTTAAAGAAATTATGGATTATGAAATTTGAAGAGAATATTTAAGAAGAATATAAAATAAATTTTTACTTTTAACGTGTAGATTGTTATACAACAACAATAACATACCCAGTGGAATTCCCTAAGCGCGGTCTGGGAAGGGTAGAATGTATGGACCTTACTACTACCTCATAGAAGTAGAGAGATTGTTTCTTGAGCACCCTCGTCTCAACAACCCATAAGCAGAATAAGACTGGATATGACAAAAAGGAAAGGAGAAGAATGGAATAGGAAGAACAACTACTAATGGAAAACACATGATATTATGTAAATATTATAAATTTAACACATATAATTCAGATAAGTACAACACAGGATATACGGACTCGACAAAATCTACTACCCTACAATACCCCACGGCTAGACATCAACCTAACTCTGCTAACCTATTAACCTCCTACTCTAATTCGCGACCTCCACTCCTTCCTATCTAAGGTCATGTCCTCGGTGAAATCAAGTTTCGCCATATCCTGTCTAATTACCTTTCCCCAATACTTCTTCGGTCTACCTCTACTTCTCCTAGTGAATCATAAATCCAACCTCTCGCACCTCCTTACAGGAGCATTAGTACCTCTTCTCTGCACATGTCCGAACCATCACAGTCTCGCTTCCCTCATCTTATCAGCCACTAGGGCCACCTCTAGCTTCTCTCGAATGGTCTCATTTCTAATCTTATCCCTCCTTGTGTGCCCACACATCCATCTCAGCATCCTTATCTCTGCAACATGCATCTTCTGAACATGTGCATTTTTTATTGGCCAACACTCCACCCCATACAACAAAGATGGTCTAACCACCATTCTGTGTAAAACTTACCTTTGAATTTAGGTGGTATCTTATTATTACACAATACTCCAAAGACAAGTCTCCATTTTGTCCATGCTGCCTTAATATGATGTATGACATCATCGTCGATTGTTATTGCAGTAATTCTTTACAAGGGTACCAACTGTGTTGCCCTGTTGATATTCTAATAACAATTAACATGTACCCACATTTTCTCTATATATTTTTTTAATTTCCTCTTTTATTTTTTTCACTATTTTTATTTTCTTATTATTAATTATTCTAAATTCTAACCTAATATTTTGCAAAATTACTATTGCTTGCCTTAGAGAGATCAACTTTTTTTGTCTCTACAAAATTTCAAGAATTGCAACAATCAATTATTATATTGGAGCAAACACAACACTGTTTCGATTATTATTATATCAACCTATTAATTATTTAATCGAAATTTATTATTATAATATTTTATTTAAAATTTATTATTATTGATATTCTTACTTTATATGTATATATTTTTATTTTAGTTTTTATTGGAATTTATTCAATTTAGATGTCCATTATGACTTCACATCACTTGAATAATTATAATCTTAATAAATTGATTACTCATAAAATGTCAATTTTTAATTTAGTAAAGATCGACCATCTACTTTTAAAATGGATAAGATGGTAAGCAATAGTAAAAATGAATAAACCATCTATATTTTTACATAAAAATTGCACGGTTAAAGTTTTAATATAAAGTTTATCTCTTGAAAGGTCGCTCAACTTTGAGAATTTATCTAGTATAGTCATTGAATTTTTATGTTGCATAAATAACTCAATTAGGCTTTTGTATCAACAAAATAAATCAACTAAATTAATTATAAAAAAATTCACATGAAAAAAATATTATTTTATATTACATAAGTATAAATCTATTAATTAATTAAATTTAAAATTTTGACATGAAAAATTTATTATTATTTTTTATATTATGCAAATATGAATACACAGATAAATAAAATTTGTAAGTTTATTTATTTAAATAAATATTAGTCCAAAACTACAAATATAATACCTAAAATCAAGAAAAAGAAAAAAAGTAAAAGAATTTGAGGGATATATTTACCTCTACATATTTAATTCTATGACATGAAATCCTATAATAGGGTCAAAATTTCTACCAAATATAGTATTAAATAATATCAAACATAATACATGGACTATTTATTCTAATACATCCTACCAACGGCTTCTTATAGTTGTATAATTTTAATACATTTATATTGTAGGCATAACTCACTCATCATCACTACAACGAAAAGCATACATTGCTACAAGTAGCTAGATATGTAATTTTTCGTTGCTAAATATTTTAGCTATAATAATTATCTTCCGTAGCATTCGTAGCAAGATGTACCGTGGCTAAAAGTTAGATACTGATTTTACATAGTCCGTGGCTAAGAACTAGTATCTATTACTATAAAACTTTTGTGTTGTAGCTGTGTAAGTAAAAAAAGTTTTGCTACGAAAAAAGTAATTTTATTTTTTTGCCACAACAAACAACATTTATAGCTATCTGCATTGATGCAACCACAAAGATATCATAATATAGGAAAATATTTAATTTGTTTGCCATGCAAACTTAAATTTTATAGTTATTTCTATAGTTTAGTCTTGTGGCAATAGTACTCATATTTAGTTACAAATAATAAAATTCATGGCTATGACATGAAGTATTTGTCACAGACATTCTCATATTGTAGCTAAAAAAGCATATCTTTAGCTATAAAATATAGCTATAAAAAATTATTTTGTATGAATATATATGTGTGTGTGAAAATAATTTATTCCTATTTAAGAATTTCTACGAGCTTTGTTAGTCACAAGAATTGCATATTATATATATATATATATATATATATATATATATATATATATAACAATAATTTATTCCTATGGAAGAATTTCTACAAGCTTTGTTAGTCATAAGAATTGCATAATGTAGCTACAAATTCATTTTTAAGATTCCAAAATACTTTTAAATTTACATATAATTAATTATATTTTACAATTTTGAAGAAATTACAATATACAATTATGTTGATACATCATCTTGTTTGAATCTAAAATTGTCACAATCCGAAAATGGATGTGATGACACTCGTCTTATCCCACCAAGATAAGTCAGCCTAAAACCCAATTATAACGATAAAAATGTGGTGGCCCATCTCCCAATAGATGGACATTCTCTTTGGATCCAAGAGAGAGAGGTAGAGGTTGACGTCTATTCCTTGGCAAGTTAGGGCGGATGCGGCAATGACATCTTTTATTAGTTGTACATCACCAAAGCTCATGGTGGGGTGGAGATTTGTCGGTTAGAGAAACTTCCAAGCAACACTTGAGTTGAGCATATCATGATTTTCGAACTGAGTTGTGTTAAACACTGAGTCTAATTTTAAAGCATGATTTCAAACTTTAAACCTGCATCATTTACCTGAGTTGAGTTATAAGATGAGGAGTTGAGTCTTGAGTCAAGTCGGTTGATTGAGTTTGAGCTTTATCTGTTTCTTGAGCCATCTTACATACCGTACATTCCACGTACTGACATCACTCGGTTCTGCATCATTTCATGATGCAGATACAAGAGATAGAGGACTTCAACAGGCACATCGTTGAGGTTCAGAGTTCCCTTATTCCAGATATTAGTGAGCCCTCCTTGCGATCCGGATGAGCCTTTCCTTTATCATTATCAGTTGTTTTATTCTCTTTGAGTTGGATATATAGCCATGGCCTGTCATGGAACCATCTTAGACTGTAGAGATAGAGGCTTCATAGACTAGAGATGAGGATTTGATGTTGGGATCTTTCCCTCTTTGAATTGAGTTCCTTTAACCAGTTATTTTGTCATAGATGTTGAGACTGATGTTGTTGGCCTATGACCCTCTTTCATTAATGTAGAAGTAACTGAGTTGCTCACTATCTATTTTTTCCTTACTTTAATACTTTCTGTTGCATCTGAGGATTGAATGACTGTCTTGAGATCGAGTGGTTCACTTAGAAACTAGCAAAAGTTTTCGAGTGCCTGCCACGTCTAATTATAGCTATTTAATCAATTATAGCAATAAATTTTTAATACTCAGAGCAAACGTATTTATTTAGCTGCATTATTTGTTTTAAATGACCTTTTTATGGCTAAAAGGTTATCATTGCTACAACAAATTCCAACATGTGATAAAAATTAACAATTAACTATAAAATTTTATTGTATGCAAATAATATGGCTACACATTTAACTATTGCCACAATTATATTTTTTATCCTTTGTAACTTGAAGCAATATTATTTGTTTAGCTACAATATTTTGTTTCAAATAATTTATTGTGGCTAAAAGATTACTATTACTATGATATATTTCTACTCGTGGCAAAATTTACTAATTAGCTACAAAATTTTGTTATAGCAGAAAAGACATGGCTATATCATTTAACTATTGCCACAAATTTTTAAAACTAAAAGCAAAAATGTTTACTTAGTTGCAATAATTTATTTCAAATAGTTTATTGTGGCTAAAAGGTTCCTATTGTTATAATAATTTTTGTAGCGTGTCAAAAAGTGGTGATCAGCTTCAAAATTTTATTGTAGCAATAAAGTTGTAGCTATTCATCCATTTTTGCTATGATTATTAGTAATCATAGCAACAATGAGAAATTAACTTTGTCAATAAAAGTTTTGTGGCTAAGAAATTTTACAATTTTGTAGTTAGCTATAAAATTTGAATTTTTGTAGTCATTACTTGGTAATTGCTATGATTTTGATATTCATAGCTATAGATATAATTTGTTGTAGTGCATACAGATTTTTAATCAAAACAAAGCTAACACTTTACATTTTAAGACACTTATAATACATCTTCATTATATTGCATGCAAAACTACTTTTATACATAGCGTATTACATCTATTTTACATGCATAATTTATTTTTTAATACATGATGCAATTTTTTAAATCAAAACAAGTATAATGTATTTATAACATATTTCTATCATTAATAAGTGACACTTTGGTCGTCCGACCAAAGTGTCATTTTGGTAATTATTTCCTTCTTCAGGGGTAAGACCAGCGATGGCATTTTCGTAATAGGAACCTGTTCTTTTGGCATTTATCCACCGCACGTTATGCCCAATCACCCCTTCCCCTACACACGTGATCATGACGTTTACTCTTCGTTGCCATCAACTATGGACCGACATCTCCCCGACGTTTACTCTTCCCTTGAAGGATCCTTCAACCGCCTCAGCGTTGCATCGAGTATGGACCCACGTGTATTGCTCCTCCTATTCGTGGAGGCGAAGGGCCATCGATTTAGCGAGGTTTCAAGTTTACGTTGACTACGTCGGTGTTTCAGCGGCGGTGGCGACGGTGGTGGTCGGAGATGAGGATTTGGACTTCTTGGATGCATCTGTTGCTACTGTTAGTAGTACTACGTCCTCTTCTTCTCTAACGACAGTAACAAAATCTCCTGCATTTCGCTCGGCTGATTTGGTTTCTGTTTCGGCAAGGTTTGCAGATTTGGGTTTTCCTTTTATGTTTATTGTTCTTCTTTGGGTAATTCTTTGAATTAGTTTTGAAGAATTGACCTAATTTTTTCATGTTGACATTCGAATCGCAGGTCTTAAATTTGTTAGTCCAACTTACTCGAGGTTTTTCCCTTTACCTTTCCGTCCGTTTTGCGATTTCTTCTGCTGATTCAGTACAGGGAATTGTGTTTTCTGTTCTTCTATGTGTATTTCCAGAGTCCGTGTTTTTTTTTGGGTGAAGTATGACTGTTGCATGCATGTATGAATTGTGCATATAAGTTGTTTGATAATATGAATGTCTTAATTTGGAGGATCCAGATTCCATACTATGCTGTGGGCTGGGGAGAGAGCTGCTCTGCGAAGCTGGGCGTTCCGTGTTCTTATGGAGGAAGCATACTAGAAAGAGAATTGAAAGGACCTTCAACTTTGTTGAGCTCTATGGTGTTGAGGATGTAATGGTGTCATTGTAATGTCTCTTTCTGTACCTCTTGCAGTGCCTTCTTGGTACTAGCATTAATAATATTGCCTAACTTTATAAAGAAGCAAATATGTCTTTGAAGCTACTGATCGGCCTGCTTATCTTCTTTGGCAGGGACTGTTTTTGCATATGGTCAGACAAGTAGTGGAAAAACACATACTATGAGAGGATCAACAAATGAACCTGGAGTCATCCCTATGTTCGTGCAAGATCTGTTTAATTTCATTGAAGAGGTTTGGAATTGCCATTATATCAATTTGTACCCCTTCAACCATCAATTGCATTTACGCTATTATGTGTATAATTAGGAGCAATACATACGGCAAGACAACTAAATTCCCAAAGCTTCAAAATGCACTTACGGCAGGAGACCTTCTTCAAGGGGTTCCCATGTATCAGTAATATCAGTGGATGTAATAGACGTTACTTGGTGAAGACCAACAATTCTCCTCTGCACAAGCCCCATACCAATATGCAAAATTCCATCAGCAATCGAATAGGTAGAACAACAGAAACTACATAAGAAAAATGTTCACTTTTTTACCTTAATCAATTCCACAATTGTCACCGTCTTATTGATTGCCCTGCCCATTGCCTTGAACACAATCTCCTCTGATTCTTTCTCCTACAAATATTGCATGAATAACAAGGACGTCAAGTTCTGAAGAGTGACATAGCACAGTATAATATACCTTTCTCAAATGCATGATTCCTTATTGAGGAGGGTGTTAAGAGGAGAAAAGTATCTAAAATTACACAGCGACCACTACTTGATCAATGGATTTGCTGTGCCTGTAACACCTCAGCAGGTATGTAGAAATTAGAATTTCCTTTAACATGCCATACATAGCTAAGTCATTCCATAGTCTGTTGTGACATATCTTATGTGAAGATGTATTTGATCAAATTGAAGGCATTCAAGCTTGCAAAGAGGATAGAGGTGTCGAATATTGTTTTGAATTTCTCTGTTAGGACTGCTACCATGCATACACCACAGTTCCTAGGTCTACCTCGTGGGCCATGGGCTCAAGAAGGTGGATATGAAACTGCTGGAGTAGGCATTGTAATTGGTTCATTGACACTGGAATTAATCCCACACACCCGAGCTTCAATGATAATTCACTTGAGCAAACATATCCTGTTCCTAAGCACTTCTCTGGCATTTGTGAGGTCACTCTTCTATGTATGTTAGTTGCATTTATTAAAATATCACAGTTTCCTGTTACACTCTATTATTATTTAAAAAAAAGTAGAATTATAAGTTGAGCTATTATTATTTTTTTGAAAAAAACAACCTAGAATAAATAAATCAGCCTTTGAGTTGTATAGTAGATATATAGTTGCCAAAAGAGTTTAAAACAATTCTTGAATACAAAATTTCCAAAAATCAAGCTATATGAGGAAACAATATAATAATCAAAGATCTTACGGACAAACTTAATTAAAGTCTTGAGCTAGCATTTGCTATAACCAGGGGGATATTTAATGCTACTAAGGACTATGCTTCTCCTCTTGATGGTGATGGTCATGGAACGTAAGTGTTCTCCATCATATCATCGTTTCCACCACAGCTTTTTTTTTAATTCTTATTTGGTATTCACAATGTGCACACTTAATGTAACAGCTCCTGCCATAATCAATAGTTTCTTCATTTCTTCTGAAGTATAATATTTGGCAATCCACCTCCTTTATGTATGTATTTTGGTCATCGAACATTCTTTGCAAGAGTAGACTTGAAAATAGTGGAGTTCTGTTATTGATAAGGTATGGAAATAATTTGTATTAAGTTAAACATGCATAGATACAACACCATTAGAAACTAAGGAAAGAAATAAATAGGAAATCCTAAAGATCTGATGTCTAATTTCATACAGCATCAAGAAAAAGATATGCATATATTATGTAACACTCCTCCTCAGGCTGGACCATGTATATTGATTATGCCCCAGCTTGTTACAAAAGCACATTAATTCCTTGTTCTTGTCTTCAACTTCATGCTTTCTTTTACTCTATACTTACTTTGTATCTCTGAGTGTCATCTGATGGTTCTTTTGGTCTACATTTTGGAAGCATGTCAAGTGTCAGATGTACTACTACGTTTTATCTAAATGTTGAAAGATTTAAGTCTCGCTATAGAATTGTATTTAGAAATACGATAAAGTTTATTCAATTTATGTAAGCTTCCCTCTGTTTCTTATTGCAGGCGAAGGACAATGCACTACCACATGGAAAGTTTCAAGAAAGTAGATGTCATTGTAACGCCTACGACTGGGTAATCAAAGTTCTTTCATGATAATGTTGGCAACTATTTTCCTTTAATCTTTTAGTTGATAGAAGTTTCAGAAAGTTGGTCTCAAAAATAGTTATGTTAAAAAAAAAAGATTTTCCTGAAGTGCTCTATGATATTTGACATAAGATTGTAGCATAATGGAAGTCAAAATTTTAGATGATTGATTCAAATTAGAAACTATATGTTTCTTTTCGCTTCATGTGGATAATGCTTAATCAGTGAATGACTCGATAAGAGCATTAAGGATTTGGGTATTTCTCCATGTCTTCGAAGTTGTACCCCATAATTTCGCTTGACGATTGAAGTCACGTTTGTCTGATGTTATGGTAAATAGGGGATTTACATTGCATGTCTCACTCACAGAGTTCTCACATTGAATAGAAATGTATATGCCCATATTGCAGAATTTTAATTTATTCTCAAGTAAATTATATCTTCCTCTTTTTTTTTTTATATACCAACTGAAGTAGATGGATCAATGCTTTGTGTATGCTGTCATTTATGTTGATCTGTCTCTGTACCAACAGGCAATTAAATTCATAAATTTTGGTTCTTACTTTTTCTCCAGAATGACAGCCCCTGAAATTCCAAAAAGTGCTCTTGCGGTTGGTGAGACAAATTTGCAAGTAGTAGGTAAGTTAACGTTTGTTTCTACTCTTTTTAATTGTTATTTACCAATTAAAAGCATCATTATTTTACCTTGTAGTAGTCATTGATAGTCCCTGCAGATGCTCTATAATCTCCTCTACATCCTTGCTGTGTGTGTTATAGTCTAGGTAACTTCAAAAACTTGGAGAGAAGAATATATCAATTTGGTGATTTAACAGCAATAACGAGAAATTAAGCCCATCTATCACTTTGGATGTTTCCTCTGATGGCATCTACTGTGTCAAATAGGCAGATTACACTATATTTGGATGGATTAAAACGGGTATGTTGCGCGGACTCTTCAAAATCATTGTCGCACCAGTGTCCAAATGACATGAGTATGAGTGTTGGATCAACACTGGATTTGATCAACTCATATTGGATACTTTGACTGCCTCTATGACCAAAAAGCATAATTGATTGGTATTGGATTTGATGTTATAGGCTTACGTCACGCATGTTTATATAAGTATGAGATTGCTATGCTATTTCATGAGATATCTTATGAATAAAATATTTGATATTTGACTGGGTGTTAGATTTAGAAATTTGATTTTATTATGTATTGAGGACAGATTGATCAATCAGATGAAAAACATTATGTTCTTTCTCTTTGTTTGACTGTTGTAAGTTAGCAGGTACAGGGAATTCTATCAATTGTTCACAATGGCTTACACACTACCTAACAACTTGCTGAATCTCTATTCTTGTAGCTTGGAATACATGGATATCCTTATTTATACGATTAGCAGGAATGGGAACACAGTTGCATTATCAAAGCTGCTTATTAGTGTTCATTTTAAGGCAATAAGACCTTCACAAATGAAGAAGTGTAGATACAGCCATTAGTCTGTAACTATTATGAAGATGTTCGTTTTAATACTGCTGGTGGTTCAACTTTACATTTAAAAAAGGTATGCACGGATGGAATGTGTTTGGCATGCCTGACCTGTATGTTGACTTGTTATCCTAAGTAATATATACAACTGCTTTAGTAAATGACCCCGTGATCATTTCATTATTTTGTGTTTTAGAGTTGTCAGAAGTTATGTGTGAGTGAAGGTTCTTACTTCCTAGCTGTGAACCTTTTTGTTAGAAAACACAAGCATGTGAAACTTTATTTCATCCATTACGTATTGCTCTCTCCCCTTTAAACCCTTGTATTTATTTTCTATTCATAGTGTACTTCCTCCTTTTCCCTCTCAAAAGATCAAATCGGATTTCACTAAGTTCTAATCTTCCTATTCCAGGCATCCTTTGAATCTCAATTTGCAGATGTATGAATTTGTTTTTACTTTTAGGAATTTGTTACTGTCGATTGTTTGCTCCGTTTAGATTTGGCGATCTTTAGCTGCGGATGTAATATTCTAGATTGATTTTGACAGTTCCCTTTGTAAATTGCATGCTGCTTAATATGTTTTGTTAGGAGTAAACTAAATCTATCGTCTGCTCTGCTGATATAGACTGTCTTAAGCTTTGTGATTAGTAGAAAACTGCAGTTTATCGTCCCTGCATTTGTTGGTTGCTATGGCCAACTCTTGAATCAATGAAGAAACATAACAGTTTTTATCAGTAAAAAATCCCTTAGGCTAGATTGGATGTTGTTGTAGTTGACTAGGTATATAATCTCTGCTAGGCTACTGCCTCATTTGGATAGGTGTATGATTGAGTTTATATTATGGTAAAATGTCTCACCAAGTGTATAAAGGAAATGTGGAGCCTATTTTTTATTTATATAGGGTGAATTTGGTGTATACATTGTATATGAAAGAAATTGAAGTGTAGTTTCTTGCCTTGTCAGTAAGTGTGTGAGCTCATTCATGCATGAACGTTTCCTCGGCAGTAAGATTAGATAAAAAATTGTATACTTTAACTTTGGATATTGGGGAAATTAGGAAAAAAAATCATTCTTGAATTTTGAGTCCATGTCATTGTGATTGTTGATATCTTTGAATGACGTGTTTAGAGATTCTTGATCATGTTACACCATCTCATTCACTCTTTCTACTATAACATTAAAAAAAACTTATTGCTCTCTTGCGTGATCAATTTTCTTAGGTTATTAATGGAAAATCAATTGTTTTTTTAGTTTGCTCTTGGCACCTACCATTTAAAACCCATAGCTTCTTTCATGCAGATTCACATACAGTGGATGCTGGCGTTTTAGTTGTTTCTCCTCTTCTGATGTTTCCCAGGTACTTTCTTGTGCTGTAGTGACCGCAACCAGGAAAAATGAGTCTGGTTGGTTTTGACTTCGGGAATGAGAGTGGTGTTGTTGCGGTTGTTAGCCAGAGAGGAATTGATGTTGTACTTAATAATGAATCAAAAAGGGAAACTCCAGCTATAGTCTGCTTTGAAGAGAAGCAAAGATTTCTCGGTACTGCTGGTGCAGCATCAAGCATGATGAATCCAAAGAACACTATTTCTCAAATAAAGAGGCTAATAGGGCGGCAATTTTCAGATCCCGAGCTGCAAAGAGATATTAAGGCACTTCCGTTTGCAGTAACTGAAGGGCCTGATGGATACCCCCTGATCCATTAGCATATGGTATTTACAAGCCAGATTTACCTGAAACTGACCCACTGAAGGATGCTTTTGTTTATGTTGGGCATGCAAGCTTGCAAGTTTGTATTGCTGGCTTCAAGAAAGGCGAACTGAAGATATTGTCTCATTCATTCGACAGAAATCGTGGACAGAGTTCTTCGGTAAGGAACGTAGGTGCACCATGAATGCAAGTGAATGTGTGGCCAAAGGATGTGCATTGCAATGCGCTATACACAACTACAAGCGCAACATCCACGACTACAACCTTCAGCCCTCCTAGAAAAGTAGCGCTTTATTTATATACGTTGTAAAAAACATTCGCACTTCAGACGAGCCTTATCAGTGTATTCATATAATACAATATGTTATCGTGCCAAATTTAATATTCCCATAGCCCGTGCCTTGCACGGGCACTCCCCATCTAGTATATATATATATATATATATATATATATATATATATATATATATATATATATATATATATATATTCATTTTTAATATATAGTACAGTCACTAGTCGCTATGGATAATTAATATTTTTTTGTATATAATATATCTAGAAAATAATTTTTTTTAAGAATAATAAATATTTTATAAAAGAAATTCAAAAAATAATTATCGTCTAGAAAATTGGTAAACATTGAGCTATAATAAATAAACCCTAAACAAAACGACGACCCTTAACCATCTTAACTATTTTCCTTAAGTATGTATGTAAAGGACTCTTAACGAACGAAATCAATCAACTGTCATATTTGACAGGACGGAAGTCATTTTCCAGAGAAAATATTTATTCTAATTGTAATTGATCTTAGTTTGAGGCTTGTGAAACAATTAATGTAACTAAGGATGACAATAAATGCAAGATTGATCAACTAAGAATTGTTCATCACTAAAAAATTAGGAGAAATATTAGAAAATATTCAGTGACTATTCTCACAGATATTTTGATTGAATTGGTCAAAAATAAAAAAACAAAGCAATATTTTAATATACAAAAATTAGAAAGTTTTCTACTAATTTAGCGAGAATCTATTTTTTATTATATACTTTTCCAGTGCTAGTTCGATAGGAAATGAGTTCAAAAGTTATATTTTATAACATAAATTTTTCACTGATTCGCAGAAAAAAACCCTTTATTTCTAGTAATGATTTTGGAGGATTTAAGCAATTAGTTTTATGCTTATTGCTTTGAGCATTGGAGTGAATGTGATAGGAGAAGGAATATTAGTTAAGGCATATGGAGTATTAAGTTTCCTTTTCATAATTAATGTGTGTTGAGTTCGTGTACAAATATACTTGCTGGACCAACCCATTTTGATTTAGACAGTTAATTGGACAAACATCCAGCAATTCTACATTTACTAATTGTTAGGTGCTCTATTAAAGCCTAAAAGCATGCCCTTTTATTCCAATATCTACACAGTAGAAATCAGTGATTATCATACATAAATGCTGCCAAATGAAACAAATTCTCTCCACATCTTTTATCCAATTAATATGCAAAAGGCGTAACCAATTTGATAAACAACAATACACACACCAGACAGGCCAAAGTGTCAAATGGGTGGGTTTGGGGTCGGTCGAAATGGTTTGGGTTGATAAATGAACAAGTATCAACTTATTATCCTAAGATTACTTGAATGAGATGAGCAGGATCAAAATAGGCTGTACAAATATGAATCATAGTTTAACCTATTCAACGCTTATCAAGTTTTAATTTTTTTAATTTGTTTTCTTATATTTTGCTATATTATCTAATATAATGGATGATATTTTGTTATGTATTATATTTACTAGTTCTATTCAACATTAGTGTGAAGAGGCAGATAACTGTTGGACGACATGCTTGTTTCAGCTGCATGCTTATCTATTGACGTATTTGCTTCAGCTGCTTGATTTTGTATTATTTCTATTAATTATTTTCCAACTATTTCAACGATAATTTTATAATATTATCCCTAATAAATTATTTTTTCTTAAAGACATTGGTTGATTAATGTATCTACTTTATCCGCTTGATTTTATAGTATTAAAAAGTAAAAGTGATTTGGTTAAAAAGTAACAAGTGTTTATATTAATTCTTTTGACGTCAAATATTTCAAAATGTCTAATTAATATTTGACAATGGAGGAAGCCATTTTTATAAGTTTTGAGAGGAGCACTCTTCAAGTCACTCAAATTCTCTTTGAAGATAAGTGATTTTTTTTTTTTTAAAAAAAAAGATTCACTCAACTTGCTTATTTATATAAAATGGTGAAATATATAAATATTTAGTAGAAGTATTATTTTACCTTATTTTTATTTCATGCCTAACACACTCAAATTGGGCGTTCCTTTAACATGTAACGTACTATATTCATCGACATCCCTTTTTTTTCATGAATAAAATAATACGTGCATGTATCCCCAAAATAACTTAATCCTACATGGTATTTTTCAAAGAGTTCGGTAGAGCATGTAATTTTGTCCCTAAAGTTGTATATCTGTGAAAAATTCCCATTCTTAATACATTGAACTGAAATAATTTATGTATCATTAAAATCATAGTATATTATTTCTATTTAAAATTTAAATATTTCTCGCAATTAATTATTTATCGAACACATCACATCAATTAACTAAAAAAGATAATTATTTCTGTACTTTTGTCAGCCAATTAAGATTGGATCTCTTTTCTAAGTAGTCTACTGTGACTTTAGGAGATATTTACTTTGGGCATATGTGTGACTCAATATATAAAATTAGTTTATACATTTGGTGACAAATTCCAGATTGTAATTTTCTAAAAAAAGAAATAGATAAAGATCCACATGAGCAAAAGCTCTTGTCGCAATGACCCTTGCGATATTAATAGTGGGTAAAATATAAAAATAAAAATATTTTCTTCTTCTAAATAATGTATGTATATGGTTCAATTTTCAATAGTGATATTAGTAGGGACAATGGGTTGATTAGAACTATTTAAAGTGGGTCATTTTCTTTTATTATGTTTTAGCTCAAAAATATATTTAAACCGAGAGTCTTCTGGAAATAACCTACCATCTTTATGAGATAGTAATAAAATCTGTATACACCGTAATTTTTCCAGAACTAAATTTTAATTGTGGATGTTAGACATCGTAAGGTATGAGTATGTTGAAGAGTCCCAACCATGGGGTCCCTTTGTCCCAACTTCAACCAACATATGGAATGGTAATACTGTGGTGGGAGATTCCCCTTAATTATATTGCTTTTAATTTGTGGGACTCACACATTAAACCAGATTAGTTTAATAATTAATTTATAGACATTATACTACTTTAATTGATGAGTGTCTGTATATTTTCTAAGAGTAGTTGATGTAACATGTCAGTACTCATGTCATGCATCACTTATTAGTTAGAAGATCGGACTAATTGTTGAAACCCGGCCCCTCCCACCCCAAAAATAAAATAAAATAAAAAATAATTTTGTGATTTTTTTCAAAAAAATGTTAAGCATATTGACATTATTGGACCTATTCATATGGACAACAATTTTGGATTTGACTTGTTTTACTTCTTCCACATTTTTGAGAAATTATTTGTTGAAACATAATGATCTTTGAATTTATATCTTGTAATGCTATGGTAATATAATGATTGATAAATTGTGTATCAATGATGTTCACATGTTGAAGT
This sequence comes from Solanum rostratum, assembly GCA_029948455.1. Taxonomy (NCBI): domain Eukaryota; kingdom Viridiplantae; phylum Streptophyta; class Magnoliopsida; order Solanales; family Solanaceae; genus Solanum; species Solanum rostratum. The sequence continues at coordinate 53,620,766 of CM057047.1, read as the reverse complement.
AGAAAGATAAATATGTCAAGAATTAAATCCTCGCATATTTCCAAAATTAATCCTATATAAACCTTACGTCAACCAAACTTTGGAGTTTGATCATAACCAAAGATGGAGTAAACGTATTTTCAATTTTGTACGAAGAGTCTTGAAGTTATTGCAACAAAGGTGGAAGTAAGGGCAAATTTGATTCACTAAGAAGGCATTTCTGGAGCATTTTTAATATATTAAAGACATTTTTAAAAAATATTCATGACAACTATGATCAATAGTATATTTTCATGATGTTATTTTAATCTTAAAATGTAATCCAATAAGTGGGAAAGTAATTTTTTTTTAAAATACGTTCCTTAAAAAAATAACTCACTTTTTAACATTAAACTTCACTTATTCATGCATTCTAGAATATTTTTCTCGCACGACCATAAATTATAGTAAGAATGACTATTATGCAGAAGTGTTGAAATTCTCCACCAGAATAAATTGAGAATTAGTGGGGTAATAACTAATAATTTAAATCACCAAAGATGCGGTGCAATGAATGAAGTTGCTCTTCCCTTAATTAGAGATCTCAGCTTCTCAGGTTCGAGCTTTGGGTATGAAAAAAATTCTCGTTAGGAAATGCTTTCCCCCGAATAAGACCTTACGTGGTACGAATTCAGAATAATCAAACTCAAATATGAGCACCATATACCGTTTAAAAAGAAAACTAATTAGTGTACTTTTTAGATCACGAAGTAGAGACGGAATAAAGTTATGACTACTTTCTCCACTTAATAAGTATGACCAGTAATATATTTCTATTATTTTAATCTTAAAATGTAATCTAACAAGTGGAAGAGTCACTTTCTTAAAATGTATTGTATAATTTTCAGTAAAAAAAGGTTTTAATTGAAACTCTTGCACCTCTGTGTCTCCGCCCCAAGAACTATCTAGGTAGGTTTCCAATGAAGTTATGACATAAATCCACAAATGAAATTGTAGGGTTGTGTGATTTTGACTCTACCTAAGCTACTCCAAAGAGAGAGTGTATATTTTGGGAGGAGAGCTGGCTTTGTGGCTTGGAAGAGTCCAGATAATATAAGTAATCTCATTTTATATATGTTAGGTTAGAAAGAAACAAGAGAGCATGGGGTTGGGGAGGGGGAGGGGATGTTGATTGAACAAATTAAAGGGCACATCTAGGGTTAGGGATGTTTTCCATCTCTTTGGGATGCATGTGACCTGTCTCTAACTCATCACCATGCCCTAAAAAGCTTGCAAAGACTTATATACTCATAGATATTCATGTGTCTTGTAGGACAAATTTTGACATAACATGCTACACCCCACCCCAAAAACTAATTTCATGTATTAGCATTACTTTTCTACTTGAGTTTGGCCAAATGTTTCATTTCTTTTTGCTAGGAAGCAATAGTGATTCAAAAAACTTTATTGAGGAATAGTAGTTTCATACTTCCATCGTATTAATTTACGTTGACTGGATCTAAATAAGAAGTTTAAGGAAAAAAAGGAAGATTTTAAAAAAAAAAAAATTCAAACAAATTATTTCATTTGGGTATAAAAATGAAAACTTTAAAATTAATTTTTAAGGATATAGAAATGTGTCACATGAATTTGAAGGGAGGGATTGTTATTTTATGAAAGGTGATGACATTAGCAGAGAGTTATCATATTCATAGTTTAGCAAGTACTATATGTAAGATATAATTTGTGTTACGTACCTCTTTTAATTTGACGGAGTCAAAATTGTGAAAGTTTTATTTTTCTTTACACACGTGCTTAATTAATTGTTTGGTCAATGGATCACCTCAACAAATAGTACATGAGCTTTAAAATTCATATCAGGTCATGTTATGATCAAAAGACAAATTAGGAGGGACCTAATAAGCAGGAACTTGACTTCAATGCTTTTACAATTTGAATGATGATTGTTTTTTTTTTTAAAAAAAAAAAAGAGTTCACTATGAACATTTTATGCTGAGTTGATTAAGAATTAGCGTGACTTTGTCGAGAGAATAGGAGATGAAACACAAAGTAGAGACATATCAATGTAATGTAACATAACAATAACATACTCATTATACATCTAGTGAAATCTGAGAGAAATGGGGTGTATGGAAACCCTTATTTCTATGTTTGCGGGATAAAAAGTTGTTTTCAATAAATCCTTAGTTCAAAAAAATTATTTTGAAACAAAAATTTGAAGGAAAAGCAAGATTAAAAGGTCAAGATAAAATATTGAATATTAAAGATAATCAAAGAAAAAGATCGAAACATTGATTGGATTGATGGTTTATGAGCATTGAATCTTGAAAAATGTGATTGAAAACTAATTGGATGGTTGATAGGCCGAAAGGCTTGATTGTGAAGGATTGATAAGAGCTCTTATGAGACTAATTGATTGGATTGATGGTTTATGAGCATTGAATCTTGGTAGGAGTATTGAGCACCAAATTGAACAAGAGTAAGTCCAACTCGAACTCATAACTACATAGTCAAATGTAGGAGTGGATTGAATTATTAAGTTGGATGTTTCCCTATTTTAATGCCCTGAAACAATAGGACTTGATTGATTGTTGGATCCATGATTGGTTGATTCGTTTTTTATCCTAGAAAAGTATCGAACAATTGTGGCAACATCAACGAGATTGTTGTATGACCACTGGCTCATAAATGATTGTTGTCGGATAAGAGAAACTCATATATAAGTCTTGATAGTTCTCTGAATGGATTGGATTGTATATAATTGGTCTCTGTCTAAACCTTACTCTTGCTTTAGACTTGTGACATCTGGATCGAGTTTCTTAGTTTCTTTATTTGAGTTAGCTGAGTTGATAGTATTCTACCTTGGTGTATGTTTCATTCTGCCATTTATATACATTCTATGCACTAACGTCTATTTGGGCCTGCATCGTTTTATGATGCAGAGACAGGTACCAGAGGTCGTCAACAGACACTTTGTTGAGGATCCTTTCACATTCAGCTGATTGGTGAGAGCTCCTTACTTTCGGAGGATTTTCACATTATTATCATTTAGCTATTAGAGTTTAGATTTGCTTTTATTTTAATTTAGAAAATTTTACACAAATATACAACTTTCTCCTATAAATTACACTTTAGAATTTATTTACCAAAATACCAAAAATAAATATACCATTCACTTTTTTTTTTCATTTCCCAACACTATTATATCACATCACATACCACAATAATCACACTCAAAATACTCTCTCTCCTAATATTGTAAATAAAGTTGGTATTTTACATGGTAATTTTCAAAGAGTTCGGTAGGGCATGTAATTTTATCCCCAAATTTGTATATATGTGAAAAATCCCATTTAATTTAACATAGCCATGAAGCTGTTATTGGCACCACATAGATAGTATAGATAGAGGCTTCATAGACTAAACAATGATTGATTATTCGGGACGTCGTTTTTTGATTAGTTTTCTTTCTTACTAGTCTTTCGATTGGATTTGCTAGATTGATTGGTCTCTGGCCTTTACTTTGATTCGATTATTTATCCCTTGGAGTTATCTCTTGATGGTTGAATCTTCCGCAATTAGATTATAATTGAATGAATATGATGAGGCCAAATGATTTACTTGAGGACTAGTTATAATCTCTGAATGTTGGTCACGCTGAGGACACCCTCCCAGAACGTAACACTTATAATGCTAGAACCCAGCCTATGATCAGCAGCCTACTTCAGCAATATAGATTTTACATCCCCTTGTCGTGTGTAGTTTGGCAGTTTAGATAACATATTGTGTTGAGTCTGGTTATGGTTTGTAATGCATATTTTGGTGATTAATAAAGTCAACTAATTAAAAAGAAAAAACATTTACACGCCCCTAACAAAAGAAAAATTCACAATCAATTACAAATTTTTTAATAGTTTGATTTGTATACATTAATAGTCTTAAAAAATCCTTGCATTATTAGATTGAGAAAATAATAAAAGTAATTCATCATTTTTTGGGTAGGTTCAAATTACTTTCTTAAATATATTTTTGAGCAATTTTGAACATGTAAGTTTAACAAATGTAAACACTTTTGATCTTTGTCACATATTTAATAAATTTCATATGTTAATTCCACTTGATCAGAGAGAAAAGAAATACTAAAATTTAGTGGGAACTTTTATTTAGAGGTACATTTTACTATTTTTTAATTTATTATTTAAATCTAGAATAGTGGAATCCTTCAATTTAAAATGTAACTTTTGTAAAAAAAAAAAAAAAAATCTTTTTGAATTGATTTTATTTTTTTATGTTTATGGTTCAAAATGATTTTACGGTTCCTCTCAAACTTCGCAGACCATTTGTAAAACATTTGACAGAGAACAAAAACACTAGCTTTTGACAAATTTAAAAGAACTAAAACTTTAATAGATTAACTACTTTAATTTTTAACTTATCACCATATAAGAGACCATTTTTGTCATTTTCTCCTAGAGTATATAGAAAATCAAATAATGTAAACTTGAGCTTAAAGTAAATAGAAGTTGAGCTCAATCATCAGCTACCATGGATCTGTCCATGGATTTAGGCTGGAAATATATATATGTAAAGAGAGAGAATTGCAGAATGTGAGAAGAAGCAGAGAGAGTTTATTCACTGTATATATACAATTATCCTACTAATTAACTAATTAACCAATTCACATGTTAGTTATAACCTCCTAACTAATTGCCACATCACTAGTCTCAATACTCTCCCTCAAGCTGGATGGTAAGAATACATTCTTCATTCCAAGCTTGGTAAGCAAATGATAATGTTGAGCCTTTCCTAGGCCTTTGGTGAACAAATCAGCATGCTGCTCCTTTGTCCCTATGTGATAAGTCTTAATCAGACCTTGTTGTAGTTTCTCCCTTATGAAATAGCAATCGATGTCTATGTACTTAGTACGTTCATGGAATATTGAATTTGTTGCAATCTATACAGCAGCTTTGTTGTTACAATACAAGCCAACAGGTTGATCAATATGAATGCGTAACTCCTTGAATAGACCTGTCAACCAACATAATTCTGCTACCGTTGATGCCATACTTCTGAATTCAGCTTTTGCTGAGCTCCTAGATATTGTTTCTTACTTCTTTGACTTCCATGATATCAAGGATGAACCAAACTTTACCATGTATCCTGTAATTGACTTCCTGGTCTGAGGACAAGTTGCCCAGTCTGAGTCACAATAGGCAAATAAGTACTGAGTTGCAGCTAAAGACATAAGAAGTCCAAGTCCAGGTGCATTCTTAATGTATTTGATAACTCTGATGGCTGCCTGCATGTGAGATTCTTTAGGTTTATGCATGAACTGGCTTAAAACTTAAACAAAATAGGCAATGTTTGGTCTAGTCATAGTGAGATATAGAAGTCTCCCAACTAGTCTTTGATAGCTATCAGGATCAGATAAGAGTTTGTCATCAGTTGTGCATCCTGCATCCTCATCATATTCATAAGATGTAAGTTTCTGATTAAAATCAAGTGGTGTAGAAATAGGCTTAGCTCCCCCTTTCCCTGAATTTGAGATCAGTTCAAGGGAATACTTCCTTTGATTCATGAGAATACCAGCAGCCCCTCTAGAGAACTCAATGCCAAGAAAAAATTTGAGAGAACCAAGATCTTTCATTTTAAATGTCTGTTGAAGCTTGAGTCTAGTGGATTTAATGAGAGCAAGGCTAGAACCAGTAATCAATAGATCATCCACATAGACAAGAATAATAGTCACATCAGTATTGATAGTGAGAGTAAATAGGGAATAGTCAAAGTGACTTTGAGTGAATCCTAAATCCTGCAATGCAGTGGTAAGCTTCAGGTTCCACTGTCTAGAAGCCTGTTTGAGGCCATAAAGTGACTTCTTGAGCTTGCAAACTTTGTTGGGAGCCTTATGAAAGCCAGGTGGAACTTGCATGTACACATCTTCACCTAAGTCTCCCTGCAGGAAGACATTATAGACATCCATTTAAAAAATGGACCATTGTTTAGATACTAAAATGGCCAAGACACATCTAACAGTTACCGTTTTGGCAACTGGTGAGAAAGTTTCTTTGTAGTCAAGGCCTTCCAGCTAGCTAAAACCCCTTTGCAACCAACCTAGCTCTAAGCCTTTCAACTTGGCCATCAACTTTATACTTAAACACCCATTTACAACTTATGGTGTGCTTGCCATAGGGAAAACCAACTACTTCCCAAGTGTCACTTTCTTCAAGAGCATGAATTTCCCGTTGCATAGCTTGTATCCACCTTAGATCCTTGGCAGCCTCATGATATGATTGAGGTTCAGTTTCAGATATAAGGGAGGCTAGGCATTGAGCATATGCAGGAGATATAAGGTCATACATCAAATAATTTGACATAGGGTAAGTACAGTTACTAACCACATAATCATGTAGCCATCTTGGAGGAGCTTTAGGTCTAACAAAATGTCTTAGAGTAGGTGGATCATTTGGAATAGGTTGAAAAGGATCAGCATGAATGAAATGCTGAGTGTTAGGAATGATAGTGATCTCAGGAATTGGGATATCAACAGTAGTATCTAAAACAGGGAAAATGTGACAACACTAGCAATCATGTGTTTGAAGGGGAACACAGATTTATGGAAAACTACATCTCTACTAAAAAGAAATTATTTAGAGTGCATGTCATACAACTTGTAGACCTTTTTTATGGTTGAGTAACCCATGAACATAGTGGGCAATGCTTTAGATGCGAACTTATCCTTTCTATGAATATTGACTGCATAAGCTAAGCAACCAAGAAGTCTGAGGTGGTTAAGGTTTGGTTTACTATGAAAGAACATCTCAAAGGGGGATTTATATTTCAAGTTGAAGAGGGAATCCTGTTGATAATGTGTACAACTGTGAGCACACAATCACCCCAGAAAGATATGGGTATAGATGCTTCAAATCTCAGTGCCCTAGCTATCTCAAGTGTATGTCTATGTCTTCTCTCCACTACTCCATTCTGTTGAGGAGTATAAACACAAGTAGTTTGATGGATTGTACCTTTGGTCAGGAGCAGTTCATATACATTAGAATTGATCAATTCTGAACCATTATCAGTTCTTAGTGTCTTGATAGTAGATTCATATTGTGTTTATATCATAGAGAAAAAATTCTTTAATATCCAACATGTCTCATCTTTAGATTGCATAAAAAAAACCTAAGTAAGTCTTGAAAAATCATCTACTATAGTAAGGAAAAATCTCGTGCCATCCACAGTAAGGACCCAATATGGCCCCCATACATCAGCATGCAGTAGATCAAAAATAGCAGAAGAATGAGAAATACTAATAGGAAATGGTAACTTGGTTTGTTTAGCTAATGGACACACATGACATATATTGTATGCCTTATCTATCTTGTGATGTAGGAACTCCTCCATTTTCCGTAAGGCTGCAACAAGCATATGTCCCATCCTTTTGTGCCATGTATTAAGTGAGACGTTGCTGTTAATAATTCTTGAAGCTGAATGAGCACAATTTGTTGATTTAGATATATCACCAAACAAGTAGAAGCCACCAGACTCCTTACCAATCCCCCAACACCTTGCCACTACAGAGGTCCCGAAACACACATATATCATGAAAGAAGCTCACCATGCATTGTAATTCCTTGGTGAGCTTGGAGACAGATAACAAGTTAAACTTAAACTCAGGAATATATAAAACATCATGTAGTTGCTTTGCACCCAATATCTTTACTGATCCTTTATGTGTGATCTCAAACTTTTCTCCATTTGGCAAATGCACATGTTCAATCCTATGCAATTCTTGATATTCATCTAGCATTCCTAATCTTGCTATCATGTGGTTAGTTTCTCCGTGTCTATCACCTAATGTACTTGCTCCAAGTTAGATAATAGAGATTAAATTATAACTGAATTTGAATCATTGGAATTAAAAGAGCTTGCAGTATTTTTTGAGACTGCACTAGCAATAATTTCTGAATCTTGTACTTCTCTAGATCATTTGTTGAATTTGTTAGTATTGTTCAGGTGAGAATACTGGTGCCACCTGTTGAATTTGTTGGTATTGTTCATCAGCTGCATAATTCACTACAGATTTTGAGTAGTGTTGTTGCTTGAACTTTGGCCTGTTATCTTGTGAATTCCTATCTGGTTGGTAGTCCCTCTTATCATGTTGATATCCCTTATTGTTTTGAAAGTTTCTATCACCCGATTGACCTAGTAATTTCCTGTAAATAGACCTAGTATGACCTGGCCTTCTACAATAATCACAATACCCGTCCGAGAATCTCCATCTACTTTAAGTGGGCGCGAGCTAGAATCCTTATGTCAGCTTGGTTGTTCAAAAGACTGTCTCTTTACCCCTTGCATCTTCATCTTTTAGAAACCCAGACCATTCTTCTGGATTTGCATTAGTCCTATTTCAGGTGCAAAGAAGTCTGGCCTCCTAGTTCTGTAATTTTGTGTCAGTTTATTAGCTATTAACAATGTGGAGTTATTGATCTCTAAATCTGGCATTGCACTTGTAAGTGATCTCTGACTCTCCTCCTGCATGATAAGAGCATAGATCTGATTTAAACTAGGCAATGGCTGCATCATTAAGATCTAACTTTTTCCCCTAGAATATGAGTCATTCAATCCTGTAAGGAATTGAAAAACCCTGTACTTCTGAATGTGGTCATTATATATTTTCGAGGTGTCACAGTTACACATTGGAAGGGGAATTAGGGCATCAAATTCATCCCATAGATCACTGAGCTTTGAAAAGTAGCTTGATAATGTACTAGTTCCTTGTGTGAGAAATGCTATCTCTTTGTGTATATAGAATGTTCTTACACTATTCTCCTTGTCAAACTTCTCCTTGAGATTGTCTTAAACTCTTTTCGAATATGAAGCATAGGCTATTCTAGTCATCAACTCCTTCGACACTACATTCATGATCCATGAGAGGACAATGGCATTGCATCTTTCTCATCTCTTCAACAGGGCCCCTGTATACGAGGATCGAGCATAGCTTCCATCAACAAATCCAAGCTTGTTCTTGCCAAGTTATGCAATCTTCATGTACCTACTCCACAAAGCGTAATTTTCAGTTCCTGTTAGTTGTATTGCGATCAAGGTGATTCCAGGGGTATCCATAGGTTGCAAAAACAGTAGGTCATTATGATCAATGTCGAATCACTTCGATTTCCTAGAGCCTCACTCATTGCAGATCAATTCAATCAACTTCAAAATTCAGTTCAATCGTAAATCTAAAACAAATTCAAATTCAGATTTAGAACTCGACTCAGCTGCAGCCATGGCCTCTGCAGTATGCATGCTATAGATCGGGCTCTGATACCATGTAAACTTGAGCTTAGAGTAAGTAGAAGTTGAGCTCAATCATCAACTATCATGGATCTGTCCATGGATTTAGGCTGGAAATGTATCCATGTAAAGAGAGAGAATTGCAGAATGTGAGAAGAAACAGAGAGAGTTTATTCACTGTACTTCACCCTTTATATATATATACAATTATCCTACTAATTAACTAATTAACCAATCAAATAACTAACTAAATAATTAATCACATGTTAGTTATAACCTCCTAATTAATTGCCACATCACTAGTCTCAATAAATAACCGTTCGTAAAAAAATCAAATATGTTCCCTCCATATATTTTTGTTTATCATTATTTGACTTAACATATTTATTAAAAGAAAAATTATTGATATACAAATTTTATCACATTATTGTTTTAATTGATGTTTAATATTATATCTTGAATAGTATTTAATGTTAAGGGTAAAATATGAAAAATAAATAATTATTTTTTCTTGATATGTCAAAAGTGATAAGTAAAAAATAAAAATCTATTTCAAGAATAAGCAATAAGTAAAAGTGAACGACGGAATATTTTCTGTCTTAGTTTATATGATTCACTTTTATTTTTGTCAATTTATTAAAGAATGACACATTTTTATATTTGGTACGTAATAATTTATTTTAAAATACTTATTTTACATAATAAAATAATTCGTAGACACAAAAATTAACTTATGTAATTACTTATTTTAGACCTCAAATTTAAACAAAGTTCTCCTTTCTTACTTTTATGTTAAGTCAAAATATGCACTATAAATTGAGAAAAAGAAAGTACTTTTTATACTACAGTTAGTACTCTATATGTTCCATATTAGTTGATTACTTTTCTTTTTTATGTGTATATTAAGAAATCACAGATAAAAGGTATTTTTACCAATTCATCTCTTAGAAACTTTTTTGAAACTTTAAAAACAAATGTAAATATTTTTAAAAATATATGAATAATTGTAATAATAATATGAAAAAAATTACTCCCTCTATCATATTTTATGTGTGGCATGGTGACACCCTTTCCTTTTTAGTCCGTCCAAAAGAAAATGTTACTTTACTAAAATTATAAACAATTTACTTTTAAAATTCCTTTTTTTTACTTTTAATGAAATGATTCTTAACCACACAAATATTTAAGAATGATTTTAGACCACAAATTTTAAAAGTCTTCCTTTTTTTCTTAAATACTGTATAGAATCAAAAGATGCCACGGGACAGGGGGAGTAATTGATATTTTTAATTTAATAAAACAACATATCCAGTGGAATTCCACAAATAGAGCCTGAGGAGAATAAAATGTACGCAAACTTTACCACTACCTCGTAGAGATAAAGAAACTGTTTTCGAAAATTTCTGATCTCAAAAATCAAGATAATCAATTAATAAGCTATATTATTTTTAGTATCTTGGCCAACTAATATTGGACATTGGGAGTATTAAGTTCTTTACCCTTCTTTTCATAACATGCCTTTGTGATATCCCAAGATGATGAACATAGAGTGTAGGTCCACTTGTCAGCAGTCCATAGGCTGGAACTTCATAGCAAAATTGAAATAAATATGCACATAAATCCATGTACATGCTAGCACTACATTATTAATTCCAACTTTGTGTGAGTACTTTCTCTCTGTCTCTCTCTTCAATTTCAATAGCCATCTACTATCATTATTTTGTAATTTGTATAGTTCTAGAGAAGAAGAAGAAGTTTTAATTTGGCAGGAAAATTTATATAATGGACTTGAATCTGAAGGAAACTGAGCTATGTTTGGGGCTGCCTGGTGGTGGAGAATTACTATTAAAAGATGAGAATATTAAGAAAAGAGGATTTTCTCAAACTGTTGATCTCAAACTCAACCTTCATGATACTCCTTCCATGAAGATCAACAATCCTCCAAAGGATAATTCTTGCAACAAGGATTCTTTCAAGCCACCAACTAAGTGAGACTCTTTTTTTTCTCTCTCTTTGCATAATATTTATGAAATATTATTACTTCATTCACGAATTTAGAATTTTAATTCTATGGGCTAACTAAAAAGAGTCAAGTGACCAATAGACTTGTTTGAATTATCCAATAGTTTTAACAATTTTAGTGATTTTATACAGATAAATTCAAGTCTAAGTTAAAAGTTATAGGTTCAATTATATACTATCAGATATGCCCCTATATTACTCTATCTCTTTATTTTATTTTATGCGTCTTAGTTTGACCAGATAAGAAATTTGAAAATGTAAACAAGAGTTTAAATTTTTTTGAATATTAATATAAATTAACTTACTAATTATAGAAAAATGACATTCTTTTTTTAACAGAAAACTTAAAAGGAAAGTTTGATAAATAAATTTAAACATAAGACACTACCAAGAAAATAGAAATTAGTGACGGACAGATTATATTGTTGAACAAAACAGTTTCATGGCAAATCTATTTGCCACACACTATTTAACGGCAGATTAGCAATGGATTTTTGAGCTAATTCCTTGTCTCTTTTTTATAGTGAGGGCAATACTTTTAACTCACAACCGTACCAAACATGGAGAAACAAACACACTTTGCTTGTATTAAAATTTGTTTATTTATCTTTTAAATTGCAGGGCTCAAGTGGTTGGTTGGCCACCAGTGAGATCTTTCAGGAAGAACATGATGTCTCAAAAATGCAACAATAATGAAGAAATTAATGAGAATAGAGAAAAACCAATAGCATTTGTGAAGGTCTCCATGGATGGTGCACCTTACCTTCGTAAGGTAGACTTAAAGATGTACAAAAGTTACCAACAACTCTCTCATTCTTTGGCCAACATGTTTAGCTCCTTTACCATGGGTATGGCTATAACAATTTCCTTTCTAATTAATTAACTTTTATAATTATTTAACATCACTAGGTTAGTATGAGTTATATACTCACAATAATACTAGCATATGCGTTTTAACATATTAATAATATAAAACATATGTTTAACCACCGAAGGTTATGATAGGTATAAATATTTTTTTTCTCTCAATTAGTCCAATCTCAAAGCAGATACTCTCCACGATTACCAAGATGTTGCCTTTTTGGAATTCTTTATATTTAGAGATATTATAATGAAAAGTTTTGATGAGTACATCCTAAATGGCATATGTGAGGATTACAAGTAACAGAAAATCTTCTCTCTTGATCATGTCCACTATTTTTAAAAGGGAAAAAGTTAGATTTTAGTGTGATAGAGCCTAGCTTTTTATATTTTACTAGTAAGTGGTAATAATTGATTCCAGCATGTAGGTTGTTGATTACTTAATTGAATCTATGCAGGTGATTATGGGTCCCAAGGAATGATAGATTTCATGAATGAGAGGAAACTGATGGATGTCCTCAATAGTTCTGACTATGTACCTACCTATGAAGATAAGGATGGGGACTGGATGCTTGTTGGAGATGTACCTTGGCAGTAAGTTCATTTTTCACTTCTTATTAAATAAAACAATATATATATATATATATATCGACTAAGTTCATGAATCGAGAATAATTAAGCAAACTCTCAAATTGCTAACATATATAGTATAGGGTAAATTATTGCCTCACAAGTTGTCTTAAGTCAGGAAGTTAATTCTAACGTTTGATAGACAAATATTTTCTTTACACAACTATTACAATGTAACTTGGCTAATATATGTGAAATTATGATTTTATGTAGGATGTTTGTTGATTCATGCAAGCGTATACGCATAATGAAAGGATCAGAAGCCATTGGACTTGGTATGAAGTTTTCCTTTCTTTTTTATATATGTTTCAACAAAATTAATACCTCCCGTTTATGTATATTAGTTCTTTATTGGAGTATTATTATTTTTTACTTATTTCCTTGAGAAAAATAATACTTAATAGCCTTAGTTATCAAATAGTATTTGATAAATTCGATTTATCAACATGACTAATATTTGAGACGGGGTTAAAGTGTTTTCTTGATTTTGCCTCATAAATGGATTCTTGAATCTCAGCACCAAGAGCCATGGAGAAATGCAAGAACAGGAGCTGAGCAATTAAGCAATGTTTATATAGGAAGAACGAAAGCTGTCAATTTCCATGGTGTATCTATTTTTATTTGGTAGTTAATTAGTAGAGATAATTATCTTTGGACATTTGTTATTGGACAGAAAAATACTATTGTTTGGCTTGTTTATTATTAATAATATAATAGGCTTTGTTTAATTATTGTCCCTCAAGTTTTGTCATTTTTATTTTCCTTTTTATTATTCCTGTGTTTGGATTGATTGCTACTTCTCTTCTTCACTATATGTATTTTTGTCATAAATTTTTCACTTCTATATTTGTTTTAGATACTTAATTTTTTAATTTATCTATTATTTCAAAATAAAAATAAAATTAAAAATATATCGTGCTTTCTAAATTTCAATTATGAAATTATACGTGCTACGTTGTTCTTGTCTTTGCTGTATTAGTGGTTGGATGTTTTATTCCTTCATTTAAATGTTGTTTCCTCTTCCCTTTTTTTTTTTTTTTTTCTGGTATCCAAAATTTTCGTATCATGCATTTTTATTATTTTAATTTATTATTGGTTTTATTTATAATTAATATTTTTTATGGAATTATTCAGAATCATGAAGTATATATTTTGAGGGAACAAGGGCATGTGCATGTTGATGGGGATTCCCCGTTCCCCGGTCAATCATTTAATGTTTTGTTTATTTAGTGCAATTTTCGTTATAATTAAATAATTTTATTTTGGCAGGTATAAATTAAATGACGGTATTAAAATTGAATATTTGTTCACTTTCATGCTTTTCCTAAATATCATGAATGAGAACTATCCAAATTAATGGTAAAAATAAGAACACTTTCCGATTAAAGTACTGTTAATTGATCATAATAATATTGTAAAAATATTGTACACACGTATATAAAAAATCAAATCAACTACTCGCTAATAAGTAGCTTCATCTTAGGTGAATTTTATTTAAAGCGAAATGAAATGATTATAGCTCTTATATAACATATTTTGTGTGCACTCAATGCTTTATGGAAGGGTTAAATTACGTATTTCACTGATGAGCTAATCACATAGAAATCAATGAAAAAAAATAATGCGTGAAAATCATTCGATTTATTAGGGTGAGAAATTACAATCTACACTTTTACAGAATTTCTCCCAAACTTTACAAAAACAAATAGCCTTAGAAACTTCGAATTACAACTCTTGGAATCCTAGAAACTATAATTCATAAACATCAACTAGTTCATCAAACGTACTTCAAGTTATAAATTCATATTACAACTCTTGCAATCCTAGGGAGTAACTCTAATTTTTATACTTCAACAATGAACCATGTCATAGATTTCACTTCAAATTATTTCCAACTTGGAGTTAACACACACTTCAATATTGCTATAAACACAGATAAGTTACTATTCAATTGTAATTATACTAAAAGACGGTAAAATATGTGGGTATGAAAGAAATCTTCAAGTTGGTGCGTTGTATTATTAGGGGCACTTCAATCTTTGGTTAGATCTTTCTCAAATATTGTTCTACCTTATTTAATTGTGGACGATCATGTATATTTATAGCTCATACTCCCACTTTTCAGTTTGTTAACAACTCGTCTTTCAACTCATATCTTCTTGAATATATTCGTGATTTTTTCTACTTAAGACTTTTTTATTTACTTTTTTATTCAAAAAATCTTAATACAAATTGAACTTTGAATACTAAAACATGTATCGTCTATCTCTATTTATTTATTTATTTATTTATTATCACTCTTAGTTAGTATAATATATATATATATATATATAAAAGTAAAATAATATCGGATTGATTTAATCTTAGATTGATTTTTTAAAATTAAAATCAAACTAAATTATTAATTGGGTTTTTTCTCTTGATTTGCAATTTAATTCGATTTTTAGTTTGATTTTGTTGAACCCTAATTACTATGTATTTTTCTTGGATGAGACAATAGGAAAGAAGTATACATTGTGACAAGTAAAAATCATTACAATCTTTGGACCGGATGTGAATCTCTCTTCATTTGCCAAATATTGAAAGGAGCACATTCTTATTTTTTCTACAATAAATAAATAACCTCACTTTTACTTTATCCTTTATGTTATGGTATAGAGTACCAAAAAAGATTTATATTTATACTACTACATATGTAGAGATGTGAAAGCAATTGATGATCAAAAAATCTACAATTGAAATTGAAGGAGTCCTTAAAGGATAGCAAATACTATCGAAAATGTAAGCAATAGTTATAGATGAAACAAACACGAGGTCGACTTGTCTAGGCAACAAAGCTTTTACGCCCAACATTTCACAACAGAATGACATAAAAAAATTCAAGTTGTAAAAATAAAGTCCAAGCTATTTATACTGGGGCTAAAATAAAGAGCAAATTTTATAAATGACAAAGAGTAATAACTAAATTATATTTTTTTAGCTACAGTTTACTTAATTACGTTTCATTGTTATAGTTTCGTTTGCTATGTATATTTCTCTTCTCAATATATAAACAAGATAAGTATATACAAATTTTGTATATATAGTTATGAATTTTTCATGACTTGTACAAGTCAAATGTATCAAGAAATTAATCAAAACTATAATAAAGTTTAATAATGGCTTAACTCATAAACAGACACCTCAACTTGTCCTCATTTTTCACTTAAACACCTAAACTAAGACAAGTTCCTAATAGACACCTAAACTAGTAAAATTTGATCCACATAAATATTTTCATCCTACTTGGCAAAGCAGGTGGCAGTCTCCCATAACAGGCGCGTGAGAACATGAAGCCATCTCCAAATTTTTCAATTTTCTTCCATTAATATACCCTAAATCCTATTTTTTTTCCATTCCAAATTCAAGGCTCTTGATTCTTTCTTTCTTCTTTTCCATTCCATTGATTCTTTCTCTCTTCTTTTCCATTCCAAATTTTCCTCCATTAATATACCCTAAATCCCAACTGATTTCATTCTTAGCCTTTTTAACTCACTTTTGTGGAGTAATTCGAGTACCCAACAGTTTGTAGTCAAAAATTTTTAGTTAAAAAAAAAAAATTCTACTTTTTTTTTTTTTTTTTTTTTTGCACTTCCAATTTCTATGGCTTCTATGCTGATTTTGCCTTTGCTTCTTTGTATAGTTGATCGACGATATCCTGCAAACATTAACATAGAATACTATCAAGTGACTTGATACAAATCTCTGCAGCTAAATCTAGTGGTTAAGTTCACTTATGGTTATTGATAACTTAAATTTACGGCTTAAACAAACAAAATTATATACCTTGTAATAGTGGAGCAGCTGTGGCCTTTTAAGTTTGAATATAGGGGTAACTAACTCTCTCTCAATGTCAAAAGGATTTTGCTCCAAATGAATTGTATACCTAGTAATGTTATAAGTAACACCCTTTTGAGTAGTGTTGTATTTGATTTAGTCATAACACGGTATTGTTGAATTCGAATGCTTGTGTATGTGGAAACTATACGTTGGATAGAGAAATTTACACTTTTCAAACACTTATAAACAAGAAATGTATCTCATTAATTAGGCATTCTGTACAAACACTTACAAACTTTTTCTCTCGATGTTCACTAGGCATTCTGAATTATAAATCCCATCAGGAACAGCATCAATACTCCAACCAAGGATAGGGTGGCCAGCACCATCTGAAGCAATTGATGGAGGGCTGCTATGCTTTGAAGGAGCAACACTGAGGCCCAATTCCTATAAACCTCTCATCCTTAGAGGTACATCGGACACTACAAGAAAATAGGTCTTTAACGAGGGGAAATTCGATCGTTAAAAGTATAAATTCGGTCATCAAAAGTTAACGACCGAATTAAATTTGGTCGTTAAAAAAGCTTTAACGACGACAAAAATCCGGTCGTTATACCTTTTTTATAGCAACCAAATTTTTCCTTCACTGATTGATTTTCTAGTTATTAAAAAAAAAAGGCAAGCCCGGTGTACTTTCGAGGAGGGGTCTAAACCACAAGAATCTATTGTAGAGTAGTCTTACCTTGCAATTCTGCCAAATGATGTTACCAAGGTTTGAACCCGTGACCTTTTGGTCACATGACAACATCTTTACCAGTTACTTCAAGGCTCTCTTCAGTTTTAGTTATTAAAACCTTAATTATAACCACAAATCAAAATAGCGAAAGTGCAAACTACGTATGTATTTACACACAGAAATATACAAATACATGCACATATAAAAACATACAAATTTATTATATTCATATAAAATTTCATAGTTCACTACAAAGAATGATATTGCGTAAAGTTACAAAAATATAGACATATAATTTTATAT
Organism: Solanum rostratum; assembly: GCA_029948455.1. Classification (NCBI taxonomy): domain Eukaryota; kingdom Viridiplantae; phylum Streptophyta; class Magnoliopsida; order Solanales; family Solanaceae; genus Solanum; species Solanum rostratum. Next base: position 53,603,125 of record CM057047.1, on the reverse strand, counting down.
AATATTATATTTTTTAACTCTTAATAAAATAAAAACTAGAATATTTTTAAACAATTTCTGAAATATGAAATGCATTCTTCCTGTGCTTCAAAATTTTCTGTTGCTTATACTTCTTTACACTTTTTCTGAGGACGAGTTCTTCAAACTGCATGATCTTTCAAAAAACAAGTATAAAAACTTCATGTAAAGTTATTAGTAATACTCCTAATAACTACTATCTTCCTTTTTCTTTTTCGCAAAATCAAAAATTAACCACAATGAAATATAAAATTTGTTTCTATTCTCACAACCATATAAAAAGAAAGTTGGGCTTCCTAGTTCTAGACTTAAAATTGTTTGTTTTGTATTTTGCACCTTAAGATATTGACTTTTTGCACATTGCTTCATGGGTAAAACCCCCAACTTCTTTTAGTTTCACTTTTTATACTAATGGTATTCACCTAATATAAATAATTCAATATCATTAAAATTATTATGAGATACAAATCAATTATATCATCTTAAATTTTAAATAATAAAAAAATCACGATTTCTTAATTAATTAGTTGTTAATTGTATGTCATGTAAAGTTTTTAAATTTTCTGTTTGTAAAATTTCACGTTCTACTTTTCTAACTTAAACAAATGATTTTTCTTTGTATACACCTGTTGGTTTCACAACCAATAATGGAAAAAAAATCAGCACAATATATATTTTTTAATTAGTAGAAACATTATTACTGGATACTAATTCTTAAGTCTATTGATCGAGGTAATTTGCAAGTGGATAAACATCTTTCCTCTTGAGAAACTTACTTACGACCAAATTTATTTAACTTTTCTACCTTAAATCAATCTCATAAACTCATAATTATATATTTAGTATTATTACTTTTATTGTTAATTTTTTGTTTCATTACAATTTTTTGTTTTGACCTACTTCATCTTGCATCTTTAAAAATGTCACATAAAGATGAATAAATTGTTTCTCAAAATAAAAATATATATAAAAACTATATCAAGAAAATATTTAAGTTAAAAAAAAATTATGTCAAAAAGATTGTAACTAAATACTTTTATAATATTTCAAAATTTTATATAATTGACTATAATACAAATGATGGATAGAGTTATTAGAAAATAATAAATTAATATTTTTTTCTTTTTATTAATTTTTTTTATGGAATAAGCAAAATTATAAAAGATGGAGGATTTTTATCGGAATGATTAACAAAACACCACTGGTTATACTTATAACATGATTTGGTCTGATCTCTTTATTCTCATCTTAGTTAAACATATTTTTACACTAACTAATATGTTTTAACGATGGCATGTTATGCTTTTTAAAAATCAAATTTGTCCCCTCGTTAATGTTAGATTAAAATTTATTTTTAGTGACCGGAAAAAGATTTGGTCGCTATAAGTGTATTTATAATAATCGGAAAAAATATTGGTCACTATAAGTGTACTTTTGATGATCGTAAAATAATTTGGTCGCTATAAGTATATTTATAACGACCGAAAAAAAATTTGGTCACTATAGGTATATTTGTAACGACCGGAAAAATATTTGGTCACTATAAATATATTTATAACGATCGAAAAAGAATTTGGTCACTATAAGTGTATTTATAACGACCGAATTCATTTCTCGTCGTTATAAAATAGTCGTTAAAAGTCTCTTTTCTTGTAGTGGGAATCATCATCATCTTCACTAAACTGATTATAGTCTTTGGATTCCTGTATAGAAGAAAAGTTGCTCGGATTCCTATTAATTGTACTTTGGAGCAGCACCAACACAAAGTAGTCAATGCTGCAGCTACACAGCAACACAACAACATAGCAGCAACATGGCAAGACTCGACCAAATTGAATTCAACAAAAAGCTCCAATCTTTTCAAGAAAACTTAAGTCAATGATAGAGATAACAATACTCAAATCTATAAAAGAGCAAACTTTCTGACAGTTCAACTAAACTCAGCAACAACTAAACAAGCCGACAGTTCAATTAAATAAAGCAATCGTCAAAACAAATTACACAAATTCAAAAGTAAACTAAAATAACATCTTCAGTTCAAAAAATTATTAATATTACATTGTTCAAAATTCATAGCCCAAAATCCTATTTGCATTCCAGATAAACTACTTTTTTGAGGTTTCACAAGTTATTGACACTTCGTTTTTCTTATTAGCTCTCATACGTTGCAACTCAGAGGTGTTGACTGCATCTTTTCCATTCCATCTTAGGCCACGAGGTTTAAAACCAATATCTATATTGGTTGTTGAAGCACTCTTCAAATTTGTTAGCCTATGTAGAACCGTCTCACTTAATGTACCAGGCTGTATTAAAAGAAAAAGAAAGATTAGAATCGGTAAAGAAGCAATTATGATCAATAAATAAGACCAACATAAGTAAACCTACATTAAACACTTGGATTCCAGTTGTAGGATCAGAATATAAACCAAAACCACTTGTAGGCCTTTTATTTGTTCCAGTAGCAGTAGCAGAATTGTATGTTCTCTTGTGGCTTGATTTAGGTGGTACGAAGAGTCATGTGCCTCACTAACAAATGGAGTTTCTCTTGCATTAGCTTTTGCCCTCCCCAATCCTCTTCCTAACCCACCATACCCCTTTTCTTGAGGAGCTCTTGGTACAGAGTGTCACTAAAATAGAATTGTAGTTTTCATACACCTGATGTTGCTGTCAGACAACATAAAAAATGGCAACAACTATCAGACCATATCAGCAAAAAAATTGCCAGCAACATGAAAAAAAATTGCCAGCAACATGGAAAAAAAATTGCCAACAACATGAAAACATCAGCAACTATCAGACAACATCACAAAAACAATGCCAGTAACTATGAGACAACATCAGAAAAAGAAAATGTCAGCAATTATCAACAACAAAAACACGACAACAATCACGCTTCAATACCAAACTCAAGTTGGGATCGAACTTTACTCAAACTAAACTCAAGAATTGAGCAAAATAAAACTCAAAATCTCAGAAAAAAAGTAAATGTAAATGGATAACTTACTCCTGTTTGAGTATCTTTTGTTGGAGCAGTGGTGTCACTACAAACTAAACTAGCTAGACAAGTTGGACCTCCCATTTTAGACTATACAATATAAATTAAAAGACATAAATGAACAACTTATATAATCTCAGAAAAAAAAAGTAAAATTAAATGGATAACTTGCTCCTGTTTGAGTATAATTTTGTGGAGCTGTTGTGTCACCGCAAACTGAACTTGCTTGAGAAGTGCTTCCCTTGCCAAACTATATAATACAAATAAAATTATATACGAATTGTTATATGGTATATTATTTAATCAATTTTCAAACTCTTGGAATAACTTACTTTTGTTGCACATACAGATTTGTTATGGTCATATCTCTTGCATATGGAACAAGTCATCTTTACTCCTATTTTTTTTGAAATTTTACCAATTTTTTTGAGCTCATCGTTTCTCTTTCTCTTGTTCTTTTTAGGCCTGCCTGGCATTTTTCTTTGTTTTGGAGGGTCTATTGATGGATTTGTAGTTTTAGGCCACATCCTCATATTGGGTATATGTTGGATGAAATGACTATATGTCTTGAGAAATGTTTCTTTCCTATACCAGTGCTCTACATGTTGATCAGGATCTTGATTCAAGTAATAATAAGCACAAATAGCATGAGCGCAAGGAATACCTCTCAGCATCCACAATCTACAATCACAATATCTCTTGTGCAAGTGAACAACAAATGAATATCCCACTAATTTCAAAATCATTCTCTCCATTCTATTGAACTTTACACTTAGAAGAATACTCCTTGTTATCTTCTAGTATTTTCCTTGCCATAGGTGCAATGTCTGTTATCCATGTTTCAGGAAACTTGATCATGTCTATATGCCTATTCATCATTTTATGCCTAATATCCTCTAACATAGAAACAATTGATTTATGCCTAGCAGTTAAGATCCAGGAATTGAAAGTCTTACACGTGTTGTTTTCTACAACATCACATTTGGAATGAGTCTTGAAAAAAGCCCTACACCAAGTAGTGGGATCATAATGTAGCAAGTCGTTTGTTATTTCCTTCTTACCTAGTTTAGACATTGCTTCAACCTCCTCTTTAAACTTGACTTCAAAGCTTGATTTTGAGCATCTCCAGAATTGTTTCCTTCTTTCTTCTTCTTTCCAAGTCTGATGCCAGTTACTCCATATATGTCTAGCACACATCCTCTTCTCAGCATTTGGTAACAACTCCATCAAGACAGGAACAAGTCCCTACAAAAATATGTAAAGTGTAAAATTATTAAAGTAGTAAAGCTGAAAATAAAACTAAAAATAAGAGAATATAAACAGTATATTTTGCATGTCTGACATTACAGTCAAACCTTCACCAGTTCCCAAATTTATATCTGCAATCAAATACCATATGAACCAACTCAAACTGTGTGTTGTTTGAATATCCACAATTGCCCAAGCAATGGGATACATTTGATTATTCCCATTCTTTCCAACTGCAACTAATAGCTCACCTTTACAAGCACCTTTCAGAAAACAACCATCAAACCCAATTATCTTCCTACACCCCTCCAACCATCCTTGCTTAAATGCATGAAAGCACACATAAAAGTAAATAAAAAGGTTCTTTCCTGGTTCAGTTTCTTTATCAATTTTCACCCAACAAGAGCTTCCGGGATTGGTTTGCTTGATCATGTCTGCATACCACATTCCAATCACCCATGTTTTTCTTTCATAACCTTTTGTTTAGCCTTGTAACACACACTTTTACCAACATAAAGACCCATCTCTTTTCTTATCAATTCTTGAATTTCCAGATCCTTATGTATAGTTGAGATACAATTCTATCCTTAAACTTTCTCGCTATCAACTTCGAATCACACAACTTGTTCTTGTTTAATGAAATACACTTGTGAATAGGATGATAGTTCTTTACAATGAAATTACATGAATCTCTATTAAAGGAAGCATATAACAACCAGTTACAATTAGAATTTTTGCACTTCACTCTCACTCTATGTCTTTCATTGGGTCTTAACTTTAACTGCCTCCTGTACTTTACAGCATAATCAGATACTGCCTCCCTAAACTGATTCACAAACTCAAAGATCATTTCAAGCTCAAATATTGACTCGTCACAATCTTCATTATATCTTACTTTTTTGCTTCTCCTTCTAGAAGGTAGATCTACTCCCCTAATAGCATCCACATCAACTTGTTCCTCACTATCATCACTCCAACAGTCAGAACTATCAAGATATTCCTCATCTCTACCCAATTTTCCTGCATATTTGTTAGTTTTATCTTTTCCAATATCCTCAAAACCTCTATCTACACCACCAGCCTCTCCAACTGGTATTTTTACAGGTTCAACAACCTTTTTCCTCTGTTTTTTTTCTTCTTTCTTCTCTTAAAGCTCTCAACTCCTCATCAACATCTGAGCCATCTTCTAAAGGTATATCTCCTAGATCTGACTCACTACTCAAAAAATCTGATAACTCACTATCTACATGTCACGATCCGGGGTCGGGGCCTTGATATGACACGGCGAATGGGGACCCGAGAGTCCCTAAATAAGCCTCAAGATTTCAGAATAAACTACATAATTGGTTCGAGAGCTTTTAAAGGAAAGTATCCAAATAACAGATGTCTAAATCCAAAAGAAGAGAGCATATTTTATAAATCGGGCAAAATGACAAAGTCTTTACAAAACACCCAACACATGTCTCTAGGTAAGGGACGGGGGCCAAGACAAGTTCCGGGCTCACCCTCAAAAAAATAAATATACATAAGGAATACAAGAACAAAGCTCGCCCTCGGAGGATGGGGCTCACTGCAAAAATATCTTCAAGGAGGACAATTCATCCTGCGGCAGGCGCTCAAACTGCTCAGTCCCTACATGGTAAAATCATGCAGGCATAGAGTATGCGTTAGTACGTTTGGATGTACTAAGTATGTAGGTATGCAATGCACGTGACTTACCGACCTGCATAATCATGTTAGATGGCAAGGGCACATAATATACAAGAACATATAAGCAATAGAATTCAATATACAAGATGCCATAGGATGCGTGATGCGTGCAATGCAGTAATGCTCCTATATAACGGGGATGTACTATAACCACAAACCAAATCCATGTGAGCTATTACATGAACTGGACCGATTTGGACCTCCCACCGATAGGGAGAAGATTACTTGCCAAGGGTAATTTACATCACACCTTACGACTTCGCTTTTCGGTGGATGGTCACCTTCCTTACGACCTGCTTTTCAGAAGGATTTACAAGAATCATATCAAGACATGTCATATCATAACTAAGTAGACGAATAATATTCGTCCCTATGTTGGCACATAGTTCAAGGAAAGGGAGAGGACCCCCAATTCATCTGTGCTAAGTCTTACACATCTCACAAGAATACTTATATACATATACACATGTATTCAAGAGAGTCAAGTGCAAGTTCATAACGTTCAAGACATATTTAGGCTCAACGCCAATTTACAAGATCATATTCAAGGTGCCAATGCAAGGAATAGCTCATCTACAAGTACAAGGTGGTGCAAGCACCCAAATGCTCCAAGAGCCATAATTATAGACATACCGGTGATCACCTTCTTGTCTTATCCAATGTCTTACCGAAAATCATATTATAATCCCTTTTTAGGACAAAATTGGGCTTAATCCCACATTTCCAAAATTTTCATGTATCAATGTCATGAATGTGATGCAATGCATAATGTAGGGATGACATGGGTAATGTAGAGTATATTCAAACATAGCAATATAATGTAAGAACTAGAAAATCCATAATAAAATTAGTAGAAAAGGTAGTAATATCACCCATACATAAAACATCTTTAAAGGGACATACATGTTCTTACTTTCATAATCCAAGTAGTTCATCATAATAAATCTTAACATAACTCAAAATTCGGAATACTAAATGGCACATGCATTGTTCAAACTATCAAGACCAAGTAGTAAGGTTTCACATTTTAAGTGGACAAGTGTATAACATAGTTTGAGAAGAACTTAGGCCTTCTTGGTTGAAAGGAACCAATAATCAAAGCCCACATACCTGGTTTGAAGATGAACTTGAGGAGAAAAATGAACTCAAATGTGAAGGTCTTAGCTTGACAATCCTAGAGAGATGTTGGAGAGTCTTGAAGGAGTGAAGTCTTGGTGAGAGGAGTGAAATGAGAGAATGGCTGGAATTGGTGAAGTCTCACTTATATAGGGAGCTTAGAAGGGGTGGGAAAAGACCAATTTTTTGTTGGAATAAGCCAATATTTCAAAAATGTCATTAATGAAACGGACCCAAAATTGGTCCGTCTGGGCCACATGGTTCAGTACATGGTCCGTGTAGTGTCACACGCACCATTTACTGTGCCGTGGTCCCGAACTTTAAATTTTCAGAGGCAAGATTTTTCGGACTAAGTATCACCACACAGATTGGTAAACGGACCATCTGGGGTCACATAAACTGTGACCCCGTCCGTATGTAGGTGGCTCTCCACACCAAGGCTAGACGGGGGACCACACGGACCTTCTGAAGTCACACGGGCTATGACTCGATCCGTGTGAAAGTGGCCCTGCGCAGTCCACCATACGGGAGGCCACATGGATCGTGTAGCCTTACACAGACCGTGTGGAGGCCCGTTTACCCTCCACTCTCCCAGGCGTCACCCCACGGGAGGCCACACGGTTCGTGTGAGTTCACACGGGTCGTGTAGGCTCTCCGTGAGGTGATGCTGGCAGAAATTCCTAGGCAGTTTTGTGGACCTCAAGGTGACGTCAAGGATCCGGGGCCTTTCACTACATCAGCATTCACAAAGTTAAAGGAATCAACCTCATTATCCTCTACAGTGTTATTAACCTCATATTCTCCACCTAGATTGACAGGCTCACCAATACCAACACTATTACAAGTAAGATAACCAACTGGTCCCTCATTATCAACTATTGCTTGATCCAAAACATGAGCAATAAACACTTCAAATGTGTCCTCAGGTTTTAAGTCTTTAATGAGGTCTAGTAGATGTTGGTCAGATTCAATTAGGACAAATTCTTTAGTTTCTAAATCTTGATAATAAAAATCTGCAACAGTTGCATACCCTAATTCTTTAGTATAATATAATAGTTCCATTTTGGAAAAGTGATCCTTATCTATATATCTAAGAGCTGGCATGCAGTTACCAACATATGTAGCGACAGGTACTTGGGAGAAAGTTCCACCATGGTAGATTTTCGTAATTATAACCTCCTCCATGGGTAATAGTTAGTTAAGCCTGTAAAAAATCAAAAGAAGGAGGTCAAAAACCCATCAGCATACAAGATGGACTTAGTTTAATATGAGATTAGAACAAAAATGAAGTTGAAACACTTGTTATTTAACTAGATGAATCTCTAGACGTATAATCGAGTAGATCAAAGAACGCATATTTCTCTGTTCAACTCTAATTGTACATGCTCCTCGAAGTGGATATAAAGCCCCTCAAATAATATTTAGAAAAAACTGAAGTTCCGCTTAGGATACTCCAATTATAAGCAAAGATCAAACATTGATAGTCCAAAAAGATAACTAATAATTTGTAAGAGCATATGAGTCATAAATCTACAAGATCAGAACTTTGGATAACATTTTCATTTATTTTCTATATTAAAGATTTTATTATTAACATTTAGAGAATGCATGAAAAATACAAAGGAATTAGTCCTGTGTCAAGGAGAAGACTAAATTTTGTAGAACAGTAAAGAACGAAAAGAGTAGAAAATTAAACAAAAGATAAGGAGGAGATTCAAAAAAGGGTTGCTAAAATTACCTGGATAGACATAATTTCCACTTATTTATTGTTCACTTGATCAAAACAGAACTAGGAGGACTTTAGCCGTATAATGGTCGGGATGTGGGCCGGCGATCGGCGGAAGATTGAAGTAGCAGAGATGAAGGCGGCAGAAGTTTGAAGTAGAAGAGATGAAGGCGGCGGAAGTTCGCAGGCGGTGGTAGAGATGCGGCGGAAGTTTTGAAGTTGAAGAGTTGAAGGAAGTTATGTTTTAGGGTTTTTTACCCTTTTGAAATAGGAATCTGACTTGGAAGGGGAAAATAGGTGGAAATTACGTGTAAAATGATGATTGAATATTTAATCCAACTCATCCGTGTGAAGCTCATGCGCGGAAATCACATCTCAGGTTAGGAAAGAAAATATTTATGTGGATCAAATTTTACTAGTTTAGGTGTCTATTAGGAACTTATTTTAGTTTAGGTGTCTAAATGAAAAATGAAGACAAGTTTAGGTGTCTGTTTATGAGTTAAGCCTTTAATAATTAACCAAAAAAGTACATGATAACCATTAAATATTTGCTATTTTTCGTAATTTTTCCATGTTTCTAAGTGATGTAAGGCTGAATTGCCTCTTTTTTTGGCTAGGGAGACCTCCTCCTTGGTTGTATGATTGGTTCACGATTCGAGCTCTCATAACTCAGCTTCCTAGGAACCAATGGTTCGGTTTGATAGGTTAAAATATTGATACTTTTAAAAATTTTATTTACCCATTTTATAATTGAAAATACTGTAGGTATTTCTAAACCATCTCAATTGGTTTTGAATTTTCTTTGAAATTGGTTGGATTTTGTAAGATTTTCAACATCCTATTTGAAAATACATTAAGATCTCAATGGTAGTAGAATATCTCATTCCAATACTTGCTTTTGAGGAATCTTTGTGATTTTATGAATGTGAGATATTCTTTGATTTGTGTACATTATTTACATTTTCGATAAATATATATTTAATTATCATATTGTGTGAGTGTATTCACATAATAGTATGGGAGTATCATTAATTTTTATGGTGAAAAATTGTCTGGTAGAAGATTCCAAGGAAGCCTCTCCAGCCACCGCACCAAGAGAGAGAAAAAAATAGTTATAGTCATGTTTGCTAACTTCTCTCTTTAGAGTGTTCAGTTTATAAATCACGACTTACAACTTGTTTGGATGGTGGTGTTTTGTGATATGGTATGGTATGGTTAGTAAAAAAGTTGCGTTTGTTTTAATTATTTAATTAATTATATAGTATAGTATGGTTTGATTTTATAGTTTTGTAATTATGAAAATCCTAATCATCAATTTGGTGGTATCCCGTAGTTCCTTTTTTTCCTTTCCAATTATACCTTTACTTAAATTTAAATAATTTTAAGTTATTGGTGGTATCCCATGGTTCTCTTTTTTTTTTTTTTTGTTCAATTATACCCTTATTTAAATTTTGAATAATTTTAATTTATCCTTTATTCTTTATTAAACTTTACCCTAATATATGTACTACTTTTATATTATTTATTTTCCTCCGCATCAACTTTTAAAACTTCTCTCCCGCCTCCTGTCTTTTCCTTCATGTTTTAGTCTTTTTTTTAGGTTCGCTTTTTTAAAATTTCGTACGTTTTTATTTTCTTGTGTGATTTGTATGAATTGGAGATACTTGGTTGAGTTAGACAAGCAGAGAAGGATCTTATGATACCGGTGACGGGCCTGTCTATCTAATATCTAATACTAGGACTAATAGAGTAGAGGCACTACTGGGCGTTCCCTTGCAATGAAATTGAGAAATCTTTCACGCAATAGCATGTTTGAAGTCCTACTAAGCTAAAGAGCAGATGAAGTATCGGATCTTGGAGAAGAATAAGATCACAGAGTACAGCGAATCGCCAAACCATGTGCGCGTTAGCTTATATGTTTCCTTACTTGATTCTATATATTTACTTTAAATAAAATTATTTAAAAATATCGATAAATTTAATATATATAATAATTTATGATATTTTTGCAAATTTATCAATTATGATACAGTACCATAGTCAAATCAAATTATAATTATCAGTACACAATAGCAACTCATAAAGCCTATCTAAACATTGTACAGTACAATATTGTACAATACCATACCATACCATATAACCTGAATTAGCGAAAATCTTTTATGTTGGATAATTTTCTTTTTTCATATTTTATCATGGACAATTCTTTGAGTTCTTCGAATTCAAACTCAACGAAGCCATGTTTTTTTCTCCCTTACTCTGACAAAGCCCTGTTGTCAATTTGTCATGAGAGAAAGTTTTGAAGCTTAAGTTTAAATTGCGTCTTTATGAAATTGTTACTCGATTGATATTTTGAAAAAATTTGAATATATCATAATTAATTCATATCTTGGAGTACAGATAGCAAAATGGATAAATTTAGGAAAAATTACATAAATACACAATTTATCTTAGCATAATCTCCAATATTCCCTACTTTTAAAAAACAAAATTCCCATATTTTTACATTCTCTCTCCTCTCATTTGATACTTACCATTAACTTTCCCACTTAATTTTTTACTAGCCTATTATTACGCTATTTTTAGTTTCGATTCCAATTAGTTGCCAATCACTATGCATTAGTTAATTATCCATAATTAATTTCAAATTAAAGTTAACCTTTATTTAGGGAGAAAGAGAAATCAGGAAACCCTTTATTTTTTCCTTATAAGCAATCCCTCAAATTCCAAAATCGGCTTACTATAATTAATTCAAGACTATAATGGTTTCTTTTCTAAATAAGACAAGCGTTTATGTGACGACTGACGACCACTACAAATGAATATTTACTTTTCTCCTATCTCAAAAATACTTGACGCATGTTGGAATTTAATTATAGGTTGATTTGAAGTTAAAGGTTCAAAGAATTTACATGGATTTCCACACGTTTTTGTCAACAGTTTGTTAATTTTCACGTATCAAGTATATGTTTTAAAATCTATATATCAAATGGCCTTTTATATTTTTCGATGGTATCATTTGACTGGTATCAAACATTTTTTTGGAGTATAATTTGAATTTGAATAAGAATCAAACTTGATACAAGAAAACTAGAAGTATAAAATTGAACTTGATATAAGAAAAGCTGAAAGTTTGCAACTTGATATAATGAAACTTGATTCAAAAAAAATTTGATAAAAAGAATCAAACTTGATAAAATAAAATTAGAAGTATAAGGTTGAACTTGATACAAGAAAATCTAAAAGTTTGCAACTTGATACAATGAAACTTGATATAAAAAAAACTTGATACGCAGATGTTTGATGGTATCGATGAGTCGATTGTTTGTGCTGCGGTATCACAACAAGATGCTGATGTGATTGGGCCTTTAGAGTTTGAAAATGGAGATTCATGTTCTGAAAATAGATACTTGATACTTAAAATTAAATGTTGGCTTTAGGTACGTGATACTTTAAGAAGGACCACTTAAGTTTTATGTTTTTTTGTCTAGTAGATACTTGATATTTAAAATTAAGTGCTTGATCTGAGTAGTTGATACTTGATTAAGGATTTTCCTATTTTTTTAGAATGATAGATACTTGATATTTAAAATTAATTGCTGGTTTTAGGTACTTGATACTTTAAGAAGGAGTGTTTTTGCTTATCAAACTATGAGTATCAAGTACAATCACTAGCACTTTAGTATCAAGTATCTATCATTCTAAAAAATAGGAAAATCATTCTTCAAGTATCAACTAGTAATCCTCTTCAATGGAGACACCTCTTCTTGGGTTTGGTCTTCTTCGAATTTCTGCAAACACTCTTCAAAGAGTTTAGAATCAATATTAGAGAAAATATTGCGGACATTTAATGTCAAGCTTTGCGTTGTCTGATTCCAGTGGTCTCTAGCATCCTTCTCCAAGGTAGGGAATATTATTGGAAGTATAACTTTACGATTTTGTTTGATTAGGTTCTCAATATGATCATCAACAATTGAAATTATTTTATTAGGTTCTCAATATGATCATCAAGGACGAACTCAACTTTGGAGAAAAACTTTTGAACCAAGAAGGAAAAAGGAGACAAACCTGTGGACGAATCAAGATTATTACATTCATTTTTAACCAAAAATTGTTATTGACCTGGAACTTTTTTTTCAAAATTCATCATGCCAGTTGAAAAAGATGCTTCAAAAATTTGGAAACTAATAATATGTTATGTAGCTGTTAGGATTGATTATACCTACTTGAATGTTATAGCACAATTTATGGAGTTGCAATCAAAGAGTCAGATTTTTTTCCATATTTATTGCAATAGACTTAAATGTACAATAGGATTTCTCTATGTATCACACACGAAGTCCAGGTATTCATGTGACTTAAAAAGTAGGGATTTTTTAGTAATTTAAGAAAGAGTCAGAATTTTTGAAAATTGTCTTTAAACAGTATGATATTTATATAACTTATACTAAAATTTATGATTATTTGCTTGATTAACCCGTTTTAAATGGGTTTACTATCCAATCATTCAAAAATGAGTCAAATATGAACAACTCATATTATCCATTATAAAATGTGAAAATAAGTCATGGGTATCCCACTATTTTCATTCTTCTACATATATGTAAGAGTGTAAGAACCTCTAAAAAATATATCAAGGATATTTTAGTACAAAGAAAAATATCTTCTTATTATTACAACATTGTCATATTTGATCAACTTAAATATTTTTCAAATAGATTTATTTTTCATTATTTAAGAAAAACATACCTTTTATGCATAAAGCGGAAAAAATTCAAAACTTTGCTTAAATGACGAGGAAAAAAATTCGAAACGAGAAGCTCAGTCACAGTTGGTTTTGGTGGTTGAAGCTTTGGTGCAGTGACAAAGCTTTCATAATCCGAAGGCAGACTGGTGCAACAAGTCACAACTGTTCTTGAATGTAGGAAGATTAGCTACCATAAATAGATTTTCTTTCTTCTCTCTTTCAATATCATATTCCTCACTAACTCCAAAGACATCTCTTTCACATAAGAAGAAATGAATAATATGAGTATTCATATGATTCATTGAGTTTATCCATATTTGACTCAATCCAACCGTTTTCCGCCCCTATCTATGAGTAAATAGATGTCAAGACACATGAAGTAGCGCAGTATCGGAGTCTTGAATGGTTTAAGAATGAAGTTAACGCAAGGTGTCATTATATTAAAATTACATTAAATGATTTTACCATTGAGGAAGAATTAAATAAGAGTCGTTGCTGAATTCAGATTGAAGCAAACCTACCTTCTCCTGTTTTCAATTTTTAGAATTGCAGCTTTGAGCTCTTGTTGGAGAGTAGACCTTGTAGGTATTAAGACCACATCTTTCCAGACTGAACCAGTAGACTGAAGGGACAATACATCATCTCCCTCGTACAGCTCGTAAATGGATTCCGCTTCTTCCTTCACTTTTTTCACCATTTCTAAACATTTGATGTCTTCTTGGTCCACCAAAATTTTATTATCTCCGTCTTTCCATGCTATTAACTGCATTTTCCACAAAAATCAATTAGTGTTTTGAAGAAAATGTGAGTGCAGGTGTATAAGTTTGTTTTGTAACAACATATCCAATATAATCATACAAAGTGGTGTCAGTGGAGATGCAGTGAATACGATTGAGATAAGAATGTTACCGATGGTTTTGAGCCTAAAGCATTGGTGCAGTATAGCCTGGCGTTATCAACAAGTTCACAGTACTTAGAAAATGCATTTGCAAATCTCTTGTGAGATGTTAACTGGGACTTTACTCGAACTGCCCTCCCTGTTGCTATAGCTCGCCTGCATACAAGGACAACCACGTCTCAATTGTTAGAATCAGTTATATGAATCGTCACTATTCGTACAGATTCATTTAATTTATCCCAGCCCAACTAACATTATGTTATTTATTCCTTAATATTGTTTTATTCATACCTGATGCCTCTAACAACGGCTAGGTAAGGATCACATACAACTCCCACCAATTCTATTCTGTAAGGTTTACTATTATTATTAGCAGCCTCTTCTCCCTGTTCCGGTTCAATTTGTTCCCAATAATTTTCAGTAACTGTGCCATCCTCTGCAACCTTGTAACCTTCCCCCATTCGATATCGATGTTTATGCACATTTCTTGCCATGGCTATGGTCTGCTCAACAAATGGCTCCCATGATAACGTTCCATCCATTATAACGTCGCGCCCCTCATTAAGAGCTGTCACTAGGAGGGAGGATGCTGCATCTGTTGAATTTTGATGTACCTGTAACATATGTTGAACAATTTAATTTATTTTTGTTGAGACATGGTATATTATTAACCAGAAGTAGAAGTACTAATTGTTACCAATTCAGCAGTTTGAAGCATGTCATTATGATGACCTCTTGAGCTGAGGGCTCTGTAAATTACATCTGTCTCCTTGAAAGCATCTGCCTCTACTACAACTGCATTTGCAGCTGCTTCCGACCAAAATGACCTGCCAATTCCTCAAAGTTTATTTCACATAAGGGGAAAGAGATCAACATATTATTTAGTTTGATAAAGTTATACAGGTACTTTCGTCTCTCAAGAATATTTCCTATTTTGTTGTAGCTACTTATCAATATTCTGCCTAATAATCCACTAGATTACCAAGTTATGAAATAGTAGTAGCATGTTTTTTAAACAAAAGATGTTTTGATTTGACTTCAATAACAAAAACATTTTTATTATGTACATGCACTGGGTTGGTTTGGATTTTTTAAATATCAAATTAACCTATTTGTATCGGAGTTTTTAATATATAGATCAAACCAAACCAATAAAACTCGGGGTTTTCAACCTCGAATTTTTTCAGGTTTTTTCGGGTTTTCATTTTTTTTAAAAAAAAAATCAAAATTCTCGTGTTTTTGAATTTTTCCGGATATGTTGGTGAAGTATTTATAAAAACATATAATCACCTAATGATTCAAATATTTCTTTAGTTCTACCAAAATACAAAAATCTAGGATTTTTTTAAGAAAAACACAAAATATCATATTAGTGAAGATACAAAAATATTCAACAAAAAAATAATAATGAGATCGCATAAAAAATATAAGTTATGATGAAAATGATCCTAATTTTAAAGTATTAAATCATGCTAAAATAAGTAATAATGAAAATATCATAATTTTAAAGTACTAAATCATTCTAAAATAAATGTGATAAGTACTTATTAATTACATGAGTAAACATTAAAAAAAATTAAAATTATGTTATGTATTTTAATTATCTAAACCAATGTAAAACTAAAGCACAATATTCATTATTATTAGCACTCTTAGTGTTGGATTATCATTTATAGCTATAAAAATTTATCTTAATACATGCATAATTTACTTTATATATATAATTTAGCTTTTTATCGAAATCAGTTTAATACATTTTAAAACACTTATAATACATCTATATTGCAGGCAAATGCATTTTTATACATAGTATAATACATCTATATTACATGCATAATTCATTTTTAACACATAATTCACTTAATGCATAGTACATATACAAAATACTATTAGATTAGTATAGTCTCGGGTTGGTTTTTTAAAGTTAAAATCAAACCAAAATAAATATTATTGGGTTTTTTTTTCCAATACCAAACCAAGTCAAACTAAACCATTAGTCAAATTTTTTCTCTCGATTTGCGATTTGATTCAATTTGATTTTGTTCACCTCTAATCATTGAAGTTGTTTCCATTTGTTAAAAAGACACTCTAACTTTGCAAGCATCATATATTAACCCCACAAAACTATCTAAATTCAAAATAAATACACACTTTTAACCCATTTTCACACCAGTTGTATTGTCACGGAACATGAGTGCTTGAAGGAGTCCTAAAACCATTTGGCACTTGTAATAAACATAATTAAAAATTACTTTAATACGTGGCAAGTGATTGCATTTACAAATAGTTTCGTGACAATACAACTTGTATGAAAAGTATGTATTTCTTTTTTTTTAACTATTTCACTTATTAATCTTTCTTAGGGAAAAGGGTAGTTAAGACTTAAGAGAGAATAAATATGGATAGAGATGAAATAAATGATTACGTACTGTTTTAGAATGTCTTTAAGGACGGTACTTTTGCCAGCTCCCATTCCACCCCCCATTAGGAGGAGGACTGGACTTCTTTTACTGTGAGCCATTGGAACCATCACATCCCTACATATGGCCTCACCACAACCGTCCGATGATACCGTCCCAATTGCTTTCATCTCTTCTACCAACGTCGAAAATACCCTCGTCACTTTCAAATCTTTTGTAATCTTTTCAAATCTCTGTTTCCTGAAATGGAAAAACAATCACTCAACTACTCTGCTTCTGAATTTTATAATACTATATATAGTATGTATGACTGGATTTGCATAAATACATAAAACATATGTTTTACTCATTTAACTTTATATGAATTTAAACATCAACTTGTGCATATTTATAAAAGGAAAAATTGAAAAAAAAAAAAAATCATTTAAGAGCATTTATTATATTTTTGTGATATATCATATTATATTTACAAACTTAACTTTTTATTTACAAAAGTGTACATGTCAACAATATCACTAACAAATATAACAAAAAATCACCAACATAACCAAAAAACACCAACAATATCATCAATAAAGTTTCCGACTTATTTTGATATGTTATTTTTTTTATTATTTAGGATTTGAATCACACATGCAGGTAAAAAAAAATATAAACATTTGGTGATAAATTATTTATGTTGACACATTCATATAATATAGACTCTAAAAATAAATATAGCCCTGTTAGTTAGAGAATATGAATAACAGCTGTGATTATGATAGTATGTGGGTAATAGACTACTTGAACGTTCAGTGTCACCAAGGGAACCAGAAGCTACCTATAGCACAAAGTACAAATAAAGAAAAAAAAATCACTTTCAGAGAGGGGACCGGCAAGATGAGGCGAAACAGAATTTTTGGTCCCCAATTTCAAACTGCTACCATAATGACAAAAAGCCTCTGCAATGTTGATTTTAGTCAACAATAATCCATGCGGACAGTTCCACAAATGAAATAGGGAGATTATTCCATATTAAACTAAATATGCAATTTGATCAACATCAACAAAATGTAATGTCACCCACCCACATTAAACTAATGCGATTTGGTCAATCATTTTAATTGATCAAATCATCAAGCCCCACGCCAGCTTGAAACCACTGCTTCTTATCCTCCATTACCACTATAATCACATAAAAAATTATAGAGGGGTAATATTTTCACCCTAGTTCATTGATTTTTTTCATAAATATTTAGATTGAATTAATAAGGGAAAAAATATATAGTAGGTATAAAATTAGGTATTGGACCTAACTCATCTCATTAATCATCAATGTTGGACTTTTATCATTCTTTATGTAGTATATTTTAATATAAAAAATTAGGAAAAATTCTAATATCTCAATAAAAATTTATTTTCCATCATGTATTTTTTAGTGAGTTGGTTTGATGAAAAAGCATGTTCTATAAAACTAATTTTTCATCGGTTCGTAATAATTTTTTCTTTTTTGTTTCTAGTAGTGAATGAAAGTAGCTGGTTTTTTGACAAAATATACATGTTTAACTTTCAATATAATAATATGGTTCACTTATTTTAAAGTGATTAATGAATGACCTCTTTTTTATGTTTTATAATCTAATATTCAAAATTTATTGGTTGTTCGATAAATTCAATGCGTACTTGAAATTTAATAAACGGCTTTCTGGTCATTCATCAGAAATCGGAATGATTATCTGGATGTAGTAGGTTTGGATCCCGTCCCCATATGCAGAAGAAAAGAGAAAATAGTTTCTAAATTACCTTGTAGCTGCCAACACCAAATCCTTGAGTCTTTTCTGCTCAGAATCAACACTCAATACCTTCAAACAGATTATAGTAACTTTTTAAGTTTGTGGTTAATTAATTAAAAACAATATACTAATCTTAATGAATATTATACATACCTGGGCAATCAGAGCAGAAGCTTTACTCCAATGAAAAGCGAAATAAGCAAGAATGCACCTCTCTAATTCATTTTCCAATTTGACATACAAAGATTCAGCATCTGGTTCATTAGCAAAGTACTCAAAAATGCTATTATCACACCCTTTGGATCTCTTCAAGTAGTCTTGTAGCAGCTCACATAAACCAACACACTCACTTTCATCTTTAAAACCCAATTGCCTTGCTACATCCATCCAATTCACAAGTTAATTAATCCATAATAGTTTACGTATAAAGAAATTAGAAGCTGAAAAACTCACCAACGTAATGGGAAAACTTTTCGAGTCTAGCAGCAGCACGGCCAGATTCAGTACTTGTATCGAACATAGGACAAAGTTGATTTATTATCATATCGTGGTCAACTTTGGGGGATTTAGATTTCCTAAGATGATGCATGGCCAAACTGGAGATTATTCCCACAATACCTGCACACAATATATGCACTTTGCCATCTGCAACAAAAACATATATTAGTAAAACAAGTTGCGTTCCAGTCCACAATTCAACAAAGGGACAATAAGTGTGACGATATTTTGACAAATCAAACAAATTGAATGGAAGAGGTCAAATTCAAAGTTAAGTTGGGAGAGGAAGGGACTTAGTGGGTTACATTTCAGCAGCATGTTTAATTTCCCTTTTCCCTTTCAACTAAGAATTATTGAGGAACTTATAATGATGATCCTCAGTTAATGGGGATGAAGTCAACTCATCTCTTTGGATGATGAAAAATTATTTTTTAAAAAAAGGTGATCACTGGATGCTGCACAGCTTTTTATTATTTGTTTATTTTTCGAGAGTGGGGGTGGGGACCACTAGAAGAACATGTGAATTTCATGTTCCAACTAACTTAATAAATGGAGAAAAGAATTCTAGTTGTGAAATTCATAATATACTTACTTCTCTTATATAGAAGCCACAATGTTGATTTATGTGTAATTCACTCGTCTGAAAATATAATTTTATTGGTAAAAAGAGATTTTATAATTTAGAACAACAATTCACTATTTTGCAATAAAATGAATTCACTGATTTAAGCTTTTATGCACTATAATATATGCTATCACTTTGAGGTTGAATTCATGGGAGGAGTTATGTTCTATTGCAAATGGGATGGTTGATAGGTGGGAATTTCAATTTGGTACTTAATGGAGAAGAGAAGATTGGTGGAATACCAGTAGTTATTGATGACTTCAATACTTGTATTGAATCTTGCAATCTTTTCCAAATATCATTTAAAGAAAATCTTTTTACTTGACAAAATAGTCGAGCAGGGGATGATTGTATTTTTGAAAGATTGAATAGAATAATTAATAAATGAAGAAATACAAAATATTTTGTACAATTAGCCAAAATAGGATCAAACAATGCTCAAATGTTATTGTCTTGTGCAAATGGAGACACCCTAAAAAAAATCTTTTACGTTCTTGAATTTTTGGATTGAGCATGAATCCTTTAAAAATTGGCTAGACTGAATTGGAATTTTCAATCCTTTTTTAGACTTTAAAAGAAAGATCAAGAAAATTAATAAGGCACTAACTATATGGAGCAGAGAGACATATGAGGATATTTCTTAGCAACTTATCATTGGAGAGGAGATTATTAAAATAACGAAATTTTTTTTTGAAGAAGACCCTTCTAGTGGGAATGGAGTTGTCATGCGAGAGAAAAAGCTGAATATAATAGATATTTATACTTCGAAGAGCTTTTTGGCAACAAAAAACTGAATATGATTGATTCGAAAATATCAGATTCTTCCATAGTTTAGTGAAAGGAAGAAGCAGAAGGGAAGAGTAAGTAGAATTCAAAATTCACAGAGTGATTGGTTAGAAGAAGAAGGGGCTATTGCAAATGATACACCATTTTCATAAACAATTTCTGAAGAAGAGAATGCAATTTTGTGTGTTATTTCAACTTTAGAAGATGTGAAAAATACAGTTTTTAAGCTTAAGTGCAGATAATACTAGCGGTCCTGATGGATTAACTGGTAGAGTTTTTCAAGAGTGCTGGAATATAGTAAATAGTGACTAGTGATATTCCAAGAATGGTGCATGATTTTTTGGTTAGCAATGTGGACTCTCAATTTTGATCCACATTGACTTTTTTTTTTTTATATGTTATTCGATTATTTTAAGTATTTTAAAAAAATATATTTTTTAAGTTTATATTTTAATTTTTATCCAAAATTTGTATATTTTTTGCATTCATAATTTACAAAATTATTATTATTATTATTTACTCACTTTTAGCATTTATCTTTTATGTTATTTTATAAAAATTTGAATGAGAAAATTTGAAGTTATTAATTTATCGTAAATAACATTGATCTATTTTTTTACGATATAAATATAATTAGTGATTTAATAAAATTTATTACGTAGTAATTTAGTAATTATTTATATTATATATTTTGATGAAATTTTATTTAGCCTCAACTATATTCAAATTTTAAACTTTGTCAAATATTTACTTGTTTGGAAAAATCTTCCACAATCTTTTTTCTTACTTGTAAAAAATATTATTTTACCATAATCTCAAATTAATGTTCCTTTATTTTTGTTATTCCTCCTTTTCCCATGCCCCCCCTCCCCACCCCCCCACCCCCCAAAAAAAAAAAAAAATCACTCTCCAAAATTATTTTTTCTCCACTCTCCCTACATCCTTTCTTTTCCTTATTTTTTGGTCCTTTTCCCAATGTTCTCTTACCCTTTTTTTGCATTGTTTTTTTTTTAAATTTTTATTTTTTAGTCTCTTACATTAATTCTTCAAATTACTCATTAAAAGATTTTTCTTTTCCTTTTTCTTCTTCTGACCCCAACATCTCTTTTTCTCATTCTATATACTCTTCTTCCCCAAAACTTTATTCCTTCTTCACGAGAATCAATGGCAGCAGAAGATAGAACTTTCAACTCCTTTTTATATATTTTCCATCCTCTCAAGAAAAGAGGACAATAAAAATACACACATCTCACATGCAGAGGACGAGAGGAAATCGGAGAACATCTCTCCTCCATCCTATGTCCATGATCACCATGAAACCACACCTCTATTGAGACATCAATTTCAAAATCTCACATCCTCACCTATCTCCATTAGTGCTTCTTCATTTACTAAAGTCGAGATCTTTGGATTAGAAGTTTCAACTATGTCGAGATTTGGTTACTCGTGGTTATTTATCACAAGACTCAATTTCAGGGTGGTGATCAAGTTGTCGAAGGCTACAATTCATAACAAGCATGGAGGTCTTTTACATTTAAAAAAAAGGAGGGCAACAATCACACACCACTCATGTGTAATGCCCGGTAAAATTATCAATATACCCCTAGAGAGAAGTTATTCGTAAGAAAAATTTGAGGCTGGATTTGTGTTCAGCACAAAAAATTGAGTAGGAAAATGGTCTCGATCGATTTTTAGAGCGACCCGATCAAAAGATAATTTTTCGATCTGAAGCGCAAAAATAGTGTTGGTGCGCGACAGGAGCGCGTTGTGCCTCCATCGCGGACCAGCACTTATATTTTTTAAAAAAATTTCGACGAGGTTCAGAAAATTTGTTCAGAAACTTTTCTAAAAATACACAGCGCACGACCAGTTCGCATCGCGGATTGGGTCTTTTCCGAGTTGAAAATTTCTAAATTATTACGAGGGGCATTATGGTCAATTCTCCACCCCTCCTAAACTCTATACACAATCTAATTAGGTCATTTTGACATGAAAAAAGGTCTAAAACCCCTCATTCTAAGTCCTATTCCATAATCTAACAAGGCTAGGGCTTGAGGAAAGAGGAGAAGAGCTTGAGTTTGAGAGATTTGAGGAGAAATCTTGGACATGGCTGATTGATAGCTGCATCCCCGGTATGTAAGGCTAAACTAAAAGCATGGGATTGTTCTCTCATGTGCCACATAGATGAGTTGATGGTTCAAGAATCTACATACATGAACACTTGATGGTTTCCTTAAAATTTTATTTGAAATTACATGTTTTTCTATGTTGATAATAATCAAACTATTTGTTTTCTTGAATTGAATATTTTCATGAGAATTTGCATAACCCTACATGACTAATTTGAAAAGCATGCATAATGAACTTAAGAATTGAGTCTAGAGCCTTGAATTGAGATTGTTGATTGTGATGAGGGTATGATGATGAGTTGACAGAAATTGATTGTCTTATGAGTCTCTATAAATGAACTCTACCGACGTGTCTATTCGATTGTTTCCTAACGACTGTTCTAAATCTTGAGTCATTGATGAGATTGATTGATGAAAGGGTTAGAGTCCCATGAGTTGATTGATGAAAGGGTTCGAGTCCCTATCAGATACCGATCAATGACGGGGTTCGAGTCCCTATGAGATTGGTTGAGATGGAGGTTTTATGAGCATTGAGTCATGGGAGGAGTATCAAGCATCGAAAGAGTGAGAGTTAGCCCGACTTGAACTCGTCAAACTACGTCGCCAAACGTAGGTGAGGCTCAGAACCATCACATATATTGTGGTGCCCTCTTGATTAGAAGTCCCTGAAACAATAGCGGACTTGTTGACGACTGACTCCATAATGGGTGAGATGATATGGTTTTGACTCGTTGTCTACCTGACAAGTTTGGAACGGCTGTGGCAACATCAGCAAGATTGTTACACATTCACTGACTCATAAGTGATTGTTGTCGGTTAAGAGAAACTCCCATAAATTTCCTACCTTGAGTACTCTAAGACGAGATGAGATAAGAGGAGGTTACCTCCTCTGAGATGAGATGAGATCAGATGAGATGAGAGGAGGTGAGCTCCTTTGAGATGAGTCTAAAATGATTGATGAGTTTGAGTTGTTGACGAGTCACTTGTCTACTCTATATTCTTGCATAGATAAACATTTGACGATTTGATGTTATTTGATGATTACTTTGAGTTGATGTTGTTTCCATATTATTCTACCTATTTCTGTTTCACTCAGCTATTTTACATACCAGTATATTCCAAGTACTAATGTCCCTTTTGGACTGCATCCTTTTATGATGCAAGGCAGGTACTAGAGATCGTCAACAGGCGCTCCGTTGAAGATCTGAGATCCGCAACTGATTTGGTGAGCCTCCCCTACTCCGGAGGACCCACTATGACTATTTCATCTTGCTTTAGAGTTAGATTTTGGACTATTATTTTGTTTTGATTTGGGTAGCCATGGGTCTGTTATTGGCACCACATGATTAGTGATAGAGGCCTCATAGACGATGGTTGAACGTTGATGTTGAGATTGTGAGCTAGTTCTTTCTACTAGTCTTTATTATTATCTACTTATTCTGAGACTTTAGATGAGATGTGCCCATTTACCTACTTTTATTTCTGCTATTTTGTAGAGTTATTTGATTGAATGAATTTGATGAGGCTAAGTGGTTCGCTTGGGGACTAGCAATAGTCTCTAGGTGCCGGCCACGCCAAGGGTACCCTCCCAGGGCGTGACAAACTTGGTATCATAGCATAAAGTTCAAATATCTTAGGGAGTCTATGAAGCCATATCTAGTAGAGTCTTGTTTATGGGTGTGTTATCATTTCATAAGCAGGAGGCTATAGGACATTAGGAATGATTGCACTTTTCTTCTTATTCCAATTCGTGCGATGGAGTTAAAACTCTATGGAAGCTCTCTTCTAATTCGTGCTCTACGTGTGCAGAATTGATAACATGCGTCCCAGGGAGAGACGTCAGAGGAAAGGGACGTCCTGCCAGGCAAGCTGTTAATCCACCTGAGCCTCAAGTACCCAAGGAGCCTGTGGATCAAGTTGTCCCTGTTGAACAACCCCCTCAAGATGAGATCTCCAATGTTGAGCTACATTGGGCTATTCAAGCTCTAGCCCAAGCTGTCACAGCACCTGCTATGAGACAAGGAGCGAGTAGACTAGATTCTCATGACACCTCTAGAGATCGAGAATTTTTTAGGATGAATCCGCCTGAGTTCACGGGTCTGCATCCACTGAAGATCTTAAGAACTATGTGGAGGAACTTGAGAAGGTATTCCAAGTTATGCATGTGGTTGATGCTGATAGGACTAAACTGGCTGCTTACCAACTCAAGGGTGTGGCCAGACTGTGGTTCGACCAGTGGAAGAAAAGTAGAAGGGATGATGCTTCATGTTTGACTTGGGCAATTTTCGAGGAAGCCTTCTTGGGATGTTCTTCCCAAGAGAGAAAAGAGAAGCTAAGGTGAGAGAGTTCCTGAATTTGAAACAGGGCTCTAAAATCGTGCAAGAGTATGGATTGAAGTTCCCGCAACTATCTCGCTATGCTCCGGACATGGTTGCTGACATGAGGGGAAGGATAGGAATGTATGTTGATGGGTTGAATAGAGGACCCAAGAGAGATGGGAGAGGAGCCATGCTTGTGGGTGATATGAACATCAGGCGAATAATGACATTTGTGCAACAAGCTTATGAGGAGAGACAGTATGACAGAGAAGAGTTCAAAGCGTAAGAAAGCTAGACATCCAGCCATGAGGTAGGGAAGAAGGGTAATGGCAACCGATTTCCAGCACCATCATCTACTAGTGCACTTGTGCCTAAAGGTAGGTATGATCAGAGATCTAAGAATGTGGGAAATCACGGACCTCAGTCACAAGCTAGTGTGGCTCAAGGTTCGCAGGGTAAGCCACCATGTGATAAGTGTGGCAAGATGCACTTGGGGCGGTGTCGTGATGGGAATGATGTATGTTATAGATGTGGCCAAGCGGGTCACTACCAAAGAGATTGTCCAAAGTGGGCTGACCAGGCTCAATTTACTACACCAGCCCCGCCAGTTAGAAAGAGGGCCACTAGGTCAGGCGTAGGCGGAGCAACAAACCCCTTGTATGCCATAGGTAGTCGCCAAGATCAAGAGAACTCCCAGATGTTGTGACGGGTATCATTTGAGTCTTTACTTTTGATTGTTATGTTTTGATGGATCCCGATGCCACATTGTCATTTGTAACTCCTTATGTGGCTAGTAGATTTGATAGAACCCCTAAGAGTCTTCTTGAACCCTTTGATGTTTCTACTCTAGTGGGTGAGTCTATTCGAGCTGAGAGAATCTACAGAGCTTGTGAAGTGTCCATCCATTATAAGGATACTCTTATTGATTTGGTTGAGTTGGAGATGGTTGATTTTGATTTGATTCTTGGCATT
Source organism: Solanum rostratum (assembly GCA_029948455.1). Taxonomy (NCBI): domain Eukaryota; kingdom Viridiplantae; phylum Streptophyta; class Magnoliopsida; order Solanales; family Solanaceae; genus Solanum; species Solanum rostratum. The sequence continues at coordinate 53,577,147 of CM057047.1, read as the reverse complement.
GATTGGCTTCACGCCTGTTATGCCTCTGTTGATTGTAGATCTCGAACCGTTAATTTCCAATTTTCCTAATGAACCGGTTCTAGAGTGGAAGGGTGATTCCATTGCACCTAGAGGAAAGTTTATCTCATATACTTAGAGCCAGAAAGTTGATTTTCAAAGGTTGTATCTATCACCTTGTGCGAGTGAAATCTGATGATGTTGAGTCCCTAACTCTTGAGTCAGTCCCGATTGTTAATGAGTTTCCAGAAGTATTTCCTGATGATCTACCTGGAGTCCCTCCTGATAGGGAGATTGACTTTGGGATTGATGTTCTTCTTGACACCCAACCTATTTCGAGTCCACCTTATAGGATAGCCCCCGCTGAATTGAAAGAGTAGAAAGAGCAACTGAAAGATTTACTAGAGAAGGGCTTTATTAGGCCAAGTGTTTCACCTTGGAATGCTCCTGTCTTATTCGTGCGAACGAAAAATGGGTCCCTCGGAATGTGTATCGACTATAGGCAACTGAACAAAGTCACGATAAAGAATAAATATCCTCTCCCAAGGATAGACAATTTGTTTGACTAACTTCAGGGCACCTCTTGTTTCTCCAAGATAGACCTTAGATCTGGCTACCACCAATTGAAGGTGAGGGAATATGACATTCCAAAGACAGCCTTTAGGACTAGATATGGCCATTTTGAGTTCTTTGTCATGTCCTTTGGGTTGATGAATGCACCTGCAACCTTTATGGACTTGATGAATAGAGTATTCGGACAATATCTTGATATGTTTGTGATTGTTTTCATCGACAATATTTTGGTGTATTTGAGAAGTGAGGAGGAGCATGCTAACCACCCCAGAGTTGTCCTCCAAACTCTTAAGGACCATGAGTTGTATGCAAAATTCTCAAAGTGGTATTTGAGTAGATGCCCAAAAGATTGAAACGGTTAAGAATTGGCCCCCACTGACTACTCTGACCGACATAAGAAGTTTCTTGGGGTTGTTAGGCTATGATCGTAGATTTGTTGAGGGATTTTCTTCCCTATCCGCGCTATTGAATAAATTAACTCATAAAAAGGTCAAGTTTCAGTGATCCGAGGAATGTGAGAAGAATTTTCAAGAGTTGAAAACGAGGTTGACTACTGCACCAGTCTTAATCTTACCCGATGGGACGGAGGACTTTGTAATTTACTGTGATGATTCGAGGGTTGGATTGGGATGTGTACTGATGTAGAGAAGGAAAGTGATAGCCTATGCTTCTAGGCAACTCAAGGTTCATGAGAGGAACTATCCAACCTATGAGCTTGAGTTGGCAATAGTGGTATTTGCACTTAAAATCTGGCGTCAATGCATGTGGATGTGTTCACTGACCACAAGAGCTTGCAGTATGTTTTCAGTCAGAAAGAGCTCAACCTACAACAGGTGAGATGGTTAGAGTTGCTCAAGGATTATGACATGAGCATTCACTACCACCTAGGTAAAGTTAACGTTGTTGTTGACGCTCTTAGTAGGTTGTCAATGGGTAGCACAGCCCATGTGGAGGAAGGAAGGAGCTAGCTAGGGAAGTGGATCGGTTGGCTCGATTAGGAGTTCAACTTGAGGAAAATGATGAAAGAGGAGTTAATGTTCAAAATGGATCTGCTTCATCCTTAGTTGTAGAGATAAAGGAAAAACAAGACCAAGATCCTGTCATACTCCAATTGAAGGAGGTTATCCACAAACAGCAGGTGATGGGTTTCTCCCAAGGGGGAGATGGAGTGTTGAGGTACCAAAATAGATTGTGCGTTCCAGATGTTGCTGGCATTCGAGACAGAATCATGGTGGAAGCCCATAACACTAGATAATCCATTCATCATGGCTCTACCAAGATGTACCACGACTTGAGAGAAGTCTTTGGTGGAGTGAAATGAAGAGGGATATTGTTGAGTTCATTTCCAAATGTCCAAATTGCCAACAAGTGAAGGTTGAGTAACAAAGGCCATGTGGATTGGCTCAGAACTTTGAGATTTCGGAATCGAAGTGGGAGATGACTAATATGGACTTTATTACTAGTCTATCAAGGTCTCGAAGGCAATATGATTCGATATGGGTGATTGTGGATAGGATGACTAGATCGGCTCACTTCTTGGCAGTTAAGACAACAAACACTGCGGAGGAGTACACCAAGTTGTACATCCAGGAGATTGTGAGGTTGCATGGGGTTCCCTTGTCCATCATCTCAGACAGAGGAGCTCAATTTACCTCCCAGTTTTGGAGATTGTTCCAAAAAGGATTGGGTACTAAGGTGAACCTGAGCACAACCTTTCATCCACAGACAGATGGTCAGGCAGAGCGTACAATTCAAACGTTAGAGGATATGTTGAGAGCTTGTGTTCTTGATTTCAAGGGGAATTTGGATGATCACCTACCTTTGATTGAATTTGCATACAATAAAAGTTATCATGCAAGCATTCAAATGGGCTCCCTACGAAGCCTTGTATGGGAGGAGATGTAAATCACTAATTGGGTGGTTTGAAGTTGGAGAAGCGAAGTTGATTGGGCCTGACCTTGTCCACCAATCGATGGAGAAGGTCAAGGTCATTAGAGAGAGGTTAAAGACTTCCCAGAGGAGCCAAAAATCTTATACCGACGTGAGGAGAAGAGACTTGGAGTTCGAGGTAGATGATTGGGTGTATTTGAAAGTGTCACCTATGAGGGGTGTTCTAAGATTTGGGAAGAAAGGGATGTTGAGTCCACGTTATGTTGGACTGTATCAGATTGTAAAGAGGATTAGGAAGGTTGCTTATGAGTTAGAGTTTCCTTCCGAGTTAGATGAAGTCCATCCGGTATTCCATGTGTTGATGTTGAAGAAATGCGTGGGACACCCTGCCTTGGTGATCCCTGTCGATAGCATTGGAGTGAAAGATAGTCTATCCTACGAAGAGGTTCTGGTTCAAATCCTTGATCGTCAGATTCATAAGTTGAGAAACAAAGAGATAGCCTCAGTCAAAGTCTTGTGGAAAAATCAATTCGTTGAGGAAGCCATATGGGAAGCTGAGGAAGAGATGAAGGCCAAATATCCACACTTATTTGTGCCAAATGATGAAAGTGTTGAAGGTAAATTTCTTACCCCTCACTAAATTGATGTATCTATTTTTTATGTGACTTTCTAATTGTAAAGTCTGAGTAGTATTGATTGAGTCGAGGAAACGTCGAGAGTTTGGTTGATTGAGTTGAGTGTTGAGATGAGTTTTGAGTCTATTTGTGCCCTTATATTCATCTATACTCATCATTCGAGGACGAATAATTCCAAGGGGGAGATAATGTAATTCCCGATAAAATTACCAAAATATCCCTAGAGAGAAGGTATGCGCGTAAAGCATCTTCTAATGCTCGTATGGCAAATCCGAGGCTGGATTTGTGTTCAACATGAAATATTGAGTGGAAAAATGGTCTCGATTGATTTTTAGAGCGACCGGATCAAAAGATAATTTTTTTTCCGAAGCGCAAAACAGTGCTGGTGCGCGACAGGAGCGCGTCACGCCTCCATTGCGGACCAGCACTTATATATTTTTGAAAATTTTTTATGGGGTTGAGAAAACTCATTTTTTAAAAAATACACAAGTGCGCGACCATTTCGTATCGCGGACTGGGTCTTTTTCGAGTTGAAAATTTCTAGATTATTACGAGGGGCATTTCAGTCAATTTTTTACCCTTCCTAAACTCTATACACAATCTAATATGGTCGTTTTGACGTAAAAAGGGTCTAAAACCCCCATTCTAAGTCCTATTCCATAATCTAACAAGGCTAGGGCTTGAAGAAAGAGGAGAAGATCTTGAGCTTGAGAGACTTGAGGAGAAATCTTTGACGTGACTGATTGATAGTTGCATCCCAGGTATGTAAGGTTGAACTAAAAACATAAGATTGTTCTCTTATGTGCCTCATATATAGTCATAGATGAGTTGATGGTTCAAGAATCTACATGCATGAAAAGTTGATGGTTTTCCTTAAAATTTAATTTGAAATTACATATTTTTCTATGTTGATGATCATCAAACTATTTGTTTTCTTGAATTGAACATTTTCATGAGAATTTGCATAACCCTACATGACTAATTTGAAAAGCATGCATAATGAACTTAAGATTTGATTCTAGAGCCTTGAATTGAGATTGTTGATTGTGATGAGGGTATGATGATGAGTTGATAGAAATTGATTGTCTTATGAGTCTCTATAAATGAACTCTACCGACGTGTCTATTCGATTGTTTCCTAATGTTTGTTCTAAATCTTGAGTCATTGATGAGATTGATTGATGAAAGGGTTAGAGTCCCTATGAATTGATTGATGAAAGGGTTAGAGTCCCTATGAGTTGATTGATGAAAGGGTTAGTTGAATGGTGATGAATTTCGAGTCCCTATTAGATACCGATCGATGACGGGGTTCGAGTCCCTGTGAGATTGGTTGAGATGGAGGTTTTATGAGCATTGAGTCGTGAGAGGAGTATCAAGCACCAAAAGAGTGGAGTTAGTCTGACTTGAACTCGTCAAACTACATCGCTAAACGTATGTGAGGCTCAGAACCATCACATATATTGTGGTTCTCTTTAGATTAGAAGTCCCTGAAACAATAGCGGACTTGTTGATGACTGACTCCATATTGGGTGAATTGATATAGTTTTGATTTGTTCCCTACCTGGAAAGTTTGGAACGGCTGTGGAAACATCAGCGAGATTGTTGTACATTCACTGGCTCATAAGTGATTGTTGTCGGTTAAGAGAAACTCCCATAAATTTTCTACCTTGAGTACTCTAAGATGAGATGAGATGAGATGAGAGGAGGTGAGCTCCTTTGAGATGATATGATTGATGAGTTTGAGTTGTTGACGGGTCACTTGTGTACTCTTTATTCTTGCATAGATATTATTTGATGATTACTTTGAGTTGATGTTGTTTCCATATTATTCTACCCGTTTCTGTTTCACTCAGCTATTTGACATACCAGTACATTCCAAGTATTGATATCCCTTTTGGACTGCATTGTTTTATGATGCAGAAGCAGGTAGTAGAGATCGTCAACAGGCGCTCCGTTGTAGATCTGAGATCCGCAGCTAATTTGCTGAGCCTCACCTACTCCGGAGGATCCACTATGATTATTTCATCTTGCTTTAGAGCTAGGTTTTGGACTATTCTTTTATTTTGATTTGGATAACCATGGGTCTGTCATTGGCACCACATGATTAGTGATAGAGGTCTCATAGACGATGGTTGAACGTTGATGTTAAAATTGTGAGCTAGTTCTTTCTACTAGCCTTTATTATAATCTATTTATTCAGAGACTTTAGATGAGATGTGCCCATTCACCTACTTTTATTTCTGCTATTCAGTAGATTTATTTGATTTGAATGAACGTGATGAGACTAAGTGATTCGCTTGGGGACTAGCAATAGTCTCTAGGTGTCGGCCACGCCAAGGATACCCTCCTGGGGCGTGACATCATGCTAACTCGCAAGGCATTGACAAAAGGAATTGGTATCAAGAGGATTGGAAGACTCAATCTAGCTAAAGAGAGATGTAAGTGATGAACTCTTTGACATTGTTGTGATATCTTTATGATTTCCTAGATATAGAACTGAGTAATAAATGTGTTTATTAATTCTGTCATTGACTGCAAGCTGAGTACATTTTTTTCGTCGTCATATAAACTTCTCGAGTAACTTTTGGTCTATCTAAATAATGTGAAACGCTCTATTTAATTACTCATATATGCTCCTTTACTTGTGTGAGGCCTTGAAAACATTATCAGACTAGTTTTAGTTCTTAATCATAATTTTTATTATATTATTATTTTTCTTACTTACTTAAATATGCTTTATTTTTAAAATTGGTGACAAAAATAGCTTCCCTGTCTCTGCAAAGAATGAATATGATGTGCGTATACTTTACCCCTTCCTCAAACTCTGCTGATAAAAATTATTTTCAATTTGTTCTTATCGTAACCATGTATTTATGCTAAAAAATTCTTTTTTTGAGAAGGTCTTTTATATATTTGTGAACGTTATAAAACTAATGATCAACTATTTAGAGTGAACCATTTTTGTATTTGGCATGGATTTCAATATCATATTGTTGTGATTCACTAACTTAAATATATCTTTTCAATTAGTTGGTATATTTTATATAATATATCTTTAATATCAATATAAGAAATTTGATTAATTTAGAGCTACACCACCTTTAAAAGATGATTTATATTTCAAGACATGTTCAAGATGTGTCAGAATTAACACCAAGATAATTAATGGGCTTTGATAGAATAATCACCCTGTGTAACTACCCAATTTTTTTCTAAGTTAAGACCAAGTCATCCTTCATATCATATAGGATTTTAGTTGATAATTCTTAATTGAGCACATATGTTAAAGACGATTTCTTAGTGTGGGAATAGAATTGTAGATGATAAAAGGTCGCAATTCTAATGTAAGATTTTATAAAAGTTATATGGACCAATGACTTTTAGGTTGTATATACATGCTAGGATCAATCCCTAAGTATTTAAAGTATATTAGATGTGATTTAGAGTCATAAGGTATCTTTTACATCAAGTCAAGTCCAAAGAATTTCTACCGACTAAGTTTTCGTATGAGTTGATAGAAGGATCAACTTCAAATGACCATATCTCCTAAAGTATAATTAGTTAGGTGACGCATAATATATCAAATTAAAGAACTTTGAATTAGCTTCCAACGTATTTTAGTTTGCCTTAATCAAAGTTCGGAGTAGAACATTATGATCATTTTACTGAAGACCTATAGAGGTGTCTGAAGATACGCGAAAGCTCCGCGTTGTGGACCTATCGCGAACCCTTTCTCGATAAGCTAAATGACGTCCTTTTATTTTATTTTGAGGGTAATTTTATCCTAAAATCTTTGGGGGTCTATTTAAGGTCCGAAAATGCATAAAACGTGAGTTTTTATAATTAAAACCCCCTCCTTCACTCCTAAACATAAACACTCAAGAATCATCAAGAAAATCATCAAGTTAGGGTTAGCTTTCAAGATTTATCATCAAGGTAAGTTATTCTTCATACATTTTAGTCTACCCAACCCAAATTTCTTCATCTATTCATGAATCTCTAATAGAGTCTTAAATCATAACCTAGGGTTTCAAGAAAATGAATTCAAGAATTCTATGAAAGGATTCCTTGATTCTTCTTTTTCAAGAATTATGGTTCTTCATCAAGAACTCTGAAGATTCTAAGTCAAGAATTCAAGAATCAAAGATAAGCCCTTCAAGCAATGTCTTTCCAAGTTCTTTCACTCTAAAAGAACTACCAAGATCAAGGATGTTCTCCAAGAAGGCGGGTATTCATCAAATTTCGATGGTAATATCAACTTTCCAAGTATGTAAGACTAAAATATAAGCATGAGATTGTTCTCTCATGTGCCCCATAGATAGTCATAGATGAGTTGATGGTTCAATAGTCTACATACATGAATACTTGATGGTTTTTCTTGAAAAACTTATTTAATTTACATGTTTTCCTATATTGATGATCATCATAAACTTGTTTCCTTGAATTGAACATTTTCATGAGAATTTACATAATCCTACATGACTAATTTGAAAAGCATGCATACTGAACTTAAGAATTGAGTCTAGAGCCTTGAGTTGAGATTGTTGATTGTGATGAGAGAATGATGATGAGTTGATAGAATTTGATTGTCTTATGAGTCTCTATAAATGAACTCTAGCGATGTGTCTATTCGATCGCTTCCTAATCATTGTTCTAAATTTTGAGTCATTGATGAGAGGGTTAAAGTCCCTATGAGCTTAATTGATGAAAGGGTTAGAGTCCCTATGAGATTGATTGATGGGAGGGTTAAAGTCCGTATAAGTTGATTGATGAAAGGGTTAGAGTCCCAATGAGTTGATTGATGAAAGGATTAGAGTTCCCTATGAGTTGAATGATGATAGGGTTCTAGTCCCTATTAGATACCGATCGATGATGGGGTTTGAGTCCCAATGAGATTGGTTGAGATGAAGGTTTTATAAGCATTAAGTCATGGGAGGAGTATCGAGCACTGAAAGAGTGAGAGTTAGTCCGACTTGAACTCGTCAAACTAAGTCGCTAAACGAGGTAAGGCTTATAACCATCACATATATTGTGGTTCCCTCTTGATTAGAAGTTCCTAAAAGCAATATAGGACTTATTGACGACTGACTCCATATTGGGTGAGCTGATATGATTTTGATTTGTTCCCTACCTAGCAACTTTGGAACGGATATGGCAACATCAGCGTGAGTGTTGTACATTCACTGGCTCATAAGTAATTGTTGTCAGATAAGAGAAACTCCCATAAATTTTCTATAGTGAGTACTCCGAGTCGAGATGAGATGAGATGAGATAAGATGAGATAAGATGAGATGAGATGAGATGGTATGCCTTAGAGATGGTCCAGTATATGAGGGTGAGAATGAAAAAATTCATGTCTGGATTGGGCAGGCATGTAAAGAAGGAGTGCAAGGAAACATTGATGATGGATTTTCTTGGGGTTGGCAGGCTACTACCGTAGATTCGTTGATGGATTTCCTTCCCTGTCCGCACCATTGACCAAATAGACTTAGAAAAAGGTCAAGTTTCAGTGGTCTGAGGAATGTGAGAAGAGTTTCCAAGAGTTGAAGACTAGATTGACTACAACACCAGTTTTAACCTTGCCCGATGGAACAAAAGACTTTGTGATATATTGTGATGCATATAGAGTTGAACTGGTTTGTGTATTGATGCAGAGAAGGAAGGTGATAGCCTATGCTTCTAGGCAACTTAAAGTTCATGAGAGGAACTATCCGACCCATGAACTTGAGTTGGCAGCAGTGGTGTTCGCACTTAAGATTTGGCGCTACTACTTATATGGAGTGCATGTGGATGTGTTCACTAACCACAAGAGCTTGCAGTATGTCTTCAGTCAGAGAGAGCTCAACCTGCGACAGAGGAGATGGTCGGATTTGCTCAAGGATTACGATATGAGTATCCTCTACCACCCAAATAAAGCTAACATTGTTGCTGACACTCTTAGCAGGTTGTCAATGGGTAGCATACCCCATATTGAAGAAGGAAAGCAAGAGCTAGTGAAGGAAGTGCATAGATTGGTTTGATTGGGAGTTCTCAAGGAGAATGACGAGAGAGGAGTCAATGTTCAGAGTGGGTCTGCATCATCCTTAGTAACAGAGGTAAAAGAGAAGCAATATCGAGATCCTATCATACTCCAATTGAAGGAGGTCGTCCACAAACAGAAAGTGATAGTCTTATCCAAAGGGGGAGATGAGGTATTGACATACCAGAATAGGTTATGTGTCCCTGATGTTGATGGAGTTCGAGAGAGAATCATGGTTGAAGCTCATACCTCTAGGTATTCCATTCATCCCGGCTCTACCAAGATGTACCACGACTTAAGGAAAGTCTATTAGTGGAGTGGAATAAAGAGGGACATCGCTGAGTTTATTTCCAAGTGCTCGAATTGCCAACAAGTCAAAGTTGAGCATCAAAAGCCTTGCGGATTGGCACAGAACTTCTTGGAATAGAAGTGGAAGATGATTACCATGGACTTCATTACCAGCCTACTAAGATCCCAAAGGCATCATGATTCAATATGGGTGATTGTGGACAGGATGACTAAATCAGCTCACTTCTTGGCAGTCAAGACAACTAATACTACGGAGGAGTATGCTAAGTTGTACATCTAAGAGATTGTGAGGTTGCATGGAGTTCCCTTGTCCACCATCTCGGACAGAGGAGCTCAATTCACCTTCCAATTTTGGAGATCTTTCCGGAAGGGATTGGGGACCAAGGTAAATTTGAGTACAACCTTTCATCCACAGACACATAGCTAGGCATATCGCACCATTCAGACATTAGAAGATATGTTGAGAGTGTGTGTCCTTGACTTAAAAGGATATTGGGATGACCATCTACAATTGATTAAATTTGCATATAACGATAATTATCATGCAAGCATTCAAATGGCCCCCTATGAGGCCTTGTATAGGAAGAGATATAAATCACCAATTGGGTGGTTCGAGATCGGAGAAGCTAAGTTAATTAGACCTGATCTTTTTCAACAATCAATGGAGAAGGTTAAGGTCATTAAAAAGACATTGAAAATTGCACAAAGTCGCCAAAAGTCTTACGCCGATGTGAGGAGAAGAGACTTAGAATTTGAGGTAAGTGACTAGGTGTACTTGAAGGTGTCACCCATGAAGGGTGTCATGAGGTTTGGTCGTGAGAAGGATTGAGAAAGTTGCTTATGAGTTAGAGTTGCCTGCTGAGTTAGACACAATTCATCCAGTGTTCCACGTCTCGATATTAAAGAAGTGCTTGGGTGATCCTACCTTGGTGATCCCCGTTGAGAGTATTGGAGTAAAGGATAACTTATCCTATGAGGAGATTCCAATCCAAATCCTTAATCGTCAAGTTCGCAAGTTGAGAACCAAAGAGATCCCCTCAGTCAAAGTCCTATGGAGAAATTAATTCGTTGAGGAAGCCACATGGGAAGCTGAGGAGGATATGAGAGCCAAGTACCTGCACCTCAGGAAAATGTTGAAGGTAATGTTGCTATCCTAGACTTAATTGATGTTTTTATTCTTGAGCTGGTGTGTCCATTCTTGAAATCTGAGTAGAGTTTATCGAGGTCGATGTAGAGTTGAGTGTTTGAGTTGTTGAGTGAGATGAGTCTTGAGTCTTTTCGTGCCATAATGCCACCTCTACTCATCATTCGAGGATGAATGATCCCGGGGGGAGATAATGTAACGTCCGGTGAAATTACTGAAATACCCCTAAAGGAGTGATGTGTGCATAATATGCCTTCCCATGCTCGAATTGCAAATTCGAGACCATATTTGCAATCAACATGAAAAATTGAGTGAAAAAATGGTCTCAGTCAATTTTTAGAGCGACCGGATCAAAAGATAATTTTTCGATTCAAACCCCAAAAATAGTATCGGTGCGCGTTAGGGCTGCGTCGCTCCCTGGACATGGACCCACACTTATATTTTTTTAAAAAATTTCAACGGTATTGGGAAAACTCTTTCATAAACTTTTTGGAGAAAAATACATTGTTTGCCACCCGTCCGCGTCACAGACTGGGTTGTCCCAAAGCTTAAAAAAATTTCTAAATTTTTGGAGGGGCATTTCTGTCAATTCTCAACCCCTTTTAGACTCAATACACGATCTAATTAGGTCGTTTTGATGTAAAAAGTGTCTAAAACCCATTCTAAGTCCTTTTCTAATAAGACTAGGGCTTGAGGAAAGAGGAGAAGAGCTTGAGATTGAGGAATTCAAGAGGAAATCCTTGAAGTGATTGTTGAGAGCTTCATCCTAGGTATGTAAGGATAAACTAAAATATGAGAATGTTCTTCCATGTGCCCCTGTTGATGGTAGTAGAGAGATTGTGAAAGAGTTAACCTATATGCATGTTTATCATGAAAGTTTTCTTGTAAATTATATATATATATTATGTAATCTCATATGTTGATGATCATCATAAATATGATTTTACTATTTAAATACTTTTCATGAGTTATTTCAGAAAACCCTACATGTTATTTTCACAAAAGATTGCAAAAATGATCTTAGGAGATGAGTCTAGAGCCTTGACGGTATGAATGTGCATTGTAACTGTGATTGTGATTCTGATATGAGAGTGTTGAAGAAATTGATGTTCTTGGAGTCTTAAAGATTATGAAATTAGTCATAATGATTTTAACCCCAAGAGTTGACGGTCGATGTAACGAATTAAGTTAACAATGTCCAATGAGACTACTGAGATGTGTAATCCAGATGATTGATATTTTATAAGCATGTTGAGTCCTGGGAGGAGTACTGAGCACTAAATTGAGTAAGAGTAAATAACAACTCAAACTCAATAAATACGTGGTTAGCGTAAGAGGATTGAACCGTAAAATTGGATGCTTCCTTTGTCCCAAAAGAGGACTTGATGTTATTTATTATGGATCCACTGATGCCATGTCCTTTACCCTAGCAAGGTACTGGATGGATGCGACAATGACATCGCTTCGTTGTATCATCACCGGCTCATAGGTGATGGTTGTCGGTTAGAGAAACTCTCATATAGGTTCCACACTGATAGTACTTTGATATTGAGTTGATGGTATGAGTCTTCATTGATGTTGATGGGTTATTGTCTACTTCTTATCCTTGCCTTAAATGGATATTGGTCTTTCTGAGTGAGTATCTTATGAGTTGATATTATTCCATGTTATTTATGCATGTATTATTTCATTCAGCCATTTTACATATCGTACATTCCACGTATTGACGTCACTTGGCAATGCATCATTTCATGATGCAGATATAGGAGATAGAGGACTTCAGCAGACGCACTGTTGAGGTTCAGAGTTCCCTAGTTCCAGATATTGGTAAGCCTCCTTGCGATCCGGAGGAGCCTTTCTTTTATTTTTACCAGTTGCTTTACTCTCTTTGAGTTGGGTAGCCATAGTCTGTCATGGTACCATCTTAGACGGTAAAAGTAGATGCTTCATAGACTAGAGATGAGGATTTGATGTTGGGGTCTTTCCCTCTTTGAATTAAGTTCCTTAAACCAGCTATTATGTCATAGATGTTGAAACTGATGTTGTTGGCCTATGACCCTCTTTAATTGATGTAGAAGTAACTGAGTTGCCCATTATCTTATTTTCCTCACTCTGATACTTTCAATTGTATCTGATGATCGAATGACTGTCTTGAGATCGAGTGGTTCGCTTGGGGACTAGCAATAGTCTCCGAGTGTCGGCCACGTCTAGGGCACCCTCCTGGGGCGTGACACAAGTCACGAATACGAACCTCACAATATGTCGAGATTACAAATTGGATTTGAACTCCACAATAACAAACACAAAGAATTGTATTTCGGCCATATTAATCAAATATAACATTCTTTCTATAATAGACCTGATTTACTGATTGACTAATAAAAATTCTATACAAACTAACTTGATGACTAAAAAAATATTTGGATTAAATACATATCTGATTTCAAATTTTTGAATTCTATTTAGAACTCAGAACAAGTTAGTATGGTGTTCTTCTTTAAGGAAGATATTCGGTTAGTATACAAATTCCTTAAATCATGTGATTCATTTCTATTTAAACAACTTAATATCCACAATTTTAACTATTTCATTTGAAAGTTGATTTGTATAATCTTTAAAAAGAAATGTCTAATATACAAAAGAATTTTTTCATAGCAAATTTTACTATAATTATAAAATAAAATTAAAAAAAATACACCCATAAAATATTATTATATTTAATATGTTTGTTATTTGTGAAATTTCTTCTATATTTATTTGATTTAATCATATTCCATCATTACTGAGTTGAGCCAAAAGTTCCCTTATTTCAAGGGGAACCTAACAGAGACTACAAATAGTAAAATTATTGCATTAGTTTTTTGTATGTGTATGGTGGTTCCAATACATATACAATAAGACATGGAAAATATTTTCAAGACATGACAGTCCTTATATTTAATAAGACTTCATTATGGAGTAACTTCTATTAATAATTAAACCCAAAGATGTATTTGTCTGTGCACGTTTTTTTATTTCCCTTTTACTATTTTTATTCTTTCATTACTGAATATTTAAAAGTCTCTCAAATTGTCAAATCCTTTATATTATGTAAAATCTGTTATTGTATGTCTTTAAAAAAATCAAATTTATTTTTGTTTTCAAATTTCATTTGCAAATATATTACTACAAGTTAACTCCCGTTTTATTACTTCAAAGTGACCAAAATGACATCTAGAAGTTTTCATGATCATTTTTTAAAAAAAATCTTAGAGTCAACTGATCTTGGGATATATGCTACATGATTTCTGTATTTATTTATCTATTTATTTCTGAGGTGAGGTTGTGGTGGACCTGAAAATATTTTCAACTTCTCATTTTCCAACTAACATAATATGACAACTATTACACAACAAAAAAGGTACTACGACAAATAAATTATTTCTTGTTTGATAGTTGATTTAATATAGAACAAGTTAATTATTATATAATGTATAATTGAAAGTGGGAGTTTACTTCCTAAATAAAATAAAATTTAATAATACCGTTGAATGTGAACTCAAACTCATCATAATCACAACTCACACGGTATTATTAGAGGCCAACTTCCAAGCACAAAAAATAAAATAGCACGACTCCATTGACTTGATTAAATGCAATTAATAATAGTGCGTAATCACTAAGAATAGAATACTAATAAAATATTAAAACGTATACAATATAGAGTTGATCTTGACACTAAAATATAAACAAAGACTTTATCTAGAATATTAACCCTTCTCAACTTAAAAAAGGGTTATTGATTTTCACACTCCAACTTTGTTTTATAAATTAAACTTTTTCCTCGATTCTTTCCTAAAATCATAATATTCTAATTTTCCTTAATCTCATTAAACAAATTTTCCATAAAAGCATGAATTTTATCTTTTAGAACAACTAAAGTGTGAAATACTAATAAAGTATATAATCTAATGTTGTTCTATAATGGAATAAATTAGCATAATAATAAAAACTCTAATATTTATTTATACGGGTGAAAATAACAGAGAATAATTATTGTACAAATATTATTTGATGTAGAAAATATAAAACAATTAATTTTATTAAGGTCAAATATTTAATGATTGTATTTATTTAGATTTTAACTTTGTTTAAATTATAATTAATGTAATACTTCAATGTTAATCAAAATTTGTTTATTTATATAGATAGTAGAGAATATCCCCGTCATTTATATTACTTGACCCTCATTCTAAAAATAGCTATTTTAGTTTTTTTTTTTAATTTCTACCCTTATTATAAAATAACTACATAAAATAGTAGTAGTCAAATTTAAAAATTTAAAGCATTATTAATAATGTTAGTTTAGTAAAATATACTTCTAGCTAAAAATTTTAAGGGCGTCATATGAAGAAGGCCAAGTAACATGAAACGCATTGAGTAAGTGAGTAATAAAGAATAAATATATACGTATACATAGATATATACATATTTGATGCATGTTATACTAAAATAATGATCATAAAAATAATATTAAATTTTGTGACAAAATCATAAAATATTATTCCACTTAACAATGTTAATGAACTTAAAGAAAAAGTCATAAAATATCTAGGTTAAAAAATAAATTATATATAATATAAAGATATATATTAAATATACATGCTATAACAAATGTAAAATGAACAAAATCCATAGGATAAAAGGGAGGAGTTTGACTATTATTTAAAATTAAGGAGGAAATTTGATTTATTTTTTAAAAAAAAGTTGGGGGATGAAAATAATTTTTTCCCCTTAAAAAAAAATAAAGTTAGTTTTGTTAGATGAAAATTACAACTAACACTTGAGAATTGGTTTTGTCCTTTCTTAGAATTTGGGTATAACTTTTTAAAAGATTTAAACCATAATATTCAGTTTATCCATTTTTGGGGCTGTTTTCTAGTTGAATCCAAATTTAATTTGGAGTTAGAAATATGAAGTCAAGTCTCGTGTAGCTATGATTTATCAAGAATGAGTTGCCGCTAAAGTTTAAAGACTTTTTTTAAAAAAAAAAAAATCATTTGAGAATTGACAAATTTAAAAAATTTGACTTGTGAAGGAATTGAATAAATGCACTAAGGTGCCATGATACATAGAATGTGATACATGTATTGTAAATACAGTTTAACCAAAATTAGTTACAACTAGTTACATAGTTAGATGTAATTAGTTACAATTAGTTGGAAACTAGTGAGATAAACACATGTATATAAATATATACAACACACATTTTGTATATACAATGGATTCATTTTAATCCTCCAATTTTCTCTCTAAGATCCAAAGCTCAACATGGTACCAGAGCTTGTGAGCAAGGACCGAAGAGATTCTTAAGCATGCAGTGAAGGATTTTTGGAGAATTATCCATTCCGTCTTCAGATCTTCATGTCTGATTTTTTTAGGATTCGGAAGCACGAATTGCTTTGAATTTGCCTGTTTTTTGAGCTTTTGAAGCTCGATTCATGAATTTCTGTTGGTTTTAGAAGCTTAATTCCTTCGAAATCGCATCTATTTGAGCTTTTAAAGCTTGATTCAGCTGATCCTCTTTGGTTTTAAAAGCTTGATTGCTTCAGAGTAGTCTCTGTTTGGAGCTTTTTGAAGCTCAATTTCGTTGATTTTCAGATCTTCTTCACCATTCCAAATTGATTTGATGGAGACTAATGGTGGCACTGGAGGAGCTACGTCCAGGGGCACAACGACTATAGATTACCTTCATCCGTTGTATCTACATCCATCTGATGCCCCTAGGTCACTCAATATGGAAATTATGCTCAATGGATCTGATAATTACACATTGTGGAGCAAGGCTATGCAGCTGGCACTTTTGGAAAAGAATAAGATAGAATTTGCCGATGGAACAGTAAGGCGAGATGATCACTCAGGAGATTTAGCTAAGTTGTGGGATAGATGCAATGCTATCGTGGTGTCTTGGATTCTATGCAATGTTAGCAAAGATCTACATGGTGGAGTAATTTTCTGCTCAGATGCACAGCTGATCTGGGAAGACCTTAAGAAGAGGTTCAATAAGGTCAACAGTTCAAGAGTTTTTCAATTACACAAGGAAATTTTTACTTTGGTACAAGGTGTGTTGTCAGTTTCAGTCTACTATTCTAAGCTTAAGGATCTATGGAATGAATATGATTCAATCATACCTCCACCTTCCTGTAATTGTCCTTAGTCCAGAGAATTTTTTTGAACATTTGCAACATCAGAGAATTATGCAATTTCTCATGGGACTTAATGACAATTATAGTCAGGCTAGGAGTTAGATTTTATTGATGCAATAGATTCCTAGTATAAATCAAGTGTATACCACGATTAACCAAGATGAGAGTCAAAAAATGGTGGTCGGATCAAGTAGGTTGATGTATGAAAATATGACACCAACTGCTATGTTCACTTCAAAGTCGATCATAAAGGCCAGAGACAGAAAAGAAATTTCAATCCAAGTGTTTTTTGTGAATTCTGTCACATGAAAGGGCATTTGAAATCGATTGTCACAAACTGTTGAAGTGTGATATTTGCCACAAGACAGGTCATCTTAGAACAGATTGTTACAGGCTCATAGGTTATCCACCAGACTACAAAAGGAAAAAGGAAAGCTATTGTGGCTGGGAACTCTATGAATGATCCAACCTATGAAAAGGACAAGGAGGTAATGAGGTGTAATGGTCATAGTTCCTACTCACACAATAATAAGATGTCAGCTTATCAATCGCAGCAGGAGCACACTGCTGCATACTCACAACAGTAAGCAACACAATCAGACATATTATCAACGCCTATGCTTACACCTGGTCAGCATCAAAAGCTACTGAAAATGCTTGATACAGCTACCATATATGAGACAAATGGTGCAGTTAATATGACAGGTAAACTTTTTCTCAATGACAAGGAATTCCTAAAATGGATAGTAGATATTGGTGCTACTAACCACATGATAAGTGAACCAATGCATTTACATCATGAAGGATTAATAAGAAATGCAGGACAAGTTCAATTACCTATTGGAGATTCAGCTCAAGTGTCACATATTGGGAATTGTCACCTAGTAGGAGGTGATATTCTTAGAAAAGTGTTGCGTGTTCCCACTTTCAAGTTCAATCTTATGCCAGTGTCACAAGTGACAAAAGACTTGAATTGTAGTGTCACTTTTTTTCTCAAAATGTTGTGTTTTTCAGGATCTCTCATCTGGGAGGATGCGGGAGATTGGTGAAGAGGAAGATGGTCTCTACATGTTATACTCATACTTAGGAAACAAGAATGCAGGGATATGGAAATGTATGGCAGTCACAAAAGATGCAGAAGCTGTTACTTGGCATCAAAGGTTATGCTATGTTCAAATGAGTGTTTTGAGAAAAGTTCCTATTTTTCATAGTCTTGGCAACAAATTTGTCTTGAATAATTGTGAAGTATGTCCTCTGGCCAGACAGACAAGACAACCCTTTCCACATAGCATTAGTAAAACTACTAGTATTTTTCAATTACTTCATATAGATGTTTGGGGTCCTTACAAGGTGGAAACACATGATGGTATGAGATATTTTTTGACAATTGTTGATGACTATTCAAGATAGACTTGGATATTTTTTATGAGACTTAAATTTGATATTGCTAGTATATTGAAGTATTTTTCATTGAAGTAAATACTCAGTTTCGGAAGAAGATTCAAAGAATCAAATCTGATAATGGATCTGAGTTCTTTAATGCTTCTTGCAGTACTCTCTTTAAACTTAATGGTGTTTTACAAGAAAGTTCTTGTCCCCACACTCCTCAAAAGAATGGTGTAGTTGAGAGGAGACTACAAACACATTCTTGAAACTGCTAGAGCAATAAAATTTCAGTCTGGTTTTCCTGATAGATTATGGGGTTTCTGTGTTCAGGCTGTCGTCTATGTTATAAGCAGAATTCTCTCCTCTATACTAGGTGATTTATCTCCTTCTGAGAAGTGTATGGTAGGCCCCCTTCACTTGCTCACATGAGAGTTATAGGATGTTTATGTTTTGCTACAAACCTCACTAAATAGGACAAATTTAGTCCAAGAGCAGTATGGTCTGTCTTGGTTGGTTATGGAACAACTCAGAAGGGAGAAAAGCTACTGGACCTTGAGAACAGAACCTTCTTTGTTAGTAGGGATGTCATGTTTATGGAGAATATATTCCCTTTTAAGGGAAGCATTAATGACCAGTAGAGTATGACAACCCACCATAATTTGTTTGCTTATGAAGATCTTGTCATTCCTAGCACTGTTACATTGTCTCGTTCTCATCATCACTTGTTCATGATCTTAATACAGCAGATGCATCACACACTGTGAGTACTCATCATCCATCTATTGTGAGAAAGTCCAGAAAAGAGTCTAGACCACCCATATGGCATAAAGACTATGTCACCAAAGCTGGTTCTAGCAACTTGTTATACTCCATTGCTTTAGTCCTGGACTAAACTGGTCTTTCACCATAGTACCAAGCTTTCATTTCCAGATTCTCATCTGACACAGAACCCACTAGCTATATACAAGCAACTAATGATGCTAGGTGGGTAGATGCTATGAAAGTTGAAATACAGGCTTTAGAGGATAACAAGACTTGGAAATTAGTTGATCTACCTAAGGGAAAGAAGGCGATAGGTTGCAGGTGGTACATAAGATTAAATATAATGCAAATGGTGAGGTTGAAAGCTTCAAGGCGAGATTAGTTGGCAAGGGATACAAGCAAAAGGAAAGATTTGATTATCAAGAAACTTTCTCCGCTGTAGTTAAGATGCCCACTGTGAGGTCTGTCTTTTCACTTGCAACTGCTAAGCATTGGACTATCCACCAAATAGATGTCTGTAATGCTTTCTTACAAAGGAGATTTGTATGAAAAAGTCTGTATGACCATTCTAACTGGTTTTAGCAAAAATCATGCAACCAACAAAGTCTGTAAGTTGCTGAAATTCCTTTATGCCTTGAAGCAAGCTTCCAGGCAGTGGAATATCAAGCTTACTTATGCTTTAGATCCTCAGGTTTTCATCAGAGTACCAGGGACTACTCACTGTTCACAAGGAAGGATGCTGAAAAACTGGTGATTGTTTTTGTGTATGTAGAAGACCTGTTGACTGGGAATGATCCCACAATGATTGAGGAGACTAAGTCTGCATTGCAACACACTTTCAAGATTAAAGACCTTGGGGAGCTTAGGTATTTTCTTGGTCTAGAGTTTGCCAGAACCAAGATGGCATACTCATACATCAGAGAAAGTATGCTTTGGAGTTAATTTCTGATTTAGGGCTTGTTGGTGCCAAATTTGTTTCTACCATGGAGATGAATAAAAAACTGACTACTATGGAGTTTGACAACACCATCCAATCCTCTACATCTGATCTTTCCTTGCAAAATCTCACAAGCTATCAAAGGCTGATTGGCAAGTTACTATACTTAACTACTACTAGGCCTGACATTTCTTTTGTTGTTCAATGCTTAAGCCAGTTTATGCATGCTCCTAAATCATCACATATGGAAGTTGCTCTTCGTCTAATGAGATACATTAAATCAGCTCCTGGTTTAGACATTTTCATGTGTTCTACTGGTGGGTGCAATCTCCAAGTCTTTTGTTATGCTAACTGGGGTTCTTGTATCAATAGTAGAAAATCTATTACTGGTTACCTGATCCAACTTGGAGGTTCTCCAATTTCATGGAAATCTAAGAAGCATATTGCAGTTTTCATGAGCTCAGTAGAGGCAGAGTATAGAGTTATGGCTTCCATTGTTGCTGAAATTGTCTAGCTTGTTGGTTTATTTCAAGAACTTGGGGTGTCCATTTCTCTACCTGTTCCACTATATTCAGACAGTACATCATCTCTTCATATTGCAGCAAATCCTGTTTTCCATGAACTTACTAAACATATTGATATCGATTGCTACTTCATTCGAGAAAGGATCCATGAAGGTCTGATTTCCACAGTGTATATTTCCTCCTCTGATCAGTCAGCTGATGTTCTTACCAAAGCTCTTAGTCGTGGTCCTCATGGTCATCTTATGTCCAAGCTAGGGATGAAGAACGTCTTCATAGCCCCTAGCTTGAGGGGGGTGTAAAGGAATTGAATAAATGCACTAAGGTGCCATGATATATAGAATGTGATATATGTATTGTAAATACATTTTAACCAAAATTAGTTACATAGTTAGTTGTAATTAGTTTAGTTAGTTACAATTAATTGGAAATAATGAGATAAACACATGTATATAAAATGTACAGTACACATTCTGTATATACAATGGATTCATTTTAGTCCTCCAATTTCTTCTCTTTAAGATCCAAAGCTCAACATGACTTTAGACCAAATCATCTTTTCACCATTTTTTCTGTAATAATTATCATTAAATTGTTATTCTAATATTTAGTATTTGAAATTGACTGTACTCATAAGAAATTTCATTCACGTTGAAAGTAAATTTCTAATACAAGTCAATAACCATTGGATTTCCACTCAAGTTAGTAGAGGAACAAATTGAGGAAGCTAATTCGATGTTTTGCCTATATATTTCTCTCTTTCTCAAAAGTTGATATAATCTTCTAAATTCTTAATAGTTTTCTCATGAGGTGATTCTCTTCTCAAATATATAAACTCTTTTCAATTACATTCTTTGTTTACATATTATAATTCATTATTTTGTTGTAATTTAATTCATAATTATGCGTAATAGTGTGTTTGTCTTCTCAAAATTCTAAATTCACCTTTAACTGTGTTCCATCTGTTGTTTTTCACAGCATAAAGTGAAGTTGAACCAATATAAGATTTTGAACTCGAACAAGGACTTTTTTTACGAGGATCTTGATTTTTCATTGCTTGAATTTATTTTTCTTTTGTTTTGGAAGTTAATTTTGTTTTAATTGTGGTTTATTTAGAGGAAATCTTTATTTTGATTAATAATGTTGTAATATTTTTAAGTGGAATCCTTTCACGATCTTGTTATGAAAATCAATTGCTTTCGTTTCTTTCATCATGATTTAACTTGTCTTTACCTGTTATAGCTAAATGATTGGTTTGCATTTATGCATTATCCGTCTTGTGTTTGACTTCGTGCAGTAATGACACAGATTGATTGAAAAGAACATAAGATTTATGCAACTTCTAATGATTTTGCATTGGTTCTTTGCAATTTTCTTTCATTTCTTTTGATAATTTAATAGTCAATTGATTCTTCTTCTTTTTTTTTTGCCATCGTAAGTCATAATTAACATTGTTAATTAAAGCATAATCATATTTTTACCACAAAATTGTAATACTCCGTAGAAATTAAAAGAATCAACATTAGTCACTTCTTGCCTTATTTGTTTATTTTAAGATTTTTAGATGTGCTTTTCAACATCTCTTCAAGGTTGACATTCTTTTACCAAATCTATTGTTCAAATAAATACAAGAAAAAAGAAAACATCTTCACTTATAGAAGCGTTGGGTTTCTTTACCATTGACGTTTAGGATTTTTTTTCTTTAAATAAAATAGCTGCAAATACAAATGAAAAAAGAATTGCACTGTTAATCTCACCGTTAGTGATGTGTTCCTAGGTCAATAGATCAAATATTATTTTCTAGAATATAAAAGGCATGAAGGTCCATATTTACTTTTCTTTTATCTGTAAGGCAGAATGATCTAATAGGCCCTTATACTTGATTCTGTTTGTCACCTAGGCCCTTATACTCGGGATTTTGCCAAGTAAATCCTCGTACCCACTCAAAAGCTACATTTTAAACACCTTTTTTTTTTACCTGGGACCGGTACGTGAGTTTCAAACAATTGCACGTAATTTTCACGTCATATAATAATTTCATGTATGGAATGATGTGTTAAAACATATTTTCCACATACCAAGAACAACATTTCTCTCTTCCAACACTTTCTTCCACAGTATTTTCCCCTTTTGCTATTTGATTTTGTGAAAAGCTTTGAGTTCGCGTTGGAATCAGTATGTGTATATTTATGAACTTAGATTCTTGAAAAAAAACTTTGCATGCAATGTTCTCTTGGCTGGTATTTTGTTGTTAGGGTTTAGATATTTTGGAGGTAGTCTTTTTTTCGAAAGAGTTTGCTTTCTTTCAGAGCGTAATAACAATTTGTAGAGGTTTTATGCATTCAATGTCATTTGCCGTGAATATGGTCAGATTTTAGGGTATTTTTTCATAAAATCATCTCACGAATAAGTATAAATTTGTCAATTGCATTAGATTTTATTCTTGTTAGTGGTCTAATTGAATTATTATATAGTTTTTTGTTGTATTTCGTATACAATTATTTTAAAATTAGGGCTTTTTGTTGTATTCCATAAATAATTACTTAAAAATTAGGGCTTTTTGTTTAAACTTAATAATTGGGACTTTTTATTGTATTCAGTCAAGAATTAGTTCTGGTGATTTTGTAGACATGGTAACAATATGGCTTCAACAATTATAACACTTCAAATGCATTTTGTAGGTTGTTTTTTATCAGATCCTCGACTCAGGTATATAAATGGAATTACTGATCCTGAAAAAATAGATGTAGATGTAGATGGGCTCCATATCATGTTGTTTCATAAATTAGCTAATGAATTGGGAGTTGAAAAATTTGAAACATTTGGGTGCAAAGTTAATAAAAGAGATCGTTTTCACATGTTAAATAGTTATAAGGATGTCTTAAGATTTAGTAACAGTTTGAAAGGTGGGGACTTTGCTGATGTTTATGTGGTACATCAAATTAGTACACCTTTAATTGTTGAGGATAAAAATGAGGCGGAACTGGCCAAATTGTTAACTCCCAAAAAATGTCAGCTCTCCCTACCTGTTGTTACTGATAGGGCTGATGTGTCTTCTCCTCAACCATCTGATGAAAATGATATTGTTGATGTGTCTTCTCCTCAGCCACCTGAACAAAATAATAGGGCTGATGTGTCTTCTCCTCAACCATCTGATGAAAATGATATGGTTGATGTGTCTTCTCCTCAACTACCTGATCAAAATAATAGGGATGATGTGTCTTCTCCTCAGCCACCTCATCAAATTGATAAGGTTGATGTGTCTTTCCATCAACCATCTGATGAAGCTGCTGATGTGAATATAAATGACAACAGCAGCCTAGGGCAGACAATGAAAAAATCAGGGGAGTATTGAGGACTTAAATGAAAGTGAAGGTAATGACTTTTCTTCCTACCATCTTCAAACTTCTGGTGAAAGTGATATACAATCTGATTCTAAATCACTATTTGATTTTGATGAGAACATTGATGATTTAAGTAAATTGAATGAGGAGTTTGTTGAAGCTAGAAAGTCAAATATTCAAAAAAAAAAAAAAGATAAATATAAGGCTGCTAGAGTAAATGTAGAGGAGATACCCTCTGGTCCTGTAGGTATAGATAGTGGTTTTGAGGATATTAATAAGAATAAGAGGGGAAGATATGAAGGAAAATTGGGTGGGAATGAACTGTATTTTGATAGCTCAGATCCTAGCAATGAAATTAGTGAAGATGAAAGGGTACCTGTTGAATCTGATGAAGTTGTAGATCCACCAGCTAGAATGCAAGTACCAAGGTTTATTTTGACCCAACTGCCAAAAAGATTTTATTTCAGTTGTATATGATTTTTGTGAATAATATTCAATTTAGGAAAACACTTCAAACTTACTCCATTCAAAAGGGTGTAAACCTTAAATTAAAACCTAATGAAAAGGAAAGAATCAGGGCAATGTGTAAGAAAGGGTGTCCTCGGCATATACTTGGAAGTATTGACAGAAATACTGGAAATTTCGTTGTGAAGACATATTTCCTATCCATAAGTGTTGTAAAAGAACGAAAAACAAGCTATGTACTCTAAAGTGGATCAGTAAGACTTACAAAGACAGAATCATGAGTGAGCCTCGCATCAAACTCCATCAAATTCAAGGGTTGATAAGAAAGGAATATGGGCTATATGTTAGCAAAACAAGTTGTAGAAGGGCAAAAGTAAAAGTTCTAAATGATCATATGGGTGATTTCAAGGAGGAATTTGTTAGATTGTATGATTATGTTGAGAGTTGAAGGCTACTAATCCTGGATGTACTATACAATTCATGGAAAAGAGATATTTATGGCCATTTATATTTGTCTTGAAGCACTGAAAAATGGAGGGAGGGAGGGGTGTAAAAGAAGAATTGGTTTTGATGGTGCATTTTTAAAAGGCATTTGTAAAGGTGAACTATTGACTTGCATTTTCCAAGGATACATGGTCTTGGTTTATTAAATGCATCAAACATGATCTAGAGTTGACACAAA
This sequence comes from Solanum rostratum, assembly GCA_029948455.1. Lineage (NCBI taxonomy): Eukaryota > Viridiplantae > Streptophyta > Magnoliopsida > Solanales > Solanaceae > Solanum > Solanum rostratum. The sequence goes on along the minus strand of CM057047.1, from coordinate 53,552,299 downwards.
TTGAAGGTGAAAGACTCATAGTTATATTTGATATGCAAAAGGTATGATAACACATTGTAATTAATTTCTCCTTCTTATATATTTGCTATAATAACAACTGTGTTATACTGATTGTTCTCCTTCTATTTCAATTGTTTTAATAAGGTCTTCACATAGCACTTACTGATTTATTGCCAAATGCTGAGCATAGTTGGTGTGCCAGACATATCTGGGCCAATTGGAAGAAGGAGCGGAGGGGTGAAGAGAGAAGAAGAAAATTCTAACAAGTTGCTAGGGCTCCATTTGAAGTTCATTTATAAGATAAACTTGATGAAATGAGTCTACTGGGAAAAGGCATTGTGGAATCTTTGTTAAAGTACAAGAGGCATGGTGCAGGGCATTCTTCAAGGAACATAGCAAGTCTAACATAGTTGAGAATAATATGTGTGAGACATTCAATAGTTGGTGTTGACACCCGATTTTGACCGACCCTTAATTTATTTTACGTTTTATTTACTTAAAAATTGATGTTTTTAATTGGTGAAATAAATGATTGTATAATGCGCTCTTTATAGTGACATTTTATACAAAAAAAAATATAAACAACAAATAATCGTTATTTAAACGCGTATCGTATTATTTTAGTAACGTCTTCCGAATCATAATGTTTTCAATATACTCTCGTAATGATTGTGGTATGGAATTTACGTGACTTTTAAAATAAATTTTTATGCACTTATATAATGTTGCACTTTCAAAACTAAATTGAGCTAACTTGTGGCCTAGATTTTAAACTTCTGGCTAATTTTGTAAACCAAATCACCAATTTATGGCCTAATCCTTGACATTTTACAAGCAGGGGCTAGTATTTAAATCCGAACTACCAATTTATGGCCCAATTTTTAAATATTGTACAATTTGTGGCTAGTTTTTCAATCCAAATTATTAATTTACGGTTAGTTTCTTAATTGTGGCTATTCCTTAAATCCGGGTACCCATTTCGACCCGGATCCGACCCATAACCCACTTTCCTTTATTATCAAACCCCCCAAAACCTATCTCCCATATTCTTTCTCATTCCTCCACCCACCAAAACCCTAGCAGCCGCCACCTCCACACCATAGGAGGTGCCGCCCTCCTTCCCCCTCTCCCATGGTTGCTGCGGCGTCCACTCTCTCCTCCATCTCCCTCTTCCCTCGCCACATCTCCTCCACCCCTATCCTCTCCCACGCACGCCACCAGCCCCTCGACGAACGTGGCAGCCCCACCGCTGCCAGTCCCCGAACCAGCCCCAGCGCCACCAAGCAGCAACAGCAGCGTCGCGACCCCACTCCTCAACCCCCGGCAAAGGGTCGAAAACAAGGAAAGCGAGTCGGAAAGTCGATAATGGAAAGAATTCGGTTTGATTTCATTTTAATTTACTGTTTTTAACTCTTAGCAATCATGACTACTGTACTGATTTCTTGGGTACGATTGTTGTTTGTCTTTGTGTCATGGAGCCAAACGTGAAAATTAGGGTGTAGTTTTAAATTTTATGATTCCTTGATTAGCAGAATTCCATGCCTATCTTTGATTTTTAGTTGATTTATGTTGTTTGATTTAGGCTCTAAAATTAGAAGCTATTCTTAGAATGGGGGGGCTGGATTGATTCTTTTGTTTAATTTAAAATCTGAATAATTCTTACTTTGTGCTAATACAGAAAGTTGGTCTAATTTGACCCCAATTAGACCTTAAATTTTGCAATTAGGCAGATTTCTTGGCCCTGTGTATGGAAACTATTTTCTGGACTGATCTTTTTTTACCATATTTGTTTCAATCTACTTATTTATGGAAAATTTAGATTAGCAGCTTTATTGTTTGCCTTTTTGACATTTATTTCCTAGGCTATATAAACCTACACCCTCTACCATAATTCCTACGAATTCTTGGAGAGAAAACTGATAGAGCACGAAATGTTTTCATTACTGTTCCTCTGTTAAAAAAAAAAAAGAAGGAAGAGAAAGCCTTTGATCTAAAAGTTCTACAATTTCTCCTTCATCCAAATCCTGTCGTTTTTCCTATTGACCGGTGAGATTTTCCTTTATCATATTATTATTTTTGCACATTTTTTTGTTAAGCAGATTTTCAAAGTTAAGACAGGATGTGAAAAATCGTTGAGACAGGCGGAGAATGGGCCGAGAAGCTTTCTCTTTCTTGATTTTTGTTGTTATTTTTGTACTTTAATTCTCTTTGCAAAAGCTTGTAACCAAAAGGGGATATAGTGAAAAAGGGGGGGGGGGGGAGGGATTGTGTGCTATTTCTCTTGTTATTTCTTGTCTCACCTAGGCAAATCTCAACATAGGATTCAAAAGCAAGTATAACGAATAAAATTAGATAAATATCACGCGCGATAGTCTATTATTTCATGTCCCAAATCTTATGTTATGTTTGTGCCACTTTGATATTGTTACTTGTAAAAATAGGATTTAACAAATTATTTTGTAGAAAATTATGCCTTAGGATTGTTTTCATGTCTCTAATCTTATGTTGTTTTCATAATAATTTGATATTGGTACATGATAGGATTTAACGAGTATTTTGTAGAAAATCATGCTTTAGGATTATTTTTATGTCTCAAATCTTATGTTATTTTTTACATGCTAGAGTAGGATTCAACATGTATCATGCCTTAGGATTATTTCATGTCTCAAACCTTATGTTATTTTTATGCTAATTTGATATTGTTACATGCTAGAGTAGGACTTAATGATGTATTTTGTGGAAATCATGTCCTTGAGTTGCTTATTTTTATAGAAATCATGTTTAATATGCTTAAGTTGTTTAATTTTATAGAAATCATGTCTAATATGCTTAAGTGTCTATTTTTATAGAAATCATGTCCTTAAGTCGTTTATTTTTATAGAAATCATATCTAATATGCTTAAGTTGTTTTGTTTCATAGAAATCCTGCCTAATATGCTTAAGTGTTTAATTTTATAGTAATCATGTCTAATATGCTTAAGTTGTTTTATTTTTATAGAAATCCCGCCTAAGTGTTTAATTTTATAGAAATCATGTCTAATATGCTTAAGTTGTTTAGAGATCATGCCTAATATGCTTAAGTTGTTTATTTTATAGAAATCATGCCTAATATGCTTAAGCTGTTTATTTTATAGAGATCATGCCTAACAGGTTTAAGTGTTTATTTCTATAGAAATCCTGTCTAATATGCTTAAGTGCTTATTTTTATAGAAAATCATGCCTGTAGGAACTCACAGTCTTATTTCATCTATATATGTATAGTAAAACATGAGATTGTTTGGAAAATAGCCTGAATAAGTTTTAACATGCAAGAATATTTGTTCTGCAATCATCCTAACCTCTAAAATATAGACATAAGTTTTAAAAGTTTTCTAGTCAGAATTTTTCTTAAAGTAAATAAATAAATAAATAAAATAAGTAAAAATCATATTCTACTCAACCTTTTTTTAGAGTAGTTTCTCTTCGCTTTTCTTAATTTAAGGTTTTTCTTTTAACCCTTTTTATGCATGGATCTGGAGGCGTACTTGACCCCTTTTGTGTTAATTGATTACTTTGATTGATGCGAGTCTAATAGGAAACCTAGCTTAGGAACCCTACCAAAATAGAGGTCCAACGCCTCTTGGACATTAGGAGGGACGATAGGCATTTTTAGGAAACGTTAGAATTTTTTTCATTTTCTTTAATGCGCCTTTAAGTTAATTAATAAAATGAACTTAGGAGGGGGATAGGGGTAGATAGGACTCGGAAAGGATGATATACGCTTGACCCCAATAGGATGGACCCTTGGTTTTCATCCTGGAGCTTGGTAATAAACCAAGTGCGTCTGATCCGAGAATTTAATAACCCAACTTGTTTAAACATTTATTATTTGATCAAACTCTTGTCACTTAGAATTAATTCAGAAAATATTAAAAATATATGAGACCTTCATTTGTGTTTTCACTCTCACATAAATACGAGACACGGTTGGGACCCGCCTTTGCGGACCTCGAAGGGTGCTTAACACCTTCCCTTCGAGGTAACTTGAGCCCGAACCCTCTTCTCTGGTTTGACCTTTGACTTTAGGCTAGAATGGTGTCCTAATGCACCCAATCATTAGGTGGCGACTCTAAAGAAATGAAAATCCCAAACGAGTCATTGTCACGACGTCGTCCAGGTTCCTATTTCTCCGCGAGGAAAAAATAGGGCGCGACAGAATGGCGACTCTGCTGGGGATCAGAGAGGCTCTTACCATTACGTGTTTATTTTTTTTATGTGGGTTATTTTATTGTTTAACAATTGCTATTAATTCTTTCCTTTTTTTTCCCCTTCAATTGTATCCCCTAATTATGCTTCCCTATTTTATATTACCCCCTTTCCTTATCCCCTCTAACTCCCCTCCTTATCCCTCTAACACCCCCCCCTTCTTCTAACATCCTCCCTATCCCTCTAACTCCCCTCCTTATCCCTCTAACACCCCCCTTCCTCTAACATCCCCCCTATCCCTTTAACTCCCCTCTCCTATCCCTCTAACTTCCCTTTCCCTTATCCCCTCTAATTTCCCTTCCCCCTATCCCGCTAACTCCTTTTCCTTACCCCCCTAACACCCCACTATCCCCCCCTTCCCTTTTATTTATTCTTTTTCCTTTCCCCTTTTATTTTATTTACTTATCGTTTAATTACTTGTCTAAAATGTTATAACTGCTAATTGTTTACGCTTACATATTAAACTGGCCTTCCGCTCATACTTCCTCCCACTCGGGACCCTCTTTTTTTTTCTTTTCTCGTGATGTTGTGCCTTTGCGCTTCTCACAATCTCTTTTCAAACCAGTGTCTAGAGAGATGGCATAAGCGTGGTGTAAGCGGATAGTTTTGCTACCGTGGGTCCACGCGCCTTCTCACATAGGATATCAAGTCTGTGTCTAAACCCACTCTTATAGAAAACTTAAGATAGAGCTCTATCCACCCCTAAAAATAGGTCATGCATGCATAAGCCTTAGGTAGTTTGACCTCCGGGGTCAATCTACGTTAGTAGCCACCTATCTAAGTCTAAAGGGTCCAATCACCCTATAGACAAAAATCTCATATTATGTGTCTACGTGAAACGCGAAAATTAATTCAAGCCTAAATGTGTAAAATGGAGTTTAGAGCGTTTTCTTTGTTTTTGTGTGCAGATCTCATGGCTTGCCCAAATTTCGCCAACACTCGCATGGTAGTATGTGTAAGTCATAAGCTTCGGGGATGGTGGAACAATATCAAACAGGAACGTGCAATGGAGGTCCGTCAGTTATTAGGCGGTTTGACTTTCCTCCTCTTCATCATCCCAAACAGATACCTGATCATGGCCTTATTGAGGTTCTGGGACCCTGCCAGGGTAGTCTTCAAATTCAAAGACTTTGAACTGACCCCCACCATAGAGGAAATTGGTGGGTTCACAGAACTAAGCTACCGCAGATGACGCATGATTGTTCCCCACAAAATATCAGCCAGGAAATTCCTCAGATCTCTAGGATTAAGACATAATCCGAAGTTGACTTCCCTTGACTTTGACTGGATCTCTCTAGACTTCCTGTACTCCCGTTTCGGTCATAAGGATGGGCATAAAAACTTCAATGAAGAATTCGCCTGCTCTGCTGAGAAATGGGAAAAGTATCGCATCAATGCCTTCGCCCTCGCTTTGTTGGGCACAGTGGTGTTCCCTAGGGAAGGAGGCAAGATTGATACTGCTTTGAGTTCTGTGGTCCGAACATTAGCCAGAGGGATAGATCATGCCAACGTAACTCTGGTGCCAATGATTGTCGCAGAAATGACGAGGGCACTGTCTAGATGTGCCAGGGGAAAAGGTTCTTCGAAGGGTGCAATATACTGTTACAAATATGGGCGATCGAACACTTCTACAAATGACCGGCCTTATTCGACAGTCTAGATGGGATGGGGAATAAGATTCAGACTCATGTAAGGAGAACTGATAGATTCAATGCTCCACGAGAAGTAGGGGAATGGTATGCCTTTTTGAAGGAACTCTCCGGGTATCAGATTCAATGGAAATACAGTTGGCTGCGCATCCAACGTGCCAAGGTAAGGGGTGATGAACTCTACTATATCGAACTCATCGGTCTCAAAGGGGTGCAACCATATGCTCCACTACGGGTTCTTCGTCAGTTCGGGTTGATCCAGATGATTCCACTCCGCTCCAACATGATCTTATCAGAGTCCGACTTTGGAGAGGGAATCCCACAAGTCCAAGACATAATGGGAAGGTGGGAGAGGACTATTAATGTTGAAGTCCAAGACCCCCTCCCCTATTGCACACCAGAGTATTATGTTTGGATCTTGGAAGATGCTGAAAGGTTGGACCTTGATTATGGTGGGCGTCAGGGCTTCGAAGATTTGGAAGAAAAAGTTTGGGCTCGCAACCTACTCAACAGAGACTATGGCATCACTCCACAGATGAGACAGCAGATCGTCCCTACTTATGGAGAGCTTCGTGATTGAAGATTTTAGTTCTGTTTTAGTTATTCCCCCCCATGTTACCCTTGCACCCCTTAGGCTGTTACTTAATGCAAATCTATTATGATGTATTAGTTTAATTTTCTGAATAAAACAATAAGAATTTTATCGTCTTTATCTATGCTAACTCTAAACCCCAATTCACAAATTATGGCTTGAATTGATTATCGCGAATCACTTGCTTGTCGTATTAGGCCTACCTCTGGCTCAATGAGGTCCCTTGCATTTTAGGACGATTATTTTGTTGAATTACATGCTTATTATTATCATTACACTAACCTCTAACAAGACTTGTTGGTTGTATTGTTTTGTTTTCCCCTTCCCAGGGTTGATCTGTCCGTACATTCTGGCCTACTACACCAGATCCAAAGGGGCTCCTCCTCCTCCTCCGCCGCTCCAAAATCCGAACAAGAAGAAGGGTAAAATGGCCGATGACAACAGCAGCAACGAGAACTCCGACAAGGGGGCTCATTCCACTGACTTGGTCCTAAGGTTAGAAAGGAAGATTTTGGAACTAGAAGAAGAAATGGCTAACATGCGAAGCTTGGCTAGGCTGTCGATTTCTCTCGGCACCCCTTTTGGGGATAACATGGAGGAACAAATCAACACTACTCAAACCACATTGCCAATTACACAACCTACTCCTCAGAAACAACCTAACCCCACTAGCTTACCACCCATAAATACCCAACCTCCAAATTACCATTTCCAAAACCTGCACCATGCAGGCCCTTCCGAGCCAACCCTACACCCTCTAAATACTAGCCCCATCCCAAATATGCCTCCCAAACCTACCGTTAATACCACATATACCCATGCTCCAGGAAATTACTACCAGAATCCGATATTCGTGGAAACCGCTCCCTATACCCACGAATACCATGAATCAGAATCCTCCCAAAAGGATGTGCTAATTAAGTCCATGGCCGAGAAATTGGACAGCCTCACCAATCGCTTGCAGCAAGTCGAGTCCAGCAAACAGGTGGTTGGTTTGAGTTATGAGGACCTATGCATACATCCCGACGTGGAGCTGCCAGAGGGATATAAACCTCCCAAATTTGAATTATTCAATGGCATCGGAGATCCTAAAGCCCACCTACGCATGTACTGCGACAAGCTCGCTGGGGTGGGAAGAGATGAAAGGATCAGGATGAAATTGTTCATGAGAAGTCTTATCGGTGAAGCTCTTACGTGGTACATCGACCAAGATGCCCGAAAATGGTCGAGTTGGGTAGATATGTCCTCAGACTTCATGAACCAATTTGGGTTCAACACGGAGAATGCACCCGATTGGTTCTACATCCAAAACTTGAAGAAAAAGCCTGGTGAGACTTTCAGAGATTATGCCATCAGATGGAGGTCCGAGGCTGCCAGAGCCAGGCCTCCCATGGATGAGTCCCAGATGAAGGACTATTTTATCAGGGCGCAGGAGCCCCAATATTATGACAGGATGATGTTAGTCGCAGAGAAGAGCTTCGCCGACATTATCAAACTTGGCGAGAGGATTGAAGAAGGTATCAAGAATGGTACCATTATCAACTTGGAGGCTTTACAAGCTACCAACAAGGCATTACAGTCGGGAAACTTGCCCGAAAACCGGGTGCGGTCATGTTAGCGCACAAAAGCCCTATTAAACCACAAACCCCAGTCTCACCCCTCCCTCACTATCCCACATCACCTTATCCTATGCCCTACCCTCCTTACCCAGCATATACTCCTTACCAAGCTCCACCTCCACAATACCAACAACCGGCATACCCCATTTACAACACCCAACCTGTTTACTACCAAACCCCTTCACCACCACCACTATCTCCTCGACAACCAAATTACAGAAACCGTCCCAATTTCGAAAGAAGACCCACAAAATCCTACACCCCTTTGGCCGAACCTATCGCCCAACTTTATGAAAGATTAAAAGCAGCCGGGTTCTGGGTTAAATATCTGTCCACTCAGCACTATCACAAGGCTGGGTGTGGATTTGGCGATGATTCAAGATTGCCAGATGAATGTGAAGGGCTTTGATGGATCTCAAAGGGACACGATAGGGGAGATCACTTTGGACATGACCATTGGTCCGGCCACCTTCCCCATTGCATTCTAGGTATTAGACATCCCAGCTTCCTACAATTTATTGTTGGGGCGCCCGTGGATTCACATGGCCGGGGCAGTGCCATCCACCCTACATCAATGCCTGAAGTTCGAAGGGGAACATGAAGAAGTGGTAGTGCATGGGGAGAAGGGATACCCCGTCTATGCTGTTGAAGGACCGGGCTGTATGGATGGAGGAATGTTCCACACCGTGGAGTTGGTGGGAGGCATCGAATCAATGCCATGGTACAATCAGAAGGTCCTGAGCATGATGTTGTGGCTAGGCTACGAGCCAAGCAAAGGATTGGGAGCCAAACTCCAAGGCATTCCTGACCCAATCTCACTTCCTTTCAAAAACGATACTATGGGTTTGGGGTATGAAGGAGAAATACCCATGAAGAGAGAAAGGTTGGAGCGTCCTATCCCCTCTTTACATCTGAACTTCCAATCCGCTGGTTTTCTCAAGAGCGACCTAGAGAGGGAAGAAGAGGAACTGCTAGAAAGTATGAGAAACCTGTTCATCGCAGAAGACTTTCTTTCTGGGGCAAAAAGAGAGACACTAGAAGTAGACACAGAAGAAGAAGAGGTGGGGGTGATGGATGTGATGAACGTGATGCGGAACTCAGGTTATGAACCAGGAAGGGGCTTAGGAGCCAGACTACAAGGGATCATCGAGCCTATAAAGCCTTCACATCACTCAACCACATTTGGCTTGGGATATGCTTATACTATAGAAGAGTATCTGGATTGGGAACCACTCCCAGAAGGGTGTTATTATCCTTTGCCAAGCCCCTTGCCACTGTTGAGCCAGACTTTCCAATCCGCCGGATTCCGGGATGATGGTATTGATGACTTGTTGAATGGATTGCAAGGCTTGTCCCTTTCAGAAGCTGAGGAAGGAAGCTGCAATGTCGTAATCAACGAGGAGGAGGAGAGAGCCCCAGTGCAAGAGGAGATCACAGGGATCGTCATCAGCAGCTGGACCACTGCACCATCCAGACCACGTCGGGCACTTGGGTAGAGATGGAAATTGTCGTCTTTTATTATGTTTTTTTAAATAAAGACTTTCTCAGTTCGTATTTTCATATTCTTGTTCATTCTAATATCGCAACGATTTCAAAGCTGATTACATTTTCATAATAATAAAAGTTTCATTCACTCAACCATAATGTTATTTTTACTTTCGTTGTTTTCTTTCAGAAGAATTACTTTTAATAATGTTGAAACTGAGATTGTGGCACATAATGAGACTATCCAACATGACATAACTGAGACAGAGGCAACAGATGAAAATTGTGAAGAGGTTACTAGAAAGATCCAAGAGTTTGAGGAAAAGCCGAAAGCAAATTTAGAAGAAACAGAAACAGTGAATCTGGGCGATGATGAAACAATCCAAGAGACAAGAATCAGTGTTCACATGACCGAGGAAAAGAAAAGGGAATACGTCCAATTCTTGAAAAACAACAAGGATGTCTTTGCTTGGTCCTATGCAGATATGACAGGGTTGAGCACTTCAATAGTGGCCCATCGATTGCCTACCGATCCGTCTTGCCCGCCAGTGAAGCAGAAGCTCAGAAAATACAAGCCTGATTTGAGTCTTAAAATCAAGGAAGAAGTATCAAAACAGTTGGAAGCCGGAATTCTGGAAGTAACCAAGTATCCGACCTGGCTTGCCAACATTGTGCCCGTACCTAAGAAAGATGGTAAGGTCAGGGTTTGCGTGGATTACCGGGATCTCAACAAGGCTAGCCCTAAGGATGACTTTCCACTCCCAAACATCCACATTCTGATAGACAATTGTGCTAAGCATGAAACACAGTCATTTGTGGATTGCTTTGCTGGGTATCATCAAATCAAGATGCATGAGGATGACGCAGAGAAAACGGCTTTCATCACACCTTGGGGTGTCTACAATTATAAGGTAATGCCGTTCGGACTAAAGAATGCTGGGGCCACCTGTATGAGAGCCATGACCACTTTGTTCCACGACATGATCCACAAAGAAATTGAGGTTTACGTGGACGACGTCATCATCAAGTCAAAGAAAGGGTGTGACCATCTAGTTGATCTTCAAAAATTCTTTGACAGGCTACGAAGGTACAACTTGAACCTAAATCCTGCAAAGTGTGCTTTTGGGGTCCCCGCCGGGAAATTATTGGGTTTCATTGTCAGTCGCCGGGGTATAGAGCTGGATCTAACAAAAATAAAGGTTATTCGGGAACTTCCCCCTCCAAAGAGCAAGAAAGAGGTGATGAGCTTCTTGGGTAGACTCAACTATATCAGTCGCTTCATAGCCCAATCTACCGTCATTTGTGAACCGATCCTCAAGCTACTAAAGAAGGACGCTGCTATCAAATGGACTCCAGAATGTCAAGAGGCATTTGATAAAATCAAGGACTATTTATCCAATCCTCCAGTGCTGGTTCCCCCTGAGGCAGGTCGACCTTTGCTGCTATATTTATCGGTCATGGATCAGGCATTCGGGTGTGTTTTGGGACAACATGATGAAACAGGAAGGAAGGAGCAGGCGATCTACTACATGAGTAAGAAGTTTACGCCATATGAGGCTCGGTATTCTTTGCTTGAGCGTACTTGTTGTGCTTTGACTTGGGTAGCCCAGAAGTTGCGCCATTATCTCTCAGCACACACGACGTATCTGATCTCGCGGATGGATCCTCTAAAGTACATCTTTCAGAAACCCATGCCCATGGGTAAGTTTGGCTAAATGGCAGATATTGCTGAGTGAATTCGACATAGTTTATGTCACACAAAAAGCGGTGAAGGCACAAGCACTGGCCGATCATCTGGCAGAAAACCCCATAGACGAAGAGTATAGGCCTCTGAAGACTTATTTTCATGATGAAGAAGTAGCTTTCGTAGGAGAGGATATCTTTGAAGAATATGACGGGTAGAGGATGTTCTTCGATGGGGCCAAGAACTTTAACGGAGCAGGCGTTGGGGCTGTATTGATCTTACCTACGGGCCAACACTACCCAGCATCAGCAAAGCTCAGGTTTCATTGCTCCAACAACATGGCTGAATATGAGGCTTGCATCTTGGGCCTCCGCCTAGCAGTTGATTTGGACGTGCAGGAGATTTTGGCAATTGGGGATTCAGATTTAGTGATCCGTCAGGCACAGGGTGAGTGGGCGGTGAAGAACCGAAAGCTTTTACCATATTTGGATTGCGTGCAAAAGCTCTGCAAAAGATTCACTAAGGTGGAATTCAAGCATGTTCCGCGACTTCAGAATGCGTTTGCAGATGCCTTGGCCACCCTATCTTCCATGATTCGGCATCCAGATCAGAATTACATTGATCCCATCCGCATTCATCTACATGAACAACCTGCATATTGCTTTCACGTGGAGGAAAAGCCCGATCAAAAGCCGTGGTATGATGACATCCAAGGATACTTGAAAAGTGGCAGTTATCCGGAGGATGCAACAAAAGTCCAAAAACGCACAATTAGGAGATTAGCAAATCAATTCTTCTTAAATGGAGAAATCCTATATAGGAGGACTCCCGACTTGGGTTTGCTAAGGTGCGTCGGAACTAAAGAGGCATCCAGGCTCATGGAGGAGATTCATGCAGGAACATGCGGGCCACACATGAATGGTTTCACCCTTGCAAAGAAAATACTCAGAGCAGGTTATTTTTAGTTAACAATGGAAACTGATTGCATACGCCATGTTCAGAAGTGCCAGCAGTGCCAAACTCACGCAGACATGATCCGAGTTCCTCCCAACGAACTCCATGTCACTAGTTCGCCCTGGCCGTTCGCAGCTTGTGGCATGGATGTCATTGGGCCTATCGAGCCAGCAGCCTCGAATGGACACCGGTTTATCCTTGTGGCAATTGACTACTTCACCAAATGGGTCGAAGCTACATCTCACAAGTCTGTCACTAAGAAAGTTGTCGATGACTTCATCAAAAATAACATTATTTGCCGGTTTGGGGTCCCTGAGACGATCATCACTGACAACGGAGCCAACCTCAATAGCAATCTGATGATGGAAACTTGTGACCGATTCAAGATCAACCATCGAAACTCCACTGCATACAGGCCATAGATGAATGGAGCGGTAGAAGCCGCGAACAAAAACATCAAAAGGATATTGCGGAAAATGATTGACAATCATAGACAATGGCACGAGAAGCTACCATTTGCATTATTGGGATATCGCACCACCATCCGGACCTCTACTGGGGCAACCCCGTACTTCTTGGTCTATGGGAACGAAGCAGTGATTCCTGCAGAAGTCAAGATACCATCTCTGAGGATAATTCAAGAAGCAGAGTTGAGTGACGCCGAATGGGTACAAAGCAGGTTCGAGCAACTAGCACTGATCGATGGAAGAAGGATCAACGCCATCTGTCACGGGCAACTTTACCAGAACAGGATGGCCCGAGCATTCAACAAAAAGGTCAGACCGAGATACTTCTCGCCCGGGCAATTAGTCTTGAAGCGGATCTTCCCAAATCAAGATGAGGCCAAGGGAAAGTTCGCACCAAACTGGCAAGGTCCGTACTTGGTTCACCGCGTCTTGACTGGAGGAGCACTCATACTCGCAGAGATGGACGGCGAAACCTGGCCCAGACCTATCAATGCAGATGCTGTGAAAAGATACTATGTCTAGGCTTTATCTTTTGCTCTTTGTATTTGGAACTACGTCAGACCTGATTCCCGTTTAAGAGGGATACGTAGGCGCTCCTGTGGAGCTCGGTCTTACCATAATAAAAATTTTATTTCCCCCACTGGACCACGGACTGGGGCAGAATTTTTGAGAGGATCTCAAAAATTCTTTCGTAAAAGAGCAAAAGCAGACGAGATAACTGGGGCAGAATTTTTTTGAGGCCAGCTCAAAATTCATGACAGATAGAACAAGGAAGTTGTAATTCTACATCGGGCAGCCCGAAGGTCATCACTCAGCTGAACGGTGGATTTGTCTCAAAATGTGCCACTATCAAAGGATTCATTAATAAACTATCAGTTGTTTTCAAACGTTTCAAATATATATATAACTATATACGCATGTAGACATTATACATATATATATTTTTAATTTGAAATGCTACGCCATCCCATCCCAAGAGAAAAACCCCGACAAAGGTCTGGATATCAGCAATCGATGAGAACACTGGGCCACGACAAAGGACAGATCAACCTCCCCCTTTTATAAACTGACTATTTTTCTTTGAACGCAGATTTGACAGGCACACATCCCCGCATTGTCCGAGCATACGACAGCCTAGTAAGACAAAATATTACTTTATGCTTTGCATTGCATCGGCCCAAAATTCACACTGCATATGCTTGATAGGTATATCATAACTGAATAAAAAAATTTGTATTGCATATGCCCAACATTTGCATCATAAAGGCCCGATATATGCATTTGCATTACATGTGCCCGATATTTGCATTTTGCATTGTGCCCGATATTCGCATTGTGCCCGATATTTGCATTTGCATTGTGCCCGATATTTGCATTATAAATGCATCTGCATTCGCATGTGCCCGATACTTGCATCATAAATGCTCGAGATTTGCATTGCATCGTGCCTGAAAATCATATTGGCCCGAAAATTGCATATACTCTAAAAATTACATTGCACCGTGCCCGAAAATCATGCTTTTCATGACATGCATAATTTGGCCCGAGAAATTGCATGTATCTCAAAATCTACATTGCATCATGCCCAAAAATCATGCCTTGCATAATCTGGCCCGAATCATGCATAACACTGGCCGAGAAATTGCATATACTTTAAAATTACATTGCATCGCGCCCGAAAAATCATGTCTCGCATAATATGCACAATCTGGCCCTAGAAATTGCATATAATTCGCACCGCATTATGCTCGAAGATTGCATTTTTTACACGACACCGGCCCAAGATTCCTATATGCACCGCATTGCGCCAAAGTTATCATTGCTTCGGCCTGAGAGCAGCATAACATGTCGCACCCCTAAGGCGTCATAGTCCAAAGGCAGCATTTTTCATGGCCCGCGTGTCGCGTCCCATTTTTCCTCCTCGCGGAGAAATGGGAACCTGGACGACGTCGTGGCAATGACTCGTTTGGGATTTTTAAAATAAGAAGAGTCGCCACCTAATGAAGTTGAGGTGCATTAGGACACCATTTTAAGCCAAACAAAATTAATCTAATCAGAGAGAGGGTAAGGGCTCAAATTACCTCGAAGGGAAGGTGTTAAGCACCCTTCGAGGTCCGCAAAGGCGGGTCCCGACCGTGTCTCGTATTTTATGTGGGGGTTTGACAAATAATGGCCTCTTATTTTTTTTAAAAAAAAAATCCTAAATTGATTCTAAGTGATCAAAATAACAAATAACAAATCAATTAAACAATAAACGAACGAGAGAATATTAAACTAATTGTTTTTATTATTTACTCGGATCAGTTACTCGGCTTTTATTTCGAAATTTGCTTCACTTGGCTTATTAAAGCCTAAGGACAAAACCAAGGTTTGTCCTATTAAGCGCGAGTTATTTCATCCTTTCCGAGGGTCCTATTTACCCCTACCCCGCCTAAGTTAATTTAATTTTTAACCTGAGAGCGTACTAAAAGAAATGAAAAATTCTAGCGTGTCCTAAAGTGCTTAACGTCCCATCCTAAGGTCCAAGAGGCATTGGACTTCTAGTTTGGTGGTTCTAGACTATAAAAGAATATAAGGCTACTAATTAGACTCGCGTCAATATAAAAAACAACAATTAGCATGTAGGGTCTCAGATAGCCTCCAAATAGTTAGCATGCTTGAAAACAGAAACTGTAGAATGAGGTGCTAATTGTAAGTTACAAAATTAGGTAAAATATTCCAAAGATTAAGTGAAGAAAAAAAAACATTAATATTTAAAAATGCAAATTCAAAGGAGCAAAGGTTAACGGTCACTATGCTGTATGCATTGGAACTAAATTGGGTCCTATAGGTATGATTTTTCTAAAGTAGGAGAGTTTTAAAAGCAACAACTTAAATCTCTATAGCATGATTTTCCAACATAGAAAAGAAAGTAACTTTAAATCTTAAGATTTTTCTAACGCAAGAAAATTAAAAAGGAAATATTTTTATCCCTATAGGCATGATTTTTTCTAACATAGGCAAATCAAAGAAAGCATCTTTATCAATATAGGCATGATATTTGAATAGAAAAAGAAACATCTTTAATTTCTATAGCATGATTTCTCTAAAAGAAAATAACTTTAGATCCTATGAGCATGATTTAAGCAAATAAAAAAAATATGACACTTAACCTAATTTCTAAACATTAAAACGTCGATCAAATTGATGTATCCATTGTTTGGCAAGCTCACGCCGCCACATGTTAAAACGCATCATGATTGAAT
Organism: Solanum rostratum; assembly: GCA_029948455.1. NCBI lineage: Eukaryota > Viridiplantae > Streptophyta > Magnoliopsida > Solanales > Solanaceae > Solanum > Solanum rostratum. The sequence goes on along the minus strand of CM057047.1, from coordinate 53,536,359 downwards.
TTGATGTTGTTCATATTTTAGACTAAACCTAACTTTTTTTTTTAATTATTATTATTATTGTCATTTTTTCTATTAATCCTAACGAAGAATTTGCCTATTCGAGTAAGAATAAAATGAATGACAAGTACTTCCCCTCCCCTCTTTTTAACTATATCCCCCATTTTACTATCTCATTACATCATCTTAAAAAATAAAAATAAAAATAAATACAACAAATAAAGAAAATTAAAATCAGTCTTCGGAATTCGTCCCGTCCCCGAGCGACTCTCCATATCCTCAATTACACAAATAAAACTTGAAAGGAACCTGCAACACTAGAGAAAACAGTTAAAAATTAGTTTGGAAAATCAACTTGCTTGCGGGCAGAATGTTGTATAGCAGATAATTACTTCTTTTTTTTTCCAGAAGAGCAGAATAAGAGAAGAAATTCTACATGTAGAATTTTTCTGTCCTTTTAAAATTAGGAGGAGGTCCTCCTTATATAAGAGAGAGAGAGTCAATTAATTAAAGGTAATAAAATCAATCAACCCATTTAAATCTCCCTAAATAAAGAAACTAAAAATTGATTAATCAAAGTATAATTAGCCCCAATCAAAAGATTCTGTCAAAGCTGAGAATGAATCCAGTTAAGAAATTTACCATACAAACATAAATCAATTAGGTTGATTAAATCAAACTTTTCCATAAATAATAAAAATATTCAGATTTCAAACTTTATGGTAAGATATATCATCTATTTAAGGAGAATAGTATCAATTTATAGCATCAATCTAAAAGCTACAATAATCAAATCATAGTCACCAACTAATTCATGATAATTTCACCATAATAAGGACAAGTAAGAATCTAACCCCAAAGCAGTAACTAATTCGTCAAAAATCAAGGAAATCAGCCAGAAATCAAATACCACATAGATGCAATATTATAACTCACATATGATCATACGATTTTGGATTCAGGACGAAGAAAAGGAAAAAAAAAATTAAAAATAAAAATAAAAATTAGGCAATCATATGTAAAACAAACCAGGTGGAATTTGCCGATGCATCCTCAAAACTGAAATATTCTCCTATCACATTTTTTGTTTATGTCCCCAGTACCACCATTGTAACCAACCTCTTGCTAGAAAAATAAATAAACAAAAAGGATCGCACTGGGGACTGTCTCGCCGGAGAAAAAGAGGCTATTTTGCTGCATTTTTGTAGGCTTTTAGAAGTGATTTTTGAGCGAAAACGGGACTGCGGTGGGCTGCTTTCACCGGCGATTTCCGCCGGGAAAAAATAGACTAATAAGGGTTCGTTTGGCCGCTGTTTTTTGGGCTTTGGGACTGCGTTTTGGGGTCGAAAATGGTGAGTTTGGGGGCTGATTTCGTGGCTGATTTTGGTCAGTTTCATGGCTGATTTCTGCAGATTCTGTGATGTGTTTTGGGAGAGGTTATGGGGTTGTTTTGCTGCGTTTTTCCGGCAGTTTTGGTGACTGATTTGGGGTCCGTTTTCATGTTGTTTTGGCGGGTTTTTGGGGGCTGTTTTGCAGCGTTTTCAGGTGGGTTTTCGGGCTGGTTGTGGGGAAGAGGAGAGGTGGAGGAGGAGAGGGATATGGGCAGCGCTGCCGGGGTGGTTCGGAGAGGGGAGAATTGAAGAGAAAGGGAGGAAAAGGGGAGAGAGGAGGCGTGGAGGAGGGGATGGTAGCCATGGCTGGTTTCCTTTTGTGAAGAGAAGGAAAAATGAAGAAATTTTTAGGGATTTGGGGTCTTCTTGCAAAAAATGAAAATAAAGGGAGATTAAATCACAAACACTGGATCTACTTTAACTGAACGGTTGAGATTAAATTTCAGAAATTTGGGTTGGTTTAAAAAAATAGCCACATTTGATTCGATTTAGGCTAGAATTGAAATAAATTGGTAGAAAAATGTCACGAATTAAACAAATTGGGATAAAATTAAATAGATTGTCATCTAATTAATTTATAAAATATACAATATTTTGAAAAGATAGTAATTTTACGTAAGAAAAAATGCATAAATATATGCGAAAATAATTATGCAGAATATTCGAACATTGTAAAATATTATAAAGTACATAGTGCGCTTGGAATACGATATAGATAAATTAATTGTAGGAAAAAATAATAATAGTAAGCGCTACTACTAAAATAATGAATATTATTGAAAATAAGATTAACTAATAAAATACTAATAGTAATAATAACTAAAAACAATAATGAAAATAATAATAAAGGTAGTTTTACGATTGATAAAATAATTAGCAAATATATTATATATTTTTTTTGAAAACTCAAGAATCTTATAGAATATGCGATCATTTTGATAAAAATTGAAAATAAACTTACTTATTTCAAATGTTTCGAAAATACCTATTTTAATCATTGCAATGTTGTAGGTCGGTCAAAATTGGGTGTCAACAGCTGCCCCTTCTTTGCTCGGGAATGAAGGATGAGTTGTTGAGCAAAGAAAGTTGACGGAGTAGCCGATTTTGTCCGTCCGATGAAATATTATCGGAGGGACCAAATGGAACAAAAAGAGTTGTAGGAAAATATTACGGCCGAGACTTCGGTTTTCAAGTCGCCTATATATCTCTAGTTATACGAGAATCAGGCCGTCTGTAGTTCCGGATTAGGAACGATTGAAATTCCAAAAAAATGAGAATAACTGTGCGGGGCTCAAAGTGGGAATGATAGTACTTGAGTTTGGAAGGATTAGAGCATGAGGCGGCACGAACGATGTGGCAAGACAAAGTATGAAAATAGCTTGTGTCACAGCAATTATGTAGGCTTAAAGAATTACATTTAAAAAATGAGAAGTCTTCGATCCCTGTAGCTTCTGATATGACTAAAAGAAATGGTTAGTTCATAAATATAGAAATTGTGAACAAATGCGATCAATGCTATAAAGGAAATGACAAAAGTAGATGAGCAATTGTATTAGTTTTTGAGAAAAATAATCCTTAGCCTTGATAAACATTTGGCTTTTCTTGAGAGGATACTAATCTGGCTGACTTTCGAAAGACAAAGCTTGACCTTGAATAGATTCGTTAGCAAGCAAAAATATGATAATGTGAAAGCAAATGTTAACAAATAAATTGACAACTTAAATATCCTATTGTAAGGCGGACAAACCTGAATGTCCTATTGTAAGGCAGACGAACCTAAATGTTCTATTGTAAGGCAAACAAGCCTGAATGTCCTATTGTAAGGCGGACTCACCTAGATGTCCTATTATAAGGCGAACAAGCCTGAATGTCCTATTGTAAGGCGGACTCACCTAGATGTCCTATTGTAAGGTGGACGAGCCTAGATGTCCTATTATAAGGCGGACGAGCCTAAAAGTCCTATTATAAGGCAGACGAGCCTTAATGCAATAACATGATTAATAGTAGGCCCAAATGATAACAGAGTTTGACTAATTAAAATGATTACTTGATTTGCAGTAGGCCTAAATAATAATTTGATCCAGATAGTAACTCTTTCAGTCAAATCTAACAGTAGGCTCAAGTATTATCGGTTCCTGCATTTAAAGAAAAATTGTGAGTTTTGAAAGACAAGGTGGGATCATACCTTTGTTGTCTTTGATTTCATAGAGCCCAAAGTCGCACTCCACCGTAATGAAATTTTTGAGGATCCTCAAAAATTTCTACCCCAGTTTAAAATATTTTCACTCGTGTGTTGAAATGTTGTGTACCCATGAACTTTGAGGGATCCCAAAAATTCTGCCCCCAGTTTGATATGTAGGATCTTTACGTTCCTGAATCACTCAAAGAAGCTTGTAAATCAAAAGAAAGTGATATTCTTGCATTTGAACGTTAAGGCTTGATTTTGAATCTGCATGTCATTAATGTCTAGAAGTTAGATGGATTAGCTCTGGATTCATTTGAAGGATTTGATTGAATTGAGGAATGAAAAGAATATTTTATTGATTGAGACCGGACCCAATAATGGGCTGCCTACGTATCCAATAAGGAAATCAGGTCAAACGTAGTTCAGGGATACAAGAAAAAGAAACGGGATGAATGGAAACTCTTGGTAGAAAGTAAAGGCATTTGCTCATGATAGTCTTCTCCTCATCAATTTCTTTGGTGTGATTTGCGCTTCTTTGATACATGACTGGAAGGATCACCTTGAACAATAACAGCATTGATCATAGATGAGTTGTGATTGTTGTTTAGTAGCCCTTGTCGCACTATCACCTTTCCTTTTTCAATCAAATTTTGAATCTTGTTCCTCAATGCTTGACATTCCTCAATATCATGACCTTGAATATTTGAGTGATACATACACTTCTTAGATAAATCAAGAGTTGAAGAGGATTGTGCAGGAATCCATCCTTTCCTTGGTTTTAGAAGCCCTTGAGCCCATAGTCTTTGAAAAATACTCATCAATGTCTCGCTTAAGGGAGTAAAAGTACGAGGCTTCCTTATCTTATGCTGACAAGGCTCGGATTGTGTTTGATGAACTTTTGAGAAACTTTCGTAAGAGTTAAACTGTGCAGGATTGACTTGTGGGTGGAGAGGCTTGGGGTGCATATCAAAAATGGCATGAACCTGTTCGGTATTTCGATTGCACTATTTTTGAGGTGCGGTTGTTGAAGCATTCTTGTTCTTATCATTCGATGCTTGAGCATGCATTGGTTCATCAGTTATTCTTCCTGTCTGTATGCCATATTCTAGTTCTTTTCCAATTCGAATTAGACTGTTAAAATTTTGAATACTGGTGAAATATAAGGTTTTGTAGTATATGCCATCAAGTGATCTGATGAAAGTTTGGACTAACTCTTCTTCATGAGGTAAATGAAGTATCTTAGAAGCCTCGAATCTCCACCGCGTAACATATTCCTCAAAAGATTCATGGGACATTCTTCTGATTTCGAGCAAATCCAATATTGTAGGGTCATTTTTTATGTTGAATTTGTATTGCTCTACAAAATCTCGGGCCATATCTTCCCACCCAAACCACTTGTCAAAATCTTGTTTTACATACCAAGCAAAAGCCACCCCAGATAAACTCTGAATGAATAATCTCATCAAAAGAGCTTCATTATTTTCAATACCCACTAATCTGCTACAATAATCCTTAAGATGTGCAATTGGATCTCCATGTCCATCGAACATGTTGAGTTTTGGGATTTTGAATCCTAATGGTAATTCAACTCTTGGATACAAGCATAGCTTCTCGTACCTCAAGTCATGAGCATTTTTGGAGAGTAATTTCTTATTCACCTCCTTTTCTAAGTAATGAAATTTCTGTCGTAGATTATTCAAGTCAGATCTTTCTGTTTCATCGTGTACTTCTACATTTGGCAAGGCATCAAAATGAATATCTGTTGGAGGCATTGATCGAGGAAGTGTGCGAGCAAGAATGGGGTGAGGAGAGAGAGTTAAAAAGATGCTTTGAATTGGACGGGAAGAAGGACGAGTGGCATTTTTACGGATATTGAGCATGTTTGACATGTCGTAGTTTCTCAATCAAGCCGACGTTCAAATATTAGACAACCTTTAACAAAAGGACATAAATTACATACAAAATTTAGTATTTGACATGAATAAATAAAACATCAATAACAACTGTAAAAATTACGTTTTGAGAAAAAAAAATTATTAACGCTAAGATAATGAATCTGCCTGTTTAAATAAATGGAAATGACAACAAATTTAATAAAAAGGTATGATGCGTATAAATCAAGAAGAGTAAAATTAAATATTCAAAATTAAATAAACAAATAAGTGTCCTAAATGCATATGGCCTCGTCAAGCTAGAGGTAAGCCTAAGACGACAAAAAGCGACCACAATAATAAATCCAAGCCGTATTGATATTATTTAGAGTTTAAAAAAAATAACAAATAGTTTAAAGACTCATTTTATTAATAATGATTATAACCGTTATAATTTTGAATGACATAAATGGGACGTAAAAGGGGATTGGGATAATTATAATTTTGAATTTCCCCGAGAGCATTGATTGAACCTCATAAATTTACAAAGATAACAAAGGATTTTCTAAACTCCAAATAATATAACTTGGCTTGGATTAAATTATCGTGGTCACGTAGATATGCACTATTTCTTCTAGAGGGTGATTGGACTCTTTAGACTTAAAAAGTGACTACTAATATGTTGATTGACCCCATGGGGCCAAACTACCTAAGGTTTTATGCATGCATGACCTAGTTTTAAAGGTGGGTAAAACTCTATCCTAAGTTTTCTATAGGAGTGGGTTAGACACGGACTGGGTATTCCTATGCGAGAAGGCGCGTGGTCCCATGGTAGCAAAACTATCCGCTTACACCACGCTTATGCCATCTCTCTAGACACTGGTTTTGAAAAGAGGTTGTGAGAAGCGCAAAGGCACAACATCACGAAAAAAAGAAAAAAGGAGGGTCCCAAGTGGGAGAAGGTATGAACGGTATGACAGTTATGTAAAGAAGTAATCAATTAGCACCGAATTTAAAGCAATAATGGAAATATAAAGCAAGTAAGAATAAGAAAAGGGAATAAGAGGGGAAGGGATGTTAGGGGCATGTTAGAGGGGATGAGGGAAGGGAGTTAGAGGAAAGGGGATGTTAAAGGGGATAAGGAAAGGAAGTTAGAGGAAGGGAGGGATGTTAGAGGGGATAAGGAAAGGGAGTTAGAGGAAGGAGGATATTAGAGGGGATAAGGGAAGGAGATAATATAAAAGAGGGGAGCATAATTAGGGGATACAATTAAAGGGAAAGAAAAAGAAAAGCATTAATGGAAATTGTCAATAACAAGCAAATAAAGTAACCCACATAAAAAAAAATTAAACACGTAATGGTAAGAGCCTTAGTCCCCAGCAGAGTCGCCATTCTGTCGCGTCCCATTTTTCCTTCTCGCGGAGAAATGGGAACCTGGACGACGTCGTGGCAATGACTCGTTTGGGATTTTTAAAATAAGAAGAGTCGCCACCTAATGAAGTTGAGGTGCATTAGGACACCATTCTAAGCCAAACAAAATTAATCTAACCAGAGAGGGGGTAAGGGCTCAAATTACCTCGAAGGGAAGGTGTTAAGCACCCTTCGAGGTCCGCAAAGGCGGGTCCCGACCGTGTCTCGTATTTTATGTGGGGGTTTGACAAATAATGGCCTCTTATTTTTTTTTAAAAAAAAAAAATCCTAAATTGATTCTAAGTGATCAAAATAACAAATAACAAATTAATTAAACAATAAATGAACGAGAGAATATTAAACTAATTATTTTTATTATTTACTCGGATCAGTTACTCGGCTTTTATTTCGAAATTTGCTTCACTTGGCTTATTAAAGCCTAAGGACAAAACCAAGGTTTGTCCTATTAAGCGCGAGTTATTTCATCCTTTCCGAGGGTCCTATTTACCCCTACCCCGCCTAAGTTAATTTAATTTTTAACCTGAGAGCGTACTAAAAGAAACGAAAAATTCTAGCGTGTCCTAAAGTGCTTAACGTCCCATCCTAAGGTCCAAGAGGCATTGGACTTCTAGTTTGGTGGTTCTAGACTATAAAAGAATATAAGGCTACTAATTAGACTCGCGTCAATATAAAAAACAACAATTAGCATGTAGGGTCTCAGATAGCCTCCAAATAGTTAGCATGCTTGAAAACAGAAACTGTAGAATGAGGTGCTAATTGTAAGTTACAAAATTAGGTAAAATATTCCAAAGATTAAGTGAAGAAAAAAAAACATTAATATTTAAAAATGCAAATTCAAAGGAGCAAAGGTTAACGGTCACTATGCTATATGCATTGGAACTAAATTGGGTCCTATAAGTATGATTTTTCTAAAGTAGGAGAGTTTTAAAAGCAACAACTTAAATCTCTATAGCATGATTTTCCAACATAGAAAAGAAAGTAACTTTAAATCTTAAGATTTTTCTAACGCAAGAAAATTAAAAAGGAAATATTTTTATCCCTATAGGCATGATTTTTTCTAACATAGGCAAATCAAAGAAAGCATCTTTATCAATATAGGCATGATATTTGAATAGAAAAAGAAACATCTTTAATTTCTATAGCATGATTTCTCTAAAAGAAAATAACTTTAGATCCTATGAGCATGATTTAAGCAAATAAAAAAAATATGACACTTAACCTAATTTCTAAACATTAAAACGTCGATCAAATTGATGTATCCATTGTTTGGCAAGCTCACGCCGCCACATGTTAAAACGCATCATGATTGAATTTGACGTTGTTCATATTTTAGACTAAACCTAACTTTTTTTTAATTATTATTATTATTGTCATTTTTTCTATTAATCCTAACGAAGAATTTGCCTATGCGAGTAAGAATAAAATGAATGACAAGTACTTCCCCTCCCCTCTTTTTAACTATATCCCCCATTTTACTATCTCATTACATCATCTTAAAAAATAAAAATAAAAATAAATACAACAAATAAAGAAAATTAAAATCAGTCTTCGAAATTCGTCCCGTCCCCGAGCGACTCTCCATATCCTCAATTACACAAATAAAACTTGAAAGGAACCTGCAACACTAGAGAAAACAGTTAAAAATTAGTTTGGAAAATCAACTTGCTTGCGGGCAGAATATTTTATAGCAGATAATTACTTTTTATTTTATTTTTTTCAGAAGAGCAGAATAAAAGAAGAAATTCTACGTGTGGAATTTTTCTGTCCTTTTAAAATGAGGAGGAGGTCCTCCTTATATGAGAGAGAGAGAGTCAATTAATTAAAGGTAATGAAATCAATCAACCCATTTAAATCTCCCTAAATAAAGAAACTAAAAATTGATTAATCAAAGTATAATTAGCCCCAATCAAAAGATTCTGTCAAAGCTGAGAATGAATCCAGTTAAGAAATTTACCATACAAACATAAATCAATTAGGTTGATTAAATCAAACTTTTCCATAAATAATAAAAATATTCAGATTTCAAACTTTATGGTAAGATATATCATCTATTTAAGGAGAATAGTATCAATTTATAGCATCAATCTAAAAGCTACAATAATCAAATCACAGTCACCAACTAATTCATGATAATTTCACCATAATAAGGACAAGTAAGAATCTAACCCCAAAGCAGTAACTAATTCGTCAAAAATCAAGGAAATCAGCCAGAAATCAAATACCACATAGATGCAATATTATAACTCACATATGATCATACGATTTTGGATTCAGGACGAAGAAAAGGAAAAAAAATTAAAAATAAAAATAAAAATTAGGCAATCATATGTAAAACAAACCAGGTGGAATTTGCCGATGCATCCTCAAAACTGAAATATTCTCCTATCACATTTTTTGTTTATGTCCCCGGTACCACCATTGTAACCAACCTCTTGCTAGAAAAATAAATAAACAAAAAGGATCGCACTGGGGACTGTCTCGCCGGAGAAAAAGAAGCTATTTTGCTGCATTTTTGTAGGCTTTTAGAAGTGATTTTTGAGCGAAAACGGGACTGCGGTGGGCTGCTTTCACCGGCGATTTCCGCCGGGAAAAAATGGAGTAATAAGGGTTCGTTTGGCCGCTGTTTTTTGGGCTTTGGGACTGCATTTTGGGGTCGAAAATGGTGAGTTTGGGGGCTGATTTCGTGGCTGATTTTGGTCAGTTTCATGGCTGATTTCTGCAGATTCTGTGATGTGTTTTGGGAGAGGTTATGGGGTTGTTTTGCTGCGTTTTTCCGACAGTTTTGGTGACTGATTTGGGGTCCGTTTTCATGTTGTTTTGGCGGGTTTTCGAGGGCTGTTTTGCAGCGTTTTCAGGTGGGTTTTCGGGCTGGTTGTGGGGAAGAGGAGAGATGGAGGAGGAGAGGGATATGGGTGGCGCTGCTGGGGTGGTTCGGAGAGGGGAGAATTGAAGAGAAAGGGAGGAAAAGGGGAGAGAGGAGGCGTGGAGGAGGGGATGGTAGCCATGGCTGCTTTCCTTTTGTGAAGAGAGGGAAAAATGAAGAAATTTTTAGGGATTTGGGGTCTTCTTGCAAAAAATGAAAATAAAGGGAGATTAAATCACAAACATTGGATCTACTTTAACTGAACGGTTGAGATTAAATTTCAGAAATTTGGGTTGGTTTAAAAAATTAGCCACATTTGATTCGATTTAGGCTAGAATTGAAATAAATTGGTAGAAAAATGTCACGAATTAAACAAATTGGGATAAAATTAAATAGATTGTCATCTAATTAATTTATAAAATATACAATATTTTGAAAAGATAGTAATTTTTACGTAAGAAAAAATGCGTAAATATATGCGAAAATAATTATGCAGAATATTCGAACATTCTAAAATATTATAAAGTACATAGTGCGCTTGGAATACGATATAGATAAATTAATAGTAGGAAAAAATAATAATAGTAAGCGCTACTACTAAAATAATGAATATTATTGAAAATAAGATTAACTAATAAAATACTAATAGTAATAATAACTAAAAACAATAATGAAAATAATAATAAAGGTAGTTTTACGATTGATAAAATAATTAACAAATATATTATCTAATTTTTTTTTGAAAACTCAAGAATCTTATAGAATATGCGATCATTTTGATAAAAATTGAAAATAAACTTACTTATTTCAAATGTTTCGAAAATACCTATTTTAATCATTGCAATGTTGTAGGTCGGTCAAAATTGGGTGTCAACACCGCGGACGTCATTTCCTGGCCTAGGGATCTAATTTCCGCCCATCATGCCCTTAAGGCGTCATGGTCCAAAGGCATCATCTTCATGGCCTAAGGACATCATTTCATGGCCTAGGGATTTAATTACATTCATCATGATCCGAAGGTATCATCGTCCAAGGGCACCATCCTTCATGGCCTACGGACATCATTTCATGACCCGAGGATACAATTTATGATTAGCATAGCCCTAGACGTCATAGCCTAAGACGTCATCCTTATCGTCTTATGGCAAAATTCATGGTCTAACAGGGAACTTGCATCACGTTTTTATTATTCCGCTACTTAATATATATGCTCTTATCATTCTCATTTACATAGCATTTCTCTTAACTATAAAACCCCCTATTCTTTCAACATCTAAGCATTTTCTATGCCGCGAGCATTCAATTCAAGCTTCGAGATTCGCATGGTTTTGTTCATTTTAGGGATTTCATTCATTCCTAAATCTAGAACTACACACGACCTGATTCTCGTATAACCAGAGATATGTAGGCAACTTCCAGACTGAAGTCTCGGCCGTAAACTTTTGTTCTATCCGGCCCCTTCGATAAAACTCCATCGGTCGGACAAAATCGGCTACTACGTCAACTTTCTTTGCTCAACAATTCATCCTTCATTCCCGAGCAAAGAAGGGGCAGCTGTTGACACCCGATTTTGACCGACCCTTAATTTATTTTACATTTTATTTACTTAAAAATTGGTGTTTTTAATTGGTGAAATAAATGATTTTATAATGCGCTCTTTATAGTGACATTTTATACAAAAAAAAAAATAAACAACAAATAATCGTTATTTAAACGCGTATCGTATTATTTTAGTAACATCTTCTGAATCATAATGTTTTCAATATACTCTCGTAATGATTGTGGTATGGAATTTACGTGACTTTTAAAATAAATTTTTATGCACTTATATAATGTTGCACTTTCAAAACTAAATTGAGCTAACTTGTGGCCTAGATTTTAAACTTCTGGCTAATTTTGTAAACCAAATCACCAATTTATGGCCTAATCCTTGACATTTTACAAGCAGAGGCTAGTATTTAAATCCGAACTACCAATTTATGGCCCAATTTTTAAATATTGTACAATTTGTGGCTAGTTTTTCAATTCAAATTATTAATTTACGGTTAGTTTCTTAATTGTGGCTATTCCTTAAATCCGGGTACCCATTTCGACCCGGATCCGACCCATAACACACTTTCCTTTATTATCAAACCCCCCAAAACCTATCTCCCACATTCTTTCTCATTCCTCCACCCACCAAAACCCTAGCAGCCGCCACCTCCACACCATAGGAGGTGCCGCCCTCCTTCCCCCTCTCTCATGGCTGTCGCGGCGTCCACTCTCTCCTCCATCTCCCTCTTCCCTCGCCACATCTCCTCCACCCCTCTCCTCTCCCACGCACGCCACCAGCCCCTCGACGAACGTGGCAGCCCCACCGCTGCCAGTCCCCGAACCAGCCCCAGCGCCACCAAGCAGCAACAGCGGCGTCGCGACCCCACTCCTCAACCCCCGGCAAAGGGTCGAAAACAAGGAAAGTGAGTCGGAAAGTCGATAATGGAAAGAATTCGGTTTGATTTCATTTTAATTTACTGTTTTTAACTCTTAGCAATCGTGACTACTGTACTGATTTCTTGGGTACGATTGTTGTTTGTCTTTGTGTCATGGAGCCAAACGTGAAAATTAGGGTGTAGTTTTAAATTTTATGATTCCTTGATTAGCAGAATTCCATGTCTATCTTTGATTTTTAGTTGATTTATGTTGTTTGATTTAGGCTCTAAAATTAGGAGCTATTCTTAGAATGGGGGGGCTGGATCGATTCTTTTGTTTAATTTAAAATCTGAATAATTCTTACTTTGTGCTAATACAGAAAATTGGTCTAATTTGACCCCAATTAGACCTTAAATTTTGCAATCAGGCAGATTTCTTGGCCCTGTGTATGGAAACTATTTTCTGGACTGATCTTTTTTTACCATATTTGTTTCAATCTACTTATTTATGGGAAATTTAGATTAGCAGCTTTATTGTTTGCCTTTTTGACATTTATTTCCTAGGCTATATAAACCTACACCCTCTACCATAATTCCTACGAATTCTTGGAGAGAAAACTGATAGAGCACGAAATTTTTTCATTACTGTTCCTCTGTTAAAAAAAAAAAAAGAAGGAAGAGAAAGCTTTTGATCTAAAAGTTCTACAATTTCTCCTTCATCCAAATCCTGTCGTTTTTCCTATTGACTGGTGAGATTTTCCTTTATCATATTATTATTTTTGCACATTTTTTTGTTAAGCAGATTTTCGAAGTTAAGACAGGATGTGAAGAATCGGTGAGACAGACGGAGAATGGGCCGAGAAGCTTTCTCTTTCTTGATTTTTGTTGTTATTTTTGTACTTTAATTCTCTTTGCAAAAGCTTGTAACCAAAAGGGCATATAGTGAAAAAGGGGGGGGGAAGGGATTGTGTGCTATTTCTCTTGTTATTTCTTGTCTCACCTAGGCAAATCTCAACATAGGATTCAAAAGCAAGTATAACGAATAAAATTAGATAAATATCACGCGCGATAGTCTATTATTTCATGTCCCAAATCTTATGTTATGTTTGTGCCACTTTGATATTGTTACTTGTAAAAATAGGATTTAACAAATTATTTTGTAGAAAATTATGCCTTAGGATTGTTTTCATGTCTCTAATCTTATGTTGTTTTCATAATAATTTGATATTGGTACATGATAGGATTTAACGAGTATTTTGTAGAAAATCATGCTTTAGGATTATTTTTATGTCTCAAATCTTATGTTATTTTTTACATGCTAGAGTAGGATTCAACATGTATCATGCCTTAGGATTATTTCATGTCTCAAACCTTATGTTATTTTATGCTAATTTGATATTGTTACATGCTAGAGTAGGACTTAATGATGTATTTTGTGGAAATCATGTCCTTGAGTTGCTTATTTTTATAGAAATCATGTTTAATATGCTTAAGTTGTTTAATTTTATAGAAATCATGTCTAATATGCTTAAGTGTCTATTTTTATAGAAATCATGTCCTTAAGTCGTTTATTTTTATAGAAATCATATCTAATATGCTTAAGTTGTTTTATTTTATAGAAATCCTGCCTAATATGCTTAAGTGTTTAATTTTATAGAAATCATGTCTAATATGCTTAAGTTGTTTTATTTTTATAGAAATCCCGCCTAAGTGTTTAATTTTATAGAAATCATGTCTAATATGCTTAAGTTGTTTAGAGATCATGCCTAATATGCTTAAGTTGTTTATTTTATAGAAATCATGCCTAATATGCTTAAGCTGTTTATTTTATAGAGATCATGCCTAACAGGTTTAAGTGTTTATTTCTATAGAAATCCTGTCTAATATGCTTAAGTGCTTATTTTTATAGAAAATCATGCCTGTAGGAACTCACAATCTTATTTCATCTATATATGTATAGTAAAACATGAGATTGTTTGGAAAATAGCATGAATAAGTTTTAACATGCAAGAATATTTGTTCTGCAATCATCCTAACCTCTAAAATATAGACATAAGTTTTAAAAGTTTTCTAGTCAGAATTTTTCTTAAAGTAAATAAATAAATAAAATAAGTAAAAATCATATTCTACTCAACCTTTTTTTAGAGTAGTTTCTCTTCGTTTTTCTTAATTTAAGGTTTTTCTTTTAACCCTTTTTATGCATGGATCTGGAGGCGTACTTGACCCCTTTTGTGTTAATTGATTACTTTGATTGATGCGAGTCTAATAGGAAACCTAGCTTAGGAACCTCACCAAAATAGAGGACCAACGCCTCTTGGACATTAGGAGGGACGATAGGCATTTTTAGGAAACGTTAGAATTTTTTTCATTTTCTTTAATGCGCCTTTAAGTTAATTAATAAAATGAACTTAGGAGGGGGATAGGGGTAGATAGGACTCGGAAAGGATGATATACGCTTGACCCCAATAGGATGGAACCTTGGTTTTCATCCTGGGGCTTGGTAATAAACCAAGTGCGCCTGATCCGAGAATTTAATAACCCAACTTGTTTAAACATTTATTATTTAATCAAACTCTTGTCACTTAGAATTAATTCAGAAAATATTAAAAATATATGAGACCTTCATTTGTGTTTTCACCCCCACATAAATACGAGACACGGTCGGGACCCGCCTTTGCGGACCTCGAAGGGTGCTTAACACCTTCCCTTCGAGGTAACTTGAGCCCGAACCCTCTTCTCTGGTTTGACCTTTGACTTTAGGCTAGAATGGTGTCCTAATGCACCCAATCATTAGGTGGCGACTCTAAAGAAATGAGAATCCCAAACGAGTCATTGCCACGACGTCATCCAGGTTCCTATTTCTCCGCGAGAAAAAAATAGGGCGCGACAGTTGGATCTTGGCAGCTACATTCAAATCAATCATTACTATGTTAGAAATTAGAGACAAAATCATGGAAAGAATGACTCAAATGAGAGAGTTTTCTGAAAAATGGGTAACTGATGCGTCACCAATGACTATGGAAGTTCTTAGAGAAAATGTTGAACATGCAGCTAGTTGTGAGGTTAAATTTAATGGAGATACTGACTATGGGATTGTGGATTCACCATATAAGCATGTTGTTCATCTGAAAAAGAAGGATGTAGTTGTAGGTCTTGGCAACTGCAGGGAATTCCTTGTATACATGCAATTACTGCAATGTATTACAAAAATTTAGATGTTGAGTCATTTGTTGACCACTGGTACAAGAAGGAGACATATCTGAAAGTCTACTTTAAGTTCATTCAACCTATGACAAACATGAAGATGTGGCCAAAGACTTAAAACCAGCTATTGAGCCACCTGAAATTACTGTTATGCCAGGAAGACCAAGAAAAAATAGGAGAAAAGATAAGGATGAGCCTACTAAAAAGAAGTTTGGAAAGGCTACAAGAAAGGGGAGAAAAATGAAATGTTCTTTGTGCAAGAATTTTGGGCATAATAAGAAAGGATGTCCAATTATTGTAAGTTTTTCTTTCACTTCTTCAACATTATTGATGGAATTTATTTTGCCAATGCTTGTAAATTCATTTTTCAGTATTGTGTATGCAAAAAAATGGTTCCACAACTGGAACTTCAATTGCAGGAATTGCTGGTGAAACTGTTGAAATGCACACCACTACTGGTACTGAAGTGCCCATTAGTACTTCAGCAGTTGTTGGAAGTGCAACAATAACATATGAATGTGTTGAAAATGTTTCTCAACCAACAAGTCAATTCAGTAGTCAACAATCTACTACTGTTGTTGGTGGCTTAAAAGGAAGAGTAACACAGGTAAAAGAGGTGGGGCAAATACTGAATATAAAAGGCCAAGAACATCTGGTTGGTATGCTATTTGGAGAAAATGGCAGTGTGATAGAGAGGGTAAATATTATCATTTAAGGATTTTTATTTGATAGTATTAACTGATAGTATTATTGTCTTTAACTGATAACAATAGTCTTTTATCAGTTTGGAACTGTTGATCGAGTGTTACATTGTCCTGCATCAAAAAGTTCAGTGCCTACCAATATTGACCTTGGCTACAAATCCAATGGACTAAGGTGGAAGGGTGGAGCTGCAGTTACTCAAAGACAACTACGAGAAAGAAGTTATAAAAGAGTCAACTCTTCTATAAGTACTCATGCCACTACAAGCACCCAGTCTGGAACAACTTACGCCACACCAACCACTCAGTTCACATCAAGCACTCAAGACACATAGTTTTTGTGTATTGATTTTTGTGTAGCTTGAATTTGTTTAATGTTGATGGGCTGACATAGTTAACTTATGTTTTGTGTATCTTGGTTTTAGCTTAATTTTCAATTATTTTGTTTACTTGCCATGACAAACAAGTTACTTTTGTTTTATGAAATTATGGGTTGATCACAATAATTTTAAGTCTACTAAATATTTTCATTCTGTTATATCTCATCATCATAATACTCAAATGAACAATCTGTCACAACACCATTTTTAGTACAAAACATAGAAATCAAATGATAACAATCATAATAACACTAATATCAATAGGCGGAATGCTTCCATGTCTTCCCTCCTTCTATGTCTTCGATGGTCAGCATTTGTTGATAGGTTATTCATGTAGTATTGTTGATATATAGAACGAACTTGGTATGTACGACCAACTTGGTCAGCCCATTGAAAAAATTCACATCCATCACCATTTGCATATCTTTGACAACCCCAAAACATTCTTCCAAGATTAGTTGATGTTTTTGACATCTTAAGTACATCATGAAGTCCACAATAACAAAAATGAATTGTCATTGTGAAGAAGAAGAAACTTTAATGAATAAAAAGTTTCAAGCGAAGAAATTTGAATGACTATGGCCAATAAAAAAAAAAATTCAAGTACAAAATCAACAGAGCTTGAATGACTATGTCTAACAAGAAGAAATTTCAAGAGAAGAAATTTGGAGAGACCAAAACGAGAAGAAAATTGAAGAATTTTGAGAAGAAGAAATGAGGAGTAATAATATTTGGGAATTTTAGGAAGAAGATGACCGTTAAAGGGCTTTTAAGAAACCCTTCACACTCCTAAAGGGAGCGAATCACACGCACTTGACCTGGTTTGCCACTAAGGATGCCAGGTAAAAAAAAGTGTTTAAAAGGTAGCTTTTGAGTGGATACGAGGGTTTGCTTGGTAAAGTCCTGAGTATAAGAGCCTAGGTGACAAACGGAACCAAGTATAAGGGCCTATTAGGTCATTCCGCCTATCTTTAATAATAAACTTTACACTAATAAAATTACCATTACACTTACTAATATTTAGGGATTTCAAATCAACTAACTTTAATTGTTACTTTAATACTATTATCCTAATATTAAAAAAATTGAAATCAACTTTATTTTTATATATTGAATCTTTTCTTATTTAGGCTATATAATATAACGAACTTCTTATTTATGTTTTTTTTGTTAGAAAAAAGTAACACCAAAACAAAAGAGGACATTTTTGTCCAGAATAACTCATATTAAATTAAAAAGTTGTTACTTTATTAATTATTGTATTATACTAAACAATTCTTTTTAATAATTTTATTTATTTAGTAAAAAAAAAATTCAATAAAAAATACTACAAGAAAATACTCCTCCCTTTTAGTTTTGGAGTCATTATCTTTATGTAAATATTAGAAAATATTCTCCTTTATTTATAAAGAAAATATGGAGATATGTGATTCATCAATTCAATTTATTAGGATATAAATTTTATCTTGATTTAAAAAGTAATAAAAATAAAATTTAAATACAATTAAATTAAGGAAAAATAACGTAACTAGACAAACATATGATATGTATTTACATTATACAACTATAGTTTGAAAATAGCTATAATTAGGGGTTTATTGCTATAGTTAGTATTTCTCTCTCCTGTCTTCCTCTCTTTCGCCTCTCGCCTCTCTCTGTCTCTGCAATTTCTTGCCAGATTTACAATTACATACGTATACCAACTACATATATACAATTATTTTGACAGATTTACATAGTCAATTCAGATATAAATATACAATTCGCCTCTCTCCACTCTCTTTCCTCTCTCGCTCACCTCTCTCCTCCCTCTCTCGATCTGGCTCGTCTCGCTTCTCCCTCTTCCAATCTCACTTGCCAGATATACAAATACATATGTATATTAGTTAAACATATATAATTATTTGACAGATGTACACATACAATTTGACAAATATACATATAGAATTCGCCTCTCTCCTCCCTCTCTCGATCTCGCTCACCTCTCTCCTCACCTCCAGATAGCACGCCTTTCTTAGACACTTTCGTTCGTCAGCACGGTTTAACCGTTGATGTTAAGGTCGACAAGGCATCGGACAAGGCATCGGCCACGTATGCTAAAGATTGCAATATCTTTGTTAATCTAAAGCATGAATTGACGGCCTTCATCTGGAATATAAAAAAAAATCATTCATTTTCAGATGGGTTCTTTTCGTCTGGTTTGCTCTGGTGTCCTCAGGTGTTTTATCATTTGGACTATAAGGGTACTATCAGGATGGCTCAATATAGTTAGGTTATGCCATTTAATTATATAAAATATAGTTATTTGACCATATTAATTTTCAAACTTAGGCTATTTATGAAAATTTCCCTTAAATTAATCTAATATTATATTAATAAAATATTTTAAATTTTTTATATAACAATTGGTGATGGTGGTTATAATGACTAGCGATGATAATTACACGTGTTGATTTACGAAAGTGTTGACTAACGATAGTGATTATAAGTAGTATCTTATTACAATTGTTGGCAGCAATGCGTAGTCGTAGATATTGGTGGTGGTGGGTCATAACTAGTAGTGGAGAGATTTATATGTTAGCTTATAGTCACGTATATTAAAATTAGAAGATCACACATTTTTGTTTAATGTTGACAATATTATAACTTTAATTGCAACATTACATATTTCATTCATTTTATATGTAATATTTTACATTGATGAGATATACACGTGCAACGCATGTATACTAAATAGCTCCTTAAATGTATAAATATATCTAAGATAATTTTGTTAAAATTTAAATTTTGTTGAAATTCATCTCTAGCTTTTTTTGTTACATCCAAAAGTTTCAATATTGTCTCTTCAAATTGCATCATAAAAATTGCAAGGAATTTTAAATACAACAAGTGCTTCCTTACGCATAATTAGTTATAAAGGTGTTGCATCATCTTCAAATTCATGATGACGTTTTTACAAGTAGGTTCAATCGAATTGTCTGAACAAATTTATTTTTTTTATTATAAAATTAATAAATATGATACATAAATTAATAAGATATAATGATTTTAATGTAATCGAATTAATTTTTATTGAATTTCAAAACACTCTTTAAATTTATAAATAATAATATTTTATTAGTTTAGTGCCACAATTTTAATTCTTTAAAACATTTAGGAGAAATGAAAGATTGGTTAGAAAAAGAATTATCTTGAGAAGCATAGGCTTAGGCCCAAAACTTAACTTAAAGCTTTTGCCTCTTTTGTTTAGGGCTTTGAGGGTTCTACATTCACTAGGAGTCTCTGCCGTGCTCGCGTCTCCGAGTCTCGCCGTTTGCCGCTACTGCCGCCGCTGCGCGTCCGTCTTCCTTATCTTCAGTAAGTTCCATCAATGTGTTCTTTCTTTTCTTCAAGTTCATCAACTCAACTATACACACCATAATTGAATTGAGACGTGTTCAAAGCGCGAGTTCTGTTTCTTGAAGACGTGAATTCGGTGATTATTCTCATTCCCCTGTAATAGAAGTTTTTGAACTCCACGTTATTAGGTTTAATAAATATTTCTCAAATCGATTTCTGTTTGTGGAAACCATGAAGTCGAAAGCTGCTTATTGGACCCATGATTTTTCAGCTGCTTGTATGTATTTTCCCTGTTTTTCTTTTTTCTACTCAGGAGAGGGTAAGTTTTTTTTTACTGCTGAGAAGATATTGATTAAAGCTTAATCATATTTGTAAGCTTACTTTAGGTCCAATATCCGCTACAAGTCTTTTAATATTGTTAGATTTTTGTATGCTACTAGAAAATGTAGAGAAATTATAAATAGAATCTAAATCAGAATGGCTGGTGAGTATTCATATTGCCAATCCCAAGTATCTTGAAATTGAGAAGTATGGTTGTTTAATACCTGAGAGATCCATGGTTTCTGGTTTTGGAACTCCATGAATTCCAAAACGTGTGACGTGCGAGTATCATTCATCCGCCTAAATTCCAGTCTCGATTCAAACTTCCGAAGTTCTAGCACCATACATCCCAAGTGGCATTACCTTTGTTATTGTACCAGGGCGTGCAACGCTTTAGAACAAAATATTGTTTTTTGTGTTTAAGTAAAAATACTTTGTTTTATTGATTTTTTGTCTCCTAAGACCCATTTTAGGTGTGGTGTTGACATATATGTAACTAGTGGCTATTTTTAGGATCAGCCCTAGTCATGTATTTGATTTCACAGTTGTATGAAATAAAGAAGGTGGATCTTTCTCCTAATTAGAAGTTTTTGTGTACTAGAACCAAAATGTTGACCTCTGATTGTTGCTTGATCTTTCAGATCCAGAATTGACAAATATTTGTTTGTCTTGCTCAGTTGCCTCATTATCCTATGTTGGTTATCCATAAAAGAATTGCAGTTACTTGTTTTGTATTATCTTGTATATTGTTGATCCATAAAAGAATGCAGTTTTTTAAAAATATTTGTGTGGCCTAAATTTGAAATAAACAGTCAATCTAAAAAGGAAAGTTCTTTGGTTCTGTCTAGGTTCAATTTTCTGATGGAGATGTTCTTTTCTGAAAGGAAGTGAAAAGAATAAAGAAAAATCCTGTGCATAGCACATGTTTTTCTCCTTTTTTATTTAATTAATGGGGAATCTAAAATGTAGATGAAGTTTGAAGTTTTATCTAGTTTTAACTCAATTCTGTTCAAGAGTTGCACTTATTTGTGCTTCTTCTTTTCTTTGACCAAAGGTTAACTGGAAAATAAAAAGTTCTTGTCATGATTTTATGCAGGCTTCCACCTTTATGTTTGTTTTTCACTTATCTTTGAAGCCATAGGGTCGGAATTACTGGAATTAAATTTCCAGTAACTTGTTCTCGACACATCGTAGCTTCTATGAAAATCTGGAGCTATGTTACATAAAAAACCTTCTACCCGTCAGATGTGACTGCATACTTTGGCTTTGCAATATATCTCATGCCTTTTAGGTGGTTTTGTAACTTAAAATTGTTTTTTTGTTGTTTGTTTTGGTAACCTTAAATTGTTTATGCTTATCTTTTTTGTCCTTTTTCTGCTTACTGCTGTCTTATCTGTCTTTTACCAGTCATGGCGCAAGATATGGGCATGTTTACAGTGCATCATACAATCGGAAATGTTTTATGCTGCAAATGTGGTATAAGTATGCAACCAAATGCTGCAAATATGTGTGCCAATTGCTTGAGGTCTGAAATTGACATAACAGAAGGTCTCCAGAAACATGTTATCATATGTCATTGCCCTGAATGTGATAGCTATTTGCAACCTCCAAGGACTTGGATTAAGGCCCAATTAGAATCAAAGGAGCTATTGACATTCTGTGTGAAGAGGTTGAAGAATTTGAATAAAGTCCATCTAGTGCATGCAGAGTTCATTTGGACTGAACCTCACTCCAAGAGAATCAAAGTCAAGTTGAAGGTTCAGAAAGAGGTTCTTCACGGAGCTATCCTTGAGCAGGCCTACACAGTTGAATTTGTTATCCAAGACCAGATGTGTGAATCTTGTATGAGGGTTCAGGCGAATCCTGATCAATGGGTGGCTGCAGTGCAACTACGGCAGCATGTTTCTCACAGGCGAACTTTCTTCTATTTGGAACAGCTTATTCTTAAGCATGATGCCGCTTCTCGTGCTATAATGATTAAGCAAATGGATCAAGGAATTGATGTGTTTTTTTCTAATCGGAGTCATGCTGTAAAATTTGTGGAGTTCATAGGAAAAGTTGTTCCCAGTCGAAGCCGTAATGACAAACAACTAGTGTCTCATGATACCAAGAATAACAATTACAACTATAAGTATACTTTTTCTGTTGAAATTTCCCCAGTTTGTCGTGAGGACTTGATTTGTCTTCCGCCAAAAGTTTCAAATAGTTTGGGGAATCTAGGGCCACTTGTGATCTGCACCAAGGTTAGTAACCACATTGCTTTACTTGACCCATTTACTCTCAGGAACTGTTTCCTGGATGCGGAACAATATTGGAGGGTGTCTTTTAAGTCCCTACTTTCTAGTAGGCAGCTTGTGGAATATATAGTTCTGGATGTTGAGGTTGTTTCTTCTGAGGTCAATATTGGAGGATCTAAGTACGCTTTGGCAGATGCCCAAGTAGCTCGTATATCTGATTTTGGAAAGAATGACACAATTTTTAATGTACGGACACATCTGGGGCATCTTCTGAATCCTGGGGATCATGCACTTGGGTATGACTTATATGCTACCAATAGTAATGATAGTGAGCTGGACAAGTATAAAGGCTTTGTTCTCCCAGATGTGATACTGGTCAAGAAGAGCTATGAAGAGAAATGGCAGAAGAGGCGCGGGAAGCCTCGTTCATGGAAGCTGAAATCTCTCAACATGGAGATTGATGAGAATGTAAAGGGTAGAGATCATGAAGAGAAGATGAACTCTGAGTATGAACAATTCTTAAGAGATTTAGAGGAGAATCCAGATTTGAGGTTCAACATCTCTCTTTATCGTAACAAGGAGTATCAGCCATCAGAAATGGCATCTGTGACTGATGGAGATGATGGTCCTTCTGTCCCATTGGAGGAATTGTTAGCTGATCTTGATTTAAGCGAGGAGGAAGCTGACAATGATAGCATGAAGGAGTGAGTCGAGTACTTGGACATGTGCTTGCTTTCTACAGCACTCACTATTTTATAACTATGATTTCCTGCCTTGGTGGTTTCTTATCCTTTGTAAAGCGGAAGGAATCGATTTTGCTTGGCGTAATTAGGTCCTGAGTCCTGTAGGTGTGATAGTGCTCATACATGTTTCTTTCTGTTATATTCAGATTGAATGCGAACAGTGACAATCGTCTTTTTCCTGAGTAAAAGTGAAGCCGCTGCTTCACAATAGCATGCATTTTGAAAGGTTTCGTTAGTTAGAATAGCAGACGACAAGCCATGTTGGAAGAGTCAAAATTTTGTCTCCTTTTATGGTGTTGATCTAGGGCATGTGTAATGACAATTATTTAAGGTTTTTTTGATCATCTTTCTTCTGTATTGATGTTTAAAGCTTTATCACCCTCATACGTGCATGCACATAGACCAGCTGGAAAATTGTGGAAATATTACTTTTCCTCCTGTTGCTAATGTTACTGTATTTTTTCTATTTCATTCACGTTTCTCGTCTCTTCTTGAGAAACAAGTTGGCTATTTCTTTGCAAACTGAACCAAGCACCATCCCTCTTAGTGGGTAGCCATTCTTCGATTAATCAAATAAAGTCAGAAGAATCATTAACGCAGAGTTGATCCGTGTAAACGTAACCGTCTCTTTTTTATGTCAAGAGTAAATGGAGTAATTATTTTCTCCACGCTGCTAGTCGTAGGCTTTAATGTAAACCAATAAAGAATAATACATAACACAATAATAAGGTAGAATTGCTACAAAGTGGGGCTGGCTAGTGGCTACATCTCCTCACTAAGCATTTCTGCCTCTGCGAGCAATCCTTTGCCCTGCTCCAAATAGCACAGCTTTTCCTATCAATCCTGTACGGAGGCCACAAACTACAGCCACTGTTCCTATAGCCACCCATTTCCAGTCAATCCCACCATCTCTTCTCTGGCCTTGGATATCCACAGCTCTATCTTCTTCACCAGAAACTTGCTCCAAAGCCTCAACGCCTTCATCAAGCGAGATCTTTGTAGTGATTCGTGCCATCATAGCACACCTAGAAACTGCTGCCTCTGATTTTCTTGCATTCTGGTATGCTCTGAAGCCGTTGTGCAACTTCTTCACTGTTCCCCACATTCCATGACGAACTCCCAATTTAGCAACATCTTTAGGGATGCCCATATCTTCATAGTGAAGAAGCGTGACTTCACATGCAGATAACTGTCCATCTCCCTTCTTCGATTCCACTGCATCCATTTCACGTATATACACTTGAGTAAAGTTCAACTTGAGCAACAGGAGACAAGAAAATTTCACATAAGTTAGTCCGTTAAAACATCCATGGGTATTGCGCTACCTACCCGGCTTAACAATCCAACTTGAAAAGTACAGGTCCACACGCCTAGGCTTGTCACGTCTTTGCAGAGCTGGGTATGGTACACTCTGAGGAATGTTAAGGATGTGAATATGATGTGTAACTAAATGGTTTCAGAAAATATATAGTTGTTAACAACTCAACTAAACAAGCCATCATGACAAAATGTAATATAGGATAACTTAGTCCCAAGTATAATTTCATTTATGAACTTCAAGGGAACTATTAAAAGATTTTAGACACAGCAGTTTTACAAGTCAAAAAGGTCGCACTGATGAAAAAAATACAGTACAGACAGCACGCAGTTACTGAAAACTTGTATTTGAAGCATTCAGACAACAATTAAATTTACATTCGGTCCTCTAAAACTCACCTTTGTCACACAGTAATATGTTTTCCCACATTCCCATATTCTTCTACCGATGATATATTCACGATCACTGCAGAAAAAGGGGAACTGTAGAAGCAAAATAAATTACGTGAGTGCAGAACCTAATGGAAGAAATGAATCATAAGGAGTTTCTCAAAACAAAGCTGAGATAGCTTCAATGACTAACGAACCTTTTTAATCCAGTGGATAATCATAGATCCCGTATGTGGACATTCCTGCAATATCTTAAAATAACCAAGCATCGGGTCCCATTTTGGCCTAAACTCATCATCCCAGAAGAAATCTCTGACCAAGTCAGGAGTTGCATCCTCGAAAACAGTTTTGGTTCGGTAGATTGTTGGGCCAATCTGACAAACAGGATGGATGGTTCTTTTAGACTTCATTTGTTTTCAATAAGATTTAGACGTTTGCATCTGAATGCACATCTTAATGATTAAGATGTCGTCTCTAGATCTGAACACGAAATGACTAGGACTGTTTGTTTTCAACATCTGAATGTACATAATTTATTTATATGTAGATAATAAATAAACAATTCCAATATGAATTACATATCAAAAAGAAAAAATCAAATAAAATTATTATTTGATTAAGAAAATGGAACACTTATACTTGCTAATGATAAGTGTAATAGTTGTTGTTTGTTATCAAAAAAAAAAAGTGTAATAGTTGTTGTTAGTGGTTAGTAATAATACTGATGATAGTTGTGATGGTGGAGATTGTTGGTGCTATAGTGACTAGCATAATGGTGTTGGCGGTTGTAATGATGAAGTTGGTTGATGACAGTAGTTAACAGTGGTGGTTGGTGATACGTTCGTGGTAGTTGGTGGTGGTGCTAAATATGATAATGGAGGTGGTTGGTAGTAGAGATTAACCATAATGGTGGTAGTAGTAGATAGTTTGGTGGAGGTAGCAGTGGTGATGACGGTGATCGAAGAATGTATAATGGTAGTTGGTGGTCGTGCCAATTGTGATAGCGGAGTTTGTTGTTAGTAGGAATTTACTATAGTGGTGATAGCGGTTCATAGTAATGCTGAAGATGGAGGTGGCAGTTGCTACAAAGACGGTGGTGGGAGTGGCAATAGATTTAATAATAATCACGGAGGAGATAAGTTTGGTTCACACAGGTGTGTACGGATCTAACAACAAAAGGTAGAGGTTGGAATTATGGTGGGAGTTAGCAGCTTCAAAGGGCTTGCTTAATGGACCATAGGTGATTTGCGGTGATTTTAACACTACCAGATTTTCTAATGAAAGAAGCAACAGTCACAATCTCACAAGAGCTACGAGAGATTATTCCGACTCAATCAATGAACTAGAGATAGTAGACCCTCCTCTTATAGGGGGTTCTTTCACTTGGAACAAGGGGAACAACCAAGGTGTTGCTCCAAGAATTGATAGGTTTCTTTTCTCAAATGAATGGGATGGAAAATTTAGTAAGATCAAGCAGATTTTGTTGCCCAGAATTGCTATCCAGCTTGCGGTGGGGATTGGGATCAAAGGAAATCTTATTTCAAATTTGCTAATTGGTGGTTGCAGGTAGAGGGGTTCAAAGAATTGGTAAAATCTTGGTGGCTCTCTTTTGCTGTTCAAGGCCATCCAGATTTTGCTTTACTTCAAAGCTGAAATTATTGAAAGCTAAACTAAAGGAGTGGAATGCCGAGGGTTTTGCTGTTCAAGGCCATCCAGATTTTGTTTTAGCTTCAGAGCTGAAATTGTTGAAAGCTAAACAAAAGGAGTGGAATGCCGAGACTTTTGGAAATCTAAGGAGAAAATCAGAGCTGCTGGCCCAACTGACAAATTTTGATGTTTTTGCAGGAACAAAGAAACCTTACTGATGATGAATTGGTTCAGAAAGCCAACTTATCAATGGACTTTTGAGGAAATTTCCAAGCATGAGCAATCATCTTGGAGGCAAAAATCAAGAATTTCATGGCTAAGGAAGGGAGACAAGAATACTAAGTTCTTTCACCGGATGGCAAATGTTCGCAGGAGATTAGTCACTATAGACAAATTGGAGATCGATGGGGTGGAAGTCCATGATTCAGATGCTATCAAAGAAGAAAATCATCACTTTTTACAAAAAATTCTACTCCAAATTTGAATCATGGAGACCCAGCTTTATAATTCAGAATCAGCCAACAATCACAAATGAGGACAATTATGGTTGGAGAGGCCTTTCGAAGAGCAGGAGGTGCTACATAGCATCAAATTATGTGCAGAAGACAAAGCCCCCAACCCTGATGGATATTCAATGGGATTCATCAGTGCATGCTGGGATTTTTTGAAGGTGGATATTCTCCGGACTATGGAAAATTTTCACTCTCATGCTTTTTTCTGAGAAAAGCCTTAATGCTACATATGTGGCTCTTATTCAAAAAAAAAAAAGGGGCCCAAGAATTGAGAGATTATAGGCCGATCAATCTGATCAGCTGTATTTACAAGATTATCTCTAAGACCCTAGCTGAAAGAATGAAAAGGGTGATCGAGAAGATAGTTAGCAAACATCAGATGGCCTTCATTAAGGGTAGCAAATTATTGATGCTTCTCTTATTGCAAATGAATGTGTTGACACTAGGAAGAAGGATAAGAAATCTGGTGTCCTTTGCAAAATAGACTCTGAAAAGGCGTTTGATCATGTACACAGGAAGTATTTGATCAACATTATGAGGGTCATGAATTTTTGGGACAAATGGCTTAAATGGATTAATTATTGCATTAGTACAGTGAAATTTTCTGTTCTTATCAACGGATCTCCCGAAGGATTTTTTCGACCCGAAAGGGGATTAAGGCAAGGAGACCCCCTTCTCCTTTACTTTTCATTATAGCCATGGAGGGGCTTAGCAGTATGCTGAGAATCTCTACAGCTAATGGTGATTTAAGGGTGTTCACTGTTCAAAACGGGGAAAATAACTTAGAGATCTCTCATCTTCTTTATGCAGATGATGCTTTGATACTTTGTGACAGAGCCTTCCCAACTAATGCATTTGAGGTTGATTCTTACCCTTTTTGAAAGTATCTCCAGACTTCATGTCAATCGGAGAAAGAGTCAAATATTTCCTGTCAACGAAGTCCCAAATTGTTCAATTCTTGCTGGTATTCGCAGTTGCGAGGTGAGAGCTCTGCCTACTACATATTAGGGTCTTTCTTTGGGCTCAAAAAACAAAGCTGTTGATATATGGGAAGGGGTACTTGATAGACGTGAAAGAAGGCTTGCAAGATGGAAAGCATAATTACCTGTCATTACGGGAAAGAATCGTTCTTGTCAACAGTGTCTTGGACTCCCTTCCCACCTATGTAATGTCTCTATTTCCTATTCCAGACAAGGTGAGAAAAAGCATAGATAAGCTGAGGAGAAACTTTATTTGGGAAGGGAACTGAGATAGCAAACACTCATATTTGGTCAAGTGGAAGGTTCTCATTCTATTAAGAAGGTGGGAGGATTAGGATTCCAAAACCTCAAAATACAGAATATGAGCCTTCTATTGAAGTGGCTTTGGAGATATAACACTGAAGAGCAAGAATTATGGAGACAGGTTATACAGTGGAGGCATGAACAAATGGTTCACTGGACCACCAAACCAGTGACATCTGCTTACGGAGTTGGAAACTGGAAATCCATCAGGAGTCTATGGGAGGGGTTTACAGCAAATACAGGGGCCAGGGTGGGCAAGGGGAAGAAAATTTCCTTTTGGAGAGATGACTGGTTAGGGAATGGGCCTTTTAATAGATCAATTTCATGATCCATTCATCTCATCCTCCTTCCCTGATGCTACAGTTGATGAACTTTGGACTCCACAAGGGAGGAATACAGTATTCAGAAGGCTCCTTAATGCTCAGTTCCAGGTGCTTTCTATGCCATCAGGAAGCTGAAACCAATGGGCATTTTTTTCTGCATTGTCCGATTACCAGACAACTATGGCAACTTTTTGCAGCTTTAGCTCAAATTGTTTGGGTGATGCCTCAGAGTACGCTGGACCTAATATGCAGTTGGAACAATATACAACCTAATATGCAGTTGAAAGAATATACAAGGAGAAACTTGTCACAAAGAGTGGTGGAAGATTGTTCCAGCTTGCATATGGTGGACAATTTGGAAGGAGAGGAATGCAAGATGTTTTGAAGGCAGATGCAGTTCAATCCAGAAGATCAAGAGCTCCTGCATTTCTCTTCTTTATTTTTGGTGTAAAGAACAGTTGGTTGATGATGTGGAATCATTACTAGACTTTATGGCCTCTTTTGTCTGAGTCTGTATCTGTAGATATGTTATACCAGGCCTTTTTTAGAGTGTTGATCAATATAACACGTTACTAATTTTTTTTTTTCCAAAAAAAAAGTTTGGTAGCAGCAAACATTAGTAGTTAGCAATGGTGGTGGTTGTGATGACAGTCGACAGAGGTGGTTGATGGTAGACAATGGTAATGGTGGTTGACAATAGTAATGGTGGTAGGGGTGGTGGCCAGTGATTATGAATATAGTAATGGTGAATATTATCCATACAAGAATACCTCTTTACAATATTAAGACCTCTTTAGATCCATTACGTGCTTAAATTTTAATGAAAACAAATGCACTTGATGGTATAATGTCCAAACCATCCAGATTTAGACCTCCATTAAGTTCAAACAAATGAGACCTTAGAATCACTAAGAGAGAACAGAGAACTTTCAAAAGAAATTTAGATTAATCGCATGGATAAAGAGACTTTGGTCATAGACAAAGTCATCTTGTAAATCATGCAATACACCAGCAATTATGGCTTGAGAAATAGAGACTAAAGAGATTCAAAGAAACAGAAAAGTTAATAGTTACTCCAGTAAGTACAGCATTGGATATTAACCCTCACGGGTTGGCCTGGTGGCAATTGACTTGAGCCTTGGGGTTTGCTCCCTTTTAAGGTCTCAAGTTCGGAACCCATTGGGTGCAAACAATTTCTGAGGGCCATCGGACTGGATAAAACTTATATTAACCGTGGTGCACTTGTGGGAAACTCCTTGTCGAGGGTCTGTGCACCCCTGGAATTAGTCGGGGCTCAAAGAGACTCGAACACCCGGAGCAAATAAAAAAAAAGAGTACAGCATCGGATATTGATATCTAGCTGAAGCATGAAAACTGCCATGTTTGCGGATAATCACAACAAATGAAAAAATGACACTTCTTTTCTCCCTTTAGTATTTGTCCAGTAATGTAACTGTAATATTTCAAATCCATATGAAGATTTAGAATTAGCAAAAGGACTAACTGGGTGTTTGGATAGGCTTATTTTTTTGGCTTTTAAGCACTTTTTTAGTTTTGGAAGTGTTTAGGTAACCAAAAAAAAAAAGCACTTTTTTAAAGCTAAAAAAGTATTTTAAAAAAAAAAAAGCCAGAAGTAGGGGATCCTCAACTTATGACTTTTAGCTTTTAACTTAAAAGCCACTTTAAAAAACCAATCCAAACACCCCCCTAAATCAATCAAAAAGCCATAAAGCACGTACAGTTCTACACCTAAAAAGAAAATCAAAATCAAGCAATGATTTAAGCATGTCACCCTCAAGCCAGGTGTGTGATGTTATTTTGCCATGTCATAATAATAATATGAATATAGTAGAAATCAAATAAGTGCTACCCATTTCCACAGAGGAAGAAAGTGCATATCATAAATCAGGCTCAAAGAAGTTGACCTAAAAGATCTTCTCCCAGTTTTATTTGGCAAAAATATACTGAAAATGTATCGAGCAGGCAAAAATGAATTTATTCTGAGGTTGCTAAAATGAGCATCTAAAGCTGTGTCAGCAAGGGACTCTAAAATGTTACTAATTCATACTTTCAAAAGTTATACGAAAGAGGCAAACTGATATCAAGTCATCTACTAAATTATCAGCAGGTGGCTTCTACAGTTTGCCCGAAAACTAGAAACTTTACCTAAGCAACCTGACCCTAAACAGACCATAGATTGGAAAAGGTATAGGTTGATTTTCAGCCTTTGAAACATCAAGACATCACATGGAAATTGAGCAGATTGAAGAACATTCTCCAATATAAATAGCTTTAAGGCAGATTATGTTGTGCCACAGAAACTTTTAAGTTGTGCCTATATAAAAGCTGGACTTGAAGCTTCCATATATCAGTTCCATTACGGGTCAAAAAGGAGATAATAGTTTCTAAGTGAACCTAATGCTTCTCCAGCAAGTATGTACCTCTTAGAGACCATTTGGGTTAGCTGATTGTAACCCATTGACAAGCTTTAAATGTTGAAAAACTGACCTTATAAATGAACAGCTATGTATTTGGATAGAAGTAATAGAAAGTAATAATAAGCAGTTGATGTATTTAGTCAAAGTTGCTTGGACTCTGGTGGGGATATCCGACAAGGATATGGATCCGGGGGGCGGATTTAGCAAAACCTAAATTTTCAGATTCAAGGGTACGGCTCCGGATCCATAGATTCAGGTACAAATACAGGTGTTGGGATTCGGCAAAAGATTATTCAAAATTATAGAATAGAACTATAAATATATTCGAAATTTTGAGAGATATTCTTTGGAAAACTTACATTTATGTTGCAGAATTCAATTTCCAAGATAGTGGTAAAGAACATAAATTAATTGTCAAAAATCAAATGCTAATAATCAAAATTTAGAAACTATCTGTCTTTTCTTATGAGAAAGAGAACATTTATAAATAGCAAATATTTATAAAGAGCAAAAGCTAAAAAGGATTGAAGATATGTCATTTCCCATGTCTTACATTTGTTTTAATCTTTTATTTTGAGAAATCAAAATAAATCTCAATTTAATCCCAAATTTGTCCGTGGACTCTGGTCAAAATATCGGATGTGGGTTGACTGGATCCCCCACCCGTATCATGTGTACATGGCTTCAACAACAAAAAAGAAGAACCCACGCAACTAAGTACTTAGTAAAAAACATGTTGATAAGTTTGAAAAATCTTAGTATTTAGTTAAAAAATGTGTTGACAAGTTGTTCTTTTGCTAAAATGACTAAAATAACCTGACAAATTTTTCAAAAAAGCTTCAATTTACAAGTATCCTTTAAAAAAATGTTGAACGGCATATACTTCAAAAAAGCTTCAATTTACAAGTATCCTTTAAAAAAATGTTGAACGGCATATACTGAGTGAAGAGAAAGTTAGGGGCTTTGTTAGGGAAAAGTATTTCGAGAATTAGAAAAATACTGAAGGATGAAATAGTATATTTGGTCAAACTAAAAGAGCTTATAAGCTGAAAAATCACAAGTTAAGGATGACCAACTTGTGACTTTTGGTTGATTCTGGCTAATAAATACTTGTGATATTTACCAAACACATAGATCAGCCAAAATATGCTTATAATCCCAATTTGACCACAGCTTGTAAGCTTAACCAAGCACCCTCTCAATCTTTCAGCACATTAAATTTTGTGATGTATGTAAAAACTGGGTTGAGCAACTCTCAAGAAAAATGGTGTTAGATACCAGAAATACTGAAGAAAAACATATAACAAACTAGGTAAACCTGACCTCTGGTTCATGCCGCCAAGCTTGGTATGTGAAGTTTGAAGTAGAGCGGTCCATCATAGTTTGCCATGTCATCTCTCCATCTTTGCCATCTAATAGATGTAGAAAGTGTTCCAGATCTTTCTCTGTCACATCATCCTCAGTTTCCGAACTAGTAATATGCCTGCAGGAATGGAGTAAACGTTGTCATGTCTCTAACATATAAAGGGACAAAAATCATCTAAAAGGGTGAGAATTTGTGCCAGTAAAAAACGCACTCCATATTTTATTGTTCTGTCTACTATTATCTTGTTGAGCTATTGATTTCAAACGTGGTATCTTTTTGGTTTACTGTAGTCTCTCAATTTATCAGTTCTCAGTTTATTCTTTTTAGTGCCTTTGGAAACTCATGATGGACTAGGGTTATGTCTTCGGTTGGGGTCAGAAGTGAGGGGTAGTAGGGGTAAGAAGGGGTCAAGTTTTCTTAAGTTGAGAGTAGGATTGTGGAACATAGGGTCGCTAATATAAGGAAATCCATAGAGCTAGTGAAGAGTCTTAAGAGGAGAAAGATTAATATAGCTTGTGTTCAAGAGATCAAATGGGTAGGTACCAAAGCTCAAGATGCGGATCGCTTTACGTTGTGGTGCTCAGGAGGCTCTAGGAATAGGAATGAAGTAGGTATTCTTATAGACTAAGACCTTATGGAGTGTGTGCCGGAGGTTAAGAGGATCAGCGATGGGTTGATGATGATTAAGCTAGTTATCGATAGGCTCATTTTGAAGGTTATTAGAGCTTATGCACCTCAAGTGGGTTTGGATGAGGAAGTCAAAAAGCTCTTTTAGGAAGATTTGGATAAGGTAGTGAGATGTATGCAGATCAACGAAAAGATTTTCATTGATGGAGATTTAATAGTCATATCGATATAACTTCTAGTGATTTTGATGATGTTCATGGAAGCTTTAGGTTTGAGAGAGGAACAGAGATAGGGCGTCACTCGTGGATTTTGCTAAGACATTTGAGTTGGTTATTGCAAACTCGTATTTTCCAAAGAGGAAAAATCACTTGGTTACCTTTTGTAGCATAACATACCCCTTCAAAAGGGTGAAAGAGGCCTTTGTAAGGATTGCAAGGTTATTCCGAGTGAAAATATTACTACTCAACATAGGCTTCTGGTATGGACTTGAAATTAATAGGGATTGGAGGAAGAATACCCTCTATGATTGATTGAGGATTAGATGGAGGGCCCGACTCCTACCCTTTCTCAGGTGATGGAGGAGAAGTTGATTGATTTTTGGGCCGGGAGTAGTAGTAGGAATGTGAACATGTGGAACATGACTGCTTGTTGCATTAGAAAAGCAACTACTTGGCTTCTAGGAGTTTTGAGAGGGATCTTTGGTGGTAGTCGAGAAGATTGGTAATGGAATGGAGAAGTTCAAGGCACAGTGAAAGTTAAAAAGATTTGCCTATACGAAGTGATTGGAGTGTGTGAATGAGAATAAGGATGAGAAGCAGAGGCTTACGGATATCTATAAGAGGGATCTTTGGTGGTAATTGAGAAGATTGGCAGTGGAATGGAGAAGTTCAAGGCAAAGTGAAAGTTAAAAAGATTGCCTATACGAAGTGGTTGGAGTGTATGAATGAGAATGAGGATTAGAAGTAGAGGCTTAAGGATATCTATAAAATGGCAAACACAGAAGCAAAGTCATCGGTCACGACAACAACTTTTGAACGTTTATGTGCCGAACTAGGGAAAAAGGCGAGGATAAAAAGATTGTATAGGCTCGCGAAAGAGAGAGAGAAAAGCTCATGACTTGGATCAAGTGAAGTGCATCAAGGATGAGGGAGGTGGGTTGTTTGTGGACGAGACCTCCATTAAGCAGAGATGTCAAGCATACTTCCACAAACTCTAAAATGAGAACGAAGACAGAAACATTATGTTGCGCGATTTGGCACACTCTAATAGTCTTTGGGATTGTAGGTACTGCAGGTGCTTTAGGGTTGAGGAGGTTAGATGTGTTATTAGTAGGATGAGCAGGGGAAAGCAACCAAACTTGATGCGATTTCAGAGGACTACTGGAAGAGCACTGACAAGGTAGGTATGGAGTGATTGACTAGGTTGTTTAATACCATTTTAAAGACAGCTAAGGTGCCCGACGAATAGAAGTGGAGTACAATGGTTTCAAAGTACAAAAACAAGAGGGATATTCATAACTATAACAATTACACAGGTATCAAATTGCTAAGCCACACTAGGAAGGTTTGGAGAGAGTGGTGGAGATAAGGGTGAGGAGAGGAGTATCCATTTCAAAAAATCAGTTTGAATTCATGTCGAGGCGGATCAACTACTAAAGCATCCATCTGGTGCGGAGATTGATGGAAAAATATAGAGAAAGAAAGAGGGACCTCCATATGGAGTCTTGATCTTGAGAAGACTTATGACAAAGTGTTGTGGATGTTCTCTGGAGGCTAAAGGCATCCAATGGTGTATTTTAGGGCAATAAAGGATATGTGTGTATGATGGAGCAAACACTTGGATTAGAACGGTGGGAGGAGACTTGAAGCATTTTCTTGTTGAGGTAGGACTACATCAAGAATTTCTGCAGAGCGCTTTTCTTTTTGCCTTGGTGATGGATGAGCTGACTGATCTATTCAAGAGAAAGTTCCATGGGGTATGCTATTTGCGGATGACATAGTACTGATTGATGAGACACGGGGCAGGGTTAATGATAGGTTGGAGATTTGAAAACAAACTTTGGAGTCCAAATGGTTCAAATTGAGAAAAACCAAAATAGAATACTTGGAGTGCAAATTTAGTGTTACGTTAGATGATATGATCATGGAAGTGAGGCTTGCCACTCAACCTATTCCCAAGAGAGAACTTTAAATATCTTGGGTCTATCATCCAAAGTAGTAGGGAGAGCGATAATGACACGCATCACACTGGGGCAGCATGGATGAAATAAAGGCTTGCCTCTAGAGTATTGTGTAATAAGAAGGTACCACCCAAACTTAAAAGTAAGTTCTACCGAATGGTGGTTAGACCGTCTTTATTATATGGAGTGAAGTGTTGGGCAATCAAAAACTCACATGTTCAAAAGATGCAGGTTGCAGAGATGAAGATGTTGAGATGAATGTGTTGACATACTAGGAGTGACAAGATTAGGAATGAAGTTATTTGGAAGAAGATCATTTGTGACAAATAAGATGAGAGAAGCGAGACTGAGATGATTCGGGCGTCTACAGAGGAGGTGTGTCGACACCCAATTAGAAAGTGCGAAAGGTTAGATTTAAGGGTTACGCAAAGGGGTAGGGGTAGACCGAAAAAGTATTGGGAGAGGTGATTAGACAGGATATGTCGTAATTTCATATCACCGAGGACATGACCTTAGATAGAAAAGAATGAAGGTCGTGTATTAGAGTAGAAGGTTCGTAGGGGTAGAATGTTGTCTTGCGCTAGGATAGTTTTGGGTGTGTCATAATATTAGTCATGCTATTACAGGTTTGTTGTTATTGCTCTTCGATTATTGTGGTACTTTCATTGTTTTTTCCTCATAGAATTAACATTGCTCTTCTTTTTAGCCATAATTTTGTTTCTTCCTTTACTTGGGTGGATATATCTGAGCCAAGGATCTTTGAAAACAGTCTCTCTATCTCCATGAGGTAGTGGTAAAATCTGCGTACATTCTACCCTCCCAAACCCTACCTTGTGGGATTTCACTGGGTGTTGTTGTAAAGAAAGCACTCTATAGAATTGAAATTTTCATTGAACACTCAGCATGATTAATAAGGAGGCTGGTTTTATATCTCTCATTAAATCAACCAAGTTCTCCTCCAGAAATGCAACATAGAAATCCTCTTCTAAATATTAGCCTTAGATGACTTTAACACAACTAGTCTTTTATATCTTGTTCAATACTACAAAGAAAGGTCAATTCAATGCAGAAGACAACAACAACAACATACCCAGTGAAATCCCACAAGTGGGGTTTGAGGAGGGTAGAATGTATGCAGACCTTACCACTAACTCATAGCGGTAGTGAGGTTATTTCCTTGGAACCCTCGTCACAAAAACCCAGGAGCAGAATAAGCTACAAACTTCTAAATTTTGGTTTTACTTGAGAACCATGATTTGCAGAGGAAGATGGTATTTAATGCATCACGAAACTATACTGAAACTGGTAAATTTGAACAGTTCCATTTCTGATAAGCATTGAACAAAGGAATTGTCAATTACGATTTCTTCCCAGATTAATTCAATTCCAGAAAATTACATATTGCATCAAACAGCAAAGGAAAGCTACATATGCTACAGACAAGATGTAACTTATTTGTAACTGAGAAATCCTCTGCAAGTTAGCTGACCCAACCCCAGTTTAGCCCTTAAGTTTGAAACTCGGGAGAGTATGGGCACCACCCCTCTGCCTAGCTCCCACTTAAATACCAAGACAAAGCCAGTGGTGGCAGGGTTCAAAACTCATGAAGTACGTCCTAGCCACACATAATGTGCCGCGTCTTTCCGGTGAACCAAAGCCCTTAGAGCAACACCAACACATAATTCTTGATCTTTATGAAGAAATCATGATTGTCGGTTCTAGGCATCTTCCAGGGCTAATAGAAGTGTTGCAGTTACACATGGACTAGGCAATAGAATTTAAGAGATATGAGTGTAATGATAATGGTTGCATCTGGAATTAAAAATTAGAGAAGTTTGCTGACATAAGGTATAGCTTCATGATGAATGAATATCTAAATAGCATGACAGAGAACAGTCCCCCGTAAGGATCATATGGACTGCACCCTCATGTATCAAAAAGTAGAGTCCGGTCACAAATTACTCCCCTGAATATCTGATCACTCAAACAAATGGCCCGAAAGTCACTACCATAATTTGCATGCATCTCACAACTAGCATGAGCAAAAGGCAAAGGTACCATCCCCCAAGTGCTGAATTTGTAAAATATGAAGCAAAAACTCCATATAAACATGACAACCGAAAAGATTGTGAGAAATATTGGGGAAGAATATTATTGAATTGTTGTATACATTATTACATTGAGACCCTATTTATAGATACTATATTAGACTCCTTTTCCAATTAGGATACTAGAATACAATCCTTTTCCAAATAGGATTCTATATACTATTGTAATTCCTATTCCTATTCTAAGTAGGATTGTATTTACCTATTCCTATTCTAACACTCCCCCTCAAGCTAGTGCATGCACGTCATATGTACCTAGCTTGTTACAAAAGTAATTAATACGAGGATCGATGACGGACGTGTTGAGATATCAGCAAGTTGATCTTCCAGCTTCACAAAATTAACAGTCAACCTCAATTTCTTAGTCTTCTTATGCAATTCCGAGACTGCATTGTTAAATTTCCCACACCAGGCTTGAGAAGATTGTTTTAGACCATAGAATGATTTACACAATCGACATACAAGGTTACCTGACTCCCCCTGAGCAACAAAATCAGGTGGATGCTCCAAATAGATTTCTTCCTCGAGATCATCATAGAGAAGCATTCTTAATGTTCAACTTATTAAAAGGTCAATGGAGAATGACAATATGGATCATCTCGAAATTACTCTAAGAAAGTCACTTTAAAACTTTTCGAAACCTGCTTATGCACCAAATTATTAGATTTGATGGCTGAAAGTGGTCACAAATTGAGAAATAACATTATATGGGTAGGGTCGGAATGATGACACGACCTTACTGAGAAGAGAATTATATGGGTAGGGTCGGAATGATGGCACGACTCTACTGGGAAATAGAAATTATATAAGTAGGATCATATTGACGACATGACCCTACTGTAAAAGAGAAATTGTATGGATAGGGTCGGAATGATGGCACGACCCTACGCAAACTAGATTTGATGAGTCACTGAAAAGACGAATGGAACTATACAAATCAAATCTGAGTCACCAAAAAGACACAATGCTATGCAACTCAGATTTGAGAAAGTAGTTCGAAAAATTCACAATACTACACAAATTGAATATGAGTAGTCCCGAGAGATGCACGGTGCTACACAAATCGAATATGAGAAAGTAGTCACCGGGAAGATGGCACGGTGCTAAACATGATAAATATGAAAAAGTAGTCACCGAAAAGACGACACGGTGCTACACAAATTTGAAATTACATATAAAAAAGTAGTCACCGGAATGAAGGCACGGTGCTACACAAACTTTTACAGCTGTGGGGTTGACACAAAAAAACCCTAGAACGTCACCAAAAATTGACATACAGTAACCTGTTTGACTGAATTTTCTTCCCTCGAATATGAGAATCATACATATATCATTGATCGTACTTTTGTTAACATAACCATTGGCTAGACGAGCAGCATATATGGGTTATAGTCGCCGCCAGCAGCGGAAGTTCTTTGATTTTCTACCAGGACCGTAGAAGCTCTGATACCATGTGAGAAATATTAGGGAAGAATATTATTGAATTGTTGTCTACATTATTACATTGAGACCCTATTTATAGAAACTATATTAGACTCATTTTCCAATTAGGATACTAGAATACAATCCTTTTCCAAATAGGATTCTATATACTATTGTAATTCCTATTCCTATTCCAAGTAGGATTGTATTTACCTATTCCTATTCTAACAAAGATAAACAACTGAATTTTAATGTATTTTTTCATAAAAGGTAAAAAGATGTTTAAAACTACAACAAGGTTTAGTATCATTTTTGAACTTTTTCTAATAACCATGGTGTCTGGACCTGGACCTACTCGCACGCTCTTGAACTAGTTTCACAGGATACCTGCTACCTTCCACCAGCACAAGTAAAGGGTAACTCTGTCTACCAAGGCTTGGGCAGACGAAAAGAAATCACCTGAGACCTCATGGTTCCCAATCCACTTCATGACTACTAGGCTCACCCTTGGATTCATGATCTTTATATCCTTGAGAACATCCATAATGTCTGCTTAACCCCTCAGAAGCAGATCAAAAATATGAAAAAGGACTAGGATAAAATAAATTATAAATTAATTAATTGATAAAAGGAACCAAAGATGTTTGACCAATCACGGTTTATACAATTTGGTGAAAGACAAGTCTCAATAAAAACATAAAGGTGAAAACACCTAACTATATATGGAATAGGATTTTAGTGGTTTATTCCTTCTCCCTATTTTAAGTATAGTAACCCCCCCCCCCCCCAAACCACACAGCCAAAAATCAACCGACGTTCTTCCCATTTTGCTCCTTTGGTGACTCAAAAATCCCCAGCCTTCTGGTTGATGGTGGAGAGCTCTTTCCCTGAAGCAACCCCATTTGGCAAAGCAGCTTACTATTTTCTAATCCCTCAAATAGTGAATCGGCTTCCAATATCTAGAGGTAGCAAAAAGCGGTAAATAATTCTGGGTTAAAATAAGCATCCACATGTACCACTTTACCATATCCACAGTACATTACATCTGACACAGAAGCAAACACAAGTCGCGGACCAAACTTATCTAACAATCAACAAGCGCCAGTACATCAATTGAAAGGCAACAACTCGACGTGGATTAGAAGGTAATTATTTTGATCACACTAATACCACAACTCCCAGCATCATCACAAATTGTATTGACCGCAGAGACATTTCCACACAAATGCTTTACTGACGGTACAAATGAGATGAGTTTGCTTTTCTCTTTTTTGTCGATAAATAAAGACGGCACAAGCTTTACACGTGAGCTTGCATGGCTTTATATATGGATAGTTCAATATTTTATAAGGCTCACAACCTTAGGTCTCTAAAGACCTTTCAAAACCAATACCTAATGAATAAGCATTTCAAAATCCTCTTAGTGCATTAGACCTGGGATAGTCAAATGATTTCAAGGAAAAAAAAGAACTCAAAAGGACTACTAAAAGTATAAGTGTAGCACGAAGATCTATCGGGCAGGAACTATTGAGTTTGCAAGTGCTCATTCCTTAAGGTGTGAACTCCCATTATACAAAAGCCCCTTCATGAATTGTCAGTCTCACACGAGTCATTCCTTAAGGAGTGGAGTCTCAATATAATAAAGCCCCTACATGAATTGTCTCACATGAGTTGATATAAGTCTTCTAAAGTTTCGTGTCAACTACCTCAGGAACCTTATTTGAACAACCAACTTCAATAGTAATTCTGCTAGGACATTTGACTAGGGCAAAGCAAATGAAGTGAGAGAAACATACTTTCAATACATAAACTTCACAACAAAACAAAAGGAATTAACACTCGAATTCACGCTGAAAATTAGATGGCTTGATCCTCATTTTATAAAAAGCGTTATTGGTTTTAGGGAAAAGGCTCAAATATGTCATCAAACTTTGAGAAAAGGCTCATACATGCCATCCGTTAGAGGTTTGGCTCATCTATGCCGTTGCCGTTTGAGAAAAGGCTCATCTATGTCATTATTTTTTCAACTCCGGTTTTGCAAAACCAAACAACTTGCAACACTTTCCAACTGGAGGTTAAGATCAAATGTACTTTTTTTGCTCCTTTTCCTTCGAGAACACCAAGAAAACTATTACGAACTGGAAACTACAAAGTAATATCCAAATTCCAAGGCCCAAGCCAGTCAATAATCACTTCTGACAAACAATACCATGTGTCGTCTATACCAACTTATGTGACATGCATTCAAGTTTGGGACGTACCAAAATATCTCACACTTTGGAATAAAATACATAAGATATAACTTTCACAATTCAAATTCAAAGTGCTGCACTTCCTTCAAATTCAAGTTCGTCTTCTTTCTTTTTTTTCTTTTAAAAAAAAACATTCTTTCTTCCAATCATCCTCATACGGTAGGTGCATGTGGGTGGCCCCAGTAACATTTGCAGAACAAAGCACAAGCTGATTATAAGGTGTTGTAATGCACTGTAATCAGCTATGATCAGCTCAAATTCAATGCAGAAACTTCATCGGACCTTTGTGTTCTTCTTCAACAACAAACACAGACACAATAATCGATTCCCAGATTTGACTTTATATTAGAAATTTTTTCCATCTACTCCCCATATTAATCACTGAAATGCATTATGCATACCAAGCAATGACCTACTATTCCCTTATGAAGAAAACCATAACTAGTCGATTCCACTTACATTTACAAGCAACAGCATAGCAATCACCCTTAGATTCAGTATGTCACATGCAATTATCCCTAAAAATCCTAGCTTTTGCACTAAAACACATTTACATCTAATTCAAATCGAAACCCCAGAAGTACAAACATGCATATATTAGAAAAGGAGATCAAATTAAGAACATACCTGATGATGGAATCATCATTCCTGTGCGTAAAAGAAACTGAACCCGGACCCGAAACCACTGAAGACGATCCAAATTCATCCACCGACACCGAATCCGCGGTGGCGGAAGGCTTACGTGTCCTCCCGTGGAAATTAAACCAGAGTTTCCTACCAACAGAGAATGCCGAAAGAGCAGTAAAGGCTAACCAGAGCCGGCGAGCACCAAAACCGGGAGGAATGGTCCAAACGAACCGGTTGATTTTAGACCGGAGTCCTAAAAATAAAAGCCCCGTCCAACGAGGTCGCCAAGACCAGCCGATCATTAAGCCGATCATGATCGCTACCCAAATCGGGACAATGCAAACCAAAATGTCGACGAATGTTTCCATTATAGCTGGCTTGTTTATCAATTCAACAAACCCAATCCACCTCTCCACCTCCATTTTTGGGACTATAAGTTTTGGGTCCTTATTACTTAGAGCAAAATTGAAGAGGTAGTTGGAGATTGCATTGGAGTGAACCTACATAGAATTTTGTAGATTGAAGACTGAAATTTTGGACAAGAAGAAGAAGACGACGACGAAAGAAAAAGAGGAAGAAAATAGAAACCGATGCTGTTTTGTTCTGTATAGAAATACACGTGGCAAGATCTGAACTCTCAGATAAACTGGATAATAGGGGTGCGATTACGCAGCTGCTTCAGAAAGATCCTATAATGTGATTAACTTAATTATTATAATATAATACTCTTAAAAAATATCTTAAAATTTAATTTAAAAATGTCTAATCAAAGTACTCTCTCGTCCCATATTCACTTAATTTGGGACTTTTCTGATTGTCCAAAGTTAGATAATTATTGGAAACTTTTTTCATATTTATTATTTTATTTATTAAAATTTTATATTTTTTAGGAGATAAATTATATTACTTGCAAATCTACATTATGATTGACTAAAAGTAAGATTTAAAACATCCTTTATTTTTCTTAATATATGTGTATTATCTCACAAATTAAGTTGATATGAGACAGAAGAAGTACTTTATTAAAAATTGAGATATTCAATGGAAGAATAGCTTAGTTCGAGCATGTAAATAAAATATTATGAATAATGAAAAATTGGATATATCATCTCCTTTCATCCTTTTTTAGTTATCATATTGCATTTTTTGAAAGTTAATTCAATTGATTTTCAAAACTATATAAGATGTTTTGAACACATAACTTATTACTTATTAGCAATTAGATAAATAAATTAATTTAAATATATACTAATAAAAGAAGATAAAAATGACAATTGCATAGTTATAATTTAAAATTTTAGATAACAAACCAACTGTAAAAGAAAAAATATTAAATATAAAATAAAATATATAGGTAAAATGGTTTACCATTTAAAAGTATTTTTCAAAGCTCTCCTCCAACCTCAAGTAATAATTTTTTTCTTACCTTACTCCGTTGCCTGACCCCTCCACCATCCCCAAAAAAATTAAATTTTTTACTCTATCCTACCTTGGCTCCCTACATCCAAACCACCCTCTCTCCCACACACACAAAAAAAAAAGAATAAAAGTTTTTTACCTCATTTTTACCTCTACCAATTTGGACGTTGAAATCAAAAGTTGGGGTCAAGTCTCAAACATGGTGTCAAACTCGAGGTCAATTTGGGTCCAGTTTGTGTATTGAATCTCGAGTCAGTAGTTGGGTTTTGCATTTAAGGTTGGGTTCCAAATCAAGTATCGAGTTTAGGTCTTGAATCGATTATCAAGGTTAGATGTTGATCTCTCATTACTAAAAAAACTATTAAAAGAGACCTAAATACGAAAAAAGAAACCTCAACATTAGGTCATTATAATATAGGTGACTTTTTTATAGAGACCTCATGAAGTCGCCAAATAAAGACCTCACAAGGTCGCTAATCTTTTCTGAATTTTT
This sequence comes from Solanum rostratum, assembly GCA_029948455.1. Lineage (NCBI taxonomy): Eukaryota > Viridiplantae > Streptophyta > Magnoliopsida > Solanales > Solanaceae > Solanum > Solanum rostratum. The sequence continues at coordinate 53,492,885 of CM057047.1, read as the reverse complement.
CAAAAAAGAGACGTCATGTGGTCGCTACTTTATTATTTATTTTTATTTTATATTTTACTAAAGGGAACCTCATGAGGTCATAATTTTATAATTTATTTTTATTTTATTTTTATAAAAAGAGACTTCATGAGGTTTCTACACTTTATTAATTATATTTAAATTCATATAAATAGATACCTCTTGAGGTCACTTTTTCAAAACATACAAGGCAAAATAGTGACCTCATGAGGTCTCTTTTCTGGAAAATGAAATACAACAAAGTGACCTTATGAGATCTCTTTTCTGAAAAATAAATGCAGCAAAGTGACCTCATGAGGTCTCTTTTGGAAAATAAATGCAGCAAAGTAACCTCATGATGTCTCTTTTCTGGAAAAAAAAAACTGGTAGCTTATTACTGTTTTTGCAGCTTCCCACCTGTCATTTAATTCAATATAGATTTTGCTCAGCCAAATCAAGCTGAAAGAGCTATCAATGATACAACAAAATACATTTACTAAATATTCTCTTATCAACTCAATGTGAAAATCAACTTGAAACTAATTTGAATTTAAGCAAATTAATCATAAAAGTCTAAATTAAATAATAGGATTTCAAAGTTATCATGCATTGACAAAACACATAATAAGTCTCATAAAACAACCATAAAGTAAGAAATTTAGATTATATCTATCATAACTCTATACTTCAAAATAATGTGCCAGTGTGTTTGCCACATGTTTTTCAGTATCTTCTTCACTACTAGATTCATCCATTAAATCTCTTTGTCGACCATATACGGGATATTGAATAGGTTGAGATTGAGAAGGTGGAATAGGGCAAGCGACATCACCAGGACAAGGGGGAATCCTCCCGAAGCAAGTAATGCATTAAATTGAGCCTTAAGACCCGTATACTCTATGTCCCTTCGTTTTTCCCTAGCATGTGTAGCTTCGACTTGGCTAGATAGCTTAGCTATATCTTCTAGTCTAAAGCCAAATTAGTCTTCCTCGATCCATCATCAAAGGAACTACCTAGGACTTCTAGCTCAGAATGATATTCATGAAAGATCCATTGTGGCATGCCATAAGCATATCCATATCTACTCGGACCACACTCTCAGCCTGCTCTTAGCTAAGTGGCATGCCTTGAATATCTTCTGGCAGAGTCTGACGAAAATCCTCTAAGGCTTAAAGATATTTATTCTGAATTTAATGATAATAATATTAGAATATAAATTTTGAATAAAAGTAACTATTATTTACATTAGAGGCTTACATAGATTAGCTGAGTTAGTGGCTCAACCCAAACATCTAGATCTTCGGGATTTTCCTTCTTCTTTGTGTGTAGTCTTGAATGCGTCAACCTGAGTTACGGCCCTCGCTGGCTCCTTTTCTAACAAATAAAGTAATTAATTAATTAAATTATAATTGAGAGAACTAATTAAATATTAATACCTACAATATATATAACTTAGAAAAATGACACATACCAATTTCCTCCTTACATTTCCTTGACTTTGAGCCCCACTTATGTGTAGAGAACCGCCCTTAGTAAATGATCTGGCTTTTTTTTACCAATCTTGCTCATCTTCTTGAACCTTGCATCCCTCACCCAATGTTCAACTAAATTTTTCCAATCCTCAGGTAGAATCCACCGAGGCTTCTTATTATATTTACAAGCTTTCATGAACATATTGGCCAGCAAATGCCCGAATTTCTTGTGAAAGTTTGCACAAATTTGGGTTTGGCTGATTTGTGGTAGGACTGTCGAGCTCAGAACTATTGTCTTGAAGGCGATGACAGGACATCCCAAGTTGTGAAGTAGATGCTAATGAAGGTAATGAATCTGTAAGGGTGTGAGTAACTGTATGAGAGACACTAGACGTCAGTCACTGAGACTCTAGAGATGAATGAGTGTATCCATGTAGGGTTGCATATCTTGATGTGGGCATCATCACTGGCACTTGGGGAGCGACTGAGTATATTTCAATGAGGGATACATATTGGTCGATGTAAGATGAATCTGTGAAGGCACCGGACTATAAGACTCGATCTGCCTAGAATAGTGATGTATTGGAGAGTCTCGTGGTGGGAGAGATGGTATAGAATCTGATCTGATATGAATCCCTGTCGGTCGTTTACTAATCATTGCACTATCTTTTTTTTCTATTTTTTGGAGGCATTATCAATAGCTTTATTCTTCTCACAACCTGTCATCTAAGTAGCAAAAACATTCAAGTTAAAATAAGGTAAGATATTTAATAATTCATCAAGTTATACTCTCACCGATGTATAAGAAATAAAATAGACAAATAAATGATCCAACTTATGTCCAGCAACAACTCAGATGCACATAATTTTAAAGATAAGTCCAACTTCCTTTATTTGAAAAATCTTTATTTGTTATATTAGAAATAGTAAATGCTTACAAAATTAAAAAATAAGTCCAATATTATTAGCATATTCTTAGCAATGTTTTCTGGCAAGCAGGAGAGGTACAAAACGCAAGTCTACCATGTAATCAGGTTTTCTTTTCCCTACCTACAGATGGCCATTTTGAAGCTGCTAACTATATGCCTTTCACTTAGAATACATAATCATTTAATATTCCTTCCAGTAAAGTAATTGGGTCATATTCAACTCTTTAAAGTCCTGCATCTTCTTGGAATTTCAATAAGATATTCATATCCATCATAATGGTTTCATTTAAGAGAAGGAACAAATTGCATACGAAGAAACGAGTAAGAAGATGGTCAAGGTGAGCTTCCCTGTTGCTTATATTGAGATCAATGAAGAATGTTCAATCACTTAGACACTAAGCCATGTGACAAATTGGTTATAGTTTGTAAGAATATAGTTAGTTATAACTAATTAGTAACTAATTCAGTTAGGGAGTTAATTAGTTAGTATTAAGTGGTTTAATCATTGTATAAATACCCAAGTGTATTCATTTTATAGGAATAAGATTTTTCCTCCTCTTGAAACTCTCTCCTATTTTTTCTCTCCAGAAGCCTATTGTATGAGCTAAAACACACACTGCCATGGCTGCATGTGTGAATTTCTTCATGGTATCAGAGCCTAGGTGTCTCGATTAGGGCCGACTTACAGCCATTGTTGAGCTCCGAAAGAAATACAGTGAATAGAAGATGGTAAACAGTGAAACGATGAACGATGTCGAGAAGAATCAAAATCATCCTTTGTATCTGATGCAATCAGACTCTCTAGGGACGATGTTGACGACTGTTTAGCTCATGGGGGTGGAGAATTATGCATTTTGGAGCCAATCGATGCTCCTAACTCTCAGAGCTAAGAGCAAAGCTGGATTTGTCTTTGGAACCTGCAAAAAGACTGGTTACAACACTAAATTGGAAGAACAGTGGAAAAATGCAATGCCTATGTACTATCATGGATTTTGAACTCAGTTTCAAAGGAATTGATGAGCGAAATCATCTATGCAACCGATGCTGCATCAATTTGGGCCGATTTGAAGGATAGATTTGATAAGGTGGATGGATCGCATGGGTATCAATTGCATCGCGAGATTTGCACAATCACTCAAGGTACATCGTCTGTCTCTGCTTACTTCACTCGATTGAGACTTCTCTTAGATGAATTTGATGCACTTGTGGCTCCTCCATTATGCGGTTGTGATTGATCAAAGGTGTATGCTGACCATCTACAGTACATGAAATTATTTGCATTTTTAATGGGGCTTAACGAGTCATATAGTCAAGCTCGTAGCCAAATTCTATTTATGACCCCCTACCATCAGTAAACAAGGCCTATTCAATGATAATTTCGGATGAAAGTCAAAAGGCTACAACTGGTGCATATTCAGGAGGAGAGAATCTTACCTGTTGCATTATATGCAGGAAAGGACCAGTTAATGATTCACTGACAACACAATAATGGTAAACATTTAGGAGGAGATATAGAAACTTCTGGTTCTACAATTTTGTACACAGGCAAGGGGCAATCAAACTACAAGCAAAAGAGGGATTACTCTCGGCAATGTGAGGTGTGCAAACTGAGAGGTCACACCAAGGACATTTGCTACAAAGTAGTTGGTTATCCACCAGGCTACAAGTTCAGGAAAAGGACCGGAGCAACTGGAAAGTATGGAAGCAACCAAAATAGAATGGCTGCAGTAAATGCTGTGGAAGCTGATCCATTTGAGGTTCCTATGGTCACACATGAACAATACAGTCAGATTCTCAAGTTATTGAACAAGGAGAATGTTGAGACCTCAAATATCAACCAAGCAGGTATGAACACTTGTTTGTCAAAAGGAACTAAGATAAAACAATGGATTATTGATTCAGGAGCATCAAAGCATGTTACAACTACATTAAGTGAATTATTTGATATAATTGCAATTAAACAAAGTGGTCAAAACTGTGTGCAATTACCTGATGGAGGGACCACTGCAGTGTCTTATATTGGTTGTTATAGATGGAGTAAGGGTGATGTACTAACCAATATTTTGGTAGTTCCTGAGTTCAAATATGATCTGCTTTCAGTCTCCCAACTAACCAGGCAACTGCATTGTTCAGTAAAATTCTTTCCTGAGTTTTGTGTATTTCAGGACCTGTCAACTGGGAAGCTCAGGGGGATCGGTAAGGAGTCAGGTGGTCTCTACTTTCTGCTGAATATAGATGCTGAAAATAGGCTTGGCATGAATAAAGAGTATAAAGAAGAAATTGCAACAAACATGGTGAATATCAAAGCTGATGAAGAAGAGTGTGAAATATGGCATAGAAGACTTGGTCATCCATCTTTTAAGGCATTGAAGAAACTGATTCCAACTGCCAACAAGTGCATTAATAACTGTCTCATTTGTCCACTAGCTAAGCAAACAAGACTACCATTTCCTTTATCAGTATCTAGAGGTATTTGCATATTTGACTTACTTCATGTTGATGTTTGGGGTCCATATAGAGTTAGAACTCATGTTGGATACAGGTTTTTCTTGACTATAGTTGATGATTGTTCAAGAGTTACTTGGTTATTCCTACTCAACTTAAAACTGATGTCATAACTATCTTGCGATCATTTTTTAAAATGATTAAAACACAATTTGACTGTTGTGTAAAGGCTATTAGATCAGACAATGGTGGTGAATTCTTCAACACAGAATGTGGGAAGTTGTTTGATTCCCTAGGAATTGTACATCAAAGCAGTTGTGCACACACCCCACAACAAAATGGAGTGATTGAGAGAAAGCATAGACACATACTTGAAGTGGCAAAAGCCATTATAATTCAGGGAGGTATCCCTATTAAATTTTGGGGAGAGTGTGTTTTTCTGGTGTTTATTTGATAAACAGGCTACCTATTGCCACATTAAAAGGAAAATCTCCTTATGAAGTGTTCTATAAAAGAAAACCCAATCTCAATCATCTTAGGATCATTGGATGCTTATGCTTTGCAACCACACTTCTTAGAAAAGATAAGTTTCCCCCTAGAGCTAATGCATGTGTTCTGATGGGGTATTCTAGCAACCCAAAGGGTTACTTGCTATATGATATAACCAACTAGAAAATTATTTGTTAGCAGGGATGTGATCTTTAAGGAAACTGTATTTCCTTTCAAGAAGACACAAGCAGTTTTAGATCCTATATTCCCAAAGGATGAATCACCATTGAATTTAAAACAATTTGATACACTAGCAAGGGCTGAGGGATCAGATGTTGAGTGTGCTGAGTATGTTGCAGATAATCTTGCTGAACAACCAACTATTACAGATGTTGTTAATGATATGGCCCCACTGGATAATGAAGTTCCTGATGTTGAGACGACAGACACACCAGTTAATGTTGAACCTCCTACACCTGCTGCAAGAAGGTCCAGAGAACTGTGATCACACCAATGTGGCTCCAAGACTATGACACTACAACTAAGAGAAGATATGTACCTCATTCCCTGACAAACTTTATTTCTTATGAGAATGTATCTCCAGCATACAAGGCTTGTTTGAGCAAGTTTTCCACCACTCATGAACCCAAGTCTTATGAAGAAGCTTTGATGGATGATAGATGGGTTGATGCAATGCAACAAGAACTAAAAGCACTTGAAGACAATAGCACTTGGAACCTTGTTCCATGGCCACAAAACAAACCTGTGATAGGCTGCAAATGGGTATTCAATGTGAAATACAAGGTGAATGGAGAATGGAAAGATACAAGGCCAGATTGGTTGCCAAAGGATATAACCAAACTGCTGGAATAAACTACCACGAAACATTCTCACTAGTGGTGAAAACGGTGACAGTGAGGACTATCATTGCCTTAGCAGCTACTGAGAATTGGTGCATATACCAGATGGATGTATACAATGCCTTTCTGCAAGGAGACCTTACTGAGGAAGTGTTTATGGAGATGACTAAAAGTTTACAGGTAGTGACAACACAACCTATGGTGTGCAAGCTTATAAAATCCCGTTATGGTCTTAAACGAGCCTCAAGACAATGGAATTTTAAGCTCACAGACGTTTTGCTGAAATCTGGTTATGTTCAAAGTCATTTGGACTACTCCTTATTTACAAAAAGGCAAGGCAGTGGTATGGTTATAATTTTAGTCTATGTTGATGATCTCCTTATCACAGGAAATGATGCAACACTCATTCAACAACAACAACAACATACCCAGTGGAATCCCACAAGTGGGGTCTGGGGAGGGTAGAATGTACGCAGACCTTACCACTACCTCATAGAAGTAGAGAGGTTGTTTCCTGGGAACCCTCATCTCAACAACCCATAGGCGGATTAGACTAGATATGACAAAGATGAAAGGAAAGAAAGGAATAGGAAGAGTGACTACTACTGAAAAACACATAACAATATGCAAATACTATAAATTTAATACACATGATACAGATAAAGACAACACCCTACACTACCCCGCGGCTAGACATCAACCTAACATTGCTAACCTATTAGCCTTCTACTCTAATACGCGACTTCCACACCTTTCTACCTAAGGTCATGTCCTCGGTAAGATCAAGTCTCGCCATGTCCTATCTAATCACCTCTCCCCAGTACTTTTTCGGTCTACCTCTACTTCTCCTAGCGCCTCCTAAGTCCAACCTCTCGCATCTCCTTACAGGAGCATTGGTACCTCTTCTCTGCACATGTCCAAACCATCACAGTCTCGCTTCCCTCATTTTATCAGCCACCGGGGCCACCTCTAGCTTCTCCCGAATGGTCTCATTCCTAATCTTATCCCTACTTGTGTGCCCACACATCCATATCAGCATCCTCATCTTTGCAACCTGTATCTTCTGGACATGTGCATTTTTTATTGGCCAACACTCCACCCCATACAACAAAGATGGTCTTACCACCATTTTTTAATACTTACCTTTGAGTTTAGGTGGTATCTTCTTATCACACAATACTCCAGAGGCAAGCCTCCATTTAGACCAAACTGCCCCAATGATACAACACTCATTCAGAGAACCAAAAATGTTCTGCATCAACTTAAGATTAAAGATCTTGGTGAACTAAGGTTCTTTCTGGGCATTGAATTTAGTAGATCAGAGGATGGCATCCTCATGAATCAAAGGAAGTATGTGTTGGAGTTATTAGAAGAAGCTGGTGTGACTGCAGGAAAATCAGCCATCACCCCTTTGGAATGCAATCCCAGATTCACTACAGCATCTGAGGGTTACTATAGTGAGGAAGAGTTGTTTGGTGATATAACACAGGACCAAAGAATGATTGGCAAGCTGTTATATTTAACCATCACAAGGCCTGACATTACATATGCAGTACAAACATTGAGCCAATTTCTACAAAGACCCAAGGTGCAGCACTGGCAAGCAACCATCAGAATCCTCAGATACATAAAGGACCAACCAGGCCTGGGATTGCTCATGTCCTCTCAAAAGAAAATGAAGTTGACCGGATATTGTGATGCAGATTGGGCATCATGCCCTAACACCAGAAGATCAGTAACTAGATATTTGCTAAAACTAGGTGACTCTCTTATTTCATGGAAGTCAAAAAAACAAGCCACAGTCTCAAGGAGCTCTACTGAAGCAGAGTACAGAAGCCTTGCATGTCTTACAACTGAAGTGGTTTGGGTGACTAATCTATTCAAAGAGTTAGGCATACAGGTGGAGTTGCCAGTTTCTGTATACTGTGACAACAAAGCATCCATCCAAATAGCTGTTAATCATGTCTATAATGAGAGGACTAAGCACATAGAATAGATTGTCACTTTATTAGAATAAAAATACAGCAAGGATTGAAGAACACCATATACATTCCCACCAAGCTTCAACAGGCCGGACTTGTTAACCAAAGGATTGAGGAAGTTGCAGCATGATTTCTTATTATCCAAACTTGGTGTCATGCATATCTTCATCACACCTAGTTTGAGGAGGAGTATTGAGATCAATGAAGAATGTTTAATCACTTAGATATTAAGCCATGAGACAAATTGGTTAAAGTTTGTAAGAATGTAGTTAGTTATAACTAATTAGTAACTAATTCAGTTAGGGAGTTAATTAGTTAGTATTAAATGGTTTAATCATTGTATAAATACCCAAGTATATTCATTTTACAAGAATAAGATTTTTTTCCTCCTCTTCAAACTCTCTCCTATTTCTTCTCTCCAGAAGCCTACTGTATGAGCTAAAACACACACTGTCATGGCTGCATGTGTGAATTTCTTCAGCTTATGTTTCCTATACTTGTGGTAATGGAGGCCACTAATGTGTACACCTCCCATTTGAATTATTTCAACAGTAGATGAAATAGGACATAGAACATGTTGCATTTTAAAAGACTGTAGCATAATATGTAACAAACATTACTACACTATGGTCATCGTGCAATGTAATTGCAGAAAAGGTAGTGGTGTTAACTAGAACGAGTTGAAAAGGAAAAAATAGTACAAGTTGACGATGAGCTCGAGGTAGTCAAAACTTCAAACTTCTAAAAAATCTTGAGCATTGTTGCATTCAGGTAATTGATAAACAACCCACAGACTAACTAAAAAGGAGGTTTATGTTTGAAACAACAGAAGTGCTCCGAGGGAAAGACATTGTGTTACAAGATGGTCTATATTAGAAATAGGAATCAGATCCTCCATAATAAACTGATGTTGCCAAAAGAATAGCTTGGATGAGCATATCTGTCTCTGGTGAATTGTCTGCCTAACAGACTCTCTATTTGCTAACACACGACAGAATCTTCGTTCTTCCTTCTCCTGAGATAACCAAAATCAAGAAACAATGTAGGAATACCCTAAAGAATATAAGGATGAGTGATCAATAATTTTCAGGACCTCAGTCACTGGAACCCGGTGGATGTTTTAGAGCATGTTTAGGACTTGTTTTGGGTTCAGATTCCTGCTTGGACTGTATCATTATTACTTGCTCCTGTTAAAAGCAAACGAATTAATCAATAGTCGATATATCTGTCTGCTTAGATAAAGATAACAAGATCCTTTACTTTTTCTTTTAAGAGTACTGTTATCCTCTAATGATAGTTAAATGCTCATCAAGAAACTCAATTAGACAAAGTTAATTTGTCTTCAAGAAAATTTGCTAGACGGAAAAACCCCATCGACAACTAAAATTAAGCCTACATTCCACTAGACAAACTATTCTAACCTGTGACTTCTCGATAAGAGAGTGTCGTCAATTCCACAACAATGTTAATGATACAAATTTAACTGCTGGATCCACGTAGTGTAAAATGATTTGGGGAACTTCTTTCCTCATTACTTAGTGATGGGAATTTTTAAAGCCAAGAAAACATGTGAAACATAAAATTTAGTTATAAATAGGGCGTAATGGGAAAAACAATACTGTGATATCCATTAGCCAAGGATAGATTTTAGTTATTCTTCACTTTTATTTTATGTCCTTTCTTTTAGAGGATCTTGTTCTGAACTTTGACATCTCAGGAGACATGAAATTGTCCCATTTTCTTGTCCTGTAAATTCAAAAGTTTAGTTGGGAAGTCCTCGTAATTTTGTATGACCAGAATGTTATAAGACATGTATGATACAATCTGATTATGAGGATTTGGGGGGTAAGACACCTCAGTGTTATCAAGAGCTTTCATAACAATCCAATGGCTGCTAAACTGAAGTAACCGTAAAATGTGTATGACACATCGGTCAAGTTCCAGTCGTGGAATGAGTGACCGATGCTTGCTTCAGGGTAGATTGTTTACATTACACTTCCTTATGTTGTGTGAATGTGAAATTCTTTGTTAAATGATGTGTCATGTAAAAACATGACGATGATATACTACCTTAATATTAGTGCTGTTAGGACACCCTTGTAACAAAAGATGAAAGCCATTTGTATAGATCATTCACTACTTAGGACACCCTGATTAGTAACCCCTTAAATATAATTAGTCACTCTCTCAACAGGATTACATTTCATAACCTCATCTTTTTTGCAGCATTACATTTCCAGAGCAGGAGTTTAAGGTAAAGTTTACTTTGATCATGTCTATTGGATCCAAAGGTAATAAATTTAGACAAAAACACACTACTCATATCTTGTCATCTTGATGTTTTCTACTTTAGAATATAGAAGTTTGGAAGTTGGAAAACCTGACTGCACAAACATTATAAAGCAACACTCATTCAAGAGTTAACCCCCCTAAACCAGAAAACAAAATCTAAACAGAAGTCTTAGAAAAAGTCAAGTACAAAAACAACACTATTAAACATGCAAAATTCACAATACACAACATTCCTAATTGTCGTTCCTCCTCATCCTCATTCTCTTCTTCGGACCATTCTTCCTCATCTAGCCATTCTTCCTCATCAATTGATTCATCTTACCCTTCATCTCTTAGTTCTTCTATATCAATCTCTTCTAATATGTGTTCATGATGCTCTAAATCATTTTCTAACTCAGAATCCACTGTATGGTGAGCACTTGATATGTCGTCATTCTGATATGCAACATCCAACTCATTTTCAACTTCTACACGACCCATGGGTTTGGCTTTAATTACCACCCACCAATCTGACTTATCTGGACGCAAGGGATAAGGAGCATAGTATACTTGCTTAACATTTTGTGCAATGATGAAAGGATCATATGCCCCATACTCCCTTGTGTGACTTGCTTGGGGTTGGATCAAACCACTTGCATCGAAACAAGACAATTCTTTTTATGGCCAACCAGAATACTCCATTTCTAAAATCTCTTTGAGTGCCCCATAATAATCAACTCCATCGAGATTTTCATCGCCACCTTTCACCCAAACTCTACTATTGTTAGTTTTTTTATATTTGGAGCATTCTTCAGTATTGAATTTAAAATCATTTACAACATACTTGTCTATTGAATAAATCTTAATGGGTCCCCAAGATAGATCCTTCAAAAATTGGTCAAACTGACCATTTTTTGTGTCATAAACCTATAAGCATTTGAGAAGTACAAGACTAGAATTAATTAAATATAGATGTTTTAAATAATGATAGCATTATAAAATATTATAAGACTTACATAATCTTTAAACCACGTTGAAAAATACTCAAACACCTTAGCATTGTTGTATAAATGCACAAAGTAGCTGTCAAAGAGGATGGATATTGAGTTAGTTATTTTGCCTTGTTATTATATTTAGGAAAAAATAATAACTTACTAAAGAAATGGTTTAACTTGTGGACAATTCAACAAGACATGTGTTGATGCAGACTTAAAACTCCATTGCACTAAGATCCCTTCTGGTACATTTTTTTGAACCTTTGCCTGGTTGATTGAAGATTGATAGTGGCTTCGCGTAAGGATTAGTCTCACCACCATCGTCTGATGATTGGGTCTATTTCGCAAGCATGGGGTCACATCCTGAAGGATACCCTTTGCGTGGTCGCCACTCAGAGACCATTGCTAGTCGTCAAGCGAATCACTTGGCCTCATCACATTCATTCAATCACAATCTAATAGCGAAAGACTTCAACAATCAAGAATGACTTAATAGGGATCAATAACCAAATCATTAAACAAAGGCCAAAGGTCAACCAATCTATCAAATCAACTGAATAAGACTAATATAAAAGAAACTAGCCAAAAACAATATTCAATCAATCAATTCCTATTGTTTCAAGACAATAAAATAGGGGCATGTCCAACTTTAACAGACTCATACCTCAAAATAAGAACATGTCCAACTTTAACGAACTCTATCTACTCCGACATTTGGCTACATAGGTATTGGGTTCGAGTGCGACTCACTCTTACTCGATTTGATGCTCGATACTCCTCCAAAGACTCAATGCTTCTAAACAATCAATCTCAATCAATGAGTCTCGTAAAGACTCCTATCAATCCATCAATTCTTTCACAAGTGAGCCTTTTAGCCTATCAGTCATCCAATCAATTCTCAATTACATCTTTCAAGAGGGTTTAGACAATCGTTAAGAGGACTATCAAGTTAGACCAATCATTAGAGTTCAAGTTTTGAAGACTCGTAGGACCATCAAATTCTATCAACCTATCATCATATTCACATCACAATCACAGTCAACATTCTCAAATCATATCTAGGGTTTTTGAAAATAGAAGGTTTATGCTTTAAAGACAACAAAAACATAAAAATAATCAGTTATGCAAAGATATATAAGAATAGATTTTTCATCATGTGATTTTCAAGAAACTAACTCATGTACACTCAATACTTTCACCTTTCAATCTATCTCAATCAAGAAGGCAGATGGAAGAACAATTCCATGTTAGGTTAGTCTTACATACCTAGAAGAGAATAATCTCTTGAAGAATCCTTTAGTTTGCACTTGACCTAGCCTTTTCTTTGGGAGAACTTTGAACGCAAGATTTTAATATTTTTAGTGATTTATGTGTTAATGGGAGGTTATTAGGCTATATAATAGGCTTAAGGAAGTTAATCAAGGGTCAAATGTCAAAAATAACCTTTTGGGGAAGTCAAATAATTATCAAAACTGAAAAAAGACCTTTTGATGAGTTTCGGCAGCCAAAATAGTGGTCTAGGGGCCCTGTCGCCGAAGCATTCGGCAGTACGCCGAATGGGGACCTTGGATCACCTATTTGACAGTTTTTGAAGGTTTCTAGAACATTTCGACAGCCAAAATTGGCGGATTGCCGAAATGTTCGGCGGTCAACTTGCCTGTCGCCCAAATTTATAGATTCGATAGGTTTTAGGTAAAACGATCATAACTTTATATTCCGAACTCCGATTGAGGCGAAAATAGATGCGTTCGAAAGATAATTCAAAGATCTTCAATTTATATATTATGGTCACCTAACTCAATATAGGCTGAGAGATATGGCCATTTGAAGTTGACTCTTCTATGAATTCATACCGAAACTTAGCTGATGGAAAAGTTTTGAACTTGACTTGGCCTTGGGTGTCCCTTATGACCTCAAACCATATCCGACACATTTCGAATACTCCGGAAAGGACACATACATTCACAACTATGAAGTTATTGGATCACCCAATTTCATAGAGTTCATCTCGAAACTCAATCAGTAAGGAAGGTTTCATCTCAACTTTGTGTTAAAAGGATTTTCAAGACCTTTATTCCTCTCAAATCTATCTATTGAATAGGCTTTAACACCTATATTCAAGGTTAGAATCACTCGATATGGTCCCATACACATAACAGGAATGTTCAAATCTCAGCTTAGAAATTTTCAAAGTGTAAAATATTGCACCTCACTTGTGAAGTGATAAGAGCCAAAATGAGTAGTTTCCTTAACAAGGTATGCTTCAACCACTGCTCCTTCAAGTCTATGTTTTTGCTTCATACCTCTTTTGGACTTGCCAATAGTTTTACATAATATTATATTATGATTAATTTAATAAAATTAAATTATGGGTTACCTAACTCAATATATGCAGAGAGATATGGCCATTAGAAGTCGACCCTTCTATGAACTCATACCGAAACTTAACTGATGGAAAAGTTTTGAACTTGACTTGGCCTTGGGTGTCCCTTATAACCTCAAACCACGTCCGACACACTTCAAATACTTAGGAAAGGACCTAACATACATTCACAACTATGAAGTTATTAAATCACCCAATTTCATAGAATTCATCTCGAAATTCAATCAGTAAGGAAGGTTTCATCTCAACTTTTGTTAAAAGGATTTTCAAGACCTTTATTCCTCTCAATTCTATCTATTGAATAGGCTTTAATACCTATATTCAAGGTTAGAATCACTCGATATGGTCCCATACACATATTGCACCTCACTTGTGAAGTAATAAGAGCCAAAATGAGTAGTTTCCTTAACAAGGTATGCTTCAACCATTGCTCCTTCCAGTCTATGTTTTTGCATACCTCTTTTGGACTTGCCAATAGTTTAACATAATATTATATTATGATTAATTTAATAAAACATTAATAAAAAGAAAAATATTAAGAGTTAAATACTTACCTCTCAAATGGATACATCTGCCTATATTGAACTAGGCCTTCGAGGCAAGCTTCACGCACCAAATGCACAGGAAGGATGCTCTATCACATCCCAAAATCTAAGTGGAAGAATCTTATCCAGCTTATTTGTAATTATAGGAATATTCTTATCAATTTGAACTAGGTTGCCTTCCCTCAATGTATTAGAACACAACTCTTTGAAGAACAAACTGATTTCAGTCATAGGTTTCCAAATTCAATCAGGCAAGCCACTAAATACAATGGGGAGTAATGTTTCTGTAAAGACACGATAATCATGACTTTTCATACCATGTAATTCTCCATGCTCCATATCGACACGCTTTCCCAAATTCGAAGCATGTCCATCAGACATCTTAAGTTGTGTAACCCGTTCACATATTATACGCTTTTAATCCATTGTAAATGAATAACTAGCCTAAAGCTTGAAGACCTTGTTATTCTTTTTCCTGCAACCATAACTCTTCTCGCCTGCAATATTCTGGTAAGTCCATTCTACCTTTAACATTATCTTTTGTCTTGCCATTGACATCCATTACTATGTTAAATAAATTATCAAAGTATTTTTTCGATATGCATGACATCAAAATTATGTCGAAGAAGATTTTCCTTCCAATATGGTAACTCCCAAAATATGTTATGTGTTGTCCAATTGTGTGCAACACCATACCCATCAAATTTGTATGGTTGTTCTTTTGTAACCTTCGGAAGGTGACGAACCCTCTCCCAAACTTCTTCTCCAGTCAAGATTAGAGGTAGACAATCTCGTTCAACTGTATTCTTTTTTAATGCATTTTTCGTATTCATTTACTCATGTTCCATTGGCAAAAAATGACGATGACAGTCGAACTAAGAATTCTTTCCACCATATTTTAAAGTGAATGATTTTGTATTCTCCATACAGTAAGGAAAAGCTAACTTACTAGCTGTCATTCACCCTGACAATATTCTGTATGCAGAAAAATCATTAATAGTCCACATTAAGGCAGCCCACAATCCACAACTGTTTTAACTCATCAACTAAAGGTTGCAAGTGTACATCAATCAAGACTTTTGAATTACGTGGATCGGGAATGATGCAATTGAGAAATATATATGGACTGGTCATACACATCTCGGGTGTAAGCTTATATGGTGTTAAAAATACAGGCCAACAAGAATATGATGTTGTAGAAACAGAATGTAGAGTGAATCCATCTGAACATAAACTCAACCTGACATTCTGTGGTTCGACTGCAAACTATGGATAGGATCTATCAAAATGCTTCTATGCCTTTCCATCAGATGGATGACACATAACACCAGGTAAGGGTGGTGACGGTACCAAAATTGGCACCCCTGAACCGGTAATTACGGTTTCAAAAAATTTTCTCTTTACCTTACCGGTCCGGAACCGGATCGGTAATTCCGAATATATTTTTTAAAAAAATTGGTAATTTGATTAAATTATTATTTTTGAAGTTTAACTTTTAAATTAAGTTTAATATTTAAAGGTTAAAATTGAAGTTTAAATTGTTAAATTAAAATTTAAAAATAGTATTAGTATTCATTATATAAACTTTTTAAAGTTTAAAATGAAGTTTAATTAAAATAGTTATAAATATAAAAAATTTAAATTAACTAACTACAACTAGTTTTATAAGTAGCTATACTTATATAAAATTTTAATAGTGTAAAATCAAACTTTTTTACTTTTTACTTTAAAAGTTTAAATTTCAAAATTTTTAAATATAAAATTTAAAGTTTAAATTTTGAATGTTTCTTTTTATATTTTAAACTTTAAAGTTATTAAAAATTTGAGAAATAAGGGCGCAAATATATTAAATAAAAAACTCAAAGATTAAAAAAGAAATAAGGTGAATAGCCTATAATTTTATTATGCTATTTTAAATTTAAATTGTACAATATACAGATATTAGAAATCAACCTTATTTACGCAACCACCTTCTAGGAAGGGTTCTGTTTCAACTAGGTCTTATTTATTGTAAATTTGTAATACACTAAATCAGTAATATTTTAAACCACTTTGAAATTCTTGCCTAAGTGTTTCTAACATTTCTAGTATTACATTTTCTGGAATCAACTCTTGAGCTTGTTACTCCAGAAAATCCATATCGTCTTCACTTGATTCCGATAAAATACTATCTGTATCGACTTCAAACTGAGAAGGCAAAGTTGGACGCCTTAAATTCTTGTGCTCCGAATTTATCCAATCTCGGAATAAAACTGAAAATTCCAAGTTATCTGCTGCTAGTGAATGCCTATGGTCTCCAAATTAGAATCTAGCGCCACTAAAAGCGCCTTCCGGAGCCACACAAGATTCTTGAATAGCAAGAATATCACGAACCACCCGCTGAAGTCTTGGAAAATCTTTACCCTGATTCTTCCACCATGCCAAAAGCTGTTGCTTCCCCTCTGTATCCTTAATGCTTTTTGTAGCCTGGTTAAGATATTCATCAAATTCATTGTTTTCGTTACCAAGACGAAATTCTAACATGTCATCAATATCATCCTCATATTTAGTCCTAGATGGTTGTGGTTCTTGATATTGTACATTTTCTACTAAATTATACTCTTCTAAATCATACAATTTTCTACCTTTTGTTCTAATGCTACTTTTAACTACATTTAATTATGTGATTGATTATCTTCATCGTATTCAATTTCTAAGTTTGCATATATACTATCTACCATTCTAGATACCCCGACTTCTTTGTAAGTCAGATTAAATAAACAAGCAGTTAAATAAATCTGAGGAATTGGGAAAAAGTATTTCCTAAATTTTTCAATCATTTTTTAACAGGTTTTTTAAAATTTTGGATTATCTCTAAACAAAGCAAATTTAATACAAATAACACAAATATTAGGCAAAACGGAACAAATCGTAGGATAATAAAGACCAGATATTTGTTTAGTGGCTAAATAATAAGATCTTAAAAATTCAATTAAATCCCTAATATCATTCCAATCATTTTCATCTAGTCGGTAAGTCATATATGCATTCCAAACCATTGTAACCAGTCTCTTATATTCATAAGCTACTTTTAGCATTTCATATAATGAATTCCACCTAGTAGCTACGGTTTTAGGAATTTTCCTAATAGACAAATTACATTCAATGAACCGTCTTTCAAATTTTTTACGTCTAGCCTTTACTTGACATTTAAAAATAAAATGACATGCAATTTCTACTTTATTACAACCATTTTCAAATAATGACTCACCATCTCTAACAATTAAATTGTAAATATGAGCAACACATTTTATATGAAAACCATCTTCGTAAATAGGACTAAGAATAGGTCTTAAATAATCAACAATACGTTTATTACTAGAAGCGTTATCTAAAGTTACACTAATTATTTGACTAGAAATATCAAAAAATTGTAAAACATCAATAGTAGTCTGCGCAATATAAGAACTACTTTTACGTATTTCACAACTTTTATATCCCAAAATTCTTTCTTGCATATTCCAATTTTCATCTATCCAATGTCCGGTAATTGTAAAATAATCATTATCGGTTATACTATGACCCATATCAAAAGTAATTGCTAATCTATAAGTATTGTAAGCAAATAAGCATCGAAGATATTGTACATGTCGTGTTTGATAATCAAAAACAGCTTTTCTATTGTATTTCTTGAAAAATCATTAAAAGATAGGTTATAAACAATTTGAACATAATGAATAAAACCAGGATTTTCAGCAAAATTAAAAGACAAACCAGTAACAACAATCATTTTGGCAAGTTCATCTAAGTCGCGTTGTCTATTATAAGGGCGATGTGTACTAGGACCATAAACATTAGAAGAGTTTAATTGCGACTGCACCATATTTGAACCTCCCAGGGATTCTTCTGGAATATGAGTTCCATATTTTTTAGCATCCGCAATGGCTTGAGCATGCAAAAATTCTAATTTACAATAATGCATTAAATGATTTTTAAAATGACTCGTCCCACCCCCCTTTTCCGAAGTTTTACGGTTTAAAACATGCTTGCATTTATTACAAATCGCTTTTGTTTTATCTTCATTTTGTGTTAAAAATGGTCAACAACAGATTCTTTTTAACACGTTCTGTCTTAGGCCTATTAGATGCCGATGGTTGTACAGGGGGAGCGGGAGCGGGGGAGTAGCAGTATATGGGGGTTGAGTTTCATCGTCCTCAAACATATCGTCATCCTCATTAATTTCATTATCATCTTCTGGTAAATTTTCATTAAAATCAAATATTCGTTCAAGAAATCGTGATCTAATTTCGTATTAGAATCAATATTAATCCAATTTTGTTGTCATATGGGGATGACGTCTTCAAGAGACATACTTCAAGTTTGAGAAATGATGGTTGAATGTGGAGAGGTTTAAATTTAAAGTTCAAGACTGGTGGAATTCTTTTAATTTTACAGGAAGATCAAACTTTAAGTTAGCAACAAAATTTAGTCTTTTGAAAGTTAAACTTAAAGAGTGGATAAGGAGAATAAAGGTATTTGGAGGACTAGAAAGGATCAACTTTTTGAGCAAATGGGAAGGCCGGAAATCATACAAGAGGCCAGACCACTCAATGATGATGAGTTACCGATGAAAGCACAATGGACCATGGAGTATGAAGAAGTGGCCAGAAATGAAGAAATTCATTGTAGACAGAAATCCAAAATTTAGTGGGTCAAACAGGGTGATAAGAACACAAAGTATTTCTACAGAACGACCATTGCGCATAAGAGAATCAACACTATAGATGTTTTGATGATCGATGGCGTTATGTCCTCTGCTTTATGAAAATTAAGAGGTCCATTATGGATTACTATCAAACCTTTATAAAGAATCTAAAAATTGGCATCCAAATTTGAATATTTTTTATGTTCAAACTATTACTATGAAGGAGCAACAATAGCTTACAAGAAGGTTCGAAGAGGAGGAGGTGTCAAAAGGGATGAAAATGTGTGCAGCAGATAAGGCACCTGATCCAGATGGTTACACAATGTTTTTTTTTTTCAAACTTCTGGGACACTATAAAGGAGGACTTAATGTTGACCTTTCACAATTTCCACACTCAACAAAATTTTGAAAAAAGTTTTAATGCTACTTTTGTAGCTTTGATTCCAAAGAAGGTGGGGAAATAATTTGAGTGATTTTAGACGAATCAGTTTGATCACAAGGGTCTACAAAATCATAGTCAAGGTTCTAGCATAGAGATTGAAGATGGTGATAAGCAAACTAGTGAACAAGCATCAGATGGCCTTCATTAAAGGTAGACAATTAATGAATGTTGCCTTGATTGCTAGTGAGTGTATCGACACTCGAATTAGAGGCAATATACTGGGGGTAAGGGTGGCGTCGGAATCGGTACCGGAACAACCGGACCGGTAATTACCGGAACTGAGCCAGAACTGGTACAAGGGGGGTGAAATTTTTGGAACCGGTACCGGAGGTTCCGGAAAATTCCCCCCTTACCTTACCGGTCCGGTACCAACCGGTACGGAACGAACCGGACCGGTAAATCCAAAAATTAAAAAAAATTGCTTAAATTATTAAAATTGGAAGTTTAATTTTATATTTTAAATTAAGTTTAATATTTAAAATTAAATTGAAGTTTAAAATGTTAAAGGTTAATTTAAAATTTAAAAATAGTATTAGTATTCATTATATAAATTTTTTAAAGTATAAAATGAACTTTAATTAAAGTAGTCATAAGATATAAATATAAAAGTTTTAAATTAACTAACTACGACTAGTTTTATAAGTAGTTATACTTGTATAAAAATTTTAAAGTGTAAAATCAAATTTTTTCAACTTTTTACTTTAAAAGTTTAAATTTCTAATTCTTTTAAATAAAAAATTTAAATTTTAAAGTTTAAACTTTGAATGTTTCTATTTATATTTTAAACTTAAATTTAATAAAGATTTGAGAAATAAGGGGGCAAATATATTTAAAAAAACTCAAAACTTAGATTAAAATTTAAATCAAGATAATAACATTATAAAAAAAAATAAGGCCAATAACCTCTAATTTTATTATGTTATTTTAAAATTTAAATTGTACAATGTACAGATATTAGAAATCAACCTAATTTACGCAACCACCTTCTAGGAAGAGTTCTGTTTCAACTAGGTCTTATTTATTGTAAATTTGTAATACACTAAATCAGTAATATCTTAAACCACTTTGAAATTCTTGCCTAAGTGTTTCTAACATTTCTAGTATTACATTTTCTAGAATCAACTCTTGAGCTTGTTCCTCCAAAAAATCCATGTTGTCTTCACTTGATTCCAATAAAATATTTTCTATATCGGCTTCAAACTGAGAAGGTAAAGTTGAACACCCTAAATTCCTCCGCTCCGCATTTATCCAATCTCAGAATAAAACTGAAACTTCCATGCTATCTGCTGCTAGTGAATGCCTATGGTCTCCAAATTGGAATCTAGCAACACTAAAAGCGCCTTATGAAGCCACCGACGATGCTTGAATAGCAACGATATCATGAAACATACGCTGAAGTCTTGAAAAAGCTTTATCACGATTCTTCCACCATGCCAAAAGTTGTTGCTTCCTCTCTGTATCCTTAATACTTTCTGTAGCCTAGTTAAGATATTCATCAAAATCATTATTTTTGTTAGCAGTAAGTCCAAGATGAAATTCTAACATGTCATCAATACCATCCTCGTATCTAGGCCTAGATGGTTGTGGTTCTTGATATTGTACATTTTCTACTAAATTATACTCTTTTAAATCATACAATTTCCTAACTTCTTGCTATTCTAATGCTACTTTTAACTACATCAAAATTATGTAATTGATTTTCTTCATCTTATTCAATTTCTAAGTTTGCATATATACTATCTACCATTCAAGATATTCCGACTTCTTTGTAAGCCGGGTTAAATAAACAAGCAGTTAAATAAATCTGAGAAATTGGGAAAAAGTATTTCCTTAATTTTTCAATCATTTTTTGAATAGATTTTTTAAATTTTGGATTATTTCTAAACAAAGTAAATTTAGTACAAATAACACAAATATTAGGCAAAATGGAACAAATA
This sequence comes from Solanum rostratum, assembly GCA_029948455.1. Lineage (NCBI taxonomy): Eukaryota > Viridiplantae > Streptophyta > Magnoliopsida > Solanales > Solanaceae > Solanum > Solanum rostratum. The sequence continues at coordinate 53,471,454 of CM057047.1, read as the reverse complement.
GTTGGATAATAAAGACCAGAGCTTTGTTTAGTGGCTAAACAAAAAACTCTTAAAAGTTCAATCAAATCTCTAATATCATTCCAATCATTTTCAACTAGTCGGTAAGTCATATCTGCATTATGGGCATTCCAAACCATTGTAACCGATCTCCTATATTCATAAGCTACTTTTAGCATTTCATACAACGAATTACACCTGGTAGCTACGGTTTTGGAAATTTTCCTAACAGACAAATTACATTCAATGCACCGATTTTCAAATTCTTTATGCCTAGCCTTTACTTGACATTTAAAAATAAAATGACATGCAATTTCTACTTTATTACAACCATTTTCAAATAATAACACACCATCTCTAACAATTAAATTGTAAATATGAGCAACACATTTTATATGAAAACCATCTTCGTAAATAGGACTAAGAACAGGTCTTAAATATTCAACAACACGTTTATTACTAGAAGTGTTATCTAAAGTTACACTAAATTTACTAGAAATATCAAAAAATTGTAAAACATCAAGAATAGTTTGCGCAATATAAGAACCAGTTTTACACATTTCACAACTTTTATATCCTAACATTCTTTTTTGCATATTCCAATTTTCATCTATCCAATGATCGGTAATTGTAAAATAATCATTACTGGTTATACTACGACCCATATCAAAAGTAATTGCTAGCCTACAAGTAATATAAACAAATAAACATCGAAGATGTTGTACTTGTCGTGTCTGATAATCAAAAATAACTTTTTTAATTATATTTCTAGAAAAATCATTAAAAGATGAGTTATAAACAATTTGAATATAAGGGAAATGTGTACTAGGACCGAAAATATTACTAGGGTTTAATTGACTGCATGTCACGACCCGAGGTCGAGGCCTTGATGTGACACGGCGAATGGGGGCCCGAGAGTCCCCAAACAAGCCTCAAAATTATCAGAAACTACGAGGTTTGGTTCAAGAGCTTTTTAAAGACAAATAATTTAATACCGAAAATTTAAATAAAAAAAAAAGAGAGAGTGCATATCTTATAAGTTAAGCAAAATAACAAGGTTCGTACAAAACACTCAATATATGCCTCTAGTCGAAGAACGGGGGCCAGGACAAGCTCCGGGCTCACCCTCAACAAAATATATATACATAAAAACACTAGAAGCAAAAGCTCGCGCTCGAAAGACGCGGCTGGTACTCAAACTGCTTGGTCCCTACATGGTAATATCATGTAGGCATAGAGTATGAGTTAGTACGTTGGAATGTACTAAGTATACGGGTATGCAATGCATATGACTTACCAGACCTGCATATCGATGTTAGATAACAAGGGCACATAATATACAAGGATCATATAGCAAAAGAATTTAATATACAAGATCTCATGGAATGTGTGATGCATGCAAATGCGATAATGCTCCTATACACATATAGTGGGGATGGACTATAACCGACAAACCAAATCCATACGAGCTATTACATGAATTGGACCGATTGGGACCTCTCACTGGTAAGGAAAAGATTACTTGCCAAAGGTAACCTACATCACACCTTACGGCAACCCCATTTCGGTGGATGGTCACCTTCCTTACGGGACCCCCATTTCGGAAGGATTTGCAAGAATCATATCAAGACATGTCATATCATAAACAAGTAGACGAATAATATATGTCCCTATGCTGACACATAGTTCAACGAAAGGGGGAGGGACCTTGGGGATATCCCTAACGCCCCCAATCCATAGGTGCTAAGTCTTACACATCCCACAAGAATACTTATATATGTATACATATGCTTTCAAGAGAGTCAAGTGCAAGTTTCGAAAACGTTCAAGGCACATTTAGGCTCAACGCCAAATTACAAGATCATATTCAAGATGCCAATGCAAGGAATAGCTCATCTACAAGTACAGGATGGTGCAAGCACCCAAGATGCTCAAAGAGCCAAGATACAAGATGGTGTAAACACCCAAGATGCTCCAAGAGCCATAATCATAGACATATCGGTGATCATCTTTTTGTCATATACCATGTCTTACCAAAAATCATATCATAATTCCTTTTTAGGACAAAATAGGGCTTGATCCCACATTTCTGAAATTTCCATATACCAATGTCATGAATGTGATGCAATGCATAATGTAGGGATGGCATGGGTAATGTAGACTATATCCAAAATTAGCAATATAATGTAAAGACTAAGAAATCCATAATAAAATTCATATGAAAATGTAGTATAGATCACCCATGCATGGTAATATCTTTAAAGGACTTGCATGTTCATAGTTTCATAATCCAAGTAGTTCATCATAATAAATCTTAACATAACTCAAAATTCGGAGTAGCATATAGCATATGCATGGTTCAAGTTACCAAGATTAAGTAGTAAAATTTCACATTTTAAGTAGACAAGTTTATAAGATAGTTTGAGAAGAACTTGGGTCTTCTTGGTTGAAAGGAACCAAGAATCAAAACCCACATACCTCATTGAAGACAACACTAAGAGGAATGGACTTCAAACTGAAAGCCTTAACTTGAATGATCCTAGAGAGAAAGTTGGAGAGCTTTGAAGGAGCAATTCTTAGTGAGAAGTGTAAAAATGAGAGAAAATGGCTGAAATGAGAGGGTGTTCAGCTTATATAGGAAGCTTAGGATGGGTGAAAATGACAAAATTTTCGTTGGGAATAACCAATATTTCAAAAATGCCATTAATGAAACGGACCTGAAATTGGTCCGTCTGGGGCATACGGGATGGTATACGGTCCGTGTAGCGTCACACGGACCGTTTACTGTACTGTGGCCCTGGAATTAAAATTTTCGTAGGCAAGATTTACACAGGCCATGTAGGCTCTCCGTGGGGGATGCCTGGAAAATTTTCTGGGCAAGTTTTGGGGACCTCAAGTGACATCAATGATCCGGGGCCTTTCACTGCACTATATTTGAACCTCCCACAGATTCTTCGGGAATGAGAGTTTCATATTTTTGGCATCTGCAATGGCTTGAGCATGTAAAAATTCTAATTTACAACAATGCATTAAATAATTTTTCAAATGACCCATTCCACCCCCTTTCCCGAAGTTTTATGGTTTAAAACATGCTTACATTTATTACAAATCGCTTTTGTTTTATCTTCATTTTGTGTTAAAAATTGCCAAACAACAGATATTTTAACACGTTCCGTCTTAGGCCTATTAGATGTCGATGGTTGTAGGGGGAGGGGAGTAGTTGCAGTGATGAGAGTTGAGTTTCATCGTCATAAAAAATATCGTCGTCCTCATTAATTTCAATATCATCTTCTGGTAAATCTTCTTGAAAACCAAATCTACGTTCAGATATTCGTGATCTAATTCCGTATTAGAATCAATATTAAAACAATTGTCATCTACGTGTATAAAATCTTTGATATTAAATCCAAGTGGTGGTTGTCTTGCAGACTTAATTAGACGAACTACCACCGGATTTTTTACCGATTAAAGCTTTGGTTATTCCACCGAAAAAAGTAGTTTTTTCCTTTGCTTTTCTACCGGAATCCATGTTAAATTAAAATTAAATAAGTAAACATTATATGTAAAAATTCAAGTTATGAACTAATAACTTATGAATATAAAAAAATTAATTCAAGTATACAATTATTCAAGTAGTAAAGATTAAAGAATAAAAACTAATTAGAAGAACAAATAAGTTGGAACGAAGGTACCAAACGTCTGTGTAAAAACAGACGTAGAAGCCAAAGTTGATGAAAGTTGAAGCTTGAATATGCTCCAAATTGATCCACCAAAATTTGCTTCAAATTGCAATTACCACACCAAACAAAATAGTAATTAATATTAATTGAATAATTGAGAGAGTAAATAATTAATATTTATAATTAATTGAGAGTATTATGTATAATATAATTATAAATTTATAATAATGGAGAGAATTGAAAATATTAAGAGAATTTTAAGATGATTGAGAGAATTTGATTGAAAATATATGAAAAATTTAGGAGTATTTATAGTTGAAAAATTATTGAATTTTTGGAAATAAATAAATAATGCAAATTTAGTTGTACAACAGCTAAAAACGGCCAGGTTACCGCTGGTGGGCCCCATCCCAACGCTAACTTTTTAGAAAATTAAAAAAAAAAAATTAAACCGGTAATATCGATCTAGAATCGATAATTACTGAAAAAATCCCCCTTCCTGTCCCGATACCCCCTCCCCTTACCCTTATACCGGCAACTACCGGTAAAGTGTCGAAACCGGTATGGAACTGGACCGCAACCGATTCCTACTGATTCCGTTGCCACCTTTAACTGGGGTTATATGCAAGTTGGATATTGAGAAAGCTTATGACCATTTAATTGGAAGTTCTCGATTAACACTCATAGACAAATGGACTTTAGAAATAGATGGATCAGTTGGATACACTTCGGTATTAAAACTACCAGGTTCTCCAACCTTGTTAATGGAGAACCTGCGGGGTTTTTTCCGGCAGAAAGAGGACTTAGACATAGGGATCCTCTATCTCCATTCCTTTTTATTATAGCTATGGAGGGTTTGGACACTTTAATGAGGAAAGCTTCACAAAATAATCGGATCAGAGGCTTTAATATAAGAAACAGGGCAAATGAAAATATGGAGTTGACACACTTACTGTACGTTGATGATACAATAGTGTTCTGTGAAGCGAATCAGAAATAATTGTGTTATTTAAGGGTGATTCTGGTAGTTTTTAAGGCTTGTTCCGGACTCAAGGTTAATTGGAGAAAAAGCAATATCTTTCCTGTAAAAGAAGTCAAACAGATACAGACAATAGCAAACATCTTGAGGTGCAAAGTAGAGAAGCTACCAACAGTCTATCTAGGCATGCCATGGGGGCAAACCATAAAGCAATTACTATTTGGGATGGAATTATTGAGAAAACTGAGAGGAAGTTGGCACTTTGGAAGTCACAATACCTTTCATTGAGAGGTAGAGTCACTTTGATAAACTCTAGGCTAGATTCTCCACCAACTTATGTGATGTCCTTTTTCCCGATACCTAGTGAGGTAATTAAAATTTTAGATGCTTTGAGAAGGAATTTCCTCTAGCAAGGAAATAAAATTGAGAAAAGTTTCAATTTAGTAAAATGGGCAAAAGTTCAATAAGGGAGGAGTTATGGGAGTAAGGAAGGTGAAGTTACAGAAGAAAAATCTACTAAGCAAGTGGCTATGGAGGTAGAATCAAGAGTAGCATACAATACAGAGCAATAATGGTGTTCAGGTGAAGTAACAAGCACTTATGAAGTTGGAGTTTGGAGGATTATCAGAAGCTTTTGGCCAACTTTTGTCATTCATTCATGAACATACGTACTACAAATTTCTCTTGAAAAATTTATTGACACAGAGACATGTACTAACGACTTTAACACTCTTGTATGTATGTTGGAGTTTTATATGTTACTGATTAGACTCTAAAATTCCATGTTACTGATTAGACTCCAAAAATACAATGGAATTTTACTTTCACCTTCATTTTTTAATATTCATAAACAAAAGATGTAGATATGATGGATAAATGGGGCCACTCCACATACTACTCCTACACTAGAGGTGGGCAATATGTCTGTCTTTTTATTTTTCTTAAAACAAAGTAACCAATCTATGTTAGCAGTACAAATTCAATTATGCTTTACAATAATTTCTGACTTTTATGTCACGTGACACATCATGCTGATGTAACACACAAATAAAGAAAAAGGAAAAGTTAAATCAAAGCTTTTTACTTTATTGTTGAGCAACAAAAATTCTCTTTCAAGCTTCCAAATATACTTTTTTTTACACTGTGAATGTTTCTTTTTTCCTTTTTTACCCCTCAGATTTTGCATGCTAATATTAGGTATAGTCAAAGTCACTTAAAAAAAAGAAAGTTCACTTATAAAGAATTTTGAACCAATCCATTTTCATTTTGTTATTCAGCAAATAGACTACTTTTGCCTCACACACACTCAACTTGTCTTTAAGCATAATTAGGGCAAATATGTAGTTGTACCAAATGTTTACATCAAGTTAATTGATCAATCACCTACAGTTGACTAATATATATATCATCACTTAATTAAATAATTTATATCGATATAATAAGTTGCACTGATTTGATAAATTATCTTTCTTGTACGAAAAAATAAGTCAAAAAATTTACATCATTATAAAGTAAAGTTACATATGATGAGTGACACCATCATTCACATGGATATGATTTGAGCTAACTTTCTTGTAAATCAACAGTACACTAATTGGATATATTGGCCTTTTTAATTTCTTCATACTGATTACCATATAGATTCATCTAGCTGCTTTTGCCACTATAGAGGATGCTATTACGGCATACTTATCTATTATTCATTTTTTGGGATAGACAAATAGTTAGACCAAATCAATGTTATTCGTGGAAACAGATTCATATGTATCAACTACAATGTGTCACACAAATTATTGAATCACTGCAAACAGACACGAATTCAAGATTTGGAGGTTCGATATCACACCGTCCAAAATGAAAAAATGAGTTCATATCTTTAATTTTGAGATTACAATTATATCAATTACTATCTTACAATAATACATAACGTATGATATAGTAAACTAAAAAATAGAGGCATAACCTATTGTATAACCAGCTTAATTTGCCACGGCAGTTTATTTATTTATATAAATATAATATAGATTAAATAACCACGTGATCATTTGATAGTGTAAAAATAAATTCGTCTATACTCTATATTATCTGTGTAGAAAAGTTAAGCTCATTTAATTATTTTACATCTTTCACTCCTACTTTTCGGGTTACTTGTGATTTAATTTTTAAAAATTCAGTTTTTTTTTTGGTTAAGCACCCATTTTCAAGAACACTGACAAAAACTTCATTAAACCCAAAAGCAGAAAAAAAAGAAGAAGTTATTCAAACGCGTTTTAATGTGTGTAAGATGCATGACAGACATAAAAGTTTGCTGAGTGGGTCAAGATAATATGTCAACATTCAAATAATACTAGAGTTATATTTTCTTCCTTTCAAAATAAATATAATTTAGTAAAAAATATGTTTATCAATAAATGCAATATATAATTTAATATAAATTATTCTTATTTAATAAATATTTTTGAAAATTATTGAACACTACTACTAAGAAGATAATTATAGTTGAATGTTTTTTTCTTGAATTCCTAATATAATACTTATTTTGAGAAATTTGTTCCGTAAAGTAACGATAGTTATTTTGAAATGAAAAAAAAATATATTGTCCATTAATAGACCACACTTGAGTAGCAGCAAAAGTTATTAATTATAATCTGAAAATTCTAAATTCTCCATTATTGCAGTAGCAAATTTCCCCTCTCAAGAAGTGACGTTTGAGCTCCCCTTAAACTACTTCAACATGGGTATCGCACACTCTCTAAGGAAAAAACACAAATATATTGATATATATATATATGGACACAACCACAATGTACTATTCAAAAGGCTATGTAATTTTATATGGTCTGGTCCCATACATAATTACTTCTTCCATCTGTTTCTTATACTATTTTGAAATGTCTAATAATACTTGTTCATTTTATGAAATCAAGATTTTAGTCATTTTTTATTACATTTATTATATTCGAAGAGTAATTTGGTAAAACTACTCCTTAATTCATGTGTCAAGTGATCAAGAGACAAATAAAGATGAACGGAGGAAGTATATATTAATTTCCCTTCTCCCTACCACAACTAATTAATTAGGATCTGTCTCATAATAGTTTTGGCTAAACTCTACAAAAATAATTATGAAAGAAAACTAAGTAGTCAAAATCCCAAAGGGTCGTTGTTTTGCCTTTTTTTCAGTACAGATATTATGCTTGCCTAAGATATCTCCTAAAGATATATTGTAATAACCAAATCTTTATAAATTCCTTCTTTGTTAATTGTTCTTTTTGTCTGAATTAAGTTGCTAATGTATTTGAACATGTTATAGCAGATTTTCAGGAATTTCATTTGTTATGAACAATTTATTTATAGTCATTTTTTAATGATGGTTAGTTGATTACTCTTTTATAAAAAAAAGTTAATAATACTGGGCATAAGAAAATTATACTCTCTTATATAGAGAGCCACTTAGTGTTGAAGTAGGCACGCGATCCTCGACATGCTTGCTTATATATCATTTTCATGAATTATTTCTTCACCTACTTTAGCTATGAATTTATAATATTATCCCAATATATTATTTTTTTTCAAAAGGCATTTGCCAATTAACGTATTTGATTTTGCTATTTTTTCAGCTGCTTCAACTATAAATTTACAATATTGTCCCTGATAAATTATTATTTTTTCTTAAAGGTAGTTGTCGATTGACGGGCCTACTCCAGCTACTTTATTTTACAATATTACCTCTAATAAATCGTTTCTCCGATTGCTTCAGCTACTAAAAATGTAAAGTATTTAAAAAATAAATAAGAATATTTTGAACTCTCAAAATTTATATGTGCAACATTAGTTGGAACAATATAATTAACACATATTATTTAAGAAAACATAAAATGTATTATAAGTTGTAATAATTAATAACTTAAATATTTAAAATATATGTATAAAAAATCTATCAATACTACATAAATCAAAACTAAAAAATAGCACGTATTGAGCTCTACTAGCATGGGTTCTTGACTAGTATTATATATAAATGGCTATATATATTTAACCTCTTTGAAAGGTGAATTAACAACAAAAAAAATCCTGCTATTTTATATTTCCTTGAAAAGGGGCTCAACTTACTGAAACCGTGAGAAAGTATGATAGGATTTTCATGCAAAAATGTGACCCACAAGTGTAGATAAAAGTTCAAAGGGGTTTGATTGGTAATTCATAGTACATCTCATGCAAAACTACATAAAGTGCAATACAAATAATTAGGAAACCCTTAAATCAAACAACATATTAAGAGTAATATTCTTTGCAACTCTCTACAAGCAAACTCCATTTAAAACAACTGTGTGAAAAGGTGAATAACCTAACTTTCTTTTTTCTTCTTCTTCTTCACTTAGTCATATTTTCACACCATATGTTTTTCAAAGAATTTGGTGAAACATAAAGGACTAAAGTTATACCGTTCACAAAAGAAATAAAATGGTTATGTTTATATTTTGTGACCCATTTTTCAAAAAAAGAGTGCCAAAAAGGACAATTTATTTTTTTTTAAAAAAAGAGACACAATTAATTCTATGGCTATAAATCAGCAAAAAATACAACTCATATTTCTCTTTACATTTTTTCATTTTCGGAAATTTTTTTAAAAAATATAATGATGAAAACAACCACTATTACTATCACAGTACACATAAATAGTACTAAAGAATGAAATGAATTCCACATCGATGAAGAATGAAAACCTGAGCTTCAATGTAATGTTTGGACAATTCTTCTTTCTTTGAGCTAATTTGACAAATCAAAAGAAAATCCCAAAAAACTGAGTTTGAAGAATTATAAAAATAATTCAGACTGCTTTGATGCTAGGTAGCTAGAGACCTGCAGAGTTTGATCACCTGCTAGAAAACAACCATGTGCTTATTTGCTCATAGAGGCGAATTCAGAATTAAGAGCAAAATTAAATATAACAATAATTATATTTACAAAAATACACATATTTCAAGATGAAAATAATGAATTCAACTCTACCTGTGAAAGAAGATCATCAACTTCAAAAGTATAGGCAAAATGGCTGCATACAAAATCTTGAGTTGGGGGGAATGAAGCCTGGTCCGAAATCATTCAACTCATTATCGTGATCGACTTTAATTTGTTTGAATGATTTCGAACCAGACAGCATTCCCCTCAACAAATGTTTTCTTTCTTCCTTTCTTTTGGAAGAATAATAGGATGGACTATATATAGAGAGAGAAAGAGAGCTGCTTCATTTTGGTTACTTAAGGGACATGCATTCATTAGTTTTGCTTTGACTTATTTATTTAAAATCTTTCTAATTTTTCTTATTAGTATTCAATTAAATATGAATTCACATATTATAAAATTTATTTATGCAAATGAAACTTCCTATATAGGCTCTTTTTCATTCTTTGATATTCGAACTCTAAATATTTAATTAAGGATCTCACTCATTCCACCATAACTCAGGTTTTTGGACTCTTTACGTAGCTAATGTGAGCAATGAGATTTAATTTGTCCTTTTTTGTGGTTCAGATGATTTGTAGTTTCCTCTCTACTTTCATTATGCCACATATTACATGATTATGATTTTGACAAACAAAATTAAAGCTGTGTTTGTATTTCAATATGAAATTGAAAAAAGCACATAAAACGTTTATAAAGTCAATTTATAAATTATTCTCACTGCCTTCTTTTCGTTTTGTGGTTATATTGACAAGGTTTTTTGTAAGAAAGTTCTCCCATCCTAATAATCGACACAACTAATATGTTTTCACTCAAAAATATCTTTGCTTATTCCATCCCGCATATCAAAAGATCCTTAAAGGGAAATAGTTTGTGACGTAAGAAGAAAAGTTGATATTCCATGAAGAGAGTAAGTTAACTGTGTTGAAAAGTATTAACTGTTCTCAATTAACTTTTGAATCTTTTTACAACTTCTATGTATTTGGTGTAAATAGTCTGATTACTATTAGAACATTTCTTTCTTGGCCTCATCATTCATAATGTTAAAGTAAGAATGTAAATGTAGTTCAGAAGAATGACATATCTTCTATAGGCACTAATCTGACTAATTACTAACAGCAACTGTTGATGAATAATTTCTTGATATCTTTCTGGTTCTCTTTCCATATAGAAACTTATTTACAACAACAACAACATACCCAGTGGAATCCCACAAGTGGGGTTTGGGGAGGGTAAAATGTACGCAGACCTTACCACTACCTCGGAGAGATAGAGAGGCTATTTCCGGAAAATCCTTATTGAAACTTATTTATAGCTGCAAAATCCTGTGTATGCTGCAGAGTACCATGCCAATTCATTGTAGTAACTTTTTATAGGCCACAGTCATCTAATACTAAAACATGAGATTGCAATATAAATAGTAATATATAGCAGGTTGAAAGTCACACTAACTTCAAGATTTGAAAAGCATAAACGAATTTTAAGATATGGACCTTTTTGACTGATTTTGCTTCCACATATGTAAGTCACTTTCTAACTCAAAAGTCATATTTTGCAGAATATCTACACGAACACTTGAGCGTAATTAACTTGCTTTACGCTCCATTTACATATTCCCCTTTTGCTTTCCAAACTTTACATCATTACTCCTACCCAATTGAGGAAAATTAAAGTTTCCTGCACCACTAAAGCACATCTTAAATGGTCCCTCTGCCTCACTTTGTATTCCCTCACTAAGTACAACTACTGACCTTATGTTTGCACATTGGATATGGAAAAAATCCCATCAAACTTGAAATCCCAACTTTCTTCACAAGCATCCTTTTGGAATCTCATTGCCAGGCATGCTATGAGGCTGGACTGCAAATGACTTCCGAGATTAGATGAACACAAATAACACCGAATCACTATTATGGTGAGACGGCAGCAAGAATATGCAACTGCTACTATTCAAATTGCAATACAAACGATGGATATTCTAAATAAGTAAGAAATGCATGTTAGCCAATTACTAGAAATTTTATAAAACTTTATTAAAGATGGAGTCTCTTTACACATGAATGGGATAACTTACAGAAATTTACACTTAATAACTTGATGTTACATAGACTACTGCAAGAAAAAGGTTTTGCAGTTTAAATAAGAAGTCAACAGACAGCCCTTGAGCTGTCACAAGAGGCCAAATACATGAAAATAATGGCTCACTTTATTAAATTATAACTCACCAAAGGCTCAAGAATGAACGCTAATATCCATATTCACTTCGTCTTTCATCTCAGTCATGTATGACTTGTTTGTCTCCCCTGCATGATTGGACTCATTGTTGAAGTTGTAAGAAGCAGAACCCCTTTGGCTATTGAGACTGTCTTTACTATTTCTAGAAGCAAAGGTGGTATTTGCATTGTAACCAAGGATATGCTGACTTCCTCGATCATAAGCTCCTACATTTTTATCCAAGTCACCTGTATTACCGCAGCTCTTCCTTCTGCAAAACTTTGGTGATTTTGCACGGGTCGGTGGTGGCTGAGGGACAAAAAGGAACTTAAAATTATAAGGTGGATGAGTTGATAAACAGCGGGGGATGTCAACAGATCAGTAACTAATGTGAATTTTCTTCACACGCTCAAAGGTCACAAAAGGGGAAAAAATGTCACAATGACACGACAGATTAAAATTATGGTAATCCGCAACTAGAAGTTGATGTTACTGTAAGTTATTTCTGATGAGTATGCAGTACCTTTTTCAGTTCAGCCTTAGGTGGAGGTCCTTCATGATAGAAACTCGGCAATGGGTTTGCCTTGAACAACAAATTCCTTCTCATTTGCTTCATAGCTGCTTCTCTTTCTTCCTAAATTTGGAAGATAAAATGAAATCAAATTATATATTGATTGATAACACATTCACTAATTCAGTTTCTGTAGGATAACTTTGACTGATCTGTATTCCACTATTACATCCAGGATCAGGTGATAGCCACACAAGGCAGGCACGTACCTTTGTCCTTTCCTCCAATTGAATTTTCTCAGCCTCCAAAGCTTGATGTTTCTCCTCTAACTTTGAGTAAAACTGCAAGAAGGGGAGCAATAAAAAACAAGACAGAATAAGCCAAGATTTTAGATTTTTTACTTCAAAGATAACTTGAAGTTCCTTTTCTATGGTTATTGTTTTTTGTGTTGATCATTCAGAGGGGACAAGTAGGAGAGAAACAATGAGGGAACCATCATATATTAGAACTAAGTCAGCAGTTTCAATAGTCCTAAACAGAAGCCAAGTCAACAGTTACCTCCTTCCTTCTTGCTGCACGTTCAGACGACCGAAATACTGGGGCTGCCGCTACAGTGACCCTGAATTTTCTTGCTGAGATCACATCACTTCTCATTGTTGAGGAAATCATCAAATGACAAAGCAGAAACCAATAAGAAGACATATCAGAGAAAGTGAAGACTCTGTCAAGTTAGATCAAAGGAGAAAGATAATACCAAGAGGCAATTGACGAGTCTTCCTCATCAGAATATTTCTTGTTATCAGATTGCAGTGGCTTCTTAAGTGCAACTGATGAAGCAACCTGAAAGAGAATATCATAGCCACAGATGAACATGCTGTATGATCTATAGACACTAACTCCATTAGTTATGATCGACTTCTCAGTGAAAACTGAGTTTTCTCTTTAACCAAAAGTGGAAGCAAAATAACAGGAGGACTTGGATATTTTGCCAGATTAAGTGCTTTGACTTCACCTCTCCAAAGCCCTTTAATGACATAACCCAGGAGATTGTGATAAAAAAGCACATGAAGCATAGGGGAACAACCTGATACTGTACAGATGGCTTTTGTGCAGCACTCGAGTCGCCTGTATCATTCCTAACAGGACGTGTTCCATGAGAAGCACGCCTCTCAGTTGCCAGAGCAAATGGCTGGGGAACAGTGCACTTGGTCTTACAGCTTCCAGTAACAGATTTGGTTATTGATTTCACCGAAGCTCTTAATCTCCCGTTATCATCTTTTACCTTTGAGCTTGGTCGATCTTGTTCCTGTCTGCTCTCAGCTGACATTTCAGCCGTGAAGTCTTTTACTTTATGCTCCTTTATTTCAACATTCTCATTTAGCATATCAGTTCTCTGCTCCCCAATGGCATGCTCAGATGACTGCGACACATCTTGATTACCGTCTCTCATGTAACTTGAATCCAGAGAAACACCATCCGAATAACTCATTTTATCGCCTTGCTCCTTTTCCATGCAGGTATCTGTAACTTCTAACCCCATCAATTTCTGAAAAAAATCAATAAAATAAGAAAGCATTATTTACAGCTAGGGGTTTCATCATGCTAGAATATATTTTGAGTCCATCATCAGAGAATTGGTAAAGTAATTTGATTTATTTGTTTACTCAAAAAAGTTACTAATTTCTATATGTGTTAATAACTCTGCACAAAAACTGCACAGATTTCTTTAGCAAAACAGGTTTGAATGATTCCGCTGGAGTTAATGAAATGAAAATATTTGATAGTAAGTTCTAGGATCAAAAGGACTCCTGCTTTAGAAACAGGATCTCTTGATAATAATCAAATAGTTATTTACCAACATAACAATTGAATATTTCCTCTTATCCATATACTTGATTATATATTGATCTCAAGGTTTCTATATCACTGTTTAAAACACTTATGCATACTGAATAAGAAAGTGCATGGAAACTTGGATTTTTACTTTAATAAATAATCATAGGCAAAATCTGGCAACAGTTAACTGTGAATTTTGCAGTTACAGGAACATTCATCCTCACTTTGACCCACTAAATTGTGCACAAAATGAACTTTAAATATGCATCTGCAGAAGCATGTTGGGCTACTCAGTGAAGTAGCAAAAAGGACAGAGATTAGTTCTAGGAATCAGCATGCTAATGTGCCAAAATGTACATAGTAAAACAAGGTGGAAAAATCATATTGTTCCAAGAAAGCAATTGCTCTATAAAATTCCATGATAATAAATGATTGAAGTCCCTTCATATCCATTAAAAACCTTGACTGTTTACACAAAGAAATCTCATGAAAGTAAACCAAATTAAACCAAATTTCTCGAAGACCCAGGTTATATGAGAAGTTCAGTTTCGTCCAATTCCTTAATGAACAAATACAGATGATGCTGAAGTGGTTTTATCTTATTCCACAGAAACATTTGCTCTCAGTATAACATGGACTCTCTCCCCAGCAACAGCTTCTGAGTTGCTTTTTCCAGCATCAGTAATTGCTGTGGTGTGTTTAGATTAGATCATTTCAAGCAGTGCAATTTAGGATCTATAGATTGGTATCCTAATACTAAATAAAAGAAAGAACCAAAACTTTTTGCTTCTCAATAATTAATGAAACAAGGAGAACATAGATACTATAAAGCTTCAGAAGGTAAAGTAGACTCTATAACACCTCCACACATTGGCGAGTACAAAACTATATACAGCAAATATGCATGTATATACACATTATATACAGAAACACATAAAAAGGCACTCCGGTGCACGAAGCATCCTGCATCCACATTATCACATAAGGTCCATAGAAGGGTTGCATCCCAAGAGGAATTGATACAGAAACAAATAGCTATAGGAAAATACATATGAATAATGATAGTAAAGGGGGTCTGTATAGATGCCAATCACGCAGAATCAAGACTTGGTTACTAGGTTCCTATCTTATGCAGGTAGAAATCAGTTGATCAAATCTGTGTTGTTTTCTATTCAAGCTTCTGGGCACAAGTTTTTGTTCTACCAAAGAACGTTATCAAGATTATTGATGGCACATATGAATAATGATAGAAAAGGGGGTCTGTATGAATGCCAATCACGCAGATTCAACATGGACTACTGGTTCCTATCTAATACAACAAAAACAACATACCCAGTGGAATTTCACAAGTGGAGTCTGGGGAGGTAGAATGTACGCAGACCTTACCACTACCTCATAGAAGTAGAGAGGTTGTTTCTTGGGAACCCTCGTCTCAAAAACCCATAAGCAGAATAATCTAGATATGGCAAAAAGGAAAGGAAAAGAAAAGGGAACAGAAAGAGGGACTAATAACGAAAAGCACATGACAGTATTTAATTAACACATATAAGACAAAAAATGACAACACATGATATAAAAACACAACTACTCCTGCTACCCTACTATACCCTAAGGCCAGACATCCACCTAACCCTACCAACCAATTAGCCAGTTACTCTAATTCGAGACTTTCACTCTTTTCTATCTAAGGTCATGTCTTCGGTGAAATCAAGTTTCGCCATATTGGTCTGATCACCTCCCCCAATACTTCTCCGGTCTACCTCTGCTCCTCCATGTAACTCCCAAATCCAACCTCTCGCACCTCCTAACAGAAGCATCGATACTCCTTCTCTGCACATGTCCAAACCATCGCAGTCTCGCTTCCCTCATCTTATCGGCCACCAGGGCCACCTCTAACTTCTCCCGAGTGGTCTCATTCCTAATCTTATCACTCCTGGTGTGACCATAAATCCATCTCAATATCCTCATCTTTGCGACCTGCATCTTCTGAACATGTGCATTTTTTATTGGCCAACGCTCCACCCCATACAACAAAGGTGGTCTAACCACTATCTGGTAAAACTCACCTTTGAGTTTAGGTGGTACCTTCTTGTCACACAATATTCCAGAGGCAAGCCTCCATTTAGTCCATGCTACCCCAATAAGACGTGTGACATCATCGTCGATATTGCCACTGCTCTGGATGATGGACCCCAGATACTTAAGGTTTCCCCTCTTGGGGATAGGTTGAGTGGCAAGCCTCACATCAATGTCTGCTTCATCCCTCGCAACACTGAATTTGCACTCCAAGTTCCTATCTTATGCAGGTAGAAATTAGTTGATAAAATCTGTGTTGTTTTCTATTCAAGTCTTCTAGGCACAAGGATTTGTTCTACCAAAGAATGTCATCAAGATTATTGAAGGTACATGTAGAAACTTCTTTGGACTGGGGGAACTGAGCTGTCAAAAGGCTCTATTAGCACGACAGAGTTTGCTACCCCAGTGCTGCTGGTGCCATGAACATACTGGATGTAGCTACTTGGAATAAGGCAGCTATTACAAATTAATTTGGAATATATGCAGGAAAGAAGACAGGTTGCGGGTAAAGTGGATAGATAGTATGATAGAAGGGACATAGAAGGAACATGCTGAGTGACATACCAAAACAGTCATCTTGGATCATTCAAAAGATCCTAAGGCCACAAAGTACTTTAGAGAAGCAGGGTATGAACTGGAGGATATAAGAAACATGGAAAAAAATTCTCAACCAGGCAATTATACGTGAGCTTAAGAGGCCAAATCCAGAAAGTATCATGGAGGAGATTGTTGTGCAACAACTTTCGCTTCCCTAGGTGTATCTTCATCCTGAGGTTGGCAACACTTGACAGATTAAGCACAAGGGATAGGTTCTATCAGTGGAGTGTCACCACTAGCCAGACTTCCCCACTATGTGAGAAGGAACATGAAAGCGTAGACCACCTGTTTCTTTGCTTGTGAGGTATCTGCTACTATATGACAAAAACTCTTGAACTGGATTGAGGTCAGACGAGGCCCTAGACAGTGGAGAAAAGAACTATGTCGGGCTGAGGTATACCCAAGAGGAAAACCTCCAAAACCAGAGGTCTATAGGGCTATGCTGTCCGCTACAGTGTACTACATTTAGAGGGTTAGAAATGCTTGAGTGTTCCAGAAAAAGAGCATGAAACCACAGGCAGTGAGTAAAATCATTGTTCAAGAAATCCACATGAGAGCTGCAAAGAATGCCAGAGTTACAACATGACTGGAAAGCATCAACTGCTACTCAAGCTAGAGATGTATAACCTAGACTAGATGATGGCTACTGTGTAACTAGTTGTTCTTGTTATTATGATTATGTAAAGATAGTTGTGGGGGAGATTGATCCAACAGATTTTCTAGAGTCAATGCACTGTAAACATTCACTTTGGTAATGAAATCGTCAGTTACCCCCTAAAAATGCCAATTACTAACAGATATCTTGCAAACTTCACGATGCATTACAGAGAAAACGAGTACCTAACTGAAAAATGTAAAGCTACAGCAAGGATACATCTATATTTTACTTTTGAATATCATCACTTCGAAACATAAATAATGAAAGCTCAGACAACTGATGAAAAGAGGAATAAAGAATGTTGAGTTTTAATCAGAATAAGACATCTTGCTATCCTTTTAGAACCCAATTTCAAGAATTTCCAGAAACCCCTACCATTTCACATTTCTACCTCTAATTCAACCACTTAAATTTGACTCCATATTCTAGTCAATCAAAATATCAGCTATCAGCTATCAGCAATGAACAATCAAACTCGAAATACATTTCATAATGCAACATCCATCTCTTCCTACAGATTATCACACCATCCTTAAAACCAAACAACGTAAATATTGAAGAAATTAACTTAGAATATGTAAGCCAAGTTGTAACTTATGGCCAGCCCAGCACCTTCTTAGTACTATTTTAACACAATTATTACCTTTACAACACCACATTTTGAATAACATAGTATATTGTCAAAAAGGATCTTTTCCTATATAGATCTACCCAGAATGTACACAACATCATAATCATCAAATCCAATAACAAATGCAAACAGATCGATAGCTCACAAAAAAAAAATTAAAAAATGTAGACAAAATAACAATATAAAATTAAATAAAGAGATATTTGAATTCTCACCGATGATTTGCTTGCTGCTGCTTCCTCTTCCTCTTCCTTTGAAGGGGCGCGTCGTAGTTATTTATTATTACAAATTACAATACAAATAAAGTAAAAGAACAAACAGGAAAATATTTATTTATAGTATTACTATTTATATAACAAAAAAGGAGCTTTTTGTGCTATTTTTATTTATGGATTCAAACAAAAAAAGGAGAATAACAAACTTTTTAAGGAGATAAATATATATATTTTTAGAAAAAAGATTGAGTAAGTAATTTAAAGATTATAAAGAGATTATTATAATGAAAGTAATTAAGGAGATTAAATTGGCAAATTACCTTCAACATCCAAGATATATTTTGTGTTTTTAATCCCTCAAATATTAAATTTTTTTATTTTGATCATTTTAATTTTTTATGCAGCTTATTTAATTTTCTATCAATTATTATAGACTCTTTTAGTCCTTCTTGCCGTGAATGATTTTTACAAAATTAATAACTATCGGTGCTAAATTATTCAATTAGTGTTGTGTTGTGTTGTGCTAATTTGAATTGCTATTTTATATTTGAGGATAGTATAATGTGAATATAACATTTTTCTTAATAAGAACCAAAAATATACATTATAATTAATTCAAAGTAACATATATTTTAAATACTCGTAGTAAATACCAAGTTCTCTAAAAACACAATTTATAATATTTTTAATGCTTTATTTCTTTTCTTCTACTTATGGGGTTGATTTTTTAGACGAAGGTTTTTCAGAAACAACATTTCTATCTTTGTAAGGTAGTGGTATAAGGCATGCATACATTTTACCCTCCTTAGACCCCCACTTGTAAGATTTCACTGATATATTATTGTTGTTGTTAATAATTTCTTTCTTTATTGAAACACATGTTCCACGAGGAATACTTAGGGATAACACATTATAATGGAGGTTCAATTAAATTATCTTTATTGAAAAACTGTATTACTTAAATAATTTTTATTACATTTATATAAATTATTAAATACTCTTAATTTAAGGAAAGCTTGTTATGCAATGCTAAAAAGTGACTTAACTTATTAGAATTTTTTCATAAAAAAGAAATAATACTAGCATAATCTTGGCAAACCCAAGTAGATTACAGCTAATTCCTGAAACTTGTCTCTTTAACCATAAATAGTTAGAAGGTCGAAAGGAACTCATTATATTGCTTCAATTTGTCCATCTTTGATTACTATTAGCTAACCCTTTTGATAAAGACTCATAACCTCTTTTTAATTTTTTTAATTTTTCAACCCCTCTTTTCATTTTATTCTAATTATTTTTTTTATTTTTTTCCGAAAAAGGGCCTAAAATGTCCTCAAAATATTAGAAATGGTACAAAAATGCCCTTAATTGACCTTTTGGACCTAAAATGCACTTTCATCCACCTTTAAGGCTTAAAATGTCCTTCTCCTTAACAGATTTTTATTAGATAATTTAAATAATTATTTTAGATACGTGATGATCATCCATTGGTAAAAATTTAATTATTTAAAATTATTTATAAATAATATTTGAGCCACCCCAAATTACCCCTAACCCGCCCCATATTGAACCACTTGCGTACATTTTCAAAGCTACTTGAGTACCTTTTCACAGCTATGGCACTGATATATTCTATGACATCCAAACTCTCTTTTGGCATTTTTGTGTGCCTTTGTTGTGCCTCCTCACTTGTCATGATTAATTTTTATTGCATAATTTCTTATCTTATTTGGATTTGATTCTTTAAAATTGAAGATCATTCTGTACGAGGATGTGTTGTGTGTCAAAAATATTACTACATGGAAAACTTTTTTGCTCTTTCTATGGGGATTCTTTAAGACTAAAGATCATTCTGTACGCTAGTGGTTTTTCTTGTTCTTTTAATTAAGTTACGGGTCAGGGGCTAGAGTTACATATGAGGCGGGTTAGGGGTAATTTGGGTTAGGGGTAATTTGGGGTGGGTTTGGGTGGGTCAAATATTATTTACAAATAATTTTAAATAATTAAATTTTGAATAATAGATGATTGTCACATGTCTAAAATAATTATTTAAATTATCTAATAAAAAATTTGTTAAGGAGAAGGGTATTTTAAGCCCTAAAGGTGGATGGGAAGGACATTTTAGGCTGAAAGGTGAATGCAAGGCATTTTTGTATCATTTCTAATACTTTGAAAGCATTTTAAGCCCTTTTTCCTTTTTGTTTTTGGTTTCTTAAAAAAGTATTTAAGAGAAAGGTTCAACTAACAATTTATCTCATAAGAAATGTTTTTGGACCATTAATTATACCAATATTTGCCCAAAAGTTCTTTAATTTTGTCAGAATCTGAGTAAAAACGTAGAGAATTTTAGTTCTTGGAGTATTATGAAACTAATGATTGTGAATCTCCACTAATTTTTAAAATAAATTTTTCACTATTTTTATCCTCCCTAAATCCCACTTGCGGGATTTCATTGGGTATGTTGTTCTTGTTGTTGTTTTAAAATGAATTAACTCCTACGTCTCTGTAGCCTTATTCCCCTTAAATTTTCCTCCATATACTTTGTGATTAATGTTATGTTTATGACATTTTGCAGTTTGCACGTCTCTATTTGACACTATGAGTAGAGGTAAAATAATTCATATTATTCACACTTGAGTAATACTTCCCTGTTCATTTTTACTTGTCACTGTTTTGTTTTTCAAAGTCAACTTAATTAAACTTCAACGTTAAATTGAAGTAGCCAAATTTAATATTTATCTAAAATTTAGATGGTTGAAAACTATACGAAAAATGATATAAGTTGCAAGTCTTCCCATATTAATATGATGAAAAAATACTTCTTCAAATGTTAGTCAAAGTTCATATAGTTTGACCTCGATAAGTGAAATAATGATAATTAAAAGTTAATGGAAGATGAACTTGAAGACTTGGGAAATATTTAGAAGAAAGAATAAAGCTCTCATCTCATCTCTTTGTTATTCTTATTTTCATTTGTTAATATTGTTAGCTTCCATGGTGAAGCTCTAACAATGGAAACAATGAGGAAATGAAGAAGAGAATGAAGAGAGAGTAATGAGAAATCTGAAAGAATTGATCTTATTCTTCTGTACACAAAGTTGGGCGTAATACATGTATATATAGTTACATTGACAACTGTCAATGTAACTAACTCTTAACAACCTCTTAACCACCTCATTAACACTAACTAATTAGGATTAGTGTTAGTTATTATTTATATTACATCAACTTGCCTTTATTTTTCTCAACACTCCCCCTCAAGCTGATGGCTTGAAGAGGTTCTTCAGTCTTAGCTACTTAGTAGATATTCATGTGTTGCTCTTTCCAATCCCTTTGTAAGTATATCAGTTAATTGCTCATTGGTTGATATATGATTGGTTTTAACCAGACCTTGACTAATCTTCTCCCTTACAAAGTGACAGCCAATGTCAATATGCTTTGTCCTTTCATGGAAAATGGGATCTGTTGCAGTCTGAATTGCAGCTTTGCTATCACACATTAGCTCAATAGGTTGTTGAGCTTGAACTTCCAGTTCCTTGAGCAATCCTGTTAGCTAAATAATTTCTGCAATACAAGCAGCCATGCTTCCGAACTCAGCCTTAGTTGAGCTTCTTGATATAGTGACTTGCTTCTTTTATTTCCAAGATACCAAGGATCCACCAAACTTCACAATGTACCTAGTCACAGACCTTCTAGTCTCCATACATGCTCCCCAGTCAGAGTCACAGTAGGCTTGCAGTTGATTAGTATCACTGGAAGGCATGAACAATCCTAAACCAGGTGTCCCCTTTACATACCTTACTACCCTCAGTGTTGTATCCGTATGTGAACTCTTGTGACTGTGCATGTATTTGCTCAGCATCTGGACTACAAAAGCTATGTCTAGTATGGTCATAGTCCGATACAATAGCCTTCCCACCAGTCTCTGATAGGTTGAGGGATCACTGATTGTTTCATCTTCACTGGCTTCTTTACATGGAAAATATTTATCATACTCAACTGATGTCAGTTTCTGGTTCACTTCAATAGGTGTTGTAGTAGGTTTTGCTCCACTTAATCCAGCTTCAGACACCAATTCTATAACATACTTTCTTTGGCACATTACTATTCCCTCTTGTGACCTAGCCACTTCAATGCCTAGAAAAAACTTCAACTCTCCAAGATTTTTCATTTTGAACTGTAGCTACAAGTCTTTCCTTGCGTGATTTATAAACTCTTGACTGCTACCAGTGACATGTAGATCATCTACATAGACCAGGATAATTACTATCTCTTTACCAACTGATTTTGTGAAGAGTGAATAATCATAGTGGCTTCGAGTGAATCCCATATCTAATAGAGCATTTGTCAGTTTCCTATTCCATTGCCTATGGGCCTGCTTTAGGCTATACAATGACTTGTGGAGTTTGCAGAGCTTCTGATTCTCACCCTATTTGGCAAACCCCTCAGGAATGGTCATGTATACTTCTTCAAGTAAGTCATCATTAAGGAAAGCATTATGCACATCCATTTGATAAATGGACCAGTGGCATGATGCAGCAAGTACAATCAATGTTCTGACAGTCACCATCTTGGCAACGGGTGAAAATGATTCAGAATAGTCTAGACCAGCCTTTTGGCTATACCATTTGGCTACCAATCTGGCCTTATACCTTTCAATTGCACCTGAAGCTTGATACTTCATTTTATATGCCCACTTACAGCCAATAAGTGATTTACCACCTGGAAGATCAACTATGGACCATGTATTATTATCTTCTAAAGCAGTAATCTCATATTGCATGGCTTGAACCCAGGCTGGATCTTGGGAAGCTTGATGGAATGAGGTTGGTTCTTAAATGGAAGAGTAAGCAGGTAAAGCTTATTGATAAGGGGAAGTAAGATGAGAATATGTGACATAAGATGACACAGGATAGGAACATGAGGTAGTAGAAGGAGTGATAAAGTCATGCATCTATATAGGGGGATGTTTGTCTCTAGATAATCTTCTAGGGATAACAGGTACCTGAACAGGATCTGTAGAGGGGTGACCAAGTACAGGATCAAGTGGAGTGGAGGGGATGGAGCTATAGCAAGCTCCCCCTAGGTAGAAGCTATGGAAGAATTGGAGAGGGGAAGTGTGGAATAATCTGAGATAGAAAGATCAAGCACTGGAAAAATAGGAGTCCCAGAAGACTTGAGATGTAAAAAAGGGAACACTAATTCCATGAACACTATATGTCTGTTTGTAAAGAAATATTTATAGTGGATTTCATAGAGAATATAACCCTTTTGTGTTGAGGAATATCTCATGAATACACTAGGAATGGCTCTGACAGAAATCTTATCTGAGGTTTTGGTATTGGAAGCATAAGTTAGGCTACCAAAAACTCTAAGGTGAGTGAGTGAGGGTGGGTGTTGAAAGAGTAGTTCAAATGGAGAGGTGAAGTTGAGAACTCTTGATGGGTTCCATTGATGAGTACACTACAGTGTTTAACACATTCACCCCAAAACTTCAAGGGTATGCCAGCTTGGAATCTAAGTACTCTAGCTACTTGAAGGATAATTTTGTATTTTCTCTCTACTACCCCATTCTGTTGGGGAGTGTAGACATAGAAAGTTTGATGTAGAATTCCCGGGGTGGACAAAAGAGATTGAAAATCAGTACTAAGGAATTCACATTCATTGTCTGTTCTGAGAACTTTAACAATAGTAGAAAAGTAGTTGTTTATTCTTGTAAGAATTTTTTTTAGAACTACAAGCACTTTAGACTTAGATTGAATGAGAAACAACCAAGTAAATCTAGTACAATCATCTACTATTGTGACAAAAACATCTCTTATTATTGTAAGTAGGAACACTATAGCCCTAGATGTCACAATGCAGCAATTCAAAAGTAGATTTAGTACTAGAGATACTCGTAGGAAAAGGAAGTTTGGTATGTTTTGCAAGAGGACAGACGATGCACTTGTGGTTTTCAGGAGTAAGTTGTTGGAGAGTTGAATGTCTTCAAATGACTTCTAGAGGGGCATGTGCCAATCTTCTATGCCGAAGAGTACTAGATGTAGAAGCTTTTTTAGCTGTGATACCAGTTTATTCACTGCATAGTGAGAAGCTTGAGTAGTAGTTGTATTTCCTCTGAGAATGTACAACCCTTGCTCTTCCTTACCAATCCCTTTCACTAAGCCAATGCAAAGATCCCGGAATATACAAAAATTGGGAAAGAAGTACATTGAACACTGTAATTCCTTGGTTAGTTTAGAAACTGACAGTAGATTACATTTAAACTCTGGAAGAAATAAAACATTAGAAACCAGTTGATATGTCAATACATGTGACTTGCCAGTGTGAATGACCTGAGCTTTACCACCTATGGGTAGATGAACATTCTCATGCTCTGGAATCCTTTTATAGTCATGTATCAGCTCAGAACTAAAGGTCATACGGTTAGTTACTCCTGAATCTATTATCCACTTAGGATGAGCTGTGTTAGTGTTTATATAAGTCATAGTACCTGCATTTGCTATTGGAGTGTGATTGCTTCCTTTACTACCTTTGTTTAGCATTTGAATAATTTGTTAATATTTCTCCTGCGTGAAGTAGGGGGGCAGTTGAGATATAGTAACCTGAAGACTAGGATTGTCATGAGCAATGTAAAAGTTCCTTTCATGACTATTCTCTGCAAGATTTACATATAGAGTTCCTCCTTTCTTCTTGTTCCTGGGCCAGTCAAGTGGATAAAATGAGTTTGTAGCAGCTGTCTTTTGTGTGGCCATTATATCCACATTTTTCACATACCACAGACAGCTTCATCTGAGTTCTGTAGTTGCTAGTAGATGTAGGTTTATTGTTGTAATTTTCATTAGAGATGGAACTTCCTCTTGGACTATTGTTACCTAAGAACAGGTTGCCTTTGCTTGGATTGATCTAAGACCCAATAATAACTCCTTTGCCTTTGTAGTCCGAGCTGGACCCTCCCTTTTGACTAAAGAAAGCAACACCTTCCGATGTGTCACTTACCATGGATGCCATACTAGCTATGGACCTTTGACTCTCATGATCAACCACCATGGAATAAGCCTTGTTCAGAGTAGGAATAGGTGACATCATAAGAATCTGGCTTCTACACTAAACATAGTCTCGTTTAGTCCCATAAGAAACTGTAAGAGTCTTTGATATCCATGATGTTGAGCATAGCTTCAAGATTTAGGGCTATTGCAACCTAGACAGGGCATAAGTGCATCAAATTCATCCTATAAATTCCTCAATCTGGAAAACTATTTAGTTTTTGACATAGTTCCTTGTGCAAAATTCACAATTTCTCTATGCAAGAAAAAAATCATGGATCTATTCACAGTGACAAACCTTTCCTTCAAATATAACCACACCTTATGTGCATTTGAGGCATATATGATGCTACTTAACAGGTCTTTTTCCAACTGAATTCATGACCACACCATTAACCTTCTCCCATTGCTCATGCAAAGACACATTAAACTTGTCTTTGGTATGTCTTCCATCAACAGAACCTAATTTGCTCTTTCCTAATAGACCTATAGTCATAGATCTACTCCATAGGGCGTAAGTTTTAGATCCGACTAATTGAATTAAAATCAGAGAGCTACCTGGTGTGTCGTTGGGGTAGAGGTATAATGGATGATTGTGATCTATCTCATTCCGACTGGAATTTCTCGACGCAGACGAGTTTGGTGCCACATGGACATCCTCTGCGCCATTCTCCTACAAACTCCAGCTGGAATTCAGCTGAATTTCAGCTTCTCCAAGCTTGAAATTTGCACTCGGATCGGTGCTCTGATACCATGTTAGCTTCTATGGTGAAGCTCTAACAAGGGAAATAGTAAGGAAATGAAGAAGAGAAAGAAGAGAGAGTAATGAGAAATCTCAAAGAATTGATCTTATTCTTCTGTACACAAAGTTGGGTGTAATACATGTATATAGTTACATTGACAGTTGTTAATGTAACTAACTCTAACAACCTCTTAAACTCTTTATTAACACTAACTAATTAGGATTAGTATTAGTTATTAGTTATACTACATCAGCTTGCCTTCATTCTTCTCAACAAATATATTATGCTAACTTTCAGGTTAATTTTATGTGTAATCAATATGAATTTCTCATCATTTTTCTAAAACACTACAATTTATTACTAGTATACATTATGGAATAATATACAAGTGTTATCCAAGAAGCCATGTGCAGACAACCTCAAAATCAACATTTTTATACAATGATTTTTTCTCCTTTTCGGAAATAAAATGTCTACTACTTTGAATCAGAAGTTTTTATTTAGACAATAGTAGAACTGCTCAAGCCACTAAAAGATTAATGTTATGGAATATTTTCATTTTAAAGATCTAGCATCAATATGTCAGCTATTACGTTAGATAATTACAACTATGTAATTTAATTAGTACGTTAAAAGAATAATATTGTTGTCATTACATGGTGAATCTTATTGTTGTGGCAGTATTTTAAAAGGTTAGAGGGAGAGTTTTATTGCACTTTAATGTGATCTATAATGTTATTGATTGAGGGTAAGAGGATGGATTGAAGTCCCAGAAGGTAAAATTATTGTTTTTGGATTGTGGTGTACTATGATGATGATAGGGTAAGTTCAAATCTCATCGCTTCATGGTCTAAGTATACATACATTTATATGGGTAAGACAAATTTTCTTCAAATTTCACTACATTATATATTAATAATAACGATGACTAAGGCAAAGCAATATGATCTTGATAGAAAATTATGCAGTCTTCCCACTATTTGTCTCTATTCCCTTAAGTGAATATGGTAACAAAGTACATGATAAATTTGAAAGATGAAAAAGTAATCATTGTAATTGTACAATGAACATGAACATGACAAATGGCAAAACGATATAATCATCATTGTGGTAATAGCAAAGGAAAGATCGTTATGGACTCTCTAAATAATTCTTCAAACGAAGAAGGTAATTTTTGTCATCAATATGGTATAAAAGATCATTAAGCATGTGGTTATCGTGCAACCTAATAATTTGATAAGTTTATAAATCATTAATCAAAAGAAAGAAAGATGAAATAGTTTACTTGTCATGCCCCGAGCAGGTACCTTTGGCGTGACCAACACTTGAAGAACCATTTCTAATTCTCCAAAAGAACCACCTGGCCTCATCGTCATATCTTACTCGACAGCGGAAGAAAATACTCAAGAAAAGACTATCAATAATTAAAGATCAATAATCAAACTTAGAACGAATTAAGACTAGTAGGAAGGAAACTAGTTGAACTATATCCAAGCCATCAATCCCAACTCTAGTTTATGAAGTATCTATCTAAAATGTCTAGAAGGTACCATGACAGGTCATGGCTATCCCAGTCAAAAGAAAATAAACATACTCAATAAAAGATAAAAGGGCTCCTTCGGATAACAAAGAGGGCTCACCAATTTGGAACCAAGAAGCTGGACCTAACGATGTGCTGACTAAAGTCCTCTATCACCTGTATCTGCATCATTAACGATGCAGTCCCAAATAGACGTTAGCACATAGAATATACTAGTATGTAAAATGGCTAAAGAAAATAAGTAAAACTCAGACGCAAGTCAATTACTCGGCTTTACCATTAACCCAACTCAATGAATATGAAAGTTTAAGAGTACTATCATGATTTGAAAATAGGCTCAGTGTCATGATATTCAGTGTCACGACCCGGGGTTAGGACCTAGATATAACACAACGAATGGGAACCCGAGAGTCCCCAAACAAGCCTGAAGTATCTATATCCACATCATCGGTTCAAGAATAACATTCAATCACACACACACACACACATATATAGTCAAATAGGAGTTTTTCATAAATCATTTCAACAACACGAAAGCAACATACTGGTCATAACAACCAGATTTAAGAAGAGTTTACATAATGTCTATCAAATGCATCTAGTCAAAGGAACGGGGGCCAGGACAAGTCCCAAGCTCACCCTTAATAAAGAAGAATGTTTTGTAATAGCATAAAAGAAGGATAATTGGCTCGTCCTCGGAAGACGGGACTCACCACAGTATACTCTGAAATTAGACTATTCGTCAACCTGTTGATAATCAAAGTGCTCTGCTCCTACATGGTAAAATCACGTAGGCATAGAGTATGCGTTAGTACGTTTGAATGTACTAAGTATGCGGGCATGTAATGCATATGACTTACCAAACCTACATTTCAATGTTAGATGACAAAAGCTAATAAAATAGAAGGATCGTATAATTAATGAAAATGTATATACAAGATGCCATGAAATTTATGATACATGAAATGCAATAATACTCATATATAGTGGGGATGGATTATAACAGACAAATCAAATCCATGCGAGCTATTACATGAATTAGTCTGATAAAGATCTCTAATCAGTAGGATAAGACTACTTGCCAAAGGTAATCTATATCACACCTTACAGAAATCACCATTTCGGTGGATAGTCACCTTTCTTACGGAACTCACCATTTCGGAAGGATTTTTAGAATCATACAGAACATATCAGAACTTCATATACATATAACCATTCCTTACGACCTGGTCATTTTGGTAATGGCTTACATTCCTATGTTGCACATAGTTCAAGGAAAGGGAGAGAGTCCTTGGGGATAGCCCTAACACTCCCAATCCATCAGTGCTAAGTCAATAACATCCCACTTGAATACTTATACATATACGTGCTTCCAAGAAATGCAATGCTCATTCCAAACCGTTCAGTTCACATTTAGGCTCAAATGCCAAATCATATTTTATACTTGTAATGCTCATGTAGGGAGTAACTCATTCACATATACAGAATGGTGCAAGCACCCAGAATGCTCAATGAGCCAGAATCATAGACATATCGGTGATCACCTTTTTGTCATAGCCAATATCTTATCAGAATCATATCATAATCATTTCAGAAAACATAGTTGGGCTTAACCCACTTCGCAATTTTCATGTATCAATGCTCATGAATGCACTGCAATGCATGATGTGAGGTTAGCATGGGTAACATAGATTCAAGTTAAAATCAGCCTTAAAAATGAAATTGAGGAAATCCATAATTAAAACCACATGTAAATCGTAATATAGATCACTCATGCATAAATCAACTTTAAAAGGAGACATGCATGTTCGTACTTTATAACTCAATGTAAATCATCATAATAGTGATCAAAGTGAATTGAACTCGTAGGTAGAACACAACCCTTGCATTAATTAGATTTAATAAAATCAAATAATAAAATCTCATATTTAAAGTAACTAAAATTCATGAAATAGATTGAAAAATCTTTGGGTCTTCTTGGTTGAAAGGGACCAAGAATCAATCCACATACCTTGATTTAGAAGCTGAATTTGAGGGATGAACTTAGCTTGAATTGGACTCCAATGGAACCCTAGCTTTGATCCTTGAGAGAGGAGTGTAGCGAGGAATAGCGAGATAATCTTATGAGGGATAGAGGGTTTTAGGATAATAAATTAAGAGGGAGGGGATATCAATTGAATTAGGAGTTTAGGATAGGTAAAAGGTCATAATTCATGATTAAAATAAACTAGAATTATACAAACGCCATTAATGAAATGGACCAAAACTGAAACCGTTAGGTCTACATGATCCACTACACGGTCCATAAAATGTCACACGGACCGTGAACAATGGCTGTGACCCAACACTTAGAAACTTTGCAGGGGAAATTCACACAGAGCTAAGTTTTCCACATGGACGACTACACGGTCCGTGTGACTCCACACGGGCTGTGGCACTGATCGTGTAGTAGTACTTGAAATAATTTTTGTGCGACAAAGTTATGAGACGATACTTTCATACTTAGAAAACTTTTACGTAGTGAGTCACATGGAGAGCCACACGGATCGTGACACATCACACGGACTATGTGAGTGGCCGTGTGTCCCTTTATGGGAGGCCACATAGTTTGTGTGTCTTCACACGACTTGTGTAGGCCCTCCGTGGAGTGATGCCTGGCAGTTCACCTGAGACATTTCCAAGAGATTTGGGGAAACGCCATTTGAAAAATTCGGGTCCTTACATTCGGTTTAAAACATTATATACTCTCTCAAATGTTGCTTGGGAGTTTCTCTTAATCGACATCCAATCCCACCACCTTTGGTTTGGCGATGCACAACGAAGGTGACGTCGTTGCCATGCTCGTCCAATACTTGCCAAGGCAAGGGAAGATCAAACCTCTCTTAGATCCAAAATAAATGTCCATCTTTTGGGGACATAAATTGCCCGAATTAACAGTGCAACTAACATACGGTGGCAAGATTGTTTATAGGTTAGAGTAGTTATCTACTCACTTCCATATCAGTGCTCAATACTCCTCCCAAGACTAAAACATGATCATTCCAATCAACTCGATCTCGTCTCTTTATGGTTGTCCTCTCCAATCAAACTCAACTCAATCACTCAACAACTCAACCGATTTAGAACATCATTTATGCATGCAATCAAGACTTTAACTCAGACTCAAACAGTCATTTAGACTCCACTCAATCATGCTCATCACATAAAACACATAAGATGCTCGTTATATAGATATGTACGAATAAGTAATATGCTCCACATGCTTCATCATGCTCAAGTTAGTCAACTCAAACAATCACAATCATGATCTAAGTTTAGTTCAATGCACACAAAACTTCATAGAATGATACAATTTAGGGCTCAAAATGTCAAACATAGTTAAATGTTCAAATTTCATAAAATCAACATGCAACTCATCGATTTATTCATAATTATGCATGAAGACTTAAAAATACATGAATAACTCGAGGTTCAGATTATAGGACTTCATTACTCAATCTCTGGGACTCAATTAGATCGGATTTATGAAAGGACGTGTGGACGAACTAAATCCAACACTTTGAGTAGTCTTACATCCTGAAATTTTGAAAAACGATCAATTGTTGGACAATCTTCAATTGCGTGCTTGGAACCCTAACTTTCTCCCCTCCTCGATGCTCTCAAGATTTTAAGTGTAGAATGAATAGTAATACCCTTAGGGTACTGATAAGGGGGTCCAAAACAAATGTAATGACCCAAATGGTCATTTTTGGACTTATCTATGAAAATTACTATTTTACCCTTTTGTAAGTTGTTTTGGGCCTAATTAGAACTATCTGTAAGGTTGGAACTGAAATCCTAAATTTTAAAAGTTGAAAAATATGAGTTTTGACATTTTTAGGAAGTTTAAGTTGTTGAAAAAGTGAGTTTTTCTTACCATTTTGAGTTTGGATGTTGGATCAGGGATCTATAGATCCCATTAGCTATGGAATGTCGAATCTGAACTATGAGAAGTTATAGGACTGAATTCAAATTTAAAATAAGGTTTTTAGGCCCAAAATTGTAATTTTAGTCGTTTTCGAAACCAAAGTTTGACTTTGATCAACATTCAGAGTTTGAAAGCTCGGATCGAAATTCTGACAGTTCCAGTAGTTCCAGATAGTGAAACTAATGCTAGAAATAGTTTCGTAATAATCTTTGGAGTTGCCAAGGGTAGTTTTAGTATTTTGAGTTTTAAACTAGTTTATTAGAGTTACATTGGTAACTGTGTCGTAGAGGCCTCAAAATCGAATTTTGATTATTCCCAGAGTCCGGATTACTGTTTCTAGTGGGGATGTATACTTGGTTTATGAAATTGTGATTCCAAATGAATTCCAAGGGTCCGAGGTGAGATTTCAAAAGTTGTGTTTTGCTAGTTTTTCTCAGTTTTGGTGCAGGCCCATTTTCCTCTCTGTTTTCGTGGCTAATGTGGCGCGCGTTCACGGAGTATTCAATACAGTTGACTTTCGCATTTGCGGAGTTCAATCAAGGCTTGTACAGTTTCAGTTTTTAAAAGACGATATTTGATCCATTTTTAATATTCCAAGCTTCGTTTCAAAGAGGGAGTCCAAGACTTTTAAATTGTTTGGGTAACTATTTTCTAACCTATTTCATTGATTTACATTGGTTAATTTATATTTTTGACTTATGATTTGGGGATTTTAATGATGTAATTTGGGGATTTTTAGGCCTTTGTTTCCTAAACTTTAATTGATGATTCTTCCCTCATCTTAGCTCTATTTTCGAATTGGTTTTCACCGTCGGGATCCTTATTACCAAGAGAACTTTATTAGGTAAAAACTTCCAGATTTTGACCACTTTTTCGACATGAGATTTCGATCATTTTGCCCTTTTCACCCGAATTGATTGATTTAGTGTCATTAGATTCCTTATGTGATTGTGATGCTAAATTTGGATAGATTATAGCATTTTGGGTGCAAATTTGAAGGGGAAAGCTCCAGTTACTTCTTGATTAGTCTGCTACTTGATGCAAATGGAATCCTAAACCTTGTTAAGCCTATTTGAACATTATATTTTCTATGCTTATGATTTGAAAGGAGGGAATAGTTGTGGTTGATTAAGTATAATTGATGAATTGTGGAAATTTGGTAAATTATGAATTTGCATCTTTAGCTTGGAAGTGGAATATTGAAATTATTACTTGTTGACTTGTACTGCGATGTTGGAAATCACTTGTGATATGAGGACTTCATATATATATATATATATATATATATGGGTTGTATATGCATGTTATGAATGATAAAATTGGTAATAATGTGGTTGAGATTTACTTGTGGGTTAGAGATTTGATTATAGGCTTGAGACAAACTTGTTATTATGCTTTACTTCGATGTCATTATGTGATTTAATTATGAGACTGGTTGCCCATTGTAATATTTGGCTTGAGATGATGATACTTATTATGATGTAGACTCTTATTTACACTTATCATTATTGCATCATTTACATATGTTCTTGATGTGCATTGTGATTGAGTACCATTGATGAAACACAAATGAGAAATACTGGATGAGCCACACGAGCTGTGGCATGAAACATAAATGAAAAATAAGGAACGGGCCACACGAGCCGTGTCATGTGACATTGATTATACGTACTGGGGTCGGGCCATACGAGCTGTGACATAATACATTAGTTATTCACATATTGGGGTTGGGCCTCACGGGCCGAGGCATTTACATGGACAGATGTGTCCCCTATGGGTTCTGGATTGATTATTATCGTAGGACAGACATGCATCACAATTACTTGACATTGCATTACATCATATCATTCCATTTCATACCACATTCATTACATGTCTTGCCATGATCCTTGTACCTTCGGTTGATTTAGATGTTGTGGATGAATTATGTGAAGGCTATACTTGTTGAATATTTAGAACTACTTGAAAACATATGCTATGTGACTGATATGTACAATTGAAATAGGTATATTGTGTTATTATTGAGCCCTATTGTGAGATATCTGTTGGACTACATTATTTTGTAAATGTTATACTATATATATTGTTGTTGTTGGGACTTTTCTGCGTGCAAGATTGTAATTGGGCAATATGTGGTTGGAGCGAAAGAAGTATTTTGTTTTGTATGCTTTACTTGTTGTTTAGATTCTTTTGCTGAGTGTCGGTTGTTTTTAGTACTTACCCTTCTACATATGTTGTAGGTTGTGAGCCCAACTATGCCTGAGTCTCATTCTATCCTCGTGGACCGAGCATCTTTGACATAAGAGAGGTAGCAGCTTGTCTATTCGGCAAACTCTTGGAGTCCTTTTTATATTTTTATGTTCTATTTGAAGAATGAGATCCATACTTGTATTTATTCTCTTTTATACTCAGTGTTAGAGAGTTGTACACGTGACACCAGTTTTGAGATGCTTTATTTAGACTTGATATCCTAGTGCTTCACCTTATTTAGACTTTATTTTCTTCCTCTTTAGCTTTAATGTCAGTTCGAGTAGTTTTCGCCTTACTTGTCTCGGTGGGTTAAGCAAGTGCTATCATGCGTATTCTTAGGTCGTGACTATAAGTCCAAAACATGATGGCTTTTAATTAAAAAGGGTAGAAAAAGACGAAATTACATGTCTTTGAAATGTCGAATGGAACAATGAAACACAATCTACAGGTCGTGGTTCCACTTACCGTTAGTGGCCTCTCGTAAATGGTGTGTGCCAAAAATTGGGTTACTAAAAATTGGACCTGTGATTTACGAAACCCCGTTCTACAAGCCGTAAACTGAATGACGGGCCGTCATGTTAATCGTGATTCAAGATCCAAAAAATTAATTTTTCGAAACATCAAACCATGAAATACATTCTACGGCTCATGGTCTGAAGTACATTCCGTATGAGGACTCGTACATAGGCCTCAAACTTAAAAAAAAATTTAAGTCAAGGGGAAACTATGAGACCTCATCTACGGGTCGTATATCACTCTACGGGTTCTCAGCTTCTCCTAGGCAATTACATCATACTAGGTGAAATAAATTAGCAGATATTACAGTACTTGACCTTTCTGTTGAGAAGATTAATGACCAAGCTGATTGTAATTAGTTAAGTGAGTAAGTAGTTAGTTAGAAGGTAGTTAAGAAGTTGTTAGGTGGTTAAGAAGTGGTTAATCACTGGGTATATATATAGACTTGTACTCATTTTAAATAATAACAGAAAGAGACTGCTTAAGAGCAGAACTCTCTGTATCAGCTCAAATCCCTCTTCTTCATCCTCTCTTCTTCTCAATAGCTGCTAGAATTCTACATGGTATCAGAGCTCTGATCCAAAAGTACTAGATTAACACCTTGAGAAGCTGAATTTCAGCTAGAACTAAGAAGAAATTGCAGAAGGAATGGCGTTCTAGGGATTCAAGACATTCAGACTTGGAAGAGCAAAAATGGCGACTGAAAACACCCATGCAGCACCAAGTTCATCGGGAACTAGAAGTTCCAGTCGTGTGGAAATAGATCACAATCATCCTCTATACCTCTACCTGCGTACACTCCAGGTAGCTCCTTAATCTCAATCCAATTAACTGGATCTGAAAATTATGCCCTATGGAGTAGATCTATGACTATAGGACTGTTAGGGAAGAGCAAATTAGGGTTTGTGGATGGTAGACATGCTAAGAACAAGTTTGATTCATCTTTGCATGAGCAACGGGAGAAAGTGAATGCTGTAGTTTTATCCTGGATTATGAACTCTGTCGGAAAGGATCTGTTGAGCAGCATTATATATGCCTCAAATGCTCACAAGGTATGGCTTGATTTGAAGGAAAGATTTGATACGCCTGGATTATGAACTCTATTGGAAAGGATCTGTTGAGCAGCATTATATATGCCTCAAATGCTCACAAGGTATGGCTTGATTTGAAGGAAAGATTTGATACACCTGGATTATGAACTCTGTTGGAAAGGATCTGTTGAGCAGCATTATATATGCCTCAAATGCTCACAAGGTATGGCTTGATTTGAAGGAAAGATTTGATACGATTAATGGATCGAGAATTTTTTACCTGCACAGAGAGATTGTGACTCTAGGACAAGGAACTATGTCTGTGGCTGAATATTTCTCTAAGATGAGGAACCTATGGGATGAATTCGATGCACTTATGCCCTATCCTGGATGTAATTGTACTGAATCTAGGAATTATGCCCAACACCATGGGTATCAAAGGCTGTTACAATTTCTCATGGGGCTAAATGAGACCTATGGTCAGTGTAGGAGTCAGATTCTAATGATGTCACCCATACCTACTCTAAACAAAGCCTATTCCATGGTAGTTGATCATGAGAGACAGAGAACTATTGCTAATGTGGCAAATATGGTGGGTGATACACTGGAAGGAGCTGTGTTCTTTAATCAAAAGAGAGGATCCTGCTCAAACACACAAGGAAGAGGTGGAACTGTAGGCACTCAAGTCCTTCATAACAAAGGAAGTCTGCTTTTAGGAAACACTCATTCAGGAAGAGGATCTAATGCCAATAGCAACTGGAATAACAAGTCAACATATACCACCAATCACAAAATTCAGAAGAAGCCAGTAACATGTGAGCACTATGGGTATAATGGACATACAAAGGATAGATGCTACAAGCTTATTGTGTATCCACTTGACTGGCCCAGGAATAAGAAGAAGGCAGGAATTCAATATGCAAATTTTGCAGAAAGTGGTCAGGTTAGTTGCAGTCCAAAAGCTATCAACCAACTACCTCCTTATTTTACTCAAGAGCAATATCAACAAATTATTCAGTTGCTGAACAAAGGTACAGAGGAAAATAATTAAACTCCTATAGAAAATGCAGGTACTATGTCTTATCTAAATCTTAACAGAATTCACCCTAAGTGGATAGTGGATTCAGGAGCTACTAACCATATGACTTCAAGCTCTAGATTACTACATGATCGTAAAAAGATTCCAGAGTATGCACATAGCTATGTACTTTCAACAGGTGATGAAGTTCAGATCACTCACACTGGAAAATCACATGTACTGGAAGATCAACAAGTGTCAAATGTTTTATTTCTTCCAAACTTTAAATACAACTTGTTGTCAGTGTCTAAACTAACCAAGGAATTATAGTGTTCAGTGAATTTCTTTCCTGACTTCTGTATATTCCAGGATCTTTACACTGGCTTGGTGAAAGAGATTGGTAAAGAAGAACAAGGGCTATACATTCTCAGTGGAAATACATCCAATACACAGGCATCTCACTGTACAATGAACAAAGTTGACATACCAACTCAAACAATGCAATCATCCACCATTCTTTGGCATAGAAGACTGGGACATGCTTCACTTGACATCATTAGAAGACACAAATCTCTCCAACATATTGCTCCTGAAGACCACAAGTGCACAGTTTGCCCTCTTGCTAAGCATACTAAACTTGTTTTTCCTTTGAGTAGCTCTAGTACTAAGTCAGCTTTTAAATTACTACATTGTGATATCTGGGTCCTTACAGAGTTCCTACCTACAATAACAAGAGATTCTTTGTTACTATAGTTGATGATCACACTAGATTCACTTGGTTGTTTCTTATTCAATCCAAGTCTGAAGTATATGTAGTGGTTAAGGACTTTCTTACAAGAATAAACAACTATTTTTCTACTTCTGTAAAGATACTCAGAACAGACAATGGTTGTGAGTTCCTGAGCACTGGTTTTAAGTCTCTTTTATCCACTCTTGGTATCCTTCATCAGACTTCTTGTGTCTATACTCCTCAGCAAAATGGAGTGGTAGAAAGAAAACATAGGTCTATTCTTCAAGTAGCTAGAGCACTTAGATTTCAAGCTGCAATACCCTTAAAATTTTGGGGTGCATGTGTTATGACAGCAGTGTATCTGCTCAATAGAACTCCATCCAGAATACTCAATTTTCTATCTCCCTTTGAACTTCTCTTTAAACATCCCCCCTCACTGAATCATCTCAAAGTGTTTGGTAGCCTCGCCTATGCATCAAATACAAGAATCTCAAATAAATTCTCCTCAAGATCCATTCCTAGTGTATTCATGGGTTATTCTTTAACACAAAAGGGCTATATTCTTTATGACATTCACTCAAACTCCTTCTTTGTGAATAGAAATGTGGTATTTGTGGAATCAGTGTTTCCTTTCTTACATCTCAAATCCTCTGGGACCCCACTATTTCCAGTTCTAGATTTGTCAGTCACTGATTCTCCTCCACTTCACTTACATATCCCTCCTTCCAATCTTACTCAGGGGGAGAGTACTCCTTCTACCTCTCTTCCTGATCCTATTCCCACTCTTGATACTACAGGCCCTAATCAAGCCCCATCACCTCCTCTCAGAAGGTCCTCTAGAGTCAAACATCCTCCTATATGGATGCATGACTTTGTTACTCCTTCAACTGCATCATGCACCTATCCTGTATCATCCTATATCACTTATTCTCACCTTACGCCTTCTTATCAACAAGCTCTAGCAGCCTTCTCTTTAATTATAGAACCAACATCTTTTTATCAAGCTTCTCAGGATCCACTCTGGATTCAAGCAATGGAAGCTGAGATTACTGCTCTACATTATTCAAAAAAAAAACTCTACCATATCCCCCCTATTGTGTATGAAGTTTATGGTTTCCTAGAAGAAAACAACACCTGGTCATTAGTTGACCTCCCTGCTGGAAAGTCACCTATTGGTTGTAAATGGGTATATAAAGTCAAATATCAAGCCTCAGGGGCTGTTGAGAGATATAAGGCCAGACTAGTAGCAAAAGGGTATAGCCAAAAGGCTGGCCTAGACTATTCTGAAACTTTTTCACCTGTGGCCAAGATGGTTACTATGAGAACTATTGTAGCACTTGCTGCATCTTGTCACTGGTCCATCTATCAAATAGATGTCCATAATGCCTTCTTAAATGGTGATTTACTTGAAGATGTTTATATGATTATTCCTGAAGGGTTTGCTAGACAGGGGGAGACTCAGAAGGTCTGCAAACTCAACAAATCATTGTATGGCCTAAAGCAGGCCCCTAGACAGTGGAACAGGAAGCTAACAGATGCACTTATACAGATGGGATTCATTCAGAGTCACTATGATTACTCACTCTTCACAAGAACAGTTGGTGAAGAGAGGGTGATTATCCTAGTATATGTTGATGATCTACTTATTACTGGAAGCAATCAAGGTCTTATAGAATAGACAAGGAAGGATTTGCAACTGAAATTCAAAATGAAGGATCTTGGGGAGTTGAAATTCTTTCTAGGGATTGAAGTGGCCAGGTCATAGGAAGGTATAATAATGTGTCAAAGAAAGTATGCACTAGAGTTGGTATCTGAGGCTGGACTAAGTGGAGCCAAACCTGCTGGAACACCTATTAAGGGAAATCAGAAACTCACTTCAGTTTTGTATGATAAGTATATTCCAAGGAAAGAAGCAAGTGAAGATGAAGAAATTAATGACCCTTCAATATATCAGAGGCTAGTGGAAAGATTATTGTACCTAACCATGACAAGACTAGATATTGTTTTTGTGGTACAGATGCTAAGCCAGTACATGCATAATCCAAAAAAATCACATATGGATACTGCACTGAGAGTTGTAAGGTATATAAAAGGGACACTTGGTTTAGGGTTGTTCATGCCTGCCAGCAATACAAATCAACTGGAAGCTTATTGTGAATCTGACAAGGGAGCATGTATGGAGACTAGAAGATCTATAACTGGGTATGCTGATTTGGTGGTGCCTTGATATCTTGGAAGTCAAAGAAACAAGAAACTGTCTCCAGAAGCTCAGTTGAGGCAGAATTCAGAAGCATGACAGCTTGCACAATAGAAATCATCTGGCTTACAGGACTACTAAAAGAGCTAGGAGTGCAAGTCCAACAGCCTGTTGAGTTGATATGTGATAGCAAAGCTGCAATTCAGATTGCAGCAAATCCCATATTCCATGAAAGAACAAAACATATTGACATTGATTGCCACTTTGTGAGAGAAATGATTAATCAAGGATTGCTTAAAACCAATCATGTATCTACCAAAAAGAGCAACTAGCTGATTTACTCACTAAGGCACTGGGAAAAACAACACATGAGTATCTTTTGAATAAACTTAGACTGAAGAACCTTTTCAAGCCATCAGCTTGAGGGAGAGCGTTGAGAAGATTAATGACCAAGCTGATTGTAATTAGTTACGTGAGTAAGTAATTAGTTAGAAGGTAGTTAAGAAGTGGTTAGGTGGTTAAGAAGTGGTTAATCACTGTGTGTATATATATAGACTTGTTCTCATTTTAAATAATAAGAGAAAGAGACTGCTTAAGAGCAGAACTCTCTGTATCAGCTCAAATTCCTCTTCTTCATCCTCTCTTCTTCTCAATAGTTGCTAGAATTCTACACTTTCAAAGTAATGTTGGATGGATCATATAAATATGATAAACATTGAGGTATGACAATGAGCTTATAATTTAATTATGAAGCACATTTAATGATTGGTTTATTTTCAGCTTTTGTATAGAAATAATGGTTGTCTTGATGGTTCGTATAGTGTTTGCGTTTTCAAGATATCATGATGGACTCAATAGTCCAAACATGACTTATATGCTAGATGTTTATTATTTTATACGAATTGTTGGGAGTAATTATTTTTTTTACAACTGTTGACTAGAGTCTTGTTGATCAAGAGCTTATTTTTTTAAGTCAAAATATACTTGTTTATTTTTTTGATTGTGTGTAGGTAACTATTGTACGTCAATAACAAATAGTTCAACAAGGTCGACTCAGGCTTGACTTTTGACATTAGGTGTCAGTTTCATCTCTTGAATTTAGAGCATGATACTAGAGTTAGTCCTTTAAATTATTGACTTGTAATATAAAATCACTCTTTGAGATTAGTGAAGTTAGTTAAAAATTCTAGGCATCATCGACCGTATATTTTATTCCCTTGCTTAAAGAAGTTTTCCATGGGAATCTATTTACTTTACTGCTTTAGACAAACTTAAGGAATTAACCTGGTTCCTTGAGAAAATAGTTGGTGCTGGTTTTAATTCAAACATAATATTCTAAACGTGCTTTAATCATATTGAATGGTAATTGCTTAAAATTCCTTTTAAGATATTATTACTTTGAGATCAAATCAAGTTATGCATATTCTGTAGATAATTTGTCAAAAATATTTTTAGCTGTAATTATAACAAGTCTATGAAAATATTACTTTTTTTCGTTCTGTTTTATATTGCATCTTTTTTTGCATGATATTTAAGAAAAAAAATCATGATTTTTTAAAATTTATGGTGTAAAACAATTCTTAGATATTTGTTTGAATGAAAATTATTTTATTAAAAATATATGCCATTCTTTTTGAAACGTATTAAAAAAACAAGGACGCCACATAAAATGGAATTACCCTTGCTGATTAATGAATTGCTTGGTGTAAGGTATAAGGTATAACTATCTCAGAATAAAGTGTAAAATTATTTTATCCCATATTTGGTTGGAGGTATTAGTTAGTCTTTTGATTATTTAACCCATTATTTTTGCTCCCAAAATAATTTATCCTGAAATTAATTATCCCATAATAACATATTTCCAACCAAATCATCCTAACAAATTTAAATTCCTTATGTCAAGTCTTCTCAAACTGAGTTTTCAGGGTAAGAGACCCTTTCTGATTTAAGAAAATGGTTAACAGAAGAGAGAGAGCTAATTATTTCTCTTGATGGATTATATACAATGAATAAAAACTTTTTATTTATAGAAAAAAATTAACATAATTCAAATTAATTAATGTTAACTTTTTTCAAATAA
This sequence comes from Solanum rostratum, assembly GCA_029948455.1. Classification (NCBI taxonomy): domain Eukaryota; kingdom Viridiplantae; phylum Streptophyta; class Magnoliopsida; order Solanales; family Solanaceae; genus Solanum; species Solanum rostratum. Next base: position 53,429,980 of record CM057047.1, on the reverse strand, counting down.
ACAAAATAAATATTTACTATCATACAAATATATTTATATGACAAAAGATACTTTTTTTGTCTTAATTTATATACTAACTCTTTTTCATCAGTCCCAAAAAACGACATATTTTTCTTCTCAACAACACAATCAATATTTTATTCATATTGAGTCTTATTTATTTGAAAATATTGTAGAAGGGTACTTTTTTTAAGAGTAACTTTAAACTAATATTTTTTCTGTTTGAAAAAAGATCTAGTTTGAAATAAATAAAATTTTCAAATTTTGTAAATTTTTTTTAATTAAATACGTGGGCTATTAGCCCATTTTATTGAAAATCCAAATTGCAAGTTTGCATTGTTACATTTGCATTCAGATGCCCAATTAATTGGCTCAGTCCAATTGTTTTCTCAGACCCTACAATTTAGGGACTTCTAGATGCCTCTACACTTTCCATTTCACGCCTACACTGTTCTACACGCTTCATCTTTAGAGGCGCCTCTCCTTGGTCGCCATTCTCATCAACTTGTGATTCTTCTTCTTCTTTGCATGGTTCCACTCCTTCAGCATTCGGTAAAGTGGAAGGTCTCCTTTTCCTCGCTGGATTCTCCCTATTCGTCGTCATCAATGGTGCGCAGGTTGTTCTTGTGTCCTCCCCTCTCTTCGATGTAGCATAACCTCACATCTCCTTCTACCTCCTCCATTTCTTCTTTGTTTTTCTTGGGGTTCCTTCTTTGATGAAGTTGTTGAATCTGCAGGTGTACTCTCAGTGAACATTTGCAACATGAGCTGCACATATCTGAAGCAAAGGGGTGTGTTCCACCTTTTTCTCTGCTGCTGGTGTTGATACTCTGTTGAAGTTCTTTGGGTAAGTACCCACAATCCTCCTGCTTTGCACTTCTTTCTTCCTTAGCTGCTAATTTGCAAGTAAGTACTTTGGCTATCCAAGCCCACCACGCACGACTCCCTTGTGAATATGCCTGGTCCTTATTCTAATATACGGGGTGTCCTATTTATCCATGTTTAAGATCTTTCTACTCTTACTTGATAAATGCATGAAATGAGTGAATTGCATGTGTTTCCTTGTGTCCATCGCCTCATTTACTATGTTGTCTGCCAACTAGTTGGCCTCCCTAAACACATGGACAATGTGGACTCTCATCTGTTGTTTTAGCTGTTGAATCTCTTCCACTGTTTCAATCAACTCCCATGAGCATCTATCTTCACCTAATATCATGTCTATTATGATACTAGAATCTGTTTACACTTCAACTTGTAGATAATTTCGTTATTTGCAGTGTTTTAATGCCTGTAATATCGCCATGGCTTCAACCTTTGAGTTGGTACTAACTCCTAGATTTTGAACTTCTGCATAGACTAGGTTACCTTCCCACCCCCCGAGACAGAATACACAAGCACTGTCTCTAGGGTTGCCCCGACTCTCCCCATCTGTGTAACAAGCTATCCATCCAATATTAAGTGTTTTCCAATTTACATTATGATAAAAATTATATCAAATGTACTAAAATATTCTTTAACTTTATGATCTTAAATATACTATCTAGAAAATTAAAATTAAAATTATACCAAAAAATAAATAGATCATTCCTTTTAAAACAACTAAAAGAAATATACGTCATTTTAATTTTGTTTTAGAAGGTTCCTTTTGTCTCCCCCGAAACTAAAACAAAAGCCCTCAAAATGTGAATGACGTTGTAGAACTCAAAAGAATAAGCGCGGGGACGTTCAATTTTTCTCAAAGCTTTCATAGCACGATTGAGTTGAAGAAGGCGAAGCCATTCCAGTCAATGAGGTCAGCAAGTCCGAAACACACATGCATTAAACTGGAAATTTCTAATAAGGAACGAATATTCGTGAAAGGCACATGGTTCTCTTCTTATTTTGACCTCTTCATCACTGACGGTCTCCAAGCTTGGACTTGCCATGGTATTTTTCCTTTTTTTTTTTTGGGTTTTGTAAATTCAAACTCAAATTGGGGTTCTTTTCTGCTGTGTAATTATTGGGGGTTGTCTGCAGGGTCGGAGGAAGAGGTTGAAGAGAGAGCATCTCAGTGGGATCAACCCGTTTCAGAGTATATTGATTTGGGTGAAAAATATTTAGGATTTCAACAGCCCGGTTCTGTTTATGGGTTTGATGATGCTGGTACTGGAAATAAAAGGGTCAGCTTTTCGTGATTTTATTTAAACCTAGTTTATCAGTTATTTGATTATTTCCTAAGATAATCTATGCGTTCAGTAATTTTTTCAAAGAACACAAAAGGAACCCTAAGGATGATATTTTAGCTTCATCATGTGATGCGCCGAGTGCGAAACCCCATAATGCAGTATAATTTTAAGAGTCATGACCAATCCTATGGTTTGATTATTTTAAATATATTTATCATTTCTATGGCATATAATAGGAAGAGTTGGTTCACATTTGTTGTTTTTGATTCATGAGTTGCTCAATTTGGTTTGAGACTTTGCATTAGCCTTATAAGATAAGTTGATTCGTAGGGTTGTTCAGTTTGCGCTAATTTAATACCCATCAGAAGATCTTTATTCCACTCAAATGCAATCAGGATGACAATGGTGTGGGCAGGGTGGTGTGTGTTTGAGCCTATGCAGGGCGGGGGTGGGGCGGAACATGCTAGCGCGGTGGTGTGGGTTGAAACACTTACTTTTAAAATTGGTATAAAAGACATAAAATGTGCCTTAACTTAGGTTCAACCGGCATCTATGACCTTCAACTTTGGGCATACACAAGTAGACAGTTAAACTTGTATGAAGTTGTACAAGTAGACATAGGTGTACTACATTGCTATTCCTGTTAGATACACTCAAATAATTTGTGTATGCCACGTACTTGTTTAACTTTATACAAGTGCCTTCTTGTGCACATCTAAAGTTGGAGGGCCTAGATTTTAGCTGAGGCCAAGTCAAAGGGTAGAGCGGGCCGGTTGTGGGGCGCACATTTCATAGAAAACATCCATTTGGAGACTCTAAATCTACCTAGATGAGTTGGCTTTTCCTATTCTGGAAAGATCTAATCAATCAGAATAGAAATTCAAACCCAGGTCATTTGTGTTCACAATGAAGCTAAAGAGTTGGATGACTTTTTTAACTAAATTATCCAAACTGCGAAACGGCCACACCACACTGTTTCCATCTCTAAATGCAATAGAACAAGAGGGTGTAATCAGCTTGGATCCTTGACTTAAAATGTGATTATGCGCTAACTGATTCTAGCACATCTTTGCTTTTAATTGCTTAGTGAACGTCCTGAAGAGCAAAAAATTTATCTAAGGTGAAGTCAATGTAATTGATGTATCTTTATGGCATTATTGCAAGTTTGAAAAGCTATGATGTGCTTTCCATGTATCCCATTATTTTCCTTCGGTCTTTGTAGCTCTCATGGACATTTGAGAAAGAAGGCACAAAGCTGGAATGGCGGTGGAAGTGCCAACCATCTCCTAATAGCAAAAAGACTACAGCTGATGTCTTGGACTTCCTCATGGATGCAAATATTAGACTGAGTGTAATGATCCTGACTGTTGTGCTGTCTCTTATTTTAAGTTACAATTTACTCCGTGCACTTTTTGTCTTTTTCAGTTTACTTGAATTTTTATCAACCTATTGTCTTAAAATCTACTCTCTGATAATCAGATGAGCTTAAAGTGATCGGGAACTTTTACGCATAATACGCATTACAGTCATTGTTAATGCTTTGGCCATAAATATTAGGTAAACCGTTCTTAGAAATGTTGGTTGAGGATGTAGTAGTTGTTATCTGTGCCTACAGTTCCCTTTCATACTTTCTAGTGGATTTAGGTGGTCTGGCAATAGTTGGTTGCACTATTGCTGCAATGGTTGGTTCCTAAGATCTGTTTCTCATTTGCGCTTGTTGCCCAATTTTATCTTGGAGCATGAAAGTGGAATCATCTTGGCTGCAGCTTCCAGATGATGATCATCAACAATGTGATATGTGAATATACTTGGAATTTTGTTATGTGTCATTCTTATTGGACGCTATGCTGCAATGCTTTTCCATCTTAATATGCCTAGACAAAAGCATTTTTAAGAAATTGTGAATCTACCCATATGAGTCTTCTTTCAGGAAAGCTCTCTGTTCATGTCCATTATAAATATTTGGATATGAAGAGAACATTTTGAAAACATTTTTTGTTGTAGGTGGTGTTAGTCTGCCTCTCACTAACTGAGTTTCTTCCTAGTGCAAGGTAAAGGTAGTGTATACAGAGTGAATATGCGAGTTACTACAATTGCTTCCTCCCTTTATATGTATCATATTTAATATGGTAAACTGAAATGTTGTTTCTCCTTTCATCTTGATTTTCTGATATCTCAGCTTTAGAAAATGTTGTTACTTCTTCTTTCTTCCATCTAAACAGCAATCTATATGATTTCTGTCATCCCTGCTTTAGAAAATCTCGTCACTTAAGTTATCTTCCAACTAAACAGCAATCTATATGGTTCTGCAGTTTTTATTTGATTGAATTGGAACGAAGTTATAGCCAATTCACTTTGAGATACTCTTTTGAAAAATATTAATTATCTGTTGGTTTCATCTGAAAAGATATATATGTGTGTGTGTATATATATATATATATATATATATATATATATATATATATATATGGATCTGCAGTGTGAAAACTCGCATGAGTTTATTTCCTTCAAATTCTCACAAGTTTTTTTTAATTAAATAGGATGAAGTTGTCAGTAAAACTGAGTCATTTGAGAGGCTGAGGGTGGAGGCAGAAAAATGTTTAACACAAAGCGAGAAACTCAGCCAAGAGAAAGAAGAATTTGAATCTGCAATATATGCGAAGGTGCTGTTTTCGGACCAAACACTAAAGCTTCACGGATTTGTTTGGATTCATTATGATTTTACTCTTTTTCTTTAACCTTGTATATGTATTCCAAGCTCCTGCTACCCTTTGTTCTGGAATGATTTGATTAGAGGCTTAGAACTTACAAGCTGAACATCCCAAATGTTCCTCCATTATTAGTTTGTGACCTGTGTTCCTTTTACTTGCAGTTTCTCGGAGTCTTGAACTCAAAGAAGAAAAAACTCAGAGAACTTCGCGATAAGCTCTCGAAACAAGGAAGTGCTGTTGAAGAGCCAGTAGAAGAGGACTCACAATCTACGGACAGAACTGAGACCTTTGATGAAGGAAGTGATGAGGAAATAAGTGGGGAAGAGGTGGAGAAGGAAGATATTGGCACTTCTTCATCCAAAGATGTTCCAGCCAGAAGGGGTCGGGGTCGGGGTCGGGGTCGAAAGAGAAAGTAAAATATCTCGTTACATCTTTTTGATCATCCTTTCTTTTGGTCTCTCTTTGCAGGAGCTTTTAGTTTTACCTTCCTTTTGCACGGAGAATGAGGATGTGTATACACTGTTGAACTTGTGAATATTTCAAACATTAGACATTTGGCTGATATCCCTCCCCATTTTCTTAGGTCGCTAAATTCTGCATATAGTTGTAGTCGAGAGCAAATTTATGTGCAATTTGGAAAATGTTTTGAGCAATGAGAACCTATGAGCTAGATAATGAATGTACACTTCATGAGCAAAGCTGATACTGCAGCAAGCTTGGAAATTGTAATGTCATTCTCACTTCGGAAGGTAAGGAAATCAGAGCAAATTTTAACAAGGGATTAGAATGTCTTAGTAGAAATGCTGTCCCTATCACTTGAGTTTTATTAGAATGTCTTGCATTACCATTAGTAGTCTTTTCGAGTCTAGGTGATTGGAGTGTGATATATGTTGCATTAGAGTGTGGTTATTTGTAGTTGTTGCTTCTTTCATCTTTTTGCTTTAGGCGCTAGGCCTGACCTACATCTTGTTACATATTTCATCTTTATTAATTTTCAAAACTAAATTAGATTACATTGGTTTGATATTTTAAAATAAAAAATTAGATATTTAAAAATTATATAATAATTACTCTTAAGTTGCAGTATTTTTTTTATATCAATATATAAAAATATATCTTCATATTGTGTGACCCTCAAAAGAAAAAATATAACAGCTAAAAAGGAATTAATGGAATATAATATATAAATTCTATAATCTACGATTTTACTTTACTTTTGGAGAGTTGTATTTTTTAGCCACAACACGTTTTTCCTCTTGAGAAAAATAATAATTTCAAGCTAATGTTTGGCCATAAATTTTTAATTTTTTTGAAAAATTGGATTCAAGTGAAGTTTGGATTGAAACTTCAACATGTGTTAGATCATAATTTTTGAAACATGAAACATGATTAATCCATATAGGTTTAGAAACTATCAAAAATCTCATAAATTTGACATAAAATTATAATATTTATAATGAATTAGATAATGCATAACTTCAAAAATCATAACATAATAATCAAATAAAAATTACTAATAACACAACTACAGCGATTACAATTCATCAAATTTCAGTTAGTAAAAGAGATCCTTCGATGCGAATAAATAAACAATAACAATGGTAATAACTAATTATTCTTTATTATAATCTTTTTACCTTCTACAAATAATTTTCACGATGAACATGCATTTGTAGATCAAGAATGTCTTTAATAAGTAAATAGAATTAGTTAAGAGTCATAAATATAAGAACTTCTTAGAAATAAAACATAAAAATTTAGGGCAAAATTTAATTTTTTTGAAAAACACAACATTTTAAAAATTTTTTTTTTTTGGTATTTTTTGTTTTTTGCCAATAAGAATTTCCAAAAGCAGATAAATTGTATGGCTTCCAAAAAGTGCTTGCAATATCTATGACCAAATTGGTACAAACATATGAGATCCAAGAAACCTTATTTTATTCAAAACAAAATATAGCCGTTGCACAAAAGATCCTCCAACGGCTATCTTTCTCCTTAATCTGCCTCCATGCCTCAATCTTCCTCTTTATAGCCTATAGATTGTCCAATGGCATTTTGAATCACTCCAAAATTCTCTCTGTTTTTCCAAATTCCTTTTCTTTACTTGATTTTCCTGCATATCTCTCTCTCTCTATAAAAAAACAATTCAAGATGAATGATCTGATGACAAAATCTTTCACAAGCTATGTTGATCTGAAGAAAGCAGCCATGAAAGATGTTGAAGCTGGTCCAGATTTGGAAATGGGCATGACCCAAATGGACCAAAATCTCACTGCTTTCTTAGAAGAAGCAGAAAAGGTGAAATTGGAGATGAATTCAATCAAGGAAATTCTTCGTCGTCTTCAAGACACCAATGAAGAAAGCAAGTCGCTACACAAACCTGAAGCTCTGAAATCGATGCGTAATCGCATAAATTCAGATATTGTAGCTGTGTTGAAGAAGGCTAGAGCTATTAGATCTCAGCTGGAAGAGATGGACCGGTCCAATGCAATAAACCGGCGGCTTTCTGGGTGTAAAGAAGGGACACCGATCGATAGGACTCGATCTGCTGTGACTAATGGGCTTAGGAAGAAGCTTAAGGAACTTATGATGGATTTTCAGGGGCTGAGGCAGAGGATGATGACTGAGTATAAGGAGACTGTTGGAAGAAGATATTTTACCGTGACTGGTGAACACCCAGATGAAGAAGTTATTGACAAGATCATTTCTAGTGGAAATGGTCAAGGTGGCGAAGAATTTCTTTCTAGAGCGATTCAGGTATGCCTCAAAAATTATGTCTTTTTTCCCCATTTTTCTATCTGCTGAACTGTTTTTATTGAACTGTTTCATGGTGGTTTAGTTTGAAGGATCCCAACTTAGCCTCTGTGGAGTGTTGTTAGTCCAAATCTATAGTGAAAATTCATATAGCCAACACCAGATTACTGAATTTCGGAGTTTTAGTCCAAAGAATACATGTAGACGAAAATCAAATTAGTGAATTTCTTTGGAGTCCAAATCAAATCATTGAATTATGGAGTGTTACTAGTCCAAATCCAATAGTGAGAATTTATATAGAGTTTTGGAGTGTTCAAAATCGTTAGTGAGTCTACACCTCAAACTGTTAGTCTGTTACTAATTCAAATTGGAAGCCAGGATTTTTATGGGCCACCCAAAATAAGCATAGCTGTGATTTGACTAAGAAACTTTGGTGGTGGGGTGCAGGAGCATGGGAGGGGGAAGGTGTTGGAAACAGTGGTGGAGATACAGGACCGTCACGATGCTGCAAAGGAGATAGAAAGGAGCTTGCTTGAGCTGCACCAGATATTCTTGGACATGGCAGTGATGGTTGAGGCACAAGGAGAGAAAATGGATGATATTGAGCACCATGTGGTGAATGCAGCTCAGTATGTTAATGATGGAGCCAAGAACCTCAAGACTGCAAGAAAATATCAGAAGAGCAGCAGGAAATGGATGTGCATTGCCATTATAATTCTCCTAATTTTGATCCTGTTAGTCATCATCCCCGTTGCCACCAGTTTCACAAAATCTTGAAGAGCCCCAACTGAGTTTGGTTTCATTCTTTATATTCTTTTCAGCAGTTACTTTGATCACTCTCGTGAGAAATTCATGTATGGTTTGTTATTCTGTTTCTCACTAGTCCTTTTGATCAAAAGGACTTAAAATGTGTATGAACCTTAATAGAATTGTTCCGTTTGCTGTTGAGTTTGTTTAGCAAGCTATATTTGGTATAATATTCGAAAGTAATTTCTTATTCAATACTTTTAGACATGAAACACAATGTTGCTCGATTAGAATACAAATAATGGTAGACCATGATGGTCCGATCATATAAAAAGGAGATGTGCGGATGATTCAGTAAGGAGGTGCAACAAGTGGCCGTAATGAGCTTGAATCAAGAGAGGTAGAGGTAGGTAGGATATTGCACAAGCTTATCTAATTGAGTACAAGATAAGCTTATGGTTCCCATTCCTGAAATATTAGTATGTAGTATATTTTTGTATTCTTAGATTATTACATCTTTCTTTAAGTCAAAGGTCTATTGGAAGTTGTCTCTTCCCATTCCTCATTATTGTTATTGTTGTTGAGTGAGAAAAAGCTGATTGTATATACAACTATAAATTATAACATTGACCAAGGTAGAAAATTATACAATTAAAAGAGGCGTCTCTTTCTCCCCAGATTTAAACTGAGTATGTTTATATCTCACGAATTCAGACAATAATTTTGATTTCAATTAACAAATCATTATACTTCCCCATTCCTTTTTAGTTATCGTATGATAAAAGTCGCAATTAATAATATTGTTTGTACAAGTTTTGAATATTAAAATTTTTATTTTAAAATATCGAATAAAAATTAGTTAAATTAACTTTTGAATAACAATTTACTAGTTAAGTAGTAAATATAATTATAGTTTAATTTAAGCTAAAATTACACCATATACACAACAAATTGTTTATCAATTTTGCTATCTGTATATTTTGTGGTAATTGTGTTAAGTTTGCCCAACAAATTATTTATCAATGATCGAAGAATATGAACTTTCTACATATGATCGTCACAAATTGAATTATAATCAAATCGCTTTGGGTCGCTTATCAATGTCAGTAATTGATGATTACACAATTCGAACAATTTCGAATTTACCTCAAATAAACAATGATAAACCCTAAATTCGATTAAAAAAAACAACGAATTATGAAGGCTTAGTTCGGATCTAAAACAATGAGATTTTTGCTTGGGCAATTCAAACTAGTGGTTTCTTAATGAGACTTCTAGCTTAATTTAGATTGAAAACAAAATCGATTTTCATATTTTATATTATAATAGTAATGATTTCCAAGTAAATATTCCCTACCATTTAAAGAATTTACAAAAATCTCGCTTTTTTCCTCTCTCTCTCTTTTTTGATACTTAGCCGCTCAACCTCTCTTACATACCTAGTTTATTATGTAGTAGTCTAATCAAGATCAATCACAATTAATTTACTCATCCTTTCCCATTTAATACCAATTTCAAAAAATTTCCCTATTATAACGCCTAGTTTATTGTGTAGTAGTCTAATCAAGGTCAATCACCATTAATTACTCATCTTTTCACATTTAATATCAATTTCAAAAAAATTCCCTTTTTCGTCTCTCTTGGGAAGAAGACCAGTCTTGCACTCGTCTTCTCCATTTTCTCCTTTTTTGTTCAATCAACTAACCCATTCTAATGGCGTCGATGCTATCGTTTAGTTCAAGTCAAACTCAATCGAGACTGCTGACAGTGAAGATATTCTCCCAAACAATATAGACCTACCAAAAGTTGTTGATCATAATATTGTTGGCAATTCAATGATGAAATCATACCAGAAGAGGACGAAGTGGTGAATGATATTGTATCAAGTTCCAAATCCTCAGCTCGGGAACGACATGCAAAAACAAAAAAAAAATCTCAAGTCGTAATTGCCCGCGCTTCTTTGCCAAAGGTGCGTTGTTCTTACATAAATTTGTTGAATTGTTCTGTTTTGGAGTAGTTTGAGACACGAGTTGAGTATCAATTTCATGATTTGGTATACTGTAGCTAGGGATGGCAATGGGGCGGGTGCCTGGCGGGTTGAGCTTAATCCGCAAATTTTTTAAACCATCCTGCCCTTGCCCGCATGATGACTTTATTCATTTTCAACCCGCCCCGCTTCGCCCCGCCCCACGTAGACCCGGCCCGCATAAACCCCCCACTTAAATTTTAAAGTTCTTTTATTTTTCATTGAATTTGATTTTTTTCGCTAATTAACATCTCAACAACTAATTAACTATTTTTAGTTGACATTTTAACAATTGTTTCTTAATCATTACTTAAAAGTTTCTAATTAACATTTTAACAACTAACAATTTACCGGGCATGTCTAGTTTAAAATTTAGAAAAAAGTAAAATTAAAGTCAATATTTCATATAAAAAGTTTATATCTTTGATTTTTTACTAATTACAAAAAAATAATTTCTTCAAATTCCTTTTTGATTTTTTAAACCCGCAACCCGCCCCTGCCCCGCCCCACATTAGTTTTAAAAATAGCTACTTCAACCCGCCCGCCCCCGCCCCTGCCCCGCACCCCGCGTAGCTTTAAACCCGCCCCGTCCTACCCCGTTGCCATCCCTAAATGTAGCTACTTTCATATTTATAGGTTTGCAGCCAACTTCCTCTTTGATACATTGAACCAGGTTATGTTGTTGAATTTTTTAAAATTTTTAGATGCAAAAACTTAATTATTATGTTTTGATACAATCAATTTTATATTAAACATAGAGCATGTTTGATACTGAATTTTTTTTATGTTTTGATATAGTAATATACGTAGGTCTTTTCTCAGTTATATATAATCTTTGCTCTTTGATAAGTAGGTCATGCAGAGGAGTTTTTGTCATTTTTTTTTTCAAAATCCTCAATGTAAAAAGTTTAACTACTTTATATTGATACAATTAATCATATATACTAAATATAGTATGTTATTCAAGTGTCAAGTGTCAATCTTTTATATATTATTAAAAGGAGAGGATAAAACCATCACATTTATCCAAGTGACAGTATATTAAGATGCCATATAACATTTTAGGATAATTCTAATTAACAACAATCAAACTGATCTTGCTTGATACATTACATAGTGTGATATTTATTTATAATTATAGCATGACGTATCAATAACCGTAGCTATCTTGACAATTTTTAAGTCAAGCTGATGTCAATATTGATACTTATAATGTAAAGTATCAATAAGGACAATTATTCCTTGTTTATTTCAGGTATAGAATCAAACTTATTGATACTTATTCTCACATATTAGTACACATAACTTTCAGAATTTTGATACTTATGCCATTTGTTTCAACAAGCACAGGTATTCATGTTTCACGTATCAATACCATAAATGCACATAGTATTGAATTTGTAAATGTACATTGAAGGAATTGAGATTAAACGCAATGACTTTGATCATGAGCCATGATATCAATTCATTTTTTAATCTTTTCATTTTATATTACATCTAATTTATTTTATGATTCCAGATTGCTTGCTCGAACATTATCCCATCAGATGAAGAGATGGTAGCATTCGATTTGCCACCAATTCCTGATGACATGCCAACATCTGCACCATTGCCATCAGTTATCCGATCTTCATGTTCTGGTCAGTCAAGCAATGCCAAAAAATGCGAGCCATCTGGATTTTAAGACTTCACATCTCAACCACCAGAACACTTATTGAGAAAGTTTAAGCGCACCTATGTTACATTATCATCGCCACCATCCAAAAAATGAAAGGCAGTGCAAGCATCCAAAATTAACCATGCCTGCACCATCTTTTTAGCAAAAAACGATTGTGCATTTTGCACGAATTCTTGAAAAGCAATCAACTCACCCCGGTCTTCTGATGCTACTCTACGCCAATCAAGCGATAACAAACACAAGTCTGTTGAAGATATTAAAGGATTAAAGAAATTTCTGTTGAAATACGTATGTAATTTATATATTTTTTATTTCTTCCTATAGGGGTTAATGGTATCAACTGCTAATTATATGATACGATGTTTTGGTAAGGTTGATGACAAGTTCGCTGCTCTTGAGTCTTTGATGGAATCAGACCACAATGCGACGCTGAAAGCTATAAGGGATGAAGTTAATTCTCTAAAGGAGGCACCTGCCACGGATATTGGTGTTGTTTAACAGGGAAACATGCATCAGGAACATCCTAAGGTATACATTGTTGTATCAAATATCATTATAATTTTTTTAAATATTTTTTTCACACAAACAATGTAACATAATGTAAACATTCTTATCATATCTTTTTCTTTTTAAATGCAGGAATTCGATGACAGTTTTATTCCTGACAAAGTCAATGACCCTGTCCAAGATAATCGATAGTTTGCTGATTTTCATGGTGACACACATATTACTGAAGTTGGCAGTCTTCCATCCGCTCAAACTGATGTCACAAAAGATCATGTTATGGCTGGAGACTTTCATGGTGTCAAAGAAACCAAAACTGATAACATAACCGCTAAGGTAGCGTACTTAATTTGATAATAGTGTCAGTTGTATCAATATAGAAATTTAAATAGTGCAATAATTTTGGATTACTATGCATTTCCTATTTTCTTTTCAAGGTATCTGATGACTTGGGTCATGTGGCTAATGTTGATACCACTGCAAATGTGGCAAATCCGCGTGAGGTTGAACCACAAGTGAACAGCATGACAGATAGGAGTGATGATCCAAATGAAACAGTCGGGCCCCATATTGTGCATGAAAATATTCAACATGAGCATACAGAGGTATATTGTTAGTCAAATAGATGAAATTATGTATTTTTGGGTTTGGTTTTCCAAGATGAAATTAATTTTGAACTTTGTGACACAAGAACATAGTTTATCTACACATTTATATGTTTAGGTTGCTGGAGGCGAGCAAAAATCCCAAGAATCTGAGTCTGCTACCATTGCTGCAGAAGCTGGAACTTCCACTATTGATCCTCAAGTTATCCTGCAAGAAGATACTGAGGTAGATTCACAACTACTCCCATGATTTTCTTTCAAAGCTTTTCTTATTTTTTAAAAGATTAACTACATAACATTACTTGCCGGTATCAATAATTATTATGTATTTTTTTGATACACAACACTTAGTTTAGGGCATCTGGAATCTTCGATTCTTAAATATCTAAATTTTTATTCATACATTAATTTCTGCTATGTTGATACTTATAATATCAGTAATCAAATAGCATTGCTTCATGGATTTTTTTTTACGTAATTAGCATCTTCATTTTTGATATATAAGACCAAAATAACATTATTCACAGTTGTCTTCCTTTAATTTACACAATGTATCATCTTTAATGCTAATTATAGCATAAGGTACCAATAATCACAGCTCTTCACGTATATTTCAATGTAATTCTGTGGTCTATTGATATTTATATTGTCCAGTATCAATAAACATTAATTTCACATATTTTCATTTCATGATAGGTATCTAAATTATCAAGTATCATAACTAATTAACACGTATCTAAATATCAGTTTTTGATACTTAGCTTTCACTATATATTTAAACAAGTATCAGTAAATAACGTTCAACTATAAATACCATAAATGCACTAATTTTAATTTATATGCATGTAGAATGAAAGAGTGGAGAATAATCACAAAGAGTGGACAATAACCAAAGACCATCAATACTACTAGTTAGCTGTACAGTACCTTTGTAAAAAATAAAAAAAGGAAATTCTTTGTTATGACGCAAAGTTATTCAAAATATACCATAGAACATATGAACTGATGGCAAAAGTACACGCAGTGATTATTTATTTTTCTTTCGGAAAAAAGCTACATGAACGTCTATTCTATCCTTCATGTCCACAACGATTACAACAGTTTGTGCTTTTGCTAATCTTCTCACCTACACTCTTCCTTCCCCCCTTCCTAGGTCTGCCTGACATTCTCTTGTACTTGGGCGGCAAAACAACCTCGCCAAGAGCTTCTTTTGGTACATCTCAATTTGCTTGATCTGACATCGGCAACTCATACGTATTTGCTAAAGCTTTCGGCTTACAATAATCAGAAGTATGGATGTATATCAATTACATTCTTGCTTTTCAAAATAGTAATAGCGTGTGAACACGGTATTTCGTCAAGCTAGAATTTTCCACAACTGCATCTTTTTCTTTCAAGGCAAACAATATACCTCTGTCCAGCATAATAAACAGAATAAACATACTTGGATGAGGGAACGACCTGTACAAGAAATTTACTTGTTGATACATATGCAATTTTAGATTTATAAATTATGATGTTCTTATAAAAAAAATATTGATTAAATTATAATTACAATCAAAATAATATTTCCAACATAAGTAGCAATACATTATGTCTGGATACCATTAAATATAAATTTAAATTACATTTTAAGGAGGAAAATTAGATACATACCTTCATCAACGAACAATTAGCAGTATTATCAATTAAAATTTCCTCAAACTTTTTACCTAAAGTTTCTTTAGTATACGAAGCCCTCTCCCTGATTTTACAATTTCATGAACCAACTAGAATTCTTGCCTCCTCCAGGAAATCTTTGATAGGCTGTTGTCTAGCCTCATCAAGGCAACCGTTGATACATTCAGCAATGTTAGACGTCATCATCATACCTCTATTTACCGATGCATGTACTCTTGACCATTTTTCGCAACCAACGCTTTCAAGATACTCTTTTACCTTGTGATCAATTTTAACAGCCTTTGCCATTATCCTATTAAATTCTTCAACTGTGTAACACTTAGCAATAACATATAACTTATCACTTCATATATTCTTGCTTTTCTTGTAGTTCGTGCAAACATTCTTTCATATATGCCAGATGCATGGATAATATGGGACATTTGGGAAGATAAGACTCACACTCTTGATTATACTTTCATTTCGATCTGATACAAAACACAGATTCTCTCTACCACCAAACACATTTTTGAATTGTTGGAAGAACTAGGACTACGAACAATCATTCTCTGTATCAGTAACTCCATATGCCAATGACAATATGCACCCTGGATTATTTTATCCGAAAAAGTCAGATTAGCATTTTTTCTTCCATTAACATGGTCATACAAACTTCATTGTATGATTCAAAAAGAAAGTAATAATAATAGTTTTTTTTAATACCTACACCATCAAGTGTATTAGCCGATACAAATGTCCTTTTATAAGCTCCACTAAGATGAGCACCATCAACAACGATAACTGGTTTGCAGAACTGGAAGCCCCATATAAATGGGCGCAATGCTATGAATAGATACATGAACTCATCCACAGCAGATTTGAGCATTCCAATATATGGATTTGGATACACACTAGTTAACATGTGTATGTATGTATCTTGGCAACTGTCTGTATCTATCAGCTGGCTCACCCCATAACATGTCCAGTGCACATTCCTTAACGCTTTTTGATACATAATGTCAACTTCATATGCAACTTTAACATGAACTTTTATATCCTTTGGAGTGTGACTTCGTTTGTGATTAACTAGCTTTGGGACAGTTACATCACTTATAAATGACAACGTTGCCTCAACTTTGTTGAATAACCTTTCCCTCATCATACAAGTATGTCTATCATTGAAGTATCTAATTTCAAAAATTTCAGAATTTTTCCGGCATGGTGACTTCATACTCCAAGCACAATCTTCGGAGAAACATTTCAACACATAACTATTTCGTGTATAAAAATATAAAAAAGGAAAAAAATAAATAAATTAATACACATGTACAGTTGATGAATAACAAAGTATCGAATATATGATCTTGTTAAATTTACAACATGGCTTCTAATTGATACATTAAACTCAAAAAATTTAAAAATCAATACCTTTTCTTGTCAAATCATTTCACTCTGAAGTTGAATCAATACCTTGTCGACCTTATATTTTCCCATCACTTCTACTAATGTGGCTTTGTCCTTGTACTTTTGTTTAAACTTGACATCAATATTAGATGAATCAGATATGGCATTTGATACGCCAACTTCAGGGATGTAACAAGAAATCGTAGAATCCGTTTCGACCATCCCCATTGAAGCATCAAACATCAAGCTATCAACAACATCCAAATTTGCTTGTATCTACACACTATTGGTACATTCCAAATCCTGACTCCTTTTTCTTTATTTCAACAAACAACTTAACACTCATGCCGTTGTGGATTGATATAAGAGATGAATTACCTTCAACAACGTATCGAATCTCGATTTCTTTTCTTCATTGATCGATCCACAGCTCAGTAGCAATCGCAGCTCTAAGGTTAACAAATGAGGTAATCGAATCACCTTTTAATTGTCAGTTTTTTTTCCTTATTTAAGGTAACAAATTTAAATTCATATTGAGGTATCAATCGCTTATTTCAGGTATCAGTCGATACAGAAAAAGTTAAGATTTTTTTGATAAAAGAATCGGGAATAATGGAAATTATTACTATACAGTATGGTATTTATAAATTTTTTACTTAATTTAATTACAATTAGTAACTATAATTTTATTAGAATTGCTATTTTAAAAGGGGTCCATGCATACTATTTGTATATGATCGAATCTGCTTCTTCTCTCTCTTATATTTTGTTTCTTTTCTTTTATATATCAAACCAATTCTTTCTCATCAATTATATTTTGAATTATTAGTTTTAAATTAAAAAAATACTTCTTGTCATATAATGGAAGATCATAAAATCAAACCAAATTTTCGATAACTGAAACCCAATTAATGAAGATTAGAGTTTCCAGAAAGAAGATTATAGCTTGAAGAGTTTATTTTGATAAGAACTTGTAAGGAAATAAACTTAGTGTGATTTGTGGGACATTTTTCATTTTGAACTGATTTAGCTACATTATTTAAAGGATTAATGGTTACGATCTAATTTTTAAGGTCGTGATGGCGCCTACCAACCCACTGATAGGTAAGCCTATCTCATAGCTCGGAACCATAGGCAACAAGTCCAGAGAGAGACAACCATGATAAGTAACAACTGCCACAACAAAGATAATAGATACAAATATCGAAGAAAATAACATACCGAAATTCACCCCAAAACCTGGCATTAGCTACTATTCGAGCTTCTAATATATAAAATGAGAGTACTAAGATTCTTTAAATACAAATAACAATACAAACTATTTCTGAATTCAAAATAAAGATAAGTCAAATACAATGAGGTTGGCAACTCCTGATGTCAGGAGCTCACCATAATCTCCAAAATCCTCAGCTGGCTCTGCACGAAAGGAAATCAATAGTGGAGACTCGCACCATGATCCGCAGGGGCAGAAGTATAGTATAAGTACCAAGAAAATGGTACTCAGCAGGCATAAGCCGACTGAGCACTATCGATAAAGCAATTATAAACAACATTAAAAAAGGAATAAGCCTAAATGAGAGTCAAGTATGCTATCAAATATAAGATAAACGAACACTTACATAAATAGGAAGAGTTCTAATTGAAATGCTTCGCTATCTACACCTAACCGGCCTCCGTAAGCCCGATCGGGACACAGAATAACTATGACTACGAAAACTAAGGAAATAGAGTCTGTCACATTAAAATTCGAGGAACCATAACAAATCTTGAGACCATAAATGCCTTAGACTGGAAGGACCCGTATGGTCTAGGTATCGAGGCTGTTACCTGGATGCTCGCCTAAATAGTATAAGAGGGGTCAAGGCTAGAACTGTCACTATTCGAAAGCTCGCCCAGTTAATAATGGAGGTCAAGGCCGAGACTGCCACTACCGAAATACACGCCTGAATAGTATAAGAGGGGCCGAGGCTGAGACTCCCGCTACTTGTAAGCTCATCAGGTTAATAAGGGGGATCTAGGACTGCAGCTGCCCAAATGCTCATTTGGGTAACAATAGGACTGCAGGTTTCGTCAATATATACTAAGGGCAACAGGCTCCACCACACCAACATATAGGAAAATGGTACCACTAACAATACTAACAACTAACAGAGAAGTTCACATGCTTTCAGTTACCTAGAATTCCGATAAAAGTCTAAATCATGATTTCTAACACCTAAGACTTATGAATAAGATACCTAGCTCTAAATTTCAATTATTTCAATAAGATTTCACCCAAACCAGCTCAATCTAAAGAAGGAGAAGCCGTATCAGTATTACATAATATTATTTTACCATTCTCACACTCCGTGCATAATGACGAATCAATGCATGACTGGGATCGTAGCACAAAAATAGTATGGATGAATAATCAATGCAATGCATTCCATCTTAGTATCCAAACAAGTCACATAAAGACTAAGTAAGCAAACCTATATCACTTTAGAGGTGAAAGCTGAGGATACTAACCTGGGGTCCAATTGCTCCAATCAAGGCCTCAGTCCCAACAATAGATAACACTCTAGCAATACACACACGCGCACGCATGTGTGTATGTATATATATATATATATATATCATCAAAAGCCATCATCTGAGGGTACAGTGAAAGAGTCCCAAGGAGGTAGAATCTGTCTCAATAATTATTGCCTACACCAAGTCCATGATTGAGTCAACTATATGAATCTATAGCCATAATAAGCCTCTTGAATCTCAGAACCTATGCAATGTACATTACTCAACAACAATTGTTGCCCCAATACCTTGATTTCCAACCTAGAACAATGTGCATAAGTCAAATCCATGGCCATGACGGGCCTCTAAAGTCTCAGACCTCGGCTCAAGGCACACCATTATCAACAATATCTACTGGGACCCATAACTAGGTGTAAAAGGCACTTGAGCTCTATATCACGCAACTAAGGGTCAACCTATTCTAAGATCACCCGGATGATCGCTAAATAGAACTAATCAACCCCACATCGATATATAACACAATCACAAGCTCAATCTAAGATCCCAAAAGCCCCTAGGCTAAGGCTCGATCGACAATCATAGGAAATAAGAAAGATGGAACGGAAAGGGATACTAGGAAAATACAAGGAATTTTTACACAAATATACAATTTTATTGGTATAAATTACACTTTCAAATTTATTTACGAAACTACCAAAAAAATTACATTTATACCAACACTTTTTCTGACTTTGGCATTTAATGAAATGCCTTTCCTTTTTTAATTATTTTTTCCAGTTGACGAGGCCCACATTTAATTAATGTGTCAGCTTTTCATTAAATGCCATTAATGCACTTTCCGTTTTTTTTATAAATATTTTTGCCACTTCATGACGGATAAATTAAAGGAGCCGTCTTTTCATTTAATGCCATTCCCAATTAATGCCAACCTCATTTATTATTCTGACATAATAAATAATCCATTTATTTTTATTCTTCTACACGGTAATTAATATTATTACACTATGAGTAATAATGACGGGTAATAATGTTAATCTGAATTGATGGACGTGACTTTTCTTGACTGACGCGCCGGTCCATCAGCCGGCGCGTGTATTCACACACATAAAAATGTGATTTTACATCTTCCCCATGGTTATTTACATTGTTTGCTAAAATATTTCTTGTTCTTCTTCACAAACTCTCTCTCTCGCAGCTTCCAGGTATGATTTTTTGCATTCTTTTTTTTTTTTTTGTTTATGTTTTCAGACGGGTAGTGGGGATGTATGTAATCTTTTGTTTTTGCAAAGTTGGGTTCCATGTATGTGTTTTCACCCCAAATTTTTTTTCGTTTTTTTCAGATTTTTTGCATTCTTTTTTTTTTCGTTTATGTTTTTAGACGGGTAGTGAGGATGTATGTAATCTTTGGTTTTTGCGAAGTTGGGTTCCATGTATGTGTTTTCACCCCCAATTTTTTTTTCATTTTTTTTAGATTTGTGCACGGGAAGTGTATCTTTTCCAGGTATTTTTGTTTGTGTTTTCAGATCGGTAGTAGTGAAGTGGTGTGTTATAGCCTTGTTGTTGTTATTTTTCTCCGTTTGGTTTTTCCATCCTTTATTCTATTTTGGGTGGTTTTTCGAGAAGGTTAACAGGGAATTGTTGTTTATAGTGTTGTTTTTGTTATTTTTCTTCCTTTGGAGTGTCCATTCTTTGTTTTACTTTGGTGACATTCAATAGAGTTTTACTGTAATTGTTGGTATATTGTGGTATTCAATTTGTACTTCGAGTTTAAAACTTTAATATGTTTGATTTCTGCCTTTTTTTTGGTATTCTGGTTTGTATTTAATTTGTTGTCGGATTTTTGTGTAGTGTTGTATTTGTAGAAGAAGACTAAATTACTATGAAAGTGACACCTACGAGAAAAAGCCCTAGGTTTGCTAGGGATGTTATTTCAGTTGATAGCACCACTCATTCGCGTTCTAGACCAAGTTTTGATTTGAATGCATATACATCATCACCATCTAAAAGGGCCCACGGTTTGGATGCAAAAAAGTCTAAGGATGAAGTCGTAAATGTTACTTCTAGCAGAAGTCATGGTAAAATCAGTTCAGAAAGGAAGGGCAAGGGTAAAATGCCAAAGTTGAATTTGCCCCACGATAGTGACTTCGAGGACGAAATTCCACTATCAAAGAGGGCCAAGTTTAATAAAGTGCAGAATTTATCTCCTGATGTGAAAAGGAAGGTATGTAATTTGGTGTTTTTATATATAATTGATGGCTGTACGTAATATATTTCTAATAGTACATTTTTATTTATTTTAATTAGAAATCTGTTGGGAACAAAGGAAAGACTCCTTCAGGCAGCAAAAAAAAAAAACAAACAAGTGAAGGAGAGGAAGAAAGATAAAAAAGAAGCGCAGGTATAATTTACAATTTACTATTTTCTTCGAGAGTTATATTTTGTTGATTAGTTTTCTTGTTTTTTGGGCCCATCTCTGTATTATACATCTGTACATATATAGTTTTTGCATTTTTGTTGACATTTTCAGGATACCAAAAAAGCGTGTCGATGGTGCTCCTACGTGAATGTCAAAGTGTTTGAGGAAATAACTGACTTTTTGTCGAAATTTGGTATGCTTGATCAGTTTAAAACTGGTCCATTTGGTTATTTGTTTGATCTGGCACAATTGACTATTCAACCACAAGTTATTCGAGCCATGGTTCATCATATGACCAATAAGGATGAGATTGGTGATATCTTTATATTTAATTTCAATGGGAAAGAGTAAACATTTGGTTTAAGAGAGTTTCGGGCTGTCACTGGTCTGAAGTGTGGCACATTCGATGAGTATACGATTTATTTGTCGGGGAGATCGATACTTCCCAATGGCATGTGAGAAGGGGCTTGAGAAGCACCATTTAATTAATGCATTTAAGGAAGGGTTGTTTGAGAATGAGGATGTTTTAAATATTGCGATTATTTATTTTATTAGTACATACAGTTTTTCATCCCCCCCTCCCCCCAAGAAACATTTTATCCCGTTAAACCATTTCTTATTGGTTGAATCTGGTCGGTACATAACATACCCATGGGGTCGTCGGTCTTTTTTCGATTTGAGGGATTGCATGGTCCGTCAACTTGCCGGAGACCCTGATTATTTCAAGTTTTGTGGCTTTCCTTTGGCCATGCAAATATGGTTGTATGAGTGCTGCAATAAGGTGGATCCTATGATTGCTGTTCGGAGGCAACAACGTAGTCCGCGAATTTTCAATTGGACTACACCAGATTACAGGTTGTACTATGAGAAGTTGTTGAGAGGAATGTTCCGGCGTTATGGCAGTCAGGTAATCATTTTGCTATATCAATTTATTGTTGTATTCGTAAATTTTTTTTATCTAATATTACATGTTTTTCGATAAAATTGAAGTACAAGTTTCAAGATTTTGCCTTTACTGCGGAAGAGGTGGCTGCTTTTGAGCTTGAGCAGCTGGAGGATTCAAACTCTGCTGCGAATGATGTCCCCCAAGCTACTGTACATTCAGATGAAGACGATGTTTCACGCAACTTCAAAAAGCTTGCTGCGGACATCGTGTTGGTAAGTAGACTATTTTTTTCCATTTCTCAAAGTCTTCAGCCAAGCTTGTTTTTTAAGACCCCTTTTTTTTCTATGTGCGCAACGACTTCAAATCTCTAGAAGTGAAGGTTGAAGCGCAGTTTGGACAACTAAAGGTGTACATGGAAGAATGTTTCCAGAATTTACTCATTGAGATCAAGCTGGTACGAAGCCAAGGGTTAAACAACCAAGGATTAGAAGTTGAGGTATCATAGAAGTGAACATTGACCACCTGTTATTGTGAACATGGATTGCTTTTGTTTTATGTAGACATTTACGTGGTAAACAATTTTTATGGACCTACACCGTGTTTTGAACTGTCAGCTGCGTTCTACAATGTAATGTTTCTTGGTATTATGTATGGGTGTATTAAGTAAGCAATGTTTAACACTTCATTTTTTTAAAAATCTATGTTGGTATTAAGTATTTTTCAATGGATTCTGGGTGTGCGTATGGGGAAAGAATTATTGAATTGGCCATGTTAGATTTGTGCGTATAAACATTTGTTATTTTTTTTATGTTTTTCCACATGTGCATTTTAAGCGAAACGTGCATTTTTTTGTCTCTTTGTTCTGCAAGTGCTCACCTATATGGGTTGTAGCTTTGTTATCCCGTTACTGTACTTTACTTTTTATGGTGGGTTTTCGTTTCGGTACTCTCAATGGTAGTCATTACTATGGCTGGTGGATTCTCTCGTATTCACAATGGTAGGTTCCTATCCATGGTAGTTTACTATGTATTCACAATGGTAGTTTCCTATGCATGGTTGGTTGTAGTTTCGGCATTCATGATGGTAGTTTACTATGTATGGCTGGTTCCAGCCTTGGTATTCATCATCGTTGTGTACTATGCATGGTGGGTTGCAGTCTTGGTATTTTCACAATGGTAATTATTATGTAAGGATGTTTCCAGGTTTGGTATTCCTTGTCATAGTTTTCCTGGTATGGGTGGGTTGTAATTTTGGTTTTCACAATGGTATTTTTTTTTATGGGTAGTTCCAGATTTGGTATTGTATATGGTAGCTTAGTATGCATACTGTGTTGAAAAATTGGTATTGCCGATGGTAGTTAGCATTTAGGGCTGGTTGGAGCTTGTGGTATGCACAGTGGTAGTTTCCTATGCATGGTGGGTTGCTGTTTTGGTATTCGCATTGGTAGCTTACTATGTATGGCTTGTTCCAACCTTGGTATCCCTCACCGTTGTCTACTATGCATGGTGGCTGTACTCTAGGTATTTCACAATGGTAGTTATTATGTAATGATGATTCCAGGTTTGGTATTCCTTATTATAGTTTTCCTTGTATGGTGTGCTGGAATTTTGGTATTCACAATTTTAGATCCAGTTTGGTATTACATATGGTAGATTAGTGTGCATACTGTGTTGATGTGTTGGTATTGCCCATGGTAGTTATCATTCATGGCTGATTGAAGCTTTTGGTATTCTCAATTCTAGTTATTTTATATCACTGGTTACAGCTTTGGTATTCCCTATGGCAGTTTCATCTGCATGGTTGGTGCAAGCTTTGGTATTCAAAATGGTACTTACAATGTATTGCTTTGGTAGTTGACTATGCATTGTGGGTTTCAATTTTGGTACTGATCTCTGTCACTTATGATGTATGGTTGGTTGCAATTTCTTGTATTCATTATGGTACTTATAGATGATATAGATTCATTTTTCTGTTTATTTGAAAATTGCATGCCGATTTTTTCTTTGTAATGATTATTTGCTTTCTTTAGGTTGATGATGGCGACAATCCAGTAGATGTGGATGTACCTATGGGTGATTTTCAAAATCTCATTCCTGAAGTTGCCATAGATTATCAAGGCACATCTCACTCTCCAAAATATCCGGTCTAGCCTGAAGGTTAGTGTTTACGTTTAAAAGCAATTGATTTTAGTCAATACTAATTTTAGTTGTCCACAGTTTAACACACTTTCTTACTGAATTTCATTTCCCAGCTGAAAAAACAACGTTTGCACAAAAAACTCCTACGTTGGATGACTTTAAGTTACCTGACTATAGAGAGTCGCAGATTATTGCGTTGGAAAATAAAATTCCATATGTCACCCCAACGCAACGTGCACGAACAAAGGTTCCTGGGAGGTTTGGCCAGTCACTATACACTGATTTAAGTAGTTCAGCGTGTAAGTCAACAGAATCGCCGGTCTTTTTTCAGATGAAACACCCTTTTGTTGGCTATGGTGAAATGGAGGTTAATCCGGAATTGGTTGATTTGTTTAAGAAGTGGATTAAAGATAGATTATCGAAAAAATGTGGCAGGTATGTGTAATGTTTTTCCACACATGTTTTATCTCTTTTTATATCAGTTATTTATCATCTTTTTGTTCATGTTTCATTAGGAGAGCTAGCGCTTTCACAATTAATTCAAACAAGATAAATCCCCCATTTGACTTTGGTGTTGAATCTGTTGGGTTGATGGATTGGTTTTATGGCATGGTTACTACGGGAATTGCTTGGACTGATTCGGTAACCTTATTAATTACATTTTCACCTTTATTAATTTTCTGCATATTCTTTTGTTGCTTGCTTCGTATCTGGGTTATTTATTCTGGGATTTATTTTAGGATTACAATATGACAATAGCATGTGTTTTGTGCATCTCTCATTAATTATTGTTTATGTCCTTATTTCATGTAAATACAACATGTGAATGTACTTATGTACTACCTACGCAAGAAATGCAAGTACAACAATGTATTCCAGATTAGAGTTATGACAACGGACACATTTTTTATTAACTGGGTGGAACAAATTCATGACATTTGGGTCACCAACAACAGGGACAGCACACTGATCACAGAAGATCATGATGTTGCATAGTACATTCGGGGTTACAAGATACTGGCCAATACGCCATGGGACAAAGTGGATTATGTATGTATACCCCTTCATGTGCCGGAGAAATGTCACTGGGTGTTGGTAGTGTTTTATATTCAAAGTAGGTGTCTCTTCATATTTGATTCGCTCAGTGAAGTTGGTTCCACGCACAATCTGTCCGTGACTCGTTTGGTGAAAAAGATTGCTGAAATCATTCCTCTTTTCTTGGTAAGTACTGGGTTTTATGGGAAAAGGGATGATATTGATTGACAAAACTCAGTAGACTATGCCGACTATGCATTTTCAGACAGCCTCACCTTTATAACACGTGATAACATTCCCCAGCAAGCTGCAGACTCAAGGTAAGTATTTTTTATTAACGTTCACAAATCTTTCAGTTCCTAAATTTTTTATTTGTCAGATTTTTAATTAATTTTTATTGCAACAGCGATTGTGGCCTGTTTATATGCGTGTTTGCTGAGCTTGTATGTAATGGATATGATTATGTTGAGATTGGGACAAAGTCATTTGACCCGGCCTTTTGTCGACTAAGATATGGGACTTTATTATGGGATTATGGCACTAAAAAAATTGAAAATGGTGCCATAAGTGAAAGTGAAGTGACCGGGAAGGCGGTCAGCCGGTTTGATGGTCCCAGGAGGCAGGTTGAGCAGGTCGGGCAAAGTGAAAGAGCGCCGGCATCCAAGTATGTTCCTAGGAGGAAATCCTAGTATTTATTGTATTGTTGGACAAAATCTACCCCTCCCCCCCAATATGGTGTGAACAATGGTGTATATTTTCTGATGGATTGTGGTGTAATATTAATTTGCGCTTTTTTGTATTTTGTAATTTGCGTTAATTTGTGGTGTAAATTTGCATTTTACTGTAATATGGTTGTATTATTAGTGGTTATTAAATTTGCATTCTAATGGTGCACATAGTGGTTTAAGTTCATCTAATGGTGCACCTAGTGGTTTAAGTTCATCTTTTATGTTGCACTACGCATTTTAATGGTGCACATAGTGGTTAAAGTTATGTATGTACTATGCATAATTAACCCAGAGCTATACGTCAAGTGTCATGAATAAAAATAACTATGACTTCTTGTATTTTTAAACTAAGTGTATTCCCTAATTTAATTTTGTTTCCAAACTCATTATTTTATTTAACATCAACACGACACCAAAATGGACACCATGCGGAATATCATAAACACCACCAAACGACTGCTATTCGTCTCTTGACCAAAAAAAACTAATTATCATTGTTATAATATAATCCTTGCAAAGAATTGTCTCAAACATGGTTCATATAATAATGTAAGAATTTAAAATCCTTAACAATCTTAGTCTTGCTTCGCATTAATAACATTCTTACACTATCATTAAAATACATTTCTTTCCGAATATACATTCATTTTTATTACCAAAGTCGTGCACCCAAAAAATCATATTACATACCATATATACCACCTAACAACTGCTAGTTCTTAGTAGATCAAACAAAACCCTTCTATAAATCCAGCAAAAATAAAGGCATAATGCTTCATATTCCAGACACACATACACAACCAAAAACCTGCAATGTCAATTTCTCCAGTCCGTACACTGTAGTTATATTACCTATTCACTTGACATTGCTTTTTGCGTTGCAATGCTTCTTTGCGTGACCTTCCACCCCACACATATTGCAGATATTTTTAATCTTCTTTGATTTCCTTTCAAAGAATCCCTTCTTCCTGTCTTTGTTTGATGGCCTTCCGGTCTCCTTTTTGTGCTTGGTGGCAGTACCAACTCCTCCATAACATGTGTTGGAACTGCCCAAGTGCTTTCACAGGGTAGTGACTCGATTGGTATTGCATAAGTGTCCATGAAGTTCTTGTTACTGTAGTAAATGGAACAGAAGTCCTCGACGCGTAATTTCCTAAACTCAATAGCAGATATTGCATGACAACATGGTATTTCATCATGTTGAAACCGCCCACAGCTACACATGTGCGTGTTAAGACAAACTGTGAATCTCCTTGCACCATCGAGGACTGTATGAAGATGTTCTGTTGAAGCACGCAACTTCATTCAAAATTAATTATTATTACGCAAAAGTTAAATCAATATAAATATTTTAAAATGTACAATATATTACTGTACTAACCGTTAAATTATTCGACAAGTGCATATTTTCCACCAAGAACTTGTTATATTTTTTGGTCAAAACCGTTGTTATTGTTTGCCTTACATACTCTAACATTAGAATCACTAGAAGCCTTCTCCCAGGCAAGATTGCATTATTGAAGGATCCAGCTATGTTGCTTGTCAAAGTCCATGTTCTCTTTACTCTAGTATGACAACGCGACCACTTCTCAAAATCAGCCTTCTCTAGATAGGGACGAATTTTTGGATTGATGTCGTCCATTTGATCCATAAGGCTGTTAAATTCTTGGACTGTATATGCCTTTGCCAAGCTGAAGAATAGTTTTCTCACCTCATCAATATGTTTGTGTGTTAACTTTAACAGATTAGACCACAAATGGTAGATACAAGCATAATGTTTGATGTCGGGATAAACTGACGCTGTAGCATTCCATATGCTCTTATTTCGGTCGGAAACAAAACACATACCATCCCTTTCACCAAATGCTATCTTGAAATTTTTGAAGAACCATCTCCATGAGTTGTCATTTTCAGAATCAGCAATACCATATGCCAACGGCAAAATATGTCCTACATGATTATCAAAATAATACGTTGAATAAAACATATATGTCGAATACGTTAATAAATTTATTTGGGGCTATTATGAACAAGCTATACTGAAGAATTATGTAAAATATCAACCTCCAGGATCCATGGTGCTAGCTATTAACATGGTCCCTTCAAATGTCGATCGTATGTGTGTCCCATCCACTATAATAATTGGACGGTAATATTCTCATCCTCGTATGCTTGCATCAAGAGCTATGAATGAATACAGAAACTTTTCTTCATTGGTCTTTTTTAGATTAACAATGCTGCCCGGATATGCTTCTCCCAACATATGCAAATAAATTAGCATTTTAGAGTAGGATTCTATTGGGTCTCCACGCAAAATCTTAATTGCTTTCTGCTTACCCCTCCATGCCTGCATGTATGTCAATGAATTACCGTGTTTCCTCTTCATGTCTGTCCGTATGTCGCTTGGGGTGTAAACTGTCCTGGCATTGCTGAACTTAGGCAGTAACATGTTACCCAATATAGAACTGTAACATTGATGCCTTATGTATAACCTCCCCCCCCCTGAGCATATGTGTTTATCGTTGAATACGCGGACTTTGAATAATCCAGACATACCAACGGATGATGACTTAAAGAACCATGAGCACTTCTCATCTGCACATTTCAATGCAAAGCTACAAATAACACCAAATCAAATTAAGTATAATAATGCCATCTTGCAATACTAAGAAATTTAAGCAATTTTGTTATTCATATTACCTTGCTTTATAGGAACGAACAACTTTAAATTGGAACTGCCTCACCAGTGCATATCTTTGCATAACATCAATCGATATATGCTTGTTTAAGTAGATTTGTCCTTCCATGACTATATCTGTTGAAGCGTTCCTGATTACCAGATGATCTTCATTTTCTTCGTGAAAATCCATATTTTCATTGTCACTTCCATCCCAATTGACTGCAGGTGATGTTATTTCTCTGTGGACCACTATTTCATTACTTGTTATCTGTGTTGTGGGCTCAACATCTCTTATATTATATGTCACACACAATAGATATTTAGAAAAGAAATCCGGATCCAACCTTCTTTGATCCAAATAGACTTTTACGCCCATGTCATTGTGGATTGTCAATGGGGGTAAGTGCACGTCTACGACATATTGTATTACCAACTCAACGCATCTTCTGTCTAAACCTATTTGGGAAGCTATTACATGCAATAAACCATCATAATTTGACGAAGTATCATATAATATTCCTTCCATTTTGTAATCTGTGTAGTCACCTGTAATGACACCAAATAAATATCAACACCACCACTAAATCCACAATTATTGTTTCTACCACAATTCACATATTAGATGCCAAGTAGCACACATAAATACCAGCATAAGCACCAAACCGGCCACACTTCTAATTCTGACGGCAATGAATATATGATATACCAATGAAACCACCACGAATGAATCAATTTAACAAACATAAGCACCACATGGTGCACTTTTCCCACTTCCACCTAAATGCATATACCAACGAATCTACCACGGAAAAAACACTTCAAGGACCATAAGCACCAAATCGTCCACATTTTCCTCTTCAACGACAATACATATCTTATATACCAAGGAAACCACCACGCAACTAAACTTTTAAGCACCAAGTTCTCCACTTTTTATATTTAGTCCACCATATGTACGCTACATACCAACGAAACCACCACACAACTAACTTTTTAAGCAAAATCAATATGGCCTGTGCTATTTACCAACTCGTCTATCATTTCAACAAACCAACACCTATGTAGCTAACTACTAGGTTTTACATTTTTACAAAGTCAACATACGATGAGTATACGAGAACTAACCAATTAACCAAGAAACGACGTTATTTTTTAATAATGAAAACATTCTCAACTAAAACACATCTATATGTAACTTTCAATTGTGGACATTCAATATGTTTCAAACAACTTTTATTCCAAAGAATTTTCTTTGCTGTAGACTCTTAACCACTCAAGGTTTGTCACCGATGTATATTATATGCATATAATACTAATACCTGTTAACTCCCATCTTCCATCATATTTCACCAATATTGAAACCACACTTTCGCTACCCATGTCCCCTTTCCAGAGAAAACTGTTAGTTTCTCAAGCATTTAGTGAAAAAAAAATTTGTGAGTCAAAGTCTTCTTAAATACACCCAAATATTCCCTCCAATTTCTATTGTCTAAACATGTCAATGACACATCTGAATATACATGGGTCAACCGTACAACTTGATGGGGGCCTTCTCCTAGGTTTAGTAGGCTGAATAGTAGAGGGCTTCTATGCTATCCAATCCATTAATTTGATTTGATGGTGTCCTTTTTTAAATGTAACACCCCTTAAATTCAAAAAGTAAATTTATATAAATTACATATTCATAGTATATAACAAGCTCAATATATCAATATATTAACAAATAATTCGATGATATTTGTTACAATTATCCTTTTATATTATAAAAAAATGACAATAAATTTCATATTGAATTCGAATCATAATTTCATGATGTATGTTTATCGCGATTATGACAATATCAATTATACATGACAACAAATTATTTCTCCACAGTACAATCATTTTGCATACCATTTCCAAAAGAATTGTCTCGATCTTATTAGTTGAATCATGTAATTATTTCTTCCCCCAAACATATAAAATAATCTCTTTGCACCACATCTCACACCAACATAATTTTTTCCCTACTTAATTGTTATTTTCGCAGATACATATATAAACACTTAAATTTTTGATTTTGCCATTTTGAAGACCATATCACCTACTTTATCAATAATTATTAATTAAAAAAAGAAAAAAAATACACATCCATGTCACACACCAACTTCCAAAATGTTTAAAATGTCAATTAATTATTTTTACTTTTTCAACACCTGTCACATCATATATCAATCAACATTAATTAATACAAATCATACTCTCTTACCTACTTTGTAATTAAATTTGGTATTCTTTTTGTAATTTTTGAATGCTTGGTAAAACCTTGTAATTTCTTGTCAAAAGTTGTATATTTGTGAAAACTCCCCAAAATACAATCCCAACTATCATGAAATATATACCAATCATCATTTAGAAGAGCTTAATTAATATGGAGACCATTGCTTACCTGGAAACCAACCACGTGCGCTCCAAATCTACTCTACGATAACTATCTGCACCTGTATCACCTTCAATTTCCATCATGCTATCAACTTATTAATTTACATGACAAAAAGAGCGTTTTGACATCAAGAACATAAATTTAGGATTCAAACCCAAAATTGGATAAAAAATGAGATTGTGAAACCCGCAATGGAAATCCCAAAACCGATTCCATAAAAAGGGTCTAAACACTACTTCAAACTTGCATCCAAAATGGAACACAATTCGAGGCTCGGAGCAACCCCAACCCGAACATGCAACAAAACTCAAAATTAAGCTTAAAAGGACAACAAGGGCAGCAACTATATTCAAGAAATTACTAGAAAGAAAGGCCCAACAGTTGAAACCAACCACACCATAATAACCTCACGAAACCCCCCATAATTTAGCCTAAAAATTGCTAAAATTGGACATAAAATGCTCAAGATATCAAAACCCAAACTCTCCCAGAAAAACCATTTAAAAAAGAAGCAATGCAGCAGCTAAAATCATAATTTTACCTCAATCAGAGCCTCAACAGAAAAAATCACTAGTAACTAACAATGCTTGTAAAAAAACTTCCACAACGGAGACTAATAAACCACCAAATTCAGAGCTCTATAGCTCAAGAACTCAAAAACAATATTTTTAAACTAGCATATACTCGAGCTAGCAGCTAAACCCCCCAAAATTCCACAAACAAAGCCTCCCTAGCATATTTTGACCACACCACTGCGTTGCCACAAAAAATTTCCACAATTTGGAGCTTTGAATCGCCCAATTCGGACCTGGAATGGTCAAGAAATCAATTTCAAATATTTCTAAAAATTTGAGCTTGAAAATGAGCCTCAAAAGTTCTTCTCGAAAACCCACTTAAGATAGCCTCAAGAATCACCAAAATCAGACCTAAAAAGGTTGAGATAACAAGCTAAGTCTAAAAAATTCTCAAAAATTCAATTCGAAAATAGAATACAGTAGCAACTTAAATGCCAAACTTACCTCAAACAGAGGTCCCAAACCAGTTTACCAGCACACCAACACATTTCTTACCGAAAATCCCACAAGTTGGACTTTTGAATCACTAAAATCGAAGTTGAAATGAGAGAGTTGTAAGGGTTAGAAGTTGAGAAATAAGGTTAAATAGCTTGCACCAGCTATATATATCAGCTAAAAAGCTGATTTTGCCAACTTTAAAATTTCTGACGGCAGTGGTAGAGTCACATGCATTTGCGTGGTGTCAATCGACACCCCTTCATCATCAGAAAATTATACCTTTTAGCTAAGTAAAAATAGTT
Source organism: Solanum rostratum (assembly GCA_029948455.1). NCBI lineage: Eukaryota > Viridiplantae > Streptophyta > Magnoliopsida > Solanales > Solanaceae > Solanum > Solanum rostratum. The sequence continues at coordinate 53,397,593 of CM057047.1, read as the reverse complement.
CGTTATGTATCGATATTATATATTGACACTCCTTGACTTCTACCCGATTTTATTTTTGGGTGCATAAAAGTTAAAAGAGTTTCTATATTACAAGCAATCCCCCTGAACTTTATTTTGTTAAAGAAAAACTCCAAGGGAACTTTCTAAAGGATAATTTTTTTTTATCAAAATTTTCTAAAGGGTAATAGAAATGGGAAAAAAAAATCAAATGGCTAAAAGTGTGGCTGACACCATGCCTTACAATTAAAATTAATGTCTTCGTTAATTTTTTTTATTACAATTTATAAGTGTATAGATAATCATACCTTCCCCATTATATGGCATGCCTTCCCACTTGCATGCATTTCCCACTGTTATATGACATTAATTGGCACAGTTGCTTGCATTTTTCTTTGCATGCACTCCCCAATTAGAAAGTAAATAGATCCATATTTTTTACACCACAAAATACTAGAAAATTAAAATTAATCATTCAAATTTCAAGAGAGTTTTAATTTGTGAAATCGATGTTAACCATATAGAGAACTTAACGTTAATAATATGATTTCAGTGTTGAATTTTGCAGATTATTAAAAAGCCAATGGAATAAAAATAGTTGATAGAGGTGGAATGAAGATGGAGAAAAAGATGCCTCAATGGAGAAAGAGGTATATGTGGAGAAGACAACAAAATAAAGAGAATTTTTTGTTTTTTTTTTAAAAGGGCGCATAAATTTTATTTACTTCTAAATAAAGAAAATTCTTTTTAAGAGTTAATATATCTAGAAAAAAGATTCAAAATGCTAGTTATATATTGGCCGATAAAAAATGTCATGTGTACAATTTTATAAATTCATTTTTCATGCATTTTTAAGAAAGTGAATACACTCAGTCTGCCACATCACTTCTTAGGAGCATATTTATATCATTTTAAAATTGTTCAAGGAAAATATTTAAATGTCAGTTTAGTTAAAAAATTCAAGGAAAATTTTGCTGGTAAATTCCAGGGTGATTTGATGCATTTACTCTTCTAGTAACCTTTTTTCCCCTACAATTAATAATCTTCATCATACATGTAAACATATCAACTTTCTTGTACGATCTGATATTTATCAATTATTCTATTTGAGATTGAAATACAGTTTATTATATTATCGTTGTGAGTTTATTCTTAAATGGAGAATTTGGAATGAGAGAGTTAATACTAGATGTACAATTCTTGTTATAAATTGAACATCAATTTCTTAATCTTTTTTCAGAAATAATGCTCTTTCCATTTTAAAAAAATGTTTTAATTTGGCTTGACCCGGAATTCAAAAAATAAAAGAATTTTTTTTAATCTTGTGGTTCTAAATTAAAGTCATGTTAAGTGTAGCGAAATACCTTTTTATCTTGTAGCTTTAAACATGTCATATGAAAAATTGAAATTACAATTTTATCAAAAAGGGGATCATTCTTTTTTAAACAAATAAAAAAAAAATTATTCTTTTTGAACACTCAAATAATTGCTATGTACATTTTCAGTAGTATCATTTTTAAGTCAAAGAATTAAGATATCTTAATGATTTAAAAAATGAACAGAAGAAACTGATCTTTCCAAATCTGATATATTTAGCTTTTAATTTATAGGTTCAAAAGATTAACAAAAACCTTGTAAACTAGAAGGATGCAAAAATTATTGAAAATAAAACCAAACCAGATTATTTTCTATTTCAAAACACAATACTATTGTTTTGATGCCATATAACAACTCTAAAAGCTGCATCAATTGTAGATAAATGCAACATTATTCATACTTTTGCTTGCTTGATAGGAGCAAGTTATTCATTTTACTAAGTTATTAACATATAAACTAGTATAACATAATTCCTGTAGCAACTGTTAGACACTCGCCGCTACTTCTCCACCACAATCCGGTCCATTTCCTCACAACTTCCATCCCCTACTGGTTCCTACAAATCCAGTGAAGCAAATTTCAATAGATTCCTCGGTGACATTTAATTCAGAAGAATAACATGCAAGTGTTTGAAAATAAAAAAAGTGGCTATAGAATCCACCGATCAATACGATGAATATATGAAATGAGCCTACATGAAGAAGTTGATAATTCATATAACCAACAACAACTTGTTTTTTGTATAGAGTTCACAAAAATTGGATCATTGCCAATCAGGTGGTCAAATGACCTCCTGAACTAGTAATTCGAGGTTTGAGTCATGCTATAAGGTAAGTAAAATACTATAAATCCTCCCAGTGGAGTAGGTGGAATAAAAAGACCTCCTAAGACTTCATTAACTGTTTTGGGAGAGACAAAAACATTCTTTCAAACATTTCATATTTTGCAATTTGAAGATAGTATTCTTTCCTTCTCATTGAGAGGTAAATAAGAAATGTTAGTTATCAAACTTGGATACCACTAAGAATTTGAATATACAAATCCATACCTGCAGGCTGCAGCAGCTACATCCTCACTGTTGACCGGAGTCACCTAAAAATTATAATGTTAACAGTTGCTTTCCGCACTTGATATCGATAAAACAATTAAGTATACTTCCAAATACGACTTAATAAAAAATGACAACTTTATACAACTTAAAAATATTTTACCATTCTGGAGAAGTCCTTCGCCACCCAACAGTTTTGCCTGGTAAGAAGAGTACAAAACATATGATCATGTTGGTCTAAACTCCTTAATTAACCAACTAGTACTTTTTTCTGCGTGTGTTTATTGGGAGGGATTGAAGAGGGACGGGGTGCTTCATTTATTGACCCTCTCTCCGCAAGAAATAGAAGTAAAAATTGCATCAACCTTGAGATACACTCACTTTTGATCGTTGAACCCGTTCCATAGCACTCATTAGGAATTGCTTGTATGCATCAACTTCTTGGACAGAGTTGATATTCTCTACTTGCGGTTCGTAATACCTGTCCCATCCAAGAGAAAAAAGTCATTATTTCTTATAAAAGAGGAAAATCTTTATAATATCTAAAAATGCTAGATGAAAAAAAAGATAGGAAGAAAATAGAGATTGATGAACTCTTCAACCTTATTTTCTGTCGTGCTTCACTCAGTGTTTGATTGAGATTATTGAGCTTCTCTTCATGAGCCTAATATGGAGATACATTAAAGATATATCAAGTTATTAGTTTTCAGTAATAACAAATATAAGCTTATAACTACAGATCGAAGACGGGAACATTATCCTATATATCCTTGGTTTTTTAATTATACAGAATCAACACTAGTATGGAAGCATCAGATCTTACCTCAATGCTAAAGTACGTTGATCAATCATGACCAGCATCGTAAAGTACCCAACAAAAAGACAAAAATTATTTAATCACATAGAAAAATACCAAAAAAAAAAAAGAAAAGAAAAGAACGAGAAGTTATGCATCCACTCTAACGAACTAATAGACTAATACATATAAATGAAGTGCAAAGGAAGAGCGGCATACATAGCTATCTTCTGCACCATTTCCCCTTCATTTTTTGACTGTATGAGACTCTGCGTCAAATGCTGCAAAATGGAAGGCATGTTAAGGTCAGATGAAATTTCAAGAACTTGTCGATCAGTAAAATGCGTGTAAAACTTAGGTACCTGGTCATCTGGAATGGATCTTCAATAATAAAAAAATATATTTGAGATAGTCAGTATGAAGAAATTAATAGAGTCTAATTCATAGATTTGGCATATTGAAAATGAAATAAACATACCGCTTATTCAGTTCGTTAGGCTGGTTTACAATATGGAGCATAACATCCTCAATACTAAACAACCAAAAAAAGATTATATTACATTTTGTATCTCAAAATTATCATAAAGGAAATATAGAAATTCAAACAAAAAAAATCATTTTAGAAATTCCATTCACCTTCCTCTGCTAGAATAGCTAGTCACTTGATCTGTTGGAGAAAACATCAGCAGGGCGACATCTGTTTCACATAAAATAGCTAACTCATTTGCCTTTTTAACAATGTTATCCTTGCGCTTTGAATAAAACTGTTGACGAGATATTGGATCCTCAATTTTCTTCATCACAAGCTTATTGCGACCCATCGAATAATACAAACTAGAACTGATAATTAGATGCAAGATTATTCTTCAATGACCAGAGAAATATATAGATTATTAGAAAAGAAAAAAGTTAAAAAAAAGTAAAAATTTAATGCATTGACATACTAGTCAAAGGTCAAATCATTTGGTATGTTACAATCAAATAAAAAATCTGATGTTAAATCAGATATAGAAAATTTTATTTGACGAAAACAACTTTTAATGCAAATCTTTAGTCAACACAACTTTTTCTACACATCCACAGTTAATACAAAAATCTGCGGGCCATAACTTATTAAATGGAAAATAACAATAACTTCCAAGTTCTTTTTTCATATGATGATATTAGAGAAGTCTTACTTATCATCTTTCCTAAAATTTCAAAGGCAATATAATATAATTTTTATGTATAGAGAATGTATATTTTCATATCTCTAGATAAGAATAAGGTGTATGAAAAGATCACGTTAAACCAAACTAAAATAATATATTAGTAAATCAAATTTATTCCAGTATACAGTAAAACTATTTCTTATTAGTAGGCTTACAACATTACGTCATAGAGAAACTAAGACGTCTAGGTCAAAGTCGGATTCAAGATTTTAAGTTTACTAGTTTCTGGAATGTGCTTTGCACATGTAAACGTGCGGGTGTCCCACATCAGTCAATATAGACTTTAAAATAATATTAAAACATGTAACTAATTTTGTAACTATACACAGTCAATTGAATTGGTATAACCTTCTTCTTACATTGTTCTTTTAATACAACAAATATTCAAAGGAACACTTTCATTGTTTTTTTAATGGCACAAAACATAAGTGAAGAGAAGAATATTAGTTGTGGTTTTCTAATATGATAAGAATCAATCCCTATTAAGAACAAGGGACTTGATATGACAAATTAAAATAAGCAAGAGATGTTAAAAATGTATATCAAATGTATTATATTCCGCTAAGTATTCGATTAATTTCTCAAAAGCAAACAATCATATATTTATATTTATGTCTTTTATACTTGTCAAAAAAAATTTATGTCCGTATCAAATTTTCCTAAAAGTATTATATGTATATGATATAATAAAATAAAAAAAGTTTACAAATATTATATTTATTATATAATTAAAGATGAGAAGTGAAGGCAAATAAATTGATTATCGATCCACAATATCATATAAAGAAATTAGCTATTGAAATTTATAACAGAAGCGATCTTATGTTTTTATGGCATCATTTACTTCAATTCAATTCAATGATTAGAAAATTAGTAAAAATAATAAGTGGTGTAGTTTTGGAGATTTGAAATGGAAAAGGGAATAAAATACTTCCCAACTATTTGAATTGATATAAAATTGTACTTCATCCACTTTTTGGCTCTCAAATACCCCTGACGTCAACTTTTTGGCTCAAAAATACCTCGATAATAAGCTATTGACTCATGTTTGCCCTTATTTTTAATAATTCCGCTAAAGTAATGTCACGACCCAAAATTTGATGTGATGACACTCACCTAACACACCAAGGCGAGTCAGCCCAAAATCGAAATAACTCAACATAATGAAGAGGAAGATAAATAGTCTAACAAGATAGATAAGTATAGGAAATCAAAAGCTACAATCCTTCCAGAATTGGTGTCATATGTACAAGCCTCTAACAATAAGAATGCTCAAATGAAATACAAGTCTGTATGTTCAGTCCTCAAATAGAACGTAACATAACATAAAATCCTCGAAGGTCTACCGAAGAGACAAGTAGCTATCTCGAAAGATTCAAAAGCTCAATCTTTTAAGTAAGGAAGCTAGCAAGAAAGATCAGGTTCACAAACTACAAAAATGTAACGGCCTGAGAGGGTACCCTTGGCATGGATGGCACTCAGAGACTACTGCTAGTACCCAAGTGAACCACTTAGCCTCATCACATCATTCAATCAATAAACTCCACTGAACAATAGAAAATATAAGTAAGTAAATTGGTACATCTCATCTAAAGTCTCAAAGTAAATAGAGAATAATAAGGGCTAGAAGAAAGAACTAGCTCACAATCTCAACATCAACACTCAACCATCGTCTATGAAGCCTCTATTACTACTCATGTGGTGCCAATGATAGGCCCATGGCTACCTAAATAAAAAATAAAGAAAAGAGTTCAATCTAACTCTAAAGCATGATGAAATAAATGTAGGGGATCCTCCAGAGTAGGGGAGGCTCACCAAATCAGTTGTGAATCTCAGATCTTCAACGAAGGTTGACGATCTCTATTACCTGCCTCTGCATCATACAATGATGCAGTCCAAAGGGGACATCAGTATTTGGAATGTACTGGTATGTAAAATAACTGAGTGAAATAGAAACAGGTAGAATAATATGGAAACAACACCAACTCAAAGGAAATCATCAAATAATATCAAATTGTCAAATGTCTATCTATGAAAGAAAAAGGAGCAGACAAGTGACACATCAATAACTTAAACTCATCCATCATCTCAGACTCATCTCATCTCAGAGGAGTTCACCCCTGGTCATCCCATCTCATCTCATCTCGACTCGGAGTACTCAAGGTAGGAAATTTATGAAAGTTTCTCTTATCCAACAACAATCACTTATGAGCCAGTGAATGTACAACAATCACGTTGATTTTCCACAAACATTTCAAACTTGCCAGGTAGGGAATGAATTGAAACCATATTAGCTCACCCAATATGGAGTTAGTAGTAAATAATTCCGCTATTGTTTCAGGGACATCTAATCAAGAGGGAACAACAATATATGTGATAGTTCTAAGCCTCACCTACGTTTGGTAATGTAGTTTGACGAGTTCAAGTCGGACTAACTCTCACTCTTTCGATGCTCAATACTCCTCCTATGACTCAATGCTCATAAAACCATCAATCCAATCAAACCAATCAACTCATAGGAACATTGGCGCTATCATTAATCAACGTCTCATAGGGGTTTTAACCCACTCATCAATCAACATATTATAGGGACTTTAGCCCTCTCATCAATCAATCTCAATCGAAGACTTATGATTTAGAACAATCATTAGGAAGTAATCAAATAGATACATCAGTAGAGTTCATTTATAGAGACTCATAAGACAATCAAATTCTATCAACTCATCATTATTCTCTCATCACAATCAAGAATCTCAACTTAAGGCTCTAGACTCAATTCTTAAGTTCATTATGCATGCTTTTCAAATAATCATGTAGGGTTATGCAAATTCTCATGAAAATGTTCAATTCAAGAAAAACAAGTTTACGATGATCATCAGCATAGGAAAACATGTAATTTCAAATAAAGTTTAAGAAAAACCATCAAGGATTCATGCATGTAGACTCTTGAACCATCAACTTAGCTATGACCATCTATGGGGCAAATGAGAGAACAAGCCCATGCTTTTAGTTTAGCCTAACATACCTGGGATGTAGCTATCAACCAAGCACGTCGAGGAACTCTTCTTGAATCTCTCAACTCAAGCTCTTGTACTCTTTCCTCAAGCCCTAGCCTTAGTAGAATATTGGAATAGGACTTAGAAAGGGGTTTTTAGACCCTTTTTACGTCAAAATGACCTTATTAGATAGTGTATAGAGTTTAAGAGGGGTGGGGAATTGACTGGAATGCCCCTCATAATAATTTAGAAATTTAGAAAAAGTTTTTGAAATGAGTTTTCTCAATCCCGTCAAAATTTTTAAAAAGAATACAAGTGTTGATCCGTGATGGGTGCGCGACGCGCTCCTGTTGCATACGAACAATGTTTTGTATTTCGGATCGAAAAATTATCTTTTGATCGGGTCGCTCTAAAAATCATTCAAGACCAATCTCCTTCTCAATGTTTTGTGTTGATCATAAATCCGGCTTCGGATTTTCCATACGATCATCGAAAGACGCGTTATATGCATATCCTCACTCTAGGGGCATTTTGGTAATTTTACCGGGTGTCACATCATCTCCCCTCTTGGGATCATTCGTCGTCGAATGATGAGTAAAGGTGGATATTATAGCATGAATAGACTCAAGACTCATCTCCACACTCAACTGAATAAATCAATATCTCGACTTAAGAATAAAAAGTCACATCAATAATAGATCAATCAATTTAGTGAAGGGTAAGGAACTTACCTTCAATGCTCTCATCATTTGGCACGAATAGGTGCGGATATTTGAATTTCATCTCTTCCTTAGCTTCACATGTGTCTTTCTCAATGAATTGATTCCTTCACAGGATTTTGACTAAGGCTATCTCTTTGTTCCTTAACTTACAAATCTGACAATCAAGGATTTGCACTTCTTCGTAATATAGGCTATCTTTCACTCCAATGCTATCAACAGGGATTACCAAGGCAGGATCTCCCAAGAATTTCTTCAACATCGACACATGGAATACCGGATGCACTCCATCTAATTCGGAAGGAAACTCTAACTCATAAGCAACTTTCCCCATCCTCTTTACAATCTGATATGGTCCAACATAGCATGGACTCAACTTTCCCTTCTTACAAAGTCTTAGGACACCTTTTATAGGCGACACTTTCAAATACACCCAATTATCTACCCCAAACTCAAATCTCTTCTCCTCACGTCGGTATAAAATTTTTGGCAACTCTGGGCAGTCTTAAACCTTTCTCTAATGACCTTGACCTTCTCCATAGATTGGGGAACAAGATTAGGCTCAATCAACTCTGCTTCTCCAACATCAAACCACCCAATTGGTGATCTACATCTTTTCTCATACAAGGCTTCGTAAGGAGCCATTTGAATGCTTGCATGATAACTATTGTTATATGCCTATTCAATCAATGGTAGGTGATCATTCCAATTTCCCTTGAAGTCAAGAACACAAGCTCTCAACATGTCCTCAAGTGTTTGAATTGTACGCTCCGCCTGACCATCTGTCTGTGGATGAAAGGCTGTGCTCAGGTCCACCTTAGTACCCAATCCCTTTTGGAACGATCTCCAAAATTGGGAGGTAAATTGAGCTCCTTTGTCTGAGATGATGGACAAGGGAACCCCATACAACCTTATAATTTCCTGGATGTACAACATGGCATACTCCTCCGCAGTGTGTGTTGTCTTAACTGCCAAGAAGTGAGCCGATTTAGTCATTCTATCCACGATCACCAATATCGAATCATGTTGCTTCCGGGACCTAGGTAGACTGGTAACAAAGTCCATATTAATCATCTCCCACTTCCATTCTGGAATCTCAAAGTTCTGAGCCAACCCACATGGCCTTTGATGCTCAACATTCACTTGTTGGCAATTTGGGCATTTTGAAACAAACTCAACAATATCCTGTTTCATTTCGCTCCACCAATAAACCTCTCTCAAGTCATGGTACATCTTGGTAGATCCTGGATGAATGGAATACCTAGTGTTATGGGCTTCTGCCATGATTCTGTCTCGAATGCCATCAATGTTTGGAACACACAATCTACTTTGATACCTGAACACTGCATCTCCCCCTTTGATGAAGGCCATCACTTTTTGTTTGTGGACAACCTCCTTCAGTTGGAGTATGATAGGATCTTGGTCTTGCTTTTCTTTCACCTCTACAACTAAGGATGAAGCGGGCCCAACCTGAACAATAACTCCTCCTTCATCATTCTCCTCAAGTTGAACTTCCAATTGAGTTAACCGATGCACTTCCTTGGCTAGCTCTTTTCTTTCTTCCTCTACATGGGCTGTAGTACCCATTGACAACTTCCTAAGAGTGTCAGCAACAACGTTAGCTTTAACTGGGTGGTAGTGAATGCTCATGTCATAATCCTTGAGCAATTCCAACCATCTCCTCTGTCGCAGGTTGAGCTCTTTCTGACTGAAAACATACTGCAAGCTCTTGTGGTCAGTGAACACATCCACATGCACTCCATACAAGTAGTGGCGCTAGATTTTAAGTGCAAACACCACTCGTACCGACTCGAGATCATGAGTTGGATAATTCCTTTCATGAACCTTGAGTTGCCTGGAAGCATAGGCTATCACTTTCCCTCTCTGCATTAGTACACATCCCAATCCAACCCTCAAAGCATCACAGTAAATCACAAAGTCCTATGTTCCCTCGGTCAAGGTAAGGACCGGCGCAGTAGTCAACCTTGCCTTCAATTCTTGGAAACTCTTCTCACATTCCTCAGACGACTGAAACTTGATCTTATTCTGAGTCAATTTAGTCAATGGCGCGGATAGAGAAGAAAATCCCTCAACAAATCTACAGTAGTAGCCCGCCAACCCAAGAAACTTCTTATGTCAGTTGTAGTGGTCGGTCTGGGCCATTCTTAACTACTTCACTCTTTTGGGCATCCACTCAAATACCATCACTGGAAACAACATGTCCTAGGAAAGCCATTGACTTAAGCCAGAATTCACACTTAGAGAATTTTACATACAGCTCATGGTCCGTAAGGGTTTGGAGGACAACTCTGAGATGGTTAGCATGCTCCTCCTCACTTCTCGAATACACCAAAATGTCATCGATGAACACAATCACAAACATATCTAGATTTTGTATGAATACTCTATTCATCAAGTCCATAAAGGCGACAGGTGCGTTCGTCAACCCAAAGGACATGACCAAGAACTCAAAATTGTCATATCTAGTCCTAAAGGATATCTTTGGAATGTCACATTCCCTCACCTTCAACTGTGGTAGCCAGATCTAAGGTCTATCTTAGAGAAATAAGAGGCGCCCTGAAGTTGGTCAAACAAATCATCTATCCTTGGGAGAGGATATTTATTCTTTATCGTGACCTTGTTCAGTTGCCTATAGTCAATACACATTCTGAGGGACCCATCTTTCTTTCGCACGAATAGGAAGGGAGCACCCCAAGGTGAAACACTTGGCCTAATAAAGCCATTTTTTTAGCAAATCTTTCAATTGCTCTTTCAACTCTTTCAACTCAGAGGGAGCCATCCTATAAGGTAGAACCAAAATAGGCTAGGTATCGGGAAGAACATCAATCCCAAAGTCAATCTCCCTATAAGGAGGGACTCCAGGCAGATCATCAGGAAACACTTAGGGGTTCTATTAAATCTACAAGCCACATAAGGAGATACAAACAATAATGTGGCACCCGAATCCATAAAAAACATAACAATCAAAAGTAAAGACTCGAATCATACCCTTCACAACATCTGGGGAGTTCTCTTGATCTTGGCAACTACCCATGGCATATAAGCGATTTGTTGCTCTGCCTGCGCCTAACGTAGTGGCCCTCTGGTTTCCTCTAACTGGTAGGGCTAGAAGATTGAGCTCGGTCAGCCCATCTTGGACAATCTTTCTGGTAGTGACCCGTTTGGCCACATTTGTAACACAGATCATTCTTACCACGACATCTCCCCAAGTGCAATTTGCCACACTTATCACATGGTGGCTTATCCTGAGAACCTTGAGCCATACTAGCTTGCGAATGAGGTGTATGACTCCCCACATTCTGAGATCTTTAATCATACCCGCCTCTAGGTGCAGGTGCACTAGAAGATGATGGTGCTGGAAACCAGTTGCCATTACCTTTCCTCCCAACCTCATGGTTGGATGTCTTCGCTTTCTTATGCTTGAATTTTTCCCTGTCATGATGTCTCACCTCATCAGCCTGTTGCACAAATGTCATCAGTCGCCCGATGTCCATGTCACTCACAAACATGGCTCCTCTCCCATCTCTCTTGGGTCTTCTATTCAACCCATCAACATACATTCCATCCTTCTCCTCATGTCAGCAACCATGTCCGGAGTGTAGTGAGACAGTTGAGTGAACTTCAAACCATATTCTTGCACAGTCATAGAGCCCTGTTTTAGATTCAGGAACTCTCTCACTTTAGCTTCTCTTTTCTTTCTTGGGAAAAAGTGTCCTAAGAAGGCTTCCTCGAACATTGCCCAGGTCAGACATGGAGCATCATCCCTTATACCTTTCTTCCATTGGCCGAACCACAGTCTGGCCACACCCTTGAGTTGGTAAGCAGCCAGTTCAATCCTATCAACATCAGCCACATGCACTATCTAGAATACCTTCCCAAGTTCTTCCACATAGTTCTCAGGATCTTCAGTGGATGCAGACCCCGTGAACTCGGGCGGATTTATCCAAAATAATTCTAGGACTCTAAAGGTGTCATGAGAATCTGGTTTACCCGCTCTTTGTCTCACAGCATGTGCTGCGACAGCTTGGGCAAGAGCTTGAATAGCCCGACGTAACTCAACATTGGAGACCTCATCTTGAGGGGGTTGCTCAATAGGGACAGCTTAATCCACAGACTCAGGTGGATTAACAGCTTCCCTAGCGGGACGTCCACTTCTTCTGACAGCTCTTCTGGGAGGCATGTTATCAATTCTGCACGCATAGAGCACGAATTAGAAGAGAGTTTTCATAGAGTTTAACTCTATTGCACGAATTGGAATAAGAAGAAGAGTAACCATTCCTAATGTCCTATAGCCTCCTGCTTATGAAATGTGGTCGACAACACACCCATAAACAAGACTCTACTAGACATGACTTCATAGACTCCCTAAGACACTTGAACTCTGTTCTCTCATACCAAGATTGTCACGCCCTGGGAAGGTACCCTTGGCGTGGCCGACATTCAGAGACTATTTCTAGTCCCCAAGCGAACCACTTAGCCTCATAACATCATTCAATCAATAAACTCTACTGAATATCAGAACGTATAAGTAAGTAAATAGGCACATCTCATCTAAAGTCTCAAAGTAAACAGATTACAAGAAGCGCTAGAAGAAAGAACTAGCTCACAATCTCAACATCAACGCTCAACCATCATCTATGAAGCCTCTATTACTACTCATGTGGTGCCAATGACAAAGTCATAGCTACGCAAATCAAAAATAAATGAAATAGTTCAATCTAACTCTAAAGCATGATGAAATAAATGTAGGGGATCCTCCTGAGTAGGGGACGCTCACCAAATTAGTTACGAATCTTAGATCTTCAACGAAGCGCCTGTTGACAATCTCTAGTACCTGCCTCTACATCATAAAATGATGCAGTCTAGAGGGGACATCAGTACTTGGAATGTACTGGTATGTAAAATAGTTGAGTGCAACAGAAACATGTAGAATAATATGGAAACAACATCGACTCAAAGTAAACATCAAATCACATCATTAGTCAAATGTATATTTATGCAAGAATAAAGAGTAGACAAGTTACACACCAACAACTCAAACTCATAAATCATCTCAGACTCATCTCATCTCAGATGAGCTCACCCCCTCTCGTCTCATCTCATCTCGACTTAGAGTACTCAAGGTAGATAATTTATGGGAGTTTCTCTTATCCGACAACAATCACTTATGAGCCAATGAATGTACAACAATCACACTAATGTTGCCACAAATATTCCAAACTTGCTAGGTAAGGAACGAATTGAAACCATATCAACTCACCTAATATGGAGTCAGTAGTCAATAAGTCCGCTATTGTTTCAGGGACTTCTAATCAAAAGGGAACCACAATATATGTGATGGTTCTAAGCCTCGCCTACGTTTGGCGACGTAGTTTGACGAATTCAAGTTGGACTAACTCTCACTCTTTCGGTGCTCAATACCGCTCCCATGAATCAATGCTCATAAAACCATCAATCCAATCAACTCATAGGGACATTGGCCCTATCATCAATCAACGTCTCATAGGGATTTTATCCCTCTCATCAATTAACATCTCATCGGGACTTTAGCCCTCTCTCCTCAATCAATCTCAATCAAAGACTCAAGATTTAGAACAATCATTAGGATGCAATCGAATAGACATATCGGTAGAGTTCATTTATAGAGACTCATAAGAGAATCAAATTCTATCAACTCATCACGATTCTCTCATCACAATCAAGAATCTCAATTCAAGGCTCTAGACTCAATTCTCAAGTTCATTATGCATGCTTTTCAAATAATCATGTAGGGTTATGCAAATTCTCATGAAATTTTTAATTCAAGAAAAACAAGTTTATGATGATCATCAACATAGGAAAACATCTAATTTCAAATAAAGTTTAAGAAAAACCATCGAGGATTCATGCATGTAGACTCTTGAACCATCAACTCATCTATGACCATCTATGGAGCACATGAGAGAACAATCCTATGCTTTTAGTTTAGCCTTACATATCTGGGATGTATCTATTAACCAAGCACGTCGAGGAACTCTTCTCAAGTCTCTCAACTCAAGTGCTTCTCCTCTTTCCTCAAGCCCTAGGTTTAGTAGAATATTGGAATAGGACTTAGAATGAGTGTTTTATACCCTTTTTACGTCAAAACGACCTTATTAAATCGTTTATAGAGTTTAGGAGGGGAGAAAAATTAACCGGAATGCCCCTCATAATAATTTAGAAATATTCAACTCGGAAAAAGACTTAGTCCGCAACGCGGACTAGTCGCGTACTGTGTATTTTCATAAAACGTTTTCTGAATGAATTTTTTCAACCCTGACCGAAATTTTAAAAAGAATACAAATGTTGGTCCGCGATGGGTGCGCGACGCGCTCCTGTAGCGTACTAACACTATTTTGTGTTTCGGATCCAAAAATTAACTTTTGACCGGGTTGCTTTAAAAATCAACCAAGACCATTTTCCCACTCAATTTTCGTGGTGGTCACAAATTAGGCCTCAAATTTTACATATGAGCATCAGAAGATGTGTTATGCGCATACCCTCACTCTAAGGGTATTTTGATAATTTTATCGGGCGTCACAAAAAATGTAGCAGGGGGTGAGCACCAAACAACATGATACTCAACAAATGGAAACTAACCTAAAGTAAAGCAATGAAGAACATAAGTACTCCTGACATCCCAATCACATACCGCCGAACTACACACCTGCAATAAAGAAAGTCCTAACATAACACAATATACCAATAACATGAATATATACTCATCATATAGCATCATATCTCAAAGTATCCAACTGAATATACAGTCAAATGGTATAATAGATATCCAATATCTTAAGCAAAACGTATAATAATATCACGTAAGGAATGATATGAGATGAAGTGAACGCCATGAGATGTAAATAATGCAATGCAACAACAACAACAACAACAACAACATACCCATTGGAATCCCACAAGTGGGGTCTAGAGAAGGAAGAGTGTACGCAGACCTTACCACTACCTCATAGAAGTAGAGAGGTTATTTCCTAGGAACCCTCATCTCAACAACCCATAGACGGATTAGACTAGATATGAAGGCAATGTCAAATAATCATGATGGATTTCTGTCCCACGATACACATCCGCGGATCATATCTGTGTCAGAACCCATAAAGGCAACACATGCACCATGTATCTGTGAACATTGCCGGCAATGACCTCGACCAATGCACACCTGCCCAGAAACAACCTCAGACATCATCAACCGACACATTACCTGGCTCGTCGGCAGAAACCTCGGCTAATCATCGACTGGTAAAGACCTCGGACACCAACCTACTTGTTACCTTACATATCTCTAGCCGTAGCCTTCTCAAGTACCAATGAACAAATAATAGTGAATTCTATGTACACAATCTCAATTTCATCATGATTTCAATATCATCAAGTTCTCAATAGCATCACAGTTTCAACATCATCATGATCTCAATGTCATCGCAGTTTTAATATTACCAAAGCTTTAATATCATTCATATTTCAACATAAGTACCATCTCAGTTCAATATCAAATAATCCACAAAATCACATGTATCACAATTTCACAATTAATTCACAAATCAAGATTTCACAACATGAACAAGTACTCAATCCAAAATCTCATGATCAAAGCCTATGAATATACAGTTCTACCCCAAACCTCAATTCCACAAACACATACATAAGAATTCAAGGTTCAATCAAACTTAACAAAAAGGTTATAAGTTCACTTGCCTCAGAAGAAGTCTTGAATCAAGCCATATCCATGGCCTTTCTCCTTCCACGATAATCCAAATCACCCCAATCTATTCAAATATAGCATTACAGTAACACCCGATTTTTTTTAACTAAGATTGAGACATCCTTCATATGATATATGATTTTAATTGATAATTCTTAATTGAGCATATATGTTAAAATTGATTTCTTAGAGTGGGAATAGAATTGGAAATGATAAAAAAGTCGTAGTTCTAATGTAAGATTTTATAAATGTTAGATGGACCAATGATTTATAGGTTGTATATGCATGTTAGTGTGAATTCTTAAGTATTTAAAGTATATTAGATGTTATTTAGAGTCATAAAGGATCTTTTATATCAAGTCAAGTTCAAAGAATTTCTACCGACTAAGTTTTCGTATGAGTTGATAGAAGGGTCAACTTCAAATGACCATATCTCCTAAAGTATAATGAGTTAGGTGACCCATAATATATCAAATTAAAGATATTTGAATTATATTTCCAACACATCTTATTTCTCCTTAATTAGAGTTCGGAGTAGAAAGGTATGACTTTTTTACTGGAGACCTGCGGAGCTTTCTGAAAATCCGCGACAGCTTCGTATCGCGGACCTATCACGAACCCTTTTTGGATAAGCTAAATGATGTCCTTTTATTTTATTTCAAGGTTACTTTTATCCTAAAACCTTTGGGGTCTATTTAAGGTTCCAAAATGCATAAAATGACAGTTTTCATAATTAAAACCCTCTTCTTCACTCCTAAACATAAACACTCAAGAATCATCAAGAAAGTCATCAAGTTAGGATTAACTTTCAAGATTCATCATCAAGGCGACTTATTTTTCATAAATTTTAAGTTACTCAACCTAAATTTCTTTATCTATTCATGAATCTCTAATAGAATCTTAAATCATAACCTAGAGTTTCAAGAAACTGAATTCAAAAATTCTAAGAAAGGATTCCTTGATTCTTATTTTCAAGAATTAGGGTTCTTCATCAAGAACTCTAAAAATTCTAAGTCAAGAATTCAAAAATCAAAGAGAAGTTTTTCAAACAATGTCTTTCCAAGTTCTTCCACTCTTAAAGAACTACCGAAATCGAGGATTTTTTCTACAAGAAAATGAGTATTCATCAAATTTCAATTGTAATATCAACTTTCCAAGTATGTAAGGCTAACCTAAAGTATGAGATTGTTCATCCATATGCCCCTTTGAGTAAATTATTGAAAATGATGAGTTATATATGAAAATCCTTGAGTATTTTACTGAGATTCTTCTTAATTGATGATCATCATAAACTTGATTTACTGCATAAGTGTTTTCATGAATGATTTTATAAAATTCTATGTCTATTTTACTCAAGAATAATAAAATGAACTTAGGGATGAGTTTAGAGCCTTGACGATGATGATGTTTGTGATGTTGTGATTGTGGCCTAAATTGTTGAGAGTCTTGATGATGATATTGATGAAAATGATGTGCATGAGTCTTAAAACATGAAACTAAATTCTAAAAGAATGTTTCGAGTCTATGATGTTGATGAGATGAGTTGATATTGACGATGAATTTGATGTTGATGTACTATGTCCCTATAAGACCAATGATGATGATGTTTTATGAGCATTTCGAGTTCTGGGAAGAGTACTGAGTACCAAAATAGGTGAGAATGATTCACACTCGAACTCATTAACTACGTGGTCCGCGTAGGAGAGAGGATTGGACCATAACACGGATGTTTCTTTTGTTCCAAAAGTGGAGTGATGTTATTTCTTATAGATCCACTGATGGTGATGTCCTTTACCCCGGGCAAGATACTGGATGGATGTGGCAACGACATCGCTTTGTTGTATCATCACCGGCTCATAGGTGATGGTTGTCTTTTAGAGAAACTCCTAGTTAGGTTCCTCAATGATAGAAATCTGATGTCGATGTCATGTTATAGTCTTGATGGATTTACTATCTACTCCTTATCCTTGTCCTAGATGGGCACTGGTCCTTTGAGTTGAGTTGAGTCGAGTTTCCTTGAGATGAGTCTGATGTATTGATGATATTGATATGAGATGTTGATGGGTCATTTGTCTACACTTTATTCTTGCTTTAGATAGACATTTGACATTTTGATGGAGTATGATGTTGAGTTGATTATTCCACCTGTTTTTGTTTCATTCAGCTATTTTACATACCAGTACATTCCACGTACTGATGTCTCCTTGTGGGACTACATATTCTTATGATGCAGAGGTTGGTATTAGAGACCATCAACGGGTGCTTTGTTGAGGATCTATTAACATTCAGTTGACCAGCGAGACCTCCTTGTTTTCAGAGGATTTCCATATTATTATTGTCTAGCTCGAGTTAGTACTTTATTTTCCTTGAGCTGGGTAACCATGGCCTGTCGTGGTACCATTTAGACGTTAGAGGTAGAGGTTTCATAGACATTAAGTAGAAGATGTTGAGTATTGCTTCTTTTCCAACTCTTCTTTATTGGAAATTAACTTTTTATATAAAGATTTGATTACTTTAAATACATTACATTCCTTTCCTTGAGAATATTCCTTCCATTGTTGAGTATGAGGTGACGATGAGACCAAGTGGTTCGCTCGGGGACTTGCAATAGTCTCTGAGTGCTGGTCGCACCAAAGGTACCCTCCCGGGGCGTGACAAACTTTTTATCAGAGCACAGAGTTCAAGTGTCCTAGGGAGTCTATGAAGCCATGTCTAGTAGATTCCTTATTATTAGTGTGAAGCGCGCCATACCCATAATAGGGAGGCTATAGGACATTAGGAAAGGTTTCCCTTCTTTCAGATTCTGAATTGTGCGATAGAGATAGTAATGTTCAGACTCTTACATATTAGATCCTCTGCGATAAAGTTATCAGAATGGTAGAGAGACTGTACCAGGCTTGAGATAAACCGACTAGTGTGCGAAGTTGATTGACTAGAAAGAGTGCACTATTACTCATATGAATCATGCATTTGAGTTAGCTGTAGATGTACTCAGACCCTTTTTTTTTCAAAACTTGCTTTCGACGTGACCCATGAGAGAGGAACTCATATCTCTAAAGAGTTTAATGTTACCACCTAAGAGTGAGATGTGAGGTCTTATTGTAATGACCTGGCCCAACACTGTGAAGTATTGTCCTCTCTTGGGCCTAGTCCATCACGGATTTTTCCCTTTGGAATCACCCCAAAAGGCACCTCACAATATACCCAGCATCTCTCCGGTGTTTTGCAGATGTGGGGCATCTCATCTCAAGATGGGTTGTTACATACACCCCCTCTATATACTCAACGACTTGTCATGCCCCGGGAAGGTACCCTTGGCGTGGCCGGCACTCAGAGACTATTGCTAGTCCCCAAGCGAACCACTTAGCCTCATCATATCATTCAATCAAAACTCTACTGAACAACGGTAAGTATAAGTAAGTAAATAGGTACATCTCATCTAACGTCTCAAAATAAGTATATAGAAAAATAGGGGGTAGTAGAAAGAACTAGTTCACGAGTCTCAACATCAACGCTCAACCATCGTCTATGAAGCCTCTATTACTACTCATGTGGTGCCAATGACAAACCCATGGCTACCAAAATCAAAATAAAGAAATAGTCCAATCTATAACTCTAAAGCAAGATGAATAAATGTAGTGGGTCCTTCAGAGTAGGGGAGGGTCACCAAGTTAGCTTTGAATCCCAAATCTTCAATGGAGCGCCTGCTGATGATCTCTAGTACCTGCCCCTACATCATAAAATGATGCAGTCCAGAGTAGATATCAGTACTTAGAATGTACTGGTATGTGAAATAGTTGAGTGCAACAGAAACATGTAGAATATGATGGAAACAACATCGACTCAAAGTAAACATCAAATCACATCATTAGTCAAATGTATATCTATGCAAGAATAAAGAGTAGACAAGTGACCCATCAATAACTCAAACAAATCAATCATTGCAAACTCATCTCAAAGGAGCTCACCTCCTCTCATCTCATTTCATCTCATCTCATCTCGGAGGAGCTCACCCCCTCTCATCTCATCTAGACTTGGAGTATTCAAGGTAGGAAATTTGTGAGAGTTTCTCTAATCCGACAACAATCACTTATGAGCCAGTGAATGTACAGTAATCACGTTGATGTTGCCACATCCATTCTAAACTTGCCAGGTAGGGAACGAATCAAAACCATATTATCTCACCCAATATGTAGTCAGCCGTCAATAAGTCCGCTACTGTTTCAGGAACTTCTAATCAAAAGGGAACCACAATATATGTGATGGTTCTAAGCCTCACCTACGTTTGGGCACGTAGTTTGACGAGTTCAAGTCGGACTAACTTTCACTCTTTCAGTGCTCGATACTCCTCCCATGACCCAATGCTCATAAAACCATCAATCTAATTAAACCAATCAATGCATAGGGACATTGGCCCTATCATCAATCAACGTCTCATAGGGATTTTAGCCCTCTCATTAATCAATGTATCATAGGGACTTTAGCCCTCTCATCAGTCAACATCTCATAGGGACTTTAGCCCTCTCATAAATGATACTCAATCAAAGACTCAAGATTTAGAATAATCATTGGGAAACAATCGAATAGACACATCGGTAGAGTTCATTTATAGAGACTCGTAAAACAATCAAATTCTATCAACTCATCATCATTCTCTCATCACAATCAACGATCTCAACTCAAGGCTCTAGACTCAATTCTCAAGTTCATTATGAATGCTTTTCAAATAATCATGTAGTTATGCAAGTTCTCGTAAAAATGTTCAATTTAAGAAAACAAATAGTATAATGATCATCAACATAGAAAACATGTAATCTCAAATTAATTTTTCAAGAAAAACCCTCAAGCATTCATGCATCTAAACAATCATCAAATCTTCAATGACCTCTATGGGGCACATGAGAGAACAATCCCATGCTTTTAGTTTAGCCTTACATACCTAGAATGCAGCTATCAACCAAGCACGTCGAGGACCTCTTCTCGAATCTCTCAATTCAAGCTCTTCTCTTCTCTCCTCAAGCCCTAGCCTTAGTAATGTATTGGAATAGGACTTAGAATGGGGGTTTTAGACCCTTTTCATGTCAAAATGATCTTATTAGATCGTGTATAGAGTTTAGGAGGGGTGGGGAATCGACCGGAATGCCCCTAAAAATGATTTAGAATTTTTCGATTGCGGACTGGTCGCGAATAATGTATTTTCAGGAAAGAGCTATTGAACGAGTTTTCTCCATCCCGTCAAAAATTTTCAAAAGAATATAAGTGCTGGTTCGTGATGGGTGCGCGACGCGCCCCTGTCGCGTACTTACACTGTTTTATGCTTCATATCAAAAAATTATCTTTTGATCGGTTTGCTCTAAAAATTGACCAAGACTATTTTCCCACTCAATTTTTCATGCTGATCACAAATCTGGCCTCGAATTTGCTATATGACTATCGGAAGATGCATTACGCGCATACCCTCACTCTAGGGGTATTTTGATAATTTTACCGGGTGTTACACTTATGAACCCTGAGTAGAATCGAATCATACCAGAGTTAGAAGGACAATGATGGAAAGAAAGGGACGAGATAACTAGAGTAATGACTGATTGAGGCTCGTAGTTAGAGTTAAGTATTTGTTAGGTAAGTAATGATGTGTTGAGTCGATTGCCATAAGGGAGATGAAAGAGTCATAAGTACCCTATGATTTTCATGATGAGGTATAGAGGAAGAGTTGTTATTAGAATGTGGTAGAGCGTGCTCAAAATAGAAGGAAGTTATGTTGATGTGTTGTAGTATTCATACTATTGAGGGTGAAGTGTAGATGTTAAATAGGGGAAAAGAGTGTTTTCAATGTGATAGATCTAAATTAGGCTTATGATTTTTAATTGTGAGTTCATGAGACTTACCGAGTTATGAGCTTAGTCAGATACGGAGATATGATTGAATAGGTGAGTGATACTGAATTATGAGAAAGGGGTGTGTTGATTGGATACTCGCTATGAGATTCTAGTGGGATTATGTTCCCTAAATGTTTACCTAGTAGTTGTAAGTTAGCATTAGAGAGGTGTGTGATGCACATGTTAGTGCTAGACCCTAAGCTTGAATTTTGAGGAGTAGTGTTAAAGAGGAGATAGCATCATGAGAGTGATAGTCTTAGTTGGAGATTTTCTCTTAGAGGCTTTCCATAGTGTATGTTCGAAGATGAAGACGTTGATTTGTGAGGAAGTGATGCTATGGGCAGGGTATAATTGCCCCTTATGTAACACGAGGATAGCTCAATAGATAAGAAGAGGCTTGAGATATGTATCCATGATTGTGTAAAGATGTGTGAAGGTCTAAGTTATAAATGCTATAAGAATCTAGATAGTATATTTGAGTTGTTGATGTGGAATAGGATGATGTAAGTAAACTTTGTCATCATGAGTAGGTAAGTTGATTTGGGGCTTCTCGATAGATGATAAAGAGATTTCCATGATAGACTAATTCTTATGAAATTAAATTTATGGGAGCATAGAAGTTGAGCGGTAGTAGGCAAAAAAAGAGGTTAGATTGTAAGAATTGTGGGAAATGGTTATGTACGCCATGGGAATAGCAAATATAGAGAGATTTCCATACAGACTGGAAGGAGATAAGAGTGATGGTATTGAAAAGAGTCTGAGTGGCTAGTTATATATATGCAACTATAGTATAACAGAAAAGTTTAAGATATTATTGTGGATAGTGATTCCTTGACCGTGTGGAGGTATATGCTTATAGTCTAGTAGAGGAAATCGATTTACAAACTTAGAGTAATGGCCTAGAGAGCTAAGGGAGAGATGATGTAATGCCCAGTAAAATTACCAAAATATCTCTAGAGGAGGGGTATGCGCGTAACATATCTTTCAATACTCGCATGACAAATCTGAGGCCGAATTTGTGATCAGCATGAAAAATTTAGTAGAAAAATTGTCTCAGTCAATTTTTAGAGTGACCAGATCAAAAGATAAGTTTTCGATCCAAAAACTGAAACAGTGTCAGTGCGCGACAGAGGCGCATCGGGCACCTGTAGCAGAGTGACACTTGTTTTTTTTTTAAATTTTTCGACGAAATTGAAAAAACTCGTTTAGAAAATTTTTGAGGAAAAATACACTGGTGCGCGATCAATCCACATCGCGTACTGGGTTATCCCAAACCTGGAAAAATTTCTAATCGTTGTGAGGGGCATTCCGATCAATTTCCCATCCCCCCTAAACACAATACACGATCAAATTGGGTTGTTTGAACGTAAATAGGGTCTAAAACCCCATTCTAAGTTCTTTTCTAACAATTTAATAAGACTAGGGTTTGAGAGAAGCAGAGAAGAACTTGAGATGGAAGAATTCAAGAGAGAATGGGAGTTCTTGATTCTAATGTCATCTTGCACGTGCACATGCACTGACCTTCGGCTTTTTATGCCATTTTTTATGGTAGGATGTAGAGTTTCAAGTTTTAGAGGTATAATCATGCCTATTTTGCATGGAGAGGTAGTAGTTTAGGGGTTTTGTCAAAGGGGGAGATGATGAGTTCCTTCACGTCCAAATAGTGATGCTGATAATAGTAGACTAAGAGTGAGGTTAGATGAGGAGAAGTGAATGTATCCTCATTGTGATATTGGTGTTAAACTTATGTCATGCAGGGATAGAGATGGGGAGGAGGAAAGAGATGAGATCATATGATGCGCAATAGATAAGTAAGAGAATGTTGGTGTGACTTTGAGTGAGAGCTCATTGAATGGTGGAGGAAGAAGTGACAAGTAGGCTTGAAAAATTCTAAGACATACTTAAAGTGGTTAGGGGTGATAGGCTTGAATGCGTGGTTGTTATTTTGCGAGTATGGATGATAGACTATTAAGACTTCATAATAAGGGTTTCGATTATAGAGTTGAGTATTGAGGATTACCTTTGTATGAATATGATCATCTTAGGAATAGCATCTTGAGGCTTAGAATTAGGCTTGAATGGAAGAAGAAGAGGTGGTTAGGTGGAGATTTAAATAAGAGCTATGAGCTTGCATTGATGGAGTAGAGTGCCATGAAAATGAGCACAATTGAGGTGGGGACTTGAGCATAAGAGTATCCACAGAGTCTTGTTTATACGATGGTCCTATTCTTGATTAGAGTTAATGGTTTCCTTCCTGAGTTTGAAAGACTGATTGTCGAGGTGTTCAAATGATTCAAATTTGATTGAGTTCCGACGTTCCATTTGTGCGTAATGGTGAGAAATAAGATAATATCTCTACTCTTGATCTGAATCGAGTTGTCTATTTGAGTTGATTTATCAATAGCTGAGTCTGAATAGAGATGGTTTAAGATTGATTAGGAGTCGAGAGTTTGATTGATTGATTGAGTTTTGAGAAGAGTTTAGATTTCTATTTATGCCTTGATGTCTAACTTTACTCATCATTCGAGGACGAATGATCCCAAGGGGGAGATAATGTAACACCCCAATTATTTTAACTAAGATTGATCCATCCTTCATATGATATACAATTTTAATTGATAATTCTTAATTGAGCGTAGATGTTAAACTTAATTTCTTAGAGTGGGAATAGAATTGGAGATGATAAAAAAGGTCGCAGTTCTAATGTAAGATTTTATATATGGACCAATTGTTTCTAGGTTGTATGTACATGTTAGGACGAATTCCTAAGTATTTAAAGTATATTAGATGTGATTTAGAGTCGTAAAGGATCTTTTACATCAAGTCAAGTTCAAAGAATTTCTACCGACTAAGTTTTCGTATGAGTTGCTAGAAGGGTCAACTTCAAATGACCATATCTCCTAAAGTATAATGAGTTAGCTGATCCATAATGTATCAAATTAATGATCTTTGAATTATATTTCCAATACATCTTTATTCTCCTTAATCAGAGTTTAGAGTAGAAAGTTATAACCATTTTACTGAATACTTTTAGAGTTGTCTGAAGATCCGCGACAGCTCTGCGTCGCGGACCTATCGCGAACCCTTTTTGGATAAGCTAAATGACGTCCTTTTATTGTATTTCGAGGGTACTTTTATCCTAAAGCCTTTGGGTGTCTATTTACGGTCCCAAAATGCATAAAACGTCAGTTCTCGTAATTAAAACCCTCTCCTTCACTCCTAAATGTAAATGCTTAAGAATCATCAAGAAAGTCATCAAGTTAGGATTAACTTTCAAGATTCATCATCAATGTGAGTTATTCTTCATAAATTTTAAGCTACCCAACCTAAGAACTCTAAAGATTCTAAGTCAAGAATTCAAGAATCAAAGATAAGTCTTTCAAACAATGTAGTTATGCAAGTTCTCGTAAAAATGTTCAATTCAAGAAAACAAATAGTATAATGATCATCAACATAGAAAACATGTAATCTCAAATCAATTTTTCAAGAAAAACCCTCAAGCATTCATGCATCTAAACAATCATCAAATCTTCAATGACCTCTATGGGGCACATGAGAGAACAACCCCATGCTTTTAGTTTAGCCTTACATACCTAGAATGCAACTATCAACCAAGCACGTCGAGGACCTCTTCTCGAATATATCAACTAAAGCTCTTCTCTTCTCTCCTCAAGCCCTAGCCTTGTTAGATTATGGAATAGGACTTAGAATGGGGGTTTTAGACCCTTTTCACGTCAAAACGACCTTATTAGATCGTGTATAGAGTTTAGGAGGGGTGGGGAATTGATCGGAATGCCCCTCATAATGATTTAGTAATTTCCAGCTCGAAAAAGACACAGTCGGCGACGCGGACTGGTCGCGAATAGTGTATTTTCAGAAAAGAGTTTTTGCGAGTTTTCTCCATCCCGTCAAAAAATTTGAAAAAGACACATGTGTCCCTCCACGACAGGTGCGCGATGCGCCTTTGTCTCGCACCACCATTGTTTTTTGTTTTGGATCGAAAAATTATTTCGATTGGGTCGCTCTAAAAATCGACGAAGACCATTTTCCCACTCAAGTTTTCATGTTGGTCACAAATCCGGCCTCGAATTTGGCATATGAGCATCAGAAGACGCACTATGCGCATACCCTCACTTTAGGGGTATTTTGGTAATTTTACCGGGCGTTACATCATCTCCCCCGGGGGTCATTCACCCTTGAATGATGAATAAAGGTGGATATTAGGGCACGGATAGACTCAAGACTCATCTCCGCACTTGACTCGATCAATCAAACTCTCGACTTAATAATAGTAAGTCACAAAAAAATAGAACAATCACTTTAGTGAAGGGTAAGGATTTTCACCTTCAACATTATCATCATTTGGCACGAATAGGTGTGGATACTTGACCTTCATCTCTTCCTCAGCTTCCCAGGTGGCTTCCTCAACAAATTAATTCCTCCACAGGACTTTGACTGACGCTATCTCTTTGTTCCTCAACTTATGAATCTGACGATCAAGGATTTGAACCGAGACCTCTTCGTAAGATAGGTTATCTTCCGCTTCAATGCTATCAACAGGGAATACCAAGGCAGGATTTCCCAAACATCTTTTTAACATCGACACATGGAATACTGGATGGACTCTATCTAACTCGGGAGGCAACTCTAACTCATAAGCAACCTTCCCAATCCTTTTTACGATCTGATATGGTCCAACATAACATGGACTCAACTTTCCTTTCTTCCAAAACCTCAGGACACCCTTCATAGGTGACACTTTCAAATACACCCAATCATCTACCTCAAACTCTAAGTCTCTTCTCCTCACGTTGGTGTAAGATTTTTGGCGACTTTGGGCAGTCTTTAACCTCTTTCTAATGACCTTGACGTTCTCCATCAACTGGTGAACAAGATCAGGCCCAATCAGCTCCGCTCCTCCAACCTCAAACCACCCAATTGGTGATCTACATCTCCTCCAGTATAAGGCTTCATAAGGAGCCATTTGAATGCTTGCATTATAACTATTGTTATATGCAAATTCAATCAATAGTAAGTGATCATCCTCATTTCCCTTGAAGTCAAGAACACAAGCTCTCAATATGTCCTCAAGTGTTTGAATTGTACGCTCTGCTTGACCATATGTCTGTGGATGAAAGGCTATACTCAGGTTCAACCTAGTACCCAATCCTTTCTGGAACGATCTCCAGAACTGAGAGGTAAATTGAGCTCCTCTATACGAAATGATGGACAAGGGAACCCCATGCAGCCTCACAATCTCCTAGATGTACAACTTGGCATACTCCTCCGCAGTGTTTGTTGTCTTAACTGCCAAGAAGTGAGTCTATTTAGTCATTCTATCCACGATCACCCATATCGAATCATGTTGCTTCCGAGACTTCGGTAGGCCAGCAATAAAGTCCATATTAATCATCTCCCACTTCCATTCCGAAATCTCAAAGTTCTGAGCCAATCCATATTACCTTTGATGGTCAACCTTCACTTGTTGGCAATTTGGGTATTTTGAAATGAACTCCACAATGTCCCTCTTCATTCCATTCCACTAATAGACTTCTCTTAAGTCGTGGTACATTTTGGTAGAGTCAGGATGAATGGAATATCTAGTGTTATGAGCTTCTGCCATGATTCTGTCTCGAATGCCATCAACATTTGGGACACACAATCTACTTTGATATCTCAACACTTCATCTCCCCCTTTGGAAAAGACCATCACTCTCTGTTTGTGGACATCCTCCTTCAATTGGAGTATGACAGGGTCTTGGTCTTGTTTTTCCTTCACTTCTACCACTAATGAGGAAGTAGACCCATTCTGAACATTAACTCCTCCTTCATTATTCTCCTCAAGTCGAACTCCTAATCGAGCCAACCGATGCACGTCCTTGGCTAACTCCTTCGTTCCTTCTTCCACATAGGTTGTGCTACCCATTGATAACCTGCTAAGAGCGTCAGCAACAATGTTAGCTTTACCTGGGTGGTAGTGAATGCTCATGTCATAATCCTTGAGCAATTCCAACCATCTCCTCTGTCGCAAGTTGAGCTCTTCCTGACTGAAAACATACTGCAAGCTCTTGTGGTCAGTGAACACGTCCACATGCACCCCATACAAGTAGTGGCACCAGATTTTAAGCTCAAAAACTACTGCTGCCAACTCGAGATCATGAGTTGGATAGTTCCTTTCATGAACCTTGAGTTGCCTGGAAGCATAGGCTATCACCTTCCCTCTCTGCATTAGTACGCATCCCAATCCAACCCTTGAGGCATCACAATATATTACAAAGTCCTTTATTCCATCGGGTAAGGTTAGGACTGGTGTAGTAGTCAGCCTCATTTTCAATTCTTGGAAACTCTTCTCACATTTTTCGGACCATTGAAACCTAACCTTTTTCCGATTCAATTTGGTCAATGGTGCGGATAGGGAAGAAAATCCCTCAAAAAACCTGCGGTAGTAGCCTGCGAACCCCAAGAAACTTCTAATGTCAATCAGAGTGGTCAGTCGGGGCCAGTTCTTAATCGCTTCAATCTTTTGGGCATCCACTCGAATACCATCACCAGAAACAACATGGCCTAGGAAGGCCGCCGACTTAAGCCAGAACTCACATTTTGAGAATTTTGCGTGCAACTCATGGTCCTTGAGAGTTTGAAGGACAACTCTGAGGTGGTTAGCATGCTCCTCCTCACTCCTTGAATATACCAGAATGTAATCGATGAACACAATCACAAACAAATCAAGATATGATTTGAATACTCTATTCATCAAGTCCATAAAGGCGACAGGTGCATTCGTCAACCCAAAGGACATGACCAAGAACTCAAAATGACCATATCTAGTCCTAAAGGATGTCTTTGGAATGTCACACTCCCTCACCTTCAACTGATGGTTGCCAGA
The DNA here is from genome assembly GCA_029948455.1 of Solanum rostratum. Lineage (NCBI taxonomy): Eukaryota > Viridiplantae > Streptophyta > Magnoliopsida > Solanales > Solanaceae > Solanum > Solanum rostratum. The sequence continues at coordinate 53,368,925 of CM057047.1, read as the reverse complement.
CCTAAGGTCTATCTTAGAGAAATAAGAGGCGCCCTGAAGTTTGTCAAAAAAATCATCTATCCTTGGGAGAGGATACTTGTTCTTTACCGTGACCTTGTTTAGTTTCCTATAATCAATACACATTCTGAGGGACCCATCTTTCTTTCACACGAATAGGACAGGAGCACCCCAAGGTGAAACACTTGGCCTAATGAATCCTTTTTCTAGCAAATCTTTTAGTTGCTCTTTCAACTCAGCGGGGGCCATCCTATAAGGTGGAATCAAAATAGGTTGGGTATCTGGAAGAACATCAATCCCAAAGTCATTCTCCCTATCAGGAGGGACTCCGGGCAGATTGTCAGGAAATACCTCCGGAAATTCGTTAACAATCGGAACTGACTCAAGAGTTGGGGGCTCAACATCATCAGATTTCACTCGCACAAGGTGATAGATACGACCTTTGGAAATCAACTATCTGGCTCTAAGATATGAGATAAACTTTCCTCTAGGTGTGACAAAATCACCCTTCCACTCTAGAACCGGTTCATTTGGGAATTAGAACTTAATAGTTCGGGATCTACAATCAACAGAGGCATCAAAGGCGTGAAGCCAATCCATGCCAAGGATCAAATCAAAATCAACCATCTCCAACTCAATCAAATCAACAAGAGTGTCCCTATGATGGATGGGCACTACACAAGCTCTATAGATCCTCTCAACTCGAATAGACTCACCCACCGGAGTAGATCATCAAAGGGTTCCTGTAGACTCTCAGGGGTTCTATCAAATCTACTGGCCATATAAGGGATTACAAACGATAATGTGGCACCAGGATCCATCAAAACATAACAATCAAAAGTAAGGACTCAAATTATACCCGCCACAACATCCGGGGAGTTCTCCTGATCTTGGTGACTACCCATGGCATACAAGCGGTTTGTTGTTCCCCCTAATTCCTGACATGATAGCCCTCTGGTTTCCTCTAGCTGGTGGGGCCGATGCAATAGATTGAGCTCGGCCAGCCTACTGCAGACATTCTCTCAAATAGTGACCCACTTGGCCATATTTGTAGCATCCATTGTCCCCTTCACGGCATCTTTCTATGTGCAACTTTCCACACCTACCACACGACGGTTTACCCTGCGAACCTTGAGCCATGCTAGCTTGCGACTGGGATCCATGGGTTCTAACATTCTAGGGCCTCTGATCATCCCTGATCCTGGGTGCGGGTGCACTAGCAGATGATGGTGCTGGAAATCGGTTACCATTGCCTTTTCTTCCAACCTCATGGCTAGATGTTTTGGTTTTCTTGCGCTTGAACTTCTCCTTGTCATGCTGCTTCTCCTCATCAGCTTGTTGCACAAATGTCATCAATCGTTCGATGTCCATATCACTCACAAGCATAGCTCCCCTACCATCCCTCGTGGGTCCTCTATTCAATCCATTGACATATATTCCCATCCTTCCCCTTATGTCTGCAACCATGTCCGGAGCATAGCGAGATAGTTGTGTGAACTTGAAACCATACTCTTGCACGGTCATAGAGCCCTGTTTTAGATTTAGGAACTCTCTCGCCTTAGCCTCTCTTTTCTCTCTTGGGAAAAAGCATCCCAAGAAGGCTTCCTCAAATATTGCTCAAGTCAAACATAGAGCATCATCCCTCCTACCTTTCTTCCATTGGTCGAACCACAGTTTGGCCACACCCTTGAGTTGGTAAGCAACTAGTTCAACCCTATCACCATCAGTCATATGCATCACCTGGAACACCTTCTCAAGTTCCTCCACAAAGTTCTCAGGATCTTCAGTCAGATTCATCCTCAGAAATTCTTGGACTCTAGAGGTGTCATGAGAATCTAGTCTATCTGCGCCTTATCTCACAGCAGGTGCTGCGATAGCTTGGGCTAAAGCTCGAATAGCCTAGCGTAACTCGGCATTAGAGACCTCATCTTGAGAGGGTTGCTCAACAGGGACAGCTGGATCCACGGGCTCCTCAAGTACTTGAGGCTCAGGTGGATTAACAACTTGCCTGGCAGGATGTCCCCTTCCTCTGACAGCACTTATAGGAGGCATATTATCAATTCTGCACGCGTAGAGCACGAATTAGAAGAGAGTTTTTTTAGAGTTTAACTCTATCGCACGAATGAGAGTAAGAAGAAAAGTGTAACAATTCCTAATGTCCTATAACCTCCTACTTATAAAATGTGGTCGACAATACATCCATAAACAAGACTCTACTAGACACGCTTCATAGACTCCCTAAGACACTTGAACTCTGTGCTTTGATACCAAGTTTGTCACGCCCTGGGAGGATACCCTTGGCATGGCCGGCACTCAGAGACTATCACTAGTCCCAAGCAAACCACTTAGCTTCATCACCTCATTCAATCACATAAACTCTTCTGAATAACAGAAAATATAAGTAATGGACACATTTCATCTAAAGTCTCAAAGAATCTATAAATTGATGAAGGTTGGTAGAAAGAACTAGCTCACAATCTCAACATCAACGTTCAACCATCATCTATGAAGCCTCTATCACTAATCATATGGTGCCAATGACAGATCCATGGCTACCCAAATCAAAATAAAAGAAACAGTCCAAATCTAACTCTAGAGCATGATGAAATAAAAGTAGTGGATCCTTCGGAGTAGGGGAGGCTCATCAATTAGATGCAAATCTCGGATCTTCAACGAAGTGCCTATTAACGATCCCTAGTACCTGCCTCTGTATCATAAAATAATGCAGTTCAGAGTGGACATCAGTACTTGGAATGTACTGGTATGTAAAATAGCTGAGTGAAACAGAAATCGGTAGAACAATATGGGAACAATATCAACTCAAAATAAACATCAAATCACATCATTAGTCAAATGTCTATCTATGCAGGAATAAAGAGTAGACAAATGACCTATCAACAACTCAAAACTCGTCAATCATCTTAGACTCATCTAAAAGGAGCTCACCTCCTCTTATCTTATCATATCTCATCTCACCTCATCTCAGAGGAGCTCACCTCCTCTCATCTCATCACATCTAGACTCGGAGTACTCAAGGTAGGAAATTTATGGGAGTTTCTCTTAACCGACAATAATCACTTATGAGCCAGTGATTGTACAATATCCTAACGATGTTGCCACGGCCGTTCTATACTTGCTAGGTAGAGAACGAATCAAAATCATAATGGATAAATCCAAGATGGAGACAGAAAACTCAACAAGTCCGCTATTGCTTTCAGGGACATAAACCCTAGAGGAAAACCTCTTCTATGCTTGGCGACATAGTTTAATGAGTTCGAGTGGGATTCACTCTTACCCATTTCGATGCTCGATACTCCTCCCAACTCAATGTTCATAAAATCACCATCTCAACCAATCTCGTAGGGACTTTAACCCCGTTAATGATCGGTATCTCATAGGGAATCTAACCTTATCATCAATCAAGCTCATAGGGACTTTAACCCTCTCATCAATCAATCTCATCGGGACTCTAACCCTATTATCAATCAAGCTCATAGGGACTTTAGCCCTCTCATCAATCAATCTCATCAATGACTCAAGATTTAGAACAATTGCTAGGATTCAAGTGAATAGACACATCAGTAGAGTTCATTTATAGAGACTCATAAGACAATCAAGCTATATCAACACATCATCATTCCCTCATCACAATCACAATCCGAATCAACAATCATAATCTCAACTCAAGGCTCTAGACTCAATTCTCAAGTTTGTTATGCTTTCTTTTCAAAATAGTAGGTAGGGTTATGCAAATTCTCATGAAAATATTCAATTCAAGAAAACAAATAGTATGATGATCATCAACATGGAAAACATGTAATTTCAAATATAATTTTCAAGAAAAACCATCAAAGATTCATGCATGTAGACTCCTCAACCATCAACTCATCTATGACCTCTATGGGGCACATGAGAGAACAATCTCATATTTTAGTTTAGCCTTACATACCTGGGATGCAGCTGTCAACCAAGTACATCAAGGATCTCTTCTCGAATATATCAACTAAAGCTCTTCTCTTCTCTCCTCAAGCCCTAGTCTTGTTAGATTATGGAATAGGACTTAGAATGAGGGATTTAGACGCTTTTCACGCCGAAACGACCTTATTAGATCATGTATAGAGTTTAGGAGGGGTGGGGTATTGACCAGAATACCCCTCATAATGATTTAGAAATTTTCAGCTCGGAAAAGACACAGGCGGCGACGCAGACCGGCCGCGAACAGTGCATTATCAGAAAAGAGTTTTTGGACGAGTTTTCTCCATTCCATCGAAAATTTTGAAAAAGACACAAGTATCCCTCCGTGACAGGTGCGCGATGTGCCTCTGTCGCGCACCGCTACTGTTTTTGGTTTTGGATCGAAAAATTATCTTTCGATCGGGTCGCTCTAAAAATTGACCGAGACCATTTTCCCACTCAATTTTTCATGCTGGTACAAATCCAGCCTCGAATTTGCCATATGAGCATTCGAAGATGCGTTACGCGCATACCATCACTCTAGGGGTATTTTGATAATTTTATCGAGCGTTACAGTTGGCCAATAAAAAATGTCATGCGTACAATTTTATAAATTCAGTTTTCATGCATTTTTTGGAAAGTGAATACACTCAGTGTGCCACATCACTTCAAAGGAGCATATTTAAATCATTTTAAAATTGTTAAAGGGAGATATTTAAATGTCAGTTTAGTTAAAAGTTTTAAGGAAAATTTTGCTGGTAAGTTTCAGGAGGATTTGATGCATTTGCTCTTTTAATAACCATTTTTTCCTACAATTAACAATCTTCATCATACATGTAAACATATAAACTTTATTGTATGATGTGATATTTATCAATTATTCCGCTTGAGACTGAAATACAATTTATTATATTATCGTTGTGAGTTTATTACTCCTTACGTCTTAAATGGAGAATTTGGAGTGAGAGAGTTAATACGTAGATGTATAATTCTTGTAATAAAATTGAACATCAATTTCTTAATCTTTTTTCAGAAATACTGTTCTTTCCATTTCAAAAAAATGTTTTAATTTGGCTTGACCCGGAGTTCAACAAATAAAAGAAGATTTTTTAATCTTGTAGTTCTAAATTAATGTTATGTAAGGTGTACCAAAATACCATTTTATCTTATAGCTTTAAACATACCATATAAAAAGTTGAAATTACAATTTTATCACAAAGGGGATCATTCTTTTTGAAACAAACAAAAAAAAGATCATTCTTTTTTAAACATCGAGAATATTTATTTATCCACTACTATATAAAAAAACCGTCAATTACATTTTCACACTTAAAATTACATTAACAATTCTGAAGAACGTGACACTCAAATAATTGCCATGTACATTTTCAGTAGTATCACTTTTAAGTCAAAGAATTAAGATATCTTAATGATTTAAGAAATGAAAAGAAGAAACTGATCTTTTCAAATATAATATATTTAGCTTCTAATTTAAAGGTTCAAAAGATTAAAAAAAAGCCTTGTAAATTAGGAGGATGCAAAACTTATCGAAAATAAAAACCAAATCAAAGCAAACCAGATTATTTTCTATTTCGAAAGACAATACTTTGGTTTTGATGTCATATAACAACTCTAAAAGTTGCATCAATAATAGATAAATGCAACATTATTCATACTTTTGCTTGCTTGATAGGTGCAAGTTATTCATTTTACTAAGCTATTAACATATAAACTACTATAACATAATTCCTGTAGCAACTGTTAGACACCCGCCGCTCCTTCTCCACCACAATCCGGTCTGTTTCCTCACAACTTCCATCCCCTACTGGTTCCTACAAATCCAGTGAAGCAAAATTCAATAGATTCCTCGGTGAAATTTAATTCAAAAGAGTAACATGCAAGTGTTTGAAAATTTAAAAAGTGGCTATAGAGTCCACTGATCAATATGATGAATATATGAAATGAGCCTACTTGAAGAAGTTGAAGATTCATATAACTAATGTAAACTTGTTTCTTCCATAGAGTTCATAAAAATTGGATCACTGCCAATCAGGTGGTCAAATGACCTCCTGAACTTGTATTTGAGGTTTGAGTCATGCTGTAAGGTAAGTAACATACTTTAAATCCTCCTGGTGGAGTGGGTGGAATAAAAAGACCTCCGAAGACTTCATTAACTTTTTTGGGAGAGACAAAAACATTCTTCCAAACATTTTATGTTTTGCAATTTTAAGATAGTATTCTTTCATTCTCATTGAGAGGTAAATAAGAAATGTTAATCATCAAACTTGGATACTACTAAGAAGTTGAATATACAAATCCATACCTATATCAGCTGCATCCTCAATGTTGACCAAAGTCACCTAAAAATTATAATGTTAGCAGTTGCTTTCCATACTTGATATCGATAAAACAGTTAAGTATACTTCCAAATACGACTTAATAAAAATGAGAACTTTATACAACTTAAAATTACTTTACCATTCTGGGGAAATCCTTCGCCACCCAAGAGTTTTGCCTGGTAAGAAGAGTACAAAACATATGATCATGTTGGTCCTAACTCCTTAATTAACCAACTAGTACTTTTTTCTGCGTGTGTTTATTGGGAGGGATTGAAGAGGGATGGGGTGCTTCATTTATTGACCCTCTCCCCGCAAGAAATAGAAGAAAAAATTGCATCAGCCTTGAGATATACTCACTTTTGATTGTTGAACCTGTTCCATAGCACTCATAAGGAATTGCTTGTATGCATCAACTTCTTGGACAGAGTTGATATTCTCCACTTGTGGTTCGTAATACCTGCCCCATCCAAGAGAAAAAAGTCATTATTTCTTATAAAAGAGGAAAATCTTTATAATATCAAAAAATGTTGGATGAAACAAAAGATAGGAAGAAAATAGTGAGTGATGAACTCTTCAACCTTATTTTCTGTCGTGCTTCACTCAGTGTTTGATTGAGATTATTGAGCTTCTTTCATGGGCCTAATATGGAAATATATTAAAAGATATATCACGTTATAAGTTTTCAATAATAACAAATATAAGCTTATAACTACATATCGAAGACAACCCTATTCTAAACATTACCCTATATATATTTGGTTTTTAATTATACGTAATTAACACTAGTGTGGAAGAATCAGATCTTACCTCGACACTAAAGTACATTGATCAATCATGACCAGCATCGTAAAGTACCCAATAAAAAGACAAAAATTAGTTAATCACATAGAAAAATACCAACCAAAAAAAGAAGAAGAAAAGAACGAGAAGTCATGCTTCCGCTCTAAAGAACTAATAAACTAATGCATATAAATGAAGTGCAAAGGAAGAGTGGTATACATAGCTATCTTCTGCACCATTTCTCCTTCAGGTTTTGACTGTATGAGACTCTGCATCAAATACTATAAAATGGAAGGCATGTTAAGGTCAGATGCAATTTCAAGAACTTGTGGATCCGTAAAATGCGTGTTAAACTTAGTTACTTGTTCATCTGGAATGAATCTTCAATAATAAAAAAATATATTTGAGATATTCAGTTTGAAGAAATTAATAGAGTCTAATTCATAGATTTGGCATATAGAAAATGAAATAAACATTCACTTAATCAGTTCATTAGGTTGGTTTACAATATGGAGCATGACATCCTCAATACTAAACAACCAAAAAAAAGATTGTATCACATTTTGTATCACAAAATTATCATAAAGGAAATATAGAAATTCAAACAAAAAAATCATTTTAGATATTCCATTCACCTTCCTCTGCTAGAATAGTTGGTCACTTAATCTGTTGGAGAAAACATCAACAGGGCGACATCTGTTTCACATAAAATAGCTAACTCATTTGCCTTCTTAACAATGGTATCCTTGTGCTTTAAATAGAACTGTTGACGGAATATTAGATCCTTAATTTTCTTCATCACAAGCTTATTGCGACCCATCGAATAAAACAAAATTAGATGCAAGATTGTTCTTCAAAGAACAGAGGTCAAATCATTTATTATGTAACAATCAAATAGTCAAAGGTCAAATCATTTATTATTTTACAATCAAATAGAAAATCTGATGTTAAATCAGATATAGAAAATTTTGTTTGACGAAAACAAGTTTTAATGCAAGTCTTTAGTCAACAAAACTTTTTCTACACATCCATAGTTAATACAGAATCTGTGGGCTATAACTTATTAAAAATGGAAAATAACAGTAACTTCGAAGTTCTTTTTTTCATATGATTATATTAGAAAAGTCTAACTTATCATCTTTCCTGAAATTTCAAAGGCAATATAATATAATTTTAATGTATAAAAGAATGTATGTTTTCGTATCTCTAGATAAATATAAGGTGTATAAAAAGATCACGTTAAACCAAACTAAAATAATATATTAGTAAATCAAATTTATGTCAGTATACAGTAAAACTATTTCTTATTAGTAGGCCTACAACATTACATCATAGAGAAACTAAGACGTCTAGGTCAAAGTCGGATTCAAGATTTTAAGTTTACTAGTTTCTGGAATGTGCTTTGCACATGTAAACGCGCGGTGTCCCACATTAGTCAATATAGACTTTAAAATAATATTAAAACATGTAACTAATTTTGTAACTATACACAATCAATTGAATTGGTATAACCTTCTTCTTACATTGTTCTTTTAATATAACAAATATTCAAAGGAACACTTTCATTATTTTTTGATAGGCACAAAGCATAAGATAAGAGAAGAATATTAGTTGTGGTGTTCTAATATGATAAGAATCAATCCCTATTAAGAACAAGGGACTTGATATGACAAATTAAAATAAGTAAGAGATGTTAAAAATGTGTATCAAATGTATAATATTCCGCTAAGTATTCGATTAATTTCTCAACGGACAAACAATCATATATTTATATTTTATGTCTTTCATACTTTTCAAAAAAAATTATGTGCATATCAAATTTTCCTAAAAGCATTATATGTATTTGATATAATAAAATAATTTTTTTTACAAATATCATATTTATAATAAAATAAAAAATGAGAAGTCAAGACAAATAAATTGATTATCAATCCACAATATCATATAAAGAAATTAGCTATTGAAATTTATAACAGAAGCGATCTTATGTTTTTATGGCATCATTTACTTCAATTCAATTTAATGATTAGAAAATTAGCAAAAATAATAAGTGGTGTAATTTGGAGATTTGAAATGTTAAAGGGACTAAAATATTTCCCAACTATTTGAATTGATATAAAATTATACTTCATCCACTTTTCGGCTTTCAAATACCCCTAACGTCAATTTTTTTGCTCAAAAATACCTCGATAATAAGCTATTGACTCATATTTGCTATTATTTTTTACAATTCCGCTTAAGTAATGTCACGACCCGAAATCCGGTGTGATCACATTCATCTAACACACCAAGGTGAGTCAGCCCAAAATCGAAATAACTCAACATAATAATGAAGAGGAAGATAAAATAGTCTAACAAGATAGATAAGTATAGGAAATCAAAAGCTACAATCCTTCTAGAATTGGTGTCACATGTACAAGCCTCTAACAATAAGAATGCTCAAATGAAATACAAGTCTCTATGTTCAGTCCACAAATAGAACATAACATGACGTAGAATCCTCGAAGGTCTGTCGAAGAGACAAATAGCTATATCGAAAGATCCAAAAGCTCAATCCTGTAAGTAAGGAAGCTAGCAAGAAAGACCAAGCTCACAACCTACAAAAATGTAGCAAGGAGTGAGCACCAAACAACACGGTACTAAACAAATGGAAACAAACCTAAAGTAAAGCAATGAAAAACACAAGTACTCGTGACATCCCAATCACATACCGCCAAACTACACACCTACACTCAGGAGAGTCCCAACATAACACAATATACCAATAACATGAATATATACTCATCACATAGCATCATATCTCAAAGTATCCAACTGAATATACAAATTTAAATGGTACAATAGATATCCGATACCTTAAGCAAAGCATATAACAATATCACGTAAGAAATGATATGAGATGAACTAAATGCCATGAGATGTAAATAATGCGATGCAATGTCAAATAATTGTGATGGATTTTTATCCTATGATACACATCCGCTGATCATATCTGTGTCAGAATGGAACCCATGAAGGCCACACATGAACCATGTATCCATGAACGTTGTCGGCAATGACCTCAGACAATGCTCACCCGTGCGAAAACTACCTCAGACATCATCAGCTAGCATATTACCTTGGCTCGCCAACAGAAACCTCGGCTAATCATTGACTGGTAGAGACCTCGACCACAAACCTACTTTTAACCTTACATATCTCTCGTCGTAACCTTCACAAGTACCAATGCACAAATAATGGTGAATTCTATGTACACAATTTATCATGATTTCAATATCATCAAGTTCCCAATACCATCACAGTCTCAACATCATCATGATCTCAATATCATCGCAGTTTTAATGTCATCACAGTTTCAATAACATTCATATTTCAACATAAATACCATCTCAGAATCAATATCAAATAATCTACAAAATCACATGTATCACAATTAATTCATAAGTCAAGATTTCACAACATGAACTACTCAATCTAAAATCTCATGATCAAAACCTATGAGTATACAATTCTACCCCAAATACTCAATTCCCCAAAACACATATATAAGCATACAAGGTTCGATCATACTTGACAAAAAGGTTAGAAGTTCACTTGCCTCAGAAGAAGTCTCGAATGAAGCCATATCCATAGCCTTTCTCCTTCGACAATAATCCAAATATAAGGACCTAGATTTTTCGAGTGGCATTGCTCAAATATCCAGGAATATTCCCAGGTGAACTGCCAGACACCTCCCATGGAGGAGCCTACACAACCCATGTGAAGCCACACGAACCGTGAGGCCTCCCATGAAGAGGCACCAAGTCCAGTTCACGGTTGGGGCAACATTGTGACGGAAGGGAACTATGGCCAAGTGAAGGCACATGGACACTCACATGGTTCGTGTGATGCGACACAGTTCGTGTGACTCTCAGTGTAACTCACTACATAAAATTTATTCTAAGTATAAAAGTACCATCTTGTAACTTTGTCATGCGAAAAGTATTTCAAAGTACGATTACACAGTCGGTGTCACGGCCCGTGTGAAGTCACACAGACCCTGTAGCCGTCCGTGTGATACCACTTAGTTCCATAAAATTTTCCTACGTGAGAGTCCGAGTAGGGGATCACATACCACTGTTCACGGTCCGCGTGACATTTTACAGACCGTGTAGTGGACCATGTGAGCCCGGCGATACTAATTTAGGTCTGTTTCATTAATGGAGTTTATGTAATTTAGATTTATTTTAATCATGAATTATGACTTTTTACCTACCCTAAAACCCTTAAATTAGCTGAAACCCCCCTTCTTTTCACTCATCCTCCCTACTCTTCTCTTCACTTCTCTCTCAAGGATCAAGGCTAGGGTTCTATTGGAGTCCAATTCAAGCCCAATTCATCCCTCAAATTCAGCTCCTCAATCAAGATATGTGGGATTGATTCTTGATTCCTTTCAACCAAGAAGATCCAAAAATCTTTCAATTTATTTCATAAATTCTAGTCACTTCAAATATGAAATTTCATGATTTGATTTTATAAAATCTAATTAGTGTGTGGGCTGTATTTTACCTATTATTTAAATTCATTTTGATTACTAATATGATGATTTACATTGAGTTATGAAATTATGAATATGCATGTCCCCTTTAAAATTGATTTATGCATGGGTGGCTATTACTATGATTTAGATGTTGATTAAATGATGGGTTTATTTGATTTCATATTATGGTGTTGATTTTAGTATGAATCTACATTACTCATGCTATCCTCACATCATGCATTGTATTACCTTCATGAGCATTGATGTATGGAAAGTATGAAGTGCGTTAAGCCCAACTATGTTTTCTGAAACGATTATGATATGATTCTGATAAGATATTGGTTATGACAAAAAGATGATCACCGGTATGTCTATGATTCTGGCTCATTGAGCATTTTGGGTGCTTGCACCATTCTTTATATGTGAATGAGTTATTCCCTGCATGAGCATTACAAGTATGAACTGTGATTTGGCATTTTAGCCTAAATGTATATTGAATGGTCTTGTACGAACAATGCATATTCTGAAAGCATGTATATATATAAGTATTCTAGTGGGATGTTATTGATTTAGCACTGATGAATTTGTGGGTGTTAGGGCTATCCCCAGGGTCCCTCTCCTTTTTCTTGAACTATGTGCCAACATAGGAATGTAAGCCATTACCAAAATGACCGGGTCGCAAAGGATGGTTATACATATATAATTCTGAAAATCCTTCCGAAATTGTGAGTTTTGTAAGAAAGGTGACCATCCACCGAAATGGTGAGTTCCATAAGGTGTGATGTAGATTACCTTTTGCAAGTAGTCTTCTCCTACCGATGGGAGGTCTCTATCAGACTAATTCATCTAATAGCTCGTATGGATTTGATTTGTCGGTTATAGTCCATCTCCACTATATATGAGCACTATTACATTTCATGCATCATAAATTCCATGGCATCTTGTATATTACTCTCCCGTTGGACATATGATTCTTTCTATATTATGTGCCCTTGTCATCTAACTGTGAAGTGCAGGTTGTTAAATTCATATGCATCAGATACCCGCATACTTAGTACATTCAAATGCACTAACACATACTCTATGAATACATGATTTTACTATGTAGGGGCCGAGCATTTTGAGTACCAGTCATTTGACGAATAGTCCATTCTTAGTGTTATTGTGGTGGGTCCCGCCTTCCGAGGATGAGCCAGTTATCTTCCTTATTGTTATCATTGATGGGCCCTGTTCCTTTGACTAGAGGCATTGTTGGGCACTATGTGAACTCTCCTTAGATTTGGTTGCTATGACTATCGTATTGCTTTCCTATTGTTAGAATGATTCCCGAGATCTGATTTGGCTATATAATTATGTGTGTTTGAATGCTAATCTCGAAATGATGATATGGTTACGGATACTTGAGGCTTGTTTGGGGGCTGTCGAGTCTCCATTCGCTGTGTTACATCTAGGCCCCAACTCCGGGTCATGACAAAAGATGGTCTCAAAGCACTAGGTTTATAAATAATCATCGGAGTCCAACATGCCACGTTGAGTAGAGTTCAATTCATGGGTGTGAAGTGCACCATACATATGTGGGAGACTTCGAAGACGTTTTAAGAATTGCCTCACTTCTTCATGTCTTTTGTCGTGCTATGGCTAGTATATTTAGTTTCCTTATTTGATGGTGTCATTGATCCATTTCAGAAGATGCCTCAAGGAAGACCCCCTCTGCCTAGGCCGGCTCCGGCTAATAAAGATCAGGCTCTCCACGAGCATATGGATGAACCCATCTCAAATGGGGAATTCTGTACAGCCTTCGCCATGCTTACTCAGGTGGTGACTTCTCAGGAAAGACAGGCTAACTTGCCACGGGATCCTACACCTACTTCTAGGGTAAGGGACTTTACCCAGATGAATCCTCCGCAGTTCTATGGGTCAAAGGCTGGCGAGGATGCTCAAGAGTTCATTGATAAGCTTACCAAGGTACTAAACATCATGGGTGTCACCTCACAAGAGAAGGCTAAATTTGCAGTCTATCAACTGAAAGATGTGGCTCAAGTATGGTATACTTAATGGTCTTTGGAAAGGGTTTGTGGCTGTGATGTCAATTGGAAAGAGTTCAAATTTGCTTTCCTTGATTGCTTCTTCCCACTCGAGCTTAGGGAGGCCAGAATGACTGAGTTTATCAACCTCGAGTAGGGGAATATGAGTGTGAGGGACTATGCCCTCAAATTCACGAAGCTTTTTGAATATGCTCTGTCACTTGTGGCTGACCCCCGTGCAAGGATGCACAAGTTTGTTTCGGGTATCTTTGATTTGCTTGTGAAGGAATGTCGTACTGCTATGCTTGTACGGGGTATGGATATTACCAGACCCATGGTGTATGCCGAGCAGATTGAAGGGGAGAATCTCAAGGAGAAAAGGGTTCACGATCGCAAGAGAGCCCGTTTTGATGGCATATCTTCTAGTTCTCAAAATGTTAGTTTCGGTCGCTTCCAGTAGGGTGAAGGTTTCGATACTCGGGTCGTTAATGATTGGGTGCCTCCTCTTAGAGCACCAGTGGGTGGGGTCAGGGATATCTTGCATGCGACAAGTGTGGAAAGCCTCACATAGGAGTTTGCTAGAGAGATTTGGGTCTTTGCTTCAGATGTGGGGATAAGGATCATAAGGTTGCTGATTTCCCTAAGAATGCCCGTAGAGGCCATGGTTAGGTGGCCCAAGGCAGGCAAGGTCAACAAAGAGCTCCCCAAGGTGTTTCTCCAAGGAACAACATGTTATATGCACTCCATGCCCACCAGGATGTCGAGGAAGCTCCGGACGTCGTGACTGGTATATTAAAAGTCTTTGATTTTGATTCTTATGTTTTGCTTGATTCGAGTGCAAATTTGTCTTTTGTGACTCCCCTGTTGGCTGTTAAGGTTTGTTTGAGCCCCCAGATTTTGCGGGATCCTTTCTCTGTCTGTACTCCCATGGGTGAATCTATTATTGTATAAAGAGTCTATTATGGTTGCCCTGTTTTTGTGTTGCATAAACTTTTCCCATGTGATCTTGTGGAGCTTGAGATGTTTGACTTTGATGTGATTCTTGGGATGGATTGGTTGCAAGCATCATATGCCTCGATAGATTTAGGACCCGGAAGGTCAAGTTCCAATCTCCCGGTGAGCCTGTTCTGAAATGGAAGGGTGGTGACTCCTCTATTTGAGGTCGCTCTATTTTCTACTTCAAGGCGCGGAGAATAATTTCTAAGGGTGCATTTATCATATTGTGAGGGTCAAGGATACGGAATATGAAGTGCCTACTCTTGAGTTGGTCCCTGTGGTGAATGAGTTTTCGGATGTGTTCCCCGAAGACTTACTGGGTATCCCTCCTGAGAGAGAGGTAGATTTCAGCATAGAACTTCTTACGGATACTCAGTCTATCTCTATTCCTCCATATCGTATGGCCCCGATGGAATTGAAAGAGTTGAAGGAACAATTAAAGAATTTGTTGGAGAAAGGTTTCATTCAGCCTAGTATATCATCATGGGGTGCTCCAGTGTTATTTGTAAGAAAGAAGGACGGTTCTCTCCGAATGTGCATTGATTATAGGCAACTGAATAAGGTGAACGTTAAGAACAAGTACCTATTGCCCAGGATTGATGACTTTTTTTATCAGCTTCAAGGGGCTACTCATTTCTCAATGATTAATCTTCGTTTCGGGCATCATCAGTTAAAGGTTAGGGAGTGTGATATTCCCAAAACAGCTTTTCGGACAAAGTATGGGCACTTTGAATTTGTGGTGATGTCGTTTGGCCTAACCAATGCTCCGGCTGTGTTTATGGACCTAATGAATAGAGTGTTTAAGCCATTCCTTGACAGTTTTGTGGTGGTCTTCATTGACGACATTCTCATCTACTCCCGAAGTGAGCAGGAGCACGGGAATCACTTGAGAATGGTTCTCCAAACTTTGAGGGAAAAGCAATTGTATGCCAAGTTTAGCAAGTGTGAATTTTGGCTGAGCGAAGTGGCTTTCCTCGGTCATGTGTTGTCTAGTGATGGTATCGAGGTGGATCTGAAGAAAATTGAGGCCATGAAGAATTGGCCCAGACCATTGACTCCTTCGAATATTCGCAGTTTCCTTGGTTTGGCTGGGTATTACAGAAAGTTTGTTGAAGGGTTTTCATCTATTGCATCTCCACTGACCAAGATGACCCAAAAGCAGGCTAAGTTTGTATGGTCAGATGAATGAGAGAACAGTTTCCAAGCTTTGAAGGATCGTCTAACATCGACTCCTACCTTAACTCTATCAAATTGCTTGGAGGGATTTGTGGTGTATTGTGATGCCCCGCAGATTGGATTCGGTTGTATGCTTATGCAGAATGGTAAGGTGATAGCGTATGAATCAAGTCAGTTGAAGGTGCATGAACATAATTATCCCACGCACGACCTTGAATTGGCAGTGGTGGTTTTTGCTTTGATTATTTGGAGACATTATTTGTATAGGGTGCAAGTTGATGTGTTTACCAATCACAAGAGTTTGCTATATGTGTCTACTCAGAGGGATCTCAATTTAAGGCAAAGGAGGTGGTTGGAGCTCCTAAAGGATTACCACATGAGTGTTCTATATCATACCGACAAGGCTAATGTTATAGCTGATGATCTTAGTAGGTTGCCCATGGGGAGTGTGGCGCATGTTGGTGAAGAAAAGAAGGCATTGGCAAGAGATGTACACCGGTTAGCTAGGTTGGGTGTCAGGTTGGTGGATTCGAGCGATGGTGGTATTCATGTTCAAATCAGAGAAGAATCTTCCGTGGTAAGTGATGTGAAGGCCAAACAAGATTTGGGCCCATCGTTACTTGAATTGAAGAAGTTGGTTGCTGAAAAGGAGATCAAGGTGTTCTCCCAAGGGGGAGATGGCATACTCTGGTATCAAGACCAGCTTTGTGTTCCAGGTATGGATGACCTTAGAAGGGTGATTATGAGTGAGGCTCACAACTCTCATTATTCTATTCACCCGGGGTCTACCAAAATGTATCAGGATTTGAAGGAAGTGTATTGGTGGCATGGTATGAAGAAAGACATCACTAAGTTTGTATCTGAATGCCCGAGTTTTCAGCAGGTGAAGGTACAACACCAAAGGCCTGGTGGTTCGGCCCAAGACATTGAAATTCCCACATGGAAATAGGAAGATGTGAACATGGATTTTGTAGTAGGGTTGCCTCGGACCCGAAGGCAATTTGATAACATTTAGGTTGTTGTGGATCGGATGACGAAGTCGGCTTATTTCCTACCGGTCAAGACTACTTTCAGTGCCGAGGATTACACAAGGTTATATATCCAAGAGTTGGTGAGGTTGCATGGTGTACCTAGGTCTATTATATCGGATAGAGGTACGCAATTCACTTCACACTTTTGGAGGTCTTTTCAGAAGGGACTTGGGACTAAGATTAGGTTGAGCACCGCTTTTCACCCTCAAACCGAAGGCCAAGCAGAGAGGACTATTCAAACCTTGGAGGATATGTTGAGGGCTTGTGTGTTGGAGTTTAAGGGAAATTAGGATGACCATCTTCCATTCATTGAGTTTGCTTATAATAATAGCTTCCATGCTAGCATAGGCATGGCACTGTTTGAATTTTGAATGGGTGAAGGTGTAGATCGCCGGTGGGGTGGTTTGAGTTGGGAGAGATGGCACTAGTTGGTCCAAATTTGGTGATGGAGGCCATGGATAAGGTGAAGGTGATTAGGGAAAGTTTGAAAGTGGCCCAAAGTCGTCAAAAGTCATATTCGGATATTTGGAGAAGGGACCTTGAATTTCATGTCAGTGATTGGGTGTTTGTTAAGGTTTCGCCTATGAAGGGTGTGATGCATTTTGGTAAGAAGGCAAGCTAATTCCCTGGTATGTTGGCCCTTATGAGATTGTTGAGCGAATTGGAGATATGGCTTATAAGTTGGAGTTACCTCCGGATTTGGGTTCCATTCATCAGGTCTTCCATGTGTCTATGTTAAGGAAGCTAATTGGTGATCCTAGCACCATTGTGCCTTTGGAAAGAATTGAGGTGGAAGAAAACTTGTTTTATGAGAAAATTGCGGTGGAAATCTTGGATAGGCAAGTAAAGCGGCTTCGTAATAAGGACGTAGCTTTGGTGAAGGTACTTTGGGAGAAATCAACAAGTGGAGAGTGCTACTTGGGAGGCGGAGCTGGACATGGTGAAGCGATACCATCATCTTTTCCAATCTACTCAAGACTAAGGTATTAGGATTCTTCCTTGTCTAATGGTGCCATTTCTTTCCCTCTTGAGTCTCCTGACATGACATGCATACATGTGCACTAACAGGATTTTATAATATTTTAAGTGACTTGAATGCGATTTTTAATATGAGCTTAAAGGTCTTGAACAATGGTTTTGAATAATGCTTTTGGTACGATTTTGAGTAATGAATTATGCATTATATCTTATGTTGGGTGTTTCAAGCTCTAATTCAAGCCTTGTTTCTGCACATTCGGGAAGGAATGTTCCCAAGGGGAAGAAGATGTAAGGACCTAGATTTTACGAGTGGCATTGCTCAAATGTCCTGCAATATTCCCAGGTGAACTGCTAGGCACCCCCCAAGGAGGAGCCTACACGGCCCGTGTGAAGCCACACAGACCGTGAGGCCTCCCGGGAAGAGGAACCAGGCCAAGTTCATGGTTGGAGCAACTTTGGGACGGAAGGGAACTGTGGCCAAGTAAGGAAAATGGACACTCACACGGTCTGTGTGATGCGACATAGTCCGTGTGGCTCTCCGTGTAACTCACTACATAAAAATTATTCTAAGTATGGAAGTACCGTCTCGTAACTTTGTCGTGCGGAAAATATTTCAAGTACGGTTACACGGTCGGTGTCACGGCCTGTGCGATGTCACACGGACTGTGTAGCTGTCTGTGTGATACCACTTAGTTCCATAAAATTTTCCTCCATGAGAGTCTAAGTAGGGGATCACAACTACTGTTTATGGTCCATGTGATGTTCCACGGACTTTGTAGTGGTCTGTGTGAGCCTAACGGGACTAATTTGGGTCTATTTCAATAATGGCGTTTATGTAATTTTGGTTTATTTTAATCATGAATTATGACCTTTTACCTACCCTAAACCCCTAAATACGCTGAAACCCCTCTCCTCTTCATTTATCCTCCCTACTCTTCTCTACACTTCTCTCTCAAGGATCAAGGCTAGGGTTCCATTGGAGTCCAATGCAAGCCCAATTCATCCCTCAAATTCAGCTCCTCAGTCAAGGTATCTAGGATTGATTCTTGGTCCCTTTCAACCAAGAAGACCCAAAAATCTTTCAATCTATTTCATGAATTCTAGTCACTTTAAATATAAAGTTTCATGATTTGATTTTATTAAATCTAATTAGTGTGTGGGCTGTATTTTACCTATTATTTAAATTCATTTTGATTATTATTATGATGATTTACATTGAGTTATGAAATTATGAACATGCATGTCCCCTTTAAAATTGATTTATGCATGGGTGACTATTACCATGATTTAGATGTTAATTAAATTATTTGATTTCATATTATGGTGTTGATTTTAATTTGAATCTATGTTACTCCATGCTATCCTCACATCATGCATTGCATTACCTTCATGAGCATTGATATATGAAAATTATGAAGTGGTTTAATCTCAACTATGTTTTCTGAAACGATTATGATATGATTCTGATAAGATATTGGTTATGACAAAAAGGTGATCACCGCTATGTCTATGATTCTGGCTCATTAAGCATTCTGGGTGCTTGCATCATTCAGTATATGTGAATGAGCTATTCCCTGCATGAGCATTACAAGTATGAACTATGATTTGACATTTGAGCCTAAATGTATATTGAATGGTTTGGTACGAACAATGCATTTTTTGAAAGCACGTATATGTATAAGTATTCAAGTGAGATGTTATTGACTTAACACCTATGGGTTGGGGGTGTTAGGGCTATCCTCAAGGCCCTCTCCCTTTCCTTGAACTAGGTTCCAACATAGGAATGTAAGCCATTACTGAAATGACCGGGTCGTAAGAGATGGTTATACGTATATGATTTTTAGAATCCTTCCGAAATGGTGAGTTCCGTAAGGAAGGTGACCATCCACCGAAATGGTGAGTTTCGTAAGGTGTGATGTAGATAAGCTTTAGCAAGTAGCCTTCTCCTACCGATGGGAGGTCTCTATCGAACTAATTCATGTAATAGCTCACATGGATTTGATTTGCCAGTTATAGTCCATCCCCACTATATATGAGCATTATTGCATTTCATGCATCATGTATTCCATGGCATCTTGTATATTACTGTCCTATTGGATATATGATTCTTTCTATATTATGTGCCCTTGTCATCTAACCATGAAGTGCAGATTGTTAAATTCATATGCATCACATGCCTGCATACTTAATACATTCAAACGTATTAATGCATACTCTATGCCTATATGATTTTACCATGTAGGGGCTGAGCATTTTGAGTACCATCAATTTGATGAATAATCCGTTCTTAGAGTTATTGTGGTGAGTCCCGCCTTCCGAGGGCGAGCCAGTTATCTTCCTTATTATTATCATCGATGTTTTCTTTTATTGAGAGTGAGCCCGGAACTTGTCCTGGCCCTCGTTCCTTTGACTAGAGGCATTGTTGGGCACTATGTGAACTCTCCTTAGATTTGGTTGCTATGACTATTGTGTTTCTTTCCTATTGTTCGAATGGTTCCTGAGATCTGATTGTGCTATATAGTTTTGTGTGTTTGAATGCTAATCTCGAACTAATGATGTGGTTACGGATACTTGAGGCTTGTTTGGGGGCTCTCGGATCTCCATTCGCCGTGTCACATCTAGGCCCCAACACTAGCCCGTGACACCAAATCACCCCAATCTATTCAAATTTAGCATCATAATCACATAACGAATCTAATGACAATAAAATCAACCAATTGGGGTGAAAAGAAAACAATGGTCAAAATCTCATGTTGGAAAAAGTAACCAAAATCTGAAAATTAATACATGAAAACATTCTCCAAGTAATAAGGAAATTCTCCAAGTAATAAGGAATTCAATGATGAAACTATTTTGAAAATGGAGTTAAAATGAGGTCAAAATCATCAATTTAGCATTAGAAATTAATATCCAAAAAATCTCCAATTTCTCCAATTAAAATCCATTAAATTCTAAGTTAAAAACACAATTAATCAATGGAAATTAAAGAAATAGATTAGAAAGTATTCACCAAATAAATTTGTCTTGAAAACTTGAAGAATCTCCCAAAAATGAATTGGAATATTAAAAATGGAGGAAATTGTTAAAACTGTCACTTAAAATTGACACACTGTTCAGGGGTATTTAATGCTCTGCAACCCGAAGAATAATTGGGCTAGCACTCTCCAAACATGGAAGCTAAGAAAGCAGGAACTCCACGAATGCGGGCTGTCACGACCCGGGGTCGGGGTCTAAATGTGACACGACGAATGGGGACCCGAAGGCCCCCAAACAAGCCTCAAATTTGCAGAAGATTAAAGACAAGATTAAAGAGAACATTCTTAAAACCAAAAGGGAGGACATATTCCATAGATAACGAAATGAGAAGTTTATACAATTGTCCAATAAGTGCCTCTAACCAAGGAACAGGGGGCCGGGACAAGTTCCGGGCTCACCCTCAGTCAAAATACATACATAGATGAGGTGTACAAAAAGAAAAGAAAAGTATGCCCTCGAAAGACGGGGCTCACCACAAAATATCTAGGAAGGGATAAGCTACGCGTCCGGCGGATACTGCTCAAACTGCTCGGTCCTTGCATGGTAAAATCATGCAGGCATAGAGTATGCGTTAGTACGTTGAATGTACTAAGTATGTGGGTATGCAATGCACGTGACTTACCGGATCTGCATCATCATGTTAAGTGGCAAGGGCACATAGTATACAAGGAAATAAACAATAGAAATTTAATATACAAGATGCCATGAAATGCGTAATGCGTGCAATGCGATAGTGCTCCTATATAACGGGGATGGACTATAACCGACAACCGAATTCATGCGAGCTATTACATGAATTGGACCAATTTGGACCTCCCACCGGTAGGGAGAGGATTACTTGCCAAAGGTAATCCACATCACACCTTACGGGGACACCCATTTCGGTGGATGGCCACCTTCCTTACGGGGACACCCATTTCGGAAGGGTTTACAGAATCATATCACAAACATTCTAACGACTAACCATCAGACCTTACGGGAACTCCCATTTCGGTGGATGGTCACCTTCCTTACGGGGACACCCATTTCGAAAACGGTGATCGTTCCTATGTTGGCACATAGTTCAAGGAAAGGGAGAGGGACCTTAGGGATATCCCTAACGCCCCCAATCCATCGGTGCTAAGTACACATCCCACTAGAATACTTATACATATATAGATGCTTATCAAGAGAGAGCTAACATCCATTTAAAACGTAATTATACAAATAGGCTCAATTACCAAATTCCAATCTATGACCATAATGCGTATGTAAGGAATAGCTCATCTACACATATACCAAAATGGTGCAAGCACCCATGTTGCCCAAGGAGCCATAATCATAAACAAACCGGTGATCACCTTATTGTCATATCCCATGTGTTACCAAAATTCACATTACAATCTCCCTTTTTGGACCAAAATTGGACTTAGCCCATATCTCCAAGATTTCCATGTATAAATGCCATGAGTATGTTGTAATGCAAAATGTAGGAATGGCATGGGTAATGTAGAATGTATCCAAAATTAGTAATAAAATGTAAAGATTAGGAATTCCATAACAAAATTCATATAAAAGTGTAGTATAAATCACCCATGCAAAATGACATCTTTAAAAGGGACATGTAATCTTCATAGTTCATAGCTCAAGTAACTCACCATAGTTCAAACTTAACATAACTCAATTTTCTGAATATTAACTAGCTCATGCATGGTTCAAAATATCAAGTTCAAGTAGAAAAATTCACATTTTAAGTAGACAAATATAGTAACTAGTTTAAGAAGAACTTGGGTCTTCTTGATTGAAAGAAACCAAGAATCAACCCACATACCTGATTGTAGACAAATTGAGGAGGAAATTGACTCACAATCTTGGCCCCTAGCTTGAACAATTTTAGAGAGATGTTGGAGAGCTCTTGAGAAAGAATTTTAGAGAGAGAGTGTTGAAGTGTGAAATGGTTAAAAATGGTGAAGTGTAAAATATATAGGAAGCTCAGGATAGGGTGGAAAAGACCATATTTACACCGGAATAAACCAAAATTACAAAATTGCCATTAATGAAACGGACCGGAAAAATGGTCCGTCTGGGTCACACGGTCCAGTAAATGGACCGTCTGACTCCACACGGACCGTCTACTGGTCCGTGGCACTTGACTTAGATTTTTCGGAGGCAATATTTTTTTGACTAAGTCAATCCACACTGTCCAGTAAACGGACCATCTCGTGTCACACGGCCCGTGTAATGGACCATCTCACCAGACTTAGAATTTTTCAGAAAAATTTTCCTTCGGACCAAGTGTCACCAAACGGTCCGTTAAACGGACCGTTTAAGGTCACACGGACCGTGCAAGGGTCCGTATGAAGGTACCAAGAAAGTACACACACTTAGAACAAAGTTTTGGCAAGAAATTCGTGGGTCAAAATAGCCTCACGGACCGTTTGATGCCACAAGGTCCGTGTGGCTGGCCGTATGGATTTCCTGCACAAACAGTCTGAACGAAAACGAGCATAACTCCTTGGTCCGAGCTCGGAATTAGGTGAAACCAGGTGCGTTGGAAAGCTAATTCAAAGAGATTTAGTTTGGTATGTCATAGGCCACCCAGTTAGATTTGAGCTAAGAGATATGCTCACTCAAAGTTGACCCTCTTATTGGAACTTGAGAAGAGTTTAGCCAAGGGAATTCCTTTGAGGTCGTTAAACAAATTTCCGGGTCCTTACATCATCTCCCCCTTGGGAACATTCGTCCTCGAATGTGCAGGAACAAGGCTTAGAAAGCTAGATTCAAGACAAGGTTCATCCGAGACAGGACACAATGCACAATTCAATGCAAATTACAAGGTGGTACATAAAAGCTTTTTATCATAAATCAAATTATATAGCTCAAAACCAATTTATGTCAAAATTGTATTCAACACATTTGCCAAGAAAAGAAAATCCTTTAATGTACACATATGCATGTCATGCCATGAGACTCAAGAGGGCAAGAAAACGACACAGTTGATAGGGAAAGATTCCTAGTACCTTAGGCTTGAGTAGATTGGAAACGATGGGGTATCGTTTCATCATGTCCAGCTCCGCCTCCCAAGTAGCACTCTCCACTAGCTGATTTCTCCACAATACCTTTACCGAAACCACATCCTTGTTGCGAAGTCGCTTAACTTGCCTATCCAAAATTGCCACCAGCACCTCCTCATAAGTCAAATTTTCCTCAACCTCAATCCCTTCCAAAGGCACAATGGAGTTAGGATCGCCAACAAACTTTCTCAACATAGATACATGAAAGACCGGATGGATGGAACCCAAACTCGGAGGTAACTCTAACTTATAAGCCACATCTCCAATCCGCTCCACCACTTCATAAGGGCCAACATACCGGGGGCTCAACTTGCCCTTTTTGCCAAAACGCATAACGCCCTTCATAGGAGAGACTTTTACATAAACCCAATCCCCTACATGAAATTTGAGGTCCCTCCTCCTACTATCCGCATAGGACTTTTGGCGACTTTGGGCCGCTTTCAATCTCTCCCTAATCACCTTTACCTTCTCCATAGCATCCATCACCAAGTCCGGACCAACCAAGGCCATTTCCCCCACTTCAAACCATCCCACCAGGGATCTACACTGTCTCCCATACAAGGCTTCAAACGAAGCCATGCCAATACTAGCATGGAAGCTATTATTATAGGCAAACTCGATGAGTGGAAGATGATCATCCCAATTTCCCTTAAACTCCAACACACATGCTCTCAACATGTCCTCCAAGGTTTGAATAGTCCGCTCCGCTTGGCCATCGGTTTGAGGATGAAAAGCGGAACTCAACTTAATTTTGATCCCAAGGCCTTTCCTAAAATATTTCCAAAAGTGGGAAGTGAATTGAGTACCACGGTCCGATATGATGGACCTAGGTACACCATGCAACCTCACCATCTCTTGGATATACAATCTCGCATAATCCTCGGCACTGAAAGTAGCTTTGACCGGTAAAAAGTGGGCTGATTTTGTCATCCGATCCACAACAACCCAAATGGAGTCGAATTGCCTTCGGGTTCGAGGCAATCCAACCACAAAGTCCATATTCACATCTTCCCACTTCCAAGTGGGAATTTCAATGTCTTGGGCCAAACCACCGGGCCTTTGGTCCTCAACTTTTACCTGCTGACAACTCGAACATTCCGACACAAACTTGGCAACATCCCTCTTCATACCATGCCACCAATAAATCTCTCTCAAGTCCCGGTACATCTTGGTAGACCCCGGGTGAATAGAGTAGTGAGAGTTGTGAGCCTCACTCATAATCACCTTCCTAAGGTCATCCACGTCGGGAACACAAAGCCGGTTTTGGTACCGGAGTACCCCATCTCCCCCTTGGGAGAAAGTCTCGATCTCTTTTGCAGCAACCAACTTCTTCAACTCACACAATGATGGATCTAGATCTTGTTTAGCTCTCACTTCATTCACCACAGAAGATTCTGACCTGTTCTGAACCCGAATACCACCTGTGCTAGAATCAGTCAACCTGACACCCAACCTCGCCAACCGGTGAATATCCCTTGCCAACTCCTTTTTCTCATTTTCAACATGTGCCACACTTCCCATAGACAACCTGCTAGGGGCGTCGGCTACGACATTGGCCTTGCCCGGATGATACAACACACTCATGTCGTAATCTTTCAACAATTCCAACCACCTCCTTTGCCTGAGATTAAGATCCCTCTGAGTGAATACATACTGCAAACTTTTGTGATCGGTAAATACATCAACATGGAACCCGTACAAATAGTGCCTCCAAATTTTCAAGGCAAACACCACTGCTGCCAATTCAAGGTCATGAGTGGGATAGTTTCGTTCATGCACTTTCAACTGTCTTGATGCGTACACTATCACCTTACCATTCTTCATAAGCACACAACCCAATCGACCCTCGAGGCATCACAATACACCACGAACCCTTCTGAACCACTTGGCAAGGTCAAAACAGGAGCTGATGTAAGCCGATCCTTCAAAGTTTGGAAACTTCTCTCACATTCATCCGACCATACAAACTTAGCCTGCTTCTGAGTCAACTTGGTCAACGGAGATGCAATAGAGGAGAATCCTTCTACAAACCTTCTATAGTACCCGGCCAACCCAAGAAAACTACGGATATCCGAAGGAGTCAACGATCTAGGCCAATTTTTCACAGCCTCCGTCTTCCTTGGATCTACCTTCATACCATCCCCGGATATCACATGCCCGAGGAAATCCACTTCGCCCAACCAAAACTTGCCCTTGCTAAATTTGGCATACAATTTCTTTTCCCTCAGAGTTTGGAGGGCCATCCTTAAATGATTCCCGTGCTTTTGCTCACTTCGGGAGTAAACGAGGATATCATCAATAAATACCACCACAAAGCTGTCCAAGAACGGCTTAAACACCCTGTTCATTAAATCCATAAATGCGGCCGGAGCATTAGTTAGACCGAATGACATCACCACAAATTCAAAGTGCCCGTACCTTGTTCGAAAAGCTGTTTTAGGGATATCACACTCTCTAACCTTCAACTGATGGTATCCGGAACGGAGATCAATTTTTGAGAAGTGTGTGGCACCTTGTAGCTGATCAAACAAATCATCAATCCTCGGCAATGGGTACTTGTTCTTAACTGTCACTTTATTCAGCTGCTTGTAATCAATACACATACGGAGAGGAGAGACCCGTCCTTCTTCTTCACAAACAACACGGGAGCACCCCACGGTGATGTACTAGGCCGAATAAAGCCCTTCTCTAATAAGTCCCTTAACTGCTCTTTCAATTCCTTCAATTCTGCCGGGGCCATCCAATACGGAGGGATAGAAATAGACTGAGTATCTGGAAGAAGATCTATGCCGAAATCTATCTCTCTATCCGGAGGAATGCCCGGTAAGTCCTCGGGGAACACATCCGGAAATTCGTTCACCACAGGGACTGACTCGAGAGTAGGCACCTCAGAATCTGCATCTCGGACCCTTACCAAATGGTAGATACACCCCTTAGAAATCATTTTCTGCGCCTTGAGGTAGGAAATAAACCTACCTTTAATAGAGGAATCACTACCCTTCCATTCAAGAACTGGCTCACCGGGAGGTTGGAACCGGACCTTCCGGGTTCTACAATCTATGGAAGCATAAGATGCATGCAGCCAATCCATTCCGAGAATCACATCAAAATCAAACATTTCAAGTTCCACTAGATCACATGGAAAGATTTTATGCAACACAGCAACAGGACACCCATAATAAACCCTATGAGCAACAATAGATTCACCCACGGGGGTGTAGACCGAGAAAGGCTCTCTTAGAATCTGGGGTTTCAAACCGAACTTAACAGCCAATAACGGAGTCACAAAAGACAAGTTTGCCCCTGGGTCAAGCAAAACGTAAGCATCAAAATCAAAAACTTTTAACATACCTGTCACAACATCTGGAGCCTCCTCGACGTCCTGGCGAGCATGGAGTGCATAGAACCTGTTGTTTCTCGGGGCAGCACCTGGAGGACCCCTTTGCTGACCTCGCCCTCCTTGGGCTACCTGACCTCGACCTCCGCGCGCACCCCTTGGACAGTCAACAACTTTATGGTCCTTGCTTCCACACCCGAAGCAAAGCCCCAATTCCCTACAGCAAACACCCGTGTGGGACTTCCCACACTTGTCACACCTCGGATATCCTGGTCCACCACCCACCTGTACCCCGGGAGGGGGTGCCCGGGCATTAGCCACCCGAGCTCCCGAGCCTTGGCCCTGTTGGAAGCGACCAAAACCCGCATTCTTTGCTCTAGAGAACCTACCATCAACCCGGACTCTCTTGGGATCGTATGCCCTCTTCTCCTTGAGTTTCTCCCCCTCGATCTGCTCAGCATACACCATGAGTCGGGCAATATCCATGTCCCCAATCAGCATAGCAGTTCTGCATTCTTTCACTAGCAAGTCAGAAATACCTGAAACAAATTTGTGCATTCTCGCACGGGGATCGGCCACCAGGGATGGAGCATATTTAGACAGCTTAGTAGATTTGAGGGCATAATCCCTCACACTCATGCTCCCCTACTTGAGGTTAATAAACTCGGTCGTTTTGGCCTCCCTCAGCTCAAGTGGGAAGAAGCGGTCAAGGAAGGCAGATTTGAACTCTCCCCACGACACCTCATTATCACAAACCCTTTCCATGGCCCACTGAGTATACCATACCTGGGCCACGTCTTTTAACTGGTAGGCAGCCAACCCAGCTTTTTCCTCAGAAGAGACGCCCATAATATTCAGTATTTTTGAGAGCTCATCAATGAACTCCTGAGCATCTTCGTCAGCCCTAGACCCGTAAAATTCTGGAGGATTCATCCGGATAAAATCCCTCACAATAGAAGCGGGTGCAGGGTCCCGTGGCAAGTTGGCCTGCCTTGCCTGAGCCGTCACCACCTGCGCAAGCATGGCAAAAGCAGCACGAAATTCGCCATTTGATATAGGCTCCTCCATAGGCTCGGGAGGGGCCTGATCCTCGGCAACAGGAGCCGGCCTACGGAGTGGAGGTCTTCCTCGAGGCATTTTCTGAAATAGATTAACGACACCAAAAGTCAGGGAATTCATAAGCTAGCCATAGCACGATATAAGACACAAAGAAGGGAGAATTTCCTAAAACGTCTTCGCAGCCTCCCATTCATAGGTATGGTGCACTTCACACCCATGAATAGGACTCTACTCAACGCGGCACGTTGGACTCCGAGGACCATTGAAAACCCAAGGCTCTGATACCACCATTTGTCACGACCCGGGGTCGGGGTCTAGATGTGACATGACGAATGGGGACCCGAAGGCCCCCAAACAAGCCTCAAATTTGCAGAAGATTAAAGACAAGATTAAAGAGAACATTCTTAAAACCAAAAGGGAGGACATATTCCATAAATAACGAAATGAGAAGTTTATACAATTGTCCAATAAGTGCCTCTAACCAAGGAACGGGTGGCCGAGACAAGTTCCGGGCTCACCCTCAGTCAAAATACATACATAGATGAGGTGTACAAAAAGAAAAGAAAAGCATGCCCTCGAAAGACGGGGCTCACCACAAAATATCTAGGAAGGGATAAGCTACGCGTCCGGCGGATACTGCTCGGTCCCTGCATGGTAAAATCATGCAGGCATAGAGTATGTGTTAGTACGTTGAATGTACTAAGTATGTGGGTATGCAATGCATGTGACTTACCGGATCTGCATCATCATGTTAAGTGGCAAGGGCACATAGTATACAAGGAACATATATAAACAATAGAAATTTAATATACAAGATGCCATGAAATGCGTGATGCGTGCAATGCGATAGTGCTCCTATATAACGGGGATGGACTATAACCGACAACCGAATTCATGCGAGCTATTACATGAATTGGACCGATTTGGACCTCCCACCGGTAGGGAGAGGATTACTTGCCAAAGGTAATCCATATCACACCTTACGGGGACACCCATTTCGGTGGATGGCCACCTTCCTTACGGGGACACCCATTTCGGAAGGGTTTACAGAATCATATCACAAACATTCTAATGACTAACCATCAGACCTTACGGGAACTCCCATTTCGGTGGATGGCCACCTTCCTTACGGGGACACCCATTTCGGAAACGGTGATCGTTCCTATGTTGGCACATAGTTCAAGGAAAGGGAGAGGGACCTTGGGGATATCCCTAATGCCCCCAATCTATCGGTGCTAAGTACACATCCCACTAGAATACTTATACATATATAGATGCTTATCAAGAGAGAGCTAACATCCATTTAAAACGTAATTATACAAATAGGCTCAATTACCAAATCCCAATCTATGACCATAATGCATATGCAAGGAATAGCTCATCTACACATATACCAAAATGGTGCAAGCACCCATATTGCCCAAGGAGCCATAATCATAAACAAACCGGTGATCACCTTATTGTCATATCCCATGTGTTACCAAAATTCACATTACAATCTCCCTTTTTGGACCAAAATTGGACTTAGCCCATATCTCCAAGATTTCCATGTATAAATGCCATGAGTATGTTGTAATGCAAAATGTAGGAATGGCATGGTTAATGTAGAATGTATCCAAAATTAGTAATAAAATGTAAAGATTAGGAATTCCATAACAAAATTCATATAAAAGTGTAGTATAAATCACCCATGCAAAATGACATCTTTAAAAGGGACATGCAAGCTTCATAGTTCATAGCTCAAGTAACTCACAATAGTTCAAACTTAACATAACTCAATTTTCTGAATATTAACTAGCTCATGCATGGTTCAAAATATCAAGTTCAAGTAGAAAAATTCACATTTTAAGTAGACAAATGTAGTAACTAGTTTAAGAAGAACTTGGGTCTTCTTTGTTGAAAGAAACCAAGAATCAACCCACATACCTGATTGTAGACAAATTGAGGAGGAAATTGACTCACAATCTTGGCCCCTAGCTTGAACAATTTTAGAGAGATGTTGGAGAGCTCTTGAGAAAGAATTTTAGAGAGAGAGTGTTGAAGTGTGAAATGGTTAAAAATGGTGAAGTGTAAAATATATAGGAAGCTCAGGAAAGGGTGGAAAAGACCATATTTGCACCGGAATAAACCAAAATTACAAAATTGCCATTAATGAAACGGACCGGAAAAATGGTCCGTCTGGGTCACACGGTCCAGTAAACGGACCGTCTGACTCCACACGGACCGTCTACTGGTCCGTGGCACTTGACTTAGATTTTTCGGAGGCAATATTTTTTTGACTAAGTCAATCCACACTGTCCAGTAAACGGACCATCTCGTGTCACACGGCCCGTGTAATGGACCATCTCACCAGACTTAGAATTTTTCAGAAAAATTTTCCTTCGGACCAAGTGTCACCAAACGGTCCGTTAAACGGACTGTTTAAGGTCACACGGACCGTGCAAGGGTCCGTATGAAGGTACCAAGAAAGTACACACACTTAGAACAAAGTTTTGGCAAGAAATTCGTGGGTCAAAGTAGCCTCACGGACCGTTTGATGCCACACGGTCCGTGTGGCTGGCCGTGTGGATTTCCTGCACAAACAGTCTGAACGAAAACGAGCATAACTCCTTGGTGAGCTCGGAATTAGGTGAAACCAGGTGCGTTGGAAAGCTAATTCAAAGAGCTTTAGTTTGGTATGTCATAGGCCACCCAGTTCGATTTGAGCTAAGAGATATGCGCACTCAAAGTTGACCCTCTTATTGGAACTTGAGAAGAGTTTAGCCAAGGGAATTCCTTTGAGGTCGTTAAACAAATTTCCGGGTCCTTACACGGGCCCACTTCCTTGAACACGGAGGTTTGGGTACTTCAAACTCTGTGAACGCCAAGAATTATCTATGAACGCGGAGCATTAGGTCGCCTGCATCAAATATAGCCCAAACCAGCACAAACACAGCTCAGGAAAATCATAAAATGGACACGTAGGACTCGTTAAAAATACTGTGAACACAAGCCAAACATGGAACCCTACAAAAAATGACGTTCCAGGCTCAATGGAACCATTAGAATTTGAATTCAAGCCCTCCTTGGCCTAGAACCTGAGAAAGATTGTTTAAACCAGTTTAGGACTCAAATACTCAAAATAACCTTGGAAACTCCAAAAATTACGAAGAGACCATTTCTAGCGTTAGTTTCACCATCCAGAACCACTGGAACAGACAGAATTTCCATTCGAGCCTCCGAACTCCAAATCCTAACCAAAGCCAATCTATGATCCAAAAATAACTTAAAATACAACTTTGGGACTAAAATTTACGTTTTAACTCCAAATTCAGTTCTGTAAGCTCTCCTAGACAAGATTTGGCATTCAGGAGCTGGTAGATCGACATAACTGAATTCCGTCAGTCGAAACTCAAGATGACCACAAAACTAAAAAAAATTAACTTTAAGCCTTTAAAAACTCTTTTTTTTGGCGCATAAATTTTATTTACCTCTAAATAAACAAAATTCTTTTTAAGAGTTAATATATCTAGAAAAAAGATTCAAAAGGCTAGTTATATGTTGGCCGATAAAAAATGTCATGCGTACAATTTTATAAATTCAGTTTTCCTGCATTGTTAAGAAATTGAATACACTCAGTCTGCCACGTCACTTCTTAGGAGCATATTTAAATCATTTTAAAATTGTTAAAGGGAGATATTTAAATGTAAGTTTAGTTAAAAAATATAAGGAAAATTTTGCTGGTAAGTTCCAGGGTGATTTGATGCATTTACTCTTTTAATAACCATTTTTTCCTACAATTAGTAATCTTCATCATACATGTAAACATATCAACTTTCTTGTACGATCTGATATTTATCAATTATTCTGCATGATACTGAAATACAATTTATTATATTATCATTGTGAGTTTATTACTCCTTATGTCTTAAATGGAGAATTTGGAATGAGAGAGTTAATACGTAGGTTTATAATTCTTTTAATAAAATTGAACATCAATTTCTTAATCTTTTTTCAGAAATAATGCTCTTTCCATTTCAAAAAAATGTTTTAATTTGGCTTGACCCGGAGTTCAAAAAATAAAAGAAGATTTCTTAATCTTGTAGTTCTAAATTAAAGTTATGTTAAGTGTACCAAAATACCCAAAATACCCTTTTACATAGTAGCTTTAAACATGCCATATGAAAAGTCGAAATTACAATTTTATCACAAACGGGATCATTCTTTTTTAAACAAACAAAAAAAGAATCATTCTTTTTTAAACAACGAGAATATTTATGTCTCCACTACTAAATAAAAATACCATCAATTATATTTTCACACTTAAAATTACTTTAAAAATTCTTAAGAACCTGACACTCAAATAATTGCCATGTACATTTTTAATAAAATCACTTTTAAGTCAAACAATTAAGATATCTTAATGATTTAAGAAATGAACAGAAGAAACTGATCTTTTCAAATATCATATATTTAGCTTATAATTTAAAGGTTCAAAAGATTAACAAAAACCTTGTAGACTAGGAGGATGCAAAAATTATCGAAAATAAAACCAAATCAAACCAAACCAAATTATTTTCTATTTCAAAACACAATACTTTTGTTTTGATGCCATATAACAACACTTAAAATTGCATCAATAATAGATAAATGCAACATTATTCATACTTTTGCTTGCTTGATAGGTGCAAGTTATTCATTTTACTAAGCTATTAACATATAAACTAGTATAACATAATTCATGTAGCAACTGTTAGAGATCCGCCGCTACTTCTCCACCACAATCCGGTCTGTTTCCTCACAACTTCCATCCCCTACTGATCCTACAAATCCAGTGAAGCAAAATTTAATAGATTCCTCGGCTAAATTTAATTCAGCTGAGTAACATGCAAGTGTTTGAAAATTAAAAAAGTGGCTATAGAGTCCACCAATCAATATGATGAATATATGAAATGAGTCTACATGAAGAAGTTGAAGATTCATATAACCAACGTCAACTTGTTTCTTGTATAAAGTTCATAAATATTTGATCACTGCCAATCAGGTGGTCAATTGACCTCCTGAACTAGTAATTCAAGGTTTGAGTCATGCTGTAAGGTAATTAAAATACTGTAAATCCTCCCGAAGGAGTGGGTGGAATAAAAAGACCTCCTTAAAACTTGATTAACTCTTTTGGAAGAGACAAAAACATTTTTTCAAACATTTTATGTTTGCAATTTGAAGATAATATTCTTTCCTTCTCATTGAGAGGTAAATAAGAAATATTAATTATCAAACTTGGATACAACTAAAAATTTGAATACACAAAGGCATACCTGCAACAGCTGCATCCTCAGTGTTGACCAAAGTCACCTAAAAATTATAATGTTAACAGTTGCTTTCCATACTTGATATCGATAAAATAGTTAAATATACTTCCAAATATGACTTAATAAAAAATAACAACTTTATACAACTTAAAATTACTTTACAATTCTGGAGAAATCCTTCGCTACCCAAGAGTTTTGCCTGGTAAGAAAAGTACAAAACATATGTTCATGTTGGTCCTAACTCCTTAATTAACCAACTAGTACTTTTTTTCTGCATGTGTTTATTGGGAGGGTTTGAAGAGGGACGGGGTGCTTCATTTATTGACCCTCTCCCCGCAAGAAATAGAAGTAAAAATTTCATCAGCCTTGGGATATACTCACTTTTGAACGTTGAACCCGTTCCATAGCACTCATAAGGAATTGCTTGTATGCATCAACTTCTTGGACAGAGTTGATATTCTCCAATTGTTGTTCGTAATACCTGCCCCATCCAAGAGAAAAAAGTCATTATTTCTTATAAAAGAGGAAAATCTTTATAATATCAAAAAATGTTGGATGAAACAAAAGATAGAAAGAAAATAGTGAGTGATGAACTCTTCAACCTTATTTTCTGTCGTGCTTGACTCAGTGTTTGATTGAGATTATTGAGTTTCTCTTCATGAGTCTGATATGGAAATGCATTAAAAAATATATCAAGTTATCAGTTTTCAATAATAACAAATGTAAGCTAATAACTACAGATCGAAGAAAACCCTATTCTAAACATTACTCTATATATCCTTGGCTTTTTAATTATACAGAATCAACACTTGTATGGAATTTTCAGATCTTACCTCGACACTAAAGTACGTTGATCAATCATGACCAGCATCGTAAAGTACCCAACAAAAAGACAAAAATTATTTAATCACATAGAAAAATACCAACCAAAAAAAAAAAAGAAAGAAAAGAACGAGAAGTCATGCATCTGCTCTAGAGAACTAATAGAATAATACATATAAATAAAGTGCAAAGGAAGAGCGGCATACATAGCTATCTTCTGCACCATTTCACCTTCATTTTTCGACTGTACGAGACTCTGTGTCAAATGCTGCAAAATGGAAGGCATGTTAAGGTCAGAAGAAATTACAAGAACTTGTCGATCAGTAAAATGCATGTAAAACTTAGGTACCTGTTCATCTGGAATGGATCTTCAATAATAAAAAAAATATTTGAGATAGTCAGTTTGAAGAAATTAATAGAGTCTAATTCAAAGATTTGGCATATTGTAAATGAAATAAACATACGGCTTAGTCAAATTGTTAGGCTGGTTTACAATATGGAGCATGACATCCTCAATACTAAACAAACAAAAAAAGATTATATCACATTTTATATCTCAAAATGATCATAAAGGAAATATAGAAATTCAAACAAAAAAATCATTTTAAAAATTCCATTCACCTTCCTCTGCTAGAATAGCTGGTAACTTGATCTGTTGGAGAAAACATCAGCAGTGCAACATCTGTTTCACATAAAATAGCTAACTCATTTGCCTTCTTAACAATGTTATCCTTGCGCTTTGAATAGAACTGTTGACGGGATATTGGATCCTCAATTTTCTCCATCACAAGTTGATTGCGATCCATCGAATAATACAAACTAGAACTGATAATTAGATGCAAGATTGTTCTTCAATGAACAGAGAAATATATAGATCATTAAAAAAGAAAAAAGGAAAAAAAGGGTAAAACATTTAATGCACTGAGATGCTAGTCAAAGGTCAAATCATTTGGTATGTTACGATCAAATAGAAAATCTGATGTTAAATCAGATATAGAAAATTTTGTTTGACGAATACAAGTTCTAATGCAAGAAATTAGTCAACACAATTTTTTCTACACATCCACAGTTAATATAGAAATCTGTGGGCTATAACTTATTAAATGGAAAATAACAGTAACTTCGAAGTTCTTTTTTTAATACGATGATATTAGAAATTAAAAGTCTTACTTATCATCTCTCCTAAAATTTCAAAGGCAATATAATATAATTTTAATGTATAGAAGAATATATATTTTCATATCTCTAGATAAGTATAAGGTGTATGAAAAGATCACATTAAACCAAACTAAAATAATATATTAGTAAATCAAATTTATGTCAGTATATTGTAAAACTATTTCTTATTAGTAGGTCTACAACATTACATCATAGAGAAACTAAGACATCTAGGTCAAAGTCAGATTCAAGATTTTAAGTTTATTAGTTTCTGGAATGTGCTTTGCACATGTGAACGCGCGGGTGTCCCACATCTGTCAATATAGACTTTAAAATAATATTAAAATATGTAACTAATTTTGTAACTATACACAATCAATTGATTGGTATAACCTTCTTTTTACATTGTTCTTTTGATATAGCAAATATAAGGAACACTGTGATTATTTTTTGATAGGCACAAAACATAAGCGAAGAGAAGAATATTAGTTGCGGTGTTCTAATATAAACTTGATATGACAAATAAGTAAGAGATGTTGAAAATGTATATCAAATGTATAATATTCCACTAAGTATCCGATTAATACCTCAAAAGCAAACAATCATATATTTATATTTTATGTCTTTTATACTTCGCAAAAATAATTAAGTGCATATCAAATTTTCCTAAAAGCATTATATGTATATGATATAATAAAATAAAAAAAGTTTACAAATATCATATTTATTATTATATAATTAAAGATGAGAATTGAAGGCAAATAAATTGATTATCGATCCACAATATCATATAAAGAAATTAGCTATTGAAATTCATAATAGAAGCGATCTTATGTTTTTATGGCATCATTTACTTCAATTC
Source organism: Solanum rostratum (assembly GCA_029948455.1). Lineage (NCBI taxonomy): Eukaryota > Viridiplantae > Streptophyta > Magnoliopsida > Solanales > Solanaceae > Solanum > Solanum rostratum. The sequence goes on along the minus strand of CM057047.1, from coordinate 53,332,516 downwards.
AATTCAATAATTAGAAAATTAGTAAAAATAATAAGTGGTGTAGTTTTAGAGATTTGAAATGGAAAAGGGACTAAAATACTTCCCAACAATTTGAATTGATATAAAATTATACTTCATGCACTTTTCGTCTCTCAAATACCCTTGACGTCAACTTTTTGGCTCAAAAATACCTCGATAATAAGCTATTGACTCATATTTGCCCTTTTTTTTTTAACAATTCCGCTAAAGTAGTGTCACGATCCAAATCCGGTGTGATGACACTCACCTAACACACCAAGGCGAGTCAGCCCAAAACCGAAATAACTCAACATGATAATGAAGAGGAAGATAAAACAGTCTAACAAGATAGATAAGTATAGGAATCAAAAGCTACAATCCTTCCGAAATTGGTGTCACATGTACAAGCCTCTAATTATAAGAATGCTCAAATGAAATACAAGTCTCAATGTTCAGTCCTCAAATAGAACATAAAATAATGTAGAATCCTCGAAGGTCTGCCGAAGAGACCAGTAGCTATCTCGAAAGATGCAAAAGCTCAATCCTGTAAGGAAGCTAGCAAGAAAGACCAGGCTCACAAACTACAAAAATTTAGCAAGGGGTGAGCACCAAACAACACGGTACTCAGCAAATGAAAACTAACCTAAAGTAAAGCAATGAAGAATACAAGTACTCCTGACATCCCAATCACATACCGCTGAACTACACAGCTGCACTCAGAAAAGTCCCAACATAACACAATATAACAATAAAATGAATATATACTCATCACATAGCATCATATCTCAAAGTATCCAACTGAATATACAGAGTCAAATGGTACAATAGATATCCGATATCTTAAGCAAAACATATAACAATATCACGTATGGAATGATATGAGATAAAGTGAATGTCATGAGATGTAAATAATGCGATGCAATGTCAAATAATCGTGATGGATATTTGTCCTATGATACACATCCGCTGATCATATCTGTGTCAGAACGGAACCCATGAAGGCCACATATGGACCATGTATCCATGAACATTTCTAGCAATGACCTCGGCCAATGCTCACCCATCCGAAAACAACCTCAGATATCATCAGTCGGCATATTACCTCGGCTCATCGACAGAAACCTTGACTAATCACCGACTGGTAGAGACCTCAGCCACTAACCTACATTTTACCCTACATATCTCTCGTCGTAGCCATCAAAAGTAACAACGCACAAATAATCAGTTTCATCATGACTTCAATATTATCATGTTCTCGATTCCATCACAGTCTCAATGTCATCATGATATCAATATCATCGCAGTTATAATATCATCACAATTTCAATATCATTCACAATTTAACATAAGTGCCATCTCGGTATCAATATCAAGTAATTCACAAAATCACATCTATCACAATTTCACAATTAATTCACCAGTCAAGATTACACGACATGAACAAGTACTCAATCCAAAATCTCATGATCAAAACCTATGATTATACAATTCTACCTCGAATACTCAATTCCGCAAACACATATATAAGCATACAAGGTTCGATCATACTTAACAAAAAGGTTAGAAGTTCACTTGCCTTAGAAGAAGTCTCGAATCAAGCCATATCCATGGCCTTTCTCCTTCCACGATAATCCAAATCAACCCAATCTATTCAAATATAGCATCACAATTACATAACAAATATAATGACACTAAAATCAATCAATTCGGGTGAAAAGAAAAAAATGGTCAAAATCTCATGTCGGAAAAAGTAACAAAAATCTAAAAAGTAATACATGAAAACGTTCTCCAAGTAATAAGGAATTCTATGATGAAATCATTTTGAAAATGGAGTTAAACATGAAATCAAAATCATCAATTTAGCATTAGAAATCAATATCCGAAAAATCTCCAATTTCTCCAATTAAAATCCATCAAATTCTAAGTTAAAAACACAATTAATCAATGGAAATTAAAGAAATAGATTAGAAAGTTTTCACCAAATAGATTTGTCTTGAAAAACCTTGAAGAATCTCCCAAAAATGAATTGGAATATTAAAAATGGAGGAAATTATTAAAACCTTTCATTTAAAAGTGACACACTGTTCAGGGGTATTTAATGCTCTACAAACGCGGAGAATAATTTGGCCAGCACTCCACGAAATGGAGGCTCAAAAAGCAGGAACTCCACGAATGTAGGCCCACTTCCTCGAACATGGAGGTTTGGGTACATCAAACTATGTGCATGCGAGAATTACCCGTGAACGCGGAGTATTAGGTCACCTGCACCAGATATTGCTCAAACCAACACAACATAGCTTAGAAAAATCGCAGAATGGACACTTAGGACTCGTTCAGAATCCTGTGAACACAAACCAAACATGGAACCCTACAAAAAATAACGTTCCAGGCTCAATGGAACCATTAGAATTTTAATTCGAGACCTCCTTGGCCTAGAACCTGAGAAAGATTGTTTAAACCAGTTTAGGACTCAAATACTCAAAATAACTTTGAAAACTCCAAAAATTACTAAGAGACCATTTCTAGCGTAAGTTTCACTGTCCAGAACCACTGGAACTGACAGAATTCCGATTCGAGCTTCCAAACTCCAAATGTTAACCAAAGCCAAACTATGATCCAAAATTAACTAAAAATGCAACTTTGGGTCTAAAATTTACGTTTTAACTCCAAATTCAGTTCTGTAAGTTCTCCTAGACCAGATTTGGCATTCTGGAGCAGATAGATCGATATAATTGAATTCCATCACTCGAAACTCAAGATGACCACAAAACTAAAAAAAATCCAACTTTAAGCCTTTAAACACTTTTTTTTGGCGCATAAATTTTATTTACCTCTAAATAAACAAAATTCTTTTTAAGAGTTAATATATCTAGAAAAAAGATTCAAAAGGCTAGTTATATGTTGGCCGATAAAAAATGTCATGCGTACAATTTTATAAATTCAGTTTTCCTGCATTGTTAAGAAATTGAATACACTCAGTCTGCCACGTCACTTCTTAGGAGCATATTTAAATCATTTTAAAATTGTTAAAGGGAGATATTTAAATGTCAGTTTAGCTAAAAAATTTAAGGAAAATTTTGTTGGTTAGTTCAGGGTGATTTGATGCATTTACTATTTTAATAACCATTTTTCCTGCAATTAATAATCCTCATCATACATGTGAATATATCAACTTTCTTGTACGATATGAAATTTATCAATTATTCTGCTTGAGACTGAAATACAATTTATTATATTATCATTGTGAGTTTATTACTCCTTATGTCTTAAATGGAGAATTTGGAATGAGAGAGTTAATACGTATATTTATAATTCTTGTAACAAAATTGAACATCAATTTCTTAATCTTTTTTCAGAAATAATGCTCTTTCCATTTCAAAAAAATGTTTTAATTTGGCTTGACCCGGAGTTCAAAAAATAAAAGAAGATTTTTTAATCTTGTAGTTCTAAATTAAAGTTATGTTAAGTGTACCAAAATACCCAAAATACCCTTTTACGTTGTAGCTTTAAACATGCCATATGAAAAGTCGAAATTACAATTTTATCACAAATGGGATCATTCTTTTTTTAAACAAACAAAAAAAGAATCATTCTTTTTTAAACAACGAGAATATTTATTTCTCCACTACTATATAGAAATACCATCAATTATATTTTCACACTTAAAATTACTTTAAAAATTCTTAAGAACCTAACACTCAAATAATTGCCATGTACATTTTTAATAGTATCACTTTTAAGTCAAAGAATTAAGATATCTTAATGATTTAAGAAATGAACAGAAGAAACTGATTTTTTTCAAATATCATATATTTAACTTATAATTTAAAGGTTCACAAGATTAACAAAAACCTTGTAGACTAGGAGGATGCAAAAATTATTGAAAATAAAACCAAGTCAAACCAAACCAAATTATTTTCTATTTCAAAACACAATACTTTTGTTTTGATGCCATATAACAACTCTTAAAATTGCATCAATAATAGATAAATGCAACATTATTCATACTTTTGCTTGCTTGATAGGTGCAAGTTTTTCATTTTACTAAGCTATTAACATATAAACTAGTATAACATAATTCATGTAGCAACTGTTAGACACCCGTCGCTACTTCTCCACCACAATCCGGTCTGTTTCCTCACAACTTCCATCCCCTACTAGTTCCTACAAATCCAGTGAAGCAAAATTCAATAGATTCCTCGGCTAAATTTAATTCAGCCGAGTAACATGCAAGTGTTTGAAAATTAAAAAAGTGGCTATAGAGTCCACCAATCAATATGATGAATATATGAACTGAGCCTACATGAAGAAATTGAAGATTCATATAACTAACGTAAACTTGTTTCTTGTATAGAGTTTCTAAATATTCGATCACTGCCAATCAGGTGGTCAAATGACCTCCTGAACTAGTAATTCAAGGTTTGAGTCATGCTGTAAGGTAAGTAAAATACTGTAAATCCTCCCGATGGAGTGGGTGGAATAAAAAGACCTCCTAAAACTTGATTAACTTTTTTGGAAGAGACAAAAACATTTTTTCAAACATTTTATGTTTGCAATTTGAAGATAATATTCTTTCCTTCTCATTGAGAGGTAAATAAGAAGTGTTAATTATCAAACTTGGATACAACTAAAAATTTGAATACGCAAATGCATACCTATATCAGCTGCATCCTCAGTGTTGACCAAAGTCACCTAAAAATTATAATGTTAGCAGTTGCTTTCCATACTTGATATCGATAAAACAGTTAAATATACTTCCAAATACGACTTAATAAAAATGAGAACTTTATACAACTTAAAATTACTTTACCATTCTGGGGAAATCCTTCGTCACCCAAGAGTTTTGCCTGGTAAGAAGAGTACAAAACATATGATCATGTTGGTCCTAACTCCTTAATTAACCAACTAGTACTTTTTTTCTGCATGTGTTTATTGGGAGGGATTGAAGAGGGACGGGGTGCTTCATTTATTGACCCTCTCCCCACAAGAAATAGAAGTAAATATTTCATCAGCCTTGAGATATACTCACTTTTGAACGTTGAACCCGTTCCATAGCACTCAAAAGGAATTGCTTGTATGAATCAACTTCTTGGACAGAGTTGATATTCTCCAATTGTTGTTCGTAATGCCTGCCCCATCCAAGAGAAAAAAGTCATTATTTCTTATAAAAGAGGAAAATCTTTATAATATCAAAAAATGTTGGATGAAACAAAAGATAGGAAGAAAATAGTGAGTGATGAACTCTTCAACCTTATTTTCTTTCGTGCTTCATTCAGTGTTTGATTGAGATTATTGAGCTTCTCTTCATGAGTCTAATATGGAAATGCATTAAAAAATATATCAAGTTATCAGTTTTCAATAATAACAAATGTAAGCTAATAACTACAGATCGAAGAAAACCCTATTCTAAACATTACTCTATATATCCTTGGCTTTTTAATTATACAGAATCAACACTTGTATGGAATTTTCAGATCTTACCTCGACACTAAAGTACGTTGGTCAATCATGACCAGCATCGTAAAGTACCCAACAAAAAGACAAAAATTATTTAATCACATAGAAAAATACCAACCAAAAAAAAAAAAGAAAAGAAAAGAACGAGAAGTCATGCATCTGCCCTAGAGAACTAATAAAATAATACATATAAATGAAGTGCAAAGGAAGAGCGGCATACATAGCTATCTTCTGCACCATTTCACCTTCATTTTTCGACTGTACGAGACTCTGTGTCAAATGCTACAAAATGGAAGGCATGTTAAGGTCAGAAGAAATTACAAGAACTTGTCGATCAGTAAAATGCGTGTAAAACTTAGGTACCTGTTCATCTGGAATGGATCTTCAATAATAAAAAAATATTTGAGATAGTCAGTTTGAAGAAATTTATAGAGTATAATTCAAAGATTTGGAATATTGTAAATGAAATAAACATACCGCTTAGTCAAATCGTTAGGCTGGTTTACAATATGGAGCATGACATCCTCAATACTAAACAAACAAAAAAAGATTATATCAGATTTTGTATCTCAAAATGATCATAAAGGAAATATAGAAATTCAAACAAAAAAATCATTTTAAAAATTCCATTCACCTTCCTCTGCTAGAATAGCTGGTAACTTGATCTGTTGGAGAAAACATCAGCAGTGCAACATCTGTTTCACATAAAATAGCTAACTCATTTGCCTTCTTAACAATGTTATCCTTGCGCTTTGAATAGAACTGTTGACGGGTTATTGGATCCTCAATTTTCTCCATCACAAGTTGATTGCGATCCATCGAATAATACAAACTAGAACTGATAATTAGATGCAAGATTGTTCTTCAATGAACAGAGAAATATATAGATCATTAAAAAAGAAAAAAGGAAAAAAAGGGTAAAACATTTAATGCACTGAGATGCTAGTCAACGGTCAAATCATTTGGTATGTTACAATCAAATAGAAAATCTGATGTTAAATCAGATATAGAAAATTTTGTTTGACGAATACAAGTTTTAATGCAAGTCTTTAGTCAACACAATTTTTTCTACACATCCACAGTTAATATAGAAATCTGTGGGCTATAACTTATTAAATGGAAAATAACAGTAACTTCGAAGTTCTTTTTTTAATACGATGATATTAGAAATTAAAAGTCTTACTTATCATCTCTCCTAAAATTTCAAAGGCAATATAATATAATTTTAATGTATAGAAGAATGTATATTTTCATATCTCTAGATAAGTATAAGGTGTATGAAAAGATCACATTAAACCAAACTAAAATAATATATTAGTAAATCAAATTTATGTCAGTATATTGTAAAACTATTTCTTATTAGTAGGTCTACAACATTACATCATAGAGAAACTAAGACGTCTAGATCAAAGTCAGATTCAAGATTTTAAGTTTATTAGTTTCTGGAATGTGCTTTGCACATGTGAACGCGCGGGTGTCCCACATCAGTCAATATAGACTTTAAAATAATATTAAAACATGTAACCAATTTTGTAACTATACACAATCAATTGATTGGTATAACTTTCTTTTTACATTGTTCTTTTGATATAGCAAATATAAGGAACACTGTGATTATTTTTTGATAGGAACAAAACATAAGCGAAGAGAAGAATATTAGTTGCGGTGTTCTAATATAAACTTGATATGACAAATAAGTAAGAGATGTTGAAAATGTATATCAAATGTATAATATTCCACTAAGTATCCGATTAATACCTCAAAAGCAAACAATCATATATTTATATTTTATGTCTTTTATACTTCGCAAAAATAATTAAGTGCGTATCAAATTTTCCTAAAAGCATTATATGTATATGATATAATAAAATAAAAAAAGTTTACAAATATCATATTTATTATATAATTAAAGATGAGAATTGAAGGCAAATAAATTGATTATCGATCCACAATATCATATAAAGAAATTAGCTATTGAAATTCATAATAGAAGCGATCTTATGTTTTTATGGCATCATTTACTTCAATTCAATTCAATAATTAGAAAATTAGTAAAAATAATAAGTGGTGTAGTTTTAGAGATTTGAAACGGAAAAGGGACTAAAATACTTCCCAACTATTTGAATTGATATAGAATTATACTTCATGCAATTTTCGTCTTTCAAATACCCTTGACGTCAACTTTTTGGCTCAAAAATACCTCGATAATAAGCTATTGACTCATATTTGCCCTTTTTTTTTTAACAATTCCGCTAAAGTAGTGTCACGATCCAAATCCGGTGTGATGACACTCACCTAACACACCAAGGCGAGTCAGCCCAAAACCGAAATAACTCAACATGATAAAGAAGAGGAAGATAAAACAGCCTAACAAGATAGATAAGTATAGGAATAAAAAGCTACAATCTTTCCGAAATTGGTGTCACATGTACAAGCCTCTAATTATAAGAATGCTCAAATGAAATACAAGTCTCAATGTTCAGTCCTCAAATAGAACATAAAATAATGTAGAATCCTCGAAGGTCTGCCGAAGAGACCAGTAGCTATCTCGAAAGATGCAAAAGCTCAATCCTGTAAGGAAGCTAGCAAGAAAGACCAGGCTCACAAACTACAAAAATTTAGCAAGGGGTGAGCACCAAACAACACGGTACTCAGCAAACTAACCTAAAGTAAAGCAATGAAGAATACAAGTACTCCTGACATCCCAATCACATACCGCTGAACTACACAGCTGCACTCAGAAAAGTCCCAACATAACACAATATAACAATAAAATGAATATATACTCATCACATAGCATCATATCTCAAAGTATCCAACTGAATATACAGAGTCAAATGGTACAATAGATATCCGATATCTTAAGCAAAACGTATAACAATATCACGTAAGGAATGATATGAGATAAAGTGAATGTCATGAGATGTAAATAATGCGATGCAATGTCAAATAATCGTGATGGATATCTGTCCTATGATACACATCCGTTGATCATATCTGTGTCAGAACGGAACCCATGAAGGCCACATATGGACCATGTATTCGTGAACATTTCTAGCAATGTCCTCGGCCAATGCTCACCCATCTGAAAACAACCTCAGATATCATCAGTCGGCATATTACCTCGGCTCGTCGGCAGAAACCTTGACTAATCACCGACTGGTAGAGACCTCAGCCACTAACCTACATTTTACCCAACATATCTCTCGTCGTAGCCATCAAAAGTAACAACGCACAAATAATCAGTTTCATCATGACTTCAATATTATCATGTTCTCGATTCCATCACAGTCTCAATGTCATCATGATATCAATATCATCGCAGTTATAATATCATCACAGTTTCAATATCATTCACATTTCAACATAAGTGCCATCTCGGTATCAATATCAAGTAATTCACAAAATCACATCTATCACAATTTCACAATTAATTCACCAGTGAAGATTACACGACATGAACAAGTACTCAATCCAAAATCTCATGATCAAAACCTATGATTATACAATTCTACCTCGAATACTCAATTCCGCAAACACATATATAAGCATACAAGGTTCGATCATACTTAACAAAAAGGTTAGAAGTTCACTTGCCTTAGAAGAAGTCTCGAATCAAGCCATATCCATGGCCTTTCTCCTTCCACGATAATCCAAATCAACCCAATCTATTCAAATATAGCATCACAATTACATAACAAATATAATGACACTAAAATCAATCAATTCGGGTGAAAAGAAAAAAATGGTCAAAATCTCATGTCGGAAAAAGTAACAAAAATCTAAAAAGTAATACATGAAAACGTTCTCCAAGTAATAAGGAATTCTATGATGAAATCATTTTGAAAATGGAGTTAAACATGAAATCAAAATCATCAATTTAGCATTAGAAATCAATATCCGAAAAATCTCCAATTTCTCCAATTAAAATCCATCAAATTCTAAGTTAAAAACACAATTAATCAATGGAAATTAAAGAAATAGATTAGAAAGTTTTCACCAAATAGATTTGTCTTGAAAAACCTTGAAGAATCTCCCAAAAATGAATTAGAATATTAAAAATGGAGGAAATTATTAAAACCTTTCATTTAAAAGTGACACACTGTTCAGGGGTATTTAATGCTCTACAAACGCGGAGAATAATTTGGCCAGCACTCCATGAAATGGAGGCTCAAAAAGCAGGAACTCCACGAATGTAGGCCCACTTCCTCGAACATGGAGGTTTGGGTACATAAAACTACGCGCATGCCGATAATTACCCGTGAACACGGAGTATTAGGTCACCTGCACCAGATATAGCTCAAACCAGCACAACATAGCTCAGAAAAATCGCAGAATGGACACTTAGGACTCGTTCAGAATCCTGTGAACACAAACCAAACATGGAACCCTACAAAAAATAACGTTCCAGGCTCAATGGAACCATTAGAATTTAATTCGAGACCTCCTTTGCCCAGAACCTGAGAAAGATTGTTTAAACCAGTTTAGGACTCAAATACTCAAAATAACTTTGAAAACTCCAAAAATTACTAAAAGACCATTTCTAGCGTAAGTTTCACTGTTCAGAACCACTGGAACTGACAGAATTCCGATTCGAGCTTCCAAACTCCAAATGTTAACCAAAGCCAAACTATGATCCAAAATTAACTGAAAATGCAACTTTGGGTCTAAAATTTACGTTTTAACTCCAAATTCAGTTCTGTAAGTTCTCCTAGACCAGATTTGGCATTCTGGAGCAGATAGATCGATACAATTGAATTCCATCACTCGAAACTCAAGATGACCACAAAACTAAAAAAATCCAACTTTAAGCCTTTAAACACTTTTTTTTGGCGCATAAATTTTATTTACCTCTAAATAAACAAAATTCTTTTTAAGAGTTAATATATCTAGAAAAAAGATTCAAAAGGCTAGTTATATGTTGGCCGATAAAAAATGTCATGCGTACAATTTTATAAATTCAGTTTTCCTGCATTGTTAAGAAATTGAATACACTCAGTCTGCCACGTCACTTCTTAGGAGCATATTTAAATCATTTTAAAATTGTTAAAGGGAGATATTTAAATGTCAGTTTAGCTAAAAAATTTAAGGAAAATTTTGTTGGTTAGTTCAGGGTGATTTGATGCATTTACTATTTTAATAACCATTTTTCCTGCAATTAATAATCCTCATCATACATGTGAATATATCAACTTTCTTGTACGATATGAAATTTATCAATTATTCTGCTTGAGACTGAAATACAATTTATTATATTATCATTGTGAGTTTATTACTCCTTATGTCTTAAATGGAGAATTTGGAATGAGAGAGTTAATACGTATATTTATAATTCTTGTAACAAAATTGAACATCAATTTCTTAATCTTTTTTCAGAAATAATGCTCTTTCCATTTCAAAAAAATGTTTTAATTTGGCTTGACCCGGAGTTCAAAAAATAAAAGAAGATTTTTTAATCTTGTAGTTCTAAATTAAAGTTATGTTAAGTGTACCAAAATACCCAAAATACCCTTTTACGTTGTAGCTTTAAACATGCCATATGAAAAGTCGAAATTACAATTTTATCACAAATGGGATCATTCTTTTTTTAAACAAACAAAAAAAGAATCATTCTTTTTTAAACAACGAGAATATTTATTTCTCCACTACTATATAAAAATACCATCAATTATATTTTCACACTTAAAATTACTTTAAAAATTCTTAAGAACCTGACACTCGAATAATTGCCATGTACATTTTTAATAGTATCACTTTTAAGTCAAAGAATTAAGATATCTTAATGATTTAAGAAATGAACAGAAGAAACTGATTTTTTCAAATATCATATATTTAACTTATAATTTAAAGGTTCAAAAGATTAACAAAAACCTTGTAGACTAGGAGGATGCAAAAATTATCGAAAATAAAACCAAGTCAAACCAAACCAAATTATTTTCTATTTCAAAACACAATACTTTTGTTTTGATGCCATATAACAACTCTTAAAATTGCATCAATAATAGATAAATGCAACATTATTCATACTTTTGCTTGCTTGATAGGTGCAAGTTATTCATTTTACTAAGCTATTAACTTATAAACTAGTATAACATAATTCATGTAGCAACTGTTAGACACCCGTCGCTACTTCTCCACCACAATCCGGTCTGTTTCCTCACAACTTCCATCCCCTACTGGTTCCTACAAATCCAGTGAAGCAAAATTCAATAGATTCCTCGGCTAAATTTAATTCAGCCGAGTAACATGCAAGTGTTTGAAAATTAAAAAAGTGGCTATAGAGTCCACCAATCAATATGATGAATATATGAACTGAGCCTACATGAAGAAATTGAAGATTCATATAACTAACGTAAACTTATTTCTTGTATAGAGTTCATAAATATTCGATCACTGCCAATCAGGTGGTCAAATGACCTCCTGAACTAGTAATTCAAGGTTTGAGTCATGCTGTAAGGTAAGTAAAATACTGTAAATCCTCCCGATGGAGTGGGTGGAATAAAAAGACCTCCTAAAACTTGATTAACTTTTTTGGAAGAGACAAAAACATTTTTTCAAACATTTTATGTTTGCAATTTGAAGATAATATTCTTTCCTTCTCATTGAGAGGTAAATAAGAAGTGTTAATTATCAAACTTGGATACAACTAAAAATTTGAATACGCAAATGCATACCTATATCAGCTGCATCCTCAGTGTTGACCAAAGTCACCTAAAAATTATAATGTTATTAGCAGTTGCTTTCCATACTTGATATCGATAAAACAGTTAAGTATACTTCCAAATACGACTTAATAAAAATGAGAACTTTATACAACTTAAAATTACTTTACCATTCTGGGGAAATCCTTCGCCACCCAAGAGTTTTGCCTGGTAAGAAGAGTACAAAACATATGATCATGTTGGTCCTAACTCCTTAATTAACCAACTAGTACTTTTTTTCTGCATGTCTTTATTGGGAGGGATTGAAGAGGGACGGGGTGCTTCATTTATTGACCCTCTCCCCGCAAGAAATAGAAGTAAATATTTCATCAGCCTTGAGATATACTCACTTTTGAACGTTGAACCCGTTCCATAGCACTCATAAGGAATTGCTTGTATGCATCAACTTCTTGGACAGAGTTGATATTCTCCAATTGTTGTTCGTAATACCTGCCCCATCCAAGAGAAAAAAGTCATTATTTCTTATAAAAGAGGAAAATCTTTATAATATCAAAAAATGATGGATGAAACAAAAGATAGGAAGAAAATAGTGAGTGATGAACTCTTCAACCTTATTTTCTGTCGTGCTTCACTCAGTGTTTGATTGAGATTATTGAGCTTCTCTTCATGAGTCTAATATGGAAATGCATTAAAAAATATATCAAGTTATCAGTTTTCAATAATAACAAATGTAAGCTAATAACTACAGATCGAAGAAAACCCTATTCTAAACATTACTCTATATATCCTTGGCTTTTTAATTATACAGAATCAACACTTGTATGGAATTTTCAGATCTTACCTCGACACTAAAGTACGTTGATCAATCATGACCAGCATCGTAAAGTACCCAACAAAAAGACAAAAATTATTTAATCACATAGAAAAATACCAACCAAAAAAAAAAGAAAGAAAAGAACGAGAAGTCATGCATCTGCTCTAGAGAACTAATAGAATAATACATATAAATGAAGTGCAAAGGAAGAGCGGCATACATAGCTATCTTCTGCACCATTTCACCTTCATTTTTCGACTGTACGAGACTCTGTGTCAAATGCTGCAAAATGGAAGGCATGTTAAGGTCAGAAGAAATTACAAGAACTTGTCGATCAGTAAAATGCGTGTAAAACTTAGGTACCTGTTCATCTGGAATGGATCTTCAATAATAAAAAAAATATTTGAGATAGTCAGTTTGAAGAAATTAATAGAGTCTAATTCAAAGATTTGACATATTGTAAATGAAATAAACATACCGCTTAGTCAAATTGTTAGGCTGGTTTACAATATGGAGCATGACATCCTCAATACTAAACAAAGAAAAAAAGATTATATCACATTTTATATCTCAAAATGATCATAAAGGAAATATAGAAATTCAAACAAAAAAATCATTTTAAAAATTCCATTCACCTTCCTCTGCTAGAATAGCTGGTAACTTGATCTGTTGGAGAAAACATCAGCAGTGCAACATCTGTTTCACATAAAATAGCTAACTCATTTGCCTTCTTAACAATGTTATCCTTGCGCTTTGAATAGAACTGTTGACGGGTTATTGGATCCTCAATTTTCTCCATCACAAGTTGATTGCGATCCATCGAATAATACAAACTAGAACTGATAATTAGATGCAAGATTGTTCTTCAATGAACAGAGAAATATATAGATCATTAAAAAAGAAAAAAGGAAAAAAAGGGTAAAACATTTAATGCACTGAGATGCTAGTCAACGGTCAAATCATTTGGTATGTTACAATCAAATAGAAAATCTGATGTTAAATCAGATATAGAAAATTTTGTTTGACGAATACAAGTTTTAATGCAAGTCTTTAGTCAACACAATTTTTTCTACACATCCACAGTTAATATAGAAATCTGTGGGCTATAACTTATTAAATGGAAAATAACAGTAACTTCGAAGTTCTTTTTTTAATACGATGATATTAGAAATTAAAAGTCTTACTTATCATCTCTCCTAAAATTTCAAAGGCAATATAATATAATTTTAATGTATAGAAGAATGTATATTTTCATATCTCTAGATAAGTATAAGGTGTATGAAAAGATCACATTAAACCAAACTAAAATAATATATTAGTAAATCAAATTTATGTCAGTATATTGTAAAACTATTTCTTATTAGTAGGTCTACAACATTACATCATAGAGAAACTAAGACGTCTAGGTAAAAGTCAGATTCAAGATTTTAAGTTTATTAGTTTCTGGAATGTGCTTTGCACATGTGAACGCGCGGGTGTCCCACATCAGTCAATATAGACTTTAAAATAATATTAAAACATGTAACTAATTTTGTAACTATACACAATCAATTGATTGGTATAACCTTCTTTTTACATTGTTCTTTTGATATAGCAAATATAAGGAACACTGTGATTATTTTTTGATAGGCACAAAACATAAGCGAAGAGAAGAATATTAGTTGCGGTGTTCTAATATAAACTTGATATGACAAATAAGTAAGAGATGTTGAAAATGTATATCAAATGTATAATATTCCACTAAGTATCCGATTAATACCTCAAAAGCAAACAATCATATATTTATATTTTATGTCTTTTATACTTCGCAAAAATAATTAAGTGCGTATCAACTTTTCCTAAAAGCATTATATGTATATGATATAATAAAATAAAAAAAGTTTACAAATATCATATTTATTATATAATTAAAGATGAGAATTGAAGGCAAATAAATTGATTATCGATCCACAATATCATATAAAGAAATTAGCTATTGAAATTCATAATAGAAGCGATCTTATGTTTTTATGGCATCATTTACTTCAATTCAATTCAATAATTAGAAAATTAGTAAAAATAATAAGTGGTGTAGTTTTAGAGATTTGAAATGGAAAAGGGACTAAAATACTTCCCAACTATTTGAATTGATATAAAATTATACTTCATGCAATTTTCGTCTCTCAAATACCATTGACGTCAACTTTTTGGCTCAAAAATACCTCGATAATAAGCTATTGACTCATATTTGCCCTTTTTTTTTAACAATTCCGCTAAAGTAGTGTCACGATCCAAATCCGGTGTGATGACACCCACCTAACACACCAAGGCGAGTCAGCCCAAAACCGAAATAACTCAACATGATAAAGAAGAGGAAGATAAAACAGCCTAACAAGATAGATAAGTATAGGAATCAAAAGCTACAATCTTTCCGAAATTGGTGTCACATGTACAAGCCTCTAATTATAAGAATGCTCAAATGAAATACAAGTCTCAATGTTCAGTCCTCAAATAGAACATAAAATAATGTAGAATCCTCGAAGGTCTGCCGAAGAGACCAGTAGCTATCTCGAAAGATGCAAAAGCTCAATCCTGTAAGGAAGCTAGCAAGAAAGACCAGGCTCACAAACTACAAAAATTTAGCAAGGGGTGAGCACCAAACAACACGGTACTCAGCAAATGAAAACTAACCTAAAGTAAAGCAATGAAGAATACAAGTACTCCTGACATCCCAATCACATACCGCTGAACTACACAGCTGCACTCAGAAAAGTCCCAACATAACACAATATAACAATAAAATGAATATATACTCATCACATAGCATCATATCTCAAAGTATCCAACTGAATATACAGAGTCAAATGGTACAATAGATATCCGATATCTTAAGCAAAACGTATAACAATATCACGTAAGGAATGATATGAGATAAAGTGAATGTCATGAGATGTAAATAATGCGATGCAATGTCAAATAATCGTGATGGATATCTGTCCTATGATACACATCCGTTGATCATATCTGTGTCAGAACGGAACCCATGAAGGCCACATATGGACCATGTATTCGTGAACATTTCTAGCAATGTCCTCGGCCAATGCTCACCCATCTGAAAACAACCTCAGATATCATCAGTCGGCATATTACCTCGGCTCGTCGGCAGAAACCTTGACTAATCACCGACTGGTAGAGACCTCAGCCACTAACCTACATTTTACCCAACATATCTCTCGTCGTAGCCATCAAAAGTAACAACGCACAAATAATCAGTTTCATCATGACTTCAATATTATCATGTTCTCGATTCCATCACAGTCTCAATGTCATCATGATATCAATATCATCGCAGTTATAATATCATCACAGTTTCAATATCATTCACATTTCAACATAAGTGCCATCTCGGTATCAATATCAAGTAATTCACAAAATTACATCTATCACAATTTCACAATTAATTCACCAGTGAAGATTACACGACATGAACAAGTACTCAATCCAAAATCTCATGATCAAAACCTATGATTATACAATTCTACCTCGAATACTCAATTCCGCAAACACATATATAAGCATACAAGGTTCGATCATACTTAACAAAAAGGTTAGAAGTTCACTTGCCTTAGAAGAAGTCTCGAATCAAGCCATATCCATGGCCTTTCTCCTTCCACGATAATCCAAATCAACCCAATCTATTCAAATATAGCATCACAATTACATAACAAATATAATGACACTAAAATCAATCAATTCGGGTGAAAAGAAAAAAATGGTCAAAATCTCATGTCGGAAAAAGTAACAAAAATCTAAAAAGTAATACATGAAAACGTTCTCCAAGTAATAAGGAATTCTATGATGAAATCATTTTGAAAATGGAGTTAAACATGAAATCAAAATCATCAATTTAGCATTAGAAATCAATATCCGAAAAATCTCCAATTTCTCCAATTAAAATCCATCAAATTCTAAGTTAAAAACACAATTAATCAATGGAAATTAAAGAAATAGATTAGAAAGTTTTCACCAAATAGATTTGTCTTGAAAAACCTTGAAGAATCTCCCAAAAATGAATTAGAATATTAAAAATGGAGGAAATTATTAAAACCTTTCATTTAAAAGTGACACACTGTTCAGGGGTATTTAATGCTCTACAAACGCGGAGAATAATTTGGCCAGCACTCCATGAAATGGAGGCTCAAAAAGCAGGAACTCCACGAATGTAGGCCCACTTCCTCGAACATGGAGGTTTGGGTACATAAAACTACGCGCATGCCGATAATTACCCGTGAACACGGAGTATTAGGTCACCTGCACCAGATATAGCTCAAACCAGCACAACATAGCTCAGAAAAATCGCAGAATGGACACTTAGGACTCGTTCAGAATCCTGTGAACACAAACCAAACATGGAACCCTACAAAAAATAACGTTCCAGGCTCAATGGAACCATTAGAATTTAATTCGAGACCTCCTTGGCCCAGAACCTGAGAAAGATTGTTTAAACCAGTTTAGGACTCAAATACTCAAAATAACTTTGAAAACTCCAAAAATTACTAAAAGACCATTTCTAGCGTAAGTTTCACTGTTCAGAACCACTGGAACTGACAGAATTCCGATTCGAGCTTCCAAACTCCAAATGTTAACCAAAGCCAAACTATGATCCAAAATTAACTGAAAATGCAACTTTGGGTCTAAAATTTACGTTTTAACTCCAAATTCAGTTCTGTAAGTTCTCCTAGACCAGATTTGGCATTCTGGAGCAGATAGATCGATACAATTGAATTCCATCACTCGAAACTCAAGATGACCACAAAACTAAAAAAAATCCAACTTTAAGCCTTTAAACACTTTTTTTTGGCGCATAAATTTTATTTACCTCTAAATAAACAAAATTCTTTTTAAGAGTTAATATATCTAGAAAAAAGATTCAAAAGGCTAGTTATATGTTGGCCGATAAAAAATGTCATGCGTACAACAACAACAACAACATACCCAGTGAAATCCCACAAGTGGGGTCTGGGGAGGGTAAGATGTACGCAGACCTTACCACTACCACATAGGTAGAGAGGCTGTTTCCTGGAAACCCTCGTCACAAAAACCCATCAGCAGAACACGCTAGATACGATACACAGGCAAAAAGAGAAGAGCACATAATAAAAAAAAATGTCATGCGTACAATTTTATAAATTCAGTTTTCCTGCATTGTTAAGAAATTGAATACACTCAGTCTGCCACGTCACTTCTTAGGAGCATATTTAAATCATTTTAAAATTGTTAAAGGGAGATATTTAAATGTCAGTTTAGCTAAAAAATTTAAGGAAAATTTTGTTGGTTAGTTCAGGGTGATTTGATGCATTTACTATTTTAATAACCATTTTTCCTGCAATTAATAATCCTCATCATACATGTGAATATATCAACTTTCTTGTACGATATGAAATTTATCAATTATTCTGCTTGAGACTGAAATACAATTTATTGTATTACCATTGTGAGTTTATTACTCCTTATGTCTTAAATGGAGAATTTGGAATGAGAGAGTTAATACGTATATTTATAATTCTTGTAACAAAATTGAACATCAATTTCTTAATCTTTTTTCAGAAATAATGCTCTTTCCATTTCAAAAAAATGTTTTAATTTGGCTTGACCCGGAGTTCAAAAAATAAAAGAAGATTTTTTAATCTTGTAGTTCTAAATTAAAGTTATGTTAAGTGTACCAAAATACCCAAAATACCCTTTTACGTTGTAGCTTTAAACATGCCATATGAAAAGTCGAAATTACAATTTTATCACAAATGGGATCATTCTTTTTTTAAACAAACAAAAAAAGAATCATTCTTTTTTAAACAACGAGAATATTTATTTCTCCACTACTATATAAAAATACCATCAATTATATTTTCACACTTAAAATTACTTTAAAAATTCTTAAGAACCTGACACTCGAATAATTGCCATGTATATTTTTAATAGTATCACTTTTAAGTCAAAGAATTAAGATATCTTAATGATTTAAGAAATGAACAGAAGAAACTGATTTTTTCAAATATCATATATTTAACTTATAATTTAAAGGTTCAAAAGATTAACAAAAACCTTGTAGACTAGGAGGATGCAAAAATTATCGAAAATAAAACCAAGTCAAACCAAACCAAATTATTTTCTATTTCAAAACACAATACTTTTGTTTTGATGCCATATAACAACTCTTAAAATTGCATCAATAATA
The DNA here is from genome assembly GCA_029948455.1 of Solanum rostratum. Classification (NCBI taxonomy): domain Eukaryota; kingdom Viridiplantae; phylum Streptophyta; class Magnoliopsida; order Solanales; family Solanaceae; genus Solanum; species Solanum rostratum. The sequence goes on along the minus strand of CM057047.1, from coordinate 53,313,372 downwards.
GATAAATGCAACATTATTCATACTTTTGCTTGCTTGATAGGTGCAAGTTATTCATTTTACTAAGCTATTAACTTATAAACTAGTATAACATAATTCATGTAGCAACTGTTAGACACCCGTCGCTACTTCTCCACCACAATCCGGTCTGTTTCCTCACAACTTCCATCCCCTACTGGTTCCTACAAATCCAGTGAAGCAAAATTCAATAGATTCCTCGGCTAAATTTAATTCAGCCGAGTAACATGCAAGTGTTTGAAAATTAAAAAAGTGGCTATAGAGTCCACCAATCAATATGATGAATATATGAACTGAGCCTACATGAAGAAATTGAAGATTCATATAACTAACGTAAACTTATTTCTTGTATAGAGTTCATAAATATTCGATCACTGCCAATCAGGTGGTCAAATGACCTCCTGAACTAGTAATTCAAGGTTTGAGTCATGCTGTAAGGTAAGTAAAATACTGTAAATCCTCCCGATGGAGTGGGTGGAATAAAAAGACCTCCTAAAACTTGATTAACTTTTTTGGAAGAGACAAAAACATTTTTTCAAACATTTTATGTTTGCAATTTGAAGATAATATTCTTTCCTTCTCATTGAGAGGTAAATAAGAAGTGTTAATTATCAAACTTGGATACAACTAAAAATTTGAATACGCAAATGCATACCTATATCAGCTGCATCCTCAGTGTTGACCAAAGTCACCTAAAAATTATAATGTTATTAGCAGTTGCTTTCCATACTTGATATCGATAAAACAGTTAAGTATACTTCCAAATACGACTTAATAAAAATGAGAACTTTATACAACTTAAAATTACTTTACCATTCTGGGGAAATCCTTCGCCACCCGAGAGTTTTGCCTGGTAAGAAGAGTACAAAACATATGATCATGTTGGTCCTAACTCCTTAATTAACCAACTAGTACTTTTTTTCTGCATGTCTTTATTGGGAGGGATTGAAGAGGGACGGGGTGCTTCATTTATTGACCCTCTCCCCGCAAGAAATAGAAGTAAATATTTCATCAGCCTTGAGATATACTCACTTTTGAACGTTGAACCCGTTCCATAGCACTCATAAGGAATTGCTTGTATGCATCAACTTCTTGGACAGAGTTGATATTCTCCAATTGTTGTTCGTAATACCTGCCCCATCCAAGAGAAAAAAGTCATTATTTCTTATAAAAGAGGAAAATCTTTATAATATCAAAAAATGATGGATGAAACAAAAGATAGGAAGAAAATAGTGAGTGATGAACTCTTCAACCTTATTTTCTGTCGTGCTTCACTCAGTGTTTGATTGAGATTATTGAGCTTCTCTTCATGAGTCTAATATGGAAATGCATTAAAAAATATATCAAGTTATCAGTTTTCAATAATAACAAATGTAAGCTAATAACTACAGATCGAAGAAAACCCTATTCTAAACATTACTCTATATATCCTTGGCTTTTTAATTATACAGAATCAACACTTGTATGGAATTTTCAGATCTTACCTCGACACTAAAGTACGTTGATCAATCATGACCAGCATCGTAAAGTACCCAACAAAAAGACAAAAATTATTTAATCACATAGAAAAATACCAACCAAAAAAAAAAAGAAAGAAAAGAACGAGAAGTCATGCATCTGCTCTAGAGAACTAATAGAATAATACATATAAATGAAGTGCAAAGGAAGAGCGGCATACATAGCTATCTTCTGCACCATTTCACCTTCATTTTTCGACTGTACGAGACTCTGTGTCAAATGCTGCAAAATGGAAGGCATGTTAAGGTCAGAAGAAATTACAAGAACTTGTCGATCAGTAAAATGCGTGTAAAACTTAGGTACCTGTTCATCTGGAATGGATCTTCAATAATAAAAAAAATATTTGAGATAGTCAGTTTGAAGAAATTAATAGAGTCTAATTCAAAGATTTGACATATTGTAAATGAAATAAACATACCGCTTAGTCAAATTGTTAGGCTGGTTTACAATATGGAGCATGACATCCTCAATACTAAACAAAGAAAAAAAGATTATATCACATTTTATATCTCAAAATGATCATAAAGGAAATATAGAAATTCAAACAAAAAAATCATTTTAAAAATTCCATTCACCTTCCTCTGCTAGAATAGCTGGTAACTTGATCTGTTGGAGAAAACATCAGCAGTGCAACATCTGTTTCACATAAAATAGCTAACTCATTTGCCTTCTTAACAATGTTATCCTTGCGCTTTGAATAGAACTGTTGACGGGTTATTGGATCCTCAATTTTCTCCATCACAAGTTGATTGCGATCCATCGAATAATACAAACTAGAACTGATAATTAGATGCAAGATTGTTCTTCAATGAACAGAGAAATATATAGATCATTAAAAAAGAAAAAAGGAAAAAAAGGGTAAAACATTTAATGCACTGAGATGCTAGTCAAAGGTCAAATCATTTGGTATGTTACAATCAAATAGAAAATCTGATGTTAAATCAGATATAGAAAATTTTGTTTGACGAATACAAGTTTTAATGCAAGTCTTTAGTCAACACAATTTTTTCTACACATCCACAGTTAATATAGAAATCTGTGGGCTATAACTTATTAAATGGAAAATAACAGTAACTTCGAAGTTCTTTTTTTAATACGATGATATTAGAAATTAAAAGTCTTACTTATTATCTCTCCTAAAATTTCAAAGGCAATATAATATAATTTTAATGTATAGAAGAATGTATATTTTCATATCTCTAGATAAGTATAAGGTGTATGAAAAGATCACATTAAACCAAACTAAAATAATATATTAGTAAATCAAATTTATGTCAGTATATTGTAAAACTATTTCTTATTAGTAGGTCTACAACATTACATCATAGAGAAACTAAGACGTCTAGGTCAAAGTCAGATTCAAGATTTTAAGTTTATTAGTTTCTGGAATGTGCTTTGCACATGTGAACGCGCGGGTGTCCCACATCAGTCAATATAGACTTTAAAATAATATTAAAACATGTAACTAATTTTGTAACTATACACAATCAATTGATTGGTATAACCTTCTTTTTACATTGTTCTTTTGATATAGCAAATATAAGGAACACTGTGATTATTTTTTGATAGGCACAAAACATAAGCGAAGAGAAGAATATTAGTTGCGGTGTTCTAATATAAACTTGATATGACAAATAAGTAAGAGATGTTGAAAATGTATATCAAATGTATAATATTCCACTAAGTATCCGATTAATACCTCAAAAGCAAACAATCATATATTTATATTTTATGTCTTTTATACTTCGCAAAAATAATTAAGTGCGTATCAACTTTTCCTAAAAGCATTATATGTATATGATATAATAAAATAAAAAAAGTTTACAAATATCATATTTATTATATAATTAAAGATGAGAATTGAAGGCAAATAAATTGATTATCGATCCACAATATCATATAAAGAAATTAGCTATTGAAATTCATAATAGAAGCGATCTTATGTTTTTATGGCATCATTTACTTCAATTCAATTCAATAATTAGAAAATTAGTAAAAATAATAAGTGGTGTAGTTTTAGAGATTTGAAATGGAAAAGGGACTAAAATACTTCCCAACTATTTGAATTGATATAAAATTATACTTCATGCAATTTTCGTCTCTCAAATACCATTGACGTCAACTTTTTGGCTCAAAAATACCTCGATAATAAGCTATTGACTCATATTTGCCCCTTTTTTTTAACAATTCCGCTAAAGTAGTGTCACGATCCAAATCCGGTGTGATGACACCCACCTAACACACCAAGGCGAGTCAGCCCAATACCGAAATAACTCAACATGATAATGAAGAGGAAGATAAAACAGTCTAACAAGATAGATAAGTATAGGAATCAAAAGCTACAATCCTTCTGAAATTGGTGTCACATGTACAAGCCTCTAATTATAAGAATGCTCAAATGAAATACAAGTCTCAATGTTCAGTCCTCAAATAGAACATAACATAATGTAGAATCCTCGAAGGTCTGCCGAAGAGACCAGTAGCTATCTCGAAAGATTCAAAAGCTCAATCCTGTAAGGAAGCTAGCAAGAAAGACCAGGCTCACAAACTACAAAAATGTAGCAAAGGGTGAGCACCAAACAACACGGTACTCAGTAAATGGAAACTAACATAAAGTAAAGCAATGAAGAATACAAGTACTCCTGACATCCCAATCACATATCGCTGAACTACACAGCTGCACTCAGAAAAGTCCCAACATAACACAATATAATAATAAAATGAATATATACTCATCACATAGCATCATATCTCAAAGTATCCAACTGAATATACAGAGTCAAATGGTACAATAGATATCCGATATCTTAAGCAAAACATATAACAATATCACGTAAGGAATGATATGAGATAAAGTGAATGTCATGAGATGTAAATAATGCGATGCAATGTCAAATAATCGTGATGGATATCTATCCTATGATACACATCCGCTGATCATATCTGTGTCAGAACCGAACCCATGAAGGCCACATATGGACCATGTATCCGTGAACATTTCCAGCAATGACCCATCCGAAAACAACCTCAGATATCATCAGTCGGCATATTACCTCGGCTCGTCGGCAGAAACCTTGACTAATCACCGACTGGTAGAGACCTCAGCCACTAACCTACTTTTTACCCTACATATCTCTCGTCATAGCCATCAAAAGTAACAACGCACAAATAATCAGTTTCATCATGACTTCAATATTATCATGTTCTCGATTCCATCACAGTCTCAATGTCATCATGATATCAATATCATCGCAGTTATAATATCATCACAGTTTCAATATCATTCACATTTCAACATAAGTGCCATCTCTGTATTAATATCAAGTAATTCACAAAATCACATCTATCACAATTTCACAATTAATTCACCAGTCAAGATTACGCGACATGAACAAGTACTCAATCCAAAATCTCATGATCAAAACCTATGATTATACAATTCTACCTCGAATACTCAATTCCTCAAACACATATATAAGCATACAAGGTTCGATCATACTTAACAAAAAGGTTAGAAGTTCACTTGCCTTAGAAGAAGTCTCGAATCAAGCCATATCCATGGCCTTTCTCCTTCCACGATAATCCAAATCAACCCAATCTATTCAAATATAGCATCACAATTACATAACAAATATAATGACACTAAAATCAATCAATTCGGGTGAAAAGAAAAAAATGGTCAAAATCTCATGTCGAAAAAAGTAACAAAAATCTAAAAATTAATACATGAAAACGTTCTCCAAGTAATAAGGAATTCTATGGTGAAACCATTTTGAAAATGGAGTTAAAATGAAATCAAAATCATCAATTTAGCATTAGAAATCAATACCCAAAAAATCTCCAATTTCTCCAATTAAAATCCATCAAATTCTAAGTTAAAAACACAATTAATCAATGGAAATTAAAGAAATAGATTAGAAAGTTTTCTCCAAATAGATTTGTCTTGAAAAGCCTTGAAGAATCTCCCAAAAATGAATTGGAATATTAAAAATGGAGGAAATTATTAAAACTTTTCATATAAAAGTGACACACTGTTCAGGGGTATTTAATGCTCTACAAATGCCGAGAATAATTTGGCCAGCACTCCACGAAATGGAGGCTCAAAAAGCAGGAACTCCATGAATGTAGGCCCACTTCCTCGAACATGGAGGTTTGGGTACTTCAAACTACGCGAATGCCGAGAATTACCCATGAACGCTGAGTATTAGGTCACCTGCACCAGATATAGCTCAAACCAGCACAACATAGCTTAGAAAAATCGTAGAATGGACACTTAGGACTCGTTCAGAATCCTGTGAACACAAACCAAACATGGAACCCTACAAAAAATGACGTTCCAGGCTCAATGGGACCATTAGAATTTTAATTCGAGACCTCCTTGTCCTAGAACCTGAGAAAGATTGTTTAAACCAGTTTAGGACTCAAATACTTAAAATAACTTTGAAAACTCCAAAAATTACTAAGAGACCATTTCTAGCGTAAGTTTCACTGTCCAGAACTACTGGAACTGACAGAATTCCGATTCGAGCTTCCAAACTCCAAATGTTAACCAAAGCCAAACTATGATCCAAAATTAACTAAAAATGCAACTTTGGGTCTAAAATTTACGTTTTAACTCCAAATTCAGTTTTGTAAGTTCTCCTAGACCAGATTTTGCATTCCGGAGCAGATAGATCGATATAATTGAATTCCATCACTCGAAACTCAAGATGACCACAAAACTAAAACAAAATCCAACTTTAAGCCTTTAAAAACTTTTTTTTGGCGCATAAATTTTATTTACCTCTAAATAAACAAAATTCTTTTTAAGAGTTAATATATCTAGAAAAAAGATTCAAAAGGCTAGTTATATGTTGGCCGATAAAAAATGTCATGCGTACAATTTTATAAATTCAGTTTTCATGCATTGTTAAGAAATTGAATACACTCAGTTTGCCACGTCACTTCTTAGGAGCATATTTAAATCATTTTAAAATTGTTAAAGGGAGATATTTAAATGTCAGTTTAGCTAAAAAATTTAAGGAAAATTTTGTTGGTTAATTCAGGGTGATTTGATGCATTTACTCTTTTAATAGCCATTTTTCCTACCATTAATAATCCTCATCATACATGTGAATATATCAACTTTCCTGTACGATATGAAATTTATCAATTATTCTGCTTGAGACTGAAATACAGTTTATTATATTATCATTGTGAGTTTATTACTCCTTATGTCTTAAATGGAGAATTTGGAATGAGAGAGTTAATACGTATATTTATAATTCTTGTAACAAAATTGAACATCAATTTCTTAATCTTTTTTCAGAAATAATGCTTTTTACATTTCAAAAAATGTTTTAATTTGGCTTGACCCGGAGTTCAAAAAATAAAAGAAGATTTTTTAATCTTGTAGTTCTAAATTAAAGATATGTTAAGTGTACCAAAATACCCTTTTATTTTATAGCTTTAAACATGCCATATGAAAAGTTGAAATTATAATTTTATCACAAAGGAGATCATTCTTTTTGAGACAAACCAAAAAAAGGATCATTTTTTTTTTAAACAGCGAGAATATTTATTTATCCACTACTATATAAAAATACAATCAATTATATTTTCACACTTAAAATTATTTTAAAACTTCTGAAACACCTGACAGTCAAATAATTGCCATGAACATTTCCAGTAGTATCACTTTTAAGTGAAAGAATTAAGATATCTTAATGATTTAAGAAATGAACAGAAGAAACTGATCTTTTCAAATATGATATATTTAGCTTCTAATTTAAAGGTTCAAAAAATTAACAAAAACCTTGTAAACTAGGAGGATGCAAAAATTATCGAAAATAAAACAAATTCAAACCAAACAAGATTATTTTCTATTTCAAAATACAATACTTTTGTTTTGATGCCATATAACAACTCTAAAAGTTGCATCAATAATAGATAAATGCAACATCATTCATACTTTTGCTTGCTTTGTTGGTGCAAGTTATTCATTTTACTAAGCTATTAACATATAAACTAGTATAACATAATTCATGTAGCAAATATTAGACACCCGCCGTAACTTCTCCACCACAATCCGGTCTGTTTCCTCACAACTTCCATCCCCTACAGGTTCCTACAAATCCAGTGAAGCAAAACTCAATAGATTCCTCGGTGAAATTTAATTCAGCAGAATAACATGCAAGTGTTTGAAAATTTAAAAAGTAGCGATAGAGTCCACCAATCAATATGCTGAATATATGAAATGAGCCTACATGAAGAAATTGAAGATTCATATAACCAACGTCAACTTGTTTCTTGTATAAAGTTCATAAAAATTGGATCACTGCCCATCAGGTGGTCAAATGACCTCCTGAACTAGTAATTCGAGGTTTGAGTCATGTTGTAAGGTAAGTAAAATACTATAAATCCTCCTGGTGGAGTGGGTGGAATAAAAAGACCTCCTAAGATTTCATTAACCTTTTTGAGAGAGACAAAAACATTCCTTCAAACATTTTATGTTTGCAATTTGAAGATAGTATTTTTTCCTCCTCATTGAGAGGTCAATAAGAAATGTTAATTAATAAAATTGGATACAACTAAGAATATGAATATACAAATCCATACCTGCAGCAACTGCATCCTCTGTGTTGACCAAAGTCACCTAAAAATTATAATGTTAACAGTTGTTTTTTATACTTGATATAGTTAAAACAGTTAAGTATACTTCCAAATATGACTTAATTTAAAATGACAACTTTATACAACTTAAAATTACTTTACCATTCTGGAGAAATCCTTCGCCACCCAAGAGTTTTGCCAAGTAAGAATAGTACAAAACATATGATCATGTGGGTCCTAACTCCTTAATTAACCAACTAGTACTTTTTTTCTGCGTGTGATTATTGGGAGGGATTGAAGAGGGACGAGGTGCTTCATTTATTGACCCTCTCCCTGCAAAAAATAGAAGTAAAAATTGCATCAGCCTTGAGGTGTACTCACTTTTGATCGTTGAACCCGTTCCGTAGCACTCATAAGGAATTGATTGTATGCATCAACTTCTTGGACAGAGTTGATATTCTCCACTTGCGGTTCGTAATACCTGCCCCATCCAAGAGAAAAAAATCATTATTTCTTATAAAAGAGGAAAATCTTTATAATATCAAAAATAGCTGGATGAAAAGAAAAAGATAGGAAGAAAATAGAGAGTGATAAACTCTTCAACTTTATTTTCTGTCGTGCTTCACTCAGTGTTTGATTGAGATTACTGAGTTTCTCTTCATGAGCCTAATACGTAATACATTAAAAGATATATCAAGTTATCAGTTTTCAATAATAACAAATATAAGCTTATAGCTACAAATCGAAGACGACCCTATTTTACGCATTACCCTATATATCCTTGGGTTTTTAATTATATAGAATCAACACTAGTATGGAAGCATCAGATCTTACCTCGACACCAAAGTACGTTGATCAATCATGACCAACATCGTAAAGCACCCAACAAAAAGACAAAAAATATTTAATCACATAGAAAAATACCAACCAAAAAAAAGAACAGAAAAGAACGAAAAGTCATGCATCCGCTCTAACGAACGATTCAAATAATACATATAAATGAAGTGCAAGGAAGAGCAGCATACATAGCTATCTTCTGCACCATTTCTCCTTCATTTTACGACTGTACGAGACTCTGCGTCAAATGCTGCAAAATGGAAGGCATGTTAAGGTCAGATGAAATTTCAAAAACTTGTGGATCAGTAAAATGCGTGTAAAACTTAGGTACCTGTTCATCTGGAATGGATCTTCAATAATAAAAAAATATATATTTGAGATAGTTAGTTTGAAGATATTAATAGAGTCTATATCATAGATTTGGCATATTGAAAATGAAATAAACATACCGCTTATTCAGTTCGTTAGGCTAGTTTACAATATGGAGCATGACATCTTCAATATTAAACAACCAAAAAAAGATTATATCACATTTTGTATCTCAAAATTATCATAAAGGAAGTATAGAAATTCAAACAAAAAAAATCATTTTAGAAATTCCATTCACCTTCCTCTGCTAGAATAACGGGCAACTTGATCTGTTGGAGAAAACATCAGCAGTGCAACATCTGTTTCACATAAAATAGCTAACTCATTTGCCTTCTTAACAATGTTATCCTTGCGCTTTGAATAGAACTGTTGACGGGATATTGGATCCTCAATTTTCTTCATCACAAGCTTATTGCGACCCATCGAATAATACAAACTAGAACTGATAATTAGATGTAAGATTGTTCTTCAATGAACAGAGAAATATATAGATCATTAGAAAAGAAAAAAGGGTAAAAAAGGTAAAAAATTTAATGCATTGACATACTAGTCAAAGGTCAAATCATTTGGTATGTTACAATCAAATAGAAAATCTGATGTTAGATTAGATATAGAAAATTTTGTTTGATGTAAATAAGTTTTAATGCAAGTCTTCAGTCAACACAAAATTTTCTACACATCCACAGTTAATACAGAAAGCTGCGGGCTATGACTTATTAAATGGAAAATAACAGTGACTTCGAAGTTCTTTTTTCATAAGATGATATTAGAAAAGTCTTACTTATCATCTTTCCTAAAATTTTAAAGGCAATATAATATAATTTTAATGTATAGAAGAATGTATATTTTCATATCTCTAGATAAGTATAAGGTGTACGAAAAGATCACGTTAAACCAAACTAAAATAATATATTAGTAAATCAAATTTATGTCAGTATACAGTAAAACTATGTCATGACCCGGGGTAGGGTCCTAGACGTGACACGGCGATTGGGGAACCAAGAACCCCCAAACAAGCCTCAAGTACTCATAACCACATCATCATATCAAGATTAATATACAAACACATACAATTCTAGCCAAGTCCAAGTTCGGGAGTCATATATATATATATATATATATATATATATATATATATATATATATATAGAGAGAGAGAGAGAGAGAGAGAGAGAGAGAGAGAGAAAGAGAGAGAGAGAGAGAGAGAGAGAGAGAAAGAGAGAGTACGCAATTAATACATAGTCATAATAGTGCCCAACAATGCCTCTAATCCAAAGAACGGGGTCTTAACAAGTTCCGGGCTCACCCTCAATAAAAGAAATATCCAACAGTAATAGAAAGGAAATAGCCGGCTCGCCCTCAGAAGACGGGACTCACCACAAAGGATCCAAGAGTAAATTATTCTTCAAATTGCTGATATTCAAAATGCTCGTGTCACGACCCGGGGTTAGGGCCTAGATGTGACACGGAGAATGGGGACCGAGAGTCCCCAAAGAAGCCTCAATTATCAGAATCCACATCATTTGTTCAAATAGCATCTAAGCACATATAAAAAAATGACAGAATTGAATCTCACAAATCCATTCATTTATAGATAAGTAATACGATAGCCGGAAAAGCCTTGTCTAAGAAAGATTTAAAAAGTGACCAATATTTGCCTCTAATCAAGGAACGGGGGCCAGGACAAGTCCTTGATCACCTTCAACAAAAGAACATACATAATAAACATAAGAAATAACTAGCTCGCCCTCGGAAGACAGGGCTCACCATAAAAATCTTCAAGAATGACTATTCGTCCAGTGGCTGGTACCCAAACTGCTCGGTCCCTACATGGTAAAATCATGTAGGCATAGAGTATGCATTAGGACATTTGAATGTACTAAGTATGCGGGCATGCAATGCATATGACTTACCGAACCTGCATACCAATGCTAGATGACAAGGGCACATAATATACAAAGATTGTATAAGCAATGGAATTTAGTATACGAGATGCCATGAAATTCATGATGCGTGCAACTCGATAATGCTCCTATATATCGAGGATGGACTATAACCAACAACCCAAATCCATGCAAGCTATTACACGAATTGGACCGATTGGGACCTCCCATTGGTAGGGAGAAGATTACTTGCCAAAGGTAATCTACATCACACCTTACGACCACGCTTTTCAGTGGCTTCTCACCTTCCTTACAATCACACTTTTCGGAAGAATTTACAAGAATCATTACATGTCATAGCATAAGCAAGATAGACGAATATCATCCATCCCTATGTAGGCACATATTTCAAGGAAAGAGAGAGGGTCCCCAATCCATCGGTGCTAAGTCAACCACATCCCACTAGAATACTTATTTATATATGTATATACACACTTCCAAGAGAGTCAAGTACCTATTTTAAAACGTTCAATGCACGTTTAGGCTCAAATTCCAAATCACAACATAATAATCAAAATTCTCATGCAAGGAATAGATCATCTACATGTACAAGGTGGTGCAAGCACCCAAGATGCTCAAAGCGCCATAAACATAGACTTACCGGTGATCACCTTCTAGTCATAACCAATGCCTTATCAAAATTATTTCATATAACAAAATTGGGTTTAACCCACTCCATAATTTCCATGTAAAGTGCAATGCATGATGTAGGGACGACATGGGTAATGTAGAGTGAATCTAAAATTAGCAATGTAATAGGAAATCTAGAAATCCATAATAAAAATACATATGAAATCGTAGTATAGATCACCATGCATAATACCATCTTTAAGGAAACATGCATGTTCATAATTGCATAACTCAAGCTGATTCATCATAATAGAGCTTAATATAACTGAAAATCCGGAATAATGTATAGCCCATGCATTGATCAAAGTTAACAAGGTCAAATAGTAAAAGTTCACATTTAAGGTGACTAAAACTTCAAGAAAACCATTAAAAGAATTTTGGGTCTTCTTGGTTGAAAGGGACCAAGAATCCATCCCACATACTTGACTTGAAAATGAACTGGAGGAGAAAAGGGACTCCAAATTGAAGGTCTTGACTTGAGGTTTTAGAAAGAAGTTGGAGAACTTGTAGGAGTAATTTATTGTTTTTGAGAGAGGGAGAGGAAATGAAGAAATGGATAAGGCTGAAGAAGTTTGGTTAGTTTAGGGACTTAGGAGGGGTGGAAAAAGTCGGAATTCATGTTTAAAACAATTGATATTTCAAAATTGCCATTAATGAAACGTAGCTGAATTTGGTCCGTCTGGGTCACACGGTCCATTACCCGGTCTGTGTAGCATCATACAGACCGTGAATTGTGCCGTGGCCCAGGACTTAGAATTCATAGAAGAAATTTTTTACCGAACTAGGTGGCACCACACGGACAAGCTCACGGACCATCTATTATCACACGGGCCGTGACTTGGTCCGTGTAAAGGCAGCTCCACACCGTAAGCCAAATGGTAGGCTACATGGACCATGTGAAGGTCCGTGTGCCTTCACTTGGAAATTTTTCCCACGTCCCAAGTTTGCCCCTACGGGGAACTGATCAAGTATCGCTTCACGGGAGGCCATACGAACCGTGTGACTTCACACGGGCCGTGTAGGCTTCTCCGTGAAGTGATGCCTGGCAGTTTTTCTGGGGAAAATCTTAGGACCTCAAGGTAATGCCAGTGAGAGAAAAATCTGGATCTTTACATCTCGGTTCCTACATGGTAAAATCATGTCGGCATAGAGTATGCGTTAGTACGTTTGAATGTACTAAGTGTGCGGGCATGCAATGTATATGACTTACCAAACCTATTTTTCAATGTTAGATGACAAAGGCACATAATATAGAAAATTGTATATTCAATGGAAATTTGTATACAAGATACATTGAAATTCATGATGCATGCAATGCCATAATACTCCTATATAGTGGGGATGAACTATAACCGACAAATCAAATCCATGCGAGCTATTACATGAATTAAACTGATTGAGACCTCCCACCGGTAGGGAGATGATTACTTGCCAAAGGTAATCTACATCACACCTTATGGAACACACCATTTTGGAGGATGGTCACCTTCCTTATAGGAATCACCATTTCAGAAGGGTTTTTCAATGGCAATATCATATCAATAAACAAATACCATTCCTTACGACCCAGTCATTTTGGTAATGGCATCTGTCCATATGTTGACACATAGTTCAAGAAAAGGGAGAGGACCCTTGGGAATAGCCCTGAGGCCCCCAATCCATCGGTGCTAAGTCATAACATCACACGAGAACACTTATATATATACGTGCTTTCAAGAGATGCAATATTCATTTCAAATCCATTCAATGCACATTTAGGCTCAAAAGCCAAAGCATAAATCTTAATCATGGTACTCATGCAAGGAATAGCTCATCTACGATACAATATGGTGCAAGCACCCAATATGCTCAAAGAGCAAGAAACAGAAGACATATATGTGATCACATTCTTATCATAACTAATACCTTATAAAAACCATATCAAAATCACTTCATAAAACATAATTGAGCTTAACCCACTTCATGATTTCCACGAAAACCAATGCTCTTGAATGCAATACAATGCATGATGTGATAATGGCATGGGTAATATAGAGTAAATCTAAAATCAACTTTATAGTATGAAATCTACAAAATCCACAATAAAATCCATATGAAAATAATAGTGTAGATCAGCCATGCGTTAAACAATCTTTAAGGGGGACATGCATGTTCATAATGGCATAACTCAATGTGATTCATCATAATAGAGCTCAAAATAACTTAAAATCATGAACAATGTACATCCCATACATTGATCGAAGTTGATAGGGTCAGATAGTAAAAGACCACATTTAAAGTGACTAGAATTCGTGAAATAGCTTGAAAGGAATTTTGGGTCTTCTTGGTTGAAAGGGACCAAGAACTAATCCCACATACCTGACTTGATGAGTAGAAATCAAACTTGAATTGGCCCCAATTGGAATTCTAGCTTGAATCCTTGAAAGAGAGAAGTTTGGAGGAATGGAGAAGTGATCTTAAGAGGGGTAGAGTGATTTAGGTGAAAGGGCGAAGAGGGGAGGAGTTTTCAGGTAGATTAAGGGTTTAGGATATGTAAAAAGTCATAATTAAAATTTAAAACGAACCGAAATTTCACAAATGCCATTAATGAAACAGACCTGAATTTGGTCCATCTAGGTCAGATGATCCGATAAACGGTTCGTGAATCATCACACGGACCGTGAACAGTGTCGTGGCCCAAGACTTAGAATTTGCAGAAAGAAAATCACATGGAACTAAATGGTACCACAGGGACGGTTTCACGGACCATCCGACTCCACACGGGCCGTGTTATCGTCTGTGTTAAGGTACTTGAAATAAATTTCGCACGACAAAGTTACGAGATGGTAATTTTTGTCCTTAGAAAAGTTTCCACATAGTAAGCCACACGGACTGTGTGGCCTTACACTGACCGTGTGATTGTCCGTGTGCCTTCATTTGGAAACTTTCTCATTGTCCAAAGTCTGCCCCAACCGTGAACAGACCAAAGTGTCACTCCACGCGAGGCCACAAGGACTGTGTGGCGTCACACGTGTCGTGTAGGCTCCTCTGTGGAGTGATGCCTGGTAGTTTTCTGGGGAAAAATCTCAGGACATCTAAGTAATGCCATTAGGAAAAATCTGGGTCCTTACATCATCCCCCCTGGGAACATTCGTCCCCGAATGTGCAAGAACAAGGCTTGAAAGAACATGAGCAAGACACACACCACACAAGATAAAATGCATAATTCATTACCAAAAATTTGTACCAAAAGCGTTATGCAAAATCATCGTTCATGACTATTAAAGTCATTTTAACATTTTATCCAAATCATTCAAAACAATTATAAAAGTCCTTTAATGCACATGCATGCATGTCATGTCATGAGACTCAAGAGGGCAAGAAATGGCAACATTATACAAGGAAGGATCCTAGTACCTTAGGCTTGAGTAGATTGGAAAAGATGAGGGTATCGTTTCACCATGTATAGCTCCACCTCCCAAGTAGCACTCTCCACTTGTTGATTTCTCCAAAGTACCTTCAACAATGCCACATCGTTGTTATGAAGCTGCTTTACTTGTTTATCTAAGATCTTTACCGATACTTCCTCATAGGACAAGTTTTCCTCAACTTCAATTCCTTCTAAAGGCATAATGGTGCTAGGATCACCAATTAACTTCCTTAACATAGACACATGGAAAACCATATGAATAACACTCAACTCCCGCGGTAACATCACCCTATAAGCCACACCTCCAATCCGCTCAACAATTTCATAAAGGCCAACATACCAGGGGCTTAGCTTGCCCTTCTTACCAAAATGCATCACAACCTTCATAGGAGAAACCTTCACATACACACAATCACCCACATGAAATTCAAGGTCCCTCCTCCTAACATCCGAATAGGACTTTTGATGACTTTGGGCCGCTTCCAATTTCTCCCTAATCACCTTCTCCTTATCCATGGCCTCCATTACCAAATCTAGGCCAACTAAAGCCATCTCTCCCAAATCAAACCATCCTACCGGTGATCTACACCTTCTCCGATACAAAGCTTCAAACGGTGCCATACCAATGCTAGCATGGAAGCTATTATTATAAGCAAACTCAATGAGTGGAAGATGGTCTTCCCAGTTTCCCTTAAACTCCAACACGCAAGCCATCAACATATCCTCCAAGGTTTGAATAGTTCTTTCTGCTTGGCCATTGGTTTGAGATGGAAAGCGGTGCTCAACTTAATCTTAGTCCCAAGCCCCTCTGAAAAGACCTCCAAAAATGGGAAGTGAATTGGGCACCTCTATTTGATATAATGGACCTAGGTACACCATGTAACCTCACCATCTCTTGGATATATAACCTTGCGTAATCCTCGGCACTGAAAGTAGTCTTAACTGGTAGAAAATAAGACGACTTCGTCATCCGATCCACGACAACCCAAATGGAGTCAAAGTGCCTCCGCGTTCGAGGCAACCCAACTACAAAGTCCATGTTCACATCTTCCCATTTCCATGTGTGAATCTCTATGTCATAAGCCAAACCACCAGGCCTTTGGTGTTTTACTTTCACTTGCTGACAACTCGGGCATTCAGGCACAAATCTAGCAATATCCTTCTTCATACCATGCCGCCGAAATACTTCCTTCAAATCCCGATACATCTTGGTAGACCCCGGGTGAATAGAGTAATGAGAGTTGTGAGACTCACTCATAATCACCCTTCTAAGGTCATCCACATCCGGAACAGAAAGTCAGTCTCATAATCACCCTTGGGAGAACACCTTGATCTCCTTCGCAGCAACCAACTTCTTCAATTTAAGTAATGATGGGTGTAGATCTTCCTTAGCCCTTACCTCATTCACCACGAAGATTCTGCACATTCTGAACCCGAACATATAATGACCCATAATATCATTTCTAGAACTAGTCCTCTTGATTTCATAAAAATATCTCCCGCGTAAAAGAAATTTAGTGGGTATTTCGGACTATTCGATAACTAAGACTATTTAATTTATGGGTAAGTTTGAAAATAATATAAGTGGTGGACTAAATATCAATTTATCTAAAAATCTTATACCACTTTGTTCAGGTATTTATATATATATATATATATATATATATATATATATATATATATATATATATATATATATATATATATATATATATATATATATAACTCTTAGTAATTGATTTAATTAGAGGATAAAATGAACGGAGAAGAAAAGAAAACTTACTACCGCACATCGCCTACTTCGTGCCCAAGTAATGGCTAAACGTTTAGTATTCTAATGTCTCAACCCGTGATAAATTTTATACATATGGCAAGCATAGATATTTGTTTAGTTTGTCCTTGTAGTGCGTTCCCAGGTAGGAACAAGGAATCAAATTCCTTATGAGCAATTGTTGGTGATTTTTCTTATCCCACCGAGAAAGTCAGCCTAAAACCCTTTTTATAACGATTAAGTACGGAAAGATAATAAAAATAAAAATTTTGTTGAAGGTAATAAGTCAACTTAGTTAAAATCCCCCAAGACCTGGTTGTCACGTGCACAAGCCTCTAATGTGTTACAATGGATTTTAAAAAAAAATACAAGGCGCAAATGATGTTGTCTCTAAAGTAGAACAAGATCGTAAATAGGAGGATGAGGCTCACTGAGGTGACAAATGCTTATGCAATAATCGCCGGCAATGACCTCGGCATCATAACATCACTAAAGAGTACCTCAACATCACACACATTGCCGGTTAAGACCTCGGCATAATATCATTGACGGCAAAGACCTCGGGATCACAATATCACTAGTAAAGATCTTAATATCACAATCTTGCCAACAAAGACCTCGACATCATATCTCGACCGGTAAAGACCTCAGCCCCGATTTTTACCATCTCACTCATATCAATATCCTGAACCAATGCAAATGTGTGTGACATAGAATGAATGAACATGCGAATGAGGTCTACAAACAAATCCACTCATAATCACCAACCACAATAATGTATCTCAAAAAACAAATAGGATTTTCATCAATGGATTATGATTTGATAATTGTGATATACTGAAAACTATCTCTATTGTGTATTATATGTTGCTGGCTGGGCCGATTGTCTGTGCAGGTTATAGTTGTGAAGGTCGGTTGGGATGAAAGGAGTTTGTGTATTCTATTGGACTTATTCTGTTTTGTTAGTTGACTTGTTCGGTACCGCGTTGTTTTGGTACTCACCCTTGCTTCTACACTTGTGTAGGTTCTGAGCCCGAACATTGAGTAGTAACTTTTCCTTGATCATTCGAGGCTTCCTAGGAGATTTAGAGAGGTAGCTATTGTGATCTAGCTGACTCTCTTGTTTCTGTTTCCTTCCTGCTTTGTTCTATTTGAGAAGAAAGACAGATTCAAACTTATAAATCTTTTGATTTTTGTATGACTAGTGGCTTGTACATGTGACAACCAATTCGTGGGTGGTATTTAAGTTGGTGAAGATTTCTTTTTTTAGTTATCTATTTTATTTAGTACTTTCGCACGTCATTCTATTTCTTGTTGGGTTTAGGCTGACTTGTTCTGGTGGATTTGAGCAAGTGCCATCACGTCTATTTTTGGGTCGTGATAATTTGTATCAGAGCAGATCGTGAGGGGGCTTCCTTTCAGTCTATTGTGAGCACCACCAAGGCGGAAGAGTTGCTGGTTCGAGAGGAGTTTGGGGACCTTAAGAGGGCTCGTATTACGTGGCAGTTTTATGGTACTTCATTAGGAGGTAAAGGTTCGCATAGGAGTGATGGATCTTTTAGGCGCCAGGATCCTATGCATATATTTATGCCAGCAGCTGAGGGTGGACAGATGTCTCAAGGGTCCCATAGTTCCACCCGTGGTAGTCATAGCAGTTCATTTGGTGGACAACAGTCTTCTACACCGAGGTCTTGCTTTGGGTATGGGGATCCAGGCCACTTGATTCGACACTGTCCCTTTCAGATTCATTCAGGACCTCACCATACTTATTCGGCAGCTCCAGTTAGAGATTCGGCTCCACCGACCAGGGGTCGGGGCAGGGGTCAAACTACTAGAGATGGCAGGACTTCATATAGTGGTGCCTTGTTCCACATGGTGGACATCGAGGTGTTACTCATACAGGGGGTGGCAGAGGAGCTCAGTGCTATTCTTTTCCTAGGAGGCCCGAGGCTGAGGCTTTAGATGCAACTATTACAAGTATGGTTCCAGTCTGTCATCGACTTGCATCTATGCTATTTGATCCTGGATCCACCTATTCTTATGTGTCTATATACTTTTCATTTGGGTTTGATTTATTGTGTGATCGGATGTTAGTGCCCGTGCATGTTTCTACACCAGTAGGTGAGCCTTTAGCAGTGGATCGAGTGTATCGATCCTGTCTTGTTTCTGGGGCTGGGTATGATATTTGGGTAGATATGATTATTCTGGAGATGGTAGACTTTGATGTTATCTTGGGGATGGATTGGCTTTCTCCTTATCATGTTATTCTGGATTGTTATGCAAAAATTATGACCTTAGCCATGGCCGATGTACCAAAGATTGAGTGGAAGGGTGATAGTGGTTCTTATCCTAGCAAGGTTATTTCCTACATCCATGCTTAGAAATTGATTGATAGGGGGTGTCTGTCATACTTAGCTTTCATTCGAGATACCAGTGTTGAACCACCTTCTATGGAGTCTATTCCTGTGGTTCAGGAGTTTGTCGATGTGTTTCCTACTGACCTTCCAGGTGTTCCTCCCGATAGGGATATTGACTTTCCTATTGATCTAGAGCCAGGCACTAAGCCCATCTCCATCCCTCCATATAGAATGGCTCCAGCTGAACTGACAGAATTAAAGGAGCAACTTCAAGATTTGTTGAGCAAAGGGTTTATTCGTCCTAGTGTGTCACCATGGGGAGCCTCCATCTTGTTTGTGAAAAAGAAAGATAGGTCTATGAGGATATGTATTAATTACAGATAGTTGAACAAGGTGACTGTCAAGAACAAGTACCCTCTTCCCCGTATTGATGACTTGTTTGATCAGCTTCACAGAGCGGCTCTGTTCTATAAGATTTATTTGAGGTCTAGTTATCATCAGTTGAGGATTAGGGCATCAGATATTCCGAAGACAGCTTTTCGAACCCATTATGGCCACTATGAATTTTTGGTGATGTCCTTTGGGTTGACTAACGCCACTACAACATTCATGGAGTTGATGAATAGGGTGTTTCCTCCATATTTAGATTCTTTTGTGATAGTATTCATTTAAGACATTTTGATATATTCTAAGACTGAGTCTGATCATGTTCGTCACTTGAGGATAGTGCTATAGAGGTTGAGGGAGGAAATGTTATATGCAAAATTTTTCAAGTGTGAGTTCTGGCATGATTCGGGGGAATTCTTAGGGCATTTGGTGTCCAAGGAGGGGATTAGAGTGGATTTGACTAAGGTTGAGGCAGTTAGAGGTTGGACACGACCTACTTCAGCTACATAGATTCGCAGTTTTTTGGGGTTAGCTAGGTATTATCGATGATTTATTTAGGGTTTTTCTTCTATTACAGCCCCATTGACTAGATTAACTCAGAAGAATGTAGCCTTTCATTGGTCCGATGAGTGTGAGGCGAGCTTCCAAAAGCTCAAGACTGTGTTGACTTCAGCTCCCATTTTGACACTACCTAAGGCAGGTGTGGACTTTATGGTGTATTGTGATGCTTCATGGGTTAGTGATTGCCTATGCTTCTAGACAGTTGAAGGTTCATGAGAAGAACTACCCTACCCATGACTTAGAGTTAGCGGCTGTGGTTTTTGTGCTTAAGTTGTGGCATCATTACTTATATGGGGTATATTATGAGGTCTTCACTGATCATAGGAGTCTTCAGTATATCTTCAGTCAAAAAAATCTGAACTTGAGGCAGCGTAGGTGGATTGAGTTGCTAAAAGACTATGATTTGACCATCTTATATCATCCGAGGAAGGCTAATGTAGTGGCTAATGCCTCGAGTAGAAAGACTTCTAGCATGGGGAGTCTAGCCGCTATTCGAGTTGAGGAGCAACCTTTGGCCATGGATGTTTAGCATCTAGCTAATGGCCTAGTCAAGTTACAGCTTTCTGATGAGGGTGGTGTACTTGCTTTCATTGAGGCTCGTTCTTCCTTGATGGACCGAATTCAAGAGCGCCAGTTTGAGGATGAGAAATTGTGTCTCATTAGAGACAAAATGGCTAGAGGAGAGGCTAAGGAAGCGATGCTTGATCCTGATGGTGTTTTGAGGATTGGAGGTCGAGTTTGTGTGCTTAAGATGGGTGACTTGATTGGATTAATTCTTAAGGAGGCTCATGGTACACATTATTCTATTCATCTAGGGGCAGCGAAGATGTATCATGACCTGAGTCAGCATTATTGGTGGCGTGGCATGAAAAAGGACATCAAATACTTTGTGTGTAGGTGTTTAACTTGTCAGCAGGTTAAGTATGAGCATGAACGACCTGGAGGTGGGTAATAGAGGATACCCATTCTTACATGGAAGTGGGAGCGTATCACCATGGATTTTGTGGTAGGTTGGCGGACTACTGTGGTTATTATGACTCTATCTGGTTATTTGTGGATCGATTGACTAAGTCTGCCCATTTCACTCCTGTCAAGGTTAAGTATACAACAGAGAAGTTAGCTGAGCTTTATATTAGATAGTTAGATTGCATGGTGTGCCTGTATCTATAATTTCGGATCGGGGTTCACTCTTCACTTCACATTTCTGGAGGGCCTTGCAGTATGGTCTAGGAACTCAGTTGGATATGAGTTCAGCGTTTCACCCTCAGACAGATGGACAGCCTGAGCGGATGATTCAGGTGTTGGAGGACATGCTTCGAGTTTGCCTATAATAATAGTTATCACTCCGGTATCCAAATAGCACCATTTGAGGCATTGTACGGTAGACGGTGTAGATCTCCGATTGGTTGGTTTGATTCCACTGAGATGGAGTCATTGAATGCAGACTTTCTTAGAGATGTTATGGAGCAATTCCGTATGATTCAGGGTAGGTTGTTGACTGCTCAGAGTTGACAAAAGAGTTATGCAGATAGAAGGGTTCGAGCCCTAGAGTTTAGGGTAAGGGATCATGTTTGGCTTAGAATGTCACCTATGAAGGGTATTATGTGGTTCGGTAAGAAGGGAAAGTGTGAGGCCCCGTGTTTCTCGTCTTCCATTATTTAATTAGTGTGGCGTTATATAAGGAACATGTGATTTTTGCTAGCACCTAAGGATAATAAGGCTGAAAATAAGTGGTAATATCAAAGACCTAAAGTTTTAAGCCAAAGAAATACCCTAAATGCACATTCGGGATTAAAGAAATGACCCGAGTAGCACCTCGCCCTTTTCGGAAGGTTTAAATTAAGTTTCACTTTTCGATGGGACTAAAATTTTATAATTTGCTAATAATAGATTTTTTTTAAGTTATTTTAATAGCACAAAGGTCATACATTAAGTTTTGGAATCAATAAAGTTGCAAGATAAAGATTGGCCAAAGTTACCGTAAGTTTCTTTAAGAAATCCTTCTTAAATTTGGGTCAAATGTATCAGCTCATATCTCCCAAACTATAAGGAGTTAGAAGGTCCATGACCTATCAAATTTAAGATCTATGAGTCTAGTTTGCAACGCACAAAACCGCGCATCAAACCGACCTCAGAATAAAGAGTTATGACCGTTTTACCGAGACTGTCCGAGCTGGAAACCGGGTCATGGGTCGAGTCGGGTTGACCCGACTTAATGTCGGCTATTTTGACACTTTAAAGCTCAAAATTAAGCCATTTTCGTCCTAAACCAGTGTGGAACTGAAGAGAAGGCTCCCAAAGGGTTCTCTAAGTGATTTAGGTAAGTTTTTCACATTTCTACCGTTAAAATTCATCCCCGTGCCTAGAAATGTCTGCCTTACGCTTTGGAATTGTTTTCCCCTCGTGTTAGCTGTGTTTGGAGCTGTTTTTGGGCTGTAAAAAAAGTGGTGTTCTTGCTGGTATTGTTGGTTTGTATCTGGTGTGTTTAGGTAATAATTCTGGAGCTCTTTTACGGTCATTTTTACGACGTTTTACGGACATTTCCTCGCGTAAATGCTCCTTGCCGAATCTGGTCATTAATGCTGAATTTCTGACTGTTTATAGTCGTCTTTAAGGTGCGTATATATAGTCGTTGCGAAGCTTAGGACGTAAGGAACAACTTTCGTATAGGAACTTTTGGCAATCGAGCGTTCGTTGGAGAGGTATGTTAAGGCTAAGCTCCGTCCCTCCTTTTAGCACGAAATCCGGGAAGTTTCCCAAAATGTCAAATGTGATATCTTACTATTCTGTTGCTAGAAAGACCTTCTGTGAAAGGCATTGGGATCGCAGCTGAGTTATATTCATCATGGTATTAGGTTGAAATTCCATTCGTTCGCTTAACCTGGACATTCAATTTCTATATAACATTTTCTCGGTTTCCCGGCTACCTATTCACATGTACAAGGTGTTTCTCTTCTTGGTATAGTGCCATTAAAATAAATGTAGAATGCAAAGGGAATGTAGTATTCAAAATCAGTCCTTCTTCCATACAAAAATATAATTGAACAATTTAACCAATAACATGATGGTTTCCAATATATCCCAGTGAAATGCTCCCATCTAAACTACTAAGGCGCTTGATCCTGTTTAAATACATTCTTTTACTAATTGACATGGGACCAAATATAATCATTATGTAAATCACCTTTATGAACATTTTCAAAGTTAAGGCTTCACTCTAAATGTTGGGTTATGTTCCCAAACTTGTTAAAAAGGATATGTATGATTCCACGAGCCATATGTATATGTTATGACAACGATTATGATGTTATGAGAATAAATGTACCAATGAGCCAAGATTGGCCAAATGATAATGACTATGATGCTATGAGAATAAGTGTACCAATGAGCCAAGATTGGCTAAGTTCTTGCTATGGCTTACTATGTGCATTAAACATTCATATCATACATTGCACGTTATGCATGGACTTCGAGCTATAATCGAAAGTATGGGGCCTATTTGCCCAACTATATATGTATATGGTACAAATGGCCACAGGTTGGTAGATATGATACCGGTTAGCTACCGGAAAGGACCACCACTGCTAGCATTTGGTTGGGTATGTCATGCATTTGCATCTATATATATGTATTCACGACATGCGACACTCGAGCATACCATGCATTTTTTATTACTAGGAGGTGGCTTATTGGCCATTAAGGCTACTTGAGTTTTGGTTACAGGTAATATTTCTATTAACCTTTTTACTATGGTTATCTATGATTTTACTTCCTGCCTTACATACCAGTACATGTTTATTCGTACTGACGTCCCTTTGCCTGGGGACGCTGCATTTTATTTCGTGCGTGCAGGTTCAGGTAGGGGCTCTGATTTACCCCTCCACTAGGAGCCCCATTCAGCTATGAGTTGGTAAGCTCCACCTCTTCCTGGAGCTTTCACAGGATGTTTACTTTTTTTTGTATAGTTGGATATGTCGGGGCCTTGTCCCGACAGTGTTAGTGATTCTCATAGAGGCTATTGTGGACATGTTATTGTGGGTTGGTTCTTTTGTGCCTTTCAGTCTTCGGTCATTAGATTGGCATGTATATATAGGGTGTGCCTGTACCTCTACCGTTACAGCCTTGTCGGCTAACTAGTACCCTATTGTTCTGGTTTATCTATCTTTTACATGATTTACTGTTGATTAGGTCATGACCTAGAATGTCCAGGCTTAGTCTTTCAGACGTTATGCTTCCTGATTTTCTTTTGGTCCCTAGTTTAGTTAACTAGCATGTTTAGTGGCTTACCCAGCCAATAACGCTATCGGGTGCCAGTCACGCCTCCCCTCTCTTTGGGGCGTGACAAAAAGCTTAGCCCTCGATTCATTGGCCCATTTGAGATTTTAGAGTGAGTAGGAGAGGTGGCCTATAGACTAGCCTTGCCACCTAGCTTGTGATCTGTGCATCCTGTGTTTCATGTCTCCATGCTTCGAAAATATCTGCTCGATGAGTCTCATATACTTTCATTTGATTCGGTGGTGTTGAGTCCAGACTTGTCGTTTGAGGAGGAGCCTATAGCTATTTTGGATAGACAGGTTCAAAAGCTTAGAAACAAAGAGATTGCTTCCATGAAGGTGCAATAGAAGAATCGTCCAGTTAGAGAGGCGACTTGGGAGACAGAGTTTGACATGCATGCTAAATATCCTCATCTTTTCGAAGCTTCAGGTACTTTCTTTTACCTTATGTTCGAGGACGAACATGATTTTTAATGGTGGATAATGTAATGACCCATAATATCATTTCTAAAACTAGTCCTCTTGATTTTATAAAAATATCTCCCATGTAAAAAGGATTTAGTGGGTATTTTGAACTATTCGATAACTAGGACTATTTAATTTATGGGTAAGTTTGTAAATAATATAAGTGGTGGACTAAATGTTAATTTATCTAAAAATGTTATACCACTTTGTTCAGGTGTTGTTTTTCAAAAAAATAAATAAATCAGGGTAATATATATATATACACACATATATATATATATATATCACTCGTAGTAATTTATTTAATTAGAGGATAAAAAGAACGGAGAAGAAGAGAAAGCCTACTACCGCACATCGCCTACTTCGTGCCCAGGTAATGGCTAAACGTTTAGTATTCTAATGTCTCAACCCATGATAATTTTTATACATATGGCAAGCATAAATGTTTGTTTAGTTTGTCCTTGTAGTGCCTTCCCAGGTAGGAACTAGGAATCAAATTCTTTATGAGGAATTGTTGGTTATTTATTTTTTTTTTTAAAAAAAAAGATTAACAAGGAGATTAATTCTTCAATTAAGGGAAGGTAATGGGGTATCACATGTTAACTGGCAAGTTGAAGTCTAAGGCACTACGTTATGCAGGGTCCTCTTCTTTCCTTTATACGTATATAATTTTGTATTAATATTGGGGGTTATGTATTATATGAATAACCATTAGAATTAAGTTGTTTGGAAGAGTTAAGATTTAATTTTAGGCTTGAATTTTTGGGAATTAACCATGGTATTGATTAGTTTTTTTTGGTCTAGGCTAGACGTATAGTAATATGGGTATTGTTAGTTTGAAAATCTTATTGTGAACTTTTATTTGATTAAATCGTAGTACTATAAATTCTATTCAAAAGGGAAAGACTCAATTATTTGATTGATCGTGATTCGACTAAGACAAAGTGAACTTTCAAAACTTTGTAATTCTCATAGAATTCTCAAATTATCCTTTCTTCTACATGTGATTCGTGAAATATTTTAATGAGGTGCTTAAATATAAATGTCAGTTGGTGTGTTTTTGTGACACTTGAATTAAACATGTGGTTAAGTGATGAAAATCCTATTTTTTTTAGATACATTGTTGTGGTTGGTGATTATGAGTGGATTTGTTTGTAGACCTCATTCGCATGTTCATTCATTCTATGTCACACACATTTGTGTTTGTTCTGGATATTGATATGAGTGAGATGGTAAAAATTGGGGCCGAGGTCTTTACTGGTCGAGATATGATGTCGAGGTCTTTGCCGGCGAGATTGTGATATTGAGATCTTTACTAGTGATATTGTGATGCCGATGTCTTTGTCAGCAATGATATTATGTCGAGGTCTTTACCGACAATGTGTGTGATGTTGAGGTATTCTTTAGTGATATTATGATCCCAAGGTCATTGCCAGCGATTATTGCATAAGCATTGCATCTCATCCTTGTATATTCTTTTGTCGTGTGATGTTATTGCTACGATTGGTTGTACTATCACTTGTGAGTTGTGGATTGTGATTTGATAATTGTGATATACTGAAAACTATCTCTATTATGTATTATTTGTTGCTGGGATGGGCTGATTGTCTGTGCAGGTTGTAGTTGTGGAGGTCAGTTGGGATGAAAGGAGTTTGTGTATTCTATTGGACTTATTTTGTTTTGTTAGTTGACTTGTTCGGTACCGCGTTATTTTGATACTCACCTTTGCTTCTACACTTGTGTAGGTTCTGAGCCCAGACATTGAATAGTAACTTTTCCTTGATCATTCGAGGCTCCCTAGGAGATTTAGAGAGATAGCTATTGTCATCTAGCTGACTCTTGTTCCTGTTTCTTTTCTGCTTTGTTCTATTTGAGAAGAAAGACAGTTTCAAACTTGTAATTCTTTTGATTTCTGTATGACTAGTGGCTTGTACACGTGACAACCAATCCATGGGTGGTATTTAAGTTGGTAGAGATTTCTATTTTTAGTTATCTATTTTATTTAGTACTTCCGCACGTCATTCTATTTCTTGTTGGGTTTAGGCTGACTTGTTCTGGTGGGTTTGAGCAAGTGCTATCACGTCCATTTTCGGGTCGTGATAGGACACCACCATCACTTGAATCAACCAACCTGACACCCAACCTAGCCAACCGGTGAACATCCCATGCCAATTCCTTCTTTCATTCCCCAACATACGCCACACTCCCCATAGAAAACCTAATGAGAGCGTCGGCCACAACATTTTCCTTGCCCGGATGATATAGAACACTCATATCGTAATCCTTCAGAAGCTCCAACCACCTCCTTTGCCTCAAGTTAAGATCTCTGTGGATGAAAACATATTGCAAACTCTTGTGATCGGGGAACACATCAACATGAACCCCATACAAATAATGTCTCTAAATCTCAACGCAAAAACCACCGCTGCCAATTCAAGATCATGTGTAGGGTAGTTACGTTCATGCACCTTCAACGACCTTGATGCATACGCTATCACCTTACCATTCTGCATAAGCACACAACCCAATCCAATCCGGGAGACATCACAATATACCACAAATCCCTCTAAACCATTTGGCAGAGTCAAGATGGGAGCCGACGTAAGACGATCCTTCAAAGTTTGAAAACTCCTCTTGCATTCATCCGACCATACAAACTTAGCCTTCTTTTGGGTCAACATGGTCAATGGAAATGCAATAGATGAGAACCCTTCCACAAACCTTCTGTAATACCTGGCCAACCCAAGGAAACTGCGAATATCCGAAGGAGTCAACGGTCTAGGACAATTCTTCACGGCCTCGATTTTCTTCGGATCCACCTTGATACCATCACCGGACACCACATGACCAAGGAAGGCCACTTTGCCCAATCAGAATTCACACTTGCTAAACTTGGCATACAATTTCTTTTCCCTTAGAGTTTGGAGAACCATCCTCAAGTGATTCCTGTGCTCTTGCTCACTTCGGGAGTAAATGAGAATATCATCAATGAAGACTACCACAAAGTTGTCTAGGAATGGCTTAAATACTTGGTTCATCAAATTCATAAATACGGCTAGAGCATTGGTTAGGCCAAATGACATCAGCACAAATTAAAAATTCCCATACCTCGTCTGAAAAGCTATTTTTGGAATATAACATTCCCTAACCTTCAACTAATGATACTTGGAATGGAGATCAATCTTCGAGAAATGAGTGGCACCTTGAAGTTGATCAAACATGTCATCAATCCTGGGAAACGGATATTTATTCTTAACGGTCACCTCATTCAGCTGCTGGTAGTCTATACACATCCGAACCTTCCTTCTTCCTTACAAACAACAGGGGAGCACCCCCAGAGTGATATACTAGGCTGAATGAAACCCTTCTCCAATAGATCCTTTAACTGCTCCTTTAATTCTTTCAATTCTGCCGGTGCCATATGATAAGGAGGAATAGAAATAGGCTGAGTATCTGGAAGAAGATCTATGTCGAAGTCCACCTCTCTTTCCAGAGGGATTCCTGGTAAGTCTTCGGGAAACACATCCGAAAACTCATTCACCATAGGGATCGACTCAAGAGTCGGCACTTCAGATTCTGCATCCTTGATTCTCACAATATGATAAAAGCATCCCTTAGAAATCATTCTCTGCACATTGAGGTAGGAAATAAACTAGCCCCTAATAGAAGAGTCACCACCTTTCCATTCTAGAACGGGCTCACCGGGAGGTTGGAACTTGACCTTCCGAGTTCTACAATCTATGGAAGCATAAGATGCATGCAGCCAATCCATCCTAAGAATCACATCAAAATCAAACATCTCAAGTTCAACAAGCTCACACAGAAAGATTTTATGCAACACAGGAATAAGGCAACCCTGATAGACTCTATGAGCAATAACGGATTCACCCACGGGGGTGTAAACTGAGAAAGGCTCCCTTAAAATCTGGGAACTCAAACCAAACTTAACAGCCAACAGTGGATTCCCAAAAGACAAATTTGCACCCAGATCAAGCAAAACATAAGCATCAAAATCTAAGACTTTTAACATATCAATCACAACATCTGAAGCTTCCTCGACATCCTGGCGGACATACAGTGCATAGAACCTGTTGTTCCTTGGGGCCGCTTCTTGGGGAGCTCTTTGTTGACCTTGCCCACCCTGGGCCCCTTGACCTTGGCCTTCGCGAGCAAATCTGGAACAGTCCGCAACCTTATGATTCTTATCACCAAACCTATAACACAACCCTAGTTCCTTCCTACAAACACCTATGTGGTTCTTTCCACACCTCTCACACACAGAGAGTCCCTGCCCACCACCAACTGGTGCTCTAGGGGGAGGCACTCTGGCACCCGAACCTTGTCCTCGATCTTGCTAGAAGCGACCGAAACCACCACCACCTCGAGAATCGGAGAATCTACCATCAAAATGGGTCCTCTTAAGATCATGTATCCTCCCTTCCTTGATTTTCTCCCCTTCAATTTGTTCAGCATAGACCATGCGCCTGGAGATATCCATGTCCCGTATAAAAATGGTTGTACAAGATTCCTTCACAAGCAAATCAAATACACCCAAAATGAACTTGTGCATTCTTGCACGGGGATCAACCACCAAGGATGGAGCATACTTGGAAAGCTTCATGAACGTGAGAGCATAATCCCTCACACTCATACTCCCCTGCCAGAGGTTGATAAACTTGGTCATCCTGGCCTCTCTCAGCTCAAGTGCGAAGAAGCGATCAAGGAAGGCAAATTTGAACTCCTCCCAATTGACATCACCACAACAAACGCTTTACGAAAACCGTTGAGTGAACCACACTTGAGCCACGTCCTTCAGCTGGTAAGTAGCCAGTCCAGCTTTTTCCTTAGAAATGACGCCCTTAATGTTCAGTATCTTTGTGAGCTCAGCAATGAACTCTCGAGCATCCTCATCAGCCTTCGACCAATAGAACTCCAGAGGATTCATCCGAGTGAAATCCCTCACCCTGGAAGCAGGTGTAGGATCCTGTGGCAAGTGAGCTTGCTTTGCCTGAGTAGTCACCACCTGGGCAAGCATGGCGAGAGCGCTGTGAAATTCACTGTTAGAAATAGGCTCCTCCATAGGCTCGTGGGGAACCTGATCTTTATCAGCCGGAGCTAGTCTAGGTAGAGGGGGTATTCCTTGAGGCATTTGCTGAAATGGGTCAACGACACCGGTAAGTAAGGGAATTACATATACCAATTATAGTACAACACAAGACACGAAGAAGTGAGGCAATTTCCTAATATGTCTTTGCAGCCTCCCACTCATAGGTATGGTGCACTTCACACCCATGAATAAGACCTTACTCAATGCAGCATGTTAGACTCCGAGGCCATTTATAAGCCTAGGACTCTGATACCATTTTTTGTCATGACCCGGGGTAGGGGCCTGATATGACACGGCAATTGGGGACCTAAGAGCCCCCAAACAAGCCTCAAGTACCCATAACAACATCATTGATCAAGATTAACATACAAATACATACAATTGGTGTGCAACCAATACATAGTCACAATAGTGCCCAACAATGCCTCTAATGCAAGGAATGGGGCTCACCCTCAATAAAAGGAATACCCAACAACAATAGAAAGGGAATAGCCGGCTCGCCCTCGAAAGATGGGACTCACCACAAAGGTTCTAAGAGTGAATTATTCTTCAAATGACTGATATTTAAAATGCTCGGTTCCTACATGGTAAAATCATGTAGGCATAGAGCATGTGTTAGTACGTTTGGATGTACTAAGTATGCGGGCATGCAAATAATATGACTTACCAAACCTACTTTTCAATGTTAGATGACAAAGGCACATAATATAGAAGAGTTGTATATTCAATGGAAATTTGTATGCAAGATGCCATGAAATTCATGATGCATACGAGTAGGGAGCTATTACATGAATTAAACCGATTGGGACATCCCACCAGTAGGGAGAAGATTACTTGCCAAAGGTAATCTACATCACACCTTATGGAACACACCATTTTGGAGGATGGTCACCTTCCTTACGGGAATCACCATTTCGGAAGGGTTTTTCAATGGCAATATCATATCAATAAACAAATACCATTCCTTACGACCCAGTCATATTGGTAATGGCATCTGTCCATATGTTGGCACATAGTTCAAGAAAAGGGAGAGGACCCTTGGGGATAGCCCTGAGGCCCCCAATCCATCGGTGCTAAGTCATAACATCCCATAAGAACACTTATACATATATGTGCTTTCAAGAGATGCAATATTCATTTCAAATCCGTTCAATGCACATTTAGCCTCAAAAGCCAAAGCATAAATCATAATCATGGTACTCATGCAAGGAATAACTCATCTACGATATAATATGGTATAAGCACCCAATATGCTCAAAGAGACAGAAACAAAAGACATATATGGATCACATTCTTGTCATAACCAATACCTTATCAAAACCATATTAAAATCACTTTATAAAACATAATTGGGCTTAACCCGCTTCATAGTTTCCATGAAAACCAATGCTCTTGAATGTGATGCAATGCATGATGTGAGGATGGCATGGGTAATGTAAAGTAAATCTAAAATCAGCTTTATAGTATGAAATCTATAAAATCCACAATAAAATCCATATGATAATTATAATGTAGATCACCCATGCATTAAACAATCTTTAAGGGGGACATGCATGTTCATAATTGCATAACTCAATGTGATTCATCATAATAGAGCTTAAAATAACTTAAAATCATGAATAATGTACAACCTATGCATTGATCGAAGTTAATAAGATTAAATAATAAAAATCCATATTTAAAGTGACTAGAATTCATGAAATAGCTTGAAAGGAATTTTGGGTCTTCTTGGTTGAAAGGGACCAAGAATCAATCCCACATACCTGACTTGAGGAGTAGAAATCAGACTTGAATTGACCCCAATTGGAATTCTAGGTTGAATCCTTGAGAGAGAGAGAAGTTTGGAGGAACGGGAAAGTGATCTTAAGAGTGGTAGAGTGATTTAGGTGAAAGAGTGAAGAAAGGAGGAGTTTTCAGGTAGATTAAGGATTTAGGACAGGTAAAAAGTCATAATTCACGTTTAAAACAAAACCGAAATTTCATAAATGCCATTAATGAAACGGACCTGAATTTGGTCCATCTAGGTCACACGGTCCAATAAACGGTCCGTGAATCATCACACGGACCTTGAACAGTGCCGTGGCCCAGGACTTAGAAATGGTAGAAGGAAAATCTCACGGAACTAAGTGGTACCACACGGACGGGTTCACGGACCATCCGATTCCACACGGGCTGTGCCATCGTCCATGTAAAGGTACTTGAAATAAATTTTGCATGGCAAAGTTACGAGACGGTAATTTTTGTACTTAGAAAATTTTCCACATAGTAAGCCACACGGAAGGCCACAAGGACTGTGTGGCCTTACACGGAAGGTGTGAATGTTTGTGTGTCTTCACTTGGAAACTTTCTCCTTGTCCTAAGTCTACCCCGATCGTGAACTGATCAAAGTGTCACTCCACAGGAGGCCACACGGACCGTGTGGCGTAATACAGGCTGTGTAGGCTCCTCCGTGGAGTGATGACTGGCAGTTTTCTAGGAAAACATCACAGGACATCTAGGCAATGCCATTAGGAAAAATCTGGGTCTTTACAAACTATTTCTTATTAGTAGGCCTACAACATAACATCATAGAGAAACTAAGACGTGTAGGTGAAAGTCGGATTCAAGATTTTAAGTTTACTAGTTTCTGGAATGTACTTTGCAAATGTGAACGCGCGGGTGTCCCATATCAATCAATATAGACTTTAAAATAATATTAAAACATGTAACTACTTTTATAACTATACACAATCAATTGAATTGGTATAACCTTCTTCTTAGATTGTTCTTTTAATATAACAAATATTCAAAGGAACACTTTCATTATTTTTTAATAGGCACAAAACATAAGTGAAGAGAAGAATATTAGTTGTGGTGTTCTAATATGATAAGAATCAATCCTTATTAAGAACAAGGGACTTGATATGACAAATAAAAATAAGTAAGAGATGTTAAAAATGTATATCAAATGTATAATATTCCGCTAAGTATCCAATTAATTTCACAAAGGACAAAAAATCATATATTCATATTTTATGTCTTTTATACTTGTCCAAAAGTAAGAATTAAGTGCGTATCAAATTTTCCTACAAGGATTATATGTATATGATATAATAAAATAAAATAAAAAGTTTACAAATATCATATTTATTATATTATTAAAGATGAGAATTGAAGGCAAATAAATTGATTATCGATCCACAATATCATATAAAGAAATGGGCTATTGAAATTTATAACAGAAGCGATCTTATAATTTTATGGCATCATTTACTTCAATTCAATTCAATGATTAGAAAATTACTAAAAATAATAAGTGGTGTAGTTTTAGAGATTTGAAATGGAAAAGGGACTAAAATACTTCCCAACTATTTGAATTGATATACAATTATTATTCATCCACTTTTTGGCTCTCAACTACCCCTAATGTCAACTTTTTGGCTCAAAAATACCTCGATAATAAGCTATTAACTCATATTTGTCCTTATTTTTAACAATTCTGCTAAAGTAATATCACGACCCGAAATCCGATGTGATGACGTCCACCTAACACACAAAGGTGAGTCAGCCCAAAAGCGAAATGACTCAACATAATAATGAAGAGCAAGATAAAACAGTCTAACAAGATAGATAAGTATAGGAAATCAAAAGCTATAATTCTTCCAGAATTGGTGTCACATGTACAAGCCTCTAACAATAAGAATGCTCAAATGAAATACAAGTATCACTGTTCAGTCCTCAAATAGAACATAACATAACGTAGAATCCTCAAAGATCTGCTGAAGAGACAAGTAGCTATCTTGAAAGATCCAAAAGATCAATCCTGAAAGTATGGAAGCTAGCAAGAAAGACCAGGCTCACAACCTACAAAAATATAGCAAGAGGTGAGTACCAAACAACACGGTACTCAACAAATGAAAACTAACCTAAAGTAAAGCAATGAAGAACCACAAGTACTCCTGACATCCCAATCACATACCGCCGAACTACACACCCGCACTCGGAAAAGTTCCAACATAACACAATATACCAATAACATGAATATATACTCATCACATAGCATCATATCTCAAAGTATCCAATTGAATATACAGAGTCAAATAGTACAATAGATATATGATATCTTAAGCAAAACATATAACAATATCACGTAAGGAATGATATAAGATGAAGTGAATGTCATGAGATGTAAATACAGCGATGCAATGTCAAATAATCGTGATGGATTTCTGTCCTACCATACACATCTGCTGATCATATCTATGTCAGAATGGAACCCATGAAGGCAACACATGGACCATGTATCTGTGAACATTGCCGGCAATGACCTCGGCCAATGCTCACACGTCTGAAAACAATCTCAGATATCATCAGTCGGTATATTACCTTAGTACGCCGGCTGAAACCTCGGTTAATCATCGACCGGTAGAGACCTCGGCCAGCAAGCTACTTGTTACCTTACATATCTCTCGCCGTAGCCATCACAAGTACCAATGTACAAATAATAGTGAATTCTATGTACACAATCTCAGTTTCATCATGATTTCAATATCATCAAGTTCTCAATACCATCATAGTTTCAACGTCATCATGATCTCAATATCATCGCAGTTTTAATATCATCATAGTTTTAATAGCATTCACATTTCAACATAAGTACCATCTCGGTATCAATATGAAATAATCCACAAAATCATATGTATCACAATTTCACAAGTCAAGATTTCAGAACATGAACAAGTACTCAATCTAAAATATCATGATCAAAGCCTATGAGTATACAATTCTACCCCAAATACTCAATTCAACAAACACATATATAAGCATACAAGGTTCAATCATACTTAGCAAAAAGGATAGAAGTTCACTTGCCTAAGAAGAAGTCTCGAATCAAGCCATATCCATGGCCTTTCTCCTTCCACGATAATCCAAATCATCCCAATCTATTCAAATATAGCATCATAATCACATAATGAATGTAATGACACTAAAATCAATCAATTCGGGTGAAAAGAAAAAAATGGTCAAAATCTCATGTCGGAAAAAGTAACCAAAATCTGAAAATTAATACATGAAAATATTATCCAAGTAATAAGGAGTTCAACGGTGAAACCATTTTGAAAATGGGGTTAAAATGAGATCAAAATCATCAATTTAGCATTAGGAATCAATATCCGATAAATCTCCAATTATAATCCATTAAATTCTAAGTTAAAAACACAATTTAATCAATGGAAATTAAAGAAATAGATTAGAAAGTATTCACCAAATAGATTTGTCTTGAAAAACCTTGAAAATCTCCCAAAAATGAATTGGAATATTAAAAATAGAGGAAATTGTTAAAACTTGTCACTTAAAAGTGACATACTGTTCAGGGTATTTAATGCTCTGTGAACGCGGAGAATAATGGGGCCAACACTCCGCGAACATAGAGGCTAAGACAGTAGGAACTCCACAAATACGGGCCCACTTCCTCGAATGCGGAGGTTTGGGTACTTCACACTCCGCGAACGCCGAGAATTACCCGTGAACACAGAGCATTAGATCACCTAGATATAGCTCAAGCCAGCACAACACAGCTCAGGCTAATCACAAAATGGACACTTAGGACTCATTTAGAATCCCGTGAATACAAACCAAATACCCTACAAAAAAATGACGTTCTAGGCTCAATGGAACCATTATAATTTGAATTCGAGACCTCCTTGGCCCAGAACCTGAGAAAGATTATTAAACCAGTTTAGGACTCAAATACTCAAAATAACCTTGAAAACTCCAAAAATTATGACGAGACCATTTCTAGCATTAGTTTCACCATCCAGAACCACTAGAACTGACAGAATTTTGATTCGAGCCTCCGAACTCCAAATGTTAACCAAAGCAAAACTATGATCCAAAATTAATTGAAAATGCAACTTTGGGTCTAAAATTTACGTTTTAACTCCAAATTAAGTTATGTAGGTTCTCCTAGACCAAATTTGGAATTTCGGAGCTGATAGATTGACATAATTGAATTCTGTCACTCGAAACTCAAGATGACCACTAAACTCACAAGATTTCAACTTTAAGCCTTTAAAAACTATATTTTTGGCCAAAATCCAACATTTTACAATGTTTTTAGAATTCAATTTTTAGACTCAACTAAAAATGACCCAAGGGAGGGCAAAATTGTGCTTTTGTTGAAAAGGCCAAAAATGACTCATCCACTACTAAAAACAATGTTTATCCTTGAACATGAGATAAGGGGCATACCTGTAGGCTCAAAAAGTTAAGGGTATTGGGCATGCGTATCTGACTCTATCTCCCATGTAGCCTCACTCTTGAGCCTATGGCTCAACTAAACTTTTACTACAACAATCTCCTTAGTCCTCAACTTCCTCACCTGCCTATTTAAAATGGCCACCGACTTCTCCTCGTAACTCACCTCGGGGCTCAACTAAACCGAATCCATAGAAATCACATGACTCGTCCAAAATGTAACATCGTAACATTGAGACATGAAACACAGGATGGACTAAAGATAGGTTGAGTGGCAAAGCAAGTCTATAAGCCACCTCTTCCACTCTATCCAAGATCTCAAAAGGACCAATAAACCTCGGACTAAGTATGCCCTTCTTCTTGAACCTCATAACACCTTTCAAGGGTGAGACCCTCAACCAAACTATATCACCAACCATGAATTCTAAAGGTCGAACCCACCTATCAACATAGCTCTTTTGGCGACTCTTGCCTGTCACCAACCTACTCTGAATCAACCACACCCGCTCAAGATCATCTCTCAACATATATACACCCATGCTCTTCACCGCTATTATGTCAAACCACCAGATAGGCGATCTACACATCTGGCCATGCAAGGCCTCAAAGGGAGCCATTTGAATGTTGGAATGATAACTATTGTTGTAAGAAAACTCCACCAAGCTAAGTGTTGAACCCATCTGGCACCAAAATCAATGACACAGGCCCGAAGCATATCCTCTAACACCTAAATGGTCCTCTTAGACTAGCCATTGGTCTAAGGGTGAAAAGTTGTACTCATGTCCAAACGGGTTCCAAAACAATGATGTAAGGCCCTCTAAAAATGCACAGTAATCAAAAAACCACGATGTGATACGATAGAAACTAGGACTCTATACAACCTCACAATCTGACTATTGTATAGCTGAGCTAGTCTCTCAGCTATATACTTCACTTTGACCGAAATGAAGTGGGCAGACTTGGTTAGTCGATCCACCACTATCCGAATAGAATCAAAACCTAACTATAGGAGGCAACCCAACTATAAAATCCATGGCAACACGCTCCCATTTCCACTCGGGAATGAGCATCCTTTACATCGAACCTCTAGGTATTTGATGCTTACATTTGACTAATTGGTAATTCAAGCACTTCGCCATAAATTCGACAATGTCTCTCTTCATCCCACACCACCAATAAAGTTGTTTCAAATCATGGAACAACTTTGCTGCCCCTGGATGAATGGAATATCTAGTATAATAAGCCTCATCAAGTATCAATCTGATCGAATCACCAACCTTAGGTACACCAATATGACTTCCAATCCTCAAAACACCATAAGAGTCAAGCACTACTTCTCCAGCTTTACCTCTAGCCACTTTGTCCCGAATGATTCACAACCTCTCATCCGCAAACTGCCTCTCACAAATCTGATCTATCAAAGATGAGTGAGCGTCAATAAAAGCAAGCATCCCACCCTGGTATAAAATCTGCAATCTCACTAATCCATTAGTAAACATCTAAACATCTTTAGCCAACGGTCGCTCCCCAACCCAAATAGTTGCTACACTTCCCATGCTGGAAGCCTTCCTACTTAAAGCAACAACCACCACATTGGCCTTCATGAATGATAGAGAATAGTCAAATCATAGTATTTTAGGAGCTCAATCCACCCTATTTGCCTCATATTTAGATCTCGCTGGTTGAAAATATACTATAAGTTGCGATAGTTAGTAAAAATCTCATAATGGACTCCATACAGATAATAACACCACAACTTCAACACAAATACAACTGTAGTCAACTCTAAATCATGAGTGAGATAATTCTTCTCATGGGCCTTCAACTACCTCGAAGCATACTGAATAACCTTCCCTTTCTGTATCAACACATCACCTAATCCCACTCCCAAAGTATTGTAATAAACAGCGAAATCAACACCCTCCTCCAGTAAGGTCAAGATAGAAGTTGTGGTTAATAATAACTTAAGCTTTTGAAAAATCTCTTCACACTCATTGGACTAGTGAAATACAACAATCTTCTGAGTGAGCCTGGTCAGTGGAGCTACAATAGTAGAAGCCCTGCATAAAACGATGATAATAACCAGCCAAACCCATGAAGCTGCAAATCTTTGTAGCTGAGGTAGGCCTAGTCCAACCTCGAACAACCTCAATCTTAATTGGGTCAACTCGAATACCCTCCTTGGACACGCCGTGCCCAAGAATGCCACAAAACTCAACCAAAACTATCATAAAGTTTCTCCTTCGTAAGCCTTTGGAGCACAATCCTCAAATACTTCACATGCTCCTCCTTAGTCTTAGAATAGACCAAGATGTCATCAATGAATATGATCACAAACAAATCCAAAAATGGTTGGAATACCCCATACATCAACTCTATAAATGTTGTAGGGGTTTCATTCAAACCAAATGATATAACAAGAAACTCATAATGGTCATACCTAGTCCTAAAGGCTATCTTAGGAATATCTGAAGGTTGAATCAATGGTTAATGATACCTCCAAACCTCAATTCAATCTTAGAAAACAAGGCAGCTCCTTGAAGCTGATCAAACAAGTCATCAACACGAGGAAGTTGGTACTTGGTCTTGATAGCCATCTTGTTCAACTACTTATAATCAATACTTATTCTCGTGGATCCATCTTTCTTCATCACAAACAAGACCGAGGCACCCCAAGGTGAAATAATAGAGTGAATAAACCCCTTGCTCAAAAGATCTTGGAGCTGCTCCTTTAGCTCCTTTAACTCAGCCAGACCGATATGATAGGGAGTGATATAAATGGGCTTAGTGCCCAGCTCAAGATCTATAGCAAAATCAATGTCCTTGTCAGGAGGGACTCCAGGCAGATCAGCAGGAAATACATTTGAAAACTTATAAACCACAGGAATAGAGTCCATAGATGGTGGCTCAGCAATAGTATCACGGATAAAAGACAAATAAGCCAAACACCCTCTATCAATACACATTTGGGCAAGAATATAAGATGTAACTCTACTAGGATAAGAACCCTTCGAACTTGTCCACTCTATCCTTAGTCTACCTGGCATGGCTAAGGCAACTGTCTTGGCATATCAATCAAGAATAGCACATATGGAGATATTCAATCTATACCCTAAATAACATCAAAATCTACCATATCTAATATAATCATATCCACCTTGGTCTTGTAGCCAACCAGAGTCACAAGACGGAATTGGTACACCTGATCCACTACTAAGGACTCACCTACTGGGACTAAACATGAATAGGCACAGACATAGTATCACATGACAAATCAAACCCAAGGAAAAATATGCCGACACATAAGAATAAATGGATCCAGGATCAAATAACACAGATGCAGAGCGATGGCAAACTGAAACAATACCTGTGAGGGCAACATCGGAGGCCTCAGTCTTAGGTGTTTCGAGGAAAGCATAGCACTGGCCTCCCCATCCACCACTAGTGAAAGTTGATCCTCTACCACCAAAATATGTGGAAGTATCACCTACTCCTATACCCCTTGTGCGTCCACCTCTTTTGGCCTGACATTTCCCCCGACCCCTACTCTGTGGGATTGTACCTCTAACTAATTGTGCCAGATCTCTGACAGATAATAAGGAGTAAGAACGGTGGGGCCCAGAATGAGTTTGCATGGGGTACTGTTGAACCATATGATTTGGAGATCCACACCCAAAACAAGATCTAGGGGTGGACAGTTTTTAAGGAGGAACATAAGGAATAATGTAGCCACCTCAGTCCATGGGCCTCTGTTGGGAACCAGATGAACTCTAAACTGAGCTATAAGAATCATGAGGACCTTCTCCTCCCTCTAAAACTAGAAAGGCTGCATAAACCTTGTGGTGCTAAAATGAACCACGCCCTAATTATGCCTCTGTCTCCTGATGAGGATCCCGAGAACTGTCCCGATGAACAGACCATTTTGGGTCCCCAAACTCCTCTCTCTGCATGAGCTCCACCTCCTTGGTAGCACTAACAACTGGCTGAAAGGATGGTCCATCTCCTAATACCCAAAACACTGACTGTCTGATAGAATAAACCAACCCTCTGACAAATCAGTGAACTCTCCATGCCTCTAAAAGAATAATAGTTGTAGTATGCAGGGCCAACTGACAAAATCACACCTCATACTCTGAAATGATCATAGTGACCTATCTTAAACTCTCATACCTCAGGCGGCTCTCCTCATGGACACTCCAAGGAATAAATCGATCATAGAAGGCACTAGAAAATGCCTTACAAGTCATCAAAGGAGACCCAACTAGAAATGATCCCAAATAGGTCCTCCACCACTCCTTGGCTGGTCCAGGAGCTTGAGGGTAACATATCATACACCATGAGTCTCTGCTAACCCTACAAGCTCAAGTATTTCCCCCTAAGTAACTAAAAACTCGTGTGCATCCTCGGCCGTTCCACCTCGGAACTAAGGTGGCTCCATCTTCCTATACCTCTCATACCGACATTGCTCCTTAGCAATAAAGGCAGCTGCTGGAAGGATCTCAACAATAGGAGCTGCTACTAGTTGTTCCACCTATACCTAGGTCACAGAGGCCTGCTGCTAATCCTAAGGTTGAACCCTAACTTGTATCTATGAAGTACCTGATGTATCAACTAGGCCACCTCCATGACCCACGATCTCAAGCACATTCAAAACTCTTAGAAATGTATCTTGTAGTAGTGGTGGTGCAGCATAGTCATGAGGAACCTTCCTCTCTCTAGATTCCATAGCTGGCTCGGGGGAGATACGCCTCTCATAATCTCTCTCCGATGTTGCTCCTCGACTGAAAAATATAGCTAGGGGTGAGCACCAAACAACATGGTACTCATCAAATGGAAACTAAAATAAAGTAAAGCAATGAATAACACTAGTATTCCTGATATCCCAACCACATACCGTGGAACTACACACTTGCACTCACTAAAGTCCTAGCGCAACATAATACACCAATAACATAAGTATATTCTCATCACATAACATCATATCTCAAATTGTCCAACTGAATATACATAGTCAAATGGTATAATAGATATCTGATATCTTAAATAAAACATATAACAACATCACAGAAGGATTGATATGAGATGGAGTGAATGCCATGAGATGTAAATAATGCGATGCAGTGTCAAATAATCGTGATGCATGTCTATCCTATGATAAACATTCGCTGATCATATCAGTATCAGAATGACATCCATAGGAGCTACACATGGACCATGTACTCGTGAAAATTGCCAACAATGACCTAGGCCAATACTAACCCATCAAAAAGCAACCTCAGACATCATCAATCAACATATTACCTCGACTCGCCGGCAGAGACCTTGACTAATCATCAACCAGTAGAGAGCTCCACCATCAACCCACTTGTTACCTTACATATCTCTCGACCGTAGTCATCACAAGTGCCAATGCACAATAATAGTGAATGCAATGTACACAATTTCAGTTTCATCATGGTTTCATTATCATCAAGTTCTCAATAGCATCATAGTTTCAACTTCATCATGATCTCAATATCATCATAGTTTCAATATTATCAAATTCTCAATATCTTCACAGATTCAATTTCATTCACATTTCAACATAAGTATCATCTCGATATAAATATCAAGTAATCCAGAAGATCACATGTATCACAATTTCATAATTAATTCAAATGTCAAGATTTCACAACATGAACAAGTACTCAATCTAAATCTCATGATAAAAGCCTATAAGTATATAATTCTACCCCAAACGCCCAATTCCACACACATAGGAACATATAAGATTCAATCATACTTAACAAAAGGTTAGAAATCCACTTGCCTTAGAAAAGTCTCGAACCAAGCCAAATCCACGGTCTTTTCCCTTCCACGATAATCCAAATCACCCCAATGTATTCAAATATAGCATCACAATCATATAAGGAATCTAATGACAGTAAAATCAATCAATTCAGGTGAAAAGGGCAAAATGGTCAAACCTTCCATGCCAAAAAAAGTAATCGAAATTTGAAAATTAATACATAAAAATGTCTCCAAGTAATACAAAATTTAGCGGTTCAAACCATTTTGAAGATGGACTTAAAATGAGGGCTAGATCATCAATTTAACATTAGGAATCAATATTCAAAATATCCATAATTTCTCCAATTAAAATCCCAAATTATAAGTTAAAAACACAATTTACTCAATGAAAATTAAAGAAATAGGTTAGAATATAGTTGCGCAATAGATTTTCTTTGAAAAACCTTGAAGAATCTCCCCAAAATGAAGCTTTGAATATCAAAAATGGAGAAAATTATTAAAACTCGTCACTTAAAAGTGACATACTATTTAAGGGTAAATGCTCCACGAACGCGAAGACTTATCCGCGAATGCGGAGACTAATGGAGCCAACACTCTGTGAATGTGGAGGATTGAAGAGTTCACACATCGCGAATGTGGAGAATTACCCGCGAACGCGGAGCATTATGTCATCACCTGAACCAGATAAAATTCAAACCAGCACAACATGAAAACCCGTGAACATAGAATGTCACGCCCCCAGAGGGTACCCTAGGCGTGGCTGGCACCCAGAGACTATTGCTAGTCACCAAGCGAACCACTCAATCTCAGGACAGTCACCCAACATTAAATATAGCGGAAACAATATAATAAGGCAGTAAGCTACATCAATAGGAAGGGCCAATGGCCAAAAAACTCAGTCTCAACATCGAAGATGAGCAAATAGTATTACTAACTTAACCCTAAGAGGGAAAGACCTTACATCAAATCTCAACTCATGTCTATGAAGCCTCTAACTCGGCTAACCAGTCTAAGAGGGTACCATGACAGGTCATGGCTTCCCAGCTCAATTAACAAACTAATAGAATAAAGAAAAAGGGCTCCTCCGGATAGCAAGGAGGGCTCACCAATGACTGAACTCAGGATCTCCGAACCTCAATGATGCATTTGCTAAAATCCCCTAACTTTTGTATCTGCATCATGAAAGTGGCGTCAGTACGTAGGAATGTACGGTATGTAAGATGGTTGAATGTAACAGTACAAGTATAACAATATAGGGATAACATCCTACTTCATCGGAATGTCAAATGTCCATCTAAAGAAAGAATATAGAGTAGACAAATAACTCATCAACGTCTCATCCCAACATCATCAATACATCAGACTCATCTCAAGGAAACTCGACTAAACTCAAAAGACTCATGCCCCTTTAGAACAAGGATAAAGAGTAGATAGTAAAACATCAACAACCATCAAGACTCATACCATCACATCAACATCAGAGTTCTATCAAAATGTAACCTAGCTAGGAGTTTCTCTAATCGACAACCATCACCTATGAGCCGGTGATGATACAACGAAGAGATGTCATTGTCACATCTATCCAATACCCTGCCCGGGGTAAAGGACATCACCATTAGTGAATCAATAAGAAAAACATCCATCCTCTTTTGGGACAAGGAAACATCTACATTGCGTTTCGATCCTCAGGCCATGTAGTTAATGAGTTCGAGTGGGACTCACTCTCACCCATTTCGGTGCTCAATACTCCTACCAGAATTCGACATGCTCATAAAACATCATCATCATTAGTCCTATAGGGACATAATACATCAACATCAACATCATCATCATCGGTCCCATAGGGACATAGTACACCAACATCATCATCAACATCAACTCATCTCATCAACATCAACATCGTGGACTCGAAACATTCTTTTAGAATTTAGTTTTAAGTTTTAAGACTCATGGACATCACTCTCATCACATCATCATCAAGACTCTCATCAATTTGGACCACAATCACAACATTACAAACATCATCATTGTTAAGGCTCTAGACTCTTCCCTCAAAGCTCATTCTTGTATTCTTTATTAAATAGACATAGAATTTGTAAAATCATTCACGAAAACAAATTATACAGTAACAAGTTTATGATGATCATTAATTTAAGAAAAATACACGAATTTTTAAGAAGAATATCCGTAAAATACTCAAGGATTTTCACATATAACTCATCATTTTCAACCATAGACTCAATTTACTCAAAGGGGCA
The DNA here is from genome assembly GCA_029948455.1 of Solanum rostratum. Lineage (NCBI taxonomy): Eukaryota > Viridiplantae > Streptophyta > Magnoliopsida > Solanales > Solanaceae > Solanum > Solanum rostratum. Next base: position 53,268,853 of record CM057047.1, on the reverse strand, counting down.
CCTAGAAGAATAATCCCATGCTTTAGGTTAGGCTTAAATACTTGTAATGATTGTTATCAACACAATTCCCTTGAGACTTCCTCTTGATTCCTCAATCTCGACTCTCTTCTACTCTCCTCAAGCCCTAGCGTATAAGTGTTGTTAGGAAGAGGATTTAGAATGGGTTTTTAGACCCTTTCTTTGTGAAAATAACTTATATCAATCATACATATGGGTTTTAGAAGATGCTAGGAATGGACTAGAGTGCAAGAAATTTTCTAGCCGCGAAATAACCTAGTCCGCGATGCGGATTGGTCGCGTATAGCTTATTTTCTAAAAATAAATTCCTGAACGAGATTTCTCATCCCCGTCAAAAAATTTAAGGAAAACATAAGTGACCCTTCGCGATGGGTCCGCGACGCGGCTTTGTCGCGAACTCCCACTATTTTCTTATTTTGTAACAAAAAATCATCTTTTGACTTGGTCGCTCTAAAAATCAACTAACACCTCCCTCACCCACTCAATTTGGTGTGCTGATCTTGAATCCAGCCTCAGGTTTTCCTTCCAAGCATCAGAAGATGCATTATGCATACATCTCCCCTCTAGGGGTATTTTAGTAATTTTATCGAGCGTTACATCGTCTCCCTCTTGGGATCATTCATCCTCTAATGATGAGTAGGAGCAGTAGGTAACTCCAGTGCTCTCAACAGGGATCACCAAGGTAGGATCTCCCAAGCACTTCTTCAACATAGAATCATGAAACACCAGATGGATTTCGTCTAACTCGGAAGATAACTCTAACTCATAAGCAACCTTCCTAATTCTCCTAATAATCTGATAAGGGCCAATATAGCGAGGACTTAATTTCCCTTTCTTCCCAAACCTCATGACACCTTTCATCGGTGATACCTTCAGGTATACCTAATCACCCACCTTGAACTCTAGATCTTTTCTCCTTACATCGGTGTAAGATTTCTAACAGCTTTGTGCAATCTTTAACCTCTCTCTAAAAATCATCACCTTCCCCATGGCCTAGTGGACAAGGTCAGGTCCAATTAACTCAACTTCTCCAACCTCAAACCACCCAATGGGTGATCTATACCTTTTCTCATACAAGGCCTCATAGGGGTCCATTTGAATGCTCGCATGATAACTATTGTTATATGTAAATTCAATCAGTGGTAGATGGTCATCCCAATTCCCTTTGAAGTCAAGGACGCAAGCTCTCAACATATCCTCTACCATTTGAATAGTGCGCTTCTCCTGACCATCCGTCTGTAGATGAAAGGTTGTACTCAGATTTACCTTGGTACCCAATCCCTTCTGGAAAGACCTCTAGAAGTGGGAAGTAAATTGGGATCCTCTGTCTGAAATGATAGACAAGGGAACTCCATGCAACCTCACAATCTCTTGGATATACATCTTGGCATACTCCTCCACAGTGTTAGTCTCTTAGCTGCCAAGAAGTGCACTGATTTAGTCATCCTGTCTATAATCACCCATATGGAATCATGTTGCCTCCGGATCTCGGTAGGACGGTGATGAAATCCATGTTAATCATCTCCCACTTCCACTCTAGAATCTCAAAGTTTTGAGCCAAGCCACTTAGCCTTTGGTGCTCAACCTTCACTTGCTTGCAATTTGGGCACTTTGAAACAAGCTCAGCAATGTCCCTCTTTATTCCACTCCACCAATAGACTTCTCTCAAGTCGTTATACATCTTAGTGGAGCCGGGATGATTGGAGTATCTAGTGTTGTGGGCTTCAGCCATAATCCTCTCGCGGGCACCATCAACATCAGGAACACATAGCCTACTTTGGTATCTCAACACCCTATCTCCCCCTTTGGAGAAGACTATCACTTTTTGCTTGTGGACAGCCTCCTTCAACTGGAGTATGATCGGATCTCGATCTTGCTTCTATTTTACTTTTGCTATTAGGGATGATGCATACCTACTCTGAACATTGATCCCTCCCTCGTCATTCTCCTCGAGCTGGACTCCTAATCGAGCCAACCTATGCACTTCTTTCACAAGCTCTTTCTTCTCTTCCTCAACATAGGTTGTGCTACCCATTGACAACCTGCTAAGGGCATCAGCTTTAGCTGGGTGGTATAGGATGCTCATATCATAATCCTTGAGCAACTCCAACCATCTCCTTTGTTGCAGGTTGAGCTCTCTCTGACTAAAGACATACTGCAGGCTCTTGCGGTCAGTGAACACGTCCGCATGCACTCCATATAAGTAGTGGCGCTAGATTTTAAGCGCAAACATTACCGCCACCAACTCAAGATCATGGGTCGGGTAGTTCTTCTCATGAACCTTAAGCTGCCTAAAAGCATAGGCTATCACCTTCCCACTCTGCATCAATACACAACCCATCCCAACTCTCGATGCATCACAAAGTATCATAAAATCCTCCGTTCAATCAGGCAATGTGAAAATAGGTGCAGTGGTAAATCTAGTCTTCAACTCCTGGAAGCTCTTCTCACACTCCTCAAACCAGTGAAACTTGACCTTTTTCTAAGTCAGCTTGGCCAATAGTGCAGAGAGGGAAGAGAACCCGTCAACAAATTTGCAGTAATAGCCTACCAACCCCAAGAAACTCCTTATGTCAGTTGGAGAGGTCGGTCTTGGCCAGTTCTTAACCGCTTCAATCTTCTGGGAATCTACTCGAATCCCATCACCCGAAACAACATGGCCTAGAAAAGCCACTAACTTGAGCCAAAACTCACACTTTGAGAACTTTGCATATAATTCATGGTCCTTAAGAGTCTAAAAGAAAATTCTAAGGTGTTTTGCATGCTCCTCCTCGTCCTTCGAATACACCAAAATATCATCAATGAACACGATTGCAAACATGTTGACATAGGGTTCGAACACCCTATTCATCAAGTCCATGAAAGCCGCAAGTGCATTCATCAACCCAAATGGCATGAACAAGAACTCAAAGTGGCCATATCTAGTCCTAAAGGTTGTCTTTGGAACATCACATTATCTAACTTTCAACTAGTGATAGCCCGATCTGAGGTCTATCTTCGAAAAGCATGAGGAACCTTGAAGTTGGTCAAACAGATCATCTATTCTGGGAAGGGGATATATATTCTTGATCATGACCTTGTTCAGTTGCCTATAGTCTATGCACTTTCTGAGAGACCTATCCGTCTTCCGTACAGACAGAATGGGAGCACCCCAAGGAGAAACGCTTGGCCTAATAAAGCCCTTCTCTAACAAATCCTTCAGCTGCTCTTTCAACTCCTTCAACTCAGCGAGGACCATCCTATATTGGGGAATTGAAATAGGTTGCGTTTCGGGAAAAACGTCAATACCAAAATTGATCTCCCTATCAGAAGGGACTCCAGGTAAATCCTCAAGGAACACCTCAGGAAACGCATTCACAATCGGAACTGACTCAAGAAGGGGGGCTCAATATCATCAGATTTAACTCGCACGAGGTGGTAAATACACCCTTTAGAAATTAGCTTTCTATCCCTTAGCTAGGAAATAAACTTACCCTTGGGTGCAACAGAACTTCCCTACCACTCTAGGACTAGTTCACTCGGTAATTGGAATTTGACAACTCAGGTCCTACAATCTATGGAGGCATAGCATGCATGGATCCAATCCATACCAAAGATTACATCAAAGTCAACCATCTCCAACTCTAACAAATCAGCTAATGTATCCCTATGATAGATGGATACTAAACAATCTTTATAGACCCTCTCAGCTAGAACAGACTCACCAGTAGGAGTAGAAATAGTATAAGGCTCAAGTAAACACTCGGGAAAAATCTCAAACTTATTGGCCACATAGGGCGTCACAAAAGATAATGTGGCACCCGGGTCAAGCAATGCATAACAATTATAAGAAAGGACTTGGAGCATACCCGTAACAACATCTAGTGCAACCTCTTGGTCCTGTCGATTACCCATCCCATATAGGCAATTCATCCTGCCTCCTACACTTGCAGTATTAGCCTTCTGATGACTGCCTACAAGGGGTGCTATAGAAGATTGAGCTTCATTACTCCCATCACCCCATTTCCTCGTCGGACACTCACCCTGCAAATGGTCTGTTGTCCGCACAGATAACAAGCATTTGTGCCCTCACGGCACGTACCAAGGTGAAGTTTGCCACATCTGCCACAAGGTGGCTTTCCTCTCGGGCCTTAGGTCATGCTAGCTTGGGACTGAGGACCCTGAGCTCTGAAATTCTGGTGACCATAAGATTTCTACTCATACCTGTTTTGTTGAATAGGCGCACTTGCCATCGAGAATGCATAACTAGAAGACCTCTTCTGAAAATAAGTTCTATCACCCTTATGATGCTTCTGTTGGCTAGGCTCATGCCTTACTGATTTGGCCTTCTTACTCTGCTGCTCTTCCCTGTCCTTCTTCTTATACTCCTCAGTTTGCTGGGCATACACCTTAATTATAGAAATGTCTATGCTTGGAATCAGCACTGCTGCCTTATACTCCTTCTTTACCTGTCTGCCCAATCTAGACACGGACTTACTTATTCTCACTCTTATATTAAGAACCATCTCTGGGGCATATCGGGACAGCTAAATGAACTTGAGGTTGTACTCTTTAACAATCAACCCCTCTTGTTTCAGGTTCATGAACTCCTCAACCTTCGCCTCCCTCAACTCTTGGGGAAAGAAATGGTTGAGGAAAGCACAATCAAACTCCTCCCACTCAGCAGGTACAGCACCCTCACCTCTACCATCTTCCCACTGGTTATACCAGACATTAGCAACGTGCTTAAGCTGATAAGAGACCAGCTCATTTCCCTTAACCTCATTACCATGCATAGCCCTTAAAATTTTGCACATCTCATCAATAAAATTTTGTGGGTCCTCCTCAACCTTCGCCCCCGTGTAGACTGGTGAGTTCATCCTTAAGAAATCTCTGAGCCTGGTTGCAGCCGTAGGCTCTTGGGAGTTGGAGCTAGGGACCTAGGGACCTCAGCTATTACTCTGGGAGGCCACTAACTGAGTGAGCATAGCAATGGCTCCCCTGAAGTCTGCTATTGAAGTGGAGGCTGACTGAGCAGGTAGTGCCTGTGGTATCTCAGTAGCCCTAGCAGCTCCACCCCATCTCCTCGTCTCAGGTTGGGTAGGGACCCCTGGTGGAGGATTCTCAACATTTAGGGCTGAGGCATCTCTCTGGGCAGCAGTGCGTTTAGGAGGCATGATCTGCAAATGCGTAATGCACGAATTAGAAGGGGGTTTTATAGAGTCAAACTCTATCACACGAACTCAGAATATCAAAGAAGTGTAACCATTCCTAATGTCCTATAGCCTCTTGTTTATGAAGTGTGGTGCACAACACACATATAAACAAGACTCTACTAGACACGGCTTCATAGACATCCTAGGACTCTTCAACTCTGCGCTCTGATACAAAGTTTGTTATGCCCCGGGAGGGTACCCTAAGCGTGGCTGGCACCTAGAGACTATTGCTAGTCCCCAAGTGAACCACTCAATCTCAGGACAGTTATCCAATATCAAATATATCAGAAACAATATAATAACGTAGTGAGCTACATCAATAAGAAGGGCCAATGGCCTATAAACTCAGTCTTAACATTGATGATAAGCAAATAGTATTACTAACTCAACCCTAAGAGGGAAAGACCTCACATCAAATCTAAACTCATGTCTATGAAGCCTCTAACTTAGCTAACCAGTCTAAGAGGGTATCATGATAGGCCATGGCTTCCCACCTCAATAAACAAACTAACAGAATGAAGAAAAAGGGCTCCTCCAAATAGCAAAAAGGGCTCACTAATAACTGAACTCAGGATCTCCGAACCACAACAATGCATTTACTAAAGTCCCCTAACTCCTGTATCTGCATCATGAAATGATGTAGTACCGATTGACGTCAGTACGTGGAATGTACGACATGTAAGATTGCTGAATGTAACAGTACAAGTGTAACAGCATAGGGATCACTTCAACTCAACATCCTACTCCATCAGAATGTCAAATGTCTATCTAAAGCAAGAATATAAAGTAGACAAATGACTCGTTAACGTCTCATCTCAACATCATCAATATATCAGACTCATCTCAAGGAAACTCGACTAAACTCAAAGGACTCATGCCCTTTTAGGACAAGGATAAAGAGTAGACAGTAAAACATCAACATCCATCAAGACTCATACCATCACATCAACATCAGAGTTCTATCAAAATGGAACCTAGCTGGGAGTTTCTCTAACCAACAAACATCACCTATGAGCCGGTAATGATACAACAAAGTGATGTCGTTGCGACATCCATCCAGTACGCTTCCCTAGGTAAAGGACATCATCATCAGTGGATACACAAGAAAATCATCAGTCTTTGTTTGGGACAAGGAAACATCCGCATTGCAGTTCGATCCTCTCTCCTACGCGGGCTACGTAGTTGATGAGTTCGAGTGGGACTCACTCTCACCCATTTCGATGATCAATACTCCTCCCAGAACTCGACATGCTCATAAAACATCATCATCATCTATCCCATAGGGACATAATACATCATCATCATTATCGGTCCCATAGGGACATAATACATCAACATCAACATCAACTCATCTTATCAACATCAACATCAACATTGTAGACTTGAAACATTCTTTTAGAATTTAGTTTCAAGTTTTGAGACTTATGACATCACTTTCATCATATCATCATCAAGACTTTCATCCATTTGCACTACAGTCATAACATCACAAGCATCATCATCGTTAAGGCTCTAGACTCTTTCCTCTAAGCTCATTCTTGCATTCTGCACTCTTTAATAAAATAGACATAGAATTTTGTAAAATTCATGAAAACAAATTATACAGTAAACCAAGTTTATGATGTTTATCAATTTAAGAAAAATACATGAATTTTTAAGAAGAATATCAGTAAAATACTCAAGGATTTTCACATATAACTCATCATCTTCAACGATAGACTCAATTTACTCAAAGGGGCACTTGGAAGAACAATCTCACACTTTAGGTTAGCCTTACATACCTGGGATGATTGTTATCAACACAATTCTCTTGGGACTTCCTCTTGATACCTCAATCTCGACTCTCCTCAAGCCCTAGCGTATAAGCGTTGTTAGAAAGAGGATGTAGAATGAGGTTTTAGACCCTTTCTTCATGAAAACGACTTATATCAATTGTACATTTGGGTTTTAGAAGATGCTAGGAATGAATTACAATGCCCCTCAGAATTTTAGAAATCTTCTGGCTGGGAACTAACCCAGTCCGCGACGCGGACTGGTCATGTATAGCTCATTTTTGACAAAACTATTCCTAAACGAGTTTTCTCAACCCCGTCATAAATTTAAGAAAAACATAAGTGACCCTTCGCGATGGGTCCGCGATGCGGTTCTTTCGTGAATTTTTACTATTTTCTCATTTTGTAATAAAAATTATCTTTTGACTCAGTCGCTCTAAAAATCGACGAGAGCTTTCCCCCACTCAATTTAGTGTGTTGATCACAAATCCGGCCTCAGATTTTCCATCCGAGCATCAGAAGATGCATTATGCGCATATCTCCTCTCTAGTAAGGGTGGCAACGGAACCGGTAAGTACCGGTTCTGGTCCGGTACCGGTTCAGTGCCAGTCCGGTCCGGTTCCGGTACTATACCGGTAGGAACCGGTAGGGGGACCAGGAAGGGAGGGGGGTTTTTTACCGGTAGTTACCGGTTTCGGTTCGTACCCGATCGATAATTCCGGTTAAATATAAATTTTTTTAAAATTTTTTTAATTTTGTTACCATTGGGGTGGGGCCCACCAACGGTAACATTATTTTTTGCCCTTTTTTGGACCTTTTTGGTCAATTCTTATTATTCTTTTTTCAAAATTCAATAATTTCTCAACTATAAATACCCCTAAATCTTTCATAATTTTTCACTTCAATTCTCTCAATCTAATTCTCTCAATTCAATCCAATTCTCTCAATCTAATTCTCTCAATTCAATCCAATTCTCTCAATCTAATTCTCTCAATTCAATCCAATTCTCTCAATCCAATTCTCTCCACTTACTATTACAAATTTATAATTATATACATATTACATACTACTCTCAAATATTATATATTATATATTAATCATCTACTCTCTCAATTATTATTCAAAAATATTATTTAGTTTGGTTAATTGCATTTTGGAGCAAATTTGGTGGATCAATTTGGAGCATATTCAAGCTTCAACTTTCATCAATTTCGGGTTCTACGTCTGCTTTTACACAGACGTTTGGTACCTTCGTTCCTAAATCCTACTTATTTGTTCTTCTAATTTTACTTATTTGATTACTTTTACTTGTTGTCTCCTTGAATTAATTTTTTTACATTCATAAACTTGAATTTTTGCATATAATCGTAATTTGTTTAATTAAATTTAACATGGATTCCAGTGGAAAAGGAAAGGGAAAAAGTACATTTTTTGGTGGAATTAAAAAAGCTTTAACTGGTGAAAAATCTGGTGGTAGTTCGTCTACAAGACAACCACCACTTAGATTAAATACCGAAGATTCTACTCACGTAGACAACACGTGTTTTAATATTGACTCTAACACGGAATTAGACCATGAATTTCTTGAACAACGTTTTGGTTTTAACGAAGATTTACCGAAAGATGATTTTGAAATTAATGAAAACGAAGATACTTTTGATGACGATGAAACTCAACCCCCATATAGTGCTACTACTCCACCCCCACCCCCCCGCTCCCGCTCTCCCCGTACAACCTTCGTCATCTAATAGGCCTAAGACGGAATGCGCAAAAAAATCTGTTGTTTGGCAATTTTTAACGCAAAATGAAGATAAAACAAAAGCAATTTGTAATAAATGTAAACACGTTTTAAACCATAAAACTTCAGGAAAGGGGGGCGGGACGGGTCATTTGAAAAATCACCTTATGCATTGTTGTAAATTGAAATTTTTGTATGCCCAAGCAGTTGCGGACGCCAAAAGATTTGGAACTCCCATTCCCGATGAATCGGCGGGAGGTTCAAATATGGTGCAATCGCAACTAAATCCTACTAATATTTTTTATCCTAGTACACATAGACCTTATAGTAGACAACGTGACCTGGATGAGCTTTCTAAAATGATTGTTGTTACTGGTTTGCCTTTTAGTTTTGCTGAAAATCCTGGTTTTGTCCATTATATTCAAATTGTTTATAACCCGTCTTTTAATGGTTTTTCTAGAAATACAATAAAAAAAGTTGTTTTTGACTTTCAAGCACGCCATGTACAATGCCTTAGATGTTTATTTGCTTATAATAATTGTAGGCTACCAATAACTTCTGATATGGGACGTAGTGTAACCGGTGACGATTACTTTACAATTACGGTCCACTGGATAGATGATAACTGAAATTTGCAAAAAAAAATTTTAGGATATAAAACTTATGAATTTCGAAAAACAGGTTCTTATATTTCGCAAACTATTCTTAATGTTTTACAATTTTTTGGTATAAGTAGAAAAATATTTAGTGTAACTTTAGATAACGCTAGTAATAATAAACGTGCTGTAGATATTTTAAAACCTATTATTTGTCAAATCTTATGAAGATGGTTTTCATATTAAATGTGTTGCACATATTTATAATGTAATTGTTAAAGATGGTATTTCTTTATTTGAAAATGGATGTGATAAAGTAGAAGCCGCATGCCACTTTATTTTTAAATGTCAAGTAATGGCTAGGCGTAAGGAATTTGAGCGGCGTTGTATTGAATGTAATTTGCCTGTTCGAAAAATTCCTAAATCAGTAGTAACTAGGTGGAATTCATTCTATGAAATGTTAAAAGTTGCTTACGACTATAGGAGACCGCTTACAATGGTCTGGAATGCACATAATTCAGATCTCACCTTCCGTCTAGATGAAAATGATTGGGTTGATATTAAAGATTTAGTTGATTTTTTAAAAGTTTTTTATTTAGCAACTAAACAAATATCCGGTCTTTACTATCCTACTATTTCTTCTGTGTTGCCTAATATTTGTGCTATTTGTAATAAATTAGCTTCATTTAAAAATAATGCAAGATTTAGTGAACCTATTAAAAAAAATGATTGAAAAATTTAGGAAATACTTTTTCTCAATCCCTCAGATTTATTTAACTGCTTGTTTATTTAATCCTTCTTATAAAGAATTTGGTATATCTAAAATGGTAGCTAGTATATATACAGGCTTAGAAATAGAATACGACGGAGAAAATCAATCACTTAATTTAGACGCAGTTCTAAGTAACGTTAGACCAAAACCTAGGAAATTATATGATTTAGAACAATATAATTAGTACAAAATGTATAATACCAACCACAACCTACTAGGCCTAGATACGATGATGATATTGACGCAATAATAGAATTACAACTTGGACTACAAGCTAAAAGAAATGACTTTGATGAATATCTTAACCAGGGACCAGAAAGCATCAAGGACGCAAGGGAAGCCGCAGCTTTTGGCGTGGTGGAATAGTCGTGGAAGAAATTTTCCAAGACTTCAACGGGTGGTTTGTGATATCCTGGAAATTCAAGCTTCTTCAGTGGCTTCGGAAGGCGCTTTGAGCGCTGCTAGGTTCCAATTAGGAGACTATAGGCATTCACTAGCAGGCGATAGCTTGGAAGTTTCAGTCTTATTTCGAGGCTGGATAAATGCGGAGCGGACGAATTTAGGGCGTCTGACATTGCCTTCTCAGTTTGAAGCTGATATCGATAATGTTATATCGGAATCAAGTGAAGACGGCATAGAATTTCTGGAAGAACAAGCTCAAGAGCCGATTCCAGAAAATGTGACACTTGAAATGTTAGAAACTCTTAGACAAGAGTTTCAAAGTAGTTTAAGATATTAGTGATTAAATTTTATTGTATTACAAATTTACAATAAATAATACCTAGTTGAAACAGAACCCTTCCTAGAAGGTGGATGCGTAAATTAGGTTGATTTCTAATATCTTACTTTTCTACATTGTACAATTTAAATTTTAAAATTACCTAATAAAATTAGAGGCTATTCGCCTTATTTCTTTTTTTATTTTTATTATCTTCACTTAATCTTAATTTAAGTTTTGACTTCTTTTTAATATATTTGCCCCTTTATTTCTCACATCTTTATTAACTTTAAAGTTTAAAATATAAAAAGAAACATTCAAAATTTAATCGTTAAAAATTAAACTTTATAATTTTATATTTAAAAAATTAGAAATTTAAACTTTTATAGTAGAAAGATTGAAAATTTTGATTTTACACTTTAAATGTTTTAGTTATATACTTATATTATACAAAACTTTAAATTCAAACTTATAACAACTTTAAATTCAAACTTTCAAACTTCATTTTAAATTTTAAAAATTTATATAATGATTAATGAATAATAATACTACCATTTTAAAATTTTAATTTAACCTTTTACATTTTAAACTTGAATTTAAATTTTTAAATATTAACAATTAATTTAACATATTAATTGAATATAATTTTTTTTTAAATTCCGGTTGGCCGGTCCGGTCCGGTCCGATCCCGGTTGGTACCGTTCCGGTCCCGGTTGGTACCGGACCGGTAAGATAAGAGTACTTTTTCCCGGAACCACCGGTTCCAGGAAAAATTACCCCTCCCTTACCGATTTCGGTCCCGGTACCGGTTAATATCGTTCCAGTAGTACCGGTTCCGGTGTCGCTGCCAGCCATACTCTCTAGGGGTATTTTGGTAATTTTATCAGGCGTTACATAGAACCCTACCAAAAATAACGTACCAGTTCAATGAAATCGCCAGAATTCGAATTTGAGAACTCCTTGGCCCGAAATCCATGAAAGATCGTTTAAAGTAGTTTAGGACTCAAATACCCAAAATAACCTCGAAACTCCAAAAATTACAACAAGATTATCTCTAGCATTAGTTTTACCATCCGGGATTGCTGGAGCGGATGAAATTCTGATTCAAGCCTCCAAACTCTGAATATTGACCAAAGTCAAACTATGATTTAAAATCAACTAAAAATGCAACTTTGGGACTAAAATCTCTGTTATAACTCCAAATTCAGTTCTATAAGTTCTCCTAGACCAGATTCAACATTTCAAAGCTGGTGGAATTAACAAAATTAGATTTTGACACTCGAAAGTGAAGATGACCACAAAATTCAAAATTTTCCAACTTTAAGCCTTTAAAAACTCTTTGTTTGGCAAAACTCCAAGTTTTTACATGATTTTAGAAATCGGACTTTTAGACTCAACCAGAAAATGAACCAAGGAAACTTTCGAGAAGGGCAAACTGGTAATTTTGTCGAAAATGCCAAAAATGACCTTCGAGGTTATTACAAGTAAAACCATTAAATATTTATTCATTATGTTGCCCAATCTAATTGGTCCAAATTTAGACCCTTCTCAACAAATGATAAAAAGCACATATGATTTATATTTTGACCAAATACTTTTGAAAATAATATTAAAAAAATTTTAATTTCATAATATTTTCCTATTAGCCTATATTAAATCAACCCCCCCTCCCCCCCCCCCACCTTTAATAATCTGACTCATAACTGAGGATCCAACTAAAATGCATACTCTTCTACTCATAAAAAAAGATTATTAATTTTTAGTAGTATAATTTTTTTTATCATTATCCAATATTTTGTTCATTTCTTCTTTTCTTTCTTTTTTGTAATCTCTTATTCTTAATTAGAATATCAGGTACTCAAACTTGAAACAAACTTTCTAGTTCATATTTTTTTAATCTGTATTATTATTATGGTGGGGTAGGGATGAGAATATGAGAAAATATTATTTTCATTCTTTTTATTATGAATTTTGGATACACAAAAGAAAAATGTCATATGTCCATGTGCATAGTTGCTTAATTAAATCATCTCTATTGAACTGATTATTTTTGTCAGGACACCGAATTTGGCCTAAATGTGACACGACGAATGGAGACCCGAGAGTCCCCAAACAAGCCTCAAGTATCCGTAACTACATCATCAGTTCGAGTATAGCATTCAAACACACATAACTATATAGCCAAATCAGATCTCAAGAATCATTCTAATAATAAGAAAGCAGTACAATAGTCATAGCAACCAGATCTAAGAAGAGTTCACATAGTGCCCAACAATGCCTCTAGTCAAAGGAACGAGGGCCAGAACAAGTCCCGGGCTCACCCTCAAAAAATTTGAACATACGAAATAACAATAAAGAAGATAGTTGGCTAGCCCTCGGAGGACGGGACTCACAATAGACCACTCATCAAACGACTGGTATCGAAGTGCTCGGCCCCTACATGGTAAAATAATGTAGGCAAAGAGTATGTGTTAATACGTTTGAATATACTAAGTATGCGGGTATGCAATGCATATGAAATGGACTAAAATTATTCCCGTTAGGCTCACACGGCCCACTACACAGTCCGTGAAACGTCACACGGACCGTGAACATTGACCGTGATCCGCTACTTAGACTCTCACGGACGAAAATTTTTACGGAGTTAAGTGGTATCACACGGACGGCTACACGGTCTGTGTGACTTCACATGGGCCGTGATACCGATCGCGTAATGGTACGACAAAGTTATGAGATGATACTTTGATACTTAGAATAATTTTTATGTAGTGAGTTACACGGAGAGCCACACGAGTCGTGTTACATCACACGGACCGTGTAAGTGTCCGTGTGCCTTCATTTGGCCACAGTTCCCTTCCATCCCAATGTTATCCCAACCATGAACTGGACCTAGTGCCTCTTCACGGGTGGCCACACGTTCTGTGTAGGCTCTTCGTGGAGGAGTGCCTAGCAGTTCATCTGGGAAAATTCCACGACACTTGGGCAATGCCACTCGAAAAATCTGGATCCTTACATCATCTCTCCCTTGGGAACATTCGTCCCTGAATGTGCAAAAACAAGTCTTGAAAGGCTTGACTTAGAGCATGAAACACCCAACATACAATATAATACATAATTCATTATTCAAAATCGTACCAAAAGAATTATTCAAAACCATTGTTCACGACCTTTAAGCTCATATCAAAATCGTACTCAAGTTATTCAAAACATTATAAAAATCCTTTTAGTGCTCATGTATGCATGCCATGTCATGAGACTCAAGAGGGCGAGAAATGGCACCATTAGATAAGGAAGAATCCTAATACCTTAGGCTTGAGTAGATTGGAAAAGATGAGGGTATCGCTTCACCATGTCCAACTCCGTCTCCCAAGTAGCACTCTCCACTTGTTGATTTCTCTAAAGTACCTTCACCGAAGCCACGTCCTTGTTAAGAAGTCGCTTTACTTGCCTATCCAAGATTTCCACTGAAATTTCCTCATAAGACAAGTTTTCTTCAACCTCAATTCCTTCCAAAGGCACAATGTTGCTAGGATCACCAATTAGCTTCCTCAACTTAGACACATATAAGACTGGGTGAATGGAGCTCAAATTTGGAGGTAACCCGGACTTATAGGCCACACCTCCAATTCGCTCAACAATCTCGTAAGGGCCAACATACCGGGGGCTTAGCTTGCCCTTCTTACCAAAATGCATCATACCCTTCATAGGCGAAACCTTCACATACACCCAATCCCCGACATGAAATTCAAGATCCCTTCTCCTAACATCCGAATAAGATTGTTGACGACTTTGGGCTGCTTTCAACCTTTCCCTAATCACCTTCACCTTATCAATGGCCTCCATCACTAGATCCGGACCAACTAGTGCCATCTCTCCCAATTCAAACTACCCCACTGATGATCTACACCTTCTCCCATACAAAGCTTCAAACATTGCCATACCAATGCTAGCATGGAAGCTGTTATTATAAGCAAACTCAATGAGTGGAAGATGGTGATCCCAATTTCCCTTAAACTCCAACACACAACCCCTCAACATATCCTCCAAAGTTTAAATAGTCCTTTCTGCTTGGCCATTGGTATGAGGGTGAAAAGCGGTGCTCAACTTAATCTTAGTCCCAAATCCCTTCTGAAAAGACCTCCAAAAGTGGGAAGTAAATTGGGTACCATGAGCCGATATAATGGACCTAGGTACACCATGCAACCTTACCAACTCTTGGATATACAACCTTGCATAATCCTCGGCGCTGAAAGTAGTCTTGACCGGTAGGAAATGAGCCAACTTCGTCATCCAATCCGTAACAAATGAAATGGAAACAAATGCCTTCGCGTCTGGGGCAACCAAATTACAAAGTCCATGTTCACATCTTTCCATTTCCATGTGGGAATCTCAATGTCTTGGGCCAAGCCACCACTCCTTTGGTGTTCTACCTTCACCTATTGACAACTCGGGCATTCAAATACGAACTTAGTGATGTCTTTCTTCATACCCCGCCACCAATAAACTTCCTTCAAATCCCGATACATTTTGGTAGACCCCGGGTGAATAGAATAATGAGAGTTATGAGCCTCACTCATAATCACCCTTCTAAGATCATCCACATCGAGAACACAAAGCCGTTCTTGGTACCGGAGTACACCTTCTCCCCCTTGGGAGAACACCTCGATCTCCTTTTCAGCAACCAATTTCTTCAATTCAAGTAACGATGGGTCTAAATCTTGCTTGGTCTTTACATCACTTACCACGGAAGATTCTGCGCTGCTTTGAACATGAATACCACCATCGCTCGAATCAGCCAACCTGACACCTAACCTAACTAAATAGTGGACATCTCTTGTTAATTCATTCTTTTCTTCTCCAACATGTGCCACACTCCCCATAGACAACTTGCTGAGAGCATCGGCCACAACATTGGCCTTACCCGAGTGATATAGAACACTCATGTCGCAGTCCTTTAGAAGCTCCAACCACCTCCTTTGCCTTAAATGGAGATCCCTCTGAGTGAATACATATTGCAAACTCTTATGAATGGTGAACACATCAACATGCACCCCATACAAATAATGTCTCCAAATCTTCAAAGCAAAAACCACCGCTGCCAATTCAAGGTCACGCATGGGGTAATTACGTTCATGCACCTTCAACTGCCTTGATGCATACGCTATCACCTTACCATTTTGCATAAGCACACAACCCAATCCAATCTGCAAGGCATCACAATACACCACAAATCCCTCTAACCCATTTGGGAAAGTTAAGACAAGATCCGATGTAAGCCAATCCTTCAAAGCTTGAAAACTCTTCTCACATTCATTTGACCATACAAACTTATCCTACTTTTGGGTCAACTTGACCAATGGAGATGCAATAGATGAGAACCCTTCAACAAACCTTCTATAATACCCCGCCAACCTAAGGAAACTACGAATATCTGAAGGAGTCAACGGTCTTGGCCAATTCTTCACGGCCTCATTTTCTTTGGATCCACCTTGATTTCATCACCGCACACCACATGACCAAGGAAAGCCACTTCGTCCAACCAAAATTCACACTTGCTAAACTTGGCATACAACTTCTTCTCCCTCAAAGTTTGGAGAACCATTCTCAAGTGATTCCCATGCTCCTGCTTACTTCGGGAGTAGATAAGAATGTCATCAATGAACACCACCACAAAACTGCCAAGGAATGGCTTAAACACTCGATTCATTAGGTCCATAAACACGGCCAGAGCATTGGTTAGGCCAAAAAACATCACCATACACTCAAAGTTCCCATACTTTGTCCAAAAATTTGTTTTAGAAATATCACACTCCCTAACCATTAACTCATGATACCCAAAACGAAGATCAATCTTTGAGAAATGAGTAGCCCCTTGGAGTTGATCGAACAAGTCATCAATGCTAGGCAATGGGTACTTATTCTTGATGGTCACCTTATTTAGTTGCCTATAATCAATGCACATCTAGAGAGAACCGTCCTTCTTTCTTACAAACAACACTGGAGCACCCCACGGTGATATACTGGGCCAAATGAAACCTTTCTCCAACAAATCCTTTAATTGCTCTTTCAATTCTTTTAACTCTGTTGGGGCCATATGATAAGGAGGAATAGACATAGTTTGGGTATCCGGAAAAAGATCTATGCCGAAGTCTACCTCTCTCTCATAAGGGATACCCGATAAGTCTTCAGAGAACACATCCGAAAATGCATTCACCACAGGGACTGACTCAAGAGTAGGCACTTCAGATTCCATATCCTTGACCCTCACAATATGATAAATGCACCCCTTGGAAATTATTTTCGGCGCCTTGAGGTAGGAAATAAACTGACCTATTATAGAGGAGTCACCACCCTTCCATTCTAGAGTGGGCTCACTAGGAGGTTGGAACTTGACCTTTCGGGTCCTACAACCTATAAAGGTATATGATGCATGCAACCAATCCATCCCAAGAATTAGGTCAAAATAAAACATCTGAAGTTCAACAAGATCACACGAAAAAACTTTATGCAACACAAAAACAAGCAACCATAATAGACCCTATGGGCAATAACATATTCACCCACGGGAGTATAGACCAAGAAAGGATCCCTCAAAATCTTGGGACTTAAACTTATCAACCAACAAAGGAGTCACAAAAGACAAATTTGCACCTGGATCAAGCAAAGCATAAACATCAAAATCAAAGACTTTTAGCATACCATTCATGACATCCAGAGCCTCCTCAAGATCTTGGCGGGCATAGAGTGCATAGAACCTATTGTTTCTTGGGGCCACTCCTTGGGGAGCTCTTTGTTGAACTTTCCCACCCTTGTCCATCTAACCTTGGCCTAGGTCATTCGTAGGACAGTCAGCAACCTTGTGATTCTTATCACCACACCTGAAGCAGACACCAAAATGTCTCCAACAAATTCACATGTGGGGCTTTCCAAACTTGTCACACAGAGGATGTCTTTGACCGTCACCAACTGGTGCCCAGGTACCCGAGCATTAGCGACCCGAGCACCCAAACCTTGGCCCTCCTGGAAGCAATTGAAACTAACATTTTGAGAATCGGAAAATCTACCATCAAAATGGGCTCTCTTGGGATTGTGAACCCTTTTCTCCTTGAGTTTTTCCCCTTCGATTTGTTCAGCATACACCATAAGTTTGGCAATATCCACGTCCCGTATGAGCATAGCAGTACGACATTCCTTCACAAGCAAATCAGAGATACCCGAAACAAACTTGCGCATCCTTGCATGAGGGTCAGCCACAAGTGACGGAGCATATTTGGAAAGCTTCATGAACTTGAGGGCATAGTCCCTCACACTCATACTCCCTTGCTTGAGATTGATAAACTCAGTCATTTTGGCCTCCCTAAGCTCACGTGGGAAGAAGCGATCAAGGAAAGCAAATTTGAACTCTTTCCAATTGACATCACCACCACAAACCATTTCCAAAGACCATTGAGCATACCACACCTGAGCCACATCTTTCAGTTGATAGGCAGCCAGTTCATCCTTCTCCTCCGAAGTGACACCCATGATGTTCAGTATCTTGGTAAGCTCATCAATGAACTCCTGAGCATCCTCGCCAGCCTTTGACCCATAGAAATCTGGAGGATTCATCCAGGTGAAATCCCTCACCCTAGAAGCAGGTGTAGGATCTTGTGGCAAGTTAGCCTACCTTGCCTGAGATGTCACCACCTGAGCAAGCATGGTGAAGCCATACAAAATTTCCCGTTTGAGATGGTTCATCCGCATGCTCATGGGGAGCCTGATCTTCATTACCGGAGCCAGCCTTGGTAGAGGGGGTCTTCCTTGAGGCATATTTTGAAATGGATCAACGACACTGTCAAATAGGGGAACTATATATACTAGCCATAGCACGACAAAAGATATGAAGGAGTGAGACAATTCCTAAAACATCATCGTAGCCTCCCCCTCATAGGTATGGTACACTTCACACCCATGAATTGGACTCTACTCAATGCGGCATGTTGGACTCCGAGGATCATTTATATCCGGGGCTGTGATACCATCTTTTATCACGACTCGAGGTTGGGGCCTAGATGTGACATGGCGAATGGAGACCCGAGAGTTCCCAAACAAGCCTCAAGTATCCGTAGCCACATCATCGGTTCGAGAATAGCATTAAAACACACATAACTATATATCCAAATCAGATCTCAGGAATCATTCTAATAATAAGAAAGCGGTACAATAGTCATAGCAACCAGATCTAAGAAAAGTTCACATAGTGCCCAACAATGCCTCTAGTCAAAGGAACGGGGGCCAGGACATGTCTCAGTCTCACCCTCAATAAAAGTGAACATTCGAAATAACAATAAAGAAGATAGTTGGCTTGCCCTCGGAGGAGGGGACTCACCACAGTAACTCCAAGAATGGACTACTCGTCAAACGGTTGGTATTCAAAGTGCTCAGCCCCTACATGGTAAAATCATATAGGCATAGAGTATGCGTTAGTACGTTTGAATGTACTAAGTATGCGGGCATGCAATGCATATGACTTATAAACCTGCATTTCAATGTTAGATGGCAAGGGCACATAATATGGAAAGAACCATATATCCAAAGGGGGAAGTATACAAGATGCCATGAAATTCATGATACATGCAATGTGATAATGCTTCTATATAGCGAGGATGGACTATTACCGATAAATGAAATTCATGCAAGCTATTACATGAATTAGTCCGATAAAGGCCTCCAATCGGTAGGAGAAGACTACTTGCCAAAGGTAATCTACACCACACCTTACAAAACTCACCATTTTGGAAGGACTTTTCATAATCATACCATATCATATCATAAATGTAATAGACGAATAATCATTCCTTACGACCCGATCATTTCGGTAATGGCGATCGATCCTATGTTGGCACATAGTTCAAGGAAAGGAAGAGAGCCCTTGGGGATATCCCTAATGCCCCAATCCATCGGACCTAATTCATCACCATCCCACTTGAATACTTATACATATACGTGCTTTCAAGAGGTACAATATAAATTTAAAACAATCAATGCATATTAAGGTTCAAATGCCAAATCGTATGATCATAATCATAATGCTAATACAAGGAATAGCTCATCTACATATACAAGATGGTGCAAGCACCCATAATGCTCAAAGATCCATAATCATAGACATACTGGTGATCACCTTTTTGTCATAATCAATGCCTTACCAAAATCATATCATAATCATTTCATAAAACATAATTGGTCTTAACCCACTTCATAATTTCCATATACTAATGCTCATGAATGCAATGCAATGCATGATGTGAGGATAGCATGGGTAATATAGATTCAAGTTAAAATCAACATCATAATATGAAATTGGATAAATCCATAATTAAATCAACACCTAAATCATAATATAAGTCACCCATGCATATATCAATTTCAAAGGAGACATGCATGTTCATAACTTCATAACTCAATGTAAATCATCATAATAGTGTTCAAAGTAATTTAAAATCATAGGTAGAGTCCAGCCCATACATCAATTGGATTTAATAAAATCAAATAATGAAAACTCATATTTGAAGTGACTAAAATTCATGAAATCAATTGAAAGGAATTTTTGGATATTGTTGGTTGAAAGGGACCAAGAATCAATCCACATACCTTGATGGAGGAGCTGAATTTGAGGGATGAGTTAGGCTTGAATTTGGCTCCAATGGAACCCTAGCTTTGATCCTTGAGAGAGGAGTGTAGAGAGGAGTAAGGAGGTGGTCTTGTGATGGGTAGAATGTTGTAAAAGTATGAATTAAGAGGGGAGGGGTTTCAGCTGAATTAGGGGTTTAAGATAGGTAAAAGTTCACAATTCATGATTAAAATCAACCGAAATTACATAAAAGCCATTAATGAAACGTTTCTAAATTAGTCCCGTCAGGCTCACACGGTCCGTGAAACGTCACACGGACCGTGAACAGTAGCTGTGATCCTCTACTTAGACTCTTACAGAGGAAACTTTTTATGTAGCTAAGTGGTATCACATGGATGGCTACACGGTCCGTGTGACGTCACACGGGCCATGACACCGACCGTGTAAGGATACTTGAAATATTTTTCACACGACAAAGTTACGAGATAGTATTTCTATACTTAGAATAATTTTTACGTAGTGAGTTACACGGAGAGCCACACGGACTATGTCACATCACATGGACCGTGTGAGTGTCCGTGTGCCTTCACTTGGCCACAGTTCCCTTTCGTCCCAAAGTTGTCCCAACTGTGAACTGGACCTAGTGCCTCTTCACAGGAGGCCACACGGTCCGTGTGGCTTCACACTGGCCGTGTAGGCTCCTCCGTAGAGGGGTGCCTAGCAGTTCATCTGAAAAAATTCCAAGACACTTGGGCAATGCCACTCGAAAAATTTGGGTCCTTACAATTTTTATATTAATATCATCATTATTTTTCTTCTTTTTTTCTTCCTTATTTAAATTAAAAAAAAATTAAAATGATTAATAAGATCCAAGAAGAATAAAAAGTAGAAGAGAAAGAAGGTGGTGTTGAGATGGGGGTGGAGAGTTCGGAGGGATGAGTGTAGAAAGAAGAAGACTAAACCTTTTTGTTATTTCCAATTTATTATAGAATTCAAAATCAGGCCAATCATATGAAATCATATATTAGGTTATTTCAAATTATTTTAACAAAGAAGATGTAAAATGCCCTTAAACTATTTGTTAGAACTAAGGGTATTTTGAGCCAAAAGGTTGATGTTAGGGGTGTTTTTGAGCCAAAAGGTTGACGTTAGGGATGTTTTTGAGCCAAAAGGTTGACAGTAAGGCTGGAAACGGAACCAGTACCGAGACAACTGAATTGGAACTTTTTGGTACCGAATCGGTACCGGCACTAAAATTCAAAAACCTGACCAGATCTGGACTGATTGGTACCGAACATACCAATAATTTTGGGGACCTCCATCCTAGTCCGATATTGATCAGAGCCTAACCGGTAGACTGGATAGTTGCCTTTTTTCACTTTAAGTCATAAATTGCCAAACAATTGATTTTTTTTGGATGTTCCGCCTTGGACTTAGTCCTAGAAGATGTACGGGTGAGAGGGAGCGAGGAAACTAGTAGCAGCATATGGTAGTTGTGTTTCATCATCATAAAAAATATCATCATCTTCATGAATTTCATTATCATCTTCATCTAGTGACTCATTAAAATTATCAAATCTTCTTTCTAAAAATTCATGATCTAACTTAGTATTAGAATTATTATAAAAATAAGTTTCATCAATATGTGTAAAATCTTCCGTATTAATTATTAATGTGGTTATCTTGATTTAGATTTCGAAAAAGTACCAACTGATTTATTTTTACCAGTTAATGCATTAATAATTCCACCAAAAAATGTATTTTTTATTTTTCTACCGGAATTCATATTAAATTAAAATTATACAAGTCATGAAATTAAAGATTGTGAAATTATGAATACAAAAAAATAAATAATTACACTAGTATAGAATAAAAACTAAAAAGATGAAATTTGTAAGTTGGAACGAATGTACTAAACATCTGTGTAAAAGCAGACGTAGAAGCCGAAATTGATGAAACTTGAAGCTTGAATATGCTCCAAATTAATCCACAAAAATTTGCAAACTAATTAACTAAAAAAAATTAATAATTTGAGAATTGACAGTAAATAATAAATAATTAGCTTGAGAGTAGAGAGAATTTAGAGAGTTGAGAAAGTTGAATGAGAATTTGTACAAAAAATAAGGAAAGAGGGTGGGAGTTTTTATAGTTGAAAAAATGGGATTCAAGTGTAAAAACAATTGGGGTTAACAATAAAAAGTGTGGGGGGAAATGTAACTAGTTGTTTGAAACGGCAAGTTTTTGGTGAAAGTTAAGGCTGGCAACGACCAATTAAAAATTGATCCATTGGGGTGGGTCCTACCCCTAACGGCCAATTGGATTTTTTTTAAAAAAAATAATTTTTTTAATCAGACTGGTAAGTACCAGATCGGGACCGAATTGGTACCGATTCTGATAATAAACTGGGACGGGTCAGTACCGGTATCAGTAAGTCGCGATTCCGTTGCCAGCCATAGTTGAAGTCAAGGGTATTTGGAGGCTTAAATGTGGATGAACGGTAGTTTTGTACCAATTCAAATAGTTGAGGAGCATTTTAAGCCTTTTTCCATACTTGGAACTTTAGGGTTTCTTAAACAGTTGGATAAGAGTAGCGGTGTGCATCAATCGATTCATTCAAATTTATATATTATCGGTTTAATTTATTGGTTTTTCATTTTTTAAATATGCTAAAGCAATAGTAAATCAATAAGATAATTTTTTATTAGTTCTCGATTTATCAATTTTTGGTCATTAGTGATTTGATTTTTTATTTACCCAATTAAGTAAATGTGCGACTTCTCTAACAATTTAATGTGATACAGTAAAACAAGCAAATCGATTGTAAATAACAAAATGATTTTAAACTAGAGTAGTGACATAGATAAGGAATTATAGAAATGATGAATATATCTATTTGTTTAATTTTACAACACTCACCTAATTTAATAAAATAGGTTTCATGAACACATAAATTCTCCTCTAACTTAACACAATAATTGAACGATAAATCAATAGGATGTGAACAAAATATTCATTCAGTATCTAAGCTTAACAATATATAATATTTGACCTTATATTCTAATTTGTTTTCTTGGCAGAAGGCTTATACATTAGAAATCAAGCAAATGCATGACTTACAAGCATCTATATAGTGTCAGTGATGTTAAATTATTAATATTTCTTTAATATTTATGAAAGGGTAAAGTTGTAAATTACTATGGTCTTAATGGGTTATCGGTTTACCCAATAATCCAGTACTAAAAATTGAAGTTGAAAGAATAATCCAATAATTTTTTTTATAAAACCATTAAAAAATTATCAACCCAATAATCAATAATAATAAATCATTTGTCATACCCAAAATTTCATTAAGGCAGACTGACACCCGTTGTCAAAAAGGCTCAAGAGAGCCAACCTATAATCATGTACTATCTATGAACACTAGAAGGCGTTGCCATAATAGATATGCTTCTAAGAAAGCTGACAGTATTAACAAGACAAAAAAGGAAATGCATATGACTAGGTTGTTGGAGGTACGATATCTAAAACACGAGATACAATCACACTTTACTATACATAATCTACAATGTCTCTAGATGATGAACGCTATTTGATAAAGGTCAAGATAGGTCCCACCTTACACTTTGCTACTATATAATATTAAAATATTCGCTATAGACTCGAAAAACCCCGAATTAACCTGAAGCTCACCAATGCCTGTCGGATATTCCATACTCTTATTGAGGAGATCTACTAGCTCATGTACCTAAAGCATAAAATGCAGGTCCCTTGAGAGGGATGTCAGTATGAGATAATGTACTAAATATATAAGACAAAAAGTACTATATGTGAAATAAGAACTCAAATGAAATCATG
The DNA here is from genome assembly GCA_029948455.1 of Solanum rostratum. Lineage (NCBI taxonomy): Eukaryota > Viridiplantae > Streptophyta > Magnoliopsida > Solanales > Solanaceae > Solanum > Solanum rostratum. The sequence continues at coordinate 53,244,576 of CM057047.1, read as the reverse complement.
TGCCAATGTAAGGATAAAAGACCACCTTTATTCATATTGTGGAATCATGTATTTTATATTCATTTCTTTATTTTACTTTTCTTTACTTTACACTCTGTGCACAACATGTAATACAAATGAGTAATTGATCACTGGTAAATATATATCGAGATCGACCTATGCTAGGCTTTCCTTTTACCCCTGAAATACTACACGTGATACTGGGATCAACCCATTCTAGGTGATTCTTCCACCCATAGGATACCACCCATCAATGAGCAGTTTTACTTTATATCTTTTCATTAACATTTGAGACGGTTCTTTTGGTGGTCTTGGCATTTTGAGCTGTAGGACTATGGAGTTAACAAATAACATGTAAATAAATATACGCATCAACAATAGCATCAGGAGTAATTTACAAATTAGTGAAATGCATATGAGCAGAAATAACACATAAACTTTATTTAGCTAAAAGGAGAACTCATATAGCTTGGTACTCAAAGTATACATGCAGATTTGATGATGACTACATATTGGAACACACAGGCATGTTAAAGAGTAGAGATAAGGTCATTAGTTGTACTGGATCTTGTAGGTTGCTCTGTGTCCTTTGCAAGGAAAAACCTAAATTTCATGCCGAAGAATAAGAAAGTGAGTAGCCTTACATCCCTTGTTGTACCACCTTGTTATTACCTCGAAGCAACCTCCTTACTTTCCAAATATTTATCTACAAGAGAGTAGGCGACAAAACTAGTATTAGTAGCTAATAAACGTGTTTTGGCAGTCCAAACAATCAAAAATAATATTTGGACAACAAGCCTATAATTACCAACCTAAGGGTGTTCTTTCAACTGTTCCTTTCTCTAGCTGCATTTGTATAATACACATGTTCATATATATAGCATATTCATGATTGTTTTAGTTCTATAATACGCTTACAATAGTTTATAAAGTACAATGCATACCAACTCTATGCAACATACCATTAGGTAATGTAATATTACACTCTTTTACTATATTTTGATATCAACAATTCACACCCTTTCTAACATCAACCAAATTGTCCCCAACATATTTACATACCAAGCAGTCTCAAAACAGTCTAGTATACATGAAGGATGTGAGATCCTAATTGCCAATCATCATCTCATGAGCTCTTATTAAAATTATGCTTAAAATATCGTCCTCAAACTTGTGTTTGAAGGAAAATAAAGATGTGGCAGTCACCTTACTTCAATTCTCATAACTTGTCCTCTTTAACTCAATTTCTTCAACTTTTCTTCACACTTAAACCAAACAAGAAGGAAAAAGTCTCTTAATAATCAAGAGAAGTGAGCAGTAACTTGTGAAAGTATTCTGCTCAATTCTTCTATTTAAGAATAAACAACATATTTTTCATGTCTTTCATGCGAGAACTAATCTAAATTCATAGTTTTTTTCACCTACCTTAGTCTGCAATGATGTGGGTCTCTTCAAAAGTCCTAAAGAAATTTTAAGGCAGTTGTTTCAACCCTTTGAGAAGAATGAGAGAGCTGGAGTAAAATTTGATTTTTGTGTATTAAAATGAATAAAAATTTCAGCTATATTAGCCTTTTATTGAGCTCTTTTTGGCACTTAAAACAATCCTCTAGAGCATCCCTTTTTGCTCCATTTTCAGTCACTAAATGGCCAAGTAGGTGATGCTCCTACTTATTTATGCCAAGTTGCTCAAAAGGTCAAATTAGGTGATATACCACTTGTGCTACCCTTAGTTGGGCTTAACTATATTGGGCCTTGGCAGATTTGGATGGTGGGTTTTCCTTTTTCATTTTCTTTCCTCTTACTTAGTTTGGGCCTCAAATGAGTCCATTAACGTAGACTTAGATCTGATCCATTAACCTTGGAGACTTTAACAAGATCCATATAGTTCAAGTAGGTGATGCACCTAGTATTAGTAGTCTAGGAAGCAGCTCAATTATTTTGTTCCATTTTTTTAAAACCTCACTCCCTCTTGGTGTAATTTAATAATTTACTTTAATCTTTAGGCTCAAATAGCACATTATTATCTCGAGGTTAACTACTTCCATTGAGTTTAACTTGGAATATATCAAGGTGCCACAATACCTTTTAATCTAACTCAAATCACTTCTACTCAAATATGAAACTTGATATGTCGCCTATACAATAAGGATACGTAAAGAATCATATGAATAGAACTAGCGTATGCATAACATGAGGTGTTACATCAATAATTATTTTTCGATTAAATTTATCGATCAATTCAATTTTTGCACATCCCTAGATAAGAGAAAGATGAAGAGACAAACATTCAATGCTGAATAAAAAACTGACACTACAAAATTAGTGCATATTCACTGGATTAGTATGACTAAAAAGTAAGGAACATGAAATCACACAACTACCGGATGCTACAACCAAAAAACTGGGAGATAAAAGATTTTTTCAATTAAATGTAATTAAAATTTCTGATAAGTAAATTTTATTAAAGGGAATAAAATGGACATTCATTTTTAAAGGGTATTTTTGTAATCGAATTTTCAACTATTAGGCTTCCTACTTTTAGTATAGTATTAGTATCTGGGCACGTGCGCTGCACATGGATTCTATAACAATGAGTATAAACTATTAAAAAATCACGTGAAATTTTTTCAAAATTGTGTTTTAATTTATAATAACAAAAAATAAGAAAAGCAAATATAATTAAGGTTGGTCGTGTTTAGTCAACTCAAAAAGATAATTGTTTTTTGTATTTAGTCCTCCCCTTATTGTAATTCAATAAATAAGTTTTATATTTATTTCAAAAACAAAATAAAGTAGCAAAAACAAACATAGAGGCACACTTCCCTATGACTAACTTCCATGTGTAAAGTAGAAATGCGATCAACAAAGTTACTTTGGTGATCAATCACTCGAGTTGAATAACTTTTGACATAATTATAATACATTTATTATGAACGGCAGAAAAATTAGTATCCTCAAAGAGATCCACAAGAAAACCTCAATAATTTTTTATTATATAAAAGAGAGGGTTTCAACATGTTTTTTGGCATTAAAAAAATTAAAGGGTATCTAAGTCTTTTAAAGTGTTTGCAAAGTAAATTTGCTTAGAAAATTGTCCTTTGTGATTTATTATTTTGACTTCATCAAGAGGTCTAAGAGAGCCCTTTCTTTCTTATTTAATTACCATATAATGCGTCCTATTGAATGTGGGACCAAAAGCCTCTTCCAAGAAAATAAGGGGTCCCTTTCAACTTCTTACTAGTTGTTGCAACAATGATGCCCCATTTTTTTCTTTTATGTTTATTATCTCTTGTTTAGAGGTATTATCACTTATAAATGGCTAGAGAGATGATTTGTGCTAGTGGTTACAGCTTTTCATTTCTTACATTTATTATAGTTCTTCATTTAACATTATTTCATTTTAAAAGCATTTGTTGAAATTAAAAAAATAGTTATTGGATACACATTTTAAGAATATAAATGTCGACATTGATTAGTAGAAGTTAGTAGTGAAAATTGAGAAGGGGGTAACAACTAAGTCTTAAAACTAGTATTGGTGACAAGTTTGCCCTTGACCGGTCAAACTTGTCATTAATTAAGTTAATGATGGGATTAAATTAATGATGGGTTAAAGTGTAAATTTTAAAAACTTTTGGAACCCATTTGTTACAAAAAAAACTTTTTTTAAAAAAATATATTTTTTTTAAAAAAAAACAATCGGGACATTTCGGACTCTCCGCGACACGTCCGCGTCGTGGACGCGTCGCGCGGACATAGTTGATAAACTGTTCTGGGTCCAAAATTGTAGCATCATTTTCTTCCGAAATTCGGGGTTTGTTTTTGTCATTTGTTTGGATGAAATAACAAATATTGTTGTTTTGAAGCGTAGTCCATTGTTCGGAAAATTTTTCAGAGCCTTTATCTAAAAATTTTTAAAAATAATTTGCCCGAAACAGTGACCCTCCGCGACGTCTCCGCATCGCGGATGTATCGCGTACAAGCCATTACCTGAGACCCCAGGAAATAAAATTTTTAAATGTTGGTACGCGATGGGTCCGCGTCGCGCATTGGTCGCGCACCAGTGTAATTTATTCCTCGAATTTCGCGTGACCCCAGGACTATATAAAGTCCCTTCGTTATTTTTAGGATTTTTTTTATAACCCTTAGCCGTTTTCGTCCGTTTCCTCTCAACTCTCTCAATTTTTCGCCCCTATTCTTCAAGTTTTCAAACTCCTACGCGACGCACACTCATCTAACCATCAAGTAAAGTAAGTATTTTCTTGTACATGTCAAATTTGTGTTACTTTTTGTTCTTGGATTTGGTTATTTGAAGTATAGGTGTTGTTGTTTTTGTTATTAACTTGGAGAAATATGTTAGATTTGTTGGTTGAGTTATATTATTTCAAGAATTTATGATGGTTGACATATAAAAGAATTTGTTAGGGCTTTGTTTTTACTCTTTGTTTTTGGAATTGGTTATTGTGTTATTTCAAGTATGGGTGTTGTTGTTTTTGTAGTAATTTGGAGAAATATGTTAGATTAGATTTGTTTGTTGATTTAGTTTATTTCAAGAATTTGTGATGCTTGACATATAAAAGAATTTGTGATGCAATCAACAAGATTTTTATTTTGCTGAACTTGTTTTGCTGCAGGTATTAATGGCTTCTAGGGCAAGACGTACAGGGCAAACAAGTGGAGGTGGCGCCTCGAGCAGCAGACGGCGTACCAGGGAAGTCCCAGTGGTACCCCCAGCCCCTGAGCACAGAGGCCAACGCCATCTTTTTGGGCTCCGGGCAGTCGATAGAGAGGGACAGAGGTGGTACCGGGCTCATAATGAGACCAAGTACTTCCCCGATGTTCCTATTGATGCGGACTCCTTGGCACGCGAGTTCCCCCACATCTATCAAAGGTGCATGGAGTACCACTTGATGTTCCTCTTCAACGATCCCCTACCATGCAACCTCAGCATGGTTAGGGAATTCTACGCAAATATGAAGAAGGAACCTCGCTCGCAGGTGGTTATTGTGCGGGGAGTGGAAGTAAACATAGGCCCCGTTGCCATAAATGACATTCTTGGCACTGTAGATGTTTCTTCTGGGCTTTTCAATGATTTGCAAGTGCAGCCCCCGTATCGTCTCATCCGGCACACACTCGCGGGAGTTAACTCCACGGCAAGATGGATAAGGCACGCTGGATGAGGATACCACCAAAGCTTCCCCTTTTCCCACATGAATCAGGAAGCTCGGGTGTGGGTCAAAATTGTTATGCATTCCTTCTTTCCGGGGCAACACTTTACTGCCGTGACCCGAGACCGAACTTTCTTGGTACATGCCCTCATGACGGGCATGGAGCTCAACTTTGTGGCCATTCTCAAGTCCGCCATGAGAAAGGCTAGAGTCTGTGGTCGCAGGTACGCTTTCGGGGGCCTCATTACTGAATTGTGCACTTGTGCAGGTGTCCCCAGCGAAGAGCTGGACTATTGGCCCCAGATCAAGGCCCTACCCTATAATGTCACTAACATTAAGGGGCCAAAGGAGTCTACTGGGCCAATCCTCACCACTGCTGAGCGGAACCATAGGGATGAGCTCATTATGGCACGCATGTACAGGCTCGAGATGCTGAGGCATAGGACGGGCGGTCGCACATCTACGGAGCAGGAGTTGGAAGAAGTTGCGACCTGCTACCCTCTCAACAACCTGGCAAATATTGTGCTAGGCATAGGGCCTACCTTTTTGGAGCCCGTTGATGATGATATCCCCACGGACCCCGAGGCAGGAACGATGGGATCCGACAGTGATGAGGATGACGTTGAGGAGGAGGTGCCATTTACCACAGGAGGGGACCTAATCTTACCTAGCCATGATGAGTAGTGTAGTAGTTGGTTGTATAATTCAAACACTGCTTGTGTAATTTCAGACATTGCTTGTACATTAAATCGTATTTTTTAGACATATATCGTTGCTTTTATTAATTTCATTGCTATCAATTAATCTTGGATACCAATTGCTTTTTAGACATATATCATTGCTACGTTGCAATAGTAGGTGTCGCGAACAATAGTATGTGTATTAGCATGTATCAATATTCTAAAAATATTAGGCGTCACGAAAAGTCCTCAAACTTGTATTATATAAATGTATATAAACTTGTATTAATATTGTATAAATAGTTATGTAATATATCAACATTTTATAAAACTGTGTATTAGCATATATCATATAATATAAATATTGACAAATGTCATGTAAATTTGAGATTTTGTTTGGTGAACAAGAACGTCTTAACATTTTGAAGGATGTGTAGGTGGTCGTTTAAATTTTTGGGGCTCGTAGCGAAAAATTCCAAAAATATGGGACACGAAAACAGTGAGCCTCCGCGACCTCTCCGCATCGCTGATGTGTCGCGGAGGTGCACATTTCCAGGGGTGAAATGTTTCGTCGTTTTCCGTTCGACCCGAGAGTTTTTTTGGGAGTGTTTTTTGGTGAACCAGAATGTCTTAACATTTTGAAGGATGTGTCGGTGGTCGGTGAATTTTTCGGGGCCCGTAGCGAAAAATCCCAAAAATATGGGACACGAAAACAGTGAGCCTCCGCGACCTCTCCACGTCGCGAATGCGTCGCGGAGGTGCACATTTCCAGGGGTGAAATGTTTCGTCGTTTTCCGTTCGACCCGGGAGTTTTTTTAAGAGTTTTTTTGGTGAACTGGTATGTCTTAACATTTTGAAGGATGTGTCGGTGGTCGGTGAATTTTTCGGGGCCCGTAGCAAAAAATCCCAAAAATTTGGAACACGAAAACAGTGACCCTCCGCGACCAGACCGCATCGCGGATATGTCGCGGAGGTGCACATTTCCAGCTTTTGCTATGTGTTTACAGCAAATACTGGGATTTGTCCCAGCAATTGCTGTGAATAATACAACAACTTAACAAGTTGCGGTCATATTATACAGCAATTGCAACAACTAGTCTAGTAAGTAGCCAACTTGCTATAAGAAATTAAAACAAAATGTTAAGTTATTTGACATCAAATAATTCTATAAACGGAGAAATTCTTATAATTGGAGATACTTCTATTACAAAAAATATTCATCATCAACATTCCAAAAAAGTCCGAAAAATAAGAAAATACATACGTTTATCAAATAATAATCCCTGATCAACATCACCATAAAGTGTAGAAAATAACAAACATCAAAAAATAATATGTTCTTGACATCAACTAATGCTCCTCCGTAGATGTTGCTTGCTGCTCCTCCATCCCAGATGTTGCTGGCTGTTTGTCCTTCATCACAGCATTTTTGGCCTTTTTCCTTGCAGTCATGATTGCTTTTGAAACTTGCTTTCGCCTCCTGTGCTCTCGAATAGGAGTATAGGGTGACACCAACCTAGACGACGGGATGACACCTCTTTTGGATTGGATGGTATTCAACGTTTCCTTAAATGATAGCATCATTTCCATCATTTTATCCATCTTCTCATTATGTGACACTATCATTTCCATCATCCTGTTCATCCTGTTGTTGCAAGTTTCGCAACCACAAGTTTGACAAGCTGCTGGCTTAGAAGTCCCGGCACCCAAATCACGGGATCTACCAAGGGTGAATGGAGTTCCAAAACCACATTCACCACCAAGAGGAGAGAATCCACCTATATGTTCATCTCCGGCAGCATTTGCACTTGGCATGGTAGCATCACCTACCCCTACCCCAGCAGCAGCATCAGCACCAGCAACCCCAACACCAACACCAACATGAACAAGAGAATCCCTTTTGATGGTCGTTACCCCGAGCAAATCTTTCACCATCCTCACAATCCTCGGATCCTCTTCTTTTTGCCTGAGTGGCATAAATCCCTTCCAAAAGTCCATATCCTTCTCACTTTCAGTCGGGATTAGCCATGGATAAATGACCCACAAATTTATTAAAATTATATTAGCAACAAAATAGTAAAGTACGAGAAGGAAAGAAATCTTTAAGAATTACAACAATACTAATACTTACCTCGTCCTCGGGTGGATCAAAGACGTCTCCACTTTTGCATTATTTGGCGCTGCCAACCATCGAAGAAGTCTCGGGTAAGACACTTCCTCATCGAACTCTTTGAATATTTTCCGAATATAAGGAATGGCCTCAAAAGCCCAAGCCTAAATAAATCAATGCCACAAAATGTTATTAATTAAATAATAAATTAATATAAAAAAACAATGAAAATACAACACATACAACTTACCATAAAAGCCCATGGAAAACCATATAGATTGGACGACTTTGTGGTTGATGTCGCCGCCTTCTTCAAATATTGTACTGTTAGTTTATAGCTATCCCGACCCCAAGGATATGCATAGAATGCATCCCGGTCGGCCGATAGCTTGAACCAAGAATCCTTTGCATTAGTCCCTATATCTCTACCCATAAGAATCACATGGACAAAGTAAACTAAACAGAGGGACTTCTTCACACTCCTCCTCACCTCACTTGACTGCAAAAGGTCAAGTATCTCCTTTGTTTTGCAATGCGTCTTCCCCATTGCTTCACAAATTCTTTTATATGTCTTTTTAGTCTTTTTGGAAAAGAAGGGAGGAGGAGGTGGGACTTGACAGTTCAAGCCAGTCACAATGGCAAATTCTCTCAGGCCAAAACAAACTGGCATTCCACAAAAATTTACCCAAAAGTCATTCTGGCTACTAATCCACCGACGAATAAGCTGATACATCAGCTTCATTTGAAATCGGGGGATGTTTCCCTCACCTATGTCTAGGTATAATTTACCAAATACCGTAGACCTAAAGTAGTCTTCTAAGTCTTGCTTCACTAAAATACTTTTAAAATCCGAAAATGGTTTCCCAAGTTCAGATTTTATCCCTATATCCCCTCTCTCATGACGATTTAGAAACCCAGGCATGTCAAATCCATATTCGTCATACTTGAATGCCACAACTGTGGCAGTGTCTGAAGCTGGTGATGGACTCCTGACATCAGTTGAGGGTGTTTCTGCAGCAGCTGATGTACTCTCGTCACCAGCTACGTCACTTGTTGCAACATTAGAGGGGCTGTGTGCAGAAGCTGCTAGACTGTGTGCAACATCTGAGGAAGAGCGTGCAGCAGCTGCTAGGCTCTGTGGAGCATCTGAGGAAGTGTGACCAACAGCTGCTGGGCTGTGTGTAGCCGCCACTGGACTATCTGCAGCATCTGCTTGACTGGAACCAACACGAGCGCCAGCACACACTACTTCAATGAGACGATCCAGTTGTTGTTGTGTTTGATCATCGTCTTGCTCGTTTTCCAATATAATCAGCCTTCTAGAACGTCTAGAAGGAGCATCATCGGGTCCAAGATATTTTCATTTTGATCTTGCCATTTAGTATATGCCCTACCAAAAATTAATACCAATTTCAACAAGAAAGGAAAAAAAGGAAGGAAGTCTTTTTTCATTACTTGCTTCAAATTTACCCAAAATAAAAATTAAGCAAAAAACAATAACACCCAATAAAAATCAACAAAAAAATCGAACATATTTCACAAAATTACTACGAAAATAATAACACCCATAAACCGAAGTGCAACGATGATTACTAACCAACAAAGCACTCACACTTACCAAAAACCTAAGAATAATGGATGGTGAGATGATTGAAAATTTGAAGAGTAGAGGGAAAATACTTACTTGAGTTGATGGTGAAATGAGTGTGCGTCGCGTAGGAGTTTGAAAACTTGAAGAATGAGGGAAAAAATTGAGATTGTAGGAGTAGAGGGTCGAAAATCGGGTGGGGATTTATTAAAAAGCCCTAAAAAATCGAAGGGGGCTTTATATAGTGGTGGGTCCACGCGAAAATTGAGGCCCAAAATACACTGGTCCGCAACAGGTCCGCGTCGCGGACTTATCGCGCAAACACACTTGTCCAGGGAAATTCTTCGGGCCTCCTCAAGTGACCTTATCCATGACGCCTCCACGACGCGTACATGTCGCGGAAGTTCACTGCTTTCCAGGCATAAATTTTTGTGATTTTAAGCTACGGGCCCCGAGAAAATCACCAAAGAATGCCAATAGCCTAAAAACATCAACATCACTTATTGTAAACAAAAAAAATCAATTTTTATAGACGGATGCCTGGGAATCGGTGATTGCTAGAAAATGTACAGCAACTGCTGGGAAATATACAGCAGCAGCTGAAAAATTTACAGCAGCTGCTGTATTTTTCGCAGCAGCTGCTGGACCTGACCTTTGATTTTTCGTTAGTACCTATAGGAAGATGCCTATAAGGAGATGCTATCATCCATATGTAGTGATAAGTTGAGTTTTGTTACTCCGACTACAAATAAAATACTAGATTCATGGGTGATATTATACATTGACTTCGCTTACTGAGAAGTAATAAACAATCTATTGAGCAATTGCATATGTAAGTGATGGTGACTAAGTAAATCACACTTATATCGGTGGCTGTTTCGATTAATTAGTCCATGTGCTCATCGTTACAGATGAATATAAGGAATTTAGTCCAATTTAACACTAGAAATAACTCGATGGAAAATATTTTGTTACAAGTTGTTGTAGCAAGTTGGCAAGTTGCTGGATTATTCTCAGCAGCTACTGGGAAATGTACAGCAGCTGCTGGTAAATGTACAGCAGCTGCTGGGAAATGTACAACAGCTTCTGGGAAGTATACAGCAGCTGCTGTATTTTTCCCAGCAGATGCTGGACCCGACCTTTGATTTTTCGTTAGTACCTATAGGAAGGTGCCTATGAGGGGATGCTATCAGCCATATGTAGTGATAAGTTGAGTTTTGTTACTCCGACTACAAATAAAATACTAGATTCATGAGTCATCTTATACATTGCCTTCACTTACTCACAAGTAATAAACAATCAATTGATCAATTGCACATGTAAGTCACACTTACTTCGGCGGCTGTTTTCGTTAATTAGTCGATGTGCTCATCATTACAGATGAATATAAGGAATTTAGTCCAATTCAACACTAGAATAACTCGATGGAAAACATTTTGTTACAAGTTGTTGTAGCAAGTTGGCAAGTTGCTGGATTATTCTCAGCAGCTGCTGGGAAATGTACAGCAGCTGGGTAATTTGGAGCAGCTGCTGGGAAATGTACAGCAGCTGCTGGATCCGACCTTTGCTTTTTCGTCAGTACCTATAGGAAAATGCCTATAAGGGGATGCTATCAGCCATATGTAGTGATAAGCTGAGTTTTGTAACTCCGACTTCAAATAAAATGCTAAATTCATGAGTGATCTTATACATTGCCTTCACTTACTCACAAGTAATAAACAATCAATTGATCAATTGCACATGTAAATCACACTTACTTCGGTGGCTATTTCCGTTAATTAGTCGATGTGCTCATCGTTACAGATGAATATAAGGAATTTAGTCCAATTCAACACTAGAAATAACTCGATGAAAAACATTTTGTTACAAGTTGTAGCAAGTTGGCAAGTTGCTGGATTATTCTCAGCAGCTGTTGGGAAATGTACAGCAGCTGTTGGTAATTTGGAGCAGCTGCTGGGAAATGTACAGCAGCTGCTGGGAAATGTACAGCAGCTGCTGGATCCGACCTTTGATTTTTCGTTAGTACCTATAGGAAAATGCCTATAAGGGGATGCTATCAACCATATGTAATGATAAGTTGAGTTTTTATACTCCGACTTCAAATAAAATGCTAAATTCATGAGTGATCTTATACATTGCCTTCACTTACTCACAAGTAATAAACAATCAATTGATCAATTGCACATGTAAGTCACACATACTTCGGTGGTTGTTTCCATTAATTAGTCGATGTGCTCATCGTTACAGATGAATATAAGGAATTTAGTTCAATTCAACACTAGAAATAACTCGATGGAAAACATTTTGTTACAAGTTGTTGTAGCAAGTTGGCAAGTTGCTGGATTATTCTCAGCAGCTGCTGGGAAATGTACAGCAGCTGCTGGGTAATTTGGAGCAGCTGCTGGGAAATGTACAGTAGCTGCTGGATCCGACCTTTGATTTTTCGTTAGTACCTATAGGAAGATGACTATAAGGGGATGCTATCAACCATATGTAGTGATAAGTTGAGTTTTGTTACTCCGACTACAAATAAAATACTAGATTCACGTTATGTAATTAATTGTACGTGTAAGTGAGGATGACTATTGAGCAATTGCATATGTAAGTGCTAGTGACTAAGTAAATTGAGTATTACTTTATTGCGTCAATATGTTTTATAATATACAATCCATATGTTTTATAATATATTGCGCCAATATGGCGGTAGTAAACATTTTGTTAAAAGTTGTCGTAGCATATCAGCATTTGCTAGGAAATGTACAGCAGCTGCTGGAAAAGTGCACCTCCGCGACACATCCGCGACGCGGCGACGTCGCGGAGGCTCATTATTTTTGTGTCCCAAATTTGTGGGATTTTTCGTTACGGGGCTTGAAAAATTCACCGAACACCTACACATCCTTCAAAATGTTAAGACATGTTGGTTCACCAAAACAACTCTCAAAAAAACTTCCGAGTCGAACGGAAAACGGCGAAACATTTCATCGGCTGGAAAAGTGCACCTCTGTGACAACATCCGCGACGTGGCGACGTCGGGGAGGCTCACTGTTTTGTGTCCCAAATTTTTGGAATTTTTCGTTACGGGGCTTGAAAAATTCAGCAAACACCTACACATCCTTCAAAATGTTAAGACATCTTGGTTCACCAAAAAAACTCTCAAACAAACTCCCGGGTCGAACGGAAAACGGCGAAACATTTCACCGGCTGAAGAAGTGTTGTTACGCGACGCATCCGCGACGCGGAGAGGTCGCGGAGGCTCACTGTTTTTGTGTCCCAAATTTTTGGGATTTTTTGTTACGGGGCGCAAAAAATTCAGCGAACACCTACACATCCTTCAAAATGTTAAGACATGTTGGTTCACAAAAAACAACTCTCAAAAAAACTTCCGGATCGATCGAAAAACGGCGAAACATTTCACCCCCTAGAGAAGTGCTGTTACGTGACGCATCTGCGACGCGGAGAGGTCGCGGAGGCTCACTGGTTTTGTGTCCCAAATTTTTGGGATTTTTCGTTACGGGGCGCAAAAAATTCAGCGAACACCTACACATCCTTCAAAATGTTAAGACCTGTTGGTTCACCAAAAACACTCTAAAAAAACTCCTGGGTCGAACGAAAAACGGTGAAACATTTCACCGGCTAGAGAAGTGTTGTTACGCGACGCATCCGCGACGCGGAGAGGTCGCGGAGGCTCACCGTTTTTGTGTCCCAAATTTTTGGAATTTTTCGTTACGGGGCCCAAAAAATTCAGCGAACACCTACACATCCTTCAAAATGTTAAGACATGTTGGTTCACAAAAAAAAACTCTCAAAAAAACTCCCGGGTCGAACGAAAAACAGGGAAACATTTCACCCCCTGGAGAAGTGTTGTTACGCGACACATCCGCGACGTGGAGAGGTCGCAGAGGCTCACTGTTTTTGTGTCCCAAATTTTTGGGATTTTTCGTTATAGGGCCCGAAAAATTCAGCGAACATCTACACATCCTTTGAAATGTTAAGACATGTTGGTTCACCAAAAAAAACTCTCAAAAAAACTCTCGGGTCGAACGAAAAACGACGAAACATTTCACCCCCTGGAGAAGTGTTGTTGCGCGACGCATCCGCGACGCGGAGAGGTCGTGGAGGCTCACTGTTTTTGTGTCCCAAATTTTTGGAATTTTTCGTGTCCCAATTGCACAAGTAATATACAATGTATTGAGCAATAATAAATTGAGTAAAAATGTATTCAAATAACAATAACACTGATAATATTAAATAACAATATATGTTAATTGTTCCATACTTAACATGCAGAATGAAAGACGTTTACAAACACCAAATAAAAGAGAGTGTTCTTATGAAACATTTCGCTCAGAGCAAGTAGTTCTCTTGTGCCCAACCCTTTTGCATATGAAACATCTATTCTTCTTGCTTGGCAATGATTGTCCGATACTTGGACGCCGCTTCTTTGCCCTTCTTCCCACCTTTCCCGTCGCAACATGTGGAAGAAGTATTTCCCTTTCTAAAATCTCCCTAGGAACCTCCCAAAATTCTTCAGACGACACGGGATTGATTTCCTCCATGTATGCAAGGATGTATGTCTCTACCTTATAATATTCAGAAGAATACTCATAAATACACCTTCCATAATCTTCACCATATTGACACCGAAGCGCCGCCATCGCATGAGGACAAGGAATTTTATCAAGATCGAACACTCTGCAACTACAAGATTTGCAATGAAGATCAACAGTTGTCACTGCATCATGTCCGGAGACAGCATATCTATAGTTGGCAATTGGATGAACCAATAGCTTGTTCCCTATAATAGTATTTTTGGAGATCACCCCCTCTATCGAAGGGACCAAGATGATTGATGCATTGATGAACTCCATTCTTCTTTGGTGAAATTTTCTCCCAAACTTCTTGATTATTGCATCAAGTAGAGCAGGAATTGGAAATTCTCTTTCAACAACAAAAAGAGAATTAATCGACTCAGCTATATTTGATGTCATAATACCGAGCCTGTAAATGTTGCAGCAGATATTATAGAATTTAATAACTACCATTATTAAGAATAGAGAATTCTACAACAGATAATTAAGATGTTCCAGCAGTTGCTTCGACACAAACTTCATCAGCATCATAAATGTAACAAATGCAGTAGTAACTTACACATACCTATTTCCAGGAAAAAATGCCCTGCTCCATCTGTGAAATCCAATTTCTTGAAGATGTATGGCAGCCTATGGAACCATATCTCTTATTTGATTGAAGTGATCATTAAACTCACTTACATTGTATGCTTGTGCGGCCTGGTAAAAATGATAAATGATTCTTCCATTGTGAAATTGGGTTCGAATATTTTCACCAAGGTGCCACATGCAACAACCATAATGAGCAGAAGGGTAGACAATTGAAACCATTTTTTTAATGCTTGGATGCCTATCCGAAATTATGCACAATTCCAGAGTATCGTCTACAAAACTTCTCATTTGCTCAAAAAAATACCGATAAGCGGCATCACATTTTGAGTCAACAACACAGAATGCAACAAGAAAAATATGTTTCTCAGCATCCTGTGCAACAACAGACAACAAAACGCCACCATACTTGCCTTTTAAAAATGTTCCATCTACAGCTATGACTTTTCTCATATGCCTAAAACCAAGAATCCAAGCTCCTATGGCCACAAAAAAATACTTAAATTTACCATTTTCATCGACCCCCAATGCTGTTTTGGTCCCCGGATTTACAGTGCTAAGCATATGGCGATATGCGTCAAGCACCGCATATCCATGCTCGTGTGCTCCCCTTATCAAAGATTTTGCAATTTCACTTCCCTTCCAAAGTTTTCAATAACTAACCTTGCATCCCAATTCAACCCGAAGTGAGGTTTTCATATCTCTAGTGGACGACCCTTTACCCTCGGGGAACTTATCTTTGAAGTATGCACCAATTACCTTGGCCGTAGCATGCGGATTGTGGCTCGTCAGATGCTGAGAACCACAAGTGTGAAACTTTTCATACTTTCTAATGTAAAATCTGTCAGAACTTTTGAGCTTCACCGCTCTCAACCACCACTTGCACTCGGGATGTACACACTTGACGCAATACACATTACGCGAGTTAATCACTTTTTTTAATCTAAAATCTTTCTTCAAACAAGCCATTTTCAATGTAATATCTAAATCTTCCTTATTCTTAAATGTCATACCATTATGAAAACCTGTTTCATCATCTTGAACGTGATTCGACTGTGTCGATTGTGTATTCGCTAGTGTGTTGCTCCCAACTTCTAGGGTCGGCGTCAGCTCACCTCCACTTGCTCTATCTGGAATGTCCATAGCCATCACAGGACATTCATCATTCACAATTTCGAGATTTTTATGTGAATTTTGGTTCTCCAACGCCCTTTCAACCATGTATACCAGTAGAATGGGTCTTCCTTCATCTTCCAAATAAATCCGTAAACTCACTTGATTTTATATTCGAAAAGGAGTCACTCTCTGTTTTTCACCATAAGAATGCATGTAAGTGATGACGATATCTTCCGGCTCACAATTTAATTCACAGCTACAAATAATTTGATTTACAAAATCCTTGTACGAGATATCTCGATTCACAATCATCGCTATCGTCTCGACCATTTCTTTGCCTTTCCAACGCCAAATAAAACGATTGTTCGACTCAACCCATTCACCATGACAATCAACTCCTAATACTATTTTGTCTCCCATGGATGATCTTCAAGGTACCTATATGAGTAACAGTTAAAAACGCAACATGAGAAAAGTGTACAGAAATACAACAGTTGTTGTATTCAATTCAGCAGCTACTTCATCATATGAAACCAACTTTGTTAGTCCAGCAGCTGCTGCACTCAGTCCAGCAGCTGCTGCGTCTTCCCCAAAATGCCTCAACAGTGAAGAAATTGCAACAATGGCGGAAACATCAACAAAAGCACAAAACACAAATAAATAGCACCACATACACTTTTATCAGTCATAATAAGGATGAAAACTTACCTTTCAAGTACTTTCGAAGCCTACCCAAACAAATGCCCCAAAAAATTTGATTTCTTTTCACCCAAATTTGAAGCTCAAATCTTGTGTTGGGAAAATACTAACAACAACAACAACAACAACAACAAGAAGAAGAAGAAGAAGAAGAAGAAGAAGAAGAAGGAGAACAACAAGAAGAACAAGAAGAAGAAGAACAACAACAACTACAACAACAAGAAGAGCAAAAGAACGATGCAAATGGGGGAAAATGTCACGGGAACTGGTGGGTAACGTCTGATGGGGGTTGGGGGTATTTAGGGTATTTTCTATTGGGTGGGTTAAAGTGTATAAAAATAAATTTGGGGACCTTTTTGAAAATAGTTCAACATAATTAACTATTAATTATAATTTTGTCACCTACACTTAATAATTAAAACTTGTGTCACTTTTTTTTAATTTCAAAACTTCTTTGTCACCCTTAATTAAAAAGTTAGTAATCTCCATCTCAGTAAGTAAAAAGCAATTCAAGTAATTCAAATTTATGACTCAGGAAATTTATGATATTATAACTAAAGAATTAAAAGTGCAACTGTTGATATTCAAATTCTAATATTATATAATTAAAATATTACTTAAATATTTAATCAAATTTTAACTTAGTGGAAAAATGTAATATTTTTACGGTTAAAAGCTTGTTGAAAGCTATTTTATATTTTTTGTATAAAAAATAAATAGGAGTAATATTTAGTTGAAGGTTAAATTCGAACTTCTTAAGCATTTTGGTGCATCATTTTTTTTTTTTAAACTTTGGGCTTTGGATCTCACGATAATTTTAATAAAATATGTCAAAAAAATAATATTTTAATCCACAAGCACATGCAAAACAATTCTTTATAAATATTTCAAATTTATGGTGTAAAAATTGTAATTTATTAATACTTTAAAATCAGAATATTTTATAGACATTAATTGTTTGTTTCTACATGCCTTATGCACCATTAATATGATTCTATTTATTTCATTTGCTAAAGGAAAAAATATGCCCTTGTGTCAAATACATTCTTAAAAGGTGAAATTATAAATACATAACAAAAAAACAAAAAAAAAGAGAGAGAGAAAAGGAGCAAGCTTGGCATAAGGCTACCAATGAAAATAGAAAAATTCTAAGACATTTATTTCCTTCTTTGTCTTGTTTCTACAAATTGAAGAAAACCTAATGTAATAAACACTGAACATCTTAGCATAGAAAAAGAACTAAAAAATACATAAATAGAAGAATCTCATCATAAGATTAATTTTTGCAAATAATTATCAAAAACTATGGCGTCAAGGCTTCTCTAGTCTTCCACAAATCCTCTTGTCTTGGAATTTTCTTCGTTGTATTAAAACTTCTTTAGTCTTCCATAAAAATTGTATCACATAAAAATCTTTCTATGGAAATTTTATTGAAACATTTAAATTTATAGGTGTAGACGATAAAATTCGCGTCAGGAAAATATAATCAGGAACGAAAATATCGCAACAATCGTTGTATTTTATTTCAATATATGTGAGGGTTACAATCTCTATGAATCCTCTTATTCGCCTTTTCAAGTATAAATTCAAGGGCTCTTGAGCTTGTTCTTGGGCTTTGAATTTATTCTTGATCTTGATCATGAATCTTGACTTTGTTCTTGAAGTTGATCTTGAATCTTGACTTTGTTCTTGTCCTTAATCTTGATCTTGAGCTTGAATCTTGACTTTGTTCTTGTTATTAATCTTGATCTTGAGCTTGTTCTTGAGTTCAAGAGCTTTTAAGCTTGTTTTTGAACTTGAACTCGCAGAGAAATTTGTGGCGTTTGATCCACGAGCTCTCTCTAGCCTTTTTGTTTAGAATTCTTGATGTCCTTTTGAATTATGAAGACCCCTATATATTAGTTGTAGAATAGAGGAGTCATGATGGAATCAGGCTTTCTCCCGGCCAATCAGATTTAAGTGACGTGGCATATTGGGCTTTAATGAAATGGGTCTGTCATTTTGACACATGGCATGATTCCATTGGCTTTTTTTGTTTGACTTAGCGTGCCACATCATTTGACACGTGGCATCAAGGTGGGCCTCTTGGATGAGAGGATATTGGGCCTAATATAGTGGGCTATCTCTTGTAGCCCAAATAATTGAATTCGGGCTTTTAATTAAATCCATACTTTATTGGATTTAATTAATTAACCCAATTATATTAATCCATAATATTTGTTCGGACTAATATATTTTGGATTATTTTTCGTAGCCCAAATAATTGAATTTGGGCTTTTAATTAAATCTATACTTTGTTGGACTTAATTAATTGACCCAATTATATTAATCCATAATATTTGTTTGGATTAATATATTTTGAATTTGATGTAATTTGAATTATTTATAAAATTTATATTTAATAAATTTTACATGATTATAAATGCCCCCTACTTCAAGTCTTGTCAAAATAATTTATTTTAGAGACTAGACTGGAAATATTCACTTGATAATTTTATTTGGATTACCTTTTCAACCTAACATTCTATGGTATAGGTTGCATCATGATGGAACCCACCAATTAATGGACTAAGTTGTCTTTTCCAAACACTTTGAACAAGTTTCAACCACCATTAAGTCTACTTTCATTAGGATATTGATTTATTTATTTTTAATCCTAATAGTAGTAAACATCTGAAATCCCACGTGTTTTGGTGTGAGCAAAACTTTGCAGTATGTCCATTAGTGATGTCTCCCTCTCCTTTTCAAGTTCATAAATTTCTTTTAGGAGTGTTTCAATACGCATGGGCACTGTAGTCGAATAAGGGGTACTTTAGTTTTTCCTTATTTTTCTAGGAGTGTGAGATTACTGCCGCCGTTAGTCATATCCAATCCTATTAGGATTTGAAATATATTTTTCCTTCATACCGCATACAGTTACACTCTCCAACTAGGACTTCTTTTTCTTTTCTTATTCTTGTCCAATTAAAATAGGAGAAATAAGAAGTGAACTTTGTTTTGTATTATAATTCCTCTTTAAAGCATAATAAGAATTGTAGATAGTGTAGGACATGGGTTGTTTAAACATCTATAAATAGACCCCACTCTTTATTCTTTTAGCATCAACATCCAAGGATTTGGAGTTCCTCTCTTCAAAAAATCTTTGGAATTATACGTGGAGCTTCAAAGTGCGAGGTAAATTTTTTTATTTTTTGTTCTACCTCGTTCTTTTTTTTCTTTCTTTCATTTGCAAGGTTGTGGATTTAAGCTCCATTGTATCACAAGAATTTGGTCTTGGGGCGTGGAGGGAAAAAATCCATACTCACGCCTTGAGGCCATCAACATGAGGCTTTACGCTGTTCCAATGTTTAAACATAGGGGACCAATAATACGACGCTTTTACGTTGTTCCAATGTTTAAACATAGGGGACCAACAATACGACGCTTTTACGCTGTTCCAATGTTTAAACATAGGGGACCAACAATACGACGCTTTTACGCTATTCCAATGTTTAAACATAGGGAACCAACAATACGACGCTTTTACGCTGTTCCAATGTTTAAACATAGGGGACCAATAATATGACGCTTTCACGTTGTTCCAATATTTAAACATAGGGAACCAACAATATGACGCTTTCACGCTGTTCCAATGTTTAAACAAAGGGGACAAACAATACGACGCTTTTACGTTGTTCCAATGTTTAAACATAGGGGACCAACAATACGAGGCTTTACGCTGTTCTAAATGTTTAAACATAAGGGACCAACAACGCGAGGCTTTACGCTGTTCTAAATGTTTAAACATAAGGGACCCCCAATCAGCCGCATTCTTTTATTTCGATTCTCGTTCCCCTTTTATTATTATTTTTTTTGCATGCTCTCATTGAAGAAGGGTAACAATTTTCCTTTTATGCAGCCTGAACCATGGTCTTCTTCAAGGACTACACTTGTTCATCTTCTGGACTTAGCTACCTCATAATTGGGACGCAAGAAAGCAAGGCAGAAACTAGATTTTTAGTCCAAGATCCCTTAGTTGGTCGTTATGCTGATGCGTGGCCACAGTTGAGGAACACACTTAACTGGGGCGATTGGACTTTTGAACGCGACCATAAATCTAACAAAGCTTCCAAAGTATGGTATCTTGAGAAACTCAATCTTCAAGGTACCAATCTTGCAAGCACTCTCCCGAATTTAGGGCGCCGCATGATTCAAGAAGGGCTATGTTGGGGAGATAAGATTATGTTTGAAGGTGACTATCATTGTATCCGGGGATATTGGGAATGGACAGAAGATGTCCTTAGCAAAAATGGGTCGCGTTTGAACGATGCTAACCTCCGAGATGCTATCATTGCTTCTCTTTTCACTTATGATCGAAACTCCAATATCGTGCAGGCTTTTTGTGAGCTTGGTGTCCCCAAACAAATACACTACTTACGTCTCTTGGAGAAGCGTCCATATCCCTTTGGGATTCATATGTCCTTGGTGGCTTATCGATTCGTGGAAGTCTTTATGAAGAAGTGATACCTAATGTCAAAGAGCTTACTGGTCATGATGCCAAGAAGGATAGGTTTCTTCCTCAAACTTGTGAGTATTTATTTGTCGCATTTCATCACCTTAAAGTGAAGGCGGGTGATGGCGCGGGAGTCTCTCTCAGTGACTGGATACAATTTTGGTGTAAACGAGACATCAAGTATGAGCTAGCTCCCCCAAGAAAAGAGAAGAAGGTTCGACGTCTAGCATCTACGCATAACCCCACAAGTGAGATATCAATGGAGGTGAACACATGGTTAAACTCTCAAGAGATGACATTTTCTATGCTTGGGGTAGAACACCAAAAACACGGGACCTATTTGGCAGCATTCCTGTCATGTTGGTATGTGCCTTTGTATTTCCTTCTAAAGAGGGAAACCTTATTCGGCCTGAAACTTTTAAGATGGCAAGCTTGATGGCGAACGGTCGAAAGGTCAGCCTTGCGGTCCCAGTCTTAGCAAGCATCTATCGTGGCTTAAACAAGATTTATAATTCTTCACAATTTGATCATATTAAAGTTTCTTTCCCCATTCATTATGTTTATGGTTGGCTTGCCTATTATCTTAAGACATATTATCCTCTTATTGGTGGACCTTCTCTCCCACGGATGGTGACATATTCTGGCGAGGGTGCTGCAAAATATTTTGACAAGGATGAGGCATGAAAGCGTGTCCATCGAGGCGAAAGCCTTGTGTGGAGCGCAACCATGCTTAATAGGCCTCTCCCAACTTATTATGTTGATGATAACAGGGCTTCAGAGTTGGATTCATCTTATTTTATGAGCCTTCGCTTCAAATATCTTGCCTTGAGGAAAGGAGACTTCTTCTTTATCGAGCCATACAGTCCCCACCGATTTAGTCATCAGTTTGGGTTCCATCAAGATACCCCTGGCTACCTCAAACCGGATATCCGTGCTGAATCTCTTGATGAGGGGCTTAGGTATTAGAGAATCTGTGCCTCGCATAATACTATGTCAAGAGCAACATTTCCACCTGCGGTTGCTTCTGCGAAGAGACTTTACTCGATATTTGTCTTGGTGGGAAAAATCCCATGGGAAGTTTCTTGAGGATCATTTGGGAACTTTGGTGGAAAAGGCTGGGCCAAACTTCACCACTCCTTTAGAGGAGAGAGGTCCAGACACCGGAGAGGAGCTCCTACAAATTGACGCCCCACGACCTCAAAGTAAGAGGCTCAAGTCTTCTAAGGGATCTAAGAAAGTACTCCGTGCTCCTAAGCCTGTGAAGAGATGCCCCTTAGTTCTTCCATCTACAAAGCAAGCCTCTCAAGAGACAAGCAAAAGTAGTAATGGGGATCAATGTTGGAAGAGGAAAAGACATGAACCAATTGCGCTTGAGGCTGTTGAGTTGGAGATTATGGGGGAACAAGACATCGATGGTCTTCCAAAGACATTGGCTATTCAGAGCCAAGAGGTTTTCCTTTTGGCCTCAATTTTTATTTTTCTTTTAGAAAAATTCATGGTTAAGTAATTTGCTAACTTTATTTCCTCCCCTTTTGTGTAGGTGAATGTTGTTGAGAATCCAAAGGGACCACTACAAGAGGGGCTGCAAATTAGTGTTGAGTCCGTCGCAACGTCAAAACCTGAGGCAGAGTCAACCTTAGCTGTTGCAATCACTTCTCATGAAAGCACTCCTCCACTCCTTTCAAAGCAGGGTGAGGCCAAGTCTATTTTTGAAGGAAAAAGAGTTGTTTCTACTATAAAAAGAAGTATATCTTGGGCCTTTGGGAAGAGATTTGCAGCAAATTCTCTAGAACTTCTCTAGACTTTATCTCATCCTATAAAGAAGATATTTATGAGATTCTCCAAGAGATGAGTGAGACGTGTCTCATAGACCTTTCACCCCTGAAGCATTTGGTAGACTCTCTCTTTGAGCTTGCTGCCTCCTATGATCAAGAGTGCTCCAATTTTGTAGATAAAGTGCATGAGGACAAGAAGCTGGAATTGCTTTCTAAGGCCAAGGAAGGTCTTGAGTCACTCAGAGCAGAGGAGGGCGAGAAGACTAAATATGTTTCTTCAAAGAGGAAGTCACTAAAGAAGGTCAAAAAGAAGTTAGCAACTCTAGAGGCAGAGCGAGAGGAACTTGAGGCTGCCGTAGATGCTGCCAAAAAGGAAATCGAGGAGGTTCGAGCCAAGATCTTAGTTTCTGAGAACAAGATGTCTTCTTATGACAACATGGCCCTTTTGACGATTGAAGATTCGACTCGCTTGGAGCATGGGAAAAAGTGCTTAGAGGCTAGTCGTCAAGATTTGATCAACTATAAGTTATGCTTAAATTAGGCTCCTTCATTTTCCCTTTTTTTTTATTTCCTCAAGATTTAGATTGATATGTTAGACAATTTTATAGTAATAGATTTTCTCTATTTTTTTTTGTCTCACATCTTGCATTTGTGTTTTTTAACTTGAAGTTCTTCATATGTCATCTTTTGCCACGAGCTTTAGTAATTCAAACTTAATTCACGTTTGGCACACTAATAAGAATGAAAATAATAAAAGTCCTTTCTCTTTGAAGTTTGTGCATTCGCCTTTGCAAATTTTACGAAACTTAATGTTGTAACTCACTGAATGAATAAATTCCAAGAATATCCACACAAAACTTGAGAACTTGAGGACCATCACTTGCACATTCGCTTAATATGAGAACCAACATGTAGACTTTGGGGACTTTAGTTTGGAGACTTGGGGAACATAACGCTTCAACCTGCAAACTTGATCAGATTTGAAAACCTCAAGGACGCCATCGAAGAGACTCACGTTCCATAGGGTTTTGTACCCTTAAGGGATCCAGTAAGGACATATGATTTTTTTTACTCATGCAACTGAACTCAGAATATAATTCCAAGCGCCTACGTACCTCAATAAAGAGGATCAAGTCACAACGTAGTTCTGGGGGAGGTTTTTTTTTTTTAGGGTGCCGTACACAGTTTATACTCTTGCGGGCTAGGAGTATTATGCATTTTTATACCCAAATTTCAAGGAGCATAACTTTCCTCAAGGATAGTATCTCTTAAGGAATTTTGCATTTATAAGACCGATCCTTATGCCATCTGCATCGACAAGCTTATAAGCACCATTTGAGTATACTTCTTGCACTACATATGGTCCATCCCACTTTGAGGTAAATTTGCCCCCAGACTTATGTGAAGTGATAACGGGCCTTCTTACTGCGAGAACTTGGTCTCCAACTTGAAAACACCTCGAGCGAACCTTTTTATTGAAAGCACGAGACAAACGAGCTTGATAACATTCAAGATTTTGTTGGGCTTCTAACCTCTTTTCATCAAGTGCTTCTAACTCGGCAAGACGTAGTCGAGCATTTTCCTCCTCAGTGAGCCCTTCTTGGATGGCTAGTCTCAGGGACGGTATTTGATGCTCAAGTGGCAGGACCATTTCAACTCCAAAAGCAAGAGAATATGGGGTTGCTTGAGTTGGTGTGCGATATGTCGTCCTATATGCCCACAAGGCTTCTTCCATTCTTTCATGCCAGTCTCGTTTGGACTTAGAGACCACTTTCTTCAGAAGATTGCATAGAGTCTTATTGAATGCTTCGGCCAGACCATTGGCGGCAGCATGATACGCAGAGGATTTTCGCTGCTTGAAGCCAAAAAGATCGCATATTTTATTCATCAACGTATTATCAAATGGCTTACCATTATCCGTTATTATGTATCGGGGAATGCCAAATCGGTAGACAATGTTTACTCGAATAAAGTTTTGCAACATTCTCCTTCTTGACTTCTTTAAGAGCTACAGCTTCGGCCCATTTAGAGAAGTAATCTGTCGCGGCCAAGATGTACAAGTGTCCACCAGAAGATTTTGGCAGTGGTCCAACAATATCCAATCCCGAAGCATCGAATGGCCAAGATGCAATAGTCGGGTGTAAAACTTCAGGCGGTTGATGTATGAAGTTTGCATGGAATTGACAAGCTTTGCACCTTCGAGCATAATCCAAGCAATCTATTACCATGGTTGGCCAATAATACCCCATTTTTTTTATGTGAAAGTGGAGCTTTGGCCCAGGCTGATGTGATCCACATACTCCTGAATGTGCTTCTTGCAAGGCTTGAGTCGCTTCTTCCTCCCCCAAACACCGCAAGAGCATTCCCTCAAATGATCTCCTATACAATGTGTCCTTGTAGTAGAGAAAACGAGGTGCCCGACGACGAATGTCAGTTCTTCTTTTAGCATCTTCTGGAAGTATCCCA
This sequence comes from Solanum rostratum, assembly GCA_029948455.1. Lineage (NCBI taxonomy): Eukaryota > Viridiplantae > Streptophyta > Magnoliopsida > Solanales > Solanaceae > Solanum > Solanum rostratum. The sequence continues at coordinate 53,219,308 of CM057047.1, read as the reverse complement.
TAACATAAGTAGTCGATGATAGCTTGTCGCCAGTCCTCTTTATTGGCTTCAAAAACTGTGACAACCTTCTCAAGTTTATTCTCCATATGCTCGCCTTCATCCAACGGTGGTACTACCCATTTTTGGCAGATTGTAACTTGAGTTTGATCAGGAAGAGTCAGGGTCGAAACTAGAGCAGCCAAGGGGTCAGCCGTTTTGTTTTCCTTCCTTGGCACATGTTGGAGGGTCACATCTCCAAGCCGTCCTATCAACTTTTGGGCATAACAGTGATATGAGCGCAGCTCAGGTTTCCTGACCTCATAGGTTCCCAAGAGTTGCTTAATCACCAATTGAGAATCACCAAAAACTTGCAACTGCAATTGTTTCATGTCAACGGCTATTTCGAGCCCAAGTATTAGTGCTTGATATTCTGCAACATTGTTGGAGCAACGTTTTTCTAATGTGAAGGAGAATGGTAAGACCTCTCCTTCTGAAGTGACAAACACAACGCCCGCACCAGCTCCACCACGATGCGCAGCCCCATCAAAGTACATTTTCCAAGGGGGTTGGATCTCGATGACCATTGCATCTTCATCAGGTAGCTCATCAGTGAACTCCCAATCATCTGGTATAGGATGGTCCGCCAGAAAGTCCGCTAATGCTTGCCCCTTCACCGCCTTTTGAGGGATGTACATAATCTCAAATTGTTGGAACTGAAGGTACCACCTTGCTAGTCGGTCACTGAGGATTGGTTTTGACATAACAAATTTGATGGGATTTGCTCTAGAAACCAGATGGATTGTGTGAGCTTGAAAATAGTGCTTCATCTTTTGAATCGAGAAGACCAGCGCCAAACACAACTTCTCGATTGGTGAATACTTCAGCTCATTTGGTGTCATCATTCTGCTCAAGTAATAAAGGGCACTTTCCTTGCCTTCATTATTCTCTTAGGCCAGTAAGTCTCCCACGGACCTTTCTTGCGCCGCAATATAAAGTATCAATGGCTTTCCAGGTATAGGGGCTGTTAAGACCGGAGGTTTCGCCAGATATGCTTTGATACTTTCAAAGGCTTTGCTACATGTTTGATCCCACTTGAAAGGGACACCTTTCTTCATGAGATGACTGAATGGTTAACATCTTCCAGCTAGATTTGAGATGAACCTCCTCAAGTAGGCTAGTTTCCCCCGGAGACTTTTCAACTCATGAATGTTTCGAGGCTCCGACATTTTCAAAATTGCATCAACTTTTGCTTGATCAATCTCAATCCCTCGATGTCGCACGATGAAGCCAAGAAACTTTCCAGAAGCAACCCCAAAGGCACACTTTAGTGGATTCATCCTCAACTGATATCTTCAAAGCAACTCAAACACCATTCTCAAGTCTTTCAAATGGTCGCTCCTCCTTTTTGACTTCACCACCAAGTCGTCAACATAACACTCAACATTTTTGTGGAGTAAATCATCAAATATATTTTGCATTGCCCTTTGATATATGGCACCAGCATTCTTCAAACCAAAAGGCATCACCTTGTAGCAATAAATGCCTTTAGGCGTACAAAATGTTGTGAGTTCTTCATCCTTTGGTGACATGCGAATTTGGTTATAGCCAGAAGTACCATCTATGAATGACATTGCTTCATAGCCAGTTGTAGCATCAATCATCAGCTCTGGAATAGGTAGTGGAAATTCATCTTTAGGGCATGCATTGTTGAGATCTCTAAAGTCAACATAAACTCCAATTTGGCCATTCTTCTTCCTCATGGGAACAATGCTTGAAATCCACGTGGGGTATTTAACTTCACGAATAAAGCCCGCTTCAATGAGTTTGTTAACTTCTTTCTCAATCAACGAAACCAAGTCCGGCCTGAAGCGTCTTTGAGATTGCTTGATAGGACAAGCACCGTGCTTGACTGCCAATTGATGAACCGCAATCTTGGGGTTCAAACCAGGCATTTTTTTATAGCTCCAAGCGAATACATCCCTGTATTCTTTGAGTATATCCATATAAGTTATTTCTTCATCAGTTTCTAGGAAAGCACTTAAGTAAGTTGGCATTGAGTCTTCATCAGTACCAAGGTTAACTTCTTTTAAGGGATCGATCGTGGTCTTTACCCCCTCTCCGAATTCTGGTGGAGCATCTCCAGCGTCCTCCTCTTCCTGCAGATCATTATCATTAATAGATATATGATGGAACAAAGCGACACCTCCAAATTCTTTATCAATTCTCAGTTGACACAAGGCATCGTTCTCAATCTAAGTTGTAACATGACATGAGGAGCCTACGCTTTCTTCATCTTCCTCGCACTCTTTGGTGTACACCACAGTGTGAGCCTTCGCCTTTAGTACCCCTTTACATGAAACTACGAGTTCCACTCGTCGCTTCATCCTGGAAGGAATTATGCTTCTAAAATCCTTTTGGATGATAAGTGAAGCAAGCGTTATTACTCTTAGGTGACTTCTTCGACGCATATTATTTTCCTCCTTTAATGGACCTAACCTATCGAACACTAAAGTTCTTGCAGCAAGTTTCCCAAGTCGGTCAAAGATAGAAGGTCGTTTATTAGAAGAAGCACACTCATCTTCTACAGTGATATAATTATTTCTTTCCCTTCTTATGGAGATGCATACCGGGGGTGGTCGGTTATAGCCTAATCCTTCATGTGCTTGCCTAGTTGTGCCCTCTGATGGGAGTTTCCCTAGCCTAGACGGCTCATCAGGGTTGTACCCGGCCTTTGCGAGTAATTTGTAAGCATTTGGATCAAAGCCTTCTGTACGTTTTGTGGGGAGTGAAGTATCTTGTGGCGGATTTTGAGCCACAAAATTTCCCAACAGCTTTGAAGACAAGTTTATTGCATCGATCCGTTTGATAGGGAGAGTCAACCCTCCTAGTATATTCCCATGTACACCAGATGATTGACCTTCCTCTTTCTTTACCTTCGGGACATAACAGAGCGTAGGGGATAGCTTTCTTTTCAAGGGCATGGCCTTCCCTTTATTTGGACAGGTACTAGGCTCCCCAGTATCAACTTTGGCCCTTTCAGTAGTTGCATTAGTTGCTCTGCTTTTAAGCTTATCAGACTTGGTCGGTTTGGCACCCTCAAGCTTTTCCTCTTTCATAACATAACAGAACTTTGCATCGACAAAATGTGACTCGACTTCAGTGAAAGGATTGTTGTCAGCAACTATTTTCCTTTCAATTCCATCTTCAAGGTACTTCAGACATTGATAGTAAGAAGATGAGACAATTTTGTTCTCATGCACCCAAGGCCTTCCCAATAATATATTATACGAAGTATTTGCATCAATCACATGCATCCATGCACTTGATTGCAAATCATCCATATGAATATCTAGCTTAATCGAGCCTATAGACCTCTGCCCCCTTGATTGAATCCTTGTATCAACAAACGGCTTTCATTAAGCTCTTCAGTTGCGATGCCAAGATCTTTCAATGTGTGGATGGGTAGAATGTTGACCCCAGACCCTTCGTCTATCAAAATTCTATTTATCCTCTTTTCTAGCATGTGGCCCACCATATACAAGGGACGATTGTGTAGAGTTTCACCAAATAGAAGATCATCGTCTGTAAATGTGATCTTTGTGTCACATGCGTGTACTTCTTGAAAAGAGGGTTCCACAGGCTCTTCAGAAGGTAATGAAGATGCCTTTGATGGCATTTCTCCTACTACTTCATCTTTGTTAGTAGGGGACATCTTCAATGAGGTTCCATTCATTGTCTCTCCCTGGTCAGCACTGAAGCATGATGCCTCAACATTGTCTGGAGCGTTTTTCACACAGAACCAACTTGGTAAGAATTCCCCGAAGGTCACAAGGTGTCGCGGTTTCTGGTGGTAATGCATGTCCACCTTTGGCCCCCTTGGACGCTTGACAGACTGCTGCTTCTTTGCCCTCTTTACTATCCTTTGTCTGATCGGTTTTTCAAGTGATTCTCTCCGTGGACTTGTCTTGTTGCGTCTCCGCCTAGTCACAAGAATCCATCCTTCATCATCATCTATACCGATTTGGGACTTTTCTTTCTCTAATGACCCTCCTTCTTCAGGTGTACATACTTGAACTGGGTCCAGCGAGCCGAATATGATAGAGATTTGATTAGAGCTCGCCTTTCCATCATCAAGGACAATCTTATTTTCTTTAACCAATTGCATAACCTTGTCTTTGAAGACAAAACACTTTTCGAGAGGGTGACTCACGAGTCTATGATACTTGCAATAATTTGGATCATCGGTCTTCCCAGCTTCATCGGGTCGTTTTATCTCTTGCAACTCAATGAGCTTAAGCTCAACCAATTCATCAAAAATTTCAGGAACTTCAGAATCCAAAAAAGGGTATTCCTTTTCTTGCATCTCTCTCAAGGTTAGCTTTCGGTCTGAACGCCCTTGAAAAGTCGTCTTTACGCTTTGTTTCCTACTCTCCTTCGTAGTAAACTTCACAGGCGTCGTATTAACATTCATGGATTCTTTATTGTCATTCCTGGGTACGAATTTTCTCCATTTCTTAGGTTCCTGTTTGTCCTTTCCTTTGCGAGGATCGTGAACAAGCATTCCATCTTTCCCAGCAGAAGACATGCTCAACTCCATATCATGAGCACGAGTCGCTAGATCTTCAAAAGACTTAGGTTTGATCTCTTGTAGAATGTACAAAAGCCCCAGTGCATCCCTTGGATACACATTTCTATAGCAGAAGCTTTACTAAGTGTGTCTTTACAATTAAGGCTCGCATTCCTCCATCAATTTATGAAGTCGATGACAGGTTCATCCTTTCTTTGGCGAGTATTTGTGAGTTCCACCATGCTCACTGTGTGCCTTGTGCTATAGAAGCGATTAAGGAACTCATGCTCCAGTTGCTCCCAACTGTCAATGGAATGAGGCTCAAGGTCTGTGTATCAGTCAAAGGCATTTCCTTTCAAGGAGCGGACGAATTGCTTGACGGATGGTCTCCATAGGTCCCTGCATTATTACATGTCTCCACAAAGTGTGCAACGTGCTGCTTTGGATTTCCTTTGCCTTCGAATTGTTGAAACTTAGGGGGTTGATAACCGGCAGGCATCGTGAGGCTATCAATCCTTGCAGTGTAAGGCTTAGCATACATATGGGAAGACCTTGTGGAGACTTCATATTTGTCTTTAATGGTTCCTTCAATGAACTCCTTTAATTGATCAAGTGGAATCATCCCTTCGGCAGAAACTGGCAGCTCCTTGACAGTCGGTGCTTGCTTCTCAGGATTTTCAGTTTCATGAATCTCAATACCCTTTCCAGGTGCATGGATAGATTCCCCTTCTAGTAAACTGTCTACCCTGTCCATCAACTTATCGATGCGAGTCTCTTGGTATTGCATAAGCTTGGTCAATCCTTCAACCATCTTTACCAGATTCGCAAGTTGTTCCTCCGTAGATGAAGCATTAGTTGTCATCGCTTGCATGACTGTTGGAGGCATTGAAGAGTAGTATGGATTATTGTGGAAGTTGATCTTCAGAGGGCTCACATTACGTGATGCGTAGGGAGAAGATTCATTGGACGAGTCCTGGTCTTTCTTTGCAGTGGAGTTCCTGGAACCAGAGACCTCAAGCAGAGCCAAAGTCTGCTTGATCTTCTCAGCAATACTGCTTCCTCCTTCCGAAGCATTTGTAGGGGACCTCGCTCCCTTTGGGGTTGAAGATCCAAAACCAGGGGTTGGTACGGACGACACTCGCGGTGTTTGTTGTCCCAGCAAAGTAGCTTTGCTTCTGGTAACAGTCCCAATGCTTCCAAAAGTAACGCCTAGAATTTCCTCTACTTCAGCAGAAAACTTGGAATCAGCAGCCTTGGAGGAAGTTGATTGGGAGTTAATCTTCTTGGAAGCCATTTGAATGTTCTTTGATTCTTGAAAAGTTGAGATGAGAGGTAGAGATTGTCCCACTGGGCGTGCCAGAATTTGTAGACGATAAAATTCGCGTTAGGAAAATATAATCAGGAACAAAAATATCACAACAATCGTTGTATTTTATTTCAATATATGTGAGGGTTATAATCTCTATGAATCCTCTGATTCGCCTTTTCAAGTATAAATTCAAGGGCTCTTGAGCTTGTTCTTGGGCTTTGAATTTATTCTTGATCTTGATCTTGAATCTTGACTTTGTTCTTGAACATGAATGTTCTTGATCTTGAATGTTCTTGATCTTGATCTTGAATCTTGATCTTGAATCTTGACTTTGTTCTTGTCCTTAATCTTGATCTTGAGCTTGAATCTTGACTTTGTTCTTGTTATTAATCTTGATCTTGAGCTTGTTCTTGAGTTTAAGAGCTTTTAAGCTTGTTCTTGAACTTGAACTTGAATACGCAGAGAAATTTGTGGCGTTTGATCCACGAGCTCTCTCTAGCCTTTTTGTTTAGAATTCTTGATGTCCTTTTGAATTATGAAGACCCCTATATATAGTTGTAGAATAGAGGAGTCATGATGGAATCAGGCTTTCTCCCGGCCAATCAGACTTAAGTGACGTGACATATTGGGCTTTAATGAAATGGGTCTGTCATTTTGACACATGGCATGATCCCATTGGCTTTTTTTGTTTGACTTAGCGTGCCACATCATTTGACACGTGGCACCCAATTATTGGATTTAATTAATTAACCCAATTATATTAATCCATAATATTTGTTCGGACTAATATATTTTGGATTATTTTTCGCAGCCCAAATAATTGAATTTGGGCTTTTAATTAAGTCTATACTTTGTTGGACTTAATTAATTGACCCAATTATATTAGGGTAATTTTTAGGAATCCCATCCAGGTTTTTAAAAATACCCAGAAATCCCGACTTTTTCCCTAATTACATAAAATCCGACTTTTTGTTCGTTTTTGATACCTGAATGCTTCTTAATGATACTTACGGCTGTGTAACTGAAAGTACAGCTGTAACGTTTTTTAAGGAAAGAAGATTAGTGCCAACTGGGTAGATCCCTTTAATTACGGCATAAACGTTACAATAAAATGCAATTATCCCATAAAAAACGTTAAAGGGATTTTAATTTGAATTTCAAAACAAAACGGAAGAATCAACAAAATATAATGTATAAAATAATTAATCAAGATAAAATCAAGTATCTCACTATATAAAATGGTGTAAAAAAAGGAATAAGGCAGATACACATAAATGTTCGGCAGTCATCTACATGCATAAATTTGATAACAAACAATATATCAAAATACAAAACATGTTTGGATAGAATCAAACACTGAATCAGTGTATCAAACACTGAATCATTGTAAAAAATAAAGTACTAATCCAATGAATCAAAGATAAAATCATGTATCACTATAAATGATCAAGTATATGTAGCATATCATCATAATAAGATATATGAATCAGCCATATATAACTAAATTGAATTAAACAATACATCACTTGGCAGTGTCGGCTTCTTCACCACTTTCAAGCGCTTCTTGGGTGAGGCCAAGACTAAAGGAAGGGATGGGTTCCATTGTTGATTGAAGCAAAGATGATGAAGAATACGGTAATGGCGGTCGGGAAAAGGGGATGTTGAAGATGAGAGCAACGTTTAAAAGTGAAAATAAATTGAAAACTGAAAAAGGTAAATTTAAATATAAAGATGGTAACGGTAAAGAGAGAGAAAATAATTTAAAAAAATAAAATAAAAAAACTGCTTTAAAAATGGAAAATGTATAATTTGAAAAGTGATTAACATTAATTAGACATCTACACCAAATAAATTTTCCAATTATAACTCTTAATAAAAATATATATTCTTTAAGTATCAAAAATAAGTGAAAAAAATAAAAAGATGGGATTTATATAATTTATAAAAAATGTTGGGATTGTTTAATATTTGGAAAAAAAAGATTATGTAATTTCATAATTTTTACATTATATTAATCCATAATATTTATTTGGATTAATATATTTTGAATTTGATGTAATTTGAATCATTTATAAAATTTATATTTAATAAATTTTACATGATTACAATAGGGAAAGAATTATAGTTTTGGAATAAGTTACAAAGTTGAACGGACAATTATTTAAAATAAATCAAAGACAAAAAGATTTAAATATGATCGCAAATTTTGGAAAATGAAACACGTACATGCATCTATTTAAATGGGTGATTATTATTTTGTATTTTCTATTTAATTTAATGACATGTAGACCAACTCAAAAATATTAAATAAATTTTACTATTTACTATTCAATTAATTAAATATTTTAATAATATAGGGATAAAATGATAATCCAACAATGCATTTTGGAGCTTCCCACTTTTAGTTATATATGATAATGATATGCTATGATATGATGATGATAGGTTTTAGATTCTAAAACAGGACAACTATCGGGATCAGGATAGATTAATATTATATATGACGTGAATTATTTGATATAAACATAGAGTTTGAACCAAAATTACTGAGTATTACTTGTGCCGTAGATCCGTCCAACTAATGATGAAACATGATACTTATAATTCTACAGCTAAAAAAATAGTTTAAAGAAAAAATACGTCATATCACTTGGCTAAGTGACTTCCTCTCCTCTCGTCTATTAAACCCTTGAGGCCTTGACTTAACAATAATATATATTTTCACAGCTTCAAGGAAATTTTTTGATGTCTATGTATTCTGTTTTTTCCTGAATAATCCAAGAATCTGTGAGGGCCAATGACACATGGTTAGAGACTCCAGAGGAACAGGTTTACCACTCTATCCTTCTCTATTTATAACAGACTATTTTTGTGGTAGAGTTCAAACTTGAATTGTGCATTCAACTCATACATTACATACCGTGTTGTTACCACTATACCAAAACCCCCAGAAGTAGTTCATATATTTAGTTCTTCATATAGCTATTCAACTTTATCATTGCATCCTTTGATCCCGATACCATTGAATATCAACTTATACCGAATGGTGAACCCAAGAATTCTTCTCTTATTTTAGTCATGACCCGTGAGTGAAACGAAAAATAGTTTTAGATTATTGAATGTGAACTGAGAACGTTTTAAAATCCAGCAAACCTCAACCTTCACAAGCTCACTGGCCAAGTAATGCTACTTTAACTCCCTTCTTAAAAGCAATTGTCTTTTGAAGTAACACAAATTTGTCATTCCACCGTATCATATATGTGGTTGTTTGACAAGGTGCAACATCGATTCCTCTTTCATTTTCAACAAGAGTCCATCGACCATAACTCCTTTACCCCCGTTCTCTTAAACATCTTCATTTGCTCCTGATTATCACCACTTACCACTTGCATCACTACTTTCAACGGGAAGTTTTCAGCTATGGGGAATTCCTTTCTCCTTGATTTCAATGTGTATGATCGTTTCTAATGTGTCATATCTGCCAAAACAACGTTGCTCTGTGCAAGGATTCCAGCCTCAACTACTCTGTAGTTTCCCCTTTCCTTTCTCCTATATCTTGATAATTGTCATTCTCGAGTCAAATTCATTTAGCTCTGTATTACTTGAAAGAGCTTTTTGCAAAATGGATAATTTTCATCTTCTGTTTAAAAATGACAGCTGCGATTATTAGACAAGTTTTAAAGCTAAATGCATTTTATCAAGTACCGCCAACATTCTTTTCTTTCTTCTTCATCATTCGTATTCGCAAGAATGTGCAAGACAACCAACCCATATGTGCATAGGAAAGATGGACAGATCGATAGAGAAAATGTATAGCCATTGAGCATTGAGGAAGTAGAACTACCACCTTATAAAATACCTACTACTTATGCACATTTAGAAAGAAAAAACTTACAAGTTTTCTGTACTTACTGAGTGGACTCCATTGATAACTGGTGGAATGATATGTAATGTAGACAGAAATAAGAATTATTTCAATTATCTCACTATGCATGTTTTTCAGCGTGTGACGGGGTGACTGGAGGTGTATCTGATGAAATGTAAGTTTCTTAGTAATAATATCTTGGGATAGTTTAATGGAAGTTTTCTACACAGGTCGAACTAAACTGCATGATGGCATATGCATGTAAACAAAGCAGAGAAGCAGAGCAACTTGGTTCTCACACAGTTGAAGATGTCTACTGTAACAAATGCGAAATCTACTACGATGGGAATTTGTTCGATACCCAAACTACCATGTCCCAAATTTGCTAAATTATGAATGAGCAAAATTATCTGACATGATCCCTCTGTTTAACCCCTTTGTCAGATTGAAGTATTTGAAGAGGATCCAGTCGGAAGAAATGACATGGTTATGTTGCAAATGTAAGATTAATATGCTACAACTCATGCTTTCATATGACATAAAGTAGTTAATTGTTCTTTTATCCTCCTTTCACAGGGGGAAGCTGCAGGAAAGGAATGGAAATCAAATAGAAGCAGCAGTGGAACCTAGAGCAAATGCAGCAACCGGAGCACCACTAATTAAGGAAATATAAAACCTATGATGGAAGAAATAAATTAACTTCTTCAAAAGAAACTTTGAATGCCATTTAGTTTGTAATTTTTCCATATTTTTCACGTTTCTTATATTAGTATATCATATATGTACTCTGATATTGCACTGCAATATTCCACATCTGAACAAGAAAAAAGGATTCATACACTAGTTTCTTTTTGCTAAAAGGGATTTATGCAATACTGATACTTCGGGGATGTTTTCTATTATAATCCGTGATAGCATTGTTATCATGCTTCATGATTGTAGCCTATGAATAGGGCTCATATGCTGTTTAGCATTGTGCAGCTGCAAAGTTGCAACTCTAATTTTATGGAATCTGAAGTACACTCAAAAACTCCATAACCAGAATAATCCATTATAGTCTATCCAATTTGACTTTGTATCCTTAAATTAATCAGGTTCTTTGATACTGAACCACTATGGTTTCTTTTCCTGAACCTGATGAGGCTCCAAAACTGGAAGTATACCACTCAGTAATCAAGGACCAACTTGGCTTATAAGCATATTTTCCTGCATAGCCTTAGTCAAGTATATTAACAGGACGGCGCTGTACTAGGGAGTTTGGGGTTGCCTGTGGTCAAGCAATTCAGCATCTCAAGACTAAAGAATGAGATCTCTTCATTAGCATCATTAGTGTTAGCACTTGCTCAACAAAGAGTGGGTAAAACTTGCAAAGCTTAAATATCAACATTTCAGGTAAAGCAGGGCAGAATTCCCATATTTCCTATACTGTCTCTTTTAAATATAAAGACAAGATTTTAAACGTGTCAAACTCTTTCAAACTCATGAGTCAAGACAGTAAATTAAGGCTTACCTCTTGGAATTTCCTTAACTGAAGATCGCTGTCTTCTTCCAGGTAGAGCAGGGCTTTTATTTCTCAGTTTCTGCCCAAAAGTGAAATGAAAATAATTTTGCTAAGAAGAATTGGGGGAGCTTTTCTTCTTGTTCTTTCGTTTCAAGAATTTCATCCCCTGATTTCTTCCAAAGATTAAGGTTAGGATTCTATGATCAAGAAACACATCAATCTCTTTTGGGTTCTTTCTTGTTCTAACTGACATTCATCACAACGGAACTTTGTGGACTATTCTTAACTCTGACAAGATTATTTTGGCGACGTCTCTGCGAAAGTCATCGGCGAGAGTATTCTTCTCTCTCTTTTTTCTTGTTCTTGGAGAACCACTGTTCAGATCTTGACAGATCTGGTGACCAATTTCCAACGACTTTCAGCAGTTTCCAGTGGTGTCCAGTTGTTTCTGGCAACTTTCAGTGTTTTCCAGCGACGTCCAACCATTTTCTGGCCAGATTCTTTCTATTTTCAATCACTGCATCAAAACAGTGATTGGAGAAATTTCGGTGATTTAGCAAATTCCAGCAGAACCCCAAGGCATGGTTCGACTTAGCAGATTCTGGCGACGTTCACTGTTTCCCGGTAAGTTCAATATTTTCCAGCGACGTTCAGTATTTGTTCGGCCAAAATCTTCCAAGCTTATGAATATCATCAGGTGATATCTCCCAAATTTCTCTCTATTTACTATTTTTTGAATCAATTGTAACCTTCTACTTACCTTCTATTTCTTGCCCTTTGCATACTGTGTTGTGGTTTATTGACAAATTTTGAGTCCATTTATTCTATTCTGTGAGCTTTTTGCTCCTTGCTTGTTGTGTTGTTCCCCTAGTTCTTGCATGTTGTATTTTATTGTTTACCATAGATTTCTATAGTTTACTATCCCTTTTATTCTTTACATCTCAGTGTTGTTGTTTGCTGCATGTATTTCTATAGTATTATTGTTTTTCTTCTTGATTTTTTGTAATTGGTTATTTGATTATCTTAAATTATACTTTATATTTTACTGTTTTGTATCGTTTGTGTTGCTGATTTCGAGAGAATGTATCTTCTTGATCTTCTATAATTGAATTATTAGTTCTTAGTTTAGTGGCGTTGAGATATGATGGTAGATATAGGTCATGTCGTCGGTTGGGGTCGGAGGCAAGGGGTAGTAGTTATAAGAGGGGCATAGGCTTATTAAGTTGAGAGTAGGGACATGGAACATAGGATCACTTGCAGGGAAGTCCATAGAGCTAGTGAAGAGTCTTAAGAGGAGACAAATTAATATAGTGTGTGTTCAGGAGATTACACGGGTAGGCACCAAAGCTCGGGACTCTGGGGATAGAAATTGAGTAGGTATCCTAGTAGATGAGGACCTCAGGGAGTATGTGGTTGAAGTCAGGAGGATCAATGATAAGATGATGCCTATTAAGCTTGTGGTAGTCATATAGTGAATATAGTTAGTGCCTATGCGCCTTAAGTGGGCCTGGATAAGGAAGTCAAAAAGTTCTTTTGGGAAGACTTGGATGAGGTTATGAGGCATACCAGATATAGAAAAAATCTTTATTGGGGGAGATTTTGATGGGAATATTGGTGCAACATCTAGTGGTTTTGACGATGTTCATGGAGGCTTTGGTTTTGGGGAGAGGAATAGAGGTGAGACATCTCTCTTAAATTTTGCTAAATCCTTTGAGTTGAGTTTTGCTAACTCATGTTTCCTAAAGAGGGAAAATCACTTGATTATCTTTTGTAATACAGTAGCTAAGTCTCATATTGATTACTTACTCCCCTGAAAGGGTGATAGAAACCTTTGTAAGAATCGCAAGGTTATTCCGAGTGAAAATATTTCTGCTCAACATAGGTTTCTAGTGATGGACTTAGAGATAAAGAGAGACAAGAGAAAGAAGGCTATTTATGCCCAACGCAAGATTAGATTGGGAGGCCTGACTCCTGCCCTTTTCTAGAGAGATTGGGGAAAAATTGAGTAGTTTGGGGTGCTTGGAGTAGTAGCGAAGATGTGAATACCATATAGGACACTACTGCTGATTGCATCAGAAAAGTAGCTACCGAGGTACTAGGGGTTTTGAGAGAGACCTTTGGTGGGCGTCAAGGTGATTGGTGGTGGAATGGAGAAGTTCAAGGCAAAGGGAGAGCTAAGAAAATTGCCTATACAAAGTGGTTGGAGTGTAGGGATGAGGATGAAAAACAAAGGCTTAAGGATATTTATAAGACAGCGAAGACAGAAGCGAAGAAAGCGATGACGAGTGCTAAGATAGAAATGTTTGAATGCTTATATATTGAGCTAGGTGAAAAAGGCGAGGACAAAAGATTGTATAGGCTTGCGAAAGAGAGAGAGAGAAGAACTCGCGGCTTGGACCAAGTGAAGTGCATCAAGGATGAGGAGGGTGAGGTGTTGGTGGATGAGACTTCCATTAAGTTAAGGTGGCAAGCTTACTTTCATAAACTCCTAAATGAAAAAGGAGACAGAGATATTGAGTTGGGTGATTTGGCGCACCCCGATAGTCATCGAGATTTTGGTTATTGGAAGCATTTCAGAGCTTAAGAGATTAGACATGCTATTAGTAAGATGAATAGAGGGAGAGCGATCATAACCAATGAGATTTCAGTGGATTTTTGAAAGAGCATGGTCAAGGATGGTATGGAGTGGTTGACTAGATTGTTTAATGTAGTTATGAAGACTGCTAAGATACCTGACGAATGGAAGAGAAGTACAATGGTTCCATTGTATGAAAACAAGGGTGATATTCAAAATTATAACAATTATAAGAGTATCAAGTTGTTAAGTCACAGTATGAATTTCTCGGAGAGAGTAGTGGAGATGAGGGTGAGAAAAAGAGTGCCTATATTAGAGAATCAGTTCGAATTCATGCCAAGGTGGTCAACTGCTGAAGTAATTCATCTTGTTCAGATATTAATGGAGAAATATAGGGAAAGAAAGAGGGACCTTTATATTTGTTCATTGATCGCCTATGACAAAGTTCTGAAAGATGTCCTAAGGAGGTGTCTAGAGGTGAAAGGGTTCCAATGGTGTATATTAGGGTGATAAAGGACATGTATGACAAAGCCAAAACTTGGGTAAGAATGGTGGGAGGAGACTTAGAGTATTTTCTTGTCGAAATGGGTCTTCATCAAGGATCTATGTTGAGCCCTTTTTTTGCCTTAGTAATAGATGAGCTGACACGATATATTTAGAAGGAGGCTCCATAGTATATGCTATTTGCGGATGACATAGTACTGATTGATGAGACTCGGGCTAAAAGTTAATGATAGATTGGAAGTTTGGAGACATACTTTGGAATCCAAATAGTTCAAATTGAGCAGGACCAAAGCAGAAGACTTGAAGTGTAAATTCAGTGTTGCAAGGGATGAAGCAAACATTGAAGTGGGGGCTTTCCATTCAATCTATTCCCAAGAGAGTAAACTTTAAATATCTTGGGTCCATCATCTAAAGTAGTAACGATATCGACGATGATGTCGCACATCGTATAGGGGCAGCATAGACAAAATGGAAGCTTGCCTCTAGAGTATTGTGTGATAAAAAGATACCACCTAAACCTAAAGGTAAGTTTTACTGGATGATGGTTAGACCGTCTTGCTACATGGGGTGGAGTGCTGGCCAATCAAAAACTCATATGTTCAAAATGTTTAGAAAATGCAGGTCGCAGAGATGAGGATGTTGAGATGAATGTGTGGACATACCAGAGGGATAAGATTAGGAATATGATCATTCGGGGGAAGTTACGGATAGTCTCTGTGGTAGAAAAAATGAGAGAAGCAAGACTGCGATAGTTTAGGCATGTGTAGAGAAACATTGCTGACGCTCCTATTAAGAGGTGGGAGATGTTGGGTTTAGGGGTTACACGAAGGGATAGAGGTAGACTGAAAAAATATTGGGGAGAGGTGATTAGACAGGATATGGTGCAAATTCGTATTACCTAGGACATGACCCTAGATAGAAAGGAGTTGAGGTCGCATATTATGGTAGAAGGCTAGACGGCTAGCAAAGGTAGGATGATGTCTGGCCTTGTGATATAGTTGATTAGTAGAGGGTAGTCATATCTTTATATATTGTGTTGTTATTGTCTATCATTTATTTTTGTTACTTTTGTTGTCTTTATAAATTATCATTTGCTTGCCACTCTAGTCGTTTTGTTTCATATCTAGTCTTTTATGCTTTTTGGGATGGTATTTTTGTGATGAGGGTTTTTCAGAAACAGACTCTATCTCTATGAGGTAGTGGTAAGGTGTGCGTACATTTCACCCTCCTTAGACTCCACTTGTGGAATTTAACTGGGTATGTTAATTATTGTTGTTGTTCTACCTAATAGTACACAAGATTGGAGTTTAATTTGCTAAAAAAGGAAGAGAAGATATAGCTAGCAGCTTTTCATTTGCTTAAATGCTATCTCAATGCAAAGATTAGTCAAAGATTAGTCACATTATAAGAGCATACGGAATACATTGGGAGAACTGATTACTCAACAATACACTTTAAAAATCTCAACTTCAACAGGATTAACTGCACAAAAGTTAAATTTCTAATGCTAGCAATAAAGGATTTCAAACATTTTCATTCCAACAGCAAATAAAAGCCACATACCCAGACGGTTAGTTTGATTCATGATACTAGCACCAAAAGATTATTTTGGAAAGCACAATGCGAGGACAGAACTCTACGAAGTGCTGAATGCAAAGACATACGATTCTACAGATCCAATGTCATCAAGATTTAAGGGATACCCCTACTTTCCCAAGGTCCTCAAGTGCCTTTGCGACTTGCTCCTCCATCAATCCCTCCAGTCTGATGCCCCTTTCAACTCCCAGGTCTATACGCATTTAAAAAAGTGAAATCCATGAATAGAAGGTCAAACCACAGCAACAGGATAGAGATCACTTAAAACAACTCGACTATATCAGATCTAAAATGATCTAGTGGCTTTAAAGAAAACCTAAAACAAAAAGTTAATAGGATCATTTACCAAAAAGTCTACTTATAAGTTTCAATTAAGCTGGAACACAAGGAAGTTGATGAAATGTAACAAAAACAATTAATGCCATCAGTCAAAAGCGAAAAAATGAATTTTTGTATGATGTACAGCAGAAAAATGCCTAAACTAAATCAACTCCATTAAGCACCGATTAGAAATTCTGAAGAGCTATAATGAGACTATAAAGAAAATGAGAAAACAGCAACTGATGTATGCGTTTTTCTTCGGCGAAACACATTCTCAGATCTGAAAAACGATCTGGGTGAATATAGGGTTCAATATTTTTGGAAATCTTCGCGTCTCCAGCATCCAGATCCCAGCGACGTCCACTCATCTCCGCAAACACAGAGTTTTCCGGTCACGTTAGTATTCTAGTTTCTGGTCAGAATATTCCAAGATACTTTCCGGCAAGTTATTCCGGCGAGGAACATATTCCGTGATAGTTTCCTGTGACCAGAATTCCAGGGTAAGAGTCTTTTTTGTTGTCCTCCAGTCTTTTCGGGTGACTCCAGTGTTCCAGCGACATTCAACCATTTTCCGGTCAGATTCTTTAAAGCTACTAATATTTTTCAGGTGATATCCTCCATTTTCTCTTTTTCCTTCTTATTCAATTTCTTGTTCAGTTGCCATTACTGCCTTCTGTTCTCTCCTTTTTTGGCATATATTTCTTGTTTGCAAGTCCGTCATTTGTTTGCTATTTCTTGGTTTTTGCTTTGCAATATTTCTTGCTCTAATATCTTGTCTAGTACATATTTTTTGAAATATTTCTTCCTTGCTTGTTACAATGCTTTGAATATATTTTATTTCTTATTGTATTTCTTACTTGTTACATATTGTGATTGTTTCTCATACTCTTTGCATCTTGGTGTTGTGGGTTGTTGCTAGAATTTATAGGATTATTATTTTTCGCCGTGATCCTTTTGTATTTTATAAGATTATAACTTACAGTTTAGCTTTAACTGTTTTGTATTGTTGGGCTGTTGTTTCGTGAGATTATTTATTCTTTATTATTATTATAATTTATCGAATTAGTAGTTCTTGGTGAAGTTTAATTAGTGGTGTTGGGGTCTGATGGTGGATTAGGGTCATGTGACACGTCGGTTGGGGTCGAAGGCTAGGGGTAGTAGTGGTAAGAGGGGAATTGGCTTTCTTAGGTTGAGAGTAGGAACGTGAAACATAGGATCACTTACAGGGAAGTCCATAGAGTTAGTGAAGAGTCTTAAGAGGAGACAAATTAATATAGCATGTGCTCAAGAGACCAGATGGATAGGTACCATGGCTCGAGACATAGACGGGTTAAAATTATGGTACTCCGATGGCTCTAGGGATAGAAAGGGAGTAGGTATCCTCATAGATGAAGCCTTCGGGAGTATGTGGTGGAGGTCATGAGAATCAACGATAGGATGATGTCTATTAAGCTTAGGTTGGTAGTTATATTGTGAATATAGTTAGTGCATATGCATCCCAAGTGGGCCTAGATGAGGAAGTCAAAAAATTCTTTTGGGAAGATTTGGATGAGGTTGTGAGGGGTATACCGGCCACATAGAAGATCTTAATCGGGGGAGATTTTAATGGGCATATTGGTGCTACTTCTAGTGGTTTTGAGATGTCCATAGAGGCTTTGGTTTTGGGGAGAGGAATGGAGGTGGGATGTCTCTCTTGGACTTTGCTAAAGCCTTCGAGTTGGTCATTGCTAACTCGTGTTTCCGAAGAGAGAAAACCACTTGGTTACCTTTTGTAGTACGATAGCTAAGACCCAAATTGACTACTTACTCCTCCGAAAGGGTGATAGAAGCCTTTGTAAGAATTGCAAGGTAATTCTGAGTGAAAATATTTTCACTCAACATAGGCTTCTAGTGATGGACATAGAGATTAAGAGGGGTAAGAGGGAGAAAGTTATTTATGCCCAACCGAGGATTAGATTGGGTGGCCTAAATCCTACCCTTTCTCGAGAAATGGGGGGAAAGTTGAGCAATTTGGGGGCTTGGAGTAGTAGTAGAGATGTGAACACTATGTGGGATACCACGACTGGTTACATTAAAAGGGTAGCGATCGAGCTGCTAGGGTTTTCGAGAGGGACCTTTGGTGGACGTTAAGGTGATTGGTGGTGGAGTGGAGAAGTTCAAGGAAAAGTGAAGCTAAGAAGATTGCCTATACGAAGTGGTTGGAATGTAGGGATGAGAATGAAAAAATAAGGCTTAAGGACATTTATAAGATGACGAAGATAGAATGGAAGATGACAGTGTGTAAGCTTTTGTATGTTGAGTTAGGTGAAAAAGGCGGGTACAAAAGATTGTATAGGCTTGCTAAGGAGAGAGAGAGAGAAAAGCTCGTGACTTGGACCAAGTGAAGTGCATTAAGGATGGAGAAGGTAAGGTGTTGGTGGATGAGATTTCCATTAAGAGAAGGTGGCAAGCTTACTAGCTATCATAAAATCTTAAACGAAAAAGGGGATAGAGATATTGAATTGAGAGATTTGGCATACTTTAATAGTCATCGAGATTTTGGTTATTACAAGCGTTTCAGAGCCGAGGAAGTCAGACGTGTTATTAGTAGGATAAACAAAGGGAGACTAATCATACACGATGAGATTTCGGTGAATTTCTAGAAGAGCGTGGTCAAGGATGGTATTGATCAGTTGACTAGGTTGTCTAATACTATTATGAAGACTGCTATTCAAAGTTGTAACAGTTACAGGGTTATCAAGTTGTTAAGCTACACGATGAAGGTCTTGGAGAGAGTGGTGAAGATAAGGGTGAGAAAATAAGTGTCCATTTTAGAGAATCAGTTTGGATTTATGCCAGGATGGCCAACTGCTAAAACAATCCATCTGATTCAAAGATTAATAGAGAGATATAGGGAGAGAAGAGGGACTTTCATATGGTGTTCATTGACCTTGAGAAGGCCTATGACAAAGTGTTGAGGGATGTCCTATAGAGATGTCTAGAGGCGAAAGGTGTTCCAATGGTGTATATTAGGATGATAAAGGACATGTATGATGGAGCCAAAACTCGTGTATGTACGGTAGTATGAGACCCAGAGTATTTTCCTATTGAGATAGGACTTCATCAAAGATCTGTGTTGAGCCCTTTTGTTTTTGCCTTAGTAATGGATGAGCTGACACGGTCTATCCAGGAGGGGGTGCTATGGTGTATGCTATCTGCAGATGACATAGTACTGATTGATGAGACTTGGGCTAAAGTTAATAAGAGATTGGAGGTTTGGAGATATACTTTGGAATCCAAAGGGTTCAAACTGAGCAGAACCAAAACAAAACACTTGGAGTGTCAGTTTAGTGTTGCAAGAGATGAAGCAGACATTGAAGTGATGCTTGCCACTCAACATAATTCAAAGAGAGAAAGCTTTAAGTATCTTGGATCCATCATCTAGAGTAATGGCGATATCGATGATGATGTCACACATCGCATTGGGGCAGCATGGACGGACGAAATAAAGGCTTGCCTCTGGAGTATTGTGTGACAAAAAGATATCACCTAAACTTAAAAGCAAGTTTTACAGAATGATGGTTAGACCATCTCTGCTATATGTGAAGGAGTGTTGGCCAATTTAAAATTCACATATTCAGAAGATGCATGTTGCAGAGATGAGGATGTAGAGATAGATGTGTGGGCATACTAGGAGTGATAAGATTAGCAATGAGACCATCCGGGAGAAGTTAGAGGTGGCCGTTGTGGTTGACAAGATGAGGGAAGCGATACTGCATTGGTTTAGACATGTGCAAAGAAGGAGTATAGATGCTCCTTTTAGGATGTGCGAGAGGTTGGATTTAGGGGTTATACGGAGGGGAAGAGGTAGACCGAAGAAGTATTGGGAGGAGGTGATCAGATAAGATATGATGAAACTTCATCTCACCGAGGACATGACCTTAGATAGAAAAGAAAGGAGGTCGCATATTGTATAGAAGGCTAATAGACTAGTAGGAGTAGGTTGATGTATGACTTTATGATATAGTAGATTAGTAGGAGTTATTATGTCTCTACATCCTATGTCGTCATTATTCGTCTCATATTTGTTTACCTTTATCGTATATACATACTATCATTTGATTCTTTTCCTTTCTTCATTCTTTCCCTTTTTTTTCATATCTAGTATCTTCTGCTTATGGGGCTTGATTCTTTTAAATGAGGGTTTTCCGGAAACAACCTCTCTATCTCTATGAGATAGTAGTAAGATCTGCGTACATTTTATTCTCCCCAGACCCCACTTGTGGATCCACTATGTATGTTGTTGTTGTTGTTGTTATGTCTTGAGATCTCTGTAGTTATCTATAATCAACTACATCTACTTCGGTCTATCCAATTGAAGCTCATTTTCACACAGTAAGCAAAAACAACAACATACCCAATGAAATCCCACAAGTGGGGTTTGGGGAGGGTAAGATGTACGCAGACCTTACTACTACCACATAGAGGTAGAGAGGGCTGTTTCCTGGGAACCCTCGTCACAAAAACCATCAGCAGAATAAGCTAGATATGAATAAATGAATAAAAGATGCAAATAGCGAAAAAAAGGTAAGAAGAGAAGAGGATGCGAAGCTCTTTGAGGTTCCGAGAGATATTTGATCTGCACGCATTGTCATACGATCTTTACCTTGAACTATTCCCTAGGCTTTTACTCCTCCACAAAAACTCATTGAGTAGTGATTTATGCTTTAGCGGCTGTAGTCAAAATTTTGATTGACGAATTTAACCCCCCCCCCCCCCCCCCCCCCAGTATTTGGTTAGTAAGAGCCCCGACAAGCCCTTTTCCTCTCCATTTAAAAATTTCAGTGTGTTAAACGTCATTGAAAATGGTAGAAGATATTATTACCTCGTTTAAGAAAGAATAACATTCTTTTATTTTTAGTTCATTTAAAATAGAATGATTCCAGAAATAATTTTTCTTCTATCTCTTTGAGGTAATGATAAGGTTTGCGTACATTTTACCCTCTCCAGATCCACTTGTGGGATTTCGCTAGGTATATGTTGTTGTTTTTTTATTAGAATAGAATGATTCTTCTCTTTTTTTTAGCAACATATTTAATTTAAACTTTCTACATGGCATGTTTAAGGGCGTTTCGGTCCATGTGACATAACTTTAATTTAGAACCATAAAACTTAAAAAATCTTTTTCATTTTATTAAACTCGGTGCAAAGTCAAATATGTCATTTGTTTTAATGGAGAAGTACTTTCTAGCTTAATTGATTTTTTTTTTGAGTGAAATAACAAAATAAAAGTGACTTTTCTGGTCTAAAATAAAAATAAATGACTTTGTTCACATACTACTAATAATTCAATAATCATTCAAGTAATGAATTCCATTATCTGTTAAAAGAAGTCACTTTGTTATATATCATTTTCGAATATATCATATCACATCATATTTTTTGTATAACATTATTTAAGAAATACAATCTTCAGAAAAAAAAATGTGCCCTTTTTCATTGTTACATGATGTCATACATTACCAATTCGAACAATTAGCATTTTAGAAATCAGAGCTAAGATCTTGGGATAATCAACTCCATCCACCAGACTATTACCAAAGATGACAATTGTGTTTTATTTTGTTCGATTGTACCATTTGACTGTATTTGACCTTGTATATCCACATGAAAGGAGTCGATCGATGTGCGATTCTTTTTATTTATCTTCCCCTCATGCTCAAGCCTAATTATTTTTCAATCAAGGATTCCATTGTTTGTTCATAGATCAAGCATATTTACTAGGGTTGTCAAAAGAATAAAAGACAATTGAACCGAAGGTACCTAACCAATTTTAATTATTTTTTAATAAAATCGTGAACTTTTATTTAGGCCTATAATCACACCGTACAGTTGGGATGATCTTTTTGGTTTATAAGAGAAAATAAAAAAGATTTTTGAATTGAATCAAATAACCTTACATGTATATACATATATTTTATAAATTAATAATATGTTAAATTTAATATATAAGTGTACTGTATAATATTTTTCACATATAAGTATAATATAGATCCTAGGCCTTTGGTAACAAGACGACTTTGAGCCTTTACCCTTTAATCAATTAAGTTTAAAATTAAAAGATATTATAGCTGATACTTTATCAAACAATATGACAAAACATATGCAAACACTTGTAATGAAACGTATTAGATCATACAATAGGGCAACAAGGTTTTACCGTCTTGACTTCTTAGTAAAGAATTAAAGTACTTTTTCAAGAAGACATAATTTTAGTAATGGTGCACTTTAAGTGATACTTTTAAAAAAATAAAAAAACAAACAAATCCTATCAATGCCAAAGAGAAATTGATATGATCAGGATGGTCTTAAAAAATCTAATTTAGATTATACATCACAAAATACCCAAAAAATTAGGTTGGTATAATTTTGAAAAATAACTATTTACACCTCTAGTATTTCCACCTCCACAATAGTCAAGGACTTAAGGACCCACAAGGGTTTAGGCGTGTCTTTGATACTATGCTAAAATTTATAGAACGAAGAAACAATAGAAGAAAAGAATTTTCGGATAATTTCTATATCTTTGCATTTATAATCAGACCTCCTTATTGTCACACCTTCGGAGGGTACCCTTGGCGTGGTCGGTACTTGAAAGAACAATTACTGATTCCCAAAAAAATCACTTGCCCTCATCGTTGTTAAAATCCTGCAACATCAGCTCATTTTTCTAGTTTGACTCAGTCTTTGGCAATAGCTATTTTCTAGTTTGTTGTTGCTTTGTTATTTTGTTAGCATACGTAATGCTTTTCCTAGTTTCTATGACAGATTTCGCTTCCTAGAGTTTAGGGAAATTGGTTTAGGGAAATTGTGTTAGTTGTTTACTGGGAGTATGACTCCACAAATTCTGTAAGTCTATATTAGGCATACTACCGTATTGAATAAAACAACCACCAATTAGTTTTTCTCTGCAGATTGTTTCACTTTCTCCATTTTACTTTCCCTGCTATTTATCCTTTGATTTTCTGAGCTTTGCATTGTGTCAAGTTCGACATTTGGTATCAAAGCCAGCACAATGAATGATCTTCAAGTAGTTGGCGGAATCAAAAAGCTCAATAATCAGAATTATAATACATGGGCAATTTGTATAATGTCCTATATGCAAGGCCAAGATTTTTGGAAAGTTGTCAACGGAAGTGATGTTACACAACCAGAGGCAGAGGATGCAAATGGAACATTGAGGAAATGGGAGATTAAAGCAGGAAAAGCAATGTTTGCGCTCAAAACAACAATTGACGAAGATGTGATGGAGCATGTCCGTGATGCAAAACGCCGAAAGAAGCCTGGGACACACTTGCTGCACTTTTCTCAAAGAAGAATAATGCAAGGTTACAACTTTGGGAGAGTGAGTTATTATCAACAGAGCAACCTGATATGACAATTTCCCAGTACTTTCACAAAGTCAAGAGGATATGTCGTAAAATTTCAGATTTGAACGGCGCCAATTGGTGAAACTAGGGTAAAAAGAATTATTACCCATGGTTTGAGACCTAAATACAGAGGTTTCGTTGCTGCTGTACAGGGATGGCCAAATCAGCCATCACTTGTTGAGTTTGAAAACTTGCTTGCTGCGCCAAGAAGCTATGGCGAAGCAGATGGCAGGACTCTCGGTGAAAAATGAGGAAGAAGCACTCTACACCAACAAAAGCAAGAACATCAAGCATCATACTACTGGTGGATCCAAGAAGAAGAAGTTTCATTGAGATGAAATTTTCACACAAGAGAAGTTTCGAAGAATCACAAGAATGACAAAAGATTCGACGGAAAGTGTTACAATTGTGGGAAGAAGGGTCATATGGAAAAGGACTGTTGGTTCAAGAATCAGTCCATGGAAAGTAATTCTGCTACGTCCAATTCAAATGAGAAAAGGGAAGATGCTTGGGATGCCGAAGAAGTTTTTGCTATAGAAGAGGAGGACTTAGCACTTACAAAGACAATATCTGAATCAATTGGTCATGAGAATGACTGAATCGTTGATTCGGGTTGTGCAAATTATATGACAGGTGATAAACGAATATTGCAGAATCCATCTGCTACAAGGGTAGCCGTGTTGTGGTGACATCCAATAATTCAAGGTTGCCGATAGCTCATATTGGTAAAACGGCAGTTTCTCTTCAACAAGGGGCCAATCAGATGTCACTTCAAAATGTCTATCATGTTCCTGGTATGAAGAGAAACTTGCTTTCAGTATCACAATTAACAACATCAGGAAACTATGTTCTGTTTGGTCCTGATGACGTGAAGATATATCAGGATCTCCAGAACTTTGGCAGTAGCTATTTTTTAGTTGGTTGTTGCTTTTTTATTTTGTTAGCACACATAATGCTTTTCCTAGTTTCTAGTATGGCAGATTTCTTTTCCTAGAGTTTAGGGAAATTGGTTTAGTGAAATTGTGTTAGTTGTTTAGCGGGAGTATGACTCCACAAATTCTGTAAGTCTATATTAGGCTTACTACCGTATTGAATAAAACAACCACCAATCAGTTTTTCTCTGTAGATTGTTGCAGTTTCTCCTCTTTACTTTCCCTGCTATTTGTCCTTTGATTTTTGAGCTTTACATTGTGTCAAGTTCGACAATCGTCATCACACTCAACAGCGGAATAATACTCAAGAAAGACTATCAATAAAATAAGAAATCTCTATCAATAATAGTTTCCAATTAACAAGGATCGGAAAATGAATAACAATCAACAATCCTCTACTCACAGTCTATGAAGCCTTTATCCGACTATCTAGATTGTGCCATGACAAGCCATGACTACCCTAATCAAATGGAAATAATAATACTCAAATAAAAGACGGAAGGGCTCCTCCGAATAGCAAGGAGGGCTCACCAAAATCTGGAAGTAAGAAGCTGGACCTCAACAGTGCATTGGCTGAAGTCTTTGATCACCTATATCTGCATCATTAACAATGTAGACCCACATGAACGTTAGTACATGAAATATACTAGTAAGTAAAAGGCTAAAGGAAACAAGTAGAGCTCAAACTCATATCAGTCAACTCGACTCATAAACAAACTCATCAACTCATAACCCAACTCAAATCAAGCAGGTTTAAAGTTTAAAATCATGTTTTGAAAATAGACTCAGTGCTATGCAACTCCATTTAAAACATTATATGCTCAATCAAGTGTTGCTTGAGAGTTTCTCCTAACCGACATCCAATCCCATCACTTTTAGTTTGGTGATGCACAACGAAGGTGTCATCGTTGCCACACCTATCCAATACTTGCCAAGGTAAAGGACGATCAAACAACTCTTGGATCCAAAGTAATGTCCATCTTTTTGGAACATGAGTTGTCCTAATCAATGGTGCAACTATCATACGCTGGCAATGTAGTTTATGGGTTAGTGTAGTGACCTACTCCTCCCATATCGATGCCCAATACTCCTCCCACAACTAAAACATGGTCATGCTAATCAACTCAAATTTCGTCTCATCATATGTTCTCCAATCAAACTCAACTCAATCATCAACAGTTCAACCAATGAAAACCATCAATCATGCATGAAATCAAGACTCTCACTCAAACTCAAACATTTATTTGGACTCCATCAATCATACTCATCACAAACAAGGTGTTCATTAGATTTGCATGTATACAAGTAACATGTCCATCATGCTCAAGTTACTCAACTTGGACAATCACAATCGTGGTCTCAACTCAGTCAATGCGATAAGGGTTATACATATATATTGATGCAAGTTAGGGTTCATTATGTCAAATGAAATTTAATACTTAAATTTCATATAACCAGCAATCAACTCATCAATTCATTCATAATTAGGCATGAAAACTCTAAATAAATACAAGCAACTCGAAGATTAGGATCATGGGATTTTCAATACTCTACTCATATTCATAAAATCGACTCAAGTAGATGAAAAGACATGTGAACGGGCTCAGTACAACGCTCTAGGAAACTTACATACCTGGAATTTCAAAGAATGATCAGCTTTTGGATAATCTTCAACCGTGTGCTTGGAACCATAACTTTTCCCCCTTCATCGGCGCTCTCAAGAATCTTAAGTGTTTAATGAGGAGTAATAATCTTAGTGTACTAATAATTGGTCCAAAACAAGTTCAAAACGTCATGAGTTTTAATTAAAAAGGGTAGGAAAAGACAAAAATACCCTTCTTAAAAACTGTCGAATGAAACCACAAGACCTCATCTACGGGTTGTGGTTCCACTTACAGCCCGAAATGGCCTCTTGTAGATAGGAGTGCCTAAATTTTGGGTTACTAGAAATTGAATATAGGATCTATGAAATCCCTTCCTATGGGCCGTAAAATGAATGACGAGTCATCTTGTTAATCATAGCTCAAGTTAAAAAAAGTTGATTTCTCGAATCATCAAACCACAAAACCCATTCTACGTCTCGTAGATTGAAGTACAGTTCGTAGAAGGACTCGTACATGGGCCTCAAACATAGAAAAGTTTCATAAGTCACATGGGCAATTATGAGGTTCCCATCTACAGGCCGTAGATAACTCTACGAGCCATAGATGACACTTCGTGGTTTCTCCCAGTGACTTTTCTCAGCTTCTCTTGAGCATTCAAAGTAGACTAGGTGGAATAAATTTGGGGGTGTTACACTATCTCCCCTTGGAATTATTCGTCTTCGAATTAAGATCAATCTAGGAACCTAGTTAAGGCACGAATCCTATCATATACTCGACAAATCAAATAGTTTCACAATTTCATTCATGCAATCAAGCAAGTAAAATTTAAGGGCCTGGACTTTGTAGACCTTTATGAAGCTCGAATATTTTAGTTTCAATAAGTTTTGGACCAAGGTGACGCTCCATGGGAACCATCACGGTTCGTGTAAGGTCACATGACTCGTGTGGAGCCCCCATGAAGTGACCCTTGGCCTATGGAGGAGTGTTGACCCTTAAAAGTGGAGATTTAAGCTAAGGCATGCGACATTTGGACCCCTCACGGTCCGTGTGACACTTCACGGATTGTGTGGTGGGCCGTGTGGTGGCCTTGGTTTGAAATCCCATACTTTTGGGATCAAGTGTAGTGCCACGGATCGTGTGGCCACCTGTATGGGCTCTAGAGTGAAATATTTTCTAAGTATTGGATCACCGTCTAGGAACTTTGTCGTGAAGAATTTTCTAAATAAAGTGGTACGGAGGACCATACAGTTCGTGTAGAGTGGTACGGGCCATGAAGTCGGCCGTGTGAATGCCTTCATCAAATTTTTCCAAGTATGGAATCTTCAAGATCAAGCTAAGCTCACTTTCAAGCCTTCAGTTCAAGTTTATTTATGTTTTTTAGGGCCATCATGGGTCTCTTACATCAAGCCAAGTTCAAAGGAATTCCATTGGCTAAGTTTTTCATAAGAATCGATAAGATCAACTTTAAAGGGTCATATATCTTACCTCAAAAGGAAATGGTTGGCCCACGACCTATTAAATTGAAGTTCTTTGAATTAGCTTTCCAACACATCTGGTTTCATCTTATTCCAAGTTTGGAGAAAGAGGTTATGCCCGTCTTCATAAAGCCCGTCTGTACAGTATTTTTTGGAATTTGCCTAAATGAGGTCTCACGGGAGGGTTTCATGGTTCATGAATGTAAGGACCCGAACTTTTCAAGTGGCATTCCCAAATCTCTTAGAATTGTCCTAAGTGAATTGCCAAGCATCATTATATGGAGGTCCCACACGAACCATGTGAAGCCATAGAGGCCGTGTGGCCTCCCGTGAAGGGACACTTTTCCAGTTCACGGTTGGGAAAGCTTTGAGATGGGAGGGAATTTTGGCCAAGTGAAGGCACACGGCCACTCAGACGGTCCGTGTGAGGTGTCACAGACTGTGTGGCTCTCCGTGTAACTCACTACGTAAAATTATTCTATGTATGGAAGTACCATCTTGTAACTTTGTCGTGCAAAAATTATTTAAAGTAACTTCACACGGTCAATGTCACGGCCCGTGTGGAGTCACATGGACCGTGTAGTCGTCCTTGTGGTACCCCTTAGCTCCATGTGAAATTCCTCTGCGAAGTTTCTAAGTATTGGATTACGGCCACTGTTCACGGTCCGTGTGACGTTTCACAGACCGTGTAGTGGACCGTGTGGACCTGACGGTTCCAGTTTTGCTCCGTTTCATTAATGGTGTTTATGTAATTTTGATTTATTTTAATTATGAGTTATGACCTTTTACCTATCCTAGACCCCTAATTCAGCTGATATACCCTACCCTCTTAACTCATTCTCCTAAAACCTTCTACCCCTCATAAGATTATCTCCCTATTCCTCTCTACTCTCCTCTCTCAAGGATCAAAGCTAGGGTTCTATTGGAGTCCAATTCAAGCTAAGTTCATCCCTCAAATCCAGCTCCTCAATCAAGGTATGTGGGATTGATTCTTGGTCCCTTTCAACCAAGAAGACCCAAAAATCTTTCAATCTATTTCATGAATTTTAGTTACTTAAAATATGAGATTTCATTATTTGATTTTATTAAATCTAATTAGTGTATGGGCTCTATTGTACCTACGATTTCAATTCACTTTGATCATTATCATGATGATTCACATTGAGTTATGAAGTTATGAACAAGCATGTTCCCTTTTAAAATTGATTTATGCATGGGTGATTTATATTACAATTTACATGTGGTTTTAGTTATGGATTTCCTCAATTTCATTTTTATGGCTGATTTTAACTTGAATCTACGTTACCCATGCTATCCTCAGATCATGCATTGCATTGTATTCATGAACATTGATATATGGAAATTATAAAGTGGGTTAAGCCCAATTATATTTTCTGAAACAATTATGATATGATTCTGATAAGATATTGGCTATGACAAAAAGGTGATCACATACATGTCTATGATTCTGGCTCATTGAGCATTCTGGGTGCTTGCACTATTTTGTATATGTGAATGAGCTATTCACTGCACGAGCATTACGATCATGAACTATAATTTGACATTTGAGCCTAAATGTGTATTGAACGGTTTGAAATGAACATTGCATTTCTTGAAAGCACGTGTATGTATAAGTATTCACGTGGGATGTTATTGGCTTAGCACCGGTGGATTGGGGGTGTTAGGGCTATCCCCAAGGGCCCTCTCGCTTTCCTTGAACTATGTGCCAACATAGGAATGTTAGCCATTACTGAAATTACTGGGTCGTAAGGAATGGTTATATGTATATGATTCTGATATGTTCTGTATTATTCTGAAAATCCTTCCAAAATGGTGAGTTCCGTAAGGTGTGATGTAGAATACCTTTGGCAAGTGGTCTTCTCCTACCGATGGGAGGTCTCTATCAGACTAATTCATGTAATAACTCGCATGAATTTGATTTGTCGGTTATAGTCCATCCCCAATATATATGAGCATTATTGCATTTCATGCATCACAATTTCATGGCATCTTGTATATATTTCCATCGAATATATGATTTTTTCTAGATTACATGCCCTTGTCATCTAACATTGAAATGCAAGTTTGGTAAGTCATATGAATTGCATGTCCACATACTTAGTACATTTAAATGTACTAATGCATACTCTATGCCTACATGATTTTACCATGTAGGGGACGAACACTTTGATTATCAACAGGTTGACGTATACTGTGGTAAGTCCTGTCTTCTGAGGACAAGCCAACTATCTTCTTTTTATCTATTTCAGAATGTTCTTCTTTATTGAGGGTGAGCCCGGAACTTGTCCTGGCCCCCGTTCCTTTGACTAGAGGCATTTGTTGGACATTATGTTAACTCTTCTTAAATCCATTTGTTATGAGTAGTATCTTGCCTTCTTATTGTTGGAATGATTTATGAGAAACTCCTATTTGACTATATATGTGTGTGTGTGTGTGTGTTTGAATACTATTCTTGAACTGATGATGTGGATATAGATACTTGAGGCTTGTTTTGGGACTCTCGGGTTCCCATTCGCCGTGTCACATCTAAGCTCCAAGCCCGGGTCGTGACAAAAGATGGTATCAGAGCACTAGGTTTATAAATGATCCTCGGAGTCCAATATACCGCGTTGAGTAGAGTCCTATTCATGGGTGTGAAGTGCACCATACCTATAAGCGGGAGACTACAAAGACGTTTTAGGAAATTGCCTCATTTCTTTATGTCTTACATCATGCTATGGCTAGTATATTTGTTTCCTTATCTTGAAGGTGTTGTGATCTATTTTAGAAGATGCCTCGAGGAAGACCCCTCCCACCAAGGTTGGCTCCGGTTGTTGAGGATCAGGTTCCCACGAGCCTATGGAGGAACCCATCTCAAATGGTGAGTTCCACACAGCCTTCGCCATGCTCGCTCAGGTGGTAACTTCTCAAACAAGGCAGGCTAACTTGCCACGGGATCCTACGCCTGCTTCTAGGGTGAAGGATTTCACCCGGATGAATCCTCCGGAGTTTCATGGGTCAAAGGCCAATGAGGATGCCCAAGAGTTCATTGATGATCTTACTAAAATAAGGAACATCATGGGTGTTAGCACCTAATTTTTGACCAAACTTAAGTTATTTACTTTTTAATATTTAAATATTTAATTTTGAGTCTAAATTAGATATTTTTATCTTATTTAGAATAATTTGAAAATAACAAAAATATAATCACATTTTAACGTAAGTTTTGCTTAATAAAGAGAAAATTTATAAAAAAAATATATGTTTTTTTTAGTTAACTTTTCTATTTATTTTTTTAATTAGAAATAGTTTTCTAACATATTTATTTTTTCTTTCTTTCTTTTTTTTCTTTTCAAAACAAAATGGAATAAAAAGAAAAATAAATAATCTTAAAACTACCCATTAATTCCAACTCCTCTCCCACTCACCTAAACTACCCCCACAATACTCCCACGAAAAACTTCCTACTCCCTCATACATAAAACAACACACGACACACACAAACGAAGAGAATTTTTCATCCATCTTTTTTTTCTTCTTACATATCTACAAAGCAAAAAAAACAAGACAACAAAGCACTGATAAAAAGAAAAAATCATACACCACATTCTTTCCTTTTTCTCACATACACAAACACAGTAGAAAAAATACTACTTTTTTCTTTTACATACACATTATATACACATTTAGAAAAAACCTTAGAAAAATTTGCACAAGAAATATGCCCAAAAAAACTCTAAAAAAATCACTAGAGAAAAACAAAAGTTGAGTTCAAGGTTTGCTTTCGGGATTCCGGGTTCGTGGTTTCTATCGTGGCCTATTCCTTGTAAATTAATTCTCACAAGAGGTAACATTTATTCTTTCTTGTGTAATTTAATGTGATTGAAATATATGAAAGTTGTTCATTTTCATTCGTGTTTTACTTGTTAATATTATTTGATGTTGTAATATGACGTATATATGCTAAAATTCTTCATGCTAACTTCATGACCATATCTTTTATTGATAAATGTAGTGTCAAATTATTATAATAATCTGTAATTTGTTTCATGTTTAGACACAACATAATTTGTTTCGTATTTAAGTAAATTTATGATCCAAGTTCATCTTTTTATTTTCATAGTGTAATTTTTATGATGACATGTGTATTGATGGCTTCATAACTGAAATAATGACAATAATTAATGACAGAAATTCATTATGTAAATTGTTAATTTTAGGTGTGCATGATTCCTAACATGCTTATATTTGTGCAAAATTTATATTGAAAGAATGTATTTTTGTGTTCTTACAAATATTTTACTCACTTAGTCTTTAGGAAAAAAAAACAAAAAGAATTGTTGTAATTTTAAAAAACAATTACTAGAGTGATGGTTTCTTTTAGAATACCAATTTAGTGATTTATGTTGATTCACGTAATTCGGCTTTGTAAAAAGAATTTAGATTTGAAATAACTTTTACAATTAATTTTTTTTAAATTGAATCGTTAAAAGCATGATTACGCCGAGAATAATAGGCAAATTTTACGATTTGAAAAGGATTACAAAATTTTAGGTGTGACATATAAAATAAATACCTCGTGGGAAGGTTGGAAAACGCTGCTACCAATACACCACATTAATAAAATAAGATAGTTTCAAACGAGTTCAAAATAAATTAAAGATGACGGATAAACGACCTTTTTGAAAACTTATAAATACAATATATTTAAAATAAGTTAAGCCATAAACCAGTTAATAAAGCGACCGTGCTAGAACCACGGGACTCGAGGGGTCCTAACACCTTCCCCTCGGTCAACAGAATTCCTTACTCGATCTTTGTTTCGTAGACCAAGAATAAAGAGTCATTTCTTTTTATATTAGGGATTTAAATTAGGTGACTTGGAACACCAAAACTCAATTCCAAGTGGCGACTCTAAAGAATAAAATAATCCCTTTTCAAAATGTCACTTTAATTGGAAAAACTCTATTGTTCAACACCATACGGGGGAAAAAATAGGGGTATGACAGGTGGCGACTCTACTGGGGATAACCAGAATTCGAGCTTGTCAATTTGACTTGTATATGGCTTTATTATTTGAAATATTGTATTCATTGATTTAATTTGATGTTTGCTCGCTTATTTATGCATTGATATTATCTAAACTGTGATATAAACTATCTTCTCTCAAGCACTTATCTGAGTCTTCTGAAAGATACATTTCTCGGAGATGTGGTATACGCTCCCGAACCTTTCTTTGAGATACCAGAGATGCGATTACGCTTCTGGGAAGGATTTTAGTCACACATGTTTTAGGATGGGAAGGTCCAAATAGTGAGGCCGGAAAGCCCTGCTACCAGTAAGCTGTTTCGTTCCAACTCGAGTTGTCCACTCGTTTTATCGCCGGTCTAGACACCAACTCTATAAGGACTTTAAATTTAGTAGAACAAGCCTTATACAACCAGTATTCTTCTTAGGATACACTTTATCTGCGTAATCTGTGTTTGACTTTATATGGCTAAACACAGGTGTTAGGATCATATAAAACATAAACCATCTTTTAGACTAGCATGTTCACGACTATGTGTTACTTGTCACATTTTGAATGTTGTCGTTGAATATTCTTTTTGGGTCAAATCCCAAATAGTTCGGTCCTTGCATATTTACAATTAGATATCCTAAAAAAGGAAAATTTTCAAAAGTCAATATTTTTATGAGAAGTCGGCCGAACTACGCTCACCTGATTCTCATCTCGATAAGATACGTAGGCAACCCTCCTTGGGTTCGGTGATCTTTATTGACAAAATTCGGAAAAAAAAGAATATATTTCCTATTAAATGTAAAAAAGAAAATTAATTTTTTCCTTCTTATTCATAAAGCAAAAGAAAATATTTATATCTTATAACAATAAATAAACACGAATATTTCTTTGATTCAAGAACTACACACACCTGATTCTCACCTTGATGAGATACGTAGGCAACCCTTCTCGGGTTCGGTGATTTTTATTTAAAAAAAATAATATTAATAATTCTTTATCCCAGAAAATAATAATTTTTTTTTTTACTTTTTTTAAAAAAGGGATCCTCATTCAAAAAATTTTTTTTTAAAAAAGAGGAAGATCTTATTTCTGTGTAGAAAAGAAAAATATTTTTTTTCTTATTCAAAAAATAAATT
The DNA here is from genome assembly GCA_029948455.1 of Solanum rostratum. Taxonomy (NCBI): domain Eukaryota; kingdom Viridiplantae; phylum Streptophyta; class Magnoliopsida; order Solanales; family Solanaceae; genus Solanum; species Solanum rostratum. The sequence goes on along the minus strand of CM057047.1, from coordinate 53,185,515 downwards.
AAATTTTTTTTATCCCTCTTCAAAATAAAAATACTAAAAATAAAAAGGTACTTCTTGTCTTGATTGGTACCAACATACTTAGAAATGTGCATGAAAAAGGGTTAACTATTTGGCATAATAGAGTGGACCAACTTTGTTGTGACTCATGAAGATTCTTTTTGCACCTCTTGATTATACTTATGTCATACTTGAAACATTCTCTTGCTCAAAGTTAAGGGTTTAAAAAAAAATTCGACCTCATTGTTTCATGTGCATTGTGTGGTGAGCTTTAGATATAAAGTTCAATGACATGACTTGTTGATCTAGAACTTGACTCAAATGTTTGTTGAGGCGAAATTTTGAGCAACATCTAATTTAAAAAAGGATTGTAGGCTTTCTTTGATCCAATTTTTATGTAAGTCTACCAAATGACGTGTGATCCCTAATGTTTTCCTTTTTGAGCCTAAAATATTTTTTCAATAACCATATCTTAGCCTATATCCTTTTGAGTGCACAAATGCACCATCTAATTTTCTGCTATCTCCAAGAATGCACAGACAAAATTTTATGTCGGATGGCAAAGTGAAAATGTGATAGTAAAAAAAAATGCTTCAACAAAAGGAGAGAAAACTCAAAAAAAAAGGAGAAAGTCCAAAAAAAAAAGATCAAATGTAAAAATAAAAAAATAAATAGAGAGAATAGTCCAATGCTTGGGGAGGAAATAGTCACTTTATCCAAAAAGATTATCTTACCCATTCCAAGCCTACATTTTAAACTGAATACAAGTCCTACTTGATTTCATTTTCGATGTTCTCACATTAGTGGATACTTACATGAGGGTCAAGCATATGGTATCTCAATCTCGTGCATTGAACATCTTTCTGAGTGTGAGTGACTCTCAAAATGTCCCACGATCTCAATTCTTCTATTTTGTGTGAGTTAGGACTTTGTTTCGGTAAGGCACTTGAAACATGAGGACATGAATAATTTTAACCTCATATTTGATGCAAGATGAATAAATCTTGTTAATACTTAAGTATGCTTCAGGTGTCATTTGAAACTACAGAAATTATTTCAAAGTTGGTCTCAAATTTGCCTAGAAGTACTCAAAGGTGATTTATATGCATAAGTCTAATTGTTCGTACCGTCTAAAGCCAAGATATGATCAATCAAAAATCAATTTTTTTTAACAATCTTTTCAAAAGATATTATGTTGCAAAAAAAATATATTTTTGGTTCGTATGAAGTACGTTAGATCTGATTCTTACTATGGTGAGATATGTAGGCAGTCCTACAAAAGAGTTCGGTCTCAAATAAAAAGAATATATTTTTTTCTCTCTCTCATATTTTTGGAAAAAAAATCAAATTGAGGCATTTTAAAAAAAAGATAATAAAATAAAAAATAAATTCACCAATAAAAAAATTTAAAAAAAAAAGTTTCAAAATTTCTCAGTTTCAAAACTGCTTTATTTTATCTTTTTTTTTAAAAAAATAAAAATAATTCATTTGTTTAGGGCGCGAACCCTCATAATATTCGCTTAGGGAGCGAACCCTCATAATATTCGCTTAGGGAGCGTACCCTCATAATATTCGCTAGGAGCGAACCCTCATAATATTCGCTTAGGGCACGAACCCTCATAATATTCGCTTAGGGAGCGAACCCTCATAATATTCGCTTAGGGCGCGAACCCTCATAATAAAAGCTTAGGGAGCGAACCCCCATAATATTCGCTTAGGGAGCGAACCCTCATAATATTCGCTTAGGGCGCGAACCCTCATAATATTCGCTTAGGGAGCGAACCCTCATAATATTCACTTAGGGTGCGAACCCTCATAATATTCGCTTAGGGAGCGAACCCTCATAATATTCGCTTAGGGTGCGAACCCTTATAATATTCGCTTAGGGAGCGAAACCTCATAATATTCGCTTTGGGCGCGAATCCTCATAATATTCGCTTAGGGAGCGAACCCTCATAATAATCGCTTAGGGAACGAACCCTCATAATATTCGCTTAGGACGCGAGCCCTCATAATATTCACCTAGGGCGCGAACCCTCATAATATTCGTTCATATCTTCATAGGGCATGATAGCCGCCATTTTTATTTTCCATAAAGCATAAAATCTAATTTCATTCAATAATAGATTATTTGTTTTTTTTCCTTGTTTTAATCACTGTATTATTTTTGTTTAATATTATGTTCAAATCAAGCAAAATAATCCACAAAATTTTTCTTAGCACAAACTGGAGCAGAAAAATTTTGTTTTGTTTTTTTTCTTTGACTGCAGGCAGGTCCCTCTGCGACCACAAGTTTGGACATCAATAACGGAGTAACATTTGTCCGATTTGTGAAGTGAAGAATGACATTAAGAGTCGATTCGGACCCATGTAGCAGCTCAACATATCAAGATTCAGCTTCCCAACTTCAATTCAGGAAACAAGTGTACACGAATAGTGTACTAAGCTTCTTCTGGAGAGCCATCGGTAACTCAATTGAGATTTCAAGTTCAAGCCTCAAACTCAAACTTCAAGATTAGATATTGATATCAAGGTACCCGCCTGAAAAAGGCAAGGTGATAATTGAAGATGCAAAGGAAGACTTGAAAGAAAAGAGGGTCGAGACAAGTAGAATTGAATAGATCTTGTATCGTTTCCTTTTAGTTTTATTATCTTCAATGTAACAATAGGAGCCACGGACCAGGATCTCGAAAGGATAAGACTCAACTCTCTAATCCATCCATCCATCCACCGCTGCACCCATTTGAACTACACGTGACCTGATTCTCTTATGACCCGAGATATGTAGGCTGCCCATCGCCAGGGCTCGGTCACTCTTGCTTATTCTTTTTTCCCCCTTCTTTTTCCTTACCTTTTAATAATGGTTAGGCCAAAAATTAGGCATGTTAACTTCTTTGCTTGAAAACTCTTCATGTTTTCAAGCAAAGAGGGGCATCATGTTAGCACCTAATTTTTGACCAAACTTAGGTTATTTACTTTTTAATATTTAAATATTTAATTTTGAGTCTAAATTAGATATTTTTATCTTATTTAGAATAATTTGAAAACAACAAAAACATAATCACATTTTAATGTAAGTTTTGCTTAATAAAGAGAAAATTTATAAAATATATATACGTTTTTTCTAGTTAACTTTTCTATTTATTTTTTAATTGGAAATAGTTTTCTAACATATTTATTTTTTCTTTCTTTCTTTTTTTTTCTTTTCAAAACAAAATGAAATAAAAAGAAAATAAATAATCCTAAAACTACCCATTAATTCCAACTCCTCCCCCACTCACCTAAACTACCCCCACAATACTCTCACAAAAAACTCCCTACTCCCTCATACTTAAAACAACACACGACACACACAAAGGAAGAGAATTTTTCATCCATCTTTTTTTTCTTTCTACACATCTACAAAGCAAAAAAAAAAAAAACAAAACAACAAAACACTGATAAGAAAAAACATACACCACATTCTTTCCTTTTTCCCACATACACAAACACAGTAGAAAAAATACTACTTTTTTCTTTTACACACACATTATATACACATTTAGAAAAAAACTTAGAAAAATTTGCACAAGAAACATGCCAAAAAAAAAAACTCTAAAAAAATCACTAGAGAAAAACAAAAGTTGAGTTCAAGGTTTGCTTTCGGGATTTCGGATTCGTGGTTCCTATCGTGGCCTATTCCTTATAAATTAATTCTCACAAGAGGTAACATTTATTTTTTCTTGTGTAATTTAATGTGATTGAAATATATGAAAGTTGTTCATTTTCATTCGTGTTTTGCCTGTTAAAATTATTTGATATTGTAATATGACGTATATATGCTAAAATTCTTCATGCTAACTTCATGATCATATCTTTTATTGATAAATATAATGTCAAATTATTATAATAATCTGTAATTTGTTTCATGTTTAGACACCACATAATTTGTTTCGTATTTAAGTAAATTTATGATCCAAGTTCATCTTTTTATTTTCATAGTGTAATTTTTATGATGACATGTGTATTGATGGCCTCATAAACTGAAATAATGACAATAATTAATGATAGAAATTCATTATGTAAATTGTTTATTTTAGGTGTGCATAATTCCTAACATGCTTATATTTGTGCAAAATTTATATTGAAAGAATGTATTTTTGTGTTCTTACAAATATTTTACTCACTTAGTCTTTAGGAAAAAAAAAACAAAAAGAATTGTTGTAATTTTAAAAAAACAATTACTAGAGTGATGGTTTCTTTTAGAGTACCAATTTAGTGATTTATGTTGATTCACGTAATTCGGCTTTGTAAAAAGAATTTAGATTTGAAATAACTTTTACAATTAATTTTTTTTTAAATTGAATCGTTAAAAACATGATTACGCCGAGAATAATAGGCAAATTTTAGGATTTGAAAAGGATCACAAAATTTTAGGTGTGACATATAAAATAAATACCTCGTGGGAAGGTTGGAAAGCGCTGCTACCAATACACCACATTAATAAAATAAGACAGTTTCAAACGAGTTCAAAATAAATTAAAGATGGCGGATAAACGACCTTTTTGAAAACTTATATATAAAATATATTTAAAATAAGTTAAGCCATAAACCAGTCAATAAAGAGACCGTGCTAGAACCACGGGACTCGAGGGGTGCCTAACACCTTCCCCTCGGTCAATATAATTCCTTATTCGATCTTTGTTTCGCAGACCAAAAATAAAGAGTCATTTCTTTTTTATCAGGGATTTAAATTAGGTGACTTGGAACACCAAAACTCAATTCCAAGTGGCGACTCTAAAGAATAAAATAATCCCTTTTCAAAATATCACTTTAATTGGAAAAACCCTATTGTTCAACACCATGCGGGGGGAAAAATAGGGGTGTGACAATGGATGTCACTTCTGAAGAGAAGACTGAAATGCTGTCTATCAACTGAAAGAAGTGGCTCAGGTGTGGTATACTCAATGGTCGTTGGAGAGAGTTTGCGAGGGTGACATTAATTGAGAGGAGTTCAGATTTGCTTTCCTCGATCGCTTCTTTCCACTTAAGCTTAGAGAGGCTAGAATGACTGAGTTTATTAATTTCAAGCAAGGAAGTATGAGTGTGAGGGACTATGTCCTTAAGTTCACGAAGCTTTCCAAGTATGCTCTGTCACTAGTGGCTGACCCCGTGCAAGGATGCACAAGTTTGTTTCGGGTATCTCTGATTTACTTGTGAAGGAATGTCATACTGCTATGCTTATACGGGATATGGATATTGCTAGAATCATGGTGTATGCTGAACATATCGAAGGGGTGAAACTCAAGGAGAGAAAGGTTTACGATTCCAAGAGGACCCATTTTGATTGTGGATTTTTTAGTTCTCAAACTGGTGGTTTTGGTCGCTTCCAACAGGGCTAAGGTTCCAGTACTCGGGTCACTAATGATCGAGTGCCTCCTCATAGTGCACCGGTTGGTGGCGGTCAGGGATATCTTGTGTGCGACAAGTGTGGGAAGCCCCACACGGGAGTATGTTGGAGAGATTTGGGTGTTTGCTTCAGATGTGGTAATAAAGATCATAAGATTGCTGATTGTCATAGGAATGCCTGTAGAGGCCAAGGTCAGGTGGCCCAAGGTGGGCAAGGCTAACAAAGAGCTCCACAAGGTGTTTCCCTAAGGAACAATCAGTTCTATGCACTCCACGCCAGCCAGGATGTTGAGGAAGCTCCAGATGTCGTGATCGGTATGTTAAAAGTCTTTGATTTTGATGCTTATGTTTTGCTTGATCCGGTACAAATTTGTCTTTTTTGACTCCTCTGTTGGCTATTAAAAATTTGGTTTGAATCCCAAAGATTTTGGGACCCTTTCTCAGTTTATACTTCAATGGGTGAATCTGTTGTTGCACATAGAGTCTATCATGGTTGCCCTGTTTCTGTGTTGCACAAAAGTTTTCCGTGTGATCTTGTATTACTTGAGATGTTCGACTTTGACGTGATTCTTAAGATGGATTGGTTGCATGCATCACGTGCCTTTATAGATTGTAGAACCCGGAAGGTCAAGTTCCAACCTCCTGGTGAGCCCGTTCTGGAATGGAAGGGTGGTGACTCCTCTATTAAAGGTCGATTTATTTCCTACCTCAAGGCGCGGAGAATGATTTCTTAGGGGTGCTTTTATCATATTGCAAAGGTCAAGGACATGGAGTCCGAAGTGCCTATTCTTTAGTCGGTCCTTGTGGTGAATGAGTTTTTGAATGTGTTCCCTGAAGACTTACTAGGCATCCCTCTTGAAAGAGAGGTAGACTTCGGCATAGATCTTCTTTCGGATACTCAGCCTATCTCTATACCTCCTTATCGTATGGCGCCGACAGAGTTGAAAGAATTAACAGAGCAATTAAAGGATCTATTGGAGAAGGGTTTCATTTGGCCTAGTATATCGTCGTGGGGTGCTCCAGTGTTGTTTGTAGGAAAGAAGGATGGAACTCTTTGGATGTGTATTGATTATAGACAATTGAATAAGGTGACCGTTAAGAATAAGTACCTGTTTCCTAGGATTAATGACTTGTTTGACCAGCTTCAAGGGGCTACTCATTTCTCAAAGATTGATCTTTGTTTTGGATATCAACAATTGAAGGTTAAGGAGTGTGACATTCCCAGTATAGCTTTTCGGACAAGGTATGGGCACTTTGAGTTTGTGGTGATGTCGTTTGGCCTAACCAATGCTCCGACCATGTTTATGGATCTAAGGAACCGGGTGTTTAAGCCATTCCTTGACAATTTTGTAGTGGTCTTTATTTAAGACATTCTCATTTAGTCCCGAAGTGAGCAGGAGCACGGAGATCACTTGAGGATGGTCCTCCAAACTTTGAGAGAGAAGAATTTATATGCCAAGTTTAGCAAATATGAACTTTAGTTGGCTGAAGTGGCTTTCCTTGGTCATGTGGTGTCCGGTGATGATATCAAGATGGATCCAAAGAAGACCGAGGCCGTGAAGAATTGGCCCAGACCATTGATTCCTTCAGATATTCACAGTCTCCTTGGGTTGGTCAGGTATTACAGAAGGTTTGTTGAAGGGTTCTCAACTATTGCCTCTTCAGACTTTGAAGGATTGGCTTACATTGGTTCCCGTCTTGACTTTACCAAATGGTTTGGAGGGATTCATGGTTTATTGTGATGCCTCGCGGATTAGATTGGGCTGTGTGCTTATGCAATATGGTAAGGTAACAATGTGTGCATTAAGGCAGTTGAAGGTTTATGAACATAATTTCCCAACGCACGACCTTGAATTGGCAGCATTGATTTTTGCTTTAAAGATTTGGAGAATTACTTATATGGGGTTCATGTTGATGTGTTCACCGATCACAAGAGTTTGCAATATGTATTTATTCAGAGGGATCTCAATTTAAGGCAAAGGAGGTGGTTGGAGCTCCTAAAGGATTACGACATGAGTGTTCTGTATCATCCCAGAAAGGCCAATGTTGTGGCCAATGCTCTCAGCAGGTTCTCTATCGGGAGTGTGGCGCATGTTGGGGAAAAGAAGAAGGAGTTGTCCAGAGATGTTCACCACTTAGCTAGGTTGGGTGTCAGGTTGGCTAATTCGAGCAATGGTGGTATTCGTGTTCAAAGCGGGGCATAATCTTCCGTGGTAAATGATGTAAAGGCTAAGCAAGATTTAGACCCATCGATACTTGAATTGAAGAAGTTGGTTGCTGAAAAGGAGATCGAGGTGTTCTCCCAAGGGGGAGATGGTGTACTCCGGTACCAAGACCAGCTTTGTGTTCCTGATGTGGATGATCTTAGAAGGGTGATTATGAGTGAGGCTCACAACTCTCATATTCAATCCACCCGGAGTCTACCAAAATATATCGGGATTTGAAAGAAGTGTATTGGTGGCATGGTATGAAGAAGGACATCGCTAAGTTCGTATCGGAATGCCTGAGTTGTCAACAGGTGAAGGTAGAGCACCAAAGACCTGGTGGTTTGGCCCAAGACATTGAGATTCCCATATGGAAATGGGAAGATGTGAACATGGATTTTGTGGTTGGGTTGCCTCGGCCTCGAAGGCGATTTGACTCCATCTAGGTTGTTGTTGACCAGATGACGAAGTTGGCTCATTTCCTACTGGTCAAGGCTACCTTCAACACCGAGGACTATGCAAGGTTGTATTTCTAGGAGTTGCTGAGGTTGCATGGTGTACCTAGGTCCATTATATCGGATTGTGGTACCCAATTCATTTCCCACTTTTGGAGGTCTTTTAAGAAGGGACTTGGAACTAAGATCAAGTTGAGCAGTGCTTTTCATCCTCAAACTGATGACCAAGCGGAGAGGACTATTCAAACCTTGAAGGATATGTCTAGAGCTTGTGTATTGGAGTTTAAAGGAAATTAGGATGGCCACCTCCCACCCTTTGAGTTCGCTTATAATAATAGCTTCCATGATAGCATTGGTATGGCATCGTTTGAGGCTTTATATGGGAGAAGGTGTAGATCACCAGTGGGGTAGTTTGAGTTGGCAGAGATGTTACTAGTTGGTCCGGATTTGGTGATGGAGGCCATGGATAAGGTGAAGGTGATTAGGGAAAGGTTGAAAATAGCCCAAAGTCGTCAGAAGTCTTATTTGGATGTAGGAGAAGGGATCTTGAGTTTCGTGTCGGTGATTGGGTATATGTGAAGGTTTCACCTATGAAGGGTGTGTTGTGTTTCGGTAAGAAGGAAAAGCTAAGCCCCCGATATGTTGGCCCTTATGAGATTGTTGAGCGTATTAGTGGAGTGTCTTATAGGTTGGACTTTCCTCCGGATGTGAGTTCCATTCACCCGGTCCTTTATGTGTCTATGTTGAGGAAGCTAGTTGGTGATCCTAGCACCATTGTGCCCTTGGAAGGGATTGAGGTTGAAGAAAATTTTTCTTATGAGAAAGCGCCGGTGGAAATCTTGGATAGGCAAGTAAAGAGGCTCTGTAACAAGGACGTGGCTTCAGTGAAGGTGCTTTGGAGGAATCAACATGTGGAGAGTTCTACTAGGGAGGCGGAGCTAGACATGGTGAAGCAATACCCTCATCTTTTCCAATCTACTCAAGCCTAAGGTATTAGAATTCTTTCTTATCTAATGGTGCCATTTCTTGCCCTTTTGAGTCTCATGACATGACATGCATACATGTGCATGAAAAGGATTTTTATAATGTTTTAAGTGACTTGAATACGATTTTGATATGAGATTAAAGGCTTTGAATAATGATTTTGAATAATGCTTTTGATACGATTTTGAATAATGATATATGCCTTGTATCTTATGTGGATGTTTCATGCTCTAAATCAAGCCTTTTAAGCCTTGTTCTTGTACATTCGGGGGCGAATGTTCCTAAGGGGGAGATGATGTAAGGACCAAGACTTATCAAGTGGTTTTTCCCAGATCTCTTGGAATTGTCCCAAGTGAACTACCAGGCATCAATACACGGATGGCCCACACGGGCCGTGTGAAGCCACACGGACCGTATGGCCTCCCGTGTCCAAATCACGGTTGGGATAACTTTGAGACGGGAGAGAATTTTGGCCAAGTGAGGGCACACGACCACTCACACGGTCCATGTGAGGTGCCACGGACTGTGTGGCTCTCCATGTAACTTACTACGTAAAATTATTCTAAGTATGGAAGTACCATCTCGTAACTTTATCATGCGAAAATTATTTGAAGTACCTTCACATAGTTGGTGTCATGGCCCGTGTGGAGTCACACGGACCGTGTAGTCGTCTGTGTGGTACACCTTATCTCCGTGTGAAATTCCTCTGCAAAGTTTCTAAGCATAGGATCACGACCACTGTTCACGGTCCGTGTGATGTTTCACGGACCATGTGGACCTGACGGTTCCAGTTTTGGTCCGTTTTATTAATGACATTTATGTAATTTTGGTTTGTTTTAATTATGAATTGTGACCTTTTACCTACCCTAAACCCCTAATTCAGCTGATATCCCCTCCCCTCTTAACGCATTCTCCTAAAACCTTCTACCCCACATAAGATTATCTCCCTATTTCTCTCTACACTCCTCTCTCAAGGATCAAAGCTAGGGTTCTATTGGAGTCCAATTCAAGCTAAGTTCATCCCTCAAATTCACCTCCTCAATCAAGGTATGTGGGATTGATTCTTGGTCCCTTTTAATCAAGAAGACCCAAAAATCTTTCAATCTAGTTTGTGAATTTTAGTTACTTTAAATATGAGATTTCATTATTTGATTTTATTAAATCTAACTAGTGTATGGGTTGTATTATACCTATGATTTCAATTCACTTTGATCACTATCATGATGATTTACATTGAGTTATGAAGTTATGAACAAGCATGTCCCCTTTTAAAGTTGATTTATGCTTGGGTGATCTATATTATGATTTACATGTGGTTTTAATTATGGATTTCCTCAATTTCATTTTTATAGCTGATTTTAACTTGAATCTATGTTACCCATGCTATCCTCACATCATGCATTACATTGCATTCATAAACATTGATATATGAAAATTATGAAGTGGGTTATGCCCAACTATATTTGCTGAAACGATTATGATGTGATTCTGATAAGATATTGGCTATGATAAAAAGGTGATCACTTACACGTCTATGATTCTGGCTCATTGAGCATTCTGGGTGCTTGCACCATTCTGTATATGTGAATGAGCTATTCCCTGCATGATCATTACGATCATGAACTATGATTAGGTATTTGAGCCTAAATGTGTATTGAACAGTTTGAAATGCCCATTGCATTTCCTGAAAGCACGTATATGTATAAGTATTCAAGTGGGATGTTATTGACTTAGCACCAATATGATTTTGATATATTCTGTATGATTCTAAAAATCCTTCCAAAATGGTGAGTTCCGTAAGGAAGGTGACCATCCACTGAAATGCTGAGTTCCATAAGGTGTGACATATATTACCTTTGGCAAGTAGTCTTGTCCTACCAATGGGAGGTCTCTATCGGACTATTTCATGTAATAGCTCACATGGATTTAATTTGTCGGTTATAGTCCATCCCCAATATATATGAGCATTGTTGCATTTCATGCATCATAATTTCATGGCATCTTGTATATTTCCATTGAATATATGATTCTTTCTATATTACGTGCCTTTGTCATCTAACTTTGAAATGCAGGTTTGGTAAGTCATATGCATTGCATGCCCGCATACTTAGTACATTCAAACGTACAAAAGCATACTCTATGCCTACATGATTTTACCATGTAGGGTCCGAACACTTTGATTATCAACAATTTGATGAATAGTCCAATCCCAGAGTATACTGTGGTGAGTCCCATCTTCCAAGGACGAGCCAACTATATTTCTTTTATGCTATTTCAGAACGTTTTTTTATTGAAGGTAAGCCCAAAACTTGTCCTGGCCCCCGTTCCTTTGACGAGGCATTTGTTGGACATTATGTAAACTCTTCTTAAATCCGTTTTGTTATGACTAGTATCTTGCCTTCGTATTGTTGGAATGATTTATGAGAAACTCCTATTTGACTATATATATATGTGTGTGTGTGTGTGTTTGAATGCTCTTCTTGAACCGATGAAGTGGATATAGATACTTGAGGCTAGTTTAGGGACTCTCGGGTTCGCATTCGCCGTGTCACATCTAGGCCCTAACCCGGGTCGTGACAGTGAAACCTTGTATGGACCATGAGACTTCCTCATGGGACTCCTGGAAAGGAATGTTATTTTGCTTTGGTAATGGTTTCTTTTTATAATTGTGGCTTCTCCGAAGGGTCTTTTGAGACTTCTTTTGCTATCTTAAGGCCTCCAAATGACCTAATCTCTATTCCTCTCATTCTAATTCATTCATACACTTAGAATTATTCAAATTCTCTCATCTAAAGAACTCCTCTCAAATGAACCATTGGAGTTTAGCTTGGAGCACAAGGAAGGGTCTTCTTCTTCATCAAATTTCTTCCAATTTCTCCTTGAATCTTCTCTATTAGCTAAGGTATGTGGGATTGATTCTTGGTCCCTTTCAACCAATAAACCAAACTCTTTTCAATTGATTTTTATGGAATTTTGCTTACTTTAAATATGAGTTTTGAGAATTGTTGTTTAATAAATTTAATTGAAATATGAGCTATGTTTTATTGATGATTTTAAGTTGATTTAAGTCCTAATATGATAGTTCACATTGAGATTATGAAATTATGAATGTGTATTTACCCTTTAAAGCATGATTGGTGCATAGGTAATCTATATTATGATTTAAATGTGAATTTTACTTATGTCTCTACTTGAATTTCATAATGTATTGTAGATTAAAGCTTGAAACTACATTATCCATGTTATTCTCATCTCACTCATAGCATATGCATTCATGAGCATTGGATTTATGAAATTACTGGTGTGTTAAGCTCACATATGTTTTATGAAATGTTTTTGGTGAGTTAAGCTCACATATTGGTTATGACAAGATTGTGATCACATATATGTCTATTGTTATTGGCTCTTTGAGCATATTGGGTTCTTGCACCATATCATTTAATGAATGAGCTATTCCTATGCATGAGAAACATGATATTAAACTACGATTTGGCTTTTTAGCCATGAATGAATGATTATGAGAAATGTTTGGCTTTTAAGCTTAATTGTGCATTGAAATGATTTGAAATGACCATGTCCTCTTTTAAAAGCATGTATATATATAAGTATTCTCATGGGATGTTTTGACTTAGCACCTATGACATTGGAGGCATCAGGGCTATCCCCAAGGGTCCTCTTCCTTTCTCTTGAACTATGTGCCAGCATAGGTATTGAGATCTAAGGCTCATCCCTTTGGTTGAGGCATGACTCCTAGGAAAGATCTGAGGTTCATCTCGTTAGTTGAGGCATGATCCGCTAGAAATGATAATGGAAATCTTTCCAAAATAATCGGTTGTAAAAAAGGTGGCCATCACACCGAAATGATCGGCTCGTAAGGTGTGGTGTAAATTACCTTTGGCAAGTAATCTTCTCTCATCTGATGGGAGGTGAATACCAGACAAATTCATATAATAGCTCGCATGAGTTTGAGATATCGGTTATGGTCTCATCCCCACTATATATGAGCTTTTGTGCATTTCATGCATCATTGGTTTCATGGCATATCGTATACTATATCTCTTGCAATAAATCTCATTCTATATTATGTGCCCTTGTCACTAACATTGAATGCAGGTTTGATAAGTCATATGCATTGCATACCCATATACTTAGTACATTCAAACGTACTAACACATACTTTTGCCTACATGATCTAATTTTGTAGGAACCAGAGACTACTTTCATCCATCGTTTGAAAGATAGATCGGATTTGAGACATTTGTTGTGGTGAGTCCTATCTTCCAAGGACAAACCACCATTCCTCTACCTATGGTGCTTTTGTTTATATTATATACTTTGAGGGTGAGCCTGGGATTTGTCTTGGTCCCATCTTATCTTATGACTAGAGGCATTGTTGGATATCTTGTAGATTCCTATCAGATCTATATGTTATGTGTTGTATTTGGAGCTTATATTTATGGTTATCCATTTGATATGGCTGTCATGGATTGATTATGAGAATTATAATAAGCATGTATTATTTGATGTGGAAATGTGGAAGATCCTGAGTCCCGTATTGTCCCCATAGAGTAAGTCATACTTACCCGCCCCTTAGTTCTTATGCGCTATGTGAATCAATGTTAATCCCTTTCCCTATAATATCCCCATAACGCAAGTCCTACTTTCCCGTCCCTTATAACTATGTGTACTATTTGTATATGCTTCTGAACTGATGATATGAATACAAATACTTTGAGGTGTGTTTGAGGACTCTCGGGTATCCATTCGCTATGTCACTCCTAAACCCTAGGTCTGGGTCATGACAGAGATGGTATCAGAGCACTAGGTTTATAAATGGTCCTTGCAATTCAACATGCCGTGTCTTGTAGAGTCTTACTCATGGGTGTGAAGCATGCCACATCCATGGATAGGAGGCTACAAGGCGTTTTAGAAAATGTCTCACTTTTTGATGATTCTTATCGTGCCATGGAGTGTGTCTTAAGGTTTCTTATCTCTATCGTCCCTACTGAATAGGGAGAGTTACTTTGGGCTCATAATGTAATCCATAGAAGGAAGGTGTTGTAGCAGATCTTATAGATGAGGTCAAAAAGAAGTTGGTGAAGGATGTACATTGTTTGACAAGCTTACTCCTTCGGGTATTCAAAGATTTCTTGATTTGGATGGTTATTATAGAAGGTTTCTCATCTATTGCATCTCCACTGACCAAGTTGACTTAACAAAAGGCCAAGTGTGTTTGGTCGGATGAGAGTGAGAAGAGTTTTCAGACTTTGAAAGATCGGCTTATATCGGCTCCTGTTTTGAGTTTATCGGATGGCTTAGATGGTTGGTGGTGTACTGTGATGCTTGGATTGTGTACTTATGCGACATGGTAAGGTGATAGCTTATGCATCAAGGTAATCAAAGGGGCATGAGCATAATTACCCGACTCATGATCTTGAGTAAGCGACGGTGGTGTTTTCCTTGAAATTTGGAGAAACTATTTGCCCAGGGTGAATGTTGATGTTTCGACCCAACAACAAGAGTTTGCAATGTGTGTTCACTCAAAGGGATCTTAACTTGAGACAAAAAGTGATGGTTGGAACTCCTTAAGGACTATGACATGAGTGTATAATACCATCCCGACAAGGCAAGTGTTGTAGTCGATGCTCTTAGTAGGCTATCTATGGGGGGTGTGGCTCATGTTGATGAAGGGAAGAAAGAGTTGGCAAAAGATGTTTACCATTTGGCTAGATTGGGTGTTAGGTTGGCTGGCTCTGATGATGGGGGTATTCGTATTCAAAATGAGGCCGAATCATCTGTGGTTGTTGATATTAAGGCTAAGCAAGACATAGATCCATCATTGCTTGTGTTGAAGAGGTTGGTTGTCGGAAACAAGATAGAGGTTTTCTCCTACGGAAAGAGATGGGGTAATTCAGTACCAAGATCGATTGTGTGTTCCAGATGTTGATGGTCTTAGGGAGATGATCATGAGTAAATCCCATAAGTCTCATTATTCTGTTCGTCTGGGATCTACCAAAATGTATTGGGACTTGAGTGAAGTGTATTGGTGGCATGGTACGAAGAAAGATAATGCCAAGTTATATATTTTGGAGTTTGTTAGACTGGGTATTGTGCCTACTTTTATTATATCAGATTGTGCTATCCAACTTACTTCTAACTTTTGAAAATCATCTCAAAAGGGACTTGGCCCTAAGGTGAAGTTGAGTACATACCCTTTTCATCCTCAATCCGTTGGGCGAGCCGATAGGACAATTCAACTTTGGAGGACATGTTGAGGGCTTGTGTGTTGGAATTCAAAGGAAATTGGGATGATCATCTTCCACCCATTGAGTTTGCTTACAACAATACTTTCATGCTAGCATTGGTATAGCACCATTTGGGGCTTTATACAGTAGAAGTGTAGATCTCCGGTGGGGTGGTTTGAGTTATGAAATGACTTCTATAGGCCCGAATTTAGTGTTGGAGGCTATGGAAAGAGTAAAATTGATTCCGAAAAGGTTGAAGATGGTTTGAAGTCATCAAAAATCTTATTTGGATGTTAGAAAGAGGGATCTTGATTTTTGTATTGATGATTGGGTGTTTGTGAAGTTCTCACCTATGAAAGATGTGTTGTATTTTGGAAAGAAGGGAAAACTAAGTCCCCGGTATGTAGGCCTTATGAGATTGTTGAGTAGATTGGAATATGGATCATAGGTTGGATTTGCCTCCGAATTTGAGTTCTATTCATCCGATTTTTCCATGAGTTTATGTTGAGAAAACTAATCGGTGATCCTAGCGCCATTGTGCCTTTGTAGGGAATTGAGGTCGAGGAGAACTTGACTTATGATGGAGGTGCCAGTGGCAATCTTAGATAGGCAAGTAAAATGCCTTCGCAACAAGGATGTGGCTTCGGTAAAGGTACTTTGGAGAAATCAACTAGTGGAGAGTGCTACTTGGGAGGCGGAGCTGGACATGATGAAACGATACCCCCATCTTTTCGAATCTACTCAAGCCTAAGGTACTAGGAATCTTCCTTATCAATTGTGTCATATTCTTGCCCTCTTGAGTCTCATGACATGACATGCATATGTGTACACTAAAGGATTTTCCTTTCTTGAAACATGAGTTGAACGCAACTTTGATATGAGTTTGGTCTTGAACTATAATTTGATTTGTGACATAAAAAGCTTTTTGGTACAAACCTTGTATTTTGAATTGAGTTTGTGCATTGTTTCTTGTGTCGAAACTATCTTGCCTTAACTCTAACTTTTCAAGCCTTTTTCTTGCACATTCGGGGACGAATGTTCCCAAGGGGGATATGATGAAAGGCCCCAGATCATTGACGTCACCTTGAGGTCCATAACTTGCCCAGGAATCCGCCAGGCATCGCCTCACGGAAGCGCCTACACGGCCCGTGTGGAGTCACATAGTCCGTGTGGCCTTCCCGTGGAGTGACGCTTGGAAAATGGAGGGTAAACAGGCCTCCACACGCCCCGTGTAAAGCTACACGGTCCGTGTGGCCTTCCGTACAATATACTGCATCGGGTCACCCTCACACGGACCAAGTCACAGCCCGTGTGACATTAGACGGTCCGTGTGGTCTTCCGTCTAGTTTTGGTATGGAGAGTCACCGGTATATGGACGGCGTCACGGTCCATGTGACCCCAGGTGGTCCGTTTACTTGTCCGTATTATGATACTTAGTCCGGAAAACCTTGCCTCAAAGAAATTGAAGTCTAGGGCCACGACACGGTGAGTGGTCCGTGTGACACTACACGGACTGTGTACCGGACCGTATGCCCCAGAAGGACCTATTTCAGGTTCGTTTCATTTATGGCATTTTTGAAATATTGGTTATTCCCAACGAAAATTTGGTCATTTCCCACCCCTCCTAAGCTCCCTATATAAGCTTAACTTCACTAAATTTCAGCATTTCTCTCATTTTCACTCCTCTCTCTAAGAATTCACTCCTTCAAGCTCTCCAACCTCTCACTAGGAGTTGTCAAGCTAATACTCACAAGTTGAAGTCCATTTCTCCTCAAGTTTGTCTCCAAATCAGGTATGTGGGTTTTGATTCTTGGCCTTCTTCAACCAAGAAGACCCAAGTTCCTTTCAAACTCCTTTATGAAAATTGTCTACTTAAAATGTGAATCTCTACTACTTGTTCTTGGCAACCTTAAACCATGCATGTGCTATTTAAGACTCCAAATTTTGAGTTATGTTAAGTTTTATCATGATAAACTACTTGGATTATGGAATTATGATCATGCATGTCCCTTTAAAGATGTTATTATGCATGGGTGATCTACACTACATTTTCATATGAATTTTATTATGGATTTCCTAGTTTTACATTACCTTGCTATGTTTTAGATATACTCTACATTACCCATGCGATCCTTACATTGTGCATTGCATCATACTCATGACATTGACACATGGAAATCTTGAAAATGTGGGATTAAGTCCAATTTCGTTTTTGAAAAGAATTATGATATGATTTTTGGTAAGACATGGGATATGACAAGAAGGTGATCACCCGTATGTCTATGATTATGACTCTTGGAGCATTTTGGGTGTTTACCACCACCTTGTATCTTGGCTCTTTGAGCATCTTGGGTGCTTGCACTATCTTGTACATGTAGATGAGCTATTCCTTGCATGAACCATGTAATCTTGACTTTGTGATTTGGCATTTGAGCCTGCTTGTGCATTTAACGTTGAAATGGACATTTGACTCTCTTGAAAGAATATATATATATATATATATATAAGTATTCTTGTTGGATGTGTAAGACTTAGCACTGATGGATTGGGGGCGTTAAGGATATCCCCAAGGTCCCTCTCCCTTTCCTTGAACTATGTGCCAGCATAAGGACTGATGTTATTCGTCTACTTGTTTATGATATGGCATGTCTTGATATAATTCTTGTAAATCCTTCCGAAATGGGGGTCCCGTAATGAAGGTGACCATCTCTCGAAATGGGGTTCCTCGTAAGGTGTGATGTAGATTACCTTTGGCAAGTAATCTTCTCCCTATCGGTGGGAGGTCCCAGTCGGTCTAATTCATGTAATAGCTTGCATGGATTTTGTTTATCAGTTATAGTCCATCCCCATTATATATATACAGGAGCATTATCGCATTTGCACGCATCATGCATTCCATGGCATCTTGTATATTAAATTCCTTTGCTTATATGATCCTTGTATATTAGGTGCCCTTGTCATCTAACATTGATATGCAGGTTCGGTAAGTCATATGCATTGCATGCCCGCATACTTAGTACATTCAAACGTACTAACACATACTCTATGCCTACATGAGTTTACCATGTAGGGACCGAGTAGTTTGAGTACTAGTCGCCAGACGAATAGTCCCCCTTGAAGATATTTTTGCGGCCATCTTCCGAGGGCGAGCTTTGTTCTTGTGTTTCTTATGTATATATTATGTTGAGGGTGAGCCTGGAACTTGTCCTGGCCCCTATTTTTTCACTAGAGGCATATGTTGAGTGTTTTTTATTTGTAAAACCTTGTTATTTTGCTAAATTTATAAGAAATACTCTTTTTGGGACTTGAATTTCCGTTATTTAATTGATTTTCTTTAAGAGCTCTTGAACCAAACTTTGCACATTTCTGAAATTTTGAGGCTTGTCTAGGGCCTCTTAGGTCCCCTTTCGCCGTGTCACATCAAGTCCCTAACCCCGGGTCATGACAGGTGTAGATTACCTTTGGCTGGTAATCTTCTCTCACCCGATGAGAGGACAACATCGGGCAAATTCATGTAATAGCTCACATGAGTTTGAGATGACGGTTATGGTCACAACCCTACTATATATGAGCATTTGTGCATTTCATGCATCATTGGTTTATGGCATATCGTATACTATATCTCTTGCTATATATCTCCTTCTATATTATGTGCCATTGTCATCTAACATTGAATGCAGGTTTGATAAGTCATATGAATTGCATGCCTGCATACTTAGTACATTCAAATGTACTAACGAATTGCATGTCCACATACTTAGTACATTCAAACGTACTAGCGTGTACTTTTTCCTACATGATGGAATCATGTAGGAACCAGAGACTACTTTCATCCATCATTTGACGACTAGATTGGATTTGAGACTTTTGTTGTGGTGAGTCCTATCTTCCAAGGACAAGCCATCATTCCTTTACCTATGGTGATTTTGTTTAAATTATTTACTTTGAGGGTGAGCCCGGATATGTCTTGGCCCCCATCCTATCTTATGACTAGAGGCATTATTGGACATCTTGTTGATTCTTGTTGGATCTACATGTGATGTGTTGTATTTGGAGCTTATGATTATGGTTATCTATTTGATATGACTATCATGGATTGATTATGAGAATTATGATAAGTGTGTATGATTTAATATGGAAATGTGGATGATCCTAAGTCCCGTATTTCCCCCATAGAGTGAGTCATACTTACCCGCTCCTTAGTTCTTATGTGTTATGTGCTATATGAGTCCATGTTAATCCCTTTCCCTATGATATCCTCATAACGTGAGTCCTACTTTTCCGTCCCTTAGAACTATGTGTTTACTATTTGTACACGTTTCCAAATCGATGATGTGAATACGGATACTTTGAGGCTTGTTTGGGGACTCTCGAGTTCCCATTCGCCATGTCACACCTAGACCCTAGGTTCGAGTCGTGACATAAACAATCAACAAATCAAACAATCATCAATCAGAGTCTGGAACCTATCATCATTCAAACTGTGAATAGAAAGAAACTCAAGGAATAGGAATGAATCATTACCATCAACTCTCTCATCATCAGCAGGTAGGAATAAATGAGGGTACTTAGCCTTCATATCCTCTTCCGCTTCCTGAGTAGCTTCTTCTACAAATTGATTTCTCCAAAAACACCTTGACAGATGCAATCTCTTTGGTCTTCAACTTGTCAACCTGACGATAAAAGATTTGATTGGGGATCTCCTCATAACTCAAACTATCTTTCACTCCAAAACTTTCAACAGGCACAACGTAACCAACTGCGGATCTTCCAAACACTTCTTAAGCATGGAAATGTGGAAGACTGGATGGATGGCCGCTATGTCTGGTGGTAGTTTCAACTCATAAGCTGCATTGCCCACCCTTTTTATAATTTGTTAAGGGACAATATACCTCGGAATCAACTTTTCTTTCTTCCCTAATCGCATCATACCCTTAATGTGTGATACCTTCAAATAAACCCAATCTTTGCCCTCACTTTCTGTCGACCCTATGCAATCGTCAATCTCTCTCGTATGATCTTGTAAGGACCCGGATTTTTGTACGACCTAAATGAAGCATGGAAATTTGGTTTTAGAAAAGTTTTGGACCAAGGTAACGCTTCATGGGATCCCTCACGGTCCGTTTGAGGTCACACGACTCGTGTGGAGCCTCCATGGAGTGGCCCTTGGCCTTTGGAGGATGTTTGGCCCTTAAATGTGGTGTTTTAAACTAAGGCACACCACACTTGGACCCCTCACTGTCTGTGTGACACTTCACGGACCGTATGGTGGCCTTTGCTTGAAATCTCACAGTTTTGGGACCAAGTATGGTCACACAGCTCGTGTGGGGTGTCATGGCCCGGGTGGCCATCCGTAAGGCTTTCGGAGTGAAATTTTTCTAAGTATGGAATCCCCATCTCGTAACTTGATCGTGGAATTTTTTTAAGGAGAGCGGTACGGGAAGTGTCACGGCCCGTGTAGCAGTACATAGCCCGTGTTGCCTCCCGTGAAGGTGACTTTATTGAAAACTTCTAAGTATGGGATCTTCAAGCTCAAGCTAAGTTCACTTACAATCCTTCAATTCAATCTTATTTATGTTGTTTAAGGGCATCATAGGTCTCCTACATCAAGTCAAGTTCAAAGGAATTCCATTGGCTAAGTTTTCCACAAGTATCGATCGAAGGGTCAACTTTTAATGGGAATATCTCTTAGCACAAAAGTAACTGGGTGGAACACGACCTATCAAATCAAAGCACTTTAAATAAGCTTTCCAACGCATCTGGTTTCCGAGTTTGGATCAAGACGTTATGCTCATTTTCGTAAGACCCGTCAGTGTAGGGAATATATGCGAATTTTTAATTCCGTGTCATTAATGGCTCTTACGTAACTTTGGGTTATTTTAAGGGTGTTTAATAACCTTTTCCCGTATCCTAGACCCCTAAATCAGCTGATACTTTTTCATTCTAATCCATCCTCATTAGAAAAACACTCATACTCTAGAATTCAATTCCTAAAATTCCCTCCAAGGCTCTCCTTCAAGATTCAAGCTAGGATTCAATTGGGGTTCCAATTTCTAGCTAAATTCTTCTCAAATTCATCTTCCTAATCAAGGTATGTGGGATTGATTCTTGGTCCCTTTCAACCAAGAAGATCCAACTCTTTTCAATTGATTTTCATAAACTTTGCTTACTTTAAATATGGGTTTTGAGATTTATGATTTTATAAATTCAATTGAAGTATGGGTTGTGCTTTATTGATGATTTAATTATTTTAAGTCCTTATATGATAATTTACATTGAGGTTGTGAAGTTATGAATATGCATGTCCCCTTTAAAGCTTGATTTATGCATGGGTGATCTATATTATGATTTAAATGTAAATTTAATTGTGGATTTACTTCAATTTCATATTATATTGTTGATTTTAGATTGAATCTATATTACCCATGCTATTCTCACCTCATTCATTGCATTAGCATTCATGAACATTTGTTTTTATGGAAATTATGAAGTGGGTTAAGCTCAATTATGTTTTATGATATGATTTTGATAAGATTATGGGTTATGACAAGAATGTGATCACATAAATGTCTTATGATTATGGCTCTTTGAGAATTTTGGGTGCTTGCACCATTCTATATAGGTAGATGAGTTATTCCTTGCATGAGTATCATGATTATGATTTATGGTTTGGCATTTGAGCGTAACTGTACATTGAATGGATTTGAAATGAACATTGTATCTCTTGAAAGAACGTATATGTATAAGTACTCTCGTGGGATGTTTGACTTAGCACCGATAGATTTGGGGTCCTCTCCCTTTCCTCGAACTATGTGCTAACATAGGGATAGTAGCCATTACCAAAATGACCAAGTCATAAGGAGTGGTTATTCATTTTCTAATATGATATCATTTTGAAAATGCTTCTGAAATGGTGTGTCCCGTAAGGAAGGTGACCATCCACCAAAATGGTTTGCCCCGCAAGTTGCGATGTAGATTTCCTTTGGCAAGTAATCTTCTCCTACCAATGGGAGGTCTTTATCGGACTAACTCAAGTAATAACTCACATGGGTTTGATCTGTCGGTTATAGTCCATCCCCACTATATATGAGCATTATTGCAAATTTCATGCATCATGAATTTCATGGCATATTCTATACTACACTTCTTTGGATATATGATTCTTTCAATATTATGTGCCCTTGTCATCTAATCTTGAAATGTAGGTTCGATAAGTCATATGATTGCATGCCCGCATACTTAGAACATTCAGACGTACTAACGCATACTTTTTGCCTACATGATCTAACCATACAGGGACCAGAGATTTTCTTAATCCACTGTTTGACGCTAGATCGAATTTGAGACATTTGTTGTGGTAAGTCCTATCTTCCAAGGACAAGCTACCATTCCTCTACCTATGAAGTCTTGCTTTTGTTATTTACTTTGAGAGTGAGCTCAGGACATCTCTTGGACCCCGTCTCATCTTATTAATAGAGGCCTTGTTAAACATCCTGTAGACTCTCGTAGGATCTATATGTTATGTGTTGTATTTAAAAGTTATGAATACAGTTATCTATTGGATATGACTATGATGGATTGATTATGAGAATTATGATATGTATGTATGTTTGATTCGGAAATGTGGAAGGTCCTAAGCCCCGTATTGCTCCCATAGAGTGAGTCATACTTACCCGCCCCTTAGTTCTTATGTGCTATATGCTATGTGAATCTACGTAAATTTGTTTCCCTTTGATATCCCCATAGCGTGAGTCCTACTTTCCCATCCCTTAGAACTATGTGTTTACTATCTGAATGCGCTTACGAACCGATGATGTGGATTTGGATACTTTGAAGCTTGTTTGGGGACTCTTGGGTTCCCATTCGACGTGTCCTTCTAGGCCCTAGGTCTGGGTCGTGACAAAGATGGTATCAGAGCACTTGGTTGATAAATGGTCCTCGGAGTCTAACATGCCGCGTCAAGTAGAGTCTTATTCATGGGTATGAAGCGCACCACATCTATGGGTAGGGGGCTACGAGGCATTTTAGGAAATGTTTCACTTTTCATGATTCTTATCATGGCATGGTGCGTATCTTAAGATTTCTTATCCTCATCCCTCCCTATCGAATAGGGAGAGTTACTTTGAGCTCGTAATGCAAACTAGGGAAGGAAGATGTTGTAGCAATCTTATTAATGAGGTCAAAAAGGGACTTGGTGAAGGGTGTGCCTTGTTTGACATGCTTGCTCCTTTGGAGATTCAAAGTTTTCTTGGGTTGGATGGTTATTATGGAAGCTTTATTGAATATTTCTCATCTATTGCATCTCCATTAATCAAGTTGACTTGAAAGAAGGCCATGAGTGTAAGTTGAGTTCGTAGACTTTGAAAGGTCGGCTTACATCGGCTTATGTTTTGACTTTACCAGATGGCTTTGATATATTGGTGGTGTATTGTGACATTTCTCGGTTTGGGTTGAGTTGTGTACTTATGAAATATGTTAGGGTGATAGCTTATACATCAAGGCAATTGGAGGTGTGTGAGCGTAATTACCCGACTCGTGATCTTGAGTTAGCGGCGGTGGTCTTTGCCTTGAGGATTTAGAGATACTATTTGTATGGGGTGCATATTGATGTCTTCGCTGACTACAAGAGTTGCAATATGTGTTCACTCAAAGGGATCTTAACTTGAGACAAAAAAGAGGGTATGAACTCCTTAGGGGCTATGACATGAGTGTACAATGTAATTTCGGCAACGCAAATGTTATAACTGATACTCTTAGTAGGCTATCTATGGGAAGCGTGGCTCGTGTTGATGAAGGGGAAAAAGAGTGGACAAAATATGTTCACCGTTTGGCTAGATTGGTTGTTAGGTCGACTGACTCTAGTAATATGGGTGTTCATGTTTCAGAATAGGGCTGAATTTTGTGTGGTTGTTGATGTTAAGGCTAAGCAAGAGTTAGGCCCATCACTGGTTATGTTGAAGAGGTTGGTTTCCAATAAGATAGAGGTTCTTCCCGAAGGGGAGATGGTGCACTTCGGTGTCAAGGTCAGTTATGTGTTCCGAATGTGGGTGATCTCAGGAAAGTGATCATGAGTGGAGCCTATAACTCTCATTATTTGATCCACTCGGGATCTTCTAAGGTGTATCGGGATTTGAAGGAGGTGTATTGGGGGCATGGTATGAAGAAGGAAATAACCGAGTTCGTACCCGAGTGCCCAAGTTGTCAACAAGTGAAGGTAGAGCACCAAAGGCCCGTGGTGTGGCTCAAGACATTGAGATTCCTACTTGGAAGTGGGAGAATGTAAATATGGATTTTGTGGTTGGTTTGCCCTGGACCGAAGATACTTCAACTCTGTTTGGGTTATCGTTGACCGGATGACTAATTCAGCTCATTTCCTACCGGTCAAGACTACTTTTAGTGCCGAAGATTATGCAATGTTGTACATCCAAGAGTTGGTGAGGTTGCATGGTGTGTCTAGGTCTATCATATTGGATCATAGTATCCAATTCACTTCTCACTTTTGGATGTCATTTCAAGAAGGACTTGGCATAAAGGTAAAGTTGAGCACTGCTTATTATCTTCAAACCGATGGGAAAACCGAGTAGACAATTCCAACTTTGGAGGACCTCTAGAGGGCTTGTGTGTGTTGGAATTCAAAGGTAATTGGGATGATCATCTACCACTTGTTGAGTTTGCTTACTACAATTTCCTTCATGTTAGCGTTGGTATAACACCTTTTGGGGCTTTATAGAGTAAAAGTGTAGATCTCTAGTGGAGTGGTTTGGGTAAAGATGAAATGACTTGTAAGAGCCCGGATTTAGTGTTGAAAGGTGATGATTCATAGAAATACGACTCTTATAATGCTTTGAACGTAGAATTTTTGCACGTTCTCAAGCAAATATGTTGATTTGATGTGTGTATTTTAGTACTTTTCAGGAAAATAATGAAGGCATGGAATGATGGATGAATTGCGAGAAAAAGAGCGAATTATAGCTGAAACAGTGACTTACGGAGACCCTCACCGACCGTGTAGCATAACACGGACCGTGGAAGGGTACGTAACGGTGCTCCCAACGAAAGAGGCTGTGAATTAAACCAAGTGAAGTACCACGGGGGCCTTCACAGACTGTGTCACAGTACACGGGCTGTGCACCTCACCGTGACCTTACATTTGGCGTGAAGGAATAGTCGAGTTGGAACGAAGCCTTAGGCAAAACTCATGAGGCCTCACACGGACCGTCGAAGCTAACACGGGCCATGTCACTTACCGTGAGGTTGACGTGAATTGGAAAGATCACCGTCGAAAATAATAGGAATTGTACAAGTGAAGGAAGACGGGGCCCATCACGGACATTGTGATCAACCACGGACCGTGTCATGGGCCGTGTGATGAAAGATCAAAAATTTGCTGAATGTGCCCAAGGAAAGTGTCACGGTCCATTTCACGACCCGTGAACCTCTACACGGACCGTGCCTTGAAGTGGGAGATACAAGTGCAGTGAAGGCTCACGGACCGTGTGACGGTCCATGTGGACGCACATGGCCCGTTTGATAACCCATACCTATGTTGAAGTCTATTTTCCTATTTTAAATTTGATAGGTTTTTCCTTGTATATATATATTTATTTTATTCCGTTTTTAGCATTGTTGAACCCTGGAAGTTAGAGAATAAGAAGAGAACACTATTGTGCTATTATTTTACATTGAATTCTTGCGTTTCGATCATCTCTTTGAAGATTGTAATCCATGGATTCATCATTACATCAATAGTAAGTCAATTATTATGATTTCTTTATATAGTTGTGGGCGAATTGTATTGAACATGCAAGGCTAAACCCACGACTAGGGTTGTGGGAACCATGACAATTTAATAAGATAACACAATCTGGTGTAAACTCGTGGGATTAATCATCGCATGCATTGTAGAATTCTTCACTTTAACTTCTCCCTAATGAGTCGACGCGTTAGGATAATCTCGTATTTGTTACATGCCCGGGAGGGATGTCATAATTAGGAAAAGAATTCTACAACGGAAATTCGGGGTTTTTAACCTAGTCTAAGTACTTGAGATGAAAGGTGAGAGTATTTTTAGATCTATAACAAAGGTTGAAATTGCATACATTCTCAGACCGGAAGGTGATAAGTGAAATATATCTAGGAAGGATCGGAAGGTGAACTAGGTATTATCTAACTTGTTTGATCTTGTATGCGCAGTCATGAATGAGTTTACCGTACCAGTTTGGTTATTGTATTAGATGTCATGGGGAACATAACCCTAGCTTCTCATTAATAGTTTGAGATCCAATATCAACATACTCATTACTTACTTTACAATAGGAATTTAATCGAAACATTGTAAACCCCCCCCCCCCCATTTACTTTATGCAACTTTATTTTTGGAATATAATTTACATCTGGGTGCTAATAGAATCATTCTCACGCTTTCCCTGTAGGATAGATCTCAACTCTGGTTGAGTTCTATATTTGATCAATGATCGCTTTACTATTTCTTTTGGAGTGTAAATTTGGGCGTATCAAATTTTGGTGTTGTTGCCGGGGATAGCGGCGAAGAAATGGTCTATTAGTTGCTACTTTCAGTGTGTGATTCTAGTCCTTAATTTTACTTTTATTTATTTTTTTTGTTTATTATAGGGGACCAGCATTGCATGCCAAACACCTGAAGTAAGGGTGAAGCACTTATTCCCTACGACCCTGAACTCACCAAGCCAATTCGCAGAATGAACGCCCAGGACCGTGAAGCAACAAGGCAGAGGGAGTTAGCAGTTAATCATGCTGACAGAGGACACGACGGGTTGCGTGAGGATGACCTCGCCGGTAATGTGGTACCACCAACGGCACCACTTCGACAGGTGCCACTTATACCACTACAGCAGCACCAACCCCCTTTGAGGTCTCAAGGGCCCTAGTATCCCCGAGCAGTGAATGATGATGATGAGGGTGCTGGGACTACTGGGGCGATAGTGCTGCCACCTCTGCCTGCTGGTGTTAAGTTTACATTACTAGCACTATGCTGCAAATATTGCAGTTGAAAGGGATGTCCAGCGGGGCCATCACTGAGGATGCAAATCAGCATCTAATGAATTTCTTGGCAACATGCCAGCCGTTCGAGATCCCAGGAGTCAGTCAACAAGCGCTAAGGTTGAGATTATTCCCGTTGTCTCTTTCAGGTGAGGCGATAAGGTGGCTAAATGAGCTCCCCCATGATTCTATCGATACTTGGGGAGAATTGAAAGAAGCTTTCTTAGAGAGGTTCTTCCCTGCTTCAAGGAAACTAAAGATCAAAGACGAGATTGGATCTCACAAGCAACTGCCAAATGAAGCATTACACCAATGACGAGATTGGATCTCACAAGCAACTGCCAAATGAAGCATTACACCAATCTTGGGAGAGATTCAGACAGAAACTCAAGTAGTGCCCCAACCATTATCTCACAGATGAGCACCTGAAGGCAGTCTTTAACAGGTCCTACAACTCTGTGACTAAGCCTATCATTGATACAGCATGCGGAGGGTCGTACATGTCTAGAACGTTCCCTGACATCGTGGTGATCTTGGATCAAGTAGCGAAGAACAATAGGACATGGTACACCAGAGATGGAGACTGCTCTGGGATGGTCTTTGAGATGAGTGCAGAACAATGAAAAAGGACGAAGAGCGGGACCAAGACATGGCTTATATGCATACCCAGATAGACTTGCTGTAGAAGAGACTACATGGCGGAGGTAGAGAGAAGGTGAAAGCTATGGACACACTCCCTAGGTATGATGATCAAGGCTACGACTATGATGAAGAAGCTCACTTTTTGGGCAGTCAGGGGTGTTACTGGGAATTCAACTTCGGTAACCAAGGTCGGAACTTGGTCATGATAACTACCAAGGGAAATGGCAGAATAGAGATGGCTATAGAAATTGGGTGCGCCAAAATGATGGTGGCAGAAACTCGAGGCTAGAGGAGATGATGGCAAAGGTTCTTGAAAAGGTGGAGTCCACCGAGGCAAGGGTGCGAGATGTGAAAGGAGAAATGTCCAATGTGTGACAATTGGTAGACTCGCACTCCACCTCGATCAAGAAACTAGAGCAACAATTGGGGCAACTTTTAGCTTCACTGAATCAAAGGAAGGCTGGGTCACTTCCCTGTGATACTGTGCAGAACTCGACAAATGATGGCCACTGCATGGCGATCACCACGAGAAGCGGTAAGGTACTTTTTAACCTTGTTATTGCCAGTGATGCAGGTCAAGATAAAGCAGATGGCAAGATACCTAGCCCCGTGGAGGTGCATAATGATGATAGGGATAACGGGATTGACGCAGCACCAATGGAACCAGAGGTTTCTAAAAAGGCAATAGATGTGGACCAACCCACTACTCCGTGCCTACCAGCCATCCTAAAGCCACCACCGCCATTCTCACAAAGGTTGAAAAAGAAGGTTAAAGATGGCAAGTTTCAGAAATTCTTGTCTATATTGAAGGAGCTGTCCGTGAACATTCCTCTAGTGGAAGCACTTTAGCAGATGCCAGGCTACGCTGAGTTTATGAAAGAATTAGTCACCAATAAGAGGACAACCACGATTGAGCCGGCCAACAATCTTCATCATTGTAGCGCCATTGCTACAAGGTCCTTGGTTGAGAAGAAGGACGACTCGGGGGCTTTCACTATTCCGTGCACTATGTGAGCCTAGGATTTTGCACGAGCCCTCTGTGACCTAGGTGCCAGCATAAACTTAATGCCGCTAGTAGTGTACCAGCAGTTGGTCTTAGGAGCCCCCACACCTAATACCATGCGGCTACTAATGGCAGACAGATCAGTGAAGAGGCCCGTGGGGGGTTTTGTGCAACGTGTTAGCAGGTTTATCTTCCCTACAGACTTTGTCATCCTAGATTGTAAAGTGGATTTTGAGGTTCCCATCATCCTCGGAAGACCATTTTTGGCAACTAGCAGGGCACTAATTGATGTAGAGCCTGGAGAACTTACCTTTCGATTGCACGCCGAGGAGGTAAAATTCAGTGTGTGTGCTGCCATGAAGAGATCCAAGAGTTAGCCGTGATGTCTGTCATGGATATAGAGGATGATTGTATCTCTGAGATCCCACTTGAGGAAAAGATGATCGTAGACACGCTGGCTGCAGTACTGATGAACTTTCCAAGAGATGGTGTCGATGGGTACAATGACATCGCGTATGCAATACAGGGCATGGGAACCAGACTATTTGTCGCCCGGAAGCTATACTTGGACTTGAAAAATAGGCCGATGCCACCGACCAAATTGTCTATCGAGGAGCCTCCTACTGTGGAGCTCAAGGAGCTGCCCTAGCACTTTAGGTATGCATTTTTGGGCACTAATAACACTCAACCTGTGATTGTGGCCGCAGATCTTCAGGAGGACCAGGTGAAGGCATTGTTGGGGGTCCTCCAAGAGTTCAAGAGGGCTATTGGTTGGACCATTGTAGACATTATCGAGATTCCTCCAGAGATCTGCACACACAAGATCAAGTTGGAGGATAACAGTGTGCCCAGTATAGAGTATCTGTGGAAACCCATGCAAAAGGTGGTAAAAAAGGAGATTATCAAGTGGCTGGATGCTGGGGTGGTATACCCCATCTTTGACAGCTGATGGGTCAGTCTAGTGCAATATGTCCCAAAAAGAGGGGCATGATGCTGGTGGCTAATGAGAAGTATGAGCTTGTCCCTTTGAGACCTGTCATGAGGTGGAGAGTGTACATGCACTACCGGAAGCTGAATAGATGGACTTTGAAGGATCACTTCCCCATGCCCTTCATGGACCAGATGCTTGATAGGTTGGTAAGTAGAGGGTGGTATTGCTTCTTGGATGGGTATTCGGGTTACATCTAAATATCCATAGCCCCGGAGGATCAGGAGAAGACTACCTTCACTTGCCCTTATGGGACGTTTGCTTTCAAGCGGATGCCATTCGGGCTCTGTAATGCCCCAGCCACTTTCTAGCATTGTATGATGTCGATCTTTTTAGACATGGTCGAAGACACCCTCGAGGTATTTATGGATGGCTTCTCTATGGTGGGTGACTCCTTTGATGACTTTCTGTTGAATCTTAGTAAGGCATTATGCCACTGGGAGGAGGCTAACTTGGTGATAAACTGGGAGAAATGCCATTTCATGGTCAAGGAGAGGATGTTCCTTCGCCACAAGGTTTCGGATAAGGGCATCAAGGTTGATAAGGCGGAAATTGAGGTTATCGAGAAGTTTCCACCTCCCATATCGGTGAAGGGGATTCAAAGTTTTCTTGGGCATGCGGGCTTCTACTGCCGTTTTATAAAAGATTTCTCCAAGATTTCACATCCATTGTGCAAACTATTGGAGAAAGAGGCTAAGTTTCAGTTTAATGATGTGTGTCGACATGCCTTCAAGACTCTAAAGCAAAAGTTAATTTCTGCCCGTGGTAGTTGCACCTGACTGGGGTGCCCCTTTTGAGGTGATGTGTGATGTGAGTGGAATTGATGTAGGTGTTTTGTTGGGGCAAAAGTGCAACAAGATCTTTCATAGTATCTACTATGCCAGCAAGAAGTTGAATGACGCCCAAAGAAATTATACCGTGACTGAGCAGGAGTTGCTAGCTATTTTTTTTTTTTGCGTTTGACAAGTTCCAGGCTCACCTATTGGGCACAACGGTGACTGTGCACACATACCATGCAGCACTAAGGTATCTCATGGCAAAGAAAAATGCTAAGACGAGACTAATCAGATGGGTACTCTTGCTGCAAGAGTTCAACTTTGAGGTGCACGACCGGAAAGGCACGGAAAACCAGGTGGCAGACCCCCTATCAAGGTTAGAAGATGAGTCAAGAGCTAAAGATTGGTTGAGCATCGATGATTCTTTTCTCGATGAGCAGGTATTGGCAGCTTCTGTTGACTTAATCCCTTGGTTTGCTGATTTTGCTAACTTTCTTGTGAGTGATATTATGCCTGAGGGCCTTAAACCTCACAAGAAAAAAAGGTTTCTTCATGATGTTCGCAGGTACTTTTGGGATAACCCATACTTGTTCAGAACATGTGTAGATGGGGTCATCAGGCGGTGCAGACCAGAAGAAGAGATGTTGAGCATCATGAAAGCCTACCACTCTTCCCAGTGGGGGGCCATCATGGTGGTGCCAGGACAGCGAAAAAGATCTTACAATGTGGATACTACTGGCTCACCATCTACAAATATGCCCATGACATGGTACGAGGTTGTGATCAATGTCAGTGCTAAGGCAATATCTCTCGGCGCCAAGAGCTACCAATGACCCCTATCCTTGAAATAGAATTGTTCAATGTATGGGGCATTGATTTTATGGGTCCATTTTTTAGATCCTATGGCATGAAGTACATATTAGTAGCGGTGGACTACGTCACCAAATGGGTGGAGGAAATAGCATTGCCAAACAATGAAAGCAAGAGTGTGGTACAGTTTTTAAGGCAGAACATTTTCTCTAGGTTTGGGACACCCAAAACTATCATTAGTGATAAAGGCTCCCACTTCTACAACAAATCCTTCCATACTGTACTAGCTAAGTATGGTTAGAGACAACATAAGGTCGCAACCCCTTATCATCCGCAGATGACTGGGCAGGTTGAAGTGTCAAACAGGGAGATCAAGGAGATCCTGACAAGTCTATGAATGCCACAAGAACGGATTGGACCCGAAAGCTAGAAGATATATTATGGGCCTACAGGATGGCTTACAAGACCCCCATTGGTATGTCTCCATATCAATTGGTGTTTGGTAAAGCCTGCCATCTTCTGGTGGAATTGGAGCACAAGGCGTTCTGGGCTCTGAAGGCCCTAAACATGAAGTGGGATGAGGTAGCCAACACGAGGCTTGACCAACTCAATGAATTGGATGAATTTCATCTCCAGGCTTATGAGAGTGCAGCGCTGTACAAAGACAGGATGAAGTCCCATCACGACAAGCATATTGCACCAAGAAGTTTTGGTGTTGGGGATAAGGTTCTGCTGTACAATTAAAGGTTGAGATTGTTTCTAGGTAAGCTAAAATCTAAGTGGTCTGGCCCATACAGATTGCTCAGGTATTCCCACACGGTGCAATCGAGTTGGAAACTAACAAAGGGCATTGTTTCAAAGTTAATGGGCAGCGAGTGAAGAAGTATTTGGGTGTTGCAGATGAAACCTCAGTGATTGAGGTCTTACACCTTGATGAAGTCTGAGTAGTCAACATAACTACGTCGAGCCGTGACGTTAAACCAAGCGCTTAATGGGAGGCAACCCATCAATCAATAAAAAAAACGTGTATTTTATGTTATGCATTTCATTATTTTTTATTTTTGGTTCCAGGGAGGTATAAGCACTATGGTGAGAAGCGTGAGACAAAAACACAGCAATCAATTGGCACAGGAGAGCCACACCTGAGCCCACATGGCCCGTGTAGTGAGTGGCCCTAGGTAAGTTCTAATATATTCTAATACTGGGCACACAGACAATTCAGACGGACTATGGCCTATTTCACAGATCGTGTCATTGTCCGTGGGTGTGTTGGTGTTAGGTAAGATTTTTGAATACCAAGTCTAGGCACACGGTTGGTCTCCACGGACCGTGTCACGTTACATGGACCGTGAGACTACCCGCAGAGGCAAAACGCCAAGGTAGGGTATTTATACCCTCTTTCTGCATTTTCACTTTTAACCTTTTACTCTCACCCTCACACCTTTCACGCCGGATTTGTGAAGCACTTTCACGATCTGTAGCACTTCCCTTGGGCAATTTTCTATTGTTCTAACATTAAGTCTCTCTTCTAGTAAGTTTTCTAGTTTTTTTCTTTTAGTTTAAATTTTCTTTAGTCCTTATTCCATGTGCGAATCTATGCCTAAATACGTTCCATTGTGTTGATGGAAGACACCATGGTGTATAGTGTATATGGATTTGGTGTTGGGTTAGATTAAAACGCCATTGTTGAACCTATTACACTTGAACATGGATGTTTTGTGCTATTAGGGGTTCTATAGTCAAAATAATGATGTTCTTGGGTTCTTTAAGCAAGTATTATGGTAGATCTTGTGCTCTATATGTCAATTTGCATGAATGAATGTTGGTTTTTATGCTTTGGTGCTGACTGAGGGTGACAAGGTGTTTTCACTGTGTATTACACGAACCGTGCCATTCTACACGGCTCGTATAATGGTCTGTGTCAAGTCACTTTGTTACCCAGATATTGAGTACCTCTCACGGACCCTTTCCACGGACCCTGTGACGCTAGACAGCCGGTGTAGTAGCCCGTGTCAGATCACTTCAGCAACCCAACCGCTAAGTACCACACACGGGCCCTACCACAGACCGTGTAATGCGACACGGCCTGTGTAAGGCCCTCCGTCCAAGTTATTTTCGTACCTAATGGTTTACTTCATTGATCATTGTTAGTTTCCTCATGCATCATAGTGCAAAATTCCCTATGATGGACCGGGTGATGCCACTCATAAGGATTTTTGTCACTTTCATAACACAGGGGAAGTCTGAGTACGTGTAAGTGTGTCGCCCTACTTATTCCGACATGACTAACCATTTTATTCTTTGTGGCATTTGCAGGCACAATGGGTCCCCGCCTAAGGTCAAGCCAGCCTAGGGATGAGTGTGAGTCATGTCTCTGCGATTCTCTCACTAAATCTACTAGTAAGCACCAGGAGAGTGGCTCAGGCAATGACTCCTCAGGAGGGTCCGAGGTACGTTTCACCGGCAATGTCTCCCTTACTCCCCTCGCACTACAAGAGCTCGTGTAGAGAGCCAACCTACAGCCCTCCAGTCTGAGGAGGGGGTTCCTGAGGGGGGAGTGGAGGGGGAAGATGATGTCCCCGAGTAGGACAAAGAAGCACGCACACCTGAAACAAACCAGCACAACACAGCGGATACGGATGACATCCTAGCCCTCCGAGACAGTGATGATGAAGCCACATACCACGTGGTTTCTCGGACATCAGACCTTGAAACTGCTAGGTGGCTTTTTGTGTTTTCGTGCGAACGATGGACAGTCCCTGGTGCAAAGGAAATATATGTGAATGAACTAACTAAAGGATCCGGGGGATACCAGCAGTGGGCCATCATTCTTGAGATGCGGGTCCTCACAGATCAATTGGATGGGGTCACAGAGATTAGAGACACATTTGAAGCATACCAGTTTGGGTGGATGGCGCAATCGCCTAGCTACTACGGGCTCGATCTGATTGCTGAATTCTACTCCTGCTATGCTGCCAGCCTACTAGACTCCATACAAGGAAACCAGTCAAAGAGAGTGAAGAGAAAGCTGGCCTACAAACTGTTCCCATGGGAACATGTCATGGTGCGTAGGAACAGGTGGATATTTCAGAGACCACTATCAACAGGTTTCTATTTGGACTAGACTACCGAGCCCTACCGGGTGGCTTTTTCATCACTAGACATATGAAGATCACTGATGAGGGCCAAATGTCCGACCCCACATCACGGGCCACACTACTCTAATGGATTGCGGAGCAAATTACTATACAAGGAGCTATGGCAGCCTGGGTTTCCAAACCCAAAATTCCTATTACTAAGGCATCTCTCACATTTGCTGCAAAATTTTGGTGGTCGATGGTGCAGGCCTGACTAAGCCACACAGCTAATGACAACATGCTCCAACCTTCTCATGCTTCGTTGGTAGCATGCTTGATTGATCAGTATGGGATTAATGTGGGTCAGGTCATTTCCCTTGAGATGTGGGATCACGCCTTATCAGACAGAGCAGGTATGTCCTTACCATGCCTGATCTGGGCACTTTGCAAGCGGGCCCATGTCCCTACAACACACTTCCTGGACCAGAAGATAGCTCCTAAGGGCGTGGTCAACATTGCCATGATTAAAGATGTTCATAACCCACTGATGCACACTAGAGCACGCAGGCTAGGGTTGCCTGCAACGTTTCCAAAGGAGGCGCCACAACAGCCCTTGTCTTTCGAGGATCTCACTACCGCCCCACAGTCAGATTTTGCTTCTGAGCAGCCCGAGGGTTGTGGTGCAGCTCCTCCGATGCAACAAGGGCATGCGTATGTCCCTTACGAGTTTCTAGCTAGAGTGGTGACCGACTAGTGGCAAACACGTGCAATTGTTGACCAAATAGTCACACGGATGCCTCAAGAGGTGCAGTCTCAAGTCCAGCAGGTGGAGGATCGTCTCCAAGTGGAATTACTGGGCCAAATCAGCAAGTTACAGGACCAGGTCAACACTTTAGAGAGATACTTCCATGATATGTTTGGGAGTATGTCCAGCAATGAAATGACCAAACTGGTGCAGACAGTGAATGGCATGAAGGCTCAAATTGCCCAACTGACCGCCTAGTATAACCGCATGGCACCAGCTCCACCTCTAGAGTCTTTGATGTCGCTTTTCAATGCCTCAGTAGCTCCGGTTTTAGACGGCATATAGGGCATTTTGCCTGCGCCAGTTGCTGCCCCGGTGCAACCCACAGAAGCACCCAAAAGAAAGAACAAAGGTAAGCAACGCAGCCACCGAGGCAGCCCTCCGCAAGATCCGCAATGCAAAGAAGAAAAGAGGTTATGCAAGGCCATGAGATCCCAGCGCCGAGCAGCTGCAGAGCAAGAGGAGAGAGAGTGGCTAGCATGCGAGGCAGCTAGGACAGGAGCCTCTGGGAGCACCGTCGGACTGGGTGCGGCTTTTGATGACAGAGACCCTATTAGTGGGTCTGACCACGATGGTCCAACTAATGCCTAAGGCATCCCAAGTATGTTTTATTCCCTTTATGTGCTTTATTTTTATTTATGGTGCGATGAGGGCATTGCACCGTCTTTTTTAAGGGGGTAGGGTATCCTATCACTTGAGAGTTTTTCTTGCCGAATTTTCTTTTCTCTCAAGTGTATTATCTAGTAGAACTGGCATGTTTAGGTCATGATGTTTTCATAAATACAAGTGCTTATATTTGTTTAGGGTAATCCATGTTTTGAGTTGAGTATTAAAAATGTTGCAAAAAGCTTGTATGTGCATACATCCATCCTGACGAACTGTTATACATTTTGGAAAGCATGTTATGCATTGTATGGTTGGCTTATTGATGAATGAAGTATGACTAGGTTGATTAGTGCTAATTAGTGTAAGAGATGTGTCGTGTGTGTGAGCATATTTGTTTAAAATTAGGCGGCGCACTTGTACGCTAGAACTTGCCTGGTTAGTCCCACCGAAACAATTGAATGACTGAATTAGGATGTGATCTTAGGACCTTTTTGTTATTAGTCACTTAGCCTAAAACTTCCAACCAAATGAAGTTTCCCATGTTGAACCAAAAAGTTGAGCCTGAATAGACCCTTTCTTTCATAAACCAAAGCACTTTCCATATCTGTCTGCAAATTTTTACGTTGGCCCTGGTCTCTCCAAGGACATTGTGAAGCTCAGCCTAGGCCAAAGGCTTAAGTTGAGGGTGTCTTATACTGGACCTGGTCCTTTAAAAAGCCATTGTGAACCTCAACCTAGGTCAAAAGCCTAAGTTGAGGGTGGCTATTGTGGAGAAACAGAAAAATATGTGAGGTGAAGAGCCAAACGAAAGAGGGGAAGAAAATTAGGAGTGTAATTGAAAAACAAAAGAGAAGAAGGATAAGAAAAATATCTCAGAAATTACTCCCAAATGGCAAAGAAACTAAAACGTAAGGGCAGTAAAAACTGAAGACCGAGGGCAAATGGTCGAATCAAAGTAATGTCTTGGAGGGGCCGATTAGTCACTTGATCATAAATATATCCAACCCTAACTTGAGCCTACATTACAAGCCACAAAAGTCCTAATGTGATCCTAGAACGGTCATTCGAGAGTTGAGGTGGTTAAAATAAGGGCAAGCATATGGTCGATACTTTTGTGCCTACTGAAAATCATTTGTTAGAGTGAGTATTGCATTCCAATCTTGAGTTTACATCTGTTTTGTTGAGTTTGTGAAACTTCTTTGTAGTGAGGACACTACCTTTGCACTGATAAGCTGCTTACACAACTGGTTCATCTTTGTTCCCGATCATATGAGGGATGATTGTACATGTAGGCTGCCTACATTAATCTGTGTGGGTCAGGTTGGGGTGTAGGCATATCCAAAGCATGGTTTCTGAGCATATATGGTAAAATTGAAGGGTTACCCATAAGTTTGATGAGGCACTTATATTTATGAGTTGATTATTTGAGTTGTCATTGCTTGAGGACAAGCGAACGTTCTAAGTTGAGGGTGTTGATGAGTCATAGAAATACGACTCTTATGATGCTTTGAACGTAGAATTTTTGCACGTTCTCAAGCAAATGTGTTGGTCTGATGTGTGTGTTTTAGTACTTTTTAGGAAAATGATGAAGGCATGGAACGACGGATAAATTACAAAAAAAAGAGCAAAAAATAGCTGAAACAATTACTTACGGAGATCCTCACGGGCCGTATAGCATCACATGGACCATGAAAGGGTACGTGAAGGGCCCTCCAATGAAAGAAGCTGAGAATTAAACCAAGTGACGGACCACGGGGGCCTTCACGGACCGTGTCACTGTACACGGGTCATGCAGTCCGTCGTGACCTTACACTTGGCGTGGAGGAGGAGTGGAGCTAGAACGAAGCCTTAAAACTCGCGAGGCCTCACACGGACCGTTGAAGCTGACATGGGTCGTTTCACTTACCGTGAGGTTGACGTGAATTAGTAGGATCACCGTTGAAAATAATAGGAATTGTACAAGTGAAGGAAGACGGGGCCCGTCACAGACCGTGTGATCAACCACAGACCGTGTCATAGGCTGTGCAAATGAAAGATCAAAAAGTTGCTAAGAATATGCCCAAGGAAAGTGTCACGGTCTGTGAACCTCTACATGGACCGTGCCTTGAAGTGTGAGATGCAAGAGCAGTAAAGGCTCACGGACCCTGTGACGGTCTGTGTGGACGCACATGGCCCCTGTGTTGACCAGTACCCATTTTCGAAGTCTATTTTCCTACTTTAAATTAGTTAGGTTTTTCCTTGTATATATATACATTTATTTTATTCCATTTTTAGTGTTGTTGAACCCTGGGAGTTAGAGAACAAGAAGAGAACACTATTGTGCTATTATTTTACATTGAATTCTTGCATTTTGATCATCTATTTGAAGATTATAATCCATGGATTCATCATTACATCAATAGTAAGTCAGTTATTATGATTTCTTTGTATTGTTGTGGGTGAATTGTATTGAACATGCTAGGCTAAACCCACAACTAGGGCTGTGGGAACCATGACAATATGATACGATAACACAATCTGGGGTAAACTCATGGGATTGATCATTGCATGCATTTTAGCATTCTTCGCTTTAACTTCTCCTTAATGAGTCGACGTGTTAGGGTAAGCCTGTATTTGTTATATACCCAGGAGGGATGTAGTAATTAGGAAAAGAATTACAACAGAAATTCAGGGGTTTTAACCTATTCTAAGTACTTGAGGCCAAAAGGTGACAGTATTCTGAGATCTAGAACAAAGGTTGAAAGTGCATACATTCTGAGACTGGAAGGTGATGAGTGAAATATATCTAGGAAGGACCAGAAGGTGAACTAGGTATTATCTAACTTGTTTGATCTTGTATGCGCAGTCATGAATGCGTTTACCAAACCAGTTTGGTTATCCTATTAGACATCATAGGGAACACAACCCTAGCTTCTCATTAATTATTTGAAATCCAGTATCAACATACTCATTAGTTACTTTACAATAGGAATTTGATTGAAACATCGCAACCCCCCATTTACTTTATGCAACTTTATTTTGGTAATAGAATTTACATCTGAAAAAGGGTGCAAATAGAATCATTCTCATGCTTTCCTTGTGGGATCGACTTCAACTCTGGTTGAGTTCTATATATGATCAACGACCGCTTTACTATTCCTTTTGGAGTGTAAATTTGGGTGTATCAGAAGGTTATGGAGAGAGTGAAATTCATTAGGGAAATGTTGAAGATGGTTCAAAGTCATCAAAAGTCTTATTTGGTTGTTAGAAAGAGGGAGCTTGAGCTTCGTATTGGTAATTTAGTGTATGTGAAGGTCTCACTTATGAAGGGTGTGGTGCATATCGGGAAGGAGGGAAAGCTAAGTCCCTAGTGTGTAGGTCCTTTTGAGATTGTTGAAGTGGATTGGGATTGTAGCTTATAGGTTGGATTTGCCTCCGAAATTAAGCTTTAGTCACTCGATTTTGCATATATCTATGTAGAGGAAGTTGTTCGTGATACTAGTGTTATTTTGCCTTTGGAAGGTTTTGAGGTTGAGAAGACTTGTCTTTTGAAGAAGTTCAGGTGGAGATTTTGGATGGGCAAGTGAAGTATCTATATAACAAGGATGTGGCTTCGGTGAAGGAACTTTAGAGGAATCAACACGTGAAAAGCGCTATGTGGGGAGTGGAATCAAGTATGATATAACTATACTTCTATGATTTCCAATCTACTCAAGCCTATGGTGTTATGTCCTTCTTATTCTCAATGGTCCTAATTCTTTCACTCTTGAATTTCATGACATGACAAGCATACATGTGCAAGAAAATGATTTTTATGTTGTTTTGAATGATTTGAGTATATTTTGATATGGGTTTTAAAGGCTTTATGATTTTCAAATGATGGACTATGCATTGTTCCTTGTATTCGGATGTTTCATGTTCTAACTCAAGACTTTCGAGCCTTGTTCTTGCATATTCGAGGATGAATGTTCCCAGAGGGGAGATGATGTAAGGACCTAGATTTTTGTATGACCTCAATGAAGCATGAAAATTTGGGTTCAAAAAAGATTTTGTCCAAGGTGATGCTTCATGGGAGCCCTCACGATTCGTGTGAGGTCACACGGCTCATGTGGAGTCTCTATGGAGTGACCCTTTGTCTTTGGAGGATGTTTGGCCCTTAAATATGGTGTTTTAAACTAAGGCACACCACACTTGGACTCCTCACAGTCCGTGTGACACTTCAAGGACCGTGTGTGGGCTATGTGGTGGCCTTGGCTTGAAATCCCACAGTTTTGGGACCAAGTATGGTCACACGGCAAAGTTCACGGCCCGTGTGGGGTGTCACGGCCCATGTGGCCATCCATAAGGCTTCTAGAGTGAAATTATTTTAAGTATGGAATCAACATCTTATAACTTTATCGGGGAATTTTTCTAAGGAGAGGGGTACGGGCAGTGTCACGACCCGTGTGACACTACACGGCCCCTGTGGCCTCCCATGAAGGTGACTTCGTTGAAAAATTCTAAAGAGGGGATCTTCAAGCTCAACTAAGTTGACTTTCAAGCCTTCAATTCACGCATATTTATGTTGTTTTAGGCCATCATGGGTCTCCTACATCAATTTAAGTTCAAAGGAATTCCATTGGCTATGTTTTTCACAAGTACCGATAAAAGGGTCAACTTTAAATGGGAATATCTCTTAGCACAAAAGAAACTGGGTGGCCCACTACCTATCAAATCGAATAACTTTTAAATAGCTTTCCACGCATTTGGTTTCACCTCATTCCGAGTTTCGATCAAGAAGTTATACTCGTTTTCGTAAAACCCATGTGTGCAGGGAATCTATGCGAATTTTTAATTCCGTGTCATTAATGGCTCTTACGTAATTTTGGGTTATTCTAAGGGTGTTTTATGACCTTTTCCCCTATCCTAGACCCCTAAATCAGCTGATACTCTTTCATTCTAATCTATCATCATTAGAAAAACACTGATACTCATGAATTCAATTCCTAAAATTCTCGTCAAGTCTCTCCTTCAAGATTCAAGATAGCATTCAATTATGGTTTCAACTTCGAGCTAAATTCTTCTCAAATTCATCTTCCAAATCAAGGTATGTGGGATTGATTCTTAGTCCCTTTCAACCAAGAAGACCCAACTTTTTTCAATTAGTTTTCATAAATTTTGCTTACTATAAATATGAGTTTTGAGATTTATGATTTTATAAATTCAATTGAAGTATGGGTTGTGCTTTATTAATGATTTTAAGTTATTTTAAGCTCTAATATGATGATTTACATTGAGGTTGTAAAGTTATAAAGATGCATATCCCCTTTAAGGCTTGATTAATGCATGGGTGATCTATATTATGATTTAAATGTGAATTTAATTGTGGATTTACTTCAATTTCATATTATATTGTAGATTTTAGATTGAATCTATATTACCCATGTTATTCTCACATCATTCATTGAATTTGCATTCGTGAACATTGGTTTTTATAGAAATTATCCAGTGGCTTAAGCCCAAATATGTTTTGTGATATGATTTTGATAAGACTATGGGTTATGACAAGAATGTGATCACATAAATGTCTTATGATTATGGCTCTTTGAGCATTTTGGGTGCTTGCACCATTTTGTAGATGTAGATGAGCTATTCCCTGCATGAGTATCATCATTTTGATTTATGGTTTGGCATTTGAGCCTAATTGTGCATTGAATGTATTTGAAATGAACATTGTATATCTTGAAAGCACATATATGTATAAGTATTCTCGTGGGATGTTTGACTTAGCATCGATGGATTTGGGGGTCCTCTCCCTTTCCTCGAACTATGTGCCAACATAGGGACGGTAACCATTACCGAAATGACTGGGTCATAAGGAATGGTTATTCATTTTCTGATATGATATCATTTTGAAAATCCTTCTGAAATGGTATGTCCCGTAAGGAAGGTGACCATCCACCAAAATGTTGTGTCCTGCAAGGGTGCGATGTAGATTATCTTTGGCAAGTAACCTTCTCTTAGAGATGGGAGGTCTTTATCGGACTAACTCATGTAATAGCTCGCATGGGTTTGATGTGTTGGTTATAGTCCATCCCCACTATATATGAGCATTATTGCATTTAATGCATCATGAATTTCATGGCATATTGTATACTACTCTTCTTTGGATATATGATTCATTCTATATTATGTGCCCTTGTCAACTAACCTTGAAATGCAGGTTTGATAAGTCATATGCATTGCATGCCTGCATACTTAGTATATTTAAACGTCCTAATGCATACTTTTTTCCTACATTATCTAACCATGTAGGGATCGGAGATTTCCTTCATCCACCGTTTGACACTAGATCAAAATTTGAGACGTTTGTTATGGTAAGTCCTATCTTCAAAGAACAAGCCACCATTCCTCCACCTATGAAGTCTTTCATATGTTATTTACTTTGAGGGTGAGCCCGGGATGGCCCCAGTCCCATCTTATGACTAGAGGCATTATTGGACATCATGTAGACTCTCGTCGGATCTATATGTTATGTGTTGTATTTAAAGCTTATGATTACAGTTATCTATTGGATATAGCTATCATGGATTGATTATGAGAATTATGATATGTATGTATGTTTGATTTGGAAATGTGGAAGGTCCTAAGCCCTATATTGTCCTCATAAAGTGAGTCATATTTACCTGCCCCTTAGTTATTATGTGCTATGTGCTATGTGCTATGTGAATCCATATAAATCCCTTTCTCTTCGATATCCCCATAGCGTGAGTCCTACTTTTCCATCCCTTAGAACTCTGTGTTTACTATTTGAATGTGCTTCCGTATTGATGATGTGGATCTGGATACTTTGAGGCTTGTTTGGGGACTCTCGGGTTCCCATTAGCCATGTCACTTCTAGACCCTAGGTCCGGGTCATGACAAAGATGGTATCGGAGCACTAGGTTTATAAATGGTCCTCAGAGTCCAACATGTCACGTCAAGTAGAGTCTTATTCATTGGTGTGAAGCGCCCCACATCTATGGGTAGGGGGCTATGAGGCGTTTTAGGAAATGTTTCACTTTTCATGACTCTTATCGTGCCATGATGTGTATCTTAAAATATCTTATCTCCATCTCTCCCTATCGAATAGGGAGAGTTACTTTGAGCTTGTAATGCAGTCCAGGGAAAGAAGATGTTGTAGCAATCTTATAGATGAGGTCAAAAAGGGAGTTGGTGAATGATGTGCATTGTTTGACATGCTTGCTCCTTTGGATATTCGAATTTTCTTAGGTTGGCTAGTTATGATGGAAGGTTTGTTTAATGTTTCTCATCTGTTGAATCTCTATTAATCAATTTGACTTGAAAGATGGCCATGTTTGTATGGTCGGATGAGTGTGAGGTGAGTTCTCAGACTTTGAAAGGTCGGCTTACATCCGCTTCTGTTTTGATTTTACCAGATGGCTTAGATAGGTTGGTGGTGTATTGTGATGCTTCTCGGTTTGGGTTGGGTTGTGTACTTATGAAACATGTTAGGGTGATAACTTATACATCAAGGCAATTGGAGGGGCGTGAGCGTAATTACCCAACTCATTATCTTGAGTTAGCGGCGGTGGTCTTTGCCTTGAGGATTTGGAGACACCATTTGTATAGGGTACATGTTGATGTCTTTGCCGACTACAACAGTTGTAATATGTGTTCACTCAAAGGGATCTTAACTTGAGACAAAGAAGAGGGTTGGAACTCCTTACAGGCTATGACATAAGTGTACAATGTAATTTCGGCAAGGCAAATGTTATAGCTGATACTCTTAGTAGGCTATCTATGGGAAGTGTGGCTCGTGTTGATGAAGAGGAGAAAGAGTCGACAAAATATGTTCACTATTTGGCTAGATTGGTTTTTAGGTCGATCAACTCTAGTAATGTTCATGTTCACGTTTAGAATGGGGCCGAATCTTTTGTGGTTGTTGATGTTAAGGCTAAGA
Organism: Solanum rostratum; assembly: GCA_029948455.1. NCBI lineage: Eukaryota > Viridiplantae > Streptophyta > Magnoliopsida > Solanales > Solanaceae > Solanum > Solanum rostratum. The sequence goes on along the minus strand of CM057047.1, from coordinate 53,141,596 downwards.
GAGACTTAGACCCATCATTGGTTGTGTTGAAGAGGTTGGTTTCCAATAAGATAGAGGTTCTTCCCAAGGAGGAGATGGTTCGCTTCGATATCAAGGTCAGTTATGTGTTTCTGATGTGGGTGATCTCAGGAAAGTGATCATGAGTGGAGCCTATAACTCTCATTATTTGATCCACCCGGGATCTACTAAAGTGTATCAGAATTTGAAGAAGGTGTATTAGGGGCATGGTATGAAGAAGGACATAGCCGAGTTCATACCTGAGTGCCCAAGTTGTCAACAAGTGAAGGTAGAGCACCAAAGGCCTGGTGGTGTGGCTCAAGACATTGAGGTTCTTACTTGGAAGTGGGAGAATGTAAATATGGATTTTGTGGTTGGTTTACCCTAGACCAAAGATATTTCGACTCTATTTGTGTTATCGTTGACCGAATGACTAAGTCGGTTCATTTCTTACCAATCAAAACTACTTTTAGCGCCGAAGATTATGCAATGTTGTACATCCAAGAGTTGGTGAGGTTGCATGGTGTGTCTAACTTCTCACTTTTAGAGGTCGTTTCAAGGAGGACTTGGCACTAAGGTAAAGTTGAGCACTGCTTTTTGTCCTCAAACTGATGGACAAACCGAGAGGACAATTCCAACTTTTGAGGACATGTGAATGGCTTATGGTTGAAATTCAAAGGTAATTGGGGTGATCATCTACCATTTCTTGAGTTTTCTTACTATAATTTCCTTCATACTAGCGTTGGTGTAACATCGTTTAGGACTTTATATAGTAAAAGTGTGGATCTCCAGTGGAGTGGTTTGAGTTAAGATGAAATGACCTGGAAGGGCCTCGATTTAGTGTTGGAAGGTTATGGAGAGAGTAAAATTGATTATGGAAAGGTCGAAGATGGTTCGAAGTCATCAAAAGTCTTATTTGGATATTAGACAGAGGGATCTTAAGCTTCGTATTAGTAATTGGGTGTATGTGAAGGTCTCACTTATGAAGAGTGTGGTGCATTTCGAGAAGGAGGGAAAGCTAAGTCCCCGGTATGTAGGTCCTTATGAGATTGTTAAAGTGAATTGGAATTGTAGCTTATAGGTTAGATTTGCCTTCGAAATTGAGCTCTAGTCACTCGGTTTGCATATATCTATGTTGAGGAAGTTGATCATGATACTAGTGTTATTTTGCCTCTGGAAGGTATTGAGGTTGAGAAGAACTTATCTTTTGAAGAAGTTCCGGTGGAGATTTTTGATGGGCAAGTGAAGCGGCTTCGTAACAAGAATGTGGCTTTGGTGAAGGTACTTTAGAGGAATCAACATGTATAAAGCGCTACGAGGGAGTGGAATCAAGTATGATACGATGATAATTCTATACTTTCCAATCTACTCAAGCCTATGGTATTAGGTCCTTCCTATTCTCAATGGTCCTAATTCTTTCACTCTTAAATTTCATGACATGACATGCATACATGTGCACGAAAATAATTTTTGTGATGTTTTGAATGATTTGAGTACGTTTTGATATGGGGTTTAAAGGCTTTATGATTTTCAAATGATGGACTATGCATTGTTCCTTGTGTTCGGATGTTTCATGTTCTAAGTCAAGTCTTTCGAGCCTTGTTCTTGCACATTCGAGAACGAATGTTCCCAAAGGGGAGATGATGTAAGTGCCTGGATTTTTGTACATTCTCAATGAAGCATGGAAATTTGGTTCCGAAAAAGCTTTTGACCAAGGTGACGCTTCATGAGAGCCCTCACAGTTCATGTGAGGTCACACAACTCATATGGAGCCTCTATGGAGTGGCCCTCGGCCTTTGGAGGATGTTTGGCCCTTAAATATGGTATTTTAAACTAAGGCAGACCATACTTGGACTCCTCACGGTCCGTGTGACACTTCACGGACTGTGTGGTGGGCTATGTGGTGGCCTTGGCTTGAAATCCCACAGTTTTGGGACCAAGTATGTTCACACGACAAATTCACAGCCCGTATGGGTGTCACGACCCGTGTGGCCATCCGTAAGGCTTCTGGAGTAAAATACTTTTTAAGTATGGAATCACCATCTTATAACTTGATCGGGGAATTTTTCTAAGGAAAGGGGTACGGGCAGTTTCATGGCCCATGTGACACTACACGGCCCTTGTGGCCTTCCGTGAAGGTGACTTCGTTGAAAAAGTCTAAGGATGGGATTTTCAAGCTCAAGATAAGTTTACTTTCAAGCCTTCAATTCAAGCTTATTTATGTTGTTTAAGGCCATCATGGGTCTCCTACATCAAGTTCAAAGGAATTCTATTCGCTATGTTTTTCACAAGTACCGATAGAAAGGTCAACTTTAAATAGAAATATCTCTTAGAACAAAAGAAACTGGGTGGCCCCCGACCTATCAAATCAAAGTACTTTGAAGTAGCTTTCCAATGCATTTGGTTTCACCTCATTTTGAGTTTGGATCAAGAAGTTATGCTTGTTTTCGTAAAACCCGTGTGTGCAGGGAATCTATGTGAATTTATAATTCTGTGTCATTAATGGCTCTTACATAATTTTGGGTTATTCTAAGGGTGTTTTATGACCTTTTCCCCTATCCTAGACCCCTAATCAGTTGATACTCTTTCAATCTAATCCATCCTCATTAGTAAAACACTCGTACTCTAGAATTCAATTCCTAAAATTCTCGCCAAGTCTCTCCTTCAAGATTCAACTAGGATTCAATTATGGTTTCAACTTTGAGCTAAATTCTTCTCAAATTCATCTTCCTAATTAAGGTATGTGGGATTGATTCTTAGTCCCTTTCAATCAAGAAGACCCAACTCTTTTTAATTGATTTTCATAAATTTTGCTTACTATAAATATGAGTGTTGAGATTTATGATTTTATAAATTCAATTGAAGTATGGTTTATGCTTTATTAATGATTTTAAGCCCTAATATAATGATTTACATTGAGGTTGTGAAGTTATAAAGATGCATGTCCCCTTTTAGGCTTCATTTTCTGATATGATGTCATTTTGAAAATCCTTCCAAAATGGTGTGTCCCGTAAGGAAGGTGATCATCCACCGAAATGGTGTGTCCCGCAAGGTGCGATGTAGATTACCTTTGGCAAGTAATCTTCTCATACCAATGGGAGGTCTTTATCGAACTAACTCATGTAATAGTCTCATGGGTTTGATGTGCCGGTTATAGTCCATCCCTACTATATATGAGCATTATTGCATTTCATGCATCATGAATGTCATGGCATATTGTATACTACTCTTCTTTGGATATATGATTCTTTGTATATTATATGCCCTTGTCATCTAACCTTGAAATGCACGTTTGATAAGTCATATGTATCGCATGCCCGCATACTTAGTACATTTAAATGTACTAACGCATATTTTTTGCCTACATCATCTAACCATGTAGGGACCGGAGATTTCCTTCATCTACTGTTTGACGCTAGATCAAATTTTGAGACGTTTGTTGTGGTAAGTCCTATCTTCCAAGGACAAGCCACCATTCCTCTACCTATGAAGTCTTGCTTATGTTATTTACTTTGAGGGTGAGCTCGGGACATGTCTTGGCCCCCGTCCCATCTTATGACTAGAGGCATTGTTGGACATCATGTAGACTCTCGCAGGATCTATATGTTATGTGTTGTATTTGAAGCTTATGAATACGGTTGTCTATTGGATATGGTTATCATGGATTGATTATGAGAATTATGATATGTATGTATGTTTGATTTGGAAATCTGGAAGGTCCTAAGCCCCGTATTGCTCCCATAGAGTGAGTCATACTTACCCGCCCCTTAGTTCTTATGTGCTATGTGCTATGTGAATCCATGTTAATCTCTTTCCCTTCAATATCCCCATAGCGTGAGTCCTACTTTCCCATCCCTTAGAACTATATGTTTACTATCTGAATGCGCTTCCAAACCGATGATGTGGATTTGGATACTTTGAGGCTTGGTTAGGAACTCTCGGGTTCCCATTCGACGTGTCACTTCTAGGACCTAGGTCTGGGTCGTAACAAATATTCACTCTTTCCATGGCTTGGTGAACCAAGTCTGGCCCAATAAACTCTGCCTCACCTACTTCAAACCATCGATCATCGATCTATATCTCCTTCCATAAAGTGCCTCGTACAGAGCCATCTGAATTAGATAAACTCAATTAGAGGCAAATGCTCATCCCAATTTCCTTTAAAGTCAATGGCATAGGCTCTCAACATATCCTCTAAAGTTTGAATTGTGCACGCTGCCTAGCTATCATTCTGAGGGTGAAAAACAGTGCTACGGTTCACCTTCGAACCTAAGCCTTTTGGGAAAGATCTCCAAAACTCAGCAGTGAATTGAGCTCCCCCATTTGAGATGATAGACATGGGAACTCCATGCAATTTGAAAATCTCTCTTATATATAATCAGGCATATTCCTTTACAATGTCGGTTGTCTTTACTGTCAAAAAGTCGCAAATTTTGTCATCCTATTCACTATTACCCAAATTGAATCATGTTGTCTGTGAGATCTCGGTAAGCTTGTGATGAAGTCCATGTTAATCATCTCCCACTTCCATTCTGAGATCTCAAAATTCTGAGATACCCCACATGGCCTTTAGTGCTCAACTTTAACTTGTTGGCAGTTCGGCTACTTGGAAACAAACTCGACAATGTCTCTTTTCATCCCACTCCACCAATAGACTTCCCTCAAGTCACGTATATCTTAGTTGAGCCCAGATGGATCGAATACTTAGATTTGTGAGCTTCCTCTATGATCTTCTTGCGTATGTTATCATCATTTGGAATACACAATCTGCCTTGATATCTCAATACCCAATCTCCCCCGTTGACGAAAGCCATCATCCACTACTTATGTACATCTGCCTTCAATTGCAGTAAGAAAGGGTCTTGGTCCTGCTTCTCTTTCACCTCCACTACTAGAGATGATGCAGGCCCACTATTCATAAAAAACCTCCTTCACCAGGTTTATCCAGTTTAACTCCCAATCGTTCCAATCTATGAACCCTTTAGCTAGCTCATTTTTCTCTTCTTCGACATAGGAGGTACTTCCCATGGATAACTTGCTAAGAGCATTAGCAACCATGTTAGCCTTACCTGGATGGTAAGATGCTCATGTCATAGTCCTTTAGCAATTCAAGCTACCTCTTCTAACATATTGCAAGTTCTTATGGTCTGTGCATGTGCTCCATATAAGTAGTGGCACCATAACTTAAGAGAAAACACCACAACTGCCAGTTCCAAGTCATATGTGGGATAATTATTCTCATGCACCTTGAGTTTCCTAGAAGCATAAGCAACAACTTTACCTTCTACATCAATACGCATCCCAATCCCACTCTTGGGGCATCATAATAAATGACAAATCCATCAGTTCCTCCAGGCAAGGTCAACCCTGGGCAGTGGTCAACCTTGTTTTTAACTCTTAGAAACTCCTCTCACACTCGTTGGATCAGTGAAACTTGACCTTCTTCTGTGTTAATTTAGTCAACGGTGAGGATATGGAAGAGAACCCATCAACGAATCTGCGGTAGTAGGCAGACCAAACCTAGAGAACTTCTTATGTCCATTGGGGAGGTTGGTCTAGGCTAGTTCTTGACTACCTCAATATTTTGTGTCCACTCGTATACCATTGCCCGAAACTACATCCTAGGAATGCCACAGATTTGAGCCAAAACTCACACTTCAAAATTTTTGCATACAACTCATTATCCTTGAACGTCTGCAAAGCAATCCTGAGGTGATTAGCATGTTCTTCCTCATCTCTGGAATACACCAAAATTTCGTTAATGAACACAATCACCAACATGTCAAGGTATTGTCTAAATACTCTGTTCATCAAGTCCATGAAGGTTGCAGGTGTATTTTCCAACTCAAAGTACATTACCAAAAACTCGACGTGACTATATCAAGTTTGAAAAGCAGCCTCCGGGATGTCACATTCTCTTACTTTCAACTAGTGATAGCCTGATCCTGAGGTCTATCTTGGAAACAATAGTGGCACCCTAAAGTTGGTCAAAAAAGTCGTTGATCTTTGGAAGAAGATACTTATTCTTGACTATTACCGTATTCAACTGGTGATAGTCAATACACATTCTGAGAGAACCATCCTTTTTTCTCACGAATAGAACTGGAGCAGCCCATGGAGAGACACTCGGCCTAATAAAGACCTTCTCTAGTAAATATTTTAACTCTTTTAACTCGGTCGAGGCCATTCTATATGGTGGAATAATGATAGGTTGTGTGTCAGGAAGAACATCAATTTTGAAGTCGATATCTCTATCTGGCGGGACTCTAGGAAGATTCACGGGAAACACTTCAGGAAACTCATTCAAAATAAGGACGGACTCAAGGGTAGGAGGCTCAACATCATCAGACTTAACTCGCACGAGGTGATAGATACATCCCTTAGATATTAGCTTCTTGGTGTTAAGGTAGGAAATGAACTTACTCTTAGGTGCAACAGAATTGCCCTTCTACTCTAAGACCAATTTATTCAAGAATTGGAATTTGACAGTCTGGATCCTACAATCAATAGAGGCATAAAAGGCGTGAAGCCAATCCATTCCAAGGATCACATCAAAATCAATCATCTATAACTCTATCAAATCAGCCAAGGTATCCCTATGATAGACGGACACTACACAATCTATATAGATCCTTTCAGCTAGGATAGACTCACCAACATATGTGGAGACAACAAAAGGCTCGAGCAAACACTCAAGAAGAATCTCAAATCTATTAGCCACATATGGCATCACAAATGATAGAGCTACACCTAGATCAAGCAATACATAACAATCAAAAGTAGAAACTCGAAGCATACCCGTCACAATATCTGGTGCAACCTCTTGGTCCTTTCGGTTCCACATCGCATACAGATTGTTCATTCCATCACCTGTCCCTGGTGCAGCACCCCTTTGATTTCCTTTGGATGGTGGTGCTATAGTAGAGGACTAGAACTTATTGCCCTACATTGGACATTCTTTCTGGAAGTGGCCCATCTGGCCACACTTGAAATAACCATTCCCTCCCTCTCTTCACTCTTTCAGATGCATCCTACCATATATTCCACAAGGTGGCTTCCCATTCAAACTAAGGGTCCCACTAGCCTGAGATTGAGGACCTTGTGCTCTGGAATTCTGCTGACTTTGGGACTTCTGATCATACCTGTTACTCGGAGCTGGTGCACTAGCTGAGGATCGTGCATAGCTATCAGATCTCTTCAGGAAGCAGGACTTATCTCCCTTACTCTGCTTAGTGTAGCTAGGCTCAGGCCCTACTGACTTGGATTTCTTACTCAGATCCTCCTCTCTATCCCTCTTCTTATCCTCCTCTAGTTGTTGTGCATAGACCATAAGCCTAGAGATATCCATGTTTGGATCAAGGATGTCGCCTTGCACTAATTATTCACATGCTTTCCTATCCTAGATATAAACTTTCTTATTCTTGCTCTCATTTCTTAGACTATCTCTAGAGCAACTTGGATAGCTGGATGAACTTGAGGTTGTATTCTTTAACTATAAACCCCTCCTTCTTCATGTCCACAAACTCTTCATCTTCATCTCCCTCAACTCCTGGGGAAAGAAATGATCAAGGAAGGCATTCTCGAATTCACTCCACTTATCAGGCTCAACATCCTCACCTCAACCTTTCTCCCTTTGGATGTACCAGACTTTTTCCATATCTTTAAGTTGATAGAAACAAATCAACTCCCTCAATCTCAGCCACATGCATGTCCTTCAGGACTTTCCACATCTTACGAATTAAGTTCGGGGGTCTTCCTCGACCTTAGACCCTGTGAAGACCGGTGGGTTCATCCTCAAGAACTCGCTAAGTCTAGTTTCATCAGTTGGCTCTTGGGAGCTAGAACTAGGACCTATGAACTTCGATTCCCACTCTGGGCAGCTACTAACTAGGTCAGCATGGTGATAGCTCCTCTGAAATCAACCTTTGTAGTAGGAGCAGGTGGAGTAGTAGGTACCTGTGGAACTCCAGTGGCTCTAGTTGGTCAACCTCGACCCCTTGTATCTATCTGAGTAAGAACTTCTGAAGTGGGATTCTCAATATTTCCAGCTAGGCTATCTTTTTGGGTGCGATACGCTTAGGAGGCAGATCTACAAACGCGTAATGTACGAATTAGAAAAGAGGTTTATATGGTTAAACTCTATTGCATGAACTCAGAACCTCAAAGAAGTTTAACAATTCCTAATGTCCCATAGCCTTCCTCTTATAAAGTATGGTACACAACATACCTATAAACAAGACTCTACTAGACACAACTTCATAGACTCCTCAGGACACTTGAACCCTGTGTTCTGATACCAAGTTTGTCACACCCAGGGAAGGTACCTTTGGCGTGGCCGGCACTTGAAGAAACATTTATTTTTCCTCAAGAGAACCACCTAGTCTCATCATTACATCACACTCAAGAACGAAATAATACTTAAGAATGACTATCAATTAAATAAGAAAATCTCCATTAATAATAGTTTCCAATGAACAAGAATTGGAAATGAATAACAATCAACAATCCTCTACTCACTATCTATAAAGCCTCTAGTTAACTACCTATATGGTACCATGATAGGCCATGGCTACCCCAATCAAATGGAAATAATAATACTAAAATAAAAGATGGAAGGGCTCCTTCGAATAGTAAGGAGGGCTCACCAAAATCTGGAAGTAAGAAGCTGGACCTCAACGGTGTGCTAGCTGAAGTCCTCGATCACCTTTATCTACATTATTAATGATGTAGTCCCAAATAGACGTCAGTTTATGGAATGTTGGTACGTAAAAGGGCTAAAGGAAACAAGTAGAGCTCAAATTCAAATTAGTCAACTCAACTAAGAAACCAACTCATCAACTCAAAGCTAACATAATAATCATGCAAGTTTATAGTTTAAAATCATGTTTTGAAAATAAACTCAGTGCTATGCAACTCCATTTAAGACATTATATACTCAATCAAGTGTTTCTTGGGAGTTTCTCTTAATCGACATCCATTCCTATCACCTTTAGTTTGGTGATGCACAACGAAGGCGACGTCGTTTACATGCCCGTCTAATTCTTGCAAGGTAAAGGATGATCAAACATCTCTTGGATCCAAAGTAATGTCCATCTCTTTGGAACATCAACCGCCCGAATCAACGGTGCAACTATCCTACGCTGGCAATGTAGTTTATGGGTGAGAATATTGACCTACTCGCTCCTATATTGGGGCTCAATACTCCTCCCAAGGCTAAAACATGCTCATGCCAATCAACTTAAATCTCGTCTCATCATATGTTCTCCAATGAAACTCAACTCAGGCACTCAATAGTTCAACCAATTAAGATCATGAATCATGCATGAAATCAAGACTCTCACTCAAACTCAAACAGTCATTTGGACTCCACTCAATCATACTCATCACATACAAGAAGTAAGGTGCTCATTAGATATGCACGCATATAGATAATAGGTTCCTCATGCTCAAGTTACTCAACTCGGACAATCATAGTCGTGGTCTCAACTCAGTCAATGCAACAAGGGTTATACATATATATTGATGCAATTTAGGGTTCATGATGTCAAATGAAATTTAATACTCAAATTTCATATAACCAGTAAGAAACTCATCAATTCATTTATAATTAGGCATGAAAACTAAAAATAAATTCAAGGAATGCGAAGATTAGGATCATGGGATTTTCAACACTCTATTCCTTTTCATAAACTCGACTCAAGTAGACAAAAGGATGTGTGAACAGACTCAGTCTAATGCTCTAGGAAGCCTTAGATATCTTGGATTTCAAAGAACGATCAGCTTTTGGACAATCTTCAACCGTGTGCTCAGAACCTTAGCTTTTCTCCCTTCCTCGATGCTCTCAAGAATCTTAGATGTTTAATGAGGAGTAATACTCTTAAGGTATTAATAAGGGGTCCCAAACAAGTCCAAAAAACTATGGGTTTTAATTAAAAAGGGTGGAAAAAGATGAAAATACCTTTCTTCAAAACTGTCAAATGGAACCACGAGACCCCGTCTATGGGTCATGGTTCCACTTACGGGCTATGAATGGCCTCTTGTAGATGGGAGTGCCCAAATTTTGGGTTACTAAAAATTGAACATAGTATCTGTGAAACCCCTTTCTATGGGCCTTAAAAATGAATGACGAGTCATCTTGTTAATCGTAGCTCAAAATCTAGAAAAGTTGATTTCTCGAATCATCAAACCACGAAATCCATTCTACGGATTGTGGATTAAAGTACCATATGTAGAAGGACTCGTACATGGGCCTCAAACTTAAAAAATTTTCTTAAGTCACATTGGCAACTATGAGGTCCCATCTTCAGGTCGTATATCACTCTACGGGCCGTAGATGACCCTTTGTGGTTTGTTCCCGTGACTTTTCTCAGTTATTTTCTCAGATTCTCCTGGGCATTTACAACAGACTAAGTGGAATGAATTTGGGGGTGTTACACTCATATACAAGTACATAGTCAATTTAAGCTAACCCTAACATAATAGAACTATCGTCTTCACTTGCTCTTATAAACAGTGGCGGATTATGGCTTTTAAGTAAAGGAGTTTGGAAAATAAACATGTAATGCTTTGGGTTTAAACTTGGAATCTCAAGGTAGATTTTGAATTCCCTAAACCGTAGAGTCAATCTCTAGTCTTGCGAATAGAGATTCAACTCTCTCAGTCTCTCTCTCTATATACTCCTCCATTTAAAAAAGAATGACATCCTTTCATTTTTGGTTTGTTTAAAAAAATGACCTCCTTTCCTTTTTGGTTTGTTTAAAAAAGAATGACCCATTTTCTTTTCGGCAAAATTTTAATTTCAACTTTCCGCATGGTATGTTTAAGGCCACAAGATTAAAGGGCAATTTGGTAGATTTAACATAACTTTAATTTAGAACCACAAGATCGAATTTTTTTTTATTTTCTTAAACTTCGTACCGAGTCAAACTAAGTTATTCTTTTTGAAATAGAGGGAGTACATAAAACTAAAAAAATTACCTTATTCATGCAAAATAATATTTTATTACTAAGAGGGTTTGAGCGAACACACTCGACCCCCGGATATACCCCTGCTTATAGATCTATAATTTCTATGATGTCATAGATTATCATGATTACGTAATCATCACATAAAATTTATCAATTAAAATAGACAATTATTACAATTAAATATAAGTTTGACCATAATCGTAAAACACGTGCGAGGTGCACGTACGGTAAAATTGGTATTTTTATAATCTGATGCAACTATTGATTTTTCAGTATAAAAGAACATCTTCTCAGTAGTCTTTGTTCTACTCCACTGTCTATTTTCTCCCTCTCGAGAATAAGGTACATTGTTTATCAACTAGTCTTTTTTTATTATTTTTCAGCACTAAATAATCTTTGATTATTCTTCTCCATTTTTTTCTTTGTTCTGTAACATGTTCTTGACTGACAGAGTTGATACAATGGTGGTGATTACTTATACACATGATCAAGTTCGTGAAGAGGATTTAATCCGTTGTAATGTCTGCAAAATTCAAATTGGATTCATCGAGGATCACCTTGATAACGTACAGATTTTTCTCATCACTCTCTATGCATATGTTTTATCTTTCATTTTGGAATGTTCTGAGTTTTTTACTAGCAAATCTTTTATCAATTTTATCGCTTTATGGTGTTCATGATGTGTACAGTTAACCATGACTGTTTCTTGAAGATCTTTGAAAACTCTGCATTTAGGATAAATCTTGAATTATGTTGATGGATGTTTGGATTTTATTTTTATTTTTTTAATGTTTTGCTTTTAAGCACTTTTAAAATTTTGGAAATGTTTAGGTAAATTTTCTAAAGATGAAAAGGTCTAAAAAAAGGCAAAAAGCCAAAAGTCAAAAGACAAAAGCTAGGGTTTACAACTTATGGCTTTTGGCTCTTTAACTTATAAGCTACTTACAAAAAACTAATCCAAACACCCTTGAATGAATTTTTACTTTACTATATTTTTTATTAATAAAGTAATTGAAAACAATCCCTCTACCTCCATAAAAGCTCTGTGTACACTCTAATCTTCCTGGATCTCACTTGTGAGATTTTTGGATATATTGTTGTTTATACGGTTAAATCAGGGAAACCACTGAGTCCATAAAGAGTATATGTGATGCACTTGCATAATTTCAACAACTATATGTAAAATGTGATTTAAGCATGGAATTCTGTGCTCTTATCTGCTTCTGTCATATAAGCACAAAACAACTTGTTTTTGTAACTGTTTTTGTCTGGTTCCTTTTGCAGGTGCAAAATGGTAGAATAGGTGTCTTTGACAGTGTGTAAGTCTCGAGAATTGAGTAGTATATTTCAATTAAATATTCTTATATATACGCAGACACGGTTTATATGTAAGAATATATGTTTTGTATGTATGCAGGTTTAATGTGCAGATGCTAGACAGCGTGAATTATGTTCGCCATGTAAATGGCAATACAGTTGCTGATGTTTATTGTGTCCGCTGTGGAATGCTGCTTGGGTTAAAACTTGTAAGATATACCGTATTACTATATTCCCTTTTCATGAACGAGAGGATTTGCAGTTCTTTTCCTCTTAACAAAATTTATTCATTTCTGTAGATTTCTGTGCCTCGACCATCCCTGGAAATTAGTGATGGAAGATTCTTGATGGATTTGTAAGTTCGTTACAGAAATATCCAAAATGCAACTAGATGCGATATGATTTGTAAGATGTTAATATAAATAAGTGTTTTGATTTGTTGCAGGGTGAAGCTTGTTTATTGGAATGATTATCCAATGATTTATCAAGAACAAGATGGAAGCGCTGCCCCTATTGACCAGGTTCTTTATGAACTAGGGGGAGGCCAAATTGTTCCCGCTCAACAAAATGGACTTGCGAGTGTTGGACCAGCTCCAATGGATGAAGATGGAGGAGCTGTAGATCAAATTGCTGATGGAATGGACAATCTGGATTTGAATCAGCAAATGTGAAGCACAATATCTATTTAATTGAATTTTCAAAATTTAGTACTTCTTAGATTTTAGATAGCTAAAATAAATCTTGTTCTTGAAAGCTATTTATAGACTTATTCATAGAATTTTCAGATATTGAGCCAATGGTTTTTAAAAAAAAAAATTTAAAGTTCACATGATTGAGCCAAAGTCTAGACCTCGTTTGTGGAATTCTACTGGGTATGTTGTTAATATTGTATGGTTGAGCCAAAGAGTAGAGGCAGCGAAACCTTGATTCATGAACATGCCAGCCTCTCATCAACAAGAGGGACCCTGACTTCTTAAGTTCAATTTGGCAAATAAGGGAAACTAGTTAAAAACAATGAAAAAAGTAATGGCTTCGCTGGGACTCTTGCCGGAGACCTTCAGATGTTAGACTGACGTGATGACCAACTACACCACGAAACCTTGATATTTTAGTTCTGAAATTGTTTTACATTTTCATCAAGCACGACAAGTGTACCTTATTCTTCACTTGTACTACGTCGGTTGATTCTTTTATATCCGTCATCTTTACTATTTTAATTTTTTTTGTTTATGTCGGTAATTTTATTTCACACATTATTTTCACTATAACTTTTACTTATATTTGTCAAATCTGTTTTTGAAAATGTTTTTCTTAAGCTAAAGATTTTATCGAAAACAATCTTATTATCTCATACAAGGTAAAGGTAGGATTTATGTACACTCTCCTCGGATCCCACTTGTGAAATCACACTGGTATGTTGTTGTTGTTATTGAATGCATTTCAGAGGACTAACACCATGATGAAGACAGACCAATACTACAAGACCCGACTATTGAGACAGCTTCAAAAGTTGAGAACAAAATGAAATAGCAGCCTGATGAATGAAATGTAACGTCGTGCTACTTCCTATTTTGTGGACACATCTGGGTAGGAGCTATGGGGAGGTAAGGGGATTTATTTGAACTCTCTTGAAAAGGTACCCTATATATGAAAGGTTAAATTCTATTAAAATGAACCCATAGACATCATAGACAGGCTTAGTTCAGTGGTTAAGCCATGCAGTGTATATTTTCTCCTTTTTGTGTTCCTTGGAAAGTTTCTAAGATTGGCTCAGTTTTTGGATTTAAAATTTCAACTTGATAAAAAAAGCTTCATTGTTTTAGGAATATTATTTTTCTTCTTTTTTATTATTGTTCTTTACTATGCGATCTCTTTTTCTCAATTTGTCTTTGTATAATTTTATTAGACACATTCTTTTTATTTTTTACTCTTTTCTAACTCGAAAAACTCAACAAAACAATGATGAGTTGTTATTAAATATAAAAATGGGGCGATATGCCATTTACTTATCTTGAATATGCATTATATTATTAATAACTCAATTCTTATATCTTTTAAAGAATCTTGCGATTTTCAGAGTAATATATGTCTGAATGAGCTCTAATTCAAAAATCTTCTAAAAGTTCAAAATAAAGAAAAAGACACAAGAAATTTTAAGGTTGAATGGAGCACAGGAAAAATAGGAAGAAATGCTAAATGCTGCATAATAATGCAAATTGAGTTTAGAGAGTTAAGATTTATTTTTTCCTTCTCAATCTTGTTTCATTTTTTATATTGTAATTTTCACGCGCATATTTCTTTGAATTTTGAATCCCTGTATACCTGTATAGGGATCCTAGCGCTGCTACTGTTGAGGCAATATAGTGCAGTCTCCTAGCTACAATGTGACATTGTTTGTTATCAACTATAAATGTCCAGATCTTGAAATAAATAGCTACTGAACTTTGCAGATATTCTTCTTCTGCATCTACTCTGCTGATCTCTTGCCTATGCATTAGAATTTAGACAAAAGATGCAATCTTGTGAGAAGCTTAAACCATCCTGCAAAAGAAACTCAAAGGCTAACATGCCCCACTATTTGAATGGAAGCAAGTACTTTGTCATATGAATGGGTCTAAGTATGTTGCCATAAGACCAATATATCACTCAGCTGCCCTGCTTATATATATATTACCAAATGCACGCAGTAAACTCATTCCAATTCTAACGATGGAACAATTTGGATTTCTCAATCATGATTCATGAAGTTATCTCAATCAATTAACAATAATCATCAGCTAGAGGATAGCAATTGTAATTTCCAGAAACTAGACTTTGTTCATTGAATATGTAATGAGAAATTACCACATTTTGAACTTAAGAAATAAAACAACGGTTATAGAGATACCACAACACAGAAATTTCCATAAGACCTATATCAACTACACCTAACAACTGATCTAAGCCACAAATTCCACAATCTAACCACCAAACCCATAGAGAGTCCTTCCCTGTCTCTTCAGGGCATAAACAACGTCCATAGCAGTAACAGTCTTTTTCCTGGCGGGCTCGGTGTAGGTGATGGAATCACGAATCACGTTCTGCAAAAAAATCTTCAACACTCCACGGGTCTCCGCATATATCAGACTAGAGATACACTTCACACCACCCTACGAGCAAGCCTGCGAATAGCTGGCTTAGTGATGCCCTCGATGTTGTCTCTTAGAATCTTCCTGTGCTGCTTGGCTCCTCCCTTGGCCAATCCCTTGTCTCCTTTTCCACGAACAGACATTTTCACAGAGAAACTTTGAAGAAAAAGAAGTTTCTAGGGATTTGAATTGGGTAAAATGAACTCACTTGGTTGAAATTTTTGTGTGATTTGGTAGGCAGTTTAAAATGTGGCGGAGCATAAACCCTAGCCGCTAATTATTTGGACATCGACGGACGGTAGTGTCGATCCATGTGAAAGGCGAAAACTTAATATGAACCGTTTATTGAAAGATCTAGGAATGTTAATTGATCTAGTAAAACTTTCTCATTAAAATGAGTAAGTTGTAGATTTCTATAATCAATGGTTAACTTATTCTGTTCATTATTAGATGTCAAATTTTAGTTTGATACACCTATTAAGAAAACAATGATTAATATAGTGAGATTACCATTATATTCCTATTTATTGATAAAAATATTTGTTAAAGTCTTAATTCAAATTCTAATATATTTAATACTATCAATGCAATGTATAAGTGTTTCATGATTTAATAATACTCCCTCTATTTCAAAATAATTGAATTGATGGGGGATTTTTGAGTTTTCAAAACAATTTAATTGTTCACTTTTCAAGGGATATATTGGAATTTTTTTTCAATTTCGCCCTTCTTTTTCTTTTTGAATTTTGTATTAGAAATAAATGATACATTAAATGAGTGTTTAGAGTTTGAAATGGATAAAAATGAAAAAAACATGATTAAATTTTGTCATTGTTTCTTTTTCTTAATATGTGTGATATAACTCAACAATTCAATTGTTTTGAAATAGAGGGAATATTTCTTCTTTTTTTTCCTAGAAATATTGCTTAGGTTATCTAAGGATGAATTAATCGTCGAAGATTTCAAGTTCTTTATTTTTCAACATTAACTTTGTAAGTAAATGGGGGAAAAAATAGGTAAAAAAATTAATTGTCCTATCTTGATTTCTCCAAAATAACAAGTAAATAAAAACCAAATTAGGAAATTTTTGACATCTAATAGTGAATGGAGGAAGTATATCTTTATAGTCAAATTAATTTACTTGTCATAATTTTTTTTCGTATCTTTTAAATTTTAAATTATTAATAATTAGTATGATTTATGTAAATATTTAAAAAATGACAAAAAAAAAACTTTATTTAAAATCAACAAAAGATAATAAATACAAATATTATTATGTATTTCAAAAAAGTCACAATTACGAAAAAAAATCACAATCCATAGAAAAAATTAGTAACTCAGTTATAAAAGTAGCAAAAAGTCACACCCATTAGAACAGTATCCATTCAAGGTGAAAAGGTGCTTTTCCAATTACATTATTTTTCTTTAGTCAAAATACTTTACTCATGCCTTGTAAGACCTGCATAACTCTTCTCAACTCAATTCTTCTGAATCAAAAACTGGTTTTTCTATATCAATTCATTTCAGAAGTAGGCGTCTACTCTTTTGTAAGTCCCAACCATTTTTTCCCTAAATTCTCATTATTAACTATCTCTGTTACACTTTTTGTCTATTCCGCCCCTGGTGTTTTTCCCATTCATTTTCCAATAGGTCGTTTCTTTTTCATCTATTATGTCTTTTTGTCCAGTAATAGTTAAACATACCGTGCATACAATGGGAATGTTGATTTTGGTTGATTATGATGAATTTCTGAAAGAAGATTTCCTCCATCGTATTATATGCAAAACTCAGATTGAATTAGTCCAACACTTCATTGATGGCATACGGATTCTTACTCTCTCCGCATCTTTCTAGTGTTTAGATTATTTCAATGTTCAATTGAATCTTTGTAAATTGTAGTCTGTCAAGCATACATCTTGATGACATTGCTTGCAGTTTGTGCCATGAAATTGAGTACTCTGGCACAAAAATATAGCTAATTTTTGCCTTATAAGCTTGCAGGTACAAAATGCGAGGACAATGATCTTTGATAAAGTGTAAATATCATGATTTCATTCAGCAACTTGGAATTTGTTATTTCCCTAAAATTTTTCTATTTATAAATGCAGGTTTAATGTGCAAGTGGACGCAGAGAAATACCATAAACAAGTAAATGGAAATAATGTAGTTGATACTTACTACGTCAAATGTGGAATGCTGCTAGGGATGAAACTTGTAAGATGCTAATTAATATTATGTGCTAAATTTATTCATGTGTAGTTTGTTTTAACGAATATTTATTTGTTATCCAGATTGTAGTCCCTTCCAGCAATTGGACTAGGCTTATTAGCAAAAAGAAGATTCTTGATGAGCACGTGAGTTTCTTACCATTAGGCAAAATGCAATTCTTGTATACTTATGTGCAGTATGATTTATAGGGTATTTAATATGATTCTTTTGTGTGTGTGGCAGGAATGACTTGTTTTCTCGAATAATGAGCACATGTTTACTGATGATGATGAAGAAGACGATGAACAGGATCATGATCACGGTAGAAGCGTTAATGAACATGATAATGATCAAGATTGAGGCGCCAACGAACTAAATGCAGATGTTGATCAACTTGTTGTTCATACAATATAGTTAATATTTGATCTGAATCTACATATATATACTATCTAGTGATGAAAATGCAGACATTTTTTCTTAATAAATTTTCTTCTAAGTGATATGCTTGATTATCCTATAGTGAAATATTGTCTTTTATATTGGTATAAAGTATAACATATTCAATTCTAGTATTACTCCTAGTTGTGCTCTTAGTATACTGACCTTCACTAGCTTTACTGTCCAATTTTATATATCTAGACACTACAGCGTCTGCACTGAGAACACAATGAAGTTAACTCTAGCAGGTTTATTGTTCAAGTACCACATGATGATATGTTGTTAGATATCACAATGAAGCTGTAAATGGCCCTAACCTAGCCGATACTTACTGTTCAATGTGGAATGCTGCTCAGTTTGAAAATTCTAAGGTACAAGACAATGTTGTTCCTTCTTTTTCTTTTCAAAGTACAAAATCTGTGGTTTCTCCAGATTGCAGTCTCTAAACCATCCAAAAATTTATAATGTTAGAATATTTTGTGACGAAATTCTAGGCTTCTAATCACAAATCTGCAAATTAAGACTGTACACATATGTGGCATGACATATAAGGTGTTAATAGAGTGTTTTATTAGCAATAGGAGGAACACGCTGGAGGTGCTAATCAACAGGGTCCTAATGACCAAAAGTTAGGCCAAAGTGACAAGAATTGTTGAAGCACTGTAAGGATTCCATCAATGTATGATTCTTTTCATTCATCACCCATTCACACTCAAATTTAGATGTTACTTAATTCAGGGTTCCTTTATCTTTTCATTCATCGCCTTTTCAAACTCAAAAATAAGTACTAATTAATCCAGGGTTCCATTATCCGTTTTCATAAAATATACCTGACTATATGACTTGGAGATGCTATATTTTTCTTATTGATTTGCATGTTATCTTTTTATAGGCTTATTTCTTTCTAGTTATTTTCGGGCAAGTTTGATGTCGATGGATATATCGCTGAATATTCCCCAAAATAGAAAAGTTAGCAAAAAAAATCTTCCACGATACGAAAATAGGTCTTTAACGAGAGAAAATTTAGTCTCTAAAAGTATAAATCCGACCGTGATTAGGGAAAGGTTGAAAATGGCCCAAAGGTCTCCAAAAGTTCTATTCGGATTTAGGAAGAAGGATCGTGAGCTTTGTATTGATGATTAGGTGTTTATGAAGGTCTCACCTATGAAGGGTGTGGTGCATTTTGGGAAGGAGGAAAAGCTAAGTCCCCGGTATGTAGGTCCTTAAGAGATTGTTGAGCAGATTGGGAATGTAGCTTATAGGTTGGATTTGCCTCCGAATTTGAGTTCTATTCACTCGCTTTTTTCCATGTGATTATGTTGAGGAAATTGATTGGTTATCCTAGTACAAAAATTGTGCCTTTGGAGGGTGTTGAGGTGGAGGAGAACTTGTCTTATGAGAAAGTCCTGTTGGAGACTTTTTATAGGAAAATGGGAATTGCTTCGTAAAGGGATATTGTTTTGGTTTAAGTGTTTTGGACGAACAAACATGTTGAAGGTGCTACGTGGGAAGTGGAATCAAGTATGATGTGATGACACCTCTATAACACCCCAATTTGTTTTTCTAACCTAAGACTGAGTCATCCGTCATATGATATAGGATTTAATTGATGATTCTTAATTGAGCGCAAATATTTAAAGACAATTTCTTAGTATGGGAATAGAATTGGAGTTGATGGAAGGGTCAACTTCAAATGATCATATCTCCTAAAGTATAATGAGTTAGGTGACCCATAATATATCAAATTAAAGATCTTTGAATTAGCTTTCAACGCATCTTATTTTGCCTTAATCAGAGTTCGGAGTAGAAAGTTATGACTATTTTACTAAAGATCTGCAGAGCTGTCTGAAGATCCGCGACAGCTCCGTGTCGTAGGCATATCACGAACCCTTTCTGGATAAGCCAAACGACGTCCTTTTATTTTATTTTGAGGGTATTTTTATCCTAAAACCTTTGGGGGTATATTTAAAGTCCCAAAACGCATAAAATGTCAGTTTTCATAATTAAAACCCTCTCCTTCACCCCTAAACATAAATGCTCAAGAATCAACAAGAAAATCATCAAGTTAGGGATAGCTTTCAAGATTCATCATCAAGGTAAGCTATTCTTCATAAATTTCAATCTACCCAACTCAAATTTCTTCATCTATTCATGAATCTCTAATAGAGTCTTAAATCATAACGAAGGATTTCAAGAAAACGAATTCATGAATTCTAAGAAAGGATTCCTTGATTCTTCTTGTTCAAGAATTAGGGTTCTTTATCAAGAACAATAAAGATTCTAAGTCAAGAATCAAAGATAAGTCATTCAAGCAATGTCTTTCCAAGTTCTTCCACTCTAAAAGAACTACCGAGATCGAGGACTTTCTCCAAAAAGGCTAGTATTTGTCAAATTTTGATTGTAATATCAACTTTTCAGGTATGTAAGGCTAAACTAAAACATGGAATTTTTCTCTCATGTGCCCCACAGAGGTCATAGATGAGCTGATGGTTGAGAAGTCTACATGCATGAATATTTGATGGTTTTTCTTGAAAATTGATTTGAAATTACATGTTTTCTATGTTGATGATCATCATACTATTTGTTTTCCTGAATTGAATATTTTCAAAAGAATTTGCATAACCCTACACGACTAATTTGAAAAACATGCATAATTGAACTTGAGAATTGAGTCTAGAGCCTTGAGTTGAGATTGTTGATTGTGATGAGAATGATGATAAGTTGACATAATTTGATTGTCTTGTGAGTCTCCATAAATGAACTTTACTGATGTGTCTATCACTTGTTTCCTAATGATTGTTATAAGTCTTGAGTCATTGATGAAATTGATTGATGAAAGGGTTAAGACCCCTATGAGATACCGGTCGTTGACGGGGAGTGAGTCCCTATGAGATTGGTTGAGATGGAGGTTTTATGAGCATTGAGTCATGGGAGGAGTATTGAGCACCGAAATGGGTAAGAGTGAGTCCCACTCGAACTCATTAACTACGTCGACAAACGTAGGTGAGGCTTAGAACCATCACATATATTGTGGTTCCCTCTTGATTAGAAGTCTCTGAAACAATAGCGGACTTATTGACGACTGACTCCATATTGGGTGAGCTTATATGGTTTCGATTCGTTCCCTACCTGGCAAGTTTGGAACGGCTGTGGCAACATCAGCTTGTTGTATATCCATTGGCTCATAAGTGACTGTTGTCGGATAAGAGAAACTCCCATAAATTTCCTACCTTGAGTACTCCGAGTCTAGATGAGATGAGAGGGGGTGAGATCCTCTGCGATGAGAAGAGGTGAGATGACATGAGATGAGAGGAGGTGAGCTCCTTTGAGATGAGTCTAAGATGATTGATGAGTTTTGAGTTATTGATGGGTCACTTTTCTACTCTTTATTCTTTCATAGATGGACATTTGACGATTTTATGTGATTTGATGTTTATTTTGAGTTGATATTGTTTCCATATTATTATTCTACCGGTTTCTGTTTCACTCGACTATTTTACATACCAGTACATTCAAAGTACTGATGTCCACTCTGGACTGCATCGTTTTATGATGCAGAGGCAGGTACTAGAGATCGTCAACAGGCGCTCCGTTGAAGATCCGAGATTCGTAGTTAATTGGTGTGCCTCCCCTACTCCGGAGGATCCACTACTTTTATTTCATCATGCTTTAGAGTTAGATGGGACTATTTCTTTTATTTTGATTTGGGTAGCCATGGATCTGTCATTGACACCACATAATTAGTGATAGAGGCTTTATAGATGATGGTCGAACATTGTGTTGAGATTGTGAGCTAGTTCTTTCTACTAGCCTTCATAATTTTATATATTCTTTTGAGACTTTAGATGAGATGTGTCAATTACTTACTTATATTTTCCGCTATTTAGTAGAGTTTATTTGATTGAATGATGTGATGAGGCTAAGTGGTTCGCTTGGGGACTAGCAATAGTCTCTGAGTCCGGCCACGCCAAGGGTACCCTCCCGGGGTGTGACAACCTCTATCCTTTCCAATCTACTCAAGCCTATGGTATTAGGTTCTTCCTATTCTGAATGGTCCTAATTCTTTCACTCTTGAGTTTCATGACTGATATGCATATATGTGCACAAAAATGATTTTTTATGATGATTTGAACGATTTAAATATGTTCTTATATGAATATTAAAGACTTTATGATTTTCAAATGATGAACTATGCATTGTACCTAGTGTTTGGATGTTTCATGTTCTAAGCTAAGCTTTTCAAGCATTATTCTAGCACATTCGAGGACGAATGTTCCCAAGGGGGAGATGATTAAGGATCCGAACTTTGTACGACCTTAATAGAGCTCGAACATTTTGGTTTCAGGAAGTTTTAGGTCAAGGTGATGCTCCATGGGAGCCCTCACGATCCATGTGAGGTCACACGACCCATGTAGAGCCCCCATGAAGTGACCCTTGGCCTATGGAGGAGTTGTTACCCTAAAGAGTGGAGTTTTAAACTAAGGCATGCCACACTTGGGCCCCTCACGGTTCGTATGACACTTCACAGACTGTGTGGTGGGCCGTGTGGTGGCCTTGGCTTGAAATCCCACAATTTTGGGATAAAGTGTTGTGCCACGGCCCATGTGGCCACTCGTATGGGCTCCGGAGTGAAATATTTTCTAAGTATTGGATCACCGTCTCGGAACTTTATCGTGAAGAATTTTCTAAGTGAAGTAGTCACGGAGGATTATACGATCTGTGTAGAGTGGTAGGGGCCATGAAGTCGGCCGTGTGAATGCCTTCGTCGAATTTTTCTAAGTCTTGAATCTTCTAGCTCAAGCTAAGCTCACTTTCAAGCCTTCAGTTTGAGTTTATTTATGTTGTTTAGGGTCATCATGGGTCTCCTACATCAAGCCAAGTTCAAAGGAATTCCATTGGCTAAGTTTTTCACAAGAACTTATAGAAGGGTCAAATCTAAAGGGGCATATCTCTAAGCACAAAAGGAACTGAGTAGCCCATAACCTATCAAATTGAAGCTCTTTGAATTAGCTTTCTCATGCATCCAGTTTCACCTTATTTCGTGTTCGGAGCAAGAAATTATGCCTTTTTCTGTAGAATTTATCTAGGCTAGACGGGGAGCCTTCACGGCCTGTGAAGAGTTGTTCATGCCACATTCACATGAACTTTAGTCGAATTCCTGCATTCATTATATTTTGTGCATTGATTGAATTTTAAGAACATAATTTGATAAAACGAAATTAATGAGAATAAGTTGAGCATGAGTTGACGTGTTGCCTTCGTAGTGCATCACCCAACTAAAGGTGGTGGGATTGAATGTCAGCTAAGAGAAATTCCTGAACAAAAACTGGTTGAGCATAATATTTTAAACTGTGTGAAACAGTACGAAGTCTACTTTTTTAAAAGCATGATTTATTTTAAACTTGCATATCTATTGAGTTGAGTTATGAGTTGTTTGAGTTGAGATGAGTGTGAGTTGAGCTTTACTTTTTGGAGCCATTTTACATATCAGTATATTTCATATAGTGATGTACATTTGGACCTGCATTGTTTCATGATGCAAATACAGGTGATAGAGGATTTCAGTTCGCGAATCGTTGAGGTCAAGTTCAGTGCATTCTTAGAGTTGGTGAGCGCTCCTTGCTTTCCGGAGGAGCCCTTTTATTTTCTGATTTTGATTGAGTATTTTATTTCCTTGATTGGAGTATCCATGGCTTGTCATGGTATCATTTAAATTGTTGATTAGAAGCTTCATAGACATTAAGTAGAAGATTTGTTGAGTATTGTTTACCTCCAAACTTATTCATTGGAAACTATGTTTTAGCATAGTTACATCCATCCATTTGATGCCTTTTTATATGAGTATTTCTTCTATTCATGAGTTGATGACATGATGAGGCCAAGTGGTTCTCTTGGGGAATCATCAATGTGTAACAACCCATCTTGAGATAAGATGTCTCACATCGGCAAAACACAGTAGAGATGCTGGGAATATAAGTAAAGGGCTGGTCTATATATTGTGAGGCGCCTTTTGGGGTGATCCCAAAGGGACAAATTCGTGATGGGCTAGGCCCAAGAGCGGACAATACTTCACAGTGTTGCGCCAGGTTATTACAAATAGTATAAGAGCTACTCCTGTCAGCCTTGTCGATGTGGGGCTATAGTTCGACTGAGTCTAGGTGAATCCCAGTGAGGCGGGGGCAAACCCCAGTGCTGAGTCTAGGCGAATCCCATACGGTAGGGCAAACCTCAGCGAGGACGCTGAGTCCACAGAGGGGGTATATGTAACAATCCATCTTGAGATGAGATGTCTCACATCGGCAAAACACAGGAGAGATGCTAGGTATATAAGTAAAGGACTGGTCTATATACTGTGAGGCGCCTTTTGGGCTGAGCCCAAAGGGACAAATCCGTGATGGACTAGACCCAAGAGCGGACAATACTTCACAGTGTTGGGCCAAGTCGTTACACTATGGTTCTTCAAGTGCCGGCCACGCCAAGGATACCCTCCCGGAGCGTCACAGAAAACTAAATTTTCTTCATTATTATGAATTCTTTTTTAAAATTTAATTGTATGTAATTACTTCAATTGAAAAATAAACTACAAGGTCTAGCATATCATCATTACTTTTAATAGTAAGCTCTAATTAATGTTCATCTTTTAAGATACAAATTCTAATGATTATTGCTCATAAAAAATATGATTAATTTGTCTTTTAAATGTATTTTTTATTATTATCAATTTAAATAATTCTTTCTTTGCTTCTCCCTCATCTGCATCTATGGCCACATTGAATTCTTTATAAGAATTTTCGTCATAGTTAAATTGTTGTTATCATTATTAGTATTATTATATATTATTATTGTGACAGATGAGAAATTGTGATGATTAAGATGCATTAAGTTCATTCGGCCTATAATTTGTGGAATTATAGTGCAACTACGGTCTCAATCATAGCTGATTTGCATTGTCTGTTTTGCCTTGATTCATGATCATAAAGATATGAACTTTAAAATATCCCAAACAGATCATAAGATATTATCCAAAACTGCTTATATTTAACACTACTCTACTGTTAATTTGTTATAAGCTAAATAGTTTAGTTTATTATTATGTTTATATAAATTATTTTTTTCCTTTATCTTACTTTTTAGAGTGTGTTTTCGCATATATATGTTAATATAATTTTGATTTTTGATATCATCATTAATCAAAGTTAGACACATGTGCAAGCCATGTAAATTAAAACCTATATATATATAATAGAAAACTTTCTCAATTATCAAAACAAGAATTCACTATTCAGAGAAGAAGACATACGTGCTGCTATTTCCAAAATACAAGAAAAGGTAAAAAGGATAAAAGAATGATAAAAAGGGAGAATGATTAATATCTAAAAAAAAATTTAAAAAAATATATGAAATATACAATGGCAATGCCTACATATCACCCCTTAACACATATGTGAGTATTAAAACAGTTTAAAGGAATAAATATTGTGTTTTAAATTAATCCAAGGGTCATGTCATAGGTACCCCACAAAGTTACGGTGCGTAACAATTTTTAAAAATATTAAAGTGTGTATTAATCCATTTTCCCCAACATTAATTAATACTCTTTTTGTAACAATTTAAGTGTCTTAATCTGATTTGGAATAGAGTTTCAGAAATGAAGGTAGACTTCTAAATCTTATAATTTCAAATTAATATGTAGATCATAATTTAGTGGAACAAATTGATTTTTGTACAGGATTTCAAATAGCAAAAAATTATGAATATTTTATAAAAACTTGTGGTTTTAAACTTGTCATGTCAAATGTTAAATTATCTTTTTTTTTGTTTATAAAAAAAAAAATCATTTTACTGATCTCCTCAACCTAGTATTTTATCAGACATAAATGAATATATGCTAAATATAAAAAGATACTCTTTTTTTATGATAG
Source organism: Solanum rostratum (assembly GCA_029948455.1). Lineage (NCBI taxonomy): Eukaryota > Viridiplantae > Streptophyta > Magnoliopsida > Solanales > Solanaceae > Solanum > Solanum rostratum. The sequence continues at coordinate 53,115,618 of CM057047.1, read as the reverse complement.
ATCAAATAAAAAAGTAAAACACTTACAGTTGGGACAAATGAAGTACTTACAAGGACTTAAACAAGAATTCCTGTTTATAATATTTATATATATAAGGAGGACAAGTGAACTCAAATTATCATAAAGAAATATCCATAAGAACGTTACGCTGCAGGTGCCACTTTTGCTCCATCATCGCCGTCATCGTCATCATCACTTTCAAATGCTCTTGCTAATTTCATCCCGCTATAGGGATGAAAAGGATATATCAGAGTCATTTGTACGACAAGTCCTTTTTTTTTAGAAAAAAAATGTTGTCAGTCATGTATATGTGATATATTACAATCAATTTATCCTATTATTTATAGCATTGATATGAATGGCATTTGCAGAAAATATTGACCCATTATATTTTTTCCAAATTCCAAAGAGCTGTCGTATCTTTAGTATTGTTGATTGAATCTTTAGTTAAGACCACACATTGTGATGGCATGAGGTAAGCTCATGGTGGCTACTTGTTTTCACAATCCACACGTGCTTATCCCCTTTCATGCACACTCTTTTTCTTCAAATGATTTGCCAGCTTGGAAATAGATGTATGTAATCAAAAAAGGCAAAAACAAACAAACCAAGAAAATGATGATACTTCCCCTGTTTCAGTTTACTGTTGGAATGTTGGCCATATTCCATGGATACTGGTTCGTAACTTCTGTAACCTCTATGGATGTGATTTGTAACTTCTATGGAAGTTGCAACGACCACTACATTCACTACCCATGGAAGTTACACAACTACATCCACTAATTCACTACTCCTTTAACTTCCTTACTACTCTTCAACTTCCCATTAACCACTAATTCCCCACTACTATTCTTGATGGCAGAATAGTAATAAATAGGGGTAGATCTTGTTAAATGTCTCTAAGCACAAATCTTTTTTTATACTCCACACCATCTTGAATGAGGTTTGAGTGCTTAGAAGATTTAGCGAAAGATGGAAAGCAAATGACAACGATTCCGACTACATCACCAATAATGGCTGGAGGTATATCAATCTACTATTCCGCTTCGCTATTGATCTATGTTTACTTATATTTGATATCCGAGCAACTGTTGTATCTCTGCCTTGTAGGTTTTTCATATTTGCAAAAATCATTCAAAAATGAATCTTAAATTTTAGATGTTATTTTAAAACTTTTGGTGCAACCTAATGTTAGGTATCTTATGAAAATCAGTTTTCAAACAGTCATATGATTTTAAACATTATCTATGGTTGCATACTAAATTATTGTTTGAGTTGTTGTTTATCCGTCTAACACAACTATAAAAAATTTGATGTCTAAGTGATCTTTATAATTTTTTTTAATTAAGACTCAGCCACAACAATCTTGATTAAATAAAATTATATATATTATGTTTAGGATCACATAAGATATAGACGTTAAATCAAAACAATGTCTGAGAGATCTATAATATTATTTGATTAAAGATTAGTCACAACAGCTTTAATTGAATAAAATTATAAAAGTTGACCACATAAATAAATTGTAGACATTAAATTGTGATTAATCATGCATGATATAACAACTTAATTTCTTTATTATTTTTGCATGATTAGTTAAGATAAAATGCTAAATACTCTTCATAATTACATCATGTTAGTAAATTAATAATTATATCATAATGTGTGAATCTAATTTGAATTAAAAATTTAGCCCACATGCAATTTTTATGTCATTAGATTCAATTTTACTTGCCTCATATTTATTAAGCATGTACATATATATTTTGCAGTTATGCAACCTGCAAATTTCTCTGATATTTGTGATATTCTCGAACTCAATTGTCATGCCTAGGAAGGGTACCCTTGGCATGGCCGATACTCAGAGACTATTGCTAGTCCCCAAGCGAACCACTTGGCCTCATTATGACATCATACTCAACAGCGAAAGTAAGTAGTCAAGAAAAGCAATCAATTTAATAAATACTAGATCTCTTTCAATAATAGGTTTTCATAAATAAGGATTTGAACAACAATAATAACCAATCAACTCTACTCAATGTATATGAAGTCTCTACCTCTAAACATCTAGATGGTACCATGATAGGCCATGGCTATCCAACTCAAAGGAGATAAACTACTCCATCGAAAACAAGAAATAGAAGGGCTCCTCCTGAAAACAACAGAAAACTCACCAACTCTGGAAGTGCACTGAATTAGACCTTAACGATGCGCGACTAAAGTCCTCTATCATCTGTATCTGCATCATAAAATGATGCAGTCCAAATGGACGTCAGTACATCGAATATACTGGTATATAAAATGACTGGAAAGGAAAGGACATTATCAAATGTACTCAACTTAGTAAATCATGCAAATTTAAGAATAAAGTCATGATTTGAAAGTAAACTCAATAATATGCAACTCATGTCGAATCATTCAATTTATGTAGTAAAACAATACTCCTAAAGGAAACTCTAGCATGCAACTCATGTCAAATCAGTTATGCAAAGTTAGGGAGTTTCTCTAACCGACAACCTCCCACCACCCTAATTGGTGATGCACAACAATTGCAGTGTCGTTGCTCGTCTGTCCAATATTTTCAAAGGTAAGGACGCTCACCTCTACTTTCAGATCCTCAAGCCTTGTCCATCTATTTGGGACAAGAGTCACCTGAGTTAATTGCACGACTATCCTACAGGGGCAACATAGTTCTGGGGTTCTCCTCTTACACAACTCGGTGCTGAATACTACTTCCAAAAATATGTACTTGTACTCGTCAAGTGAATAATTTACTCAAAAATATCTCATCAAGTCTCATTGGACTTAAATTTGAACATCAACTTCACCTAAAACATCAACATCATCACCTTCTATCAATAAATATATTTTGAAAATCATTTGCATCATCATCCAAATACTTCCTCAAAATATCAAATGCTTTCTTATAAAAATATGCCAAAAACAAATCTTCACATATCATCAAGACTATTTCTCAAATCATTATTTATGCTTAAAACTCCTATTCATGCAGACTCGGTAAAATATGCTAAAAAATCATCTATGTTTATCATGCTCAACATGACCATCCATCTCAGTTTGGAATAATATGTAAAATCAAACATAGTTCTCAATTAGGGTTCATGTGAATGAAGACATGAACATACAACCAATCAAATAGTCAACTTCAAGAACATTTATCAAGACATTTTTGTATACCAGGAACTTCATTAAAACAATAGAAAACTCAAAAATTTAATTCAAGAATTTAGGGTAGAACTCCGCTCGAACTCAATTTCAACAAATCAACATGTGGGGCACGTAGATGAACTCAATCCAACACTATGAGTAACTTTACATATCTAAGACTTAGAACTTTGGAAGAATTTTGAAGAATGGTTGAGTTCTCTTGAACCCTAGCTTTTCTCCCCTTGGAATCTTATTCAAAGTCTTGGATTATGTTTTGAATGTAAATAGACTGAATGGTTATGTTTAGGGGCTTATATAGGTCTAAAAACGTCAAGTTTTGGCTTTAAAAGGGTGAAAAAAGACCAAATTAACCTTTCTTAAAAAGTTGTCAAAAGTCGTCTATGGGCCCATCTACGGCCTGTAGAAAGTTTCACGGCTCGTAGGGACCCATCCGTAAGCTTTTGGCCCAATTTTGGGGTCTCTGGTTCACTTTGACGAGCCCATTCTACGGCCCATAGATGGATTCGTAAAGTTTGAGACCAAAAATTGAAGTTTCATGACTTTTTCCCACGAGGTAGCAAACGGGTTGTACTTCATTCTATGGCCGTGAAGGGGTTTCTTAATATCACTCTGCTTCGGTAGTCTTTAGTAAAACGGTCATAACTTTTGACTCTGAACTCCAAATGAGGTGAAACTAGTTGCGTTGGAAAGATAATTAAAGAGCTTTCATTTGGTAGGTCATAGGGCATTTAATTCTTTGTGTTCTAAGAGTCATGATCATTTAAAGTTTACCCTTGCATAATCCAATACTAGAAACTCAATTTATAGGAAAGTTTTGAACTCGACTAAGTACTAGGGGTCTCTTATGAACCTAATCCACTTCTAATACTCTTCAAACATATAGGAATAAGCTTTAAAGTATAGGTACATGTAGGGCACCACTAGGTTAAAGCTTATATACTTACAAAAGAAAAATTCAGGTCTTATGAATATAGTTGTGGGGTATTACAACATCTTCCCCTTGGGATCATTCGTCCACGAATGATGAGTGAAACAAGATGAATTCAAGGCACGAATAATAGTCGAGATTCCATCTGATCAATGAATCACACTCAACCAATCTGGATAGTCACAAATCAAACTCATAATAGAATTATTTCGATAAGGGCAAGAGTAGGGATATTACCTTAGAAATTCTCATCATCAGTCACGAATGGAATTTCGGAGCTCAATCAGTTCGAATCATTCAAACACCTCAAGGATCCGTTATTAGAACTCAAGAAGGAAGTCACCAACTTCAGTTAGAGAATGGGACCGTCGTGATATATAGGACTCTATAGTTAACTCTCAAACTTAGTACCTCATCTGAACTACGCTCCTTTTCATGGCACCACACGCCATCACTTGAAGCTTGTAGCTCCTATTTGAATCTCTGCCTAACCACATCCTCTTATTCCGTTCAAGCCTAATTTTAAATCCCAAAGTGTTATTCCTATGATCATATTCACATAAAGCTAATCATCAAAACTCAAGCTTTATACCTCCACTGTGACTTTCATTGTGAGAGTACTACTCCTTCTCACCACTCTAACATATCTACCTGGAACACTCCTTCGAAAGTTATCAATAGCCTTCCCAATCACTCATATAATGACATCCACATATTCAGGCCTATCACCCTAACCACTTCAACTATATCTAGGAATTATGAAGCCTACTTTGCATTCAACCTCCATCATTGAAAGAGCTCTCGCCCAAAGACACACCAACATACTTTTACCTAGAGACACTCCAACCTACTTTTACCTATCTATTGCACCTCATAAGGTATCTCGCTCTTCCTCCACATCTATAATCAAAATGAAAGGAGGACCTCATCGTTATCACATTAAAGAACATCCACTCTCACTCATAAACAATAACTTATCTACTACCATCAGTATTGCTATCAAGAATGAAAAAAAGGATCATTAGAAAGTCTTAGAGAGAAAGATCATAAGCACGATACATTCGAGTGCGTTCATAATATGATACAATCTCATTAGCCTTTTTGGACCTATCATGCATTTATGGAATCAAACATATTGGTAAGCTCAAGTTTTATCTCGTGTGACATGAGGTTGGGAACTCTGAGATTCACGAGATAACAGTACAACGTTTACTCCTCATCCTCAAATCTTCACATAAATGTGAATCAACATTAGGTGCATGGGTCTAGGTCATACGCATGGTGCTCATACATGGAAAAAAAATATAATATCACCTTAACCGAGCTATAAGGAATAGAAGAGATAAGAAAGCATCAATGCCTCATCTTGATCAACTCATTACTATTGAAAGCTCAAGACTCACTTTAGTTTATTAACTCCTCATCTCCCCCTTAGCTCGAAGGTGCACTCTCTAAGTGTGCGAACCAATTCTCTTTACTAAGCTATAAGTATACTTCTGTTTTGCTATTCACGAGAACACCTTAAATTCTCCTACTATACTCAAGGATATAAAGTTGCTAGTAGAATTTCTGCCAACTACTCTTAGCTTTCTCCTAGCTCTATAGGCATTTTTCTATACTTGTTGTTCTTTAGCATACATAATTACTTCGTATAACTCTTATAATCTAACCTCTATGTTTAATCCATTAAAATTCAACTTCTAAGATCCAATATATTTGACTAAAGAAGTCTTAGATTTAAGGCAAAACTCATTTCACTTATATATAAATCCCTATCAACTCAGCTTACTCTACATTAATAACTCAAATATAAATCGCTTATTCACTATACCTCCTTATCTGGCTAAGCTAATAACTCTTTGAATCTCATGGGGCTCACTCTGGAATCATAATCCTAGTTTAAATATATCACCTTGAAAGTACTTCGTATCCTTTCTCAAAATGGACAGAGTCGTCCACGAGACCTAGTCTATGGGTCGTGGTTCAACCTGCGGACTGTGACTTGGCTCGTAGAATTATGCTTCACAAAAGTTGAGCTACTAGAATTACAGCTTCTAATCTACGAACATGCAGGGCGACTTGTAGTTTCTCATACAGATTGTAAGTCCTTTTATGGAAATGTTCCAGACTTAGAAAAATTTTGGGTTCCTCGGGGCTCCTCTCTACAAACCTTTTGACGAGTTGTAGTTTCTTATACGGTCCGTCTTAGTCCCTCGTAGGTCAACTTCCATAAGTCCCTCAACTTTTCACTTTCATGGTTCCAATCCACGAAGCTTTCCTACGACCCATAGTATCACCTATGGTCCGTAGACTAGCTCGTAGGATCCAACTAGCATCAGAATCATTAACATTAATTTTAAGTCCTCCCAATCTATCAACATACAGGGTCTTAACACATTAACATAAACCTCTTCCTAGTTTGAGCCACTCTAACTCATCCTAACAATAACTCTTTCTCTATACCTCCCCGGGGAAAAAAATCAACTGGTACTTAATATTCTTTCATCGAAACTTACGGGAATCGACTCATCACCACATTACTTACCTAATGGACACATAACTTTAGTTATAGGCCTCAATCAACCACACTCTTACTATCTGGTCTCTTCATCTTTCTAACTCTACGATGACAATTCTGCTTATGGTTTACAAGACCCCAAATCACACTCTTAGGTGCTAACATTACACTTCTTAGAGACATAGGTTTCCCTTTCATAGGTGATATTGAAGGCAAGATTCGGGTAGGAAATCTTGGGGTGCCTTATTGGTTAGCTCAGCTAAGTCAGTCATGGCGTCTCTACGACAAATTAGCACAGAACACTCTCTATACACCCTCTCAACTAGAATAGTGTCACTAGTAAGAGTAGATATGCTGAAAGGTTCTAGAAGACACACGGGAGTCCTATCAAATTTACAAGCCACGTGAGGAGACACAATCGATGGGGTGGCACCAGGATCTATCAACACTTAACAATCAAGAGTAAGAACTCGAATCATACCTGTCATAATATCCTGGAGTGTTTTTCTAATCTAGGTGACTACCATGACACACAACTGGTTTATGGCCTCGCTCGTACCAAAAGTAGCACCCACTTTGGACAATCCCTCTTGGAGTGACCCTCTTGGCCATACTTATAGCACTCCTTAGATTTCCCAAGTGAAGTTTGCCACATTTTCCACATGGTGGCTTTCCTTTACAACCCTGAGCCACACTTCCTTGGAATAAAGGGTTCCAGATCCTGAAAGGCTGGTTCCTCCTTGGCCTTAGATTATATCTATTATTAGATACAGGTGCATTTATCAGTGGCAGTGCATAACTCGAAAGTCTCTGCAGAAAGAGGGACCTGCTCCCATTTTCTTGCTTATGTCCTTTTGACTTAGCCTTTTTGCTCCAAGGTTCCTCCCTCTCATCCTCCTTGTTCTCTTCTACCCATCGAGCATGTACAGCGGGCTGAGTAGTAGGCTCAGGATCCTCTGTCGGTATCATGGTCCTTGTCCCAAACTGGGAGGGTATCTCTGGTGAGGAAACTTTGGTGTTGATGTCATTTCTAAAGTTCACAATGTGTTTGGAAGACATGGTCTGCAAACGTGTAACACAGAGCTAGAAGAGAGCTTTATAAAGTTTTAACTCTAACGCACGAACTCAGAATACAAGAATGGGTAACAATTCCTAATGTCTTATAGCCTTCTGCTTGTAGTGTGTGGTCCACAACACACTCATAAACAAGACTCCACTAGACATAGCTTCATAGACTCCCTAGGACTCTTGAACTCTATGCTCTGATACCAAGTTTATCACGCCCCGGGCAAGTACTCTTGGCGTGGCCGCCACTCAGAGACTATTGCAAGTCCCCAAGTGAACCACTTGGCCTCATCGTCACTTCATACTCAACAATAGAAGAAAGTACTCAAGAAAAGCAATCAATTAAATAAATACTAGACCTCTTTCAATAATAGGTTTTCAATAAATAAGGATTTGGAACATCAATAATAACCAATCAGCTCTACTCAATGTCTATGAAGTCTCTGCCTCTAAACATCTAGATGGTACCATGACAGGCCATGGCTACCAAACTCAAAGGAGATAAATTACTCTATCGAAAACAAGAAATAGAAGGGCTCCTCTGGGAAATAAGGGAGGGCTCACCAACTCTAAAAGTGCACTGAACTAGACCTCAACGATGCGTAGGATGAAGTCCTCTATCACCTGTATCTGCATCATAAACGACGCAGTCCAAATGGACGTCAGTACATAGAATGTACTGGTATGTAAAATGGTTGGAAAGCAAAGGACATTATCGAATATACTCAATTCAACTTAGTAAATCATGACAATCTAAGAATGAAGTCATGATTTGAAAGTAAAATCAATAATATGCAACTCATGCCGAATCATTCAATTTATGTAGTAAAATAATGCTCCTAAAGGAAACTCTAGCATACAACTCATGTCAATTCAGTTATGCAAAGTTAGGGAGTTTCTCTACCGATAACCTCCCACCACCCTCGTTAGTGATGCACAACGATCGCAACATCATTGCTTGCCCGTCCAATACTTGCCAAGGTAAGGATGCTCACCTCTACTTTCAGATCCTTGAGCCTTGTCTATCGTTTTGGGACAAGAGTCACAACAGTTAATTGCATGACTATCCTACGGAGGCAACATAGTTCTGAGGTGTTCTCCTCTTACCCAACTCGGTGCTCAATATTACTTCCAAAAACATGTACTTGTACTCATCTAGTGAATAATTTACTCAAAAATATCTCATCAAGTCTCATTGGACTTAAATTTGAACATCAACTTCACCTCAAACATCAACATCATCATCTTCTATCAATAAATATATTTTGAAAATCATTTACATCATCATCAAAATACTTCTCAAAACATCAAATGCTTTCTTTTAAAAATATGCTAAAAAAAGAAATTTTTACATATCATCAAGACTCTTTCTCAAATCATTATTTATACTTAAAACTCCTATTCATGTAGACTCAGTAAAATATGGTAAAAAATCATCTATGTGTATCATGCTCAACATGACCATCCATCTCAGTTTTGGAACAATATGTAAAATTAAACATAGTTCTGAATTAGGGTTCATGTGAATGAAGACATGAACATACAACTAATCAAATACTCAACTTTAAGAACATTCATCAAGACATGTTTTGTATACCAGGAACTTCATTAAAACAATAGAAAATTCAGAAATTTAATTCAAGAATTTAGGGTAGAACTCCACTCTAACTCAATTTCAACAAATTAACATGTGGGGTGCGTGAATGAACTCAATCTAATACTATGAGTAGCCTTACATACCTGAGAGACTTAGAATATTTTAAGAATGGCTGAATTCTCTTGAAACCCTAGCTTTTATCCTCTTGGAATCTTGTTCAAAGTCTTGGATTATGTTTTGAATGTAAATAGACTGAATAGGTATGTTTAGGGACTTATATAGGTGTAGAAACGTCGATTTTTGGCTTTAAAAGAGTGAGAAAAGACCAAAATCACCTTTCTTAAAAATCTGTCAAAAGTCATCTACGGTCCTATCTATGGCCTGTAAGGACCCTTCCGTAAACTTTTGGCCCAATTTCGGGGTCTCTGGTTCACTTTTACGAGCCCATACTATGGCCCATAGATGGTTGTACGACCCGTAGATGGGTTTGTCAACTCTGGGACCAAAAATTAAAGTTTCATAACTTTTTCCCACGAGTTAGAAGATGGGTTGTACTTCATCCTACGGCCCGTAAAAGGGTTTTATAATATCACTCTACTCTGGTAATCTTCAGTAAAATGGTCATAACCTTTGACTCTGAATAGCAAATGAGGTGAAACCAGTTGCGTCGGAAAGCTAATTCAAAGAGATTTCATTTGGTAGGTCATAAGACATCTAATCTTTTGTGTTTTAAGAGTTATGATCATTTAAAGTTGACTCTTACATAATCCAACACTAGAAACTCAATATAGGGAAGTTTTGAACTCGACTAATTATTAGGGGTCACTTATGAACCTAAATCACTTCTAATACTCTTCAAACATATAAGAATGAGATTTAAAGTATAAGTACATGTAGGGCATCACTAGGTTCAAGCTTATATACTTATGACGAAAAAATTCAGGTCCTATAAATATAGTTATAGGGTATCACATCAATGGTGAGAACGATAAAAACTGGAAGGAGAGAATTCTTCTTCACTTAGGGTGTATGGACATTGATTGTGCTATCAGGAAGGATGAACCACCTATTAATGAAATCAACACTCAAGATGAGATTGCTTTTTATAAATAAAGGGAACTCTCTAACCATTTGAGTGTTATGTTCATTAAGACCAAAATCACTACTGGTATTTGTGGTTCTGTCGAACAACATAATAATGGAAAGGCATTATTGAAGGAGATTGATGAATAGTTTGAGACTTCAGATAAGGCACTTGCTAGCACCTTAATTATGAAATTTTCATCAATGAGGCTCACTAGTGTGAGAGGTGTACATGAGCACATCATAAAAATACAAGATCTAGCCGCTCAATTAAAGACTATTGAAGTTGAAATTCCTGAAACTTTTCTTGTGCACTATATTTTGAATACTCTGTCTAGTGTGTTCCCTTCAAGATCTCTTATAACACACATAAAGATATGGTCTATTAATGAACTTATGGCCATGTGCGTTTAAGAGGAAGGTCGACGACTAATGGAAACAGAAGAAAGTGCATGCGTGACTACTCAAGAAAAGAAGACCAATCAAGCCAATAAAAATGGAAAGGAAAGACACCCCTTGAAACTGACATTAAGAAAGAATGCAAGTGTCACTTCTGTAAAAAGAAAGAACGCATAAGACATAATCGTATTAAGTTTCAACAATGTCTTGTTAAGAAAGGTACTTCAATCTTCCTTGTTTGTTATGATTCTAATCATAACACGTGGTGGATTGATTTTGCTTCTACAATCCATATTGCGAATTTCTCGCAGGATTTAAGAAACCTGCAGAAGCTAGCGGGAGCTAAGCGAAACATCTATTCTAGAAACAAGATGCAGTCACATGTGGAAGCTATTGGAACATGCAATTTAGTTCTAAGTAATGGTTTTGTTTTAGAGTTACAAAAGACCTTTTATGTTCCTAATTTTTCTAGGAATTTAATTTCGGTATCAAGACTTGTACCTTTGGGATATTACTTCTTTTTAGAAGGTGATTCAAAACTATTTTATAAATCTAAACTTATTGGGTATGGTACATTGTATGATAGTCTTTACTCTCTCAATACAAAATGATTCCACTCACAATGTTATGCATGTCCAAGCTGGCACCAAACGATGTGTGATGAATGAAAATTCCTCTATCTTATGGCATCGGAGATTGGGATATATCTCCATAGCTATAATTAAGAGATTAGTAAATGATGGAGTACTTAATAATTTAGATTTTACTGATTTCGATACTTGCGTGGATTGCATTAAAGGCAAGAAAACAAACAAACTAAAGAAACATCCCAAGAGCAGTTCAACCATATTAGAAATAATACATTCAGATATCTGTTGTCCAGGGATGCATATGGTCAGAAATATTTTATCACTTTTATAGATGATTACTCACAATATATGTATCTCTACATGCTTCATAATAAGAACGAAGCCTTAGAAGCCTTTAAAGTGTTCAAGGCTAAAGTAGAAAAATAATGTGAAAAGCAAATTAAGATTATGAGAACTGGTAGAAGTGGTGAATATTATGGTAGATATACTGAGGATGGACAAGCACATAGTCCTTTTTTGAATTTGTTCAACAAAATGGGGTTATTGCCCAATACACCATGCCTGGTTCTCCATATCAGAATGGTGTAGCAGAAAGAAGAAATCAAATATTATTGGACATAGTGCGTAATATGTTAAGTAGCTCAAAGCTACCTAAGTCCTTGTGGATTGAATCTCTTAAGACAGCAGTGTATATATTAAATCGTGTTCCGACTAAAGCTGTTCCAAAAACACCTTTTGAATTGTTCAAAGGTTGGAAACCTAGCTTCACACATATACGTGTATGGGGATGCCCGTCTAAAGTAATAATCTACAACGCACAGAAAAAGAAACTGGATCCAAGGACCATTAGTGGATATTTCATTAGATATGTTGAAAGGTCTAAAGGATACAGATTCTATTGTCCATCTAACAGAACTAGGATTATGGAATCAAGAAATGTAAAATTTCTTGAGAATGACTTTATTAGTGGGAGTGATCAATTTCACAATACTATGTTTGCAAGAGATTGACCTTCCACTTTAAGTCGAATATTGATTATCGCTCGTAATTCCCCTCAAGTATAATTGGGTCCTGACCAACCAATCAATGAGATTCCAAGCTGCTGAAAATGTTCCTATAGAAGAAGTTGTTCAAGTAATTCCTGGAACTCTTGAAGAACAAGTTGAAAAACATGATCCATAAGAAAATGTTGGTGCAACATTAAGAAGATCTACTAGAGAAAGAAAATCAGCGATTCCTGGTGACTTTGTTGTATATTTAAAAGAATCTGATTTTGGAGTAAAAAATGATCCCGAATCTTTTTCACAAGACATGAATAAAGAGTCTGAATTTTGGTACAATGTCATGAAAGAAGAGATAAATTAAATTCTATGAAAAATAATAAAGTTTGAAATCTTGTCGAGTTGCCTAATGGTGTTAAAGCCATTGGATATAACTGGGTCTTTAAAACTAAAAAGGACTCATTAGGCAACATCGAAAGATACAAAGCAAGACTCGTTGCTAAAAGGATTCACCCAAAAGGAAGGAATTGACTACATAGAGACCTTTTCTCCTGTGTCTAAAAAGGATTCCTTGCGAATTATATTGGCATTAGTAGCGGACTTTGACTTAGAATTACAATAGATGGATGTGAAAACTGTATTTCTCAATGGTGATCTAGAGGAGGAGGTTTATATGAAACAACCAGAAGGATTCTCCTCTAATAATGGTGAGCACTTGGCATGCAAGTTAAAGAAATCCATATATGGACTAAAACAAGCCTCCCGTTAATGGTATTTAAAGTTTCATAATGTCATCTCTTCATTTGACTTTGTTGAGAATATTATAGATCAATGTATATACCAAAAGGTTAGCGGGAGTAAAATATAATTCTTGGTACTATATGTGGATGATATCTTACTTGCATACAATGATGAGGGAATCATATATGAAGTGAAACAATTTCTCTCTAAAAATTTTGATATGAAAGACCTCGGTGATGCATCTTATGTTATTGACATTGGAATTCATCGAGATAGACATCAAGGTACCTTGGTCTATCTCAAGAATGCTATATCAATAAATTTATAGAGAGATTTCCAATGAAAGATTGTTCACCAAGTGTAGCTCCCAAAGTGCAGGGTGACAGGTTCAATTTGAATCAGTGCTCGAAGAACGATCTTGAGAGGGAGCAAATGAAGGACATTCCATATGCTTCTATTGTCAGAAGCTTGATGTATACTCAGGTTTGTACAAGACCTGACATAGCATTTGTTGTTCGAATATTAGGAAAATATCAAAGTACTCCAGGTCTTGACCACGGGAAAGCTGCAAAGAAAGTTTTAAGATATCTTCAAGGGACAAAAGACTACATGCTTATGTATAATTGATCAAATGACTTGGAAGTCATTGGCTACTCTAATTCAGACTTTGCTAGTTGTGTTGATTCATGAGAATCAACTTCAGGATACATTTTTATGTTAGCCGATGGAGCTATATCTTGGAGAAGTGCCAACAGACTCTGGTCACTACTTCCACAATGGCGACTGAGTTCGTTTCTTGTTTTGAGGCTACCTCACATAGTGTATGGTTAAAGAGTTTCATTTCTGGGCTTAAAATTGTCAACTCTATAGTGAGCCATTAAACTTATATGTGACAATTCAGCTACTATTTTTATGGCTAAGAGTAACAAAAGTGGTAATCGAAGCAAGCATATCGACATCAAATATTTATCCATAAGAGAACGTGTTAAAGATAAGAAAGTGGTCATTGAACACGTCAACACTGAAGCAATGTTAGTTGATCCATTAACTAAAGGCATGCCACCACATAAATTTAAGGATTATGTAGTCATAATGGGACTTAGTCCTAGTGTTCCACTATGTAACATTTCTTTGTAACTATAAATGTTCATAAAACTCTATTTTATATGATAATTCTTGTAACTGTGTGCACATTCAGTTTTACTTTCAGATTTATCACTAAAATTTAGACCTAGAATAAACATTGAGTTTATTCATTAATTTATGTGGGCTAAGATTTAGACGCATAGTATATTGTGATACATGCAAGATACTACTCACCTTCAGAGGAACTGTCGCCATGATTCATGTATTATGTTTCACTGATGGGCTTAGAGTGAAGGACCAAGTGGGAGAATGTTAGAATGTTGGCCACATTCCATGGAGAGTGGCCCGTAACTTCCACAACCTCCATGGATGTGCTTTGTAACTTCCATGGAAGTTGCAACTACCACTACATCCACTACCCATAGAAGTTACACAACTACATCCACTACTCCTTTAACTTCCCCACTGCTCTTCAACTTTCCACTAACTTTGCACTAACCATTAACTCCCCACTACTATTCTTGATGGTAAAATAGCTATAAATAGGGGTAGATCTGGTTAAAGGTCCCTAAGCACAAATTTCTTTTTATACTCTACACCATCTTGAGTGAGGTTTGAATGCTTAGAAGACTTATCGGAAAGTGAAAAGCAAACGACAATGATTCCAACTACATTGCCAACAATGGTTGGAGGTATATCGATCTACTATTCCGCTACACTATTGCTCTATATTTACTTACATTTACGTGATATAGTTGATTTTTATTAATTTTAGTAAGAATTGCACACTTCTAAATTTGAAAACATTATTTTTGAACGTGTGTGATAGACGTGTGTTCCATATTATTCTTTTTATAAATTCGTTAGAATGATTAAAACTTTATAAAAACATGCATGCACATATGAGAAATATAATATAACAATACAAAATTAATCTCTAAATGTATAATGACAAGAAACACAAAATAAGGGGTGTAATTTAAATAACAAGTGATAACATCAAATATTGTTCTCGTGCGGACTTGTGATTAACTATCTGTTGGTAAAAATTACAAATAACAGTTGAAAAGTATAGAAAAATAAATCTCTTCAGGCTAAGGCACACATATCTTCCTCTCTTTAAGAAGATTCAGGGTCACTGCAGCAAAACTTTTCACTGGTGTAGCGCTAATCTTCTTGAATTGTCCGCTCAAGGATACATCAGCCTAATCACAAGGTGTAACTCAATAAACTCTGGTCAGGAGTTCAGTCTTAAGCTCTACAAAAAGAACTCCTTTCTTCAATTAACAAGAACTCTTTTTGGCTAACTTCTATGTATATTTTACTTTTTTATATCTCTAAAACAAATTAAGATCATCACTATTTATACGTGAGGAAGTCTTCCTTGTGTAATGAATAAGAAGATAATGGGGTTGTTAAAAGTGAAGATGAATAGTCTAGAGGTTACATAGGTTATAAGGTATAATAGAGGAATAAAGAGCGAAATAAAGAAGAAGAACCATAAAGCCATCAACAGCTTTTATTAGGACATGCTGCCAAAAGTTTTAGTAACATATAAAGAACTTAGAGGTCATTTAGTAGAGTGTATTAGTAAAAATAATGCATGCATTAACTTGGTGTATTAGTAGTACCTTGTTTGGTACACGTTTTCATCGTACATATAATTAATGATTGCATTAGTTATACACTCTATTGTGTATTAAGGGGTGTATTACTAATATCATGATTTTTTTAGGTATTACTAATGCAATGATTTTAATGCATGCATTAGCATGATTAAATACTCAATTGACCCTCAAAATTTGTTTTACATCTTTTCCACCAGAATTGCGTTACACAGTGAATGTTATTTTTAATGCATCAAACTAAACAATGCAAAAATACATTTTATGTATAATTAATGCAAGCATAACTAGCACATGCATTACTAATGCAAGCATTATTAATACATTCTATTTATCATTATTCTTATACACTCTACCAAATTACTCCTTACTCCAAATAGAGTAAAGATGGAGTAATAGTCCACCAACGGACAGTAAGAAAATATGGCATTACTCCCAACGTTTGTCTAGTATTCATTAAGACAAAAATGACAATTAAGCCTATGATATTGTGAGACAAAATAATAACAAATAAAGATTAAAATGTTCACACAAGAAATTCCACACTCATTTTAAAATTATATAAGAGAGTCTACAAACTGAAGAAAGACTTTTATGCATGATGAAGGTGTACTTTGGATTGAACCTCCACGTAGAGAAACAGTAACTTTTTACTCTAGAGTCGTAGTGGTCTTAGACTTGGACTACGACTGTTTAAGGAAAATAAAATATCACTGTTCACACATAATAATCAAAATGTTGACATAAGTTTTGTAAGCCAGCACATTCGGCGTGTTTGGTATGGTGGAAAATGTTTTCCAAAAAATGTTTTCTCATTTTCTCATGTTTGGTTGGCTTAAATGTTTTCCAAATCAACTCATTTTCCTCAAATTTAAAGAGAATGACTTCCTTCCAAAAATTAAGAAAAACATTTTCCAAGTTATCCAATTTTAAATTAATTTTTTTATCCCGTCCATACCACAATCTCCCCCTCCCCCCCCCCCCCCGACCAAAAAATAAATATATTTTTAAATAAAATAAGATTGAAAATTTATTTTTGAATAAGATTTCACATTTTGAAATATTTAGTTTTCACAAATTCCTATTCCGACTCAACACAGACCACCCCCTCCGAAAAAAATAAAAAAAAATATTTAATTTTTTTTGAATATTTTAAAAATCTCAATTTTTCACTCCACCCTACGCCCCCACCGCCCAGACTACCCTGCTCCCGACCCCCCATACAAAAAAAATTAAAAATTTATTTTTACAACAATCCAAATTTTGAAAATTTTAATTTTTTACTTCACCCCCAACCCCCACCACCCTACCCAGCCCCATACAAAAAAAATATTTTTTAATAAAATTTTAAATATTGAAGATTTCAATTTTTTACTCCAAGCCCCCAGCCCCCAACCCCCTCCCCCCAATCGATATGAAAAAGGTTAAAAATTTATTTTTTAAAAAAAATTAAATTTTGAAAATTGTAATTTTTTTCTCCTCCACCCCGTCCCCACCCACGCCCCCAGCCCACCCCTCCAAAAAAAGAATTTAAATATTTATTTTAAAAAATATTTCAAATTATGAAAATATTTTTATGTCAGAAATTATTTTCCTAGAAATTTTTTTCTACTCTCTAACTAAAAATAGAAGTTTTTTTCTAAAAGCTATTTTTATTCACTAACCAAACAATAAGAAATATTTTCCGAAAAATATTTTCTACTCACCAACCAAACATGGGAAAAGGGTTAAAAATCAACTCATTTTCCGAGAAAACATTTTCCATGGAAAACATTTTCCTCCATACCAACGCACCCATTATGGCCATGTGTTATCCCAGCTTCATGATTACTTTTGAGAATACATTCAATTCTCATAGGAAGCGGCCTGCTTCCACATTCGCATAGGTGAAATCTATCGAGAGTGCTCCTACAAGTGTAACGCCCAGTAAAATTATCAAAATACCCCTAGAGGGAGGGTATGCGCGTAATGCATCTTCCAATGCTCGTATGGAAAATCTGAGGCCGGATTTAGTGATCAGCACAAAAATTTGAGTGGAAAAATTGTCTTGGTCGATTTTTAGAGCGACCCGATCAAAAGATAATTTTTTGATCCGAAGCGCAAACCAGTGTTGGTGCGCGACGGGAGCGCATAGCGCCTGTGTCGCAGACCAGCACTTAAATTGTTTTGAAAATTTTCGATGGGATTGAGAAAACTCGTTCAGAAACCTTTTCTAAAAATACACAGTGCGCGACCAGTCCGAATCGCGGACTGGGTCTTTTTCGAGCCAAAAATTTCTAAATTATACGAGCATTCCGATCAATTCCCAACCCCTCCTAAACTCGATACACGATCTAATAAGGTCATTTTGATGTAAAAAGGGTCTAAAACCCCATTCTAAATCGTATTCCATAATCTAGCAAGGCTAGGGCTTGAGGAAAGAGGAGAAGAGCATGAGTTGAGAGATTTGAGAAGAAATCCTTGATGTGATTGATTGATAACTTCATCCCAGGTATGTAACGCTAAACTAAAAGCATGAGATTATTCTCTCATGTGCCCCATAGATGGTCATAGATGAGTTGGTGGTTCAAGAGTCTATATACATGAACCCTTGATGGTTTTTCTTAAATTTTTATTTGAAATTACATATTTTTCTATGTTGATGATCATCATACTATTTGTTTTCTTGAATTAAACATTTTCATGAGAATTTGCATAACCCTACATGACTATTTTGAAATGCATGTCTAATGAACTTGAGGATTAAGTGTAGAGCCTTGAATTGAGATTGTTGATTGTGACGAGAGGATGATGATGAATTGATAGAAATTGATTGTCTTATGAGTCTCTATAAATGAACTCCATCGATGTGTCTATTCGATTGTTTCCTAATGATTGTTCTAAATCTCGAGTCATTAATGAGATGGATTGATGAGAGTGCTAAAGTCCCTATGAGATGTTGATTGATGAGAGAGCTAAAACCCTTATGAGACGTTGATTGATGATAGGGCCAATGTCCCTATGCGTTGATTGGATTGATGGTCTTATGAGCAATGAGTCACGGGAGGAGTATCGAGCAATGAAAGAGTGAGATTTAGTCCGACTTGAACTCGTCAAACTATGTCGCCAAACATAGGTGAGGCTTAGAAACCATCACATATATTGTGGTTCCCTCTTGATTAGAAGTCCCTGAAACAATAGTGGACTTATTGACGACTAACTCCATATTGGGTGAGCTGATATAGTTTCGATTCGTTCCCTACCTGGAAAGTTTGGAACGGCTATGGCAATATCAGCGTGATTGTTGTACATTCACTGGCTCATAAGTGATTGTTGTCGGATAAGAGAAACTTCCATAAATTTCCTATCTTGAGTACTCTGAGTCGATATGAGATGAGATGAGAGGAGTGGAGAGGAGGTGAGCTCCTTTGAGATGAGTTTGATTTGATTGATGAGGTTAATTGGTTGATGGGTCACTTGTCTACTCTTTATGCTTGCATAGATAGACGTTTGACGATTTGATGTTATTTGATGATCACTTTAAGTTGTTGTTGTTTCTATATTATTCTACTTGTTTCTGTTTCACTCAGCTATTTTACGTACCAGTACATTCCACGTACTGATGTTCCTTTTGGACTGCATCATAAAATGATGCAGAGGCAGGTACTAGAGATCATCAACAGGCGCTCCGTTGAAGATCCGAAATTCACGGCTAATTGGTGAGCCTCCCCTATTCCGGAGGATCCCTTATTATTATTTCATCTTGCTTTAGAGTTAGATTGGACTATTTCTTTTATTTTGACTTGGGTAGCCATGGGTCTGTCATTAGCATCACATGATTAGTGATAGAGGCTTCATAGACAATGGTTGAACGTTGATGTTTGAGAATGTGAGCTAGTTTATTTCTACTAGCCTTTATTATTATTATCTATATCATCATGAGACTATAGGTTGAATAGTATAGATAAATGTCTAGAGGCTACATAGTTACAAGGTGTAATGACAAAGTATTATAAGAGAAATAATAGTGAGGGCAACTAATGCTCCCAATGTGCAGAGGTAATGTTGGAAGCCTTAATAGCCATAACTGCTCAATATGAGTACTAACTCCAAATTGGAGTAATGCTCCAAACGGTCTCAACATGAGCGGTAACTCCAAATTGGAGTAATGCTCCAAACGGTCATCCTTTATACTTCAATATTGAAGTAATAACCACTTAATACAATATGCCATTATAGGTCACAAACATTGGAAAGATGCATTTTATAATACTAAAATGCTTAAAAACCACACTCCCGCGCCCATTTTAATATTTTATAAGAGAGTCTCTCAACTGAAGGAAGATCACTATGCATAATGAAGGTTTGCTCTGCAATGAACTTTCACTTAGTGAAACAATAACTTTTACTCTATATCCATAGTGGTATGAGACTTGAATTATGACTGGTTAAGGAAAATTAAATATTACTGCTCACACATAATAATCAAGGTGTTGACATGAGTTTTATAAGCCAGCACATTACGGCCGTGTGTTATCCCAATTTCATGAGTGTCTTTGAGAATGAGGCCAATTCTCATAGGAAGCGGCCTACTTCTACACTCATATAGGTGAAATCTGTCAAAAGTGCTTCTGTAATTTTAACACCCCACCCATATGGGCTACAGATTTCATTAAAAGTTTTTAAACTCACCCTCCATATTCACTAGAGGAAATAATGCACTCATATCATAGGGAGGGAATAAGAAAGTAGTGCATTTTTTCACAACAAGCCATCATATAATTCCTTCTTCCCATTGAACCTGGTTATAGGATCTCAAGTCCCCAGGTTAGGTTTTCTCGTATATGACTTAGGAATTTATAGGCTTCAATCTCGTCCCCCTCGATGTGCTCCAGAACTACTCTTGTTAAGGCCTTAGTAAGATGATCTGCAAGATTATCACAAGATTTGACATAATCAACATTAATGGTACCACTTGTCAAATATGATCTTACATTACCGTGTTTCCTCCTTATAGGTCTGGATTTACCATTGTAATAATGGTTTTGAACTCTACCAATCGTAACAGTGCTATCACAATGTATTAAAATAGGAGGAATTGGTTTTTCAAAATAAGGAATTTGAAACAATAAATCTCTCAACCAATCCGCTTCCTCACTAGCTGAAGCTAAAGCAATTAGTTCAGCCTCCATGGTAGAGTTAGCAACAGTAGTTTGCTTTTTAGATTTTCGACAAATAGCACCAACACCCAAAGTTAAAATATAACCAGTGGTAGAACAGGAATCACCTGATAAAGTGTTCCAATCTACATCAGAAAAGCCCTCAAGTACAACAGGATATTTTTTATAAACAAACCTTGTAACCTGTGTAACCTCTAGACATTTATCTATCCTATTTACTTCTTATTCATTGCATGAAAGACTTGCACAACTATAAATAGTGGTTGTCTTCATTTTTTTGGATACACAACAAAAGAGAAAAATATAGAGTGCATAAAGTTTGTTAAAAAAGAAAGTTCTTATTAGTTGAAGGGAGGTGTTTTTTTATTGTGGAGCTTGAGACTCAACTCTAGTCCAGAGTTTGTTGAGTTACGGTGTTGTGATAAGACTATTGTATCCTGGAGGGGATAAGTCATGGTTCGCTAGTCCCCAAGCGAACCATGGGCACATCTCATCATAGTTAGCGGCAACTAAGCTAAAACCATAAAAAGATCATTTTTGATTTAGTAAATGGAGACCAAACAGGATTGCGGTCCAAGTAATAAACAACTTCTGCTGCTCTGCCAGAGGCCAAGATCATTGTCTGATTAAGGACTTTGAAGATCAAGTAGGATTGTGATACGATCTACATTATCACAACTTCTGCTCTAGAAGATGCCCGCTGAAAATTTGATTACCATTTTGACCAGTGTGGGGACTTGGCTTGATAAGCTGCATTTCAGCCCCTGCTCCTGTTACATCGTAAATCTAACTGTCCTCAGGTGATTAAATGTCGTATCTGAGAAGCTTGCAGGAATCTCATCAACAGCATCCCGGGGCACAAGTTGATAATACTCCCCATCAAGGTCCATACACACCTAAAGAAAGATCAAGAAAGTTATACAAGAGAAAGAAAAATAGTTTTGGTTAACCTCAATTTCAATTTCTTTTAAACATGGGGAGCTTCGAGCAAACTAAAGCTCAAAGAATCCGCCTAAAGTAATCCAAGATATGAAAGGCGTTTTAGATAATTAAGAGCAAAGGGAAGCTATATTGGTATAACGTCAACTGGTCCAGCATTTTCAACCTAGGAATAAAATGTCAAATATAAGGATGACTCAAAGCCTGAAAGATTGTACATCTATAATAATGCATTACAGTTAAATTCATGAAGCAACGTTACCTGGAAAAGAAATTGATTCCAACAGAGAGTCTCGAGAGCTGGAATAGACTCATAAATCTTCGCAAGATCATGTTTCGTCTTTATATGAAACTTTGGAAATAATAGGAATATTTTTTAGATGTAAAAGATTTATCTAGTTTTAAAGTAAAGTGACCTCAGATTGAGAGAAGTAAATTCAATGTGGTTTGACTCTTCATCCTGTTTCAGCACCAAATGCTCAAGCGACGGGCAATGGGTGATCAAACTCCCAAGCATTTCAGAATAAATTGTGACTTCAATTAGTTCTAGGCTAATTAACCTAACGAATCTCTTAAAGAGTGGCAGAAGACATAATAGACAATGCTCGAGAAACATATGCGTAAATTGTGAACATGTGAAGAATGAAGAAGGCAACTTGTATCTGTTACCTATCGGAAGTTTAAGAACAACATGTTGAATGCCATTCCTAGAGAGGAAAAGTATCAAGTCCTTTGTCGTTGCCCAAAGTGTTTGATCAAGTTCTAAATTGTGCACCTGTTATATCTCCATTTCCTTGATAAGATGCTTCTCACAACCTCTCATAAAGGAAACCTCATTAAAATTTGATCATTGACACTATCAAGATCGCTAAGTTCATCAAGGGGAGGTAAACATTGTGCTTTGCAGTTAAATGATTGCAACAAGAATCTACAAAAAATAAAACAAGAATACAATAAGTAGAAAATCTCCAAATATCAAGTTAGAGTACACATAATATGGACAATATTTACAGCTTTACTACTAAAATTTGTAGTCTGATTAATCTTAGTATCTTCATCACCAATGCACGCAATCTTGAGGTGACTTGGTATGCGTAAAGACTCTAAACACAAGAAAAATTGAATAATCCTGTCATAGTGTCATACCTAGCTTTATTGAGTTCCTTTTACCACAATTATATAATCTATAGCCGCGAAAACATCAACAGCAGAGCAATGTAAGTTGAAAAGGCAATCCACTACTACGATCACCTATCCACCAACTTGGTTTGATTTACCGATCACCTTAACAAATGGAAGAACTCTAATTATTGTAAATCTAGTTTGTGCCGACAAAAGATAGTCTTTGTGGTAGATTCCTATGGCCGATACAACAAATTGACAGAATCTGCTCAAGCTTCAAGGAGACTATTAAGATAAAGGGTTCTGTGCAAATCGGAGTCCATGACAACTACAATGTCTTCCTTGACTTCACTAATAATGAGGAGGACTTCAATGTTGTTTGGTATAGAAAAGTTATTGAACTTGAAGGTCTACAAATGTGGCTCCAAAAATGGTTGCCGGAAGAAGACGTTCCAATCGCTTCTTCCAGGCTTACATACTTGGTATTGGTTAGTTCTACCTCTTGAGATGGATATGGCTACAAAGCGCAAAACTAAGCCAAGTATGATGGGCAAGGAAAATAAAACTAGCTGTTAAGCTGGAATAAGAAAACATACCCAAGTATTGCAAGAAGCTAGGCCATCAAATGATCAATTGTCGGAAGTTGAAGAGGAGACAAAGGGCCCAGGAAGAAAAAAATAATTGCTTCTAATGTTCTTGAACAGGGAAATATACGTAATGAGGAAGTTGGGAATCGGGGCAACTACAAGGCTGGACAAAATGAGAGCAAACATAATAAGAGCTACTTTGTCAATCCTATTTGCAAAGATTCCAGCACGACCAAACCTGAAGAGAAGCCTACTAAATCCAGGAAAACTAACAAGAAAAAAGTCCCTATGCTTAACACCAAAATCCTATTCAAACCTCCTATAACCAGAAATAGTAAGAAGAGGAGGGGATTGACAAGAAGGAAAAAATGTCGACGAGGAAAATAAGAACAATATTGGCTTTGGATGTCCAAATAAATATTTTCTATATCCACATAATATATTGTGTGGCAACATAAATATACACACAATATACGTATGTGTAAGATGGATTTACACTCCTTTTAATTAGTGTTGTAACTTAATTAGCTATGTAAAATAGGTGTACAAAGTATATACATGGCAATGGGATATTCATTAATGAACATGTATACACAATTATAAATACTCCTTTCTTGTAACAAAATATGTAGAGAGAAAAGAAGAACAAAGTGAGAATAAGAAATACTACATCTTCTCTTTTATATTCCTTCTTAGTTTTAATACATATTCTCATCATTTCACGACACGTTATCAGCACGAGGTTTCAACCTCCTACGAATAAGTTAAGCTTCTATCTGAGTACATATACAATCTTCTTCTAACTATTCCTATATCTTATAATATATAAATTATAAAATTGTCATCATACTTTATTTCTTGAACAACTTATGATATTACTTAAATTTTCATTAAAGCATGCTATATTGTTATAACTAATTTTATAATAGGACTATTGTTTAATATATATCTATATCCTAATACTCACTTTACTTTGAATTGATTGAAGATTAATTAGGTAACATATTAATCGGTAACCAACTTGTTTTTATATCTCAAGGATCTACTTAAATTTCTTTGTATCAAAAGGGAACTTTTTATTCTCAAGTCATCTTTGATTCAATTTTTTTTAAGTTTTCATCGCGTTGAACTTATCAAAACTTGAATTTGTGGCACTTGATATTACCAAAAAAATTATTTATCATGAATCTTTGACGCTGAAATTCACCTTGACGCTAAAGGTCTTGGAGACACTATTAAACAACGAACTAAAACATCAAGTCGGGCTAAAGCGAAAGCTATGATTTTTCTTTACCACCACCTTCATGAAGGATTAAAAATTAAATATTTAACTATGAAAGGATTAAAAATTAAATATTTAACTATGAAAGATCCACTTGAATTATGGATTAATTTAGAGGATCAATATTACTACCTAAAACTTACCCTATTACCACAAGCTCGGTATGAATTGATACATCTTCGATTTCAAATTTTCAAATCTACAACAAAATATAATTTTGCTATTCATAAAGTAAGCTCAATATTTAAAATTATGTGGAGATACTATCATTGATGGTAATTTACTTGAGAAAACTCTCTCCACCTTTCACGCTTGAAATGTGTTGCTACAGCAACAATATCGTGAAAAGGGATTCAAGAAATATTTTGAGTTAATTACATGCCTACTTGTGGTTGAGCAAAATATTACTTTGCTGATGAGAAATCATGAAGCCCGTCCCACTGGGTCTACTTCATTCTCTAAAGCGCATGTTGTGGCAAGGTTTAATCAGTCTGAAATAAGATAAAATAATTATCATGGTTTTGGTCGTGATCACGGTCGTGGTCGTGGTCGCAGGCGAGGGTGTGGTGGCAGAAGAAATAATTATTTTCATCATGATGAAAATAAATATGAGAATTATAGAGTTTCTCAAAATAATACTTCCAAGGGAAGAATCAATATTTGTCATCGATGTGGCATGAAAGGACATTGGGCACGTGATTGTCGTACGCCCGATCAATTTGCCAAGCTTTATCAAGCCTCCTTCAAAAGAAAAGAAAATAATGTGGAGGCCCACTTGACCTTTCATAATGATGATAGTGGAGCAACTCCCTCAAATAAATATGATGATATTGAGGCAAATCTTGCATATAAAGATAATGATGACTTTAAAGACTTCTCAAATAATACTCATTTGAGAGTTGAAGACTGTTATGAGAATATTGACTAAAGAACTCATCATCTAGTTGAAAAAATAAAATCATAAAATAGTTATTATTTTCTTTTATATTTATAACTATCTAGTTTTTGTGATAGCACTAATATTCCCCCTCTCCTGAATTGTAATGGCGGGTCAAGTGAATATGCAACTACACTGTAATAATGCATATTAGCTATTAATATAATCTTTTTATTTCTACAAAAAAATAACTATGATGTTCTTATTAAATGCTAAAGCATTATATCTTTACTAGTTTTTTCTAGTTTGTCAAGTTAGTTTTTTTTCATATCCTTATAATGTTTTTTTTTATCTTTATGAAGAGTATGGAAATTTTTCATTCATCAATGGATCAAAAATTGGTTAGATGATATGTGTCTTATAGATAGTGCTACACCACACACTATTTTAAGAGATAAGAAATATTTCTCTTGTTTGATTAGGAAAGAAGCTAATGTTAATACAATTTCTGGTAGCACAAAATTAATTGAAGGCTTCAAAAAAGCTAATCTAATTTTTACAGGAGGAACAAATGTAACAATTGATGAAGTATTATATTGTAGTAAGTCTCAAAGGAATTTATTAAGCTTCAAAGATATTCGCCAAAATGGCTATCATATTGACACTACAATGATGAAAAGAATGAATATCTTTATATTACTACAATGATGTCACTTAAAAAGTTTATACTTGAAAAATTACCTGCTTTTTCATCTAGCTTATACTATACAAGTATTGGCATGATTGAAACACATGTCATAGTAAATCAAAGGTTAAGTCAAACGATTTTATCATTTGGTATGACTGGTTGGGCCATCCTAGTTCGATGCGCAAAATAATTAAGAATTCACATAGACATTCTTTGAAGAACCAAAAGATTCTTAATTTTAAGAAATTCTCTTGTTTTGCATGTTCTCAAGGAAAATTGATTACTACACCATTAGTAATCAAAGTGGGAATTGAATCCCCAGCATTTCTGGAACGTATACAAGGTGATACATGTGGGCCCATTCACCTGTCACGTGGACTATTCAAATATTATATGATCTTAATAGATGCATCTATAAGATGATCACGTGTGTGCTTATTATCAACCCACAATATGGCGTTTACGATGTAATATTTTAGGACTTTCAGTTTAATTGTAAGCCTATTTATAGGCAGTCTCTTCAGTTTTATTATGTAATCAAAAAATAACGTTGCGGTAATATTTTTGCTCTCTTTTGCTTAGTTTTTCTGTTCACTTTCACCTTTAAATTTCTCTTCTTCTTTCCAACAAATCTGGTATCCGAGCCAGGTTACTTCAATTGAGTATTTGAGTGAAACAACAGAGGAAGTGTCAAAAAAAAATCAGTGAACAGTATTTCATCATCTTCGTAGCCCTTCATGCCAATTTTTACCGGTGAAAAGTATGAGTTTTGGAGTATTAGAATGAAAACTCTTTTCAAATCACAAGGAATTTGGGAGTTGGTTGAAGAAGGCTTTGTGGATCAAGTAGGCTCTACTGAAGAGACAGAGAGATTGAAAGAGATCCAAAAGAAAGACGCCAAAGCTTTGTTCCTAATCTAACAAGCAATTGATGACACAATGTTTTCAAGAATTGCAGCAACAACTACATCTTCGCAGGCATGGAAGATTTTGAAGAAGGAATTTCAAGGTTCAGCTAAGGTGATTACGGTAAAATTGTAGAATTAACGTCGCGACTTTGAAACTCTTTCTATGAGAAGTAATGAATCTGTTCAAACTTATTTGTCCAAAGTCTCTTCTCTTGTTAATCAAATGAAGTCTTATGGTGAAGATATATCTGAAGAAACAGTTGTAGCTAAGGTTTTAAGGAGTCTTACTCCAAAATTTGAACATATTGTTGCTGCGATTGAGGAATCTCATGACTTATCTGATTATACTTTTGATGAACTAATGAGTTCTTTGCAAGCTCATGAAGAGAGACTCCTAAGATCACATGAAAAAGATGAAGAAAAGGCATTTCAGGTGAAGGGGGAGTCCACACATCAAAAAGATAAGCTAGAAAACTTTGCAAATCGTGGTCATGGCAAAGGTGGTTTTCGAGGAAGAGGTCGTGGAACAGGCCAAGGAAGAGGTCGAGATAGAGGAGGTCCAAATGAAGAGAAGCAATATAGGATGTTTCAGTGCCACTACTGTAGAAAACCAGGTCACAAAGAAGCTTACTGTTGGCAAAAACAAAAGGATGAGAGTAACCAAGCAAGCTTTGCAGAGAAGAATGATGATGGATGTAAGCTGTTTATGGCCCTTTCTTGTGAAAAAGAGACTCCTAACGATGTTTGGTTTTTGGACAGTGGATGTTCCAATCATATGTCTAGGACAAAATCATTGTTCAAGGAGCTTGATGAGTCAAAAAAAATCAGACGTAACGCTAGGAGATAACAAGAAGATTCAGGTTGAAGGCAAAGGTACAGTTAGCATTATGACCAGCCAAGGTAATGCTAAAATTTTAGAAGAAGTGATGTTTGTTCCTAGTCTATCTCATAACTTGCTTAGTATTGGACAACTAATGATTAGTGGGTACTCAATTTTCTTTGATGATGGTGTTTGCACTATTCAAAATAAGAAATCTGGGAAAACAATTGCTAAAGTTCCAATGACTAACAACAAAATGTATCCTTTAAAAGTTTCAATGGTTGAAAAGTATTTTATGGTCGCTAGTGGAGATGATGAAACTAGAATGTGGCACTTGCGTTATGGTCATTCAAATGTTAATGGGTTGAAGTTATTGAGCCAAAAGGAAATGGTTCTTGGGTTGCCCAAAGTTGAGAATCTTGATTTTTGTGAAAGTTGTGTTTATGGAAAACAAAGAAAAAAAGTTTTTCCCATAGGAAAGTCTTGGAGAGCTTTTCGTTGTCTTGAGTTAGTACGTGCTGATTTGTGCGGTCCAATGAGTGTTGAGTCTTTAGGGGGAATTCGATACTTTTTACTTTTTATTGATGATTATACTCGTATGAGTTGGATTTATTTCTTGAAATTTAAATCTGAAACATTTGACAATTTCAAGAAATTTAAATATTTTGTTGAGAGACAAAGTGGATGTAGACTCAAAACTCTTCGGACAGATAGAGGTGGTGAGTTTATGTCAAAAGAATTCTGGTCCTTTTGTGAGGAACACGGAATACACAGAGAGCTCACAACACCTTATACACCGGCGCAGAATGGTGCAGCCGAACGAAAGAATCGCATGGTTGTTGAGATGGGCAGAAGCATGATGGAAGGCAGGGGTGTACCAAAGTGTTTTTGGGCTGAAGCTGTTGCAACTGTTGTGTATTTTCTGAATATCTCACCCACCAAGGCAGTGTTTAATAAAACACCATATGAAGCTTGGAGAGGTAATAAGCCCAAGTTAAGCCATTTACATGTCTTTGGATGTATAGCTTATGCTTTGGTAAATTCACAGGCTCGACGTAAACTTGATGAAAAATGTGAAAAATGTATCTTTGTTGGATATAGCACACAATCCAAAGCCTATAAGCTATATAATCCAGTAAGTGGCAAAATCACAATCAACAGAAAGGTTGAGTTTAATGAAGATGCAAGTTGGAAATTTAATTCAGGAAATGAAAGTTTAAGTATTCAATTTTTGCCCTCTGACGATATTGTTGATCAAGAGTATGGAGCAGATCCTTCTTTGGCAGATCCATCAAATACCTCATCAATTGCACCGACAACATCTCCAACATTAGAAGAATCTTCAACTGATCCAACTCCATTAAGAAGATCAACAAGGGATAGGAGACCAAATCCCAGATATGCTGATAATACATCTTGTACTTTTGCCTTACTTGTTTCAGATCATATTTACTTTGAAGATGCTGAAAGAGAGGATAAATGGTGCAAGGCCATGGAAGTTGGCTATTCAAAAGAATCAGACATGGGACTTGGTAAATTTTCCAGAAAGAAAGAAAGCTATTGGGCTCAAATGGGTGTTCAGAACCAAGTATCATGTTGATGGCATCATCCAAAAGCACAAGGCAAGGCTTGTCGCAAAGGGTTATTCTTAGAAACAAGGTATCGATTTCGAAGAAACTTTTTCTCCTGTTGCCCGCTTTGAACTGTGAGAATATTTTTTAGCCTTGGCTGCTAATTTAAATTGGCCAGTGTACCAATTTGATGTTAAGTATGCTTTTTTGAATGGCGGTCTGGAAGAGGAAGTTTATGTCTCACAACCTAAAGGTTTTTTGGTTAATGGTAAAGAAGATAAGGTTTACAGGTTAAAAAAAGCACTGTATAGCTTAAAGCAAGCGCCGCAGGCATGGTACTTCAAAATTAATGCTTATTTCCAGGAGAATGGCTTTGAAAGGAGTAACAATGAGCCTACTCTTTATATAAAGAGAGGAGATAAAAATGATTTTCTGGTGGTATGTCTTTATGATGACGATATGATATATATGGGTTCAAGTGAGTCTATTGTCACTGAATTTAAAGATTGCATGATGAAGAATTTTGAGATGTCTGATTTAGGAATGTTGCATTACTTTCTTGGTCTTGAGGTAAAACAGGAAGCTGATGGCATATTTCTTTCACAAAGAAAGTATGCAACAGATCTTTTGAAAAGGTTCAATATGGTAAGTTGTAATGCTGCCGCTACTCCGATGAATATCAATGAGAAGTTGTGCTGTGATGATGGTTCTGAAATGGCAAATGCAACTTATTTTAGAAGTCTAGTTGGTAGTTTGAACTACCTGTCTCACACAAGACCAGACATTGCCTACTCTGTCGGCATCATATCGGTATTTATGCACAATCCAAGCAAGCTTCACCTTGGAGCTGCAAAGAGAGTACTGCGATATATCGCTGGGACTATAGAGCATGGAATTTGGTATTCTAAAATAACAAATTTTGTATTAACTGGCTTTACTGATAGTGACTACGCAGGCAGCATTGATGACAGAAAGAGCACATCTGGTTTTTTGTTTAATCTTGGATCTGGAGCAGTTTCATGGAGCTCAAAGAAGCAAGAAGTGGTGGCCTTATCAACTTCAGAGGCTGAATATGTTGCAGCAACATCTGCAGCTTGTCAAGCAGTTTGGTTAAGGAGATTAGTTGCAGATTTTAATCAGATTCCAGTTGGTGCAACTGAGATTTTTGTGACAATATGTCTGCTATTGCAATGACAATTAAGCCAGCATTTCATAGTAGAACTAAGCACATCGATATTCGCTATCACTATATTCGAGGCCTTGTTTCTACTGGAGAAATTACTTTGAAGTCTTGTGATACAAGCGAGCAAATAGCAGATATCTTCACGAAGTCACTTCCGCAAGCAAAACATGAGTTCTTCAGAGGTCAACTTAGAGTTTGCAGTTTTGAATCAAGGGGGAGTGTTGAGAGATGATTCAAAAAAAGATGTTGACCACGTCTTGAGGAAGTTTGTTATTAGTTCCTTTATTCCAGCAAGTATTTAGAGATAGTTGCAGATTAGTACTAATTAGTAGATTAGTGGGTTAGTGAACCTAGATTTTAGGACTTTCAGTTTAATTGTAAGCCTATTTGTAGGCAGTCTCTTCAGTTTTATTATGTAATCAAAAAATAACGTTGCAGTAATATTTTTGCTCTCTTTTGCTTAGTTTTTCTGTTCACTTTCACCTTTAAATTTCTCTTCTTCTTTCCAACAGGTTGGGGATATATGTTAGGTATGAATCTCTTTCTATTATAAAATATTTGGAACCTATGACTGGAGATCTATTCACAGCAAGATTTGTTGATTGTCATTTTGATGAATCAGTATATAGGGGGAGAAGATAAACCGCTGAGAAAGGAGATAGATTGGAATACATTATCATTATCGCATTTAGATCCTCGAGTAAATAAATATGAACATGAAGTTCAAAAGATAATTCATTTGCAGAATATTGCAAATCAACTGCCAGATGAATTTATTGACCTATCAAGAATTACTAAATCTCATATTCTAGCTGCTAATGCTCCAATTCGAGTTGATGTCCCAATAGGAAAATTAATTAATGAAAATAATTCTAAATCATGCTTAAAATGTGGTAGACAAATCGATTCCAAGGATAAAAATTCTCGAAAAAGGAAAGGAGCAAATAATCAAGATGGTCATAATATAAAAAAATAAACTTGCTCAAGAAATGCAAGAAGGCATAATAATTGATGAAACCTTAAAAAAGGTTCAGGTATTTAAAAATAATGAAGAGAACTCAATAAATTATGTCTTATCAATGAAACCAAAATGATATAATTGTCAATAATATTTTTCTTAAAAAGTTATTGAAATAATGCAACAAAATGAGGATCTTGAACCAAAATCTGTCGATAAATGTAGATAGAGAAATGATTGGCCAAAATGGAAAGATGTTATTCAAGTTGAATTAGCTTCACTTGAGAAACACGAAGTTTTCGGACTGATATCCAAATACCTGAAGGTATAAATCCAGTGGGGTACAAATAGGTTTTTGTGCAAAAATGAAATGTGAAAAATGAAGTTGAAGATATAAAGCACGACTTGTGGTACATGGATTTTCTCAAAGACCTAACATTGATTATATGGAGACATATTCTTTTGTGGTTGATGCAATCACCTTTAGATATCTTATAAATTTGGGAGTTCATAAAAAACATGATATACATTTGATGGATGTCATCACAACCTATTTATATGACTCATTGGACAACAACAAATTTATGAGAATCCCCGAAGAATTCAAAATATCTGAAATATATAAAGATTCCCGAAAAATGTGTTCAATAAAACTTCAAAAATCTTTATATGGATTTAAGCAATCAGGATGCATGTGGTATAATTGCCTTAGAGAATACCTATTGAAAGAAGGGTATAAGAATGTCCCAGTTTATCTTTGTGTATTTATTAAAGATTTGGATCAGAATTTACTATAATAGTTGTATATGTTGATGACTTGGACATTATTGGAACTCGTGAAGCACTTTCAGAGGCAGTAGAATATCTGAAAAAGATTTGAAATGAAAGATCTTGGAAAGATAAAATTTTGTCTTGGTCTACAAATTGAGCATTTTACAAATGGTATATTTATTCATCAATCAACGTATATTGTAAATCTTTTAAAAAATATTTTACATGGATAAAGCACAACCATTAAGTACCTCAATAATTGTGAGATCATTAGACATTAATAAAAATCCATTCTGGCCTTATGAAAATGAGGAAGAGCTCGTTGGTGTTGAAGTACTATATCTTAGTGCAGTTGGTGCTGAAGTGCCATATCTTAGTGCAATTGGTGCATTAATGTACCTTACTAATGATTCTTGGCTAGATATACCTTCTCTATAAATTTCTTAGCAAGATTTAGTTCCCCCTCAATACGGAGACACTAGAATGATATTAAGCATATGTTTGGATATCTTCAAGGAACTATTGATATGGGACTATTTTATTCGAAAGAGTCCAATACGCAACTAATTAATTATGCAGATGCAGGATGTTTGTCTGATCCATATAAAGGGTGATCACAGACAGGTTATTTAATTACATGTGGAGGTACATTCATATCATGGTGTTCAACGAAATAAATTATGATGGCTACTTCTTCAAATCATGCAGAAATAATGGCTATTCATGAAGCTAGTTGAGAATGTGTTTGGTTGAGATCAATAACTCAACACATCATGGAAACATGTCTCTCTACTTATATGAGGTAGTGGTAAGGTCTGCGTACATTCTACCCTCCCCAGACCCTACTTGTGGGATTCCACTGGGTATGTTGTTGTTGTTGTATTATGGAAAACATGTGGCCTTCCTCTAAAAAGAGATATTCCAACAATACTATATGAAGACAACTCAACATGTATAGTTCAACTAAGAGGAGGATACATCAAAGGAGATAGAATGAAACATATTTCACCAAAATTCTTTTCACTCATGATCTTCAAAAGAAAGGTGAAATAGATGTTCAACAAATTCGTTCTAGTGATAATTTAGCAGATATATTCACCAAAGCATTGACAACTTCTACTTTTGAAAAGCTGATAGACAATATTGGAATGTGTCGTCTTTCAGATATTAAATGATATTTTCATCAGGGAAGCAAATATGCGTTGAACTCTTTTTTTCATAACCAAGGTTTTATCCCACTTTTGAATGAGGGAGCAAACAAAGCATATTATTGCATGGAAATGCAAGGGAAAGTGTTGTAAAATGGATGTCCAAATAAATATTTATTATATTCACATAATATATTTTGTGGCAACATAAATATACACACAATAAACATACGTGTAAGATAGATTTACACTCCTTTTAATTAGTGTTATAACTTAATTATCAATGTAAAATACTTGGTGTACATGGCAATGGGATATTCATTAATGACCATATATACACAAGTATAACTTGTAACACCCCCTAATTCTTTCCACCTAGCCTAAGTGGATGCACAGAGAAAACTGAGAGAATGACTGAGAAAAACTGCTGAATGAGAATCCAGGAGGCCATCTACGGCCCGTAGAGAGATCTATGGACCGTAGAAGAGGCCTCGTAAACCCCCCAGATGACTTGATGAAATTCTCTAAGTTTGACGCCTATATTCGAGACAACATACGGACGTAAAGTATTCCACGGCCCGTAGTTTAATTTCGTCCATTGGTGGTCCAAATACTAACTTTTTAGTATCTTGAGTTACGAGTTATAAGATGGCCGGTAGAAGTTTTTATAGCTCGTAGAAGAGGTCTCGTGCCAAATTCCAGTAACTCAGATTTCTGGACCTCTCATTTACGAGAGGTTGTTTACGATTCGTAGAATGGTCTACGGCTCGTAGACGGGATCTCGTAGACTCAATCAGCAGTTTTAAGATGGGTATTTTTGTCTTTTCCTATACCTTTTAAGTCAAACCCTTGGATGGTTTAGACTTAATTTAAGTCTTAAAACAAAACCCTAAGTGAATTTTTACCATTCTTCACGCTTAGGGATTTTTTGAGAACACTAGAGGAGGGAGAAGAGCAAGGGTTTCAATTCAAACACGAGGATTGATTAGAGTTTGATTTTTTCTTCTATTTTCAGGTATGTAAGACTTACTAAAGTGTCGAACTACGTTCGTTCACATGCCTCTCTCACCTGTTTGAGTCAAAATTTAAAACAAGAGTTAAGTTTTGACATCCCTGTCATCTAATCATCGAGTTCCGGCATTTATTATGAGTTCTTATGATAACACATGAGATAATTATCATGTTGCATGACTACTCATATGTAACACCCCACATCTTACATGTACTAGTCCAACGCAGATGAAACATGATATGGCAGGGTCAAATCCACATATATTTTTAAAAGTGCGTGAATTTTAGATTAAAGGGCTATATGTACGTCTAACGCTTAAGATGACCGAGCGTATATAATTTTTAAGTCAAGTTAAGGAGAGTGTGACCTTAAATGAAGTAAAATAATTGAGGTATGTGGGACTTAGGAAGCTAGTAGGTGAGTCACCTACGTGCTTAGCTTAAATAAGCTCGGTAAACGGAGACAAGGCCCAACACCGAATTTGTTCAAGTCTGATAAAGAATAAACCCCGAGTTAAGGATGTCATTTGGGCCCATGGTTTAGCATCATAAAAGGACATCATTTGCAGCCTCAGATGGATAGGAAAAGGGCCAAATTACAATTACAATCCAGTTCAAAACTAGGGCCCAAACTAAGTGGGCTTAGGGAAGAAATGTTTGCAACAAAGCCCATCCCATTTGAAGCCCAATAAGGCCCAAATGAAAAGGCCAAGCTGTTGCCCCATAACCTTGATAAAATAAGGCTAAAAACCCAAAAGAAAGTCGGCCAAAAGTGGCCTATAAAAGGGAGCAACAAGCAGCAACTTTTAGCCATTTTCTCGAGCCAAAATTTTAGATTTCTCTCTAAGTTTCTTCTTGCTCTCTCCTCATTTTCTAAAGCAGCCAAGACACACTTCTAGGGTTCTTGAAGAGAACCTAATCCTTGAGGGTTAAGGTAAGTAAAAATACCTATGGTTTGGTGTAATTTTTCCATGAAAAACATGAAGAGTATGTTGGTTGTACTGTGCAGGAATTTTGGGACAGCATGTGTTCCAAATATTGTGGTTCACTTTTCTTGTTAAATAAGAGACTTTTATCTTGTTGGTTGGCTGAGTTATAAAGTAATATATATGTTTTTAACAAGTCTTGGGTCTGTAATGATGTAAGAAGGCTGCTGAACCACTTTTATCTTCCGCAAAAATAAGTTCTTAAATGATGTCTTAATTCCGCTCATTAGTAAGAATTCGTGGACTGTTTTTGGAATTGTTGTCTCATGTTTTCCATCTACTTATGGACTGTTTTTGGACTGTTTTAGGACTGTAATTGTGTGTAAATATGTTGAGGACAGTTTGGTTGAGGTTGAAACGGATTTGGAATGGTTGACGTCGAAATGTAGCGGAAGGACGCAATGTTGCGTTGTCTACTTGCGTGTTGTGTAGAGTTGTTGTATGATGTACTGTATGAGTTGTTATAATGCTGTTATGGGACTAAAAATAGCTGGATATGACATGTATATGGGAATGTGTATTAGAAAATACGATTAGGAGCAGAAATGTTGAAAGAATACTCTTTGGGTGCTAATTCCGAGCTTGCTGCCCGGATATTATTTTTGGGTGAAATTGGATTACTAAGATGTGTTTATTAGCTGCTAACACTAGTTTTATCACCTAGTATATTGTAGATAAGTGTTTGGAGGAAAAGGATACTACTCCGAGGTAATAACGACATAGTACAGCGAGGTATGTAAGGCAACTTCATTTCCTATTACTTGACATGAAATCTATAATCTTCCTTAGCACATAAAGGCACGTACAAACTCCGACATGGCTGCTAACCGTGTCCCCACTCTTTACCATGTTCATATGTACCCACACATAGTCATTGTCAACCTGCATATGTACTTGGATACCAAATATACATGAGTTCCTTGTTACCAAACAAAGTCTATGTGTTGTTTAATTTCCGATACGGTTCATTAGTTGTGTATCTCTCTTTTCATTGTGGTATTATCTAGTATGGTTATTCATATGTCACATGTCTATATTCCTATAGTTCTAAAGGTTATGACCACCAAAAGAACCATCTCAAAGTAAATAAAAGATAACTTACAGTTGCTTATAAATGAGTGGTAACCCGAGGGGTGGAAGAATCACCTAGCCAGGGTCGATCTCATTTACGGGTGGTAGCCCGAGGGGTGCAGGAATCACCTAGCCAGGGCCGATCCCATTACAGATTTACCACTGATCAGCTGGTCATTTACATGATATATTGTGCACAGATTATACAGTAAAGAAAGATACAGTAATAAAAAGACATAAAGCACATGATTCCACAGTATAACTAAAGGTGGTCTTTTCATCCTTACACACCAGTGTGTGATTTCATTTGAGTTCTTATTGCATATACAGTATTTCCTGCCTTACATATTCAGTACATTATCTCGTACCGACGTCCCTTATGGGGGACCTGCATTTCATGCTGCAGGTACAGGAGCTACTAGATCTCCCCAGTAAGAGTACAGGACTTTCAGCTGCTATTACTAACGCTCCAGGTTGCTTCGGGGCCTGTGTGTTTAGAACTTGTATTTTGTATTGTATAGTTGGTCATGAGGCGGGGCCTGTCCCGACCCATATGGATATTGTTCCTTACCTAGAGGCTTTGTAGACAATGTAAATTAAAGTGTGGTCAAATAGTGTATTATAGACATCGTGGCTCTAACGGCCTAGTCTTATGCATTTACTTTTGGTTTGTTAGTATAGTTTACTTTCATTTGACAGCATATTGAGTATGGAAACCTCTTAAATGTTCATAGCAAGTGTATAGTTATATGTTGGTTCTCCCGAGCCTTGTCGGCAACGGGTGCCAGTCTGCCTTAATGGGGCTTAGGGCGTGACAGAAGTGGTATCAGAGCGGGTCGTCCTAGGGAGTCTACAAAGTCGTGTCTATGTAGAGTCTTGTTTATGGATGTGTTGTGCACCACATTTATAAGCAGGAGGCTACGTGGCATTTAGGAGTTGTCACTTTCTTTTCATTCTTTAGATCGTGCCATAGAGCCAGTGTTGTAGGTTGATTATTTCTAACCTCTAAATCATTTTGTACAGTAAGCATGCCTAAAACAAGGAAAAGCAAAGGCAAGGGGAAGGAGGTGGAAGTGGTAGTTGGTATGCCCAGTCGGGTGTGACGACGAGATAAGGCCCAAGATGAGTCTCTATCCCAAACATCTCCAACTCCTCCAGCTCCTGATAAACCAGGTAGTAGTGAAACTCCCCCAGCACCACCTGCCGATGCTGCTGTGCAAGATCTGAGAAATGCGGTCCAATTATTGACCCGCATGGTTGCTAGCCAAAGCCAAAGACAAGAAGGCCCAGTTGTAGGTGCAGGTGGTGTGGGTAGGGCAGCTAGCACGAGGATACGTGACTTTCTTAATTTGGACCCTCCAGCTTTCACCGGGTCAGATTCTAATGAAGATCCACAAGACTTTATTGACCAGATCCAACGTACTTTGGATGTTATGCATGTAAGTGGTACAGAAGCTGTAGAATTGGCAGCATATAGATTGAAAGGTGTGGCTATATTGTGGTATGAAGCTTGGAAGCAATCTAAGGGTATATATGCACCTCCAACTACCTGGAAGGAGTTCAAAGAGGCCTTTCTTGACCACTACTTGCCATACGAGATCCGAGAGGCCCGGGCAGATCAGTTTCTGAATCTCCACCAAGGGGGTATGAGTGTGAGGGAGTATAGCCTCCAGTTTAACTCCTTGGCCAGGTATGCTCCTAATGTAGTTGCTACTATGGCAGATAGAGTTCATCGGTATGTGGATAGGTTGGATACGTATCTGGTAAGAGACTGTACTATTGCTTCATTGAATAAAGACATGGATATAGCAAGGATGCAAGCATTTGCACAAAAACTAGAGGATCAGAGGCAAAGAAGAAGGACACAAGAGTTAGAAAGAGCGCAGTCCAAGAGGGCCAGATCTACAGGGCAGTTTGTACCATCCCAAGGTAACTTTAGGCCCCGATTTCCTAGTAAACCACCTAGACCATTATCCTCCTATCCTGCAATCAGTGCTCCACCGCAACTTCAAGGGCCTAGAGGTAATCAGTTTAATCAAAGAAGTGAGGGACAAGGTGCACAGACAACAGGACATTCGGCCAGCCAGCAGATTCCTCCTAGGCAGTCTTGTAAACAATGTGGGAGGAGTCATTCAGGTATATGTCGTGTTGGGACAGATGCCTGTTATTGGTGTGGTATACCAGGGCATATGATTAGAGATTTCCCAAGAAGACGTATGGGTGATATAGCACAACCTGCTGGGTCAGCTGTTGCATCATCATCGTTAGTTCCTCCATTAGGTAGGGGTCAACAAACACCTACAGGTCGTGGTAGAGGTGGTAGAGGAGCAGCTAGCCCCAGCGGAGCCCAAAATCTCACTTATGCTCTAGGGAGTCGGCAGAATTTAGAAGCTTCACCCGATGTGGTCACAGGTACATTGTCCATCTTTTCACATAATGTGTATGCATTAATTGACCCTGGTTCTACATTATCATATATCACTCCACTAGTGGTTGGGAAGCTTAAAAGAACACCTAAATTATTGAATGAGCCATTTGAAGTGTCTACACCAACCGGTGAATCTATTATAGTTAGAAGGGTCTATTATGACTGTGTCGTAACTATTTGTGATCGTGACACATTGGCGGACCTTGTTGAGTCAGATATAGTGGAATTTGATGTTATAATGGGTATGGATTGGTTAGCTTCTTGCTATGCTACTGTGGATTGCTGAACTAAGAGAGTGTATTTTCACTTTCCAAATGAGGCAGTCATTGAATGGGAAGGTAATGTTGGGGCACCAAAGGGGAAGTTAATTTCCTATTTTAAGGCAAGGAAGATGATGTCAAAGGAGTATATATGTCATCTAGTTAGAGTAAGGGATATGGAGGCTGAATCGCCAACTCTTCAATCTGTTCCGGTAGTGAATGAATTTGCTGATGTGTTTCCCGAAGAGCTTCCAGGTTTACCTCCAGAACGAGAAATAGATTTTGGCATTGACTTACTTCCAGGTACTCAACCTATTTCTATCCCTCCATATAGAATGGCCCCAGCAGAGTTACGTGAATTAAAGGAGCAATTAAAAGATTTGCTAGAGAAGGGTTTTATAAGACCTAGTGTGTCCCCTTGGGGTGCACCAGTGTTATTTGTACGTAAAAAGGATGGCACCTTGAGAATGTGTATTGATTACCGGCAATTGAATAGGGTGACAATTAAAAACAAATACCCCCTCCCCAGGATTGATGATTTGTTTGATCAGTTACAGGGTGCCAAATGCTTTTCAAAAATTGATTTGAGGTCAGGTTATCACCAAGTGAGGGTAAGGGAGAAAGATATACCCAAGACAGCCTTTAGGACACGCTATGGTCACTTTGAATTTCTTGTTATGTCATTTGGGCTGACAAATGCACCAGCAGTTTTTATGGACTTAATAAACAGGGTATTCAAGCCATTCTTGGATGTCTTTGTGATAGTATTTATAGATGACATTCTGGTGTATTCAAGATCAAAAGAGGAGCATGGAAATCACTTACGGCAGGTATTGCAAGTTCTTCGTGATCAGCAATTGTATGCCAAATTTTCCAAATGTGAATTTTGGTTAAAATCAATGGCATTCTTGGGTCATATTGTATCCGATGAAGGAATAAGGGTTGATTCACAAAAGATAGAGGTGGTGAAAGATTGGCCAAGGCCAACAACACCCACAGAAGTTCGAAGCTTCTTAGGGTTGGCAGGTTATTACAGAAGATTTGTTGAAGGTTTTTCTTCTATTTCTGCACCTCTAACAAAGTTGACACATAAAGCGACCAAATTTCAATGGAATCATGCATGTGAGAGGAGCTTTCAAGAGTTGAAAAACAGGCTAACTTCTGCACCTGTATTAGTGCTTCCAGAAGGCACAGAGGGGTATGCGGTGTATTGTGATGCTTCGGGGGTTGGCTTAGGGTTTGTACTGACACAACATGGTAGGGTAATTGCTTATGCCTCGAGACAATTGCGGCCACATGAGAAAAACTACCCAACACATGACCTTGAACTAGCAGCTATTGTATTTGCCTTGAAAATATGGCGCCATTATTTGTATGGAGTTCATGTCGACATATATACTAATCATAAGAGCCTACAGTACATATTTAAACAGAAAGACCTAAATTTAAGGCAGCGGAAGTGGCTGGAGCTAATAAAAGATTACGATGTTGATATACTATACCATCCAGGGAAAGCAAATGTGGTAGCCGATGCTTTGAGCCGCAAGGCAATTGTGAATATTGATGATCAGACCGTGGTAAGTCAAGGAGTCGCTAAGGATCTACATCAACTAGCCAATTTGGGAGTTCGCCTCATTGAAACTCCAAAGGAAGGGGTTGTTGTGCATAATGCTGCAGAGTCTTCATTGATAACAGAGGTAAGAGAAAAACAACTCAAAGATCCTATTCTACGGCGACTTAAGGAGAAGGTGAGTCGAGGCATAATGAAGGGCTTTGAACTTACTCAAAATGGAGTACTTTACTGCCAAAATAGACTGTGTGTTCCTAACATAAATGGACTAAAAAGGAAGATAATGGAAGAAGCCCATCATTCAAGATATTCTATCCATCCAGGATCAACTAAGATGTACCATGACCTGAAGGGAATGTTTTGGTGGGGAGACATGAAAAAGGACCTTGCAGAATTTGTGGCTCAATGTCCGAATTGCCAACAAGTTAAGATAGAGCACCAAAACCTAGGAGGTTATATGCAATGTATAGAGCTTCCAACATGGAAGTGGGATATGATTAATATGGATTTTGTTACTGGTTACCTCGCTCATTTCAGAAGTTTGACTCCATATGGGTAATCGTTGATAGACTTACAAAGTCAGCACACTTCTTACCGGTTAGAAGTGATTATACAGCTGAAGAGTATGCAAAGCTATACCTCAAGGAGATAGTTAGGCTACATGGGATCCCAATATCCATT
The DNA here is from genome assembly GCA_029948455.1 of Solanum rostratum. Taxonomy (NCBI): domain Eukaryota; kingdom Viridiplantae; phylum Streptophyta; class Magnoliopsida; order Solanales; family Solanaceae; genus Solanum; species Solanum rostratum. The sequence goes on along the minus strand of CM057047.1, from coordinate 53,073,777 downwards.
ATATCTGATCGAAGAGCTCAATTCACCGCAAAGTTTTGGAAATCCTTCCAAAGGAGCTTAGGGACACAAGTGAATTTGAGTACAGCTTTCCACCCGTAGATAGATGGGCAAGCAGAACACACCATTAAAACACTTGAAGATATGTTGCGGGCGTGTGCATTGGACTTCAAAGGTAGTTGGGAGGACCATTTGCCACTTATTGAATTTGCCTATAATAATAGCTACCATTCAAGCATCAAGATGGCACCGTATGAAGCTTTGTATAGAAGGAAATGTAGATCACCGATAGGATGGTTTGAAGTGGGTAAAACCACCTTGCTTGGTCCAGATCTAGTCCAACAAGCCATAGAAAAAGTCAAGGTAATACGACAACGGCTAGAAACAGCCCAAAGTCGTCACAAATCATATACAGATGCTAGAAGAAGAGGACTGGAATTCTCAGTAGGAGATTGGGTGTTGTTAAAGGTGTCCCCAATGAAAGGTGTTATGAGATTTGGTAAGAAAGGGAAACTAAGCCCACGTTACATAGGGCCATATAAGATTATTAAAAGGTTTGGACAGGTTGCATATGAATTGGAGCTACCCCAGGAGCTTTCAATGGTTCATCCAGTTTTTCATGTCTCAATGCTTCGAAAATGCATAGGTGATCCATCTCGTATTACTCCTATTGAAGATATATAGGTTATGGAAGATCTCACCTATGAAGAGGTACCTATTGCTATCCTAGATCGTCAAGTTAGGAAGCTAAGGAATAAAGAAATACCTTCAGTAAAAGTGCTTTGGAGGAACCAGCAGGTAGAAGAGATAACATGGGAGATTGAGAAAGCAATGAGGTCTAAATACCCTAATTTATTTGAGGCTAAAGAAGAAGTCCAAGATACAGAGTTGAAGGAGTAGTAGGTACGTGAATATGAATTCTTATTATGTTTTCAAAAGTCTGTCTACAAGGAACTTCGAACTTGTTTAACCTATTCAATTATGCTTACATTCGGGGACGAATGTTCCTAGGGGGGGAGGATGTAACACCCCACATCTTACATGTACTAGTCCAACGCAGATGAAACATGATATGGCAGGGTCAAATCTGCACATATTTTTAGAAGTGCGTGAATTTTAGATTAAAGGGCTATATGTACGTCTAACGCTTAAGATGACCGAGCGTATATAATTTTTAAGTCAAGTTAAGGAGAGTGTGACCTTAAATTAAGTAAAATAATTGAGGTGCTTGTGGGACTTAGGAAGTTAGTAGGTGAGTCACCTACGTGCTTAGCTTAAATAAGCTCGGTAAACGGAGACAAGGCCCAACACCGAATTTGTTCAAGTCCGATAAAGAATAAACCCCGATTTAAAGATGTCATTTGGGCCCATGGTTTAGCATCATAAAAGGACATCATTTGCAGCCCCAGATGGATAGGAAAAGGGACAAATTACAATTACAATCCAATTCAAAACTAGGGCCCAAACTAAGTGGGCTTAGGGAAGAAATGTTTGCAACAAAGCCCATCCCATTTGAAGCCCAATAAGGTCCAAATGAAAAGGCCAAGCTGTTGCCCCATAACCTTAATAAAATAAGGCTAAAAACCCAAAAGAAAGTCGGCCAAAAGTGGCCTATAAAAGGGAGCAACAAGCAGCAACTTTTAGCCATTTTCTCAAGCCAAAATTTCAGATTTCTCTCTAAGTTTCTTCTTGCTCTCTCCTCATTTTCTAAAGCAGCCAAGACACACTTCTAGGGTTCTTGAAGAGAACCTAATCCTTGAGGGTTAAGGTAAGTAAAAATACCTATGGTTTGGTGTAATTTTTCCATGAAAAACATGAAGAGTATGTTGGTTGTACTGTGCAGGAATTTTGGGACAGCATGTGTTCCAAATATTGTGGTTCACTTTTCTTGTTAAATAAGAGACTTTTATCTTGTTGGTTGGCTGAGTTATAAAGTAATATATATGTTTTTAACAAGTCTTGGGTCTGTAATGATGTAAGAAGGCTGCTGAACCACTTTTATCTTCCGCAAAAATAAGTTCTTAAATGATGTCTTAATTCCGCTCATTAGTAAGAATTCGTGGACTGTTTTTGGAATTGTTGTCTCATGTTTTCCATCTACTTAGGGACTGTTTTTGGACTGTTTTAGGACTGTAATTGTGTGTAAATATGTTGAGGACAGTTTGGTTGAGGTTGAAACGGATTTGGAATGGTTGACGTCGAAATGTAGCGGAAGGACGCAATGTTGCGTTGTCTACTTGCGTGTTGTGTAGAGTTGTTGTATGATGTACTGTATGAGTTGTTATAATGCTGTTATGGGACTAAAAATAGCTGGATATGACATGTATATGGGAATGTGTATTAGAAAATACGATTAGGAGCAGAAATGTTGAAAGAATACTCTTTGGGTGCTAATTCCGAGCTTGCTGCCCGGATATTATTTTTGGGTGAAATTTGATTACTAAGATGTGTTTATTAGCTGCTAACACTAGTTTTATCACCTAATATATTGTAGATAAGTGTTTGGAGGAAAAGGATACTACTCCGAGGTAATAACGACATAGTACAGCGAGGTATGTAAGGCAACTTGATTTCCTATTACTTGGCATGAAATCTATAATCTTCCTTAGCACATAAAGGCACGTACAAAATCCGACATGGCTGCTAACCGTGTCCCCACTCTTTACCATGTTCATATGTACCCACACATAGTCATTGTCAACCTGCATATGTACTTGGATACCAAATATACATGAGTTCCTTGTTACCAAACAAAGTCTATGTGTTGTTTAATTTCCAATACGGTTCATTAGTTGTGTATCTCTCTTTTCATTGTGGTATTATCTAGTATGGTTTTTAATATATCACATGTCTATATTCCTACAGTTCTAAAGGTTATGACCACCAAAAGAACCATCTCAAAATAAATAAAAGATAACTTACAGTTGCTTATAAATGGGTGGTAACCCAAGGGGTGGAAGAATCACCTAGCCAGGATCGATCTCATTTACAGGTGGTAGCCCGAGGGGTGCAGGAATCACCTAGCCAGGGCCGATCCCATTACAGATTTACCACTGATCAGCTGTTCATTTACATGATATATTGTGCACAGACTATACAGTAAAGAAAGATACAGTAATAAAAAGACATAAAGCACATGATTCCACAGTATGACTAAAGGTGGTCTTTTCATCCTTACACACCAGTGTGTGATTTCATTTGAGTTCTTATTGCATACACAGTATTTCCTGCCTTACATATTCAGTACATTATCTCGTACCGACGTCCCTTATGGGGGACCTGCATTTCATGCTGCAGGTACAGGAGCTACTAGATCTCCCTGGTAAGAGTACAGGACTTTCGGCTGCTATTACTAAGCTCCAGGTTGCTTCGGGGCTTGTGTGTTTAGAACTTGTATTTTGTATTGTATAGTTGGTCATGAGGCGGGGCCTGTCCCGACCCATATGGATATTGTTCCTTACCTAGAGGCTTTGTAGACAATGTAAATTAAAGTGTGGTCAAATAGTGTATTATAGACATCGTGGCTCCGACGGCCTAGTCTTATGCATTTACTTTTGGTTTGTTAGTACAGTTTACTTTCTTTTGACAGCATATTGAGTATGGAAACCTCTTAAATGTTCATAGCAGGTGTATAGTTATATGTTGGTCCTCCCGAGCCTTGTCGGCAACGGGTGCCAGTCCTCCTTAATGGGGCTTAGGGCGTGACATCATATGAGATTAATATAAATGTTTTATACTTGGTATCACGAACTCTAAATTGAATGATCTTTATGAAACATATGCATGGATTGAGTTGGGGATTTGAGTTGATTGTATGAGTTGAGTAACTTGAACATCGTCGAGCATGAGAAGCATGTTGCATTTAGTCACATATACTACTATATATCTTGCTTGCATTACATGATGAGTTTCATTGAGTGAGTCTGAATGACTGTTTGAGTTTGGTTATCTTTATTGATTGACTGAATTGATGAAAAACTGAGATGAGTTGATATGAGATAACCTAAAAAGGTTGAGATTTGATGTGATTGACTGAGCATATAGGATTCAGTTGATTGATGATTTGAGCATATTTTAGTCTTGGAAGGATTATCGAGCACCGAGTTGGGAGCGAGTAAATATCTACTATAACCCATAGAACTATGTTGCCAGCGTAGCATAGTCGTACAGCACGTTTTGTCTACTCATGTCCTAAAAGATAGACATTTATTATGGATCCATGAGAGAGTTGATCGTTCTTTACCGCGGCAAGTTTACGATAGGCGTGGTAACAACGTCTCCTTCATTGTGCATCACCAAACTAAAGATGATGAGATTGGATGTTGGTTAAGAGAAACTTCTAAGCTAACACTGATTGAGCATAATATTTCTACACTAAGTTTCTGCTGAGTCTATTTTTATAATATGATTTATTTTACTTGCATATCTATTGAATTGACTATGAGTTATTGAGTTGAGGTGAGTGAGTCGAGCTTTACTTTCTTGAGCTATTTTACATACTAGTATATTCCATGTACTAATGTTTATTTAGACCTGCATCATTTCATGATGTAGATACAGGTGATAGACGACTTCAGCCCACGCATCGTTGAGGTCTAGATTAGTGCATCCCTAGAGTTGGTGAGCCCTCTTTGCTTTCCGGAGGAGCCCTTTTCATCTTCTTACCTTTATTGAGTTGTTTATTTCTTTGATTTAGTGTGCCCATGGTCTCTCATGGCACCATCTAGATTGTTGAGCAGAGGCTTCATAGACATTGATTAGAGGATTGTTGAGTATTTTGTATTTCTAAACTTGTTCATTGGAAATTTATGTTTTAATAAGAGTCATATTTATTCATATGAGGTTCCTTTATTTTGAACATTTTCTTCTGTTGTCGAGATGATGTGATGATGAGGCTAGATGGTTCTCTTGGGAAATCAGCAATGGTTTTTCAAGTGTCGGACACACCAAGGGTATTCTCCCAGGGCATGACAAACTTGGTGTCATAGCACAGAGTTTAAGAGTCTTAGGGAGTCTATGAAGTCGTGTCTAGTAGAGTTGTTTATGGGTGTGTTATGCACCATACTTTATAAGTAGGAGGTTATAGGACATTAGGAATTGTTACACTTTCTTGTATTCTGAGTTCGTGCGATAGAGTTAAAACTCTACAAAACTCTTTTCTAACTCATGCATTACGCGCCTGCAGATCATGCCTCCTAAAGGTATCGTGACCCAAAGGAATGCTTCAGTCGGCAATGCTAAAAATCCCACTTTGGAGGTACCTTCTCAGATGGAAATGAGGGGTCGAGATCGACCAGCCAAAGCCACTGGTGTTCTCGAGACATCTACTGCTCCACCTACTCCTACCATAGATTCTGACTTCAGAGGAGCTATCACTATGCTCACACAATTGGTAGCTTCCCAGAGCGAGAACCAGAGTTCACAGACTCCTGGTTCTAGTTCTCAAGAGGCAACGGCCGCTACCAGACTAAGAGACTTTCTAAGAATGAACCCACCAGTCTTCATTGGGTCAAAGGTTGAGGGGGACCCTCAAAACTTCATTGATGAGATGTGGAAGGTGCTGAAAACTATTCATCCGATCGAGACTGGGGGAGTTAAGCATGTTTCTTATCATCTCAAGGATGTGGTTAATGTTTGGTACTTTCAATGGGAAGAAAGTCGAGGTGAGCATATCGAGCCCGCTGCTTAGGATGAGTTTGAGAGTGCCTTCCTCGATCACTTCTTTCCTCAAGAGTCGAGAGAGGCAAAGGTTGAGGAGTTTGTGAATCTAAAATAGGAGGGGCTGACTGTTAAAGAGTACAACCTGAAATTCATCCAATTATCCAGGTATGCCTAGAGATGGTCCAAGCTATGAGAGAATGAGGAAATCCATATCTGGGTTGGGTAGACATATGAAGAGGGAGTGCAAGGCAGCGGCATTGCTGATTCCAGGTATAGACATCTCCAGAATTATGGTCTATGCCCAGCAAATTGAGGAGGATAAAAAGAAAGACAGGGAGGAGCATATGAGCAAGAAGGCCAAGTCAGCAGGGTCTAAGCCCAATCAGACTAAGCAAGATAAGGGAGATAAGTCCTACTTCCAGAAGAGGTCCTCTACCTATGCAATATCTTCATCTAGTACACCAGCCCCGAGCCACATGTATGATCAAAAGTCCCAAGGTCAGCCAAACTCTAGGGTACAGGGTGCACAATCTCAAGAAAGTGTGACCTTTGGCTCTAAAGGGAATCCACCTTGTGGGAAATGTGGCAGGATGCATCTAGGAGAATATCAAGATAGAGGGAATGATTGGTATAAGTGTCGCCAGCTGGGCCATTTTCAAAGGAAGTGTCCGATGTAAGGCAATAAGGCCCAGTCTTCTACCATAACACCATTGGGGGGATAACCAGAGAGGTGTTGCACCAGGGGCAGGCAGTGGGGCAAACCGTCTATATGCGATGGGGAACCTACAAGACCTATAGGTTGCACCAGATGTTGTGACAGGTATGCTTTGAGTCTTTACCTTTCATTAATATGTTTTACTTGATCCAGGTGTGACTTGCTCCTTTGTGATGTCATATGTGGCTGGGAGATTTGAGATCCTTCCTGAGTGCTTACTTGATTCATTTTTTATTTCTACTCCTATTGGTGAGTCCATTCGAGATAAGAGAATCTATAGAGATTGTGTGGTGTCCATCTATCGTAGGGACACTCTTGCTGATTTGATTGAGTTAGAGATGGTCGATTTTGACATAATCCTTGGCATGGACTGGCTTCATGTCTGCTATGCCTTCGTTGATTGCAGAACTTGGACCGTCGAATTTTAGTTTCTGAATGAACCTGTTATTGAGTGGAAGGGAGATTCTATTATGCCGAAAGGTAGGTTTATTTATTACCTCAAGGCCCGAAGACTGATCTTTAAAGGATATATTTATCACCTCGTGTGAGTCAAGTCTGATGATGTTGAGCCTTCTACTCTTGAGTCCGTCCCAATTGTGAGTGAGTTCCCTGATGTATTTCTTGAGGATCTGCCCGGAGTCCCTCCTAATAGGTAGATTGACTTTGGAATTAATGTTCTTCCGGACACCCAGCCTATTTCTATTTTGCCATATAGAATGGCCCCTGCGGAGTTGAAAGAGTTGAAGGAGCAGTTGAGAAATTTGCTAAAAAGGGATTTATAAGGCTGAGTGTCTCTCCATAGGGAGCTCCGGTCTTGTTCACGATATTTTGGTGTATTCCAGATATAAGGAGGAGCATGCCAATCACCTCAGAATCACTTTGCAGACGCTTAGAGATAATGAGTTATATACAAAGTTTTTGAAATGAGTGTTTTAACTCAATTTTGTGGCATGTAGTTTCGGGAGAAGGAATACGAGTGGATACCCAAAAGATTGAGGCAGTTAAGAACTAACCTAGACCAACCTCTCCGCCAGATATAAGGAGTCTTTGGGATTGGGCGACTATTACCACAGATTTATTGATGGATTTTCTTCCATATCCACACCATTGAGTAGACACTCAGAAGAAGGTCAAGTTTTAATGGTCTGACGAGTGAGAAGAGTTTTCAAGAGTTGAAGACGAGGCTGACTATTGCACCAGTGTTGACCTTACCTGATGGAACGAATGGATATATCATCTACTGTGATACTTCGAGAGTGGGATTGGGATGTATGTTGATGCATAGGGGGAAGGTTGTCATCTATGCTTCTAGACAGCTTAAAAGTGCATGAGAAGAACTATCCCGCTCATGATTTAGAATTGGCAGCAGTGATGTTTGCTCTCAAACTATGGCGCCACTATTTTAGGGGGCACATGTTGATGTATTCACAGACCAAAAGAGCCTGCAATACGTCTTCATCCAGAAGGAGCTTAATTTGAGGCAGAGGAGATGGCTTGAGTTACTCAAAGACTATGACATGAGCATCCTCTACCATCCAAGTAAAGCTAACATAGTTGTTGATGCTCTTAGCAGGTTATCTATGTGAAGCACCACCTATGTCGAGGGAGAGAAAAAAGGATTTGGTCAAAGAAGTTCACAGAATGGCATGATTCGGAGTTCAATTACATGAATTAGACAAAAAAAGGGTTCTTGTGCATAATGGGTCTGTATCGTCTCTAATGGTGGAGGTAAAGAAGAAACAAGATCCTATCTTGCTACAATTGAAGGCAAATATGCATAAGCAGAACGTGATGGCTTTCACCAAAGGGGGAGTTGGAGTATTGTGATATCAAGGCAGATTATGTGTTCCAGATGTTGATGATGTCCGAGAAAGGATCATGGAAGAGGCCCATAATTCCATATATTCCATCCATCAAGGACCAACTAAGATGTTCCATGACTTGAGAGAAGTCTACTAGTGGAGTGGAATGAAGAAAGACATTGTTGAGTTCATTTCCAAATGCCCGAATCGCCAACAAGTGAAAGTTGAGCACCAAAGGCCATGTGGAGTAGCTCCGAATTTTGAGATTCTAGAGTGGAAATAGAAGATGATCAATATGGACTTCATCATAGGTTTACCATGATCCCATGGACAGCATATTCAATTTGGGTGGTCGTGGATCGCATGACGAAATTTGCACACTTTTTAGCGGTAAAGAGGATTGACACTAAAAAGATTATGCTCAGCTTTACATAAGAGAGATTGTTAGACTTCATGGAGTCCCCTTGTCTATCATCTTAGACAGAGGATACCAATTCATTGCTCAGTTTTGGAGATCTTTTTAAAAAGGCTTAGGTCAAAGGTGAACCTTAGTACTGGTTTTCACCCGCAGACCGATGTCCAGGCAGAATGCACAATTCAAACTTTGGAGGATATGTTGAGAGACTGCATCATTGACTTCAAAGGTAATTTGGATGACCATTTTCCTTTGATTGAGTTTGCCTACAACAATAGCTTCCATTCGAGTATTCAAATGGCCCCATATGAGGCACTCTATGGGAGGAGGTGTAAGTCACCAATTGGATGGTTTGAGGTAGGTGAAGCAGAACTGATTGGGTCAAACTTGGTACATCAGGATATGGAGAAATTCAAGACCACTCGAGAAAGGTTGAGGACTACACAAAGTCGACAGAAATCCAACACCAATGTTAGAAGGAGAGACTTAGAGTTTGAGGTCAATGATTGGGTGTATTTGAAAGTGTCACCTATGAAAGGCGTGATGCAATTCAAGAAGAAAGGAAAGTTGAGTCCAAGGTACATTGGCCCGTATTAAATCATAAGAGAGTGGGTAATGTGGCTTATGAGTTAGAGCTATCATCAGAGCTAGCGGCCATCCACCCAGTCTTCCACATTTCTATTCTCAAGAAGTGTTTGGGAGATCCAAAGTTGGTTGTGCCTATCGATAGTATTGGAGTAAAAGAAAGTCTGAGTTATGAGGAGATCTTTGTCCAGATCCTTGATCATCAGGTTCGCAAGCTAAGGAGATCGCATCTATCAAAGTGTTGTGGAGGAACCAATTTGTAGAATAAGCTACTTGGGAGGCGGAGGAGGACATGAAGGCCAAGTACCCTCATTTATTCCTACCTGTTGATGATGCGAGAGTTGACATTAATGATTTCCTTCTAAAATTCTTGACTTCCTATTCCTTTAGTTTTCCTTCCATACTGAGATTGATAGACGATAGAGCGCTAGAGTTCGAGTGAGGATTGACTTGATATGTTGATTGTTTATTTGTTTTACTTACTGAGTTTGTGACTGATTGATTGCATGAGTAAGATAAGAGTTGCCTGATTGTTAGAGTCTATAGGGAGATTCATGCCTTGTCTATGTTTCCTAAGTTTCTCTTTATTCGAGGACGAATGATCCCAAGGGGGAGATATTGTAACAACCCCTAATTCTTTTCACCTATTCTGAGTAGATGCATGGAGAAAACTGAGAAAATGATTAAGAAAAACTGCTAAAGAAGAATCCACAAGGGCTATCTACGGCCCGTAGAGAGATCTATAGCCCGTAGAAGATGCCTCGTGAACCCCCCAGATGACTTGGTGAAATTTTCAAAGTCTGAGGCCTATATACGAGACAACATATAGCTCGCAAATTATTCCATGGACCATAGATTGGTTTCGTGAATTAGTGGTCCAAATACTAATTTTTCAGTATCTTGAGTTACAAGTTATCAAATGGCCCATAGAAGTTTTTACGGCTCATAGAAGAGGTCTCGTGCCAAATTCTAGTAACTCAGATTTCTGGACCCCTCATTTAGGAGAGGTTGTCAACGACTCATAGAATGGTCTATGAACCGTAGACGGGGTCTCCTAGACTCAGTCGGTAGTTTTAAGAAGGGTATTTTTGTCTATTCCTATCCCTTTTAAATCAAACTCTTGGATATTTTAGACTTAATTAAAGTCTTAAAACAGAACCCTAAGTAAATTTTCACCATTCTTCATGCTTAGGGATTTCTTGAGAATACCTAGAGAAGGGAGAAGAGTCAGGGTTTCAATTCAAACACGAAGATCGATTGGAGTTTGATTGTTTCTTCTATTACCAGGTATGTAGGGCTTACTAAAGTATGGAACTACGCTTGTTCATATACCCCTTTCACTATTTGAGTCAAAATTTAATATAAGAGTTGAGTTTTGAAATCCTTGTCATCTAACTAACGAGTTTTAGCATTTATTATGAGTTCTTCTGATAACATATGAGATAATTATCATAATGCATTACTACTGACATAAGATTAACATAAATGTTTTATACTTGGTATCACGAACCCTAAATTAAATGATCTTTATAAAACCTATGCATGGATTGAGTTGGGGATTTGAGGTGATTGTATGAGTTGAGTAACTTGAACATCGTCAAGCATGAGAAGCATGTTGCATTTGGTCAGATATACTACTATATATCTTGCTATATATCTTGCTTGCATTACATGATGAGTCTCATTGAGTGAGTCTGAATTACCGTTTAAGTCTGAGTTGAGTTTGATTGTCTTTATTGATTGACTGAATTGATGAGAAACTGAGATAAGTTAAGATAAGATAACCTAATAAGGTTGAGATTTGATGTGATTGACTAAGCATTGAGGATTGAGTTGATTGATAAGTTGAGCATGTTTTAGTCTTGGGAGGAGTATCGAACACCAAGCTAGAAGCGAGTAAATATCTACTCTAACCTACAGAACTACGTTGCCTGTGTTGGATAGTCATATAGCATGTTCTGGAAACTCATGTTCCAAAAGATGGACATTTATTATGGATCCGTGAGAGAGTTGACGTCCTTTATCACAACAAGTTTAGGACGGGCGTGGCGACGACATCGCATTCGTTGTGCATCACCAAACTAAAGGTGATGGAATTGGATCTCGCTTAAGAGAAACTCCTAAGCAAACACCGATTGAGCATAATATTTCTACACTAAGGTTTGACTTAGTCTATTTTTAGAGCATGATTTATTTTAAACTTGCATATCTATTGAGCTGAGTATGAGTTGTTGAGTTGAGGTGAGGTGAGTGAGTCGAACTTTACTTTCTTGATTTATCTTACATACAAGTATATTCCATGTACTAACATCCATTTGGACCTGCATCATTTCATGATATAGATACAGGTGATAGAAGACTGTAGCCCGTGCATCGTTGAGGTCTAGATCAGTGCATCCCCAGAGTTGGTGAGCCCTCCTTGTTTTCCAGAAGAGCCCTTTTCATCTTCTTACTTTTATTGAGTAGTTTATTTCTTTGATTTGGGGTGTCCATGGCCTATCATCACACCATCTATATTGTTAAGTAGAGACTTCATAGACATTGAGTAGAGGATTGTTGAGTATTTTGTATTTTCAAACTTGTTAATTGGAAATTTATGTTTTAATAAGAGTTATATTTATTCGTATGAGGTTCTTTTATTTTGAACATTTTCTTCCTCTGTCAAGTTGATGTGACGATGAGGCCAGGCGTGTCATGCCCCAAAAAGAGGGGAGGCGCGACTGGCACCCGATACCGTTATTGGCCGGGTAAGCCATTAAACATACTAGTTAACCAAACTTTGGACCAAAAGAAAATTGGGAAGCATAATGCTTAGAAAAACAAGAAACTAAGTCGGGACCATTTAGGTCATGACCTGGTCAGCAACAGATTATGTACATTAAGAGAAGTAAGCCAAAATAATAAAGTACTAGCTAGCCGACAAGGCTGCCACAACAGAGGTACATACACACACTATATATACATGCCAATCTTATGACCGGAGACTGAAGGGCACAAAAGAACCAACCCACAATAACATGTCCACAATAGCCTCTATGAGAATCACTAACACTATCGGGACAGGGCCCCGACATACCCAACTATACAAAAAAAGTAAACATCCTGTGAAAAGCTCCAGGAAGAGGTGGAGCTTACCAACTCACAGCTGAATGGGACTCCCAGTGGAGGGGTAAATTAGAACCCCTATCCGAACCTGCACGCACGAAATAAAATGCAGCGTCCCAGGCAAAGGGACGTCAGTACGAATAAACATGTACTGGTATGTAAGGCAGGAAGTAAAATCATAGATAACCATAGTAAAAAGGTTAATAGAAATATTACCTGTAACCAAAACTCAAGTAGTCTTAATGGCCAAAAAGCCACCTCCTAGTGATAAAAAAAATGCATAGTATGCTCGAGTGTCGCATGTCGTGAATACATATATATAGATGCAAATGCATGACATACCCAACCAAATGCTAGCACTGGTGGTCCTTTCCGGTAGCTAATCGGCATCATATCTGCCAACCTGTGGCCATCGGTACCATATACATATATAGTTGGGCAAATAGGCCCCATACCTTCGATTATAGCTCGAAGTCCATGCATAACGTGCAATGTATGATATGAATGTTGAATGCACATAGTAAGCCATAGCAAGAACTTAGCCAATCTTGGCTATTGGTACACTTATTCTCATAGCATCATAGTCATTGTCATTTGGCCAATCTTGGCTCATTGGTACATTTATTCTCATAAAATCATAATCGTTGTCATAATATATACATATGGCTTGTGTAATCATACATGTCCTTTTTAACAAGTTTGGGAACTTAACCCAACATTTAGAGTGAAGCCTTAACTTTAAAAATGTTCATAAAGGTGTTTTACATAATGATTATATTTGGTCCCATGTCAATTAGTAAAAGAATGTATTTAACAGGATCAAGCGCCAAAGTAGTTTAGACGGGAGCATTTCACTGGGGAATATTGAAAACCATCGCGTTATTGGTTAAATTGTTCAATTATATTTTTGTATGGAAGAAGGACTGATTTTGAATACTACATTCCTTTTGCATTCTACATTTATTTTAATGGCACTATACCAAGAAGAGAAACACCTTGGACTTGTGAATAGGTAGCCGGGAAACCGACAAAATGATATATAGAAATTGAATGTCCAGTTTAAGCGAACGAATGGAATTTCAACCTAATACCATGATGAATATAACTCAACTACAATCCCAATGCCTTTCACAGAAGGTCTTTCTAGCAATAGAATAGTAAGATATCACATATGACGTTTTGGGAAATTTCCCAGATTTCGTGCTAAAAGGAGGGACGGAGCTTAGCCTTAACATACCTCTCCAACGAACGTCCGATTGCCAAAAGTTCCTTCATGAAAGTTGTTCCTTACGTTCTAAGCTTCGCAACAACTATATATACGCAGCTTAAAGACACCTATAAACAATTAAAAATTCAGCATTAATGACCAGATTCGGCAAGGAGCATTTACGCGAGGAAATGTCCGTAAAACTTCGTTAAATTAACGGAAAAGAGCTCCACAATTATAACCTAAACACACCAGCTGCAAACCAACAATACCAGCAAGAACACCACTTTTTTTACAGCCCAAGAACAACTCCAAACATAGCTAATATGAGGGAAAAACAATTTCAAAGCGTAAGGCACGCATTTCTAGGCACGGAGACGAATTTTAACAGTAAAAATGCGAAAAACTTACCTAAATCGCTTAGAGAACCCTTGGGAGCTTTCTCTTCAGTTGTAAACTTGTTTGGGACGAAAATGGCTCAATTTTGAGCCTTAAAGTGTCAAAATAGCTGACATTTAAGTCGGGTCAACCCGACCCGACACATGACCCGGTTTTCAGCTCGGGCAGTCTCGGTAAAACGGTCATAACTCTTTATTCTGAGGTCGGTTTGATGCGCGGTTTTGTGCGTTGCAAACTAAACTCATAGATCTTCAATTTGATAGGTCATGGACCTTCTAACTTCTTATAGTTTGGGAGATATGACCCAATACATTTGACCCAAATTTAAGAAGGATTTCTTAAAGAAAGTTACGGTAACTTTGGCCAATCTTTATCTTGCAACTTTCTTGATTCCAAAACTTAATGTATGACCTTTGTTTTATTAAAATAACATAAAGAAATCCATTATTAGCAAATTATAAACTTTTAACTCCATCTGAAAAGTGAAACCTAATTTAGACCTTCCGAAAAGGACGAGGTGCCACTTGGGTCATTTCTTTAATCTCGAAAGTGCATTTAGGGTATTCCTTTGGCTTAAAACTTTAGGTCCTTGAAATTACCACTTATTGACAGCCTTATTATCCTTAGGTTTTATCCAAATTCATGTATGTCTTATATGACACACCACCCTATGTATATATAGAAGACGAGGAACACGGGGTTTCACAGTCTCCCCCCTTTAAGAACATTCGGCCGCGAATGTATCTAGACAGCCATTTGGTTGCATTACCATATACAAAAATATTCTTTTGATACATCTATTACCCTTTCAAACCATAAATCAACTTCCAAAAACTCCAACTACTAAGCTTTGTATAGCTATCTCACGACAAAATATACAAGTTTCACCTCCAAATCCTTTAAAACTTACGTTACTAAATAAATGATAATTGCCAGTTTTGGAACACCACCCACCTTAGGTTATAAATAGATAGGGTGATTCCTCATCATTCTTTCTTTGGCTTCCCAAGTTGTTTCCTCAATATATTTTTTTGCACGACGCTATCACGAAGGCCACTTTTTTTATTTCGAAACTTTCTTTGTCAATCTAAAATAGCCACTGGTACCTCATCATAAGTTAAGCCTTGAGCAAAGGGGGGGTGTCCTTAATTCGAGTAATACACGAAGGATCTCTAATGTACTTTCGCAACATAGATACATGAGGCACTGGATGGATTGCTCTCACTTCTAAAGGAAAATTAAGCTCGTATGTTACCTTGCTAATTTCTCTAATAATCTTATACGGTCCAACATATCTAGGATTAAGCTTTCCTGTATTTCTAAACCGCATGAGTCCCTTCATAGGTGAGACCTTTAAAAAGACCCAATATTCTACATCCAACTCTAAGTCTAGTCGTCGAACATCTGCGTAAGACTTCTGCTGATTCTGGGCCCTTTGCAGTAATCTCTGATAAGTTTTTTTTTTCGTTGCTTGTTGAACTAGATTAGAGTCTAGCAACTCTTTCTCCCCAACTATAAACTAATCAACCGGTGACCTACATCTTCACCCATATAGTGCTCCCTAAGTATCCATTCAAATACTAATATAGAAGCTATTATTATAAGCGAACCCAATAAGAGGTAGATGCTCATCCCGATTTTCTTTAAAATCCAGTATATAGGCGCATAACATATCCTCAATGGTCTGGATGGTACACCCTGCTTGCCCATCAGTTTTTGGATGAAAAGCGGTTTTGAGATTCACCTGAGTGCCCAGACCCTTCTGAAAAGACTTCCAAAAATACTGTACCGTAAATTGAGCCCCTTTATCAGAGATAATAGATAATGGAACTCTTTGAAGACAAATAATCTCTTAAATATAAAGCTTAGCATAATCCCCCCGCTGAATATGTCATTCTTACTGGCAAGAAATGAGCAGATTTTATCAACGTATCAATGATTATCCAAATAGAATCATCCTACGTGGAGTATGAGGCAACCTAGTGATGAAGCCCATATTTATCATGTCCCATTTCCAGAACGTAAAATCAGTACCTTAGCTAGGCCTTCAGGCCTCTGATGTCCTGTTTTAACATGCTGGTAGTTGGGGCATTGGCCACCATCCTTGGAATATCTTTTTCATGCCATTCAACCAATAAATCTATCATAGGTCTCAACACCCCCTTTTTTTTTTGCTCCAGGTTAAGACAAATATCTAGGATAATAAGCCTTAATGTGAATGTTGGCACAGAGCCCTCCGATGTTTGGCACACATAAGAGGCAGCGATACTGAAGGAATCCATCTCAAGTTGGCTCAATTAGAGGATGTTGCTGTTGTGGAACACTCTCCCTCGATATTATAAGCCTAGGGTCCTCATGTTGCTGCTCTCTTACCTCAGTAGCAATGGAAGATTTTGTTGTATTTTAAACAATCACACCTTCTCCTTTTGCATCTACTAATAGCACTTGCAAACTAGTTAGTTGACGTAAATCTTTTGTCATTTCAACCTTATCAGCTTCAGCATGACTTAGACTTCCCATATTTATCGGCTAAGTGCATCAGCAACAATATTAGCTTTACCGAGGTTATACAAAATGTCAACATCATAATCTTTTAGTAATTCTAGCCACCTTCTTTGTCATAGGTTCAACTCCTTCTGCTTGAATAAATATTGGAGGCTTTGGTGGTCGGTAAAAATATCAACATAAACTCTGTATAGATAATGCTACCAAATCTTTAGGGCAAAAACAACTGCGGCAAACTCAGAATCATGGGTAGGATAGTTTTGTTCATGCTTTCGCAACTGTTTAGAAGCATATGCAGTAATTCTACCATGCTGCATAAGAATACAACCCAGGCCAATTCTCGAGGCATCGCAATATACAACGTAGCCTTCAGTTCCATCTGGAAGAGCCAAGATAGGCGCGGTGGTAAGCCTTTTCATTAGCTCTTGAAAACTCTGTTCACATAATTAAGTCTACTGAAACTTAGCTTCTTTATACATCAACCTCGTTAGTGGTATAGAGGTAGTGGAGAATCCCACAATAAAATATCCTGCAAAGTCCAAAAACGCTATGGACCTCTGTCGGATTTAAGGGTCTCGGCCATACCATTACTGCTTCAATTTTCTAGCCATTGACCTTGATACTATTGCTAGTAATAACATGTCCACGAAAAGCTATAGAAGTGAACCAAAATTCACATTTGGAGAATTCAGCATATAACTTGTTGTCGTGGAGAATCTATAATATAACTCGCAAGTGGTCTTGCATGCTCAACTCCTGACTCATCCTAAATATTGCCTTTGGAATATCAACATCCCTGACTCGTAGCTGGTAGTACCTGGGTCACAAGTCAATCTTTGAAAAACCATCAATCCACATAAAAGTATACTTATTCCTGATAGTGATTTTTTTTAGCTATCTATAACCAATACGCATCCGTAAAGAGCCATCTTTCTTTCAAGCAAAGAGCACTGGAGTACCCCATTATGTGCTTGGCCTAATAAGGTCTCTATCAAGAAAACTCTTAAGTTGTTCCTTCAAGTCTCTTAGCTCTACAGGAGCCATTTTTCTTAGAGAGGAACGAGTATAGGTTGCATATCAGGGAGAAAATCTAAAGAAAATTTGATATCCCTTTCAGGGGATCCCGGTAAGCTCATCGGGGAATATTATCATGAATTCATTCACAGTAGGGACTGACTAAAGGGCCAATTTGTCTTCTTGTACTGGTAACATGCACTTGAACCCTTTTTTACACTGTCTAGTATAAAGCTTACCGCATTGAGTACATGGGGGAGTAGGTTGTCTCATTTGTGCATAATGCTCCCGTTGATAGCTATCAGGCTGATGTAAATTCTGCCTTGGCCTTGACTTATTATAATAATCAAATCGCTGGCCTTATATCTATAGCGGGGAACTACCCACTGACGGAGGTTGATATCGATGGAAAGGAGGCCCAATATCACCCTGTGGCTCCCTATAAGACCTCATAGTACGAGCTCTCATATTCTTCTCCCTATCTCTATGGGTATCCTGAATTTGACGAGAAAGATCCTCTGTAGTCTGAGTAAAAGCCTGAATACGAGAAATATCCACACCATCTTGTAAAGAGGCTATCTTGCAGTCTCTGACCAAATGATCCCCCAAACCATCCATATAACGATGAACTCTAGCACTCATAGTACGTACAATATCTGGCGCATACCTAGCCAAAGAATTAAACCTAAGGCTATACTCCCTTACACTCATATCCTCTTGACTCAAACTGATAAACTGGTCAAGACGGGCCTTCCGCACCTCTCGTGGTAAGTAATGGGCTAAAAATGCCTCAGAGAAGTCCTACCACTCTGCTGGCGGAGCATCAGGCCCTTTTGATCTCTCCTATGCCTTGTACCACAAGATGGCAACATTAAGTAGTCGAAAAGAAGCGAACTCCACTGCCTCGGTGATAGAGGCATGCATCACTCTCAGTACTCTATACCCATGGTCCATAAAGTCCTGTAGATCCTTAGTGGGACTGGACCCTGTAAATACTGGAGGGGGAAACTCTCGTACCTTTAAGCTTTCTATTTTATCCTTTCTAGCGTCTGCTCTCACCTTTAGTTGACTCTCATGAATAGAAACCATCATAGTTAGTAGTTGAATAGCCTTCTTCATCCCCTGGTCCCCAATCTCTAATAGGGATTGGGGTACTAGATCTCCTTGGTCCCCAACAGGTGCTGATGAATCTGGTACTGTAGGCATTGGAGGCTCCCTATGTGCCTCAATAGGGAATATATCTATCTCACCAAGTAAGAAATAATTGATACCTTCTCTCGGATCCATACTTTTCTCATGTTGTGCCATCTATTGAGCATAGGTAACACATTAAATAAGAAAGATATAACATGATATAGATTTCATATGTTCCTATAGCTTTGCTCTATAGCACGATCTATTAAGTGAAAGATATGTAACCAACCCTAAATGCCTCGTAGCCTCCTGATTATAGGTGTGGTGCACAACACACCCATAAGCAAGACTCTACTAGACACGGCATTTTGGGCTTCCTAGGACACGACCTTGCTCTGATACCATGTTTGTCACGCCCCAAAAAGAGGGGAGGCGCGACTGGCACCCGATACTGTTATTGGCCGGGTAAGCCACTAAACATACTAGTTAACTAAACTTTGGACCAAAAGAAAATTGGGCAGCATAATGCTTAGAAAAACAAGAAACTAAGTCGGGACCATTTAGGTCATGACCTGGTCAGCAACAGATTATGTACATTAAGAGAAGTAAGCCAAAATAATAAAGTACTAGCTAGCCGACAAGGCTGCCACAACAGAGGTACAGACACACACTATATATACATGCCAATCTTATGACCGGAGACTGAAGCGCACAAAAGAACCAACCCACAATAACATGTCCACAATAGCCTCTATGAGAATCACTAACACTATCGGGACAAGGCCCCGACATACCCAACTATACAAAAAAAGTAAACATCCTGTGAAAAGCTCCAGGAAGAGGTGGAGCTTACCAACTCACAGCTGAATGGGGCTCCCAGTGGAGGGGTAAATCAGAACCCCTACCTGAACCTGCACGCACGAAATAAAATGCAGCGTCCCCAGGCAAAGGGACGTCAGTACGAATAAACATGTACTGGTATGTAAGGCAAGAAGTAAAATCACAGATAACCATAGTAAAAAGGTTAATAGAAACATTACCTGTAACCAAAACTCAAGTAGTCTTAATGGCCAACAAGCCACCTCCTAGTGATAAAAAAAATGCATGGTATGCTCGAGTGTCGCATGTCGTGAATACATATATATAGATGCAAATGCATGACATACCCAACCAAATGCTAGCACTGGTGGTCCTTTCCGGTAGCTAACCGGCATCATATCTGCCAACCTGTGGCCATCGGTACCATATACATATATAGTTGGGCAAATAGGCCCCATACCTTCGATTATAGCTCGAAGTCCATGCATAACGTGCAATGTATGATATGAATGTTGAATGCACATAGTAAGCCATAGCAAGAACTTAACCAATCTTGGCTATTGGTACACTTATTCTCATAGCATCATAGTCATTGTCATTTGGCCAATCTTGGCTCATTGGTACATTTATTCTCATAAAATCATAATCGTTGTTATAATATATACATATGGCTTGTGTAATCATACATGTCCTTTTTAACAAGTTTGGGAACTTAACCCAACATTTAGAGTGAAGCCTTAACTTTGAAAATGTTCATAAAGGTGTTTTACATAATGATTATATTTGGTCCCATGTCAATTAGTAAAAGAATGTATTTAACAGGATCAAGCGCCAAAGTAGTTTAGACGGGAGCATTTCACTGGGGAATATTGGAAACCATCGCGTTATTGGTTAAATTGTTCAATTATATTTTTGTATGGAAGAAGGACTGATTTTGAATACTACATTCCTTTTGCATTCTACATTTATTTTAATGGCACTATACCAAGAAGAGAAACACCTTGGACTTGTGAATAGGTAGCCGGGAAACCGACAAAATGATATATAGAAATTGAATGTCCAGTTTAAGCGAACGAATGGAATTTCAACCTAATACCATGATGAATATAACTCAACTGCAATCCCAATGCCTTTCACAGAAGGTCTTTCTAGCAATAGAATAGTAAGATATCACATATGACGTTTTGGGAAATTTCCCAGATTTCGTGCTAAAAGGAGGGACGGAGCTTAGCCTTAACATACCTCTCCAACGAACGTCCGATTGCCAAAAGTTCCTTCATGAAAGTTGTTCCTTATGTTCTAAGCTTCGCAACGACTATATATACGCAGCTTAAAGACACCTATAAACAATTAAAAATTCAGCTTTAATGACCAGATTCGGCAAGGAGCATTTACGCGAGGAAATGTCCGTAAAACTTCGTAAAATTAACGGAAAAGAGCTCCACAATTATAACCTAAACACACCAGCTGCAAACCAACAATACCAGCAAGAACACCACTTTTTTTACAGCCCAAGAACAGCTCCAAACACAGCTAATATGAGGAAAAAATAATTTCAAAGCGTAAGGCACGCATTTCTAGGCACGGAGACGAATTTTAACGGTAAAAATGCGAAAAATTTACCTAAATCGCTTAGAGAACCCTTGGGAGCTTTCTCTTCAGTTGTAAACTTGTTTGGGACGAAAATGGCTCAATTTTGAGCCTTAAAGTGTCAAAATAGCCGACATTTAAGTCGGGTCAACCCTACCCGACACATGACCCGATTTCTAGCTCGGGCAGTCTCGGTAAAACGGTCATAACTCTTTATTCTGAGGTCGGTTTGATGCGCGGTTTTATGCGTTGCAAACTAAACTCATAGATCTTCAATTTGATAGGTCATGAACCTTCTAACTTCTTATAGTTTGGGAGATATGACCCAATACATTTGACCCAAATTTAAGAAGGATTTCTTAAAGAAAGTTACGGTAACTTTGGCCAACCTTTATCTTGCAACTTTCTTGATTCCAAAACTTAATGTATGACCTTTGTTTTATTAAAATAACTTAAAGAAATCCATTATTAGCAAATTATAAACTTTTAACTCCATCTGAAAAGTGAAACCTAATTTAAACCTTCCGAAAAGGACGAGGTGACACTTGGGTCATTTCTTTAATCTTGAAAGTGCATTTAGGGTATTCCTTTGGCTTAAAACTTTAGGTCCTTGAAATTACCACTTATTGACAGCCTTATTATCCTTAGGTTTTATCCAAATTCATGTATGTCTTATATGACACACCACCCTATGTATATATAGAAGACGAGGAACACGGGGTTTCACAAGGCGGCTCTCTTGGGGAATCGGTAATGGTTCTTCAAGTGTCGGCCACGCCAAGGGTACACTCCCAGGGCATTACAAACTACTCAATTGGTGATAGGCGACTCCTCTTAGAGGATGTAAAGGAGCCTGAGGTACCAGGTTCGATACCCCGTAGCACTGCAGTGTGAAGAGGGATGAAGGTGTGAACCGGTTGGCCCAGGCAGAGATAATACCTAAGTATGTGAACCCGCGAGGAGGGGTTGTCAAGAAAAAAAGGCCCTTATTTTACAATCCCTCCTCGCGGGTTCACATACTCAAGTATTGCCTCTGCCTGGGCCAGCCTGTTCGCACCTTCATCTCTCTTCACACTGTAGTGCTATGGGTATTAAATGGCTGGCCCAGGTAGAGACAATGCCTGAGTATGTAAACTCGCAAGGAGGGGTCAACACATAAAGACTCCCTTTTTTGTAACAAAATATGTAGAGAGAAAAGAAGAACAAAGTGAGAATAAGAAATACTACATCTTCTCTTTTATATTCCTTCTTAGTTTTAATATATATTCTCATCATTTTAGAACGGGCTTGCGAAAAAGTATGAGTTGTTTTGACAAAATGAATCAGGTTCAGAATTTGTTGACATACTGAGAGCTAGGTGTTTCAATAATGACAAAGTGAAGAAGGTTCAGAAGGTAGACGAAAGGCTGAAGAATGCTATGAAGACATCCCAAACAAGAAGTGAGTCAGATAAAATGAACCAAGTTCGCCGGCAAAAAGGGAATAAGAAAAAAGATCAGGAATAGAAAAAAAACCTTGTGTGATTTCAATAGACTCCTAAATAAGGTAAACAAAGATATTGGCAAACGAATAAAAGTTCAAATATAACTCCTTTAATGCAAACTACATAAGAATCAATGAAACCCTAGAAAAGCAACTTTTGCACCAAGCAAACATTGCCAATACTGCAGCAAAGGCAAGGAGCAATTATTGAACAACACTTTGGAAGAAAGAAGATCTAGAGGTAGAATTTCTCTCTGAAAAGTCTTATCTTATTTTTTATGTGTTCTACTTAGAATTATTATTTAAGGACAATTATTATAAGCGTGTATGTATTTTGAGAGAGTCATAACAAGAAGTGGATTTGGATTCTTCGAGAGTAGAGTAAGTAATCGAAGTAGATCGTTAGAGTTGTGACACGATCAGAACAGATTATTAGAGTTGTGAAGTAAGAAGTGAATGAATGATTATTGAGTTATAATATTGACATCGCTTTATAAAGTTAGTAAAGTTGGTGAAATCCTACACATTATAGGTAGTGATTGTTTCTTCCTTGGGCAAGGAGTTTTTTCACTGTAACTTTTGGTGTCGAAATAATTTTAGTATTTTTCTGCAGGCTGTAAAACAAGAACTTGGTTCTTGTTAGCGTTGAGCGACTAATGTCTTTTCAATTGGTATCAAAGCAGGTCTTTTCACTAAGGGTTAACACCTTGAAATGAATCTACTGTTGCACTACCAACATCACTGGAAGGAGCATCATAGACAAGGCCATCACTGTTTAACAGGAAATACTATGGATGGTGGAAGAATAGGATGATGGATCACTTAATGGATAAAGTCCTAATCTTTGGAATGTCGTTCTCGATAGTCTCATCATTCCGTGACGCTGATTGAACAAAACAAGTACCTAAGGATGGAAAGGAATGGAACACAGAAGATAAGATAGCCATTTAGAATAATGCAAAAGCCAAGAAAATTTTGATATGTGGGATAGGTCCTGATGAGTTCAACAAAACTCAGCATGTCCAGATACCAAGGTGATTTGGGATACTCTACAAACTGTTCATGAGGGAACAAATCAAGTTAAGGAGTCCAAAATTGGCAATCTAAATAGGCAGTACAAGTTGTTTAGAATGATGGAAGGGGAGACATTTTACGATATGCACACTAGGTTCATTGTCATAATCAATGAGATCTACTCTATAGAAAAAATCATTCCAACAGGTAAGGCAATTAGGAAACTCTTAAATGTTCTGCCTAGGTCATAGGAAAGCGAAGAGGCAATTACTGAAGCAAGGGATCTTGACACACTGATTATGGATGAGCTCATTGGAAACCTGCTGACACATGAACCAAAGAAAAATCCAAAGAAGGAAATTGGTTGCAAGAGAAAAGAGAAAAACTTGGTACTCAAGGCAACTGAAAGAGATAACTTTGAGAAAAGAATATTGCACTGATGACTAAGAGGTTTCAAAGAATGCTAAGAAAAGGACAATCAAGCTAGAAGAGGAATTATAAAAGGAACTCAGACAAAGATATCATGGATAAGCTAAGCCATAAATGTGGAAGTTTAGATCATTTCATAATGTTATGTCCTCTTTGGGCCTTGGAATAGAAAAAGAACAACCTTAAAAGGGGAAAGGTGACCCAACATGATCAAGACATTCCTGAGAATCAAAAAATAACGAATCAAGAGGCTGACCTTATTGTGAAACATGCACTTTCTACGATGTGAAGCTTCTCAAAAGGAGAACCTGATAAAGAAGGAGCTGAAAATCAATCCTTGCTAGCTATAGAAAACTCAAAAAGGTTGATTCCAGAATGCTGATAATACTAGCTGAGTCAGATGATAAAGTGGACACCTACCAAATCAAGGGCACCACTAAATATCAAATGTGTGAAACTGGTTCAAAGGATGAAAAAGAAAGGAGCAGGGGTACAGAAGGAGATATCATGGCCCTAATAGCTGGATCTGACTCAGAGTATGATAAAGATGACAATGAGAGATCTAAGTTTTGAGCATATTAAAGAAAATCTGCATCTTTATTCAAAGAAAAAAAACTAGAATCTCATCCTACATCCTCACTGGTGCATGTTTATACATTGTGGAGGATAAAGAAAATCTATTAGAAGAATATGCACCTCTGAGAACTGAGAATGAGAGTCTAGAAATCATTAATCAAAATCTTCAAGAGGAAGTAAGTAACCTGAATTCCTCCCAAAAAAGAGAGAGAAAAAGTCACAAAAATCATGTGCATATGGCATTGGAGGGAGTGTAAAAATCTTAAGTGATGAACTAAATTGCATGATTGCTAAAAATGAAGTTTTTCTTAAGGAATTAGAGTTGACCAAAGCTAAATTAGAGCACATGATGAGGTGGATCAAATCCTTTTTGCTGCTCGATGATATGCAGCAGGGTCAATCTGCTACCAAATATAGAATAGGCTTCAAGAAAAGTATGTCTAAACTACATGAGAATGTCTCTATTATATTGTGTTCACGCTATTGGCAATCAAGTCACTTAAGAAATGCATGTAAAAAGAATATTGAAGCCATCAAAAATAACTTAACCTATCTAAGAGGACCTATGGAAAGAGAATCGAGACCTCGATTTCCTCAAATAAGCACCAACCAATATGGGTTGTGAAAGATGTAAGTCATCCTTTTTCTCACACATAGGGACCCAAGCGGATCTGGTTACCCAAGCTAACCTCCGATTGCAAGTGCAGGAACCAATAGGAGGAAAATTAAAGCAATGGTGTCTGTATAGTGTATGTTCAAACACATACAAGTGACAAGAATTTCTTCCTTTCTACTGAGTAGTTTCCATGGAAGAAGTATAGGCTTTAGAATGGAAAGGACAAATGTGCATTCAAAGTCGACATAAAAAAAGGAGAAAGAAAGTGTCTTGTTCAGCAACTGAAAATAGAGAGTCCAGTAACACTGCAACAGAAATAATGAAAAAGTGGTTAGGATAAATCTGGTCCATCCTCACTTCTTGTCAGTGGCAGTGTTGAACCTGGGTTGTCCACACAAGCTGCTATGAAAGATGGTCACATACATAACTAGAAACGCAAGAGTTTCCATCCAGTGCAGAATCCTTTATCACCACTTGATTTAGGCATTCACACCATATCCAAGGTACGCAATATGTATGTTATTCAGCCTATGTCTCCTTAACTGAACCCAGAAAATCAAGAAGGCCCTGTAGGATAATGAATGGATAATTGCTATGTAGGAGGAACTGAATTAGTTTGAACGAAGCAAGCTATGGAACCTGGTTCCTAGGCCCCCAAATTGTACCATCATAGAGACGAAATAGGTGTTCAGGAATAAGCTAAATGAATGATCAAGGAACTGTACCGGGAACATATCCAGATTAATGGTACAAGGCTACAATCAAGAAGAAGGAATTGATTAGGATGAAACTTTGGCATCGATAGCTAGGATGGAGTCCATCAGGATGTTAATGGCAGGTTTGATAAAAATAAAGGCTAGGAGTCAAAGGATAGCAATGTCAAAGGCAGGACAAATCATAGAAAAAGTAAAGAATCCAGCCAACAATGTCCTAAAATTCAAGATTCCAAGAAGTTTGATTTTAAAAAGATTCGTGTCCACCAGAACTATACCAATAAGAAAGAACAAGTCAAGAAAAAGCTTTGCTATATATGCGTAGGTCTGCACGGTTTCAAGAATTGTCCAGACTTAAAGAGTCTCAGTGCGATGGTGCGTGAATAGAAGGGACAAAAAAGGAGAAGGTTCAAGTACAACATAGTACGTTGTGTGTGATAGAACTATGCTAAGTTGTCAAAAAGCAATTTTTTCAGTCTAATGATGATGGCAATCAGTGCGTGGATCTCACCATTAACAACAGGCCCACTCACATTGGTGGACACTTGAGCAACTCACAACTTTGTGATCGAGGTCGTAGTAAAGAGATTGGAGTTGAAGCTCGCTCCAACTAACTCTCATGTTAATACTTGAATGTCAAGACTCAAAATACTCATGTGTAGCTAATGAGGTTGGTGACAAATTAGGTGATTGTAGAGATATGATAAATTTTACCACCACGGAGGTAAATATATTTGATATTGTTTTAGGAAAAGAATTCTTTAGACATTGTCATGCTATGATCGACCCCTACCTCAATATCTCTTGGTCATGGAACGAGAAGCGGCTTTCATGGTGCTTATAGTAACTATACCATGCGAAATAGCCAAGCATAACTTTCGGCTATGCAAATAGTTAAAGGGCTCAACAAGATGAGCCAACATTTACAGAAACCATGGCAAATATATGGAGACTTCTCTTACGTACCAATAAGACAAGGTTGAGTAGATACAGTCCAAAGGACTTCTGGAGCCATCACCAATTGTAGAACGTCCATAAGAGAGTGTGACTATAGACTTCATCACATGTCTACCAAAATCCTACGCTTAAGGCATTATGGTGATCGTAAATAGGTTTTCTAAGTATGCCATTTTTATGCCCATCTCACTATGTTGTACAGTCAAGGAAGTTGTGTAGTTATTCTGCAAAAATATGGTAAAGTATTGGGGCTTACCGAGGCATATTATTAGTGATCGAGATCTCTGTTTCATTGGAAAATTTTGGAGAGAATTGCTTGGCATACTTGGAACAGAACTACACTTCGGAATTAGTTTTCACCAATAGAAGTATAGGAAGATAGAGTGAGTCAATGCATTACTCGAGTGCTACTTGAGGCATCAAATAGATTGGATAAAGCTCTTAGACATGGCCTAATTTTCTTATAACTTGCAGCGGAGTGAATCTATAGGCATACCCTATTTGAGATAGCCACAAGCCCACAAGCCAACAACATCAAACTCCACATTCACTACTAGTCGTGTATGAAGGGAAGAGTCTAGGAGTTTATTATATGACCAAATGATTGGATAAGCAACTTGACACTTCTAAATCCCACTTGGACAAGATAGCTAAGTGGATGAAGAAATTTACTGGCTACAAGAGGCGTCTTATGGACTATCGAGTTAGGGATATGGTCATGGCGAAGTTTAACCCAAGAAAATTTAAGATACTACGAGGTATGCATCATAATTTATTTCACAAATATGAGGGTCGATTTAAAATTCAAGATTTCATACAAGCTTGACATGCATCCACATCTCAAGATTCATCCTGTCTTTCATGCTAGCATGTTTAAGCCATACCACGAAGACAAAAATGACCTAAGCAAAGGAATCAAGTCAAGCGCCCATTACTATCACTGTCTCGCATGATTGAGATATTGAGAACACCATTGACTATCAGGTTAAGCAAAAACCAAAACCAAAATGCTATCGTTATATTCCTCATCTATTGGAAGAGGACAATCACCTCAAGAACCACATGAGAATAGTATGAAGATTTGTGGATATTCAAAGACAAGATTCAAGAGTTTATGCAACAACAATGCGTTGCAATATTAGATGGAGGAGAGTGTGATGATCCGCCATATTACCACACCATATAGGTACCACGTGGCATAAAGTTATCTAAGTAAAATCTCACATAAAAAAAGACTAGCCTTAGTGCTAAATTCTAGAGAAATGTGGGAATTTCGCATGATAAATTTTAGAATACCATAGATTTACATATAAAGTCCTTGGAATATTCTAGAATTGTAGAGTATTCTAGAGGACTTATTTTTAAATATGTAGAAACTTGTCAACAATAATTATATACATTTTAGTCCCTTAATAAGTATTACGAGGGGCATAGCAAAAATCAATCAAAGTTCTCCACAAAATATTTTTCCTATCAATTCTCTTGTGTTTTCTCTATTGTTTCTTAGTGATTCCTAAAATTTTAGATTGAGTTGGCATAGCAAGATCGAGAGCAAGTAGAGCAAGAATGTGAGCAAGTTGCCAAGTGCTCCACGTGTGCTTATTAAAAGACTAAGAATGTGACATCATGTTATATGAATAATGACGATATTTTATTCGTACATGGTTGCATATAATAGGTTATGAATTATGATGATTAATATGGTACAAATAATATTTACAATTATTTGGTATACATTTCAAACTAGAGTTAAAAATATAGTAAACACCAGTCTTGATCAAATTTTAATAATTCCTACAAATTTGATACAAACTATAAGTCATCAGGCTTAAAATAATGTTTTATATATTTTAGTTAAAAAGTGAGTATATTAAATGATATATACTGTGGTTTATCATTGGTGTCCAATTTATTTTTTACCATAATAAATAACTTTCATCGTACTATAATCAATTAGATATTAATATAAATCATTAGACTTAAAACAATGTTTATTTACTTTAATTAAAAAATAAATGCACTAAATGGTGTGAATTTGGGGCTGACATTGATCCACACCAAACTATAATTAATTTGATACCATTTATAAATCATTAGACTTAAAACAATGTTTATCTA
Organism: Solanum rostratum; assembly: GCA_029948455.1. Taxonomy (NCBI): domain Eukaryota; kingdom Viridiplantae; phylum Streptophyta; class Magnoliopsida; order Solanales; family Solanaceae; genus Solanum; species Solanum rostratum. The sequence goes on along the minus strand of CM057047.1, from coordinate 53,044,924 downwards.
TTTTAGTCAAAAGAATAAATATATTAAATGATACACATTGTGGATAAGCATTGATGTTCAACTTTTTTAAAATCAAAATGAATAACTTACACCAAACTATACTCAATTTGATACCAATTATACATCATGCGTTATAAAATGAATTTTTTTCTCTATATATATTTCAACTTTACTAGTTTAGTGTACGTGCGTTGTACGTATATTATGTCAATATTATTAAATTAAATACTATAAATATTTACTAACTATATCTTTGTTGAGATGCATAAAGTCTCCTTAATATTTTTAATTTTACTATATATTTTCGAACTCCTTAATTAATAATTCTATCTAATATCTCATGTTCTATATTTTTCTCTTACCATGTACTTTAGAATTCCTTAATTTTAAATATTATAATAAAATGGAATAATAATAGTTTGAGAAGAAAATTATAAATGACAATTTTATTTGTTGTAATTGATAAAAATACATATGTTTATATAAAAAAAATTACTAAATTGGTGTGTGTACAATATATTATTAAATATAAAATTTTTAAAAATTAACATTAACATAAATTATTGTGGTAAAACGAAAAATGTCAACTTGAAGTTGCATCAAAAGAAAATTGAAAGTTATATGAATGCTGATATACTTAACTCAGATTTAACTATTTCATCTAACTTGATTTTCGTAAACAATAGTGTTACATAAAAAAATATTAATGTAGGATGACATTTTTGAAAATAATTCAAAATAAAAATGATAGAATATAAAAGAAAATATCATTTTTTTGGATCTTGTCTAATAACAAATAACTTAAGAATATATGTTGACACCCAATTTTGACCCTCCACAGTATGAATTAATTATCGAGCTCTTTAATTTTAACAATTTGAAATAATTAGCTTTCAAAATGCAAAAAATATTTTTTAATGTTTATATATTGCATATTATATATTATACATATTTATTTCAAGTATTAATAGTTGATCTATTATATTTCGGTTAATTTTTAAAAAATTCTCAAATAGATTTTATCTTTATTCACTTTGTTAATTCAATTATTTAATTATTTTAAGTTGTTAATATTAGAAAACTCTTTAATTAATTTATATTAATTCATCTCGTGGTCGGATTAATTAATTGATTTCAAATGGATCACACTTTAATTGATCATATTGGTAATTAAAGTGACTAATTTTTAAATTTTTCCTCAACTCTTTAATTTAATTTCAAACTCAATTCCTAATTCTATTGTGTAATTTATGAAAATCCCAACCTTTTTTATCCAAATATCAAATTTTCTCAACTTTTTATAAAAATTACGTAAATCCCATCTTTTAAATTTTTTTCAACTTATTTTTGATACTTAAAGAATATATTCTTTTATTATGAGTTATAATTGGAAATTTTATTAGGTGTAGATGTCTAATTAATGTTAATCACTTTTCAAATTAAACATTTTCCTTTTTTAAAGCAGCTTTTTTATTATTTTTTTTAAAATCATTTTCTCTCATCTTTTTAGATTTTAATTTTTCCATTTTTAAGCTGTTTTTGAATTTTTTTTAAAAAAATATTTTCTCTCTCTTGCAGTTTCCATAGGAAGATTTAAATTTTCTTTTTCAGTTTTCATTCTTCTTCTCTCTCTTTTTTCAGTTTTCAATCCCATTATCTCCATCCTGACCACCATTATTAGAAAATTCTTTAGATTTTCTTTCAATCAACAATGGAATCCATACCTTCGTTTAGTCTTGGCCTTACAAAAGAAGTGTTCGAAGGTGGTGAAGAAGTCGACACTGCCAATGTCGACCACCACAACGGTTCCGGCAATGAGGCCGACGAAATCTCAACTGCAAGAGGTAAAAAAGTGAAGGATGTAGCGTCCACATCAAGATCCCCAGATCGGAAACGACATGCAAGTCAGATCAGTATAGCATATTCCTCACTTTCTGCACGACCACCATTGCCCAAGATAAATCGATTTTATCCTCCCAAACCCGCAAATACACAAATTAGTCATCTTTAGGAGTTAGTGATTCAAAAAAATTTTGAGAAAGTGTAAGAATGTATTACTGATGCATATTTACACTGCTTTTGTTTGTCATTTTGATACCTAATTTTTGGGGGTTTTGAAAGTTGATGTGGATACCTAACAAATTAAGTAAATTTGATTCATAAGTATTTGACTTCTTGACATTATACACTGCTTGGTTGGTCAATTTGATACCTATTTTTTAGGTGCTTGAAAGTTGATGTGGGAACCTAACAAATTAACTAAATTGTATACGTAAGTAATTGTTTTCTTGAGATGTACTCTGTTTGGATTGTCAAATTGATACCCAATTTTTGCGGTTCTGAAAGTGGATGTGGATACCTAACAAGTTTAGTAAGATTGATACTTAAGTAATTTATTTCTTGATATTTACACTGGTTAGTTTGTCAAATTGATACCTATTTGACTTGGGGATTTTGAAAGTTGATGTGGATACCTAACAAATTAAGTAAGATTGATACTTAAGTAACTTATTTCTTGATATTTACACTGGTTGGTTTGTCAAATTGATACCTATTTTTTTGAGGGTTTTGAAAGATGATGTGGATACCTAAAAAATTAAGTAAATTTGATACCCAATACCGATGCAATTGCAGCTCTAAGATTAACAAAAGACGTATTCTCACCTACGACAATTCCATCACTTTTATAACCACTGTAAACTATATCAGATTCCCATGTTCCACTGTGACGTATCAAAATCGAAATATTCATGATTTGACGACCTACGTTTTTTTTTCCAGCGCAGAATTGTTAATTGATCTGCATTTTTTTTCTTGTTGGTTGAATCATCCGTTTAATTTTGAAATTCAAATCACAATGTCTATAACGTTTTTTATGGATTAATTGATTAATTTGTAACCTAAAACCGACAATCAAGGGATTGACATAGTTGGCAATAAATTTTTTTCCTAATTAAGCGCAGGAACGTTAAATTTCGGTTGCACTAACGTAAGTATCAACACTGCCTCTGCAGGTATCAAAAATATATAAAAAGTCGGTATTTTTAGTAATTAGTGAAAGATTCGGGATTTTTGGAGATTTTTAAAAATCAGAATGGGATTTGTGTAAGTTATACAATTCTATTCCTAGGCCCAATTCCTAATTCTACCCTCAAGCCCAATTTTCTTTATAATCCTAAATACCCCCAGCCCAATTCCTAATTTTTATTTCCAATCCAGTCCACATCCCTGGCCTAGCCCAATTTTAATAAAATATACTCCCTCTCCTGTACAACTCCCCCACGCGCCGCTCTCCCTTTCTCTCTCCCCGACTCCCCACTCTTCTTCTTCCCCTTTCTGAAGAAAATGACCAGAAAGCCAGAGGAAAAACCAGAAATACCAGGTGGCTATTTTGAGCAAAACGTCAAGCCAACGGTACTCTCTCCAACGTTCGAATTTTGAATCTCAAAATTCCGAACTTTGTCCACATATGCCCCAAATCCGAACCCGACTCTCCCCTATAAATTCGACCTTTCTCCTCACTGTTAGAGAGGTTTTTTCGAACCCAAAAATATATAAAAATTACATTTAAGAGTTAGTCAATTTCAGTCAGAAATCCATTTAATTTTGAAGTTATTTTTTGAAGTCGGAAGCTTCAAGTTTCTAAGGGGAGCTTCCGTTTCGTTGGTGAGAACTCCTTCTCAGTTTGTCGTCGTCCCAGTTCCTGCCCCGAACAAGGTAAATTTTGCTTCCCTTAATTCGCTCTAGTTCGTTTGTTTTGATCAAAGTGTCAATGAATGGATGAGTCTATACATTCTTACCTGTGCGTTTATCTCTTGTGTTCTTGCTCTCTCCTGATGTTTTGGGAGCATTGCTGGCTCAGTTGTATGTTGTTGTCATGTTCGGAAGCTGGGTCTTTCTCCGTCCTTTCATGTTGTTTCATGTATATATATATATATATATTTACAGAACTTGAGAGTTGTTTGGTTATATTGTCGTATTGCAGCGCATATCTATATATATATATATATATATATATATATATATATATATATATATATATATATATATATATATATGTATGTATATAGCTTAAAGGGTCTTTTGGTTATACTGTTGTTGTAGTATCTATGTATCTATATACATCATGTATTTTGTTAAAATCGTGAGTGAATTGCACGCCCTTCATGTGTTCGATGAAATGCCTCTTTCGAATTTTTTAATGTTATGGTTGATTTGTTTATCCCTGGGTATTTTGATTTCCTATTGTAAGTTGTTGGGATGAAATGGGGGTGTTTATTTTGGTTAAAACCATGATTAAATAGCATGTCTTCCATATGTTCGGTGAAATGTCAATTTGAACTTTTTGAATGCTATAGTTAATTTGTTTATCTTTGGGTATTTTAATCTCCTATTGTATGGTGTTGGGGATGAATTAAGGGTGTTATTTTTATTAAAAACCATGATTAAGCTATATGCCAACCACATATTAGCTTCAAGTCGATGAGTTTTTTTTATATGCCGAATCTTAGTTTTAGAATATGGATTTTGTGTCGATTTTAGTTTCAAGTTGTGAATTTCATATTTTAGTCTCAAGATTGTTGGATTTATGGGCGGATTTTAGCTTCAAGTTAATGAGTTTTATATGCCGAATTTTAGTGTTAGAATATGGATTATATATTGATTCTTGGTCTCAAGTTAAGGGTTTTTTATGTGCTTAGTTAATTTCAAATTGATTAGTTTGGTTCTTAGTTTTATATGCTTGCTTTATATGGGTGGATATCATGATTTTTGGTTTCAAGATTATTGAGTGTGGGTTTAAATAATGTTTAGATTCCTAATTCTTTTTTCCTTTTTTTTTATGCATCTGTCCGAGTCTTCCGGAACATCCACCTTGCATTTCTCGGGGTCGTGGAGGCTCAAGCAGGTCATAGGGAGCCGACAAGCAAGCCATGTACACTAATATATGTCCGATATACACTGGTATACAACTAATGTATACCAGGGGCCAAAGGGCCTAACTTTAGATGCTGGGCCGAAAGCCCATCAGCAGCAACAGGAACAAGGGGTGGGCCTGGCAGGCCCAATTTTGTAGAAAATTAGGGCAGGTGGATGATTGGGCCTGCTAAGCCCAATAGTTTTGGGTCTATTCTCTTACTTCATTATTTTATTATATTTTATGATTTCGTTTAACTCTAACTCTAACGTTAATTTGATGTTTTATGTTTTAATCTGATTAAATTTCCCCAAAAGTTAGCCATTTATGTTAATTTTTATATCCCTGAATAATTTGGTATTCCAATCTTTTTTTTTTTTAAGAAATTAGACTTTATGAATTTTTCTTAAAAGGACTTCAAGTATTTTTCCTTAAAATAATTCAAGAATGTTTAATTCTTTTAACACTTAGATATTTAGCGAATTTTAAAATTCTAGCAACTTAGCCTAATTCACAAACTCCTTTAATTAAATAAATTTAGGTAGATTTTAACATTATGTTCTTGATTATTTTTTAAAAGTAGTTCACTTAGTTAATATTAATTAAATAAATGTGATTAAGATTCTAAATGTTTGTTTAAATACTTTTAGATAATTTACTTAGACCTTTTCTTAGTTAATAATATAAATTAATATTTTTAAAGTTAGTCAAAATTACCTAATCGTCGGATAACCGCGTGTTAGCGGCCATTTGGAGTGCGTAAAACCTTCTTGAAGTGGAAATGTGAACCCGAACCTTTTCTCTGGATTTTTAAAAGATTTTTTCTGTTAAGTCTTTTAAAATATTTCAATAGGTTTTCTTGATTTCTTCCTTAAAAATTAAGTGGCGACTCTAAATCTCGAAGATTCGATTTTACTTAAATTAATTGAGTAATAAATCGGATTTTCAAAACCAAAGCCATTTTTCGCGATAACAATATACATAAAAAAAAATACATATACCTTTTGATGAGAGAAAACCTTAGAACTCTTACCATATAATTTTCTCTTATCATATATTTAGGATACCTTAATTTTTAATTTTTTCCTATTACCGTATATTTTAGGATTCTTTGATTATTAATTCTTATAATACTCTCTTACCATAAATAAATTTTTTTTACCATATATTTTAGGACTCCTTAATTTTTAATATATATTTTTCTATTGCTGTATATTTTAGGATTCTTTAATTATTAGTTCTCGTAATATCTCTTACCTTATAATTTCACATTTTCTTTATCGTTGTCTGAAGGCTCATTTTCTTTGACATTGGCTGGGATTTAATATTCCAAATTTATAGTAATATCTTGATATTTATCCGTATGACTTAGTCCAATTCACTCAGATAACTCCATAGTGCAGAATACTATTGTCGCTTATTCCATCCACATTATTAACGACTTTTGCAATTTGGCATATCCAATTGAATCGTGATCATAATATTTTAATAAACATATATTAACTACGTTAACACTAATATATGCTCTCCATAAAAAGGCTTCAAAATATCATCATATCTCCCTCAATCACCTCTCTACACACTCCATTGTACTCGTGTACATCAAATGGCATTCCCTAGCATAAGGACGACTAAAGCTCAATGTTAACGACACAATATTTAACATACACAACTTAATATGTATTTGAGTAGTATTTAGAAATGTCTTGAGCTATTGGATACTTGATTTAGCTAAGAATATCAAAAAAAAATTGTAAGAAATTTTTTTGACTCATTTTCTTGCCCTTCAACTAATTAACCAGCACCATTATGTGAATTACACAAAAGTCTTTCACTTCTCAATAAGTTATGGAGATTTTTGTGAGAACAACATTTCATCCTTTACACATTAAGCTTGATAAATGGTATCAACTTCATTATTCTAAAGATTTATGCTTTTTATTTTTATTTGTAGTTTTATTCTTTTATCTTAATAATATAGTTTGATAGGATAATCTCTCTTTTGTTTTTGCAATTTTATGTTTACTACTATTTTATGTGAAAAGATAAACTTTTTATTTATTAAAGTTTTTGTTTCATTGTTTTCTAGATATAAATTATTCCTAATTAAATTCCTCAGCAGAGTCGCCATTTCTGTTATGTCGGAAAATGACTTCCGGTTTAAAAATTTGATTTAAGACTTAATTAGTTTAAGGAAAATCGAATCTTCAAAAATTTAGAGTCGCCACTTAATTTTTAAGGAAAAATCAAGAAAACCAATTTAAAATTATTTTTTAAAAGAATTAACAGAAAAATCCTTTTAAAAAATCCAAAGAAAGGGTTCGGGTTCATATTTACATTTCGAGAAAGTTTTACGCACTCGAAATGGCCGCTAACGCGCGGTTATCCGACGATTAAATAGTTTGACTAACTTTAAAAATAATATGATTTATATCATTAATTTAAAAAAAAGTGTAAATAAATATTTTAAACGTAGAAAAATAGAATATTCAACTTTTGCTTATATTTTGTACAATTAGGATTAATTAAGCGGGTTATTTAAAATTCAATTGGGGCGTATTATTGAAATCCAACCAATATTTATTTAATTCAAGGATTTAACAATTTAATTAAGTGATTAGAATTTTAAATCTACGAAATTCTAAGTGCTTAAAAGGGAAGACATATTTTAAAGTAAGATTATTTTAAAAAAAGAAAATACTTGAAATATTTTAAAGAATATCTTAGAACCTAATTTCTTAAAAAATGATTTTATAACCCAAATCTAAAGTCATGACATAACATAGGTGGCTAACTTTGGGAAATTTGATTAGGCTAAAACCTATAGAATAACCCTAAACTTAAAATTAGTGTTAGAACAAATAAATAAAAATATGGTAAATATCACAAACAAAGATATAATTAGAATAAAGTAAAATGACTTGGGCCTGGGCAGGCCCAATTCCCAAAACCTGCATAGTTATTAAATTTTAAATTGGGATTGCCCATTCCCTTTTAAAATTAGTCCATGCCCAAATTTTAAGGGCTGCTGCTGACTGGGCCTCAAGGCCCAATGCCCCCTTTCAGTCCAATTGGGCCTTTGGCCCCTTCTCTTTATATTAACCTTTGGTATACACTGGTTGTATACCAGTGTATACGATAGATATATCGGCCTCCGAAACTTGTATAATTAGCATATTTCTGAACACGTACACTGTCCCGACGAGGGACGACTCAAAATATGCGGGAGGAGGTCCAAAACGGACCACAACAATCGTCACATGCAAACAAAGGAAAAAAAAATATGTAAACAAAAGAGATTGCGAAAACAATTAATAAGAAAGTATATTAATATAATCATATGCGGGCTACTACATTAACTCTTTTTCATGAAAATCATATCCGATATAAACTAGACGTGATATATTATCATTTTTTTCTATATACGGAATAGTATACATAAACAACTAAGGTTACTAAAAATAACATATAATTCATTTTTCATTTTAAAGATCAAGGAAAGCATATTGAGTGTTTGGTTTTGAGAATAGAGGGGCCATCATCTCTAAATTAGACCATTCAATATATTTAAAACATTAGAAAGTAATGGAATCTCGAAGTATGGATATTGCAACATGTACTAGAACAACAAGGAGAGAACAAGAAGAGGAGTAAAGAATAACTTGTTACAACTAGGAGTAACATAGTAATATTATTCCAAAATAAGGGCAAACAGAGGACAAACATGCTTTCCAATTTCAAATAGCAACTAATATATAGTCATGATAGTAACAAGTAACTGAGAACATTCCTGGGCTTATATAATCAAGTACACTAAGCTTCTCTTGTATTTTCGCTCGAGAACCAACTCATAGAAAACATACAAGCACGCCGACAGTTCCACAATGGCCCAAGCTAGAAACAAAGATACAACTGATTCTTAACATCAAAGATTCAAGCTGATATTGAGGTATAATTGTCAACATATAGAAACGATGAAAAAGGGGCATCACTGCCATACTCAATCCGGGGACAACATCAAAATCAACTAAAACAACATACCCGCAAAATCGAATAGGCACTAAGATAATAGATGCAAATACATATTGTCACAACGAACTAAAGCAAAAAACAGGACCAAGAACAGTGAACCAGTGATACCACAAACACACGAACGAACTAGAATAAATTAAGTTGACGCGAAGTTTACCTGGTTTGGAGCAGCGAAACTGAGACAACGAGCTTGAGGATTAGTTTCGAGAATCAAACCAACGACTCTGGGTTAATGACTTGTCCACTGCCCGCCCGAAATCCGGAAAGAAAACAAAGAATCCCAATATATTTTTTCAGAATCTTAGAACATGAAGAAAAGAGGTCCGAAAATCTTAAAAAAAATTGAAAGGAAAATCTTTCTTCTTTTACAGTCCCCAGAACCCCAAAAAAAAATCCCCAAAATCAGTGTGCAACACTGATTATATAGCCCCCAAGAAGGACCTCGGAATGGGGCCAAAAACCAGGGCCAAAATCGACATTTTTCCCGAATTTTAAACTCCAAACGGAACCTTTTACAAGTCTCACATCTCAGCCGTCGATTTGAATCGACGGTTTAGATGTGAGACACGTTCAAGGTTCCTGACGCGCAAGGACGATGGTGCAGGTGGTTGAATGTCGTTTAATGGCCAAAATGGCCACTGCCGCCGCTGGTTCGGTCTGATTTTGGGCTGTCACTTTGACGTTTTCGATTTTGGGTTTGGGTTTATGGGGGAGAGGGAAGAACGCGTGAGAGAGAATAAAGATTTTTTGGCGTTTTGCCAAAAAGGAGCACTGGTAATGGACTGGTTTCTCTCTGGTTTTGCTGGTTTCTACAGGAAAGGGAAGAAAGGGGCGGGGAGAGAGAAGATGAGGGAGAGAGGAGCGTGTGGGAGAGGGAGTATATGTTGGAGCGGGTCGGGTCGGCGGGGCAATGGGTCGGGTAGGGTTATTATTATTTTTTTAGGATTAATAAAAATTGGGCTGAGGGATTTTTGGGTTGGGAATTTTAAAAATGAATTGGGCCGGTCCGGTTGGGGAATTTGGGTTGGCGGGCTGGCAGAAGAAGGAGTGGAAATGGGCCAAGAATTTGGCCCATAAAAAGAAAGAGAAAAAGCAAAAAAAGGTTTTAAGGAAAAGTTTTAAAAATTAGCCACTTTAATCAAAATGTGACCAATTTGAATTAATTTGGAATCAAATGATTAATTTGACCACGAGATAAATCGATATAAATTAATCAAAGAGCTTTTTAATATTAACAACTTAAAATAATTAGATTAACTGTGGGGTAATTAATTCTAAAATGATTAAAGTAGAGTAATTGAAGATAAAATCTATTTGAGAATCTTTTGAAAAATTAACGAAAATATATTACTTAACTATTAATACTTGAAATATATATAATATATATTATATATATGTATATATATAATACGCAAATATTTAAGCATAATTAAAATCTAAAGCTTTAAACCTAAAAATCACTTGAAAAATATTTTTGCATCTTTGAAAGCTAATTATTCCAAATTGTTAAAATTAAAAGCTCGATGATTAGTTTATACTGTGGAGGGTCAAAATTGGGTGTCAATAGCTGTCCCTTTCTTTGAGCATGATCGATGAAAGCGATCGTGGACAAAGAAACTTGACCGATCCAATTTTGAGCCGACCACGTATTCATCTCATGGAAGGGTCTTGGTACGGGCTTTGGAAAAATGTGGCCGAACCTTGGTTTTGGGTTTCCTACATATCTCAGGTTACATGAGAATTCAGGCCACTTGTAGTTCAAGACGCTTGATTTTACGCACGATTTTGAAAAATTCAAAAGCTATCCAATATCGAATTATGGAGAGATTGGAATGCTTGGGATGAGATTTTGAAGGTAAATGTTAGAATACAATCGAGTTTTCAAAATTGAGCCCGCCTACATATCCTTGGACTTAGGAATCAGGCTGTTTGTAGTTCGACTCTATCTGTTGAAAAGGAGGTCTCTTATTTTGAGACAACCTTTGGTTTAGGAGGAGCGACAAACAAAATGAATTATGAAAAAAAGGCTTGCAACCTCTTAACCATAAATGTGGCGCGCTTCACACCTATAATTAAGAACTTACACGGACATAATTTCCAAAATTCTTGATACATTGTCACTCAGATTGGAAACGTTGCGTCCGGTGAGGGTTGAGATCACCTGGATGCGAAACTGAAAACTATGAACTCAAAGAAAATGCACACATGCCTTCTGATAGGGGTGTGGTTAGATTGTGGTGATAGTCGTTTCTCAGCTCGCGTCCGAAGAGTTTGATGCCCCTCTTCAGACTATGTCCCAGTTCGCTGCTAAGACAAAGTTCCACGTTGTGCTGCCTCCTAGTTGATGACGTCCACACCTGTAGTTTGTTTTGAGATTTCATCCTTTTGGATGCTCCCGATACAACTTAGACAAAATCGTTAGTAAATAATCGTAAATACAAAGATGATGTCTTTTACCATGTTTCACATGTTCTTCTTTTCAATTGTGATAGATAATGAGTTGATATGACGTGGTATGATAATGGCCTTCTGGGCAATAAATAATGTAATCGCCCTCTCGGCGATGAATATGTGATGGCCTTCTCGGCGATAAATATGCGATGGCCCCCTCGGCAACTTGAGAAATAAAATAGCATTCTTGGTGACGAATATGCAATGGCCCTCTCGGCAGCTTGAAAAGTAAAATAGCCCTCTCGGCGATGAGTATGCAATGGCCCTCTCGGCAGCTTGAAAAATGGCCCTCTCGGCGATGAATATGTGATGGCCCTCTCGGCGATGAATATGCAATGGCCCTCTCGGCAGCTTGAAAAATGGCCCTCTCGGCGATGAATATGTGATGGCCCTCTCGGCGATGAATATGCAATGGCCCTCTCGGCAGCTTGAAAAATGGCCCTCTCGGCGATGAATATGTGATGGCCCTCTCGGCGATGAATATGCAATGGCCCTCTCGGCGATGATTAATGACTTGATAATTTTTCAACTGTAACGGGGTGGATGACCCGATAATCTTCCAACTGTAACAGGGTGGATGGCCCGATAATCCTCCAACTGTAACGGGGTGGATGGCCCGATAATCATCCAACTGTAACGGGGTGGATGGCCCGATAAATCATCTTGGCAATAATATAAATATAATTTCATTCTTGGTGATGATATGCACATGATGCTCCTCTTGGCAATAACATAAATATGATGATAGTCTCGAAAATAAATCGACAACGATATGCAAAGATGCTTCTCTTGGCGATAATATAAATATGATGATAATCCTGGAAATAAATTGAGGACGATATGCATAGATACTCCTCTTGGCAATAATATAAAAATGACGATAGTCCTGGAAATGCATTGGCGACAATATGCGGAGATGTTCCTCTTGACAATAACATAGCTGTGATAATAGCCCAACTGTAACGAGGTGGACGGCTCGATAATTATCCAACTGTAACGGGGTGGATGGCCCGATAAATCCAGCTTGATTCAGCATAAGGTCCCTGAAATAGACAAATAAACTATTGGTTAACCCAATAAAATCATATGTCGAGGCCCTCGAATAAACAAGTAAAAATTCATAAACCACTTATGGGGTGGGCAACCCAAAAATTCTAGAATATTAACCCTCACATGGTCAACAAACACGTATGCTTATATAGATATGTGACGATCATCCTAATGGACAAAGCAGAAACCATATTGGCATGTACATTTGTCATGGTTACGACTACCTCTTTTAAGAGATAAAACAATCGAAGTGAGGTGGCTGAATTCTTTTGCACGAAGATTAAAGCCTTTCTCATCTTATTCTGAAAAACTCAATAAACTTTGAGTTTATCGCACGATATCTTTAGCCATTGCTGAAGACTTGAATTGACTTGTAACCTCAATTGTCGCGAAGACATGTAATCTTCAGCGTCTATTGATTCGTTAGACATGCTACTTTGCCTTTGCAACACTTTTGCAATAGCATCATCTTCAGATTTGATACTGGTTTCAGTATTGTCCCAACTTTACTGGCGTAGCCACCTGCAAAACTTGAGATCAAACATTAACAATCATAATAAAGTAAAGTATACACTTAAGATAAAGTGTGAGGTTATGCCATTCAGCTATAAAGATCAGGCCATGGTAAACTTAGCAGTGATCTCACTCATGACTTATCACTACTTGATGTTTGCTCCTTTGCAATCTTGTAGTCCTTACACACGCTCCGTATCCGGCAAAGCTGGCTTGATTCTTTTGAGCTTTGAAAATCCATTAAACTTGTGTCTAATTACTGCAAAATATAGTGAAAGTAATTAGAAATCATCTTGACATAATATAATAAATTGAAGATAAGATGAGATGAGAAATTGTGTGATTAATTATGTTGAGGCCATGGTGTATGTAAGTGGCGCCTCATGCTTGAAAGTTTTGACATCATCATTTCTGTGATTTCATTGTTCCTGCATCCAAAGAAAAATTCTTAGTTTGAGAGGCGAATTAATCTGTGTTGATCTTCGATTGTCCGTTCTCCGCCTCGTCTTTGATGGACCATCCCGATCTCCCACCTCTTGGTAGACAGAAAATGAAATATACACTTGACAAGATGTTTGATAAACAATTTTTTTTTAAAAAAAAAACGACAAAGTTAGAAAAGAATTTTCGAAGAAAATGTCATTGCCAAATTGTCATGTCATGAAAATCTTAGACGAACACATTCAGCTTCTGACACGGCCCCTGTGACATATCACAACCGTCTTTGAATTTCTGATCAGGTTGAGATTTCCAAGGCTGCTCTCAAATTTCTAACGACACTCGATGAAATTTTTGAGGATGATCTCAAAAATTTCTGTCCCAGTTACATATCGTACCAAATCGTTAGGCCTACCCTTGGCATAAAGGGTCACATATGTATATTAGGACGCGTTATACTTCGTATTATATTGTGGAAATGATATATAATTTGTTTTATTTGTGTTGTTTGACTTATGTGTTAAATACATACGTTTTGCCTTGAACATGATTGGTCCATTATTCAATCCCAAAATTTTAAAATACATTAGGTGTATAAACTCAATTTTTTTTGAGTATTTTAATATATATATATATATATATATATATATATATATATATATATATATATATATATATATATATATATATATATATATATATATATATATATATATATATATATATATATAATGGGGAACCTACAGGCCAGCGTCCGGAGCGCGCAGATGCTGAGGCACGCCAGAGGCGCGCGCTGCCTGCCACGATCGAGGAGACGGCGTTCCACAGGCATATTGAAGGCCCGGGCTTTGGCCGCCCCCCCCCCCCCCAATCCACGCTGGTTCACGCCCCGAGTCGATCAGCGGACCGGCTCGTCGCCGTTCCACATCCGATCGGGGCGCATCGCCTCCTGACACTTGGATTTTTTTAAGAGCATATATAAGGGGGGCAGAGGTGTTGGAGGCACACTGAGGCCACTGCAGCCGGCCGACATGGGCGCCCAGCGGGCCTGTCGGCGTGCAGTGTGGGCGCATGGTGGCATGCATGGCTAGTCCGTGCGATGCAAACGGGCAACTACAAAAACACGACGACGGCGGCTCATTGCGCGGTCGACGAAGGTCGGTGGCGGCATTTCCCACGTCGGTCCGTAGGCTATTGGCGAGGAACGGCGACGCTTTCGGGCGCGCGGTGAGTTCTAGATGCTGCACTCGTGTCAAGCTCTAGGCGCCGCACGCACGGGGCCAAGCCAAGTACGGCCGAGCGTGGACGGTCGACGGGAACGGTGCCTGCGCGGGGACCTCGGCGTGCCTTCAGCACATCTCGTGGGATTGACTTCCTCCTCCCTCGGGCGGGTTTGCGTCTAGCGGGGCTTATTTTGGAGTCTATTGTTGAAACGCCTAAAATTACCCTTTATATTCAATTAGGTCATCACTCAAATTCACGGTGACCTTGTTATTTTTGAAAAAAAAAATATTTCAGATAAAAATAGTCGAAATTATCAAGTACTCTCCGAGTTTCAAATCAAATTTTAGTACGTCTTTATGTTTAGTTAAATTTTTCAGAAAGTTAGTTTATAAATATTTTATTCCGGAAATAAAATCTATTCATTTTAGTCCGTTAAATTATCAAATTTTCATTTTAGTTTGTTAAATGATCAAACTTTCATTTCAGTCCATTGAATGATCAAATTTTGTCAATTTGGTCATTCTTTTATAATATCTCATTCTTCGAATTTTGGACTAGTCTGTTTAGGCAAAACAAATGTTATTGTTGCTTTATTGATTGTTATGATTGACTGATTATTATGATTAATGGACTAACTCTTTCACCTTTGAGTTTTTCTTCTCTTTACAGAAAAGAGATTGATTTGTGTTGGTCATCAAACCTACTCACTTCGCCAACGATTGAGCTTTTCGACTATCCAGTGGCAGAACGTTCATATTATACACGGTCTAAGGCTAATAAAATTACTATAGACTCATCATTTTATTATTGGAACTACGTTTGACCTGATTCCTGTATCAACGGAATACGTAGGCGTCACACCGGCTCGGTCATATGCCTTTAAGGCTTTCATTCCTCTTTACAATGGAAACTGGGGCAGAATTTTGAGAGGGTCTCAAAATTCTATTGAAGAATATTTCCTCCAAGGAGTTAAAGTTAGAAGTTGCAACAGGGGCATCTGTCAAAAAAAAAATCCATTGGAAATTGCAAAAAGGATAAGACTTCTTCTGTGTTACGAAACTGGGGCAGAATTTTGAGGAGGGCCCTCAAAAATTATATCAGACTTGCATTTCAAGATGAATTCAGCGTGCAAATCGGATAGCTGAGAAGAACCAAGTTGGCAAGGCAAAACCAACATAAGTCGGTCTCTCAAAACTAAAATTTTTTCTTTGGATGCAGGAATTATGGAGTTACAAAGCATCGTTAGACCCATAGTGGCCTCGTCATGATTCAGATGACTTTTGACTTTTACCCGTTTCCTGGATTCATTCTCAGTATTCTATTCATTTTCTAGATTCCTTAATGTTATTTTCTTGCTATTTATAACACGATTTCTTAATGTTACAGGTAAGACAGCCTAGCACAATGGCCAAGATTACGACATTTTTTCCCGATAAATACGAGCTGAGCAACTTTATTTTTTCAATTTATCTTTTGTTATTGTTACTTATTTTAATAAGCTGATTCTATTACTGCTAAGATTTAAACTCCGTAGGTATTGTGATTAGGATTTGAGGCAAATTTCAAGGACTGTCTCAAATTTTGAAAGACTCAAGCCAGATGTTTACAAGAAAAGTACATGAGATAATTTGTTAGAGAAGTTATTACCTATGTTAAGGAGTTCTGGCGCCAGGAACTCAATTTAATAATTTATCTATTATTTTCTAATCCTTCGTTATTTCAATAATCTCAGTTTTGTTGACTTATTGATTTATCCTTTGAAAGTTCTGACAATTAAATATTGGAGCGTCACTGCCTTCAGTGTGACACGTTGGAGCGTCACTGCCTTCAGTGTGACACGTTATTATATTACTGGAGCGTCACTGCCTTCAATGTGACACGTTATTATATTATTGGAGCGTCACTGCCTTCAGTGTGACACGTTATTATATTATTGGAACGTCACTGCCTTCAATGTGACACGTTATTATTGGATCGTCACCTCCCTCAGCGTGACATATTAATTTATTATTATTGGATCGTCACCTCCTTCAGCGTGACACGTTAAGATTATTATTGGATCGTCACCTCCTTCAGCGTGACACGTTAAAGTTATTATTGGATCGTCACCTCCTTCAGCGTGACATATTAATTTATTATTATTGGAGCGTCAAAACCTTCAATGTGACATATTTATTATCGGATCCTCACCTCCTTCAGCGTGATGTGTTGATTTATTATTGGATCGTCACCTCCTTCAGCGTGACATATTAATTTATTATTAGTGGAGCGTCACTGCCTTCAATATGACATATTTATTATCGGATCGTCACCTCCTTCAGCGTGACGTGTTGATTTATTATTGGGTAGTCACCTCCTTCAACGTGACATGTTATATTATTATTAGAGTGTCACTTCCTTCAACGTGACAATTAAATTATTATTGGAGCGTCATCTCCTCCAGCATGACACACCAATTTACTATTGATTTATCATCTCCTTCTGATGATGCATTAAATTAGGTTTGTACAAGTTGTATTCATATTTATGTTTCATTTACCACTAACAAGTTTTATCTCAGACTTTATCGAAAGCATCCGGAAGGATGAATTCTCAAGCAAACCACAAGTGTGGACATCATCAAATAGGATCCAGCACAATGTGGAACTTGTTCTTAGCAGCGAACTGGGACATAGTCAGAAGAGGGGCATCAAACTCTTCAAACGCGAGTTGAGAAGCGACTACCACCACAATCCAACCACACCCCTATCAGAAGGCATGTGGGTGTTTTCTTTGAGTCCGTTAATTTTCAAGTTTCGCATCTGGGTGATCTAAACTCTCATCGGAAGCAACGTTTCCAATCCGAGTGACAATATACCAAGAGTTTTGGAAATTATGTCTGTGTAAATTCTTAATTATGGGTGTGAAGCGCGCCACATTTATGGTTAAGGGGTTGCAAGGCTCTTTTTCATAATTCAATTTGTTTGTCACTCCTCCTAAACCAAAGGTTATCTCAGGATAAAAGATTTCTTTTTCAACCGATAGAGTCGAACTACAAACAGCCTGATTCCTGAGTCCAAGGATATGTAGGCGGGCTCAATTTTGAAAACTCGGCTGTATTCTAACATTTACTCTTAAAATCTCATTCCCAAGCATTTCAATTTCTCCATAATTCGATGTTGGAATGACTTTTGAATTTTTTCAAAATCGTGCATAAAATCAAGCGTCTCGAACTACAAGTGGCCTGAATTCTCATGTAACCTGAGATATGTAGGAAACCTGAGACCGGGGTCCGGCCACAATTTCCCAAAGTCCGTATCTTTCTTTTAAAGAGATGAAATAGTGGCCGGTCAAAATTGGATTTGTCAAATTTCTTTGCCCACGATCTCTTTCATCGATCATAACCAAAGAAAGGGGCAACTGTTGATACCCAATTTTGACCCTCTACAATATGAATTAATTATCGAGCTCTTAATTTTAACAATTTAAAATAATTAGCTTTCAAAATGCAAAAAATATTTTTTAATGTTCATATATTGCATATTATATATTATACATATTTATTTCAAGTATTAATAGTTGAGTATTATATTTCGGTTAATTTTTAAAAATTCTCAAATAGATTTTATCTTTATTCACTTTGTAAATTCAATTATTTAATTATTTTAAGTTGTTAATATTAGAAAACTCTTTAATTAATTTATATTAATTCATCTCGTGGTCGGATTAATTAATTGATTTCAAATGGATCACACTTTAATTGATCATATTGGTAATTAAAGTGACTAATTTTTAAATTTTTCCTCAACTCTTTAATTTAATTTCAAACCCAATTCCTAATTCTATTCCTAGGCCCAATTCCTAATTCTACCCTCAAGCCCAATTTTCTTTATAATCCTAAATACCCCCAGCCCAATTCCTAATTTTTATTTCCAACCCAGTCCAAATCCCTGGCCTAGCCCAATTTTAACAAAAAATATACTCCCTCTCCTGTACAACTCCCCCACGCGCCCCTCTCCCTTTCTTTCTCCCCGACTCCCCACTCTTCTTCTTCCCCTTTCTGAAGAAAATGACCAGAAAACCAGAGGAAAAACCAGAAATACCAGGCGGCTATTTCGAGCAAAACGCCAAGCCAACGGTACTCTCTCCAACGTTCGAATTTTGAAACTCAAACTTCCGAACTTTGTCCACATATGCCCCAAATCCGAACCCGACTCTCCCCTATAAATTCGACCTTTCTCCTCACTGTTAGAGAGATTTTTTCGGACCCAAAAATATATAAAAATTACATTTAAGAGTTAGTCAACTTCGGTCAGAAATCCATTTAATTTTGAAGTTATTTTTTGAAGTCGAAAGCTTCAAGTTTCTAAGGGGAGCTTCCGTTTCCTTGGTGAGAACTCCTTCTCAGTTTGTCGTCGTCCCAGTTCCTGCCCCGAACAAGGTAAATTTTGCTTCCCTTAATTCGCTCTAGTTCGTTTGTTTTGATCAAAGTGTCAATGAATGGATGAGTCTATACATTCTTACCTGTGCGTTTATCTCTCTTGTTCTTGCTCTCTCCTGATGTTTTGGGAGCATTGCTGGCTCAGTTGTATGTTGTTGTCATGTTCGGAAGCTGGGTCTTTCTCCGTCCTTTCATGTTGTTTCATGTATATATATGTATATATATTTACAGAACTTGAGAGTTGTTTGGTTATATTGTCGTATTGCAGCGCATATCTATATATATCTATATATATATATATATATATATATATATGTATGTATGTATGTATATAGCTTAAAGGGTCTTTTGGTTATACTGTTGTTGTAGTATCTATGTATCTATATACATCATGTATTTTGTTAAAATCATGAGTGAATTGCACGCCCTTCATGTGTTCGATGAAATGCCTCTTTCGAATTTTTTAATGTTATGGTTGATTTGTTTATCCCTGGGTATTTTGATTTCCTATTGTAAGTTGTTGGGATGAAATGGGGGTGTTTATTTTGGTTAAAACCATGATTAAATAGCATGTCCTCCATATGTTCGGTGAAATGTCAATTTGAACTTTTTGAATGTTATAGTTAATTTGTTTATCTTTGGGTATTTTAATCTCCTATTGTATGGTGTTGGAGATGAATTAAGGGTGTTATTGTTATTAAAAACCATGATTAAGCTATATGCCAACCACATATTAGCTTCAAGTCGATGAGTTTTTTTTATATGCCGAATCTTAGTTTTAGAATATGGATTTTGTGTCAATTTTAGTTTCAAGTTGTGAATTTCATATTTTAGTCTCAAGATTGTTGGATTTATGGGCGGATTTTAGCTTCAAGTTAATGAGTTTTACATGCCGAATTTTAGTGTTAGAATATGGATTATATATTGATTCTTGGTCTCAAGTTAAGGGTTTTTTATGTGCTTAGTTAATTTCAAATTGATTAGTTTGGTTCTTAGTTTTATATGCTTGCTTTATATGGGTGGATATCATGATTTTTTGTTTCAAGATTATTGAGTTGTGGGTTTAAATAATGTTTAGATTCCTAATTCTTTTTTTCTTTTTTTTTATGCATCTGTCCGAGTCTTCCGGAACATCCACCTTGCATTTCTCGGGGTCGTGGAGGCTTAGCAGGTCTTAGGGAGCCGACAAGCAAGCCATGTACACTAATATATGTCCGATATACATTGGTATACAACTAATGTATACTAGTAGCTTGAAAAGGAGCCAAAGGGCCTAACTTTAGATGCTGGGCCGAAAGCCCATCAACAGCAGCAGGAATAAGGGGTGGGCCTGGCAGGCCCAATTTTGTAGAAAATTAGGGCAGGTGGATGATTGGGCCTGCTAAGCCCAATAGTTTTGGGTCTATTCTCTTACTTCATTATTTTATTATATTTTGTGATTTCATTTAACTCTAACTCTAACGTTAATTTGATGTTTTATGTTTTAATCTGATTAAATTTCCCCAAAAGTTAGCCATTTATGTTAATTTTTATATCCCTGAATAATTTGGTATTCCAATCTTTTTTTTTAAGAAATTAGACTTTATGAATTTTTCTTAAAAGGACTTCAAGTATTTTTCCTTAAAATAATTCAAGAATGTTTAATTCTTTTAACACTTAGATATTTAGCGAATTTTAAAATTCTAGCAACTTAGCCTAATTCACAAACTCCTTTAATTAAATAAATTTAGGTAGATTTTAACATTATGTTCTTGATTATTTTTTCCGTATGACTTAGTCCAATTCACTCAGATAACTCCATAGTGCAGAATACTATTGTCGCTTATTCCATCCACATTATTAACGACTTTTGCAATTTGGCATATCCAATTGAATCGTGATCATAATATTTTAATAAACATATATTAACTACGTTAACACTAATATATGCTCTCCATAAAAAGGCTTCAAAATATCATCATATCTCCCTCAATCGCCTCTCTACACATTCCATTGTACTCGTGTACATCAAATGGCATTCCCTAGCATAAGGACGACTAAAGCTCAATGTTAACGACACAATATTTAACATACACAACTTAATATGTATTTGAGTAGTATTTAGAAATGTCTTGAGCTATTGGATACTTGATTTAGCTAAGAATATCAAAAAAAAAAAATTGTAAGAAATTTTTTTGACTCATTTTCTTGCTCTTCAACTAATTAACCAGCACCATTATGTGAATTACACAAAAGTCTTTCACTTCTCAATAAGTTATGGAGATTTTTGTGAGAACAACATTTCATCCTTTACACATTAAGCTTGATAAATGGTATCAACTTCATTATTCTAAAGATTTATGCTTTTTATTTTTATTTGTATTTTTATTCTTATCTTAAGAATATAGTTGATAGGATAATCTCTCTTTTGTTTTTGCAATTTTATGTTTACTACTATTTTATGTGAAAAGATAAACTTTTTATTTATTAAAGTTTTTGTTTCATTGTTTTCTAGATATAAATTATTCCTATTATAAAGTTCCTTAATTTTTCAAGTACAACTTTCATATATATATATATATATATATATATATATATATTTCTCAGTGACATTAATTAATTTTATCTTGTATTAAAGATTCTCCAACCTCAGATTAAATTTTTTTGTTTTACGTACTCCTAATTCTACAAAACCTCTTACATACTTTCAGGAGTCCTCAAAGTGATTTTTTTTTTAATCTGTACTAAAAAGAATGTGTATAATTAAAAATAATCTAATTTTAAATTTTTTCTTTATCCTTAGGTAAACTTTTGATGACATAAAATTTCTATTAATTTTAGGACTCTTTTATATCACAAAATAATTTTTGTTTAAAAAAAGTTCCTTTTTGAAAAGGGGAAAACGTCCCCCTTTTCCTTTTTTTCCATAATTAAATGACAAAAACTAATTAGTTTTGATATTCTATATTAAGAGAATAATTAAATAACAATAATTAAAAAAATATGTAATAATCAAAAAAATTGTGAAAAGACGATTTTGTCTAAAGAAATGTCTTTTAATGAAGGGCAAAAAGTTTAAACAACATCATTAACGACCTTCACATTTTTAATATAGTACCAGTTCATTGTACGTGTGTTGCACATGTGTGTCACATCAATATTATTAAATTGAATTATAAATATTTGAAAATCTTTAATATTGTCATAAGAATATGCGTGTTTTTAATTATTCATTTGATATTTAGAAATTACATTGAAGTCCAACTAATTCAAATTCAGACTTGATAGATTTCATTCGAAAATAACGCTCTCTACCAAGATTTTTTTTTCATACATAGCCTATACAATTCTAAGTAAATGGAATGATAATGGATGACCCTAAACATACATTTAATTTAAATATAATGCAAAAGGTATTGTTATGAATAATTTGTATAGTTCTATTTGTTTTATTTGGGATCAAAATGATCAAATTTTGTTAAGAAAAGATAAATTTGGAAAACTATATTTCATTAAATATTTTTTTGAAATACACTTTTTTAACGATTCTATAAAAAATTATTATTAAATAACATAATTTAAAAAACTGACACTTTGATTTTTTAGAATTATGAGAATAGAAAGATTATTTAATAAGTTGTTACTCAAATAATAAAGGAAAAAATTTGGAAGTAATCTATCCTATTGTACTTGAGAGTTTAAAAAATAAAACTTTAGATTTTCTTATTATTACAAATAATTTGAAGAGTATTGTTCAAAATCCATAAATAAACAAATAGTTGAATTTTTTATCAATCAATTTACACAAAAAAAAATCTGCAAATAAAGATCGATTAGTCATGAACTATAGAAAATATAGATAACTTTCATATGTGAAATTAAAAAAAAAAAAAAACTAACCGGTGCAACTTTTTACCAACCACGTCTTTGTTGAGATGCCTAAAATTCTCTCTATATTTTTAATTTTACTATATATTTTTGAACTCCTTAATTATTAACTTTACCTAGTATCTCATGCTCTATATTTTTCTATTACCATATACTTTAGAATTCCTTAATTTTAAATATTATAAGAAAATGAAATAATAGTCTGAGAATAAAATTGTAAATCACAATTTTATTCGTTGTATTATATGTGTATCACATTAATTAATAACAAGTGTGTGTGTGTGTGTATGTATGTTTACAAAATAAATAAATTGGTGTGTGTACAATATATTATTAACTATAAAACTTTTAAAAATTAACATTAACAAAAATGATTGCGGTAAAACGAAAAATGACAACTTGAAGTTACACCAAAAGAAAATTGAAAGTCATCTGCCAAAAGTCTTTACATTGTACATAATAAATAAATATTGATATACTTAACTCAGATTTAAATATTTCATCTAACTTGACTTTCGTAAATAATAGTGTTATATAAAATTACTAATGGAAAACAATATTTCTTAAAATAATTAAAAAATAAAAATTACAAAATGTAAAAGAGTATTTTTTTTTAAATCTTGTCTAATTACAAATAACTTAAGAATATAAAAAACTTCATACATTTTTATGAGAAAAAATCTTAGAACTCTTACCATATAATTTTCTCTAATCATATACTTTAGGATTCCTTGATTTTTAATTTTTTTCTATTATCATATATTTTAGGATTCTTTGATTATTTATTCTCCTAATACCTCTTACCATAAAAATATTTTTCTTACCATTATTTTACGACTCCTTAATTTTTAAAATATATTTTTCTCTTGCTATATATTTTATGATTCTTTAATTATTAATTCTTTTAATATATTTTTAGTATATTTCTATTCTTACAATACAAATTTGTAATAAATTGTGCAAAAACTCAAACAAAAAAAATACAATGAAATATATTTAAGTATTATTATTTCTAAGAGTCTAATATTAGGAATAAATTTTTTTTAAAGAATTGTCGGGTTCAGATTCTATTAGTAGGTTTGTTCTTATTAAAAATATTAATTAATATTGGATGTTGCTTACTCTCTCCAACCATGAGTGCTACTTCGAACAACTGTCTTCCCTTCTTTGTGTGGTCCTTTTTTACGATCTTTGAATTAGAAACATGAAATTAAATTGTTAAGAAAATTTAAGTATATACAGTTATTTAAAAATTAAATAATTACTTGTAGTAAGGTAGATACTTCAATATAAATACCATTAATCCAAATTTGATGTAAAAAATGAATGCATTACTCACCTATAAGACAAATCATCAACTGTCAGCCTTGAACGCTGCAAAATAAACTAAAATCGTGCTATTAGAAAATAAATAATCTAGATAGATAAATACAAAATACAATAACATGAAAAACAAATTAAACAATTTGAGATGTATAGAAGTAGAAATTTCAAAAAAATAAATAAAAAATACACACTATATGTAAAATAACAATATTATCTTATTCAACTTTTTATTTATTTATTTATGAAGGTCCTATAGAGATTCTATCACTAATTAGAAATCAAGGTAAATTAGGATTTTCCTTAGCGACGGATTTTCCTTACGGACTGTAGAGTAGTTTCTTGATTCAGAAGAAGTAAAAGTCTATCAAATAAGGAAGATTTTAGTGTTTTTTCATGGTTAGAAGTGCCTATTTTGTTACTTCTTTCCATATATTTTAGCACTCAATATTATAAATATAATTAAATAATAATTTAAAGAAAATAGGTAAAAAGACAATTTTATCTAAAGTAGAGTTTTCTAATGAATGGCAAAAAGTTCAAGGGGGCGGAGGCTCGTTTTGAATTTTCTATTTTTTGTCTTTTTTTTTTGGGACTTCTTTTGTTATTTTTTGGGGACTTTTTTCACTCTTTTTTTGGACGTTTCTTGATAAACTTTTGCTTATTTTTTAAACCTTTTCTGGGTCTTCATTATTTTACCATTTTTTTGGCCTATGTTTTTGTAATTTTGGGCACGTTTATTGAATTTTTTTTGCCTACGTTTTTGGCATTTTTCAAATTTTTGCACTTTGTTTTCAATCAAGTCTATTTTAGTTAGGAAAAGATTCTCAATATGAAAATTTGACGAAATCGTCTATATTTAATTTTTATTGTGTTTATTATAATTAATATTTAATATCATCAAATAATAATATATAATTAAAAAAAATAGTAAAAAGACGATTTTGTCTAAAGAGCAATTTTTTCATACTTTTAATATAGTATAGATATAAATAGATAGATATGCCTTGCATCATAATTCCACGGACTTTCTATAAATTCTTTATCATCATCAAATTAATAAATAGCTATACCAATATCTAAAAAAAAAAAGATAGCCAGTGTTATTAAAAAATTTATTCGTATAAAACATAATTTACGATGTGTTGTATCGATGTTGTTTATTTACAAAGTCTATTAACACCCAAAATATCAAATATTCACATCAACATACAAATATAAAATATAAATTTTACACGGAAATTCATATTTACAGCTCTATTGGATACAACCGTTGCTGAGGTAACAAAGTAATGGTATAAGAAAAAAATTGAAAGGAAAGTGCTTATTGTCTACGTAATAGAATTTTAGAACTTATTTCCAGTATTAGCAATTTCTTAGCATGCCAATTGCAACCTTTTACTAGAAAATGAAAATTCCCATAGTAATTACCAAATTAACTACAAAGGAAAAGTTTCAAACTTACACATCATATCACATATGTACAAGGAATTAATAGCCTCTTCATTCATATAATAAAAGATGTTTACCATTAAAGAAATTGATGTCCTTCAATTTCGTTGAAAAAATGATAAAATTTTGGAAGGAAAAAAAAAGCAAATGAAGACCTAATTTCTTGCGGAACCTTTTGATTTTTTAGATAGTTCTGATTTATTTAAATTTGTTTTGTAAGCGATATGACATATCTCTTTGATCAAGTATCATATTTATTTATTTTCTCTTTTTCTTAGTTATCCTTTTTGTTTCATGTAAAGCTTAATTAATCAATATTCATCTTTTTTCTTGTTTTATTCAATTTTTAAACGCAGTGACATAGACACTTTTTTTTGCCCAATGATCCTATTTATTCATTTATTTTAGAAATAATTTTTACTCTATTTCTATTTATTTATTATTGTTTCACAAAAATAAATGCGTCAGTTATTATTGCCTTCATTTATTTTTATTTTTAATGAAAAAACTTAAATCTCTCAAAATTTACTACTTCACTAAATTCCTATTTATCATTATAAAATTTAAAAGCCTAAACATTTATCTCGCTAACCTTTCATTGTCTTTACGACGAAGAACAATAATAATTATATATATATATATATATATATATTGAATGAAGACAGAGAAAAAGGAGAAAAGTAAAAATCAAATCCTTCAATTGGATTCCGAAAGAACGTTCGATATTTGCATCAATCAAGTGATACATCACCTTCCATTTTATTTTAATTTATATTTATTTTCTAAACATGTGTTTTTAATATTTTATTACACAAGTGTGCTTGATTTTCTTTTCTTACAAATTATTTATATCATTCTTTTTATGTAAGATGCCAAGAGTTGTGGAGATTTAATTAACTAGTAAAAAAAAATTGCATATGGGTTAATATATATATATATATATATGCGTGCGCGCGTGTATTTTAAAATTAAAGTGTGAAATTATTATAATTGAAATATGAAAAAAAAATAAAATTGAGGCGTACATGAAAAAAGAAAAAGAACTACTATACTATATATGAATTGGAAAATTTAATCCTACATCAATATCAACAACCGATTAATTAAATCTTTTCATATTTAGTCTATATTCTTTTACAGATTTTTATCAAGGAATTTAGAAAATACGTTTAATTAATAAAACATAATTTTTTAAAATGAAATTAGATTCAACTTTATTTTAATTTCTTTTTATAAACTAGTACAAAATATGATTTTACACCAAATTCATTCAATTGAAATCATTTTTTTCCGCAAACTGTTTTATTTTACAATAGATTTTCATTATTATTTCTATATGGATAAAATCCTCAATTTATCTTCGATTACTGCAACTGATGCAACGCAAAAACATTTAAAAAAATCAATTTCAAACATAAATTAAATTATTTTAAAAATAAACTTTACAATTATTAGTCTGAATTTTTGTTTTATTCAAATCAATTTTTTAACATACTAGTCTTGTTGTATGCGTTTTATGCATGATCAAAGCGTGTACCTTGTTTCATAACAAAGATAATTAATTTACTAATTTTGATAAATTATTTATTTATAAAGGTCCTATAAATAGAGATTTTATCACGGTTAGAATTCATGGTAAATTAAAAAAAAATTTAGTGACTGTAGGGTATTTTGCTTGATTCAAATAAGGAAGAAGTAGAAGTTTATAAATAAGGAAGATTTAAGAGTTTTTCTATGGCTAGAAATCTGTATTTTATCATAATATATTTTTAAAAAATCAGCATTATAAATACAGTGAAATAATAGTTTTAAAAATGATGAAAGCACGATTTATCTAAAGCAAAATCTTTTAACAAAGGGTAAAAAATTAAAACAATTTTATATTTTAATATAGTATAAATATAGATAATTACATGTTGGGCCTCATCTTTTGCCGCGTTCAATTAAAATTGAGATGCTATTAACTTCAGCCATGAAATCGATTTTTAAGCTTGGAAATTGAGGGAATTAAGGAAGTTGAAAAATATATATTGTAGTTATTAACTATACCTTTTATTTTTCTTAAAGAATTATGATATTTTTTTTTAATATTTTATCGTGTTTTCCTATGTTTGGAAAAAGAAAAATTATTGTTAATACAAGGATTATTTGTTTCTTAAATTGTTTATATATTTATTTATTTATTTATTTATATCTCTTTTTAAAATTGAATAACAACAACGACAACATACCCAATGGAATCCCACAAATGGGGTCTAGGGAGATTGGAATGTACGTAGACCTTACCACTACCTCATAGAAGTAGAGAGGTTGTTTCCTGGGAACCCTCGTCTCAAAAACTCATAAGCAGAATAAGCTAGATATGACAAAAATGAAAGGAAAGGAAAAAAAAAAAACCGAATATTAACTAAAAACACATGTCAATACGTAACACGCATACAACAGAGAATGACAACACATCATATAAAAATGTCTACTCCTGCTACCTTACTATACCTCAAGGCCAGACATCCACCTAACCCTACCAACCAATTAGTCTGATATTCTAATTCGCGACCTCCACTCCTTTCTATCTAAGATCAAATCCTTGATGAGATCCAGTTTCGCCATATCTTGTCTGATCACCTCCCCGAATACTTCTTCGGTCTACCTCTACCCCTCTGTATAACTCCCAAAACCAACCTCTCCCACCTCCTAACAGGAGCATCGGTACTCCGTCTCTGCACATGTCCGAACCATCACAGTCTCGCTTCCCTCATTTTATCAGCCATTGAGTCCACCTCTAACTTCTCTTGAATAGTCTCATTCCTAATCTTATCCCTCCTTATGTGGCTACACATCCATATCAACATCCCCATCTCTACAACATGCATCTTCTGATCATGTGCATTTTTTATTGGCCAACACTCCATTTCATACAGCAGCAATGGTCTAATCACCATTCTGTAAAACTTAACTTTGAGTTTAGGTGGTATCTTTTTGTTACACAATACTCCAGAGGCAAGCCTCCATCTAGTCCATGCTGCCCCAATACGATGTGTGACATTATCGTCGATATTACCACTACTCTGAATGATGGATTTCAGATACTTAAAATTTTCCCATTGAGAGAGTAGTATTACTAACTAATCCTTGATACAATTGTTTGCTGAGTTAACAAAGTAATTATATTTCTAAAAAAAAATAAAAAATCAAGGGGAAGTGCTCGTTGTCTACGAAACAGATTATTAAAACTTATTTCCAGTACTAGCAATTTCTTTATTTACAATATTATAGAATTTAGCATGTCAATTTCTTCGACAGCAAAAACCTGTTGCACCTTTTGCTAGAAAAAGATAACTCCCATAATATTGTTTTACCAAATTAACTACAAAGGAAAACTTTCAAACTCACACATCATCTCACCTATGTACAACGAATTAACAGCCACTACATTCAAATAATAGAAGATGTTTACTATTAAAACCTACATAGAAATTAATTAATATCATCCAATTTCCATTCAAAATTTTTCTTTTTGAGTGCCCCCTTAAAATTTCATACAATGTATATGGCCCTTCTCTATGGTCCACCTCACACCCCACCCAAAAAAACACAATAACATATCCACTAGAATTCCACAAGTGAGGTCCGCAGAGAGTAAAATGTACGCAAACCTTACTACTACCTCATAGAAATAGAGAGGCTGATTCCGGAAAGTCCTGGTATCAAAATCAAGTCTTATAAGCAGAAGATACTATATATATAAAAGAAAAGGGGAAAAGAAAAGAAGGAAAAAAGGAAAACGACTAATACCGAATGATAGTATGTAGTAACAAATCTAAGGCGGAACCTACCCCAAAAAATAAAAAAACAAAATAAATCCTTTTGTTAACTCTTGCACTTATCCATGCACACTTATTCATGCGCTATAGTCTATATATACCCCCACGTAAATCCCTATCAAATATTCTTCAAGTAAAAGAAACACATAAACCCTAGAGAATTTAAGAAAACATCCTTAATGGCTTATTCTCCTAATTTCAAAACCCTGCAATTCATGTGTTTGATTCTCACACTCTCTTTTGTTCTTGGCTATGGTACTACATGCCCGCCGCCAAAGAGTCCGAACGAGGAAGCTTCTAAGAAGTTTCCAGAATCTTCTAATGAAAAGAATGATTTTGTGAAGAGTAGTAATTGGTTCCATATGTTGCCAAAAGGGATCCCTATTCCTCCTTCTGCACCATCAAACAGGTGCAACTAATATATGAACTCTTATGCTTAAGAAACCGAGGTTTCGATTTCATATGTTATATATATATAGTTATTCAAAAAATAATACTTCTCCTTCTGTACTATCAGAAAGGTGTCATTAATATGTGAACTCTTATGCTTAAGAGGTTTCAATTCCATATGTTATATGTAGTTGTTGAACAAAACTTTAAATTAATACTATAAAACTGTTATATTTTTACCTTTTCTTTGTCCATTATTAATTTGAGTAAATTTCCAACGTCTTTCATACTGAGGGTTTAGTAATTATTACTATTGTAATTCTATTCATTTGAACTAACCAAAGGGAGAAAATCTATGATCGACTTTGTGTTTTGTGGGACAATCAACGTAACTTGGCTTAATTAAGATGTTTTGGACTCGTGGATAGAATAAATATCGAATATTTACATTAATTAATATAGTAAAAAAATATATAAATTAGTCAATAATTAGGTCAAATACATATACAGCCTCTTAAACTTTAATAATTTCATAAATAAAATGTGTGTAGTCATGATTAATTGATTAATCGAAAGTAGTATTAATTAAACCCCAAGGATGCATAAAGTATAGAAATAGAAAGCAAAATAAAGTCCCCCATCCCCCCACCAACCCACAAAAGAGGATCATGTGTATGTACAACATCTAACCATAGGCAAATAATCCCTTTATTTTAGACATAAAATTCAAAATATGTAGGTGAAATGTTATTAAATTTAAATTCTAATACTTTAAAATTTTGAATCCATAATCTCAAAGCACAACTCAAGATAAAAATGAAGGTTCAAACCTCATAACAGAACTGTGGAGCATCAATTAAGGGACCAAAGGAAATGGAATATAAAGAACTTGAAGTGAAAACAAATTGCATACTTAACCATCAAATTTATTCGACCACCATCAAACATATTTGGAGGAGGTAAATCAGTGTGCAGGCTAGCTTTCTAAGCACAAAGAAGATTTGAAAGAATATGCTTAAGGAAATGAAGTTAAAGTTGTTTGCCTTGTGAAAATTTTTAAGCATTTCATTTAGTTAAAATTCCAATGTACCCAATAAGAAAATCCCTGTTGTATAACACTTTACAATGCAAGTATGCCTATGTAGCTTGAACTCTTCAAGAAACTAGCAAGGTGCGTATCAGATCTTCCAAAAGTAATGCATTTTTGGAAGACCCGACAAAGATGTGGCAAGACGTTTGGAGAGTCTAGGCTACATAGAAGCATGTGCCTAACTACTACATCCACAGATGACAGATACTAAGAAAACCAGAATACGAAGCGACTTACTTCCAAAATGCCATAACTACAGTATTTGAACATATAAAGTTGATACATTGTTTTTTCATTTGAATTAATCGAGCCATCACCTTGACTAATTCTAAGCTCAGAAGCAGCATTTTCCTTCCTTAACAGGAAATGCATTTCATACTTTCTGCAAAAAAATTCGCTTTTTTTGCTGATTAATCTATTCAAACTTCTTTAGCCTGAATTTGCCCATGGGGAATCTGCTGAGGACACCACGATCCAGCTTTTGGTAATGGCCTCGAAACTGTTCGAAAGCATTATATACAAAGCCATCAACTTGATCATCATACCTTTCATACAGCACAGGCAGCGTATGCGCAGCAACAAAGCCTAAAACAATCAACATCGCAAGCATGTTCAAAATTAAAACCTTTCTGGAGAAAAATATGAATACCCTTAATATAACACCTTGAAAAGAACTCACAACAAATGCATAATCTGTAGTTGCATCAGCAATCCAGAGTAAGGCAAGAAAACTCACCAATGTACAGAAAAGTAAAAAAATTGAACCAGCTTCCAATAATAGCAGCAACCCACAAGCACACCACAACCTAGACGTTAATTAAGTAGTCATCAAAAAGACTCAGGATCAGATGATTTGATGAATTCATAATTTCAAAAACCAAGTGCTTAAAGGTCTAAGCATTCTGAGAAGAGACTCCTATGAACAAAAGAAACGGCATCTTCTTTGGTTGAGTATGTTATCCACTAAATATACCAACCATTTAACGATAGCATTTCACAGCAATACAGATTGTCTCGAAACATTTAATAAAGAATACAAAATTGATGGCAAAATTTCAGTGAAGTGATGCAGCTTCTGGCACTACATAAGGGAAATAAGAGTTTCAACATTTAATTACAGTGCATCAATACCACAGGAGAAAAGATAACCAATGAGGAGAAAAAAAAATGTAACAGAGACAAAATGGCAGGAGTCATTTTTTATCCTTTATGGAAAAGGGGCCAGGAGGCACAAGTTTAATGTTGATCAACCTGACTCAAGCAATTTCTGTAGAGCTAGTTAAGTAAAAATACTTGCTTATATTTATATTATTTACATTATACATTTTCTAATATCTGGGGAGAACATTGCACTCGTATGATCTTACTTCAACAGAGATTTATGTTTGCAAGAGACCACAAGAATGACAAGTGTACAGAATGTTGAAAAAATAAAGGCAGCAGTCTCGCTATGGCTTCTGCAACTAAATTGAAGGGATAGGGAAATTCGCTTGCATTCTTTCTGGAATCTTTGATAGCGTAAATGTTGTGGCTTGTCCACTTACTGAAAATGAAGGGTAAGAGTACAGCTCTTGACATTTATTACTATTAATAATTTCCTTGGAACCATATAAAACAGAACAGAAAGCTGTGGAACCAAAAACACAAGGAAAGCGGAGAAGTAGAAAATAATACAATCTTTATGTATATTGTTGTTGTTTTAGGAAAGAGGAATTCTAGAACAATCAAACAGCCCATGATACTTGGGCAAATGCGGAATCAAAGAAAGTTTACTAAAGGGGTAAGAGGCCCATGACCTTAGCAACAAAAGATTTGGCAAAGTCTGGTAAACAAAATAATTTTTGAAAGGATCGGGCTTGGATAAGTGTCATACATATATGCAAATCAAATGCATAGTAGTTTGTAATGAGAATTCTTGAAATTGGATGTGGGCAATTTTTAAAATTTAAATAAGCTTATCTATGTAAAAAGATACTAACAAAAAATATATGATGATTTACCACGAAGAATTGGTTGATGTTATTCCCACAGGCAACATCTTGAAGTATGCCCAAAGCACGGTTTACTTCAGCTCCTATTGACTTGGCAATGCTGATGAAAAGGTCATCACGTAAGACAAGACGAGGGACTTTAGCTGGAGCCCTGTTACCATAGAGATTGTACATTCACTTGATTCAAGAATATCATACCAATTAATGAATGAAAATAAAATAGGAGAATAGAATGACGCTCAGGAAGCAGATTAAGTTGTAATACCTGTTCATCATGCCAGAAGCATTTTTCCAAAGAAACTGAATAACCATTCCAATGATGAGACCAAAGCATAAAAGTGAAAGAAAATTGTAGTTCAGCCATTCAAATAGCACCCAGATGGCTGTGGCACTGGCTAAAACACCAGCTGAGATTTTCTTGTTTCTCCATAACAGGACGTCAGCAGCTACAATAACAGAAGAAGCATATAAAAGGATTGTAATACAACCATCGTAAGGACAAAGGAAAGCTAAGTTATATAGGTGGCCTACATTTGCCTCCACCTAAAATGTGGTGTACTGGCTTTTGACGGCCAAATAGCCGATTGAGCTGAGAATTAACTGAGCTTGATCTCTCCTCTTCAAAGAAGGACCCTGACGTCTGCTTCGACAATGACTTCTGCTTCGATAGACCATCAGCAATTGATTCCACAATGTTGTTCAGAAGATCCTCAGCTGTAATTCTCTCAGGCATTTTCCCGCCCTTTAAAGATGCACAAGAGATTAAGTCATAATCTTAAATACACAAAGTCATCAAAGACAAGTGCAAGATTCATGTAGACCAAAAACTGGTGAAAATCTAACAAGCAAAAGACAGAACTTTTGATAACTATTATAACAGTAGAACAACACATATGATTATCCAGAAAGGCTGAAAAAAGTTTGATCCTGATTAAATCCAAAATCTTGCCTTGCCACTCATCCAGACTGAATCAACTTTTCTTACAACTAATCTAACCATTCTACTTTTTTTCTTGCTAACAGTCTTTTAAGGAATGAATTCAAAAGCCGTATCTGATATCTACTCATTTATCATAAACTTAGCCAATTATGTCCGCGTAATCCTGCTCTCTTCTAGCAACCAGAAGCTCCTCCTTCATCTACAAGGGATCAAATGTTATATCTACAAGATAGAGCACTGTAGTCATCAAGAGAGAAGAAAGTTACAAATGACATATGCATATGGTGCTCCCTTATACTCCTTTTTCCTCTCCAGGGCCTGTACATTATTTTTCAGACTTTAAGACAATAGGCTTTTGGCATTCCATCTAGAATCCAGGCATCCCAAAAAAGGAGAAGGTGAATAAAATGAATTCGGGTGGATGCGAGCCTCTCTCCAGTCAGCAAACTCTATTCACTTCTCAAACATTGATAATGTAATGATAGCACTGAAACATTTGTAGATACAACTATATACTTATAATCACAGCCCAATTATCGAACCAGGGAAGTATACATGAATCATGACTATGGGCAGCTTAACATTTGCTTTTCAAGTTAAATCAGGGTAAGGTGTTTCCTCTTTAAGGCCTGTCCAGGGTCTTGATTAAACAGCTCAATCACTTTGTACGCAGTGGAACAGACTCACCACTATACAACAACAACAACAAAATATCCGGTGCAATCCCACAGGGGAATTTGGGGAGGGTAAGATGTACGTTAGACCTTGTTGTTTTTGTTACACCCTCGACTAAAAAACAAATGTAATCTGATAAAAAGAAGAAAAAAAAAGGCAGCAAAATAAACAGCAAGTGCAAAAAGAAAACCTCAAAAAGTGAAATACTGTGCACAAAAGTTCCTTTTTCTTTAATGGTGGGCCAATGGAGGCAAAAGAATAACAAATCTGACGGCAAAAGCATATCTGATTTGGGGACTGATGAAGGATTTAACATATGAAGCAAACTATCACCAAGGATGAACATAAAAGAGTGTTACTGTACTAGTTAAGAATTAATTTGTAGCTGTACTTCTCATCATCATGATAGCCCATAGAACAGAAAATTAAAGAATTGGAAAAGCCAGAAGTTGACACACACAGAGAAAAGGGCCAAAAGAAGTTACATTGGAAGCCCAAAACTCACCATATAATCAATGACTCAAACCATAAGTCTCACAAGATTTTGATCACACCTTTCAAAATTCAACACGAGATTCATCCCATCTATTACAATGGAAGGAAATTGGACAATTTATGCACACGCCAATGCAATTATGCATAACAATGGGCAACAACTGCTGTTAATTGGGCATGGAAAATGGCAGTACCATAGGGCATAGATACCAAGAACCAACTAAAAGAATTTACATTAACTTAAAAGCACATAACTTTAAAGTGAGGCAACTCCAGAAACCACCAAGACACAAGCTCCAACAAAACAACCCCCAAAATCATGTTTATGCATATCCAAAAAAAAAAACCCAATTTCCTTATTTTGGTACAATCAGAGGAACCGAGTACAAGAAAATCTAAAACAAGCCAACCCAGATGCTAAAAAATAAGAGAGAATAAAAACTCACCCCAAATGTAAGAACAAACCAGCAAGGAAACCAAACCCGAGTGCAAAAGGGTCGATTCCTTTTTGGGTAAAAGAGATACTTTTGGGGTTTTCTTGAATTTTGGACCTTTTTATGTATCTCTGCGTACACTGATACAGTTGGGTATAGGGAGAGAAAGGGGGAAGCAATAAATTTGTTGGGAATTGGAGAGTAGGGATTAACTAGAATTTGAATTGGGAAACGGGAGGAAGATGCTGAGAATCTACAAAAGATTGTTTGTCTGTACGTAATGGCACATGCAACACAGTCGCCACTAGCGTCCGAGTTTAATTAATACAAATTTATGTTGCCTTAACATCATTTATAAAAAATGTTTTTTTTTTAAATTCAAATTTAAAATTAAAATAGTTACATCTTGTAATGGTCACCTGTGTTGTGTCGTGGGTTATTAATTCTTATGTTATTTTATTAACCATATTTTTGTTCATCTGGCTGTCCTTGTTTTGGTTATTGTTACTATGTTTGATGACTCTCGTTTATCATATGTGATTTCTATAAAATAAATAATATTCAAGCTAATTAAGAGAGCAGAGTAGTGAGTTAAATCAACACACAATTGTTATAAAATAGTACTACTGAATTTGTACGAGGATGGGACACACGTCTTAGTTTAGCTCATTAAATTCTGTTATTAACAGTTAATATATGTAAAATTGACTCAAAATATAACAAGTGAATGGGAGTCGTAAAAAGCTTTTAGAGTTGTGCCAATGAATGTTTGTGCTGGATACGGTGTTGATCGAATGTTCTAAGCTTTAAATCCGAGAATGATATAGTAAGTATATGTCATAAGACAAAGAAGTTTGGAGCACAAATATATAAGTGTATTGTTGTTGTAATCCTTGGTTTCAAATACCTTACTATAGTGTCAAAACTATTATTTATAGGTTTTAAAGGTAATATATTTACCAATAGAAAAACTTCACTCAAGTCCTAAAAATACTATGACTCATTGTTGTTGTCTATATGAAAATATCGTTAGTGGTGCCAACTAATATCCCTCTGTAATGGTTAGAATATTTGTACAATTTATATATATCTGCACATCCGTCTTTTTAGCCACGTCATTGAGACAGAATCCCTTTGTATCTTCAATCTATATGTGAACTCTCTTCTTTTTCTCAGTGACAATCTAACGTGACTTTTCGAGGTTGAATTCTCTAAACACATCTTCAAGATCGATGTATACAATTAAATAGTATGAGTATCATATATGTGTATCACGTTATCTATCTTAATTATTTCTTTATTAACTTGTCAATTAATGTGTAGTACCTGTAATTAGTGGATAATTAATTTAATTATATAAATATTCTTGTTTACAATATGTACTACATAATATATATACAACTGAATTAAAACTCATATCAGATATCAATCAAAATCTCTCGGAATGAGGATTTCTAATTATTATTCGCATTCATGTGTTATTTGTACACTTTGAAGATGGTGCACACTTCCTATTTCAAGGATATCCTAAAAAATTCCTCTATAAAAAAGTTACTAAAAAAATGCACAAAACTTGGACAGAGCATCTCAGTAAAAGTTGTACCCAAAATGTGTGACGTAGATAGCCTACTCACTTATAATAGGGACTATTTGAACCTGTGACCTATAAATTAATAAATCTCAAGCTGTTTGAGCTCCAGCACAGACAGGTGGATTCTGCTTGCCTACCAAAGTAGGCTTGACATTTTCACAAGTAGTCTTTGCTGGTCCTTCCTTTCCATTGTAAGTAATGTCTATATCTGCAACTTCAACTCCTTCACATGGTACTCCTTTACTGCAGAGTAATGTCACTGCATCTTGTGTTCTTGATGTACCCCTTACATTTTTTATGCTCACTTTGCTTATCTTCACTTGTGATGGCAACTGTAAAAAGTACGAAAACATAAATTAATCTATGTGTGTGTTAGCAAACTCGGTGCATTAAAGCTCTGCTATGCACAGGGACCGGGGAAGAACCCGACCACAAAGGCCTATTATACGCAGTCTCACCTTGTATTTATACCAGAGGTTGTTTTCAAGGCTCTGGAGTTTAATTAAATAGAAACGATGTCTCAAATTTTGATTTACATAATAAATAGTAAGTGAATAATAAGAGTGCTTACATCTTTGTTGCATTGATTGTATGGGCAATAGACTTGATCAATAACAATGGGGTTGCTCACATTTTGCACAATAATATCTTCATAATGCAAATCAGTGACCACACCTTCATGTGAAGCTGGCCATGTCTTGACCCTAACACCATTATCAGTATTAATAAATGTGCAATTTTTCACATAAACACCCACCACAGGCTTTTCACCGGGAGTCCTTCCAAGACTTCCAACACTAATACCATGTCCAGGTCCACAAGTAACTTTAGTGATATAAAGTTGCTGCAATTCATCACCTATGGATATGCAATCATCTCCTGTTCCAATCACACTATCCGTGATGTTCACGTAAGTTGATCGAGCAACATGGATCCCATCCGTGTTGATGCTCTCCGCTGGAGCTGTGATGTGAAGTCCCGTCATTGTCAAGTTGTTGCAACCATTGACGTTCATATGAAAATTTTTGCTGTCTTTTGAAGTTATGCCTTGGATTGTAGAATGTTTAAGGAAGTTGAAGCTCAAATTCTGTATCATCAACATTTACATTAATAATAAGTTAATAACCCTTAGGCCTAGCTCTTTAGCAAAGTGTCATTAAAATTTAAAAAACTTACATAGGCAAGATGTGCACACTTTGTTTTGGCACAATCATTTTGCGCCCATGCAGCTTTGCCTTGTCCATCAAAGATGCCAGAGCCAGATAGTGTGAAATAATCAATATAATTCGCAGTAAACCATTCTCCTACAGGGAGACTTTTCGGATCCGGAGAAGCTTGTAAAGTGCCTTCCACTTGAAACTCAAGAGGTGCCTTGCATGGACCTTCTATTTTTACTTGATTCATTGGAAATGTACCTTTTGGTATCAAGACTTTACTGGGACTGGTTGATGCACATGCCTCTTTAAATGCATCCAATATTGCCTGTGTAGTTTTAAATTATTGCTTATACATGATAATCATCATCAAGGTATCACTATTGGCAAAAACAAAATTTGCAATGGAAAAAACTTTTTGTAGCTCAACAACAAAAACTCTATGCTAATCCCATTTAGGGACGAATCATAAGAAAAATCAATTAGCTAGTCACTATCAACACATTCTATAGTTATATTCATGTTATCTAGTAAGAGCATTAGCTTTTTCTAGGGGTAGTAATTGGACGAGTTGAGTCAAATTTGAGCGAGTCATAATGGATCAAGACAACAAACGAGTCAAGATCAAACCCAACTCGAATTTGCTTGGATCAAATGGGTTGGGTCATAACGGGTTGAGTAATGGGTTATAGAGCGGGTTAAGACCAAACTCAACTCAACTTTTATTAAGTTTTACTTATGTTATTTGTTCTTTTTTAATATTTTAGTACTTAATTAAATTGTATTTTTCTTTATTCTGACTATATAAAGCATATCAAATTTTAAAAAAATATTTTAAAATAATTTTGACAAGATCTCTGTCGAGTCAATTTTGAGTTGCATATCAACTCAATTTTAAATGGACTGAAATGGGTTGAGCTAATAAATGAGTGGATTATTAATCCGCCCAAACTTCAACGGGTTAGACAGGTTGAGTTTAATTTTGTCACCCCTAATTTTTTCACTTAGAGGCGGATTTAGAGCATGTTCAATAGAACTCGTTGCTTTTCGAGTGAACCATTATAGTATGTATGCCAAATAAATAAATAAATAATAAATTGAAATATAAATACTTTCTTGTTTTCAATTTATATAATAATATTTAAGTAGTCGAAGGAAAAAACTTTAAACATGCGACTTTAGATATATCATGACATATAGGAACCTGTTTTTTCAAAAGAAAAATTGTAAATATACCAAGATATTTTTTGACTTTAAAAACATATCAATAATTAGAATTTAAAAGTAAAAATAAACTAATTTCCTTATATATAAAGATATCAATAATATTTTTTTGAAACAGATTATTTCTTTATGTCTCAAATTAATTGTTGTGATTTACATACCTTACTAATATCTCCATTAGGTGTTGCGCCAAATTTGGTAACATCAAATACGGCTGGCTGAGCCTCTCCAAGTCGTGCTAAAAATAATATTAATATAAATGCAAATAATGCCTTAATATTTAATTCCATTTTTTTCTTTTTTTTTTTCCTTTTTTCTTTTGTATATTATTTTAGTGTATTTTTATTTATTTATTTTGGGCATTTGAAATGGTAAAGTGAAGGTTGAAGGCCTTTTATAGTGCCATTAACATGAATTAAGACCATCAAAATTTGTATCAGCATGAATCGGAATTTAGTGGTTTATTGTATCTTTGATATTTTCAACCTCATGACTTATTCTTATATGCAAAATTTGATTAATCTCCCAAATTAAATGGTAATATGCAAATACAAATAATAATTATCAGGTTGTGAATTTTCGAAATGTATATTGATTTTGCTTGTTTGACATATAGTGTGATAATGTTATTTTCTGTTTCTATGTTTTGGTATTCATCTTGGTCAATATACTTTTCTTTTAAAATTTACTAATGGGTTGAATTATTTGTTGTTGCCTCAATCCATTTAATCTATTTCTAAATTTTTTTATCGTTATTTATATATTGCTATTGGTTAATGACACTTTATTATTTTTACGTAGATTACAAAAGAAAATGGTGAAAAATATTTAGGATTGATCACCACACTATCGCGCTTCACACGTGCTCCTCTTGAGAAATGATATGTGTTGACACCCAATTTTGGCCCAACACTTCAAAAAATTCTTACTTTTTATGCTAATATTTTAAAATAGTTTAAAATATTGTTTTGGGTGATTTTAGACTGATTTTTGATAATTGCTCTTATTTTTAAAATATTAGGATTTTAATTATTTTAATTTTAAATTTTAACGCAGTATAATAATTCATTTTTTCTTGTTCAGATATAATTATACGCGTATGTTCAATTGACCCACAAGTTGAGCCCGTATTCTAGCCCATTAGTTTTTGACATGAAATTTGTACTCCAGTACCAAGATTGACTTTGTGTTCCTAGGGTGGATGATCTTAGAGGGATGATTATTAGTGAGGCTCACAACTCTCATTATTCTATTCACCCGGGGTCTACCAAAATGTACCGGGATTTGAAGGAAGTGTATTGGTGGCATGGTATGAAGAAGGATATTGCCAGATTCGTGTTTGAATATCCGAGTTGTCAACAGGTGAAAATAGAGCACCAAAGGCCCGGAGGTTTGGCAAGGACATAGAGATTCCCATATGAAAATGGGAAGATGTGAACATAGACTTTGTAGTTGGGTTACCTAGGACCCGAAGGCAATTTGACTCTATTTGGGTTGTTGTGGATTGGATGATGAAGTCGGCTCATTTTCTACCGGTTAAGACTGCTTTCAGTGGCGAAGATTACGCAAGGTTGAACATCCAAGAAATGGTGAGGTTGTATGGTGTACCTAGGTCCATTATATTGGATAGAGGTACCCAATTCACTTCTCATTTCTGGAGGTCTTTTCAGAAGGGGCTTAGGACTAAGATTAAATTGAGCACCGGTTTCCATCCTCAAACTGATGGCCAAGTGGAAAGGACTATCCAAACCTTGAGAGATATGTTGAGGGCTTGTGTGTTGGAGTTTAAGGGAAATTGGGATGACCATCTTCCACTCATTGAGTTTGCTTATAATAATAGCTTCTATGCTAACATTAGTATGGCACCGTTTGAAGCTTTGTATGAGAGAAGGTACAAATCACCGGTGGAGTGGTTTGAGTTGGGAGAGATGGCTTTGATTGGCCCAGATTTGGTAATAGATGCCATGGAGAAGGTGAAAGTGATTAGGGAGAGGTTGAAGGCGGTCCAAAGTCGTCAAAGTCCTATTCGGATGTTAGAAGGAGTGACTTTGAATTTCATGTCGGTGAATGGGTGTATGTGAAGGTTTCTCCTATGAAAAGTGTGATGCATTTTGGTAAGAAGAGCAAGCTAAGTCCCCGGTATGTTGGCCCTTACAAAATTGTTGAGCGAACTAGAGGGGTGGCTTACAGGGTGATGTTACCCCCGGAGTTAAGTGTTATTCATCTGGTCTTCCATGTGTCTATGTTGAGTAAGCTAGTTGGTGATCTGAGCACCATTGTGCCTTTGGAGGGAATGGAGATTGAGGAAAACTTGTCTTATGAGGAAGTGTAACACCCGGTAAATTACCAAAATACCCCTAGGGAAGATATGTGCGTAAAATGCGTCTTCCGATGCTCGAATTGAAAATCCGAGAGTGGATTCATGATCAACACTGAAAATTGAGTGCGAAGAGGGTCTCGGTCGATTTTTAGAGCGATCGAGTCGAAAGATAATTTTTCGTTCCAAAATGAAAAACAGTGTGCTTGCGCGATGGAACCGCGTCGCGGACCTGTCGCGGAGCCACACTTATGTTTTTTTATGATTTTTTGATGGAGTTGAATTTTCCGAATATACACTGTCCGCGACAGATCTGCGTCGCGGACTGTGTTAATTCAGGTCGAAAAAAGTTTTTTTAAATTACGGAGGGCATTGTAGTCCAGCCCTATTTATCCTAAACGTTCCCCTACAACCAATAAAGGTCGGTTTCTAAGAAAAGGGTTTCAAAAATCCCATTCTAAAGCGTTCTTCCAAAAAGTCACTAAAGCTAGGGCTTGAAGGAAGTTGAGATTGAGGAGATCAAGAGAAGGTTGTGCAAATTCGTGTTAGCAAAACTTTCCAGGTATGTAACGCTAACCTAAAGCATGGGAATGTTCTCCCATGTGCCCTTCTGAGTATAGAGTATTGTGTCTTGACATGATGAGGTTAATGTAAGAGGTTGATGCATGAAAAATTTATGTTATTTTATGTATAAATTATTTTCTTACATGAATTGATGATCATCACTATTTTATTTTACATCATAATTCATTTTCATGAGTGCATTTTAAAACCCTATAATTATTGTGTTTTGGGGAAAAGCATGCATAATGAAATTAGGGGATATGTCTAGAGCCTTGACGATGATGATGTTACGATGATGTTATGATGATGTTGATGAAAATGATGTTTTATGATGTCTTAGCATCGAGATTTAATTGCTAAATGAGTATCTTGAGTTCTGATGTTGATGTTGATGTTATGAGGTGAGGTACTATGTCCCTACGGGACTGATGGTGATGTTGAGGTTTCATATTATGTCCCTCTGGGACCGATGTTGATTTTGAGGTATTATATCATATCCTTATGTGACTGATGATGAGTTATTATGTCCCTATGGGACTGATAAGGTTGATATTTTATGAGCATGTCGAATTCTGGGAAGAGTATTGAGCACCGAAATGGGTAGAGAATGAGTCTCACTCGAACCCATTAACTACGTGGCCCGCATAGGGGGAGACGATTGAACCGCAATCTGGATGGCTTATGTCTTGTCCCAAATGAGGACTGAGATTTTTCTTGTGGATCCACTGAGGTTATGTCCTTTACCTCGGGCAGGGTATTGGATGGATGTGGCAATGGCATCGCTTCGTTGTATCATCACCGGCTCATAGGTGATGGTTGTCGATTAGAGAAACTCCCAGTTAGGTTCCATTTGATAGAACTCTAATGTTGATGTTGATGTGATGTTTGAGTCGAGTCCTTGAGTCGATGTGATGTTCCCTTGAGTCGATGTGATGTCCCTTTGATGTGAGTTGAAGTTGAGGTTCCTTGAGATGAGCTTGATGTGATGTCGATGATTGATGAGAGGTTGATGAGTCAATTGTTTAATTTAATCTCTTGCCTTAGATAGACTTTTGATATGCTGATCGAGTATGATGTTGAGTTGATGTTTCTTTATGTTGTGTACTTACCCTGTTATTCAGCTATTTTGCATGCCAGTACATTCCACGTACTGCCGCCATTTGGCGCTGCATCGTTTCATGATGAAGTTATAGGAGTTAGAGGACTTCAACAGGCGCACCGTTGAGGTCAGAGATTTCGAGTTCAGACTTTGGTGAGCCTCCTTGCTATC
This sequence comes from Solanum rostratum, assembly GCA_029948455.1. NCBI lineage: Eukaryota > Viridiplantae > Streptophyta > Magnoliopsida > Solanales > Solanaceae > Solanum > Solanum rostratum. The sequence goes on along the minus strand of CM057047.1, from coordinate 53,001,280 downwards.
CGAAGGAGACCCTTCTATTTTATGCTTCCTTTATTTCATTGAGTCTGGTAGCCATGGCATGTCATGGCACCATTCTTAGACAAGTTGAGTCAGGTTATAGGCTTCGTAGACATTATGTCGAGGTTGATGTGGATGTTTCCCTTATGAACTGAGTAGTACTTTACTTACTTAGTTGATGTTGAGACTGATGTTTGGCCGTTTGGCCTTTATCTGAGGTATCCTATTTATATTATTTCCGCGGTGTTGATGTTAACTGATGTGATGAGGCTAAGTGGTTCGCTTGGGGACTAGCAATAGTCTCTGAGTGTCGGCTACGTCTAGGGTACCCTCCTAGGGCGTGACAGGAAGTGCCGATGGCAATCTTAGAGAGGCAAGTAAAGTGGCTTTGTAACAAGGATGTGGCGTCGGTGAAGGTACTTTGGAGAAATCAACAAGTGGAGAGTGCTACTTGGGAGGCGGAGCTGGACATGGTGAAACGATACCCTCATTTTTTCCAAATTACTCAAGCCTAAGGTACTAGGATTCTTCCATGTCTAATGGTGCCATTTCTTGCCTCTTGAGTCTCATAACATGACATGCATACATGTGCACAAAAAGGACTTGTATAATCATTTTGAAAAAGTTGGATATAATTTTGAAGTGAATTTAATAGTCATGAAAAATGGTTTGGCATAATGCTTTTGGTACAATTTTTTTTTGGTAGTGAATTATGCATTGTATCTTGTGTGGTGTGCTTCTTGCTCTAGTTCTAACCTTTCAAGTCTTGTTCTTGCACATTCGGGGACGAATATTCCCAAGGGAGAGATGATGTAAAGACCCAGAGTTTTCCTAAGGGTATTGCCTCGATGTCCTAAGATTTGTCCCTAGTAAAAACTGCCAGACATCACTCCACGGAGGAGCCTACACGGCCCGTGTGGATTCACACGGTCCGTGTGGATGCCCGTGAAGTGATACCTTGGCCAGTTCACGGTTGGGCAAACTTAGGACACGGAGAAAAGTTGCCAAATGAAGGCACACGGGGATTCACACAGTCTGTGTGACACCACACGGTCCCTGTGGCCTTTCGTGTGGCTTACTATGTGGAAAATTAGTCTAAGTACAAAATTACCATCTCGTAACCTTGCTATGCAAAATTTATTTCAAGTACCTTTACACGGATGATGTCACGGACTTTGTGATATCAGATGGTCCGTGAAGCCGCCCGTGTGGTACCACTTAGTTTCGTGAAATCTTCCTTCGGCGAATTCTAAGTCCTAGGCCACGATACTGTTCACGGTTTGTGTGATGCTACAAGGACCGTGTATCGAACCATGTGACCCAGACGCACCATATTCAAGTCCGTTTCATTAATGGCATTTATGAAATTTCGATTTATTTTTGAACGTGGATTATGACTTTTTACCTATCCTAAACCCCTAGTTCACCTGAAAACCCCTCCCCTCTTCACTCCTTCACCTAAATTACTCTACCCCTCTTAGGATCACTTCCCCATTCCTCCCAACTTCTCTCTCTCTCAATGATTCAAGTTAGGGTTCCAACCGGGGTCAACTCAAGTTTGATTTCTACTCCTCAAGTCAGGTATGCGGGATTGATTCTTGGGTCCTTTCAACCAAAAAGACCAAAAATCTTTCAATCTATTTTCATGAATTTTAGTTACTTCAAATATGAAATTTCATGATTTGATTCTATTAATTCCAATTCGTGTATGGTTGTATTTTACCTATTATTTCAATTCATTTTGGATTACTATTATGATGATTTACATTGGATTATGAAGTTATGAATATGCATGTCCCCTTTAAAATTGATTTACGCATGGGTGACTATTACTATGATTTAGATATTGATTTAACTACGGATTTATTCAATTTCATATTATGATGTTGATTTTAACTTGAATTTATGTTTCCCATGTTATCCTCACATCATGCATTGAATTGCATTCATGAGCATCGGTTTATGAAAATTATGAAGTGAGTTAAGCCCAATTATGTTTTATGAAATGATTATGGTATGATTTTTGGTAAGGAATTGGTTATGACAAGAAGGTAATCACCAGTATGTCTATGATTATGGCTCTTTGAGCATTATGGGTGCTTGCACCATCATGTATATGTGTAGATGAGTTATTCCTTGCATGAGCATTACGATTATGATTTTATAAGTTGGCATTTGAGCCTAAATGTGCATTGGATGTTTTGAAATGGATATTTATTCTTTGAAAGCGCGCGCACACACACACACACACACATATATATATATATAAGTATTCATGTGGGATGTTGTTGACTTAGCACCGATGGATTAGAGGCTTCAGGGATATCCCCAAGGTCCCTCTCCCTTTCCTTGAACTATGTGCCAACATAGGGACGATCTGCATTACCGAAATGACCAGGTCGTCAGGAATGGTTATTCGTTTATTATGTTTATGATATGATTATGAAAAATCCTTCCAAAATGGTGAGTCCGTAAGGTGTGATGTCGATTACCTTTGGCAAGTAATCTTCTCCCTACCGGTGGGAGGCCCAAATCGGTCTAATTCATGTAACAGCTCGCATGGATTTGGTTTGTCGGTTATAGTCCATCCCCATTATATAGGAGCATTATCGCATTGCATGCATCATGAATTTCATGACATCTTGTATATATATATTTTCATTGATTATATGATTCTTCTTATATTATGTGCCCTTGTCATCTAACATTGAAATGCAGGTTTGGTAAGTCATATGCATTGTATGCATGTACATTTAAACGTACTAACACATACTCTATGCCTACATGATTTTACCATGTAGGGACCGAGCACTTTGAGTATCAACCATTCGAAAAATAGTCCACTCTTGGAATCCTTGTGGTGAGTCACGTCTTTCGAGGGTGAGCCGGCTATTTTCCTTTATTTATTATTTTCGGATGTCTTTCCCTATTTTGAGGGTGAGCTCAGGATTTGTCCTGGCCTCCGACCCTTTGACTAGAGGCACTGTTGGGCACTGTGAAGTTTTATGACTATTTCATTCGTTATCGCATTCCTATATGATTTCCTAGATGTGATTTGACTAGTATCGTGTTCGCGTGCCAATCTTGAACCAATGATGTAGTTATGTATACTTGAGGCTTGTTTGGGGGCTCTTGGGTCCCCAATTGTCATGTCATGCCTAGGACCCTACCCCGGGTCGTGACAAAAGATGATATTGCTAATTGAAGAGAATAAAATTTTAATTTTAAGAAATACAAAAAATATCTTCTCTTTCTTTCTTTATTTTTCCGGCACTCCTCGCCGGAATCCGACGAAAGCTCCGACAGCCCCAAACTCCACCGGAAAAATTCCAAAATTAGCCATCAAACCAGACCCCTTTTCCCACCATTTCTGCCACCCAAACCAACTGAAAACCACTAGCAGAACTTCCCCAAAAATATCACCTTCCTCCACCCATTTCCGCCTCAAAATTGACCCCAAAAACCCATGAAAACAGCGCCTAGAAACTCCATTTTCAGTCCCAAAAATCATCCATCAAACCCTCCAAAAATAACAACTCCACCATCCAAGTAACCACCAAAACAGCCCCATTTCTCCGATGCCAAACAACACAACAACAACACCAGACACACCAGCAAAAATCAGCCACAAACCTCCTTTTTTCCACCTGAAAATCGCCCAAAAACAACCTGAAAATAGCCCCAAATCACCCCCCTTAAACGACCCCCCTTCCCGTCACTAAAACCCTGAACAAAAGCTACCGGAAAATGCCACCCACAGCTCCACCCATAAACGCCCATGGCTGCCAGAAAAATGCTGCCCATGACACCCAAAAACCCACCTGAAATAGCTCCAAAAATCACTCCCTAAAACCACCGAAACTCCATCAAGTGAATGTCACAAAACAAGCAGCGGTTTTCCATTATTCGTCTCTTCCATGGGCGATCTTTTTTGGAGGTTTAGAACATCAGAAGTAACGAGATGGTTAGAGCTTATTCACAAGAGAACACATATAAGCTTCCATGGAAAAGGCACGCATGAGAGGTCATCACTGAAGCACCATCACAGTAAGCTTTTTGTGTGTTTTGGGTCATAACTTCAATAATTTTCAGATCTGGTTTATGACATATTTGATGTTTTCCTTGACTTTATTTTATCCTATTATTTTGATTAATTCTTCAATCTTTTCAGTTTATAATTTATTTATGCTTTCCTTATTTTGATAGCTATATTTCACTATTATTGCTTCCTGATTTTGAAGATAGCATTTTAGTAATTTAGGTTATTTAGATATTTTATTATGCTTGTTAACCTTATTGTTATTATTGTATGATTCTCGAATGTTTTATGTCTTTCTTGATTGGTTGTTTGTCCTGTTAATTATAGGTTGTTTTCTTTATAAGTGCTAGTTTTGAAATAATTTTATCATTTTGTAGTTGAAGTATTGTAATTCATACTAAAGTATTGTTTGGTAAATTTGGCTAACGACAAATTTATCCGTCAGATTTCGAGGTCACCCCATTTAAAATGATGGAAAAATTTAGTTAGATTAATATTTGTTTACATGTTAAAAGTCAAATTTATTTGTTTAAATTTATTATTTTCTAAACTTGGCCAATGACGAGTCTAACTGTAGGATTTCGAGGCCTTCCTTTTAAAAAGACGAAAAAATTTAGTTTAGAATAATATTTTTTATGTTGTTAAAATTCAAGAAAATTTTAAATTCAAGTTTTGTACATTAGATGTTAAAATGACGAAACAATTTTAGTTTATTTTTTATTTATTCATTATTGTGTATGTTGTTGACATTAGACAAATACTAAGACATTCTTCATATCATTATTTATTTCATTGTTTGTGCATTTTTTTTTATTATTATACTTATGTTATATTGTGTATCTCCTCCTCAATTTGAAAAAAAAGAGTTCAGCCGGGACCCATAGTTGTGGATTCGAGTGCTAATATCTTTCTTTTGGAATAACTTGAACCCTTACTTGGAATTTTTGGTTCGCATACTATTTTTATAAATAATTAATTGATTTCCTAATTATCCTTAAAATTAGGTGGCGACTCTAAAACCAGAAATTATTTTTTTGTAAAGTATTCTTTTTAAATTCTTTTGTTCTATTATTTTTTATGAGTTGTCACGACGTTGCGCCTTCGGAATGTCAATAATATGTAGCATCATTTTAAGGGCTTGTAGATAAGAGGACAGATAATGAACGAAAATTCATGTTTTTTTCATCTAATTCAGCTTGATGATTTAATGGCTCCTTCTCGTAACCCCTAATATAGTAAAGTCTTATTTTGTTTTTCCGTTAATTTTTGCAATGGAGATTTTTAGGTTTTGATAGATAATCAAAGTTTTTGTTTATATATATATATATATATATAATGAGGATAATAGATAAATTGAGAAGATTAGAAGTTAGTTGTAATTAGTTACTTAATTAGTTAGTTTGTTAGCTTAGTTAGTTAGTTAGTTATCAATTAAACTAACTAATATCTCCTAATATCTCCAGCTGTATAAATGAGCTCACAGCTCAACACTTGTACTCTTCTTCTTCAATATAGAAAATGAAATAAAATCTTCTCCCTCAAATTCTCTCTGGATCTCCCCCAAACTTCTTCATGGTATCAGAGCCCACAACTGTTTGATTCAGTTGAAGGTTCAAGAGGCGAAAGCTCAATCAAGCTGTGAAGACGAAAGCTTCATCGAGCTGCGATAATGGGGGATTTGAACAGAGCAACAGAAACACTGGAGAGTATAGAGACGAAGAGGAATCATCCTCTGTATTTGCATCCCTCGGACACTCCGGGATGTATCCTAACTACAATACAACTGTCGGGAGCTGAGAACTACTCACTATGGAGTAGATCTATGTTGATCAACCTCAGGGCGAAAGGAAAAGTTGGATTCGTGCTGGGATCTTGCAAAAGGGATGATTATCCCTCGGAATTGGAAGAACAATGGGAGAAATGCAACGCCTTTGTGCTTGCATGGATAATGAATACCGTTTCTAAGGAATTGCTAAGCGGAATCGTGTATGCATCCGATGCTGCCACAGTATGGGCAGATCTGAAGGAAAGTTTTGATAAAATAGACGGATCGAGGATATATCAGCTCCACAGGGACATCTGTACAATTCATCAAGGTAACATGTCTGTGTCTGGGTACTTCACTAAATTGAGGCTGTTATGGGATGAATTCGATGCTTTAGTACCTTTGCCGACTTGTAATTGTGATAGGTCGAAGTCATATGTTGATCATATGCAATACTTGAGGCTGTTTGCGTTTCTAATGGGCCTAAGTGAAACCTACAGTCATGCTAGAAGTCAAATCCTAATGATGTATCCGTTACCAAGTGTTAGTAAAGCATACGCTATGATAATTGCTGATGAGAGCCAAAGATTGACTTCAGGAGGTGTAAATGTGGGAAATCTGAATGAATCCATAGCACTTTATGCTAATAAAGGATTCAGGAATCCTATGGGGAGAGAAGGTCACTCTAAGGATGCTGGAAGCTATGGAAAAGGAGGTCATGATGCTGGAAGGAAGAAAGCAAACTGGAACCTATACTGTGACTACTGCAATATGCATGGGCATACTAGAAATATATGCTACAGGATTGTAGGTTACCCTGAAGGCTGGAAATTCAGGAAGAAATTTGGACAAAACACTGAACAAGACCATTCAAATCGACTCAAAGGAGCTAATTCAAATGTGAACAAAGGAATTGCAAACAATGTACAAACTGACAAGAATGATTATGCAGTGAATGATGATGCTGATGCATTTGGAAAAGTCACTAATTCAGAAGATATCAACTCTATTCGCACCAATCTGCAAGCATTGGCTATGCAGTCAACATACACTCCAAGCCAATATCAAAGGATATCAAAAATTCTGAATGAGGAAGGCAGAACTGAAGATATGGTGAACATGGCAGGTAATTCTGATAATTCTAATCATCTTGTTCTCTCTGTGAGTAATAAGATCAGTAACCAAGTTGATACAACAAAATTGAATGACAACTGTAATATGATGAAAGAAGAAGCCAGCTGGATAGTGGATTCAGGAGCAACTTCTCATATGATACATAATGCAAATCAGTTGGACAGTATTGATAGCAAAGATGTAAGAAAAAGAGTATATTTCCCTAATGGCCAAAGTACATTGATCAAATGTACAGGGAGTTGCAAGATATCAGCAGGAGGAACACTAAGAAATGTGCTAGTGATTCCTGACTTTAAACACAATTTGCTTTCTGTCTCTCAAGTAACTAGACAATTAAAATGCTCAGTCAGATTCTTCCCTGACTTTTGCATTTTTCAGGACCTCTTCAGTGGAGAGGTGAAGGGGATTGGTAAAGAGATGGAAGGATTGTACTATTTTTCAAATGATTTCAAGTGTACAAAAGCAGTTAAAGACAGTAATACAGCATTAATGTCAAAGGTAGGTGCATCTGAATATATGTTGTGGCACAGCAGGCTGGGCCACCCCTCACACAAGGTAATGAAACAACTGTTACAAGCAGAACCAGATGAAAGTGTCAAGCATGATGTTTGTTCTATTTGTCCATTAGCAAAACAAACAAGACTCCCATTTCCTGTAAGCATCAGTAGAGCCAAAGATGTATTTGAACTCTTACATTTTGATGTTTGGGGACCATATAGACTAGCTACACATAATGGATTCAGATATTTTCTGACTGCTGTAGATGATAATACTAGAATGGTATGGCTGTTTCTATTGAGATTCAAGAGTGAAGTTTTTTCTACTATAAAGTCCTTTCTTATCTTGATTAGAAATCAATTTAATGTTCAAGTCAAGAAAGTAAGGACAGATAATGGCACTGAGTTCTTCAATAAAGATTGTAATGAACTGTTTAATTCACTGGGGATTATACATGAGAGCAGTTGCCCTCATACTCCACAGCAAAATGGAATAGTAGAGAGGAAGCACAGGCACATACTTGAAGTAGCAAGGGCTATCAGGTTTCAAGGATCCATACCTATCAGTTTCTGGGGGGAGTGTGTGTTAGCAGCTGTATATTTGATCAACAGGATGCCAACAAATGTACTGCAGGGTAGATCACCATATGAAGTCTTTCATAAGTCCAAACCTACACTTGATCACTTGAGAATAATTGGGTGCTTATGTTATGCAACCAAGATAGTGAAAGCTGATAAATTTTCTCCTAGATCTGATGCTTGTATTATGATGGGGTATGCTGTAAGTCAAAAAGGATATATCCTATATAATCTCAATCTTAAAAGGCTGATAGTGAGTAGAGATGTGACTTTCAAGGAGAGTGTATTTCCATTCAGTGAAGTAAAGGACAAATATGTACCAATATTTGGAGATCAATCCCTTTATGACTATGAATATGAAGATAGGGCAATCCAACAAAGTCATCAGAATGACCATCCATCAGCAGATACATATGTAGATTCTACCATTTTGAACACACAACAACAAACAAACAGTGAAGAAGAAGTTCATGTTCAAGAAACAGAAGATGGGAATGAACAGCTATCAGATCAGACCACTACAAGAAGCAGGACATCAACAAGAACCACTCAACCACCAGTTTGGATGAAGGATTATGTAAACCACATGGGAGATGCTGCAGGTACACATCCATACTCCTTAGTCAACTATGTGTCCTATAAACATCTATCCTCTTCTTACAAAGCCTACTTGAGCAAAATGTCCCAAGATGTTGAACCAAGAACTTATGAAGAAGCTGTAAGGGATCACAGATGGGTAGAAGCAATGAAACAAGAGATAAATGCTCTGGAAGACAATGGCACATGGACAATTGTAACACTGCCACCAGGAAAGAGAGCTATAGGGTGCAAGTGGGTTTTTAAAATCAAGTACAAAGCAAATGGTGAAGTGGACAGATTCAAAGCCAGACTTGTGGCCAAGGGATATAGTCAAACTGAGGGCATTGATTACCAAGAGACATTCTCACCAGTTGTGAAGATGGTGACTGTGAGGTCCATTATTGCTCTTGCTGCAGCTGAGAATTGGATGATTTATCAGATGGATGTCTACAATGCCTTCTTACAAGGTGATCTTTTTGAAGAAGTTTACATGGAACTTCCAAAAGGATGCAGTAGCAAGGGGGAGTACAAGGTGTGCAAGCTTGTTAAATCCTTATATGGACTTAAACAAGCTTCAAGACAATGGAATGCCAAATTAACTGAAGCATTATTACACTCAGGATACATTCAGAGTCAGCTAGATCACTCTTTATTCACTAAAAGAAAGGGGTCTGCATTGGTGATTATACTTGTTTATGTGGATGATTTGTTGATAACAGGAAATGACTTCACATTAATACAGGAAACCAAGCAAGTGTTACACCAGTCCTTTAAAATCAAGGATCTGGGAGAGTTGAGGTATTTTCTTGGGATAGAATTTTGCAGATCATCTCAAGGGATTCTGATGAACCAGAGGAAATATGCATTAGAGTTGGTAGCTGAAACAGGGTTGACAGGGGCAAGACCATCAGCCACTCCACTGGAATGCAATTCAAAACTCACTACTGCAGGTCCAGATGATGCAGATGAATTATATGATGATGTCAATCAATATCAGAGATTGATTGGGAAATTGCTGTATCTAACAAACACAAGGCCTGATATAGCATTTGCTGCTCAGTCCTTGAGTCAATTCATGCAGAAACCAAAGATCATTCATTGGAATGCAGCCCTGAAAGTAGTTAAATATATCAAGATGACACCAGGTCTTGGTATACTTATGAGCTCTGAGAAGAAGACACATCTCACTGGGTACTGTGATGCTGACTGGGCTTCATGTCCTAATACTAGAAGGTCTGTGACTGGCTATTTACTGAAATATGGAGACTCATTGATAGCTTGGAAATCAAAAAAACAAAGTACAGTCTCTAGGAGCTCTGCAGAAGCTGAATATAGAAGTCTTGCTACCTTGACAGCTGAAGTAGTGTGGGTAACAAATCTTTTTAAGGAATTGGGACTGACTCTACAGAATCCCACTACCATACATTGTGATAGCAAGGCTGCTATCCAAATAGCAGCAAATCCAGTCTTTCACGAGAGGACAAAACACATCGAGATTGATTGCCACTTCATACGTGAGAAATTACAGCAGGGACTAATAAGAACCAGCTACATCAACACCAAAGAACAACAAGCTGACATACTGACAAAGGCATTAGGAAGAACACAACATGATCTTCTATTGTCCAAGCTAGGTGTTCTAAATGTCTTTAGTACATCTAGCTTGAGGGGGAGTAATGAGGATAATAGATAAATTGAGAAGATTAGAAGTTAGTTGTAATTAGTTACTTAATTAGTTAGTTTGTTAGCTTAGTTAGTTAGTTAGTTATCAATTAAACTAACTAATATCTCCTAATATCTCCAGCTGTATAAATGAGCTCACAGCTCAACACTTGTACTCTTCTTCTTCAATATAGAAAATGAAATAAAATCTTCTCCCTCAAATTCTCTCTGGATCTCCCCCAAACTTCTTCAATATATATATATGAATGAACAAGTTTTATTTGTTACTCTACATTCACTTTCAATTGTTTTTGCTCTCTATTAAAAATATTATGCAAACACATATAACGTATAAATTCGTTAACCTAAAATTAATCAGGAAAAAGAGAGAGAGAGAGAGAGAAATTGTGGATCAAAATAAAAGGCGAATGGTCTATAATAAACCAAGTATATAAAAACGAGTACAAAAGCCTAATAAACTATTTTGAAATTCTCAAATCTCAATTTATACACGTGTATAAAAACTCATCTCTTTTGAATTTTATAATTCAAATAGTATAAGTTGATAAATAATTAAATTACAATTCAAATGTTATAATTTAGATTTATTAATTAAACAATAAGATTAAGTACTTTCTGTGTTCGTCCGAAAATATTCTTATTATTATTTAATGGGTCAAAAATATCTCTTTTTCAAATAAATTTGTTATTTATTTTATGCTTTTTCAAATAAATTTGTTATTTATTTTATTTTTGCATACAATATTTATCTAATAATATTTTTTTAATTAGCAAATATTTATCCTACTGTAATTCGAGAAAATACTAAAAATAAAAATATTACTTGTTTTATTACAATTACTATTTTTATTGTTATCTAGATAAATATTAATGTTGGATTTAATATGATCTTATATTTATGAAAAGAGTTCTTTAAAAATAATGTTTTTATGAGGAACACAATATGTTTAAAAAGAAAAATAGATATATTTATTTAAAGGGCATTTTTGGACCAAAGTATCAATGGAAAGATTGACGTCAAGGACATTTTTTTTTATCAAACTATAAATGAAGGACCTTTCAAACCCATTTAGTGATTGTAAGGGCATTTTTGGATCAAAATATCAATGAAATGGATATTTTTGGACCAAAAAGTATTGACGCCAAAGACATTTTTGGACTAAATAATAAATGAAGGATATTTTTGTTCATTTCACATAGTTAAGGGCATTTTTACTCTTTTCCTATTAAATAAGTATATTAAGTACTTTTTTTATTTGATGACAATGAATTCATATATAATATATGGATACATTTCGATTGTCATAATATATTTTGTACTTAATTAAATTGTTTAGCATTAATCAATCACTTGATACATACATATATATATATATATATATATAAACTAGATTACTATATGGCTAACACTTAATAATTAATTATGTAATTGAAAAAATAAAGTTAAGGATTTGCACTATTTAAACATGATTATAATACTTTATTTATATCATATGAGAGTTCATATCAATTAATGATATGATTCAATGAATTTGAGAGCATGTAAGAATTATTCAAAACACTTCTTTGGAGCAATGTTATGCTTTCGTAACCATTACTTGTTCTCAAATTCATTGGATCATGTTACCAATTGATAAGACCTCATATAATAATATCTCATAAATTAGTAGTCCTTAACATGGTAGCAAAGTCAAAAAAAATTTAAGGGGGTTTAAAATTTTAAGAAGTAGACAGACAAATTAGTCGAAGGGGATTCAACATTTATTATACATAGATTAAAAAATTATTTTTATCATACGTAAATATTATAATTTTTTGCCTAAAGAAATTCTGATGAATTCTCCAATTACAAGGCGGCTCTGCCTCTGCCATAACATAATAACATACAACAACAACAACAATGACATTCAATTTCTCTTCCCTCATTTTGTCCAAATTATTTCAGTCTAACTTCCTTCATCTTGGTTGCCACATATGTCACTCCTACCTTTTCCCAGATAACTTTCTTCCTAATCTTATCACTTCTCATATGCACACCCATCGATCTCAACATTTGCATCTCCCCAACATACATCTTTTGAATATGTGAATATATGGTTGACCATCACTCCACTCTATATAACAAGGATGGTCTAACCACTGCTTTGTATAACTTACTTTTAAGTCTAAATGGTATCTTCTCATCACACAAAACTCCAGAGGCAAGTCTCCACTTCATCCAAGATACCCCGATGCGATGTGTGATATCATCGTTGATATTCCTATTTTCTTGGATTATAAATCCAAAGTACTTAAAACTTTCTCCCTTTGGAAATAATTTGTCAGGCAAGCCTTACTTATTCACTCCATATTACGCAATATTAAATTTGCACTCTACCTTAACATAATAATATATGACCAATTATTCTTAAGTATTATTTTCATATTTAAGTAGTGTTAAGTTTCTCATTATAATTTAATATATTTAATCAGTATATTTTAGTCAAGTAATGCTTTGAGGATCTGTCACGATCCAAGGTTGGGGCCTAGATGTGACACGGCGATTGGGGACCAGAGAGCCCCCAAACAAGCCTCAAATATCAATATCCACATCATTGGTTTAAGGATAGCATCCAACATACATACATACATATATATAAATGGTAGCCAAAGGAGATTTCTCATAAGTCATTCGCACAATACATAGACAAACTTTAGTCGAGACGAAAAGATCTCAAAAGGGTTACATAGTATCCGACAATGCCTCTAGTCAAGAACGGTGGCCAGGACAAATCTCGGGCTCACCCTTAATAGGTGAGAACGATAAGAAGAACATAAAGAGAAGTAATTGGCTCATTCCCAGAGGACGGGACTCACCACTGCAACCTTGAGATTAGACTATTCGTTCTCTTGTTGGTAATCAAAGTGCTCGGCCCCTACATGGTAAAATCATGTAGGCATAAAGTATGCATTAGTACGTCTAAATGTTCTAAGTATGCAGATGTGCAATGGATATGACTTATCAACCTGCATTTCAATGTTAGATGACAAGGATACATAATATATAAAGAATCATATATCCAACGAAAGGTAATATACAAGATGCCATGAAATCTGTGATGCTTGCAATGCGATAATGCTCCTATATAACAGGGATGGACTATAACCAACAAATCAAATCCATGCAAGCTATTACATGAATTAGACCGATTAGGATCTCCCACCGGTAGGGAGAAGATTACTTGTCAAAGGTAATCTACATCACACCTTATGACCACACTTTTCGGTGGAGGGTCACCTTCCTTACGATCACGCTTTTCAGAAGGATTTACATAATCATGCCATAGCATGTACATAATAGATGAATATCCATCCCTTATAACCCGGTCTTTTTGGTAATGAAGATCGCCCCTATGTTGGCACATAGTTCAAGGAAAGGGAGAGGGACCTTGGGGATATCCCTGACGCCCCCAGTTCATCGATGCTAAGTCAACAACATCCCACATGAATACTTATATATATATACGTGCTTTCAAAAAGTCAATATCCATTTCAAACGTTCAATGCACATTTAGGCTCAAATGCTAAATTATAAGATCATAATCATAATGATCATGCAAGGAATAGCTCATCTACACATATACATGATGGTACAAGCACCCATAATGCTCAAAGAGCCATAGTCATAGACATACCGGTGATCACTTTTTTGTCATAATCAATGCCTTACCAAAAATCATATCGTAATTATTTCATAAAATATAATTGGGTTTAATCCACTTCGTAATTTACACATATCAATGCTCATGAATGTAATATAATGCATGATGTGAGGATAGCATGGGTAACATAGATTCAAGTTAAAATCAACCTTATAAAAATAAAATCAAGGGAATCAATAATTAAATCAACATCTAAATCATAGTCATAGTCACCCATGCATAAATCAATTTTAAAGGGGACATGCATGATCATAATTTCATAACTCAATGTAAATTATTATAATAGGGCTTGAAATAATTTAAAATCATGAATAATGTACAACCCATACAACAATTGAATTTAATAGAATCAAATAATGAAAGCTCACATTTAAAGTAGACTAAAATTCATGTAATAGTTTGAAAGGAATTTTAGGTCTTCTTGGTTGAAAGGGACCAAGAATCAATCTCACATACCTTGATTCGAGGAGTAGGAATTTGGCTTGAATTGACTCCAAATGAAACCCTAGCTTGATCCTTGAGAGAGGAGAATTGGGAAGAATAGAGAGGTGACCTTGAGAGGGGTGGAGTTATTTAGGTGAAAGAGTGAAGAGGGGAGGGGTTTTCAGCTGAATTAAGGGTTTAGAATAGGTAAAAAGTCCTAATTCTCAATTAAAACAAACCAGAATTACATAAATGCCATTAATGAAACGGACCTAAATTTGGTCCGTTTGGGTCACACGGATCGTGTAACGTCACACGGATCGTGAACAGCGACCATGACCCAATACTTAGAGTCTCGGAGAGGGAATGATTTACAGAACTAAGTGGTACCACACGACGACTTCACGGACCATCTGATGCCACATAGGTGGTGATATCGACCTAAGTGTCACTCCACGGGAGGCCACACGGTCCATGTGGCTTCACACAGGCCATGCAGGCTCCTCCGTGGAGTGATGCCTGGCAGTTCCCTAGAGAAAATTTGAGGACATTTAGCCAATGCCACTAGAAAAAATCTGGGTCCTTACAGGATCATTATTTGTTCTCAAACTCCTTAGTTATTTGTTGAATTGATTGGAGTTCATATATATATATATATATATATATATATATATATATATATATATATATATATATATGATGTTAAATCTCTTACTATAATTTTATTCATTTATTTATTATTGTCTTAGTTAAATAGTAATCTAATTTGCATATGTCAAATCATCAATTATCAACAAATAATTTAGTTGAGCAGAAAAAACATTTATTAACAGTAGACATGGGCCATTATGTTTATATGAATGGATAATTGATCATCAATGTAAAGGATAGTCT
Source organism: Solanum rostratum (assembly GCA_029948455.1). Lineage (NCBI taxonomy): Eukaryota > Viridiplantae > Streptophyta > Magnoliopsida > Solanales > Solanaceae > Solanum > Solanum rostratum. The sequence goes on along the minus strand of CM057047.1, from coordinate 52,985,989 downwards.
AGAATTTTGGAGAAATGGCTCAACATTTACATCAATGGAGATATCAATTAGAATTTTCAGGTCTAATGTGTTCGTGTTACCCTCTAAAGTTCTTCTGTATTAATTTATTTATTTATTATGGGTGCTTATTACCAAAAAGAAATGTCCATAAAAATATAAAGACCTTTTAGTAATTTTCCTTATTATTACCCCATCCATTTCACTTCGTTTGACAGTATTTCCATATTAACATGTTTCAATAAGGGGTGACATGTCTTTTTAGAGTGAATATCACTGATGGTTACTTAACTATGAATTCTTTTCAGAGAAAGTCACTCAACTTTCATTTTAACTCTAAAGTCACTCAACTATAGATTCTTTTGACAAAAAGTCATTAAACTTTAATTTTTAGTTCAAAAGTCACTCACGTCATTTAATGAACCACCTCACTTGAATGACAATATTGAAATTGTTTTTGTGAATACTGAAAATCAATTGGCAGATATTTTTACAAAACCTTTGCTTGAAGAAAGATTTTGTTTTCTCAGAAAATCTTTAATATTATCCCTAAATCTTTTAAAATTTCTGATCAGTATCTTTTCACCATATTAATTATGTGCATTTATTACTTTTTTTGGCTGTGTTACGTGTCTTTCCATTTGTGTTAGCCTTTTTGGCTAATTATTTCTTGTTATGTCTTGAATTCTTTTCTTACTTGAACTGATTCTGTATTTTGTTAAGGACTATTTCTATCTTGGTGCTATGTAATATTGTCTAGCTTGCTTCTGCGTGATTATTACCTATTATTTCTTGTTGTTTCCTTCTTGTTGATGACAAAGGGGGAGAGAAAGAGGTCCAAGTATTTGTAAATAGTTAGTCGACTAACACCCTGTGCAAGAATTTATTATCTTGTGCAAGAATTCAGGGGAAGCACCTATACTACCAGTTAGGGGGAGAAAAGAAAAAAGTTGACTATATGATTATACACTCAGGGAAGTTGACTACATTAGTACTAGTATTGTCATCATAACAAAGAGGGAGATTGTTAATGTTAATATATTTTGACTGGTCACAATTTGCAGGAAGACATCAAAAAGGAAACAATCCAACTAAGGCACGATTTGGATGAATCTATCAAGGAAATCTAGATAGAGGCACCAAGAGCACAATTATTGGAAGGAATCAATCTAACACTAAGCAAGAAAGGAAGACAAATCAGGAAAAGCAATCAAGCATATTTGGATTGGAAAGAATCAATCAAATATCAAGTGAGAAAGAAAAATAATCTGAAAAATCAATCAAGCATCTTTAAATTGGATAGAATTAATGAAGAGAAGATCTTACTATTGTAAGCATCTACAAGATTCAATAGATTTGAGAAGATTCTGCCACTAACTTCCTTAAAAGTCTTATCCTTGGATCAAGAATCAACCAGATAATAAGAAGATTAGAAAGATCAATTTCACTATGATTGAGGATCAAACAAGGAAGTGGAAAAGGATCAATATCTATCAAGCCAATTGGAAAACCAATCAGCACGCCTGATTTGGAAGAGCAATCAATCATGAAAAAAAAGGAACGCATGTTGGTGCTAAAATTGTTTTGACTAAGTGCAAGGAAATCTTAAGTGCAAAAGAAAATAAGGAAATATTCCAGTCACAATAGAAAATGAGCATCATTAGGAGAATCAATCTCGGCACAAAAGGAAGAAAGATTGTGTGATGAAGATCCAGTAAATCAATACAAGATTGACAGAAGATCACTACTAAGAAAAGATCCAAGACTAGAGAAAATCATATCAAAAGAAGATCCAGATCAAGAGCAAACAAGGAAGACGATATGAACTCACTGCCCACCTAAAAGCCTTGCCTTTATTCTTGGAAAGAAGATCTATCACTTGCCTCGATCCAAGGATCAACTCCCTTGGAATGCCATCTCTTTTACATAAAAGGAGACATCTAGGATATCTCAAGATCATACAAGCCTACTATAATGCCCGGTGAAATTACCAAAATACCCCTAAAGAAATGGTATGTGCGTAATGCATCTTCCAATGCTCGTATGTCAAATTCGAGGCTGGATTTGTGATCAGCATGAAAAATTGAGTGGAAAAATGGTCTCGGTCAATTTTTAGAATGACCCGATCAAAAGATAATGTTTTGTTTCGAAGCGCAAAATAGTATCGGTGCGCGACAGGAGCGCGTCGCGCTTCCATCACAGACCAGGACTTATATTTTTTTTGAAAATTTTTGACGGGGTTGAGAAAACTCGTTCAGAAATATTTTTCTAAAAATACACAGTGCGCGACCAGTACGCGTTGCGGACTGGATCTTTTCCGAGTTGAAATTTTTTAATCATCATGAGGGGCATTCCGATCAATTCCCAACCCTCCTAAACTCTATACACGATCTAATGAGGTCGTTTTGATGTAAAAAGGGTCTAAATACCTCATTTTAAATCCTATTCCATAATCTAACAAGGCTAGGGCTTGAGGAAAAAGGAGAAGAACTTGAGTTTGAGAGATTTGAGAAGAAATCTTTGACGTGACGGACTGATAGCTGCATCCCAGGTGTGTAAGGCTAAACTAAAAGTATTGGATTGTCCTCTCATGTGCCCTATAGATGGTCATAGAGGAGTTGATGGTTTGGAGAGTCTATACATGCATGATCCTTGATGGTTTTTTCTAAAATTTTATTTGAAATTACATGTTTTTCTATATTGATGATCATCATACTAATTGTTTTCTTGAATTGCACATTTTCATGAAGAACTTGCATAACCCTACATGACTAATTTGAAAAGCATGCATAATGAACTTGAGAATTGCGTCTAGAGCCTTGAGTTGAAATTGTTGATTATGATAAGAGAATGATAATTAGTTGATAGAATTTGATTGCCTTACGAGTCTCTGTAAATGAACTCTATCGATGTGTATTCGGTTGCTTTCTAATAATTGTTCTAAACCTTGAGTCATTGATGAGATTGATTGATAAAAGGATTAGAGTCCCTATGAGTTGATTAATGAAAGGGTTAGAGTCTCTATGAGTTGAATGATGATGGGGTTTGAGTCCCTATCAGATACTGATCGATGACGGGGTTTGAGTCCCTATGAGATTGTTGAAATGGAGGTTTTATGAGAATTGAGTCATGGTTCGAGTATCCGTCACCGAAAGAGTGAGAGTTAGTCCGACTTGAACTCGTCAAACTACGCCATCAAATGTAGGTAAGGCTCGGAACCATCACATATATTGTGGTTCCCTCTTGATTAGAAGTCCCTAAAACAATAGCGAACTTGTGGACGACTGACTCCATATTGGGTGAGCTGATATGGTTTCGATTCGTTCCCTACCTGGCAAATTTGGAACGACTGTGGCTATATTAGCGAAATTATCGTACATTCACTGGCTCATATGTGATTGCTGTTGGATAAGAGAAACTCATATAAATTTTCTATCTTGAGGACTATGAGTTGAGATGAGATGAGATGAGATGAGAGGAGGTGAGCTCCTTTGAGATGAGTCTAAGATGATTGATGAGTTTGAGTTGTTGATGGGTCACTTGTCTACTTATTATTCTTGCATAGATAGACATTTGAGGATTTGATGTTCTTTGATGATTACTTGAGTTGATGTTGTTTCCATATTATTCTACTTGTTTCTGTTTCATTCAGTTATTTTACACACCAGTACATTCCAAGTACTGATGTCCCTTTTGGACTGCATCGTTTCATGATGCACTAGCAGGTACTAGAGATCGTCAACAGGCGCTCCATTGAAGATTTGAGATTCGTAGCTGATTTGGTGAGCCTCCCCTACTCCGGAGGATCCACTATGATTATTTCATCTTGCTTTAGAGTTAGATTTTGAACTATTTCCTTTACTTTGATTTGAGTAGCCATGGGTCTATCATTTGTACCACATGATTAGTGATAGAGGCTTCATAGACGATTGTTGAATATTGATGTTGAGATTGTGAGCTAGTTCTTTCTACTAGCCTTTATTATTATCTTTTTATTCTGAGACTTTAGATGAGATGTGACCGTTTACCTACTTTTATTTCTGCTATTCAGTAGAATTATTTGATTGAATGAATGTGATGAAGCTAAGTGGCTCGCTTGGAGACAAGCAATAGTCTCTAGGTGCCGGCCACGCCAAAGGTACCCTCCCGGGGCGTGACATCTACTGCATTCAAGACCTTCTTCAAAGCTCTTCATCTTTAAAAAATCATTGTAATCTTTTAGCTTTACTGTGAAAAAAAAAGAGAGAGAAAAGAAGAAAATTTTGAAAGAGAGAACTGTATCAAAATGAATAGAAAAGAAACAAGAAAAATATTGAGAGTAGATTAAGCTTAATTCTTGTAACCACCATCTTACTAAAGGCTTGAAGAGATATCTGTTGCAACTCAAAGGGACTAGACCTAGGATTTATATTGAATCCGAACCAGTATAAAAATATCCGATGTTAAATTTTCTTTTTACGCACTTTAAATTTTTTGCATTCCTATTTACTGGCTTTAGTCGACTATCTTATATTAACATACTATCTAAGTGCAGGTTTAAGTTAAAGAAAAGGGAGTAAATTCAATTCACCCCCAACCTCTTGCACGTTAACGAACCACATGTCTATTCTTTATCCCGCAACGTGCCTAAGCTGCTTTTTACCCAATGCAATATTTGAGATGCATGAACAAAAGAGCTTGTAGATATCGCCTTGGGAATAGCCGAAACAGGTTAACCATATGAGTATCTAGCTATCTATCTTAAGTATTTCTTTATTAAATTTTCAATTAATGTGTAGTACCTGTAATTATTATTATTTACAATATGTATTACATAATATATATACAACTTAATTAAAATTCATATCAGATATTAATCAAAATCTCTCGCAATGAGGATTTTCAATTATTATTTGCATTCATGTATTATTTGTACACTTTGAAGATGGTGCACACTTCCTATTTCAAGGATATCCTAAAACATTCCTCTTTAAATAAGTTACTAAAGAAATGCACAAAATTTGGACAGAGCATCTCAGTACCCAAAGTGTGTGACGTAGATAGCCTACTCATCTATATTAGGGACTATTCGAACCTGTGACCTATAAATTAATAAATCTCAAGCTGTTTGAGCTCCAGCACAGACAGGTGGATTCTGCTTGCCTACCAAAGTAGGCTTGACATTTTCACAAGTAGTCTTTGCTGGTCCTTCCTTTCCATTGTAAGTAATGTCTATATCTGCAACTTCAACTCCTTCACATGGTACTCCTTTACTGCAGAGTAATGTCACTGCATCTTGTGTTCTTGATGTACCCCTTACATTTTTTATGCTCACTTTGCTTATCTTCACTTGTGATGGCAACTGCAAAAGGTATAAAAGCATAAATTAATCTATGTGTGTTAGCAAACCCGGTGCATTAAAGCTCCGCTATGCGCAGGGACCGAAGAAGAGCCCGACCACAAAGGCCTATTATACGCAGCCTCACCTTGCATTTATACCAGAGGTTGTTTTCAAGGCTCTGGAGTTTAATTAAATAGAAACGATGTCTCAAACTTTGATTTACATAATAAATAGTAAGTGAATAATAAGAGTGCTTACATCTTTGTTGCATTGATTGTATGGGCAATAGACTTGATCAATAACAATGGGGTTGCTCACATTTTGCACAATAATATCTTCATAATGCAAATCAGTGACCACACCTGCATGTGAAGCTGGCCATGTCTTGACCCTAACACCATTATCAGTATTAATAAATGTGCAATTTTTCACATAAACACCCACCACAGGCTTTTCACCGGGAGTCCTTCCAAGACTTCCGACACTAATACCATGTCCAGGTCCACAAGTAACTTTAGTGATATAAAGTTGCTGCAATTCATCACCTATGGATATGCAATCATCTCCCGTTCCAATCACACTATCCGTGATGTTCACGTAGTTGGATCGAGCAACGTGGATCCCATCCGTGTTGATGCTCTCCGCTGGAGCTGTGATGTGAAGTCCTGTCATTGTCAAGTTGCTGCAACCATTGACGTTCATATGAAAATTTTTACTGTCTTTTGAAGTTATGCCTTGGATTGTAGAATGTTTAAGGAAGTTGAAGCTCAAATTCTGTATCATCAACATTTACATTAATAATAAGTTAATAACCCTTAGGCCTAGCTCTTTAGCAAAGTGTCATTAAAATTTAAAAAACTTACATAGGCAAGATGTGCACACTTTGTTTTGGCACAATCATTTTGCGCCCATGCAGCTTTGCCTTGTCCATCAAAGATGCCAGAGCCAGATAGTGTGAAATAATCAATATAATTCGCAGTAAACCATTCTCCTACAGGGAGACTTTTCGGATCCGGAGAAGCTTGTAAAGTGCCTTCCACTTGAAACTCAAGAGGCGCCTTGCATGGACCTTCTATTTTTACTTGATTCATTGGAAATGTACCTTTTGGTATCAAGACTTTACTGGGACTGGTTGATGCACATGCCTCTTTAAATGCATCCAATATTGCCTGTGTAGTTTTAAATTATTGCTTATACATGATAATCATCATCAAGGTATCACTATTGGCAAAAACAAAATTTGCAATGGAAAAAACTTTTTGTAGCTCAACAACAAAAACTCTATGCTAATCCCATTTAGGGACGAATCATAAGAAAAATCAATTAGCTAGTCACTATCAACACATTCTATAGTTATATTCATGTTATCTAGTAAGAGCATTAGCTTTTTCTAGGGGTAGTAATTGGACGAGTTGAGTCAAATTTGAGCGAGTCATAATGGATCAAGACAACAAACGGGTCAAGATCAAACCCAACTCGAATTTGCTTGGATCAAAACGGGTTGAGTAATGGGTTATAGAGCGGGTTAAGACCAAACTCAACTCAACTTTTATTAAGTTTTACTTATGTTATTTGTTCTTTTTTAATATTTTAGTACTTAATTAAATTGTATTTTTCTTTATTCTGACTATATAAAGCATATCAAATTTTAAAAAAATATTTTAAAATAATTTTGACAAGATCTCTGTCGAGTCAATTTTGAGTTGCATATCAACTCAATTTTAAATGGACTGAAATGGGTTGAGCTAATAAATGAGTGGATTATTAATCCGCCCAAACTTCAACGGGTTAGACAGGTTGAGTTTAATTTTGTTACCCCTAATTTTTTCACTTAGAGGCGGATTTAGAGCATGTTCAATAGAACTCGTTGCTTTTCGAGTGAACCATTATAGTACGTATGCCAAATAAATAAATAAATAATAAATTGAAATATAAATACTTTCTTGTTTTCAATTTATATAATAATATTTAAGTAGTCAGTCACGAAATTTAAGGAAGGGAAAAACTTTAAACATGCGACTTTAGATATATCATGACATATAGGAACCTGTTTTTTCAAAAGAAAAATTGTAAATATACCAAGATATTTTTTGACTTTAAAAACATATCAATAATTAGAATTTAAAAGTAAAAATAAACTAATTTCCTTATATATAAAGATATCAATAATATTTTTTTGAAACAGATTATTTCTTTATGTCTCAAATTAATTGTTGTGATTTACATACCTTACTAATATCTCCATTAGGTGTTGCGCCAAATTTGGTAACATCAAATACGGCTGGCTGAGCCTCTCCAAGTCGTGCTAAAAATAATATTAATATAAATGCAAATAATGCCTTAATATTTAATTCCATTTTTTTCTTTTTTTTTTTTCCTTTTTTCTTTTGTATATTATTTTAGTGTATTTTTATTTATTTATTTTGGGCATTTGAAATGGTAAAGTGAAGGTTGAAGGCCTTTTATAGTGCCATTAACATGAATTAAGACCATCAAAATTTGTATCAGCATGAATCGGAATTTAGTGGTTTATTGTATCTTTGATATTTTCAACCTCATGACTTATTCTTATATGCAAAATTTGATTAATCTCCCAAATTAAATGGTAATATGCAAATACAAATAATAATTATCAGGTTGTGAATTTTCGAAATGTATATTGATTTTGCTTGTTTGACATATAGTGTGATAATGTTATTTTCTGTTTCTATGTTTTGGTATTCATCTTGGTCAATATACTTTTCTTTTAAAATTTACTAATGGGTTGAATTATTTGTTGTTGCCTCAATCCATTTAATCTATTTCTAAATTTTTTTATCGTTATTTATATATTGCTATTGGTTAATGACACTTTATTATTTTTACGTAGATTACAAAAGAAAATGGTGAAAAATATTTAGGATTGATCACCACACTATCGCGCTTCACACGTGCTCCTCTTGAGAAATGATATGTAGCATCGTTTTAAGGGCTTAGAGATAAGAGGATAGATAATGAACGAAAATTCACATTTTTTCCATGTAATTCAGCCTGAGGATTTAATCGCTCCTTCTCATAACCCCTAATATACTAAAGTTTTATTTTGTTTTCCCGTTTAAGCTTTGACAGATAATCAACGTTTTTGTTTATATATATATAATATATATATATATATATATATATATATATATATATATATATATATGTATGTATGTATGTATGTATGAATGAACAAGTTTTATTTGTTACTCTTCATTCACTTTCAATTGTTTTTACTTTCTATTTAAAATATTATGCAAACACAAATAACATATAAATTCGTTAACCTAAAATTAATCAGGAAAAAAATAAGAGAGAGAGAGAAATTGTGGATTAAAATAAAAGGGGAATGGTTTTTTATAAATCAATATAAAAACGAGAACAAAAGCCTAATAAACTATTGAAATTCTCAAATCCTAATTTGCACGTGTATAAAGACTCATCTCTTTTGAATTTTATAATTCAAATAGTATAAGTTGATAAATTATTAAATTACAATTCAAATGTTATAAGTTAGATTTATTAATTAAACAATAAGATTAAGTACTTTCTGTGTTGGTCCAAATATATTCTTCTTATTATTTAATGGGTTAAAAATATCCTTTTTTCCAATAAATTTGTTATTTATTTTACTTTTGCATACAATATTTTTCTAATAATTTTTTTTAATTCGCAAATATTTATCCCACTGTAATTCGAGAAAATACTAAAAAAAAACTATTTCTTGTTTTATTACACTTACTATTTTTATCGTTATCTAAATAAAAATTAATGTTGAATTTAATATGATCTTATATTTATGAAAAGAGTTCTTTAAAAATAATATTTTTATTAGGAACACAATAAGTTTAAAAAGAAAAATAGATATATTTATTTAAAGAAGAGCATTTCTGACCAATTTAGAGACAATAAGAGCATTTTTGGATCAAAGTATCAATGGAAAGAATAATTTTGGACTGAAGTATTGACGTCAAGGATATTTGTTGATCAAACTATAAATGAAGGGCATTTCAAACCCATTTAGTGATAGTAAGGGCAATTTTGGACCAAAGTATCTGTCACGACCCGGGGTCAGGGCCTGGATGTGACACGACGAATGGGGACCCGAGAGTCACGAAACAAGCCTCAAAACTTCAGAATCTACTAAGCTTGGTTCAAGAGCTTTTAAAGACAAGTTATTAAATAATGAAAATTTAAGTCCCAAAAAAAAAGAGCATTTTTTATAAATTTAGCAAAATGACAAGGTTTTTACAAAATGCCCAACATGTGCCTCTAGTTAAGGAACGAGGGCTAGGACAAGTTTCGGGCTCACCCTCAGCAAAATAATATACATAATGAACGGAAGGAACAAAGGTTCGCCCTCGAAAGGCGGGGCTCACCGCAAAATATCTGCAAGGAAGGACTATTCGTCCTGCGGCTGGTACTCGAACTGCTCGGTCCCTACATGGTAAAAATCATGTAGGCATAAAGTATGCGTTAGTACATTTGAATGTACTAAGTATGCGGGTATGCAATGCACATGACTTACTGAACCTGCATATCGATGTCAAATGACAAGGGCACATAATATACAAGGATCATATAATCAATAGAATTTAATATACAAGATGCTATAAACCTCATGATGCGTGCAATGCGATAATGACCTATGTAACGGGGATGGACTATAACTGACAAACTAAATCCATGTGAATTATTATATGAATTGGACCGATTTGGGACCTCCCAACGGTAGGGAGAAAATTACTTGCCAAGGGTAATCTACACCACACCATACGACCACGTTTTTTGGTGGGTGGTCACCTTTCTTACGACCACGCTTTTCGGTGGACAGTCACCTTCCTTACGACCACGCTTTTCGGAAGGATTTGCAGAATCAAAGCAAGACATGTCATAACATAAACAGATAGACGAATAACATCCCTCCCCATGTTGGCACATAGTTCAAGGAATGGGAGAGGGACCTTGGGGATATCCCTAACGCCCCAAATCCATCGGTGCTAAGTCTTACACATCTCACAAGAATACTTATATATATATACATATGCTTTCCAAGAGAGAGTCAAATATCCATTTCAAAACATTAAATGCATAAGTAGGCTTAAATGCCAAATCTCAAAATCAAAATCACTTGGTTCATGCCAGGAATAGCTCATCTACATATACAAGATAGTGCAAGCACTCAAAATGCTCCAAGAGCCATAATCATAGACATACCGGTGATCACCTTCCTGTCATATCCCATGTCTTACCAAAATCATATCATAATTCCTTTTTAGCACAAAATTGGGCTTAATCCCACATTTCCAAAATTTCCATATACCACTGTCATGAATGTGATGCAATGCATGATGTAAGGATGACATGGGTAACGTAGAGTATATTTAAGACATAACAATAAAATGTAAAGACTAAGAAATCCATAATAAAATCCATAGAAATGGTAGTAGATATCACCCATGCATAATAATATCTTTAAAGTGACATGCATGTTCATAGTTTCATAATCCAAGTAGTTCATCGTGATAAAACTTAACATAACTCAAAATTTGGAGTCTTAAATAGCACATGCATGGTTCAAGGTTACCAAGAACAAGTAGTAAAAATTCACCTCTTAAGTAAACAATTTCATAAAATAGCTTGGAAAGAACTTTGGGTATTCTTGGTTGAAGGAGACCAAGAATCAAAACCCACATACCTGATTTGAAGACAATCCTTGAGGGGGAAAGATGGACTAAATGTGAAGGTCTTGGCTTGACAATCCTAGAGAGATGTTGGAGAGTCTTGAAGAAGTGAATTCTTAGAGAGAGGAGTGAAATGAGAGAAATGGCTGAAAAGTGAGGGTGATCAGCTTATATAGGGAGCTTAGGAGGGGTGGAAAATGACAAAATTCACGTTTGGAAGAACCAATATTTCAAAAATGTCATTAATGAAACGGACCTGAAATTGATCCGTCTGGGGCATACGGTAGGGTACACGGTCCGTGTAGTGTCACACGGACCATTTATAGTGCCATGGCCCTGGACTTAAAATTCTCATAGGCAAGATTTTCCGGACTAAGTAGCACCACACGGACCGGTACAAGGATCATCTATGGTCACACGGTCTGTGACCCTATCCGTGTACAAGTAACCCTTCACACTGAAATTTTTAAACGGAAGGCCACACAGACCATCCAAGGTCACACGGGCCATGACTGGGTCCGTTTACCCTTCACTTTCCCAGGTGTCACTCCACGGGAGGCCACACGGTCCGTGTGACTCCACACGGGCCGCGTAGGCCCTTCCGTGAGGTGATGCCTGGCAGATTTCTGGGCAAGTTTTGTGGACCTCAAAGTGACATTAGTGAGAGAAATATACAGGGCCTTACAGTATCAATGGAATGGATATTTTTGGACTAAAAAGTATTGATGCCAAAGGCATTTTTGGACCAAACAATATATGAAGAACATTTTTGTTCATTTCACATAGTTAAGGACATTTTTACCCCTTTCTCATTAAATAAGTATATTAAGTATTTTTTTTGTTGATGATGGACTATGAATTCATATATAATATATTGATACATTTCGATTGTCAATAAATATATTTTGTACTTAATTAAATTGTTTGGTATTAATCAATCACTTATATATATATATATGTGTGTGTGTGTGTGTGTACATATATACATATATATGTGTGTACATATATACATATATATATGTGTATACATATATACATATATATGTGTATACATGTATATATATATGTGTATACATGTATATATATATGTGTATATATGTATATACATGTATATATATATATATATATACATGTATATATATATATATATATATATATATATATATATATATATATTAGATTACTATATGGCTAAAACTTAATAATTAATTATGTAATTAAAAAAATAAAATAAAGAATTTGTACTATTTAAACATGATTATAATACTTGATTTATATCATATGAGAGTTCATATCAATTAATGATATGATTCAATGAATTTGAGAGCATGTAAGAATTATTCAAAACACTTCCTTGAAGCAATGTTATGCTTTCATAACCATTACTTGTTCTCAAATTCATTGGATCATGTTACCATTTGATGAGGCCTCATATAATAATATCCCATAAATTAGTAGTCCTTAACATTGTAGCAAAGTCAAAACAAATTTAAGGGGGTCTAAAATTTTAGTAGACAGACGAACTAGTCGAAGGAGGTTCAACATCTATTATATATGGATAAAAAAATTATTTTTATCATATATAAATATTATAATTTTTTGCCTAAAGAGATTTTGATGAATTCCCCAATTACAAGGTGGCTTTGCCACTGCCATAACATAATAACATACAATAACAACAATGACATTCAATTTCACTTCCCTCATTTTGTCCAAATTATCTCAGTCTAGCTTCCTTCATCTTGGTTGCTACATATGCCACTCCTACCTTTTCCCAGATAACCTTCTTCCTAATCTTATCACTTATCATATGCGCACCCATCGATCTCAACATTCACATCTCCCAAACATATATCTTTTGAATATATGAATACATAGCTGACCATCACTCCACTCTATATAACAAGGATGGTCTAACAGCCGCTTTGTATAACTTACTTTTAAGTCTGTATGGTATCTTCTCATCACACAGAACTCCAGAGGCAAGTCTACACTTTATCCAAGATACTCTGATGCAATGTGTGATATCATCATTGATACTCCCAGATTTTTTTGGATTATAAACCCAAAGTACTTAAAACTTTCTCCCTTTGGAAAAAATTTGACAGGCAAGCCTTGATTCACTCCATACTAGTATGTGGGCCCGCACGTTGCGCGGTTAATATAAGTAATATTATTTTTGATAATTTATTATATTATTTGTTTGAATATATTAATTTTAATTATTTTTAATTATAATTATAATATTGCATCTCTAAAACGTACTTTAGAACTAAATAAATATGACATCAAAGACGAAAAACATTTCTATATTGACACTTATACCAGCGTAATAAATATATGTAATATGATTTTGGATATTATTTGTCATCACTTAATTTATCTTAATGTAGGACAAAATTATGATAATTTGCATGATTTAATATTAATTATTGAGTATGGATATTACATGCTCCTTAAATGTGAAGGTTAAAGAAAAAACAAATATTTATTGCAATAGTTATTTAAAGAAATCTTAATATGAAATTTTTCACACTTTTAGGATGATTCCTTAGTTTGTTATTTATTAATTTAAACACAATTTTTTGTGTGCATTGAATCAAATTTATTAATTATATTGCTCATTGTTCAAGTGCATTATTCAATTTTAGAATAAAATAAAATAAATATATAGTATAAATTTTTAATCAACATAGTCTCATATTAATTTGTAAATTATCATAGAAGATTGGTATGATTTAGTCTAATCATTAGGTATAAATATTGTTTTCATCAAAGACAAAGCTAACAGCTTAACTTAGTTATTTGCAACGCCAATATCTTTAATTACCTTAAAGAGCCAATTAATAATTCATATCTTTTGATGAAATATCTAAATTTTGTAATAATTTGTATTTACATTTAATATACAAAGAAAGACTTCGAATAATTTTTTTTAATATTACGTGTTATTTAAATTTGAAGTTAAAATTTTTTAAATTTTTTTCTTACAATATTAAATTACCTGCAGTAAATTGCAATACTTTATACCTCCTTTATGCTCCTTACTAAATTAATATTATGAAAATTACACTTTACTTTTTCATTATCCAATCTAAAATATATATTAAACATAAGTAAAGTACTATTTGAATAGGATTTGAGTTGCATTTATATTTACAAAAGCATGTTGTTATAACTAAAAAATATGTTGTGATTACAATCCATCTCACATACTATTTACTTGTATAAATTGGCATTACAAATAATTGACTTTATCTTATTAAGATTTTAAATATATAATTTTATTATCTTCTTTTATTTTTGTAATTTAAAATTTTCTCATTCCAAATATAAATTATACAACTTATGTCAAATAATCAACTATGAAAATATTATTTGTCCATAAATATATATGTCTTATATTTTTCTCTTTGTTTCAAGTTGGATGTACAGATTGATAGCAAAGTGAAGATAATTGTCACGCCCAGGGAGGGTACACTAGGTGTGACCGACACCCAGAGACTATTGCTAGTCCCCAAGCGAACCACTCGTTCTCAGGACAGTCATTCGACATTAACACATTGGAAATAGAGTACTGAGCTACCTCAAATAAAGGGTCAAATGGCCAACATCAGTCTCATCATCATAATGAGTAAGTACTAAGTACTACTCAATTCATAAGGGAAACCCATCAACATCAAACCTCGACTCATTTCTATGAAGCCTCTAACCTTACTCAACTGTCTAAGATGGGACCATGACAGGCCATGGCTACCCAACTCAATAAATACGAAAACACAAATAGAAGGGTCTCCTCCGGATAGCAAGGAGGCTTACCAATGATTGAACTCAAAATCTCCGACCTCAACGATGCGCTTGCTAAAGTCCTCTAACTCTTGTATCTGCATCATGAAACAATGCAGCGCCGAGTGGCGTCAGTATGTGGAATGTACTGGTATGTAAAATAGCTGAATGTAACGATATAAATACAACAGCATAAGCAAAACATCAACTCAACATCATACTCCATCAGAATGTCAAACGTCTATCTAAGGCAAGAAATTAGAGTAGACAAATGACTCCTCAACCTCTCACCTCCACATCATCAATACATCAGACTCATCTCAAGGGAACTCGGCTCAACTCATCTCAACTCAGGGAACTCGACTCCACTCAACTCAACTCAGGGAACTCGACTCCACTCAAAACAACTCAGGGAACTCGACTCAACTCAAAACATCACATCACATCAACATCAACATCAGAGTACTATCAAAGTAAGACCTCACTAGAGTTTCTCTAACCGACAACCATCACCTATGAGCCGGTGATGATACAACGAAGCGATGCCGTTGCCACATCCATCCAATACCCTGCCCGGGGTAAAGGACATCAACCTCAGTGGTTCCACAAGACAAACCTCAGTCCTCTATTGGGACAAGAAAGGAGCCATCCGCATTGCGGTTCAATCCTCTCTTCCTACGCGGGCCACGTAGTTAATGGGTTCAAGTGGGACTCACTTTCACCCATTTCGGTGCTCAATACTCCTCCCAGGACTCAACATGCTCATAAGACATCAACCTCATCAATCCTAAAGGGACATAAATCATCATCATCAGTCCCATAGGGACAAAATGTAATACCTCAACATCAACATCAGTCCCGTAGGGACATAATACCTCAATATCGATATCACCTCACCTCATCAATATCAATATCAACATCAACATCATGGACTCAAAATACTCTTTTGAAAATTGAACTTTCAGTTTTAAGACATCACGAAACATCATTCTCATCAACATCATCATCAAGGCTCTCATCAAATGTGAAACACAATCACAACATCACTGACATCATCTTTGTTAAGGCTCTAGACTCATCCCCTAGTTCATTCTTACACATTTTAATAAAATAATTATAGGATTTCGTGTAAAACACTATGAAAATAAATTATGCAATAAATCAAGTTGTTGATGATCATCAGTTCATGTAAAATATATGCAATAAGTAAAACTCTGTGTAAAATCTCAACAATCTTCACATCAATCTCTTTACATTCAACACACAACTCAACATACTCAGAAGGGCACATGGGAGAGCAATCCCATGCTTTAAGTTAGCCTTACATACCTGGGATGATTGCTAACACGATTTCTGGTACAAGCTCCTCTTGATTTCTCAATCTTGACTCCGCTCAAGCCCTGGCTAAAGTGACTTTTCTAGGAAGAATGCTCTTGGATAGGTTTTTAGAACCCTTTTCTTAGAAAAATAACTTTTATTCGTCGTAGGGGAAGTTTAGAAAATATAGGAAGGGACTAGAATGCCCTTCGAATTTTTAAAGAAACTTTTCCCGACTTGGAATAACACAGTCCGCGAAGCGGGTCTGTCGCGGACAGTGCAATTTCGGAAAACTCAACTCCGTCGAAAAATCACAGAAAAATGTAAGTGTGGCTCTGCGATGCGGTTCCGTCACGAACTCACACTGTTTTTCATTTTGGAATAAAAAATTATCTTTCGACTCGGTCACTCTAAAAATCGACCGAGACCCTTTTCCCACTCAATTTTTTGTGCTGATCACGAATCCGCTCTCTAATTTTTAATTCGAGCATCGGAAGATGCGTTTTGCGCACACCTCTTCCCTAGGGGTGTTTTGGTAATTTATTGAGTGTCACATTATCTCCCCCTTGGGATCATTCGTTCTGGAATGATGAGTAGGAACAGTATTTTGGCACGAATAGACTCAAGAATCACCTCGATACTCACTCTACAACTCAACTCCTCAACTCTTCATCGACTTCTATAACCTCTACTCAGACATCAGGAATATGCGCATCAACACATGGTAGGAACATCAATTTACATAAAAAGTAAGAATATTACCTCTAACACTTTCATCAACCTCGGCCACGAACATGTGTGGGTATTTTGTTCTCATCTCTTTCTCAGCTTCCCATGTGGCTTCCTCAACAAATTAGTTCCTCCATAGAACCTTGACGGAGGCTACCTTTTAATTTCTCAGTCTGCGAACCTATCGATCAAGGATTTGGACTGGAATTTCCTCATACGACAAACTGTCTCTGACCCTTGTGCTCTCCACAGGGATTACCAAGGCAGGATCCCCCAAACACTTCTTCAAGATCGAAACATGGAATACAGGATGGATTCCATCTAACTCAGAGTGTAACTCTAGCTCATAAGCAACCTTCCCAATTCTTCGCAAAATCTGATAAGGGACAATATAACGAAGACTTAATTTTCCTTTTTTCCCAAACCTCATGACACCCTTCATGGGTGATACCTTCAAGTATACCCAATCGCTCACCTCAAACTCCAGGTCTCTTCTCCTCACATCTGTGTAAGATTTCTGACGGCTTTGGGAAGTCTTCAATCTTTCTCAAATAATCTTCACCTTCTCCGTGGATTGATAGACAAGGTCAGGTCCAATCAACTCAGCCTCTCCAACTTTAAACCACCCAATGGTGATCTACATCCCCTCCCATACAAGGCCTCATAGGGGGCCATTTGAATGCTTGCATGATAACTATTGTTATATGCGAATTCAATCAAGGGTAAGTGGTTATCCCGATTTCCTTTGAAGTCAAGGGTGCATGCTCTCAACATATCTTCTACCGTCTGAATAGTGCGCTTGTCGCGCCCCATTTTTCCTCGCGGAGAAATAGGAACCTGGACGACGTCGTGGCAACGACTCTTTTGGGATTTTTAATTGAGGAGTCGCCACCTAATGAATTAAGGTGCATTAGGACACCATTCTAGCCTAAGGTCAAAGGTCAACCAGAGAAGAGGGTTCGGGCTCAAGTTACCTCGAAGGGAAGGTGTTAAGCACCCTTCAAGGTCCGCAAAGGCGGGTCCCGACCGTATCTCGCATTTATGTGGGGTTTACAAATAGGGTCTATTATTTATATATAATTCCTAAATTTGATTCTAGGCGGTAAAATAAATTAATCTATTTCAAATAAAAAAACAACAGAAATATAAGAAAGAAAACCAATTTAAATTATATTTTTTGTACTTGGAATTGAATCTAAGTAAGCAAGTAAACAAATAATAAATGAACAGTAATTAAACAGATTGAGTTATTTAAATTCTCGGATCAGTTACTCGGCTTTTCAGAAAAGGCTTCATATGGCTTAATTAAACCAAAGGACAAAACCAGAGTTTGTCCTATTTAGCACGAGTTTAATCATCCTTTCCGAGGGTCCTACTTACCCCTACCCCTCCTAAGTTAATTTTATTAGTTAACTTAAAAGCGGACTAATAAAAAATATTAAAGACTAACGGGTCCTAGAATGCCTGTCGTCCCATCCTATAGTCCATGAGGCGTTGGACTTCTATTTTGGTGGTTCTAGACTTAAAAGAAAATCTAGGTTTCCTATTAGACTCGCGTCACAACAAAACAGATAGGACGACAATTAACATATAAAGTTCTCACATAGCCTCAAAAAGCATGCTTGAAAACAAATGATGACGTGTTATAATGTAGGTCACTTCTTTACGTTAAATAAAATATTTTAGGTGAAAACTTTAATCTTTAAAACATTAATGTTTAAACATAAATTCCAAAGGAGATGATTAAGTTATATAAATTAAAGTTAAGTTAAATGCTATAGGCATGCTTCTAATAATGTGGAGAAAGAAAATAGTATAAAAATATTTCTAAAAGTCCTATAGGCATGCTTTCTAATAACGTGGAGGGGATATTATAAAAGTATTTTTATTTGAAGTCCTATAGGCATTATTTCTAGTGATATGCAAATAACAAAAAAAAAGAACAAATTGTAAAGGTATTATTCTAACATATCATAGAAGAGGAACAAACCAGCAACACAATAGTCATGACAATCAAGCACGTAAAGGACCTTGTTCTAACAGAATATAAACAGAGAACAAACCAGTTATGAATTAATGCCAAGAAAAGGATGAAGTTGAAAAGGTTATTGCAATCCGCTTAGTGTAATGTCTCCTCCTTTCTTTTCTTTTTTTTTTCACTAAAGAAAGTACTAAACAAAATATTGTGTATCTGAAAAAGAGAGAATATGTTTTTTTTTTTCATCCTGAGGAGTGGGAGGTGGAATGCTTATATAGGATAGAGAAAAGAAATTTAAAAGGCAAGAGGATAAAAATATATTATTACCATAAAGGAGTGAATCCAATTAATTAGGCAGAAAATCTCTTAATGATCAATCATCCCCACTTATAAGGAAAGAAATATTCAGAATTCAAATCACAATCCGTAATTTATTAGATTCAGAATATAATATCAATCAATTTGATTCAATTATATTTATCCTAAAATAAATCGATTAACTTACCTTATTCAAAAATATATTTTCCATAAATGAGGATATTTAAACTGATTTGCACGGATTCAGTTAACCAAAACCAAGATTCTTGCCATACTAGGAGTAAGTAAAAAAAATTCGGTCAATTTAAAAGAAGGAAAATAATCACATAAAAGAATTCTTGTCATACTAAGAGAAAGTAAAAAAAAAAAGTAAATTTGAAAGAAGGAAATAATCATTAGGATTTTTTTTTTTTTTTGGGAGGGAGAAAATATATTCTTTCATCTGAAGGAAATACATATTTAGGAGGATTTTTTAAATATGAAAAGATTTGACTAAGTTTAAAATTTGAATATAATTGAGGCTAAATCAAATTTCATCAAAATACATATAAATAACTACTAAATTACTACGTAATAAATTTTATTAAATCACTATTATTTTTATTATAAAAAAATAGATCAATGTTATTTACGATAAATTAATAACTTAAAAATTTTCTCATTGAAACATTTATAAAATAATACAAAAGATAAATTTCAAAAAGTGAGTAAATAATATAATAGTAATAGCAATAATTTTGTAAATTATGAATGCAAAAAATATACAATTGTTTGGGTAGAAAAAGATAATGAAAATATAAATTTATACAAAAAAATATTTTTTAAAATACTTAAATATTCGAATTACAAAAAAAAAGGGTTAAGGTGGGTCAAAATTGGGTGTCAACAGCTGCCCCTTCTTTGCTCGGGAATGAGGGATGAATTGTTGAGCAAAGAAAGTTGACGGAGTAGCCAATTTTGTCCGACCGATGAAATATTATCGGAGGAAAAACAAGACATGAGGGGTTGTGAAAATACTACGGCCGAGACTTCGATTTTCAAGTCGCCTACATATCTCTGGTTATACGAGAATCAGGCCGTGTGTAGTTCGGGATTCAGGAACGACTAAAATTCCTAAAAATGGAGATAACGATACGAATCTTGGAGTGGGGACGATAGTAGCTTGGATTGGAAGGATAAGACGGTACGAAAAGCGAAAGTAGTTGATGTGGTTCGAATGGTAGCAGAAGAGTGAGAGTAAGGTATAATACGGACAGTGTTAAAAACATGTCGAGGATTTGTTGCGAGAGGCATGTCTCCGAACCGAGTAGCATAATATATAAAGCTCCGGAAAATCCAAAATCTGTAACTTTAAAACACTAGGTAAAACGGTTAGAACATATATATTAGATAGTGAAATGAATTCATAAATATGATGCAAGTTCCCACTTAGACCATGAGATTTGCCATAAAACGATAAGGATGACGTTTTAGGCTATGATGTCTTGGGCCATGCTAAACATAAATTATATCCTCGAGTCATGAAATGATGTCCGTAGGCCATGAAGGATGGTGCCTTTGGACGATGACACCCTCAGATCATGCTAAACATAAATTAAATCCCTAGGCCATGAAATGATGTCCTTAGGCCATGAAAATGATGCCTTTGGACTATGACGCCTTAAGGGTATGCCATTTTCATGCGATTTTTCAGGCCAATGTAAAATTTTCAAAAGGAGGCCATGCAATTTCAGTAGGCAAAATGTAGTTTCAAAAGGCCATGTAAAAGTTTTCTTTTAATGCAATGCGATTTCAGTAGGCCATGAAAAGCTTTCAAGGAAGGCAATGTAATTTCAGTAGGCCAAAATCAAATTTTAGTAGGCTATGGAAAATGCTATTTCGCGTAATTTTAGTAGGCCAATGTAAAAAAAAATATTATATTTTCCAGTAGGCCAATGTAAAAATGCAATTTCACGCAATTCAAGTAGGCCAAGCAAAAATGAAATTTCATGCAAATTGTAGTAGGCCAATGCAAAGATGCAATTTTTGATATTTTTGTAGGCCAATGAAAAAACACAATTAGTAGGCCAATGCAAAATGCAATCTTCAGTAATTTTAGTAGGCCAATGCAAAAGTGCAATCTTCAGTAATTTTAGTAGGTCAATGCAAAAGTGCAATCTTCAGTAGCATTAGTAGGCCAATGCGAAAGTGCAATTTTCAATAATTTTAGTAGGTCAATGTCAAAATGCAAAGTTCGGTAGGCCGATGTAAAGTGAAATTTCATGCAATTTTAGTAGGCCAATGCAATTTTCGCGGAATTTTAGTAGGCCAATGTAATTTTCAGTAATTTTAGTAGGCCAATGCAAAAATGCAATGCTCGGTATGCCAATGTAAAATGTAATTTCGTATAATTTTAGTAGGCCAAATGTGAAATGCAAAGTTCAGTAATTTTAGTAGGCCAATGCAACAATGTAATTTCATGTGATTTCAGTAGGCCAATGTAAAAATGCAAAGTTCACGTAATTTTAGTAGGCCAATGCAACAATGTAATTTCATGTGATTTCAGTAGGCCAATGTAAAAATGCAAAGTTCACGTAAGTTTAGTAGGCCAATGCAAAAATGCAACTTTCATGTGAATTTAGTAGGCCATTCGAAATGTAATTTCATGCAAATAGTAGGCCAAATGCAAAAATGCACTTTTCAGTAGGCCAATGTAAGAATGCAATGTTCAGTAGGCCAATCTGAAATATGATTTCATGTAATTTTAGTAGGCTCATGTAAAAATGTAAAGTTCAGTAGGCAAATGTAAAATGTATTTCATCTAATTTTAGTAGGCCAATGCAAAATGCAATTTTCAGTAATTTTAGTAGGCCAATGCAAAAATGAAGTTTTGTCAGTAGGCTATAGAAAGCTTTCAAAGAGGGCGGTGTAATTTCATGTAAATTTTTTTTTAATGCAATTCTTGTAGGCCAAGTGCAATTTCAGTAGACTGATATAAAAAGGAATAAGATAACTTAACCTTCGCCCGTTGTGAGGAATTGTCGATAGCTTTGCATGCTACGAAGAGATTACTCCAAGCATGTATACTAGTCTACATTCAAAGAAAAATCATTAGTTTGAAAAAGGGGAGGTTGATCTGTAGCCATGCCTCGACCCACACGTCCTTTTATTGATAACTCGCCTTTCGTCGTGATGTCCTCGTTGTCGGTTTTCAGTTCAAAATTTTTGAGAGCTGCTCAAAAATTTCTGCCCCAGTTTGTAGAAAATGATCTAAAAGAATTTTTGAGATCCTCTCAAAAATTCTGCCCCGGTTTGTGATCAAAAGGGAGAATAAAGATTTTTATTATGGTAAGACCGAACTCCATAGGAGAGCCTACGTATCCCTCTTAAACGGGAATCAGGTCAAACGTAGTTCAGGATTTATCGAGTACTTCTACATTTGGCAAGTCATCAAAATGAATATCTGTCTTAGGCATTGATCGAGGAAGCGTGCGAGTAAGAATGGAGTGAGGAGAGAGAGTCAAAATGTGTTTTAAAATTGGATGGGAAGAAGGACGAGATACATTTTTACGGATATTGAGCATGTTTGACATGTTGCAGTTTCTTAATCAAGCTGACATTCGAATATTAGACAAACTTTAATAGAAGGACATAAAATACATATAAAAGTTAGTATATGACATGAGTAAATAAAAATCAATAAAAACTATAAAATTACTTCTGGATAAATTATTAATGCTAGGATGATGAATTTGAGCTCGTTTAAATGAATGGAAATGACAACAAATTTAATAAAAGGTACGATGTAAATAAATCAAGAAGGGTAAAAATAAACATTTACAATTGATCAAACAAATAAGCGTCCTAAATGCACAGGACCTCATTAAGCCAGAGGTAGGCCTAAGATGACAAAAAGTGACCACAATAATAAGTCCAAGCCGTATTGATATTATTCGGGGTTTAGAGTTTAAAAAAAACAAATAGTTTAAAGACTCATTTTATTAATAATGATTATAACCGTTACAATTTTGAATGACATAAATGGGACGTGAAAGGGAACTGGGATAATTATAAAATTTTCCCGAGAGCATTGATTGAACCCCATAAACTTGCAAAATAAAGATAACAAAGGATTTTCTAAACACTAAATAATATAACTTGGCTTGGATTAATTACAGTGATCACATAGACACATAATTTGCAACATTTCGTCTTGGAGGGTGATTGGACCCTCTAGACTTAGCAGGGTGGCTACTATTATGTAGATTGGACCTCATGGGGCCAAACTACCTAGGGTTTATGCATGCATGACTTAAATTTGAGGTGGATAGCTCTATCCTAGGTTTCTAAAGAGTGGGTTAGACACGAACTGGGTATTCCTATGCGAGAAGCACGTGGTCCAACGGTAGTAAGACTATCCGCCATTCACCACGCAAGTGCTTACTCTCTAAAATTTGGGTTTGAAAGGAGTCGGGAGAAGTGCAAAGGCACAACATCACCTTAAAAGAAAATAAAGAGGGTCCCAAGTGGGGGGAGTTTATGAACGGAATGCCGATTTAATTAAGGCAATAACTTTTAGCAGATATAGCAGTGTTTAAGCAAATAATTTAAGGCGATAAATAAATAAAAGGGAAAGGGAAAGGAGTTAGGGGGAATCAGGGATGAGAGTTAGAGGGAAAGAGGAAAGGAAAGTTAGAGAGGATAGGAAAGGGGAGCTAGAGGGGATAAGGGAAAGGAAAAGGAATAAGTTAGTAAGAAAGAAAAATAATAAATAGCAAACAGATAAGGCAGGTAAAACAATTTAAAGAAAGCAAATTACCCACATAAACATAGACACCTAATGGTAAGAACCTAAAGTCCCCAGTGGAGTCGCCATTCTGTCGCGCCCCATTTTTCCTCGCGGAGAAATAGGAACCTGGACGACGTCGTGGCAACGACTCTTTTGGGATTTTTAATTGAGGAGTCGCCACCTAATGAATTAAGGTGCATTAGGACACCATTCTAGCCTAAGGTCAAAGGTCAACCAGAGAAGAGGGTTCGGGCTCAAGTTACCTCGAAGGGAAGGTGTTAAGCACCCTTCAAGGTCCGCAAAGGCGGGTCCCGACCGTATCTCGCATTTATGTGGGGTTTACAAATAGGGTCTATTATTTATATATAATTCCTAAATTTGATTCTAGGCGGTAAAATAAATTAATCTATTTCAAATAAAAAAACAACAGAAATATAAGAAAGAAAACCAATTTAAATTATATTTTTTGTACTTGGAATTGAATCTAAGTAAGCAAGTAAACAAATAATAAATGAACAGTAATTAAACAGATTGAGTTATTTAAATTCTCGGATCAGTTACTCGGCTTTTCAGAAAAGGCTTCATATGGCTTAATTAAACCAAAGGACAAAACCAGAGTTTGTCCTATTTAGCACGAGTTTAATCATCCTTTCCGAGGGTCCTACTTACCCCTACCCCTCCTAAGTTAATTTTATTAGTTAACTTAAAAGCGGACTAATAAAAAATATTAAAGACTAACGGGTCCTAGAATGCCTGTCGTCCCATCCTATAGTCCATGAGGCGTTGGATTTCTATTTTGGTGGTTCTAGACTTAAAAGAAAATCTAGGTTTCCTATTAGACTCGCGTCACAACAAAACAGATAGGACGACAATTAACATATAAAGTTCTCACATAGCCTCAAAAAGCATGCTTGAAAACAAATGATGACGTGTTATAATGTAGGTCACTTCTTTACGTTAAATAAAATATTTTAGGTGAAAACTTTAATCTTTAAAACATTAATGTTTAAACATAAATTCCAAAGGAGATGATTAAGTTATATAAATTAAAGTTAAGTTAAATCCTATAGGCATGCTTCTAATAATGTGGAGAAAGAAAATAGTATAAAAATATTTCTAAAAGTCCTATAGGCATGCTTTCTAATAACGTGGAGGGGATATTATAAAAGTATTTTTATTTGAAGTCCTATAGGCATTATTTCTAGTGATATGCAAATAACAAAAAAAAAAGAACAAATTGTAAAGGTATTATTCTAACATATCATAGAAGAGGAACAAACCAGCAACACGATAGTCATGACAATCAAGCACGTAAAGGACCTTGTTCTAACAGAATATAAACAGAGAACAAACCAGTTATGAATTAATGCCAAGAAAAGGATGAAGTTGAAAAGGTTATTGCAATCCGCTTAGTGTAATGTCTCCTCCTTTCTTTTCTTTTTTTTTTCACTAAAGAAAGTACTAAACAAAATATTGTGTATCTGAAAAAGAGAGAATATGTTTTTTTTTCATCCTGAGGAGTGGGAGGTGGAATGCTTATATAGGATAGAGAAAAGAAATTTAAAAGGCAAGAGGATAAAAATATATTATTACCATAAAGGAGTGAATCCAATTAATTAGGCAGAAAATCTCTTAATGATCAATCATCCCCACTTATAAGGAAAGAAATATTCAGAATTCAAATCACAATCCGTAATTTATTAGATTCAGAATATAATATCAATCAATTTGATTCAATTATATTTATCCTAAAATAAATCGATTAACTTACCTTATTCAAAAATATATTTTCCATAAATGAGGATATTTAAACTGATTTGCACGGATTCAGTTAACCAAAACCAAGATTCTTGCCATACTAGGAGTAAGTAAAAAAAATTCGGTCAATTTAAAAGAAGGAAAATAATCACATAAAAGAATTCTTGTCATACTAAGAGAAAGTAAAAAAAAAAGTAAATTTGAAAGAAAGAAATAATCATTAGGATTTTTTTTTTTTTTTGGGAGGGAGAAAATATATTCTTTCATCTGAAGGAAATACATATTTAGGAGGATTTTTTAAATATGAAAAGATTTGACTAAGTTTAAAATTTGAATATAATTGAGGCTAAATCAAATTTCATCAAAATACATATAAATAACTACTAAATTACTACGTAATAAATTTTATTAAATCACTATTATTTTTATTATAAAAAAATAGATCAATGTTATTTACGATAAATTAATAACTTAAAAATTTTCTCATTGAAACATTTATAAAATAATACAAAAGATAAATTTCAAAAAGTGAGTAAATAATATAATAGTAATAGCAATAATTTTGTAAATTATGAATGCAAAAAATATACAATTGTTTGGGTAGAAAAAGATAATGAAAATATAAATTTATACAAAAAAATATTTTTTAAAATACTTAAATATTCGAATTACAAAAAAAAAAGGGTTAAGGTGGGTCAAAATTGGGTGTCAACAGCGCTCTGCCTGACCATCCAACTGTGGATGAAAGGTCGTGCTCAAGTTCACTTTGGTACCCAATCCTTTCTGGAAAGACTTCCATATGTGAGAAGTAAATTGGACTCCTCTGTCCGAGATGATTAACAAAGGAACTCTGTGCAACCTCACAATCTCTTAAAATATACATCTTGGCATACTCCTCTGCAGTGTTGGTCGTCTTGACTACCAGAAAATGCGCTGACTTCGTCATCCTGTCTACAATCACTCATATGGAATCATGCTGTCTCCGGGATCTCGGTAGGCCAGTGATGAAATCCATATTAACCATCTCTCACTTCCATTCCAGAATCTTGAAGTTTTGAGCCAAGCCACTTGGCCTTTGATGCTCAACCTTCACTTGTTGGCAATTTGGGCATCTTGAAACTAACTCCGCGATATCCCTCTTCATTCTACTTCACCAGTAGACTTCTCTCAAGTTGTGATACATCTTGGTGGAGCCCGGATGAATGGAGTATCTAGTGTTGTGGGCCTCAACCATAATTCGCTCAAACACCATCAACATCAGGGATGCATAACCTACTCTGGTACCTCAATACCCCATCTCCCCCTTTGGAGAAGACCATCACTTTTTGCTTGTGGACATCCTCCTTCAATTGGAGTATAATAGGATCTCGATCCTGCTTCTCTTTTACCTCAGTCACTAGGGACGATGAAGACCCACTCTGAACATTAATTCCTCCCTCGTCATTCTCCTCAAGTTGGACTCCCAATCGAGCCAACCTATGCACTTCCTTCACTAGATCTTTCTTCTCTTCCTCAACATGGGCTATGCTACCCATAGACAACCTGCTAAGAGCATCAGCAGCGTTAGCTTTACCTGGGTGGTACATGATGCTCATGTCATAATCTTTGAGTAATTCCAACCATCTTTTCTGTCACAGGTTGAGCTCTCTCTGACTAAAGACATATTGTAAGCTCTTGTGGTCAGTGAACACGTCCACATGCACTCCATACAAGTAGTGGCGCCAGATTTTAAGTGCGAACACTACCGCCACCAACTCAAGATCATGGATCGGATAGTTTCTCTCATAAACTTTAAGCTGCCTGGAAGCATAGGCTATCACTTTTCCTCTCTGCATTAATACACATCCCAACTCAACTCTTGATGCATCACAGTATATTACAAAATCTTCCGTTCCGTTGGGCAAGGTCAAGACAAGTGCGGTGGTTAACCTAGTCTTTAACTCTTGGAAACTCTTCTCATATTCCTCAGACCACTGAAACTTGACCTTTTTCTGAGTCAGTTTAGTCAATGGTGTGGATAGGGAAGAAAATCCCTCAACAAATCTGCGGTAGTAGCCTGCCAACCCCAAGAAACTCCTTGTATCAGTTGGAGAGGTCGATCTTGGCCAGTTTGTGACCGCTTCAATCTTCTGGCTATCTGCTCAAATTCCATCACCCGAAACAACATAGCCTAGGAAAGCCGCTGACTTAAGCCAAAACTCACATTTGTAGAACTTCGCGTACAATTCATGGTCTTTAAGAGTCTGAATGACAACTCTAAAATGTTTAGCATGCTCCTCCTCATTTCTCGAATACACAAAGATATCATCAATGAATACGATTACAAACATGTCAAGGTAGGGCCTGAACACCCTATTCATCAAATCCATGAAAGTTGTCGGTGCATTCATCAACCCAAAGGACATAACCAAGAACTCAAAGTGGCCATATGTTGTCCTGAACGTTGTCTTTGGAACATCACATTCTCTCACTTTCAATTGGTGGTAGCCCGATCTGAGGTCTATCTTTAAAAAGCATGAGGCACCCTGAAGTTGGTCAAACAGATCATCTATCCTTGGAAGAGGATATTTATTCTTGATCGTGACCTTGTTCAGTTGCCTATAGTCTATACACAATCTGAGAGACCCATCCTTTTTCGTACAAACAGAACGGGAACACCATAAGGAGAAAACTAGGTCTAATAAAACCCTTCTCCAACAGATCCTTCAACTACTCCTTCAACTCTTTCAGCTCAACGGGGGCCATCTTATATGGTGAAATTGAAATAGGCTACGTGTCGGAAAGTACATCAATACCAAAGTCAATCTCCCTATCAGGAGGGACTCCAGGTAAATCCTCAGGGAACTCATTTACAATCAGGACTAACTCAGGAGTAGGGGACTCAATATCATCAAATTTAACTCGCACAAGGTGATAAATACAACCCTTAGAGATTAATTTTCTCGCCCTCAGGTTGGAAATAAATATACCCTTAGGTGAAACATAACTTCCCTTCCACTATAAGATCGGTTCATTCGGAAATTGGAATTTAACAACTCGGGTCCTACAATCTATGGATGCATGGCAAGCATTGAGCCAATCCATACCAAGAATCACATCAAAATCAACCATCTCCAACTCCACCAAATTGGCCAAAGTATCCCTATGATAGATGGACACTACACAGTCTCTATAGACCCTCTTAGCCAGGATAGACTCACCAGTAGGAGTCGAAATAGTATAAGGCTCAAGCAAACACTCAGGAAGAATCTCAAACTTATTGGCCACATAGGGCGTCACAAAGGATAAAGTGGCACCCGGATCAAGCAATGCATAACAATTATAAGAAAAGATTCGGAGCATATCCGTAACAACATCTGGAGCAACCTCTTGATCGTGTCGATTACCCATTGCATACAGATGGTTTGTCCCACCTCCTGCATTTGCAGTAGTAGCCTTTTGATGACTACCCGCAGGGGGTGCTGTAGAAGACTGAGCTCTATTACCTCTATCACCCCATCTCCTCGAAGGACACTCACCCTGAAAATGGACAGGATGTCCGCACGAAAAGCAAGTATTGGTGCCTCACGGCACGCACCCAGATGCAGCCTGTCGTATTTGCTACAAGGTGGCTTTCCTTTCGGACCTTGGGCAACACTAGCTTGGGACTGAGGTCCCTGTGCTTTGAAATTTTGGTGGCCATAGGATTTCTGATCATACCTGTTTTGCTGAACAGGTGCACTCGCCATCGGGGGTGCATAGCTAGAAGACTTCTTTTGAAAGAAATTTCTATCACCCTTATTCTGCTTCGGTTGGTTGGGCTCATGCCTTGCCGATTTGGCTTTCTTACTCTGCTGCTCTTCCGTGTCCCTCTTCTTGTCCTCCTCAATTTGCTGGGCATAGACCATAAGTCTAGAGATATCCATATCTGGAATCAACAATGCTTCCTTACACTCCCTTTTTACATGCCTGCCCAACCCAGACACGAACTTCCTCATCCTTGCCCTCATATCAAAGACCATCTCTGGAGCATATCGGGACAGCTAGATGAACTTCAGGCTGTACTCTTTGACAGTCAACCCTCTTGCTTCAGATTCACGAACTCTTCGACCTTTGCCTCTCTCAACTCTTAGGGAAAGAAGTGATCGAGAAAAGCACTCTCAAACTCCTCCCACTCAGCAGACTCAGCATTCTCACCTCTAACATCTTCCCACTGGTTATACCAGACATTGGCAACATCCTTAAGCTGATACGAGACCAGCTCGACTCCCTCAACCTCATTCGTGTGCATAGCCCTCAAGATCTTGTGCATCTCATCAATAAAATTTTGTGGGTCCTCCTCAACCTTGGACCCCGTATAGACTGGCGGGTTCATCCTCAGGAAATCCCTGAGCTTGGCTGCAGCTATAGGCTCTCTTAGGAACTGGAGCTAGGGGTCGGGGGACCGCTCTATGAGGCCACCAATTAAGTGAGCATGGTGATGGCTCCCCTAAATTCTGCTTCCGAAGTGGAGGCTGACTGAGCAGGAGGTGCCGGTGGAGCCTCAGTAGCTCTGGCAGGTCGACCCCATCTCTTTGTCTTATTCCGAGTAGGGGCCTCTGGTATGGGATTCTCAGTGTTAGGGACTAAGGCACCTCTTTGGGCAGCAGTGCGTTTTGGAGGCATGATCTGCAAACGCGTAACGCACGAATTAGAAAGGGGGTTTCATAGAGTCAAGCTCTATCGCATGAACTCAAAACATCAAAGAAGTTTAACCATTCCTAATGTCCTATAGCCTCCTGTTTATGAAGTGTGGTGCACAACACACACATAAATAAGACTCTACTAGAGACGGCTTCATAGACTCCTTAGGACTCTTGAAACTCTGTGCTTTAATACCAATTTTGTTATGCCCTAGGAAGGTACCCTAGGGGTGGCCGGCACCCAGAGACTATTGCTAGTCCCTAAGTGAACTACTCGTTCTCAGGACAGTCATTCGACATCAACGTAGCAGAAATAGAGTAATGAGCTACCTCAAATAAAGGGCCAAAATGGCCAACATCAGTCTCATCGTCATAATAAGTAAGTACTAAGTACTACTCAATTCATAAGGGAAAACCATCAACATCAAACCTCGACTCATGTCTATGAAGCCTCTAACCTAACTCAACTGTCTAAGATGGGACCATGACAGGCCATGGCTACCTTACTCAATAAATACGAAAATGCAAATAGAAGGGTCTTCTCCGAATAGCAAGGAGGCTCACTAATGATTGAACTCAAAATCTCCGACCTCAATGATGCGCTTGCTGAAGTCGTCTAGCTCATGTATCTGCATCATGATATGATGCAACGCTGAGTGGCGTCAGTACGTGGAATGTACTGGTATGTAAAATAGCTGAATGTAACGATATAAATACAACAGCATAAGCAAAACATCAACTCAACGTCATACTCCATCAGAATGTCAAACGTCTATCTAAGGCAAGAAATTAGATTAGACAAATGACTCCTCAACCTCTCATCTCCGCATCATCAATGCATCAGACTCATCTCAAGGGAACTCAGCTCAACTCAGCTCAACTCAGGGAACTCGACTCCACTCAACTCAACTCAGGGAACTCGACTCAACTCAAAACAACTCAGGGAACTCGATTCAACTCAAAACATCACATCACATCAACATCAACATCAACATCAGAGTAAGACCTCACTGGAGTTTCTCTAACCGACAACTATCACCTATGAGCCGGTGATGATACAACGAAGCGATGTCGTTGCCACATCCATCCAATACCCTGCCTGGGGTAAAGGACATCAACCTTAGTGGATCCACAAGACAAACCTCAGTCCTCTATTGGGACAAGAAAGGAGCCATCCGTATTGCGGTTCAATCCTCTCTTCCTACGCGGGCCACGTAGTTAATGGGTTCAAGTGGGACTTACTCTCACCCATTTCGGTGCTCAATACTCCTCCCAGGACTCGACATGCTCATAAGATACCAACCTCATTAATCCTAAAAGGACATAAATCATCATCATCAGTCCCATAGGGACAAAATATAATGCCTCAACATCAACATCTGTCCCGTAGGGACATAATACCTCAACATCAACATCACCTCACCTCATCAACATCAACATCAACATCATGGACTCAAAATACTCTTTTGAAAATTAAACTTCCAGTTTTAAGACATCATAAAACATCATTCTCATCAACATCATCACCAAGGCTCTCATCAAATATGAAACACAATCACAACATCACATACATCTTCTTCGTTAAGGCTCTAGACTCATCCCATAGTTCATTCTTACATATTTTAATAAAATAATCATAGGATTTCTTGTAAAACACTCATGAAATTATGCAATAAATCAAATTGTTGATGATCATCAATTCATGTAAAATATATGCAGTAAGTAAATCTCTGTGTAAAATCTCAACAATCTTCACAACAATCTCTTTACATTCAACACACAACTCAACATACTCAGAAGGGCACATGGGAGAGTAATCCCATGCTTTAAGTTAGCCTTGCATACCTGGGATGATTGCTAACACGATTTCTGATACAAACTCCTCTTGATTTCTCAATCTCGACTCCGCTCAAGCCCTGGCTAAAGTGACTTTTCTAGGAAGAATGCTCTTGGATGGGTTTTTGGAACCCTTTTCTTAGAAAAATGACTTTTATTCGTCGTAGGGGAAGTTTAGAAAATATAGAAATGGACTAGAATGCCCCTCGAATTTTTAAAGAAACTTTTCCCGACTTGGAATAACACAGTCGGCGACGTGGGCCTGTCGCGGACAGTGCAATTTTGGAAAACTCAACTCCGTTGAAAAATCACAAAAAAACGTAAGTGTGGCTCCGCGACAAGTTCGTGATGCGGTTTCGTCGCAAACTCACACTGTTTTTCATTTTGGAATGAAAAATTATCTTTCGACTCGGTCGCTCAAAAATTGACCGAGACCCTTCTCCTACTCAATTTTTCGTGCTGATCACGAATTCGCTCTCAAATTTTTAATCCAAGCATCGGAAGATGCATTTTGTGCACACCTCTTCTCTAGGGGTGTTTTGGTAATTTATCGGGTGTTACAATAATAATATAAATAACATTACTCAAAGTGCAGTAATGCATTATAATTAAAATTTGAAATATTCAACATCATCAAAATATGTGAACATAATATGATCGAGAAGATTTTCAAAAGCACAGGAGCAATCTAGAACAGACAAATGGTAGTATAATTGGAGATTTTTATGTTTGTCCTTTATGAGTCAAATGAGAGAGCATATTTTTCTTTTAACCAACTACCTTTGTGCAACACATTTTTTTTTTAAAAGAAACTCAATTCAAATTCAGATGGATAAATTTGAAATTAATAGTATAAAAAGGTGTATGTAAATAATATAAATTTATTTTTTAGAAGAATAAAAATTGTAAGAACAATTATCTCCTATGAGTATTTTGTGGAAATATAATTGCAAAAAATAGATTATAAATTTGATTAGTTGAGTTGACATCGTGTGTTTTCAGTAAAATATAGATTTATAATATTTAATAAGTAATTTAATATTTTAAAAATTCAAAAATAAATAAAAAAAATGAC
Organism: Solanum rostratum; assembly: GCA_029948455.1. Classification (NCBI taxonomy): domain Eukaryota; kingdom Viridiplantae; phylum Streptophyta; class Magnoliopsida; order Solanales; family Solanaceae; genus Solanum; species Solanum rostratum. The sequence goes on along the minus strand of CM057047.1, from coordinate 52,952,744 downwards.
CTTTCACTATCTACATTATTTATATATTAATGTATTTAAATTAAAAAGTTGTGGTACAATGATATCGCAATTACAATTGGAATTGTGATAAAATATCAATAAAATATGTTATTCTTAGGATAATTGTACTGTATTGATTTTTTTTTTTTGTAAACACACACACACCCCACACACATACACACATATATATAGTTCATTTTTTTATTATTCAGAATGATTTGAATTAACAGGTGAAAGTGATAAGTAGTTGAGATATATTAGGAGTTGGTAACTTCTCAATTTTATAAACTAAAGATAATTTTTTTTCTCTTCTTATACATGACGATAGCTTAAATCTTTTTTTTAATGAATTATTTACTTATTTATTTGGTTATTCAAAAGGTTTTGGATTAAAATGTTAACGTGAGAATGAAAATTTATTGTTATTTTTTAATTAAAATTTTGATATATAATTATTTATTTAATTATTTGGATTAGGATATGAAAGTGATAAATAGTTGAGATACAATAGGAGTTGATAACTTCTCAATGGTATAAATTAAAGATTAACTTTATTTCATCTTATACGTGGATTAAATATTTTTTATTATTTTAATAATGTATTTTTTATTTGTTTTTTTGGTTATTCAGAAGGTTTGAATTAAAATGCGAAAGTGAAAATAAAACTTATTGTCATTTATTAATAAGAAAATTGATGAATAATAAATTTTTACAAATTTTCTAGAATAGAAAATGTAATGAAAAGTATTAAAATTGTCAGTCTTTTCAAATGTAAATATAACCATTTACTGTAGTGTTAGAAAAAAATGGAAAAGAGAATGATTTAGTTAGATACTTAGTCAATATTTTTCGAGAATAATTTAGAAATATATTGATTTATAATGTTTTTAATGAAAATATTTATAATTTGTTTAGAAGTGGACTAGTCATGTAATATTGTGGGACAGTCATGTGATTTGTTTTGCCTATCTTATTATATAGAAAAAGCATAAATCATTATTATTGTTGTGGAAAAACTATTCAATACGTATTGAAATATATATATTTAAAAATAATTAGTATACTTTTGTTTAATATTTATTTATCTATTTAAAAAGATAATCACTCGAAATATTCATAATTTTTACATTTATTTTACGTACTGTTTAGTAATTTGTATTGTTAAATAAAGTCAAAATAGAATATAAATGTCTTTTTAAAAAATAGAGAAAGAGAGAGAGAAACTATCCTAAAAATACTATCCCATTTTCCCCACACAGGAGTCACGAATTTTATGGAGTACTTTTTTTGACAATCAATATTTATTAATTTTTTTAAAAAAGGGTATAAAGAAGAAGTAAATAGATAATCATGACTAAAAATTGTTTGAATGTGAATTTTATATATAAGATTTGTTTTGTTTAATTAGTTTTTATGATAATTAATTTTTAAATTTTAAATATTGACTAATAAATAATTAAATAATTAATTATCCTAAAATGCCATATGGCATCTTAATATGCTGTCACTTGGATAAATATAGTGGTTTTATCCTCTCTTTTTAATAATATATAGATTATGCACTATTAAATTTGCACTCTACCTTAACATAATAACATATGACCAATTATTCTAAAGTATTATTTTCATGTTTAAGTAGTGTTAAGTTTCTCATTATAATTTAATATATTTAATCAGTATATTTTAGTCAAGTAATGCTTTGAGGATCATTATTTGTTCTCAAACTCATTAGTTATGAGTTGAATTGATTGGAATATATATATATATATATATATATATATATATATATATATATATATATATATATATATGAGATATAATAAATGATTAATTTCATGTTTGGATGATGTTAAATCTCCTACTATAATTTTATTTATTTATTTATTATTGTCTTAATTAAATAATAATCTAACCTGTATATATCAAATCATCAATTTTCAACAAATAATAATTTAGTTGAGTAGAAAACACATTTATTAACAATAAACATGGGCCATTATCTTATATATGAATGGATAATTGATCATTAATGTAAAGAATAGTCTAGAAATTTTGGAGAAATGGCTCAACATTTATATCAATGGAGATATCAATTAGAATTTTCAAGTCTAATGTGTTCGTGTTACCCTCTAAAGTTCTTCTATATTGATTTATTTATTTATTATGGGTGCTTATTTCCAAAAAGAAATGCCCATAAAAATATAAAGACCTTTCAGTAATTTTCCTTATTATTACCCCATCCATTTTACTTCCTTTGACAGTATTTCCATATTAACCTGTTTCAATAAAGGGTGACATGTCTTTTTAGAGTTAATATCACTGATGGTCACTCAACTATGAACTTTTTTCACATAAAGTCACTCAACTTTCATTTTTAATTCTAAAGTCACTCAACTATGGATTCTTTTCACAGAAAGTCATTAAATTTTAATTTTAATTCAAAAGTCACTCAAGTATCAATGTTTTACTCTCAAAGTCACTCAACTTATTTAATTAATTTTTATTTCTAATTAATATTCAAAAATTAAATATATTTTCATTTCAGTCATTTGATGAACCACCTCACTTGAATGACAATATTGAAATTGTTTTTGTGAACACTGAAAATCACTTGGTGATTTTTTACAAAACCTTTGCTTGAAGAAAGATTCTATTTTCTCAGAAAATCTTTAAATGTTATCCCTAAATTTTTTTAACTTTCTGATCAGTATCTTTTCACCACATTAATTACGTGCACTTATTATTATTATTTTGGCTGTGTTGCTTGTCTTTCCATTTGTGTTAGCCCTTTTGGCTAACTGTTTCTTGTTATGTGTTGAATTCTTTTCTTATTTGAACTGATTCTGTATTTTGTTAAGGACTATTTCTACCTTGGTGCTATGTAATATTGTCTAGCTTACTTTTGCATGATTATTGCCTATAATTTCCTGTTGTTTCCTTTTTGCTGATGACGAAGGGGGAGAGAAAGAGGACCAAGTATTACTAAAATAGTTAGTCGACTAACACCCTGTGCAAGAAATCAGGGGGAGCACCTATGCTACCAGTCAGGGGGAGAAAACAAAAAAGTTGACTATATGATTATACACTCAGGGAAGTTGACTACATTAGTACTAGTATTGTCATCGTCAAAAAGAGGGAGATTGTTAGTCCTAATATATTTTGACTGATGACAAATTGCAGGAAAACATCAAAAAGTAAACAATACAGCTAAGGTACGACTTGGAAGAATCTATCAAAGAAATCTAGCTCGAGGCACTAAGAGCACAATTATTGAAAGGAATCAATCTAACACTAAGCAAGAAAGGAAGACAAATATGAAAAGCGATCAAGCATATTTGGAATGGAAAGAATCAATCAAATATCAAGTGAGAAAGGAAAATAATATGGAAAATGAATCAAGCATCTTTGAATTGGAGAGAATCAATCAAGAGAAGATCTTACTGCTGCAAGCATCTGCAAGATTTGAAAGATTTGAGAAGATTCTGCTACTACCTTCCTTAAAGTCTTATCCTTGGATAAAGAATCAATTTGATAATAAGAAGATTAGAAAAATCAATTTCACTATGATTGAGGATCAATCAAGGAACTGGAAGAGGATCAAAATTTATCAAGCCAATCGGAAAACCAATCAGCACGCCTGATTTGGAAGAGCAATCAATCAAGCAGAAAAAGAAAGGAACACATATCAGTGCTAAAATAGTTTTGACTGATTGCAGGGAAATCTCAAGTGCAAAAGAAAACAAGGAAATATTCCAGTAACAATCGGAAATGAGCATCTTCAGGATAATCAATCTCGGCACAAAAGGAAGAAAGATTATGTGATGAAGATCCAGTAAATCAATCAAAGATTTGACAAAAAATCACTACTACGAAAAGATCCAAGACTAGAGAAAATCAGATCAAAAGAAGATCCGGATCAGGAGCTAAACAAGGAAGACGATATGATCTCACTGCCCACCTAAAAGCCTTGCCCTTATTCTTGGAAAGAGGATCCATCATTGCCTCGATCCAAGGATCAAATCTCTTGGAATGTCATCTCTTCAACATAAAAGGAGACATCTAGGATATCTCAAGATCATACAAGCCTATTGTAATGCCCGGTGAAATTACCAAAATGCCCCTAGAGAGAGGGTAAGCGCGTAATGCATCTTCCAATGCTCGTATATCAAATCGTTGCAACTGTTGACGTTCATATGGAAATTTTTGCTATCTTTTGAAGTTATGCCTTGAATTGTAGAATTTTTAAGGAAGTTGAAGCTCAAATTCGGTATCATCAGCATTTACATTAATAATAAGTTAATAACCCTTAGGCCTAGAAAATTTAAAAAACTTACATAGGCAAGATGTGCACACTTTGTTTGGGCACAATCTTTTTGAGCCCATGTAGCTTTGCCTTGTCCATCAAAAATGCCAAGGCCAGATAGTGAAATAATCAATATAATTAACGGTACCATTCCCCTCCAGGGAGACTTCTCGGATCCGGAGAATCTTGTAAAGTACCTTCCACTTGAAACTCAGGTGCCTTGCATGGACCTTCTATTTTTACTTCATTCATTGGAAATGTACCTTTTGGTATCAAGATTTTACTAGGACTTGTTGATGCACAGGCCTCTTTAAATGCATCCAATATTGCCTATATAGTTTTAAATTGTTGTTGATAAATGATAATCATCATCAAGATATCACTATTGGCAAAAACAAAATTTGTAATGGATAAAATTTTGTAGCTCAACATCAAAAACTCTATGCTAATCCCATTCAGGGACGAATTATAAGAAAAATCAATTAGCCAGTCACTATCAACACATTCTATAGTTATATTCATGTTATCTAGTAAGAGCATTAGTTTTTAAATTAAAAATCAAAGTTGAGTTATCTTCTTTAAAAAGAATCCATAGTAGAAAGACTTTGGAATTAAAAATGAAAGTTGAGTGACTTTCTGTGGAAAGGAATTCATAGTTGAGTGACTATTTGTGCTATTGACTCTGTCTTTTTACTAAGCAGAAGCTTCTACGGTGACATAAATATTATGTACAAATAATTAAGATCACAAGTTTCAAAAAAAAATCTTTATTAAACTTTACACCAAAATCCAAAACAAAATATTTTTCTTCAAAAATGTTTTCGAGGAAAATAAGTTGATTTTGTTACTTATTTTCTTGTGCTTAGTAGGTAAGCTAACAATATTATTCTAAAAGCATTTGTATATAATCTAAACAAATATTATGAAAAGTGAGGATGAAAAGGCAGGAGTGGCCGGATAATGGGAATGAGGGCTATGGGGGATGAGATGGGAGGACACAATCAATGTGAAATGTCACAAATGAACTTGTTTCTCTACTTTCATTTGGAAAGTCATTTTCCCATTTTTAAGGATCTGCTTGTTTTCCTAGAGAAAATATTTGACCAATCAAACGTAAAAAGCTTAAATTCGTATCAAACATACCCTAAGTCAACTGAAAAACAAAAGGGAATGGACTGGGTACTATTTATTTATACATATTTAACTTACTTTTTACTTTTATTATTGTTTGGTATGATGATAAATATTAGTTAGCTTAAATGGAAAAACATGATTAGCGAGGATCCACATATTACAAAAAAATACTTAAAAGAAACTAATCTCCTAGTCCTTAAAAAAATAGAAATCATCAAAGGCTACATTTCTACTATTATGAAGGGAAGTGCGGTTGAAACAGCCCTACTCCAAAGTAAGCCCCACAAGAGTATGACATGGAGATTGCAATGGAAACTAGAACAAACAACCATATTTTGAAAGTCCAGTTGGCACCAATCAAAGCCTCAAGAACCTTATCCCACATCATAAATCTAATCTCCCCCCACATCCAAAAACTAAGCCAATTTCCCTTCACACATCACAAAATTATCTAAAACATATTGCCCCCCTAACATCACCATTCTAACAAAGAATTGGAGTCCAACAAAACAAAGAGAGCAAAGGCCAATTGTTGTTGAGTGTCAGTGAGTAATGGCTGCTTCCACACAATGCTTCTTGCACCAATACCATGCACTAAGATCTAGCCCTGCTAGAACATCCTCTGTTTCATCCCCCAAGCCTAGCCAATTGGTTTGCCGTGCCCAAAAGCAAGATGATGCCAACGACAACACCACCAACGCCATCTCACGCCGATTGGCTCTCACTGTCCTCATTGGTGCTGCAGCCATTGGTTCCAAGGTTTCCCCTGCCGATGCTGCCTATGGAGAAGCTGGTACTTTTCTCCACTATATATAGCTATGATTAAAGAACTTTTACATTAGTTGAAAAGCAAACCATGTATATAACAAAGTCTGATCACATTTATAGTACTTTATATATATGTTAAATCCTTTTGTGCACATTCATTATGATCTAAATATTGACCAATGCGCCTATATAACAACTACCATCCCCCTGGCCTGTGTTACTCGGATCCTCCAAAAATACTACCACGACTGTATCACTTTCTTTTTGTTGGAGGATGCAAGCAACATTATTGTAAACATTATCACTTAACTATGATCTGAATGACGGTGTTTGTGATATATGCAGCAAATGTTTTTGGTAAGCCAAAGGAAAACACCGATTTCGTGGCATACAATGGAGACGGATTCAAGCTGCGAGTCCCAGCCAAATGGAACCCCAGCAAAGAAGTTGAGTACCCTGGTCAGGTTCTCAGATATGAAGACAACTTCGATTCCACCAGTAATCTCATTGTCGCAATCACTCCAACTGACAAGAAGTCCATCGCCGACTACGGCTCTCCAGAAGACTTCCTCTCTCAAGTAACACTCTCTCCAAAAGCATGCATTTTATAGTTCAGCACAAGTGGTCAGCTCACAACTTGTTTTCTTTTGCTTCTGAGCAGGTGGACTATCTGCTAGGAAAGCAAGCTTACTTTGGTAAAACTGATTCAGAGGTAAAGTATTCATAGCTACTAGCTGCTTTTCTTGTGCAAGTAGTAAAATGCATATTAATTTGCCAACTGTAGCTGGCAACTTTTTCCTATAAATCAAACGGACCATAGGAATGAGTGAAGTACAATCCCATGTGTCAGTCCCGAGGAATTTGAAGTTGGTTATATGGATTCTTGTCATTTGTGTTGGAGAAAAGCACTTACTAAGCTAATGTATGGAAGAATTATGAAGTGGGAATCTGTTTGTGCAGGGTGGATTTGAATCTGGTGCAGTGGCAACTGCTAACCTGTTGGAGGCATCAAGCTCAACAGTGGGAGGAAAAGAGTACTACTACTTGTCAGTATTGACAAGAACTGCAGATGGAGATGAAGGTGGGAAGCACCAGTTGATCACAGCCACAGTGAACGATGGCAAACTTTACATTTGCAAGGCACAAGCTGGTGACAAGAGATGGTTTAAGGGTGCTAGAAAGTTTGTGGAGAATGCTGCCAGTTCTTTCAGTATTGCTTAAAAATGGGAAAATAAAAGAAAATTGTTATTTAAGTTTGTATGTACTTAGTTCTTCCCCCTCTACAGAACATATGGTGCTGAGATGAGTTGCTTAATTGGACTTCTTTTTTGCTATTTCCAACCAACCCCAAAAAAGTTTTCAGACATGTTTGAAGTACTGTTGGAGGAAGCTTAATGTTAATAATTTCATATTTTCTTTGCATATATTTGACACCCTTTTCCGCCTCCTCTTTCTCCCCTCCCCCTCTCTCTCACACACTTTAGAACCACCAAGTGATGTAGTAGGATGGATCCCTTCACTCTTAGTCAGATATCTTGAATTCAAATCCTAGTAAAAGAGAAATTCCCTATAAGAAGGGCATAACCCTTAGATGGGCCTTACACGATGCAAGTATAGATTAGTCAAGGCCAGAGAAATTAGGGTACACGTAGTTACTTGAGAAAAGATAAATTTCAAGAATAGAAATCTAGTCTAACAGCTTTAGTTATAGAAGTAAATCTTGCGGAACTGGGATCATCTCAAAAGAAAAACCAGAAGCTTTATATATGCAAACTGGATATAAGAAAAATAAAGGGAGTTTTCTACTTCCTCTGCTCTTCTTTTTTGGGTTATTCTAAAGAGAGAAACACAATTCTCATATGCAAAGTTATAGTAAGACAGAGCTGTAGACTAAATTTTCCAGTCTATCTTACTCCTCAAGATTTTAGCAGTAAGGTTGACGAAAAGATTCAAAAGACATGACAAAATGAATTCATCTGGTATAAAACTTCTAGATTTATAGTGATGTACTCATGTACCAAGAAGGCAATGCAGTGCCTTAGTGAATAACAATGACAACCCCTCTCAAACTTCCTTCTCTCTACATCTTTCGGAAATAGAGCAAATGACTATAAACCATCAACTACTTACCTACGTGAAATAAAGGGTCAAATAAAGACGCAAGCAGTCTTTTAAAAGGAAAAAAAACTAAAATATGGAGGAAGTACACGATTTATTAAATGGACTGAATGCAAATTTCACATTCTTGTTTGTCATTAATGTTGGTTCGACATGAACGTAAAGAATATACACAGAAACCAGTGATAGAGATGAGAGATATTTGTAACATTACACACTGCCTTTTTGCATCTCAGACTTCAACTTCGCCCATTGCAGCAGTTCACACCATTACCGGTGTCATGTCGCTTCATGTTTACTCTATTCAAGCCCCATATACGAATTGTACCATCATCACTCGCAGATGCCAGCATATGAGGATTGCTTGGGTTCCAGCTAACACAGTTCACTGCCCCTGAATGTCCAGCCAGTGTCCCAACAAGTTCACCTGAGCCTCTGTGCCATATATAAACCTAAAATATTGCAATAGACACAGATCAGAATCTCCCAAAGGATATAAGATTTATGGTATAGACTATCTTCCCCATACCCTACTTTGTGAGATTAAACTGATAATGTTGTACTAGGATCAAAGTCAAGATCAGATTCAATATCTGACAACATATTTCTGTGATTTATTCCCAGTACAACAACATACCCAGTGGAATCCCACAAGTAGGGTCTGAAGAGGGTAAAATGTATGCAGACCTTACCACTACCTCATAGAGATAGAGAGGCTGTTTCCGGAAGTGTGATTTGTTCCCAGTAATAGAGAGAAATGGAAAAATCATCTTTTCACTACCAAAAATTTATTTCTCTGCAGTATATCTCATATGAAACCAACAATTGATAGCACATGAACTATTTTCCATCCTAAAAATTTACATTGAAGAGCACACCTATTAAGATTGATATCTCTTCTGCTTCCCTCCAAATCTTTTCTCCCAAAAATTTAGACTTGCCCCAATAGATATTTCTTGATAGTCAAATGCGCCATTTACAATGTATATAATAAACTTCCTATTTCCTAACGTCCTTATTTACAGATTCAAATCGATATTATCCACAACCATTACGGAGTACAAATCAAAATGATACCTTGAATTTCCATGGAGTATCATGTTCATAAATCAATTAATTGCATATCCAAGTACACATATTATTAATGATTTATTGGACCGATGAGCAGACTAAGAGCTTGATTCCACGCACAGCATTTGGACATTAGAGTGTTGTTGTGAGATACTATATCAGGAATATGCCATGAAACTCAAGATGTGTTGTTCTACACCAAACCTACAAGGTTACCTAATTCCGCACTAACTTCTATAAATATTAAACAATATATGACACTAATTGCAAAAATGCAGGCCATATAACATTGTGTTTTGGATATATTTGTAGAGTTGTTGGTTTGTTTGTTTGATAGTATAGTACTTGTTCAATTTTGACTATTTCGATTTTGTTTGGGTCCCTAGCGATTATTTGACTACTTCGATTTGGTATTGTTCGGCTGACTATTTGTGAGCACTTAGTGAGATTAAGTCGTAGCTGGTGGCATCCGGATCTGATGGTAGAGTAGGGTCATCTCGTCGGTTGGGGTCGGGGGGTAAGAGGTAGGGGTGGTAAGAAGGGCACAGGTATATCTAAATTAAGGGTAGGATCGTGGAATATAGGTACACTTACAGGGAAATCCATAGAGTTAGTAAAGTGTCTTAAGAGGAGACAAATTAATATAGCGTGTATTCAGGAGACTAGATGGGTAGGGACCAAAGCTCGGGACATAGACGGGTTCAAGCTTTGGTACTCGGGTGGTTCTAGGGATAGAAATGGTGTAGGTATACTAGTAGACGAGGACGTTAGGGAGTATGTGGTGGAGGTTAGGAGGTTTAACGATAGGATGATGTCTATTAAACTTGTGGTGGGTAAGCACGTAGTGACTGTAGTTAGTGCCTCTGCGCCTCAAGTGGGTCTAGACGAGGAAGTCAAGAGGCTCTTTTGGGAAGATTTGGATGAGGTGGTGAGAGGCATACCAGTGACGGAAAAACTTTTTATTGGGGGAGACTTTAATGGACATATTGGGGCTACCATTAGCGGGTTTGAAGATGTCCATGGAGGCTTTGGTTTTGGGGAAAGGAATGGGGCTGGGACGTCTCTCTTGGATTTTGCCAAAGCCTTTGCATTAGTTATTGCTAACTCATGTTTCCAGAAGAGGGAAAATCACTTGATAACATTTCAGAGTGCGGTAGCTAAAACTCAAATTGATTACCTACTTCTCCAGAAGGGTGATGGGAGCTTGTGTAAGAATTGCAAAATTATTCCGAGTGAATGTATGTCCACTCAACATAGGCTTCTAGTGATGGATTTAGAGATTAAGAGAGGAAAGAAGAGGAAGATTGCCTACGCCCAACCGAAGATTAGGTGGGGAGGTTTGACTCCTGCCCTTTCCTATGAGATGGAAGAAAAGCTGAGAAACTTAGAGACGTGGAGTAGTAGCGGAGATGTGAATAATATGTGGGACAATACTGTTGGTTCCATTAGAAAGGTAGCTTCTGAGGTACTAGGGGTTTCGAGAGGAACCTTCGATGGACGTCAGGGTGATTGGTGGTGGAATGAAGAAGTTCAAGGCAAAGTGAAAGCTAAGAAGGTGGCCTATACGAAGTGGTTGGAGTGTAGGGACGAGGATGAAAAACAAAGGCTTAAGGGGATCTATAAGACGGCTAAGTCAGAAGCAAAGATGGCGGTAAAGAGTGCTAAGACAGCAGCATTCGAGCATCTATATGAGGAGCTAAGTGATAAAGGCGCGGACAAGAGAATGTATAGGCTTGCTAAAGAGAGAGAAAGGAAAGCTCGCGACTTGGACCAAGTGAAGTGCATCAAGGATGAAAAGGGTGAGGTGTTAGTGGATGTGACTTCCATTAAACAAAGGTGGCAAGCTTACTTTCATAAACTCTTAAACGAAAAAGGAGAAGGAGATAATGAGTTGGGTAAGTTGGCATATTCCGAAAGTCGTCGTATTGCAGGCGGTTTAGAGTAGAGAAGGTTAGAAGGGCTATTAGTAGGATGAAGAGAGGGAGGGCGATTGGACCGGATGAGATTCCGGTAGATTTTTGGAAGAACATGGTCAAGGATGGTATAGAGTGGCTGACTAGACTGTTCAATGCTATCATGAAGACTGCCAAGATGCCGGATGAATGGAGTACAATGGTTCCACTGTACAAGAACAAGGGTGATTCAAAACTGTAATAATTACAAGGGTATCAAGTTGTTAAGTCATACTATGAAGGCATGGGAGAGAGTGGTGGAGATGAGGGTGAGAAAGGTATTGTCTATTTCAGAAATCAGTTTGGATTCATGCCAGGATGGTCGACTACTGAAGCAATTCACCTTGTTCAGAGATTACTGGAGAAATATAGGGAAAGAAAGGACCTTCATATGGTGTTCATTGATTTTGAGAAGGCCAACGACAGAGTCCCGAGGGATGTCTTGTGGAGGTGTTTGGAGGTGAAAGGCATCCCAATGGCATATATTAGAGTGATAAAGGACATGTACAATGGAGCCAAAACTCGGATAAGAACGGTGGGAGGAGACTACAATATTTTTCGGTTAAGATGGGACTTCATCAAGGATCTATGTTGAGCCCTTTTCTATTTGCGTTGGTGATGGATGAGCTGATGCGATCTATCCAGGAGGAAGTCCCATGGTGTATGTTGTTTGCAGATGACATAGTACTGATTGATGAGACCCGGACCAAAGTTAATGATAGGTTGGAGGTTTGGAGGCACGCTTTGGAATCCAAAGGATTCAAACTGAGCAAGACCAAAACAGAATACTTGGAATGCAAATTCAGTGTTGCGAGGGATGAAGCAGCCATTGATGTAAGACTTGCCACTCACCCTATCCCCAAGAGGGAAAGTTTTAAGTATCTGGGGTCCATCATCCAGAGTAGTGGGGATATCGACAATAATGTCACACACCGTATTGGGGTGGCTTGGACTAAATGGAGGCCTCTGGAGTATTGTGTGATAAGAAGATACCACTTAAACTCAAAGGTAAGTTCTACAGAATGGTGGTTAGACCATCTTTATTGTATGGGGTAGAGTGTTGGCCAATAAAAAATGCACATGTTCAGAAGATGCAGGTCGCAGAAATGAGGATGTTAAGATGGATGTGTGGTCACACCAGGTGTGATAAGATTAGGAACGAGGCCATTCGGGAGAAGCTAGAGGTGGCCCCTGTAGCTGACAAGATGAGGGAAGCGAGACTGCGATGGTTCGGACATGTGTAGAGAAAGAGTACCGATGCCCCTGTTAGGAGGTGTGAGAGACTAGATTTGGGAGTTACTCGGAGGGGTAGAGGTAGACCAAAGAAGTATCGGGGGATGTGATTAGACAAGATATGGTGAAACTTGATCTCACCGAGGACATAACCTTAGATAGGAAAGAGTGGAGGTCACGAATTAGAGTAACATGCTAATAGGTTAGATAGAAAGGAGTTGTTAATTGTATGCCTTTATATATGTTATTTATCTGCCTTTTATATGATAATTGTCATGTAGTTACTTATTACCATGTGTTTTTTGTTATCAGTTGCTCTTTCTGTGCACTTTTTCTTTCTCTTTCTTTCCTGTTTTATCATATCTAGCTATTCTGCTCACGGGTTTTTGTGACGAGGGTTCCCAGGAAACAGCCTCTCTACCGCATGAGTAGTGGTAAGGTTTGCGTACATTCTACCCTCCCCAGACCCCACTTGTGGGATTCCACTGGGTATGTTGTTGTTGTTTATAAATCTCATGAAGATATACTTGACGTGTTCATTGTTCCTACTTTTTTTTTCCAGAAAGTTCGAGTTTTCCTTCTTTTTTGCTAACTATTATAAATCTGCCTCAAACTTCACATGGAAGTCATGTCCTAACAGCAGCAAAGTGCAGCATGGCATTGATATAAACTCATGATTCTTAAGAGCAGCGGTTATCACAAAGGCAGCATGTGTCCAGATAGTATAAAACACTTCACTCAAGATAGAAGAAACTCAAAAAAAAAAAAAAATTAAAGAAGTCAACAGATTAGCTGAAGTAATTGTTAAATACTCAAACAAGACCACTATAGCAGAAATAACTCTTTAGGGCATCATTACGCAAGAACCCTAGAAAAGGCAAAACAAATAATGTCACTTGCACGTACAAAGCATAAACATGAAATTTTATATGCTAAAAATGATAACTTCTTAACAGGACGTTTTATGCAGGAAACCATAGTTTCCTGATTCAAGTAAATGAAAGATGCTTTTATGGTCAAAAGATGGACCATATGTAATATGCAATCTAATTTGAGGAGTAGAATGTCAATTTATTCTTGTGCTTATAATAAGCATAAAAAGCACCCCAACAAAATAAATTCTGCAAATCAAATTGATTGTGCTTCTACATCAACAACAGAAGTAATACCTGTGAGTCCTCGCTTCCACTGGCAATAAAAGCTTGATCTAGTCCTCCAAAGCAACACCTCACAACGAACCGAGAACGTTTATGCCCCTTATATTTAGCTACGAGCTTTACAGTTCCCTCTATACTCCAGAGATGAATTTCTTGGTTCAAAAGACTAACCAATACATACTTCTTATCCATGGACAATACAAATGAGGTTATTGTTTGATCCTCCTGAATTACTTTCTCAACTTTTGATTCCCATCCAAATAACACTATCATATTTTCTTTACAAACAGAGACAACATGCTTCCCGTCACTTGTTATCCCCAAGTCCGATATTCTAATAGTCCTGTGGCCCTTCCAACACTCAAGCTCTTTCCCTTCCAAATCCCACATGCTAATGCTTTTGTCAGTTACACCACAGAATATCCTTTTTCCATCAGGAGCCCATGTGCATGAGATAAAACCAAGGGGTCTTTTCTCATAAATGTGTATACATTCACCAGACTCGACATCCCACCGCATGACAGCTTCCTCTACACCACAAGTGAGAAGCTGATGGTCATCAGGACTCCATGATATATAAGAGACAGATTTCTTGTGACCAGAAAATCGGTGCTTCAAGCGGACACTGCCATCCAATATGACCTACAAAGAGCAGAAATGAGATGAACTTACACTCCATCTTTTACCCTGATTAGTTCAAATCTTCAAGATTAACAGCTCTCTTTTCTTTTGTTCCCAGCACTCCCTCTCCCCAATCCCACATAAACACCAATTTTTTCTATTGAACTTCTAAACACAAACATTTTCTATTTAATTTTATCAAACATTAAATGCACCTTGTATTAGGATCTTAAAATCTGGAGAGTGAACCTTGCATATCAAATTCCTCCAAAACGTAATCAAGCACCAAAAAGAAGAGGACATGATCCAATATGTCCAATTTTAATCATTTGATAAGCCAAAAAAGGCATTATTCAGGAGTAAATACTTTAAAACTCTGATTTCCAACTCGCAAAGCCAGTTGAATAAAGCACACCAAAACATCTGGAACTCTCTGACATTTCTTTTCTTGACCGTTCATTCAAAATTTCTCATATGGTGAAGTAACATTAGCTGTCAGCTTTCATGTTAGCTAGAGGAAATGGAAGTCGTCCATGTGTTTTTTTTTCTCTTTAAACTTAAAAAAGGAAGGACATCAATATGAAATGACTGCTCCCCAATTTCATTTTACTAGTTTCTGGGACTTGCGTTGTGCGCATGGCCATATCAATAAAAATGAATTTTTTTTCCTTTATGAAAACATTATATAATCAATATTTTAAAGTTATAGTATGTATTATAACAAAAGTAAAAAATTACATGTTCCTAAAATTGATAAATATGATCCTATTTGGGGTTTTAACTCTAAGATCCAAAACTGCAAATACCCTTATTTGTTCCTTTTCCCCTTGCTCCACTTTGAAGAGGTTTTATAAGTTACGAGGGAAAAAATAAGTACTTATTTTTCAAATCTAACAATCATCAAAAATAAAATTGGAATCATGATAGTCATGTTTTATTCATCAAATAAATTTAAATAGAAAAGCTTTTGTTGACTATTCTTTGATGTTTTTTAACTTGGATTTTCTAATTTTTCATTTTATTTCCAATGAAGGGTCTTTTAGTTGATCTTGAATTAAAGGGGTATAAATTTTACTTAAATCAGTTTTTTTTTAATAAAAAAAACTTGTACTTGTATGATTAATTTAATTATATATATATATTTAAGCACCAAAAGTCACCTTTAATAATTTAATGTCTGTCGTTTTTCGTGATTTAACTTTTAAATTCAGTAAACTATCATTAGAAAGATTATTTATCTTTTTAAAATACTTGAAGATTGATCACTTATAGAATTTTAGTTTCCCTTTCACTTTTCTATGTTTGCTTTAGAGGCTCAGTCATTCATTTGATAGGAACTAAGTTGCTTAGACTCGGGTGCAGGTATCCGATATAGGTGAGGATCTAGAGGTTGAATCCTTTGATATCTAATTTTTAGGGGTCGTTTGGTTTGAGGTATAAGTTATGATAATCTCGGGTAGGATTAGTTTATCCCATGCTTGTTGGAAGTATAAGGTAAACCTTGGACTATTTATCCCACCATTTTGCCTTAGTGATAGGATAAGTTATCCCATATATGTGGTGAGATAACTTATCCCAAACTAACTTATCCCGGGATTAATTATCCTGGGATAACATGTTGTCAACCAAACGACCCCTTAAGATTTGGGGATATGGATCCATGTATGGATACGAGTGCAGGCATTCGCC
Source organism: Solanum rostratum (assembly GCA_029948455.1). Classification (NCBI taxonomy): domain Eukaryota; kingdom Viridiplantae; phylum Streptophyta; class Magnoliopsida; order Solanales; family Solanaceae; genus Solanum; species Solanum rostratum. The sequence continues at coordinate 52,936,698 of CM057047.1, read as the reverse complement.
TAAAATTAATCAAAATATCTAAAATTAGAGATAAAACCTAAATTCTGAGATATAATGTAGAGAATTTGAAGAGAATCTTGGACGGAGATTAAAGGAAAAGGCGTGACATAGAAATTTCTATATAAAAGATATTCTATTTTTTTTTCCAATTTCACCTTAGCTTTTTTATTGATTATAGAAATCATTAAAATTGTTCAAACTTTCTCCGTCAATTTTGGCCAAAGTATCCGAAACTGGTTGACCAAATCGGACATGGATCTCACACCCACACCCATGTCGTGTCGACACGGATGTGGGACCAAAGTGAAGAGTGAGCAACTTAGCATAGGAACATCAACAATTACCGACCTTGATAATTCATAAATTTCTAAGAAGTAACTCCTTTCCAATAATAAGAAAATGAAAGGTATATGAATATGCGCATAATTGTATAAAATATCTTTTTTATTTTAAAATTTTTAAACTTTTTATTTTTAGTTTTTAAAACTAAAACAATGGAGTAAAGTACAACTACAAGTATTTAAATGAGAAAAGTAAAAGATTATATGTTACACTAATGAACTACGTATAATTTTTTTTTTTTTTTTTTGACAGTAATATCTAAAGATTTTTTGCCTCAAACCTAATATTGTGCTGGACTTCTTAAGCTCTAGCAAGAAAATTAATAAATATGTGCCATGAGTATCATCTTCAACTGAAAAAACTAATGCTTCCTTATACTAAGAAAATTCTTTGACAAATCCAATAACATCCATAGCATGTTTCAATAGCATTAATTTTGATTTTGAGAAAGAACTTCTTAGGAGAAATGAATTAGTATTTAAAAAAATGGATGAAACTTTAGCGCCCGTAAAAATGAAAAGGAAGACTCAAGGGAAATGGTTTATATAATACTTTCATGATTAATTACTAGTGTCTCTTTGACTTGTTTTCACATATTCATCAACGAAAATACATTAACTATGGGATTCAATGCATTGAAATCTGCAACTTTTAAGATTCTATAAAGGTAAACCTATTATAATTTGGTTAATGTACAACTTAAATCTCTACCTAATTGCTTCATTAACTAATGTTTGTCTCTCCATTTTCTCCAACGTTCAGGGTATTTAATTTGATTTTTGCAATTGTTTGAATATTCTCAATTCATTAATAGTAAAAGTAACTAAATTATTGAACAATATTTATATATACTGGTACTTTAACTTTTGAAGAAGGTACCATTCAACCTTGAGTTAATTAAATTTTACGATTTACTATTTAATTAATTAGATGTTTGATTTAGTGTAGGTACAAATAATAATAATATGATATAATCACTATGTAATATTTAATTAAATGTTTGATTTAGTATATAGGAGCAAAATAGTAATCCAACTTTAAGGTTGGGATCTTCCCACTTTTGAAGTGTAAATAGTTCAATGAATCATTAAAGTTATTTAAAGTTGTTTAAAATAGAATGGTTGTCAAACATTTTGCAACACACCAAAATGGATAGAGTGCCATATAAATTGGAGTGGAAGGACAAACTAAAAGGGAACTAAAGCTAGAATATAAAATTTAAAGTTGATTTTGTATTCAACTGATTTTACCACCAAATTGAATGCTTAGTGCCAAGTATCAGTTAAAACATCACTGTCGTCTAGGTTAAAGAATCTAATGATAAAAAATCCCAAATAAAGTTTTAGGAAATCTCTGCTCAACCCAAAGGTTTGTGATATAGTTCAAAGCTTCGATGGAATGTTGTGAAAGAAGTACAACCAAAAGTATATTTACAGCTTCTCCACCAAGGGTTAAGGGTTAAGGTGGGATAGATAGAATCCCTCTATCCTTAACTAGGATGTCAAATTTGAGCAATGGGTATGGGAAAAAACATGGTATGAACACTCCCCTCCCTCACCCCCACCCCCACCCCAACCCCAACCCGAACCCGGGTCTTACGCAGCATATAGGGATTTAGTCGTGACCCAATGCGAGTAACGGAAACAAGTGGGAATTAAAAAAAAAGTATAAGTTGCAACTTCGATATCATCTATTTGGTGCTGCACCAAAAAAGAAAGCAAAATCATATCACTTGGATTACTCATTCTTTCTGTCTCTAAAACAAGTACTCTCTTCTTTTATTTTTTGAAATAGTACAACAAGTACTCTCTTTTTTGCTTGATCATAGAACAGATCAAAATATTCAAATAATTAAGAATTATATAGTGCAAATACTAATTAATATACATCTCTTACATCATAAGAACTTGGCGAAACACAAGGAAATATAATCATAACCACAAGTCAATGCATAATAATAATTAATATAAATCTCTTCTTACACCATACGAACTTTGGCAAAACACAAGCAAATATAATCATAATCACACTTAAGCACAACAGAAGCATTAACTGCTGCATAGTTTGTCACAGCTCAAGGAGGTTCCAATTAGCTTTCAACAGAACTGAATCATACATTCAAGTTCTACTTGCGTTTAACAGCAATACCAGCCAGAAACCACAAATGGGTCAGTAGTAGTCACTGGACTTTTTTTTATATGGTAAGTATTTAGTCACTGGATTTTTACCATTCGAACCATGGCAGACTACTTTTCTTCGGACTGCAAAGTAGGATTCTTTTTTGAGAAAAATTGCAACTGTAGGATTCTTGATAAGTTTAATTTTAATAAGCTGCAAATCATGTTGATCTGAAAATCAGCAGGATGAGGAGGCTTCATTGTTATATATAGACATGTAGAGTTGTCTCTGTGTCTGTCTAAATTTTCAAAAAGATAAATATGTTGGACCCCCAACTTCAGAAATTCAGTGTATGAGTGGTTAACTTGGATCAATAGGGCCACAAACTATCTGATTACATTCAATCCTAAAAGATCTCTCGTGAAAGAATCTACAACTTGCAATTATGGTGGTGCTTTCTAATAATTACAACTCAATTTCAAACCAATTGGAATTTATTATATTTCTTTATTTTTTGTATCATGTTGTCCGCATGTGTGCCTCGACTATTCGACTGGGTACCGGATAACTCTTACTACCAATGCTAAAGCAGATGGAAAAGACTATTACATTTGATAGATGCTACCTTCCACCGGCATAGGTACCGGTTAACTCTGCCCAAAGGCTCAAGCGGATAGGAAAAATTACTTAGCATTTTTGCCTCAAATTTAAACCTGAGAGTTCGTGGGAAGAATTCCCCCGGTTGGAATAGGCTACATGAATCTTTTTTTTTTTTTTTTGAAACTGGTAAGTTTGTATGCTACATGAATTCTCTATTTATTTACTTCTGATGATCATGTTGTCTTGGTTAGCTTGTGCGCAACCTCGACCCTGTCATTCCCCCCCCGCCCCCCAAAGCTAGTCTTAGGTACCAAGTAACTTTGTCTACCAAGACTAAGGCGGAAGAAATCAACTAGAAGATTGTAAAGCATACAAGATACTAGTCCCTTAAAGCAGAAGACCATATGAAAGCAACTGTGACTTAGGATGCAAAAAGTGGAGGAAAAGCATTTTAAAAAAAAAGCAAAGAAACAATTGATTTAAGTTGAAAAACAACTACTGATATGATGACAAAATAAAGAGAATTTAAAATACCTCCCATATAATTACTGAACAATCGGCAGATGACGAGGCTAAGTACTTCCCATTATGTGAAAACTGCAAGAACCAGACTTCATCATCGTGTTCATGTAATATCTGGTGCAGTAGAAGCAATGAAGAAACATTAGTGCTTAAGATGATTAACAAATTGCATCTGCAAGAAGTCAGACTCCACTGTCAATGATTGCTCTAAAATGACTTATAACACAAAAAACAGTTTGTTGGTAAATGATAACAAGCAGAAAGACAGTGAAGCACAATTTTATCAAGCACATTTACAAATCCTTGGCACTTTAACCAAACCCTCCACCCCAAGCCAAGGCCATTTCCTTCTGCTTTCATGTAAATCACAGTGAATCCAACCACATTGCCTGGTTAAACACCCCAACTATAAGCTCAATTTGCAAATGTTATAAACGACATGAACAATATATAAAAATTATGCCTCAGTCCTAAACAAAGCCAAAAATTAGAGAATAAAAAGGGCATACTTGTTTACACACAAAACAAGAGAAAGGGAGTCCAATGTCACAATGGAATGAAAAATGTTGTGCCTACAGGTGCTGACTTTTTCATTGATTCAAAACTTTGGCAACAATCCATGCAACATTTGATATTGTTGTGACCTAAAAGCCTCATAAAATGGTGGAGACAAGCTCAGTAAGGACATGAAGATCACAAAGCTTCCCAGAAACCAATAGTGCTCACCTATTAACTCCAGCATCTTTCTAAGACATAAGAAATAAAGTTGCATTAATTTTTTTTTCTAAATTAGTAAATAAAAATTGCATTCATTAGCAAGCTCTGTGGCAGACAAAATGAGAGATGCGACACTGCGATGGTTTGTGCATGTGTAGAGAAGAAAGTGTTGATGCCCCTGTTAGGAGGTGCGAGAGGATGGATTTAGGAGTTACACAGAGGGGTAGAGGTAGACTGAGAAAGTATTGGGTGGAGGTGATTAAACGGGATATGGCGCAGCTTCGTATCACCGAAAACATGACCTTAGATAGGTAGGAGTAAAGGTCACGTATTAGGGTAGAAGGTTAGAAGGCTTGTAGGAGTAGGATGATGTCGGGCCTTGCGTTATAGTAGATTAGTAGTCATATCATTATATATTGTGTTGTTATTGTCAGTCATTTATTTTATTACTTTTATTGTCTCTACCCACTTATGGGATTCCACTGCGTATGTTGTTGTTGTTATTGTCTCTACATATTTTCATTTGTTGTCCATTCTAGTAGTTTTTTCAGAAATAGCCTCTCTATCTCTATGAGATAGTGGTAAGGTCCGCATACATTTTTCCCTCCCCAGATCCCACTTGTGGGATTTTCACTGGGTATGTTGTTGAATTCATCAGCAAACTGCATGCATTCCCATGTTAATTTGCTCAAGGACCGGGGCTACAATGAATATTTTCTTAGTTAGAGCTCCATTATACCTAAAAAGGAGCTAGCATTTTGGAGACCCACGGCAATGAAAGCTGGAGATTCAAATCTCTATTGCTCGTTTGTTATTTGCTAAACAACATATTACATAAGTTTCTACTCTAAGTTGCTCGGACTCGGGTGTAGGTGTCCAATACGGGTGCGAATCTAGAGGTCGGATCCTTCATAATTTAATTCTTAAGATTCGGGGATATGGATCCATATATGAATACGGGTGTGGGGATTTGCCTAAAAATAATTAAAATATCTAGAAATAGAGTGGTAAACCTAAATTATGAGATATTACATGGAGAACTTATGGAGAATTCTGAAAGGAGATTAAAGGAAAAGGAGTGACATAGAAATTTCTATATAAAAATATTCCATTTTCTTTAATTTCACCTTAGCTTTTGTATTGATTACAAAAATCATTTATCCCATCGGTTTTGGTCGAAGTACCCAAAATTGGTTGACCAAATCGAACACTAATCCTACACCCACACCCATGTCAGGTCGACACGGGTGCCGCACCAAAAATGAAGAGTCAGAGCAACTTAGCTTCTACTCTCCTAGAGAGTTTATATATGTACTAGTAATATATAGATACACTGAAGCGATTTGAATAGTTTCTTTTTGTGTGAGGGCCTTAACTTGTTGCATTATTAATAAATTGCTTTCATAGCTCAGTTGGTTAGAGCACCCGTTTAGTAAGCGGGAGGTCTTGAGTTCGACTCTCAATGAAAGCAATCTAATCTTTTCGGCCTTACCAAAATTTATGTAAATACTTTTGAGGGTTGCCAGCATCCCCTTATTGCTGACGAATACAATCTTTACTTTGTTAAAAAAAAAAAAAGTTCCTTTTTGAAGGGGTTGTTGCATTATTAATAAAAGTTCCTTTTTGAAGGGGAGCATAATGGTAAGAATTGTTTGGTTGTAACCAGGAGATTACTAGTTCAAACCGTGAAAAAAAATCCAATTTGAGGTAAGGATGCAAGGTAATCTAGCCCTTCGACGTATCCGCACATATAAGGACCTTAACGTATCGGACTACCCTTTACCCAGAAAAGATAAACCCCTGTATTATTTCTTAAACTCGATGTAACAATTTGAATGTTCCAACCCCATATCTTACAACAATTTAGTATTCCATGTAAATCCCATACAGTTCAGATGTAGTTGTAAGACCAATGTTATCAAAAGAAAAAAAAACTCTAAGGTCCATTATAGATTTAAGCGCAAAGTGTGAATAAAGTGTGGGCTTTAATTAAAAAAAAGCCACATAGGGAAAAATATAAATATATATTTTTAGTTAAGACTAGTAAATACAAGCACGAAAGATAAATACATGAACAAAGAAATTGAAAAAAAATTACGATAAAATAAAATATCAATTGTTTAATGTCATCTCTTTAGAAGAGGCTCATTGCAAGTTCAACTATGCGTTAAAACTGTAATGACGACACCGAAGTGTGAATTAAGTAACACAAAGTGCTCAACACATTTTGAACCTCGCTTCGGGGCTTAAGCACGCCGTTAACAACAGTATATAAGACAAGCCTTGTTTATTATCATCGAAAAAGAGGCAGGTCTAGAGAATGACCCGACCACAAGGGCTTCTTGTATGCAGCCTTAAGTTGCATTTCAACCATACACTGTTTCTCAGGCTTGAACCTGTGACTTCCTGGTACGAGATAGCAACTTTACTGATGTTGTTAACTTAAAAATTCAAAATGCCTTTTAAAAGAGCATAAGCAAAATTGGCAAAATGTTCAACCACAAAGAGTTAAATAAAACAAAGCATGAATTCAATGAATGATTTTCTCCTAACGCCAATATATGTTATTTAAACAATGACATAAAATAGAAGTGATGTTTAGAACGCAAAAGAAAACACTTGATCAATACTTTCCATCATATTCATTTAACACCACTAACTATTGACTCATGTAATGATAGGACAAACTAGTGCATGACTGCAAGATGTATTAAACATGGAAAGAGTTTACTTTGCGTCTCACACAGCTGACGCAAGTTGTGTGGGGCTTATTTTGTTTCACAAATTGGTGGACAAAATTGTAAGACTAGTGTCCGGTAATTTGTGAATTAAAGCCTCACACAACTTGTGTCTGTTATGTGAGGCACAAAATAGAGTTCTTCTTGAATATGTCATACAATGAAGAGGCTTGTATATCAAAAAGAACACCCAATTATTAATCTGATCTAACCTGCATTGTTAGAGATGGAATATGATCTCTTCCGCACTGATGATCAGTGAGAAGTGACATTTCACCTACCACAGAGTTGTGAAATTTACAAGAATCTAGTTGCAAGTCAAGAGCCTGTTCAACAAGATGCACCAATCTCTTTTCTGGAATCATAACAGTTGGGGGAAGCAGTCTTTGCAATTCCTCTAGTAGCTTTGTGCGTGACTTAACTCTCACTATACCTTGACCTGATACCCCAGTAAGAACCTGCTGAGAATGTGATATAATGAGAAAGGAAAGCTGATGGACTCTATCATTGTTTATGCAAAGAGGTGCAATCTCGCCCCTCAGTGTCTTCAGAGCATCCATGACTTTTTCTTTGTCCAACAATTCGAAAAACTTCTGCTCCAATATCACAAAAGATGCCAACTTTACAAGTTTTTCATCCACCAGACCAATCTTTCGCAATGTGTTTAAGCTTTCATCCCATTTACCATCAAGAATTTGCTGCATAAACAAATTTATGACAGAAGTGTGCAAGGATATCCCTGATTCTTCCTCTAGAAGGGCCCGAGTCTTTTTGTAACCAAGAGAATCTAATGCCTCAGTTATAATCCGAACAAATTCAACTTTCTTGACAACTCCTTTTGTACCAACAACCTCATCATCCCCTTGAATAGCCAGGGGTCGAGCCATCGAGTCACCCAATGAACAACTTGCAGGATCTCTAACAAATGTCCTGTATGAAATATCTACCAATTGACCGGAGGATACCTTCACACGTTTTGATGGTGGTTCATCATCATCCTCAACTCCCATGAAACAAATACCTCAGCCCATATATAATAGCAGGAGGAAGACAAAACTGAAAAGTTGGAATTGTAGGCCTAAATCCTGCAAGCAATGAAAGGAGACTCTCCTATGAAACACCAGAATAGGAAATAACATAAAATCAATTAAAATAGAAAACATAAAAAACAGAAAGAAGGTAATCCGCAGGATCCACTTTGAACGATCTAATATTAGAAACAGAAAACAATAGTAATTAGACCAGGAGCAATACAGAGAGTTGAAAGAAAAAACTTCAACTAACAAAAGTATAAGCTAATCTTTTTTATATGTAATTATTTATAGATGAAAATTTCCCAGCATTGAGCAAGAGCATCGTCTGATACTAATATCACATTCGAACATACCCACATATATTTATATGAAAGTAAAATTGCTTGGACAAATTCGCAACGAATACAGCTGCCAGATCCAAACAGTCAATAGCTTCTAACCATCATCCACCACCACCTTGGACAGAATATTTAGAGTTACCGGATAAAATGCCATCATGAGGTGCAACCAGTAATATTGGACCTGATGCCAGACACTAATAATTGCTTATGCTACAAATTGATTTTGCTTGCTTTAGTTGAAACATAATACATAGAGGGCTCCAACAGAACTTCCTTTTTAACAACTATTCAAGTAGGAAGGGGCCGCCTCAATTAAAAGCTTAATGGACAGAGACCTAAATAAACATCAAGAATTTAAACTACTAATTATCCAACCATTCAACAATCTGCCAAGTTGCTCCCGCTAAGTCCATATTAACATTAAAGGAGCATTTGTCACCATTTTCTTTGAATAACCTATTCGATCTTCTCAATACCAGCCTCCACATCAAACAGCATTACCAGCTAATAATGATCCTCCAAAAAGTAAGAAAACTGATGCAAACAGAGAATCAGTTCCCCCCAGATGGAGATTAAAATACACATGTTTTTACTAGTGTGCGCACTAGCACGCAAGTTCCCATTAATCAATACTCAAGCTGGGTAGCTACTGTACATGAAAGAATAAATTCAACTCTCAGATATGTCTGATCTTTGATATTTGAAATTCAATAGAAAAGAAAAAACACCCTGCATATGTTACCACTATCGACTTGATGCCTCTATCAAAAATAACTTGGCCACTAACCAGAAGAGTCTAGTCCTCTTACTCACATGTGAATATGACTTAAGGCCATAAACTGGGTGACAATAAAGCTGGAGCAATCAACAGAATCTCACTAATTATATACATACATTTGCAAGGTCTGACCACACAAGGTACTCATACTTGCAAAATAACAAACAAGGTTTACCCTATTTCTCTACAGGATTATGAATTGGTCATATCTCATATCATATCTTGGCAACAAAGTTAATTCCTCCCCTAGCAAGATATGATGTAGCACGCACCCACTAAGCCCCTCAAACCTGTTATGATCAAAAACGATAGTAAGATACCCATAAATAGCACAAGATAGTGATGAGTCTTAAGCCTCTTAAACCTGCTATGATCAACAATGAACTAATTAAGGAGAATTTCACTCCAATGCAGTTACACTTACAGCAAATCTAGACCAGCCCTCTCACCAACAGCATGAAGTAAGGATCTTGATGAAAAAAAACAAAAACAAATACAACACTATGGCACCATTTTATAGATGCAATGTTCAAGTAAACTTCTGCATAAGCTAATTCAAACTCAAAATGCATATGCCGTCAAACTTGTCTTAAAGTTCCAGACAGGTTAAACTTAACTTCTGTCAAGCATACTCTTGTTAGTAAAATAAATAAGCATCCTACAATAACCAACTAGAAAACAATCAGACTTTAGATAATCCAGTAATACCATTCAAGAAATCCAACAAAACAAAATGAAACCAAACCCAGAAAAGATTTCCGTAAAAGAAAAGCAAACTAGATTACCAGAAAATAAATGGATATCAAGAAAGATAGGGGCAGAATCTACAATACCCAGAAAGCAATTTGAAGATTCAGATCAAAATGGATTGAGAAACTGATTGAAAACCCAGTAAATCGGAAATGGTTTTATCCAATTTGCTTTGTCTATCGGGAAGCTAAGACTAGTAGATTAGGTGGGTAAGGAGCACTCCATTGAAAGCGGTGTAAAGAAAGCTAAGAAAAGGTATAGGATTGATTGTTGGGAGTGAAAATGTTGTAGAGAGATTTGTTAATGGAGAATTTTGTGAATAGAGAAATAAAAGAGTTGTTTGGCATTTTACATAAGGGTCCCCTTTCTATATTATACTAATCTTTTTGCGTGGATCCGAGAACCACCTCTCAAACCTTCTAGGTGCCTTATTCTGCTTGTTTAAATTCTCGTTGCTCGTTTGGTTGGCAATCTGCTATCCCATTACATATATACGATAATTTATTTCATTATTAAGGTAAAAATAGTGAGATAAATAGTTTAAGATTTTTTTATATCTTCAATTAAATATTGAATAAAATAATCTTACATTTTATCTTGATATTATTATAATTTATACCTCACACCAAATGACCTTTAGTCTCTGTGCCATTACCACAAAGGTTAATGTGTATGGCACCTTATTCAAAATATTAAATTTATTTTTTAAAAGGAATTTTGATTTGGTATATTAAAAGTCAAATTATGTGAATAGATATAATAATGAAGGAAGTAATATTTAAAAAAAGAATGAAGATAAAAATAGTAGTAAATAACATCTAAGATAATAATTGAAATAAAGAAAAGTAGATGATATTAGAATGATAGAATAAATTAGCCGAATAATAATAATAATAATATTGATTTAAAAAAAATAAATATTTTAATATTTAACTTTTATATATTTTTATTTAAGATCATATTCTCGCAGTAAAAAACATATTCATAAGTTATACAATAGTTTTCATATTTTGTCCTAGGCCTACCAAAATAGTCTTCATTCATTTCGTTGGACAAAATTATCCTCTAAACCTAAAAAAATTAAAAAAGTTTCTATTTGATAATTAATGAAGCTAAAACAATTTTAATATTTCGTTGTTTTTCCTTTTCTCTCTTTCTTTTTGTCTTCATTTCTATATTTTTCATTTTTTTTTCTTTTCCTTCCTTTTTTTCTTTTTATTTTGCTTATGTTATTTTTCCCCCTTCTTTTATTTTTGTTTTTCTTAGATTGTTTTTGTGTTCCTTCTCTTTCTTTCTTTTTTTTTTGGTGAATATGGACCTGTTCACGATCACGTGATATGAGAAATAAATGCATCTATAAGATAATTACATGTGTATTTATTGTCAACCTGAAGTTTGATATTCACAAAATTATTTGTGACAGATAATTAAGTTATATACACAACTTTCAGAATATATATTCATCTTGATAATATTGATAAATATCCAAGTTGATTGACACTAAATGCCTCAGATAAATAGTCAATCATTGCTTATGAGAACAAAGCTTCATGGTCAGAAATATGATAAATTATGGACAAAAGATATGCATCAGTCTAATAAATTATGATGATGCATAAAAATGGATTTCCCAAAGATAGATTGAAATGTATGTTAGTTTGTCTAATATTAGGGAGAAATGCTCTTACTGGAATCCCGAAAGATGCTATATCGTGGCGATCCACGAAGCAGTCCATTGTTGCCACCTTATCAAATCACGCTGAGATAGTAGCAATTCATGAAGCAAGTAGAGAATGTGTATGGTTGAGATCAATAACCCAATTCATCAAAGAAAGATGTGGTTTGGAGAATGGTGTCAAAGTACCCATGGTTATCTTTGAAGACAATGCTACATGCATAGATCAATTAAAAGGAGGTTTCATAAAAGGAGATAGAACGAAGCACATTTTACCAAAATTATTCTTCACACATGATCTCCAGAAAAATGGTGATATTGACATACAACAAATACGTTCAAGTGATAATCCAACGATTATTCACCAAAGCTTTACCAGCCTCAACACTCGAGAGAATGATACACAAGATTGGAATATGAAGGCTTCACCGCTTGGATCGTGGTCTTTATCAAAGGGAGTAGAATACGAGCGATGTACTCTTTTTTCCTTAACCAAGATTTTATCCCACTGGGTTTTCTTTGTAAGGTTTTTAATGAGGTAACAAATGATGTGTAATAAGAATAACATGGACTTCTAAAGGGGGAGTGTTGTAAATAATAAATATATGTATTAGAAATCCATGTAGCTTATAGAGTAAGCTCTTCTCTTAGCTTATAGAGGAAGTTCTTTCCTTAGCTTACAGATGAAGTAGCTTATAGAGGAAACTCTTCCCTTAGTTTATAGAGGAAGCTCTTCCCTTAGCTTACAAATGAAATAACTTACGGATAAAGCTCTTTCCTTAGCCTATATATATGACTTTAGTTCTTTGTAAAATATAGGTTGAATGAAAGAAAAAAAAAATTAAGCTTCTCCCTTTACTCTTCTTGCTATTCCCTCTTTTCCTTTACTCTTTATATGGTTGTTAGTTTTTAAGTTTCACAACAATTTTTCATTTTTTTTCTTATCCTTCCTTTTTTTCTTTTTATTTTGCTTATGTTATTTTTTTTCCCTTCTTTTGTTTTTGTTTTTTTAGGTTGTTTTTATATTCCTTCTCTCTCTTTCTTTTTTCGGAGAAATGCCTAAAATGCCCTCGAACTATTGAAAATGGTATAAAATGTCCCCCATCCACCTATTGAGCATAAAATGCCTATGTCATCTTGTTGACACCCAATTTTGGCCCTCCACCGTATAAATTAATCATCGAGCTATTAATTTTAACGATTTGAATTAATTAGCTTTCAAAATGCAAGAAATATTTTTTCAAATAATTTTATGTTCGAATCTTTGAATTTTCAATTTTATTAGGTTCATATATTGCGTATTATATATATTTATCTTAAAATACTTTACTTTGCTTCTTCGTATTATATTATTTTACTATTGCGTATCGTTTTACTTTACTCTTTCGTATTATATATTTTTATGTTGTGTATTATGTAAATCTTTTAATTTTAGTTATATTCAAAACATTTTCTTAAATAGAGTCGATCTTTAAATACTTTGCTTTGTTCTCGAATCGTTAATATTTAAAAGCTCCATAATTGATTTATTTAATTCGTTTCGTGGTCGAATTAATCGATTGATTTCAAGTTGGTCGTATTTTGTAATTAAAGTAGTCACGTTTTAAACTCTTTTCTTTAACCCTTTTTATTCCTAATTTTTAAAACCCAAATCCTATATTTAATCCCTCCAGCCCAACCCAAATTCCCCTAACCCGCCTTCCCAGCCCCGACCCGGCCCAATTGCTTTAATTAAAACCCTCCCCTCTTAATTAAACCCCATTACACGCCCCCCACCCCCCTCTTCATCTTCTTCCCCTTTTCCTGAAACCAGTCCCAAAACCAGAAAAAGAGACGCGGTCAGGCTCCCTTTTGGGAGCAAAACGACACCCATAATTAACTCCTCTTCACGCGTCCCTCCCTCTCCCTCTTCCCCTTCGCTGAAACAAAACAAAAGAACAGCCCGAAGCCAGAAATGGCAGCAGCCCGCAGTGGCCATTTTGGCCACTTTTTTGGTCAAATACGTACTCCTCTCCTCTTTTCTTTGTACTTGAGCGACGGGGACCTCCAACGGGTCTCACATCTGAGCCGTCGATTCAAATCGACGGCTAAGATGTGAGCCTCGTAAGAGGTTCCATTTTGAATTTTTCGTGGCTATATATAGCCCTTGTGTGGACTGCCGAAGGGGGATTTTTAGGGTTCGGGGAGTATTTTTTTGAAAGGGGACTGATTTTCGGATTCTAAAAAAAAAAAGGAGAAAAGAAAAAATGCGAAAAAAATCTATAGAAAGTCTTGACAACCTACACATGGTGATATAGAAGGAGTTCACTGTTGTTTTTTTTGAAAAATAGGAAATTTGCAGACAAGTTTAGTTGTGCTTGTAGTGGTTGAAGTGGTGTCGTTCTAGCTCTTGGTCCCGGTTTCGCTGCTCCAAACCAGGTAAACTTCGTGTCAATTAACTCGTTCTAGTTCGTTCGTGTATTTGTGGTGCCACTGATTCACTGTTTCTTGGTCCCGCTTTTTGCTTTAGTTCATTGTGACAATGTGATATTAAAGCCCGTTGATTATCTGAAAGGTTGTTGATTTCATGTTTTAACAACCACGCCAATGGCGTGGGCTCGACTCACTGATGTATGTTGTAGAGTTCGAGTCGGTCCCTTCCGCTGTATCCTTCATTTTTAGTTGTTAACTTCAAGGTTTCTGTCAAAATCCGAATAATACTTCTTTGGTGTGTTGGTATGTTTGTATGTTTCTTTATGAAGACAGTTTTTTTTTCGGGAATAAACATAGGACAAACTTGGCATAGTTGATTGCATATAAGTTCACCTATTTAGTTACTTGTTATCGCCATGATCGTATATTAATTTACTATTTTGGAACTAGAATGTTTGGTTTGACCCAAAACTTGTCACTTGTTATGTTGCTTTCATTTGAACTGGGAGGCCGTCTTTCAATTCTTGTTAATTGGAATCCCCAGTGTCTTGCTTGTATTTCAATGGGAAAGTTTTACTTATTGGTATTGTCCAAGTCTATGTACTCCTCTTTTATCTTGGTATTAGTTGTCGTTTGCTTAGAAGTATTTAGTCGGAGTTAGATGTTAAGTTGCCTTTATGAACTTGTCGTGATCTGATTGATTTGGTTTGCTTAAGTTCTATCTAAATATGGGAGGGTGACTTATCTTGTTGTCCTATAAATTTTATCTCCTCATCACTGCATTGTGACTTAATTATGGGCCCGTATACATACTACTTTCTTGTTTGAAATGCTCTCGGTTGTGGTGATGTTTCGTTAAGTGTAATGTTATGTTCGTTCTCACATGAAACGACCTCTTGGTTAGAGGTCGATTGTACGCTGCCTATTGCTTCAATTTAATGCCAAAATAATTGATTAATCCATGCTTTTCCCTTTCTTGCATGTGGTATTGTTTGGGGTCTATTTTGGACCTCCTCCTACATATTGTGAGTGGTACCTCGTCGGGACAGCGTGTCTGCTCGAGGATAGGCTGACTATACAGATTCCGGAGGCCAAAATTGGGTGTATATACATCAATATACACTGGTATACAACCAGTGTATACAACAGGACCAAACTCAAACGAAAATGGGCCAAGAGCCCAAATGTTTGTAGCAGGAAAATATTGGGTCTTGAGGCCCAGTCAGCAGCAGCCCAATTTTAAAAGGGAATGGGCAGGTCCAATTTAAAATATATTAACCATGCAGGTTTTGGGGATTGGGCCCGCCCAGGCCCAAGTCACTTTAATTTATTTTGCTTACATCTTTATTTGTGATATTTGCCATTTTTTTATTTACTTGTTCTAACACTAATTTTAAGTTTAGGGTTATTTTATAGGTTTTAGCCTAATTAAATTTCCCAAAGTTAGCCACCTATGTTATACCATGACTTTAGATTTGGGTTATAAAATCATTTTTTAAGAAATTAGGTTCTAAGATATTCTTTAAAATATTTCAAGTATTTTCTTTTCTTTAAAATAATCTTACTTTAAAATATGTTTTCCCTTTTAAACACTTAGAATTTCGTAGATTTAAAATTCTAATCACTTAATTAAATTGTTAAGTCCTTGAATTAAATAAATGTTAGTTGGATTTCAATAATACGCCCTTATTGAATTTTAAATAGCCCGCGAACAAAATATAAGCAAAAGTTGAATATTCTATTTTTCTACTTTTAAAGTATTTATTTAAACTTTTTTTTTAAAAAAAAATTAATGATATAAATCATATTATCTTTTAAAAGTTAGTCAAAATATTTAATCGTCGGATAACCGCGTGTTAGCGGATATTTCGGGTGCGTAAAACCTTCCCGAAATAGAAATATGAACCCGAACCCTTCTTTGGATTTTTAAAAGGATTTTTCTGTTAATTCTTTTAAAAATAATTTTTAAATTGGTTTTCTTGATTTTTCCTTAAAAATTAAGTGGCGACTCTAATTTTTAAAGATTCGGTTTTACTTAAATCTAATTAAGTCTTAAATCGAATTTTTTAAACCCGAAGTCATTTTCCGACGTAACAGAAATGGCGACTCTGCTGGGGAATTTAATTAGGTTCTAACCAATAGATTAATTTTTTTGACTAACTCTATTTATTGTTTATTTTATTATCTGCTTATTTGTGTTAATTGTCTGATTTTAATTAAATTATACAATTAAACTGTCATACATGCATAGCATTTTCCGCCACTTGGTATTTTTTTCATTTTTCACAAAACGACGGTTATGCGGGTCGCAGCCGTTTAGTCCAAATTTTCCATCGGGGTACCCTGACGAAATGAGTCGATCTTGCGGGGTCGACGGTCGTTAACTTCCCCAGCTCGGGTTGTCCGCTCGGGTCACCTTTTCACAGTCAAAATAAACCCACTCTTAGATTACCCAGGATAGAACGAAACCAAAAACCCTGTAGGTACATTGGCCTAGGTCGACCCGATATCCTAGGGGTATCGGGCCCATTAGTAGCCCACCTTGAGTCCAAAGTGGTCTCCGGCCCAATTGGACGATCATATTGTTTGTTTAATTTGAAGGATGTATATGTCTTTTAAATAAATCATCGTTCGGGGGTTCGGGGGGTTTTCTAACACATTTGTTTTGTAGGTGGGTAATCGATGAGCTCATTTTGTTAACAGTATCGACACCACATCCGGAGAAGAGATGGAGAAAGCCGGAAATGAAGTAGGATCTTCTAGTTAGTTAATCCCCTGCGTGGGAATGTTTTTCCTTGTATTTATATTTTATATTTTTTCCCTTTCCCTAAAAAAATGTATCCTTTATTATTTACGTTTTGTAATATATTTATTTATTTATAGAATTCACTCTTTTGGGGAACGATGAAATATTTAAAATGACAAGATACATCCTTCAAATCGATAGGCCAACCCTTGGCATAAAAGGGTCACATATTCTATAGGACGCGCAATAATTGTTTCTGTGATATCTGTTATAACTGTTTATGTGTTTATGTTGATTTGTTCAGAGACATTCTAGCCCATTTCTTTCAAAAAAAAAAAAACCTCTTAGAGCCTCCTAAGCATAAAATCTCAGTCACTATCAAACGTTCGTCCAAAATACTCTTCGAGTCTTAAGTTTCCCAACAAAATTCGAATTTCACTTCCAAAATTCTAAATTTTTGCTTCTTCGAGTCTTAAGTTTCTCAACAAAATTCGAATTTCACTCTCAAATTTTTGCTCTCTTATCTAATAAGAGGAGAATTTTTCATTTGAATATTCAAGCTGGTCGAACTACGTCGGACCTGATTTCTCATTTGCGAGATACGTAGGCAGCCTTCCAAGGCTCGGTCCCTCATTATAGAAAAATTTATTTTTCCTCCTTCAATCTTATCACAAATTTTAGAAAATTCAAAAATTCTGACAAAACGTCTCCCTAATTCACAAATCTCATATTAAATAGGCAACATTCGGCCTATTTAGTTATTTTTCTATATCCGCGGGTTAGTATGTCTTCGAACAATGCAACTATTATGTGCTAACTTTCCGTGTGATATTTTGCATTACTTATTATAAACAAGGACTAACACGTTCATCTTTTGAGTTATTTTTTATTTGACAGGTACTTAGAGTTGATCTGTGTTGAGAAAATGACGGGGCATTCCTACTTTACGAGATCTAAGAATTCTAAAGATTCCTTCCCTGACCAAAGTCTATCAAAAGGAAAAGAAAAAATGACTGAGAACAGTGAGGGCAATGGTTTAACCGAAGTTATCATGACGGACCCCGCAATTGCTGAACAGAACAAATTGATTGCACAGCTACTGCAACAAATTTCTGAAATGAGAGCTGAGATGCAAAAGAATCAAGGTCCGACGAATCTAGATGTCGCCGCTAATACCCGTGCGCCAGACGATGAAAAGCCTCCACTTCATTTTCCTCCTCCGAGTTCAACCACAGACCATACTATTCCTCCCCAAAAAGCTCCCATCATTGGCTTAACCACTCCTAACTTCCCTCATGCTACTCAAACAAGACCTTCAGTTCTACCGAGTAGGAAGAGGAAAGATGTACCTTCCATTTCATCCAAACTAAAATCAAAACATGTCAAGTATGACATTCCTTCGCATTCACTATCCAATACCTGCTCCCAAGCTCCACAAAATCCATACCCAGTTTTTCCCGTCCAATCAAATTTCCAGGCTTCAAAATATCCCTTCAATTTTTCAAGCTCCATGGCCAAATTACCAAAACATCTCCTCAAATATCCAAGCTCCATGGCCAAATTACCAAAATATCCCTCCAAGTTACCAAACTCCATTGCTAAATTATCAAAATATCCGTCCGAGCTACCAAGCTCCACAATATCCAAAATTCCAAATGCCAGCACCTACTTTCCAGAATCCTCCAAGCTACTGTCAGGTGCCTTTGTCTTCAACATATGATCGCAACATTTCTCGTCCAAATCTTGTGAAGAGAACTCCCCGAGTCTTTACTCCTTTGGTTGAAAGTCAAACCCAACTTTTTGAGAGATTGAAAGCTGCAGGTGTGCTCCGTCCTGTAGAAGGAAGACCAGCCAATCCTTTCGGAAAATTTTGTAAAGCAGACCAGAGATGTGCTTATCATTCCGGAGCCATTGGGCATACCACTGAAAATTGCATCAATTTGAAGCACAAAATTCAGGACTTAATTGATCAAAAGGTGGTCACTCTTCAGGCTGTTACTCCTAGTGTCAATAGTAATCCCCTGCCCCTTCGTCAGCAGGTGACATCTGGATTTGTGGTCATGATACCTCACCAACTTCGCTTTGATGATTGAGAAGAGGAATAAGGTCGATCGCACGTTATCAAAATCGTTGTCTCACTTGCCTCAGTCTTTGCCAGTGCAAAATCACGACGAGGACAATGGTCTAGGGGAAGGAATCTAGAATTTGTTCGAAGGAGATGATGCTGCGGTGACCGTGAAGCTAAGCACGAGACGTCGAGTTGGAGGAGCAAATGATAATTGGACATCTACTCTGCTCCTGATTCTCTACTCATCTTGATAGACAAAGTTGATTTTTATATTATTCCTGAAATTGGTGGTAGTCCATATAGGCTCGAGGCCCACCTTTTATATTGTTTTACTTCGTTATGCTTTAATTCTCTCGTAATATTTTTTTTTTAAAAAAAAGGGTCAAATGGTCCTGTGAACTATGCCAAAGTTTCTATTTTTTTCTTTCTTTTAAATGAAAGCTTCTTTTATCATGGAAGTTTACTTTACTCGCTTCAATTTTTTCTATCTAATGGTGTTTTTATGATTTTGGTAAAAGAACTTTAAAACCTGTCATATTATGTCATGTCACAAGCTAAATGAACAAAATGAGGTGAATATCGATGAAGTGTCCAAAGAGTATGATGAAGACACCGGGATATCCGAGCAATTTGTCAAAATTAAAACGAGTCCAACCAGTTTGAAACTGTAAATCTGAGAGAAGACAAAGCACCAGAGAAGTCAGAATCAATATCCATTTGATGGAAACTCAGAGGAGAGAGCTCATCAATCTATTGAAGAATATGTTAATATATTCATCTGGTCATGCGACAATGTGTAGAGATTTAGCACAAACATCGCCTACTACAGCTTGACGATCAACTTATATGATATCAAGAGACGCTACATCTAGGGATGCAAAATTAGCCTTTAATCTCTTTGTTTATAATCGCATCATTTGCTTGTAATCATTTCTATTGTTTGTTATCAGATTATCTGCCATTGTAATGAACTACGTTTGACCTGAATTCTCGAGAATGAGATACGTAGGCGGTCTATGTCGGCCTCGGTCATCCCCTTGTCCCTTTTTATTATCCTTTTTTGGATTTGAACTACGTTTGACCTGAATTCTCAAGAATGAGATACGTAGGCGGCCTATGTCGGCCTCGGTCCTCCCCTTATCCCTTTTTTTTTCCTTTTCGTGTTTTGAACTACGTTTGACCTGAATTCTCAAGAATGAGATACGCAGGCGGCCTATGTCGGCCTCGGTCATTTTCTTATTAAAAGTTATATTTTTCTCTATCTCCCGAGAGGCGAACTACGTTTGACCTGAATTCTCAAGAATGAGATACGTAGGCGGCCTATGTCGGCCTCGGTCATTTTTTTTATTAAAAGTTATATTTTTCTCTATCTCCCGAGAGGGGAACTACGTTTGACCTGATTCCTGCCTCAACGGGATACGTAGGCGCCACAACGCCTCGGTCATATTCCCATAAAGGAAACTGGGACAGAGTTTTTGAGAGGAACTCAAAATTCTGAACGAGAAGACACCTCCAACAAGTCAGAATTTTAAGCATTAGGAATTTCAACTGGGACAGAATTTTTGAGGAGATCTCAAAAATTCTCAGGATTTTTCTAAAAAAGGCTAGTGATTCAGTATGACATTTCAACTGGGACAGAATATTTTGAGGAGATCTCAAAAAAAAAATTCTCAGGATTTTTCTAAAGAAGCTGGTGATTCAGTATGACATTTCAACTGGGACAGAATTTTTTGAGAAGATCTCAAAAATTCTCGGAGTTCTACCAAGTTATTGATTCATTACGACATTTAACTGGGATAGAAATTTTTGAGATCACTTTCAAAAATTTCATCAAGTGTCGTTAAAAGCCCTGAAGATCCTCAGCCTGATCAGAAAATTCAAAGACAATTGTGATGCATCAAAGAAGCCATGTCCGAAATCGAATGTGTTCATCTAAAGCTTTTTCGTGACATGACAGTTGGCAGTGACCTTTTCTTAAAAAATTCTTTTCTAAATTTACCCTTTAAAAAAATTGCTTTTTTGTCAAACATATATTTTATATTCTGTCTATCAAGAGGTGAGAGATCGGAACAGTCCGCCAAAGGCGGGATAAGGAGCAGACGACCGAAGAATCAACACAGATCAATTCACTTTGAAACTAAGAAATTTTCTGTGAATGCAGGAAAATATTTATAGGACTTGTCTGCGAGAAAACTACCGAGGCGTAAACAGTTTGTCTCACTCAAATCTCCAGCCGTTCATCACGTTTCCATTATCAAGTTGCCAAGAAGACGTCTACATCTTCAAGCTGCCAAGAGGGCCATTGCATGTTCAAGTGGTCGAGAGGGCCATTGCATGCACAAGTTACCGAGAGGGTCATTTCATCACTCATCGCCAAGAGGGCCACCGCATGTTCAATTCGCCGGGAGGGCCATGTCATCTTCAATCCGCCGAGAAGGCACTTATATTTTCAAGTGGCCGAGAGGGCCATTGCATGCACAAGTTGCCGAGAGGGCCATTTCATCACTCATTGCCGAGAGGGCCATCGCATGTTCAAGCTGCCGAGAGGGCCATCTCATCACACATCGCCAAGAGGGCCACTGCATGTTCAATTCGCCGAGAGGGCCATTTCATCTCCAATCTGCCGAGAAGATATTTGCATTTTCAAGCTGCCGAGAGGGCCATTGCATGTCAAGCTGCCGAGAGGGCCATTCCATCATTCATCGCCGAGAGGGCCATTACATTTTCAATTGCCAAGAAGACGTTTACACTTTTAAGTTGCCGAGAGGGCCATCGCATGTTCAATTCGCCGAGAGGGCCATTTCATCTCCAATCTGCCGAGAAGATATTTACATTTTCAAGCTGCCGAGAGGGCCATCGCATGTTCAATTCGCCGAGAGGGCCATTTCATCTCCAATCTGCCGAGAAGATATTTGCATTTTCAAGCTGCCGAGAGGGCCATTGCATGTCAAGCTGCCGAGAGGGCCATTTCATCATTCAAGCTGCCGAGAGGGCCATTTCATCACTCATCGCCAAGAGGGCCACCGCATGTTCAATTCGCCGGGAGGGCCATGTCATCTTCAATCTGCCGAGAAGGCACTTACATTTTCAAGTTGCCGAGAGGGCCGTTTTATCTTCAAGTTGCCGAGAGGGCCATTGCGTTGCCGAGAAGACATTTGCATGTTTCAAGCTGCCGAGAGAGCCACTGCATGTTCAAGCTGCCGAGAGAGCCATTACATTTTCAATTGCCGAGAAGACGTTTAGATTTTCAAGTTGCCGAGAGGGTCATCACATGTTCAATTCGCCGAGAGGGCCATTTCATCAGTCATCACCGCGAGGGCCATCGCATTTTCATCGCCGAGAGGGCCATTGCATCTTCAAGTCGCCGAGAGGGCCATTTCATCATTCAAGCTGCCGAGAGGGCCATTTCATCATTCAAGCTGCCGAGAGGGCCACTGCATTTTCAAGTTGCCGAGAGGGTCATTACATCTTCAAATCGCCCAGAGGGCCGTTACATGTTCGTTGCCGAAGGGGCCATCACATTCATCACGTACTCGAGAAAGACATCATCATTCATTGCCGAAAGGGCCATCATCATGTTGCATCATGTCAACTCATTGTGCATCACTTCGAAAAGAAGAATATAGGTCGAATATGGTAAAAGATATCATCCCTATATTTAAATTATGGTTTATACTAATGGTTTTTGTCTTAGTTATATCGAGAGCATCCGAAAGGGTGAATTCTCAAAACAAACTACAGGTGTGGACGTCATCAAATAGGAGGCGGCACAACGTGGAACTTTTTCTTAGCAGCGAACTGGGACATAGTCTGAAGAGGAATGTCAAACTCTTCGGACGCGAGCTGAGAAACGACTACCACCACAATCTAACCACACCCCTATCAGAAGGCATGTGGGTATTTTCTTTGAGTCCGTAGTCTTCAGTTTCGCATCCAGATGATCTCAACCCTCACCGGATGCAACGTTTCCAATCTGAGTGACAATGTACCAAGATTTTTAAAAATTATGTCCGTGTAAGTTCTTAATTATGGGTGTGAAGTGCACCACATTTATGGTTAAGAGGTTGCAAGCTTCTTTTTCATAATTCGTTTTGTTTGTCACTCATCCTAAACCAAAGGTTATCTCAGAATAAAAGATCTCCTTTTCAACCGATAGAGTCGAACTACAAGCAGCCTGATTCCTAAGTCCAAGGATATGTAGGCGGGCTCAACTTTGAAAACTCGGCTGTATTCTAACATTTACCCTCAAAATCTCATCCCAAGCATTCCAATTTCTCCATAATTCGATATTGGATAGCTTTTGAATTTTTCAAGATCGTGCGTAAAATCAAGCATTTTGAACTACAAGTGGCCTGAATTCTCATGTAACCCGAGATATGTAGGAAACCCGAAACCGGGGTCCGGCCACAATTTCCTATAGCCCGTGCCAAGACCCTTCCACGAGATGAATATGTGGTCGGCTCAAAATTGGATTGGTCAAGTTTCTTTGTCCATGATCGCTTTCATCGATCATGCCCAAAGAAAGGGACAGCTGTTGACACCCAATTTTGGCCCTCCACCGTATAAATTAATCATCGAGCTATTAATTTTAACGATTTGAATTAATTAGCTTTCAAAATGCAAGAAATATTTTTTCAAATAATTTTATGTTCGAATCTTTGAATTTTCAATTTTATTAGGTTCATATATTGCGTATTATATATATTTATCTTAAAATACTTTACTTTGCTTCTTCGTATTATATTATTTTACTATTGCGTATCGTTTTACTTTACTCTTTCGTATTATATATTTTTATGTTGTGTATTATGTAAATCTTTTAATTTTAGTTATATTCAAAACATTTTCTTAAATAGAGTCGATCTTTAAATACTTTGCTTTGTTCTCGAATCGTTAATATTTAAAAGCTCCATAATTGATTTATTTAATTCGTTTCGTGGTCGAATTAATCGATTGATTTCAAGTTGGTCGTATTTTGTAATTAAAGTGGTCACGTTTTAAACTCTTTTCTTTAACCCTTTTTATTCCTAATTTTTAAAACCCAAATCCTATATTTAATCCCTCCAGCCCAACCCAAATTCCCCTAACCCGCCTTCCCAGCCCCGACCCGGCCCAATTGCTTTAATTAAAACCCTCCCCTCTTAATTAAACCCCATTACACGCCCCCTACCCCCCTCTTCATCTTCTTCCCCTTTTCCTGAAACCAGTCCCAAAACCAGAAAAAGAGACGCGGTCAGGCTCCCTTTTGGGAGCAAAACGACACCCATAATTAACTCCTCTTCACGCGTCCCTCCCTCTCCCTCTTCCCCTTCGCTGAAACAAAACAAAAGAACAGCCCGAAGCCAGAAATGGCAGCAGCCCGCAGTGGCCATTTTGGCCACTTTTTTGGTCAAATACGTACTCCTATCCTCTTTTCTTTGTACTTGAGCGACGGGGACCTCCAACGGGTCTCACATCTGAGCCGTCGATTCAAATCGATGGCTAAGATGTGAGCCTCGTAAGAGGTTCCATTTTGAATTTTTCGTGGCTATATATAGCCCTTGTGTGGACTGCCGAAGGGGGATTTTTAGGGTTCGGGGAGTATTTTTTTGAAAGGGGACTGATTTTCGGATTCTAAAAAAAAAAAGGAGAAAAGAAAAAATGCGAAAAAAATCTATAGAAAGTCTTGACAACCTACACATGGTGATATAGAAGGAGTTCACTGTTGTTTTTTTTGAAAAATAGGAAATTTGCAGACAAGTTTAGTTGTGCTTGTAGTGGTTGAAGTGGTGTCGTTCTAGCTCTTGGTCCCGGTTTCGCTGCTCTAAACCAGGTAAACTTCGTGTCAATTAACTCGTTCTAGTTCGTTCGTGTGTTTGTGGTGCCACTGATTCACTGTTTCTTGGTCCCGTTTTTTGCTTTAGTTCATTGTGACAATGTGATATTAAAGCCCGTTGATTATCTGAAAGGTTGTTGATTTCATGTTTTAACAACCACGCCAATGGCGTGGGCTCGACTCACTGATGTATGTTGTAGAGTTCGAGTCGGTCCCTTCCCCTGTATCCTTCATTTTTAGTTGTTAACTTCAAGGTTTCTGTCAAAATCCGAATAATACTTCTTTGGTGTGTTGGTATGTTTGTATGTTTCTTTATGAAGACAGTTTTTTTTTCGGGAATAAACATAGGACAAACTTGGCATAGTTGATTGCATATAAGTTCACCTATTTAGTTACTTGTTATCGCCATGATCGTATATTAATTTACTATTTTGGAACTAGAATGTTTGGTTTGACCCAAAACTTGTCACTTGTTATGTTGCTTTCATTTGAACTGGGAGGCCGTCTTTCAATTCTTGTTAATTGGAATCCCCAGTGTCTTGCTTGTATTTCAATAGGAAAGTTTTACTTATTGGTATTGTCCAAGTCTATGTACTCCTCTTTTATCTTGGTATTAGTTGTCGTTTGCTTAGAAGTATTTAGTCGGAGTTAGATGTTAAGTTGCCTTTATGAACTTGTCGTGATCTGATTGATTTGGTTTGCTTAAGTTCTATCTAAATATGGGAGGGTGACTTATCTTGTTGTCCTATAAATTTTATCTCCTCATCACTGCATTGTGACTTAATTATGGGCCCGTATACATACTACTTTCTTGTTTGAAATGCTCTCGGTTGTGGTGATGTTTCGTTAAGTGTAATGTTATGTTCGTTCTCACATGAAACGACCTCTTGGTTAGAGGTCGATTGTACGCTGCCTATTGCTTCAATTTAATGCCAAAATAATTGATTAATCCATGCTTTTCCCTTTCTTGCATGTGGTATTGTTTGGGGTCTATTTTGGACCTCCTCCTACATATTGTGAGTGGTACCTCGTCGGGACAGCGTGTGTGCTCGAGGATAGGCTGACTATACAGATTCCGGAGGCCGAAATTGGGTGTATATACATCAATATACACTGGTATACAACCAGTGTATACAACAGGACCAAACTCAAACGAAAATGGGCCAAGAGCCCAAATGTTTGCAGCAGGAAAATATTGGGTCTTGAGGCCCAGTCAGCAGCAGCCCAATTTTAAAAGGGAATGGACAGGTCCAATTTAAAATATATTAACCATGCAGGTTTTGGGGATTGGGCCCGCCCAGGCCCAAGTCACTTTAATTTATTTTGCTTACATCTTTATTTGTGATATTTGCCATTTTTTTATTTACTTGTTCTAACACTAATTTTAAGTTTAGGGTTATTTTATAGGTTTTAGCCTAATTAAATTTCCCAAAGTTAGCCACCTATGTTATACCATGACTTTAGATTTGGGTTATAAAATCATTTTTTAAGAAATTAGGTTCTAAGATATTCTTTAAAATATTTCAAGTATTTTCTTTTCTTTAAAATAATCTTACTTTAAAATATGTTTTCCCTTTTAAACACTTAGAATTTCGTAGATTTAAAATTCTAATCACTTAATTAGATTGTTAAGTCCTTGAATTAAATAAATGTTAGTTGGATTTCAATAATACGCCCTTATTGAATTTTAAATAGCCCGCGAACAAAATGTAAGCAAAAGTTGAATATTCTATTTTTCTACTTTTAAAGTATTTATTTAAACTTTTTTTTTTAAAAAAAATTAATGATATAAATCATAATATCTTTTAAAAGTTAGTCAAAATATTTAATCGTCGGATAACCGCGTGTTAGCGGATATTTCGGGTGCGTAAAACCTTCCCGAAATAGAAATATGAACCCGAACCCTTCTTTGGATTTTTAAAAGGATTTTTCTGTTAATTCTTTTAAAAATAATTTTTAAATTGGTTTTCTTGATTTTTCCTTAAAAATTAAGTGGCGACTCTAATTTTTAAAGATTCGGTTTTACTTAAATCTAATTAAGTCTTAAATCGAATTTTTTAAACCCGAAGTCATTTTCCGACGTAACACATCTACCTTTGGGTCAAACAATGTCCTTCATTGACCTTTTTGGCTCACTTATATTCTTGAAACTAACAATCTTTTTTTAAAAAAAAAAAATTATTATGTTTCATTTTTAAAAAGGAGGTGGTGGTTAGTTTCAAGGGTATAAATGAGCCAAAAAGGTTAATGAAGAGCATTTTTGGACCCAAAGGTGGATGACAGGGGCATTTTAGGTGGATGGAGGGTATTTTCGTACCATTTCCAATAGTTCAAGGGTATTTTAGGCCCTTGTCCGTTTTTTTTCCTTTTTTTTTTTTTTGCTTATCTTTTTTTTTTTCTAATTATGGAACTAATGAAAATGATTTATTTTGTATTTATTTTAATAAAGTTTATCCTAGATTCAAATCCAATGTTCAATACAATTTTTTTAATATTTACTATTTTAAATTTAATATATATGTATGTGTGTGTATATATATATATATACTATGAGATACTCCATAACTCTTATTTTAGAGGCAATACTTAGTTAAAAAATATTCAAAGAACAAGTTACATCTCATAGGCAAAAGTTGACACTATCTTTTTGTGTCTTTATTTATGAGATGCTCCATAACACTTGCTTTGAGGGCAAGGCTTAGACCAAGAACTTCACAAGTTATGCCCGTGGACAAGACTTGACACTACTACATTGTGTCTTGATTTATTATATGCTCCATAACTCTTGCCTTATAACCTAATGACTTTAAACAAGTTAAGCACTATGGGTAGGACTTGACAATATTACATTGTGTTTCGATTTATGAGATATTCTAGAACTATCGCCCTAGAGGTAAGAATTGTTGGTCCAAGAACTTTCAAACAACAAGTTAAGCCACATGCACAAAACTTGACACTACCTCATTATGTATTGATTTATTAGATGCTCTATGAGTCTTGTCTTAGAGGCAAGACTTAGCCTAAAGACTTCAAAGAAGAAGTTGCAACTCATGGGCAACATTTTAAACCATTTTTACTAAGTCTAACGCATGAGAAACACATTAACTTTTGCCTTAGAGGTAGAACATAGCTCAAGGGTTAAAAAATATGTGCCTCATGGGTGATAGCTTGTACTATTTCACTATGTCTAACTTATGAGATGCTTTATATGAGGCAAGACTTAAACCAAGAATTTTCACAAGTTACGTCCCATGGACAAAACTTGACAATACTACATTTTTTCTTGATTTATCATATACTCTATAACTCTTGTCTCTTAGCCCAAGGAATTTCAAACAACAAGGTAACCCCATTAGGCAAGACTTGAAAATATAACATTGTGTTTGGATTTATGAGATACTCTATAACTATGGTCTTAGAGGTAAAAGTTGTTAGACCAAAGGATTCCAAACAATAAATTAAGCTCAATGGACAAGACTTGACACTATCATATTATGTATTTATACCACCTCTTAAATATCCTACCTGGTATGGCCTTAGAAAGTCTAAGGAATAGTGTCAGTGATAGTGACCACGAAAGGACTTCTACGTTTGTAGATGGTTCTACGGTCCATAGATAGTTTTTGTGATTGCACTTGACACTTAGTGAAATTCTAAGTGTTGGAATCGAGTCCACGAGTTGGGTCCACTACCTGTAATTTGTTCTACAAGTCATAGAAAGGGGTTTGTAGAACCATAGCCTCAAAATCCTAAAAAAAATTCCAAGTGTTGGACTGATGTACGAGAGGGGTCTATGACCCGTAATCCCATCGACAAACAATAGATAAGCCTTCGTAGTTTTAAATCCAAGATCATGATTTTTTAACCTTGAACCACGAATTAACAAGACGAGCCCGTAGATTGATCTAGACACATAGAAGGTAATCGTAGACCCAGGATCATGATCCAAAAATTGAAACCCTAATCTATAAAGAGGTCTTCCATGGCTCGTAAACTGGACTACGACTTGTAAACAGGGTTACATGATGTGGTGACATTAGTCCTTCATGAAGTATGTCGCAAACAAAATGACAATCTATCTCAATATGTTTTGTATGCTCATGCATGGGATTTCTAGTTAAATGTAAAATTGATTGATTATCACAATGTATGACTTTTATATTTTTATATATAAATGGACTCAAGTGTTGAACACAAAATGCAATGTTCATCCTTGTATTAGTTATGAAATTAAATCAATTTTTCATTGTAATAAGTAGGATCAGGCAGTGATGTCCCCTCCTTTGCTTTCAACTTGACATTTGGAATTGAAAGTCATGCTCCTTTAATAGATCAAGGACAAATTTGGACAACTAATGAAATCGTTTATATTACTCTTTATTTTATTAAATAAAATTATCTTAATCTATGAATGCATAATTTGATTAAGTAATAATGATGGGACAAGCATGTGAAGTATCATATTTATATTGGTTTTCAAATATACACGCACCTCTCATCTTGGTCATTCGTTTGATACATTGCAATTCTAAACACTCTTCTTGTAAATCGAAAATATACTACTCCATCTCTATTTTAATCCTCTTATTGAACAACTCAATTAGTCATTCCATGGTTGCTTCTCATGTGTTAATTTCAAAAGTTCATTGACATCTCTAATTCTCCTAACACTTCGTCCACTTGATCATTCATGCACTTCACTAGGTCCTACTCCAAGTCACGGAGCCCCATTCTTCCTACTTTGTTCAGGCCAAGCTTCAAGATAAACGCAGGTGAAATGAAATAACAACTTCAACGGGATCCTACAGTTTAAATGGGACAGCATAAAAAAGCTAATGTATTTCTGCCACATATAGTCAAGGATTACCAAACGAAAACTCTGACATAGTGCCTTGAAAGATTACAGGGTTTTATATGAACAGTATATTGCACATTCTTCCATCATAGCATCACAAGGCCATGTGGTAGAATATCAACTTCTGCTAATATAAGCTCAAAAATGTTTTATTCAAATAATAAATAGGAAGTGTAGAATGCAGTCATTATCACTTTCCCCTTGTGCCAAAACTTCAACCCTAAGGTCTATGAGGTTTCTAGTTGTCAACAACCTCGATCAAGGTTGGCTCGTAATCGCTAGGTGCCTCGAAGCCATGCAGATTCATAAAGGTTGCAGCCACATTTGCAAGCCCACCGGTTGGGAGATCTTTGCGAAATCTCACACCAGGTGAAAGTCCAGGACCACCAATTGCAATAGGAACCTATATTAGAAAAACAAGGAATTATCGATTCAGAAATCATTTGACGAGCAAAACCAGCACTAAAATAGCATTCAATATCATCTACTCTTCAAACAAATTAAGGCTGGTACTTTTGATTGTGTTAGAAGTATTATATTGATGGATATTAGCACTAAGAAACTGCTCATAGGTTTACAAGGTGAGAAAGAGACTAGGCATGTCCAACACAGCATCTACATCACTTACAAAAGATAGCTTTGCACCAAAAAGATATCAAAAGAAAAGACCTATATTTAAGGCTGAGTCCGTCTTCCTTTTTTGCCTTCAAAAATTTGATTATATCTTTTCTAACCAAACTCTCCACCAGAAAACAGCTAGGATAGTGTTCTAAATGTTCTCAGATTAGTAGCTCTGTTCATGAATGAACACAATCCTCAAATTTCCTAACCACAACTACCCTTTTCCTCTCCATCCTGAACTAATTCTAATGTCTCTTTTCTCCCTATAAGTTTCTCAAGCACCTAGAGCTGATGTACACACAGGGTAACTAATGCTGGAAGAACAGAACAATGCATGTTTTTCCAGTTTTTTACATCTCAAAATGGCGGCAAGGAACTAGTGATATAAATTTTAGGTCTCCAAGCTGCAGACATTGAATGAATTACTTACAGGTTCGAGAGTGTGAGAAGTGAGAATCTGAATGTTTCCATTCTTGTCAAGTAATGGCTCTCCCTTCTTGTTTCTCTTCACCATATCTTCAGCATTTCCATGGTCAGCAGTAACTAAAAATATTCCACCCACTTGTTCAATAGCTTCAATGATCATCTGCAGGAAAGACAAAAGCCACAACCATTGGTGATGTCAACGACAGCTATCTTGATAAAATATGTTGGCATGAAGATGTCATCACTTTGCCTGAAAATTATCACCCACTTCACAAATATCTGAGTACCTTCAGAAATTATCTAGGTTTGAATATTATACAGATGTATGTAGTGAATGCATCTTCGAGTTTCAATAGAGCCTCAATTTGACTCCACAAAAAAGACACTGTACTTGACCCGAAATGCATGCCTCAGACTCAAGTTCAAGTAAAATAACTCCAAAACCATATTGGTTCTATCCATTGATCAAGGCAAGAAGCATCTTCGTGAAATAAAAAAGCATGTTGGTAAAAAAGAAAAGCATCATGGAAATCAATTCATTCAAATTTGCAGCTCAACCCAAAAGCAGTGGCATGGCGTTAAAACTTTTGACACTCAGAACAACTAATCCAAGGAAGCACTATTACCTTGACACCATCATCAGCAGCCTTGCAAGCTTCAATTGTTGCTTTGATGTCACCAGTATGCCCCACCATATCACTATTAGGCAAGTTCACACGTACCTAATAAATAATTTGGAAACCAGGGTAAGCTTGCTATCTAAAAAGAAGTCTTTTGAAAACATAAACACTCACAGAGCAACACCATATGTTACCTGGTCAAATTTGCGGCTAAGGATGGCATCCCTAGCCTTTTCAGCAATCTCCAGTGCCTTCATTTTTGGCTTTACATTAAATGTAATCCCAATGTCACTTTGAATTTCCACATACTCTTCCAATTTCTCGTTAAAATACCCAGAACGGTTTCCATTCCAAAAGAAGGTGACATGACCAAATTTAACAGTCTCGCTGTTGAAACAAGTATTAAAGTTGTTAATACTAGTTCAAGGAACGTTCAAACTCTTATATATTAAATGTTTCTTGTTGCAGAATATTTTATTATTTAGAATGACATATTTATCTTATGACTAACCTCTTAACTCATTATCTTATTTTATATTTTGAATATTAGAGGCTGGTTGACTTCCCGACTTTACAATGTTACTCCCTCCGTGCCTTCTTAGTTGTCACGGATCCTTTTTTGAGAGTCAAACGAAATGAAATTTGAGTAGCATTTTAAAACATATTTTTTCATCATTTTGATGTGAAAGAAGATTGCAACTTCTAGTCCTGTTTATATAGTTTTTGAATATATAATTTTTGTTTTAAAATATCAAATCAATGTAATCTAATTTAGCTTTAAAAGTTAGTCAAATTGACTCTCGAAAAGCACAACTTGAAAACTAAAAAGGAATGGAGAGAGTAATAAATATACCAGAAACCAGTACAATAAATTCAGATATTTTGAGCAAATTAGCAATTTCTTCGGCAAGGTGTTCCAAACAAAGGCACCAGAAGAGATATCACATCAACTCACCTGCAAGCGAAAGTCCGAATACCATTGTGCACTAAATACTCCCCAGATGTCCTGTCAATCTCTGGAGGAGAAACAAGGTATTTGCTTGGAAGCTTCAATTCACCATCATATTGGAGCATACCAGCATAATGAATTTTAGGGACTCGTACGCGATCAAATTTATCAAAATTTTCATATTCAAGGGCCTTCGCAAGCATGACCATACGATCTGCTCTGAAGTTGAAAGTCACAACAGCATCACCATCCAAAATAGGCCCAACAGGTTTTCCATTATCATCAACAATAACAAAAGGGGGCAAGTACTGATCGTTGGCATTGGGTTCCTGCCTCAACTTCTTAATTGCCTCAACAGGATCCTTGAACTTGTTTGGAGCCTCACCAAGAACTTGTGCATCCCAACCTCTCTTAACGACATCCCAGTCATTCTGCATTAAAGGAATGACTCATAATAAACCGTAGGACAAGAAGAATGAAACCCCATGTAGTTTGATTAAATGCAAAGACATTGGTATGACAACAAATCGATAACAGTTGTGAGGGAAGGATAATAGAGGATACTATCATCTTATTCCACTACAAAGATATAACTGATTAACTCGTAGAGAATATAACTAGATGAAATTCTATCAAGCTAAATTTAACCAAAGAAGTCAATGGATTACCAAAATGAAAGCTGCTCTACATTTTATGCGGAGCATAAAGAAGCTTCAGAAAGTACTAGATGCCAAAGAACACTATCGAAGAGAAAATCTAAAGTGGTACATATCTAAAAGCCACAAAATTACCTCATAACGATCCATGGTAACATACATGCGACCTCCACCAGATGCAACCTGGGCATCAACACCTCGCTCACGTAATTTTGCTAGATCATTCTCAAGGGTCTCCATGAAGCCCACACTAGAACCATCCAGAACATCACGTCCATCAGTGAGGGCATGGACACGAATTCTTTTGGCACCATGCGCAGCAGCACCTTTCAGCAACAACTAGAACCAAAAGCAAGATTACATGTAGCATATCTTTTGGCATTGGAAAATTTGATTATTAAAAGTCAAGGAAACAAAACTTTTTATTGATTTCCAAAATTAGTGAAAACAACAGGTATCTGCAATATGTAATCATTCATCACACTATTGTTTAAAACCTGAAAGGCATACCAGCAGTTGGTCAAGCCTGGAGTGAACACCCCCATCACTCAAGAGACCAATGAGGTGCAGGGTTCCTTTATCAAAACATTCTTTAATGTATTTGAAACCTTCTCCTTCATAGATTTTCCCAGAGGCAAGGGCTAGGTCAACAAGCTTTGCACTGCAACAAAACACATTAGAGACAATAATGAGCAACTATCTACATTTTTGGACAAAACAACACAGACCCGTTGGAAAAATAGCTCTCCTAACTAAGAGATTGCATAAAATCATCTGGAATCGGGCAAATAAATTAAAGAAAACAAGTTGTCGATCACGATTGGTGCTAAAAATAGGAAGTCTAAAATAATATTCTACTTGCACTTTGATGTTAGAGTAGTACAGAGGTACAACAACAGTGGAGCCAATAAAGGAGTGAAAACGATTAATCCACAGGGCGGCGAAAGATCCCTCATTGCTTCTTATATTTATTTATTTTTCTTATTTGGTTTGATTAGCAGACGATGAGTTTTTAGGACTTAAAACTCTAAGGGATCAAGCAAGATTCTGGTTCCAAAATAATGACCCTTTTTTTGTCAACATATTAATTGAAATTAAGGATCTAGTTGTTTCCTAATAAATAGATTATGAACATAGTAACCTGATTGTATTTATTATACTACATCAAATTAAACTTTAAACAACCCATTTCAGAACGAACTTAACAGATAAGGATCCAAATTTCAAATTTCAAATTTAAGAACCAACAAGATCTCTTAATAGAAATCAAGCAAAAACATGATTTTTCAAAAGGCAAACAAAAGAGCTCATACCCTTGAGCGAAGATCCTTCCAGCACCAAGAGCATTGTGACCAACCTCACTGTTACCCATATCATCCTCTGTGGGAAGCCCCACAGCACCACCATGTGCCTTAATCAATCTCCAATGTTCAGGAGCACCCTATAATTTATTTTTAACAAGGACCCGGATAAATAAAACAAACGATAACTCCATAAAGCATGAATCTTTAACCAAAAAAAGAAAATCCAATGGACCTGCTTGAGTGAGTCCATAACAGGAGTTTCAGCAACAGATATGGCGTTATACTCATTAGGTTTAGCCTCACCCCAACCATCCAAAACAATAACAGCAACAGTCTTTCCCTTAGGAAGCTTAGGATGGTCCTTCAATTTCCATGCATCTCCTGAACTACCCATATCTCAGATCTTAAAAATTCTGCACCCAAAAAAACTAGCAAATCAATCAGATCTACACAAGAAAAAGTTGAAAGAGGAAAATAGAGAGGAAGTACCTTTAGCGGTGTTGAAGAGAAGAAGAGAGCAAAAAGGTGTGTAGTGGAGAAAACAATGGAGGGTCTTTATTGGAATGCTGGGCTGATATTCCGGAAGCCTACACTTGTTGATATTCAAAGAAATATTAGCTACGAAAAATTGATTATTGTGGAAATTTCAAGAAATCTTTTTTAATATAAAAAAAAAAAGGAAAAATTGGGAATGGTTAGATGAGTTTGGTATTCCACGTGAACTTGCACGTGAGAATCTTGAGGAGAAACTTATTATTTTTTTCTGTTTATAGTTTTTTATTGAGGATTTTCAAAAAACGCAAACACCTCAAATGTAATAAGACAAAAATAGTTATAATTTACTGGAATTACTATTTGTAGCTACATATTATAGGAGAAAGGCGCGCGAGATCGAGAGAGGGAGGAGACAAGCGAGCGAGAGAGGAAAGAGACGAATTGTATATGTATATTTTGTCAAATTGTACGTGTATATTAACGAAATAATTGTATATATGTAACTAATATACATATATATTTGTATATCTGGCAAATGAGATTGAGAAAGGGAGGAGAGAGGCAAGCGAGAGAGGGAAAAGGGTGGAGAGAGATGAATTGTATGTGTATATCTTCGAATTGAATATGTATATATGCAACTGGTATACATATGTATTTGTTTATATGATTTTAAGTACTTATTTATGTACACACAAAAATTGAAGGTTATAAATGTCAGTTAAAAAATTGAAGGTTATATATATATATATATATATTATGCCTTTATTCTTTTGTAACAAGGAGAAAGATCTTAAAACACATGACTTGTGTACCAAATAATACAATAACTGGTTTAGGTGTAAGTTACACATGTATTAGATTTTTTATAAGTAATATTATATTTGATAATCAATTCGAACGTAAGTTATATATGTATAAACTTAATATGGTATTTGATTTGTAATTTAGAAATTTGCATAACTAATGTATGTATAAGTTATGAGGGAATCTATATATTTTATGTAGCATAAAATGTAGAATAATTAGTACATGAATAATTTATTCTTCATATATATTGATTCACTCGTAATTAATATTTACATTTCTAATTAATATCTAACTCTAACCAACTACCAAACAAACTAGGATTACTTGGTTAGTGGAACAAGGTGGATATTCCCAACGACAACAACATACCCAATGGAATTCCACAAGTAGGGTGTAGAGAGAGAAAAATGTACATAGACCTTATTACTATCTCATAGAGATAGAGACTGTTTCCGGGAATTTAATTTATATTAGTTTGATTAAGGATATAATTGATATCATATTAATTTAAATTGATGTATATATTCTATTTCACTTAAAAGGTAATATAAATTAATATAAGGATGATTATTTTAAGACTATAATTTTAAGATAATTATGTCTGAGAACCAAATGACCTTAAAAAATGTTTTAACTTTTTTAAGGAAATAAAAGAATATTTGAAGAAAAAGGGAAGAAAAGGTTAATAAGGGGTGAATCATCACGTTGTTTGTGAAAAGAATAATAATTATTAAAAATTGAATTATTGATTTAAGTCAAAGGGGGAAAAGATTTAATACTAGGCGTGAATAGTGATGATAATGTCTTTTTTAGAAATTATTTATTATATACAAAAGTTTTTTTAAAATTTTAATTATTATAAAAATAAAGGCTAGGGACATGCTAATATGCGAATATGCGAATTAGTTGTGCTTGATTATCAAGAAAGTGATGTTTTGGTGGGCGGCTGGTTCATCTTTGGGCCGATCTTTGGGCCGTGGCACGGTCCAACTAGCTTCCTTGGGTCAAGATTAGGGTGTTACCCATTTTCTCCTTGAATCTTGGGGGGAAAAGATCCGGGTAACTTATGAGATAGGGAGACTGTTTTCAGAAGATTTTCGACTCAAAACATCATGTTCAAAAAGCAGAAGATACATATAAAGTGGAAAATAAATAATAATATATAAACACAATAAAAGTAACAAATATAAGTTAGATAAATTTTTTTAAAAAAAGTATTTTAAAAACATCTTGACAAGATCTTTCTCGAGTCAATTCGGATTGCATATCAACCTAATTTTAAATGGGTTGGGTTGAGATGACTTAAACTAATAAATACCCAGGTTAATTTTCAACAGATTGGACGGGTTGGGTTTAATTTTGTCACCTCTACTATCACATTACGTATTAATTTATTAGATGCTCTATAACGTTTGCCTTAGAGGCAATACGTACCCTAAGGATTTCAAAGAACAAATTACACCTCATGGACAATATTTTAAACCATTTTTACTAAGTCTAACACATGGAAAACACAATGACCTCTGTCTTCGAGGTAAAACATAAATATGTCTCATGGGGAATAGTTTACACTATTTTACTAGGTCTAACTTATGAGATGCTCTATAACTCTTATCTTAGAGGCAAGACTTAGACCTAGAATTTCAAAATAACAACTTGCCTACTATAAGTAGAACTTGATACTACAACATTATGTCTTGATTTATGAGATGTTCTATAACTCTTGCCTTAGAGACAACACTCAGTACAAGGACATTCAAATAACAAATTGTGACTAATGGACAATAATTTTCACTGATTTCACTAATTCAAACTTATGGGGAACACAATAATTTATGCTAGATAGGTCAAGTGAACCCACTTGACCTAGTTAACTTACTCCGCAGAAGATTTAAACATTATAAATGAGGCAAAATGAAATATGCATCTCAAGTCTTATAGAATAATCATGAAAACTTAATGTACAATGATATGTAAAACTGAAATTAATTCTTTAAGAATAACTCAAGAAAATAACTAAACATTGTCTAACTAGTCCATGAAGGCTCTAAAATACTACCTCTGAATTAGGTATTGGGATAGGCCCATGGCCGCCTCAACTGAAATAAATACTAAAGAAATAGAGACTCCATATATCCTCTTAATGCAAAGAGGGTTCACCAACTACTGATGGAAAACTGCCTTACTAAACATCTGTTGTCATGAGTACTTGAATCTACATCATGACACAATACATTGCCAAAGGGCGTCAACACATAAAATGTACGAGTATATAAAATAGCAAGAAGGAACTCACATCAGGATACAAAGCTCAAATTCTGACAATAACTCAACTCAACTCAATATATATAACAAGTTTTAAAAGTAAAGAATACTTAATAAATCATAAAGAATTATGCAACTCAATAAAATAATATAATTTACTCATTAGGAGTTTTTCTAACCGACAACCATAATGGTGATAATATAACTAACTATTACCATTGCCACAACCATCCAATACGTTGCCAAAATACGGGATGCAACTCAACTCATGGATCGATATAAAGAGCCTTCAATAAGTCTAAGGAGTCGTCCGAATCAACTGTACGCTCCTATCCTATGCTGATTATGTAGTTTATAGGGCTTAAGTTGTTTTATACCCTTATCCAAATCGATGTTCAATACTATTCCCAAAATATATTTAAATTCTGCATATAATTCAAGTGAATAAATTTACTCAATTTAGTTTATTTAACCTTTTTGGGGCTTAACTCAGAGTCAATTCTTCTCAACTCAATATAGGCATTGAAGTACAAGTTTATTTCTTAATTTAATCTCAACATGGAAGTTTAAAGGTATTTACACTTGTGCTAAAAAATAAAATTAACTTTTCAATTTAACTCATGTTCAAACTCTTTTTAATTAATCTATGAAAATAATCATTTTTTAACTCAATAAAATTGGAATTAGTAAATACAAGACTCATCTAGGGTTCATAGGATTGTAAACATGAATTCATAATCTCCAATCTCAACTCAACAAATATAATCACATATATACCTGCAGTTGAATGGAATTTATGTACATAACTTAAGAATTCTTCAATTGATGAAAGTTTAGATTTAACTTAGGGTTTAACTTGACTGGCGAAAACACGTAGGACATGAGGATGAAGTCAGTCCAATATTCTGACAGCTTTACATACCTGGAATGAAGAATTACTACACAAAAATTGAAATTGGACTTGAATTTCTTGAACCCTAGCCTCTCCCTCTTCTCCTTATCCCTTGTTCTCAAAGTTTTAGAACATTAATTAGAGGAAAATAACATTTAGACATTGATATGGGGCTAATTTTGGTCCCAAAATGACGTAGAATAAGTATAGAAAGGGTGAAAAAATATAAAAATTCCCTCACTTAAATAGAAAAATGGGTACTAAGATTGAGCAAGTCCGTGATGTGGATTTGTTCCATTTCAGTTTATTTTTTTAGAAATATGTAAATTCTAGACATATGTTTTATGATTAACTTTTAATTGCATTCAAGGTATGCAATTTGTATGCTGACTTGGCGCACACTCTTCTGGTTTGCAAAATTTTTCCAAAAATTTCACACAAAAAATTTCTACCCAGACCCGCGTCGCGAATTTGATTTATCCTACCATATTTTTGAAACTTTCTCTTGACTTTTGGGTCCGGTCATAGTTAGGATAACTTAGGGTATTATAATATCTGCCTCTTGGGATCATTTGTCCTCAAATTATAGTCAGGCTGAACTGGAAGGAAAAAGAAGTTACTCTTACTATCTTTCTAACTTAGGAATTTGTCTACTAGGGTAGATAGGACAGGTTCATATTAGGAATTTGAAACTGTCCAAGACATACAATGTCATGCCTCGGGAGGGCACTCTTGGCGTGGCCAGCACTCAACAATCATTATTGG
This sequence comes from Solanum rostratum, assembly GCA_029948455.1. Taxonomy (NCBI): domain Eukaryota; kingdom Viridiplantae; phylum Streptophyta; class Magnoliopsida; order Solanales; family Solanaceae; genus Solanum; species Solanum rostratum. Next base: position 52,897,387 of record CM057047.1, on the reverse strand, counting down.
TCCCCAAGCGAACTACTTGGCTCAATTCACTCGTTCAATCAATGGAAGACTCAACGTGATAACAAAATATTTAAGCATGCACAAAAAGAATCATTAATAAATAATAGGTTTTTAAAATACTCAAATTTAATACAACTCAATATCATACACTAAATAATGAAATAATTTTTTTTAACAAACTCTAAGACGATCATTTTGACTCAACATTTACTTTGTTTATGAAACCTCTACTATATTGAAGATAGGTATTGCAACAAGACCCACGACTGTCTGACTGTAGAATGAATAAACTAAACTAACTTAACTAACTAAAGCCCTCTGAAAGCGAAGAATCTCACGGACCGCTGGTGGAAAATTGTCTTACTGAATGTCTGCTATCATGGGTACCTGAATCTGCATCATAAAATGATGCAATGCCAAAGGGTGTAAGTATGTGAAAATGTATGGTATGTAAAATGGTCAAAATAGGAACTCAAGATAGAATGCTCAACTCAAAGACTTAATTCAGAAAATAACTCAGCAATAAAAGTAGTGTACTATAAATAAAATATTATTTTAATACGTCAATGAATGCAACTTATTGTATGGGAATTAAAATACTCAAACACTCTGCTTTGAAATATATCTCAACTCAAGGCTTAACTCATAATCAACTTGGTAATATAAGCAATGTAATGTAAGTAAAACATCTGGTATACTGCATAAATATATGCTATTTAATCTATATATGATAATAATATATTTTAGATTGGGGAGTTTCTCTAATCAACAACCATCACTATGAGCATCATGATGATACAATGTCTTGTCCACATTGCCAGAGCTATCCAATACCTTGTAAGGATAAGAGACGAAACTTAACTTATAGATCCATCTAAACTAAGCCATCTCAGTGGCATATGAGGAGTTGTACACTTGGTATAATTCTATCATACGCTGGCTACGCAGTTTATGAGTTCAAGTTGTTATTACTCTTACTCATATCGGTGTTCAATACTATTCCCAAAATAACTTTTATAGTGCTCATAACTTTAAGAGGATAAATACTCAAATACTTCTTTAAAATTTTTGGGGCTTAGCCCCGCTTTAGCTTTTCTTAACTAGCTCTTCTTAATTCAATCTCAAAATAATTCTTTAACTCAAACTGTACTTAAACTTCTCAAATAGTTTTAGTAATTTAGTCACTTTAATGCAACTAAAGCATGATAATGAAATGATTTTTAAAACTCATCTAGGGTTCTTGTAAATGTAGTAATGCTTCAAGAATCTAAAGATATGTACTCAACAATGAAGTTCTTAGTATAATGATAATAAATAACAAGAATTTTATGATAAGGTTCCATAATTTCTCCATAAGATCATCCGAATGAAATTGACTTGACTCCTGACAAGAGTTCTTGATAAGAAATATAGATTAGGAACGAAAATTGAATTTTAGGTGGCCTTAAAAACCTGGGAATTTGAATTCTTGAAGAACTCACTACATTCTCTTGAAACTCTAGATTTTCTTCTCTTGAAATCTTGTTCTAAGTCTGAAGAATTTTTTTTTAGTGTAATGAGGCTGAATTGTAATGACCCGTTGGATTATTTTAAAAATTAGTCCTCTTATTTTCTTGAAATATCCTTCTCGTGAATTTTAAATGGGTATTTTGGACTATTTGATAGCTACGGTTATTTAGTTTAGAGATAAGTTTAGACATTTAAATTAACTCGTGGACTAAAGGGTTAAGTTGTTTAAACATCCTATACTAGTTAGATTATTATGAAAAAAATAAGTAGTGGACTAAAGTGAAAATTTATGTAGTACCTTATACCCTATTTATCAAGAATAACTTAGTAAATTCTATCACTTTTATCACATAATTAAAATAAGGAGAAGAAGAGTAAGTCTGCGGCGGCTTGGTTTACTGCGTCAGGTAAATTTTTCTGGAAATTTGCCACTAAAGTGGATTGAAAAAAATATATATTATATCAATTTGGTATGATGTTTTCTTAAATGGGGCACTTGAAAGAATTATGGTGGTTGTTTCCATATGTGGGTCAAAACAAACAAAAAGAAATTATTATAATAATAATAATATAAACAAGGAATTGCCTGCACATCCACTAAAGTGTATAAAGTGTAATGATTATATGGATGTGACTAGAGGCTAAGGAACATAATGTTTATTTTTGATAATTTCTTATAAAAATTTCCATGTTTCTTTCCCACTGATACGTGTGAAGGTGGCGGCTAATATCAGTAGCATAGGGTTAGATTTTTTTTTATTTTTTTTTATTGTTATCAAATTATAATTTCAGTTTTGGACATATTGATATAGGTGATTAAATAATAGGTAAATTGTATTACATAAATACCATCAGCTTTATTATGTGGAGTGGAGAAGTGAAACTTAACCCTAGGCTTGGAATTTTGGGAACTGGCTATAGAATTGAACGAGTTTGGGTCTAGGTTAGACATATATTGATATGGGTGTCTTGAACTCCTTGTGATGTGTATGTTTCGTTCTTGATAGAGAATTGTCATTTTGGAAGTTGAATTCAAGATTTATCCAATCGGTAGAAGCGTTCACGTGTGGTTACGGCATTGAGGTAGGTTTGGCTATCCTTCTTTGAGATTGGGATTGAGTTATTGAACATCCTTATGTTGTAATCTATGGGATGAGATCATATCGTGTGTTGGGTTGATAATTCTTATTGTGTTACTTCGAGAGCATGTGAATCCTAAATTGAGAATAGTGCGAATATGACATGTTGAGTAAGGGAGAAAATTTGTGCTTATGGAGAGGAATGTTGTTTCCATAATTGTATCTTGCTTGCATACATCCTCATACTACATGTCATGATATTTTGGGAAGTTGTGAATGGTGATTTTTATCATGAGTCCTTGACCACGGGCACTTGGGTGGCAAGGTAGTTGATATATTGTGATTGAGGTATATGGCCTGCGAGGTCCCCATGGGTCCCCTTAGTCTGGGAGCCTTAGCTCGACGGGGGTGTATACGACAGGCTGTGCGACAGTCTTGATACCACCTTGCATTGCATTGCACTGCACGATATTGCATACCATTTTATTTTACTTCTTGTGGTTGTTTTGGTTGGCTTATGTGAGATTATATGTTTACTTTGCTTGCGCGATCCTATATAAATTGGCGGCACCGATGCCGGACTGGTTTTTCTATTGCAGGTGGAAGCGTTCCTAGATTATTTCATGGTTTATTCAATTTCTAATTCCCAGTCGGTTAAACCTACTGGGTACATATTATGTGTACTCACCCCTACTCCTTTCTCCCCCGCAGATTCTCGTCAGGATCATCCACGTGGTAGTTGATTTGCTCGTGCACTTGGTTCATACCAGATCTAGTGGTGAGACTCAGGGCTTCGAGCTTCCATTGGATTCTATCCTAGATGTTTAGTCTTTATTTCTACTCGAAGACTGAAATACATTTATTTCTTTAATTAGTTATTAGATGCTCTTTATACTCGTGACACCAGGTTTTGGGACATTGTTTTTATGTGGTGACTATTTGTTTATTGGATTTCTCTCCTTCTAGGTTACATTTATTATTGGGAATGAAATTAAGTGGTCTTTTAGTCATGACCCCATTTTGGGTCGTGACAAGTTTGGTATCAGAGCTCTAGGTTCACCGGTCTCATGAGTTAAAGAGCAGGGTGTCTAGTAGAGTCTTGCGGATCGGTACGTAGACGTCCGTATCTATCTTCGAGAGGCTACAGGATACTTGTTAGGAGAAAATCATCTTTCCATTGATTCTTTTCGTGCGATTTGTTCATTCAAGTTTTGTATGTTTCTAATCTAATCTTCCTGCACAGATGGCGAGAACTAGAGCTAGAAATACCGAAGATGAGTCGGTACCTGCTGTCCAAGCCCCCGCTAGAGGGCGAGGCAGAGCTCGTGGCAGAGCTAGAGGACGGGGTCGAGCTAGAGGAGCAGCACCAGTTCGAGGTCAGACTAGAGGGGCTTCACCTGAGCCTGTTGCTGACCCAGTTTATGAGCATGAGGAGCAGCCTGAGGACCCAGTTCAGCCTCCGGCATCTTTAGAGGGTACACCAGTATTACAGGAGCTATTGATTCGGTTGTTGGCAAGGTTGGAGGGTACCCCTGCTTCTAGTGATGTTCCAGGTACCCCAGTTCCTGCTATACCGGTTGGTCCTTCACAGCCAGCTCAGGGACATAATATGGGATTTCAGACCCCGAGTCCATTTCCTATGCCTTCTATTGCACCCCCGAGGTTTTCAGCTCCGCCAGTTTCTGCCAGTGCTGCTATGTCCTTGTCTGAGCAGAAGAGTTTTGAGAGATTTGTGAGATTGACTCCTCCCAAATTCGATGGTACCGCTGGGGATGGGGCATATGATTTCCTGACAGAGTGCCAGGATCAATTGTTTAATTTGGGTGTTCTGGAGGCCCACGGAGTAGCTTACACCTCTTATCAGTTCACAGGCATGGCCAGAGAGTGGTGGAGGTCGGTTATGGCCCGGAGGCCAGTTGATGCTCCAGCGATGGATTGGGGGCAGTTTACTGAGATCTTTCTTGAGAAGTTTGTACCATACAGCCTTCGTGATAGACGTCGTGATCAGTTCGATAGATTGGAGCAGGGTTCCATGACTGTGACCGAGTACGAGGCACGATTCCATGAGTTATCTTGTTATGCCATGTCTAGCATTCCCACAGAGTTTGAGCGGATCCGTCGATTTGTGAAGGGGTTCACAAGTTATCTTCAGGAGGCCACAGCCTCTCTGGTGTTATCTGGTGGTTCCTTTCAGAGTATTGTTGATCATGCTAGAATGATAGAGGGCATCAGACAGGCCTGTCAGGGTAGTGGTAAGAGGTCCCGCCATCACGGTCAGTTTGGCAGTTATGCACCCAGAGACAGAGATTCTCAGAGGCAGGGCGCTCAGGGTTATCAAGGGAGACCAGTTCATGCTGCCATTCCTAGTGCAGGTAGTACAGGCTGGTCTGGACCTAGAGGTTGTTATGTGTGTGATGAGTTCGGCCACCATGCCAAGGATTGTCCTAAGCGTGCTCCTGCTTCTTTTCCATCGGGGACACAGATGGCACGATCTACACCAGCTCCAGCAGCTAGAGGCGCTTCACAGAGTGCGAGGGGCAGCACTAGAGGTGCTAGGGGTGGAGCTCGAGGTGGTGCTCATGGTGGATCGCAGGTTAGTGGAGAGCGCCGAGTGTGTTACGCCATTCCAGGTCGTACAGAGGCAGAGACATCTGATGCTGTGATTACAGGTATTATTCCAGTTTGCCATCGTTCAGCCTCAGTATTATTTGACCCTGGGTCCACCTATTCATATGTATCCACTTATTTTGCTCATGATATTGATGGTGTGTGTGAGCCTCTTGATGTGCCTATTTCTGTTTCTACACCCGTGGGTGAATCCTTAGTGGTGGATCGGGTCTATCGGGGTTGTATTGTGATATTCTCAGGTAGGGAGACCCAGGCTGATTTGATCCTTCTAGACATGCTTGATTTTGATGTTATCTTGGGTATGGATTGGTTGTCCCCATATCATGCTATCCTTGATTGTTATGCTAAGACTGTGACTTTAGCGTGTCCGGGTTTACCCCAGTTAATGTGGGCAGGTGCTCTCAACTCTTACCCTAGGGGGATTATTTCTTATGTTCGTGCTCGGCATATGATAGAGCATGGGTGTTTATCTTATTTGGCTCATGTACGTGATATTTCTAAGGAGTCATCTTCTTTAGAGACCATGAGGGTGGTGAGGGAGTTCATGGATGTGTTTCCTACAGATCTACCAGGTGTTCCTCCAGATCGTGACATTGACTTTGCCATTGATTTGGAGCCGGGCACTAAGCCCATATCCATTTCTCCTTATCGAATGGCTCCTGCAGAGTTAAAGGAATTGAAGGAGCAATTAGAAGATTTGTTTAAGAAGGGGTTTATTCGGCCTAGTGTGTCGCCTTGGGGTGCACCAGTGTTGTTCGTAAAGAAAAAGGATGGTACTATGAGAATGTGCATTGACTATCGTCAGTTGAACAAAGTGACCATCAAGAACAAGTATCCCTTGCCTCGTATTGATGACTTATTTGATCAACTTCAGGGTGCCTCAGTGTTCTCAAAAATTGATTTGAGGTCAGGGTATCATCAGTTGAAGGTTCGGGAGTCAGACATCCCTAAGACTGCTTTCAGGACTCGATATGGGCACTATGAGTTTGTGGTTATGTCATTTGGGCTGACGAATGCCCCTGCCGCTTTTATGGAGTTGATGAACCGAGTGTTCAGACCTTACCTGGATTCCTTTGTGATTGTATTTATTGACGACATATTGGTGTATTCCAAGGGTGAGGCAGACCATGCTCGTCACTTGAGGGCCGTGCTCCAGAGATTGCGTGAGGAGAAACTGTATGCTAAATTCTCCAAATGCGAGTTTTGGCTTGAGTCTGTGACTTTCTTGGGTCATGTAGTGACTAAGGATGGTATTATGGTTGATCCAGCCAAGGTTGCAGCAGTTCGTGATTGGGTGAGACCCACTTCAGTGACTGAAATTCGGAGTTTTATTGGGCTGGCAGGTTATTATCGTCGATTTGTGCAGGGATTCTCCTCTATCGCAGCTCCTTTGACTAAACTAACTCAGAAGGAAGTTGCATTTCTATGGACCGCTGAATGTGAGGCGAGCTTCCAAAGGCTCAAGGAGTTATTGACTTCAGCACCTATTTTGGCATTGCCCGAGGAAGGTGTAGCCTTTGTGGTTTATTGTGATGCTTCTGGTGTCGGTTTAGGTGGAGTGTTGATGCAGAAGGGAAGGGTTATAGCTTATGCTTCGCGACAACTAAAGGTCCATGAGCGAAACTACCCTACCCATGATTTGGAGTTAGCCGCGGTAATATTTGTTTTGAAGTTGTGGAGGCATTATCTCTATGGGGTGCATTGCGAGATCTTTACAGACCACCATAGCCTCAAGTATATTTTCTCTCAGCCTAATTTGAACATGAGGCAGCGCAGATGGTTGGAGCTGCTGAAAGATTACGATGTCTCTATTCTCTATCACCCTGGCAAGGCTAATGTGGTAGCGGATGCCTTGAGCCGGAATCCTTCTAGTATGGGTAGTTTGGCATATCTTAGAGCAGAAGAGAGACCCTTAGCTTTGGAGGTTCAGTCTTTGGCCAGACAGTTGATCAGACTTGACATCTCCCCATGTCGCAGTGTGTTGGCCTTCGTCGAGGATAGATCTACATTGATGGATCAGATTCGTGCTCGCCAGTTTGATGATGATAAATTATGTGTGATTCGGGACAAAGTGCTGAGGGGTGAAGCTAAGTCAGCTTTTCTTGATCCTGAGGGAGTTTTGAGAATTAATGGGCGCATTTGTGTGCCTAAGGTAGGTGATTGGGTTCGCTTGATATTGGAGGAGGCTCATTGTGCTAAGTATTCTATTCGCCCTGGTGTAGCAAAAATGTTTCATGATTTGAAGCAACATTATTGGTGGTGCGGGATGAAGAGGGATATTGTGGAGTTTGTGGCTAAGTGTTTGAATTGTCAGCAGGTTAAGTATGAGCATCAAAAGCCAGGAGGTCCGATGCAGCGGATGCCCATTCCCGAGTGGAAGTGGGAGCGTATTACCATGGATTTTGTGACCGGATTACCCGTGACATTGGGCAAGTTTGACTCTATTTGGGTGATTGTAGACAGGTTGACCAAATCATCTCACTTCGTTCCAGTAAGGACTAGCCACAGTGCGGAGCAACTAGCTAGGACCTATATACGTGAGATTGTTAGATTGCATGGGGTGCCTATCTCTATTGTGTCAGATCGAGGTTCGGTGTTCACCTCCCGATTTTGGAAGGCATTACAGCATGGGTTGGGTACACGATTAGACATGAGTTCGGCATTTCATCCTCAGACAGACGGTCAGTCCGAGCGGACCATTCAGGTGTTGGAAGACATGCTTAGGGCATGTGTGATTGACTTTGGTGCGCGTTGGGACCAACACTTGCCCTTAGCGGAGTTTGCTTATAATAACAGTTATCACTCCAGTATTCAGATGGCACCATTTGAGGCGTTGTATGGGCGTAGATGTCGATCACCTATTGGGTGGTTCGACTCAGTCACCGTTGAGGCATTAGACACTGATTTGCTCAGGGATGCTATGGAGCGGGTGCGCTTGATCCAGAGTCGACTGTTGACAGCCCAGAGTCGGCAAAAGAGCTACGCTGATAGGAGAGTTCGTCCCTTGGAGTTTATGGTTGGCGAGCATGTGTGGTTGAAGATATCACCCATGAAGGGTGTGATGAGGTTCGGGAAGAAGGGCAAGCTTAGCCCGAGGTTTATTGGCCCATTCGAGATTCTTCGGAGAGTAGGTGAGGTGGCTTATGAGCTGGCTTTGCCACCTAGATGGTCAGCTGTTCATCCAGTATTTCACGTCTCCATGCTCCGGAAACACATACCAGACGAGTCTCACATTATTTCTTATGATACCATTGAGTTGGGTCCGGATTTGACTTATGAGGAGGAGCCCGTAGCCATTCTAGATAGACAGGTTCGTAGGCTCAGGACTAAGGAGATTGCTTCAGTTAAAGTTCAGTGGCGACATCGACCTATTGAGGAGGCTACTTGGGAGACAGAGTCAGATATGCGTGTTCGATATCCTCAACTTTTCGAAACTTCAGGTACTTTCTTTTACCTTATGTTCGAGGACGAACATGATTTTTAGTGGTGGATGATGTAATGACCCGTTGGATTATTTTAAAAATTAGTCCTCTTATTTTCTTGAAATATCCTTCTCGTGAATTTTAAATGGGTATTTTGGACTATTTGATAGCTACGGTTATTTAGTTTAGAGATAAGTTTAGACATTTAAATTAACTCGTGGACTAAAGGGTTAAGTTGTTTAAACATCCTATACTAGTTAGATTATTATGAAAAAAATAAGTAGTGGACTAAAGTGAAAATTTATGTAGTACCTTATACCCTATTTATCAAGAATAACTTAGTAAATTCTATCACTTTTATCACATAATTAAAATAAGGAGAAGAAGAGTAAGTCTGCGGCGGCTTGGTTTACTGCGTCAGGTAAATTTTTCTGAAAATTTGCCACTAAAGTGGATTGAAAAAAATATATATTATATCAATTTGGTATGATGTTTTCTTAAATGGGGCACTTGAAAGAATTATGGTGGTTGTTTCCATATGTGGGTCAAAACAAACAAAAAGAAATTATAATAATAATAATAATATAAACAAGGAATTGCCTGCACATCCACTAAAGTGTATAAAGTGTAATGATTATATGGATGTGACTAGAGGCTAAGGAACATAATGTTTATTTTTGATAATTTCTTATGAAAATTTCCATGTTTCTTTCCCACTGATACGTGTGAAGGTGGCGGCTAATATCAGTAGCATAGGGTTAGATTTTTTTTTTATTTTTTTTTTATTGTTATCAAATTATAATTTCAGTTTTGGACATATTGATATAGGTGATTAAATAATAGGTAAATTGTATTACATAAATACCATCAGCTTTATTATGTGGAGTGGAGAAGTGAAACTTAACCCTAGGCTTGGAATTTTGGGAACTGGCTATAGAATTGAACGAGTTTGGGTCTAGGTTAGACATATATTGATATGGGTGTCTTGAACTCCTTGTGATGTGTATGTTTCGTTCTTGATAGAGAATTGTCATTTTGGAAGTTGAATTCAAGATTTATCCAATCGGTAGAAGCGTTCACGTGTGGTTACGGCATTGAGGTAGGTTTGACTATCCTTCTTTGAGATTGGGATTGAGTTATTGAACATCCTTATGTTGTAATCTATGGGATGAGATCATATCGTGTGTTGGGTTGATAATTCTTATTGTGTTACTTCGAGAGCATGTGAATCCTAAATTGAGAATAGTGCGAATATGACATGTTGAGTAAGGGAGAAAATTTGTGCTTATGGAGAGGAATGTTGTTTCCATAATTGTATCTTGCTTGCATACATCCTCATACTACATGTCATGATATTTTGGGAAGTTGTGAATGGTGATTTTTATCATGAGTCCTTGACCACGGGCACTTGGGTGGCAAGGTAGTTGATATATTGTGATTGAGGTATATGGCCTGCGAGGTCCCCATGGGTCCCCTTAGTCTGGGAGCCTTAGCTCGACGGGGGTGTATACGACAGGCTGTGCGACGGTCTTGATACCACCTTGCATTGCATTGCACTGCACGATATTGCATACCATTTTATTTTACTTCTTGTGGTTGTTTTGGTTGGCTTATGTGAGATTATATGTTTACTTTGCTTGCGCGATCCTATATAAATTGGCGGCACCGATGCCGGACTGGTTTTTCTGTTGCAGGTGGAAGCGTTCCTAGATTATTTCATGGTTTATTCAATTTCTAATTCCCAGTCGGTTAAACCTACTGGGTACATATTATGTGTACTCACCCCTACTCCTTTCTCCCCCGCAGATTCTCGTCAGGATCATCCACGTGGTAGTTGATTTGCTCGTGCACTTGGTTCATACCAGATCTAGTGGTGAGACTCAGGGCTTCGAGCTTCCATTGGATTCTATCCTAGATGTTTAGTCTTTATTTCTACTCGAAGACTGAAATACATTTATTTCTTTAATTAGTTATTAGATGCTCTTTATACTCGTGACACCAGGTTTTGGGACATTGTTTTTATGTGGTGACTATTTGTTTATTGGATTTCTCTCCTTCTAGGTTACATTTATTATTGGGAATGAAATTAAGTGGTCTTTTAGTCATGACCCCATTTTGGGTCGTGACATGAATGACTGTGTTTAGGGACTTAATCAGGTGTAAAGCCGTTGAGATTAGGCTTAGAAAGGGTGAGAAAAATACTAAAATAACTCTTCTTAAAAATACTGCCCAAGTCATCTACGAGGCCATCTATGGTCTGTAGAAGCCTCTATGTCCCGTAGAAGTTAATTCATAGGAATGGATATAAGATTTGGGGTACTAAAGTACCTTCGATGGGTCCAAACTATGGCTCGTAGGGGGTCCTACGACCCATGGTTGGGTCCGTAGGAATTTAGACTAAAAAATTATCTTGGAAAACATTTTTCACGAGCTGGGAGTGAGGGCTCATAGTTTGAATTACGACTAGTAGTTTAGGGTTCGTAGATGCTGATCTTGAGAACACTGGTTTGATAGTTTTTACTAAAATGGCCATAATTTTTTATTACAAACTCCAAATGAGACAATCTTCATGAAACTGGAAGGAGGATTCAGAGACCTTTAATTTGATAGGTTGCAGGTCACCTAACTCTTTATATTCTATGAGATATGATCGTTTAAAATTGACCTTTTTATGAACTCATATGAAAATTTAGGAGATAGAAATTCTTTGGACTTGACTTGATGTAAATGGTCCCTTATGACCCTAAAGAACATCAAATACACTTTAATTACTTAGGAATTGATCTTAACATAATATATATGACTATGAGTCATTTAATCACCTAATGTTTTATAAAATCTTATATCGAAACATAATCGGTAGGGGAGATTTTAACTCAACTTTGTACTAGAGGTTCCTTATGACCTTAGAATAATTTACCTTAAAACATGTTCTTAATCAAAATCATCAGGTACAATCATGTACGCATAGGAAAGATGGCTCAATCTTAGCTTTAAAAAAATTGAGATGCTACAATATCTCTCCCTTGGGATCATTTGTTCGTAAATGATGGCCAAACTAGGGAATTTTTCAAGGCACATATACAATCAAGAACTTAAATAGTCCAACTCAAGGGTGAACATCGGCTTAAGGATAGAAAACTCAATTCATTAAAGGATATCACATCTGAGTTAAGAAAAAGGACTACAATCTTGAGAGCTTCCATCAAAATTACTTATAACTTTGGTAAAGAGAATTACTGGCCTCATATGAGAATAGGACTACCATGCATCAAGAGACATGACTAATAACTTTCAAGCTTAGCAATACTTCTTAACGATGCTCTTCTTCTCGAATGCTATCCTTCATTGTCTGAAGTTTATAACTCTTAGCAAAGCCTAACTCGCCGCATATCCTTACCATGTTTAAGATTGACTCAAAGTCACAAAGTGTTATCTATAAAATGGTCATGCTCATACAAATCTAATCAACGAGATTCATGTTTTATACCTCTATAGAGACTTTTCTTTCGAGACTACTACCCCTTCTTACTATTCTAATGCACTTGCTTGAAACCTTTAACATGAAGTCACCAATAGCCTATCACAATCACTCACATAATGCTAACTGCACATTTAAGCCTGTCATTCTAGCCACTTTATGGATATTTTGAGGTCAATATTACTTAAGAATCTTCAAACCTACCTTAGCATTTCTACATCCACGATCACATTAACTATTACCAAGAGGCACACCAATATACTCTTATCTATCTGTTGCACATAACAAGATCTCAATTCGCTCTTCCTTCACATCTATAATCTTAAACAAAATAAGCACACCACAATTATCACTGTAAGTAACACTTACTCTCTCTCCCATCTGCCACAACTTATCTACCATCGTCAACATTGGTATCAAGTTTGAAAAGAAAGATTACTAGAAGGGCTTAGAATGAATGATCATATGCACGACTCATTCAAGAAATCTGATATGAGAACACTTATAACATAAGATGATTTCACTAGCCTTTTAGGGCTTATCATAAGTTTATGAAACTGTACTGTGAAACTCAAGTCTTGTCTTGTGTAACATAAGGCTAGAAACTTTTAGATTCATGAGATAAGATTAGAATTGTTGAATAAAGTTACCACTTCTCACTTTAAAAACTGAGCATGAACATGAATCAATATGAGGTGTATGGGTCTTGTTAATGGGCATAGTGCTCTTACATACAATAGAAGTATAAGAAATATATGAGATAGAAAAGCATTGATGTCTCATTCTGATCAACCCATAACTATCAAAATCTCAATACCTACTTTAGTTCATTACCTAATCATCTCACCCTTACCTCAAACGTCACCTCCCTAAGTATGCAAACAGATTCTCTTTACTAAGCTATAAGCACAACCCTCTAAGTGGTAGAGGCATCACTATACACAAGAACGCTTAAATTCTCCTATCATGCTATACTTAAAGACATGAAACCACTAGTAGGACTTCCTTCCAATATACCACTCTTAACTTACTTCTATCTTTGTAGGCACCTGTCTATACTTGCTACTCTTATTAGCATAATAGCTGTTTTTTATGACTCTTATGATCTAACCTCTTCATTTTTAGTCTGCTAACACTCATCTTCTATGTTCACACACATCTAACTGAAGAAAATTTGGACTATAATAGGAGACTCCTCATTATCTATAGCTAACTCCCTTTCGACCCAATTCTTAAGAGTAATAAAGGATGCTTACATCATCATACTCCACATTGGCAACTCAAATACATTATCTAGGTACCTATAGTAAATCATAAACTTAAAGTCTCATATAATTATATACTATCTCGAATATACATCTTAGGCCCTTTTCTTATCTAATAACTTAGCCTCAATTCATTATCTTCATCTGAGGGACACATACACCATACTTGTAACATAACACTTCTTTCAAGTTAACATCTTAATTTCTCTTTTATGCTATGTCAAGCCTACTAGAGTAATCTCCAACTAATCGTATCACTCTCATGATGCTATCCCACTTTTCATAATAGTCACATAAAGTTCAAGCTTAGGGTCTTGTATCAAACATGTACATCCACACTCCTTACATACAATACCAACTCTAAACTATTAGATAAAGTAAAGAAATGTTAAACCACTAAATATCCTGATAAGAAATCAACCTTTATCTCATGGTCTATCTAAGTGTAGTCTATCATCACACTCCCTTTTATAAGTTAAGTAGTATCTACTCATCCATTATACCTCATTACCTAGCTAAGCTGATAACTCTATAAATCTCATATGCCTCTTCTTTAAAAATCATGAGCCTAGTTTAGATCTACCATCTTATGCTCTTTGCTATTTTGTTCAACACCTATACTTGATCTTTACTAAAACAATGGTCCATCAACATCAACTCCTTTCTTATTCGAGTGTGCTCCATCTCATACTAACTAACAACTCTTCTTTACCTTCTATCATGAAAGCTAGACGATACTTACTACTCTTTAGCCAAAACTTAGAAGGGACTTGACTTATCACCTCATTTCTTAGCTTATCATTACACGACTCTTAGCTGTCAACTTCAATCAACCACTATTTCCACTCTTCATGATTTCTACATCTTTCTAGTTCTAGGAGCATTCTACACTCATGGTTTACAAAGGCCTTCAATCATTTTCTCTCAAGGAAAGGGGTACCACTACGTATTTAGAGGCATATCTTAACTTCTCTCTTAAGGATAACATCTGAAGAACAGTTTAGAGACAAGTGTTACACGTTTATGAAGGGTAGATACAGGTTTATGGAGGTGAAAGAATGGATGCATATATCAATATACACTGATATATAATCAATGTTTACAACTAGAAATTGCGGTTGAAAGCTCATTATTTGCCGCAGTAGATTTAGAACAGGAAAAAAATGATAGGCAGGCTCAATTGGTGCTTATTTTAGATTAGGACAGGTCGAAGATTTGGGGCTATCAGGCCCAAAACTTAAATTTATTTCCCACTTATTGATTATTTGTATTTATGGAATTTGTTGACTCTAACTTCTAACTTTGACATGATTTGTTCACTAGTCTTGCTATACACGCTTTGCGCGTGATGAAAGCGTGTACCTCGTTTAATAACAAACGTTACAGAGAAAAAATAAATTTAATTATGAACTTTTGACCTTATAAAAATATAAATAATTCACTAATTTTGATAAATTATTTATTTATAAAGGTCTTATATATAGAGATTTTATCACTAATTAGAACTCTTGCTAAATTAGAATTTTTTTTAGCGTCTGTAGGTATTTTCTTGATTCAAATAAGGAAGAAGTAAAAGTCTATCAAATAAGGAAGATTTAAGAGTCTTTCCACGGCTAGAAGTCATTATTTTATTACTTATTTCCATATATTTAAAAGTCAATATAATTAAAATAATTAAATAATAATTTAAAGAAAAATGGCGATAAGACGATTTTACTAAAGAAGAGATTTTTAATGAAGGCCAAAAATTAAAACAACATTTTTAAGGGTCATCACGCTTTTAATATAATATAGATTAACTTAATTAAATTTTCAAAAATGAACTATTTATCTTAATTTACCCCTTTTATTATTTTGCTTTACTTAAATCATTTTGATAAACTATTGAATATTTTCAGATTATTAATTTTTTCGAAAATATTTTCTTTACTTCAAATTTCTTTTAAGTTGGTTTGACAAAATTTAAAGTTTAAAATTCCTAATTTGTGTCAATATATGTATCAAAATTCATCTCTTGACGTGTAACTATTTTTGATAGTGGTTGGCTCATTCGTGATCATTTTTTAGACTTGGAGCTATCGAAAGCTTGGTTCGAGTGCTGTTTCGGCATCGAAGTAGGTTCGGCTAACCTTTTTGGGACTGAATTTGAGTTATTGGGTATGTTTATGTAGGGTTTGTAAGATAAGGATGTTTTCATGAGTAATTGGATTGATATGATAGTATTGGGTGAAAACGCGAAATCAGTTGTATTAGAATTGGGGTAAATTACGACTATATTGGTAAATTGAGATCTATTCTTGAGATTTGAGATATTTTTGATGTTACTGAGATAATATTAGACTTGTCATATCATTTACGGAGTTTTGTGGTAATTTGATGGCAAATTGTGATACTCTCGAAATCATGTGCATATTTTGGGATTTTGCGGAGTCTGGTTTCATTAGTATTTTTCCAATGGATGAGAGTATGGTGGTTTGAGACAATGATGGCATTGTGGTACCAATTGAGACAGTTGGAATTGCCTTCTTTGATCCTATGGTTACTATTATTCCATTATCTTATCATACTGTTGTTATTTACTCGATATGTGGCATTGGTATGCTTTCATCTCATATTGCACATGCGCATCGGCCCTGCGATGGTCATGATTCCACCTTATTTATGTCCTGCGACACCTTGAGAGATCTTAGTACATGACCAACGATGCCCTCGGGTCCTATCTTGTACCTTTAACTCGATAGATGTGCACACCGACCCTGCGATGATCGTGATTGCACATATGTGGCCTGCGACACCTTCAAATTCTATCTGGTAGCTTTAGCTTGATAGATTTGTACATCATCCCTGTGAGGTCGTGATTCCACCTCATACATGGCATGCGATGCCATTGCATGCATACATCTCATTTGCATTGCATCATAAATTGCACATGTTATCTTTACTTGTTATCTAGTCGGTTGAACCTAATAGGTGTATTTCGGTGTGCTCACCCATACTTTGTTTCCTCCATCTAGATCAATCACAGGGACTCTCTCAGGGTAGTTGATTCAGTACAACGGGGTTTCTTATTACTATCCCAGATTTTAGCAGTGAGGCTCAAACTTCGAGTCGATGTTGATCTATTGAGACTTCTTTCATTGTTTTCCTTATCAGATTTTGTATTTTACATAATCAAAAAACTTTGTATTAATCATCTGTACTACTTTTAGATGTCCTTGTACTCATGACTCCAGGTTTCTGAATTTATTTTAAGTGTTGTGTTGCTTTTGCTTTAAGTTTAAGTTCTCTAGTTGCGATTTGATTTTCGGCCGTGACAATTATTTCTCTGTTGCTAACTATATTTTCTATTGTCTCCATCTTCTCTGTACCTAGCTTTGTAGCACCTGAGCAGATGATCTTTCGAAAATATGTCTATGTCCACGAGATAATGGTAGGATTCACATATATTTTATCCTCATCATACCCTATTTGATAAGTTTTTCTAGGTATATTATTGTTATTATGTTGTTTTAGTAGTATTTATGAGTTAGAAGTTTTTATAAGCTTCAGACATTGATTCTGAGCTTATGTTTGACAAGGCCTAACTTCATATATGCATTTTAAAGTTATAAAATATTTGTCCTAATTTATGTGATGTAGTTTGATGTAACGCTCGATAAAATTACCAAAATACCCCTAGAGGGAGGGTATGCGCGTAATGCATCTTTCAATGCTTGTATGGCAAATCTGAGGCCAGATTTGTGATCAACACGAAATGTTGAGTGGAAAATGGTCTCGGACGATTTTTAGAGCAACCCGATCAAAAGATAGTTTTTCAATCCGAAGCGCAAAACAATGTTGGTGCACGATAGGAGCGCGTCGTGCCTCCATCGTAGACCAACACTTATATTCTTTTGAAATTTTTTTACGAGATTGAGAAAATTCGTTCTGAAACTTTTTCTAAAAATACACTGTGCGCGACAAGTCTGCATCGCGGACTGGGTCTTTTTCGAGCTGAAAATTTCTAATTTTTACGAGGGGCATTTCGGTCAATTCTCAACCCCTCCTAAACTCTATACACGATCTAATAAGATTGTTTTGATGTAAGAAGGGTCTAAAACCCCCATTCTAAGTCCAATTTCATAATCTAACAAGGCTAGGGCTTGAGGAAAGAGGAGAAGAGCTTGAGTTTGAGAGACTTGAGAAGAGATCCTTGACGTGACTGGTTGATAGCTTCATCCCAGGTATGTTAGGCTAAACTAAAAGTATAGGATTGTTCTCTCATGTGCCCCATAGATGGTCATAGATGTGTTGATGGTTCAAGAGTCTACATACATGAACCCGTGATGTTTTTTTTTTAAATTTTATTTGAAATTTCATGTTTTTCTATGTTGATGATCATCATACTATTTGTTTTTGTAAATTAAACATTTTCATGAGAATCTACACAACCCTACATGACTAATTTGAAAAGCATGCATCATGAACTTGAGAATTGAGTCTAGCGCTTGAGTTTAGATTGTCGATTGTGATGAGAGAATGATGATGAGTTGATAGAATTTGATTATCTTATGAGTCTCTATAAATTCACTCTACCAATGTGTCTATTTGATTGTTTCCTAATGATTGTTCTAAATCTTGAGTCATTGATGAGATTGATTGATGAAAGGGTTAGAGTCCCTATGATCTTGATTGATGAAAGGGTTAGAGCCACTATGAGTTGAATGATGACAGGGTTCAAGTCCCTATCAAATACCGATTGATGACGGGGTTCAAATCCCTATGAGATTGGTTGAGATGGAGGTTTTATGAGAATTGAGTCATGAGAGGAGTATTGAGCATCGAAATAGTGAGAGTTAGTCCAACTTGAACTCGTCAAACTACGTCGCCAAACGTAGGTGAGGTTTAGAACCATCACATATGTATTATGGTGTCAAAAGTTTGTTTAAATGAAGGTTTAAACTTGTTTAACCTATCCAATTATGCTAACATTCGGGGACGAATGTTCCTAAGGGGGGGAGGATGTAACACCCCACATCTTTGGTGTACTAGTCCTATGCATAGGGAACATTATATGATTAGGTAAAAGGAGCACCAACATTAAAAGTGTCCAACTTTTAAGACTGGAGGGCTATAATTACGTTTAATGCTTAAGAAGAGTGAGTGTATAAAAGTTCTAAGCCGAATTGAGGAGATCACAACCTTAAATGAAGTGAAAAAAAGTGAGGTGATTGTAGGACTTAGGAAGCTATCAGGTGAAGTCACCTATGTGCTTAGCTTAAATTGGCGAGGTATACAGGGAATATTATTTCATACATGAGTGAACTCACTTGAGGCCCAAAATTAAGTAAAATGAAAAGGATGAGAAGACGAGACCCAACACCGAATCTATTCAAGTCCGATAAAGAATAAAGCCCAAGTTAAGGATGTAATTCTAGCCCATGATTTGGCATTATAAAGGGAAAATATAGGGAGCCCAAGATGAATAGGAAAAGGTCCAAAGTACATTTACCACACACTTCACAAATAGGACTCAAACTAAGTGAAAGTAGAAGAGAAAAAATTGGCAACAAAGCCCATCAAATTGAAGCCCAATAAGGCCCAAGTGAAAGGGCCAAATAGGTGCATCACTACCTTGCTAAAATGTGGCTTAAATTGGAGGAGAAAATCTTCCAAGATTGGCCCTTTAAAAGGGATTAAAAAACCAGCTCTTTAAGTCATTTTAAACTTAGAAAAAATTTCAGCTTTCACAAGTTCATTTGTTGCTCTCTCTTGACTTTGCAAAGATGCCAAAGCACACCTTTAGAGTTCTTGAAGAGTACATGATCCTTAAAGGCTAAGGTAAGTAGAAATACCTATGGTTTAGTATAATTTTTCCATGAAAAATGTGAGGAGTATGCTGATTATACTTGTGCTGGTATTTTGGACAACATGTGTTCCAAAAATTGTTGTACATTTTTCTTGTTTATTAAGAGACTTTTATCTTCTTGGTTGGTTGGATTATGAAGTAAATTTTATGTTTTTTCAGCAAGATTTAGTTTTGTAGTGATGTAAGAAGGCTGCTGCACTATTTTTATCTTCCGCAAAAATGAGTTCTTGTATGATATCTTAATTGCGCTCTTAGAAGGAACTTGTGGACTGGTAATTGAGAATTGTTGTTGCACGTCCTCCTCCTACTTGGGGACTATTTTTTGACTGTTTTTATGTGTAAATATGTTGGAGACAATTTGGTTGAAGTTGAAATAGGTTTGGGATTGTTGACTTCGAAATGTAGCGAGAAGACGTAATGCTATGGTACCTACTTGTGTGTTGTGTGGAATTATTATGTATTGTGCTTTATGAGCTATTGTAACACTGTTATGGGACAAAACAAGCTCGATATGATATGCATATGGGAATGTGTATTATAAAATATGATTAGAGGTGGAGAGATTGAAAAAATACTCTGGATTGACAATCACAAGCTTGCTGCTCGTGCATCACTTTTTTATGAGATTGGACTGCCAAGACATGTTTATTAGCTGTTAATACTAGTTTTGTTACCTACCCTATTGTAGATAAATATATGGGGGAAATGAGGTTACTTCGAGGTAATAATGACGTAGTACAACGAAGTATGTAAGGCTACTCATTTTCGTATTATTTGGCATGAATCTAGGTTCTCCCTTGGCACACAAAGGCACTTACAAACTCCGACATAACTAATAACCGTGTCTCCACCCTTTAACATGTTCATATGCTCCCATACATAGCCATTGTCAATTCTGCATACATACTTGGGTACCAAAGATACATGAGTTCCTTTTTACTAAGTAAAGTCCATGTGTTGTTTAATTTCCTACGCATTTCATTAGTTATGTAACTCTCTTTTCATTATGGTATTGTCTTGTATGATTGTTTATATGTCACATGTTATGTTTATAGTCCTACAGCTCTAAATGTTATGACCACCAAAAGAATCATGTCAAAGGTAAATAAAAGGTAAATCGAAGTTGCTTATTGATGGGTGGTATCCCAGGGGTGGAAGAATCACCTAGCATGGGTTGTTCCCATATTACGAGGGTATCCCGAGGTGAAAGGAAAACCTAGCATGAGTCAATCTCGATATTGATTTACCACTGATCAGCTGGTCACTTATATGATATACTGCGCACAAATTATATAGTAATGAAAGGTAAATTAATAAAAAGGACATAAAGTACATGATTCCACAATATAATTAAAGGTGGTCTCTTATCCTTACACCAGTGTATGATTTCATTTGAGTTCTTATTTCATATACCATACTTCTTGCCTTACATAATCAGTACATTATCTTGTACTGACATTCCTTACGGGGGACCTGTATTTCATGCTACAGGTACAAGAGCTAGTAGATCTACACAGTAGGAATATAGGATATCTAGCTGCTGTTACTGAGCTCCACGTTGCTTTGGGGTTTTGTGTGTCTAGAGCTTATATTTTTGTATTGTATAGTTGGTCATGAGGCGAGGCCTATCCCGATCCTAAATAGATAATGTTCCTTATCTAGAGTCTTTGTAGACTATGTAAAGTAAAATATAGTCATGTATCGTACTTTAGACATCGTGGCTCCAACGACCTAGTCATATGCATTTCCTTTTGGCTTGTTATTACTGTCTACTTTCTTGAAAGCATGTTGAATGTGGAAACCCCTTATAATATTCATAGAAAGTGTATGGTTATATATTGGTTCTCCCGAGCCTTGTCGGCAACGGGTGTCAGTCCGCCTTGATGGGACTTGGGGCGTGACACAGCTGATTGGTGAGCCTCCCCTACTCCGGAGGGTTTACTACCTTTATTTTATCATGCTTTTGAGTTAGGCTAGAGTAGTCTTATATTTTGATTTCGGTAGCCATGATATTGTCATTGGCACCATCTGATTAGTGATAGAGGCTTCATAGACTAAAGTTGGACGTGATTGTTAAGATTGTGAGCTAGTTCTATCTACTAGCCTTCTTCTATTATATATATTATTTTGGGAACTAGATGAGATGTGCCCATTTACTT
This sequence comes from Solanum rostratum, assembly GCA_029948455.1. Taxonomy (NCBI): domain Eukaryota; kingdom Viridiplantae; phylum Streptophyta; class Magnoliopsida; order Solanales; family Solanaceae; genus Solanum; species Solanum rostratum. The sequence continues at coordinate 52,875,996 of CM057047.1, read as the reverse complement.
TCCTTAGTCTTTTGCTGATTTTTTGGAGTTATTTGATTGAATGAACGTGATAAGGCTAAGTGGTTCTCTTAAGGAATAGTAATAGTCTCTAGGTGTCGGCCACGTCTTGGGTACTCTTTCGGGGCGTGACAAACTTGGTATCAGAGCGCAGAGTTCAAGAGTCCTAGGGAGTCTATGAAGTCGTGTCTAGTAGAGTCTTGTTTATGTGTGTGTTGTGCACCACACTTCATAAACAAGAGGCTATAGGACATAGGAATTTTTACACTTCTCCTGTATTTTGAGTTTGTGCGATAGAGTTTAACTCTATAAAACTCCTTTCTAATTTGTGTGTTATGCGTTGTAGATCATGCCTCCTAAACATACTACTGCCCAAAGAGATGCCTCAACTCCAGACACTGAGAATCCCCCACCAGAGGTCCCTACCCAGACTGGGACGAGGAGACGGGGTCGACCTGCCAGAGCTGTTGAGATTCCATAGGCACCTCCTGCTCAGTCAGCCTCCACCTTAGAGGCAGACTTCAGGAGAGCCATTACTATGCTCACCCAGCTAGTAGCCTCCCAGAGTAATAGCCGAGGTCCCCAGACTCCTAGCTCTAGATCCGAAGAGCCCATGGCTGCAACCAGGCTCAGAGATTTCTTGAGGATGAACCCGACAGTCTATACGGGGTCAAAGGTCGAAGAGGACCCAAAAACTTTTATTAATGAAATGTGCAAAGTCTTGAGGGCTATGCATGCGAATGAGGTTGAGGGAGTTGAACTTGCCTCCTATCAGCTTAAGGATGTTGCAAACGTCTAGTATAACCAATGGGAATATAGTCGAGACGAGGATGCTGAGCCTGTTGAGTGGGATGAATTTGAGAGTGTTTTCCTTGATCACTTCTTTCCCCAAGAGCCGAGGGAAGCAAAGGTTGAGGAGTTTGTGAACCTAAAGCAAGAGAGAATGACCGTCAAAGAGTATAGACTCAAATTTATTAAGTTGTTCAGGTACGCTCTAGAGATTGTTCAGGATATCAGGGCGAGAATGAGAAAGTTTGTGTCCGGGTTGGGTAAACAGGTGAAGAGGGAGTAAAAGGTAGCATTACTAATCCCGGGCATGGATATCTCCAGAATCATGGTATATGGCCAGCAAGCTAAGAAGCACAAGAAGAAAGACAGAGAAGAGCATTTGAGTAAGAAAGCCAAATCAGTAGGGCATAAGCCTAGTCAACATAAGCTAGAATAAGGGTGATAAATCTTACTTCCAGAAGAGGTCTTCCAGTTATGCACTCTCTGTAGTAAGTGCACCCGTCCAACAAAACAGGTACGATTAGAAATCTTATGGTCACCAGAATTTCAAGGCTCAGGGCTCTCAGTCCCAAGCTCTTGTGACCCAAGGATCGAGGGGAAATCCACGTTGTGGCAAGTGTGGCAAACTTCACCTAGGTGTGTACCATGAGGACACAAATACTTGTTACATATGTGTACAGACTGGTCACTTCAAATATGAATGTCCTACAAGAAGACATGTGATGGAAGTAATAAAGCACAGTCCTCCGCAGCACCCCCAACTGGCAGTCTTCAGAGCGGTACTACCACAGGTGTAGTGGGCGGGACAAACTGCCTATAAGCAATGGGTAATTGACAAGATCAAGAGGTTGCTCCAGAGATTGTTATGGGTATGTTTTGAGTCTCTACTTATGATTGTTGTGCATTGCTTGATTCGGGTGCCACTCTATCTTTTGTAACTCCCTATGTGGCTAATAGATTTAAGATTCTTCCGGAGTGTTTGCTTGAACCCTATACTGTTCCCACTCCTACTGGTGAGTCTATCCTAGTTGAGAGGGTCTATAGGGATTGTGTAGTATCCGTCCATCATAGGGATACCTTGGCTGACTTGGTAGAGTTGGAGATGGTTGACTTTGACATAATCCTTGGTATGGATTGGCTTCATGCTTGTTATGCCTCAATAGATTGTAAGACCTGAATTATTAAGTTGCAATTTCTGAATGAACCATTCCTAGAGTGGAACGGGAGTTCTGTTGCACCTAACGGTAAGTTTATCTCCTACCTGAGAGCTAGAAAGCTAATCTCTAAAGTTATATCTACCATCTCGTGCGAGTTAATACTGATATGTTGAGACTTTTACTCTTGAGTCAGACCCGATTTTGAGTGAGTTTCCAGAAGTGTTTCTTGAGGATCTACCTGAAGTCCCTCCTGATAGGGAGATCAATTTCGGGATTGATGTTCTTCCTGATACCCAACCTATCTCAATTCCACCCTATAGGATGGCCCCCGCTGAGTTGAAAGAGTTGAAAGAGCAATGGATTTGTTAGAGAAGGACTTTATTAGGCCAAGTGTTTCTCCTTGGGGTGCTCCCGTCCTGTTCGTGTGAAAGAAAGATGGTTCTCTCAAAATGTCCATAGATTATAGGCAACTGAACAAGGTCATGATCAAGAATAAATATTCCCTCCCCAGGATAGATGATCTGTTTGACTAACTTCAGGGTGCCTCATGTTTCTCAAAGATAGACCTCAGATCTGGCTACCATCAGTTGAAAGTGAGGGAGTGTGACATTCCAAAGATAGCCTTCAGGACTAGATATGGCCAGTTTGAGTTCTTGGTCATGTCCTTTGGGTTGACGAATGCACCTGTAACCTTCATGGACCTGATGACTAGAGTGTTAAGACCTTACCTTGATATGTTTGTGATTGTTTTTATTGATGACATTTTGGTGTATAATGCCAATCACCTCATAGTTGTCCTTCAGACTCTTAAGGACCATGAGTAATGTGAGTTTTGTCTAAAGTCAGTGGCCTTCCTAGGTCATGTGGTTTTGGGTGATGGTATTCGAGTAGATTTCCGGAAGATTGAAGTGGTTAAGAATTGGCCAAGACCGACCTCTCCTACTAACATAAGAAGTTTCTTGGGGTTGGCAGGTTACTACCGCAGATTCGTTGATGGATTTTCTTCCCTATCCACACCATTGACCAGATTGACTCAGAAAAAAGGTCAAGTTTCAGTGGTTTGAGGAATGTGAGAGGAGCTTCCAAGAGTTGAAGACTAGATTGATGACTGCACCTGTTTTGACCTTGCCCGATAGGACGGAGGATTTTGTAATATATTGTGATGCGTCAAGAGTTGAGTTGGATTGTGTGTTGATGCAGAGGGGGAAGGCGATAGCCTATCCCTCCAAGCAACTAAAGGTTCACGAGAGGAACTACCCGAACCATGATCTTGAGTTGGCGGCGGGGGTGTTTGCACTTAAAATCTGGCTCCAGTACTTGTATGGAGTGCATGTGGATGTGTTCACTGACCACGAGAGCTTGTAGTATGTCTTCAGTCAGAAAGAGCTCAACTTGCGACAGAGGAGATGGTTGGAGTTGCTTAAGGATTATGACATAAGCATCCTTTACCACCCTGGCAAAGCTAACATTGTTGCTGACGCTCTTAGCAGGTTATCGATGGGTAGCACAACCCTTGTTGAGGAAGGAAAGAAGGAGTTGGCCAAAGAAGTGCATCGATTGGCTCGATTGGGAGTTCAACTTGAGGAGAATGATGAAGGAGGAGTTAATGTTCAGAATGGGTCTATTTCATCCTTAGTGGCAGAGGTGAAAGAAAAGCAAGACCAAGATCCTGTCATACTCCAATTGAAGGAGGCTGTCCATAAATAGAAAGTGACGGTTTTCTCCAAAGGGGGAGATGTTGTGTTGAGATACCAGAGTCGATTGTGTGTTCCGGATGTGGATGGCTTTCGAGATGGAATCATGACTGAAGCCCATAGCCCTAGATATTCCATCCATCCTGCCTCCACCAAGATGTATCATGACTTGAGAGAAGTCTATTGGTGGAGTGGAACGAAGAGGGATATTGCTGAGTTCGTTCCAAAGTGCTCGAATTGCCAGCAAGTGAAAGTTGAGCATCAAAGGCCATGTGGATTGGCTCAAAACTTTGAGATTCCTGAATGGAAGTGGGAGATGATTAATATGGACTATATTACTGGTCTACCAAGGTCTCGAAAGCAACATGATTCGATATGGGTGATTGTAGACAGGATGACTAAATTGTGTCACTTCTTAGCAGTCAAGACAACCAGCACTGCAGAGAAGTACGCCAAGTTATACATCCAGGAGATTGTGAGGTTACATGAAGTTCTCTTGTCCATCATCCCGAACAAAGGAGCTCAATTCACCTCCAAATTTTGGAGATCGTTACAGAAAGGATTGGATACTAAAGTGAACCTAAGTACATCCTTTCATCCATAGATAGATGGTCAGGCAGAGTGCTTCAGACATTGGAGGTTATGTTGAGAACATGTGTTCTTGATTTCAAGGGAAATTAGGATGATCACCTACCATTGATTGAATTTGTGTATAACAATAGTTATCATGCAAGCATTCAAATGGCTCCCTATGAAGCCTTGTATGGAAGGAGATGTAGATCACCAATTGGGTGGTTTAAGGTTGGAGAAGCGGAATTGATTAGGCTTGATGTTGTCCACCAATCGATGAAGAAGGTTAAAGTCATTAGAGAGAGATTGAAGACTGCCTAGAGTCGCCAGAAATCCTATACCGACATGAGGAGAAGAGACTTAGAGTTCGAGGTAAATGATTGGGTGTACTTAAAAGTGTCACCTATGAAGAGTGTCATGAGATTTGGGAAGAAGGGAAAGTTGAATCCACACTATGTGGGACCATATCAGATTGTAAAGAAGATTGGGAAGGTTGCTTATGAGTTAGAGTTGCCTTCCGCATTAGATAGAATTCATCCGGCATTCCATGTGTCGATGTTTAAGAAGTTCTTGGGAGATCCTTCCTTGGTGATCCCTGTTGATAGCATTGGAGTGAAGGATATCTTGTCCTGCAAAGAGGTTCCAGTCCAAATCCTTGATCGTCAGATTCGCAAGCTGAAAAACAAAGAGATCACCTCAGTTAAAGTCTTGTGGAGAAATTAGTTTGTTGAGGAAGCCACGTGGAAAGCTGACGAAGATATGAGAGCCAAGTATCCGCACCTATTTGTGCTAAATGACGAGAACGCCGAAGGTAAATTTCTTACCCGTGACTAAATTAATTGATCTATTCTTGAGTTGATTGTCTATTCTTGAGTCCGAGTAGAGTTGATTGAGGTTGAGGAGGAGTAGAGAGTTTGATTTGTTGAGGTGAGTGTTGAGATGAGTCTTGAGTCTCTTCGTGCCTTAGTACCCACCTTTACTCATCATTCGAGGACGAATGATCCCAAGGGGAGATGATGTAACGCCCGATGAAATTATCAAAATACCCCGAGAGGGGAGATGTGCGCATGATGCATCTTCCAATGCTCGTATGGAAAATCTGAGATCAGATATGTGATTAGCACGAAAAATTGAGTGAGTAAATGGTCTCGGTCGATTTTTAGAACGACCAAATGAAAAGATAATTTTTTTATCCAAAAATTGAAATAGTGTCGGTGCACGACAGAGGCGCGTCGTGTCTCTGTAGTGGACTTACACTTACAATTTTTTCAAAAAAATTTGACGGGATTGAGAAAACGCATTCAAAAACTTTTTGGAAAAAAAATACACCATACGCAACCAGTCCGCGTCGCGAACTGGGTTATTCCGAAGCTAAAAAATTCCTAAATTTTGTGAGGGGCATTTGGGAAAATTCCCAACCCCCCCAAACTCAATACACGATCTAATTAGACCATTTTGACGTAAAAAGGTCTAAAACCCCATTCAAAGTCCTTTTCTAACAATTTAACAAAACTAGGGCTTGAGAAAAGATGAGAAGAGCTTGAGACTAAGGAATTCAAGAGGAAATCCTTGAAGTGATTGTTGAGAGCTTCATCCCAGGTATGTAAGGCTAAACTAAAAGCATGAGATTGTCCTCTCATGTGCCTTGTAGATGGTCATAGAGGAGTTGAGTGTCAATGAGTCCCCATACACATTTCTTAAATTGATTCTTGAATGTTTTCTCACAAATTATATCTAATTAAATCTAATTACGTGTATTTTCATATGTGGTGATCATCATAAACTTATTTTCTTGAATTGGATATTTTCATGAGAAATTGCATAACCTTACATGTTAACTTTGAAAGCATGTATGAATGAATCTAGGGGTTGAGTCTAGAGCCTTGATGTGAGATTGTTGATTGTGATTGTGATTATGGTGTGAGAATGATGATGAGTTGATAGAGCTCGATAGTCCTGTGAGTCTTCATAAATAAACTCTAGTGATGCTCTATTCGATTGTTCCCTAACGATTGTTCCAAGCCTTGAGCTATTGATTAAGATTGATTGATGAAAGTGTTAAAGTCCCTATGAGTTTGATTGATGATAGGGTTAGAGTCCATATGAGCACTGATTGATGATGGGTTTAAAGTCCCTATTAGATTGGTTGAAATGGAGGGCTTATGAGCATTGAGTTTTGGGAGAAGTATCGAGCACCGAAAAACTGAAAGTTAGTCCAACTCAAACTCAATAACTATGTGGCCAGCGTAGGAGAGGATTGAACCATAAAACCAAAGGTTTCCTTTGTCCCAAAAGAGGACTTGATGTTATTTATTTTGGATCCACTGATGCCATGTCCTTTACCCTTGCAAGGTATTGGATGGATGAGGCAACGACATCGCTTCGTTATATCATCACTGGCTCATAGGTGATGGTTGTCGGTTAGAGAAACTCCCAGAAAGTTCCTACCTCGAGTACTCTGAGTCGAGATCAGATGTTCCTTCGAGATGAGTCTCTTTTGATTGATGAGTTTGATTGGTTGATGGGTCACTTGTCTACTTTTTATTCTTGCTTTAGATGGGCATTTTACATGTTAATTGTTTACTATTTCTGAGTTGATGTTGTTCCATATTATTTTACCTGCTCCTGTTTCACTCAGCTATTTTACATACCGTACATTCCACGTACTGACGCCACTCGACGTTACATCATTTTATGATGCAGATACAGGGATTGGAGACTGTCAACAGGCGCACTATTGGGGATCCGAGACATTCAGTTGATTGGTGAGCCTCCCCTACTCCGGAGAGTTCACTACCTTTATTTCATCATGCTTTTGAGTTAGACTAGACTAGTCTTATATTTTGATTTCGGTAGCCATGGGTCTATCATTGGCACCACCTGATTAGTGATAGAGGCTTCATAGACTAGAGTTGGATGTTGATTGTTAAGATTGTGAGCTAGCTCTATCTACTAGCCTTCTTCTATTATATATATTATTTTGGGAACTAGATGAGATGTGCCCATTTACTTTCCTTAGTCTTCCTCTGATTGTCTGGATCTATTTGATGGAATAAACGTGATGAGGCTAAGCAGTTCTCTTGAGGACTAGTCTCTAGGTGTCGGCCACGTCTTTGGTACCCTTTTGGGGTATGACAGTGTCCGTGAACATTGCTAGCAATGACCTTGGCCACAAAATAATTAGCCGGCATATTACCTTGACGCGCCGGCAAGAACCTCAGCAAACATCGACCAGTAGAGACCTCAGTTAACTTACTCATCTCTCAGTTGTAGCCATCACAAGTATCAATGCATAAATAATAGTTAATGCAATGTGCATGATCTCAGTTTCATCACAGTGTCAATATCATAATGATTTCAATATCATCATAGTGTCAATATCAATCACATCTCAATATCAATATCAAATAATTCACAAGATCACATGTATTATGAATCCACAATTAATTCAGAAGTCAAGATATCACCGTGGGAACAATTACTCGATCTAAAATCTCATGATCAAAGCCTATGAGGATACAATTCTACTCCAAAACACCCAATTACATACATATGGGAGCATACAAGGTTCAATCATACTTAACAAAAGGTTAGAAGCCCACTTGCCTTAGAAAAAATCTCGAATCAAGTCAAATTCATGGCTTTTCCCCTTCCTCGGTCATCCAACTCACCATAATCTATTCAAATATAGCATCACAATCATACAACGAATCTAATGACACTAAAATCAATCAATTCGGATTAAAAGGGAGAAATGATCAAGAATTCCATGCTGGAGAAAGTTATCAAATTCTAAAATTTAATACATGAAAACGTTCCTCAAGTGATAAGAATTCCAACAGCAAAAATTGTTTTGAAAACAGAGTTAAAATGAGGTAAAAATCATCAATTTAGTATTAGGAATCAAAGTCCCAAAAATCTCCAAATTCCTCAATTAAACCCCCCAAATTATAAGTTAGAAATACAATTTAATCAATAGAAATTCAAGAAATAGGTTAGAAAATAGTCACCCAATAGATTTGTCTTAACCTTGAAGAATCTCCCAAAAACGAAGCTTGGAATATTAAAAATGGAGAAAATTGTTCAAACTCGTGAACGCGGAGACTACTGGAGCCAGCAGATCCGCGAATGTGAGCCCACCTCCGGAAACGCGGAGCTCCGGAGACTTCACACTCCGCGAACGTGGAAGGATACCAAGCGAACACGGAGCACTAGGACACCTGCACCAGATCAGCTAAAAACCAGCAAAACACAGCTCAGTAAAATCACGAAATGTACCCTAAAAATTCGTTCGGAACCCCATGAACACAATCCAAACATAGAATTTGTCCAAAAATGGCATTCTAGACTCAATGGAACTGTCAAAATTCGAATTTGAGACCTCCTTGGCCTGGACAGCGGGAAAGATCATTTGAACTAGTTTAGGACTCAATTACTCAAAATAACCTTGGGAACTTTACAAATTACAACGAGACCATTTATAGAGTTAATTTCACCATCCAGAACCACTGGAATTGTTGAAATTTTGATTCGAGCTTTTGAACTCCGAATGTTGATCAAAGTCAAACTATGATCCAAAATGAACTGAAAATGCAACTTTGGGTCCAAAATCTTCGTTTTTACTCCAAATTCGATTTTGCAAGTTTTCGTAGACCAGGTTCAGTATTCTAGAGCTGATGAAATCAACAGAGTTACATTCCGACATTCGAAACTCAAAATGACCACAAAACTCGAAATTTCCAACTTCAAGCCTTTAAAAACTTTTTCTTTAGCAAAACTCCAACTTTTTACAGAGTTCAAAATTCGACTTTTAGACTCAAGGTAATTTTTGGAAAGGGTAAAATAGTAATTTTATCGAAAATATAAAAAATGACCTTCGAGGTCATTACAGTTTTGGTACATTAACTTTAAGTTTCTTGGATAGTATTTTTCACACTGTTAAGTTTTGTTGAGTCTATGAGAATTCAATTAGTTCTTTTTATTTTAACTTGCTTTCATAACTTAAAATTGTCAAACTATGTTAAATTAGTTTAGTTGGTTTAAGGTATTGGTTCTCCCACTGGAGGATAGTGTGGGTGCCACTCACTACCCGTTAGGGATAGTTACAATGATTCATTTTGAAACAATTGAATCTTTCAAAATATATATATTATTAATTATTTTTCATAATCAATGCTATACAAAGCTATTTTATTTGATGAATTTAAAATTGTAACTAAAGCATTTAATATGTGTAATTATATATCACTTTCAAAAATGGGTCTTTATGTGGTCTTTGAATCAAAATCATAATTTATCAGTCCTTAAACTTTATAAAAAATTCAAATCAAGCGAAAAAATATCATATTTTTTATTTGATTAGATACAATCTTTTAATTTCGATGAACACCTCTACCAACAAATACCACTATTAGTTATTACCATCACAAAATTATCATATAAATTTTTAAAAAGTGCTTTATGATATATTATTAAATTAGTTAATATTTTATTTAAATTTTAGACAAGTTTCATATATTCAAATGTTGAGAAAATGAACAATCTCAATTATTTAGCATTCAAATCTTAATACAACAATTTACATTCATACATCTAAAACTTAATACATATATTAATATGAAGATGTGCATTTAAATTCAGTCGTTTCAATCTTAATAAAAATAAATGAGGCCTTAATGAAGATTTTATTCTTAATCATTCAAATCTCAATTGTTATATCCTTTTTTTAAGTCTGAATCTTAATCATTCAAATCTTAATTGTTAAATGTAGTTTTTTAACTTAAAAATCATTAAATAGGTTGCAATAGATTTGAATGACTAAAAGTTGCAACAAAGTTTTACTGTCATTAAAATATGTATGAATTTCAATAAAAATGAGAGTTCACCAATTTCATTCATTCATTTTTTTTAGTTGTCATCGTCTCTCATTATTAATTACACTCGTCATTGCACATCCTTGTCAACTACCAATATCCATAACCATCATTCTCAATCACAATTAATAAAATATTGTGTCAATAATATATCATTAAGATCTGTATGAATTTTGATGAAAATGGGAGTTCATCAATTTCATCCAATCACTATTATTATCATTGTCATTGTCCACTATTATCAATTATATCAGCCATCGCCTCGCATTATCAACTATTAGCATAATCAGCATCCTTTGTTGTAGTCACAATCAACTATTATGATCAACTTATATTATCAATCATCACTACTAGCCATCATTCTCAATCGACACCCAAAATTAATCAACATTGTTATGTCATCACTAAACCAGTCACAATATAAATTTCTAAAAAAAAATTGCTGATATATTTTTTTAGGAAAAATGGTCAAAAATACCCTTAAACTACATGAAAGGAACAAAAATGTCCTTGATTTATACTTTGGTCCAAATGTCACGACCCGGATCCAGGGCCTAGAAGTAACACGGCGAATGGGAACCCAAGAGTCCCCAAACAAGCCTCAAAGTATCCAAATCCACATCATCGGTTTGGAAGCGCATTCAAATAGTAAACACATAGTTCTAAGGGATGGGAAAATAGGACTCACTCTATGGGGATATCGAAGGGAAAGGGATTTGCATGGATTCACATAGCACATAGCACATAAGAGCTAAGGAGCGGGTAAGTATGACTCACTCTATGGGGGCAATACAAGGCTTAGGATCTTCCATATTTTCACATCAAACATACATACATATCATAATTCTCATAATCAATCCATGATAGCCATATCCAATAGATAACTAAATCATAAGCTTCAAATACAACACATAACGTATAGAATCCACGAGAGTGTACAAGATGTCCAACAATGCCTCTAGTCATAAGACGGGACAGGGGCCAAGACATGTTCCGGGCTCACCCTCAATCAAGAAGATAAACAGAAAACAACATAGGTAGAAGGAAGGTGGCTTGTCCTTGAAAGATAGGACTCGCCACAATATCAACTCTCCGAATTCGAGCTACTCGTCAAGCGGTGGATAGTCGTAACACACGTTCCTTACATGGTAAAATCATGTAGGCATAGTGTATGCGTTAGTACGTTTGAATGTACTAAGTATGCGGGCATGCAATGCATATGACTTATCAACCTGCATTTCAATGTTAGATGACAAGGGCATATAGTATAGAAAGAATCATATATCCAAGGAAGACTAGTATACAATATGCCATGAAATTCATGATGCATGAAATGCAATAATGCCCATATATAGTGGGGATGGACTAAAACCGACAAATCAAACCCATGTGAGCTATTACATGAATTAGTCCGGTAAAGACCTCCCATCGGTAGAAGAAGATTACTTGCCAAAGGTAATCTACATTATATCTTACGACCACGCTTTTCGGTGGATGGTCACCTTCCTCACGACCACGCTTTTCAGAAGAATTTTTCATAATTATACCATATTATATCATAAACAAAATAAACGAATAACCATTCCTTACAACCCAATTTTTCCAGTAATGGTTAACGTTGCTATGTTGGCACATAGTTCAAGGAAAGGGATAGGGCCCTTGGCGATAGCCTTGATACCCCCAATCCATCAGTGTTAAGTCAACAACATCCCATATGAATACTTATACATATACGTGCTTTCAAGAGATACAATGCTCACTTCAAACTATTCAATGCACATTTAGGCTCAAATGCCAAATCATAAATCATAATCATAATGCTCATGCAAGGAATAACTCATTTATATATACAAGATGGTGCAAGCACCCGACATGCTCAAAGATCCATAATCATAAGACATGTGTGTGATCACATCCTTGTCATAACCAATGCCTTACCAAAACCATATCATAATCGTTTCAAAAAATATAATTGGGCTTAGCTCACTTTATAATTTTCATATACCAATGCTCATGAATGCAATGCAATGCATGATGTGAGAATAACATGGGTAACATAGATTCAAGTCAAAATCAACATCGTAATATGAAATTGAATAAATTCGTAACTAAATCAACATCTATATATAATATAAGTCACTCATGCATAAATCAACTTTAAAGGGGACATGCATGTTCATAACTCAATGTAAATCGTCACAATAGTGTTCAAAGTAATTTAAAATCATAAGTAGAGTGCAACCCATACATCAATTGGATTTAATAAATCAAATAATGAAAACCATATTTAAAGTAAACTAAAATTCATGAAATCAACGGAAAAGATTTTTAGGTCTTCTTGGTTGAAAGGGACCAAGAATCAATCCCATATACCTTGATTAGGAAGATGAATTTGAGAAGAATTTAGCTTGAATTTGATACCCCAATTGAATCCTAGCTTGAATCTTGAAGATGAGACTTGGAGAGAATTTTGAGAGTCTAATTCTAGAAACGAAGTGTTTGTCTTGAATGTGGGTTTAGAATTAGTGTAGGAGAAGTTTAAAAATATAAAAAGGGGGGTTAGAAAGGTGTTACAAGCCTTGGGGATAGGTCAAAATATCAAAAATACCTCAATAAAACGCCCCTTTAAATTTTTAACTGAACTTGACATAGTTGGCTTCACGGTCCGTGAAGGCCTCCCGTCTAGCCCAGACAGATTCTACGAAAAAGGGCATAGCTTCTTGCTCCGAACTCGGAATGAGGTGAGACCAGATGCGTTGGAGAGATAATTCAAAGCGCTTCAATTTAAGAGGTAGCGGGCCATCCAATTTCTTTTGTGCTAAGAGATATGACCATTTAAAATTGACCCTTCTATCGGTACTTGTGAAAAACTTAGTCAATGGAATTCCTTTGAACTTGACTTGATGTAGGAGACCCACGATGGCCTTAAACAACATAATTAAGCTTGAATTGAAGGCTTGAAAGTGAACTTAGCTTGAACTTGAAGATCTCATACTTAGAATTTTTCACGAAGTCACCTTCACAAGAGGTTACACGGGCCGTGTAGTGTCACATGGGCCATGACACTGGCCGTACCCCTCTCCTTAGAAAAATTCCACGATCACGTTATGAGGCGGTGATTCCATACTTAGAAAAATTTTACTCCAGAAGCTTTACGGATGGCCTCACGGGCCGTGACACCTCACACGAGCCGTGAACTTGGCCGTGTAACCATACTTGGTCCTAAAACTGTGGGATTTCAAGCCAAAGCCACCACACGGTCCGTAAAGTGTCACACGGACTGTGAGGGGTCCAAGTGTGGGGTGCCTTAGTTTAAAACACTACGTTTAAGGGCCAAACATCCTTCATGGGCCAAGGGCCACTCCGTGGAGGCTCCACACGGGTCGTGTGACCTCACATGGATCGTGATGGCTCCCATGAAGTGTCACCTTGGTCCAAAACCTTTTCGAAACCAAATTTTCATGCTTCATTGAGGTCGTACAAAATTCTGGGTCCTTACACCAAAAATGTCCTTATCATTGATACTTTGGTCCAAAAATACTCTTATTGTTATCAAATGTGTCAAAAATGCCCTTTTTTAAATTAATTTATTATTTAGTTATTCTTGAACATATTATTTTTCTAATAATATTATTTTAATTCGCAAATATTTATCCTACTTCAATTTGAGAAAAAAAAATTAAAAAACTAATTTTTTTGCTTTATTATAATTATTATTTTATTGTTATCTAAATAAAAATTAATATTGGGTTTACTATTGTAATACCCTGTAAAATTATCAAAATACCCCTAGATGAGAGACGTGCGCATAACGCGTCTTCCCAAACTCCGATGGTAAATCCGAGGCTAGAAATGCGATTAACATGAAAAATTATGTGGGAAAATAGTCTCGGTTATTTTTTAGAGCAATCAGATCAAAAAATATTTTTTTCGATACGAAAACGACTTCTAAATACCATTCTAAAGCCTCTTACGCACAACTTGAGTTAGGGTTCTTGAGAGAAGAAGAGAAGAAAGCTAAGGTTCCAGAAGTCAGGGTCAATATCTTGTGAAGATTAGTGTCTTCCTTCATTCTAGGTATGTAAGGCTACTCATAGCGTTGGATTGAGTTCATCCACGCGTCTCACATGTTGATTCTTTGAAATTGAGTTCAAGCGAAGTTTTACCATAAATTCTTGAATTAAGTTTCTGAGTGTTCTATTGTCTTAAATGAGTTTCCTGTATACCATAATATCTTGATGATGTTCTTGAAGTTGAGTATTTGATTAGTTGTATGTTCATGTTTTCATTCACATGAACCCTAATTGAGGACTATGCTTGATTTTACGCATTATCGCAACTGAGATCGATAGTCACATTGAGCATGTTAAGTACAGATGATTTTTTAGCATATTTTACTGGGTCTGCATAATATGAGTTTTTGAGCATAAATACTGATTTAGAAAGAGTCTTGATGAGATGATGCATGTTTTAATGAGTTTTGATGAAATTGAGCATTGAGTTTAAATGACATTTTGAGCAAATATTTGATGATAACGTAAATGATTTTTAAAATCTATTTACTGATAGAAGATGATGATGATGTTTGAGATATGTTTTAAAGAGGGTGTTTTGGGAGTAGTATTGAGCACCGAGTTGGGTAGAGTACAAATGACTCAAACCCCATAACTACGTTGTCCGCGTAGGATAGTTGTGTCACACGTTCTGACAACTCCTGTCCCAAAATGATGGACGGGGATGATGGACCATGATTCCATGATGTTGATCTTGATGTTGTTTTTCACGTCCTTATCTTGGCAAGTAATGGACGGGCGAGCAACGACATTGTCTTCGTTGTGCACCATCAAAGAGGGTCGTGGGATGTCTGTCGGTTAGAGAAATTCTCAAATTTTGGATAACTAATTTGATTAAGTTGCATATAGAATATCTTTTGAGGAG
This sequence comes from Solanum rostratum, assembly GCA_029948455.1. Classification (NCBI taxonomy): domain Eukaryota; kingdom Viridiplantae; phylum Streptophyta; class Magnoliopsida; order Solanales; family Solanaceae; genus Solanum; species Solanum rostratum. Next base: position 52,860,978 of record CM057047.1, on the reverse strand, counting down.
TATTATTTATTATAAAATTTTAAACGATTTGGCATGAGTTGCATTGAGTTTATTTTCAAAGCATGACTTTATTCTTAAACTTGCATGTTTTACTGAGTTGAGCCTCTTTAGTTGAGTTGATTGTTGAGTTGAGTTCCTTGATTTGAATATTGTTTATTATACCTATCCCTTTTCAGCCATTTTACATCCCAGTATATTTCATTTCTTTAAAACTCTTATTACATTGAGTTATTGATGGATGAGCCCACTAGTATGTTCCTTGTGCTTAAACGGAGTCTTTCGTTGTTGATGAATGAGTGGTTGAACCAAGCGGTTCGCTTGGAGATTATCAATAGTCTTTGAGTGCTGACTACGCTAAGGGCACCCTCCCGAGGCGTGACAACTATGGTCTTACATTTATGACATATATTATTTGTTACAGTGGTACGGTGTTCTATTTTAATGATAAATGAGATTAAGAAAAAAATTATTTTCTTGCATTTTTATTAGTTAATGTGATTTTAAAAAAAAAGATTCTTTAACAATAATACTTTTATTGAGAACACAATATATTCATAAATATATATTTGACAAAGGGCATTTTTGATCCATTTGGTAACAATAAGACATTTTTGGATCAAAGTATAAATCAGGAGCATTTTTTTACCTTTTTTCCTATTTTTTGTTATCACTTTTTGGTATTTTATTAAATTTTATATTTATTACTTTTAAATAAAAAAGGTTATACATTCATATGTTAGTGAAAAAGAATAATCCTAATCATTAGGGTATGTTTGGAAAGTCACCTGGTAATTGGAATTGGTGTATTAAGGTATTACTTACCAGCCTAATTGCTTTGGCCTGTTTATTTGTCAAGTGTGTTTTTTGGTTGCACAAGTGTAATTCGAAGGTTATATTATATTTTATAATTATAAAAATTTATATTAAAAACAAGAGTATTTATAAATAATATAAAATTAAGTATTTAAGATGTATATTGTCTTTTGAAAATATATTAATTAGTAAACATATGTTCTTGACTAATATTATAAAAAAATATTTATATTTTTAAAAAAATAGTATATTTTGATTAAATTATTCATAAGAACTAAAAGTACAAAATTTTGATGAATATTAGAAAATATATGTTTGACAAAAATGTTAGTAATATTAAAGAAAAGAAAACGTAACGCTATACCCTTATTCAACAATGAATTCTACTTTAGCTTAAAAATTAGAATGCTAACAAAATTATGCTAATGAAAAAACAAACTATAATTAAAAAAATATTTTAAAAAATTGCATGAAATCATATGAAGAAGTAAAAGTTGAGAAAGTGAAGGAAATAAAATATAAATAATAAAAATACTTTTAAAAAATAATAGAAAAATAAAAATAAAAATAATTAAAACACTAGAAATAAAAAATAAATTACAACAAAAATAAAAATAAAAATAAAATGAAGAAAAGATTTTTTAAAAAATTTCGTTTAATTTCTTACCCTCACTTGGAAATTGAAGAGTGTAATTACACCCCTTCAATTATACTCAATTTCTCATTTGTCAAGTAATTATTTGGCCTACCAAACGGGTCAAAAAGTGTAATGACATCCAATCACACCAAATCTCAATTACATGGTGGCTTCCAAACAGGCTCTCAGTATTTGAATTTTAATACAATATCTTAAATTTCAAATGTATATATCTTAATATTTAGATGTGTATTTAAATTTATACATGCTAATCTTAATAAAAATAAATGAGGAGCAAGACATCTTCCTTCAAACAACAGAAATGAAGCTCGGAAACTATTAAGTATGATATAATAAACCAAAATACATTCTCCATAATTTTGGACTCAACTAATTTGCTCCACTTCTTCTATCAATTTCAGCTTCTTTGTTCATCATTTTCCAAATTTTGTCTCAACTCTATCCACATTCCACACTTCAATAACCCAGAGTAACTTCTCTTATGAGCAAAATTAACAAATATACAAAATTCGTTTAAATGGAAAATTGTACATACTGTTCTATGTGGAATTGATGTCAGATATTCTATGATACTTTTTATAAGTAATATCCGTATCCTATGAAGTTTCACAATGCAGTTTCTATAACCGGCATGTTTTGGCTAAATAATCACATCCTTCATAGACTTCCAGACCTGGCTTGTCAAGATCTTCCTCTTTAAAGCAAGCACAACGTTTGCTCATTTTTCCCGTCAACGCTATCTCTGTAGGTCGTTGAACTAATCTTGGATATCCATCATCACACCAAACCTGAGAAAGGAAATAAAGTTGTAACTACTTAATACATCAAGAGAGCAGAGTTGTTAATGACATCATCTGCAATATCTTAGTCATTCCAGCAATATCTAAAAGAGATGTTGCATTTGCTACAGAAATGCGTTTCAAGAATCAAAAACTTGCCCATCTAATTGTGTGGCCATTTATCTAGAGCGCCATACAAACTGTACTAAAAAATTTCATTCCGCACCAAAGACACATGAACCAATGAGTTGAAATCCATTTTGTTGTGCTTGGAAGAACTTTTGAAGAAGACCAAGGAACCTCTTAAATGACAATCATATCACAATGATCACTGATTCCTCAGAGAACTACATCAAGAAGCTATGATCACACCTACTTTTTAATTTTGAATCAGGAAATATCATGGACCACCTTACTTTTTACGTTTAGTTCTTCTGCGATTTATCAAACATTGTTAGTAGTCTATTCTCTACATGCAGCCATAACATGACCTTTTATTTTATTTATTTTTTAAATTTTTTGTTTATTTAACCTTTGTTTGAAAATTGGAGACAAACACAAGGGAAAGTTGACAGTTAACCTTCCCTTGCTTTGTTTGTTAGGAAAGAATCGGAAGAACCACAATGACGTGCAGATGAAAACATCTCCTATCACATCAAATAGTCAGGAGAAAGCAGAGAAATAAAGATGTTCGAATAAAATAGAACTTTTATATGGGCGTCAACAAAAATTTTCACTTTCATTTGGGTTCCAACCAAGGGATAATGTATTTTCTTCTGAAATTTCCCCATGTTCTCAACCTAAAGAAATAGGGAAAGGAAAGCTATTATCTCTTGTCTTCCTTTCATTTTTCCCTTACCTTAATACCTAGTTCTTAAAAGGAAAATCTTTGAGGTTCGGACTTTGGGACAATGAAGGTTGAAGAAAGAATTGTACCTCTGAACCCTCTTGCTGACTCCACCTTGAATTACAGCTAGGTAGTTTAGCCTCTTCATTCTTTTGTTTTTCCATCAGCTGAGCACCTCTAGCGGCCTTTGCTTCAACCCCTTTTAAGTACTTCGTAGGATTGCCTTCACTGTCATAATACCGACCTACAAGCTTACCAACAAATCTGCCAAAAAGGAAGTTAGAGATTAGCTCAGTTCTTCAATCTTAAACTTCCTACTTATGTTTGTCAAAATAGAGGAACCAAATTCTTTGTTATTGCTTTTTGGCTGCCAAACAAATGAAATACATACCATGCAGGATTTATTTATTTATTTTCGTTGATAACCATGCACCATTATATAAATGATAGCATTCTAGATATTAAGTCCATGGTTATAACAATATTATTTGCTTCACCAGAAACAAAAACATCTCAGGTACCAGTACCACAAGAAAATAAAGGAACTCGTCATATGAACCTTTGGCAAATGACAATGTTAAAATGATTCTTGTACTACATTCTGGAAAGTTACCAGGAAAAGAGAAGTATGTTTTCTTTAGTTTATCACATATGTAGGTCAACCATTAATAAATTTATTCCGAAGGATAAATAGATAGTCGGTATGGAATAGAATGGTGTGTTTCAATTGCATCTTGCTATCCATCTCCTACAACATATTTATTTTGGACTGTCAAACCTTATCGAAAAAGACTTAATGGCTAAAACATTGCGTTTTTGCAAGTCCGATACTTACATTATGTCTTGTTTCTAACTTTCCGTTACTCCCTGAACTATAACTTCCAAGGTTTAACCCCCCTTGCTAGACAGATGGCAAAGTGTTGACTTTAATTTTTGAAGATTATAAGCACTTCTTTATTTTTACCCAAATACTACAAAACTACTTAAAAATCATTTTGGCTTAAAAACACCTAAAATAAGCCGATCCAGATAGGATCTTAGTTTTACTTTTAACTAGTTTATTTGATTTTTTTTACTTTTTTTTTTGTGTGTGTGTTAAACTTTGATAGAGATTTTGGGCTAAAATTATAATGCCACGTATAGTGCCACTAGGCGTATTGAGTAATACACATCCGGGGGATTTTAAACCTTAAAAATTATAGCTTAGGGGGATAACAGAAATACCTAACAATATAATTATGGAACTTGCAAACCTTGCCACTTGGCACATCATTTAAGGGGTCATTTGATAGCTGGGTTTGGGTTTGAGCTATGCAATTATTAAATCCAGCATTTGTAATACCACATTTGATAGTTGGTTAGGAGATAAAATTATTATGTATAAAATTAATACATCATTTGATTTGCAAGTTAGAAATCCGCATAACTAATACATGTATAATTTATGAGAAAATTTATGTACTCCCTCTATCTATATTAACTTAATTTGTGAGGTAATGTGCACATATTAAGAAACACATTTAAGGACAAAATTTTTAACCATATTTTCTACTATTGCCCTTATAAATAACTTTGTAAGTAGTGTAGTTTAATTGTTGAAAAATATAAAATTTCATCAAGAGAAAGGGCAAATATGGAAAATATTTTAAACATCTATCTTGAAATTTGAGCAATTCAACTATTTTGAATAATAAAAAAAGCTCCAAAAATTAAGTTAATATGGAATACAAGGAAGTATTATTTTATGTAAGATAAAGATGGAATTACTAATACATGTACAACTAATACATACATAACCAAACCTGTATAAAATAATACATAGAATCCCCACATTACTACAACTACATACCTAGTGAAATCCCATGAGTGGGGTCTAGGAAAGGTAAATGTACGCAGACCTTACCACTACCACATAGAGATAAAGAGGTTGTTTCCAGAAGACCCATAATTCAAATATATCAACCCCAAAAGCAGAAAATACTAGATATAAAAATGACTAGAGTGAAAATCCCTACATTATTAATATTTGCATAACCCTATCCAACTACCAAACGACTCCCAAGTGTTTTAGGAGCATGAAATACACGCACCAACAAACATTGAGTCACGGGTTTTAACCCTTGAAAGTTATAGTTCAGGTGGGTAATAGAAACACCTTATAGTTTACACGTATAACACTTCCAAAAACAAAAAAGATATACTGATACCAAAAAAAAAAAAGACTAAGAGATAGACGAGAGTTGAATTATTGCAATATATAATAGAGATTATTTTATTGCAAACACTAACATATGGATATGAGAACTAGGTGACTTCGAGCATTTATCATGAATTCTTCTTCTCTTACTTAGACCAACATTCCATCACATTCTTTTCCATTTTCATTTCTATTTCTGGAAACAAAACCTCCACTGAAGGTTAAGGTTTTCAGACGGTCCGATTCCCAAATAGACTGAAGCTAAGACACGTTACACCAACAGAGAAGAAAGTAGACATCTTTTCCAATATTTCCTAAAAGTATGAAGAAAGTGGTGATAGCCATAATCATTTTTCGGATATGCTACAGTGCCAAACTAGAGCATGTGGCTAGGAAAAATTGCAAGACCATGACAACTGCAGACATGCAAAAACAAAGTGGCAGTTACCTTGAGGTACTTGTTCTCAATGTGGTACTTCTTTCCTACTATTAGAGCTCATTACTTCTAAATTCTTGTGTTACAATGCATTGACTTCTTGATCTCCCTCCTAGCTTTAGGGTATCTGGTTAGCTTTCTAACATATTTAAATTGGATGTCTCTTTAAAAATGAAATTTTGAGATTTTTGCTATGAAACGTCACTAATCATGTATGACTTTCTAATTCCACTCTCCTTTCTTTTTCTTTGATGAGCAAGAAGTGCCCAAGGGCCAGTCGAGCACAACTCAGAACTTGGAAGATAATTGGCCTATCTGCTATCCTGCTCCACTTAAATACTAGGCTTTTGTCTGCTATAATGTTTGAACCCATGACGTGCACCTAAACCCACATAACACATGATATGACCTTTCCAACCAAAACCCTTGGAGCTTTATAATTATACTCTTCTATGCTTTTGTTCCCCTTCCCAATAGAGACATGCTAAAACATATAATCACCTACTAGTCATGTCTATATAATTCTCCACTACGAAGATGCTACTCCTTGATGTTTTACAGAAATGTCTTGGCATATAAATAATAAATCTGACCACTGAATAAGAAAGTGAAGGTAGTGTTGATAACTATTCTCCCAAGAAAAGTCCGCTATTCACAATCCACGCTGCCCATTCAAGATTAATAAGTTCAAAAAAGATGAATTACTCACGTGTATGTTCGGAAGTAGAAGTCCCTCCAGTCAACAATACTTTTAACCTATAAAAGTGAGATATAGAAAATAAGTTCTTCCCTGTCAAGAAAAAAATTGCCAAGTACAACATTTGCAATAGATATTTCTACAGACCGATATGAATATAACTCCATTACCTTTCAGATAATAAAAAGTGCCATGGACAGAGATAGTCGATTCGACGTAAAAGAACAATGTAAAGATACGCATAAGCAAAGAGAGAAACATCTAAGCATATGAACCTTGAAAAAGCCAGGAAGGCATTTTGTAAATAACTAATATCGTAAACTTTATTGCAGGCGGAAAACCATATGCTATTAAGTATTTAGGAACAGTGTGTGTCATCAAAAGTGTTGCACTAGATATATTAGGAGGATTTAGCCTGACCAAGGACATAACATGTTCAAAACAGGAAGCACCCTCTGAATGACAACAGAAAATCATATTACCTCGGAGCTGGATAAGTCCCGCAGTGAGTCAGTGAGTCCACCTCCTGTATTAACATAGAGTAAAACAACTTCATTTTAGAACCACATATCATCAAGACAACCAAAACAGAATAATCATATTCATTTATACCATGGAAATTGAAAGGCAAGCAAGAAGTTCAAACATCGTAAGTGCTGCATTTAGTCATTGTTTAGTCTCATTACACTTTAGAGACTGTCTAGAAGCAAGAAAAGGGATTTCTCTTTAAGAGGTCAAATTTGTAATATTATTCTTGTCCAGAGAGGAATTCAATCAATCACCAACTGATATTGTTTAGTAAAGGCAGCATTTATTGCTTCAATGGCTTCAAGCATCACAATTCATAGTTCTCCCTTCTCAAATCATTTTCGTAATAGCAATTATCACAGGAAGTCAAAAGATTTCTTCAAATAGACCAAATCAGGCACATTCTTCTATTATATATTGTTTGTGCTTGACTGAGCCTTTCTATTTCCTGATAAGTTGCACCTAAGCCTAATGAATGTGACTCTTATTTTTAAGTGGGGATAGTAGGTATTCCTTTCTACAAAATCCCATGCAAGAGGAGAAGTATAATCACCACTGCCGTTACCATTATTTCGATTTTAACCAAGGGAACACAACTTTTAGTTTCTAGCCTCTTTTGGTACACATATATGGGCAATCAGCAACAGAAGGTATGCCATAAAGCTCCTCAAACTGCTTCCACTCTGCATTCACCTTCTAGTTGAACTTTTGCCAGTCAAGTATGTCGTACTGCAGTTGGTTATTACATGTCAAAATAACTTTGGTCCTTAGAAGTTGATGGCACCAATACCCTAATCTTCCTATTCAGAAGTTGATGACACCAATACGAAAATGAAGGTACAAGAACCTTGGCTAATGAACTTTGATATCTCACTTCTCAATATGGTCAAAAATAACCCAAGGGAGGATTGATAAAAATCTAATATCTAGTTTCCTCCTCTTGCATATTAAAATGTCCTTTTAAGATTTTACCTCCTTTTTTTCCTTTTAAGATTTTAAGCTTCTATATTACTTTAAGCACCTTATTGCTTTCCTTGAACCTAGGATCTTTCGAAAACAGTTTCTCTACCCTCATAAGGTAGGGGGTAAGTAGGAGGTAAGGTCTATGTACACACCACCCTCCTCAGAACCCACTTGTAGGATTACATTGGATATGTTCTTGTTGTTGTATATTACTTTAAGCACCTTATTACAAGAAATCTTTTTGCACAACATAAAGGAACACGGTTAAGGTTTCCCGGAAACAGCCTCTCTATCTCTATGAGGTAGTGGTAAGGTCTGCGTACATTTTACCCTGCCAAGACCCCATTTGCGGGAGCACACTAGGTATGTTGTTGTTGTTGTTGTTGTTTATAAAAGGAACACGATATAATCCAAGGGGCAAAGATAGAAGATGAATTGTGATCAGATAAGACTTCATATATAATACTATGAACTTGCATTCACCATTTCTCATTAACATTTCAAACAAAACACTAAAAAGTAATGCAAGGAAAAGAAAGACTAACAACAACTGAGCCTATAATAATTGTTTCCACCTTGCAGATGCAACTGGTGCTTAACCACTACTTGAAGCATAACAGATCTCTACTGATAAATCATTGGAAACAGGTGAAAGGAGCCACCATTTACAATTTTAAGAAAAACACTACTTGAAATAATAGAAATGCCACTTCCTTGGCTGCTGGCAGCAGATCCATTTTCTCTTAGAGAACCCCTTAACATCTCACCGCAACCTTGCTAGATCTGACTCTCTAGAAGCAAAAATGCCTTAAGCAAAGCTCCAAGTAAAGGTATGCATATCATCAGATATTTCAATCAAGCCAGTTTGCTTCATCTAGCAGTTTGCTAGCATAGCACGGAAACCTTTTTCACCACGGTGAGACTTAGTGTGTCTTCAGTACGGCGAAAAATGTTTTTCCATGTTCGGTTGGTCAAAAGTTTTTAAAAAATATCTTCTCTAGGAAAATAAGTTACTTAAAAATGAGAAAAATGACTTCTCCGGTGAAAGTAGAGAAACAAGTTCCACAAGTGACAATCCACATTGATTGTGTCCTCTCCACTCTCCAACACACCTCATCTTCACCCCCTTCCCATAATACCCATCCCCACCACCTTACAAATCCACACCCTTACACTCACCCCACCTCTCGTAGTATATAAATGCTTTAATAATTTTTTTTGTTTACATACCAAACACCAGAAAATAAATAAGAAACCTACTTATTTTTCTGGATAACATTTTGTTTCATATGGAACACACCCTTAATCTGATGTTCTTGAGATCTTCTATCTATTAGAAAGGAAAGTTTATTTACTAAGTTGGTTTTGCTTTGATCATGAACTTCTATTCACTTTCCCTACTTGTGGGATTACGCGCTGATATGTTGTTATGAACACTTATTCACACTATATTCAATTATACATGCTATGCAGTAGATAAAGTTATAATAATCTCAATGCATCCGAACATAGAAATACAAACAAAAGATGCTAACCTGTAAAGTTTCCTGAAACGAATGCACGCGAAGCATCTCTGAAATTTGAAAATTGTAGTAAAATCATTTGTTAATAGGAAAATGTTGTGCAGCTAAAATTCTCCAATGAGATTAGCTTTATATGACACAGAGCAGCAAAAGTTTAAACTGATTGTCCTTTGTGAGAAAAATAAAACAAATCCCACATAAATTTCAAACCATGAGAAAAATAACCACTCTTTAAGATTCAAAAGTGATAGAACCAAAGATTACATCAAATCTTCAATGGGGGTTACATATCATGAAGCATAAATACGACAAAAGTAAAAGAAATGGAAGAAGGGCACACCTTCCGGTGAAATGGTTGTAGCCACCTCCTACTCCATAGTGAGTCTTCCCTTTGCTCACATCAAATACGGACCTATTAACAGCACCACACAAAACAAAAGCCGGAAAATTAAAAGAAAAATGCAATCTTGAAATGAAACTAAGAGTAAAGCAGATTAGACATATACCCAATAATACCAAGAAATATGGGCAAACTTGGATCAGAACCATTATAAATAGCAAGTTCTTCAACAGTGAAAAGTCTGGGAGAATTCTATCACAAGCACATTAAAAAAGAGATTTAGATAACATTACTCAATATAACAATGAAACATTAAAAGAAAAAAAAATATGGAGTTAAAGAGACACACTTGTGTAGTAGAGTTGAGTGATTTGAGAGGGAAAATCTTGAATAGGAGCAAAGAGAGAAGAGCCACTATAACTGGAATCCCTAAAAATGGAGACCACCTCATTTTTTTCATACTTCTCCAATTTACTGCGGCTATTTCTATTGTGCTGACCCGCAGAATTTTATATTTCATCATTGACCTTTAAAATTACTCCATTACTTATGGTAGAAATAGAAAACACATAATTTAATTTTTTAAAAAAAAAAAAAACTTAAAAGAGAACTGAAATCTATAACTTGAATTTTCAGTCTACTGTGGAGAATTGAAAGTTGACTTTCATAACTGGGACTTTCAAATGCTTTAGCACTTGGCCATATTTCTCTCTTTTTTTGGAATACTTTTTATTTTATTTTAAAATAATTATTCATGAAAACTTCAAATTTGAAAAATAGCTTAAAACATGTTTGCTAAGAGGTCATTTGATGTGATGGATAAAGAAAGTTAATTTTAATTGCTTGTTTGGTTGCACAGGATGGGATAACTTATCTCAGGATTAACAATTAATCTTGGTATAAGTTATCTCCTCGTAGGGTAGAATAATAATCCTGGAATAAGGCATGTGAAATAATAAAAATATCCCCCTTAAACTCTCTTTTATACACCAATTGTACATGTGCAGATAAGAAGTATCGGTGTTCCTGTTAGGAGGTGCGAAAGGCTAGAGTTAGGGGTTACTTGGAGGGGTAGAGGTAGAACGAAGAAGTATGGTAGAGAACTGATCAGAAAAGATATGGCGAAACTTCATCTCATCGAGGACATGACCTTAGACAGAAAGGAGTGGAGATTGCGTATTAGGGTAGCAGACTAATAAGTTAGTAAGGGTAGATTAATGTCTGGTCTTGTGATATTGTAGGTTAGTAGGAGTAGTTCGTTTTATATCCTGTGTAGTCATTATCCTCTTATATTTGTTATTTTTTCGTATTTACATACTATCATTTGTTTTTCATTATTAGTCGTTCTTCCTTTTTTTTTTTCCTTTTTTTTCCTATATCTAGTATTTCTATTTATGAGGCTTGATTTTTGAGACGAGTGTTTCCTGAAAACAACCTCTCTATTTCTATGAGGTAGTGGTAAGGTCTGCGTACATTTTTACCCTCCCTAGACCTCATTTGTGGGATTCCACTGGGTATATTGTTGTTGTTTGTTAAAAAATTATATTTTGTAAATACAATTTCTATTTATGAATATATTATAAGTTGAAAATTTATTTGTCTAATACTTTTACTTATTTATACTTTGATTTCTCTTAAAATGTTCACTCTGCTACTAAATTATATATTTTAAATTAAATAGTTTATTACTCACTTAAACATTATATTTTATATATATCAATTATAATGTAAATTATTTTAATAATAATATTTTTCTGGCTGGCTTTTAGTAAACTTAAAATGAAAGTTTTATTTTTAAGCTAAATAAGATGAAAATTTTATTTTTTAAGATAAATAAGATGAAAAAATTATTTAAAGCTAAATAAGATGAAAATTTTATTTTTAAGTTACAATAAGATGAAAGTTTAATTTTAAAAACACATAACACAATCATGAAAATGCATACACATACGTTAATTAAGATGAAAAGTTATTTTTAACAATGAATAATTAAAGCTTGCAAAGAAAATGAAAAAAAAAACTAAGTAAGGTGGAGAGTATTTTTGTAAACAAGCATCTTATTCTTAGAAGCTGTACCATAAATAGTATTTTGAATATGTCAAATCAAACAAACAATAAAACTACTCTCAGCATAATTAATCTCATCATAACTTATTTCGACATAACCAGTCTCATCATAACTTATATCCAAACCAAACGATCCGTAAGAATCTAGTTGAATGGATTTATAACTTATAATTTTAACTTATTTTATTATTTTGACTTACAAATAAGTATTTAAAAACGTTTTTTTTTATCGGAATCCAACAAAATTGTTTAAAAAAGTTAAACTAAGGCAATTCAAATAAGTTTTAACACACTTTTCACTTTTTAAATTGTATTAAAGCATGGACATTATTCTGATACTTGAAATCTATGGGCCAATTTCTCCTTTCTAGTGAATATTTCTTATTTATTTTGAAACGAAATATTTTAAAATGAATATTTTCTAGTCAGAGAAAAAAAATAGAAGAAAAGAAAATTTATAAAACTTTGTAAATTTTGGTAAGACCTTAGTCATATCGGATATTTACAATGCATTTATGTGATTATCATCTAATTATAATTAATTAGTATATATATTCACTTTCTTAAATTATTTAAACATAATAAATTGTATTAAATTGGGTAAATATTCGATGCAAATGGAGTAATATTTACTATGAATCTTTATTTAGATATGAGTTGTCATATTTTCAAATTTATGCGTATGTTTTCAAAATTAAAATCATAGGATATATCGAATTTCCAAGCAATCTTACATTACCTTACTTGAGTATTATATTAAGATTGAATTGGCTTTCACAAAGATGCTACTCCTTTTTATTTTTATTTTTTTTAAAAAAAAAAAAACTAATCTTCAAATTTAATATATTTTGAGGGGAATAGTCACATTGATTCATTTTTTAAACGAACATACCAAGAAGGGTTTGAGTTTTATATGTGCGTTAATGATGAATAACATATGTATCAATACATTTATATATTTAATTCACCTACACGTTAGTTAACAATAACATTAAGTATTAACGTCATAAAAATAATAATTAACACTAGATATTTGGAGCTCGTAGGAATGCTAATGGGGCGGGACGGGCGGGTGAGATTAATTCGCAAATTTTTTAAACTGTCCTGCCCCGCTCTGTCATTTTCAACCCGTCCTGCCCCGCCCCATTTAAATTTTTAAGTTCTTTTATTTTTTAATTGAATTTAATATGAATTTTTTTTTTGTATTTTTTTAAAATTTTCGCTAATTAATGTCTCAACAACTAATTAACTATTTTTAGTTGACATTTCAATAATTGTTTCTTTATCGTTAATTAAGAGTTTCTAATTAACATTTTAACAACTAACAATTTACCGGATATGTCTAGTTTAAATTTTAGAAAAAATAAAATTAAAGTCAATGTTTAATATAAAAAGTTTATATCTTTGATTTTTACTAATTACAAAGATTTAATTTTCTTCGAATTCTTATTTGGTTTTTTGAACCGCAACCCGCCCTGCCCCGCATTAATTTTAAAAATAATTACTTCAACCCGCGTCGCGCTGCCCTGCCCCCCTCGCCCCCACATAACTTTAAACCTTTTCCTCCCCGTACCCGCCCCCGCCTCACCCCGTTGCTATCCCTGGGAGCCCATGTCAATACGGCTCAATATATGTTAATTTATTATCTCAATTTATATGATACAAATAGAATTTATAGAGATAATTAATTTTTTTTAATTTTTAAAAATATTTGAAGTTGTTAATTATTATGATTTATAATAATTTAACGTTATTTTTAAACAATATATTTTACTTTCTCTATCCCCGTTAATTTGGAGAACCAATAAATTGAATATATATTTTTTTAAAATATCTTAAATTATTAATCAATGTGATTTATAGTATTTTTTATGTCATTTTACCCTTACTCCATATTTGGCTGCAGATTAAAGGGAAAGACTTTAATCGGAAATGGGAACTCTTCTACCTACGACATATTCGTTATTCATTTGACAGTTATTATTTAATTACTTAATTTTATTTTTAACAATTTTTTTTATAATAATTCTACTTTATACCTTTTTTTCAGATTTATCATTTTAATTATTAATCTATAGAAACATTATATTCAGTAAATAATATATAATACAAGATAAAACAATGATACAAACAAAGAGTTAAAGACACATGTAAGTGTGTCCCAGATTAGATGACCTGTCTTAAGAAGCTCTAACACGTAGCAAAATGATTGATGAGAGAAGCATAGGGGCAGTTTGGACAAGGAGAACAAATATTTATATTGTAGCTACAATAAAATTTCTTTGTAAGCCAAATATAGTGCTCTAGTTTTAGCATATTTACGTAAATATCCTCATGGCCCATTTTGCAGAGGATGGGATAACACATGGCAATTGAGTGAAAGACACTTTTATTTTGTATCCATAAAAAGCAACCTTCTAGCATTATTTAGTATGAATATGCAAACATTTATTAAGGAAATTAGTGACTTCTAGCATTATTTAGTATGAATAATATTGTGTCGACTTAAATAAAATTTTCATCGAACAATAATTATAGTCCATAGCTATATTTGATATTATGAAAAGGTATAGGGATTACTTATTTACTCTATAATCTGTATAAAAAAAATATATGCCTAAAGCATAATTGAAAAACAGATAAATATATATCCTAAATTCATTTTTGAATGTGAAGTAACTATTATAATGCTACAGACATGCAATGAAGATCAATACTGATGCTATGATGTTTTGATGGTTTAACAAACGATAGAAATAGGGAACGGATGAGGGACCTAGTCCCATGTAGAGGTGGCAAATGGGTGGATTGAATATAGATTGAGCCAAAATGGATTGGATCGCAATCCATCCATGTAAAATATGGGTAATATAGATTTGGTCAAATATAGTTTAAATAAAAGTATAAATTATATAAATACCATACTGTTTAGAGATAATTTCCAAAAATCCCGACTCTTTCTTAAATTACTAAAAATCCCTATTTTTTTAAGCCACATGGATACCTGGACTTCGTGTGTGATACATAGAGAAATCCATGTAAATTCTCTGAACCTTTTAACTTCAAATGTCACGACCCAAAAATGGATGTGATGACACTTGCTCAAGCCCACCAGAACAAGTCAGCCTAAACCCAACAAGAATATCGAAATAATGTGCGGACGTAGTAAATAAAATAGATAACTAAAAGGAAAAATCTCCACAAATTTAGATACTACCCAAGGATTGGTTGTCACGTGTACAAGCCACTAGTCATACAGAAATCCAAAGAATTACAAAGTCTGAAACTGTCTTTCTTCTCAAATAGAACAAAGCAGAAAGGAAACAGGATAAGAGAGTCAGCTAGATGACAGCAACTACCTCTCTAAATCTCCTGAGAAGCCTCGGATGATCAAGGAAAATACTACTCACAGTCCGGGCTCAAAACCTACACAAGTGTAGAAGCAAGGGTGAGTACCAAAAACAACGTGGTACCCAACAAGTCAACTAGCAAAACAGAATACTTCCGATAGAATACACAAACTCCTTTCACACCCAATCACATACCGCCGAACTACACACCTGCACTCAGAAAAGTCCCAGTCCAGCAACACATAATACATTCTAGAGATAGTTCCCATTATGTCACAAATATCAAATCACAAGTCACAACTCAAAAGAAGCAACACAATCAAACACAGGGATAACATCATGCCACACAGGAATATGCAAGGATGAGATGCAATGCGTATGCAATAATTGTCGGCAACGACCTCGGCATCACAATATCATCGCCGGCAAAGACCTCGACATCACAATATCATCGCCGGCAAAGACCTCGACATCACAATATCGCCGGCAAAGACCTCGACATCACAATATCGCCGGCAAAGACCTCGGCATCACAATATCATCGCCGGCAAAGACCTCGGCATCACAATATCGCCGGCAAAGACCTCAGCATCACACCTCGACCGGTAAAGACCTCGGTCCCAACTTTTTACCATCTCACTCATATCAAGATTCAGAACAATGCAAATGCGTATGTGTCATAGAATAAATGCACATGAGATGAAATCTACAACCAATCTACTCATAATCACCAACCACAACCATGTATCTCAAAAATAGAATTTTTCATCACCTAACCACATGTTTAATTCAAGTGTCACAATAACACCCCAACTCACATTTATATTTAAGCACCTCATCAAATATTTCACGAATCACACATAGAAGAAGGAGAATTTGAGAATTCTACAAGAATTACAAAGTTTTAAAAGTTCACTTGCCTTAGTCAAATCACGATCACTCTAACACTTGAGCCTTCCCTTTTCGATTAGAATCCGTAATACCACGATCTAAACAAATAATAATTCACAATAAGATTTTCAAACTATAAATACTCATATCACTACATGTCTAGTCTAGACCCAAAACTAACCATTTCCATAGTAAATTCCCAAAATTTCAAGTCTAGGATTAGATCTTAATTTCTCCAATTGTGTTCATATAATGCAACCCCTAATTATCTATCTCTATATAACTTGTAACAAGAAAAATAAAGTCAGTACACTAAACATATTACTGCCACTACCTATAATAAATATATCATTTCACCATTGTAACTTACTAACATTTTTTTCTTCTATTCCACTTTCTTTCCAACCACCCATTTACCTTGAAACATAAGTAATATAATAATAATTATTAATAAACAATTCGCTGCCACTTTAAGAAAAATAAAGGAAGTACTAATAGTGCCTCTTTATTCCAATTGCATAAACATACGCATGAATTCCTATTCTCTATAGGAATTTGTGCCAATTCAAGTTGAGCATTCAATGAGGCAAAATCTCACCTGCAACTTAGTGATTTACTCAATATGAGCCATTATATAATAATAATATCCTCTAGTGTTTTCAATCAATGAATATAAACATAAATTTTCGACTGAAGGCGTACACAATTAAGCTTTGTTACCTGGAGCACTTGCCTCACGTTGTCGCCGTTATTGATACCTCTCCACTTCTGTTTTTTTTTCCTCTTTAAATCAATTACTAAAAGTGATATATATATTACCCTAATTTATTTATTTTTTTAAAATGTACAAAGTGGTATAAGATTTTAAACAAATCGATATTTAGCCCACCACGTACATTAATTATTTCAACTTACCCATAAATTAAATAGTCTTAGTGATCGAATAGTCCAAAGTACCCATTAAAATTTTTCGAGGAAGCTATTTTTATGAAATCACGTGGACTAATTCCAGAAACGATATTATGGGTCATTACATTATCCACCACTAAAATTCATGTTCGTCATCGAACATAAGGTAAAAGAAAGTACTTGAAGCTTCGAAAAGACGAGGATATTTAGCACGCATGTCAGACTCTATCTCCTAAGTCGCCTCTCTAACTGTGCGATTCTTCCATTGCACCTTCACAGAAGCAATATCTTTGTTTCTAAGCTTACGGACCTGTCTATCCAAGATAGCTATAGGCTCCTCTTCAAACGACAAGTTTGGACTCAGCACCACCGAATCAAATGAAAGTATATGAGACTCATCGGGCACATATTTTCGGAGCATGGAGACATGAAACACAGGGTGCACGGATGACAAGCTAGGTGGCAAAGCTAGTCTATACGCCACCTCTCCAACTCGCTCTAAAATCTCAAATGGACCAATAAATCGGGGGCTGAGCTTTCTCTTCTTACCGAACCGCATAACACCCTTCATAGGTGACACTCTAAGCCAAACATGATCGCCCACCATAAACTCTAGGGCTCGAACCCTCCTATCTGCATAACTCTTCTGTCGACTCTGAGCAGTCAACAACCTACCCTGAATCATACGGACCTGCTTCATAGCATCCCTAAGGAAGTCCGCATCTAATGAGTCCATCTCAGCAGAATCAAACCAACCAATCGGAGATCTACACCGTCTACCATACAAAGCCTCAAATGGAGCCATCTGAATACTGGAGTGGTAACTATTATTATAGGCAAACTCTGCCAAGGGCAAGTGTTGGTCCCAACGGGAACCAAAATCGATCACACACGCTCGAAGCATGTCCTCCAACACCTGAATCGTCCGCTCAGACTGTCCATCTGTCTGAGGGTGAAATACTGAACTCATATCCAACTGAGTGCCTAGACGGTGCTGCAAGGCCCTCCAAAAATGTGAAGTGAAGAGTGAACCCCAATCTGAAATGATAGAGACAGGCACACCATGCAATCTAACTATCTGACTGATGTAAAGCTCAGCCAACTTCTCCGCTATATACTTAACCTTGACAGAAATGAAATGGGCAGACTTAGTCAATCGATCTACAACTGCCCAAATAGAGTCATAACCACCCATGGTAGTAGGCAAACCCACCACAAAATCCATGGTGATATGCTCCCACTTCCATGTAGGAATGGGCATCCTCTGTAACTCACCTCCAGGCCGCTGGTGCTCGCACTTAACCTGCTGACAAGTTAAACATTTGGACACGAAAAGAATCTGAGATGTCCTTTTTCATGCCACACCACCAGTAATGCTGACTCAGGTCATGATACATCTTCGCTGCTCCTGGATGAATGGAATAACGAGCACAATGAGCCTCATCCATGATCACTCTAATCAAGTCACCCACCTTAGGCACACAAATTCGACCTCCAATCCTCAAGACACCATCAGGATCAAGTGTCGCTTCCTTAGCCTCTCCTCTAATCACCTTGTCTCTAATGAGACACAGCTTTTCATCCTCAAACTGGCGCTCTCGAATCAGGTCCATCAAGGAAGAACGAGCCTTAATGAAAGCAAGTACACCACCCTCATCAGAAAGCTGTAACCTGACTAGGCCATTAGCTAGACGCTGAACATCCCTGGCCAAAGGTCGCTCCTCAAGTCTAATGGCGGCTAGACTCCCCATACTAGAAGTCTTTCTACTCAAGGCATCAGCCACCACATTAGCCTTCCTCGGATGATATAAGATGGTCAAATCATAGTCTTTTAGCAACTCAATCCACCTACGCTGCCTCAAGTTCAGATCCTTTTGACTGAAAATATATTGAAGACTCCTATGATCAGTGAAGACCTCACAATGAACCTCATATAAGTAATGACGCCACAACTTAAGCACAAAAACCACAGCCGCTAGCTCTAAGTCATGGGTAGGATAATTCTTCTCATGAACCTTCAACTGTCTAGAAGCATAGAAATCACTTTCCCCTTTTGCATCAACACACCACCTAACCCAACCCCTGAAGCATCACAATACACTGTAAAGTCCACACCTGCCTCAGGTAGTGTCAAAATGGGAGCTGAAGTCAACAAAGTCTTGAGCTTTTGGGAAGCTCGCCT
The DNA here is from genome assembly GCA_029948455.1 of Solanum rostratum. Lineage (NCBI taxonomy): Eukaryota > Viridiplantae > Streptophyta > Magnoliopsida > Solanales > Solanaceae > Solanum > Solanum rostratum. The sequence continues at coordinate 52,841,798 of CM057047.1, read as the reverse complement.
CACACTCATCGGACCAATGAAAGGCTGTACTTTTCTGAGTTAATCTAGTCAATGGGTCTGTAATAGAAGAAAAACCCTGAATAAACCGTCGATAATACCCAGCTAACCCCACAAAACTGCGAATCTCGGTAGCTGAAGGAGGTCGTGTCCAACCTCTAACTGCCTCAACCTTCGCCGGATCCACTCTAATCCCATCCTTGGACACCACATGCCCTAAGAATACCACCGAATCAAGTCAGAACTCACACTTAGAGAATTTTGCATATAACTTTTCCTCCCTCAACCTCTGTAGCACTATCCTCAAGTGGCGAACATGATCAGCCTCAGTCTTGGAATATATCAAAATGTCATCAATGAATACTATCACAAAAGAATCTAAGTATGGACGAAACACCCTATTCATCAACTCCATGAATGTTGCAGGGGCGTTAGTCAACCCGAAAGACATCACCAGAAATTCATAGTGGCCATAACGGGTTCGAAAAGCTGTCTTAGGAATATCTGCTGCCCTAATCCTCAACTGATGATAACCAGACCTCAAATCAATCTTAGAGAACAGAGCCGCTCCCTGAAGCTGATCAAACAAGTCATCAATACGGGGAAGAGGGTACTTGTTCTTGACAGTCACTTTGTTCAACTGTCTGTAATCAATACACATCCTCATAGACCCATCTTTCTTTTTCACAAACAAGACTGGGGCACCCCATGGTGACACACTAGGACGAATAAACCCTTTGCTTAGCAAATCTTGAAGTTGCTCCTTTAATTCTTTTAGTTCAGCTGGAGCCATTCTATATGGAGGAATGGATATGGGCTTAGTGCCTGGTTCTAGATCAATAAGGAAGTCAATATCCCTATCGGGAGGAACACCTGGAAGGTCAGTAGGAAACACATCGACAAACTCCTGAACCACAGGAATAGACTCCATAGAAGGTGGTTCAACACTGGTATCTCGAATGAAAGCTAAGTAGGAAAAACAACCCCTATCAATCAATTTCTTGGCATGGAGGTATCTCGAATGAAAGCTAAGTAGGACAAACAACCCCTATCAATCAATTTCTTGGCATGGAGGTAGGAAATAACTTTGCTAGGATAAGAACCACTATCACCCTTCCACTCAATCTTTGGTACACCGGGCATGGCTAAGATCACAGTTTTTTCATAGCAATCAAGAATAGCATGATAAGGAGAAAGCCAATTCATTCCCAAGATAACGTCAAAGTCTACCATCTCAAGAATAATCATATCTACCCAAGTATCATACCCAGCCAAAGAAACAAGACATGATCGATATACTCGATCCACCACTAAAGGCTCACCTACTGGTGTGGATACATGCACGGGCACAGACATCCGATTACATAATAAATCAAACCCATACGAAAAGTATGTAGACACATAAGAGTAGGTAGATCCAGGATCAAATAACACAAATGCAGGTCGGTGACAGACTGGAACAATACCTGTAATAACTGCATCTGAAGCCTCAGCCTCGGGCCTCCCAGGAAAAGAATAACACTGGGCTCCTCTGCCACCCCCGGTCTGAGTAACACCTCGATCTCCACCACGTGGAACCAAGGCACCACTATCTGAAGTCCTGCCACCTCTAGTAGTTTGACCCCTGCCTCGACCCCTGGTCAGTGGAGCTAAATCCCTAACTGGAGCTGCCGAAAAAGTACGATGAGGTCCCGAATGAATCTGAAAGGGACAGTATCGAATCAGGTGGCCTGGATCCCCACAGCCAAAGAAAGACCTCGGTGTAGAAGACTGTTGCCCACCAAATGAACTGCTATGGCTACCACGGGTGGAACTGTGGGACCCTCGAGACATCTGTCCACCCTCAGCTGCTGGCATAGATGCATGCACAGGATCCTGACGCCTAAAAGATCCACCACCCCTATGCGAACCTCTACCTCCTGATGAAGTACCAGAAAACTGCCCTGTAGTACGAGCCCTCTTAGGGTCTCCAAACTCCTCCTGAACCAACAACTCTACCTCCTTGGCGGTGCTCACAATAGACTGAAAGGAAGCCCCCTCACGAGCTGCCCTGAATACATAAGATCTAATAGAAAAATTCAAGCCCCTCACAAACCTGCGAACTCTCTCCACCTCATCTGGAATTATAGCTAAGGCATGTCGAGATAACTGACAGAAACGAGCCTCATACTCAGTAACAGCCATACTACCCTGACTCAAATCCTCAAACCTCAATCGGCTCTCCTCTCGTACACTCCAAGGAATGAAACGATCTTGAAAAGCACTAGAGAACACATTCCATTCCACTGGAGGGGATCCGGCTGGTCTGGATCTCACATAAGTCCTCCACACTCCCTGGCTGGCCCACGGAGCTGGAGTGCAACAAAACGGACAACACGCTGGTCAACCAAACCCACTGCTTCTAGCATCTCATGGCACAAGGTCAGAAACTCATAGGCGTCCTCGCTCCTACCACCCTGAAATTGAGGTGGTTTCATCTTCTGGAATCTTTCGTAACTAAGCTGATCATCTGCCGCCAAAACTGCCTCTAGAGTGGTTTGTGCCCCAATAGGTGATACAGGAACCACTGGGGGCTGACCCACTTGATTATCATGAACTTGGTCGTGATGATGCCCCGAAGTCTGTTCTCCCACTCTCGTCTGAGAAACTCCTTGCGTGCCTGTCGCACCACCCCCCTGAGTGAAGTTCTCAAGCATGCCCAGCATCCTCAGCAGGGTGTCCTGAAGCAATGGTGCAGCTGTGGGCTCTGGAAGAGCCTGATCCTCATCAACTTCTATCTGTGGCTCTGGAGAAACCCCTCTATCCTGTCCTCTAACTGGTGCAGCCCCTCGGGCACGTCCTCTCACTGATGCCACTCCACGAGCACGGCCCCTTCCCCTACCTCTAATTGGGGTCTCAACCATGGTCTCAGGAGCTGCCTTGCCTCTACCACCAGTATTCGTAGCTCTAGTCCTTGTCATCTGCCAAAAGAGCAAGGGCACAACTCAATACTTATGGAGATAACCACGCACGATAAGAGAGAATAAATAAAAATAAGTTTCCTAGCAGTCTTCATAGCCTCTCAAAGATAAGTACAGACGTCTCCGTACCGATCCTTGAGACTCTAATTAGACTTGGCTCGTACACACGTGAGACCTATGAACCTAGGGCTCTGATACCAACTGTCACGACCCAAAAATGAATGTGATGGCACTTGCTCAAACCCACCAGAACAAGTCAGCCTAAACCCAACAAGAATATCGAAATAATGTGCGGACGTACTAAATAAAATAGATAACTAAAAGGAAAAATCTCCACAAACTTAAATACTACCCAAGGATTGGTTGTCACGTGTACAAGCCACTAGTCATACAGAAATCCAAAGAATTACAAAGTCTGAAACTGTCTTTCTTCTCAAATAGAACAAAGCAGAAAGGAAACAGGATAAGAGAGTCAGCTAGATGACAGCAACTACCTCTCTAAATCTCCTGAGAAGCCTCGGATGATCAAGGAAAATACTACTCACAGTCCGGGCTCAAAACCTACACAAGTGTAGAAGCAAGGGTGAGTACCAAAAACAACGCGGTACCCAACAAGTCAACTAGCAAAACAAAATAATTCCGATAGAATACACAAACTCCTTTCACACCCAACCACATACCGCCGAACTACACACCTGCACTCAGAAAAGTCCCAGTCCAGCAACACATAATACATTCTAGAGATAGTTCCCATTATGTCACAAATATCAAATCACAAGTCACAACTTAAAAGAAGCAACATAATCAAACACAGGGATAACATCATGCCACACAGGAATATGCAAGGATGAGATGCAATGCGTATGCAATAATTGTCGGCAACGACCTCGGCATCACAATATCATCACCGGCAAAAGACCTCGGCATCACAATATCATCGCCGGCAAAGACCTCGACATCACAATATCGCCGGCAAAGACCTCGGCATCACAATATCATCGCCGGCAAAGACCTCGGCATCACAATATCGCCGGCATCACACCTCGACCGGTAAAGACCTCGGTCCCAACTTTTTACCATCTCACTCATATCAAGATTCAGAACAATGCAAATGCGTATGTGTCATAGAATAAATGCACATGAGATGAAATCTACAACCAATCTACTCATAATCACCAACCACAACCATGTATCTCAAAAATAGAATTTTTCATCACCTAACCACATGTTTAATTCAAGTGTCACAATAACACCCCAATTAAGCTTTGTTACCTGGAGCACTTGCCTCACGTTGTCGTCGTTATTGATACCTCTCCACTTCTGTTTTTTTTTTCTCTTTAAATCAATTACTAAAAGTGATATATATTACCCTAATTTATTTATTTTTTTAAAATGTACAAAGTGGTATAAGATTTTAAACAAATCGATATTTAGCCCACCACTTATATTAATTATTTCAACTTACCCATAAATTAAATAGTCTTAGTGATCGAATAGTCCAAAGTACCCATTAAAATTTTTCGAGGGAGCTATTTTTATGAAATCACGTGGACTAATTCCAGAAACGATATTATGGGTCATTACATCAAATCAACCTATAATTAAATTCTAGAGTGCATAAAATCTTTTTGAGATAGGAGAAAAGTAAATATTCATCTGTATTGGCTGTCATATAACCACTTGTCTTATTTAGCAAAGAAACTATTATAGTCTTGAATTAATTATAGTAAGCCGATTTTGGAATTTGAGGGATTGTTTATAAGGAAAAAAATAAAGAGTTTCCTGATTTCTCTTTCTCCCTAAATAAAGGTTAACTTTAATTTGAAATTAATTGTGGATAATTGACTAATGCATAGTGATTGACAACTTATTGGAATCCAAAATTAAAAATAGCATAATAATAAATTAGTAAAAAATTAAGTAATAAAATTAATGATAAGTATCAAATGGGAGGAGAGAGAACATATAAAAAATATGGGAATTTTGTAATTCTCTAGCCTTCTCTTTCTCTTTGAGAAATCTTCCTCTACTTTTGGTACATACCGATAAATATGTATATATTGGTAAGGATATTTTGGTTTTGGAAGAAATATTTTTTTTTTACTTTTACTTCTGCTTTTTTTTTTAAGAAGTATATAAAATTTTTAATTTCTTTCTAACAACAAAAGAACTACTCTTTTTGCTTTAAGATCAGTTTTACTAATTTATCAAACGCCTTAATATTTTTTTCTTAAAATAAATAATTTTGGCGTCCCAACAATAATGTCAAACATACTCTAAGATTTGTACCAATGAAACATAAAATTAAAACTAAAATCAACATCATAGGCAAAACAATTAAATTCATTAATCAAATGATATAGCATAGAGAGTGGAAGGTTTAAGTTGTTTAGTGACATTAAAAAATGTTAGAACATGTATCCATTGCTTCCATTTTTTTAGTCGATGAACGGCTATGGTATCCGGAATAAGGTCATGGGAACATTTTCCATTAGTTCCAGGATAATCATACATTCTTGGCTTGTTTGAGAATCTATTTTTTGCTTTATTTCCCATATTTAGCCATTGGCCAACCAATTTATCTTCTGGTCCATGCGTATAATTCACAAGAATATTCGACATTCCTATCCACTCCACGAGATCCCATGATAGAACAAATCCCATCCCGGACATGTAATGCACAAAGGGATCCATGCTAGTACAAGGTATGACAAAACCATAATATAAATCAAGTCTAGGCAGTGGTTGAAGTGATGATGCTAATGGTGCAAGCCTCAAATAAACATCATCATCAGCCTTCATGACATAGTCATAAGGAGTGGGAAGCATTTGAGGAAGAGTAGAAAAGTAAGTGTAGGTTTTGCCGGTATTCATGTTTTCTGAGCAATTGAGGATGATAATATCATTAAAACGCATGATTTCTAGAGCCACAAAAGTTCGTTGTTCTGTATTGGTGATGTTGCAGAAAATGAATCTTACATCAATACGAGCTATGGAAGTGGATTGAATTCCATAGACAAGTCGGAGAAAATGTCGTCTATCGAAATTTCCTGGCCGTGTAAAAATTCCTATTAAGAGGGACAACTGTGCATTCATGTGAGGCAACAAAATTGTATTGTTTAAGGAAGTTGTTGATGAAGAATTTAAGGTAATACTAAAATAGATGAAGAGGAATATGGCAAAAGAAGCTATAAGTAATTTCCTCCTTAACATCCTAGTTCCAGTTTTAAAATGCTCTAGAGGTGTATCATTGGAAGCTCAGGAAAAAAGAAGCCAAGTTTAAATACTTAGAAAATGAATTATGTGCTAAGTAGACATATTATTTAAAAGGAAAAGGACATGTCCTTGTATGGCATCGTTAATGGTATGAATAAAGTAAAAGACATGTGATCTTGTCATGCTTTCTATGCCATTAGTAACTAATCTTGTGAAGTACATGATATATAGTGTTTAAAAATATGAAGAGTTTAATAATTTTTTACATTTTATTGAAACGTTTATTTCACTTCAAAAGTATGTTGGTTAAAATTATAATCTTATAGCACGATGCTTCGTAATTAAATATCAAATACTTTCAATCTCGTCTCTTGTAAACATATGAATAAGTTTTATCAAATTTAAAAATTGATAATAAATGTAACATACTAATAAGGGTAACCTTGTTATCGCAAGAGCCTAATATACTATGTTAAATATTGAGTTATAACTTTTTTGTTATTAGAACACTCTTATTTTAGAATTCGTCGTCTCTAATATTTTTATTTAAAGTTAATTATTAGTACCACATCGCGCTATTTAGCATGAATAATTTTTTTGTTTAACTTTTGAGAATTGATATTTAATAAATTAATTACACAAACATCCACACCTTGTATGATAATATAATCTATATTTTTAAATAATTACCTACTATCCCACTATTTAATATTTTTGTACCAAATTTGAAAGTTAGATTCAAGGGATACATTACTCCTTCAAAATAGCCTAAAATAAAGCTCTTATATATATATATACTCACTTAATCACAGCCCCTTGTTATCCATTGTATTATATTGTTGGTTTAAATATAATATTTGTTTTGATTGTTACTTAATTTTATTGTATTGTATCGTTTAAATTCATCGTTAGGTAATGGCTAATGATTGAATTGGTGTGATTGTGTCGTGACCTTAATATTTTCTTCTCATCCTGACTTTATTTATTCTTTAATAATTTTATTTTATCATTTATATTGTCTTTTCATAGTAACTCTACCACATATCCTACAATTTTTTGTAGGTTTATCATTTAAATTATGAATGCATGATATTATGTAATGACGAAAAATAATACAATATATCCAAATATTGTATTTATTAAAATGATATATTACGTAACCACCAATTAGCCAATTCTCTCTCATATTCATCACCACAATCTATCTCCTTCTTCTCTCTTTTAATTCGTTTTCAGTTATTCACCAGTCACCACCATTTGAATGAAAGTGAAGCACTACTTTAAAAAAAATATTCAAGAAAGTAATAAAAACAATTAAGAAAGTTTTGACATAATTGATTTTACTAACTCACATAATTTGGGTTATGTTTCGTTGTATGTCTACTTTTTCTCTCTATCTATCTACACACATATATATAATATGAGTTGATGCATCAGTTGTTTTTGCTATGTATATACCTCATTTATACTTATGGTGTCTCTGAGTATCTACTTGAGCTCTATGTATTCCAGCATATTCCTTATATGTACTTATGATGTATCTGAGTACCTACTTGAGTTGTATATTTGCACTTATGTCTCTCATCATTTTGTCATATTTATATTCTTAAGTTCTAAAACATCTCAATGATAATTGTCGTGTGAATTTCAGATATAATAAAATTTCAATTAATAAAACGACGCACATAATTAGTAATTGGAGAAGAATGATAAGAAAGAAGCTACCTAATACTCGAAATAATGGAAAGAATTTTAGAAAAATTCAATTTTTTAATCAACAATACGCAAAATCTTTATACACATGATTTACTTCTAAATTTATATATTTCAATTTTAGATACATATAAATTAATGTATCGATTTCGTATGAATTCAGGGTACATGTATTTGAATATACATGATATAAAATGTAATTTAGAAACTTAAGTGAAGGCACGTATTTAGATTTTAAAGTTGTGGAATTTGAGTTTATTTAATCTAAAGACCATTTTTCATGATTAATTTATAAAATGGAAAAGAAAATATAACTATGCATTTTAAGACCATTAATTACATAAATATATCAACAAAGTATATTTACAATCATATATAAACACTTTTTTTTTGCAAAATTATACCTACATGGAAAAAAAAAAAAAAAAAGAGGAGAGACGAGTTAACTATTACTACTGAGTAAATGTGTTATGGAATGTGTCTGCTTCATTAAATATTACTACTGAAAACCAAAAAGGAAAAAAAAAGATTAATTAGTAGGGGTTATGGAATATATTTAATGTAATCCTAATCTCTCTCTTAAATCAATTGTTGATATTTATTAAGTGTTGGGGTTTAGCTTAAATGTTCTCTATTAAAATAATAAACAAACGCAGCACTTTATACTCTGGACACCAAACTCAAAATTAAATTTGGAATTGGTTTTATTTTGATTCACCACAATGGTAAATGAGACTGAACAGATTAGTTGTTCTTATAAAATAAATTTTATTATTTTTGTGTGTTACAGACATGTGACATTAATTTTTTTGTTGATATATTTATTGTAAAAAGTTTAGGTCTGTGTTGGTTTTTGTTTTTGTTTTTTATAAGTAAACATAACACAAATTATTTAAAGAAATTTAGATGGGTATAACATCGGTATTTTATTGGTTCTATTTTTGGTATGAACTGTAAGATACTCATGATAATAAGGTTAGATATTGAGTTGGTTTTCCAGTAGTTCATGATATTCAAATAATTTAAACAAAAATAAACCCAACATCACAAACAATAGTTCTGATAGCTAGGCATGTAATAGGCAAAAAATAAAATAGAAATATATTAACTAAGTTTTTTATTATAGGATTGTTGATTGTGTTTTGTATTTATTTGAACCAACATTTATTTATTAGACTAGATCACGGTGCCCGTGCGAAGGTAAATGCGTAAGCAATTTGGGGAATACGATTTAAGGCATCGGAATAGCTGTTACAACCACAAGGTATCGCTGAACTGCAGGAAACAGATGCTGATTTGACTTGAGTAGCAACTATAATTTCTCTACATAGAATTTGATTATAATAGAGTTAAACAGGCAATGAAATAGTAGTTATAAGCATAAATAGGCAAGAGTTTTTGCATCATATTAACATCCAATGTAGATCCCAAAAATTAGATAAATGAAAGTAAACGTCGAATTAATTTTGTCAAGTCCAAGAGCCAATGGAACTCCGAGAAGAACGGGTGTCCAGTCGTCTTTGCCTTTTGATAAGTCGGAACAATGCTTGACAATGTCCTCAACACAGAGCACTGGCGCTCCACCTCTTTCTCCATCTTCATCCCCAGATACAACATAGATAGTCATAGGCTGAGACAGGTCTGCATTTCCCGTTTCTTCTCTTTTGCTGCGTGCTATGTTTCCCAGGTGCGTTACATTGTATGTGGACCCACCCTTGATCCATGAGAAAGAAAAAGGCTTCATTTCATCAGGGTGTTTTTGAAAACTCACAAACTTATCATCAATTCAGGAAAAGCATAACAAAAACACTGAAACTGATCAGATGCAGCCCAATAGAGTTGGACAAAATGAGCTAAAAGAACAAATAGCATCAGTAGAAAATCACTCAAAAAAGAATTATAATCATTAAACGGAGCTAAACATTTTGATGAAAAAAGAAAACATGGAGTTGTCGGAAATAAACAAAACCTTCAAAAAGAGCTACCTTTTCAGAAGCAGCCAGCTGGTGTTCCGTACAATTAATGGGGTCTCTTTTTGAAAACCCAAGACTAAAAGAAACAAAAATTCTGAAACTGACAACGAAATCTGTAATCCGAAAAAAGGGGTTCAGAAAATTTGATTCTTTTTTGATATTCCACTGCTACAACTACTACTCATCAATGGTTTGATAATATTCTGGTTCATACCATACACTTCATGGGTGTTTTTGAAAGCTCACACACTCACCATTAATTTACATTGAAGAAAAGTGCGTGCGCGGGCACACACACAAACCAAAAAAGAACCAGCATTGAAACTGATCAATTAGTAACATTTCATGTGCATCAAATTTCAGCGAAATGAATGCCAATTTCACACTTGTATAAGGTTTTTTTAGACTCGTAAAGTCTCTAATTCAAGGTCAGTATAGTTAAAAGAATCTACACACTTGAGAAGGAGTCATTATCTAAGAAACTGTTGCTACTACTATTTCCTCGCCGAGGGAGAGATGAGCAAGAAGGTGGATTTGTGATCTATTTCTATGCCAGGAAGATGCCGCTTCTTTACAGTTTTTACAATTCTTTCTCCACAAATATTGGGACGTGAAACACACTCTGGGAATTAATCCGAATCGAAGTACAGAACCAATGAAGCAGGAAAAGCGTTGCACGAAACTAAAATGAAGCCCTTTATTTTTTTCACAGGACCATATCTCCAAATGCAGTAAGAAGTACAGGTTTTTACTGTATGAGCACTGAAGATGCTGAATTTCACTAACTTTAATTTAGTTGAAAGCAAGAGCACTGAACGCCAAACCTTAGAGATGGAGAGAAACATCTTAAGCTGCAGTGGGTGCAACAGCCTTCATCCGCCATTGAAGCTCAGACTGATTCAAGTGAGGAGCGAGGATTTCCGAGCATTTAGAGTGGTAGTCATTCAACCATTGCATCTTCTCCGGCACCAGAAATGTACTACCTTTGGTGGCCCCTTTTCATTTCTGTTAGGATGAGGGTTTTTTTTAGCTAAAAATTTAATGAATGAGTAATTTTGAGCCAAAAATATAATAGAAGAATATTTTTAAACCAAAACGTGACCGAGAAGTATATCAACTTCATTTCAAATAGAACATTGTACAATTATTACAATCACACTTGAAAAATATATCCTTTTGTTTCTTCACTGGAATTTATCTATCCTGGTAAGTCTCTTGCTAATATAGTTCCTCTCCTTTCTTCTCCATCTGAGATGCACATATTATGTTGAAGTAACACTAAAAATGACTTGATAATGTATTGACAGAATCAAACCCCATACTCCCTTAACAAAGGTCTTGGGTTCGAGACCTAGGAACAAAACACTTCCCCATAGGAAGCCTTGCCCTCAAAAGATTCACACGCAACATGAATCTAGATTAATTAGGCCACTGGTTTCCAAATACCAAATGCTTTTTGATAAAACAAGAAATAACCTGGAATCAAATAACATAATCTACCAATCCACTTATATCAGTATAACATTTGACAATGTTGGGTGATGCAGTGGAACTAAATTCCCCCGATTCCACAAATAGAACAATACCCAATTTTAAATACTTAGCATGGAAATTACTCCCATGTTTATGTACTGTCTATAAGGGCTTTCAAATGCTCATTGATTTACGTTAACCAAGTCGAAAATCAGAAAAGTAAGGCATACTATGTAGTCTTGCACCTCACCGAAATGCAGATAAAACCAACAAATTGGAGCATACAAACGGACACATAAATATCAAATATTTAGCAGAATTCCCTGAGACACAAATCTTAATAACTTTTACAGTAATGAGTGTAAAGACATGGAGACCCCTAGGCTTAAGTTCTAAATCCTAACTCAACCCCAAAACTATGAAGGGAGGATTGTTAATTGTCTGGAACATTACGGCTATTACACATTTTTTCATTTTCATATGTGCAATTATTTCATACAATATTTATGCATTTATATGACTTTTCCATGTGGGATAATAATATCGGGATTAACTAATCTTTCTATTATATTACAGGTGATAAATCATGGAGTGAGTGATAGATTAGTTGAGAAAGTGAAGAAGGATACTCAAGATTTCTTCAACCTTCCAATGGAAGAAAAGGAAATTTTGAAGCAAGTGGATGGTGATTTGGATGGTTATGGACAAGCTTTTGTTGTCTCTGAGGAACAAAAACTTGATTGGGCTGATATGTTTTTCTTGACAACTCTCCCTCCTCATTTCAGAAAACAACATATTTTCTCCAACCTCCCTCAACCACCCAGTAAATAAGGATATAAACACACAATCATTTCCCCAAGCAAGAAACCAATATAGAGAAAGCACATAAGTATTCGTGGGACCACAAATACCTTCTTGGTACTTATTAATATTCAGCAAACCAAGCTGAAGTTTGGCGGACAAGAAAAATATAAATTATTTTAAAAAGGTTTTCATGTATCTTGGACAATTTAGCGAGACTGCAAAATTCTGAAAAAGGGGCACTGCAAAAACACAATCTTTATACTTGTATTTCATCAGCCAGGCTGAATGAAGAACTCAACAGATGAGCAAAATTATTGATTCGAACAACGATGATTACTACGAATGAATCTGTAAATTGCGGATAGCAAAAGGAATCAAAATATAAACATGGAATTTGCTGACATGTAAAGTAAAAGAAGAAGAGGAAATCAACCTGTTAAATTTAGGAAGAAAAATTGATGAAGTTTAGATAAAAGGCACCTCCTATAGAGGGTACAAAGTGGTGCTCTGGAGCACGGAAGGTTAAGTGAGAGGAACTATGCAATTTGTGGGTGGTGGAATGACAGGCCAACTTATAACTATACCCAGAAATAATCCCAGAGACTAACATAATAAGATACACCGTCTGAGGAAAACCAAACTGTACCTATTTCCAGAAATGAAGAACCAAAACACAGTGTTTAGGTATATCCCAAAGCAAAACCAGAAGACAGGCGCTAACCATTCTCAGGAACGAAGGAACGTTTGAGTACTTAATCTTTCGCAACGCAAGAAACTAACTTCACTTTGAAACATAGAACACACACTAATACAGGACGAACCAATTGTTACCTATTTCCAAGGAGGTTGGACAGTGAAAGCCAATTCTGAAGCACTATGACGTAGATTCATCAGTAGACTGTTTTGGTAGTAGTTTAGAAGTGCTGCGACTGGAATTTCATGATGTTTGCTGCTTATGTCTAACCAACCAGCAAGAAGAAATGGCGGAATAATAATTTGCAGCAACATATGAATGATTCAAGGCAAAAAGGATGACCTCAGCAGAGCCCAGTAGGTAGATGAATCTGTAGGAAAAGGGAAAACAGCAAAACATGAAGAACAGTGTGCTTTTTAGTTGGTTTTCTTTTATGCTAGTATAAGCTAAATCTGTGGTAGTTTAAGTATTTCTCATAATGTCGGAAATAATCACCTTTCTATTTATCATTACTATTATTTCTACCAAGTGTTGCTACAGTAATTGAATGTTGTTAGGTAAGATGATGTGTTCTTAATTTTAACTAAGTTGAGTCAGGTTTTTTAGAGAAGAGAAGAAGGAGAAATTAAGCAAAATAGAGAAAGAGAATTGGAAGTTTGAATGTGAGGAAAACAGGGTAAAGGAAGGGGAAAAAACAAAGAATGAAGAAAGAATTGAAGAGGTGAAAAAGAAGAAGAAAGAAGAAAGGAAGAAAAGAGACGTGACTTACCTAACGAACTGGAGACTGATCCTTTGAATATCATCGAAGCTTGTTGTGCCTCGCCTCTCGACGTAGGTGCTGTGGTGAGCATCTCTTACAGTACTTGTTGTTGAAATTCTTGTTAACATGACCACAAATAGAACAAATGAAGAAATATGTAGCTGTAGATAATATACTTTTATGGCATTTACTTATCGTCGTGCAATCAAGTGGTAAGAACCTATCACAACTTAACTGATTATGCTAGGTCATAATAGTGACATAGTAAAAGTTATTTTCAAACACATACATACAACAAGGTGATTAAGAAGAATAAGTCAATGACATTGTCCCAAATTCTGAGAGTAAAGCTAACATGTTGCACATATAAACCAATATGTTGAACACGGAAAAAGAAATCCAAGCAGCTTTTCAAGAGAAGCTAACACCGCCAGCAGGTAGTAAATAGTTCATTGTGAAATTCCACCAGCAATCTTCACCTTTTTTAATTCCTTAATCAGACATGCTTATCACGACCAAAATGAAAGCTCAACGGAAACAGCAGTTTCGAATGACAGACAAATTTGTGGACGCTAACCATAACATGCAAATTTCACATCAGAAAAATCAAGAAGCAACCTCGACGGGACAAATTATGTATATCACATTACCACAACACAAGTGGCGTACAATGTTAATAAAACGAATTGAGATTACAAAAGGTTTTCTACAATATCCAGCTACTCATACTATGTAGTTAAGATGCTTCGGAAGATGATGCAGAGTCTAACACCTCAAAATCCAGCAGCAATTCAGATTCAGATGGAAAATTTCAGTCCTAGTGGGAAGGATTCATTAAAAGACTACAAATAAGTTCAGCCATACATTTGCGTACTTTCCATCCTACCATACCTGCGCTGCATTCTATTAAGATGCTACTGAAATGGAAAAGTAGGAGTACAGAACAGAGCATTCTACTGGCGCCTAGTCCTGATTTACGTCACTGCTGTCAAGCGCACTGGAAGAATTTCCTCCTCTCCGATCTTCAGAAAGCTAACAATAACTTTAGCCGTGGTATGATTTCCTTTCTATCTCTACTCTTTTGTGTAACGATTAAATTTTATCCAAATATCTGCACTTAAGGCTGCCTACTTGAAGAAAATTATCACTTTGAGCGTCAGAACAATGCTGGTTTAAGCAAAATTTCCAAGTTTCACTCTGTGGAAATAATTAATGTAAGCTGACTGTGACGTAGAGTTGTTACGATGATCAATAGGGATTGAAGTTGCAACTTTTCCCTATAGTTCTAAATTCTAAGCAAGAAAACTTGGGAATGCAGTAGTGATGTCCCTGTAAATTGGAACACAAGAAATCAACGTTTTTAGAGGTTTCCTTCTGGCTAAAAAGTGAAACTGTTTTCATGGAAAACACAGTAAACTGTAGGAAGAGAACATAGAAAACTTTTGACTTATTTGGTTTGCTACCAAAGAATCGAAGCAAAACATCAGAGTAGAAAGAATTTCTTTTGGCCATGATATACCAAGTGGTTGAATCAACAATAATAATACCAAGTGGTTGAATAATTCAAATTGAGAAACAGAAGATAGCAAGAAGAGAAAATAATTCAAATTGAGAAGTAATACCAAGTGGTTGAATCAACAATAACAAAAGCACAGAAGCCATGATATAAAAACAGTTAACATACTTCAAATAGGGGAGAGTCATGTTCTTCAGCAATGATGGGCATCGAATAACGAACTCTTTCCAGTCCTTCTTATCAAGCTTACCATCCCCATCATCATCGGCATCAACAAATGTCTATGAGAAACAATGAGACATAAAGATTATGATATGCAGACATGGGTACGGAGAGAAGATTCACTTTGACAAAAGCATACCTTGTCAATAATTTCCTACGAATTCATCAGATAGCCTCATTTCAGATGCCATCAGAATTGCGATTAACATTTGAGAGTGGTGTGTACGATACGTTACCTATCTTGTGTGTGCTGAAAGGTTGTTTCCGCTGATTATGTTGTCATCTTCCTACTGGATTTTAGGTCTCATAAGTAACATTTTCCGAATCTTGAACATTGAGAAAGCTAAAGAAAAAAGGGAAAAAACCACTCTATCTGTTTAGAAAAGAATATGACTTTTTACACTTACAACCTTTTTAATCTTACTATCTCATGTTACATATTTACATTCACAAGATTCAAAAGAGTTTTGGTATGTATAAATATTTTTAGTTTAAGACCACACAGTTAAGTTTTCATTACTTCAACTCTATGCTCAGTCGAACTAAAACACATCAAATGATGTTCAGTATTTACTATACTTCCATAATTTTTTTTGCTTAGTGGTAGCCAATTTCTGTTGTGGCAGGAACCAAGCTAGGCTTCAGAGGAATCTGATGTACCTTGCTGCTATTGCTGATTCACAACCTCAACCTTGTAGCATGCATTCTCAGGTAATAAAACCAATTTTCTGATTTTGTTACTGTCCGGTGCACTAAGTCTTTTTACGTGGTAAAGATTATTACATGCCATTTATTATATGTTACCAATCAATGCTTACTTATTAAAAGAAGTTACTTGTATTTATCTCTTAATTGATCTGATTGACAAAATATGGTGCAACTTTAACTGAGGCTTCCACAAAACATGTTTAAGACCACAAGATTAAAAGTGATTTTGGTACATTCTACATATCTTTGGTTTAAGACCACACGATTCAAAAGTCTTTTTTACTTTCTTAAACTCCATGATAAATCAAAACCCGACAAACATATTGAAATAGAGAGATTAATATGAAAAGGCTAATGTATTATGGAGAACTCACTCTATCAGCAGAGAAGCTCTCTTTTTTGCTTGTCTTGAATAGTGCCAATCGAAACTCTTCCTACAACATAATCAAAAGATCGAATTCAGAAGGAATGCTAAGTACAAGACATATTTAAAAATCTATGCTAAGAAAGTAACAAAAAAAGTTCTATTATAAACATCCCCGATCCTAAACTTAGCTATGTCAGCTTGCAGAAGTTGTAATCTTAGAAAAATGTGAGGCCAAACCTTGTTGATCAGGCCATCATCAATCACAGCACTGCTTATCTTCTCGAAAAGCTCATCAATCATTTCAAAGACTGTGAAGTCTCCTTAAATTTGTCTACCATCTTCTTTAGGTGTAACTTCTTAGGTTCAATAACATCTACTTTGCCAATGTGAGATGATTTACCGTGTCTCTTGCAGTTCTCTTGTTAGAACTACAGCTTCGCACCCCACTTGCATGCTGATGAGGTCCTGGCACAAAGGTGGTAATACGGGTGGGAAAATCGTAGCTGTAAGAGTCGGAAGATGACCAAATTAAGACAGTCATATTATCAGACAACTTATATGCACAATTCAAACATGCATGCAACAGTCATACTCCCCCCCCCCCCCCCAAAAAAAAGGATTCTGCAAATACACATAGAAAAACAGAAAACACAATTCCCCGTACTAAATCACCAGAGGAACTCGAGAAGTCGACAGAAAGGTAAAGGGGATAACCTCGAGTCAGTTGGACTAACAAATTTAAGACCTGCGATTCGAATCTCAACATGAAAAAATTAGGTAAATTCTTCAAAACTAATTCAAAGAATTACCAAAAGAAGAACAACAAACATAAAAGGAAAACCAAATCTGCAAACCTTACCGAAACAGAAACTAAATCAGCCGAGCGAAATTCACGAGATTTCGTTAGTTTCGTTAGAGAAGAAGAAGACGTAGTACTACTAACAGTAGCAGCAGATGCATCAAAGAAGTCCAAATCCTCATCTCCGACTACCACCGGCGCCGCCGCGGCTGAAACGCGGATGTACTCAACGAAAACATTCGGCTTGAAACCCAGGGCGGAGAACACCAGCTACCTGCGGGGAAGGATCCTTCAAGGCAAGAGTAAATGTATTTCTTTCTGAAGCGACGAACACCGAACAGGGGACATGTGGGTAAGGGAAGGGGGATTGGGCGTAACGTGCGGTGGATGAATGCCCAAGGAAGAGGTTCCTATTATGAAAATGCCACCGCTGCTATTACCCCTGGAAAAGGAAAGAATTACCAAAATGACACTTTGGTCGGACGACCAAAGTGTCACTTATTAATGAAAGAAATTTCTGAAGCGACGAACACCGGACAGGGGACATGTGGGTAAGGGAAGGGGGATTGGGCGTAACGTGCGGTGGATAAATGCCCAAGGAAGAGGTTCCTATTACGAAAATGCCACCGCTGCTATTACCCTTGGAAAAGGAAAGAATTACCAAAATGACACTTTGGTCGGACGAGCAAAGTGTCACTTATTAATGAAAGAAATGTTTCGGTAAATTATTAATGAAATAATTGGTTGTTGGTTTGATTTGTTTGGGGTTAACATTATGATTTTTTGTAGTTGGTATCATTTGGTATTGTTATGTTTTTAGTATTATTTCTCCTTGACGAAATCATATTGTTATACACTTATACTAATTAATGATAAGTTATGTTTTAATTTTTTTTTAATGATAAGTTGGTGTTATATTAATTATTTAAGTTTATCAATAAATTGGTTAATTTGTTTATAACAATAACTATTTGTAACTTACAAAATAAGTATCGTTTTTTGATGGCAATGTTGATTCTTTTTTGTTTATTGTTGGTATCACTGTTGGCATTTGTTTGAAGAAATTTGGCAGCTTGATGTTACGTTGGTTTTATTTGGTGTTATGTTCCAGTTGTAATGTTTAAAAATGTAATAAACAACATAGGTAGATATGTTGATTACAAAGTTGAAGGTGTCATTTTTTATACAACTAGTGAATTTCAAGGTTTGGTTGATACTATTGCTTTACAAGTTGGTGTGGACACAACAATTTTTGAAATGGTACTACGGTACAAAATTAGTGATAAATCCACATCGATGCGAATTCATAACAATATGGGTGTTCAGGTGTATTTGGACCAAAAAAAGGAGCAACATGGATTTCTTCTCAAAGTATCCATTGTGTATAACATGTATTGATAGAGTTATAGAAAAAGTGGTGTGCAAACTGAAATACACTCTTATACCATTGTGAATACCATAGATTTTGCTGGATTTGAAACAGTGGTTACCAAAGAAAATGAAGAAAGGGAAATAATAAAATGATGTGGTTGCAGTGAATCAAATTTACAAGAAATTTTTAACTACTCCCTAAAACATATTGAATGAAAATGAACTGTAGAGTCAAAGCATTAATTAAAGTATAGTAATGTAACTTAAATATGCATTTTCTTTTTTTGAAAAAACAAAAGAAAACACTCTTAAGATTTAACATGAATATAAATAAAAAAACTTAAATCTATAAATATTTGATGTACGGTTAGTCCTAACCAAAATACAAACACAAGGTGTTCAACGGAGAGAAAATTATAGGATTTGACAAAAGGGTAATCCCTTCACTCCAGTCTTATATATCATACTCCATGAACATAGTAGACTATTTTCATGAAGCAAGACTTATATTTAAACATCGATTCATTGAACCTTAGGAAACAAGTCTTGAAATTGGATGTTTGTTGGTAGAGATGATGAAGAGTGATGGGTTTTTGCTTGACAATATCGCTGGGTTTCTAATGGAGCAACTAGATTCCATAACATGTAAAATGTATGGTGATTGGAGTTGAAACTCAAGGATCTGACTTTTGAATACATAAGATTTTGGGTTTTTTTAAGCAAATATACAAGTTTGAGGCTTGAAATTACATTTCCGAATTTATTTACTTCAATACCAATTAATTTACATATTTACCAAGTCATATAATTTGACTTTTCCATTAATAAACAATTTTTCCTTTTTTTTTTAATTTTGACGTGACTGACATGAGGTAGCATTAAATGCAAGGGCGGCCATTTAAGTTGATCATTTAATGCAACTGGATTTTTTTAATTTTTTTTATTAATATTTACAACCGGCATATATTTTATTTAATGAGAAACAAATATTCACTCACACGGCATTTATTACTACACAGTGTAATGAATGCGTGCAATTAATTACACTGACAGACGCGACGTTATGGAATGACGCGCCGGTCTGTCAGCGGCGCGTCTATTCACGAGGTTAAAAGTGCTTTTTGGTCTTCTTCTTGGTAATATTGTTTCTTTTTGACAAAAACTTCATCTTCTTCTTCTTCATCACCATTCAACTCGCCGATTTAATAGGAAACAAATATTGTGGGTTTTGTTCTTCTTCTTGTTAATATTGTTTGTGTTTGAGAAAAATTTCATCTTCTTCTTCATTACCATTCAACTCGCGGATTTCAGGTATGTAATTGTTGCTTTTTTTTTTATTTTCGTTTTGAATCCGGTCATTCAAGTAATGGTTTATTGTGTAAAGTTTATCTCAACATTTTTTATTTGAGTTTTCTTGCCTCCCATGTCGTTTTTCTTCCTCCGAAGTCCCTTTTTTCTGTATTTTCGATTTTATTGAATATATTTTTGTGTTTTTTGTTTTGGGGTTATGTATCTAATGCTTAACTGTTATTTTCCTTCACTGTTAGATGGCCTTTATTTTTTTGGTTGCAACTGCTAATTAGGGGGTCTTTGACTTTAGCATGTGCTGTATATCCTCTTGTTTGTATGTAATTTGTTTTTTTTGGGCAGCAAATGTTTGTTTGTATTGCAAATGTTGGTGTATTTTTTTTTTGGTATTAGGCATGGCTGTGAGTTGGTATTTTTTATGGTGTCCAACTTTGGATGCCGGTTTGGGGATAATGGTATTGCTGATGGTAAGTTTGTAGGCTAATCTGGTAATTGGATGTTTTCTGTAATGTATGCTGTTTTGGTATGCATGATGGTAGTTTGTATGGTTTTGTGCATGTTTACTGATTTTTGGTATGAATGATGTAATTTTTTGGTGTAGTTTATGGTATTATTCATTATTGTCAGAATTGGTATTTTTATATGGTATTGCTGATGGTAAGGTTGTATGGTAATTTGGTAATGGGATGGTTTTTTGTATGTTTGCTATTTTTGGTATGCATGATGGTAGTTTGTATGGTTTCGTTCCTTTTTTGATGATCTGGGTATGAAAGATGTAATTTTTTGGTGCATTTTATGGTATTCTTCATTCTTGTCACACTTGGTATGTTATATGGTATTGCTGATGGTAAGTTTGTATGCTAATCTGGTAATTGGATGTATTTTGTTATGTATGCTGTTTTGGTATGCATGATGGTAGTTTGTATGGTTTTGTTCATGTTTACTGTTTTTTGGTATGAAAGATGTAATTTTTTGGTGTAGTTTATGGTATTATTCATTATTGTCAGAATTGATATTTTTATATGGTATTGCTCATGGTAAGGTTGTATGCTAATTTGGTAATGGGATGGTTTTTGGTATGTTTGCTATTTTGGTATGCATGATGGTAGTTTGTATGGTTTCGTTCCTGTTTGATGTTCTGGGTATGAAAGATGTAATTTTTTGGTGTATTTTATGGTATTCTTCATTATTGTCACACTTGGTATGTTATATGGTATTGCTGATGGTAAGTTTGTATGGTTTTGGTATGCATAATGGTAGTTTGTATGGTTTTGTTCATTTTTACTGTTTGTTGGTATGAAAGATTTGCATGATGGTACTTTGTATGGTTTTGTTCATGTTTACTGTTTTTGGTATGAAAGATATAATTTTTTGGTAATTTTTTCTGGTATGCATTGGTGGCCTCTTGAAAACTTCAAACAGTGTGATTTTGGGTGTTGTATGTTGTATTCTCTTTTGTATTTAATAGTAGTTATATCGGGTTAATGTGCAGTGTTGTAAATTACTATGGAAGTGACACCAACGAGGAAGAGCCCTCGTTTTGCTAGCACCACTCATTCGCCATCTAGGCCAAGTTTTGATTTGAATGCTTACACACCCTCACCTCCCAAAAGGGCATCCGGTTCGGCTTCAAAAAAGTCTAAGGAAGAAGACGTAAATGTTTCTTCTAGCAGAAGGTATGGTAAAATAAGTTCGGAGAGTAAGGGAAAGGGAAAAATGGCTGAGGTGGATTTGCCCCATGACAGCGACTTTGAGGATGAAATTCCTCTTTCAAAGAGGGCGAAGTTGAATAAAGCGCAGAAATTACCCCCTGATGTGAAGTCAAAGGTATGTACTTTGGTATTTTTTTTTTGTATATACATGTATTAAGATGGATTCCATTTAATATATTTTAAATTGCTTTTTTTTTATATATATATATAGAAATCTGCAAGGAACAAAGGAAAGTCACCTTCCGGCAGCAAAAAAACTAAACAAGTGAAGGAGGGGAAGAAAGATCAAAAGGAAGCGCAGGTATAATTATAAAATTTACTGTATTCACCATGATTTATATTTGATTGATTATTTTTTTTTTGGGGAGCCCATCTATCTCTGGAAATACAATTTTTTTTATTTGCATTTCTCAGGACACCAAAAAAGCTTGTGGATGGTGCTCTTATGTGAATGTCAAAGTTTTTGAGGAAATATCGGAGTTTTTGTCCAAGTTTGGTATGTTTGATCATTTTAAATCTGGTCCCTTTGGCTACTTTCTTGACCTGCCTCAGTTGACAGTTCAACCACAGGTTATTCGACCCATGGTTCATTACATGACCAATAAGGATAACATTGGTGATTTTTTTTATGTTTAATTTGAATGGTAACGAGTTAACATTTGGTTTAAGAGAGTTTCGGGCTGTCACTGGCCTGAAGTGTGGAACTGCTGATGAATATACCATTGACTTGTCTGGGAGTTCGAGACTTATTGAGCGATACTTCCCCACGACATGTGAGAAGGGGCTGGAGAAGCACTATTTAATTAGTGCTTTTAAGGAAGGTTTGTTTGAGAAAGAGGATGTTTTAGATATTGCCATTATTTATTTTATTAGTACATATATATTGTCATCTCCCCCGAAGAGACATTTTATACCGCTAGAGCATTTCTTGTTGGTTGAATCTGGTCACTACAAATTATACCCTTGGGGTCGTCGGGCTTTCTATGATTTGAGGAATTGCATAGCCCGTCAATTAGCCGGAGACCCTGATTATTTCAAGTTCTGTGGATTTCCCTTGGCCTTGCAAATATGGCTTTACGAGTGTTCCAATAAGGTGGATCCTATGGTTGCTGTCAGGATGCAAAATCGTAGTCCGCGGATTTTCAACTGGACTACGCCAGATTACAGGCTGTATTACGACAAGTTGTTGAGAGGAATGTTTCGTCGTTATGGTAGTCAGGTAATTACTTTTGGTATTGTTTTTATTTTTGTTGGTTTTGATAACTATTCTAAACTAATATTTAAATTTTTTCGTTACAATTGAAGTACAAGTTTCAAAGAATTGCATTTCATGCGGAAGAGGCTGCTGCTTTTGAGATTGAGCAGTTGGAGGAATCAAATTTTGATGAGTATGATGTCCCCCAAGCTTCTGCACATTTGGATGAAGATGTTGTCTCACGCAACATCAAAAAGATATCTGCGGAAATTGTGTTGGTAAGCAGTTTATTTTATTTTGAGTTCTGAAAGTTTTATGTACTGTAATGTTTCCCAAACAACCTTTTTTTTTCTAGGTGCGCAAGGACTTCAAAGCTCTAGAATTGAAGGTTGAAGCGCACTTTGGTCAAGTTAAGGCGTACATGGAAGACTGCTTCCAGAAGTTACTCCATGAGATCAAGTTGGTACGCAACGAAGGCTTAAATAACCAAGGTGCCGGAGTTGAGGTAATATAGAAGTGATCATTCAACAATATTTTTTTTATTTGTATTTTATTGATGGTATTAAGTAAGCATGTGTTAAACGTTCCTTGTTTAAATCGATAAGTATGAGGGTTTGGTTTCCACAAATGTATGCAGGATGGTATTTCCAGCACAGGTATGGCTGGTAATAAACTATGCACTCTTCTGTTTCTTGCGTGTTACGCATG
Source organism: Solanum rostratum (assembly GCA_029948455.1). Taxonomy (NCBI): domain Eukaryota; kingdom Viridiplantae; phylum Streptophyta; class Magnoliopsida; order Solanales; family Solanaceae; genus Solanum; species Solanum rostratum. The sequence continues at coordinate 52,818,302 of CM057047.1, read as the reverse complement.
CTTATGGTTGTTTTTTTTATTTAATGGCATTATATTGTTTTTCTCTTTTTAAATACCTATTTAATCCCATACTTGGGTTTTTATATGGTATGTCAGTTTGCTTTATCTGGTTTTATCTGTTGGTATGTTCGTTTTGTCAATTCGAGTGTGTTTTGCTATTATGGATTTACTGTTTGGTATTAACAATGGTATGTTGTTATACATTTCTCAGTTTTCATGTGGTGGTATTTGCAATGGTAGTTACTTACCAGGCCTAGTTCAAAGTGTTGGTATCTATTAGTTCTACGATAACTGTATTTGTGGTTATTGACTTGGTATCCTTTATGTGAGTCCATATGTCCCATTGGTGCAATCTTTGGTATCCCAATTGGCTGTCTGAATGGTATCCCTTTGTGGTCAGAATGAAAATTGATAATTTCATTTTTTTTAGGTGGATGATGTAGATAATCCAATTGGTGCTGATGCACATGTGGGAGATTTTCAAAATCCCACACCAGAAGTTGCCACACATGGTGAAGGCACATCTCACTCGCCCAAATATCTCATGTTTCCGGAAGGTATGTGTCTATGTAAGCAATTGATTGGTGTGAATAATAATTACAATTGCACAGGTCGTAACTTGCTTTCTTACATTTTCCAGTCGGAGAAACGTCTGCACAAAAAACTCCTACGCTGGATGACTTTGAGTTACCTGAGTATAGAGAGTCGCAGATCGTTGCGCTGGAAAATAAAATTCCATATGTAACGCCAACGCAACGTGAACGAAGAAAGGCTCCCGGGAGGTTTGGGCAGTCACCATACACTGATTTAAGCAGTTCAACGTGTAAGTCTACAGATTCGCCAGTATATTTTCCAACGAAACACCCTTTTGCTGGCTATGCTGAATTGGAGGTTAATCCCGAGTTGGTTGATTTGTTTAACAAGTGGATTAAAGATAGATTATCGAAAAAACGTGGCAGGTACGTTAAATTTCTTCCAATTTATGTTTCATCTTTTTGTTTATATCAGTTATTTATCATCCTTTTGTTATTGTTTAATTAGGAGAGCTAGCGCATTCACGATTACTTCAAACAAGATAAATCCCCCATTCGACTTTGGGGTTGAATCAGTTGGATTGATGGATTGGTTTTATGTCATGGTTACAACGGGGAAAGCTTGGACTGATTCGGTAACTCTTTTACTTATTTTTTCTCTTTTTAAAATTTTTGAATTATTATTTTTTCTTGTTTGAGTTGGTTTTGCTGAGGGCAGTTTATTTTTTTAGTCACTGTCATAGCTGGGGTGGTATGCACATTGGTAGTCAATATGGTTTGTGGTATTTTTTTTGTCACTGTCACATCTGGGATGGTATGCACATTGGTAGTCTTTATGGTTGCTGGTTTTTTTTACTCACTGTTATACCTTGGTGGTATGCATATTGGTAGTCACTATTGTTCGTGGTATTTTTTAGTCACTGTTATTGCTGTGGTGGTATGCACATTGGTAGTCACTATGGTTGCTGGTATGATGTTTTTTGGTAATTGGTTTGTTTCTTCGTAATGGTTGTTATTATGGCACCTTGGGTAGTTTTTTCTGGTATTCTACTTGGTATAGTGTTTTTGTTAATTGGATTGTCTCTTCGTAATGGTTGTTATTATGGCACCATTTGGTAGTTTTTCTGGTATTCTATTTGCTCTGCTGTTTTGGTATTCACATTGATACATCCCCCATGGTAATAAACAAAGTAGATTGTAGATTTTGGTTTTTTGTTATTATTCTTAATTATTGTTTATGGTTGTTATTTCTTTTTAATACAGCATGTTAACGTACTTATGTACTACCTACGTAAGAAATGCAAGTACGGTGACGCATCCCAGAGTAGAGTTACCACCACGGATACCTTTTTTATGAACTGGGTGGATCAAATTCATGACATTTGGATCGCCAACAACAGGGACAGCACACTGATCACAGAAGATCATGATGTTGCGCAGTACATTCGGGGATACAAGATACTGGCGAACACGCCATGGGACAAAGTTGACTATGTATGCATACCCCTTCATGTGCCCGAGAAGTGTCACTGGGTGTTGGTTGTTTTTTATATCCAAAGTAGGTGTCTCTTTATACTTGATTCGCTCTGTGAAGTTGGTTCGACGCACAATTTGGCTGTGATTCGGAGGGTCAAAAAGATTGCCGATATCTCTTTTCTTGGTGAGCACTGGTTTTTACGGCAAGAGGGATGACATTGAGTGGCAAAACTCAGTGGACTATGCCGAGTATGCATTTTCGGACAACCTCACCTTTATAACATGCGACAACATCCCCCAGCAAGTTGCAGATTCAAAGTAAGTATTTTTTATTACTCTTCTCAAATTTTTTAATTCTAATTTTTTTATATATTGCAGGTTTTTAATACTCCTTTTTTCCAACAGTGATTGCGGTCTATTTACATGCGTGTTCGCCGAGCTCGTATGTAATGGGTATGATTATGTTCAGATCGGATCAAAGTCTTTTGACCCAGCCTTCTGTCGATTACGTTATGGCACTTTATTATGGGATTATGGCACCAAAAAAAATGAGAATGGTGCCATAAGTGAAAGTGAGGTGACGGGGAAGGTGGTCAGCCGCTTTGGTGGTCCGAGGAGGCAGGTTGAGCATGTTGGACAAAGTGAAAGAGTACCGGCATCCAAGTATGTTCCGAGGAGGAAATCGTAGTTTTTAATTGTATTGTTGGACATAATATACCTCCCCCCCCCCCCCCAGATTTTGTGAACAATGCTGTATATTTTTTTTTCCCAGTGGATTGATTTTTAATATTAAATTTTCATTTTTTCGTTCTAGTTGTTTTTTTTTTCAATTGTTATTTGGTGTAAATTTGCATGTTTCAATGTCCCAGGTTAAAGCAATGCGTACTGACATGTCTTTTATTTTAAATTTATTTCACAACATCCCCATTACACCAAAATGAAAACCATTCGAAATATCACAAGTATACCAAAGAATACTATTAGTATCTTGACTCCCCCAAAAAAAAAATGGTTGTGATATTTCGTGACGTTTATGCAGGCACTATGCATAATTACCCCACACGTATATGTCAAATGGGATGAATAATTAACCTCCTTACCAATTTTTACAAATCCTTCACAAAACCAATATGTTTTTAACCCATGTTGTATACCACAAACAACACCAAACAACTGGAATTGGTCTCTTCACTAATGGAAAGTATTTATCATTGTTATATTATTAATACTTGCAAAGGATTGTATCAAACTGTGTTTCTGAATTAACTTAATACTAATAAATTGTCATTTTCCTTATTTTGCCATTTTTCGTTGTATATGTCAACTGCCACCAATAGGGACCCCTTACCTTATACCAAAAAATAAACCAAACAACTGCTATTGCAAAATACATTATGGCTGAATGTTCAATCATATTATCAACTTTACTGCTCCACCCAAAATCTTCATAATACATACCAAACAAAACACCAAACCACTGCTAGATAATACTAAATCAAAAAAACACCTTTCGATAAGTCCAGCAAAAAAAAAGGGCTTAATGCGCAATATTCTTGTAGCCCTACCAAAATTTCTATTTGTTGGTGTTGCAATGCTTCTTTTCGCGACCTTCCAGCCCACTTATACTGCTGTTACCTTTACTCCTCTTTGTCTTCCTTCCGGAGAATCCCTTCTTCCTGTCTTTGCTTGATGGCCGCCCCGGTCTCCTTTTTGTGCTGGGGGGCAGTACTATCTTATCCATAACATGCGACGGAACTGCCCAAGTGCTTTCACACGGTACCGGCTCTATTGGTATTGCATAAGCATCCATGAAGTTCTTGTTACTGTAGTAGACGGAGCAGAAGTCATTGACGCGTAAGTTTCTAAACTCAATTGCAGATATTGCATGACAACATGGCATTTCGTCAAGTTGGAACTGCCCACAACTACACGTGTGCGTGTTAAGACAAACGATGAATCTCCTTGAGCCGTCGAGGACTGTATGAAGATGTTCTGTCGAAGCATGCACCTTCATTCAAAAATTAATCATTATTACGCAAAGGTTAAATCAATTTGAATATTTATAAAATTTAAAGTATATTACTCTACTAACCGTCAAACTATTCGACAAATTCATATTTTCCACCAACAACTTGTTATATTTTTTGGTCAAAACGGTTGTTGTTGTCCTGCCTTCTTCATTGTTTTTTTCATTCCAACGCTGTATTGTTTGCCTAACATATTCTAACATTGGTATCACGGGAAGCCTTCTCCCAGGCAAGATTGCATTATTGAAGGATTCAGCTATGTTGCTTGTCAAAGTCCATGTTCTCTTTACTCTTATATGACAACGGGACCACTTCTCAAAATCAGCCTTCTCTAGATAGGGACGAATCTTCGGATTGATGTCGTCCATTCGATCCATAAGGGTGTTAAATTCTTCGATTGTATATGTCTTTGCCAAACTGAAGAATACCTTTCTCACCTCATCAATATGTTTGTTGGTGAACTTTAACAAATTAGACCACAAATGGTAGATACAAGCATAGTGCTTGATCTCTGGATAAACTGATGCTGTAGCATTCCATATGCTCTGATTTCGGTCAGAAACAAAACACATACCATCCCATTCACCAAAAGCTATCTTGAAATTTTCGAAGAACCATCTCCAGGAGTTGTCATTCTCAGAGTCAGCGATACCATAAGCCAATGGCAAAATATGTCCTAATTGGTTATCAAAATAATATGTTGAATAAAACATAGATGTCTTATATGTTGATTTTAAATTATTTTTGGGCTATCATTAAAAAACAATTATGATGAATTATGAACAACTTATACTAAAGATTTATTGATAGAATACCAACCTCCTGGATCCATTGTGGTAGCTATCAACATTGTGCCTTCAAACGTTGAACGGATGTGTGTCCCATCCACTACAACAATTGGACGGCAATATTCCCATCCTCGTATGCTTGCATCAAGAGCTATGAATGAATATAGAAACTTGTCTTCATTGATTTTTTTTAGATTAACAACGCTTCCCGGATATGATTCGGCCAATATATGCAAATAAATTGGCATTTTTGAGTATGATTCTATTGGGTCCCCCCGCAAAATCTTTATTGCTTTCTGTCTACACCTCCATGCCTGCATGTATGTCATTGAAATACCGTGTTTCCTCCTCATGTCTGTCTTTATATCGCTGGGGGTGTAAATTGTCCGAGGATCGCTGAACTTAGGCAATAACATGTTACCTAGTATAGAACTGTAGCATTGATTTCGTGCGTACAACCTCCCCACACCCCCGCATGTGTGTACATAGTTGAATACGTGGACTTTGAATAATTCAGACACACCAACGGATGAAGACTTAAACAACCATGAGCATTTCTCATCTGCACATGAAAAGCTAGAAACAACAACAAATCAAATTAACTATAATAATGCCATATTGCACACTATGAAATTTATGTATGTCTTTATATTATAATATCTTGCTTTACATGAACGCACAACTTTAAATTGGAACTGCCTGACCAAGGCATATCTTTGCATAACATCATTGAATACATGCTTGTTTAAGTAGATTTGTCCTTCCATGACTATATCTGTTGAAGCGCTCTTGATTACTACTTGATCTTCATGGTATTCTTGGAATTCCCCATTTTCATCATCACTTTCTTCCCAACTGTCAACAGGCAAGTTTATTTCTCTGTGGAGCACTATTTCATCACTTGTTAACTGTGTTGTGGGATCAATATCTCTTGTATTATATGTCACACACAATGGATACTTGGAGAAGAAATTCGGATCCAACCTTCTTTGATCCAAATAGACCTTTACGCCCATGTCATTGTGTATTGTCAACGGTGGTAATTTCACGTCTACGACATATTGGATTACCAACTCAACGCTTCTTATGTCTAACCCTATTTGGGAAGCTATTACTTGCAGTAAACCATCGTAATTTGATGAAGTATCATACAACATCCCTTCCATTTTGTAATCAGTGTAATCACCTGTAAATACAATATGAACATCAACAGTAAATTCCTAATCTTTACAGTAATACCATTACGACCACCAAACTTGCCACATAGATTACTTTGCCGTGGGAATACCAGATGTCATACCAATGAGCCTACCACGAATGAAACAGTGTTTTAAAAAAAAGAAAAATGTTGGTAAGCATTTTTTTTTATTCTGAATTCTGAAAAACCACATAATATACCATATATTCTTCCAACGAAAATACCCATATTCGTCCACACTTTTCATGTTCAGTGAGAATACATAATTTTATACCAAAAATTCCATCAGGCAACAACACTTTTAAGCTCCAAGATTTCAACTTTTAGTTTTTCACCAGCATATGAACGTGAGTGACCAACGATATATATAATATATACATAACAATATACCTGTTATATCCCATCTTCCATCATATTTCAACAAAATAGATACCACTTTTTCGTTATCCATGTCCCTTGTTCAAAGAAAATTCTTACTTTTTGAATACTTTTTTGTCCAAAATATAATTCTTTGGTCAAACACTTATTAAATACACCAAAAATATTCCCTCCAATTTCTCTTTTGTTAATTTTTGAGCATGGGGAAAAATGAAAGACACATGGGCGGCTGACATCTTGATGTGGCATCCCTTTTAGGGGCGGGTAGGCTCTAACACTAGGCTGACCAAACCACATCCAATCAATTAATTGGATGTGATATGTCCTCTTCAATTCCTATTTTATTATTTATTAAAAAAACAAAATTTATACATTACTTTTTTTTGAGTATAGAACAAGCCAAATTTATATGAACATGTTAATAAATAATTAATTCCACGAATTTGGTTACGATTACCATTTTATAATCTTAAGAAAAAAAAATTCGAATGTTCAACAAAAATTTCGCATTGTTTATCATTTATACGTAAGATTAATTTTTTCTCTATAGTACAATCATTTTACATACCATTTTTTAAAGGTTTTTTTCAAGAAATTTACTACTTTTACGATTTACATTACGTTTTCAAATTAACATTTATTTTCTCAAACTTTGAAGAACATACTTTTAAATATCAACAAATTATTTCTCCTTTACAACACCTATCACATCATAATTTAATCAACTTTATTATAAAAATTTATACTCTCTCTCTTACTTTGTAATAAAAGTTGGTACCCTTTTGGTAATTTCAATCATTTTGGTAGGGGCTAGTAATTTCCTATCCAAATAATGGTATTTATGAAATCTTCCCTAAGATTTTTGCCAAGACTAGTGAAGTTGAATTGAAACGTTAGTCACTTGGTTTAGTTGGGCATTACGGACCGTGTTAATAATTTATGTTAGCTCGTATATGTTATTGTAAATTGTAGGCATCAATCGTCATTGGATCCTTTGGGTTAATTTTGGAAAGTGATTTGAGGTATGTTGAAACTTACTTGCCTTCAAAGCTTTTTCCCCATAGTTTTTAATAATTGATGATAGAATAGCCCCAACCACTATGAGTGAATGATTGAGAAAAGAATGAAATCACAAAGTAAGATAAACAGTTATTTGCCTTTTTCAATTTTAACTAGTCTAATTACTTGGTAGATGTATATTACGTTTATTAATAAAACTTCATATAAAAATAAATAAATTATTATATATGCAACTTATATCGTTAAGCATATTCCTTATTCTTTTGAAAATTTCCCCCCTTTTTTGGGACAGTTTTTATGTTTTAACCCTTTTTGGGGGACTTTTTATTTGTTTTTGCTTTGGAACATTTTTTAAAAAAAGATAAATTTTTTTTAATATTATTTTGTAATTTTTTCTTACTGCTATTTTTTTTCAGATCAATCTATCTCTTAAATGGTCCGCTACCAGTTTCAGACTGGTCATAAGCTATGGAATTTGCTAGGGCTACCTGGTAAATATGAAAAGATGATTTATGATTTATGTCAAATAAGAACTTCAGCAAAATTTGTAAGATTTCTAATTTTTGGTATAGTTCTTTTATGTGGGTGTGTTACGCAATTTGTTTATAAAATTTTATTACTTGATCAAAAGAAGGATTATTTGGTTGGATGGAATATTATAGAGAAATTCTATTTAATTAATTACTTGTTTGATATGGATAAATTGAAGGATGTCTGTCTCAGTGGAAGAGCCTGTAGCAGCAGCATTAACTGGATAATCACCTTGTCATGCTTACGTCTCATGAGTTCAGTTCAAGCGTGATTTATAGTGTAAATTAATGTAAAATGTTCTACTATCCTAGGACAAATTGCATGGTTAGTCTACCTGTCTTGGTCAAAACACAGCTTACCATTGTATCGTTGGAATTGGTTATTGTGCAGTTTTTCCTTATAAAATTATTGGGCTCATCTCCAAAGGCCCAACCCAATGGAAAAGCAAAGTCTTTCTTGGTCTCTGGATGGATCTTTGTCGGGCTTTTTAATTAAGGGTAACAAATAAGTCTTGAAATTAAAAAAAAGTGACTCAAGTCTTAAGAATTAGGTGTAGGTGACAAAAAATTAATTAGGGATTAATAGTTTAAGTTGACTTTGCAAAAAGGTCCTCAACTTCAATTTCTTACACTTTAACCCATCAATACAAAATACCCAAAATACCCCCAAACCCTCCCTTCTTCTTCACCTCCATCCCCGCGACCCCCAGCCCTCCCCCGCGACGCACACCCCCTCCCCCGCGACACATTTTGCTCCCATTTGCATCTTTCATTTGTTTTTGTTGTTGTTGTAGTTGTTGTTGTTGTTCTTCTTCTTCTTCTTCTTCTCCTTCTTGGTATTGTTGTTGTTGTTTGTATTTTTCCCCACAAGCTAATTTGAAGCACAAATTAGGTTGAAGAAAAATCAATTTATTTGGGGCATTTGTTTGGATAGCCGTAAAAATTTCTTGAAAGGTATGTTTTCCATCCTCATTATGGTTGATAAAAGTGTATTTGGTGATATTTATTTGTGTTTTGTGGTTTTGTTGAATATTTGGCCATTGTTGCCATTTGTGCACATTGGGGGCGATTTGGAGAAGACGCAGCAGCTGCTGGATTGTCCAGCAGCTGCTGGACTGTGCAGCAGCTGCTGGATTGTGTGCAGCAGCTGCTGGACTGAGTTCAGCAGCTGCTGGACTAATTTCAGCAGCTGCTGGAGTTTTTGACTGAATTTGTTGGTTTCATATGATGAAGTAGCTGCAATTGTTGTATTTCTGTACATGTTTTCTGATGTTGCGCTTTTAACTGTTATTCATATAGGTACCTTGAAGATCAACCATGGCAGACAGAATAGTATTAGGAGTTGATTGTCATGGTGAATGGGTTGAGTCTAATAATCGATTTATTTGGCGTTGGAAAGGGAAAGAAATGGCCGAGACGATAGCGATGATTGTGAATCGAGATATCTCGTTCGCTGATTTTGCAAATCAAATTATTTGCAGTTGTGAATTAAATTGTGAGCCGGATGATATCGTTATCACATACATGCATTCTTGTGGTGAAAAGCAGAGAGTGGCTCCTTTTCGAATAAAAAATGAAGTGAGTTTACGGATTTATCTGGAAGATGAAGGAAGACCCGTTCTACGGGTATACAAGGTTGAAAGGTTGTTGGAGAACCAAAATTGTCAACAAGATCTGGAAATTGTGAATGATGAACCTCCTTTGATGGCTATGGACATTCCAGATGGAGCAAGTATAGGTGAGTTGACGCCGACCCCAGAAGTTGGGAGCAACACACTAGCGAATACACAATCGACACAGTCGAATCACCTCCAAGATGATGAAACAGGTTTTCACAATGGTATGACCTTTAAGAATAAGGAAGATTTAGACATTTCATTGAAAATGGCCTGTTTGAAGAAAGATTTTAGAATAAAAAAAGTGATTAACTCGCGAAATGTGTATTGCGTGAAGTGTGTGCATCCCGAGTGCAAGTGGTGGTTGAGAGCGGTGAAGCTTGAAAGTTCTGATAGGTTTTACATCAGAAAGTATGAAAAGTTTCACACTTGTGGTTCTCAGCATCTGACTAGCCACAATCCCCATGCTACCGCCAAGGTAATTGGCGCATACTTCAAAGATAAGTTCCCCGAGGGTAAAGGGCCGTCTACCAGAGATATGCGAACCTCACTGCGGGTTGAATTGGGATGCAAGGTTAGTTACTGGAAACTCTGGAAGGGCAGTGAAATTGCAAAATCTTTGATAAGGGGAACACACGAGCATGGATATGCGGTGCTTGACGCATATCGCCATATGCTTAGCACTGTGAATCCGGGCACCAAAACGGCGTTGGAGGTAGATGAAAATGGTCAATTTAAATACTTTTTTGTGGCCTTAGGAGCCTGGATTCATGGTTTTAGGCATATGAGAAAAGTCATAGCCGTAGATGGAACATTTTTGAAAGGGAAGTATGGTGGCGTCTTGTTGTCTGCTGTTGCACAGGATGCTGAGAAACATATTTTTCCTGTCGCATTCTGTGTTGTTGACTCTGAATGTGATGCGGCTTATCGTTATTTTTTTGACCAAATGAGAAGTTTTGTAGACGATACTCCGGAGTTGTGCGTAATCTCGGATAGACATCCCAGCATTAAAAAAATGGTGTCAATTGTCTACCCTTCAGCTCATTATGGTTGTTGCATGTGGCACCTTGGTGAAAATATTCGAACCCAATTTCATAATGGCAGAATCATATATCATTTTTACCAGGCTGCGCAAGCATACAATGTAAGTGAGTTTCATGATCACTTCAATCAAATAAGAGATATGGTTCCACAGGCTGCCGCACATCTGGAACAAATTGGATTTCATAGATGGAGCAGGGCTTTTTTCCCTGGAAATAGGTATGTGTAATTACTGTTTTAGAATTCTCTATTCTTAATCATGGTAGTTATTAAATTCTATAATATCGGTTGCAACATTTACAGGTTCGGTATTATGACATCAAATATAGCTGAGTCGGTTAATTCTCTTTTTGTTGTTGAAAGAGAATTTCCAATTCCTGCTCTATTTGATGCGATAATCAGGAAGTTCGGGGAAAAATTTCACCAAAGAAGAATGGAGTTCATCAATGCATCAACCCTCTTGGTCCCTTCGATAGAGGAGGTCATCTCCAAAAATACTATTATAGGGAACAAGCTATTGGTGCATCCAATTGCCAACTATAGATATGCTGTCTCCGGACATGATGCAGTGGCAACTGTTGATCTTCATTGCAAATCTTGCAGTTGTAGAGTGTTCGATCTGGATAAAATTCCTTGTCCTCATGCGATGGCCGCGCTTAGGAGTCAATATGGCGAAGAGTATGGAAGGTGTATTTATGAGTATTCTTCTGAATACTATAAGGTAGAGACATACATCCTTGCATACGCGGAGGAAATCAATCCCGTGCCGTCCGAAGAATTTTGGGAGGTTCCTAGGGAGATTTTAGAAAGTGAAATACTTCCTCCACATGTTGCGACGGGAAAGGTGGGAAGAAGGGCAAATAAGCGGCGTCCAAGTATCGGACAATCTCTGCCAAGCAAGAAGAATAGATGTTCCATCTGCAAAAGGGTTGGGCACAAGAGAACGACTTGCTCTGAGCGGAATGTTTCATAAGGACACTCTATTTTATTTGGTGTTTGTAAACGTCTTTTCATTATGCATGTTAAGTATAGATGAAACAATTAACATTTATTATTATTTAATACATTGTACATTGTATATTACTTGTATTATTGTTCAATACATTTTTACTCAATACATTGTATATTCTAGCCTTTTTTTTTGCGAACAAGAACGTCTTTACATTTCGGATTGATTCGGGAGTATTTTTGGGACTTTTTTTGGGTGAACCCACTTGTCTTAACATATTGAAGGTTGTGTAGGTGTTGGTTGAATTTATCGGGGCCCGGAACGAAAAATCCCAAATTTTTGGGATGCAAAAACAGTGTGCATCCGCGACATGTCCGCGTCGCGGATGCATCGCACACATGCACTTAAGGTGCTGAAAATGTTGCGTGGTTTTGCGATCGATCCGGGAGTATTTTTGGGACTTTTTTTTGGGTGAACCCACTTGTCTTAACATATTGAAGGTTGTGTAGGTGTTGGTTGAATTTATCGGGGCCCGGAACGAAAAATCCCAAATTTTTGGGATGCAAAAACAGTGTGCATCCGCGACATGTCCGCGTCGCGGATGCATCGCACACATGCACTTAAGGTGCTGAAAATGTTGCGTGGTTTTGCGATCGATCCGGGAGTATTTTTGGGACTTTTTTTTTTGTGAACCCACTTGTCTTAACATATTGAAGGTTGTGTAGGTGTTGGTTGAATTTATCGGGGCCCGGAACGAAAAATCCCAAATTTTTGGGATGCAAAAACAGTGTGCATCCGCGACATGTCCGCGTCGCGGATGCATCGCACACATGCACTTAAATTCCCAGCAGCTGCTGAGAATTTCCCAGAAGCTGCTGAGAATAATCCAGCAAGTTGCCACGTCGACCAATTAAAAAAATGTTTTCGATCGAGTTATTTCTAGTGATGAATTGGACGAAATTCCTTATATTCATGTACAACGATGACCACGTCGACCAATTAATCGAAACAACCACCGATTGATTGATTGTGCAATTGATCAATTGATTGTTTATTACTTCTGAGTTAGTGAAGGCAATGTATAAGATCATTGGTGAATTTACCATTTCAGTTGTAGTCGGAGTAACAAAACTCAACTTACCACTACACATGGATGATAGCATCCCCTTATAGGCATGTTCCGATACGCATTAACGAAAAAACGAAGGTCGGGTCCAGCAGCTGCTGGGAATTTCTCAGCAGATGCTGGGAATTGTCCAGCAGCTGCTGTGTCTTCCCAGCAGCTGCTGGGAATTTCGCAGCAGCTGCTGTACAGTTCCCAGCAGCTGCTGGGAAATTCCCAGCAGCTGCTGTACATTTCCCAGCAGCTGCTGAGAATTTGTAAAAAAATGTTTTTGATCGAGTTATTTCTAATGTTGAATTGGACCAAATTCCTCATATTCATGTATAACGATGACCACGTCAACCAATTAATCGAAACAACCCTCGAAATAAGTGTGATTTACTTATTTAGCATCACTTACATGTGCAATTGATCAATTGATTGTTTATTACTTCTGAGTTAGTGAAGGCAATGTATAAGATCATTGGCGAATTTACCATTTTAGTTGTAGTCGGAGTAACAAATTTCAACTTACCACTACACATGGATGATAGCATCCCCTTATAGGCATGTTCCGATACGCATTAACGGAAAAACGAAGGTCGGGTCCAGCAGCTGCTGGGAATTTCCCAGCAGATGCTGGGAATTGTCCAGCAGCTGCTGTGTCTTCCCAGCAGCTGCTGGGAATTTCCCAGCAGCTGCTGTACAGTTCCCAGCAGCTGCTGGGAAATTCCCAGCAGCTGCTGTACATTTCCCAGCAGCTGCTGAGAATTTGTAAAAAAATGTTTTCGATCGAGTTATTTCTAGTGTTGAATTGGACCAAATTCCTCATATTCATGTATAATGATGACCACGTCGACCAATTAATCGAAACATCCCCCGAAATAAGTGTGATTTACTTTGTCAGCATCACTTACATGTGCAATCGAAAAATCGAAGGTCGGGTCCAGCAGCTGCTGGGAAATGCACAGCAGCTGCTGAGAAATTGGACATGGAAAATACTCCGCGACGCGTGCGCGTCGCGGACATGTCGCGGAGAACTATCGAAATTAAATTTTTTGCACAAGTGTGTGTGCGCGACACGTCCGCGACGCGGACGCGTCGCGCTTCAGTGTATTTCTGTCCTCGATTTTCGCGTGGACCCACCACTATATAAAGGCCCCATCGATTTTTTAGGGCTTTTTTAACATTTTCCCACCCGATTTTCGGCCCTCAACCCCTCCAAAGTCAATTTTTTTCCCTCATTCTTCAAGATTTCAAACTCTTACGCGACGCACACTCATTTCACCATCAACTCAAGTAAGTATTTTCCCTCTACTCTTCAAATTTCCAATCATCTGACTCATCTCACCATCAATTTTTCTTAGGTTTTTGGTTATTGTGAGTGCTTTGTTGGTTGGTTTTGTACTTATCATTGCACTTTGATTTATGGGTATTATTGTTTTTGTAGTAATTTTATCGAATATGTTGGATTTGTTTGTTGATTTTTGTTAGGTCTTGTTGTTTTTGATTAATTGTTTTTTGGGTACATTTCCTACAATTAATTAAAAAATATGGCTTCTTTTTCCCACTCTTGTTGAATGTTGGTTGATTTTTTGGTAGGGCTATACTAAATGGCAAGACCAAAGCGAAAAAATGTTGGGCCACTTGATGCTCCCTCTAGACATAGTAGAAGAGTGATTATTTTGGAAGACGAAGAAGACGATGATCAAACACAACAACAACAACTTGATCGTCTCGTCGACGCAGTGTGTGCTGAAGCTGGTGTTGGTCCCAGCCAAGCAGATGATCCACAGAGCCCAGCAGCTGCTGCAAGCTCTTCCTCAAATGCTCCACAGAACCCAGCAGCTGCTGTATGCTCTGCCTCAAATGCTCCACAGAGCCCAGCAGCTGCAGCCAGTTCTTCCTCACCTACTGATTGGACATCCTCAACTGCTGTGGGGAGTCCATCACCCGCTTCAGAAGCTGCCACAGTTGTGGCTTTCAGGTATGACGATTATGGATTTGATATGCCAGGGTTTCTCAATCGTCATGAGGGGGGGGATATAGGGATTAAATCTGAACTTGGGAAACCATTTTCGGATTTTAAAAGTATTCTAGTGAAGCAAGACTTAGATGGATACTTTAGGTCTACGGTATTTGGGAAATTATACCTAGACATAGGTGAGGAAAACATCCCCCGATTTCAAATGAAGCTGATGTATCAGCTTATTCGTCGGTGGATTAGTAGCCAGAATGACTTCTGGGTAAATTATTGCGGTATGCCAGTTTGTTTTGGGCTGAGAGAATTTGGCATTGTTACTGGCTTGAACTGTCATGTCCCACCTCCTCCTCCCTTCTTCTCCAAAAAAACAAAAAAGACCTATAGAAGAATTTGTGAAGCAATGGGAAAGACGCATTGCAAAACAAAGGAGATACTTGACCTTTTGCAGTCAAGTGAGGTGACGAGGAGTGTGAAGAAGTCCCTCTGTCTAGTTTACTTTGTCCATGTGGTTCTTATGGGTAGAGATGGAGGGACTAATGCAAAGGATTCTTGGTTCAAGCTATCGGCCGACAGAGATGCATTCTGTGCATATCCTTGGGGTCGGGATAGCTATGAACTTACAGTACAATATTTGAAGAAGGCGGCGACATCAACGAAACAGTCGTCCAATCTATATGGTTTTCCATGGGCTTTTATGGTAAGTTGTTTGTGTTGTATTTTGGTTGTTATTATTATATTGATTTATTATGTTAATTAATAACATTGACTTATTTAGGCTTGGGCTTTCGAGGCAATTCCTTATATTCGGAAAACATTCAAAGAGTTCGACGAGGAAGTGTCTTATCCGAGACTTCTTCGATGGTTGGCAGCGCCAAATAACGCTAGAGTGGAGGCGCATGAACTCTTTGATCCACCGGAGGACGAGGTAAGTCATACTATTGTTGTACTTCTTAAAAACTACTTTCATTCTCTTACTTTACTATTTTGTTGCTAATATAGTTTTATTAAATTTTTAGGTCGTTTATCCGTGGCTAATCCCGACTGAAAGTGAGAAGGATATGGACTTCTGCAAGGGATTTATGCCACTCAGGCAAAGAGAAGAGGATCCTAGGATTGTGAGGATGGTGGAAGATTTGCGCGGGGTAACGGCCATCAAAAGAGACGCTCCTGATCATGTTGGTGTTGGTGTTGGGGTTGGGGTTGCTAGTGCTGCTGCTGATGCTGATGCTGATGTTGATGCTGCTGGGGTAGGGGTAGGTGATGCTACCATGCCTAGTGCAAATGCTGGGGGGGATGAACATATACGTGGATTCTCTCCTGTTGGTGGTGAATGTGGTTTTGGAACTCCATTCACCCTTGGTAGATCCCCCGATTTGGGTGCCGGGACTTCTAAGGCCGCAACTTGTCAAACATGTGGTTGCGAAAGTTGCAACGAGAGGATGAGCAAGATGATGGAAATGATAGTGTCACATAATGAGAAGATAGATAAAATGATGGAAATGATGCTATCATTTAAAGAATCATTGAACACCATCCAATCCAAAAGAGGTGTCATCCCGTCGTCTAGGTTGGTGTCACCTTATACTCCAATCCGTCATCAAAGGAGGCGAAAGCAACTTTCAAAGGCACTCATGACTGCAAGGAAAAAAGCCAAAAGTCCCGTCATGAAGGACAAGCAGCCGACAGCATCTGGGATGGATGAGCAGCAACCAACGTCTATGGAGGAGCAGTAGATAATCTCAAAAACATTTTTTTTGATTTTTGTAATTATATGCACGTTTTGATGTTAAACGTATGAATTTTTTTGTTTTCCAAACTTTTATGAAATGTCGAAGATCAATATTTTTAGTAAACGTAATATCTCTATTTATTATCTTGTGTTGTTCACAGTAATTCAAACTCCCAAAAAATCCCTAAAATAACTCCCAAAAAAAAATTAAAGTGCTTGTGTGCGATGCATCCGCGATAAATTCACCAAAAAAAAGTCCCAAAAATACTCTCTAATTAAAGTGCTTGCTTCCCAAAAATTTGGGATTTTTCGTTCCGGGCCCCGATAAATTCAACCAACACCTACACAACCTTCAATATGTTAAGACAAGTGGGTTCACCAAAAAAAAGTCCCAAAAATACTCCCGAATCGATCGCAAAACCACGCAACATTTTCAGCACCTTAAGTGCATGTGTGCGATGCATCCGCGACGCGGACATGTCGCGGATGCACACTGTTTTTGCATCCCAAAAATTTGGGATTTTTCGTTCCGGGCCCCGATAAATTCAACCAACACCTACACAACCTTCAATATGTTAAGACAAGTGGGTTCACAAAAAAAAAAGTCCCAAAAATACTCCCGGATCGATCGCAAAACCACGCAACATTTTCAGCACCTTAAGTGCATGTGTGCGATGCATCCGCGACGCGGACATGTCGCGGATGCACACTGTTTTTGCATCCCAAAAATTTGGGATTTTTCGTTCCGGGCCCCGATAAATTCAACCAACACCTACACAACCTTCAATATGTTAAGACAAGTGGGTTCACCCAAAAAAAAGTCCCAAAAATACTCCCGGATCGATCGCAAAACCACGCAACATTTTCAGCACCTTAAGTGCATGTGTGCGATGCATCCGCGACGCGGACATGTCGCGGATGCACACTGTTTTTGCATCCCAAAAATTTGGGATTTTTCGTTCCGGGCCCCGATAAATTCAACCAACACCTACACAACCTTCAATATGTTAAGACAAGTGGGTTCACCCAAAAAAAAGTCCCAAAAATACTCCCGGATCGATCGCAAAACCACGCAACATTTTCAGCACCTTAAGTGCATGTGTGCGATGCATCCGCGACGCGGACATGTCGCGGATGCACACTGTTTTTGCATCCCAAAAATTTGGGATTTTTCGTTCCGGGCCCCGATAAATTCAACCAACACCTACACAACCTTCAATATGTTAAGACAAGTAGGTTCACCCAAAAAAAAGTCCCAAAAATACTCCCGGATCAATCCGAAATGTAAAGACGTTCTTGTTCGCAAAAAAAATGGCTCAAATTTACATGACATTTCTCAATAATTATATTACATCCTAATACGCATACTATCGTTCGCGACGCCTACTATTGCAACGTACCAATGATATATGTCTAAAAATAAATTCATATCCAAGATTAATTAATGGATGGCAATGAAATTAATAAAAACAAGGATATATGTACACAAAATACGATTTACAAAAACATAAACATTGTCTTAAATGTACACAACCAAAGTCTGAAATAAACAAAAGCAACTACACTACTGAACTAATCATCATCTTCGGGCAACACTGTGGCTAATGGCGGCTCATCCTCAACTTCAAACTCATCACTTTCAGATCCCATTGGTCCTGCCTCGGGGTCCGTCGGGATATCATCATCAAGGGGCTCCACAAAGGTAGGCCCGATGCCCAGCACAGCATTTGCAAGGTCGTTGAGAGGGTAGCGGGCCGCAACTTCTGTCAACTCCTCCTCCGTAGATGCGCGACCGCCCGTCCTATGTCTCAGCATCTCAAGCCCGTACATGCGAGCCATAATTAGCTCATCCCGATGGTTCCGCTCAGCAGTGGTGAGGATTGGACCAGTAGACTCCTCTGCCCCCTTAATGTTGGTCACATTGTACGCTGGGGCCTCGATCACGGGGCAATAGTCCGCATCATCGACCGGGACACCTGCACGCCTACACAATTCAGTAATTAGGCCCCCAAAGGCATACCTGCGACCACGATGGACTCTAGCCTTCCGCATGGAGGACTTGAGAATTGACCCAAAGTTAAGCTCCGAGCCCGTCATGAGGGCATACACCAAGCAGGTCCGGTCTCGGGTCACCGCAGTAAAGTGTTGCCCCGGAAAGAAGGAATGCATGACAATTTTGAGCCACACCCGAGCTTCCCGATTCATGTGGGCAAAGGGGAAGCTTAGGTGGTGTCCTCCAACAGCGTGCCTTATCCATCTTGCCGAGGAGGTAACTCCCGCAAGTGTGTGCCGGATGAGACGGTACGGGGGCTGCGCTAGGATATCATTGAAAGGCCTAGAATCACAATTTGCAGTGCCCAGAATGGCATTTATGGCAACGGGGCCTATGTTTACTTCAACTCCCCGCACAATAATAACCTGTGACCGAGGTTCCGTCTTCATGTTGGCATAGAACTCCCTAACAATGCTGAGGTTGCATGGTAAGGGATTGTTGAAGAAGAAAAACAATTGATACTCCATGCACCTTTGATAGATGGCCGGGAAGTCGCGTGCCAGGGAGTCCGCATCAATAGGCACATCGGGGAAGTACTTTGTCTCATCATGAGACCGGTACCACCTCTGTCCCTCTCGGTGGACTGCCCGGATCCCATATATAGTGCGTTGGGCAGTGCGTGCCGGGGCTGGGGGGACGTCTGGGACTTCCCTGTTACGGCGCCTGCGGCTACCTGAACCAACTTGACCCGATTGTCCTCCACGTCTTGCCCTAGAAGCCATTGATAACTGCAACAACACAATTTCACGCCATTAAATATCTACTTCATTGCATCACAAATTCTTTAAAACATAAAGCATCAACACAATTTCTTCAAATATACTACATCAACCAACACATCTAATATCTAAAACAACAACAACCATGCATTAAATGTCACAAAGAGTAAAAACAAAGCCCTAACAAATTCTTTTTTATGTCAACCTTCACAAACTCTTGAAATAATATAAACCAAACAACAAATCTAACATATCTCTCCAAGTTAATAACAAAAACAACAACACCTACACTTCAAAATGATGCAATAACCAAATCCAATAACCAAATCTAACACAAATTTGAAATATCACAACAACAACCATACTTGAAATATCACAATAACCATAATTTACAATTTTTTGGGTCACATTCCTCTCAATTTTCACTACAAAACCAAAGAGTAAGAACAAAACCCTAACTAAATCTTTTATATGAAAACCATCACAAATTCTTTAAATAATATAACTCAAACAACATATCTAACATATTTCTCCAAGTTAATAACAAAAACAACAACACCCATACTTCAAATTATGCAATAACCAAATCCAACAACAAAAAATAACAAAAATTGGACATTTACAAGAAAAAATACTTACTTTAATTCAAGATTAGATGTGTGCGTCGCGTAGGAAGTTGAAAAGTTGAACAATAGGGCAAAAAAATTGAGAGAGAAGAGAGAAAATGCGAAAACGGCTTGAAATGGGTAAGAAAAAAACCCTAAAAACGGCAAAAGGACTTTATATAGTCCTAGGGTCACGCGGAAAACGAGGAAATAAATACACTACTCCGCGATCGATCCGCGACGCGGATGTATCGCGGAGCGACACTTAGCAAAATAAATACTGCGTCACATTTCAACGCTATTACGCGACCAGTCCGCGACGCGGACTGGTCGCGGAACATGCGAAAACCACCGCTGGGAAATTCGTTTTTTTAAAAAAAAAATTTAAATTTTTTTTTTTATTTTCATTTTTTTTTAAAAAAAAAATATTTTTTTTTTTTACATATGGGTTCCAAAAGTTTTAAAACCTTACACTTACACCCATCATTAACTTAATCACATTATTAATTTACATAATGACAAATTTGACCGGTCTTGGTCAAACTTGTCACCAATATTAATTTCAAAACTTGTTTGTCACCCCTCCATCAATTTTCACATCTTTGTCGTCCAGAGATCGGATTCTCCTCCTTCCTCGCCCTGCTCTTCAATTTCCCTCTCTTCCTCACCTTCTCTCTCTCCTCTCAAGGTACTTGCTCTCTCTACAATTCAATACTACTTGGTTCATTCGATTTTCTTAAAATGATCGCAGTTTCTTCCTCAGAGATGTCGTATTTTTAGCTTTGATCTAATTTAAAAATGTAATTTCATTTTCTCTACGAGCTATTTTTCTTGGACTTTTGTTTTTTGGCTGTAAAATCCAATGAGACATAGTAGTTTATTAATTGATTGGTTGGTTGCAGTGGAAGAAAATAGAGACAGATGGGTGTGAAACAAGTTCTGAGAGCCCTGGATGCTTTTCCACGCGCTGAAGAGCATTTGTTACACAAGACTAAATCTGGCGCCTTTGGTATTATTATCTCTGAACTCCATGTATTGGTATCTAGGATGGATGATCATGAATCATGACACCCTCCTCCTTTTTTCCCCCATCGAATAGGACAAAGGAAAAGTGGCCTTATTGTTACAAAAGAAGCAGTATTGCAAATCCTGCATGTAGTGACAAGAGCTTGTTGACTGTGAATTGAATATTCTAAACTGTGTCTGCATTTAAATAGGTTGCTTCTCTCTGTTTTAAGTTGTACAACTTCATGTTTGTGTGCATTTATTTTTAGCTAATGTCCCTCTAGTTGATTGTAGACTATGTTTACGTATGCCAAGACTTTTCGAGATACATTTTTTTTCTTCATTGAAGTTATTGATGCTATTAGGTCTGTGCGTTCCTTCGTTGTTTGATTCTATAAGATTTTCCTGTCCTTTTGTCAAAGTTGCTCCTCACGCCTGGTCAAATGCAAAGGTCCTGTTACTGAATTCCGACAGTTGCTAGTTACTTCAGTTGGTGTTACTTTTGAATTGTCATTTAGAAGATGTCATGCTTACTATAGTCTGCAGTTTTTCTTGAAGTTTAATTCTTTACTTACTTTGCACCTTCGTCTTTTCCTCCACTAGTTTCCATTGTGGGGCTGGTTATCATGTCAACATTATTTTTGCACGAACTGAGTTACTATCTTAATACGATCACAGTTCACCAGGTTTTTCTCTTCTCTTCAATTTAGCTTTCTCTTATTGTTTACTTTATTCTTTACCGTCTAAGAGTAATTTAAAGGTTTCTGCTCTGAATAATGATTGGGCAGATGGCTGTTGACTTGAGACGTGGAGAGACTCTGCCCATACACATCAATATGACATTCCCCTCTTTACCTTGTGATGGTAAGATAAATAAACCCCCTTCTGGTCTATGTTTGCTTACGCTCTTTCAGATTTGATTTTCTTTGAGAATATGTAATTTCTAAATGCTTCAGACATTGATGAATTTGTTTCTGTGGCAGTTCTAAGCGTTGATGCTATTGATATGTCGGGGAAGCATGAAGTAGACCTTGATACAAACATATGGAAGGTAATTGGTCTATTTGATTTGAAAAATCTGTGTTCTGCCTTACCTATCACTAATTTGCATTAATAAATAAATAGTGGGGTATGACAGAAAAAACAGTTATTCTGTTTTCACTTAGTATTTCGTGCTTATATTCTTCTGGCAGACGTGTTTGCTGTTTTACGTTGGCTAGTTGCTTTAATGACACATTAGCATCTGAAGAGAACTGAACTATTAAAAATATTTTGAGTGTTTATGGTTACAAGTTATACTTAAATAGTTGGCAATGCAATGAACAATGGTTTGAATTAAGACCTAGCTGTTCTTTTTGATCAGTTTAAGGCCTAGTTGTTTTTGTTTATGTTAGATTCACTATCTTTCTGGCTAGAGACTAGTATTTTTCTGCAGGGATAGTGTGAGATTTTGATAATCTCTAGTTTTAGTGAATCAATTTGCATTAATAAATAAATACTTTTGGTAGTTAGTATTCGAACAAATGGACTTACATAAAGTGAAATAGGTGCAGAGGATTCATATAGCCAACCCAATTTGAGTTAATCATACAATTGGTTCTGCGTATGGTGTTTGGAGCAACTGAAGGGCTTAAGTTTGAAAGCATGTGGATTGATAAAGATGATTTCATTGAACTTCTGGAGTGAAGATGGAATTCAAACAAGGTGAGTTGTAATCCAGGTACTATGCTTGCCAGGAATTAAAGTTGTTGAATGGTGATATTGAGAAATGAAACAATAAGGTGTATTGTAGGCTGTAAGAAAGGAAAGAAAAAGGCTTTGAAGAGGCCGGAAGAATTGGATCATTTTAATGGAGTCATAGCTGATGAGAATGCCAGTAATATTGAGAGGGAAACAATCACCTCGGAACGAGAGTAAATTGCAAGGGAAAAAGAGACACCTTGAAGGCAGAGGGCAAGGTGTATATGGTAACAATTGGATACAAACACAAAATGGGCACAACTGTCATATTCTGAAGAAAAAACAGAGGTTATGTAAAGCAGTTTGATGGGGACAAGGCTCTCAAACCATATGGTTTTAATAGGTTTTTCTTCCAAAAGCGTTGGAAGATTGTCATGGATGATAAATGAAGAGAGTGGAGTGCTTCAACCCGATTTTACCTTTGAAGAAGCTTTAATGCTACTTTTCTTGCTTTCTTGCCCAATAAAAAAGGGAGTTGTAGAAGTTAAAGATTTTAGATCAATTAATATATTGGGAAGTGTATAAGATTATTTCTAAACACTTTAACAGAGAGGTTGAAGAAGGTGATTGCAAAACTTATATCTAGTTATCAAAATACATTCATAAAAGGGAGCCAAAATCATTAATGCAACGCTTGTTGCAAATGAATGCCTTGATCAATACTTACAAGGAAATCTGTTGTTGCATGCAAAGTAGTAGAGTTGGAAAAGCATATGACCATGTGAATTTGTCAATTTTCTATTGAGCATTTGAGCTAATGAGGCATATGAATTTTGGGACAAGTGTAGCTGACAAAGAGAATATCAATTGTTAAGGGAACATGATTTATCATGATTCTTAGAAATTTAGTATAGAAAAACTAGACATTAAACTCTAATTAGAAACTTATTGTGATTTTGCATTTAGAATAGTAAAATGATTTTTCTTGGTTTTTTTCACTTATTTCAAACTTTAAATTCCTTTATTGTTGTTTCTTCTCTTGCAACACATATATACTTTTTATATTTCCTTCATTTGCATTTTGTTACACTAAATTGTAACACATATATACTTTTTATATTTTCTTGCAAAGCTTAAGGTCCCAGTATACTTCGACGCTTTTCTATGCTCTTCGCTTTGACACCAATTATTCTAAGTCACAGAGATCTTCTAAAATTACATTCTTTAGTAACTTGTTTTAGTAATTTTGAAGTTACCCCAGAGCACCTATGAAATGTGACCTAGTGGTCAATGAAAATGAAAAATACTAGGTGATTTTTTTTAATATGCTAAAGCGATGGTATGCAGAGTTAATAGGTACTTGTGTTGGTGGGAGGTAGCAAATACTCGATGGACTAGTCGAGGTGCGTGCAAGATGGCTCTAGACACTGCTGTCATAGAAAGAAAGTTATGCAATAACAACATATCCAATGAAATCCCACTAAGTGGATAAAAAGAAAGTTATGCAAGCACATAAAAGAAAAACTCCTAGTTTCAAAATTGTCTTACCTATTATCTATTTAATAGAGTAAGGAACTTTTAATAAACTATAGTACAGGTTAAAAAGATACCATGTTGCACCCAAGGATGTGGTCTAGTAATTAATGAAATGGTTGACAGTCATAGGTCTTAGGTTGAAAATCCCAGCCGTGGGAGGTGGCAGGTATTCTGTGGAATTAATCGAGGTGTGTGCAAGTTGGCCCAGACACCACAGTCATAAAAAAAAAAAGAGTAAACACTTGAACCAAACTTCCAATTGAAAAATTTTATGTTTTTGAATAAATTTTGTGTGCTAGATGTTTCATGATATATACCTTATAGGTGGGGAGGCTTGTATAAGATAGAGAATGTTGGAAACTCCAGCAGTGTATTGTAGTTACAAGAGTAAGAGGGAAGTTAATGCTGTCTGAAATTGTATTAAGCTACAAGCTTTGGACTTTACCCAAAAACAATTGTGGTCTACATAGCTTAGAATGCTTTAAAATCTAGAGTATCCTTAAAATTGGGGTGAATGAAATCGATACATAAGTCAGTTAATAAAAGAATAGAAAAAGCTCTACTGTATAGAATACTCCTAATGATTATATTAGTCTCTCATTCATGAGGTAGCTATCTGGAACTAGTTTACCTTCTTCACTTGCAGAATCTGAGTTGGCATAACTTGGAGCTTGAACTCAGGTATTAGAATGAGTCTTATTAGTACCCTGGTGGAAGGCTCCCCAAACCCCCTCGAGTCCTGTCCTGTCCTGTCTTGCTCTTTTGGCATTCCGTCTTTCACCACATTCCTTATAAAAGAAACCTTGTGAAAATTGTAGGGGTAACTTGCGATTACTTATAGCTGACTTCTGTTGCACAGTTCTCTGGAGATTTTGTTATTGCCTTTCATTTCATTTGGGAATTTTGTTTTCTCTTGCAGTACCTACTTCCTATGCCTGTCCAAGCACATATCTTCTCCTCTTCTATTTAAATCTTTCCTTACCTTTTTCCAGAGTTATGCAAGCATTTTGCTTAATGGTTAAGAGTTTTTGCAGCTTCGCTTAAACAGTGATGGCCATATTACTGGAACTGAGTATTTGTCAGACCTTGTGGAAAAGGAACATAAACATGGTAATGCCTTTTGTTCTGCTTTTGAGTCTGGGTATAAATTGTGTGTGACTTTTTTCTCCTCACATTAGTGAACTTGCATTATTTTTATTTTGGGTAACAAAATATACTAATCCCTCTGTCCCGATTAATGTAGCATACTTTCCTTTTTAGTTTTTCCCAAAAAGAATGTCACCTTTCTATAATTTGAAACATTTTAACTTTAAGATTTTCATTTTACCCTTAATAAAATGATTTATAGTCACACAAATGACTGAGGAGAATTTAAGACCACAAATTTCAAAAGTTTTCATTTTTTTTCTTAAATTTTGTGTCAAGTCAACCAGCCACATAAGTTGGGATGGAGGCAGTATATGTTTAATAGTAATATAGCATGGTTCTAAAATGACAACTTTGACCAGATAATCACAAAGACCATCATGATGATTCGGATAATAACACCCATCTGCAAGGGTTCGATCAAGATGCTGAAAATATGATTAAGAAGGTCAAGCAAGCATTGGCTCATGGGGAGGGATGCAGAGTATGTACCTCCTTTCATTTTTAGCTGCTTATTTTATTTGTAAACACCCTTTTATCTCCTTCATGTCTCAGAAATAAGATTAGGAAAAATTTGTATCCTTACCCTTGGAAGTGTACAGCCCTTGGGCTAAATAAGCAATGATAATTGTATTTGTTTATTTCAGGTCTATGGTGTTTTGGATGTCCAACGTGTTGCTGGAAATTTCCATATATCCGTTCATGGGTTAAACATTTTTGTTGCTCAAAAGGTTAGATCTCTTGGAATTATTTTCCTTTATTGTATGATTTTGTCCAATGATACAACAATCCATTGGAAGATATTGACTACGTCACGTAACTTTCATCTGTTATTGTTAATTATATATGTACTACTGATCTTTGAAGGTTTCAAGTTGGAAGACACTAATATTAAATTTTTGAGAA
This sequence comes from Solanum rostratum, assembly GCA_029948455.1. Classification (NCBI taxonomy): domain Eukaryota; kingdom Viridiplantae; phylum Streptophyta; class Magnoliopsida; order Solanales; family Solanaceae; genus Solanum; species Solanum rostratum. Next base: position 52,792,281 of record CM057047.1, on the reverse strand, counting down.
TGTTGTACTTATAAGTTATTTTCTCAGGAAGTAGGGAAATTAAACCTCTGAAAGGTCTGAGAATACAATATAGTTTAATAGAGTTATATCTTGGTGGTTCATCTAAAAATGAAATTGCCATTTATCTCTGGAGGCTTGATATTTCTTGTGTAATTGTGATATTTGAAGCTAGTCTTAGATGTTAATTAATTTTGATTAAGATTAGTGTTCAGATATTACTTAAAGTCCGATGATGCATCTGTCTGCTGCATAAATTTTGGTCTCTGTTTTGAAGTACATTATCTTCTAAAAGTGGAACTTAAAATGGACTTGAAAATTACCGCCTGTTAGAAATTGGTTAATTTTGCAGATGACATAGTACTGATTGATGAGACTCGGGATAAAGTTAGTGATAAGTTGGAGATTGGAGGCATACTTTGGAATCCAAAGAGTTCAAATTGAGCAGGACCAAAACAGAATAGTTGAAGTGCAAATTCAGTGTCGTGAGGGATAAAACAGGCATTGAAGTGAGGCTTGTCACTCAATCTATTCTCAAGAGAGATAACTTAAATATCTTGGGTCCATCATCCGGAGTAGTGGCAATATTGACGATGATGTTACACATCGTATTGGGGCAGCATGGATGAAATAGAGGCTTTTCCTCTGGATTATTGTGTGATAAGATGATACCACTAAACTTAAAGATAAGTTTTATAGAATGGTGGTTAGACCGTCTTTGCTATATAGGGTGGAGTGCTGGTGAATCAAAAACTCACATGTTCAGAAGATGCAGGTTGCGGAGATGAGGATGTTGAGATGGATGTGTGGACATACCAGGAGGGATAAGATTAAGAATGAGATCATTCGGGAGAAGTTAGGGGTGGCCTCAGTGGCATACAAAATGAGAGAAGCGAGACCAAGATGGTTTTGGCATGTGCAGAGAAGAAATGTTGATGCTCCTATTAGGAGGTGCGAGAGGTTGGATGTAGGAGTTATGCGGAGAGGTAGACCGAAAAAGTATTGGGGGTTTGGGGGGGGGGATTAGAGAGGATATGGCGCAACTTCATATCATCGAGGATATGACCTTAGATAGAAAGAAGTGTAGGTCGTGTATTAGGGTAGAAGGTTAGACGGCTAGTAGCGATAGGATGATGTATGATCTTGTGTTATAGTAGGTTAGTAGAGGTAGTTGTGTCTTTATGTATTGTATTGCTATTATCCGTCATTCATTTTGTACCTTTATTGTCTTTACAAATTATCATGTGCTTTCTATTTTAGTTGTTTGGTTTCATATCTAGTATTTTCTGCCTTTGGGATGATATGTTGAGATGAGGGTCTTTCAGAAATAATCTCTCTATCTCTATGAGATAATGGTAAGGTCTGTATATATTTTACCTTCCCCAGACCCCACTTGTGGGATTTTGTTGGGTATGTTGTTGTAGAAGTTCTTATAGAAATCAGATTTTTTTATCCTGTTTGTTGCATCCAGTTATTGCTTACTCCTGTTTGTATCTGTTTTTAACCGCTGCAGATTTTTGAAGGTACTACTCATGTCAATGTGAGCCATATCATCCATGACTTATCATTTGGGCCCAAATATCCAGGAAGTCACAACCCACTTGATGGAACAGAACGAATTCTGCGTGGGGCAAGTGGAACATTCAAATATTACATTAAGGTTTGAGTTGTAGCCCTCGTTTTAGTTATGGACATTGTACTTGATATTTAGGTAGAAACTACAGTATTTGGACATAGCCATATATATTTCTCGAATTGAAGAAATGAATGTACAACTGCATACTTCAGTCATTTTTCTGTACTTGTTTTCTATATTTTGGTTTAATTTTCTTTTAACAGTCATTTTTCCTGGACTTAAAAAGGCTATAAGCTAAATTTAGGTAACTTATCTCAACATTACCAGTTTCAAAAAAATAAAATAAAATTTCAGATAACTTATCTTTTGTAATTGGGAGCTCAGAATCTGATTTTCTGCCCATACTTGGATATATGCCAGTTATGTTTTATACAGGTCATAAGATGATGCATTCTCCATAGAGCAATTACATTAAATAGAAGGGTAGAGGGGCTAGTCCATTATCTGTTGAGTTTCAAACCATGTGCCACTGGCTCTTGGGCATTTCTCGATTATCAAAAAAACATTTTTATTGAAAGACTCTAATCCTAAAGTGACTGTTTTCATTTTTTGGTAATTATAGTCCCAGAATAACTTAATTAGCTTTAGTGCTGCTTCCAGAGCTACACTAAATGGGTGATGGTAGTTTTTGGAGACATTCACAACGATGCATGATCTCCATTTCACTTTAATCTGAAATTGAGGAGACTATTTTTCTGCATCAAGGACGTAAACAGCATAGAAATGATTAGCTGAAAAATGATTTTAAGTGCATATAGTTTCATCAGCTTCCTCCTTCCTGTCCTTCTTCCTTTTTCAGGTTGTCTCAAGATTGTATCTACTTGAAATGGAAACTTTTTTTGTATTGTTGTCATACTTATTAATTACTTTAGTATCAGAAAAAGGTCAATTCCCATCTTCACTCTTAACAGTATTCAAACTTTTTGAAAGCCAGAGCTTTATCTGCACTTGTGGACCCTTTTTAATTTAAGTACGATAGATTGTCAACTTTTACCTTATTATCGATTCAAAACTAAATGTGACGCCCAGTGGCTTGGGCTTGAGACTTTCATTTTGGAGGTCTCAAGTTCAAAACCCCTTGCCAGCGAAAGTAAGGGGTTTGCCTTCTGGATCGAGCTTGTCGCACCGGCTTGCCTAGTGTGGGTCACCTCTAATGTGTGGTTTGCGAGCTATTATATAGGAGCGGGGGCTTACCTTGTGCGCACTCAAAGGATAGCGGTTGCGGGTTCCCCTTGTCATAAAAAAATATCAAGAGTAATTTCTTGTGTTGGTGTCTGCTAGTTTCCAAACCCCACTTGTGGGATTATACTTGGCATGTTGTTGTTGTAATACCTGCTAGTGTCCTCTGTCATGTTGTCCTAAAGTATAACCAGAAGTGAGGGATTTCCGTTGATTAATGGTGACAATTAACATTTTGATGAAATGTATGGTCTAGTTAACTTAAGTGGTTTCCTTGCCAAGTTTTATTTAGAAGGCTAGTGTTGCATTCTTTGGCTCTTCTTTGCCTCTCTGCATTTTGAAGTTTTGCTTTTTCTCGTGTAGATTGTTCCCACTGAATATAGGTATCTATCAAAAGAAGTTTTGCCAACTAATCAATTCTCTGTATCGGAATACTTTTCTCCCATCAATGAGTTTGATCGGACATGGCCAGGTGATTCTCTAAAATCTTAGTACTCAACAGACTAATTTCTTCTATCAATTGCTGCACTTTTTTCTTCTCTTGTTGTACCTTTTTGCTTATTGAATGTATTTCTCACTTAATGCAGCTGTATATTTCTTATATGATTTGTCACCAATTACTGTGACCATCAGAGAAGAACGTCGCAATTTTCTGCACTTTATTACTCGGCTCTGCGCAGTACTGGGTGGTACTTTTGCCTTGACAGGTTTGCCTCTAATACATAGCAGTAGGATTTCCTTAAGGTATAAAATTCTTTGACAAACCAGAAGTCCCTGCTATAATTCTATTCTTCCTTTTGTATGTATATTCTTGTCATTTGATGGCTGAACTTGATGCTCATTTTGTTGTCTGTGAAGAATTTGTATATCATTTGCTGGTGTGTGGGGAAAATGCTTAGATATATTTGTGCCAGTAAATATGATTTTGAGTCTTTTGTTCTTATTCCTTTCTTACATGTTGTGGATGGAACGCTAATTTCTGGGTAGATTATCTTTAAAGAGTTAACCAATTCCTCGAAAATTCTCCCGTGTTCTATAGTTTTTTTCCTCTATATTCTCAGTCGAGGGATTTTCCATTCAAGCATCTCCATTCACATTACTTTCTGGAATCATATAGACCTGGCAGTTGGCAATGATTTGGAGTTTATATTGCGTCTGTTGAGTTAGATACTGATTTTTATGTGGTTATTACAGTCATAGGCTTAGGAGCAGCTTAATATTGGGACCCCTTTGTTTTGCGCTGAGAATAAATTAATAGAATCATTTAATGAATGGTCTGACATTAGGAACTGCATTATTTACACAAACTGAGAAGGCCTTTGTAGATACAAGTATGAACAACATGTTTTTCTTTGGTTCGTTTGACTTCTTAAGATCTTGTTTTGTCTGGTATTGGGAAGATACCCCCAAGGACTGTTTCTTGCAGTTAAGAAACTGGACCCTGAATTCAATTGGAGATTTTAATCTAATCACATTCCTGAAACACTTGAGAAAGTGTACCTTAAATTTAAGTTGGAAATCATTCATCCAATCACAAATACTCACATACTTACCTAATTTTGTGTGTATTATAGGCATGCTAGATAAATGGATGTACAGGTTCCTTGAAGCAGTTATGAAGAAGAACAGCAGAAGTCTTGTGCGGTAATTTAAGGTTACCAAGTGACATGTTGCCTAGTAAGTAATATTTAGTCAGGGATTTCACACTACGTGGGGATTTTAGCGGTGAGTAAGGGAGATCGATAAATGAGGCTTGTGTATATTTCGTTTCCTGTGTATTTTCTTTCTTACTTTTTTATCCTTTAATTTTGATTGTGCTTTATGCAAATATAGCGCAAGCCATTCTAGCAGTCTGAGAAAATATTTACTTACTGTTCTCTGTAACATAATCTAGTTTGTAATTCAAAGAAAATGAAGAGTTGCAGGTTTTGTTGCGCCATGTTAGTGGAAAAACTTGCTGTATGTGAGAGAGATTTTCTTTTTCCTTTTCTTGTTAGTACAGTATGTATAGAAACTAATTGTTGAGGTTATTTGTGCATGCATCATATATTGATCATCTCCTCACCTGCCTAACCTAGTTGTCTGAGTAATCAATCGTGATTAAAGTGTGTAATGTAACAGAGCATATAATAACATTGTTATTCATGTAGTATTCTTAATTGCATACCAATCCATCCTTTTTTACCGCTTACATAACTAAGTTTACGTGGACTAAACAACCTTTAAACATATAGCTTTCCTCATCTCTCTTATGTAACTCCTGTCAATAAGTTTTGGTTTTTAATGTTGAGAGCAACAAGAATAGTTTTAAAGTAAAATTCTTCATTCCTGAGAAGTGCAAAAAGCCTTTTCTTCATGTTCCTTTTTTTTTAACAAGTGAGGGGATTTCATGTGGAGATTTATAAGGACTTAAAGTACAATTCTTTTTTACATGAAAAAGCTAGTCTCGGACCTAATATTTGAAGAGAAAACCATTTGGGTCCTAAATGGTGTTCCGCATGGATTTATCATGTGGCGCTTTATGTCATTTTCGTTATAAAGAGGAGGTTGGTTTGTTGTTTTTTTTTACAAAATTTTAAAAGGGATAGTTTTGAATCAAAATCTAACCAAAGGATATTTTTGCTCCACTTATGATGGCTGGGAGTATTTTAAACTCTTTTTCGTTTCCGTTAGAAAGAGGAGTTTTTTTAGTCAAAAATTTCATAGAGGGATATTTTTTAGCCGAAAGGATATTTCTGTTCTATTTCAAATACTTCAAGGGGTATCTTTGGCCCTTTTCCCTTCAAGATTTGACGCTCATGGTTAAATATTTTTTTCATCACTTTCCGTCAAATCAAACAAACAAAAATTATTAGATATTTGATGAAACTTTTAGCCAACTTAAAGGATAACCATTTTGAACCCGTACTCAAAACATATGGGACCATTTTTATCATTTTCTCACCTGAATACACAACCATCATCTGACTGATTCTTATCAGTATCAAAACAAGGAACAAATAACCAAATAGCAACAACTAACTATGGCTCTTGGCCTAGATAACTACTAGGCTACTAGAAAACGTGACAACGGGATGATAATACCATATGATGACAATGTTGCAGTTGCTATTGACCAAGAAGGAACTCAATTTTTAATCATAAACCCTTTTTTGTATTTCAAAAAGTAGCACAAATTACATGCGCTCCCAAAAACTATTGATGATAAAATGCTCTACAAGCTTCCTATGCTATCCCATTTCTCCTATTCCTTGTGCAGCTTAGTACCTAGTGAATTTTCATGCTACTACTAAAACTAGCACAAGATGAGCAACTCCTCATAAACAAAAATATTGCAACTCTTGAGTTACGCAGTCTGGATCCTGATCTCTGGCAGCCTCGGATTTTCTGATTGTCCAACTACAGGATGCAACGGTGGTTGTTGCTGCTGATTGTTATGGGGATGGTGTTGTCCCGAAGGGTTGTCCATGTATCTATAATATCTTTGAACAGGCAGAGTACTGTGTGGCTGCATGGCACTGGTTGTCTGTGCAGGGGATGATCCATGGCGTCTGCTTGCTCGCCACCTCAAATACTCTACCAGGAGCGAATTGGTACTAATTGCAATACCGAACCCAGTGAAGGAGGAAAGCAGCACCGATAGGAGTGCACTGACGTTAAGCTGCACATTAGCAATTATGTAAATCTTTATGTACCTGTTATTTTTGTAGGTGAAAATGCCAATGGCCTTTCCCCGCAGTCTAAACATGGAACCCCACCTCCCTCCTCTCTTCCAACATATATAAGATTAAAGGAAGGCAGGAAATATAAGAAATTAGAGAGTGGAAGATTCTTACCACCGCGTAAAATATATGGGCGAACAGGATAACAATTGCAAACTGAAATGAAGCATAAGCCCATATGTAACTCTTGCTGACTGCAAATAACCAAAGAATGTATTTTTAATTCTGGATAAAAAAGACACCCCTCCACAGGGGCAGATCTAGGGGGACAGGTATTCACCGGAATCCCCTGGACAAAAAATTACACTGTATATATATTAGGCAACTTTTCATTTATTATGTATAGATAAAGATTTTGAATCCCCTAAACAAAAGACTAGAGGTTGGCTTAGTGGTTTAGGGTGTTCAGAATTTAAGTCCTAGGCACTACATTTTTATTTTTCGAATCTCCTAAGTGAAAATCCTAGATCCCTACTGTCCTTGGAGTTCTAAAAGAACGAGCCGTTCAGTCCCTGTCAGCCATGTCGTTTTCACTATACTCATGGCAAATGATGAGACGTATTACAGCATGATAAGCAGTTTGTCCAAGCGGGCTCTTGGTTAAGGCTTTAAGACAGAGGAATCAACCAGTGAATAAAAAAAGCCAAGGATGATCTTGGATAATGGCACAGAACCATTTATCCAAACACATTAACCATGTATGCTAAAGATCAAAATTCCACTATAAAAGTGGCTACATAGCATTCGTATGTAAATCCTATGATATACTGAATTATCTTCAAGTTAGTAATGGTGAAACTGTAGATACTTAATACTCCCTCCGTTTCAATTTGTTTTGTCGGGTTTTGACCTGGCAAGAGTTTAAAAAAGTAAGGAAGACTTCTGAATCTCGTGGTCTTAGATTAAAGATATATAGAATATACCAAAATATCCTTTACCTTTGTGGTCTTAAACATGTCACGTGATAAATTGAAATTAAAGTGCAACCAAAAAAGGAAACATTCTTTTTCAAACGCACCAAAAAGGAAAGTAAGACAAGCAAATTGAAACGGAGGGCGTATTATTTTTAAATTGCATATACAGTGATTTTACAGTTCATAGTTATTTCGATATCTAAGGAGACTAAATCTAACATGCATTCAGTGGACTTATTAACAGCCTCCTTGGTCTCTGTACCCTTATCTATTTGGAGGCATTCAGTTGAGCGCAAGGGAGAATTACTAAGTTGAACGTGCATTCTTACCCTATGTTTCGCTGAGTTAACCTTACCCTTGACAGAAAATGACCAGGAAGTAGAAGTTTTAGGTTGGAACTAATTCAGAAATGACATCTGATAAGAGTATAGAGGGGTGAAACAATCATACCCATAGTAGAAGCTATCATAGAAGAAAGGAGGCCTAAAACACAAGAGAAAGGTAAAGAGATGGCAAGAGCACGAGCGCCTAAGTCAGATACCTGTCATAATACAAGAAAAGAAATTAATCGATAAAATATTTTACATCAAACACAATGTGAATGCAAAGTGAAATATGATCAAAGCAAGAGTTGTCTCTTTATTAGGAGTACAATATATTTTGACAATTTTTATCATCGCTCCAAGCTTTGACATTAAGAGACTCACTACCCAGTCATTTTTAAGGACATACCAACTGATGATAAGTGTTGCAGTAATGACATGCACTGCTTTACCCCCACACGTGATAAGAAAATACCAAACTGTTCTGTCTCTGCTTCACGAAGTTCATGGTGTAACTGTAACATACAGTTCCATATTCCACTTAAAAAATGAATAACATGAACGGAGAATATGAATATCATGATGGTTATCACAGAGAATCAAGCAGTGAATAATAATCGCACTTAGCAATAGGAGCCATGTGTCTTCTGATATACTTCTCTGAAATGTGCACTTTGGGTACATAGTTAATAGGGTTTGTGCATTTGTTGTCATACCTTTTGAAATATACACATAAATCCCTAAGGCATTGTTTGATGGTTGGTTAGGAAGGAAATTATTCATGTTTTAGAATTAGCATAGTCAATAGCATGCTTCATAGCATTTTAGTTACTTCGTCTAAAAATTAAGCACACCAAGTACATCGTTTGGTTATCATTTTACAATCCCACATAACTAAAGCAAGTATAAGTTATGAGTCAATGTATGTATTGTTTTATGCAGCATAAAAGATGGAATAAATTAAACCTTGCATAACTAAAATATGGACAAAAGTTGCACAAAACCTATAAACAAAGTACAAAAACAAACATTGCGAAAAGAGTAGAATTACTTAGATCATCACACCATTTTAACTGATATAAGAGATATAATAATGAAGAAACAAAAGGAAAGTACCAGAAGCTGCTCCAGAAAGCAAAAATATGCAAGCATGCTGACCATAACAAGGATAGGTACGTCTTGCCAGACTCTGTTAACAGCAAAAGAAATGGGCAATACCCAAATAAGTGTGACAAACCAATTTCCATGTGACACTCATCAACATTTAACAACCTGTTTTAATGGCGGAGTCAGAATTTTTAATAAAGGATGTCAAAATATAAAGTAAAAAATTATGTGAACACAACCTCAAACAATTTTAACAACTCCTAAACCACTACACATCTTCAGCTTGTGTTAAGTATCAACAGTTGTATATATACCAACTACACTAAATTTTGACCTCTGTATACAATGTAATTTTCCGACAAAGGGGTGTCGCTTGACACCCCTCGGACAAGGGTGGCTTCGCCCCTGACCTGGTTACAAGTACCTTAAAAAAAATGATAACTATTGACACCAATGATCATGGCATAAATACCATCAGGGCACCAAACAAACACTGAAGTTTAGGTCAAGTTTAGTTTGCTGATTTATAGGGATAATCTTCAGAAATCAGAGGGTTTAACACCAAGCTATAAAAGATGGCAGTTCACTCTTTATGCAGTGGAAATTAAAGAAGAACAAAATGAAATTAAAGAAGAATAAAATGAATAAAATGGAAGAGATGTCTAGAGTATCCCAAAGCACAGTAGTTTAAATCTTTCTTCAGTGTGTTAAATCTCACTAGAATTGATTACATATCCTTCCTCAATCTTTAATTTATCTTTACTAGCTTAGGGATGACCGCCTATCTTCGAATTTCTCTCACATCCAAAGACAGAACCTAACATGGACTCACGGGAAGGATAAGACCCACGGTCTATACCTCTCTCTGAAGTCAAGCAGCTGGTTTTTGCTCATCTAGGAGGAACAATTGAGAAGAAGAAAACGTTATCACACAATCGCTTGAATTTTTCTTTTGGTCCAACTATTAGTGACTTCACTAGGTTCAAAGAACTCTCTTGAGGCTTCAGCTTCATACAGCTCCGCCCAAACTTCTCAAGTGTATGGTGCTAGCATTGCAGGAGATGACCACCAAATAAAACTATCTGCAGTCTGCACTTTTCTCCCTGTTGGCTAAAGCAACATGGAAAACGGTACCAAAATTTGTGCACAAGTTTTGGTAGCCTCACCCCTTCCCATCGTCAAGCATTTTATACACAAGGATATATCGAAACTAATTGATTGAATCTCATCCTAAAAACTGTTCTACACTTGCGAAGAAACCTAGTTATGTTTGTCAAGATCCATTGCGTTCATGAGTTCAAGATCTTAAAGATTTTAGATTTTAGGAGTTCTCGTGATTCCCGGTGCATCATGTTGAAAATTAAAAGCTTCCAAATGTTTAAGCAAGCTTTAGGCCATAGATTTGGGAGTATATTTTGAAAATTTATCCTCAAATGTTTGTTTGGGCATCAAATTTGATGAAATCTTTTAAAATATGACTTCAAATATTTTCAAGTTCTCAAAAATTGGCTCAGACCAATTTTTGGGACTTCCATTCACAAAACTTTAATTTCTTTTTTCCAAGTAAAATGCATGTCCAAACACAAGCGCAAATTCCAAAATTCACAACTTCAAGAACTCAAATTTTCAAGTTCCAACTTCAAAATCAATGACCATGCGGGAGCTTAATATTCCCAATCAGAAAAATGTTTATACTTGTGACAGAACTAGTAATGTTTGTCAAGACATAGTTAGCGGTTCATAAATTGAGAAGGTTTTTAAGACTAAAAACTTCCTAGTGATTTGTGTTTTACAGTGCATCATGTAAATAATCAAAAGTTTCCAAATTTTTATGTCATGTCCACTACAGACTGAATTGCAAAGGCATATAAATCTAAATGCAGGAAGCTAAATTTTGCAACAGAAAGAATCTTCCTAGAATCACTAAGTATTTATTGGCTATATTTATCATCTTTAAGTCTAAGATCCACAAAAATTTCAAGTGAAAGTAAAGAAAGCAACAAAACTTTATCAGCTGGACTTGCCTGTAGCGAGGCACTTCTCTCTGTTGTATAACAGTTTGGGACCTTCTGGTAGCAGTTGGAGGACTTTGGATTTTCAATAATGTTACAGGGAGGTTTCGTACTTCCTGCTTGCAAACATCACAGATCTTGTTACCCTTAATACTGAACCACTTTAAGGTGCACGCCTTGTGGGCGAGTGCAAGCTCTCCTTTGCAGCTGCATTCCATTTTAAATGTTTCACTTTCTTCACCAAGTTCAACAAAACAAATTCTGCAAACAGCTTCTTCCTCGGGAATATCTTCACCGGCATTATCTGTCGCTGTAGATAGCGAAGGAGAAAGCCATTATACTCATCTAGAAACAATCAGCTAAGATGCCACAGAAAGTACTGGAACAAGGACAGGATACAACTGAGATCATGTCCCTTTACTCTTAATTATTACCTATTTGAAGTATCAAATAGTCCGAATACGTTCAACGATTCTATCTACTACCAGGAGCCAAAGAAAATGAACACGATCAAATAGAAATTAGTAATTTCCATAATTAAGCAATGGCATTATCCATCCTCTTAAAATGTATACTTCCCATTATACACAGCTAATTCTGTTCCTACTAATTTAAAGTTGTGATAGAACATCTATCAAAAGTTTGTGGGATAAAGACCTATTTAATTGAAATTAAGATATATAGATCATATTGCCTTGACTAGACACGAGCCCAAAATGTTAGTTTGCGTACGTACTATATCAGTGGCAGTGAAAAAACATCAAATCACATATTTTTAGTTAATTGAACTTAAATTCTTGAAAAAGTTGTAAAGAATAGTACTCCCTCCAGCAATTTACATATTAGGCTGTTTTGAAAAGTCTTCCACCTTCTCATATTTAGTAGCAACTTTTTTTTATAGGAATGACATGATATATATAAGACCATAAGATTCAAGGAATAAGCTTTGACATGTTATACACACCTTCACTTTATGACGACAAGATTCAAGAGTCTTTTACATTCTTCAATTTCGTGCCCAATCAAATGAAGACATACTAAATGAAAAAGAGGGAGTAGTACTTTTGGAACGGTGTCAAACAGTTTGAAATGTACCAAAAGCAGAAAGAGGGTCGGTATAAGTTGGGATGTGAAAGATGAAGCAAATAAAAATAGTTAAGCCAAAAAAGAATGTCTCAGTATAACGTGCCACAGCCCACAAGTGATAACTAACTCACAAATGGATATGATTCCCACTACACAGAGAGAGAGAGATACATATAGAGAGTTAACATCTTAGTAGTTGTTTAAGATTGATCACGTATACAAATTATTCGGCAAACTTCGATAATCTTCAAGGATAAACTGCAGCTCAATGCAATTGAACATCAGAGAAAGTAGACTCCAGACTTGTTCTTCTCACTAATAATATGGAAATAATTCATTACCTCATTTGATCAGAGATTCAAGATGTTGATAACTGAAAAAAAGGTGCTGATGATTAACTTACATATGTGAATTGCTACATAAAGAAAGATGCTTACTGAAAATCAAACAGGTATACCAATTGATCCAGATGTAAAACAGTTAGTATTGAAGGCTTGTATCAAAAACATTTTTAGTTTAGAAAATGATCAAAACAGTTTAGCAATGCTTTAGATTCACTCGTTTAGCATTATCCAATCGGAGAAGCTAGTGAAAAGTATAAAACTTATCAGAGTCAGGATGCACGAAAATTTATATACCATTTTCTATTTCTTGTGGTATGTTTGCTGAGGCATCAGAATCAGTGGTTGTGCGAACAACTTTGGAAATTACACGGATGAGACCGCCATTAGAATCTGTCCTCCTTAAGCTTCCACTTTTAACATGTATAGGCACTGAAAGTGAACGCTTCATATGCTGTTGGGCTTCAGGTTTCTGTCAGTAAATGGTACAAACAGAAAAAGTAAGAAAGAGTACATACAAAAACAGTGCATCCAAATAAGTAAACATTAGGACATATAACATACAATTAACTCTGAATGATCATCCAAACAATTGTCCTCTGCAGGCTTTCCCACAGTTCCCATTGGTGTCTCTGGTAAAGAGCGAACTGATTTTGTCGTTGAAGAGAACAAAACTTTATTGAGAGAAAATGACCTTGAAGTTGAAGGCTTATCTGAAAGTGGCATGTCTGGGATAATGAGAACTGTCTTTTCGCCATCGTGAGTTACATTTTTTGCCCTAGTGCTTTTTTGTGGAATCAGATTCTTCATACTTGACATGAACTTGGCAGAGTGGGGCCTTGGGGGCAACCCTGATCTGGCAGAGTTAGGACTTGGAACATCTATTCTTGTAAAGCTGGATAATGCATTTTCCAAAGATCTTGTAGGTATTTGCAAAGACGAGATGTTTGGCCGTCTTGTTGATTGCTGCCGCACTAAAGTAGCTTCCTCTCTCCCCCCATTCTTTTTTAGTAGATGTAAATTTCAGAGCACAAAAGCAAGAATGGATCAGTTTAGATCATAATGAGTTGACAAACATTGTGTTAGTTATCTCAATTACTTCTGAAGAACAATGTATATTTCAAACACAAGATGGAGATCAAATATGCTAAAACTGAATGATAAGTCTTAACAAAAACTGAATGATAAGTCTTAACACAAATCCTCATAGAGGTCAACGAAATGAGACTCTTTCTTTTTATTTCTACTACTTCATAAAAAGAAGCACAACAACACAAACTACACCTCAATCCCAAACAAGTTAGGGTCAGCTATATGAAATCCTCATTAACTAAGAAATTCAAAAAGAACCCATAGAAGTTCCAGACTAACTAAAGTAATTCTATAAATATCTCAAACCAACTAATTCATCCAAACTCACTTATCAAAAAGGGATAAAAAAAAAAGAAAATCCAAATCTTTCACATTCCATCTTCCACCACTTGAAGAAACTTCACATCTTTCATTCACCAATCAACAAATAACATTAAATTCAAGAAAACCCCACAAGAGGAAAAGAATAAAAATCATATCTTTAGCTACTTTCTGTACATAACCACACTCCAAATCCCCCCACCCACCCCACCCCACCCCACTCAAAAAAAAAGAGGGAGACTTACAGTATTAGAGTGAGCAGGAGAATCAACTTCAGGTGGTGTTTGATGCATTTCTTGAACAGAATTCTCCATTTCCAGTACAAAGAGAAGAACCCCAGATCAAAAAACCATTGGGATTTGCTGATTTCTAAGATTAAAGTGGGTTTTTTGCTTAATTGCTTTTAAGAAAGCAATGATGAAAACAAGAAAGAAAGAAAGAAAACAATCTTTTTGGGTTTAAAATATACTTGAATATTTATCTGTTCATCACCAAAAAAACTATCTAAGCTTTGTAGACAAAACAAAGCATTTTTTTTTAACCTTTTCAACAACTAAAAATAATTTATATTTTTGTTTGGATTGTATTATTACCCGCCAACGCTATTTGGTTTTGCCAGCTGAATTCAAGATTCCTACTTAGTATTATTTCATGAATTTTGTTTAAATTTCTAATATTTGTCATTTAATTATATTTTTCTTTTGTTGCTTTTTGTGTATAATAAGAGTATTTACTTTTTGTTTGACTGTTTTTTGACTAGAATTAGCTGCCACCCACTTTTGCAAATCCATCATATCTTTTATTTTTTATATCAGAGTTGGGTGGTTTGGGGAGTGAGAAGTTGCAGGTTTAAAATAAATAAAAAATTATTATTTTCTCCATGTTTCATTATGAATAATTTTTTTGATTAACAATACTTATTTATTTAATTATTTATTTCTAACCTCTTTTTTCTTTTTCTTTTTACATGGTATGATTAGTTGTTATATGAGAAAATTTAATAAATAACAATTTAGAAATAGGTTATTACAATAATGACAATAGAATTTAATTTTCAAGTCACAGCAATAGAAAGTTTTCATAAATTAACAAAAATGAAAAAAAAAAGAAAGGAACGTGTAAGTGTAGAAAACTCAAAATTAAAATTAAAACAAACAAATCTTCACCTAAATAATGCACTTATTAAATGATCATATTAATTATAGCACATTTTTTTATTTTTGGTTGTAGTGTAATCACTAATTACACATCTTTTTATTTTTGGTTATAACATATATATTAATTATATCTTTTTTATTTCTTTCAGAATTGTAAAATCTTCCATATTTGAGCCTATTCGTAGTGTGATTTGAGATTTCGGATTTTTAGGGTTTCAATTTTTCTTTTTTTGAAATACCAAGGAATCAATTTTTTGTTCTATTTTGATTCAATACGGTGGCAAATGGTATTCTTCAGACCCCACTTGTGGGATTTCACTGGGTATGTCGTTGTTGTATTTGTGTATATATTTGATGTTTTTTTTCTTTTTTGTATTTTATAATTTTTTGTATCTCGAACTGGGTATCAAGATTTATACTCCACTGATTCAATACGTTTGATTGGTATTACCCCTAACGAAGGGGTTCATGATGTAGACGAAGATGATGTCTCTGTAATAAGTGATTCTAGAAGTTTGAAAGTGAATATGAACCAAGTTTACAAGGACAAAAAAATACTGATGGATGTGATTAAATGTCGTGCATTTGGCAATAAATTTTGATTTACAATGGTCTGGTCTAGCCTAACATGGTAAGTTTCATTTTTTTTTGGGTGTATGTCTGGTATAATTGTGGGTAAATCTTGTAGTGTTTTTCTATAAAGTATGTATAATGTGTCTAGCATTTACCGATATACTAATTACATATAACTGAAGCACAAAAAAAAAAACAAAAAATATTTACACATGTTTTTTAAGAATGGCAACGATTGGTATATTTTATATATATATATATATATGGTATAATTGTGGATAAAACTTGGAGTACTTTTCTGTAAAATAAGTATAATTCGTGTTATGTCAATTGTTTACAAATATACCAAGTATATATCAGTTAAACACCCAAAAAATAAACAAAATTAAATTTGTGGTTTTTTTGTGTGTGTGTGAATATGTTTGGTATAAATGTGGATAAATGTTGTAGTATTTTTTTAAAAAAAATTGTATAATTCAGGTAGTGTCTAATATTTACTAATATATCAATTATATATAACTTAAAAAAATTATTTTGGTGTTTTTTTAAGAATCGTAAATTTTATTTAATTTTGTGCATACATGTGGTATAATTAAGTCAATATTAATTTAAAATATAGTGAAATATTAAAAACGATTTTAATCTAATAAGATTTCTAGCTAAAAGATTTTAAAAAAGATTTTAATCTCATAAGATATGAAAAACAATTTTAATCTAATAACCAAATTGAAGTGTTTAATTGAGAAAAACAATTATCATTACCTTTTTGGGAAAAAGTAAAATCACATAGTGACCTAATAAAAGTTATTGGTAGTTGTTCTATAAAAAGGGATGGAATTTTCTTTTTTTATCTCTCCTACAATTAATTTAATTAAATTCAAAATTAATTAAATTAGTATTAGCTAATACAAATCTGTCATTACTTGTAATTATTTTGTTATTTTAGTAGTTTGTTGAAAGTACCTACATAGCCAGTAATAAGTAATCTAATAATGACATATGGGTCAATTTTTCCTTGTTATATTACTTCTTCTGTCTTATTTTATGTGGTACCCTTTCCTTTTTTATTTGCCCTTAAAAAATGTCACCTTACTCTAATTGGAAACAATTTAGCTTTAAAATTTTCCTTTTTTCCATAATGAAATGATTCTCAGTCATATACATATCTAAGAATAATTTTAGATCACAAGTTTCAAAAATTTTACTTTTTTGCTTAAACACCATGTCAAGTCAAAGAATGTAACATAAAATTAGGGGTGGCAAAATTAAATCCAACTCGTTGAAGTATTAACCCGCCCATTTATTGGCTCAACTCATCTCAACCTAACCCATTTAAAATTGGGTTGATATTCAACCTGAATTGACTCGAGAGAGATCTTGTCAAAATATTTTCAAAACACTTTTTCAAAAATTTGATATGTTTTATATAGCCAAAATAAAGAAAAACACAATTTAATTAAGTAGTAAAACATCGGAAAAGAACAAATAAAGTAAGTAAAACTTAGTAAAAGTTGTGTTGGATTTGGTCTTGACCCGCTCTATTAACCCATCACTCAAACTGTTTTGACCTAAATAAATTTGGACTGGGTTAAATTTTGACTCATTTGTTGTCTTGACCTATTATAACCCGCTCAAAATTCAACCCCTCAATTATTAAAAAAAAAAAAGGGAGTGGAGTGGGGTTGGGGTGGGGGCGGGGGCGGGGGCGGGGGCGATAGGAGTACTATTGATGTAATCTCGAAAGTTTTGACTTAAATATCAAAAGTTTATTTTCTCATAATTACTATTATCACATGCACTGGCTGCTAATTGAAAATTAATTTTTCACAATTAACTTTACTTCAAATTTAAGAATCCTTCTTTAGTTCATTGGTGTAATAATTAGGCAATGCCCCCACCAAGCTAGTATTAATAAGTTTCAAATTTAGTCACACACACATTTTGCGTTTTCATGGGAATCCAAATTTTAAAATTAACTAATTTGTTAAAGAATCAAAAACTTTATCCATTTGAAGTTAACAAATGGTTTTAACATTTAGATCAAAATAATATTCTTTTTAAATTCCATCTTAAAATAGTTATCGTCCTTATTAAAAATATTGATTATGTTTAGAAGTTTCAGACAAAATTAATTAATTATTTTATCTTAGTAGTAACTTTTTTAAAGCCATAAACACCTCAATTGTGCATATAAATAAAATAAATATTCAATGAAGATAAATTAGATCTTAAGACATAAATAATAATAAAATAGTAAGTAATACCTCCTAATTACTGTTTTTTAAAAATATGAGTAAATGAAAAGGACATATTTATCAGGCCATATGGAAAGCATATACATAAAAAGAAAAAGAAAAAATAATTAACTTTCAAACCAACCAAAAGGCATGAATTCATGATTAGTTGCATTAACCTAATTATTTTGTTATCTTTGGATTAAAAATGGTTTAATAATGAATAGTTAGTTTACATGCCAACTACCTTCTCTCCATAACGTTATAAACAAATTTAATTTCACATGAAATTAGAATTTAAAATTTATGAATTATAAATTATTGTCAGGTTTATAATTCGTTTTAGTTATTGAGTTCATTATTAAATTTTATAATATAAATATAAAGTCTAAACAAAAATTATTGAGCATAACTTAGAATGAATATTTGGAGAATAATGTCTATTAAGTTGTTCATCCTTATTCATATATATTAATTACGTACATATCTGTGTAGATCTTTTCTCCACCAAAATTAAATACTTTTGTATTACTACATTAACGATCCAGAGAGTTTATATATATTTTTAAGTAAAATATTTAGGAGTCGTTTGGTATGAAAATGAATAATACAGGGATTAATAATGTAAGGATTAGTAATGCAGGGATTAGTTATGCAGGGATTAGTAATGCTGAGATTATTTTACATCCCATGTTTGGTTTATTGTTTTCCATTTAATTTTATCCTTAGTTTAAAATTTTATAAAATATTTCTTTTCAATTATTCCCTTGAACTATTATGAGATTTTATATTTTATGTAATTAGATCAAAGTAGATTATTTTTTTTATGACTTCTAACTAGTTAGGAAAATAATAATTTGTCATTATGTTTGTTATTTTCTCACTTGAATTATTTGAGAATGAATAATTATAATCTTAATAAATTCATCACTAAAGAAATGTCAAACTTTAATTCTATCTTATAGAAATGGTAAACAACTGTAAAATAGACAATCTATATTTACACGTAAAAAGTTGTAATTTTAATATAGTGTTTATATCTTACGGGGTCACTCAACTTTGAGAATATATTTAGCATCATTGGACTTTATATTATATCAATAAAATCACTCAACTAAAATTAGTTATAAAAAAAATTGACATCTCAAAATATTTTTTTGTTATTATGTAAATATGAAACAAATAAATAAAATTTAAAAATTTGACATGGTAAATTTACTTATTTTTATATTATGAAAATATGAACCCTCAAATAAATAAAATTTGTAAGCTAATTTATTTAAATAAATTTACTATTTAAATAAATTTACTAGTACAAAACTACAAATATAAAATATAAAATCAAGAAAACAAAAATATGTAAAAGAATTTGAAGGATATTTTTATCTTTGTATATTTAATCCCATGGTATTAATCCAAGGTATTAGCTAATACCACCAAATGGGAGGTATTAGCTAATACCATGTGTGTGGTATTAACTAAATCATGGATTAGTTATACATGATCCAAAAATCCCACCAAATATAGCATTAAATAATATCATACTTATTATATAGATTATTTTCTCCTAATACATCCTACCAAACGGCCCCTTAGAACTGAAACTATCCCTTGATTTCAATCTCTCTTTTTATTGCAAATTTGAATTAGTTTAAATATTACTACAAATAATTATTATATATCAAAAAGAAAATTTTAAAAACTCTCTCTCCCCTACTAATACACAAAGCTTATCCAAATTGAAAAAAAAAAAAATTGTTTCTCTTTTGTTTTAATTTATTTATTTTACTTTTAGTTTTAGTTTTTTTCTAAAAAGTGTCTCTTTTTTGGGGAGTGGGGGTGGGGGCAGACTTTTTAATTTTAATTTTATGCATGATATATTTTGATATCACAAGATTAAAGAATATTTTGATACATTTATATATTTTTAATTTTAAACTATAAGGTTTAAAAGTTTTAACTATTATTTTCTTAAACTTTGAATCAAATTAAAATCAGATGAGCAAATTGGGACGGAGAGAGAGTAGTTGATGAAAATACATCATTCACTACAATGAAGTATAATAGTCACTGACATCGAATATCACATTAACTCTTGAGATATTTACAAAAAGATCAAGATATAATTGGAATTGATAAGCAAATATTTTAAAAAGATCCACTAAATCTTCCTTACATGAAGATCAAATAAATGTGAAGGAGCTCTAATATTACGTTCGAGAAATGCACTACTAACAACGCTCGAATCACAGAGAAAATTCAAAAAGAAGGAGGAGGAACAAATATCCACATTGTTTTACCAATTAACTTATATATTTTTATTTTATCTATACTTATAATTTATTTTCTATCACTTTAAAATTTATAGCAAACAAATATAACACTCAAATTTGTACTCAACAAGCTTATCCAATTTTTCAAAGAAAGTGTTGTGGTGACTTATCAGCACTTTGTATTTATTACATCAAAATCATATTATTACTCTTATAGTCTAGTGATATAGTATTACATGTGAGAATAGACATTAACTAGTGAGATTTAGTAATAACAGTGCTTTAATTACATTCATTTAAACCAATATATACACTTGGTACGTATAAGTGAATATTTTTTCTTCAATTCATATTGATTATATTTTTGTTGACATGAAATTCCAAATAAAAAAACAATAAGAAGAAAAAACAAAACCCAAAAGACTTGCTCCAAACTAGTCCATTTTACTTGTCATATTTTCATTTCTCACGCTTCGCGAGAAAATCTTATTAACTAGAAGATAATTTGACAAAATTATCATAATTTATTGTTAACTTCAATTTTTTTTTAAAAAATACATATATAAATCTTATCATCGAATCGAAAATCTAGAGAATAACAAAAAGTATATATAGAATAACCTTATAATTGAATCGAAAATCAGGAGAATAGCAATTTACACTCCTAAAGAAACCACAAATATATATAGCAATATGTTGGGATGTGGAGCCTGATTAATATGTAGATGTACTGTTTATATATTAACGATCTCGCCCCGAATTTTAGGCTGTACTATTTTTATTATTCTCCGTGTATTTTGTAACAGTGTTATTCTATTAATATAAATACTGCATCACCGTGGAGGTTACCTTCACTGGTGTTACCACGAAATTATTTTTTCTCTCTCTCTTAGGTTTACCAAAAACTGTCTTGATTCTTGAATTATTCTTCGAAATTCCCAAGTGTTGTTGTAATCGATCCTAACAACTGGTATCAGAGCACAGGCGATTCAACACGATCACTGAAGATGGATAGTTCGAAGCTTGGAATTGAGAAGTTTGATGGATCTGATTTCAGTTTCTGGAAGATGCAGATCGAAGATTATCTCTATCAGAAGGATCTTCACGCACCCTTGACTGGGGAGAAGCCTGAAGCCATGGCAGACGACGTATGGAAACTCAAGGATCGGCAGGCGTTAGGGCTGATTCGGTTGACGTTGTCTAGGAACGTAGCGTTCAACATCGCAAAGGAGAAGACCACAGCAGATCTGTTGAAGGCGCTATCAAATATGTATGAAAAACCATCCGCGATGAACAAGGTATATTTAATGCGTAGGTTATTCAATTTGCAGATGTCTGAGACTGGATCTGTAGCGGATCACATAAACGAGTTCAATATGATTGTGAGTCAACTGTGTTCTGTGGAGATTAACTTCGAGGATGAGATTAAGGCGTTGATTTTGATGTCATCTCTGCCTGAGTCTTGGGATACTATTGTTTCTGCGATTAGTAGTTCCCGTGGGTCTGAGAAACTGAAGTTTGATGAAATCCGTGATGTTGTTCTCAGCGAAAGTATTCGCAAACGAGAAGTGGGAGATTCATCGGGCAGTGCTCTCAGCGTTGACGGAAGGGGGAGAAGCAAATCGAAAGGCCAGCATCAACATGGTCGATCGAAATCAAAGAATCGTGGGAAGTCTCCGAACAAACCCAACGTGGTTTGTTGGAATTGTGGAGAGAGAGGGCACTACCGGTCAAGTTGTACGAAACCAAAGAAGAAGCAGAATAAGAAATCTGCAGATGATACTGATTCTGTAAATTCGGCGGAAGACGTTGCGGATGCTCTGATTCTGAGCGTGGACAGCCCGGTTGAATCCTGGATTCTGGTGCATCTTTTCATTCTTGTCCGAGCAAGGAACTGTTCCAAAATTTCAAATCCGCTTATTTTGAAAAAGTGTATCTTGCAGACAACAAGCCCTTAAAGGTTGAAGGAAAAGGGGATATTCGCATTAAGACCCCATCCGGAAACCAATGGACATTGAAAGATGTCAGATATGTTCCCGAACTTAAGAAAAATTTACTCTCTATTGGTCAGTTGGATAGCACGGGCTACACAATACAGTTCGGGAATGGTTCATGGAAGATTGTGAAGGGGGCTATGGTTGTTGCTCGTGGCACAAAAATTGGAACCTTGTACACCACTGCAGGGTGCATGAATATGGTCGCTGTTGCTGAGGGTGGTTCTGGTTCGTGTTTGTGGCACAATAGACTTGGACACATGAGTGCTAAGGGAATGAAGATGCTGGTTGCAAAAGGAGCATTGGAAGGTCTGAAATCAGTTGATGTGGGTCTTTGTGAGAGCTGTGTCATGGGCAAACAAAAACGAGTTAGCTTTACAAAGACTCCGAGACAACCAAAGAAGGTGCGGTTAGAGATGGTTCATACAGATGTTTGGGGGCCAGCTCCAGTTTCATCAGTAGGAGGATCCAGATTCTATGTAACCTTCATTGATGACTTTAGCAGGAAAGTTTGGGTCTACTTCTTGAAGCATAAGTCAGATGTGTTTGCAACTTTCAAGAAGTGGAAGGCTGAAGTTGAGAATCAGACTGGTTTGAAGATCAAATGCTTGAGATCTGACAATGGTGGAGAGTACGATAGGTCAGAGTTCAAAGCATTTTGTGGTGCCGAGGGTATCAGATTGATGAGGACAGTTCCGGGGAAGGCAAGACAGAATGGAGTTGCTGAAAGGATGAACAGAACATTGAACGAACGTGCAAGAAGCATGAGGATACACTGTGGGCTGCCTAAGATGTTTTGGGCAGATGCTGTCAACACAGCTGCTTACTTGATAAACAGGGGACCATCAGTTCCCTTGGAGTTCAAGATTCCAGAGGAGGTGTGGACCGGGAAAGAAGTCAAGTACTCACACTTGAGAACCTTTGGCTGCACATCTTATGTTCATGTTGATCCAGAGAAGAGGGACAAGCTTGATGCTAAGGCTGTGAAGTGTTATTTCATAGGCTATGGTACTGACATGTTTGGCTACAGGTTTTGGGATGATGAAAATCGAAAAATCCTAAGGCACTGTGATGTCACGTTTGATGAGTCTGTCCTATACAAACACAGAGAGCAGAAAGATTCAGAAGCTACAAAGCGAGTGGGAGTTGACATTGAGTTACCCAAAGATGTTGCTACAGAAACTCAACCAACTCCAGACACTGTTGCTGAAGAGTCTGAGGGTGAGCAATTGACACCTGAGCAGGGGTTGAGGAGATCATCCAGAACCATCAGAGCACCTGACAGGTATTCACCTTCATTACACTATCTGTTGCTGACTGATGAAGGGGAACCTGAGTCCTATGATGAGGCTGTACAAGTGGAGAATTCAACCAAGTGGGAGCAAGCCATGGATGATGAGATGAGTTCACTTGAGAAGAACAATACGTGGGTACTAACAGAGTTACCTACGGGGAAGAAGGCTTTGTCAAACAGGTGGGTGTTCAGAATCAAGGTTGAACCAGATGGCAAAAGAAGATTCAAGGCGAGGTTAGTAGTTAAGGGATACTCACAAAGGAAAGGTATTGATTATGCTGAAATATTCTCTCCTGTTGTGAAGTTAACTACTATCCGGATTTTACTAAGTATTGTTGCTTCTGAGAATTTGCATCTTGAGCAAATGGATGTAAAAACTGCTTTCTTACACGGAGATATAGACAAGGAGATTTATATGCAGCAGCCAGAAGGTTTTGTTGTTCCGGGCAAGGAACACATGGTATGCAAGCTCAACAGGAGCTTGTATGGACTGAAGCAAGCACCAAGACAGTGGTACAAAAAGTTTGATTCCTTCATGATCAAGAGTGGATTTAGCAGGACTGAAACGGATCAGTGTTGTTACTTCAAGAAATACACTGAGTCCATTGTTTTCTTACTCTTGTATGTGGATGATATCTTGATTGCAGGATCCAGCATGCAGGAAATAAATAGTCTGAAGGCAAGTTTATCTTCAGCATTTGATATGAAAGATTTGGGTGCAGCAAAGCAGATTCTGGGGATGAAGATTTCTCGGGATAAATCTGCTGGCACTTTAAATCTATCCCAGGAGCAGTATATCGAGAAAGTGTTGGCCAGATTCAGGATGACTGATGCTAAGCCCAGAACTACTCCTTTGGCAAATCACAAAAAGTTGTCAAAGGAGCAGTCACCCAAGACAGCTGAGGAGCGAGAACATATGGCACTTGTTCCATATGCTTCAGCAGTTGGGAGTTTGATGTATGCTATGGTTTGCACCAGACCAGATATAGCACATGCAGTGGGAGTTGTTAGCAGGTATATGGCAAACCCAGGAAAAGAGCATTGGGAAGCTGTGAAGTGGCTTCTAAGATATTTGAAAGGTACCTCAAATACTTCACTTTGTTTTGGCAAGAATAAAGTGGTTTTGAAGGGTTTTGTGGATGCTGATCTTGGTGGTGATGTGGACTCAAGCAAGAGCACATCTGGGTACATCTACACCATAGGTGGTACAGCTGTAAGTTGGATGTCTAGGCTTCAGAAGTGTGTTGCTCTTTCATCTACTGAGGCTGAGTATGTGGCAATGGCTGAAGCTGGGAAGGAGATGGTGTGGTTGGCTGATTATCTGGAAGAATTGGGCAAGAAGCAAAGCGAGAAGATTCTTTATTCAGACAGTCAGAGTGCCATACAGTTAGTGAAGAACCCAGTCTATCATTCGAAGACAAAGCACATCAGAAGAAGATACCATTTCACTCGTAGGGCAGTGGAGGATGGTGATATGTGTGTGGAGAAGATAGAGGGTGCAAAGAATCCTGCAGACATGTTGACCAAATGTGTTGATGTGGGGAAACTGGGGTTGTGCAAGACCTCAGTTGGACTTTTGTAGATGTGAGTTCTACAATGTTGTGATGCAGTAGGAAATATTGATGCTATGATCACACTGTTTGAGAGAATACTGTCTTGGTTACCTGATCAGTCTCCAAGTGGGAGAATTGTTGGGATGTGGAGCCTGATTAATATGTAGATGTACTGTTTATATATTAACGATCTCGCCCCGAATTTTAGGCTGTACTATTTTTATTATTCTCCGTGTATTTTGTAACAGTGTTATTCTATTAATATAAATACTGCATCACCGTGGAGGTTACCTTCACTGGTGTTACCACGAAATTATTTTTTCTCTCTCTCTTAGGTTTACCAAAAACTGTCTTGATTCTTGAATTATTCTTCGAAATTCCCAAGTGTTGTTGTAATCGATCCTAACACAATAGACACTCTTGAGAATCGAGAATAACAAGTATATAGTATAGATAGCAATTTAAACTCCTGAGAATAGAAAATCATCACCAGTAGTAAAGGTGAAGTGGAAAAGACATGCCTCGCTTTGGTGTGGGCTAGGCAGAGGATCCGCTCAAAAGGGCGGTGTTGCTATTAATCTACGCTCATTGACAACAAGAAGAGTTTACATGGTTCGTGCGGTGAGGGTCCTTGTAAATCACTAGGTAGCCATATAACACTCATCCCAAGTTTGACTTACCCCAAGCAATGCCCAAAGACTCCCGTTTCTTTCTTTCTTGATCAACAACCAAGCACATTTCCACAGAGGATCCGCTCAAAAGGGCGGCATTGCTATTAATCTACGCTCATTGACGAGATGGCGACACGTGATTTTTTAGGTGAGGATAATGCCACACTCAAAGTTCGACACGTGATTTTTTAGGTGAGGATAAAGCCATACTCAAAGTTCGACACGTGGTTTTTTAGGTGAGGATAAAGCCATACTCAAAGTTCAACACGTGATTTTTTAGGTAAGAATAATGCAATACTCAAAGTTCGACACCTGGTTTCTTTGGTGTTATTCAAGCTTCTCTCTTAACATTTTATCATATTAATCTCTTTTCATATATATTAAATAAAAATAAACAATAATTATTTTATTTTTAATTTTCAAAAATAACAAATATTTTGTTTGAATTAGCTTTCCTCTACACAAATGAGAGGCCGAATAGCCGACCAGCCGACCAGGCCTTATGGGGACAAGAAGCATATTTTCTGGATGACTTTTTTTTAATTACTCACTCTGATTAAGATGTATTCTACGCTTACAAAAATTAAAAATTAAAAATTTTGAGTTAACTAAATATTAATCACATATTTGTTATTACACAAAAGTTATGACGTAATCATAATTAGTTATCTAACGTATAATTAGTACCTGAGAGATGATCATGCAATAATAACTAATGGTAATTTAGGATAAAGTGATGGTGAAAAATCATATTCACAAAAAACTTCTAATATTAAACATTGATTAGTTTTGAATAGTTCAAACTTATTCCATCTCGTAAAGTAATTGAACATTAATATATACAAAATCACTTACTAATAATTTGAAATTTTTGAATCATCTTGATTTAGATTTCTGTTAAGTACAATCAAATAAAGTAGAAAAAAAAAAAACCCTTAATCTATTAGTTTGGAAAACAATACTTTCTTTTCCTTTTGGGACAATGAGCCTCCCTGAAGTTGAGGCAAGGAACAGAAATGTGTTGGCTCATTCATGATGTCAATTCTTTTTCCTCTCACCAGACAGCAAGAAATTCTTGGGGGCTTATATAACTTGGAGTTAATGGTCAAAAATACGAGTTTCATACTTCAATTATCAATTATTTATTTTTCCTTCCTAAACTAATCAATTATTTATTTTTCCTTCCTAAACTATTACTATCTCTATGTATTAAACGCACCTCTAAGCTAACTAGGCCAACTATCTATTGTTTCATTTTCTTCGTAAATTATCACCATTTACTCAACTAGATAGTTTCAATAAATGAATATAGAAAAAGAAACAACTAATAGTTGAACAGTAAAACTAGCGAAATCAACATCAACTATCAATTATATTGGGTATCGCCAACATCCTATCTATGACAAGGTCCACACGGGAGCTAAAATGGCCCAAGTCGTAGTCATGATCGAACATAATGCTTTCATGATGAGCTTAGTTAAGAAATAAAATTGTTCCCGCATTAAAAACTATAGTTTTTAGCATAATGGTAAACGCCAGATCCTAACAAGTTATACTACCACAGATGGTTCATGTTTGAAACTGCGAAAAAATGATTGACCATTATCAATAACTTATGTTCCTGCTTTAGGGATTTGAGGGAGCTTGTTATAAAATGGAAGCATCTATAATGGGAACGAAAGATATATATTTAGGCTTAAGAGAAAAATAAGTCGCTGCACTTCACACATTGTGTCCAAAAAAGATGAACTCCTATCCAGGGAAATATGAACCTCAAAATCAAATGTTAACCCACCAAAGTTTCTGGTGCACCCTCATATCCTATGGAACTGAGAAATCCAAGCATCTTATATACAATATAAGTACATCCATCTAAAGTCTTTCAGAAACAAGGATTGAAACATCTAAACTGTCACTGCATACTGCAGAATTTTAACCAATACCTCTCGTAGTCGTCAAGCTTGAGATATTGAAAAAAGTTATGACTAAGAATATAATAGTGGGCAAACAAAAGACGGTGTAATTGATAGCTAAAGATTACATATAGGTGGGTACCAAGTGGATATTAAATGGTTATTTCTTATGGAATTCTAAGTATAGCATTTCAGTTATAATATCATTCTTGAGCTACTGCAAACTCTAAAACACAGCCTCATAATCAGCACACATGCTTCACAAATTGGACATCATTTGCGCATTCGTCTCTTCATGTTCATTCCCATTAAGCCATATTCAAAGTGTCCACGCCTGTTAAACAAACCAGTACATTACATCAAAAACATATTTCTAGGGGCAATCCCCAGGAGCCTCTTATGATGGACATAACAAGATAAAATGTAGTTTCTATTCACATATTTGGTTAAACCTCCCTCTTATTTTCTCAATGAGTAGGGAACAGCATAGGACAATAGGTAAAAACAACCACATGCAACATCTGAATATGGTTTCAGTTACAGTATATCCACAGATTTCAACAGTCACACAAAATGGTAATGAACCAATCAAAGTGGGATAAACGCATCATATTTTATATCTGGGAGACGAATTGTGAGTTGACTGTAATATCCTTTTCTTAAAGCCATTCCATTCCAAGATGTTTTATGTCCTTTTGACAGCAGGCACCTTTAGAAAGGTTTTATAGGTGAAACTTCCAAATCCAAACAGTCATTCTTACAGGGGCAAACCATTTAAAACACATGCATGACGCACTGTATAACAGATAAGCCACATGTGCTTGATAAATACTGATATATCAAAGAGCCGAGCTTCTTTGTTTTACTGTTAAATCCTTTTCTCCAACCTCTTTGTTCAGTTGTCATGATTATTATATGTTACTGCTGTATTAGTAAGTCCTGCTTAATAATTTTGTATACAAGTAGGAACAAATAGAGAATTATCAATGACCAGATGGATGAGAACATCAAATTCATCAGTAGAAAACAAGGAACTTGCCTTGCAGAAAACTAGAAAAATTTCCTCCCAGAACCTTGGTCACCGCTAGCC
This sequence comes from Solanum rostratum, assembly GCA_029948455.1. Classification (NCBI taxonomy): domain Eukaryota; kingdom Viridiplantae; phylum Streptophyta; class Magnoliopsida; order Solanales; family Solanaceae; genus Solanum; species Solanum rostratum. The sequence goes on along the minus strand of CM057047.1, from coordinate 52,763,799 downwards.
TTGTCATCTCCAAAGCCATCAAAACGGTTTGAACGATTTTCATTATCAGACCGTGAATCACCAAATCCACTAGAACGGCCCGAACCAAATCCTCCGAAACCACTTGAGCGGTTTGAACTCTCGAAGTTGCCAAAGCCACCAGTCCGATTTGAACTTCCAAAGCTTCCAAAACCACCACTACGATCTGAACCACCAAAATTACCGAATCCTCCCTGATGATTGGAATCGCGCATATCTCTGGAACCACCGAAATTCCCTGAGCGACCTGAGCTCGATCCACCAAAGCTACCCCCTGATCGTCCAAAACCAGATCCACCAAATCCCCCTGTTCGACCAGAATATCCGTCTTGCCCCCCAAACCTGCCGCCAGAATTTCCATAGCCACCAGAGCGCCCAGAACCAGAAGCACCAAACCGACCACCTCCCATGCCTCCATAAGAGCCAAAGCGGCCACCACCTCTGCCCATGTCACTGAACATGTCCATTGCTCCAGCCTCTACTTCTACCCTTGGAAGCTTTTTTCACCAAATACATGAAAATAAGATAATTTGACAAGATGAGAAAATAAGAAAATCACTCTTGGCCACAAACAACCTTACAATTCACCTAATTTGGTCAAGTAAGAACAGTGTATTATGATAATTGAAAAGATCAGATAATTACCGGAGCCAACTCTATAATTGCTTCAGTTTCAGCTCATTCCAGTCTATATACTTTCATGATTCAATATTATTCAATTAAGTAACCATCTAAATCAAGGAAGATAGTGATAAGAAATAGAAAATCACTGAATTTGAACCTCAACAAAGAAATAAAGATTCAACCTCTCTTGTCACTCTCTCAACAAAAGGGCAAGACACAGAAGATATATTGAGAGAGAGAAATCGTGCTTCATGAAGTAAATGACACAAGAACTTGAACTACTTCAAGGACATGAAATTCAGTACAAATTTCAGTTGTCTACACTAGTATTCAAATAATAACACATCAACACATCTGCCTCGCGTAGTCATGACAATGAAGTACTAGAACTAACTACATCGTTTTACAATATTCCAACAAAAACCGTCCCCAACATTCCATTTAAACTGACATGATTTCATGGGGCAACAAGGTAAAGATATCTGCTTGAGTTACTACATTGAAATCATTGGGAGATGTCCTCAAAAGTAATAGTAACAGTATATGAAAAGAAGGCCAAAAATGTCTAAATCATCAAAGTAAACACTGCATTGCACTATTTTCACCGCAATCACAAAATATTTGGCGGCAAGAACTTATGATCATTTCTAAAATAATTGAACTTTTTGGACCACATGAAAAAAAGGGAACACAGAAGTAAACATCAGCCCTTTAGCACTAATTAGTTACAGCAGTCACAACTCACACCGCAGTAATAGATTTATAGTGTTCTCGAGCATAAAGCTCTTTTCTCCAACTGAGGTTCACATTCATCAGTGCCATCATAAATAACATGGGAAAATATGAATACAGGACATCAAAAAGTATAAGCATCACCGATATTGGCAGTCTTACCTCGATAAATCTGCATCCCACATCACGTTCAATACCTTTCACATCCCTACATTGGCTTGAAGAATATATCAGAATTGCACTTCCTTTCTTCCCAGCACGCCCAGTTCGACCGGATCGATGAACAAAGATCTCTGATGAGTTTGGAAGCTCATAATGTACCACCTGAGCGGCAAATTATCTAGTTCAACTTCAGAAAGAACAAAAAAAAACAAAGCAGACTGCAATTGAAGACACTCAATACCCAGAAACTTTTCACCATATACCCAATTGGTGTCACCAGCCATAAAAAGTAGAGATATCCTCAGAAGCATCTTACATGCTTTTGGCCATATCCTATTTCATTTACTTATTTATTTTCTAATATTCAATTATTATCGACATACAACGGAGTTAATGCACTAGCCACGAACTGGTTTCAAGTATTCGTTCCCTTCTCCTAAAAAATTTCAGACATCAGGGTTTAGGTGAAAAACTAAACACAGCATATATGACTCAGTAAGGATCGGGCGAGGTCGCTATTTACATATGCAACTTCCACCAAACCTCTTCTATTACATGTCATGTTGTTGGTTTGTTGATCAACGGGCTCTAACAGAATGTTTTCTGATATATGTTGTCTGCTCTATAGTTGGAGAGTACAGGTGAAAGAAAACAATGCAGTGATTATTGAACCTAAAATCACAAGTACGAGAATAAAAGACCAACCAGATCAACATTAGGTACATCAAGTCCTCGAGCAGCAACATCAGTAGCCACCAACACATTGAATTGACCTTGACGAAAACCTGATAGAGTTCTCTCCCTCTGAGCTTGTGAGATGTCCCCATGCAACGCTTCACATCTGAAACTCTTTTGCATTGCATACGACAATCTGTCAGCATCACGTTTAGTTTGAGTAAAAACAATGCACTTCCCTCCTTTTGCATGTTCCTGCAGAAATGAAATGGTCAATTAGTTTCAGAGACCAAGGATAAGTGAGCAATTAGACAGCAGAAAGACCATTATCTTTATCTTGGTGGAAATAAATAGAGAGCGACTTCGAACAATATGATAGGCATAAGGTAGGACAGAGGAGACAGAGGGTATATCTCCATACAGTTATCAGAGGTCCAAGAACTGCTGGTTTCTGATGCGTATCACAAGCAATTGAAAACAATGAAATCCCATCAGCCAGTTTCTGATCAGAATCTCCTACCTGGGATATATCAAAAAATTAGCCTCAAGGTTCTCAAAAACTAAGAAAGACATTCAGATTTAAAATGTTGAGCATTTTGGTCTCACAAGATCAATGTGAACTGGATTTTTCAGGAACTTGTTGGTAATTTTTAATATCCAACTGGGCATTGTGGCTGAAAACATCAGTGTCTGATGCTTCTGTGGAACATTTTCTAAAATGGACTCGACATCTTCCGCAAAACCCACATTAAGCATTTGATCAGCTTCATCTAGAACAACAAACTGGATCTCCGACAAATTTAAAGAACCCCTCTTCAGCAGATCAATAATCCGACCTGGCGTTCCCACAACAATGTCTACTCCCCTGTCAAGGGAACTCATTTGGCGTGAAATTGGAACACCACCATAAACACACAGCGTATCCAGACCAGGAGCAGACTCAAAAAATTCTTTATCCACTTGTTTAGCAAGTTCTCTGGTAGGCGCCAAGATTAAAGCCAAAGGATTCCTTCCACGTCTGCAGAATAGAGAATAAGCAAATTTTTAGTATTTTTACAACAGTAAGCCAAATTTACAACAAATGTTCAGAATCAAACTTTAATAACACCTGCCAAACCTATGAGAAATCATTACATTATGCTGCTATCGTACTTGTACTACTAATAAAAACCCCAGAGAGAAAGCAAACTGAACGAACCCATGTTTCTCGTTGAAGCGAATGATCTTATCCATGATGGGAATGCCAAAAGCTAGTGTCTTCCCTGTTCCAGTTCTAGCTCGACCAATCATATCAGATCCTTGCATTGCTGGTTCCAGAACAGCTCTCTACACAACCCAAAAAAGAATTAAAGTCCACACTCTCTTTGCCTTACATCTCATGACCAAATTAACCTAAGGCTATGCATTAAAACACACAGTACATGACTAAATTTAGCTCATTCCACCAACTAAAACACAAGTGGACAGATCATTCTAAATGGGACTTCAGCGGAGAAAATCTTTGATATGTTAAGCATCGTATTAGGCAACTAAGGGTGTGACCTAGTGGCAACTGAAGTGATCAAAAACCTTGGAGGCCAGGGTTAAAATTCAAACAGAGACAATAGAACAAAGTGATTTCTTCCATCTGTTTAAGCATCGAACAAAATTCCTAGCGTTAAACGAAGCAATGGAAAACCTTGGAGGCCAGGGTTAAAATTCTAGCAGATACAATAAAATTTAAGCGATTACTTCCCATCTGCTTAAGCCTTTGTCAAAACTGTGCAGTAGCTTTGTTGGAGAAAGGTAGGCCGTTACAAAGATGTTAAGACTTATTACAAAAGCTAGGCGACCAACCGCATGAGAGTACACCATACAACTATAAGTTACTCGACCCTATATAATATTTAACTTCATCAACAAAAGGACTTCCAGAATCACATTAAGGGCTTGTTTGGTATGGCAAAACTGTTTTCACCAATGAACATATTTTCATATGAAGACAAAATTAGATATATAAAGGTATCTTAAGCTTAGATGAGATCGTTGAGATGGTCATACACCAACATATTCCTCTATTGGAGGAAAATGGCATCATTCACTTAAAGTCATTATATATCCAACTCTTTAACCCATATAACTTGATTCAATCAACGAATTGAGAATGTTGCTTAATACAGTAGGATTACGATACATCACTTGAGTTTATACCTGTACAACATTATTTGCTTAAGGTAAAACATTCCTTGAGAAAACATTTCAACTCATAACAGCTGAAAAAAAACGATTTTTACAAATGGAAATGACAGTTGCTTTGGGGTAAAACCTGAATAGGGAAGAGCTTAGTAATTCCCTTTTTCTCCAAAGCAGAAATAATCTCCTGAGATATACCAAGTTTGGATATCTCAAGCCCTTCATCATCCTCGGGTAAATCCGCCACGGCATATCCAGCTCGTAAGCACCCACCGGAGTGAAACCCTCTTACAGAAACCCCAAATTTACCATCAACCCAGTTCCCGATTCTTGAAGAATTAGCAGTACTGGAAGTGGTAAAGCTGTTAAACTGGGTACTCGGGAGGGCATTTCCGGAAATGAACTTGTCAGCGGACGTCGCCTGCGAGAACAATAGATGGGTAAGGGCATTAAGAGCAACCCTTTTGGAGGCATGTAAAGAAGAAGACTTCTTCAAGAGAAGAAGGCTATTCATTTTTTATTTATCTTCAAATATGGCAAGAAAAGAGAGCAAAATGGTAATGATATGGAAGGGTTTAATTAGGGTTTATGAAAAATGGCGAAAGAAGCAACTGGCAAAATATGAAGGCGGTTGGTTGGGTCCGATCCTTTGGCTTTGGAAAGCCAGAGGGGGGTTGGAGATATTTTATTGAGGGGAGTTGAGAGGTTTTGGGAGCACGAAAGGGGTTTTTGCGTATGTATTTGTGAAGGGTTTAAGAAGAGTCCAAGATACACATAGTTGGGCTGGGGTTTGTTTTGCCTTGAGAATGGACACTTCCTTGTGTTATAGTCAAACAAGCCCAACTAAATTTGGGCTTGGAAATGTTTGTAAACATTTCATCTTCTTACCTAATTATAGGAATTTTTAATATTTTTAGGTTAATTACTTTTCTTTATCACTTTTGATATTTAAATTTACCTCCTCATTTCACTATTTCTCCCTTCTCTCTCCCGTCACTCCTTTTCCATCCAAAGTGGGAAAAACCAACTCCGACGAACAAAACAACCACCATCTCAACTCCTATTTTCCTTTCTCATATCCACACCACCACCTAATAGATCCAACAACAACAAATAACGCAATAACTATATCAAAAATTCATCAAATTCTAACTAAAAATTACGACTCCCACGAGCTCCATAAATATCAGTGATAGCCATGCCATGTTCTCCTTTTTCTTCCATATTATCTTTTATTTTATTTTCAATTAGAACTTTATGATGTTTAGATCTAAACAAAAAAAAAATTCTTAATGAGAAATAATGGGGCCACACGAATTATTTGAGTGTTTGCTGAAGAAGACAAGGAAGATACGAAAGAGGTGGTCTATAGTCAAAGTGGTGGTGAGTGCACAAAAAAATTTGAAAAAAAGAATGAGTTTAATAGTTGTTTTGTGTTTGGTGAACTGCGTGATGATTGATTTTTTGTTTGTCGGAGCAATTGGTAATTTGATGATAGTCTAGTGATGTTGATTCATTCGACAAGAAGAAGTGGAACTTTGAAAAGTTGTATTACGATCGTATGAAAATTGTATTAAATATAAACCATACAATTTGAACTTAATATTATCCATTGTTATAAATTCGAGTATTATTATTCTAACAAATATAATATTTTTTTTATAATGTAAGTTAAATTAAATAGTATTGGAATGTTGAAATTCATACATAATACTTATAATATATTTGTTTTAAAAATGTTTTAGTTATATATTCTCCGCATGCATTGAAACATGTCTATAGTATGTATAATATATTTAAGTCAAAATGTATTATACTTATTTTTTATTTTCTCTTATTAAGGCTAGAATGTATTATTGTATTATTTATTATATATTCCCTACGTGCATTGAAACATGCTTATAATAAATAGTTATTTACATTTATTTTTTGTTAATGATGCCAAAAAACATTATACCCGAATTTCAACTATTCAAGAACTATTTAAATTATTTTATATATTAATATATTAAAAATGTGTTAAAAATATATTATATATGTATTTATTTAATACAAATTTGACACATAAATGATTTTGTAATGGAGGTTAAATCTATTGAAAATTTATTGGGAGAGAAAAGAAGTTTCAACATTAATGGAAAAAGAGAAATATTAAAGAAAAATTAGTGAAAGAGAGAAAAATGAAAAAAAAAAAAGTGTATTCATTCTTGTTTTTTGCTATTTAGGATAAAAAGGTATAGTTAGTTCGAGTAAGAGTAAAACTTATACTAAAATTCGTAATTAAGGCTATATAATACATTACTTAAGTAATTGACTCCTAATTATATGAGTCATAAAAAAATGAGAAACATATAAAGTCTATTAATGTTTCATAATTATAATTAATCTAATTACACTTCATATTTAATATAAAATTTGCTACACTACTAAAAAAAAGGGAAAAACGATCACGAAATACCGACTTCCGGAGGTCGGTATTACTATAATTACCGACTCACCCTCGAAGTCGAAAAAACCTTGGTCGCTTTTCCATACCGACTTCTGGAGGTCGGTATTTATCGTTTTTCGACTTCAGGAGGTCACTATAGTGCATATGTTTTTTTTGCTAATTTTTAATATTTTCGACCTCCTGAGGTCGTTTAAATAATAAAATATTATTATTGATACCGACTACAAGAGGTCGGTATTATATATTTTTATTATTATAATTGTTTAATATTTTCGACCTCCTGAGGTCGTTTAAATAATAAATTGTTATTATTGATACCGACTACAAGAGGTCGGTATTATTTATTTTAGTTTCAATTTTTTTGTTGATTTTCTGATCCACTGAGGTCGGTATTATTGATTCATATATTTTTATTTTTTGATATTCCGATCTCTATTAGTCGGTATTAATTTATTTTTATTATTTTTATTTACTGCAAAACTGACCTCTTTGCGACTTCCAGAGGTCGATATTGATTTATTTTTATTATTTTTATTTTCTGCGACACCGACCTCTTTGAGACTTCCAGAGGTCGGTTTTCTGGAAACAGATTTGGCAGCACCTTGCTGCAAATTTCTTGCCCACCTGTATGCATAATTGACCAACCTCAACAGAATTCCAACAGAACAGTTTTAATATTTCTATTACACAATTTTAGATTAACTAATTAAACCTTGAATCCATTCAAATAAAATCAAAATACCATCAAAGTATTAGTACAAAACGTGAAATATTTACTAAATAGAGCTATGCGTCATCACTCTCCTCTTCACTTTCCTCTTCACTCTCATCTCCAAAAGCTCGACTAGCCAGAGGAATGATTTTTACTGAATCAAAAAGAGAATTTAGTTGGGGCCGAAGCTCCATATACCTTTGGCTATCTGCTGCAATTTGCTCATCTCTCTTCTTCTCTCTTTCGGCTACTGCAGCAAGTTCGACAGTGAGCAAAGATATCTTATCCTCCATTTTAGATAGTGCCGCTTTATCCACACCATCAACACTTGAAGAGGATGCACAATAAAACCAAGCCTTCTTCTCATGATAGGCCTTTTCTGTATAACCGTAGACTACCCCTCTAACCGGTTGACCTGCACTCTCTCACCACAACTGCTCGGTAATTTCTTGTGACAGTGATGCATTTTGACTTTCCACAGGTAGGGTACTACGATACTCCTGTAGTTTTTGCATAAACCTCTCGTATAATTTAAATGAAAAACTATTAGAATAAAAATATTACATCAAGCAAAGTGGTTATGGAAAAGGAAATACAACAATACAACAACTCAAACAATAATACTCAATGAGGAATTGAAGCAGTTCATGCATAAAGAAGTGATAAGTGTAAGTATACGTGCATATGATGAAAAACAAGGAAGAAAAGTAATGGAAATCACTACAGTCAATAATAATACTCAATGAGGAAGACGAATTAGTGCATATTAGTTAAACAAATAGAAAGCCAAGAAAATAAATTCAAAGGAATATGAACACCGCTAGGTCTAATCTTAAAGGAAAAGATTGTAGTGAAACTGGAATCCACCATTAACTTTATCATATGATGACTAGAATACGACTAAACGAGTATCTAAACATCTAAACCTCAAAATACATTAAATCTCGTAAGAAAATAACCAAAAAAAACACAACCAAACCCAAGGGAATATAACAGAGGAAGCTTAAACAACTTGTATGCTTAGAGAAGGCTAGTAGACTAAGAAGAATGCAATGGCAGAGATTAAATCAAGCTAAGAACCAATCCACATTCTTCCACTGTTTTAGACCAACAATTGCTAAAACGAGCTCGAATTATATAAGTCATTTAGCCAATCACACTCCGACTAATGAATCAAACAACATGTTTCCAGAAACTAAAAGTAGTGAAGTAGATAACATTCAGAGACATCTATAAGAAGAAGTGAAGCACATATCACCATATCACCAATCATGACCATGTAAGAGAGAATTTATATATATATATATATATAAATTGATTGAAATTCTTACATATGTCTCTTGAGCACGTGGCTCAATCCATTTTTCTCCTTCCGTGGGGTTTGTCGTCCTTTTTGTGTGAGTGACCTTGAATAACTCCTCCTGATATACCGGCCTACCCAATTCTTTTTCCTGCAAAAATGATATATAGCATGTGATCATTAATCGTATAAAAATACTTACCAAAAAAAGAAAAAAAAATTATTTTATTGAATTAAATAAAATCTACCATTCTCTTCTTTCTAGTAAGCTGACTAATAGCTCCACCAGTGTGCAGAGAACCACATTTCTCCGATGCACGAGCCATTTTCCCAATGTTACTCCTTTTCTTAAACTTTTCATCAGTATTCCAAAATTCCTGCAACTTGGCCCACTGATTTGGAAGCATAAATTTTGGAATTCTATTATGTCTCCGACATTCACAAAATATTCCTGCAAGCAACTTTCCGGCTTTGTAATTGAAGTTAGCTTGAATTTTTTTCTCATGCTCGGGAGCCCATACATAATATTTCTGCAATAAAATAATAAGTAGATATTAATAAGAATCGAGAAAGAGTCATATTAATTTTCATCTAGAAATGTGTATAGTGAATTTAAATACATATAATATGAATTTAATTGACAACATTCTTACCTTAAATTCATTGAACATCTGTCCTTGCACTTTCATTGGAATCTTATGCCAACTTGGATATAGATCATTATAGTGTGTTCTGATGCATTTTAAGATGACACGTGATAAACCTTCCTCCGGAATTATCCTACAATAAAGTTAAGCTCAACTAGAAGATCAACTTTAAAAAATTTAATAATATGGGCATCTGATTGTTGGCCAAAAACTAAGAAGATCATACCTGTAGCCTATAGGTTCAACGATCAGTCTCCGAAAACTATCTCTGTCACCCGACCGTGGAATATGGGCATCTGAATGCTGGGTCGTGGGGTTATTCTTCTCCGAACCACTGGATCCAAGATGAAGATCTGAAAGTCCAATTGATCCGCTAGTGGTATTGAGACTATTGGTAGACTCAGAACCAAGATGTGAATATCCCTGCAAAGTTTGATAACCCGACCTTGGCGCCACATTAGGTACAGATATATTATAATAAGAAGCTGGAGCAACATAAGTAGAGGCATTTTGTGCCTGATGTGCCGAGCTAGTAGCTGAAAGTGAGGCTCATGGTGGGATATTAACTCGCAGGGGTTCATCAGCTATCACAACCCCAGTGGGCCTTCTAGTAGTTAGGGGTGGGCATAATTCGGTTCAAACCGAAAAAATCGACAGAATTTTTTTTTTAATTTCGGTTTCGATTTTTTGGTTAATTCGGTCGGTTTCGGTTTGAAATTTTAAAAAATTAATAATTCGGTTCGGTTTTCGATTTTAAAAAATATTTTTTTGGTTAACCGAAAAACCGAATTAATTTAAACCATTATAAATTTATAATATAAATTATATATATACAAATTAATTTTTACTAAACACAATTACAATTTACACAAATACCCCACCCCTACAGCCTACTCTCGGTACTCTCGTAACTCTCTAGTCTCCAAGTTTCAAGCAGCTAGGTTTCTACTTTCTCCACCGCCTGCCGCCTGCCGCTGCCGCTGCTGCTGTGCTGCGTGCCGCTACTGCTGGATTCTTGTGTACTATCTAAGGAAATACAGAGGTTGGTCTATGCATCATATCTAGAGTTTCCTTGTGTATGTGTTTTCATATTAAAAGACCTGAGATTTTTGGTCATCCATTCCTTTGGTCTCATTGTTCTAGTGTCTTTTTCACCTTAGAAGTATATTGGGCGGATTTGAACACTGACATAGCACGATTGCTGAAGTAGAATATGTTGTGATTGACTTTGGGACAATATTACTTCTTCCTAATCTAATGTGGTTTTCAATTGTCTTCAAACCCATGCGGTGATTGGTCTCAAACAATAGTATTGTATGGTTGATTTATGAAGTATTTTGTCTTCTGTTGCAGCTAATCTAAGGCGTGTATCTAGCTTTGAAGCTCTTCAGCCAGTAAATAGGTATAATTTCCCTATTCAACTACACAATATAGACATTTTGGTGCTACCTTCAGAGAATAGTTATCTCATTTGCAATTGATTAGAAAGATTTGAATATGGAGAATTGGAAATTATAATTTTTTAATTATAAATTTATTTTCAATTTCACAAATCACAGATGGCTGAATTTGAAAGTAGAGTAAGTGAAGAAGGGCTTCAAATGAAATAGTTAATATTTCTTCTCCAAACGAGGTTGAAGCTCCAAAGAAAAGAAAAGTCATGAAACCTAGGTCTTCTTGTTGGAAGCATTTTCAGAAGTTTATCGATGAAAATGGAATTTCTAAAGCAAGGTGTAATTACTATGGAAAAACTTATGCGGCGGCTACGAAGAATAATGGTACGTCATTTATGAATAACCATTTGAATAATAAGTGTCCTAATTTTCCTCGTACGGATGGTTAAAAACTAATAAATTTTCTACCATCTTCAATGGGAGGAAAGGAAGGAGTGATTAGCACTTGGAAATTTGAACAAGAACAAAGTAGAAGAGCTTTAGCTCAAATGGTTATTGTTGATGAGTTGCCATTTAGTTTTGTTGAGAAGGAAGGTTTTAAAAATTTCATGAAAATCACAGTGCCACAATTTCAGATTCCTTCTCGTAGAACTTTGACAAGATATTGTTATCAACTTTATAGTGAACATAGACAACTCTTGAAGAAGACTTTCAAAGAAGCACGTCCAAAAGTTTGTCTTACGACAGATACTTGGACATCTATTCAAAGAATCAACTATATGTGTCTAACAGCCCACTTTATAGATAGAAATTGGATTTTGCATAAAAGAATTATAAATTTTTGTCCTATTTCTAGTCATAGAGGTGATGATATGGCTGCTTCCACTACTAGTTGTTTGCTTGATTGGGGCTTAAACAATGTGTTTTCTATCACAGTTGATAATGCTAATTCCAACAGTGTTACTGTGAAAGAAATATCTAAACAGTTGAGTAATTGGGGAACTAACATATTGGAGGGTCAACACCTTCATGTGAGGTGTATGGCACATATTCTCAATCTTATTGTGCAAGATGGATTAAAAGAGATTGGTCAATCAGTCAAGCGAGTAAGACAAGCCGTGAAATACATCAAACAATCTCCCGCAAGACTTAAAAAGTTTAAAGAATGTTGTGAATCTCAATTGATAACTTGTAAAAAATCATTATGTTTAGATGTTCCTACTCGATGGAACTCTACATACTTGATGCTTGATACGGCACAACACTTTGAACTTGCATTTCAAAGATATAGTTTTTATGATATTGGATTCATTGATTATCTCTGTACCCATCCTTGTGAAGATGGAACTAGTGTAGGAGTCTTCACTAGTGATGATTGGGAAAAAGTGAGGGCAATGGTTAAGTTTCTTGAAACTTTTTATATACTTACTTTGAAGGTCTCTGGTTCAAAATATGTCACAAATAATGTGCACTTTGTGGAAATTGCTGAGCTTGATCTTATTTTGAAAGAGATGATGGAAAATGAAGATCCTTGTCTGAAAAAAATGGCAGAAAGTATGAGAGAAAAGTTTAGAAAATATTGGGGTGATCCACATAAAATGAACAAGATGATCTTTATATCATCTGTGTTGGATCCTCGTAACAAGCTTGAATATGTTCCATTTGCAATTGTGGATATGTTTGGGAAAGAAATTGGGGACTCTCTTATTGATGCCGTGGATAAATATATGAAAGATTTATTTGAACATTATGTTAAGAGATCATCAAAAGTCCCTTCATCATCTTCGCCTACTTTATCTGGGAACTTATCAAGTGCATCTATTGTGAGTAGTGATGGCAACTTTCAAAAAAGAGGATCAATGAGAATGAAACAACAATTTGTTAGGCATAAAGAAGAAAGTGGAAGTTCAGGCAGTAAATCAGAGTTGGGTAGATATCTTGCTGAAGATATTGAGCCAGAATCAGATGATTTTGATATATTGAAGTGGTGGAAACTTAATGAGCCAAGATTTCCTATTCTTTCGGAGATAGCTCGTGATGTGTTAGTCATTCCCATTTCAAGTGTTGCATCTGAATGCGCATTTAGCACAGGAGGTCGCATTCTTGATCCTTTTAGGAGCTCATTGACTCCTAAATTAGTGCAATCACTTATTTGTCTTCAAGATTGGCTTAGAAGTGAACCTATCCCAATTAATGTTGAAGAAGATTTAGAGTATCTTGAGCAACTTGAACTTGGTAAGAATTTTACATTTTGTATTCATTATATCAAAGATAATTTTTTATTTATATTGCTTATAAGTTATATCTAACAAGTACTTTTAAATTCTTTTAAGATATGGCTCATAGTGGAAGTGAATCTAGAATTGTGGATGTATAGTTGCATGATGTATAGATGTGGTAATTGGTAAGTAAAAACTTCTATATGAGTCTTTTTTTCTTCCTATTCATGTGGGTTGTTTTTAAATAACTTGTTGTAATATCTATGTAGTGTTAATTGTTACTTTTCTTCTTAATGCAGGTATGGTAACTGGTAAGCTCAGAGGTCCAACAAGAAATTGACAGAGAAAAGTCAAGGAACATATTTCTCTTCTTTTCTCCAAATGCCAACTTTTTTGTCAAAACTAGAAGCTTAAATTGTTGACTCTTAGGACTATTGCTTTTTATTCTAACTGTCGATGCTTGTTCTTATTTTGTATTGTTGGATGTTGTTTTTTGTTTTGAATTGTTGTTGCCTGCTATTAGAATGTGGATTTAAGCCTTGTATTGGCTAGCATCAAATGTTGGTGCTTGTGAAGTAACTTGGGCATTATAGCTTGTGAAACTCCAGCATATAAAATCGTGACAGGATTCTTGCTTCCATTTGTTGTTCCTTTGCTGTTGTTTAGAGCTGATATGCGTCGAGTATTAAAGTCCACTGGAACACTGCTCTTAGCTTTTTTGCTTGGATCAGGTAATGGGCTGCTTCTTTTTTCCAAAACAACTTATGGTACGTCTACTGGAATGATCAGTTCAAATTTTATTTTTAGAATTTCTGAAACTATTGTTGGATCATTGATTTAAAGTCTAACGTGCTCTATAGTTAAGTTTAAGTTGGACAATATTTCTCCAATTTGATGATTAAATACTCCAGATTTATGTTTTTATATTTTCAGCTGGTCATGTACATAATGGCTTTAGCTCGGAATGGTTTTCAACTGAAGTTCACAGACTGGTTTATTCTTTCTTTCAATAGCTAAATGAGGACAGGAAACAAGAGCAACTTCTATAAAAAGTCAAAAATAATATTCAAACCGAAAAATTAAATCGAAATAAACCGAACTGAAATTACAAAAACCAAACTGAACCGAACCGAATTTATTTCAGTTCAGTTTCGATTTATATTTTTCTTAAACCGAAAATCGAAAAACCAAACCGAATTAACCAAACCGAACTGAACCGACTTAACGCCCACCCCTACTAGTAGTACTAAGCTTTATTTTCTTTTTTGGACTGACAACTTTTTTGATTTACCCTTTCCTTTATCTGCCATCTATATCAATCAAAATATTAATATTTTAACACTATAGTGTATGCAGAAAATAACAAACTTACTATCAATTAATAGAAAGAGTAGTTAATTTACTCCAGGGTGACATAACCAAATAATGTTGATTATTTATTCAGACTACAAAAGTCAACACTCAACAAGACACAAGCTAAGAGTCCTCTATTACAAGTAAAAGTGAAAGTTACACTATGACCAAACAAACATTTCAAATCTTGAAACAACACATGAAGGCACAAGTTAAGAGTCCTCTTCAGACATTTCCTCCTCATCTATCAATTCAACCTCTTTGAAAGTTTCCTCCTCCACATTTGTTAGCATATCTAACTCTTCTCTAGTAACTTCCTGAAAAATGTGATCGGGATGCTCCAAATTGATTTCTAACTCAGTATCCACTAGTTGATGAACACTTGACATTTCATTTTGATATGCAACATCTAACACATTCTCAACTTCCACCCGGCCCATCGGCTTAGTTTTGATTACAACCCACCAATCAGACTTGTCCCTGCGCAATGGATAGGGAGCATAGTACACTTGCTTGGCATTTTGTGTAATAATAAAGGGATTATAAGCTTGATATGCCCTAGTATGCTTGACTTCAGTGATGTTATATTGCTTAAGTTCCCTTGTACCTCTATTTGGGGTTGGATCAAACCACTTGCATCGAAAAAGTACTATTCTTTTGATTGGCCAACCAGAATACTCCAACTCTAGAATCTCCTGTAGGACACCAAAATAATCAACATTCTCCTGACTTCCATCACCACCTTTAACCCAGACACCACTATTATTAGTCTTCCTATTCTTTGAGTATTTCTCCGTGGTAAATTTAAAACCATTCACATTATATTGCGACATTAAATGAACCGTAATCGGTCCCCAAGAAATATCCTTGGAAAATTGATCAAATATGGCTGCATTTTCTGAATTGTATGCCTATATATAGTTAGTAAATTAAAAACTAAGGTCAGTACAAAGAAGAGTACTGTAATTTGTTATTATTATGTGTATAGTACAACACTTACCCAATCAGTATACCACGTTGTGAATAATAAATACACTTGATCGTAGCCATGTTGGCTCACAAAATAACTGTACAATCATATTAAAAATATAGTTAGTTTTCGTGATAAAATTGGAGTTGAATATATTATTTAAGATTTTAATTTTCTTACTTTAAAAAGGGTTGGACTTCTGGGCAATTCAACAAGACATGAAGCGCTGCAGATTTTTTTCTCCAATTCTGTAAGTTAGCGTAATGTACGCTTTTTAGAACCCTTACCTGGTTGGTTGAAGATTGATATTGGTTGTATTGCGGGATCAATCTCCGAATCAGCATGTCGATTAGATTTGTTTTTCAAACACGACGCTTGATCATCAAAGTAGTAAGAATAAAAGTGGCTTCCTTCTCTAGCAAGGTCTGCTTCAACTATACAACCTTCCACCCTATTTTTATTCTTAATACTCCTTTTAGACATGCCAATTGTCCTGTAAAAGTTTACATTACATACATATATAAATATTAAAGAAATAAGAATAAATGGGTTATAGTTAATTACTTACCGCTCATAAGGATACATCCACCTATAATGGACTGGATCTCCTAGTAGAGCTTCATGAACAAGGTGAATGGGAAGATGTTCCATCACATCAAAGAACCCAGGCGGAAGAATCTTCTCCAACTTATTGCTGATAACAACAATATTTTCAGCCATCAGATTCAGATTTTCTACTCTCAATGTGTTGGAACACAAGTCTTTAAAGAACAAACTAATCTCTGCCATCGGTTTCCATACATGTTCAGGCAATCCACAAAAAGCAATCGGGAGTAATTGTTCCATGAAAACATGACAGTCATGACTTTTCATCCCATGTAATATTCCATGCTCCATGTCAACCCTCTTTCCCAAATTCGAGGCATAACCATCTGGCATCTTCAAGCTCTGCACCCACTCACAAATTTTTCATTTCTGTTCCATTGTGAATGTATAATTGGCCTTAGGCTTAAGCAACTTGTCATTGGCAGACTCTTGTAAATGTAACTCCGGACGTCTACAGTATTCTTGTAAGTCAAGTCTAGCCTTAACATTATCTTTTGTCTTGCCAGTCGCATCAGTTACAGTGTTGAAGAGATTATCAAAATAATTCTTTTCAATATGCATGACATCAAGATTATGTCTGGGAAGATTATCCTTCCAATAAGGTAACTCCCAAAATATACTCTGTTTAGTCCAATTATGTGCAACACCATACCCATCCATTTTGTATGGTGGTTCCTTAGTTACCTTTGGAAAATTTTGAACCCTCTCCCAAATATCATGGCTTGTTAATACTGGGGGAGGACCATCTCGTTCAATTTTATTTTTTCTAAATGCATATTTCATTCTTCTAAACTCATGATTAGGTGGTAAGAACCGACGATGGCAGTCAAACCATGAATTTTTTCGACCATGTTTTAATGTGAATGATTTAGTATCTTCCATGCAATAGGGACATGCTAACTTTTCACATGTCATCCATCCGAACAACATTCCATAAGCAGGAAAATCATTAATAGTCTATATTAATGCAACACGTAATGTGAAATTTTGCTTACGGGAAATGTCCCATGTTTCAACTCCTTCATACCATAACAATTTCAACTCATCAATTAAAGGTTGTAAATACACATCAATCAACCCTTTTGGATTTCGTGGACCAGGAATGAAACAATTTAGAAATATATATGGGTTTGTCATGCACATCTCAGGTGGAAGATTATACGGTGTAATAAACACAGGCCAACAAGAATATGGTGCAGCCCCAACTGAAAAAGGGGTGAAACCATCGGCACATAAGCCCAGCCTAACATTCCTTGGTTCACCAACAAAATTTGGATAAGTTCTATCAAAATGTTTCCATGCCTCGCCATCTGATGGATGACACATGACATCGGGTGGTCTTCTATTTTCACTGTGCCATGTCATATGGGGAGCAGAGCTATTTGATGCATACAACCTCTTCAATCTTGGTATAAGAGGTAAATAGTGCATTGCCTTGATAGCAAGTTTCTTTCCACCAAAACCAAGCTTATAGCGAGGGTGACTACAAAACTTACAAGATTCTAGATCGACATCATCCTTAAAGTATAACATGCAACCATTTTCACAACAATCAATTCTGATCGAGGAAAGCCATAACTTAGATACCAATCTCTTTGCCTTATAATAAGAATCAGGAATGTCTACATTGGGATCAACTAATTCCTTCATGAGATCTACCATGGAGTCCATTTCTCCTTGAGTAACATTCCAATTAGACTTAATACTTAACAATCTAACTGCAACAGACAATTTAGAGTGTGGACTCCCGTTGAACAAAGGACGACTAGCATCACGCAATTGTTCATAAAAGGTGTTTTCTTCTTCATTAGGAGCTTCTTCTACATTTTTCCCAAATTCAAAATCTGAATGTATCCCAAAAGCATCATCAACCATATCCGAAATTCTAGAATCCTGAACAAAATTATGTCCCGTAGATCTGCTACTTTCACCAACAACAAAGTTGTTAAACTTATTGTTACTTTCAAATTCTCCATGACTAGTCCAAACTGTATACCCCAGTTTAAACCCATTCTTCATAAGATGCATAGAAACATTCTCTGTTGTTTGATATCTCACATTTTCACAGTTAACACTAGGACACCTAATCAATCTTGAAGTTAAAAAGGAATCAAGTGTCTTTGCATGATATAAAGCGAGTGACACCTTTTACAAATTCTGGAACCATACCCGCTCGACCAGGATTGTTTCTATTATACATCCAACTACGATCACGTTCCATCTACATAAATAATAATGATAAGTTTAAACTTTAAATTACAATGATTAAGTATTAATTCTAATTTTATCAATTTTAATTTTGAAATCACATTAATTCTAAACTACTTCTAAATTAATTTCAATCTAGTTTCAAACACATTATCACATAATAAAAGGTAAGTGATGTTATTTATGCAAAACAAATACATTATCACCAAATAAAAAGCTAAGTATTGTCGCTTATGCAAAACAAACATATTATCACAAAATAAAAGCTAAGTGTTGTCACTTATGCAAGACAAACACATTATCACAAAATAAAAGCTAAGTATTGTCACTTATGCAAAACAAACACATTATCATCAAATTAAGGCAAAATGTTGACCCTAGGTGGACACAAATCAAACTTGCAAAAAAATTAATTTTGTCATCAATAGGATCAACTAATGTTAACACTAGGTGGACACAAATCGATTTTGCAAGAAAATCAATTTTGTCATCAATAGGATCAACTAGTGTTAACAATAGGTGGACACAAATTGATATTGCAAGAATTTAATTTTGTCATCAATATGATCAACTAGTGTCGACGCTTATGCCTAAACAAACATATTATCACTAAAGCAGACTCTAAAAAATTAAACCAAACGTAAAAAAATGCAAGTATATTGAATTAAAAAGATAACATGTATATGTTATTGTTGACACCCAATTTTTACTCTCCACAGTACAAATTAATCATCGAGCTATTAATCTTAACGATTTGAATTAATTAGCTTCCGAAAAATGCAAAAAATAGTTTTTCAAGTAACTTTTAGGTTTGAATCCTTTAATTTCAATTTCATTAGGTTTATATATTGCATATTACATATTTATCTTAAAATACCTTACTTTACTTTTCCGTATCATATTATTTTTTATATTGCATATGACTTTACTTTACTTTTTCGTATTATATATTTTTCATGTTTATGTGTCATGTATTATATAAATCTTTTAATTTTAATTATGTTTAAAATATTTCTCAAATGAATTCTATTTCTAAATACTTTACTTTGTTCTTAAGTCGTTAATATTTAAAAGCTCCTTAATTAATTTATATTAATTCATTTCGTGGTCGAATTAATCAATTGATTTCAAATTGGTCACATTTGTAATTTAAGTGGCTAATTTTGCAAGCCTTCTTTTGTTCTTGTAACCTTTTTTATTTAAATCCTTGACACAATTACCCCAGCCCAATATTTTCCCTAGCCCAACCCGAAATATCCCACAGACCCAGCCCAATTCCTTCTTTAATCCCTACTCGACCCACTACCAATAAACCCGACCCGACCCCTCCTTAATCCCTAACCCCCTGATCCCCCTTATTCTTCTCCCCCATCTGAAGCGTAAAAAACAGAAAACCAGAGCCATAAACAGCCATTACCAGGCTCTTTCTTGGCAAAATGCCAAGATTTAATTACTCCCTTGTACCACACACCTCCCTAACGTCTTCTTCCTCACCATCACGCCAAAACAAAACCAGAAAAATCCAAAAGAGGCAACCCGAAACCAGAAGTAGCAGCGGCTGCCAGTGGTCATTTTCAGCCAAAAAACGAGTCAACAACAAGCAATTCATACTCCTTCTTTCTTGACCCTTTCAATTTCAAATTTCGAATTTGAAATCCCACCCGAAAATCCCAATATTACCCCTCCGTTTTCCCCCCATTTTGCCCGAATTTTGGGGCTATAAATTCATCTTTGTTCACTGTTAAAAGGTTTTTTTTTTTAGAGGCCTACATTGCTAAAAAAAAAAAGACCCACAAAAATCCCCCATTGCAGTGGTTCTTCACCATTCAATATCCAAAAAAAAAAACAAATTCAAAAAGATCTACAACGAAAGCTTAGATCGTTTTGCTTCTTCAATCGAGGTTACTCGCGTCGGTGAAGGTTTCGTTTTTGGGTTCGCATCCCGGTTCGTTGCTCCAAAAGAGGTAATTCTTTTCCCTTTAGAAAACCCCTGTCCATCTTCTTTGTTTTGATATAAGTATGGAAGATATCAACCTGAGCTATATTCCTCGTTGTTATAGATTCTTGCTGTCTAGTTTAAATTCCTTTCGGAGTTATAATTTTTTTTCTATGTGAATGCAGCCTATCTTGTGTTGTTAATGCGTTTTTCTGATTTAGCATTGAACTAGTACAATCCTAATTGGTTTCGGCTGCATCTTACTGTGTTTATTTAAGATGAATGTTGCATCTTTTGTTGTGGTGAAATGTTAATTTCTTCTTCTTATTATTTTTTCTGGTGCTTCTTAATGTAGTCTCCATGGGCTGTCAAATGTCCCCTTCGAATTTTGAAATGTTGTGGTTAATATGTTTATCTCTGGATATCTTAATTTTCTGGTTTATGATGTTGGGAAATGAATGAGGCTGTTCTTTTTTTTTTTTGTTAAAATCATGATTTAATGGCATGCCCTCCATGTGTTCGATGAAATGCCTCTTTCGAATTTTTGAATGTTATGGTTGATTTGTTTATCCCTGGGTATTTTGATTTCTTATTGTATGTTGTTGGGGATGAAATGGGGGTGTTGTTTTGTTAAAATTATGATTAAACTACACGCCTTCCATGTGTTCGATGAAATGTCCCCTTTAAATTTTGAACGTTGTAGTTAATTTGTTTATCTTTGGGTGTTTTTATTTCCTATTGTATGTTGTTGGGGATGAAATGGGGGTTTTATTTTGTTAAAATCATGATTAAATTTACATGCCTTCCACGTGTTCGATGAAACGCCCTTTGAATTTTGAATATAATAAAGTGGTGATAATGATGCTTACATGCTTGTTTAATCTAAAATTGATGAGTTTGATTCTTAGTTTTATAGGCTTGATTTATATGGGTGAATATTTTGTTTTTTGGGGTTTCAAGATTATTGAGTTGTGGGTTAAAATAATTCTTGAATTCCTAATCCTTTTTATTTTATTTCTTATACACATGTCCGAGTCTTCCGAGACTCCCACCTTGCATTTCTCGGGGTTGTGGAGGCTTAAGCAAGTCTCAGGGGGGCTGATCTCAAGTCGATGGACGT
The DNA here is from genome assembly GCA_029948455.1 of Solanum rostratum. Taxonomy (NCBI): domain Eukaryota; kingdom Viridiplantae; phylum Streptophyta; class Magnoliopsida; order Solanales; family Solanaceae; genus Solanum; species Solanum rostratum. The sequence continues at coordinate 52,742,502 of CM057047.1, read as the reverse complement.
CGGAGGAGGCCGATATACACTGATATACAGTGTATATACAGCCAGCGCATACCAAAATTGATAATGGGCCAAAAGCCCCTATTGTCTTGCAGCAGAAAGTATTGGGCTTGGGCCCAAATCGCAGCAGCAACTTAAAAGGGCTAGGCAGGCCCAAACTGAGAAATATTGCAGGTCCCCTTGAAATTAGGCCTGCCCAAGCCCAATCTTATTTAAGTTTATTTTGCTTGCTTGTTCTTCATGCTTTTTATTCTTGTGGTATTTTGTTGAACACTAACTTTAATTCTAGGATTATTTCATAAGTTTTTGCCTAATTAAATTTCCCCTAGTTAGCCATCTACGTTATTTTATGATTTTAAATCTTGACTATAAAATCACTTTTCAAGAAATTAGATTCTAAGATTTCCTTTAAAATATTTCAAGTATTTTTCATTAGAATACTCTTACTTTTAAAATATGTCTTCCATCTTAACACTTAGAATTTCGTAGATTTAAAATTCTAATTACTTAATTAAATTTGTCAAGTTCTTTAATTAGATAAATGTGGTTTGGATTTCAATAAATTTGCCCCTATTAAATTTTAAGTAATCCGTTTAATTAATTCTAATTGAATAAAATATAAGCAAAAATCTAAATATTCTATTTTTTTATTTTTAAAATATTTTACTTAAACCTTTTAAAATTAATGACTCAAGTTATCTTATTTTTAAAAGTTAGTCAAAATATTTAATCGTCGGATAACCGTGCGTTAGCGGATATTTCGGGTGCGTAAAACCTTCCCGAAATAGAACTATGAACCCGAACCCATTCTTTGGATTTTTTAAAAGGATTTTTTCTGTTTATTCTTTTAAAAATGATTTTAATGGTTTTCTTGATTTTTTTTTAAAAATTAAGTGGCGGCTCTAATTTTTTAAAGATTCGATTTTACTTAAACTAATTAAGTTTTAAATCGAATTTTTAAACCCGGAAGTCATTTTTCGACGTAACAGAAATGGCGACTCCGCTGGGGATTTTTAATTAGGTTCTAACCACAAGATTAGATATTTTGACTAACCTTATTATTTGTTTTTACTTGTATGATTATTTGTTTGTTCGTATTTTATTTGTTTAAGTTCTAATTATTTGAATGTTATTATTTAAAATTTTAAATGTCATTCATGCATAACATTTTCCGCCACTCGGCAATTTCATTTATATTTTTTACTAAAACGACGGTTATGCGGGTCGCAGCCGTTTAGTCCAAAATTTTCCATCGGGGTACCCTGACGAAATGAGTCGATCTTGCGGGGTCGACGGTCGTTAACTTCCCCAGCCCGGGTTGTCCGCTCGGGTCACCTTTTCACAGTCAAAATAAGCCCACTCTTAGATACCTAGGATAGAACAAATCCAAAACCCTGTAGGTGCATTGGCCTAGATCGACCCGATACCCTAGGGGTATCGGGCCCATTAGTAGCCCACCTTGAGTCCAAAGTTGCCTCCGGCCAACTGGACGATCATATTGTTTGTTTAATTTGAAGGATGTATATGTCTTTTAAATAAATCATCGTTCGGGGGTTCGGGGGATTTTCTAACACATTTGTTTTGTAGGTGGGTAATCGATGAGCTCATTTTGTTAACAGTATCGACACCACATCCGGAGAAGAGATGGAGAAAGCCGGAAATGAAGTAGGATCTTCTAGTTAGTTAATCCCCTGCGTGGGAATGTTTTTCCTTGTATTTATATTTTATATTTTTTCCCTTTCCCTAAAAAAAAACATTCCTTATTATTTATGTTTTGTAATATATTTATTTATAGAACGATGAAATATTTAAAATGACAGGATACATCCTTCAAATCGATAGGCCAACCCTTGGCACAAAAGGGTCACTTATTTTCTAGGACGCGCAATAACTGTTTCTGTGCTACTTGTTATCACTGTTTGTGTGATTATGTTGATTTGCTCGGAGACATTCTAGCCCGTTCCTTTCAAAGAAAAAATCTTTTAGAGCCTCCTAAGCATAAAATACCAGTCACTATCAAAAGTTCGTCCAAAATACTCTTCGAGTCTTGAGTTTCTCAACAAAATTCGAACTTTACTTCCAAAATTCTAAATTTTTTGCTTCTTCGAGTCTTGAGTTTCCCAACAAAATTCGAATTTCACTTTCAAATTTTCTGCTCTCTTATCTAACAAGAGGAGAATTTTCCATTTTGAATATTCAAGCTGGTCGAACTACGTAGGACCTGATTTCTCATTTGCGAGATACGTAGGCAGCCTCCCAAGGCCCGTCCCTCATCATAGAAAAATTTATTTTCCCTCCTTCAATCTTATCACAAATTTTAGAAAATTCAGAAATTCTGACAAAACGTTTCCCTGATTCACAAATCTCATATTAAATAGGCAACATTTGGCCTATTTAGTTATTTTTCTATATCTATGGGTTAGTCTGTCTTCAAACAATGCAACTATTGTGTGTTTACTTTCCCGTGTGATATTTTGCATTATTTATTATGAACAAGCACTGACACGTTTATCTTTTGAGTTATTTTTCATCCGACAGGTACTTAGAATTGATCTGTGTTGAAAAATGACTGGACATTCCTACTTTACGAGGTCTAAGAATTCTAAAGATTCCTTCCCCGACCAAAGTCTATCAAAAGGAAAAGAAAAAATGACTGAGAACAGTGAGGGCAATGGTTTAACCGAAGTTATCATGACGGACCCCGCAATTGCTGAACAGAACAAATTGATTGCACAGCTACTGCAACAAATTTCTGAAATGAGAGCTGAGATGCAAAAGAATCAAGGTCCGACGAATCTAGCTGTCGCCACTAATACTCGTGCGCCAGATGATGAAAAGCCTCCACTTCATTTTCCTCCTCCGAGTTCGACCACAGACCATACTATTCCTCCCCAAAAAGCTCCCATCATTGGTTTAACCACTCCTAACTTCCCTCATGCTACTCAAACAAGACCTTCGGTTCTACCGAGTAGGAAGAGGAAAGATGTACCTTCCATTTCATCCAAACTAAAATCAAAACATGTCAAGTATGACATTCCTTCGCATTCACTATCTAATACCTGCTCCCAAGCTCCACAAAATCCATACCCAGTTTTTCCCGTCCAATCAAATTTCCAGGCTTCAAATTATCAAAATATCCCTTTAATTTTTCAAGCTCCATGGCTAAATTACCAAAACATCTCCCCAAATGTCCAAGCTCCATGACCAAATTACCAAAATATCCCTCCAAGCTACCAAGCTTCACAATATCCAAAATTCCAAATGCCAGTACCTACTTTCCAAAATCCTCCAAACCACTGTCAAATGCCTTTGTCCTCGAGAAATAATTGCAACATTTCTCGTCCATATCTCGTGAAGAGAACTCCCCGAGCCTTTACTCCTTTGGTTGAAAGTCAAACCCAACTCTTTGAGAGATTGAAAGCCGCAGGTATGCTATATCCTATAGAAGGAAGACCAGCCAATCCTTTCGGAAAATTTTATAAAGCAGACCAGAAATGTGCTTATCATTCCGGAGCCATTGGGCATACTACTGAAAATTGCATCAACTTGAAGCACAAAATTCAGGACTTAATTGATCAAAGGGTGGTCACTCTTCAGGCTGTTACTCCTAGTGTCAATAGTAATCCCCTGCCTCTTCGTCAGCAGGTGACATCTGGATTTGTGGTCATGATGCCTCACCCACTTCGCTTTGATGATTGAGAAGAGGAATAAAGTCGATCGCACGTTATCAAAATCGTTGCCTCATTTGCCCCAGTCCTTGCCAGTGCAAAATCACGATGAGGACAATGGTCTAGGGAAAGGAATCTAGAATTTGTTCGAAGGAGATGATGCTGCGGTGACCGTGAAGCTAAGCACGAGACATCGAGTCGGAGGAGCAAATGATAATTGGACATCTACTCTGCTCCTGATTCTCTACTCATCTTGATAGACAAAGTCGATTTTTATATTATTCCTGAAATTGGTGGTAGTCCATATAGGCTCGAGGCCCATCTTTTATATTGTTTTACTTCGTTATGCTTTAATTCTCTAGTAATATATTGAAAAAAAGGGGGTCAAACTGTCTTGTGACTATGTCAAAGTTTCTATTTTTTTCTTTCTTTTAAATGAAAGCTTCTTTTATCATGAAAGTTTACTTTACTCGCTTCAATTTTTTCTATCTAATGGTGTTTTTATGATTTTGGTAAAAGAACTTTAAAATCTGTCATATTATGTCATGTCACAAGCTGAATGAACAAAATGAGGTGAATACCGATGAAGTGTTCAAAGAGTATGATGAAGAGACCGGGATATCCGAGCAATTTGTCAAAATTAAAACAAGTTCAGCCAGTTTGAAACTGTGGGTCTGAGAGAAGACAAAGCACCAGAGAAGTCAGAATCAGTATCCATTTGATAGAGACTCAGAGGAGAGAACTCATCAACCCGTCAAAGAATATGTTAACATATTCATCTGGTCATGTGACAACGTGCTAGTATTTAGCACAAACATCGCCTACTACAGCTTGACGATCAACTTATATGATATCAAGAGACGCTACATCTAGGGATGCAAAATTAGCCTTTAATCTCTTTGTTTGTAATCGCATCATTTGCTTGTAATCATTTCTATTGTTTGTTATCAGATTATCTGCCATTGTAATGAACTACGTTTGACCTGAATTCTCGAGAATGAGATACGTAGGCGGCCTATGTCGGCCTCGGTCATCCCCTTATCCCTTTTTATTTTTCCCTTTTTTGTATTTTGAACTACGTTTGACCTGAATTCTCAAGAATGAGATACGTAGGCGGCCTATGTCGGCCTCGGTCATTTTCTTATTAAAAGTTATATTTTTCTTCATCTCCCGAGAGGGGAACTACATTTGACCTGATTCCTGCCTCAACGGGATACGTAGGCGCCACAACGGCTCGGTCATATTCCCATAAAGGAAACTGGGACAGAGTTTTTGAGAGGAACTCAAAATTCTGAACGAGAAGACACCTCCAACAAGTCAGAATTTTAAGCATTAGGAATTTCAACTGGGACAGAATTTTTGAGGAGATCTAAAAAATTCTCAGGATTTTTCTAAAAAAGGCTAGTGATTCAGTATGACATTTCAACTGGGACAGAATATTTTGAGGAGATCTCAAAAAATTCTCAGGATTTTTCTAAAAAAGCTGGTGATTCAGTATGACATTTCAACTGGGACAGAATTTTTTGAGAAGATCTCAAAAATTCTCGGAGTTCTACCAAGTTATTGATTCATTACGACATTTAATTGAGACAGAAATTTTTGAGATCACTTTCAAAAATTTCATCAAGTGTCGTTAAAAGCCCTGAAGATCCTCAGCCTGATCAGAAAATTCAAAGACAATTGTGATGCGTTAAAGAAGCCATGTCCGAAATCGAATGTGTTCATCTAAAGCTTTTTCGTGACATGACAGTTGGCAGTGACCTTTTCTTCAAAAATTCTTTTCTAAATTTACCCTTTAAAAAAAATTGTTTTTTTGTCAAACGTATATTTTATATTCTGTCTATCAAGAGGTGAGAGATCGGAGCATTCCACCAAAGGCGGGATAAGGAGCAGACGACCGAAGAATCAACACAGATCAATTCACTTTGAAACTAAGAAATATTCTGTGAATGCAGGGAAATATTTACAGGACTTGTCTGCAATGAAACTACCGAGGCGTAAACAGTTTGTCTCACTGAAATCTCCAGCCGTTCATCATGTTTCCATTATCAAGTTGCCAAGAAGACGTCTACATCTTCAAGCTGCCAAGAGGGCCATTGCATGTTCAAGCGGTCGAGAGGGCCATTGCATGCACAAGTTGCCGAGAGGGCTATTTCATCACTCATTGCCGAGAGGGCCATCGCATGTTCAAGCTGCCGAGAGGGCCATTTCATCGCACATCGCCAAGAGGGCCACTGCATGTTCAATTCGCCGAGAGGGCCATTTCATCTCCAATCTGCCGAGAAGATATTTGTATTTTCAAGCTGCCGAGAGGGCCATTGCATGTCAAGCTGCCGAGAGGGCCATTCCATCATTCATCGCCGAGAGGGCCATTACATTTTCAATTGCCAAGAAGACGTTTACACTTTTAAGTTGCCGAGAGGGCCATCGCATGTTCAATTCGCCGAGAGGGCTATCTCATCAGTCATCGCCGCGAGGGCCATCGCATTTTTATCGCCGAGAGGGCCATTGCATCTTCAAGTCGCCGAGAGGGCCATTTCATCATTCAAGCTGCCGTGAGGGCCATTGCATCTTCAAGTCGCCGAGAGGGACATTTCATCATTCAAGCTGCCGAGAGGGCCATTTCATCTTCAATCTGCCGAGAAGGCACTTACATTTTCAAGTTGCCGAGAGGGCCATTTTATCTTCAAGTTGCCGAGAGGGCCATTGCGTTGCCGAGAAGACATTTACATTTTTCAAGCTGCCGAGAGGGCCACTGCATGTTCAAGCTGCCGAGAGGGCCATTACATTTTCAATTGCCGAGAAGACGTTTAGATTTTCAAGTTGCCGAGAGGGTCATCACATGTTCAATTAGCCGAGAGGGCCATTTCATCAGTCATCGCCGCGAGGGCCATCGCATTTTCATCGCCGAGAGGGCCATTGCATCTTCAAGTCGTCGAGAGAGCCATTTCATCATTCAAGCTGCCGAGAGGGCCATTTCATCATTCAAGCTGCCGAGAGGGCCACTGCATTTTCAAGTTGCCGAAAGGGCCATTACATCTTCAAATCGCCTAGAGGGCCATTACATGTCCATTGCCGAAGGGGCCATCACATTCATCACATACTCAAGAAAGACATCATCATTCTTTGCCGAAAGGTCCATCATCATGTTGCATCATGTCAACTCATTGTCTATTACATCAAAAGAAGAGTATATGTCGAATATGGTAAAGATATCATCCTCATACTTAAGTTATGATTTCTACTAATAATATTTGTCTTAATTATGTCGAGAGCATCCGAAAGGATGAATTCTCAAAGCAAACCACAGGTGTGGACGTCATCAAATAGGATGCAGCACAACGTGGAACTTTTTCTTAGCAGCGAACTGGGACATAGTCTGAAGAGGAATGTCAAACTCTTCGGACGCGAGCTGAGGAACAACTCCCACCACAATCTAACCACACCCCTGTTAGAAGGCATGTGGGTATTTCTTTGAGTTCGTTAGTTTTCGGTTTTGCATCCAGGTGATCTCAATTTTCATCAGAAGCAGTCTTTTCCAATCCGAGTGACAACATACCAAGATTTTTGAAAATTATGTCCGTGTAAGTTCTTAATTATGGGTGTGAAATGCACCACATTAGTGGTTAAGAGGTTGCAAGTCTCTTTTTCATAATTCGACTTGTTTGTCACTCCTCCTGAACCAGAGGTTGTCTCGAATAAGAGATTTCCTTTTCAATCGATAGAGTCGAACTACAAGCAGCCTGATTCCTAAGTCCAAGGATATGTAGGCGGGCTCGACTATGAAAACTCGGCTGTATTCTAACATTTACTCGTAAAATCTCATCCCAAGCATTCCAATTTCTCCATAATTCGATATTGGATAGCTTTTGAATTTTTCAAAATCGTGCGTAAAATCAAGCGTTTTGAACTACAAGTGGCCTGAATTCTCATGTAACCTGAGATATGTAGGAAACCCGAAACCGCGGTCCGGCCACAATTTCCTAAAGCCCGTACCAAGACCCTTCCATGAAATGAATATGTGGTCGGCTCAAAATTGGATTGGTCAAGTTTCTTTGTCCACGATCGCTTTCATCGATCATGCCCAAAGAAAAGGACAGCTGTTGACACCCAATTTTTACCCTCCACAGTACAAATTAATCATCGAGCTATTAATCTTAACGATTTGAATTAATTAGCTTCCGAAAAATGCAAAAAATAGTTTTTCAAGTAACTTTTAGGTTTGAATCCTTTAATTTCAATTTCATTAGGTTTATATATTGCATATTACATATTTATCTTAAAATACCTTACTTTACTTTTCCGTATCATATTATTTTTAATGTTGCATATGACTTTACTTTACTTTTTCGTATTATATATTTTTCATGTTTATGTGTCATGTATTATATAAATCTTTTAATTTTATTATGTTTAAAATATTTCTCAAATGAATTCTATTTCTAAATACTTTACTTTGTTCTTAAGTCGTTAATATTTAAAAGCTCCTTAATTAATTTATGTTAATTTATTTCGTGGTCGAATTAATCAATTGATTTCAAATTGGTCACATTTGTAATTTAAGTGGCTATTTTGCAAGCCTTCTTTTGTTCTAGTAACCTTTTTTATTTAAATCCTTGACACAATTACCCCAGCCCAATATTTTCCCTAGCCCAACCCGAAATATCCTACAGACCCAGCCCAATTCCTTCTTTAATCCCTACCCGACCCACTACCAATAAACCCGACCCGACCCCTCCTTAATCCCTAACCCCCCGATCCCCCTTATTCTTCTTCCCCATCTGAAGCGTAAAAAATAAAAAACCAGAGCCATAAACAACCATTACCAGGCTCTTTCTTGGCAAAATGCCAAGATTTAATTACTCCCTTGTACCGCACACCTCCCTAACGTCTTCTTCCTCACCATCACGCCAAAACAAAACCAGAAAAATCCAAAAGAGGCAGCCCGAAACCAGAAGTAGCAGCGGCTGCCAGTGGCCATTTTCAGCCAAAAAATGAGTCAACAACAAGCAATTCGTACTCCTTCTTTCTTGACCCTTTCAATTTCAAATTTCGAATTTGAAATCCCACCCGAAAAATCCCAATATTACCCCTCCGTTTTCCCCCCATTTTGCCCGAATTTTGGGGCTATAAATTCATCTTTGTTCACTGTTAAAAGGTTTTTTTTTAGAGGCCTACATTACTAAAAAAAAAGACCCACAAAAATCCCCCATTGCAGTGGTTCTTCACCATTCAATATCCAAAAAAAAAAAAATTCAAAAAGATCTACAACGAAAAGTTTAGATCGTTTTGCTTCTTCAATCGTGGTTACTCGCGTCGGTGAGGTTTCGTTTTTGGGTTCGCATCCCGGTTCATTGCTCCAAAAGAGGTAATTCTTTTCCCTTTAGAAAACCCCTGTCCATCTTCTTTGTTTTGATATAAGTATGGAAGATATCATCTTGAGCTATATTCCTCGTTGTTATAGATTCTTGCTGCCTAGTTTAAATTCCTTTCGGAGTTATAATTTTTTTTCTATGTGAATGCAGCCTATCTTGTGTTGTTAATGCGTTTTTCTGATTTAGTATTGAACTAGTACAATCCTAATTGGTTTCGGCTACATCTTACTGTGTTTATTTAAGATGAATGTTGCATCTTTTGTTGTGGTGAAATGTTAATTTCTTCTTCTTATTATTTTTTCTGGTGCTTCTTAATGTAGTCTCCATGGGCTGTCAAATGTCCCCTTCGAATTTTGAAATGTTGTGGTTAATATGTTTATCTCTGGATATCTTAATTTTCTGGTTTATGATGTTGGGAAATGAATGAGGGTGTTCTTTTTTTTTTTTTGTTAAAATCATGATTTAATGGCATGCCCTCCATGTGTTCGATGAAATGCCTCTTTCGAATTTTTGAATGTTATGGTTGATTTGTTTATCCCTGGGTATTTTGATTTCTTATTGTATGTTGTTGGGGATGAAATGGGGGTGTTGTTTTGTTAAAATTATGATTAAACTACACGCCTTCCATGTGTTCGATGAAATGTCCCCTTTGAATTTTGAACGTTGTAGTTAATTTGTTTATCTTTGGGTGTTTTTATTTCCTATTGTATGTTGTTGGGGATGAAATGGGGGTTTTATTTTGTTAAAATCATGATTAAATTTACATGCCTTCCACGTGTTCGATGAAACGCCCTTTGAATTTTGAATATAATAAAGTGGTGATAATGATGCTTACATGCTTGTTTAATCTAAAATTGATGAGTTTGATTCTTAGTTTTATAGGCTTGATTTATATGGGTGAATATTTTGTTTTTTGGGGTTTCAAGATTATTGAGTTGTGGGTTAAAATAATTCTTGAATTCCTAATCCTTTTTATTTTATTTCTTATACACATGTCCGAGTCTTCCGAGACTCCCACCTTGCATTTCTCGGGGTTGTGGAGGCTTAAGCAAGTCTCAGGGGGGCTGATCTCAAGTCGATGGACGTCGGAGGAGGCCGATTTACACTGATATACAGTGTATATACAGCCAGCGCATACCAAAGATTGATAATGGGCCAAAAGCCCCTATTGTCTTGCAGCAGAAAGTATTGGGCTTGGGCCCAAATCGCAGCAGCAACTTAAAAGGGCTAGGCAGGCCCAAACTGAGAAATATTGCAGGTCCCCTTGAAATTAGGCCTGCCCAAGCCCAATCTTATTTAAGTTTATTTTGCTTGCTTGTTCTTCATGCTTTTTATTCTTGTGGTATTTTGTTGAACACTAACTTTAATTCTAGGATTATTTCATAAGTTTTTGCCTAATTAAATTTCCCCTAGTTAGCCATCTACGTTATTTTATGATTTTAAATCTTGACTATAAAATCACTTTTCAAGAAATTAGATTCTAAGATTTCCTTTAAAATATTTCAAGTATTTTTCATTAGAATACTCTTACTTTTAAAATATGTCTTCCATCTTAACACTTAGAATTTCGTAGATTTAAAATTCTAATTACTTAATTAAATTTGTCAAGTTCTTTAATTAGATAAATGTGGTTTGGATTTCAATAAATTTGCCCCTATTGAATTTTAAGTAATCCGTTTAATTAATTCTAATTGAATAAAATATAAGCAAAAATCTAAATATTCTATTTTTTTATTTTTAAAATATTTTACTTAAACCTTTTAAAATTAATGACTCAAGTTATCTTATTTTTAAAAGTTAGTCAAAATATTTAATCGTCGGATAACCGCGCGTTAGCGGATATTTCGGGTGCGTAAAACCTTCCCGAAATAGAACTATGAACCCGAACCCATTCTTTGGATTTTTTAAAAGGATTTTTTCTGTTTATTCTTTTAAAAATGATTTTAATGGTTTTCTTGATTTTTCCTTAAAAATTAAGTGGCGGCTCTAATTTTTTAAAGATTCGATTTTACTTAAACTAATTAAGTTTTAAATCGAATTTTTAAACCCGGAAGTCATTTTCCGACGTAACAGTTATATTGAAAAATGGCTTTTATTTCAAAATTTCAATTAATTCAAGTAAAACCGAATCTTCGAAATTTTAGAGAGTCGCCACTTGATTTTTTAAAGAAAAAGCAAGAAAAACTATTAAAAATATTTTAAAAGACTTAACAGAAAAAATCTTTTAAAAATCCAGGGAAAAGGTTCGGGTTCACATTTCCACTTCGAAAAGGTTTTATGCACTCGAAATGGCCGCTAACACGCGGTTATCCGGCGATTAGGTAATTTTGACTAACTTTAAAAAAATATTAATTTATGTTATTAACTAGAAAAAAAAGTTTAAGTGAACTTATTCAAAAATGAGGAAAATATAACATTTAAAATCTTAATCGCATTTTATTCAATTAATATTAATTAAGTAAACTACTTCTTAAAAAATGATCAAGAAGGCCATAGCATTATTATCTGCCTAAATTTACTTAATTAGGGGAATTGATGAATTAGGTTAGGTGACTATAATTTTCTTTTAAAAAAATCCACTAAGATATCTAAGTGTTTTTTTTTTTTTAAAAAAAAGAGAACATTCATAAGTTATTTTTAAGAAAATGTTTGAAGTCTTTGAGGAAGCCCATAGAGTCTAATTTCCTAAAAGGATTTTTGATACCAAACTTTAAAGACGTAAAATAACATAAATGGCCAATTTTTGGGGAAATTTAATTAGATTAAAACACAAATAAACACAAATAATTGTTAGAATACAAACATCATAAGTAAACAAATCTAAAACAAAACAATAATAATAAGGTGAGGGAAAGAGAATTAGGCCCAAGTCTGGTTCTGTACGCCTGGGCCAGAACTTAGGCCTTCCTTTTTGCTCTTGGGCTTTAGTTGCCCATTCAAACTTGTATATCAGCAGGTTATATACACAGTATATCAGTGTATATATGCATTCATCCACCTGTATTTATTTCATCAACACTTGCTGTAAGATCGGTACCTCGGCCCCCTTGGGCAGCCTCTGCAACATTTTTTTTTTCTGATTTTTTGGGCCACGTTAGCCTGTATACAGCTGTTGTATATCAATGTATACAGGTATCTACAGGCCTCATTCCGCCTTGAAAACCTGACCAGCAAATCCCGCAAACCTGTACCAGCTTCCTATGACCTATTTGGGCCTTCACGGCCCCAAGAAATGCAAGGTGGGAGTCCCAGAAGACTCGGACATATGCGTAAGAAATAAAAGAAATATGGATTACGGATCCCCAAAATTATTCAAATTCACAACTCAACAACTTGAACCCAAAAATCAAGATATCCACCCATATTTCAAAACTAATAAAAATCAATATATAAAACTCATCAATTTGAAACTAAACAAGCATATAAAATCCATTAACTTGGGACTAAGAATCAACATATAATCCATAACATTGAATCTAGGATTCAATATATATGAAAAGGAACTCATTGACTTGAAACCAAGATCTAACATATAAAACCGTTAATCTTTGAAACTAAAATTAATATAACCTCGTTACCTTTGAAACTAAGAATCAATGTATAACCCAATTTGATATCTAAATTAAGTTAACATGTAAACATTATAAACTAAATTGACATCAAGACCAAAGAAACCCAATAATGGAGAATCTCAACATGAGTAATTTTTTTTTTAACGAGAGAAGAACAACTAGTAACAGTGAGAAAAAAAAAGTGAGTAGCATTCAAATGATCAAAAATGGAGTTATGTTCTATTTAATTGAAATAAGAGATTATATAGTAAGAAAGTCAGTAAAGGCAAACAGTCACCGCCTAAGCTCCCTCTATATCATACTATCGAAAACGAAACAAATTAACAGTGAAGAAACAAGTCGGCACAACACAACAACTTCAGGCAAAACGAAGCCAATTAAGAGAGTATATAACATAAACTTCTTCGCCCATTCAACCAATCATCGGACAGCTAATACTCGAACAAAATGAGGAAGAAGAATCTTAAGGCGTTACCTTTTTAAGGGCAGCGAACTGAGACGACGAGCTTTGGGTCGACGATCTCCGGCGTCGAAAATTTCCGGAAGCCGATAGCTTTACTGGAAATGGACTAAGAGGAGAAAATATGTATCTTTGCCTCCGTCCAAAAATGGCCCCCTTAACAGTCACTATTAGAAATTAGGCCTATGGCAACGCACGAAAAACCGTTGCAATAGATCCAATGGCCGTTGCCATAGACATATGGCAACGGTTGAGAAGTCGTTGCATCAGTTCTCGTGACTATAGATATACGGCAACGGTTTGTGCAACGGTTATCAATAAGCGTTGGAATAGACCATCCTATGGCGACGACGGAAATGTCTGGCAATGGCAACAATTTTATAGCCGTTGCCATAGACGTGGAGTCTATGGCAACGCTTTTTGTAGCCGTTGCCATAGACTCTGCGTCTATGGCAACGCTTTTTGTAGCCGTTGCCATAGAGTCTGCGTCTATAGCAACGATTTATGTGCGTTGCCATAGACGTTTGTAGCCATTGCCATAGGAATTAATCTCTAAACAGTACGTAATTAGTATTATAATGTAATGCTAATTCTTTTTTGTCTTCTAAAGATTAACGAAAACACAAATTTATATATATATCCAACATGTACACAACATGCATATATACGCTTAATTAATTAACATTAACTACTTAATTATAATATATGCACCGTACATTTTTAATTAGATTACATATAGCAAAATATTAAAACCCAAAAGATAAGTAGTTTTAGATGCTTCAATAAGTATCAAAGTATTTGATAGGTAAAACTAGAATTTTCATCAAAAAATGAGAAATCATCTTAAGTTAGATCAAGATCATCATCGTCACTGCCTTCATCCCTTTCTTCATTTTCGACACCTACAAAAGAGAATAAATAATGTCATTCATCATCTCAGAAAATGAAAAAAAAATCATGAAATAGCTTGATTTATCATCTTTAATCAGATTTCTTGAATTCAAATCACGAGTAAAAAGAAGATCTTATTTTATAATGAGTGATTTCAATTTAATCAAAATTTTAATATGAACATCGAACCTCGACGATTAAATAAAAAATTGAATTTCTTTTTGAAGAAAAATTGAAACAGTTGCTTCAAATATAAAAATTGTATGTCTCCTAACTAAGCCAAAATATGAAAATAAAATTTGTTCATATGGCTACTCAAAGAGGCTATTACTTATACAATTTACTACAGATACTACAGATACACGATCCATACTAAAAGATGACAAATCACCAGTTCCGATCCCCCTTTCTAACCATTTATTAGATTTCTCTCTAATGGACTTTTCTTTTCCCCTTTATATCATTGTACAAATTCTCAGCTCAAAAACAAGAAACCCCATCTCAAACAAACATCAACAACAGCAAACAAAAATCAGCATCAGCAAAAAACAAACAGCAGCAGCAAAAAACAAACGGATCAGTCCACGCAAATTAACAAACAACATCAGCAACAGCAAACAAACATCAGCAGCAAAAAACAAACAAACAGCAGCAGCAGCAGCAAAGAATCAGCAGCAGCAGCAGCAGCGAAACAGCAGCAGCAGCAAAAAATAGCAAACGAACCTAATGAATTTTTCAATAGCAAAAAATAGCAACTTATATGATAATGCAAACAGCAGCAACATGGTATGACCTTTGTCATTAAGACGAAGAAGAAACAAGAAGAAGAAGCAGGAGATGAAGATGAAGAATAAAAAGGAGATTAGATTAAGTATGACCTTTATCATTACTGCCAGCAGATGGACGATTGATAAGTTGATTAGCAGCCTCTTCTCTCGACGACTGAACATTAAATCTCAGCATATTCGGATCAATTGTTAATCCTGGGTTAAGATTCTAAAGTTGAGCAATAATATTCATTGTAATATCTCGTTCCATATTATCTTTTTGCGCTTCGAACTTTTCTTTCATTTTTTGTTGAATCCTCTCTTCTAGCTCCTCCATTTTTTTCTGCATCCTTTCATCATCAGCAGCACTTGACAAAGTTCCAGAATCTGCTCCTTTGAGTTTCAAAAGAGTCTTGGTAACTCCACGTCCATACAACCTTACTCGACCAGGATGTTCAGGTGCCATAACTTTTGAATATGCATCAACTGATTGGCTACCATCTTCAGTACTTTCTTGAGTTTCTATCATTTCCATTTCAGCCTACAAATAAGATTTAAGACCAAAGACAAAGATTTAAAGTATATAAAAACTGATATAATATTTAAGAACAGATAAATGATCAAGAGAAACTTTGAACAAGAAAAGTTCATACTATTATGTTGGTTGTATCCTCATATGAGTCCTTGTATACTCGGCCAGGTTTTCTTCTTCTAGTAGCCACAAAAAATTCTTTACTGGAAACACCATTCGGACTTTCCTTCTTTTTATTCTAGTTATACAAAAGTAGACATCAATATCTTCACAAGAAAGCATAAGTTTATAGTTAGATTACAACAAAATATCAAACCTCGCGGATTATGGCAAAACTTGTTTTGCCAACAGTATGCGGATACCTCAGCTTTTTGCGATTGTTTTTGTTCGTGTTTGAGATATTCTGCAAAAAAATAAAGTTGGTGTTTGAACCATACTCACAAAACACCTAATAACTGTCACTTAAAGTAATTATATAGAGAATAAAATGTATATGCTGAAAAATATTCACAAGATCAGATATACAAAATTGTCTTACCTTAGCTTCATCAGAATTCCAATATCAAACGAGATCCTTAAATACAGATTCTGGAACATTTTTAGGTCTATTTGCCATTCGAATTTCATCATTGTCATAGGGATAAAAGTATTTTTTCTTAATCCTACTCTTATACCCTCTCCAAGCAAGTTCAATTGCTTCCAAAGCCCATTCCTTCCCAACATCAGGAATGTCATATTTCTCCTACAAATTGTGCAATCGGGTTAGTGCAAAAAATAAGAAATAGTTTTAACTAACATTAAAAATATTGAGAACTTCTAACCTGGACATAGTTCCACATATCATCGTGCGTCTTTAACATTTTCCAACTAAGTATATTAAGAGGACAAAATGTCCCATTCCCTGCCAATGTGCCAAGGAAGCTACCCAACTCCTTTACCACCGCTTCAGTAGGACCAATAGGCTGGTGCAACTCATTTAGCACGATTAGTTTGCGCTCGGTTCGTGCATGTACAGCTGGCATTTGTGTAGCACCTCTTTTTCTTTTATTTGTGGAATTACCTACAATAATATGATCAAAATAATTTATAGTTATGTAGAAAATTTCTTGAATAATATGAAGTTAATTTTAAATACACTTGCCTTGCTCCTCTGATTGGCCATTTTCATCAAGATTGGTAGAATTTTGTACATGATCTTGTTGTATTTGTTCCTGAATTGCTTGCGATGCAGGAGCGGTGGGATGTACCGACTCTTGTTGCACTTGTTCATGTACTGCTTGTGATGGAGGAGTGGTGCGATGCAGGAGTGGTGGGATGTAGGAGTTGTGGGATGTGCCGACTAAGTTCTGCTTGAGCTTGTGAACATCGGGAACGCTGTTTGAGGTATGTTTTTGCTGGTGACTTGATATCTTTTTGTTTCGCAAAGATACAAGTGATCCAGAAGACAAATACCTTTTGTTGTTGATTCTCATGCTTCTTCTTGAACACTCTTCTTGACTCATAATGATTAACTCACTGTCTGTAGAAATGAAATAAGAATTAAACCTCATATGAAACTATAAACTGAAAAAATAGTTAACTCCTAGCAAGTAAACTACCATGGAAAATACAAAGTCAAGCAGAATGGAACTCTGTACCTAGTCAACTTTGATACACCAACACAGTACAAGAATAAGTGCTTATTCACAAATTTTCAAACAGATTTTGAACCTCAAATCCAGTGGTACTTCAATCATTTACAACTTTCCAGTGGCTATCAACTTTCCACTTTCTAGAAAAAAATATTACAATGTTCTTGGTCGTACTAATTTTCAAATTGTTTCTGTCTCAACAGCCATTCAGTTGAAGAGCTTGTTTAATGTTTTACACTGTTTCAAATTGTTTCTGTCTCAACAGCCATTCAGCCATTCTTGGTCGTACTAATTTTCAAACTGTTTCTGTCTCATATGCACATCACGACCTTTGCTCTTACCACTTAACCAGAGCCTTGGGGGTTAGTGTTTTTCCCTGTTAAAATGAGGATAGAAGAATGAGAAGGTAAGAGTCCTGAAGAGTAGCTAGCATTATATGTCCTTCATAACTGGACAAAGGAAAAAAGGTTGAATGTTAACATGAACTTTGTGTTACTCATTTGAGTTTGTATAGGAAATGTACTCAAGTGGGTATTCTATCCAAAATTGTGTTGTTGTGATTATATATGGCTACGGTACAAAAGAACTATCGAGGTCGTCTTGTTCACTCTGTACCTTTAGTCTCCTCCTTCAGGCAGTAATGTTGATGAGGGTAACAATGACTGCAAAATCTTCCATCAAATTGGAACAACAGTTGATTACATAAGCTTGTCTGTTTAATTTTGTTCGACCCCTTCATAGTTTTTGGCTTTTTTACTCTTTTATATTCTACTTCATTTGGTATGCCTGTTATGTTCAACCAGGAGGAGATACAGGAAGATACAACAGATGACACTAATGGTTATTTATCTCAAGATTTTGGCTTCGACAAGAAAGAGTATTCCACTGTTGATGATGGGGATGCACCAAAAAGCAATGAAGTTACATCAGTTATTGATGCCACTGTTTCAAGATGTCTAAGTGAAATTGATGCCGAGGCCAAAGGGTTGAAACGCTTACACAACTTCTTCAATTGGGTTGAATTGCTTTGTATAGGATTGATTTGGATTTAAAACTGATATACATGATGGGTCCAGTGGCTGTACTATACTATCAGTCCAATCACACAGAGGCTGAGCTACAGTGTCAGCTATGGGTTCGGCCGAGTCCAGTAGTTTTGTCCTAAATTTCACCTAATGTACACAAATTTGTTGAGCACCATTAAGTATTAATTCTTTTCCAGGTTTCAAATATGCGTAAGCCTTAACATATTCCAAAGAATTTTAACATATTACTTTCTCAAGAAACAAAGATATAACGATAGAATAACCATCAAGTTATTAATAACAATAATTCAACCACAACACAACAAAGTAATCATTAACAACAATTCAGCCACAACACAGCAATTCAGCAAACTATGTACTGACAAAAACTAGTGCACACGATTAGCATGCCATCTCATTGCAACAGCAGTTTCGCGACACATGAATAATCTCTGAAGCCTAGGCTTTAAAGGGAAGTACCTTAAAACCTTTGCAGGAATTTTAGAGCTTTTATTTGTTAGGGCACCATCAACACTCTTCCATCTAGAACACCCACAAATAGAGCAATTATCAACTTTTTCATTATCCTTCCAGAATAGCATGCAATCATTAGGGCATGCATGTATTTTTTCATAATGAAGACCCAATTTTCTAATCATATTTCTAGCCTTATTGAAAGACTCTGGTATCTGCGCAAAGGGAAATGCCTCTTTTATCAATACTAGCAAGTCTGAAAATGCTACATTGCTCAACCCATGCAAGGATTTAAACAAGTATAACCGAATGGTGAAACTCAATTTACTGAAATTTTCACAACCCGGATATAGTTGTTGTTTTCCTTCCTCCAACAATTTAAAAAAATTCTTTGCATCTTCTGATAGTCCCTCTCTTACTCCTTCTGTATCCCCTAATTCCGCCTCTACATTTATAAATGTATCATGAAGTAGTCCATCAATATCATCATGCAAATTAGATTCTTCATCATTATTGATCTGCTGAGGTGTATTTCTCGATGAAGACCCTTCACCGTGAAAAACTCATTTAGTGTAACCAGCAACAAATCCATCAGCAACTAAGTGATCCTCGACCACATTTCTATAATGCCAATAGCGATTCATGCAATTTTTACAAGGGCATAATATCTCATTTCCTTGAGAAGCTCGTTCAAATGCCTTATCGAGAAAATTGTTCACTCCATGAATATACTCATCGGTCCATCTTAGACAGTTCATCCAATTTTTATCCTCGTTGTCCATTAAAATCCTATATATAACAACCACATCATCAACCAAATTACACATAATAAAAATAAGGTACCATATAAGATAGAGTTATCCTTTTTGAGCCAAAAAGTTCTGAAGATCTTACATTCTCATTTTGAACCAAAGTGAAGAATCAAATTTTTTGTGGAGAATCTGGAATAAATCTCTTTTCATTATATCACTTTTTTGGTGTCTATCTTATGAGTAGATAATTCCTTTAGGAGAAAAAACTGATTTGAGAGCAACTGGAATCCAGCTTAGAAATGTAGGGGCAAAAGTTAAAAGAGTTGAAATCACATCTTACGCAGCTGAATAATGCTAATTACAGAGGAATTACAGAGAGAATCCAGCAACTCAGGAGTGCTTTACAAATTACATAACAAAAAACTCTCTTCAAAATATATTGATACTATAGCATTGGTAGAAAATGAGTTGTTAATCCAACTAGAGAAATGGAGTAATATTATGGAAAACATCCAGCAACAAGAGTCCAGAGCTATGTGGATTAAATTAGGATATTCAAATACTAAGTATTTTACAATAGTGATGAAGGAAAGAAGGCACAAGAAATAAATTTCAGAGCTTAATTCAGCAAATAGAGAAATTCAAAAAGAAATAATTACTTTCTACCAATCTTTAATGAGAACTGGTACTCCAAACACTATTGCAATAAATAAGAAAACTATGAAACAAGGGCCAACACTAAATCATTCCCAAGAACTGACTCTATATATAGAGGTTACTAAGAAGGAGATTTATGATGGATTATGCTCTATTGGTGATGACAAGGCTCCAGGAGTTGATAGGTATAATGCGATGTTTTTTTAAAAAAGCCTGGCCAGTGACAAAGCAGAATGAATATACAACAATTAATGAGTTCTTTCTTACTAGCAAGCTGCACAAAGTAGTGAACTGTACTACAGTCACATTGCTGCCCAAAGTCTCTAACCTAGCCACCATACGTGAGTATAGACCAATAGTATGTTGCATAGTACTCCACATACTTTAAAAGGAATATATTTAGCAAAGTTTAAAAAGACAAAGTATGAAATAAGCACAATGAAACCACATACTAACGTGTTCCCAGTTAAATATTTACAACTGATGAATCAGAGAAAATTGGTCTACAACTTTTAAGGCTATCAAACATATTGTAAAATACTTAAAGCTAATGAACCAGAGCAGATATGTCTACAACAAAATCAGAAAAGAATGGCAGGTCTCTTAATTAACCATAATGAAGATATGCTTGTCTAGACTATATCGGACACATATTAAGATAAAACTAATAATGAAAAGTGCCAGCACCAAAGTTCAGGGACAGTCAGGAGATTAATCCCTAAATCTCACTGGAACTGAAGAACATTCATAGTTTCCAGTAACAACTTAAAAAATTTATAGTCATTCTGCTAAATAACATATAATCCCAAAATACTTTAAGCAACAAAATCAGCTAAACCCAACTGGAGATTTCATTCCAACACTCGATAATCCGTATTTGACCCAAATAAATCGAAAAAAAAACACAAAAAATCATCATTCAAAACCCAAAATCGGGTAAAAGTCATAACCCAACTGGAGATTAGAGATGAAGAACAACTTACCTGATTGAAAGAATAAACGAAATTTAGGGCTTTCCACGGACACTGAAGCGAGAAGATACTGAGAAATAGCTTCTACGGGAACTGATTTTGAAGAACAGAAAACACTAATTTGGAGAAGACAACTGACTTAGAGAAAAAACTTCAGCAGATCTGTGCATGCACGAAGAAGAACCCTTGATTTTAACCTGCAAAAAGAAGAACTCGTTAATTTTAGACTGAAATTTTGAAGTGTTTGAGAAGATTTTGAAATTTTGAAGTGTTTGAGAAGAAGAACAGTACTGATCTTTGGGAGTTTTGGCTGAGAGGGAGAGGCGATGGAAGTGTTTTGGCTGAGAGGGAGAGACGACGATGGAAGTGTTTTGGCTGAGAGGGAGAGACGACGATGGAAGTGTTTTGGCTGAGAGGGAGAGGCGAAAGAATATAATATTTTGTTTTTAGAAATATATGTGTATATTATGGAGGGAGTAGTGTATATAATATTGGCGGAATAATAAAAAATTATGGAGGGAATTAACAATCGTAGCAATAGGAAATATAGCCGTTGCCATAAAGATTTATCCCAACGGTTGTACACAACCGTTGTAATACGTGACATATGGCAACGGTTATTTCAGCTATTGCAACGCATTGTTTGATAATAGGGTAGTAAATGAAAATATATTTATGCAACGCATATAACTGTTGCCGTAGTATATATATGGCAACGGTTGATTAACCGTTGCCATAAATATCGTTGCCATAGGCCCAATTTCCAGTAGTGAGTGAGCAAGAAGGGATATTTATACTGGTAAATTAGGGCTGAAAAGGGGGGAAAATCGAGGTTAAAATGGGGATTTAGGGTCGAATTTGAATTCGAAATTTGAAATAGGAGAGGGTGAAGGGGAGAGGAGGTGCGTACGTACGAATTTGAACCGTTGGTTTGTGGTTTTTTTGGGTTTGGCGTTGCTTTTTCTGGTTTCCATCTGTACTGGCTCTGATTTTGCTGTAGAGAAGAAGAGGAGGAAAGGAACGGGGAGAGAGAATGGGGAAAATGGGAAGAAACACGTGAGGGAGGGAATAGGTTAGGAGAGTGGGCCGGGTTGGTTGGGGAGAATTTGGGCTGGGCAAAGAATTTAAAATTGGGCTGGAAGGGGTATTTAGAATTGGGTTGGGTATTTAAAAAGAAGTGGGCCAGCGGGAATAGGGTAGAAATTAGGATGAAAATGAATTAAAAAAGATTAGTTAAAAATTAGCCATTTAAATTACAAATATGACCAATTTGAAATTAATCAATTTGAAATCGATTAATTAATTTGACCACGAAATAAATTAATATAGATTAATTAAAGAGCTTTTAAATATTAGCAACTTAAAATAATTAAATCAACTACGGGGTAATTAATCCTAAAATAATTAAAGTAAAGTATTTAAGGATAAAGTCTATTTGAGAAACTTTGAAAAATTATCGAAAATATAATACTTAACCATTGATATTTAAATAAATATACAATATACAACGTAACTAAAATTAGAAGATTTACGCTTAAAAATCACTTAAAAATATTTTTTGCATTTTTTGAAAGCCAATTATTTTGAATTGTTAAAGTTAAAAGTTCGATGATTAATTTATACCGTGGAGGGTCAAAATTGGGTGTCAACAGTATACATTATACAATGATTAAGATTTTTATAAAAACAACACCTCTTGAGATGAAGGAGTTGGTGATAGTAAGCTCAACGACGTTGAATATCAGAACCTTTAATTGAATTGTATTTCTGCACTTACAAAAATCTTCACTGCACATGAAATTTATACAACTTTATGTTAAAATTTGCATTAAAAAGTGAAAAATAAATAAGCGTAGCAGTGACTAGAAAAAGCAAGAACATTGTTGTACCAAAGTTCTATTAAGATGCAAAACAAAATCCTATTATGTAACCTAATTGCTCATAGAATCAAAATACATGAAAGATACCCGTTTTTCTTTTCTTTGCTGATTCCTCTCAATGAAATTTTCCATGTTGCACTAAGTTACTTACGGATGTATGCATGCGGTCCGGGAACACTTTGGGATGAACACCCATCCGAACAAGTAGGGTCAATAGTTCAGCATTTAGGTCGTAACATTTAGCAACGGTGCTCTCCGAACCAAGCTAGATAGTCTCCTATCACTACGCTCACCAACCAACCTGGACTTTTATTTTTTTATTCCTACCGGATATCAAAACAAAGCATAAGGATTGTTTCCAGCCATGAGTTCCCCTATGACATAAGCGCTCTTGGGTGGGGTGGGCCATTCCATCAAATCTTTGAGAAGGGGCCCAATCTCGTATTTGATGGTCGGCGTGGCGATAGGCTTCGTTTCTACGACTGCAGGTCGGCACTAAGAGACTGACTTAAGAAATTACTTTAGTCAAGTTCTTGAGCTATATATCGTTCGTGATCCTTCGACATTATTGAAGGGAGGGGGCTCGACCTGAAGCCTTTAAATAGAGTCCCATCCGCCTCCCCGGTTCCACGCGCCCTTACTGGTAAAGATCTCCCACACCTGGACCAGGCTAAAAACGATGAGTCTTCTCTTTTTAGGGTTAGACTATATAGAACCAGAACAATAGACTGATTGACTGTGGTCAGGTCAGAGCCCTTATTTCTGTTGGAGGAGATTGATTGAACTTTAACCGTACCTTACTTAGTCTTCTGCTGGAACTGGATTCTCTAAAGCTTAAATAGAAGTACCCCTCGGGGGAGGATTGAATAAGGAATTTACTTCTCTAAATCGAAAAAGGAGAAAAAACAATTTCATCTGTATCTGGCACTACTTTACTTGGCTTATCTAGTAGACTGTTTTTAGCTTTCACGTGTCGAGAGGGATAAAACCTTTAGCTTTAGCAAGTACTACTACTCCTATGTTTTCGGATAGTATAACCGATTATATGATGTTCTTTTCGCTCTTGGAGTATGTTTGAAAGGTGCGTAGCGGTGAAGTCAAGAGATTCCGGAATCTCTCTTTCCTGTGCTATCAAGAATAAGGAATAGCCAGCAAGGTCTTTTTCCTTATTATACGCGCGTGCAAGAGATTCTGTTTAGTGTAAGGTGCAAGGCGAAAGTCATAAATGAAATAGAACTCCCTGTCTCATTCCCGGCTAACCGTGAACAGTGTGAAGGGTGGGCCAAGAGCTTTTTATAAGGGGTCTTTTTTCAACAATATTCCCCGGGCTCACCTATATCCTATTTCTCTTCTAGCTGGCTGATTCTCTAAAAGGAGAAGTGATCAATCTATCCCCAAGGTTAGAAAGCAGAGGAGAAGAAAGAGAGATAGTTGGTTTAGAGCAGACAGTCTTTGCTCCAGGCAGAGAAAGTCGAAGGGTAATTTTTCTTACATCTCCCCCGCCGCTCGCCCTTGGTTAGAGACAGACTTTCCCGCGGTTAGATAAAGAAAAGTGTTTATTGTTTCAAGCTCGGCTAGACGCCGCGGTTAGGCAACTCGATTAGATAATGGGTAAAGCGCTCTCTTTCCTTCTTTCTGAGCAGAATATCTTTGGCGGGGAGAACACTACAGTACCACTTACAGCTTGTTTGGATGGTGGTTTGCCATGGTTTCATAATGTATGGTATTGTATGGTATGGTATGGTATCGTACAGTACAATACCATACAATGTTTGGATTGACTGTATGGGTTTTTATTGTTTAATGACAATTTGTTGTTTGGATTTGATTGTATGGTATTGTATTGTAACTTATAAATTTACGAAAATACCCTTCATGTTATATTTAAAAAAAAAACCAGCCAAAAGGCCCAATTATATTAGAAAAAATAGAATATTTACGAGACACCTAGCCAACAATTCAGACCAAAAATAAAAATAAAGAAAAAAGGAATCAAACAAGTTTAAAGATATTGCTTTTGTGTAGACAAAATTTAACACAAACAAGATTAAGGTAATAGACAAACCAAATGAATAAAGATGTACAGAAAAATAAAGATGTTAAGTCATGCAAATTCATTAAAAGGATAATATTGTATTAACTAAAAACACATAACAAAATAACTTCTATTAATAAAATATTCAAAGTGTTCATAAAAGAAGCAACACTTAAAATTTAAATAAAATTATTCTAAATTTAATTGTCTTCCCATCATTTCTAATAAAAGATCTTTGCGGGTCTCTTTCGGGCATCCTATTAGAGTGCGACATGCATTTGCATTTTGGCAAAGAAATATGTAAGATTTTGTATTCACACGAGATTCCAAATTCATCTCTGCCAACATATTCCATATTTCGCTCTCAGAAATAGGTAGAGCGGACGAAAGTCCACTAATAGCGCTAGCCAACTTGTCCATCCCACCTCTCAACATGTTAGCCATGCTTTCAAGATGATCATATTTAGATTTTTTGTTCTTGATAGGAGTTGGTGCTTCTGGATAGACATTATGTGTAGGTGCATCATCAGTTGCTTCACTTTGCTCACCCTGTCCATATTCGTCAATATTTTCCAAAGAGGCAGCATTTGTATGAATTATTTCATCTACCTCATCAATAGTCAATGGATGAACATTTGATCTTTTTAGATTCTTATTAGCACTCCTTCTTAACATATCTGGGCCAGTCTCAGCATGCTTTCCATTTGCCCTGTCCTTTCCATATAACATCATCAGCTTTTCATAATTTCGGCATGGCTTGGTCCTTAAATCTGCAGCTGCAGGCGTAGTCTATATATATATATAAGCAAAATGAATATTATAATAAGAAAAAGAACACACATATCTAAAATCTACAATAAAATAAAAACCAAACCAAAAAATATAAATTTACCTGAATTAATTGATCCCATACTTCAGGTTCAGCAACAAACTTGTTTGTGATAGGATCCCATGCAAATCCACTCAGTCCATTCGTCTGGAATATGTCATAGTATCTGCTGAAGTTCCTTTTAATTGTTTTCATTCGATTGTGAATTTTCTCCTTGTTAATAGCTTTGTCAGGAAATTTTGATTTTAGCTCCTTCAGTATGTTATCCATTGCATGTGTAGAGAAAGTTCCGCCAACTCTGTGCCCAAGTGAATTTTCTCGACAATATGCATCAATTAAAGTGTCATCCATTGCATTTGTCCAAACACATATAGAGTTATCTGGAGCCTTTAGATCACTTGAGGTAAATTCCTTTGCGTCTTTTGCCATATCAACTACTTATTCAAGACAAATATTCACAAAATTAAGAAAAAATATTGTTACATATAAATATTGATAAAAGTTACTATAATTTAAAGTAAATACACTACACATAATATTTAAAATAAAAATATATACATCATGAAATAAAATTGTTATCAAATAACATCAAGTAAAAAAAAAGCGACACAAATAATCACAATAGTTTTTCCACTATAAAACTAATGTTGATAATTAATCCACATGGCAGCTGCTATGCCGTCTCGAATCAACTCTCCTTTTCTATATTCCTCATTATTCTCCCTAGAATTTGAATGTTCCTCATGCACAGTATTATCATTAATAAGCTCTGCATCAACTTGAGCGAGTAACTCATCATTTGGATCTACGCCTCTTAAGTAGTTGTGCAAAATACAACATGCAAATATGATAAGTTTTTGAGTTTCAATGCCATATAATGATTCCGTTGAACTAGAAATTATAGGAAATCTCTTTTTAAGAACTCCAAATGCTCTTTCGATAGCGTTACGCAAAGAAGCATGTCGCAAATTAAATAATTCACGAGAATTTCGAGGTGGATTTTTTGAATACTCTTTCAAGTGGTATCTCTCTCCCCGATAAGGTGTAATAAGTCCACTTCTCAACATGAGTCCAGCATCTACAAGGTAGAATTTTCCTAAACATTAAAAAATAAAAATAATTTAATTATATAATTTATCATATATAACTAACTCTAAATATATAATATATACCTTCTGGAATTTTTAGTGGGTCTTGTCTATTTAGTGCTTCTTTCATAATTCTTGAATCAGATGCTGTCCCTTCCCACCCAGCTAACACATATGTAAATTTTAAATCAAATGTACATGCAGCTAATACATTTTGTGTTGGATAATCTTTCCTCCCACGATATCTCGGTGCTTCACTTGGTGAAACTTTAACACGTATGTGTGTTCCATCAATTGCACCAATACAATCCTGATATTACAATCATTAATTAACAATATAATCTTGGATTTTGTTTAAATATAAATAGTGTAATAAATGAGCTTACCTTAAAATATGGGTAGAAACGTTGGCTACTAGCAATTTCAGGAGGTACATGGGAGCCATCAGGTTGTTTAATAAAGTCCTCATATAACCTCAAGATAGCTCGTAGGACAACGTGAAAATGACGACTGACCGACTCTCCAGAGCGTCGAAATATGAAAGATAGCTCACGATTTGTCACATTATGTGCTAACAAATAAAGTGTTTTTGCAACTTGTTCTTCAACTGTAACTTGAAGTGTTGGTCTAAGACCTCCATCTTCAACTAAGATTTTACATAATCCAGTAAAAGCCGAAGGACTCATTCTTATTATATTATGACAAAGTTCAGTGGAAAATAGGTGATTCAATAATTCATCTTTAACTTTCTCTCTTTCAAGCTTTATGTCTTGTGTGATCGTGCGTCGATCCATTTCAATTTCATATGTATAATTCCAAAACCAAATAACTACCATAATAGCTGCATATGAAGCTATAGAGCTCACTTGTTTCAATATGTAATTACTATCTTGATTATTTTGATCAGCCATCTACGATAAGATCAAAAAGCTAAGATAAAATAGCGTGAAAGTAACAAAGTATGAACTTGAATTGTTGTTATTCATCTTTCCCTAATCTCTCACCACTTGGGTGCTAATCAAAGGGACCATCATATCAAGCAGATTCATCAGAAAAAGTACTTCCACTACTACTGCTAATGCTTAAAGAAAAGATATTAGTGAACCATGGAGAAGAAGAGTTGGGTGAAGGACTAAAAGCCAAGAAAAAAGTAACAAGAATGAAAACAAACATGAACCCATATGCACAAGTAACAGTTCTTTTGGTTTTAAGAAAGGAGAAATGAGTTTTCAGGTTTGTAATTGTGTTTCTAATATGATAATAATAAAATTATCATTAGCTTTCTCAATTATAAAAGTTAACTTATAAAAAAAAGAATTACTCCATTTGAGACCATATAAATAAATTATCTCATCCCAAAAGAATCAATATAAAACTCAACAATAATTTTAAAATACAATACAAAGTTATGAGTTATCTTACTCTATTTAGAATGGATCAAGTTAGAAAGCGAAATGATAAGTTAAAATATATTAATAAACATATATTTCTTAACTTAAATTTATTTCAAATACAAATTCAAAAGTCAAAAATTAAAACACTGACAAATTAATTATGTTAACTCAAAAAATAGTAAATTTTCATAGATTTTTTTTCCAAATAAAATACATTTCCTAATATAGCTTAATCCACAACTTTGTACCAATAATTACTAATAACAGCAAATCAATACTAGTAATTATGATTTATTAATAGTAATCAATCTACTTTAATTAGACTAAGAAGTTTCTTCAAACAATAACTCATTAATTAATTATTTATGAGGAAAAATATAAAGAACCATACGTCGTCTTAGTGGACTGCAAACTAGCCAAACCTAATGGTGTTTTCCAGGAAATAATTTCCTCGTCGAAGAAGATGGGATCAGCTTCGAGATCATAGTAAAAAGGCAGCTAGATCGTCCGAATTGCAATGACTTCATAATATAAATAGGCATATGAAGTCATCGGACGAGAAAACATATATATAAGAACGTTTATTATAGCTTGTTGGGAGACGATAACAACTTTGAAGTGAAATTGAACAAATTAAAAATAAAACTATAACAGAAATCGAGGAAAGTAGTGTACATATATACATTGGAATCAAGGGAACCGAGTCCCTGATATTGGATTTTACTAAACGTAAAAACAAAAAAATTAACGTAGAAACAAAAAATCCCTCATCAATAGCTAATCACGTCAAAGCAAATAAAAAAGAAAGAATTTCACGAACCTCAAATTGTTGTAGCTGGAAACGTGGGAGAGAAACAGGAGATGGAGAAGAAGCTTCAAAATTGAGATGACTCAAATCAGCGTAGAATTGTGCGGTAGATATTAGGGTAAAGTTTTATAAAGAATAAAAGGGTAAATTAGGATTATTAAAATTAAATAAGGGTATAAGTGGAAAAAAAATAAGTAAACAATGAGTTACCACCAATTTGGTGGTTTAAAAAAGTGAGGGTTTTCATGGTTACAAAACCATGAAACCAAACCATACCATACCATGAAACTAAAGAAACAATCAAAACAAACATGGTTCTTTCACTAACCATACTATACCATACCATCAAAAACCATCATCCAAACAAGGGGTTAGTCAAGTGAAAGCCGGGCCTTTCTCCAAACAAAAGATATGGACCTGCTCTCAACTCAATCTAAAAGGCATGCTCATCACTCTTTCACCATTATCATTTTTCTAACACTTTTTCCCACAATAAAGGGGTGAAAAGGGATTATAATTAATAACTATAAGTCTTAAAAGAAAAGGTAACTACTCAACACAACCAACCAATCTTTCCCTCACAAACTTGAGTTCAAAAATGAGGATTCATTTTTAGGCATTTTGGATAAATTTAGTTCATTTGTTTTCTTGATTCAGAATTCAGTTTAACATGAAAAAAAATTTAATCTTGTAGAGGAAAGTTCATTTTAATCTTTCATTTAAAAAGATATTATGGAAGTCGAAATTCTTTTTTAAAAAATAACTCTCATTAATATATATGGTAGACTTTATAATACCAACCTCTTAAGGTCAATTTTATTGATTAATATTAAAATAAATATTTAAAAATCATCGATTTCAAGAAGTCAATATTATTTACACAAAATAATAATGAAAACATATCAATCCCTTGAGGTCAAATTTTATTAATTAAAATAAAATTATATAATGAATATCAACCTTAAGATATTGTTATTCTTAAAAATAAATATATATTCTAAATTTACCAATCAATTGAGAAAAATTTTGAAGAATAATTTTATATTATATATTATTTATATATACTTTTATTTTTTTAATAAATTATTATAAACAAATAAATCATCGATTATCCACAAAGATTGATATTTATAGAAATTGATTTGATGATATTTATAGAAATTAATTTGATTTGTTAACGAGTATAACAATAGTAGTTTACATTTATTACATCTTACTTATATCAACGTATTTCATACTTGAATTCAATTAGCGGCGCATATAGGATCATTTTTAATAAGGGGGTTCAAAATTTATTAAAAAATACACATAAATTTCTTTAATTGATAATGTATTTCATACTCAAACCATTAATACATAGCACTTTTTTTATTACATTACTCGACGAGTATATATAACATCCTAACGTATTTCATACATGTTCGATGGATATTCTCATTTGCCTTTTGCCTATTATATTGCTATACGAGAGATTCATTTAAGTTCGGACACACATACTTTGATATAGTTTATACACACACTAATATATATATATATATATATATATATATATATATATATATATATATCAACAATATTTCATATTTGAATGTGAATTATCGGTGTTTTATTGTCTATTTCGCGAATTCTAATGTTTTTAATAAAATTATAAAAAGAGGTTGCACTTTTAAAAGAATTAATTGTAAGCTTAAAATAATATTATACTAACTAAGAAAATAATGATTAATAGAAATAATTTTTAAAAGATTGACCTTTGTATGTTGATTTTATTAAAAATAATTAGATAATATAGTGTATACTGATCTCTAGTGGTTGGTATCAGATTAAATTAAAACAAAAATAAAATTGATCATGTTAATACCGATATTTGGAGGTCGGTATTTTATATTAATTTATTTTTTATTTTACATAAAACTGACTTTTAAAGGACTATTTCTTTAAATTTAATAGAAAAAATTATTTCACTAGTTTTGTATTTTTAATTTACATAAGATTAAATTTTATTCTTGATTTGGTAATATATTACCGACCATTAAAGGTCGATATCAATAAAAATAATTAAATAAAAAGAAAAATATCGACTCCTTGAAGTCACAATTTACATATTTTAATAAGAATTAATTTAATTATATAAAATTTAAACTTATTGACCACTAGAAGTCGGTATTATAATTTATTTTTTTGGTTTAATTGAAAATTAATTTTCTTTTTCTTTATTTATATCTAGTTGAGATAAAATAAAATATTGTTATTTATTTATTAAATTCAATACCGACTATAAGAAGTCGTTTTTATTATATTTATTTTTTTCTGAGAAAATTTTCGACTTCTGGAGGTCGATATGTTGTTTTCCGCATTTTTTCCCATTAAAAACCGACTTCCTGAAGTCGATTTTCCTAAGCTCTTGTATTTTTTAATTAATTTAAACAAAACTAACTTTTGGGAGTCGAAAAATACCGACCTCCATTGGAGGTCGGTATTTTTGAATCCAAAAGTGAATCCTGAAACTAAATAAATAAAAAATTAAATAATAAATTTAAAAAATAGTAAAAAAATTCTTTTTTCTAAAGAGGAGTTTTTTAATAAATGACAAAAAGTTCAAACAATATTTTTAAGAATCTTCACGCTTTTAATATAGTATAGATGTAATTGTGTACCATAATGTATAATAAAAATGAATATACAAACAAGCCAATATACACAGACTAGTGTATACAAAAACAAATGATTTGTGCCAACTGAAATTATACAAAAATATCTGATTGATTTTCCCCAATTAGTGTGTGGGAAACAACATCAATATTATTGTTGTGGCTGCCCTTAGAATCAACGTGAGTTACCTTCCTTTTTTTAATCTAATTTCAATATCACTTTGATTTTTTAACTGAAATAAATTTGATTATATTGATTGCTTGATGATTTGTTTCACTTTTATGAGATTGTTTCTGTGCTTGGACCTAATTTTGAATTATACATAGGAATGATCTCACCAGCAGGTAAAGATTTGACAATGAATCTTGAAATATCTCCCAAATCTTGTGTTAAACCTTAAGAAAAAAAATGGAGGTTCATGGGTAATTTGGCCATGCAAATAAATACCTCGAGTGATTCTCTTTGGTGGAGTTCTGATTTATCTGTAAAATTAAAGTTTAGATATAAAAAATTATAAATTTATGAAAAAAATATAAACTTATACAAACTAAAAATTTAAAAAAAATAATAATCAAGAAACAGCTAGGCGACTATGTGAAAATGAAAATGATAGAATTTGAAAGAGAAACAAAGATTGGAATGGAGAAAGGGATGATTCAAAATTCAAGTCGATCTGATTGAGGAATATTAGGAGCATAATAGGGGGAAAAAGAGAAATGAGGAATTTTTATAAGGAGGTTTTGTAATTTTTGATTCTTATACAAACTTGATAAGTGGGACTTGCATATTGTGGCAAATCTCATAAAACCGTACCCATTAATTATAATTAATTAAAATTATATCTGCAAAAGATAATACTCATAGATATTTGCTAGCTCTTGTGATTTTTCCACAATATGAATGAAGTACTAGTTCCACGTATATATCATAAAAAAAAAAATTATCTAAATACACACCTTATTTTATATAATCTATAAAATTTTCTATCATTTAAATTTTTTACAAAAATTCCACTCGGATGCATCACTCTTCATTCGCTAATACATCCCTATCTCTCTCGAATATCTCTCTAATACATCCCTCCCCTCTAGAATACATAAATCTCCTCTCAGCTACATTCCTCCGCTATGTATTCAGATGTCCTATCCTTTTTGATACATCTCTCTACTAAGTATTCGAATGTCAGATAATGTATTCGAAAGTCCAGTGATGTATTCCAAATTTTATAAATTTTAAATTCTTTTTATATTTAAAAAAGAGTAAAAAAATAATGTAACTAATTTTTCACACTATGGATAGTCGTTCTTCTTGCTCAATTAATCGTTCTTCTTGCTCAATTATTTGATTATTACTTATTTCTTATAAGTCAATCCATTATAATTTCACTATTTAACCAAATATTCTTAAATCTAATATACAAATTTAATTGTACTATTTTATAATTTAGACAGTTGCGTAAAACAAGAAATGGACAGGCAAAGAACATCGCATCGTCCAAAGATCATAGATTGAGCTGAATATCTTTTAGAAATAGTGTTTTGATCTTTATATAAAGGTAACACTAATATGTGTATATTTTTTATTTTCTTCGGATTCCACTCATGGAACTATAGTAATGTGATTGTAGACATTGAATTTTGTAGGACTTTACAAAATTAGTTCTATTTTTGTTAGGATTTCTTGAGGTTACCCTAAATTTTAATTTATGCCTATATAAAAAAGCATCTCAAATATCATGGAGATCAAAATATAGCTTAAGGAGGTCAAAATCATCTTCCGTTTGAGAAATACACCACTAACGATCCTCGAATCATGGAGAAAACTTATGAAAGAAAAATTAAATGAGGAACAAATTTACACACATCATTTCTGAATAAAATTAATATTTTATTTGTAATGACAATTTATTTTTTTATCACATTAAATAGAAATGGGCAACAAAGGAAGTTGTCGAGATTTGTTTACTCTGCACTCTGCAGTCCTTGTATGAAAACCAAAAGCTACAAAACAGTAGTCCAACAAATCAATGTTTATTTATCCCAAAGAAGACCCAATACGAAAACATCCATCAATTTCATACACCCATTTTAGTACTTGGCTTTTCATTGCCGTCCCAATATTCTATTCTAGCGATGGATTCTACTAATCAAATTAAAATATGGGGTTCTTCCCTCTTTTTCTTCAGCTTCAAGAACCACCTGTCTGGGAATTCTTTAGTGGAAGATGAAGAGGTACAGGAATGGAGAAATATGGGATTTTGAGCAAGAAATGCAGCTTCTGGGAGATGGGTTTTGTGATCAGGGAGAAGTCATATTGGGATTGGATGGTGATACCACTTGTACTGTTTGTGTTTGTATGCCTCTTATCCCTTTTGATGATCAACTACCTGACCCTCCTCCCATACTCTCACGCGCAGTCGCTGGATGCTCCAATCACAACAGCGTCGGAGGTATTTATTTTCCACTCCAAAACCTACCTCAAGTATCACCTTTATGCCTGTTTTTTTTTTCATATGAACTATTGTGTATTTGCATTTCCTACCGAAAATTTATGGCCAAATCAAGTTGGCGCCTGTATTTAAACACTTGGTATACTTTGCTTCAAGATGTGTTTTGACAAATAGTTCAGCTATGAAACGCAAACAACTGCTAGTTAAGGTATGGAGCTCGCAAAAATGTGTTTTTGACCATTATTTCTCTCTTTTTTTGGTGTTATAACTTGGAGACATTTTGATATATTGGTTGAACATCACCATTATTAATTAATGAATGGCATCTGGTATGAAAGTTTCATTTCAAGGAACAACATCTTATGGTACTTTGTGTTTTGTCGAGTTAAGAAAGTATATTCTGCTCTAAGAAAGGGAGTGTGCCCTGACTCTTGAGAGAATGCAGGAAAACTAGGAAAAGGAGTGGCTTCCGCTCCTAAATTGAATAGCTGAAACCATTTTTATCGCCTTTTCGATAAAAAAAAATTCAAACGGATTATATCCAGTCCTCGGAAGTTAATGGTTGATTGACAAGAGTGGACATACTTCATGAAAGTGAAAACAAAAAAAAAGTTAAGTCTATTGTTGTCTTGTGGTGAATAGAAATCTTTTGTTGAAAGGTATCGTCATTACAACTCAATTGTACTATAAACTACTCATGGCTCTCCACAGTTTAGTATAAGGGAGGGGATATTTTTCTTCACCTCGAGGTTCATTTGTAACCCCAAAAGAACCAGATTGTGTGAGCAACACAGAGGAACAATGAAGGGAATATCTTATCGAGATAATCTTGTTTCTTTGGAAATTTGCTCTTCAAGCACTTGAACATGCTGTCCTAGAAAGAGAATATCTAGGAGATGAGACTGTATCCTTATCCCTTTCTGTTTGGGGAAATGGATAAGGCAGATAACTGTTTGTGGGAGGGGAAAACAGTTAGCTTCAGTTAAAGATAATAACTTTTTTCTTTCTATGTAGACAATTGCAAGGATGTGTAAGAGGAAACTGTTATTCATCTCAGTCCAACTCCGTCTACTTTATCTAAGGATCAGGACTCTACTTTCCATTGTTCTCAGTAAATGTCTTATTTACAGAAAGTGCTGCTAGGGATGCTCTAGAGCTAGTCATGGCTGATGCTCTTTCAAAAGCAGGCTCAACACGTTTTTGTGTGCAAGCTGTTTGTTTGGCTGTCTCTGGTGTCAACCATCCAACAGATGTTGAAAGAATAATGAACTGGCTTAGGTATGCTTTAAGAAATTGAGTCTTTCTTACTGTCCTTCCAAATCAATTTTTTCACGTGCTTTACTGTGTGTGTTCAGCATTAGTGGTTAGTTTCTAAATGCTGTGTTCCTAGTGTGTCCTCTGCTGCTATGAGGTGATGTGAAGAGCTATTAGAGATGAGATACTGTTATCTCTGAATGCCCAATTCTACCATGGCTGTTTGAAACGGTTGGAACATTTGAAAATTATTGATGTTTAGTGAAAATTCTCTTTCCTGCCACTGAGGATGTATTGTATCGCCCTTTATCCTTCTTTGTTGGTAACCAGAGACTTGGCTCCACGTGTCACCATTTGGAACATCATCTTGTGAGTCGTGACCGGAGAGTTTGACACCTGAGATTCCGTAACTAGTAGATACTTCGGCAGGAGCATAATTTGTTTTCTGGTTAAATACATAATGGTGATTTTCGAATCTCGCAGAACAGAATGTGATACGATGAGATAGAATACAATTGAAACTTTCTGACATTTTTTCTTCCTGTCTTCTGTACTTGTTATTGCTCTTTATTTGGATTCAACATGCTGCTGTTTATCTTCTATATTTCATGATTTTTCTTTTCTTTGGCTTCATATTTAATTTGGTATAATTTTTAATCTTTTCCTAAATTTTTTTCCCTTAATTTTTTGTAGAGATATATTCCCCAGCCATGTCCAATTCTTTGTTCAGAATGATGCTGTAGCAGCTCTTGCAAGTGGAACAATGGGAAAGCTGCATGGTTGTGTCCTTATTGCTGGTACAGGGACAATTGCTTATGGTTTCACTGAAGATGGGAGAGATGCTCGAGCAGCTGGTGCTGGGCCTGTATTAGGAGATTGGGGAAGGTATGTGTTTCATGGAATCATTGCATTTGTTCTCTTACTTTCATGAGTTTGTGTGCTATTTCTTCTTTTTGGCTTCTTCTCCCACACCTCGCAAATCCAAGCTCTACTGGAACATTGAAAGCCAATAAAAGTTGTTGCTAATGATGCTTCATTTGAGATATTTAGCTAACCACATGGGCACTTACATCTGAAGATGTTTTTTCCCTAGTTTTCTGCTGTCTCATATTTAAGCTTAAAGAATTTTAAGTGGAAGTTACTTGTGAAAATTGAGGCAATGGTGTCTCTCAAGTGTTGGAATTAAAAAATGTGACAACTTTGACCTTGAAAGGGTAAAGTTGTCACTAATTAAAAATTAAACATGATTAAGTTAATGAGGGATCAAACTGAACATTTTAAAAACTTCAGCAACTATACAACAACAACATACAGTGAAATCCCAAAAGTGGGGTCTGGGAAAAACTTCAGGAACTATCTTTTTTTTAAAAAACTTCTATAAGTTTTTTTAAAAAAATTTAAAAACATTTCCCATCTTTTCAAATCAAACTCTTCAACTTCTCTCTTCTTCACCCTTTCCTTTTCCTCTTCTTCACGACTTAGGCGTGAAAATCTTAGGGTTTTGATCTTCTTCTTCTTCGTCATTCGGTTGCCTTCACTATTGCCATTGTCGTCGTCACAATCGCAGTTCACTGGCGTCGTTGGTCTTGTCCTTCTCCCATGTCGTCAGCATCTTCTTTGATAAGGTAAGATTTTTTTTGTTTTTCCTCAGTTATGGTTTTGATTTTTGTTGTACAAATAATTATTTAGGTTTGGGAAGATGAAAAAGTATGTATTTTGTTATGGTGTTGTTTGATTTGTTGTTGTTGTACTCTTTGGAGATGACAATTTTGGATATGGATGTTGTTGTTTTTGTAGTTATTGTGAGAAAAATGTTTGGTTGGTTGGTTGATTTCAGGTATAGCTGTTGTTATTGTTTGATTTTTGTTGTTGTAGTCATTGTGAGAAAAATGCTACGTTGGTTGGTTGATTTCGGGTATGGATGTTATTGTTGTTTGATATTTGTTGTTGTAGTCATTGTGAGAAAAATGTTGGGTTGGTTTGGTTTGGTTTGATTTGGTTGATTTCGAGTAGGGTTGACAACAATTGTTGATGTATTACAACAATTGGGTAACTGGGTAGGGTTGTTCTTGTTGGTGTTGTTTGATTTGTTGTACTCTTTGATGAAATTTTTGGGTATGAGTGTTGTTGTTGTTGTTGTAGTACTTTGTGAGAAAAATATTGGGTTGGTTTGGTTGATTTTGAGTAGGGTTGACAACAATGGTTGAAGTACTTACAACAACTAGGTAGGGTTTTTGTTGGTGTTATTTGATTTGTTGTACTTTTTGATGAAATTTTTGGGTATGAGTGTTGTTCTTGTTTGATTTTTGTTGTTGTAGTCATTGGGAGAAAAATGTTTGTTTGGTTGGTTGATTTCGAGTATGGTTGGTTGCTCGATTTTAAAGTATTGACAACAATTGTTGAACTAATTAGAACAACTGCTAAGGTTGTTTTTCTTTGATTTTAGTTGTTATGCTTTTTGTTAGAAAAATGTATTGCATGCCCTAATTTCTACTTGGGTAGGGTTGTTTTTGTTGGTGTTGTTTGATTTGTTGGACTCTTTGAGAATACATTTTCGGGTATGTGGGTGTTGTTGTTTGGTGGTTGTACTTTTTTGTGAGAAAAGAACACATGTTGTACATGTAGGGATGTTCTTCAACAGTTGCTTTTTTTTTGTCTTTATTGAGAGTGATTGAAGCAGACATTGATGTGAGGCTTGCCACTCAACCTATCCCCAAGAGGGAAAATTTTAGGTATCTGGGGTCCATCATCCTGAGTAGTGGCGATATCGATGATGATGTCACGCATCGTATTGGGGCAGCTTGGTCTAAATGGAGGAGCTAGAGGTGGCCCCGGTGGCTGATTAGATGAGGGAAGCGAGACTGTGATGGTTTGGACATGTGAAGAGAAGAGGTACCGATGCTCCTGTAAGGAGGTGCGAGAGGTTGGATTTAGGAGTCACTAGGAGAAGTAGAGGTAGACCGAAGAAGTACTGGAGGGAGGTGATTAGACAGGATATGGTTAAACTTGATCTCACCGAGGACATGACCTTAGATATGAAGGAGTGGAGGTCGCGAATTAGAGTAGAAGGTTAATAGGTTAGCAGGGTTAGGTTGATGTCTAGCTGTGGGGTATTGTAGGGCAGTAGGTTTTGTCGAGTCTGTATATAATGTGTTGTATTTATCTCTATTATGTGTGTTAAATTCGTCCGTATCTGTGTTTTCATTAGTAGTCGCTCTTCCTATTCCTTTCTTTTCCTTTCCTTTTGGTCATATCTAGTTTATTTTGTGACAGGATTTCTACTTTAATGGCCCGACCGAAACGAAAAATCCTAGACCCGATGTTCCTACTAGAGCTTCCAGTCGGAGGCTCATTATGTCTGAAGAGGAAGAGGATGAATCACAGCCAGAACTGGAAAATCTTATTGAATAAGTCACTGCTGAGATTGTTGCTGGTGCTAGTCTCGCAGCTGCTGGACACAGTCCCTCAGCTGCTGGACACAGTCCCTCAGCTGCTGCATCCATTCCCACAGCTGCTGGTTCCAGTCTATCAGCTGCTGGGGATAGTCCTTCAGATACTAGTGCCACTCCCATAGCTGCTGATGTCAGTACCTCAGCTGCTGCACCAAGTCACACAACTGGTGAAGACAGCCCCTCAGCTGCTGCAGAGACTTCCATAGTTGCTGTTGACAGTCCCTCAGTTGCTGCAGACACTCCCACAGCTGTGGCTTTCAGGTAAGCTGATTATGGCGTTGAGACACCCGGGTTTATGAATAGAGGTGAGAGTGGTGATCTCAGGATAAAATCGAAAGTCGGAAAATAATTTGCTGATTTTAAAAAATTTTTAGTGGATCAAGAATTGGATAACTTTTTTAGGTCTACGGTATTTGGAAAATACCTAGACATAAGTGAAGGC
The DNA here is from genome assembly GCA_029948455.1 of Solanum rostratum. Lineage (NCBI taxonomy): Eukaryota > Viridiplantae > Streptophyta > Magnoliopsida > Solanales > Solanaceae > Solanum > Solanum rostratum. The sequence goes on along the minus strand of CM057047.1, from coordinate 52,703,447 downwards.
AACAACCCAAGGTTTCAAATGAAGCTAATGTATCAGCTACTTCGTTATTGGATCAAAAGTGAGAATGATTTTTGGGTTAATTAATGTGGCATGCCTGTTTGTTTTGGCATGAAAGAGTTTGCAGTTGTTACTGGATTGAATTGTCACCTACCACCTCCTCCTGCCTCCAAATCTGCCAAGGTAGAGAGGAGATACAAAAGGATTATTGATGCAATGCATAAGAAGCATTGCAAATCAAAGGAGATGCTTGACCTCTTGTAGTCAAGTGATGTTAAGAAGAGTGTTAAAAAGTCCCCCTGTTTGGTTTTCTTTGTACATAATATTCTTATGGGTAAAGATCCAGGGACTAATGCAATGGATTCTTGGTTCAAGCTATCAGCTGATCGGAAGGCATTCTGTGCCTATCCTTGGGGTCGGGATAGAATGTCCTAACTGTGGAGTATTTGAGGAAGGTTGCGACATCGACTAAAAAGTCCGCAAATCTATACGGTTTTCGTGGGTTTTTATGGTAAATTTTATTCATTATATTTTTGTTGTAGCTTCTTTTATAATTATTTATTATCTTAATTAATAATAATTTATGACATCGATTTATTTAGGCTTGGGCGTTTGAAGCCATTCCTCACATACAGAAAACATTCAAAGAGTGTGACGAGAAAATATCTTTCTCCCAGACTTCTTCGATGGTTATATAATAAATAAAATTTACCATAAAAGCCCACAGAAAATCGTATAGATTTGCGGACTCTTTAGGCGATGTCGCGACCTTCCTCAAATACTCCACGGTGAGGACATAGCTATCCTGACCCCAAGGATAGGCACAGAGTGCCTTCTGGTCAATCGATAGCTTGAACCAAGAATCCATTGCATTAGTCCCTGGATCTTTACCCATAAGAATATCATGTACAAAGAAAACCAAATACATGGACTTTTTAACACTCTTCTTAACATCACTTGACTGCAAGAGGTCAAGCATCTCCTTCGATTTCCAATGCTTTTTATGCATTGCATCAATAATCCTTTTGTATCTCCTCTTTACCTTGGCAGATTTGGAGGCAAGAGGAGGTGGTAGGTGACAATTCAACCCGGTAACAACCACAAACTCTTTCATGCCAAAACAAACAGGCATGTCACAAAAATTAACTCAAAAATCATTCTCACTTTTGATCCAACAACGAAAAAGCTGATATATCTACTTCATTTGTAACCTTGGGGTGTTGCCTTCACCTATGTCTAGGTATTTACCAAATACCATGGACCTAAAAAAGCTATCCAATTCTTGATCCACTAAAACTTTTTAAAATCAAAAAATTGTTTCCCACTTTCAGATTTTATCTCGAGATCACCACTCTCACCTCAATTCAAAAACCCGGGTGTCTCAAAGCCATAATCAGTGTACCTGAAAGCAACAACTGTGGGAGTGTCTGCAGTAGCTGAGGGACTGTCAGCAACAACTGTGAAAGTCTCTGCAGCAGTTGAGGGATTGTCTTCACCAGCTTTGTGACTTGGTGCAGCAGCTGAGATACTGACACCAGCAGCTGTGGGAGTGGCACCAGTACCTGAAGGATTGTCTCCAGCAGCTGATGGACCGGAACCAGCAACTGTGGGAATGGTTGCAGCAGCTGAGGGACTGTCTCCAGCAGCTGCGAGACTGGCAGCAACAACAACCTCAACAGTGACTTATTCAATAAGATTTGCAAGTTCTTGCTGTGATTCATCCTTTTCTTCTTCAAATATAATGAGCTTCCTTTTGGAAGCTCTAGTAGGAACATCGGGTCTAAGACTTTTTCGTTTCGGTCGGGCCACTAAAGTAGATAGTCATGTCACAAAATAGAGATAATCTATTAGTAAATCACTCTCAATAAAGACAAAAAAGGCAACTGTTGAAGAACTCCACACATAAACAACATGTGTTCTTTTCTCACAAAAAGGTACAACAACAACACCCATATACCCGAAAATGTATCCTCAAAGAGTCTGACAAATCAAACGACACCAACAAGAACAACCCTACCCAAGTAGAAATTAGGGCATGCAATACATTTTTCTAACAAAAGCATAACAACTAAAATCAAAGAAAAACAACAACCATAGCAGTTGTTCTAATTAGTTCAACAATTGCTATCACTACTTTAAAATTAAGCAACCAACCATACCCGAAATCAACCAACCAACCAAACATTTTTCTTGCAATGACTACAACAACAAAAATTAAATAAGAACAACACGCATACCCAAAATTTCATTAAAGAGTAAAACAAATCAAACAACACCAACAAAAACAACCCCACCCAGTTGTTGTAAGTACTTCAACAATTGCTGTCAACCCTACTCGAAATCAACTTGATATTTTTCTCACAAAGTACTACAACAACAAAAATCAAACAACAACAACAACAACACCCACACCCAAAAATTTCATCAAAGAGTACAACAAATCAAACAACACCAACAAAAACAGCCCTACCCAGTTGTTGTAATACTTCAATAATTGTTGTCAACCCTACTCGAAATCAACCAAACCAAACCAACCAACATTTTTCTCACAATGACTACAACAACAAAAATCAAACAACAACAAGAACATCCATACCCAAAATCAACCAACCCACCCAACATTTTTCTCAGAATGACTACAACAACAAAAATCAAACAACAACATCCATACCCGAAATCAACCAACCTACCAAACATTTTTCTCATTATGATTACAAAAACAACACCCATACCCAAAATTGTCATCTTCAAAGAATACAACAATATCAAACAACAACATAACAAAATACTTTTTCATCTTCCTAAACTTAAATAATTATTTGTACAACAAAAATCAATACCATAACTGAGGAAAAATAAACAAAATCTTACCTTATCAAAGAAGATGATAAAGACGCGGGAGAAGGACAAGACCAACGACGGCAGTGAACTGCGATGGCGACGATGACAATGGCAACAGTGAAGGCAACCGAACGACGAAGAAGAAGAGGATGAAAACCCTAAGATTTTCGCGCCTAAGTTGTGAAGAAGAGGAGAAGGAACGGGTGAAGAAGAGAGAAGTTGAAGAGTTTGATTTGAAAAGACGGGAAATGCTTTTTTATTTTTTTTTAAAAACTTATAGAAGTTTTTTTTTATAAAAAGATAGTTGCTGAAGTGTTTAAAATGTTCAGTTTGATCCCTCATTAACTTAATCATGTTTAATTTTTAATTAGCTTGTCACCTTTTTTAATTTCAACACTTGAGAGACACCATTGCCTCAATTTTCACGAGATAATTTTGTTTTCTAAATTTGTCCTATTGATTTACCCAGGAAGCAATGGCCTTCTAAAATTTTTGCTTGTTGTACTTTTCCGTTGTTGGCTAAGCTAAAGGATCTATTTCTTGTTCACATGCAGTGGATATGGTATAGCTGCACAAGCATTGACTGCTGCAGTTAGAGCCTATGATGGCCGTGGTCCATACACTGCACTTACTTCAAGTATTCTTAGGAAGCTGGATCTTTCTTCTCCTGACGAGCTTATCGGGTACTTGATAAAAATTTGGATCATTAATCTCATCTACTTCACTTATGAGCCCATTGTTCTTTTGAATAATTTACTACCTCAAAGACATGAACAAACAGTAGCTCATAGCCTCATAAACTGAATCTTTTTATCAAAAAGATGAATGCACATTTGTGGACATTACTCATGTTGTTAAAGAGTTTTTCTTTTTGAATGCATAGGGAATACATTTGAACTTGACACCTCAGATGTCAACAAAACAATATTTGAAATATTCATCAGTTGTCGTAGTAAACAATAAATTGTAAGTTGCCTAGACTCGGGTTTCCGATATAGTGTGGATATAGAGGTCGGATCCTTCATGATCTGAATTTTAAGATGCGGGGTTACAGATCCAGGTACCGGTACGGGTCAGCGATTCAGTTAAAATGATTCAAATAGTTAAAAATAGAGTTGTATGTCAAAAATATGAGACATCATGTGAAAACTTGCAAGATATTCTGAAAAAACAATATCGATCAAGAGGAGAATCCAGAAAGTGATGTAGGAAAAAGGATTAAGATAGAAATTTCTATATACAAGGTACTTCAATTTCTTCAATTTCACTTTACCTTTTGTTTTGATTACATTGATAATTATATCTATCTCGAATTTCTCTATTGTTTTCTTAATCAAGTACCCAAAATAGGTGGACCAAATTCCATACGGATCCCACACCCACACCCATGCATGTTGTGTCGGCATGGGGGTGCGACATCGAAAATGAAGAATCCAAGCAACATTTTACTTAGCAAGATTATGTTTTTTTTGAATTATGTGTTATCCTCATCTAACATATAATCCATTTTTTGATTAATAAAAGTACCATTTCTGATCTTTAAAATAATGTACGAGAGAAAGAGCACCCAAGGTGTGCCCAAGTGGTCAATGACGTGGGTTGGGCACCATAAGGTCTTAGGTTTGATTTTCAACAGAGACAAAACACTAGGTAATTTCTTCCCATCTGCTCTAGCCTTGGTGGATAGAGTTACCTTGTATTGGAGGTGACAAGATTTCTGTTGAACTAGTTGAAAATAATAATAGTAATCTACAAGGGAAAGGAGTTTGTGTCCCTTGCAAATTGATTCTAAATAGGACACTGCATGTTCTGAGATAATTTCACTACCATGGAAGCAATTTTGTAGTAACCTGTTTGAGGCTTTGAAGAAAATTTAAAAATATTATCATGCTTTTTACTCATCCGGATAGAGAAACTATGGAGGTTCCTGGTCTCTTCTAGGTTGATTTTCTATGCATCCATGTCTTCATTAGCCTGAAGAAAAATTTCTTCCACAGGTTGCATAGTCTACACCATGGATGTCTTTACTGATTTCTGCATAGCCTTGAAAGGATATATCATCTCTTGTTGCACGCCTGAAACATACATACTCATGCTCTTGACAGGCAGTTATACATCTAAGCTTCTACCTGACAATAATAGTAATACTTTGAACTACTAAGTTAGATCTTCTTGATATGTTTTTTCTGTTTAGATACTGGCATTTATTTGGCGCGGGGGGTGGGTGGGTGGGTTTAGTTTCTTCATGGGTTTATAGGTTTTGTATTTACAACAACTCTTTGGGTTAGAACATTTTTTCACTAATTTTCAGGTGGACCTATTCAGATCCATCTTGGGCTAGGATTGCGGCTCTTGTTCCAGTGGTAGTGACTTGTGCAGAGGGAGGTGATGAAGTAGCAAATAAGATATTGAGAGATGCAGTTCAAGAATTAGCTTCGAGTGTTAAAGCTGTTGTTAGAAGACTACAGTTATGTGGTGAAGGTATGCTATCAATCAATTAAGTGATTGCAATAGGGCTGCAGTTACATGAAATGTTTTGATTTCTTTCATATCTATATCTCTACATGTGTCTGTATTAGTCCCTCTGTATTTATTACCACCAAGCACTGCACTTAGCCTTAAAAAATTTGGTAAATCAGTTTCTGTGTTTACTTCTTCGGGAAGTATGATTTTGCAGTGAATGGTGCTAAAGTTTCTCATATATAACAGAACTTTAATCATGATCTAATCTTTTGCTACGATATGCTTGACTGGGTCGTGCCTATAAGAGAGAGTCATAGTTGAAAAGTGTGGTGCTGGAAGAAAGAATAATAGTGATCTGAAGCAATTACACTTAATAGTTTCTTCTTGCGATTGCATACGTTAAATGTTTACCGATTCAATTAGTTTAGACTTATCCAAATAATGGACTTCCGCGATTAAATGACTAATTTAGAACATGTAGGGAATGGTATCATCTGATTGAGAATTGATGTCAAACTAGTGGAATGTGTTTTCTTCTTAGGATTAGTGTTTATGTGGGGGTTGACAAGGCTATTTAAAGGGGAAGAACTACGTAATGTTTTGCTTTGTGAGGTATCAAATATTAGGAGTAGATAATATATTATGGAGGTCATGGATATGGTGGTAAGTTAGTAGGTAGTTGACTGCTGTCTCGTTGTCTTGTGAGATAGGTTTCTCCTCGCATATCAGTAGTATTAGCAGTATTCTTGTAGTTTCTTGTCCTCCAATTTCTACTATTACATGTTTATTGTGCTTAGGTTATTATTTATTTGTTGTGCTTACTGTTTTTTTTTCTCTGTATGCTTTTGAATGCTTCCCCTATTATTTGTGATATCTTCATTACTTCTGTTTTCTCCTTTTTGAATCTGCCTTGATATGTGTTACTCGAGTCGACGGTCTTTTGGAAACAACTCTCTATCTCAATGAGGTAGGGGTAACGTTTGCATACACTCTACCCTCCCCATACCTCACATGTGGGGATTTCATTGGGTATGCCATTATTATTGTTGCATCTTTATAGCTCAATTTTAACTAGAACATGAGCTATCCGTAGAAACCTATGTCAGAAGCAAAATATTAACAGAACATGATGGTATTTTTTATTTACCTCAAGTGTCATTTATTATTCGGATTTGAAACTGCTGGGTGACAAGATGTAGCATGCTTGACAAGTCATTATTACATACTTTTGTTTCAGCAGCAAGCCAGTGTGCTAAAAAACTGTGTGCCTTAGTTGACTTCATTATGAAAAGCTCGTTACGTTCCTTAAAAATATTCTTTTTATTACATCATCAAACTTGTATTACTCATCATTTGTGCAAATTTGTCTCCACGCATGACTAACAAGTTGATTTTTGAATTAAATTCTCTGTAGACGGAAATGATCCATTTCCTCTTGTTATGGTTGGAGGTGTTCTTGAAGCCAACAAAAAATGGGATATAGGAAGAGAAGTCATTAACTGTATATGCAAGGACTTTCCGGGGGTTCATCCCATTTGTCCGAAGGTAAGCATATTTTCCTCAATAATGCTCAATATAATTTCTCATATTGAAAACTAAAAAAGTTTATACTTCAACGAAAATGCTATCCTGTAATGTGCGAAATATTAACTGGTTCTGCAAGCATTTCTCAACCAATTGGTCATTGCTCTTTCTCAACTCTTGGTAATTAGGTGGAACCTGCCATTGGAGCTGCTTTGCTTGCTTGGAACTTGTTGGCTAGATATAGTCGATAAGGGACTCTGAGAAGTGAAAACTATTCTTCTTAAGAGACTTGATCAATTGTACAGCAGTATGGATGAATGGAAGGTTAATTCAGCATATCCTCTACAAAGGAAAATATGAGTTTTGTTTTTTCCATTTTTGTTATATAGATTCTTCTTCTTCCTCTTGCTTAGGTTCAGCTTATTTTCCCAGTTTGTGGGAATGGTTTGGCTATGAATTGCTATTAGTTAGTAAAGGTAAGTCTGCTTATCATTTGTTGCACTCTACTCCTATTTGATACTAAAAGGAGTTATGTTACCTCCTCCCTGTTTCTCTTTTCCCACTCTCCACACGACTGAGAAGTAGTCGTCTTGTCTTCTTTTTCTTTATTTGGAGTAATGAAGTATCAATGCGGTGTAGTGTTAGGACTGCTTCATCTTTAATCAGAGATCTCAAGTTCGAGTCTTGGGTAAGAGAAAACCTTGTTGGAAGTAACACCCCCAAATGGGTCTTGATGTGCACGATCTTGATTTAGTCGGAGCCCGAATGCAGCTTAAAATATCGGGTGGAAAACAAAAAAAAAGCAGAAGTTTGGCAAAACACATTGTTATCCCTTTAAACTTGATAGCATATATCCCATTTAGACACTCAATTATGACATTCTAATCTAATTGAATATTTGAACATATAATAAAGTGGTTTTACTATACTTTTGGCTCAAATTTTGGATGTCTCAAGCTTCCATCATGTTAAGTTATACAAGTTTGGGGATAAAATTACATGTCCTACCGAATTCATTGAAAAATATCATGTAAAATACCAACTTTATTTACAAATTTAGGAGAGAGAGTGTTTTGAGTGTGATTATTGTGGTGTGTGGTGTGATATAATAGTGTTGGAAAATAAAAAAAAGTGTGCTTTTTTTGGTATTTTGATAAATAAATTTTAAAGTGTAATTTATGGGAGAAAGTTGTATATTTGTGTAAAAGATTCTTAAGTTAATCATATAAAACATGTCACTTCTTTAGTTATACACATAAAAGTTGATACACGCTTAAATTATTATAATAGTCTATTGCACATCTTTATTATTTAAAAGTGAATTTAATATTACTTTGAGATGTGTAACACCACTTTCACAGTATGTGGTGTACTATATTAGCTGCCACATCAGCGTCATGTCATAACTTATAATTTTTACTCCTTTCATTTAAAAAAGAATGATCGAGTTTGAATTAACATGAAGTTTAAGAAAATAAAGAAGGCTTTGAAATTTTATCGTTCTAAACTAAAGTTATGTCAAATATATTAAGATGCCTTTTAATTTTATGGTTTTAAATAAGCCGTATAAAAAGTTGAAATTAAAATATTGTCAAAAAAAGAAAAGAAAAGAAAAGGGTTATTCTTTTTTAAACAGACTAAAAAGGCTCCTCTTGGGTATATAAAAAATTTGATTAATGAAAGGAAGTCGTTCTTTTTAAATGGAGTGATTATACCCTTTTTCTATTCTTTTCTTTATTCTTTAACTTTTCTTTGTTCACTTAATTATTAAAATTTTCTAATAATTATATTTTTTATCACTAAACTCCACCCACTCCATCTCTCACCACACCGGAACTATCATGTCAGCTACCTTCACCATTGACTTTGTTGCTTTTCACCACCATCAAATCACCTTCAATTCTTCATTTTTTTTCGCCAACCATGTCACACCCTAGAGGCACAATTGGCACTCGATATTTATTTGACTAAGTTAGCTATTCAAATATAATGAAAAGAAAACAAGGAGGGCTAGAAAGGCCATTACAATCAATTGATGAAACAAGACAATTAGACCAGTGAGGTCACAATAATATCAATGACATGATGAAAAGGTTGGCACAGCCAACTTAACTGATAAAGAACTAGCAAGGTTGCAACTAAAATCATAGATACAATGTGCCGACAAGGCTATAAATGAAACCTGAGAAAACCTAACAAGGTATGTCCACAAGTCTCTACGACAAATCCTACAGACAACCAACAACTTCAGGAAGGATGGAGCTTACTGTTCCTCAGATGAGATATAACCCCTATTGGAAAGACCGATCAGGACCTCTATTTGAACCTGTAGCATCACATGCAACGGCTCCAAACAATGGAACGTCAGCACGAATGAAAACATATTAGTATGTAAGGTGAAAAGTGAAATTGTAAATAATTGTGATAAAAAGGATAAGGGAGATAACACCTTAAACAGAAACTCTGATAGCCCCTATGACTGATATCTGACCTCATAGCAATTAGATTTGTATGGTATACTCATGTAATCATATGCCATAAATATATGTGTATAGATGTAAATGCATGACATACTTAGTCAAATACTAGTGATGATAATCTATTTCGGTAGTTAACTAACACGATATTTATCAATCTATTGCTGTATGTATAATATACACAACCTTTTGAAAAAATGGACCTCCTTTTCTTCGATTATAGCTTGGAGTTAATACATATAACATGCCATGGTATGGATTTCAAATGCATATAGCATGCCATAACAAGAACTTAACCAATTTTGACTTGTTGATACTTTTATTCTCATAATCTTCAACCACTTTCCTATAACATATAAATGCCTTGTAAGGCCTCATATGCTTCCTGAATAAACTTGGACATTCAATTTCAACTTTAGAAAGGTGATTCAAACATGAGGATGTTGATGAATTCAACTTACCAAAAGTACTAACCTAGGAACTCAAATTGACATGCTAAACTCGATTTTTTATAAGTGAGTCCAATTGATAATGATATGATCCTTTTATAAATAAGGTTGTTTGATGGGTATGTAATAAAAACCATAGAGTACAAAATTTATTATTAATATCATTTTCAAATAATATTTTCTAAAAGCTTATGATAGGAAAGAATGTCTTAACAACTCTCTTAGCTACAACACAACAATTCTCCAATATTTCAGTCCCACTCTTAAGACAATAGCTTGCTAATACACATAAGGAATAAATAAACTGGATGACAAATAATATTACCATCAAATATACTTCACAAGGATAAAAGTGTAAGAAACTATCCCCTTCGTTATGGATAGACCAGTGGGGGAAGAAATTTGAGCCAAAAACTTTTGAGTTGTAACTTGAAAATTTTGAGCCTAGGTTAGACTTAGACGAAATTTGAGTCAGGAGAGGTTTGGGGTAATTTAGTAATGTATTGAGGGTCTGATTTGTGAGTTTGATTATTTGAATTGGTATTCAAGACTATAAGGAGCCTGTATGGCTTTATGGAACTGAATTTAGACGAGTAAAGCTCTTGAAATTGATATTGGCATGAAAGGTTGATTTTAGAGTGTCAAGGTATGAGGGTGTGATGAAATATGGGAGCTTGGGATGTTGAATTATAAGTTTCTGTCACTGTGCAACCCACCATAGAAGGATTTATTTCGCCATGACGGGTTGGGTGCCACCCTGGGGAGTAGTCATGAATTTAAGTTAGAAAAGTCCCAAATAATTTTTATTTCTGCTACTTCATTTTTAAGAAGTCAGAGATGACCTAAGACTTGTTCATTTTAGTTTTCCTCCTACTTTTTTGGAAAATGCAAGTTGATCATTCCTCTAACTTCTAATTTGATTCTTATACCTCATAATCAATGAGAATTCTCTCAGGGAAAATTTTGACCCGAAATTAATAGTGGGGAGAAGTCTTAATTGGGTGAGATGATCATGAAAGTGATTAAGGGATTTTGATATAATCTGGGTATTGTAGGTCATTGTTCATTGATTTCTTGTTTATTTCTAGATTAGAACGAGCCTAGGCTTTGAAAAAAAGAAAAAAACTCTAGTTCTTTAGAGTTTTCAAGGCTCATTTTGAGATAAGTGATAGTTTATTTTTTCATCTGTGTTAAAATATGTGCTTGTTAGCTGCAATAATAATATTACTTGCATATACTTGAAGAGAAAGAGAGATGGAATGAACCTAATGAAATGATTATTTGTGATCAAATTGCTTGCACGAACACGTTACTTGTGTAAGCATGCAATGTGATTGTATGAGATAAGTGATAGTTTATTTTTTCATCTGTGTAATATGTGCTTGTTAGCTGCAATATTAGTATTACTTGCATATACTTGAACAGAGAGATATGGAATGAACCTAATGAAATGATTATTTGTGATCAAATGGCTTGCAACGAACACGTTACTTGATTTCGCAAGTGTGTAAGCATGCATTGTGATTTTGTAGTTGTGATTGTTGGATCGGATACCATGCCTATACATATTGAATTTGTACCATGCTAGTACATATTAAATCAAGAATCATGTCAAGATATATTAGATCGGATGTCATGCCGACACACTAACTATTAAAATAGGTGTCATGTTGGCATACTTACAGTTTGATATGGATTCCATGAGAGGACCATCTTTGATTATTACATTGCGATTGATATTGTGAAACTATATTCTGATCATGAACAAGTAATTTGATAGTGTATCTTGTATGTGAGTAGTTTTACTATGTTGGGGTTTTCTTGTATATATGTTGTATTTACTGGATGGCCCGCATGATCTTCCTGGTACACTATTGTTATGTGTACTGATACTGTATTTACTTTTTCTTTGTTAAATACATGACGTTTTTAAGTGGCTACTGACAAACCTCAACTAGGAGATTGTTGATATATAGAATTCAAGGGTGCACCGGCTCTTTTAGGCTACTGTAAATTCATCTATCATCTCAATCCACTTCCTATGGACTTAGCTAGCTTTAGATATTGTTTTATAGCTAGCTTTAAATATTGTTTTACTTTAGTACTTTTGGGGTTGCGTCCCTTTTCTCTAGACTGTTGGTAGAATTTTGATATAATGACTGACTTTCATGTTCTGCAGGGTTAAAATTTGTACTGTTTTCAAAGTAATTTATTGACTTTATGGGAACTCGCCTCTTGAGTTCTATTTAAACCTGTTTCCACATCTTTAAATACCTGTTTCATATTAATATGCTTAGTTAGGTTGTAGTAGTATTTCTTCGACAAGAGGATTAGTGTGGATGTCAATCACGATATATCATGACTGTGATAAAAGTTTGTATTAGAGCTCTAGATCCACGTAATCTCATTATACCAAAATAAGTCTAGTAAAGTCTTGCGGAATGGTACAAAGACACGTACTTTTTTTGAGAGGCTACAAAATTTTAGAAAATCTCTCTGCCTTCTTCCTATTTTGTGGTGTAACTTGATACCAATTGATATCTGATGATTCAAAGTGGTATCTAATCTCCTTCACTTTTTTTTATCTGCAAATGGGTAATACACAATATAATGATGTTAGTTAGCAACTCCCATTAATGAGTCAGCAAAAGGGCCAGTCGCGAAAAGACATGGCCGAGGTAAGGATAGAGTAAGAGGAAGGGAAAAAGGCTGAGGAAGGATAGCACACTCCAGGGGTAAAGCCCAAGATGAGATGTACCTATAGAAGAGTCGCTTTCTCCACCTCAAGTTGAGACATAAGAGGATATGGAGATTGAGGTTGAAGAGAATGTAGAAGCGGAGGAGGACGTGCAGGCTGGGACAACATGACTTTCCCTTCTGGACCTAGCAATTGCTCAGCAAGTGTTGACTTTTCTAAGTGGATTGGTTGGATCTGGAGCTATTTCTATGGTGCCCAAATCACTCAGTCTGCCGTAGCTACGGTCTTTAAGATGGATGGAGCATTGGGTATAAATGCCTTCTTCCGTTTACTTTTGGACCTAGTTATGACTAACACTGAGCATGAGATGCTGATTAAGTTCTTGAAGTTGAAGCCTCCAGTGTTCTTTGATTCATAGAGTGAGGATGTCCATGAGTTCATGTTGCTATGAGATACTTCACAAGTTGGGCATTGTGCATCAACATAAGGTGGAGTTTGTGAACTTCCAGCTTTAAGGCTGAGGCTAAGCAGTGGTGGAGAGCCTTTGTGGAATGTCAATCACCAATCTTGGTTCATGTACTAATATGATGATTTACTATCTAATACATATTTAAGTTAATTAGTTTGTAATATTTTAATTTAATGTAGGGAAAAAACGGTAATCTAACTTTTGCCTAACAATCTTATCACTTTTAATAATATATAATATAATTAAAAAAAATCATGTACCATTAAATTTGAAAAGAAAAATGAAATAGTTTTAAGGTAATCGGAGTATTCTTTCTTATGTGGCTATCTTTTTTGTTGTCTCATTTATATTCTGTCATTATTATTTTTATATTTGCCTTTTTCACCTTTTATTATTTATTAATATTGGATATTCCAAATTCTCTAAACAATTGTCTATCAAACCTTATCCATTATGCAAAATATATTGTTATCTATTTATAAAAGGTTCAAAGTTACTTTTTGGTATCTTCTTCAAATTTCAAATATCGCAACACGTCAAAACTATTCTTACTGTTTCGATATCATTATATCGAATTCTTGAGGCAGGTTTTCTTGTTCCAACTTTGTCTTATGTTTTTCAATTAAAATTTGTATTGTTTGCATTCTTACTTTATAATATTTGTATACATTTGCATAAATCTTATCCTCTCCAGACCTCATTTATAGTATTACATTGAATATAGTAATCAATTTATATATGTTAGCTCGTATGATTTTTCTATAAAATTTGGCTTTAGGTCCTAAATATTGTTGAGATGATCCTGATAACATGCAGACATGAGGACAATAACATCGAGACTGAAGATGTTGGAATTCAATTCTAACATGAAGTTTGAATCAATAGATCACCAAATTAAAGTATAGGATCTTTTCTTCTTGACCATTCTTTTATTTGATAATGTTCTCTCACTTCGTTCTTTGATTTTTGACTCTCGCAAATATGTCATACTTCTAGATATCACTATATGAGTCAAAGAAGAATAATACATGAACATTGAAATTGATACAATACTTTGGCGTACAATAGCATTTGTGGTCGGGCCTTTCCTCAGATTCTGCACATAATGAAAGCTTTAGTGCACTACGCTATTTTTTTTACTCTGGCGAGGTTAACTAATCGTAGCATCCCATTATATGAAAGTTTCTAACAGAATGAAGCTAAATATTATAAGTAGAAAACTATTTAGGTGAATCCTATGAATGATTCTTTCTGTTTATCACTCAATTGTAGTGCTAATATTATTAGAAAGCTTCTCTTAGTTCCCTAGCTAATTTGCAATAGTTTAGATGATCGACTAGATGTTTTACTTGACCTTTTAGATACAATTTAATAACTAAAGTCACTGATTTAATAAACATAGGAAAGATAGAAGTAGATATGCCAAAACCCTCCAAAAAAGTAAGCTAATCACTTCAAATCTTTTCATGCTCTCCAATGTATCTTCAATGATCATCTTTAGTTTTAGATTTACAATGTTTATCTCTTCCAACATCTTTGGAAATCATCATGGAGTCTATGTTCAGGACCAGTTTGGTAAATCCTTGGCCACAACTATTGTTTTAGCCATGTTTTTGCTGTCACATTTCATAGGAATAAAAAAAGTTGTTACAAAATTTTCATGATCATATTTTCTCTAATCAACCCACGGATTACCCACTCTTTCTGTTATGAGGAATTTTCATAAACAACCACCTAGTGAAACATAATAGGCTAAAATAGCCACAATTTTAAAAATTACATTTTATAGCCTTTTGAATGTGTAATGTGCTTTGTATAAAACGGTATTATACTACTATTTTATACAAAAAAAGACGGCTAGCATTTAATGTTAATTAATTACTGATTAGATACAATAAAGGAAACGTTCCCTTAAATAATGGAAGGTGAATGTATTCAATATTTATTACCTAATATGAATGTGTAAACATAAATCCGAAAAAGGAAAACTACAATGACGAGTGATGCTGGAAAAGAGAAAAAAAGGCGCTGATCTATACGAATTCAACTGAGGTAAGGTTGATTTTTGAACCAAAACTCCCATTTTACATCCAAATGCACCATTTAAAATAAAAAGACATCAAAATTTATTCAAGATAGTGATCCATCTACTCAAGATTTATTCAAAATCAAGAATCTCAAAAAAAGACAAATTTTTGATCATTTTGAAAAGTAATAGAAGACATCAAAATACAATAAAGGTGCATACATACTGCAGTGTATAAAATATGTTGGAATTGTATAATTTTTTTAAGCAATTGTATAATGAGTTGGAAACAACTATGTTGTAATCGTATAATTAATCAGACAGGTGTGTATGTATACTTTGCAATATATATAAAAAAAATCTCAAAACATATATGTGCATATACTTACATTTTGTGTATATATTTACATTTTGTATAAATACTCATATAACATATGTGCATATATACTTGTAATGTATAAAATTTGCTTAACAGATTCCAAGTATGCATATATATACTTGTGATGTATAAAAAATGCTTGAACTGTATATGTGCTTATGCATATGTATAATGTGCTGGCAAAACACAGATGTAAATGTATATTTATTAAGACAATGTGCTTTGTATTAAAATAGTGTATAATAATGACTTATACATAAATTTTATACTAATAATACCATTTACAGCCCTTTCACATCACTATATTTTTTGAAGTAAAAATGAAATTATCAGATTTTTATATAAAGTAGAATTTTTTTTTATACACACAAAATAAACTTCATATCTCATATTTCATACTCCAAAACATTTTTCATACTCAAAAATAAATTAATTTCATAATTCAAACAGATTACTTTTTTTTTCCTGACAATGTTTTTTTTTTTTAAAAAAAACCTGGTTGTCCTCTTCGATTCCGTCAGACTCAGAGCCATCTCCATTTTTATTTGCTTCACCACTGTCGCAATCCAGATTCACATCTTTCCTCTTCCTTTTTGAAGTACTTGGCTGATGAACATTATCATTATGCTTCTTGGATCTATTTTCTACACTAGCCCTATCTCTTGCAATGCTTCCTGCAATGGGCTCATCCTCTTGAGTTATACCCAACGAAAAAAAAGGCAAATCATCCATACCAAACTTATCATGCAAAAATATACCTCTACTTATCCTCTTAGATGATGATTCGTCTGCCATTGTAGTGAAATCTTGTGCTTTAACCGGCTGTTGAAAAAAAGATTTAGGGCAATCGGTTTTACACCCAAAATGGGGGGAAGTGAGATTTTTTTTTAAAAAAATATGAACCGCCAAAACAATGGAATTAAAGCTTAAAACTAACGAAATCTGGAAGATTATGCAGAGAAGATTAAGGAAAATAAAATTTGAAAAACTTACCTGTAAGAGATTTGAGGAGCAAAGATGGAAAGAAAATCTTTGAAATTTTTTAAAGATGAGAGAGAATAATAATGTTGGAATGATTTTTTGGTTTTATACAATTGCTGCTGGGCCCACGGATTTATAGCCACCTTTTTAAAAAAAGGTTGGTTGTTTATGTAATTTTCTAAAACTGTGGTTAAATTATGTGATTTTATATTTAAAGTTTGCTCATTTATGAAGTTTTCCCTTCTGTTATCCCTTATGAAATTCAATATCAGGTCTTTTTCATGTAACTACTTTAAGGATGATCTATAGCTTTTCACATGTTAACAATAACTTTACTGTGCACAAATAAATGTTGAAATTTTTCTTGATTTGGGTTGGAGCGACAAACACATTTGGAAACTGTATTTCTCCCGAATTTGTACATGGCATCATCAAGAGGTACCCTTTTTTTCTAGAAATATTCTCCACAGAAGAAAAGAAAACTTAAATGGAATAGAATTGGGTCATTTTGTCTTTACCACGATATTTTCACCATTAGAGCGTTCCTATAGCACGCCAGGTCATTTATGATCTGCTGACAGTGGTAGCACGATCGCCTAATCGTTCACCAGGGAGTTGAGCAGTTTTCATATTTTGGAAAGCATTATACCTTGATAAGTTGATTCTTTTGCGCAAAACATAGTAAATGGCCTCAAAATAGAATTTTAACAGTTCCGCCAGCTCTGGAATGACCAAATTAGGCTAGAAGCATGGTTGGCTTGTTGAACTGAGGCTTTCCGTGTGAGTTTGTACCAATTTTGTTTTTTAGTCTTCCAAATTGGCCAATAGTTGACTTTGGTCAACATTTTAAAAGATATGTCCAAACGAAAATTTTGACTGCGTGACTAATTCTAAAATATTGAGTTTGGTCTAGAATGACCCTTTTTTGGTTCTCGAGGATTCTGAGCTCATTCCGAGCCCCATCAGTGGAAATTGGCCAAAAATGATCATAGGAGTGGAACCCACAATTAGCCAAAATGACCTCGTATAGAGATTTTGACTGCGCTATTGAATCCAAAATGTCAAATTTGGTAGGATAACATAGTTCATTTATATGGATGGGGTCCCGAATAATTTCGAGTACCCCGTCAAAAATTTAAGAGTTGGAAAAATAGCTTTTTCAACTGATCATTTGGTGCCATTGCTTTAGCGGCCCAAGCTCGCTATAGTATCTAGAGGGTTTCTACAGGGACATGCTTGCAGGACAAGGGTGTCTCTACAGTGAGGCTCGCCTTTTTGGGGAGGGGTCGCTGTAGCGATGCCCATGGGTCTTTATATTTCAATCCTTATTCGAACTCAACATTTGGTGATAATGTCTAAGGGCGATTTCTTGAGCAATTTAAGCTCAAATTTGGTAATTTAAAGACCTAGATTCAAGAATTTTTCTGGGGGAATGTATTGGCGATGTTGGAAGGTGAATTTGAGGCTTCGTTTTAGTAATTTTCATGGTTATAGCTGACGTTCAGTGCATTTTCAGAGTGAAATTTTGGGTAACTTTGAGTGGTGATACCTTGAGTTGTGGGTGTCCATTTTCAATGATTCTTGGGTCTATGTTTAGTGGAATTTTGTAAGGATCATCGTAGAGTGGTTCTTTTTGGATTTCGAAATTTCATTTTTGGTAATTTTTCTCTGTACTTGCTACCATTTCTTGACTTTGTAGCTAAATTTTTATGATTAATTGTCTTTTTTGTGTTAATTTTTAACTCGAATTTAGTTTTTGTATTATTAATTATGTTGAGATTGATGTTTGAAACTAATTTTTGGGGTCAATTCTAGAATTTCGAACGTGGGTCCCACATTTCTTGTTTAGGTCCTAAAATTGGCCCATATCCGTTTCTTGCGATTTTGGTGTCTAAAAGACCATTATGACGTTGTGAATCTAACTTTGACAAAGTGGTAACATGTAGTGGCCATTCAAAAGGGAAAAGTTCCGGTAGAGTAAATTGGAGCGTGCATGATCGGGGCCATAGGTAGGCTACAGATTCTCTTTCTTTGGATTGAGCTAGTTAGGGTAAAATCATGTTGAATTGATTGAAATTTGGGTGGGGTAGCTATTTTACTTGCCTTAAGTGTTAGAATTCCTAAAATAGGCCTTATCGATATTTTCGGGCAATTGTAACCATTTATTCTATCTTATTAGCTTATGCCATTATTAGTAGTACTGTTCCCTCATAGATTCTGAATTTCTGATAGCATGTGTAGTTGTTTAAATAGTTGCGGTTGGGTAGATTGTTTATGAGCATTACTATTTGAAGCTTGTTTTAGGTTTTTTCGAGTACTTGGGGTATGTGTGAGCATGTGATCCCTGTCGTTCCTTGGTAGTCCTATTTTTGTTACTGTTGGTTTCCTATTGTTAGTATTGTGAAGCAAGATGACCTTAGTATAGGATATTGAAACTTGCTTTAGACGCCTCAATCGGTTGGCCTAGATCTCTGTAGCATGGTATAGTAGACTAGTGTCTGATAGCTGAACCGTAGCTAGGCTACAACTTGCCCGAGTATCCCTTTATCATTCATATTTCCCTGCATCTGATAGCTTTTGGGTATATTTGTAGAGTTAGGTCCCGTATTTTGTCCTTCTAGCTTTCGATTGATAATTGAATGGTTGCATCAGTTCCTGATTGTTGTAGAAGAAAATTCTTGGTAACTTTTAACGTATGGATTGAAGGAAAGGGAAATTAGGCACCTTCAATTATACTAGGAGAGCATTCAAATAGTAGTATTCCCGACCTTAGCCCCCTTCATATACTAGGCGAGCATCTGAGTAGTAGTAGCCCTGACCTCAACCCCCTTCATATACTAGGCGAGCATTATGGTAGTAGTAGTCCCGACCTCAACCCCCTTCATATATTAGACGAACATTCGAGTAGTAGTAGTCCCGGCCTCAATACCCAGTTCTTACAAGTTTTCTGCCCTCATGGTTTAGGGTTGGTTTTGGTTAGTGGTCTTCAGTATGACAGTTTCATTACTTCTTGATTCCTTGTATTTTTAGTTCTCTGATGTCCCGGTCGGACTTGCGCAGTCCCGGTCAGGTATAGGTAGCATCATTTTCCATTAGACCTATCTTACTTGTATGGTAGTTAGTTATCTTACTTGTGACATCTTATTTGACTCTGTTTAGATGTATTTCTCCTTTTTCATCTTATTTTTACCTTTCCTGTTCAGTCGGCCAATGATTCTTATTGAGTACCTCTTGTCCTGATACTTATACTACATTCTACATCTACTTTTGTGATGTAGGTCTAAGCATGTGTCACCAATACTGATTGATCTAGCCTGTAACAGCCCACCTTAGAGTCCAGGGTGAGCGTTTGGCATTTTTGGACTATTCTATCTCCTTTAGCTTCGTGGCCTAGCTTTTTGTATATTTTCGAGACTAGCCAAATCTTGCATATATTTTGGTCCACTTTTGGACTTATACTCCTTATTTTTGTATATAGCAACTTTGTACTAGTTACTTCCAGGTTACAGGAGGGTTTCTTGTATATATTTTTAGTTAGTTCCCATGTTATTTTTTTATATTGTTGATATCTGGTTAGACTCAGTTAGCTTTCCCCCAATACTTAGTACTTACAATTGTAGGTTTGGGTTGGCTTGCCAATTGGCATATTATGGTAGGTGCCATCACGGCCTAAGAAATCGGGCCGTGACAGTTCCATTCTACTTTGTTATCTCACAATCTTCCAAGCAGATTTGTTATTGAAGTTGCCATTAGGGCCATTCTCCTGGAGCAGATCTTGAAGCAAGGATTAGAATTTTAGCTGGGGCCTCTATTGATAGAGCTACAACAGTCATTAATTTAATCTAATTACATAACAAATATAGAATGAACGATCTAAATAAGAAGGTTTCTTTAGGAAGGTAGTTCTTGACCCCTATTTAGTGAAATCTGGGCTTAGACATTTGAAACAGATGTTTAAGGAAGTTTCAAAATGCTTATGAAAGGCTTTATACCCTTCAGTTAACAAGAACCAGGTTCTTGTACAAAAACTAGGTTCTTGTACAAAAACCAATTAAGGTCAGCCAACCCACTCAGATAGAATGAACACACAAACTCCTTGCTCAAGGGAGAATAACCACTACCTACAACTCGTAGGATTTCAACAATTTCACTACTTCAAACAAATAACATCAAAATTAAAACTCTGCAAATCTCACCTCACTACTCGCTACACCTTCTTTCTGATTAAGTATGATCAATCTTCTACCCAAACAAGAAGCCAAACCCACTCCCCACTCAAAGTCACTCCAACAGAAATCCCCACTCACAATAATTGTCACTCAACAATGATTTTAAGTAGGATAGTTGAACACTAGAAAGAAAACCTAACTCTAGATCTTCTTTACTTTAGTTTCTTACTCGCCAAAGTGCTAAGAGCTTTTGCCATACTCTTTTAGATGCAAAATCCTTCTCTTCTAGTGTTTGGATTTTGCCTTATATCGTACCTCCTGGAAGAGTCCTGATGGGAGACTCCTTTATGACTTGTCTCGTTGTTTTATTCTCTTAGGAGTCTTATATAGTCTTGATGGAATCTTCCTGGTTGCTGAGTCAATATCCTTTATACGTCTACATAGGCTTACTTCACTTGGTGAGACATTCTGAACCTAGTTCTATTTGTCATCATCAAAACTGCTGAAGTCTAACAAATTCTCCCTTTTTTATGATGGAAAACACATGATGTCCGTACTCTTGAATCTTGTATGTTGTACCTACACACCTGAACACATATCATAATATGTTTCCCTTTTTGACATCTCAAAAATATGAAAAGAACAGGTAAAACACAAAATACATTGACTATGAGTGATGAAACAGTATCACAGGCACAAAGGTCTAAAATAGCAGCACATAATAGAACTAAGGATATTAGCCATCCATGCTAAGCAGGCTGTAAGAATTAGCAAAAGAAAGACTTGGAACAGAAACAAAATAGGCATACACAAGAAAGTACAGCCCAACGAGCACCAACATAAGTTCATCCATAGCATAACAATGCACAACCAAAAAATAATTATCTAGACCAACCACCACATGAACCAATATAAAAGAACAACAAAGAGAGAGGACCAAGATGGGCTAAGGGGAAGATGGAGAGGGGTGGGAGGCTAACATCTTCAACAACACATCAACCCTAGCATTAAAATCCAGCTGTTTTTTGAGCAACTGGTCCTTCATTTGACCCACCTCTACTTGTGAGCCAACCAATTGTTTCTTGAGCTCATCCACCTATGTCTAAAGACTAATCTGTGCATGCTAAGTAGTTTGCAGGTCCAACATTATGTAATGACCTGGCCCTACACTGTGAAGTATTATCTGCTCTTAGGCCTAGCCCATCACAGATTTGTCCCTTTGGTCTCACCCCAAAAGGCGCCTCACAGTATTAGGTCCAATCTTTCACTTAAATAGCGCAAAACACTTCCTCTTTTTTCTGATATGGGATTTTCCTAAGTGATCCAGGCATTACGTATTGTCGTTCCTACACTCACCCCTCGTAGGGACTTAGCGTCCTCGCTGAGGTTTGCCCTACCACCGTACTAGTCGAGAGTCGACTCTAATACCACCTGTAATGATCTGGTTCAACATTGTGAAGTATTATCAACTCTTGAGCCTAGCCCATCATGGATTTGTCCCTTTGGGCTCACCCCAAGAGCAGACAATATTTCACAGTGTTGGGCCAGGTCATCAGAGCTGACTCTCAACTAGTACGGTGGTGGGGCAAACCTCAACGAGGATGCTGAGTCCCTACGAGGGGTGAGTGTAGGGAGGATAATACGTAACGCCTGGCTCACTTAGAAAAATTCCACATCGGAAAAAAGAGGAAGAGTTTTGGGCTATTTAAGTGAAGGATTGGACCTAATACTCTGAGGCGCCTTTTGTGGTGAGCCCAAAGAGACAAATCCGTGATGGGATAGGCCCAAGAGCAGATAATACTTCACAGTGTTGGACAAGGTCATTACAGGGCATAACATCCAAAGTGCATTGGATCTGATTGATGAAGTCTTGTGGATCTTCATTAGGATCTGACCCGGTAAAAGATGGAGGGTCCAAATTAAAGGAAATCACGTATCCTCATGCTAGATGCTCTATTAACACCACCTGCATCGATAACTGGACCATTTTGTCTTTGACCTTGGCCAGCAACTATATGGGTCAATAGTTGGACTGCATTTCTCAGATCCTGTACGGTAGCATCGGGAGGTGATTTTTTTGGGGAAGGGGGGGGGGGGTTACTACTTCCTAGTTCATCTGGAGCTAGAAGAGTTGGAGATATTTGTGACAGAGACTCATCTTGGGCCTCATTTTGTTGTCTCACCCGACTGGGTACATCAACTACCACTTCTACTTCCTTCCCTTTGCCTTTACTTTTTCTTGTTTCTGGTGTATTCGCTATACAAATTAATTCAGAGGTTAGAAACAATTCACCTACGACACTTGGCTCTATGGAACGATCTAAAGAATGAAAAGAAAGTGACAACTTCTAAATGCCACGTAGCCTCCTACTTATAAATATGGTGCACAACACATCCATAAATAAGACTCTACATAGGCACAACTTTGTAGACTCTGTAGGATGACCCGATCTGATACTACTTTTCTGTGAGCCCAAAGGGATAAATCTGTGATGGGCTAGCCCAAGAGCGGACAATACTTCACAATGTTGGGCCAGGTCGTTACAAGTGGTATCAGAGCCGACTTTCGACTAGTACGATGGTGGAGAAAACCTCAGCAAGGACGCTGAGTCCCTACGGGGGGTGAGTGCAGGGATGACGATACGTAACGCCTGGCTCACTTAGGAAAATCCCACATCAGAAAATAGAGGGAGAGTTTTGGGTTATTTAATTGAAGGATTGGACCTAATACTGTGAAATGCCTTCTTGGGTGAGCCTAAAAGGACAAATCTGTGACGAGCTAGGCCCAAGAGCGGATAATACTTCATCGTGTTGGGCCAGGTCATTACACATTAGTTAAGAAATAGGCCCGGCATCCTTAGGGAAGAGCATGAGTCACAATAAGGACTATAGGTATGCAGTCACACTTCAAGAGTGTCCCCTTGTTAGTTATATCTTTCTTAGTGAGTGCCCTGCTTGCACAAGGGGAACCTAGTATGCGGTGAAGATGATGGTAAGTAAATTCCCATAAGCCAACTGATGTGCTATTAGAAAGGGATCAATAACCTAGACCATGTGACAGATCATTAGGGATGACCGATCAATTTGTTCCTCGAGGTCCAACACATTAGCCTATCATATGTCTCGAAAGTTGCCTAATGATAATGTTCACCCTTAGGAACAATGCCTTTGTGCACCATTCAAACAACAATTTGAGAAACAAAGGCATTTACCCTTTTAAAAACTTACGAGGGGTATCCACCACACGCCCACCTGTGAATTTTATTGTAAGAATACAATCTTTATCTTTTCTCCAAACATATTTCGCTAGCCCCACAATGGGAATGTTTAAGATTTCTCTTAGCCTTACTTTGTCAAAAATTATTTCCACCCCCTTCACTTTCAAAGTAGCAACATTGCTCTCATGAACAGAAGAGTTGACATAGAACTCCACCACCGTTGATTCATAGACAAACAAATCAGTATCAATGAACAAGTTCCACCACCCATGTATGGCCAATTTTTGACATAAATACTACACCAAAGGAAAATCCCTGATCTCTGGATGAATGACCTATCCCCTCAACACAACTTTGGATCCAAAATGTATATCCTTCCCCATGGCTATAGATGTTTCTAAGTGTTTGTTCATCTTAAAAGGAGTAGGCGAGGGGCTACCAGATGTAGGTGTGGGGGAACTCTTAGGGGATGATTCTAGATGAATGGGTGAAGAAAAGGGAATAACAAGTGACTTACCCTTTCGAGCCTGTTTATAACTAGACTCAGCAACCTCTGTCATGAAAGACCTCCGCTTACTCCTTGTCATATGACCTTTAAGATAGCTTGGACCAATTATTTTGACCGTGACAACTTTTTCTTATCACTAGAGGATGCCTTGATGCATCCACTCTAGGGGAATGTCATCTCTTGAGTTAGTAGGGGAGGTGGTGGGAACAAAAGAAGGTGGAGGTGAAAGGGTTGCCAGAGGCACTGGAGAGAGACATGAGGAGAAGGAACAAGTAGAGGGAAAGTGTGGACAGGTGATGAATTAAGGTTTGGAGCAGATGGGGAATTAAAGGGTTGGGAGTTAGTTGGGAAGAAAGAGAGGCCAGTTCATCAATCACATGATGGTGGGGAATAGGGAGAGGTATTACACTTTGATAGGGTCAAGATGTTCTAGGCGGTGCCATATGCTGGCAAAAAAGGGTAGTTTAGGAAATGGAGAAGGCGTGAAGGGTTATTGGGAGGGAAGCATCGATAATGAAGAAGAACTAAGGTAAATGTGATAGGTGCTTTCAGGGGAAGATCTATCAATCGTCAAAGGTGGTGAGGGTGGTGATTGACATGAAGAGGGAGAAGATGGAGGAGATAGAACCTCTGGGTAGTTGCATGGGGAGGAGAAGGGATCCATGTGTCATCATCAAAATTTGAGTCAAAGTAGTCGATGATTCGGAGAGGTTGTGGGGAAGACGCCATGGTCAACATTATGAGAGAGAAAAAGGTGGAGAAATTTGTAGAATGTGATGTGGTTTAATGGAACGGGTGTTTTTGAGGTGATGAGGGTAGAAGAGGGAAGTTCGGCCGATGAATGATAGAATGATTGGATGGGTCGGCTGACACTCAAAAGTGATGGTTGGAATCCCGAGAGAAATGTTCAATTTGAGCGAGGATTCTTCCTACCAAAGGAGCAACAGGGAGCATACATAAAGAAACGGGGGTTGCAAGTAAGAGGATCAAGTTCACTTATTGGAGAACATACAATATGTTAAAGCATGTGAATATATATGCATAAGAGTGACTTAAGGATGCATGCATACCTGATCATGACTGACCTAATACATCTGTTCCCAACAAACTGACTTTGTTGTGGCAATGGAAACTAAGGATAATATCATGAGTTCTTTGATATGACAGCTAAAAGTAGCGAGTTCCCATGTACTTGCATCAGTTAAGTGAGATTCTAATGCATGTTGTGCAGTACTATGAGTTCAATGCATATATCTTGACGAGCAATTATTCTTGAAGTGTTCCTAACCAAGTGCCTTAGTGAAATGTCTGCTACTCTAAGTGTTCCCAACCAAGTGCCTTAGTGAAATGTCTGCTACTTGATCCTCTATTTTGCAAAAAGACATAATGATATGACCATTTCCAACATTATCACGTAGGAATTGATGGCGTACATTTATGTGCTTGGTACACAATGGTGGCCATGTTGACAGTACTTCTAGAGTTACATTTTATAGGATTAAGATCAACCTTCATGCTAAAGTCTAGGAGTAGCAGCTTGACCCATAAAAGTTGAGCACAACATGAGGCTACTACAACATGCTCTACTTCAGTAGTTGATAGAGCCATTGAGTTTTGTTTATGAGTTGCCCATGAGACGAGACAAGGACCTAAAAAGTGAGCCATTCCTAAGATGCTTTTCCAATCAACTGAGTATCCAACATAGTCAGAATTAACAAACCCCACCAACTTAGGTGTGGCTCCTACAGGATAATAGAGGACTAGGTTCATGATCCCTTTAAGATATCTCAAAATTCATTTCACAACTTTCATGTAGGATTCCTTAGGATGAGATTGAAATCGTGCACATATCCCCACACTAAACACTATATCAAGCCTACATGCAATGAGATATAATAGGTATTCGATCATCCCTCTATATTTGGTCTCTTCTATACTTTATCTAGAATCATCAGTATTGTAACACCCCACATCTTACATGTACTAGTCCAACGCAAATGAAACATGATATGGCAGATCAAATCCGCACATATTTTTAAAAGTGCGTGAATTTTAGATTAAAGGGCTATATGTACGTCTAACGCTTAAGATGACCGAGTGTAAATAATTTTTAAGTCAAGTTAAGGAGAGTGTGACCTTAAATGAAGTAAAATAATTGAGGTGCTTGTGGGACTTAGGAAGCTAGTAGGTGAGTCACCTACGTGCTTAGCTTAAATAAGCTCGGTAAACGGAGACAAGGCCCAACACCGAATTTGTTCAAGTCCGATAAAGAATAAACCCCGAGTTAAGAATGCCATTTGGGCCCATGGTTTGGCATCATAAAAGGACAATATTTTCAGCCCAAGATGGATAGGAAAAGGGCCAAATTACAATTACAATCCAATTCAAAACTAGGGCCCAAACTAAGTGGGCTTAGGGGAGAAATGTTTGCAACAAAGCCCATCCCATTTGAAGCCCAATAAGACCCAAATGAAAGGGCCAAGCTACTGCCCCATAACCTTAATAAAATAAGGTTGAAAACCCAAAAGAAAGTCGGCCAAAAGTGGCCTATAAAAGGGAGCAACAAGCAGCTACTTTTAGTCATTTTCTCAATCCAAAATTTCAGATTTCTCTCTAAGTTTCTTCTTGCTCTCTTCTCATTTTCTAAAGCAGCCAAGACACACTTCTAGGGTTCTTGAAGAGAACCTAATCCTTGAGGGTTAAGGTAAGATAAAATACCCATGGTTTGGTGTAATTTTTCCATGAAAAACATGAAGAGTATGTTGGTTGTATTGTGCAGGAATTTTGGGACAGCATGTGTTCCAAATATTGTGGTTCACTTTTCTTGCTAAATAAGAGACTTTTATCTTGTTGGTTGGCTGAGTTATGAAGTAATATGTATGTTTTTAACAAGTCTTGGGTTTGTGATGATGTAAGAAGGCTGCTAGACCACTTTTATCTTCCGCAAAAAAATAAGTTCTTAAATGATGTTTTAATTCTGCTCATTAGTAAGAATTCGTGGACTGTTTTTGGAATTGTTGTCTCATGTTTTTCATCTACTTAGGGACTGTTTTTGGACTGTTTTAGGATTGTAATTGTGTATAAATATGTTGAGGACAGTTTAGTTGAGGTTGAAACGGATTTGGAATGGTTGACGTCGAAATGTAGCAAAAGGACGCAATATTACGTTGTCTACTTGCGTGTTGTGTAGCGTTATTGTATGATGTACTGTATGAGTTATTGTAATACTGTTATGGGACTAAACATAGCTGGATATGACATGTATATGGGAATGTGTGTTAGAAAATACGATTAGGAGTAGAAATGTTGAAAGAATACTCTTTGGGTGCTAATTCCGAGCTTGCTGCCCAGATATTATTTTTGGGTAAATTTGGATTACTAAGATGTGTTTACTAGCTTCTAACACTAGCTTTATCACCTAATATATTGTAGATAAGTGTTTGGAGGAAAAGGATACTACTCCGAGGTAATAACGATATAGTACCACGAGGTATGTAAGGCAACTTGATTTCCTATTACTTGGCATGAAATCTATAATCTTCCTTAGCACATAAAGGCACATACAAACTCCGACATGGCTGTTAACCGTGTCCCCACTCTTTACCATGTTCATATGTACCCATACATAGTCATTGTCAACCTGCATATGTACTTGAATACCAAATATACATGAGTTCCTTTTTACCAAGCAAAGTCCATGAGTTGTCTAATCTCCGATACGATTCATTAGTTGTGTATCTCTCATTTCATTGTGGTATTATCTTGTATGGTTGTTCATATGTCATATGTCTATATTCCCACAGTTCTAAAGGTTATGACCACCAAAAGAACCATCTCAAAGTAAATAAAAGATAACTTACAGTTGCTTATAAATGGGTGGTAGCCCGAGGGGTGGAAGAATCACCTAGCCAGGGCCGATCTCATTTACGGGTGGTAGCCTGAGGGGTGAAGGAATCACCTAGCCAGGGTCGATCCCATTACAGATTTACCACTGATCAGCTGGTCATTTACATGATATATTGTGCACAGATTATACAGTAAAGAAAGATACAGTAATAAAAAAAAGACATAAAGTACATGACTCCACAGTATGACTAAAGGTGGTCTTTTCATCCTTACACACCAGTGTGTGATTTCATTTGAGTTCTTATTGCATATACAATATTTACTGCCTTACATATTCAGTACATTATCTCGTACTGACGTCCCTTACGGGGGACCTGCATTTCATGCTGCAGGCACAGGAGCTACTAGATCTCCCCAGTAAGAGTACAGGAATTCCAGCTGCTATTACTAAGCTCCAGGTTGCTTCGGGGCTTGTGTGTTTAGAACTTGTATTTTGTATTGTAAAGTTGGTCATGAGGCGGGGCCTGTCCCGACCCATATGGATATTGTTCCTTACCTAGAGGCTTTGTAGATAATGTAAATTAAAGTGTGGGCAAATAGTGTATTATAGACATCATTGCTCCAACGGCCTAGTCTTATGCATTTACTTTTGGTTTGTTAATGTAGTTTACTTCCTTTTAAGAGCATGTTGAATATGGAAACCTCTTAAATGTTCATAGCAGGTGTATAGTTATATGTTGGTTCTCCCGAGACTTGTCGGCAACGGGTGCCAGTCTGCCTTAATGGGGCTTAGGGCGTGACAGAAGTGGTATCAGAGCGGGTCGTCCTAGGGAGTGTACAAAGCCGTGTCTATGTAGAGTCTTGTTTATGGATGTGTTGTGCACCACATTTATAAGCAGGAGGCGACGTGGCATTTAGGAGTTGTCACTTTCTTTTCATTCTTTAGATCGTGCCATAGAGCCAAGTGTTGTAGGTTGATTATTTCTAACCTCTAAATCATTTTGTACAGTAAGCATGCCTGAAACAAGGAAAAGCAAAGGCAAGGGGAAGGAGGTGGAAGTGGTAAAATTGGTATGCCCAGTCGGGTGAGACGACGAGATGAGGCCCAAGATGAGTCTCTATCCCAAACATCTCCAACTCCTCCAGCTCCTGATGAACCAGGTCGTAGTGAAACTCCCTCAAAACCACCTGCCAATGCTGCTGTGCAGGATCTGAGAAATGCGGTCTAATTATTGAGCCGCATAGTTGCTAGCCAAAGCCAAAGACAAGAAGGCCAGTTGTAGGTGCATATGGTGCGAATAGGGCAGTTAGCATCGAGGATACGGGACTTTCTTAATTTGGACCCTCCAGCTTTCACCGGGTCAGATCCTAATGAAGATCCGCAAGACTTCATCGACCAGATCCAGCGCACTTTAGATGTTATGCATGTAAGTGGTACAGAAGCTGTAGAACTGGCAGTATATAGATTGAAGGGTGTGGCTATATTGTGGTATGAAGCTTGGAAGCAATCTAAGGGTATAGATCCACCTCCAACTATCTGGAAGGAGTTCAAAGAGGCCTTTCTTGACCAGTACTTGCCATACGTGATCCGAGAGGCCTGGGCAGATCAGTTTCTGAATGTCCACCAAGGGGGTATGAGCGTGAGGGAGTATAGCCTCCAGTTTAACACCTTGGCCAGGTATTCTCCTAATGTAGTTACTACTATGGCAGATAGAGTTCATCGGTATGTGGATAGGTTGGATATGTATCTGGTAAGAGACTGCACTATTGCTTCATTGAATAAAGACATGGATATAGCAAGGATGCAAGCATTTGCACAAAAACTAGAGGATCAGAGGCAAAGGAGAAGGACACAAGAGATAGAAAGGGGCCAGTCCAAGAGGGCCAGATCTACAGGGCAGTTTATACCATCCCAAGGTAATGTTAGGCCCCAATTTCCTAGTAAACCACCTAGACCATCATCCTCCTATTCTGCAGTCAGTGCTCCGCCGCAATTTCAAGGGCCTAGAGGTAATTAGTTTAATCAAAGAAGTGAGGGACAAGGTGCACAGACAACAGGATATTCGGCCAACCAACAGATTCCTCCTAGGCAGTCTTGTAAACAATGTGGGAGGAGTCATTCAGGTATATGTCGTGCTGGGACAGATGCCTGTTATTGGTGTGGTGTACCAGGGCATATGATAAGAGATTGCCCCAGAAGACGTATGGGTGATATAGCACAACCTGCTGGGTCAGCTGTTGCATTATCATCGTCAGTTCCTCCCTTCAGTAGGGGTCAGCAAACACCTACAGGCCGTGGTAGAGGTGGTAGAGGAGCAGCTAGCCCCAGCGGAGCCCAGAATCGCACTTATGCTCTAGGGAGTCGGCAGAATTTAGAAGCTTCACCCAATGTGGTCACAGGTACATATCCATCTTTTCACATAATGTGTATGCATTAATTGACCCTGGTTCTACAATATCATATATCACTCCACTAGTGGCTAGGAAGCTTAAAAGAACACCTAAATTATTGAATGAGCCATTTGAAGTGTCTACACCTACTGGTGAATCTATTACAGCTAGAAGGGTCTATTATAACTGTGTCGTAACTGTTTGTGACCGTGACACATTGGCGGACCTTGTTGAGTTAGATATGGTGGAATTTGATGTTATAATGGGTATGGATTGGTTAGCCTCTTGCTATGCTACTGTGGATTGCCGAACTAAGAGAGTGTATTTCTACTTTCCAAATGAGGCAGTCCTTGAATGGGAAGGTAATGTTGGGGCACCAAAGGGGAAGTTTATTTCCTATTTTAAGGCAAGGAAGATGATGTCAAAGGGGTATAAATGTCATCTAGTTAGAGTAAGGGATATGGAAGCTGAATCACCAACTCTTCAATCTGTTCCGGTAGTGAATGAATTTGCTGA
Organism: Solanum rostratum; assembly: GCA_029948455.1. Lineage (NCBI taxonomy): Eukaryota > Viridiplantae > Streptophyta > Magnoliopsida > Solanales > Solanaceae > Solanum > Solanum rostratum. The sequence goes on along the minus strand of CM057047.1, from coordinate 52,672,495 downwards.
TGTGTTTCCCGAAGAGCTTCCAGGTTTGCCTCCAGAACGAGAAATAGATTTTGGCATTGATTTACTCCCAGGCACTCAACCTATTTCTATCCCTCCATATAGAATGGCCCCGGCAGAGTTACGTGAATTAAAGGAGCAATTAAAAGATTTGCTAGAGAAGGGTTTTATAAGACCTAGTGTATCCCCTCGGGGTGCACCAGTGTTATTTGTACGTAAAAAGGATGGCACCCTGAGAATGTGTATTGATTACCGACAATTGAATAAGGTGACAATTAAAAACAAATACCCTCTCCCCAGGATTGACGATTTGTTTGATCAGTTACAGGGTGCCAAATGTTTTTCAAAAATTGATTTGAGGTCAGGTTATCACCAAGTGAGGGTGAGGGAGAAAGATATACCCAAGACAGCCTTTAGGACACGCTATGGTCACTTTGAATTTCTTGTTATGTCATTTGGGCTGACAAATGCACCAGCAGTTTTTATGGACTTAATGAACAGGGTATTCAAGCCGTTCTTGGACGTCTTTGTGATAGTATTTATAGATGACATTTTGGTGTATTCAAGATCAGAAGAAGACCATGCAAATCACTTACGGCAGGTATTACAAGTTCTTCATGATCGGCAATTGTATGCCAAGTTTTCCAAATGTGAATTTTGGTTGAAATCAGTGGCATTCTTGGGTCATATTGTATCTGATGAAGGAATAAGGGTTGATTCACAAAAGATAGAGGCGGTGAAAGATTGGCCAAGGCCAACAACACCCACAGAAGTTCGAAGCTTCTTAGGGTTGGCAGGTCATTATAGAAGATTTGTTGAAGGTTTTTCTTCTATTTCTGCACCTCTAACAAAGTTGACACATAAGGCGACCAAATTTCAATGGAATGATGCATGTGAAAGGAGCTTTCAAGAGTTGAAAAGCAGGCTAACTTCTGCACCTGTATTAGTGCTTCCAGAAGGCACAGAGGGGTATGCGGTGTATTGTGATGCTTCGGGGGTTGGCTTAGGATGTGTACTGACACAACATGGTAGGGTAATTGCTTATGCCTCGAGACAACTGCGGCCACATGAGAAAAACTACCCGACACATGACCTTGAACTAGCAGCTGTTGTGTTTGCCTTGAAAATATGGCGCCATTATTTGTATGGGGTTCATGTTGACATATATACTGATCATAAGAGCATATAGTACATATTTAAACAGAAAGACCTAAATTTAAGGCAGCGGAGGTGGCTGGAGCTAATAAAGGATTACGATGTTGATATACTATACCATCCAGGGAAAGCAAATGTGGTAGCCGATGCTTTGAGCCGCAAGGAAATTGTGAATATTGATGATCAAACCGTGGTAAGTCAAAGAGTCGCTAAGGATCTACGTCAACTAGCCAATTTGGGGGTACGCCTGATTGAAACTCCAAAGGAAGGGGTTGTTGTGCATAATGCTGTAGAGTCTTCATTGGTAACAAAGATAAGAGAATAACAGTTCAAAGATCCTATTCTACGGCGACTTAAGGAGAAGGTGAGTCAAGGCATAATGAAGGGCTTTGAACTTACCCAAAATGGAGTACTTTACTGTCAAAATAGATTGTGCGTTCCTAATATTAATGGACTAAGAAGGAGGATAATGGAAGAAGCCCATCATTCAAGATATTCTATCCATCCAGGATCAACTAAGATGTATCATGACCTGAAGGGAATGTTTTGGTGGGAAGGCATGAAAAAGGACCTTGCAGAATTTGTGGCTCAATGTCCGAATTGCCAACAAGTTAAGGTAGAGCACCAAGAGCCGGGAGGTTATATGCAATGTATAGAGCTTCCAACATGGAAGTGGGATATGATTAATATGGATTTTGTTACTGGGCTGCCTCGCTCATTTCAGAAGTTTGACTCCATATGGGTAATCATTGATAGACTTACAAAGTCAACACACTTCTTACCGGTTAGGAGTGATTATACAGCTGAAGAGTATGCAAAGCTATACCTCAAAGAGATAGTTAGGCTACATGGGATTCCAATATCCATTATATCTGATCGGGGAGCTCAATTCACCGCAAAGTTTTGGAAATCCTTCCAGAGGAGCTTAGGGACACAAGTAAATTTAAGTACAACTTTCCACCCGCAGACAGATGGTCAAGTAGAACGCACCATTCAAACACTTGAAGATATGTTGCGGGCGTGTACATTGGACTTCAAAGGTAGTTGGGTGGACCATTTGCCACTTATTGAATTTGCCTATAATAATAGCTACCATTCAAGCACCAAGATGGCACCGTATGAAGCTTTGTATGGAAGGAAATGTAGATCACCGATAGGATGGTTTGAAGTGGGTGAAACCACCTTGCTTGGTCCAGATCTAGTCCAACAAGCCATGGAAAAAGTCAAGGTAATACGACAACGGCTAGAAACAGCCCAAAGCCGTCACAAATCATATGCAGATGCTAGAAGAAGAGGACTGGAGTTCTCAGTAGGAGATTGGGTGTTCTTAAAGGTGTCTCCAATGAAAGGTGTTATGAGATTTGGTAAGAAAGAGAAACTAAGCCCACGTTACATAGGGCCATATAAGATTATTAAAAGGTTTGGACAGGTTGCATATGAATTAGAGTCACCCCAGGAGCTTTCAATGGTTCATCCAGTTTTTCATGTCTCAATGCTTCGAAAATGCATAGGTGACCCATCTCGTATTACTCCTATTGAAGATATGCAGGTTACGGAAGATCTCACCTATGAAGAGGTACCTATTGCTATCCTAGATCGTCAAGTTAGAAAGCTAAGGAATAAGGAAATACCTTCAGTAAAAGTGCTTTGGAGGAACCAACAGGTAGAAGAGATAACGTTGGAGGCTGAGGAAGCATTGAGGTCTAAATATCCTTATTTATTTGAAGCTAAAGAGGAAGTCCAAGATATAGGGATTAGTAGGTACGTGAATATGAATTCTTATTATGTTTTCAAAAGTCTGTTTACACGTAAGTTCGAACTTGTTTAACCTATTCAATTATGCTTACATTCGGGGACGAATATTCCTAAGGGGGGGAGGATGTAACACCCCACATCTTACATGTACTAGTCCAACACAGATGAAACATGATATGGCAGGATCAAATCCGCACATATTTTTAAAAGTGCGTGAATTTTAGATTAAAGGGCTATATGTACGCTAAAGCTTAAGATAACCGAGTGTAAATAATTTTTAAGTCAAGTTAAGGAGAGTGTGACCTTAAATGAAGTAAAATAATTGAGGTTCTTGTGGGACTTAGGAAGCTAGTAGGTGAGTCACCTACGTGCTTAGCTTAAATAAGCTCGGTAAACGGAGACAAGGCCCAACACCGAATTTGTTCAAGTCCGATAAAGAATAAACCCCGAGTTAAGAATGCCATTTGGGCCCATGGTTTGGCATCATAAAAAGACAATATTTTCAGCCCAAGATGGATAGGAAAAGGGCCAAATTACAATTACAATCCAATTCAAAACTAGGGCCCAAACTAAGTGGGCTTAGGGGAGAAATGTTTGCAACAAAGCCCATCCCATTTGAAGCCCAATAAGGCCCAATGAAAGGGCCAAGCTGCTGCCCCATAACCTTAATAAAATAAGGTTGAAAACCCAAAAGTAATTCGGCCAAAAGTGGCCTATAAAAGGGAGCAACAAGCAGCAACTATTAGTCATTTTCTCAAGCCAAAATTTTAGATTTCTCTCTAAGTTTCTTCTTGCTCTCTTCTCATTTTCTAAAGCAGTCAAGACACACTTCTAGGGTTCTTGAAGAGAACCTAATCCTTGAGGGTTAAGGTAAGATAAAATACCCATGATTTGGTGTAATTTTTCCATGAAAAACATGAGGAGTATGTTGGTTGTATTGTGCAGGAATTTTGGGACAGCATGTGTTCCAAATATTGTGGTTCACTTTTCTTGCTAAATAAGAGACTTTTATCTTGTTGGTTGGCTGAGTTATGAAGTAATATGTATGTGTTTAACAAGTCTTGGGTTTGTGATGATGTAAGAAGGCTGCTAGACCACTTTTATCTTCCGCAAAAAAATAAGTTCTTAAATGATGTCTTAATTCCGCTCATTAGTAAGAATTCGTGGACTGTTTTTGGAATTATTGTCTCATGTTTTCCATCTACTTAGGGACTGTTTTTGGACTGTTTTAGGACTGTAATTGTGTGTAAATATGTTGAGGACAGTTTGGTTGAGGTTGAAACGGATTTGGAATGGTTGACGTCGAAGTGTAGCGAAAGGACGCAATATTACGTTGTCTACTTGCGTGTTGTGTAGAGTTGTTGTATGATGTACTGTATGAGTTGTTGTAATGCTGTTATGGGACTAAACATAGCTGGATATGACATGTATATGGGAATGTGTGTTAGAAAATATGATTAGGAGTGGAAATGTTGAAAGAATACTCTTTGGGTGCTAATTCCGAGCTTGCTGCCCAGATATTATTTTTGGGTAAATTTGGATTACTAAGATGTGTTTACTAGCTTCTAACACTAGCTTTATCACCTAATATATTGTAGATAAGTATTTGGAGGAAAAGGATACTACTCCAAGGTAATAACGACATAGTACCGCGAGGTATGTAAGGAAACTTGATTTCCTATTACTTGACATGAAATCTATAATCTTCCTTAGCACATAAAGGCACATACAAACTCCGACATGGCTGCTAACCGTGTCCCCACTCTTTACCATGTTCATATGTACCCATACATAGTCATTGTCAACCTGCATATGTACTTGAATACCAAATATACATGAGTTCCTTTTTACCAAGCAAAGTCCATGAGTTGTCTAATCTCCGATACGATTCATTAGTTGTATATCTCTCATTTCATTGTGGTATTATCTTGTATGGTGGTTCATATGTCATATGTCTATATTCCCACAGTTCTAAAGGTTATGACCACCAAAAGAACCATCTCAAAGTAAATAAAAGATAACTTACAGTTGCTTATAAATAGGTGGTAGCCCGAGGGGTGGAAGAATCACCTAGCCAAGGTCGATCTCATTTACGGGTGGTAGCCCGAGGGGTGAAGGAATCACCTAGCCAGGGTCGATCCCATTACATATTTACCACTAATCAGCTGGTCATTTACATGATATATTGTGCATAGATTATACAGTAAAGAAAGATACAGTAATAAAAAAAAAGACATAAAGTACATGACTCCACAGTATGACTAAAGGTGGTCTTTTCATCCTTACACACCAGTGTGTGATTTCATTTGAGTTCTTATTGCATATACAGTATTTCCTGCCTTACATATTCAGTACATTATCTCGTACTGACGTCCCTTACGGGGGACATGCATTTCATGCTGCAGGCACAGGAGCTACTAGATCTCCCCAGTAAGAGTACAGGAATTCCAGCTGCTATTACTAAGCTCCAGGTTGCTTCGGGGCTTGTGTGTTTAGAACTTGTATTTTGTATTGTAAAGTTGGTCATGAGGCGGGGCCTGTCCCGACCCATATGGATATTGTTCCTTACCTAGAGGCTGTGTAGACAATGTAAATTAAAGTGTGGCCAAATAGTGTATTATAGACATCGTGGCTCCAACGGCCTAGTCTTATGCATTTACTTTTGGTTTGTTAATGTAGTTTACTTCCTTTTAAGAGCATGTTGAGTATGGAAACCTCTTAAATGTTCATAGTAGGTGTATAATTATATGTTGGTTCTCCCGAGCCTTGTCGGCAACGGGTGCCAGTCCTCCTTAATGGGGCTTAGGGCGTGACAAGTATCGAGCTTGGTGGTCGTTTCCATGGGAGTGTCACTTACTTTGGCATCTAACATGTTGAATTTTGTGAGCAACTCCTTGATGTGCTTTTGTTGACGGATCGACGTGCCTATAGGGATCTGTTTAATTTGAAGCCCTTGGAAAAAGTTTAGCTCACCTATTATACTCATTTCAAATTCATTTCCCATCAGTGCAATAAACTCAATTCCCATGCTCTCATTTGTTCCCCCAAAAAGGATGTCATCAACATATACTTGAACATTCAGGAGGTGCAGTGCCATTTTCTTAATGAACAAGGTGTTATCAATATTTCCTCTGACGTACCCATGGCTGATGAGAAAGCTAAACAATCTATCATACCATACTCTTAGTGGTTGCTTCAGTCCATACAATGCCTTGTCTAGGTTGAAGATGTATTCTGTATGGTCATGGTCTTCGAATCTTGGTGGATGCCTTACATACAATTTCTTTTGAAAATAGCCATTTAGGAAGGCTCTTCTCATATCCATTTGATACAGTTTGAATTCTATGTGGGCAACAAAAGTTATTCACATTCTAATGGCTTCTATCCTAGCAATTGGGGAAAAGATTTCATCATAATCAATTCCTTCTTCTTGATTATAGCCTTTGACTACTAGTTTTGATCTATTTCTAGTCACTACACCTTGGTCATCTAGCTTATTCTAGAATACACACTTAGTGCCTATGGTGGTGCGATTTGGAGGAGGGAAAACTAGGTGCCACACTTTGCTGCGTTCAAACTAATTGAGCTGTTCTTGCATGGCAACTATATACTCATCATCTTGCAAGGCTTCTTTAATGTTCTTAAGTTTAGTTAAAAATATATAAGAGAAGGTACACATGTTTCTAAGCTAAGATATGGTAAGATGCCTGAGTCCAAAGGGGTTAGCAAGTTCTGCACAGGATGAGAGCTCTTATGCTTCCAATTGTAGCTTGTATTGTTAGTTGCTGTTGTACTAGATGGCTATGACAAAGGCTGCTTTACCTAGGTCACTTTCCCTTACTGACTCTCCCACATTGCTGGATTCTCCGTGTTTGGTTACGCTACTAATGATGAGGTGAACCATGTTTATAATTATTCGTATCATCATTAGTTCTAGTATTCTTCATCATCCCAAGTGATTTTAGGCGTATTTATACATTGAACTAGCCAAAAATACCCATATATAGAGCCTAGTTAGAGGGTATATCCATAGAGCCTAGGTGTTTTTAGTATGATTTCATTTATTTTGCTAATCGGGGGTGCACCGTTTGGTTGTGTTTTTGCAAGATTTGATCAGATTATGCTAGTCCGGAGTCACGCTCAGATCAGGAGGAAGAATACAACTGTAGAATTGAAGGATAAAAGTCACTTAACTCAGGAAAAATACTCGAGTATGTATCGTAGACCTGGGGAAGAGCTGTGCTAGCTGAAAAGGAGGAGAAAAAGGCGCGAAGCAGGAAAAAATGCACAGTCCACGTCGCGGGCTTGTGCAAAAATAGTGCAAAATGGTCCAATCAGCAAATAAAGCAAAAACCATCTCAAAACATACTGGTCTGCGTCGCGGACTTTGAGGATGCGCATGAAAAATCGAATTACAAGATTTTTAAGTTATATTTTACTTTAAGCTTTAGGTTTCAGAGCTAGTTTTGGACGGAACTGACAGGAGACAGCTGAAAACTCTTTTCTAGGGCTATTTTTGTTAGTTTTCATCTTTGTTTCTTGGTTGTTAATGATTTTTAGCCTATTGTTGATGTACGAATCTATGATGAGTGGCTAATTCTCCCATATTATGGGGTTGTAGCCATAGACAATATTTTAATTCTTGATTTTTGACATATATGAATGGGTTTCTTTAGACTACTCTTATACTACTTAAATCTTTAGACTACTCTTATACTACTTGATCTGTCTATCCCTGCTTAATGATGTAGTTAGATAGTCAATAACGGTAGGCCGGCACAGGCGTGCAACCTTGTTTAGGTAATTTTAACCCTATGAATCAGTAGTCCGGAACCCATATATGTATGCAAACTTTGAGACTAGAACTGCGTCAAATAGGTTACAATCCCAGAATTGCTCTTAATTTGATAGTTAACCACAAACCATTCTAGTTAAGTATTTTAATTAGTTATTTAATTTTTCCATAAATCTTTCACTATTCTGACTAAAATACTCTAAACTTGATAGCTTGGATGTTTTACCAATTCCGTTTAAATCCTTTGGGTTCAATATCCCGACCCCTTAATCAGGATCACTATATTACTTGTTTAGAAACAACTTTTTGGCATCTTTCCGGGGATTTAAGTTTGAGTTGGTTAATTTTCTGAGTTGTTTTAATTTGTGGTGTTCATTATATTTGATCTTAGTCGGCTATTTTGCAGGTAGTCAGTTGCTAAACTAGAAGACCAGGATTCTTGCTTTCATCAATCTAAGAGGAGAGCAGGTGTCTTATTTCAAACTCCGCCAATTAAACTCATTAAACAGAATGATCTAGAGGATAACAAAGAAGAAATTGATCTTGTTGGAGAGGAAATGGTAGAAGCAAATCCGCATGCACCACTAGCACCTAGACCACTGACACCTAGGCTAGTTCGGGATGTGGAAATCCTGTGAACCACCAATGTTACTAGTTGCTTTCTAAAGTCGGAGCTCGGTGGTCGATGTGAGCTAACAAAATGGTCCAAAGTTTACACTCTACTGGACAGTTCACCCGGGTTGCCGCATGAAGACCCACAAGTCCATCTTTAGAACTTCTTGGAGATTGCTGATATTTTCATCCCCAAAGGGGTGAACAGAGACTATGTGAGGATGACCTTGTTTCCCTTCTCACCATTGGGGGAAAAACGAAGGTGGCTACATATTGAGCCACCCAACTCCATCACATCCTGGGATGATCTTGCTCATAAGTTCCTCACTCGATTCTTTTCATTTGGAAAGATAGCCAAACTCAGGAGTGAGATTTTGAGCTTCAAGCAAAATCTCGAAGAAAATTTATATCAGGCTTGGGATATGCTTAAAACTCTTCTTATTAATTGTCCCCATCATTGTCAGGCTAACGAGGTGTTGGTCCATACCTTCATTGAAGGTTTGGAACCCACCACCAAGATTCTTCTTGATTCTGCTGTAGGTGGACATGCATTGGAGAAGACATACGATGAGTTATATGTGCTTTTCAATCGGATCGCACAAGGCAATCCTGAGTGGAATGGAGGATCAAGCTGACCAGTAGTCCAAAAGCAGGCCAATATGTTGGAGGTTGATGCTATAACTGCCCTGCAGGCTCAGATATCAGCCATGCAGAACATGATGACCACTCATTTCAACAACCTGACATTAGGTCAACAGCAGCAAGCGCCGGTGGCTATGGGTCAACAACCAGCCCTAGTAAATATGGTACAACATCAGCAAAATAGCTGGTGTGCTGTTTGTGAGGGAGGAGACCACACTGCTGAGTTCTATGGACTAATCCAGAAGCGGTAAACTTTGTGGGCAATTCCAACAGAGGTGGATATCAAGGTTCTGGGAATTAATACAACCCAAATTGGAGGAGCCACCCTAACTTCTCTTGGGGTGGAATCAGTCAAACCAGGTGCCACCTCAACAAGACCACAGGGTGGCAATGATTACTACAATCAGCAGATGCAGCAGCCCACAAAGCAGGCCAACCCAAACAACATAACTGACAGTGAGGTGCTGAGGAAAATTCTGGCAAACCAGAATAGACAAGAGAAAGAGATTCAACGAAACAAGCAGGATCTCCAAATCTTGGAAAAACAGTTGGGGCAATTGGCAAGCACTGTGAATTCTAGACCTCAAGGAGGCTTTCCAGGTAACATTGACCAAACCCAAAGCAGGTGAATGTAGTCAACACTAGGAGTGGAAGACCACTGACTGAGTTGGTCCCAAAGAGGAAAGTTGGGCCTGAACCAAGCACTACACATAATGATGAGGCTGACAATCCCAGCCTAACCACTGATGAGGCAACTCCCATGCCTAAACCTCCTCCTTCATTCCCTCAAAAGATGAAAAAGAAGAAGGAGGATGACTGCTTTCAAAAGTTCATCGGGCTCCTAAAACAGGTACAAATTAACTTACCTCTTATTGATTTTTTGCAGGGGATCCCAAAGTATGCCAAATATGTGAAGGACATTGTGGACAATAAGAATAAATTGGCTGAATATGAAACCATGATGGTCACGGAGGCATGTAGCTCCAGGATTCTCAATAGATCACAATTGCCAACCAAGTGGAAGGATCCTGGGAGCTTTACTATGTAAGTAACCATTGGGAGTTGTTTGAATGCAAGAGGTTTATGTGATCTGGGTTCAAGTATCAATCTCATGCCCAGTTCCATGTTCTTGAACTTGGGGCTCGAAAGCCCAAAGTCCACCACCATCATACAATTAGCTGATCGTTCTATGGCAAGGTCAAGTAGTGTGATTGAGGATGTCTTAGTCCAAATGGGATCTCTCATCCTGTGGACTTCATCATCTTGGATTTTGAACCTGACCCAGAAGTTACATTTATACTTGCATGCTCATTCCTAGCAACAAGAGGGACATTGATTGATATAACAACAAAGAGGCTTACCATGAGAGCCTATGATAAAGTTGAGGTGTTCGATATCTACAAAGGTATGAAGCTTCTTGCTGCATATAAGGATTTGGCAACCATCATAGTGCTAGATACTGCAGCTGCAGTGAGCCAGGTGGAGATCACAAACCCACTAGCCAGAGTGTTACTAAATCAAGGGATAGTGGATGATGTACAGGCCAGAAAGATAGAAAGTGTGCTGAACAATCACAATGTCAGCATGCTAAAGAAAGCATCTGAGCAATTAAATAGGGTGTTGGGACCTCCACCCAAACCCTCAGTCGAAGAAGCTCCTTAGCTTAAGTTGAAGCCGTTGCCCTCACATCTCAGGTATGTTTTTCTTGGTAATTATAATACTTTACCTGTAATCTTGTCTGCTTCATTGATTACAACCCAGGTGGAAGCTGCTATAGCTGTGCTAAAGAAGAGGAAGAGATTAATGGGTTGGCAAATGTCAGACATCCATAGCATTAGCCCAGCCCCGTGTATGGACCAGATCTTTATGGAGGAAGACCACAAGCCAGTGGCCCAACCACAGAGAAGATTGAATCCAATCATGAATGAGGTAGTAAAGTAAGAAGTGATCAAGTGGTTGGATGCGGGGATTATCTTCCCCATCTCAGACAGCAAGTGGGTGAGTTTGGTGCTGTGTGTCCCCATAAAAGGAGGGATGACAGTCATCACCAATTATAAAAATGAGTTGATCCCAACCAAAACGGTGATAGGGTGGCGTATCTGCATGGACTACAGGAAATTAAATGATGCCGCCCAGAAAAACCACTACCCGGTGCCCTTCATTGATCAGATGCTGGATAGACTTGCTAAGCAAGAATATTACTGCTTCCTGGATGGATACTCAGGATATAATCAAATCACTATTATACCCGAGGACCAAGAGGAGATAACCTTCATATGTCCGTATAAAACCTATGCTTTCAAATGCATGCCTTTTGGTCTGTGCAATGCACCAACCACTTTCCAGAGGTGCTTGATGGCCATATTCCACGACATGGTGGAGGACTTTGAAGAGTATTCATGGATGATCTCTCAGTCTTTGGGGAGTCATTTGATATCTGCTTGTACAATCTAGATAGGGTGCTGGAAAGGTAACCTTGTCCTTAACTGGAAAAAATGTCACTTTTTGGTTAATAAGGGGATAGTCTTGGGGCATAAGATGTCCAAATGCGGCTTGGAGGTGGACAAAGCTAAGATTGAGGTGGTAGAGAAGCTACCTCCACCAATGTCAGTCAAGGGAGTCCAGAGTTTTCTTGGACACGCGGGTTCTACCACAGTGTCATCAAGGACTTCTCAAAGATTATGAAGTTGCTGTGTGCTCTCTTGGAGAAAGAGGTACCCTTATACTTTGATGTTTCTTGTTTGCAGGCATTTGAGATGTTAAAAAAGAAGGTGGTTGAGGCACCCATATTGACACACCTGATTGAGAGCTCTCATTCGAGCTTATGTGTGATGCTAGTGACATGGTTGTGAGTGCAGTGTTGGGGCAGCGCAGAGAAAAAGTGTTCCACTCCATTCACTATGCCAGTAAGAGTCTAGATGCAACTCAAAGCAACTATACAATTATTGATAAAGAGATGCTGACATTAGTTTATGCATTTGACAAGTTCAGATCTTACTTGGTGGGCACCAAGGTCATATTGTTCACAGACCATGCTGCTGTAAGATACTTGTTTAACATGAAGGATGTGAAGCCTCGACTGATTAGATGGATCCTTTTGCTCCAAGAGTTCGACATTGACATTAAGGATCGCAAAGGGTGTGAGAACTAGGTCGCTGATCACCTGTCTCGCTTGGAGAATAATGCTCACATAGGTGAGCAAATGGAGATTAAGGAAGATTCCCCAAATGAGCAACTATTGGCACTAGAAGTAGAGGAGCTACCGTGGTACGTTGACATAATGAACTACCTGGAGAGTGGGGTGTTTCCTCCGGATGCTAACTATCAACAAAGGAAGCGGCTAAATCATGATGTAAAGGCTTACATTTGGGATGAGCCATATCTCTTCAAGCAAGGGGTTGATCGAATGGTCAGAAGATGTGCTCCTGAGGCCGAGATGCGGAAGATCTTAGAGAGGTGCCATGCTTGTCCGTATAGGGACCACGATGGAGGTTAGTGGATAGCTCACAAGGTGCTACAATCAGGTTTCTTCTGGCCCACTCTCTTTAAATATGCTACACACTTTGCGGGGGCTTGCGATGCATACCAAAAGACTGACACCATCTCCAAGAGGCATAAGATGCCCTTAAATAACATCTTGTAGGTGGAGATCTTTGATGTATGGGGGATGGACTTCATGGGTCCATTTCCACCCTCTTTTGGTGATCACTATATCTTGGTTGTAGTTGATTATGTCTCTAAATGGGTGGAAGCAATAGCTTTACCCTCCAATCACTCCAAGGTAGTGACCAAGTTCTTGAAGAAGCAGATCTTCACAAGGTTTGAGACTCTGAGAGCCATTATCAGTGATGGGGATGCACATTTTATCAATTAAACGATGAAGAATCTGTTGGCAAAATATAGAGTGTGGCATAAGGTGACTATAACATACCACCCACGGATGAGAGGTTAGGTAAAGGTGTCCAATAGAGAGGTGAAACAAATCTTGCAAAAGACCATCAATGCCACGAGGAAGGATTGGTCTGTCAAGCTAGATGAGGCCTTGTGGGCATATAGGATGGTTTACAAGACACCTATCGACACATCTCCATATAGGTTAATCTATAGGAAGGCATGTTACCTCCCGGTGGAGCTTGAGCACCTAGTGTATTGGGAGGCTCAATCTCGATCCAACTTTCACTGGGAGAAGGAGATTGGAACAGTTGGAGGAGTTGGATGAATTTTGGCTCCAAGCATATGAGAATGCCAAGCTATATAAGGAGAATACCAAGAAATGACATGACCGGCACATCATCAAGCGTAATTTTGAGCTGGGACAATAGGTACTTCTCTTTAACTCTCGTTTGAAAATATTCCCAAGTAAGCTGATCTCAAAATGGAGCGGACCATATGTTGTGGTGTCCGTTATGCCACATGGAGCAGTTAAGCTGAAAGATTAGGCCACGAACAAAACCTGTTTGGTGAATGGTCAGTGTGCTAAACACTACTATGGTGAAGACACGAGCGAAAATGAATAGGCCATGGATTTGGCCAATGATGAATGATGAGATGCTGAGTTATGCCGCGACGTAAATCATGCGCTGCATAGGAGTCAATCCGTAGTGAGGTAAGAGTAGTTGTTTTATTTTTGCTTTATTATTATTGTTATTTTTATGTTAAAAACCCATAGAAAATTAAAATATTGCACCAAGTGCATGTCTGGGACAGTGGCACGTCGCGAACAGTGTGCATTTTGGTATAAAAATTTTGCATCTTCAATTTTCGACGATCCATTAGGTATTTTTTTTGTATTGTTTTGGCCGGGTTAACTTGTTTTAATGTTTTGTAGCACATTTAGGTGTTCACGAATTTTTTCGGGGTTCGAATCTCAAAAAAAAATTTTTTTCGAGCCTCGAAACAGTGTCTGTTTGTGCTAGGCACACGACGCGTCTGTGTCACAAACATGCACTAATTTTTGCGCCCAGGTTTGTCCGAATAAATGAAAAAAAGATCAAGTGGTGGTACGCGATCAAGTCACATCATGCCTCTGGTGCGGACATGTGCCTGGTTTGTCATGTCCCCATGCGACCCGATCCCTATTTAAACCCCTCGCCCCAACGTTTTCCCCATTTTCTTCACCTAAACCTGACGCTAATCCCTTTTTTTTCAATTTTCTCTTCAATTTTTCTCCCTCAAACACTCAAATTTCAAACTAATCCATGATGCACTCCTAGTTTCTTCAAGAATTTCATCATCCACTCTTGCATTCTTCAAGTCAAGTGTTCTTCACTAATTTTTCTTGTTCTCTGTTAGAGTTTGAACCTTTTTGTGCTTCTTGGGGTGAAATCAAGTGGCTTAACTTGTTCTTGTTGATTATTGTTAGTTGTTTGCTGTTGGGTTTTGAGATTTTAGGCCTAATTTCTTGATTAAAAGAATTTTTGTGCTTGATACTAGTAGGTGAAAACTCTAAGCCGAAAATTTGGGGGGAATTTGGGAAAAATTAGGGATTTTGTATTCTTGTGCTTAAATTGTTCATAATGTGAAGAATTATTGTTGGGTTTTGCAAAATTCAAAGTGTGCTGTAGTTTGTTCAAGCACGAGGCTTCAATTTGTGCCCTATAGGTTGTATTGTGCTTTACTTTCCTTGTTGGGTTGAATGATTGTGATTATGCACTTGAAAGAGGTTGTGAATATTTGTGTTGGGGAAATTGTTGGAATTGAAGCGTGGGGATGTATTGTTGAACTAAAGTATGGGGTTATGCTGTCAGATTTTTGGTTAATACCCCCTGGGGTTATGTTGTCAGATTTTTGGTTAATAGCCCCTATTGAGTTAGGAAGTCTGAGTACCTTCTCCCTTCATGGCTTGGATCTAAGTGTGGGGTCGGGTATACTTGAAGTGTGTAGCAGGGGCCATGTTTGTGCAAATGTGTTGATGTTGTTTATTTATTTTGCAGGCTCATATGACATTTTGTGCACGCAGAATCAGACAGGCTAGTGGGGCAGGTGCCTCTAACTGCAAGAGACGGGCGAGGGACATCCAGAGGTGCCCAAAGTCCCAGAGCATAGGGCCCAGAGATTATCTATGGGCTCAAGGCAGTGGACAATGATGGCCGGCGCTGGTACCGGGTGCATAATGAGACCAAATACTTCCCGGTCGTACCTATTGATGTTGACGCTCTAGTACAGGATTAGCCACAGGTGTACCAGCACTTCATAAAGTATGACCTGTCCTTTTTATTTGAGGAGCCAATGCATTGTAACCTGATTGTTGTTCGGAAATTCTACGCTAACATGAAGATAGAGCCACAAACTAAAGTGGTTACAGTCCGGGGGGTGGAGGTAAACATTACTCCAGTGGCGATTAATGGGGTTCCGGGAATCATGTATATCTCCTCGGGTATCTTTACAGAGCTCTAGATTCATCCTTCTTACAGGGCTATCCATCACATACTCGCCGGAGTGAACTCCACAGCCAAGTTGATTCACCACGCTTACAGGGGCTACCATAAATCTTTCTTGTTCGCCCATATGAATAGGGAGACTCGTGTTTTGGTCAAGATTCTGACATACTCTTTCTACCCGGGGTACCACTTCACGACTGTCACGAGGGATAGAATGTGTTTGGCTTTCGCACTCATGATAGGGGTTGAGGTCAACTTTGGAGCTGTTTTCAAGTAAGCTATGAGGAAGGCTAGGGTGCACCACGAGCGCAAGTATACATTTGGCGGTCTTATTACTGAGTTGTGTTGCCGTGCAGGTATTCCTACTGAGGATCTTGACTATTATCCACGCATTGAGGCCCCTCCCTATAATGTCACAAATATTTAGTGGCCTGAGGAGTCTACTGGTCCGGTGCTCACTACAATGGAGCGAAGCCATTGAGATGAGCTGATTATGGCACGCATATACGGGCTTGAGATGCTACGACGCAGGACAGGCAGGCGCCTGTCCACACAACAGGAGCTTGATGAGGTAGAGGCTCGGGCCTCAGTTTGTCGAGCCCATAGAGGACGATGTCCCCATAGACCCTGATGAGGCGCGGGATGCTTCAGATGTAGATGAGGATGAGATCAAAGACAAGGTACCTGTCACTGTTAGGGGGTGAGCCCATCTTGCACGACCTAGAGGAGTGAGCACCCCGCTCCCATTCCACCGGTTACATATGGTTAGCACTAAGGGCAGTGCTAAGTTTAAGTATGGGTGGAAGTATTTTACTGATCATGCTTTACTTTGCTTAATTTGGCTTTGTACTAAGACTTCTTTACTTTATGTTTCTTGTTTTTGTTAGACATTATTGCCATTTTTTTATTTGGTCTGTAATTATTAAGTATGTTGATGTTTGAATGTTAGTAGGTATGTGAATGTTTAGTGTATACATTATCTTAGTTATAATTACTTGTGTTTGTTGAGTATTATGGTTGTGATTGTTGGTGTAGTCATAGTTGAGTGATGGGGCCTTATGATGGATAGATGGCGACCGTCCTAAGGGTATTCGTCAATTTGATTCTCATTTAGAGTGTTAGTAGTTGTATAAACAAGCATTTTATGTTGAGCATGCGAACCAAGATAACTAAATCACTTGAACTCCAAGTAGCTAATGCTTGAATCTTGTACGTCATGAATGTATGTGCTTAAATTTGAATTCATGTGAATGATGTAATAGTGATTCTAGTGTTAACCTTATGATGAGAGTGTGCTAGGAGTGAGTGAGCTTATTTGTGAGTCTATATTGCAATAGTTGCTAGAACTTGCCCAATATGTGGATTAGACTTGGTAGGAATTGGACTTAAAGGAAATGAACTAGGCATTTATTTGGTAGCCTTAGTAATTGTGAAGTCTTTTTATCCACCTAATGTAAGCATCCTTAGTTAGCCCCTTTGAGCTTTAGCCTTCTTCTTTGGTTAGCCACATTTTAAGCCAAACCCGTTCTTTGATTTTAAATCGTGTTTGATCCTAATTCCTAAGCGCTTTAGCACGATAAGTGTCACACCCCGGGAGGGTACCCTTGGCGTAGCCGACACCTAGAGACTATTGTTAGTCCCCAAGCGAACCACTTATCCTCGTCACATTCATTCAATAAAATAAGTCTACTAAACAACGGAAATAAAAGTAATTAAATGGGCACATCTCATCTAATGTCTCAAAATGATATAGATAATAATATAGGCTAGTAGAATGAAACTAGCTCACAATCTCAACATCAATGTTCAACCATCGTCTATGAAGCCTCTATCACTAATCATGAGGTGTCAATGACAGACCCATGGCTACCCAAATTAAAATAAAAGAAATAGTCCAATCTAACTCTAAAGCAAGATAAAATAAAAGTAGTGGATCCTCCAGAATAGGGGAGGCTCACCAATTAGCTGTGAATCTCGGATCTTCAACGGAGCGCCTCTTGACGATCTCTAGTACATGCCTCTGCATCATAAAACGATGCAGTCCAAAAGGAACATTAGTACTTGGAATGTACTGGTACGTAAAATAGCTGAGTGAAACAGAAATAGGTAGAATAATATGGAAACAACATCAACTCAAAATAATCATCAAATCGTCAAATGTCTATCTATGCAAGAATAAAGAGTAGACAAGTGACCCGTCAACAACTCAACTCATCAATCATCTCAGACTCATCTCAAAGGAGCTCACCTCCTCTCATCTCATCTTAGAGGAGCTCACCTCCTCTCATCTCATCTCTTCTCAATTCAGAGTACTCAAGGTAGGAAATTTATGGAAGTTTCTCTTATCCGACAACAATCACTTATGAGCTAGTGAATATACAACAATCTCGCTGATGTTTCCACAATCATTCCAAACTTTCCAGGTAGGGAACGATCAAAACCATATCAGCTCCCCATTATGGAGTCAGTACTCAATAGGTCCGGTATTTCTTTCAATAACTGTTACTATTGAGGGAATCATAATATATGTGATGGTTCTATGCCTCACCTACGTTTGGCGACGTGGTTTGACGAGTTCGAGTCGGACTAACTCTCATTCTTTCGGTGCTCGATACTCCTTCCATGACTCAATGCTCATAAAACCTCCATCTCAACCAATCTCATAGGGACTCGAACCCCGTCATCAATTGGTATCTGATAGGTACTCGAACCCTGTTATCATTTAACTCATAGGGACTTTAACCCTTTTATCAATCAAGCAAATGTGGACTCTAACCCTTTCATCAATCAATATCATAGGGACTCTAACCCTTTCATCAATCAATCTCATCAATGACTCAAGATTTAGAACAATCATTAGGAAACAATCGAATAGACACATCGGTAGAGTTCATTTATAGAAACTCATAAGATAATCAAATTCTATCAACTCATCGTCATTCCCTCATCACAATCAACAATCTCGACTCAAGGCTCTAGACTCAATTCTCAAGTTCATTATGTATGATTTTTAAATTAGTCATGTAGGGTTATGCAAATTCTCATAAAAATGTTCAATTTAAGAAAACAATTAGTATGATGATCATCAACATAGAAAACCATGTAATTTCAAATACAATCTTAAGAAAATCATCAAGGGTCCATGCATGTAGTCTCTTGAACCATCAATTCATCTATGACCATCTAAGGGCCACATGAGAGAACAGTCCCATGCTTTTAGTTTAGCCTTACATACCTGGGATGAAGCTATCAATCAGTCACGTCAAATATTTCTTCTCAACTCTCTCAAACTCAAGCTTTTCTCCTCTTTCCTCAAGCCCTAGCCTTGTTAGATTATGGAATAGGACTTAAAGGGGGGGGGGGGATAGCCCCTTTTTACGTCAAAACAACCTTATTAGATCGTGTATAGAGTTTAGGAGGAGTTGGGAATAGACCAGAATGCCCCTCGTAAAATTTAGAAATTCTTAGCTAAAAAAAGGCCAGTCCGGAATGCCCCTTTATTGTTCCTAGTGACAGTACCTTGCTCATCCAATGTGTTCCTGAATACCCATATAGTGCCAATTATGGAGCGATGTTCTGGAGGAGGAACCAGGTGCCACACTTTACTACGCTCAAACTTAAGGAGCTCTTGCTCCATAGCAGAGATGCACTCGTCATCTAGCAGGGCTTCCTTGAAATTTTAGGGCTCCACCAGAGATACATAGGAAGAGAATGGACACATGTTCTTGAGCTAGACCTGGTAGATATCCTTGAGTCTAGAGGGGTCAGCAAATTTTCTAGTGAATGAAAGCTAATGTGCTTCTAGTATGTGCATGATCCTCTGGTGCTGGATCAGTATGTGCATTAGTTGAGGGACCTGCTCCCCTAAATGTTGATGTCCTTGATGTTACTGCTCCATTAAAAGAGCTTGGCCCAAATGCCTTCCTTTCTTCCTTAATGTTAGGGGTAGAAGTGGAAGGTGGAGGTGGTGGAGTTGGAGGAGCAGGTCCACTAGAATTTCCCCCTTCTTCATTATCAGAGTCTCTTTTGAAATTTGACGTCGTCAGTTCATACCTGTTTCCTACAAAACTTTCTTGGCCACAGTTCCGGCCTCATCAAATATAACGTGTGCACTTTTTTTCCACACACCTTGTTCTTTTATTGTACACTTTGTACACTTTTCTTTGTGCAAAATATCCTAGGAAAATTCCCTCATCACTTTTGGCATCAAACTTCCCCAGTGCATCCTTCCCATTGTTGTGCACATAACATACACAGCCAAAGGACCGGAGGTGAGCTGGATAGAGTTTTCTGCCTTTAAGTAATTCATAGGGTGTTTTATTTAAGAGAGGTCTAATCATGCATCTGTTGATGAGATAACAAGCAGTGCTCATATCCTCAGCCAAGTTGATCTGTGTAAAGTTTCTGGCTATCAACATAATTCTAGCCATGTCTTCAGGAGATCTATTCTTTCTTTCGACCACCCCATTTTGTTGGGGTGTTCTAGGAGCTAGGAAATTATGAGAGACACCATTTTCAGTATAGAAACTTAAGAACTTGGAGTTCTCAAATTTTGTACCATGATCCGTTCTCAAGCTCATCAGATGGCAATTCAACTTCTTTTGCACCATTTTAACAAACATAGTGAATAGATCAAACTTTTCATCCTTGGATCTCAGAAAAAACATCCATGTGAATCTCGAATAGTCATTTACAAGTACAAAAACATACCTAGTACCTCCTCGTCTTTGCACTTGCATTGGGCCACAGAGGTCCATGTGAACCAGTTCCAGGGATCTGTGAGTGCTCACTAGACCTACTTGTTGAAAGATGCTTCTAATATGTTTACCTTTAACACATGCATGAAAACTTGATCCTCATTAACCTTGCCTTCAGGTAGGCCCATAACTAATTCCTTAGATATCAGTTTGTTGATTATCGAGAAGCTAGCATGACCTAGTCTTTTGTGCCATAGGAGTCTTTTGTGCCATAGGATGGATTCATTGCTTATGACACTAAGGCATTTTAGTGTAGGTGTTTTTGGGCCACTGATATCAACCTTGTACACATTCTTGTGTCTTTTCCCCCTGAGTATGAGCCTCCTGGAAGAGGAATCAGTCACTCTGAATTCAGAGGTGGTAAAGAACATATCATTTCCTTTGTCGCACATTTGAGAGACACTTAGCAGGTTGTGTTTCAATCCCTCCACATAGTACACACTATCAATACATTGAGACGCCAATGGTCCCACTTTCCCATTTACTTTGATTTCCCCTCGTTTTCCATTTCCAAAGCCTACACTTACGCCTTGGAAATCATTCTGTAGAAGGAAGTTGCATTTGTCTCCTGACATGTGTTTGGAGCATGTACTGTCTAAGTACCACTACTTTAGTTTTCCTTCTACTGGTTCCTGTACAGATTAACAAGGGTTAGTTTTGGGTATCCAAATCCACTTGGGTCCCTTTTGATTGTAGAAAGGATGAATAAGATCCCTTTTGGCCTAACTAGGCAGGTTCCTTTTTCCCTTCCTAGTCCTTAAAGCTCTTTTTCCATAATTCTTATTTAAATAGGTGAAGCTACTGTTAAAAGCCTTCATATTTTTGTTACACCTATCCCTTCTATGACTTATCTTACTACACAAAGTGCATAGATGCCATAATCAATCGCACACTCTTTAGGTTCCTTTATTTTGAACCCGATTTCATACTTGGTGGTACACTGACCTTGCTGCATATCATCGAGCATGTAAGAGGACCTTTTCCACTTTATGTTATGCTCTAACTTAGCTTTGGTCTGGTCAAGTTCCTTAAAGAAGAGCTTCATTTCTATTAGGCAAGTTAATTAGCTCATTCTCTAGCTCTTTTGCCTTCTCTTCTAGGGCTAATTGAGCTTGACTCATCACATTTTTCTCTTTTCTGGAAGTCTTGAAGCTATCAATCTCCATTTGGATTTTTCGGTTGACATTTTCAACATTTACATTCTCAGTTCTCAACTAAGCGTAATCCTCCAGGAGATGTTCCTTAGAGTCATGGACAATCAGATAGGTACCAATTAGGACCTATGACAAGGATACAAGCTTTTTCTTATAGTAGGTGTAAATGTTAATTTTGACTTGTCGAAGCTTACCTTGGTGTCTAGCAGAGCGCTATCTTTGTCATAGGAACATTTTCCTGCCATCAGTGTCACGTTCTCTTCATTACACCCAGCCTTGCGGTTATTTGGTTTAGCATGGATCTCAATCGTCACCTTGTCCTTGTTGCTTTAATCACCAGACTCTTCTACAGTAACAAGTGCAAGGAATTCATTCTTTCTCAGGCTCCTCAATAGCCATGAAAGATTGGTTCTTAGGAGCTTCTCCGTCGGATTCTTTACCAGAGTTATTAGCCAAGGTCGCGAGAGCCCTTTGCACTAATAAATCTGCCTTTTGGTTTGTCATCCTCCTATCCTTGCGAACATATGGTTCAGGCCTAGGATCCTTGGGCTTTCAGGGATGTTTTTCTTGTATTCAAGTGTCCAAAGGGGACATAACTTAATGAAATGGCCAGGACTTCAGCATTTGTGACAGAGTTGTTCCCTCAGATTCTTCCAGTGGTTCTCTGAGTGGCCTTCTCTGTCTTGCAATTCCCTTTCACGACACCTGTTAAAACCTTTTCGTGATTAGGATAATGTTCTCTTCCTCAAAATCCTTTTTCTCAGTAGCCTTGAAAACCAAAGTTCTTGTCTTTTGTTTTGTTATTCAGTCCCTTTTCCTAGTTCTTTTTTAGTTCATAAGTTACCAATGTTCCCATTAACTCATCCATAGTCATAGTGTCTAGGTGTTTGGCTTCAATGATGGCTTCCACCTTACTTTCCGAGGATTCAAGTAGGACACTCAGCAGCTTTCAGATGGTCTTTCTAGTAGGAATAATTTCCCCCAGTGAGTAAATCTCATTCACTATAGCAGTGAATCTGGTGTGCATATCCTATATGGATTCCCCATCGCACATTCTGAAGGGTTCATACTGTCGGTTGAGATTGTCACTCTTAGCCTTCTTGACCTACGTAGTTCCTTTGTGAGTAGTTTGAAGGGTGTCCCAAATTGCTTTCGCATCTTGACATGCAGAGATTCTGTTGTACTCATCAGGGTCGATACCACAAATCAGAATCTTTTTCGCCTTAGCATTGTTTTAGATTGCCAACTTGTCTGCGGCATCCCATTCAGTACGTTCCTTAGGCACACGAGATTCTGGAGTGGGGCCATTTTTTATTGGGATTCTTGGTCAGTCCAGAATGATGTTCAAGAGATCAGGGCTTTCTCCGATTAAGTGATCCATCATCCGTAGTAGTTTCCATTGAATAGTGGAGGTTTGGTTTGTAAAGCTCCCTCTTGAGAAGTGATTTCAACAACTCTTATTACTTCAAACTCGAGCAATATCAACTTATAAACTCACACCTCACAACTCACCAAACAACTTCTCACCAACTCACTAAGATTGAGAGCCAAACCCACTCTCAACAACAACTCATACAAAGAAAACAATCTCTTATAGTATTTGTCCCTAAACAAATATTCTAAGAAGATTGCAAAACAACTCGAACAATCAAGAAAAATCTAACTCTAGATCTTGCTTGAGTGCTCTCCCTTTGTGCCCATGCTCTTGCGCGAATGCTCTCACTTTTCAGAATTGCAAAAACTGTGACTTCTTGGGTTAAGGATTGCTTATATAGTCAAACCTAGAGTCATTCCATGTAGGAATTCTATTTTGATTAGGGCATGCAATCTTTTTCTTGTAGGAGTATTCTAAATGCTGCTGCATTTCTGAGTCTTTTTCTGATTCTGTTTCCTTGATTGACATTCCTTCTCCAACTGGGATTCTACTTCGCGACTCCTGGTATATCGAGCTAAACCTGATTTTTTTGTCATGATCAAAACAACAAAGTCGTACCTGCGAAGGTCCAAACAACATATTCTGTGCACGTAACAACACTACTTGTAAAATAGGATTTCATAGGAATTAGCTTTGCACAATATGTTTTTTTTTCTTTGTATACAAACTCCATTGGAGTCTCATAAATAACATATACTATTTTTCATTCTACTTTTCTGAATTTATATGGTATCATTGCCAAAACACTCTAATGAGCAAGCTATCCAGATCCAATTCCTTTTTTTTTCTTTGCACTAATGGCCTCCTCCAACCCAGTCATCAAGGTCAATGCTGCCCTTGTCCTCAAACACTTAATTCATTTCAATCCATCCTCCTAGTTACCCATTAGACTATGTAAAAGCCATAACTTCACCATTTGGAAGGCCCAAATTTCCATGTTGCTTCATGGCCATAAACTCCATGGTTATCTCGACAACACTATGTTGTCCCCTCCAGAAGTAGTCACCACTAACGGCCTTGTGACAGCCAACCCTGATACAAGGATTGGTTTCAATAAGACAAACTCATCCAAAATGCTCTCATGGCCTCCGTTGATGCCACCATCTTATCCACTGTAGCTTCTGCGGTCACCTCCAAAGCAACGTGGGATCAACTTCCCACATCCTTTGCAAACAAATCACAAACCTGCATCTTCAGCCTTCATCACCATCTTAGTCAACTACACAAAGACAACAAATTGATTACTGAATATAGGCGAGAGATTCATCCTCTATGATGAATTCGCCACAACAGGTTCACCCGTCAACAATGAAGAACTTTGGTAAAAATATTAAGTAGACTTGGTCCTGAATTTCGTGAGACATCAACAACCATACGGGCACGTGACTCCCCAATTAGCTACACTGAACTTTTTGATAAACTATTAGATCATGAACTGCTCATCAAACATGAGGACCTCAAGCAGGCTACCACCCAGGTCATAGCAGTTATTGATCAATGTAGTACTACCGTAACACGACCAATTCATCGGCCCAACGCAACCCTTGACGCCAACCCACCAACAACAATGTGTCTACCAAATAAGCAATATAATGAAAATGCCACTTCCCAGAATCCAAATGATTACTCTCTGGTGTAACTTTCTATTGCAATCCTCACAGATTCGTTGCCAACTCTGTGACAAATTTGGGCATACAACAAATGTTTACCACTCTCGTTCCCATAACCACTTTGAAGTGAAAGAAAATTTGTTGCACACACAATGCTGAATGACCCCTGGATTGTATATTAAGGTGCCTCTTACCACCTTGCCATCGACACCTACTCCCTCCACAATGTTCAGGAGTTAAAAGGGGCAGCGACCTTGGTAATGGTAATGTAATTCCAATCACTCAAATTAGTAATTCATATTTAAAATGCATCAAATACTACTTTCAAACTCTCTAATATTTTGTGTGCTCCTGCCATCAAACGCAAGCTAATTTCAGTTAATCTGTTTTGCAAAGATAATCTAACCTCCATGAAATTTTTTCCTTTTAACTTTGTTGTGAAGGATCTGACTACGGGAACTCCTCTTTTGTGCTGCCTGAGTAAAGCTGGACTATATGAATGGTCATCCCTGTCTCAAGCAACCATCAACATCGCCTCTTCTAGACCTTCCTTACATATGTGGTATCGCAAATTGGGCCACCCCCATTCTCGAGTTTTATTTCCCATTTTACATAATTCTCGTCTTTGATATTCTTCAAAAGACAAGTTTACTCATTGTAATTCTTGTCGTTGCAATAAAGCACATAGATTTTCATTTTATTCGAACACTTTGTCCAGCAGTTTTCCATTAGAAATCATTTACAGTGATCTGTGATGGCCCTCCCTGGTTATGACCATTGACAAAAAAAGATATTATTGTTTATTTGTTGGTCAAATACACAAAATATATTTGGCTATACACAATGAAAAACAAACATGAAGTTCAGCAAATTTTTCAAAGTTACATCCTATGCTTGAAAAATATTTTGGTCACAAAATACTCACACTTTACACTGATGGCGGCGGAGAATATCAAGTCCTAGAACCATACCTTAATTCCAATGGGATACAACACCTTGTCTCTCCCCCCACATACTCCTCAACGGGTTGCGTTGGCTGAAAGACACCATCAACACCTTATTGAGACAACTGAAACATTGCTTCATCAAGCAAGTTTACCGTCAAACTTTTGGACCTTTACTTGCCAACATGCCGCATTTCTCATAATTCGACTGCCTACCACCACTCTCAATAACAAGTCTCCCTTTGAAAATCTTTTTAATGCATTGCCAACTAATGAATCCCTTCGTACTTTTGGTTGTTTATGCTACCCTTGGCTACGCCCATATGCCCAAAATAAATTAGAGCCATATTCCAAACCATATGTCTATCTCAAAATTTCTATCACTCATCATTGTCATCAGTGTTTTGAACCCACAAGCTCCAAAGTTTTCCTCTTACGAGATGTAAACTTTGTAGAGGATATTTTCCCGTTTGCTAATATGTTTTCTACCTTACAAAAGAACTTTTCATTTTTGACTTGGGAACATACTCTCAATCCTACCAATCAAGATATGGAGAATACTTTAAAAGATACTCATCTAGATCTCCAGCTGCTACCTTCCACAATTTCGTGCGAAACACATGCCAGGATTCCTGCTCACTTCGCACCGCACAAGGGACCAGCCCACAATCAGATCAATTCATCACTCACAAATAAGGTAATGTTCCAACTACTTCCTTATCCCCTGATGTTCATCGGCAATCCTCTGTCATAAATAGCCTACCACCCCTTTTCATATTTCGAAGCCAACCCCCGACCTGCTCCACTCGTTCTATCTCTTTAAGTCATCGACCACCAATTTCTCATGTTTATCGGCGTCGCCCTCCACCACCCAATAGATAGGCTCTCTCTTTGCCTTCATGCACTACACCCATATTTCAGGTTCCTCAACCTATTCAAAAACCCATGTCATAACAAAGTTGCAAAACAACATCGTCAAGCGATGGAAACTTTTTTACTATACTGCCCAAATAACCCAACCAGTACCTCTTACCCCTACAACCTACAAACAAGCACAAAAATTTTCATATTGGAGGGATGCTATGCAAGTTGGGTTTGATGTATTAATGAAGAACCTGTCACGCCCCGGGAAGGTACCCTAGATATGGCCGACACTCAGAGACTATTGCTAGTCCCCAAGCGAACCACTTGACTTCATCACACTCACTTCCTCAATTATAATTAACATATCAATGGAAGACTATGAAATAAAAGTGGATAATCTGAGTCTTATATGATCATATCAAATAAATAGGCCAGTAGGAAAGAAACTAGCTCAACATAATCTCCAATCAACAACTCGACTCTAGTCCATGAAGTCTTTAGCACTATAAATTGGTGCCAATGATAGACCCATGGCTACCTCAACTCGAAATAAAGTTAGTCTAAAGTATGACTCTAAAAGCTAAATGAAAATAAAATGAAGATCCTTCGGAGTAAGGGAGGCTCATCAACTCAGCTGACTGCAATAGATCCTCAACGGTGCGCCTGTTGATGATCTCTAGTACCTGACTCTGCATCATAAAGTGATGTAGTCTAAATGAAAGTCAGTACGTGGAATTTATGAGTATATTAAATGGCAGAATAATACAAAATAACATCAACTCAGAAGATACTTAATCAACAAGTTAAGTGTCTATCTAAAGCAAGAATAAAGAATAGACAATAACTAATCTATACCAATCCAACCTCATCCAATCAAATCAACTCAGAGTACTATCATTGTAGACCTATTTTGAAAATTTCTCTTATTCGACAACAATCACTTATGAGCCAGTGATTGTACAACAATCCCGCTGATGTTGCCACAACCATTCCGCACTTGCTAGGTAAAGAATGAATCGGATCCACAAGGGATTTCGTCTCTCAAGTCCTCTATTACTTTCAGGGACTTTAACTCAAGAGGAACCTCTAATGTAATGGTTAAATCCTCACCTACGCTTGGCGATGTAATTAATGAGTATGAGTTGGACTTACTCTAACTTATTTTGGTGCTCGATACTCCTCCCAAGACTCTATAATCATAAGACCATCCATCTCAATCAATCATCTCAATTAGTCTCATAAGGACTCTCATCAGCTCTATCTCAATTAGGCCTTCCGACCTATCATATCAATCATCTCATCAACTCAATTCTCAATTAATCTCTCAAGATATCAAGTATACCACTCTTTAGAGTTCAATCATGGAGACTTTTAAAACAATCAAGCTCTATCAACTTACCATCATGCTCACATCACAATCACAATCAATATTCTCAATTCAAGGCTCTAGACTTAGTCCATAGGTTCATTCATGCATTCTTTTACAAAGTAGTATAAAGGGTTTAATGAAATAACTCATGTAAAAGTACTTATTCAGAAAAATCAAGTTTATGATAATCATCAATATATGAAAATACATAAAATGTATATAATTTGCAAGAAAACATTCTAGAAACATGCATGGAGACTTAATTCATTCACAATCTTTCTATTACCATCAATAGGGGCACATGGAAGGACAATTCCATGTTTTAGTTTAGCATTACATACCTGGTATGGAGTTTTGACAATCAATCTCATAAGAATTCTCCTCAATCCTCTTGGATTCTCGCTCCCGTTCTCTTCTCTTTAAGCCTAGTCTTTGTTAGAAACTTAGAAAGACTTAAGAATGGGTGTTAAAACCTAGGAATGGGTGTTAAAACCCTTTTTACACTCAAAATGACATATTTTGATTGATTTTTAAGTTTAGAAGGGGTTGGGAAAAGTCTGGAATGCCCCTCACGAAAAACTGAAAAAACTACACGGTATACCAAGTCCGTGTTGCGGGCTTTGGTGCTTTTAGGGGTTTTCTGCTAAAAATTTTCCGATCGAGTTTTTCATCCCACAGAAAATATTGGGATCACATCCAAGTGTAAATCTGCGACAAGTCCGCGATGCAACACATGTCCTGCACTCTTACTGGAATTGCGTTTCACATTAAAAAAATTATCTTTTAATTCGGTTGCTCTAAAAATCAATCAAAACTATTTTTCCACATATATTTTAATGCTGGTCGCACCTCCGGCCTCGAACTTTCCATAAGAGTTTGGGAAGACACATTATGCGCACATCTCTCATCTAGGGGTATTTTGGTAATTTTACCGGGTATTACGGGACCAGACTTGGGAGTTGGTTCCACCAGAACACACCCCCAATGTTGTTCCTTGTATGTGGTTATTTTGGGTTAAAACTATGCTGATGGCTCCATTGGTAGGTACAAAGCACGATTGGTTGCAAAAGGGTTCACTCAAAGGCCTGAGATTGATTTTCATCAAACATATAGTCCAGTGGTTAAACCCACCACAATTTGTACGGTACTCACCCTTGTTGTACAAAGAAATTGGCCATTACATCAAATTGATGTCAATCATGCCTTTCTTCAGGGCAACTTCAAGAAGATGTCTATATGACCCAACCCCCTGGATATGAAAATTTTGCACATCTTGACTATATTTGCCATCCCAAAAAAGCTATGTACGGATTAAGACAAGCTCCTAAAGCTTGGTTTGATGCACATACACAAACTATTTTAGGGAATTATAAATATTTAAATTGTAAAATAAATATGTTCAAATATTATATATAAGTAAAAAGGAATAGAGAAAGATTCCATAATTACATACAAGGTCCTCACCAATTCTTTGATCCAAATGGGATTCCAAATGTCCGAGTCAGATAATTCTCTGTTTATTCTTCATAATTTGTGTGTAACTATGTATGTTCTGATTTATGTGGATGATATCATACTCATGAG
Organism: Solanum rostratum; assembly: GCA_029948455.1. Lineage (NCBI taxonomy): Eukaryota > Viridiplantae > Streptophyta > Magnoliopsida > Solanales > Solanaceae > Solanum > Solanum rostratum. The sequence continues at coordinate 52,643,442 of CM057047.1, read as the reverse complement.
CAGTGATGAAATACTCCTTCAACAAGTCATTACCTCTCTTTCAAAAAAATTCTCTCTTAAGTATCTTGGTTTACTGCAATATTTTTTGGGCGTTGAAGTACATAGGAATGATGATGGTTTGTTTCTTAGTCAATCTAAATATATACAGGAAGTGCTCCATGACACTAACATGCAAGACTGCAAAGGCATCCAGTCACCAATGAGTACATCGATAACACTATTGGTGGATGATGGCGCTCCCAAAACTGATGGCAAAGAGTATCGGAGTGTACTTGGAAAACTTCACTATTTGTCGTTTACCCGACCTGACATCACCTATGCAGTTAACAAGCTTACCCAATTCAACACCTCTCCCTCTGTGGTTCACTGGTAGACAGTTAAACGTCTACTTCGGTATCTTAAAGCAACATCCCAATATGGTGTTTATATTTCCCCACAACAGTCGACCAATCTTTATGCTTATGTCGATGTCGATTGGGTAGGTGATATTAATGACCTCCGTTCCATATCAGGCTACATTGTGTATCTAGGCACAACATCTATTTCTTGGTGCTTTTGCAAGCAACCGACTGTCTCACGCTCCTCTACTGAAGCAAAAGTATAGGGCAGTTGCTTTTGCCTTGTCTGAAACAAACTAGATAACCCACTTGCTCAAGGATCTTCATGTGCCGCTCTTAGCTTCTCCCACAATACTTTGCAATAACATTGGGGTCACCTATATTGCTGAAAACCCAGTGCATCATACCAAAATGAAGCGCCTCGAGGTTGATCTTCACTTTGTTCACAACCAAGTCTGCAATGGCCAGGTTCAAGTCCCACACATTCCCTTCACTGATCAAATTGTCGATCCACTAACCAAACCACTGTCCAAGACAGCCTTCCAACGCATGCTTCCCAAGTTACGCGTTGTCTCTTCACACCTAACTTGAGGGGGTGGGGGTGTAACAGTGTACATATTCTGTGCACGTAACAACACTACTTGTAAATTAGGATTTCAGTTAATTTAGTGATTAGCATGTACGTTGTATCATTAAGTTAGGACTTTCACGCATCTTTATTTGCTCCTATTTTATAGGAGTTATCTTTGCACAATCTATATTTTTTGCTTTGTATATAAACTCCATTGGAGTTTTGTAAATAACATATACTATTTTTCATGCTACTTTTCTGAATTTATACCTGTTTGTATCAACTTCTATGTGAATAATAGTTGTTTGTTATATATGCTCGTTTTTTTATGCCAACTCCATCATCTTCTTAGGCAGAGTGAGTTTGTTCCTGAAGGGAGAAGTAATGCTTCTTTGTGTCTTATTTCCTGTAATATATATCTTCTCTAAATTTGTCCAAGCTTCTCTTGCCCTTCTTTGGTAGAGGAATAACCTATCTATTATACTTATATAATGATTCTACCTCCTAACATATATGTCCTGCTTTTTCCAACTTGCCAACCTCTTTTCATATTTCTTGACAGCTTTTTGCCGTATGATCTCCCAGCTTCAAGAGATAGTCCTTGTACGAGCCAACAGTTGCAACTTACCAGGTTAGCTAATGTGTGTACATTTTGAACATGTTTTTTTTATGAACTTGGTGTCAGGGTCAGTTTTCTTGCACCTCAACTAATTCTATTGGATGTCTGCTATCTCCCACCAACAATAAGTACCAAGTAACTTTGTCCACCAAGGCTACAATAGATGATAAGAATCACCTAGTGTTGTTTTGCTCTCTAGTAGGATTCGAAACTGAGACCTTATCACCCAAATTCTGGTCGTAATAGTATGTTAATTGACTATAATTCAGATTAAAAACGTATAAATTAAAATATATGTCATATATTTATTGAACGAAGTAAATATATTTTTAACATGCCCCTTGTGAATAACCAATTTTGAGCACATAAATCTTTTGTATTGCATAGAAGACTTGATTCATGGATTCGAGTCACCGGCAAAAGGCCACCTACTTTCCGCCACAACAATATCTACATCAACATAAACCAACACATTCATCGCTGAATGCACAACATCAAGCTGTGCATCAAACCTGTTGATGTAATTCATCCCAGTGGTTTCATCGTAAACCCCATTATTGGGTTTAAGCAAAGCATAATCCGGGGTGTTATTCATTAAACCCAAAGAATGGGTACAGACAAATCATGAAAGGCGATTTGGTTTCTGTCATGCCCCGGGAGGATACCCTTGGCGTGACTGGCACTCAGAGACTATTGCTAGTCCCCAAGCGAACCACTTAGCCTCATCACATCATTCTATCAAATAAACTCTATTGAATAGCGGAATATATAAGTAAGTAACAGACACATCTCATCTAAAGTCTCAAAAGAATATATAAAATAATAGAAGGCTAGTAGAAAAGACTAGCTCACAATCTCAACATCAACGTTCGACTATTATCTATGAAGCCTCTATCACTAATCAAGTGGTGCCAATGACAGACTCATGGCTACCGAAATCAAAATATAAGACTAGTCTAGTCTAACTCAAAAGCATGATAAAATAAAGGTACTGAACCCTCCGGAGTAGGGGAGGCTCACCAATCGGCTGGACATCCTTGATCTTCAACGATGCGCCTGTTGACGATTCCTAGTCCCTGTATCTGCATCATAAAATGATGCAGCACTGAGTGCCGTCAGTACGTAGAAAGTACGGTATGTAAAATACCTGAATGAAACAGAAACTGGTAGAATAATATGAAACAATCATCGACTCAGAACAATCATCAAATCAAATCAGACCGTCAAATGTCTAGCTATGCAAGAATCAACAGTAGACAAGTGACCTATCAACTAATCAACCTCATCAATCAAATCAAACTCATCTCAAAGGAGCTCACCTCCTCTCATCTCATCTCATCTCAACTCAGAGTACTCAAGGTAGAAAATTTATGGGAGTTTCTCTTATCCGGCAATAATTACTTATGAGCTAGTGAATGTACAACAATCTCGTTGATGTTGCCATAGCCGTTCCAAACTTGCCAAGTAGGGAACGATCGAAACCATAATGGCTCACCCAATATGGAGTTAGTACTCAATAGATCCGCTATTGCTTTCGGGGACTGTTACTCACGAGGGAACCATAATATATGTGATGGTTCTAAGCCTCACTATGTTTGGCGACGTAGCTTGACGTGTTTGAGTCGGACTAACTGTCACTCTTTCGATGCTCAATACTCCTCCCGTGACTCACTCTTTCGATGCTCGATACTCCTCCCGTGACTCAATGCTCATAAAACCTCCATCTCAATTAATCCCATAGGGACTCAAACCTTGTTATCAATCGATATCTGATCTAACCCTATCATCAATCAACTCATAAGGACTCTAACCCTTTCATCAATCAAGCTCATAAGGACTCTAACCCTTTCATCAATCAATCTCATCAATGACTCAAGATTTAGAACAATCATTAGGTAACATTCGAATAAACACATCAAAAGAGTTCATTTATAGAGACTCATAAGATAATCAAATTCTATCAACTCATCATCATTCTCTTATCACAATTGACAATCTCAACTCAAGGCTCTAAACTCAATTCTTAAGTTCATTACGCATGCTTTTCATAATAGTCATGTAAGGTTAGGCAAATTCTAACGAAAATGTTCAATTCAAGAAAACAAGTTTATGATGATTATCAATATAAGAAAACATGTGAATTTAAATCAATTTTCAGGAAAAACCATCAAGGATCATGTATGTAGACTCTTGGAACCCTCAACTCATCTATGACCATCTATGGGGCACACGAGAGAACAATCCCATGCTTTTACTTTAGCTTTACATATCTGGGATGAAGCTATCAATCAACCACGTCAAGGATTTCTTCTCAAATTGCGCAACCTCAAGCTTTTCTCTCTTTCCTCAAGCCCTAGCCTTGTTAGATTATGGAATAAGACTTAGAATGAGGGGTTTAGACCTTTTTTACGTCAGAATGACCTTATTAGATCGTGTATAGAGTTTAGGAGGGGTTGAGAATTGATCGGAATGTCCCTCGTAAAAATTAGAAATTTTCAGCTCGAAAAAGACCCATTCAGCGACGCGAACTGGTCGCGCACGATGTTTTAGAAAAAGTTTTTGAACGAGTTTTCTCAATCCAATCGAAAATTTTCAAAAAAATATAAGTGGTGGTTCGCGATGGAGGAGTGATGCACTCCTATAGGACACCAACACTGTTTTGCGCTTTGGATCGAAAAATTATCTTTTGATCGGGTCGCTCTAAAAATTGACCGAGACCATTTTCCCACTCAATTTTTCGTGCTGATCACAAATTCGGCCTCGAATTTGCCATACGAGCATTGGAAGATGCGTTACGTGTATTCTCGTCCTCTAAGGATATTTTGATAATTTTATTGGGTATTGTTGTTTCACGGTGAAATTCCAGCATCCAGGTAAAAAATATCATCGTATACACTTTTGAACTGACCCGAACTCGGAGGCTCGGAGCTGGATAAGATTCCCAATGAGTGTGGCGTCGTAACCTGTATATTATTGATTTCAGCTGCTAATATAGCTCTATGAATCGCTCGCATGGCGGGGACTACATGAGCGATGCGATTCTTGTCGCCGGTAGCCATAACTTCATTTCCAACGCAAATGCGATCAATTCTTGTGTAAGGAACAACATTTTCTTCGACCCACCATTGTGCAGCGGTTAGTTTAGAAACTGATAAAACATCTCCGTTAGGTACCGTAATGGTAACCCAAACGCTGGTATCAGGGAAGGCCCGTATAATTTCTGGGTTTGCATGGAAGATCTTGATTTTGTCAATGGTGGTTTGGTCTCTGATGAAGTAGCGACTTGAGTCGGAGGTGGAAGGTTGTCGGCAACGGTTCTGTAATTAACTCTGATGAGATAGGCACTGGAGGCGCCGTTGCAGAAAAGGATTAAAATAGAAAATATTTTAATGGTAAGAAAATATTTTTTTCAGTGGGAAACCTTTGAGCAATATTTTTTAGCATAATTAATGCTGCATATGAGGAAAAGACTAAATTAGATGGTAAGGATAGTTTAACCATGGTTTAAGGGGTTGGTTTACTTATTTTAAAATGGATAGATGTCATAAAATTAAATGGGCACTGGACCAACCGAAGGGATCAAGTAAATGGAGAGGAGCCCGATCCGAGTATGTTTGGCCAATCGATTAAAATTTTTCTTATTTCATGAAGCAGTTTTATTACCTTCAATTTTTTTTCAAACAATTATAAAAATTAAGTTAAATTTTTTTAGTATAAATCACACTAATGGACAAGTCAAATATTTAGAAGATATATAAAAATATTACGATCAAAGAAAGACTTGTTTGAATCTCAAAATTCGAAAGATGCCGTATAAATTGGGACAAAAGGAGTAGCATTTTAGAAAAGTTTTGGAATAAAATAGTTTGTGCTTGGCGAATTCTTTCGAAAAAATACGTTTGATAAGTGTGTGATTAGTCGGTTTTTGAAAAGTATTTTTTTGAGTATCAAATTACAAAAAATGATAAGTATCAATTTTTTTTAATTATAAAAAATATTTTATAGACAAAAGTCATTTTATATATCTATATGAAAAATTTAATTAAGTTTTTATTTTTATGTAATTAAAATTTAAAAGTACACATTTAAAAAATTCAACCAATACAATACATAACTAAAAGAAAATATCAATATAGTATTAACCTGATGTTTTGAACATAAATATATTAAGAAGTATCAAACAAAATAAATCTTAAAATTATTTCACAAATTAAATAATTATATATAAATAATAAGGCTCCTTGAAGAGGAAAAAAAGAATATTTTTTTTCAAGAAATGATTATTTTTATAGTATAAAATTCAAAATACATAAAAATACAATTATACTGTAACAAAAATTTCCAATATCTATTGCGAGAGTTTTATGTTTTTGAGATTGTTCATCTGATGTCATCACATGTATGTTCGCAATTGTGAGGTTTATTTACAAATGTGATGCTTAAGATTTTATGTAATTCTCATAATCATAATTTTTTTTTAATTCAGATATTTATATTACAATATGAGTATTGATGGACTTGTATACTCATATGAAATAATATTTCGATAGTTTATGATTTTTTCAGATCGTTTGAGAGGGGAAAGAGATTGTGTGAAAATTCATCTAATTAGAATACGTATTTTAGATTAGGTGACAACATAAACAATTTTAAAAATATTCAAAACTTCATCTAACAAAATAATTATCTCCACAATTTTTATTGTACAACAAATATAATAAGTAAAAAGAGTCAACGCATGGTGATTCTTCTCAATATGAAAGTAATAGTAACAATTTTTATTTTAATTTCTGTGTTGTTGTAGATTTTGAAGTAAAGCTTGAAAAATTAAGTTTTTAAAGTAGTAAATTTTGAATAAAAAGATTGTGCTAGGACATGCATTTTACTTATTTTTCTCTTAATGTTTTGCGACTCAAGATTTCAAAATATAATTTGAATTATTTTGTGAAACATAAAATATTTTTGAGATAAATTTCTTAAAATTTGACTCAAAAGCTATTGTCAAGGCTAGCTTAACTTTACTCCATGATCTTCTTAATCTTAAATAAATTTTTTAAAAGGACTTAAATTTTAAAATAGAAATATTGAGAAATCACTGCTGATACATTTACATAAAGTCTCTTAATTAATTTTTTTGGATAGAAGCAAAAAAGCAACAATGCCATTTTCTCGAATTGTCACATTTATGAAGCACTACTCTACAAAATTATTCTTCCACGTCTTCAATTTCTATCAAATAATTTTTCTTTTCTTCCTATTCTCATCCCTACTTAGACAATCCATAAAACAATTTCTATATCTCTAGAATGTATTTTTTTTTTTAAAATCTTGTTCTTATTTCTACTCAAACACTCCATAAAAATAATTATCACATCTTCAGAATGTATTAAAATATTTTTTTCTCTCTTTTATTTTTAATCTTTATTTGAACACTTCACAAAATAACACTTACACTTTTATAAATTATATCAAAAGTTTTTATTTAATTATTTTTATCTCTATTTAAACAACCTATTATACAACCCTCCCATGTCTTTTCAATATTTTTTTTCACTTTTCTTCTTTCTCTCGTTTTTTCTCTCACACCTTTATAGTTTGTATCAATTCTTTTTTCTGTGAGTTTGTTACTCCTATGGCTAAAACAAACATTCCAAAACTCAGATTATAACAAACAACAAATTTTTTCTTATTTTCGTGTTTCTTTTCTTCTTACACTTCTTTATATTTTCTTGTTTAATTCATGCCATTCTACCTATCAAAATAACTTTAGAGTGATGAATGAATTTTAACGATGATCAGGTTCTACTTAAATTTGTGTTTTTCCCTACAATTCTTGTAATCTTTTTGTAAATTTATTGTTTTGTATAATTATTTTTTGAGTTAATTGATTGCATCTCAATTTTCGATAAGTCTTTCTTTTTAGATCTAAGATTATTGGTTGGATTTTTATATGTGTAGGTAAATAGTTAAGATTTGTGTTTCTCCAACAATTCTAAATCTTTAAGTTTTTTTTTTTTAATGTTTTGTACAATTGTTCTTGGTGTTCATATGAGATTGAAGATTCCATCTTAATCCTATGATTGGATTAAAATTTATATGATTTGCAAATTGCTTTAGAGGTTAATTTGTCAATGTATCACCACCACAAAGGATTTAACATAGGAGCAAATAATTGACTTTTTATTTCTTGAAGTAATAATACTATTAGATTTTCCATTAGTTTGTATATTTATCGCACGTGTATGCGTAGTGTTGAAACTCATATGACCATGAGATAGTTATTCATAATAATTGACTTTTACTTCTTGAAGTAAATAGTAATACTTTTAAGTTTTTCATTAGTTATATTATTAGTTCTGCGCCATCAACAATTTCAATTCAAAGGAATGTATTCAATTGAGGCTACATATGTTTATTCATATCCAATTTGATATATGAACAAAAACTTTTTCAATGTTTTTTGTTACTCTTATCGCTATTTAAATAACCTATTAAACAATCATCATCCCAAATTCTTAGATTATATAAAAGAACAATTTTTCTTACTTTTGTTTTTCTTTTCTTCCTTACTCTCATTTATACTTTCTTGTTTAAATCTTGCCATTCGACCTATCAAATTTTAAGGTGATGATTTTACATACATTTTACTTACGGAAAAGGTTCAAAATACCTTCAACTTTCGTTTATTAGTTGATCTTGCCCTTATTGATAAAAATAAGTTATTACTATCCTTACTATTAATAAACTTTTCATTTGTGCCCCTATTGTGCAAAAATCTCAAATCCCTAAAATTGATCCCTTTTTTTATTTTTACCCAATCATTTTTAACCCGAGCCCGACTTATCTCAAAAATAAACATTTATTCGGTTACTCTGCTAAAATATTACTCACGCTTTTATAGATTATATCCAAAGTTTTTTTAATCATTTTTATCTCTATTTAAACAACTTATAATAGAATCCTCCCATATCCTCAGAACAATTTTTTTTATTCTTCCTCATGTTTTTCTTTTCTTAAACTTTTATTGGTTGTATCAAATTTTTTGCTTAAACATGGTACTAAAAGAGAAGAAAACGTCGGAGGTGATAGTCCTAATTGCTGCAATCTGAGTGCCAATACTTTGGATGACAAACAAAAGGTTAATTATTACATTTTTTTTAAATGTTGAGAAAAATAACATTTGACATGGGCTATCCAGAAAGAAAATTGAAATTCGATAATCTCTATATTGTTATATTTGAATTCATTTTAATGAAAAACAAAAGATTTTTTGAATCTCATTTATACGACATCTTTAGATTGTATTTGTTTTGTTAATAAGTCTTGTTCTTATTTTTACTCAAACACTCCATAAACATAATTTTCACTTTTTTAGAATGTATTAAAATATTTCTCTCTCTCTCTTTTTTAATCTTTATTCTAATACTCTGCAAAATATCACAATTCTCTTTTTCTTAATCTCTATTTTTTATCACATTTTTTTAACTAAACAATCATCCCGAACAAAGTTTTTTCTTGCTTTCGTGTTTCTTTTCTTCTTAGGCTCCTTTATATTTTCTTGTTGAATTCTTATTCTACCTATCAAAATAATCTTGAAATGATGAATTTTAACGGTGATATATTTTATGATCTTGTTTCACTTTTTGAAGGTGATGAATGTGTTAAATATATTGTAAATTATTTAGGAGTATATTTTCATTCCTAAATTAGTTAGAAGTATATTTTCATTCCTAAATTACCTTGTAGTATTGTAAATTAGTTAGGAGTATATTTACATTCCTAAATTAGTTAGGAGTATATTTTCATTCTTAAATTAGTTAGGAGTATATTTTGTAGCCTTATTTATTGCTATCTTGGTGTATATAAATATCAGTGAAATAAAGATATTGACTTGAGGAAAATATTCTTTCATGGTATCAGTATTCTTCTTCTTCCGCATACTCCCTTAATTCCGTCCCCTTCTTTTTTTCTTCAATTTTTTTTCGCCAGCACTCTCACAATGTCGGACAAATCCTTTCATCCGGCTTTGGCCGTCTCTAATATCAAGAACCATATTCCCATCACTCTTGAGATGGAAAACGTTCAATACTCTACGTGGTCGGAATTATTCAAACTTTATGCTCGTTCTCACAGAGTACTAGCCCATATTATCCCTCCAAAAGACGGTACATCCAAACCACCTTTAACTGATCAAGAGAAGGAACTGTGGACTACTCTGGATGCCACGGTTCTTTCTTGGATATATGCCACTATCTCTAATGATCTTCTGCAGACCATCATTGAGCCTGATTCGACTGCTATGGAGGCCTGGGATAGGTTGCGAGACATATTCCAGGACAACCAACATTCCCGTGCCGTTGCTCTTGAACAAGAATTCTCCACCACCTCTATGGAGAATTTTCCCAATGCATCCTCTTACTGTCAACATCTCAAGTCTCTCGCTGATCAGTTGAAAAATGTCGGAGCGCCGGTTTCTGATAGCCGGATGGTGTTACAGTTGGTTGGTGGCCTTACCCGAGCCTACCGAGGTGTGGGCACGCTTATTCGTCAAAGCAATCTGCTTCCTCCCTTTTACAAGGCTCGCTCCATGCTTGTTCTTGAGAACACCGGAATGGCAAAGGAGGCGGCAACCGAATCTGCCATGGTTGCAGCCTCGTCAGATGACTCCTCCGGTCATTTGCCAAACACGGGTCAGTTGAAGAACAAAAATTCCAGTTCGTCTAACAACAAGCGCAACTCTGGTAGCCGAAAAAATGCTGGTCGTGGCTCTGGTGGTGGCTCCGGCGGTGGCAGGAATAATGGTGGTCGAAATCCATCGACTACTGGGCGGGCTCCGGTGCGGCTCAAGCCTCGAACATGTCCCCTGCTTTATGGCAGCACGTGTATCCTTGGGGATATGGCTGTCCCATTCCTCCTTGCCCTTACCCAACTCAAGGATGGACCAGGCCTGGTACTCCTAACCAGCAGGCTGGACTGTTGGGCCCAAGGCCACGAGATCAGCAGGCCTACATGGCGTCTGGACAACAACAACAGTCCCGTTCGATGACTCCTACCGATATTCAGGCTGCAATGCATACTATGTCACTTAATCCGCCTGATCCGTCTTGGTACATGGACACCGGGGCTACTTCTCATATGACTTCCTCTTCAGGTAACTTCTCGTCTTATTTTAATTTGAGCACTCATCCCAATAATAATATAATTGTTGGTAATGGTCATAAAATTCCCATTCTTGGTTATGGTCACACTTGTTTGCCTTCATCTAGCCCGACCCTTTCTTTAAATAATGTCCTTCATGCTCCTAAAATCATAAAAAATCTCATCTCTGTTAGAAAATTCACTACTGATAATTCCGTAATTGTTGCTTTTGATCCTTTTGGTTTTTCTGTAAAGGATTTTCAGACGGGGAGGCTAATAATGAGGTGTGATAGCCGGGGCGACCTTTACCCAGTTACTACTCCAATCAACAATCAAGCTACCTCTACTTTTGCCGCCATTTCTCCTAAACTTTGGCATGATCAGTTGGGTCATCCGGGTGCTCCTATTTTAGATGTTCTTAGACACAATAAAAATATTGATTGTAATAGACTTTCAAGTTCTAGTCTTTGTGGTTCATGTGTTTTGGGTAAACATGTGAAGTTGCCGTTTGTTTCTTCGACTTCTAGTACGACTTTGCCATTTGATATAATACATAGTGATCTTTGGTCATCTCCCATTTTGAGTTCTGCAGGACATCGTTACTATGTTTTATTACTTGATGATTTTTCTAATTTTTTGTGGACTTTTCCTTTAGCCCGAAAATCTGATGTATATGATACATTCTTGGTTTTTAGGAATCATATTCTCACCCAATTCGAACGTACTGTTAAAAACGTACATGTGATAATGGGAGGGAGTTTGATAATGGTCCATTTTGGGAATTCTGTAAAAAACATGGCATGTCTTTCCGTCTCTCTTGTCCTCATACTTCTTCACAAAATGGGAAAGCCGAAAGAAAAATTCGTACTATCAATAAAATTAGTCGTACTCTTCTTGCACATGCCTCACTTCCACCTTCTTTTTGGCATCATTCCTTACAAATGGCAACCTACCTTCTAAATATTCTTCCGAGCAAATTGTTGGGTAACAAATCTCCTTTGGAAATTCTTTATAAAAGGGAGCCTTCTTATTCTCATTTACGGGTGTTCGGGTGTTTGTGTTATCCCCTTTTTCTATCTACAACTATTAATAAATTGCAACCCCGATCTACTCCGTGTGTATTTTTGGGATTTCCCCCGAATCACCGTGGCTACAAATGCTATGATTTATCCTCTCGTAAAATTATCATTTGTAGACATGTTATTTTTTATGAGAATTCCTTCCCCTTTGCAAAGTTACATACTTTTTCTTCTCAACATTATGATTTTTTGGACTCTGGACTAAATTCTTATGTCATTCATCATCTTAGAAATTCTAATGTTGTGTCTACCGACCCTCCATCTCTTCCAAATCCTCCTGTCCAAACCACATCTCCTACGGCCCAATCTACTCCACCTGGCAGCCCCTCTTCCCAGCCTGCCCAACCCGCTTCTCCCCCTACTGAATCTCCCCAACCGCCCTTTGGGCCGTCTTTAACCCAAACACAGTCCACACCATCAAACAATTTAGCACCACATCACACTCAAATTCCTCTCCAGTGGCCAAGAGTTGTGACCCGTAGCCAAAATGGGATATTTAAACCAAATACGAAATATTCTTTTGTGTCTGAGATTACAAGGTCACCTTTGCCTCGTAATCCGATTGCGGCACTCCGTGATCCAAATTGGAAAATGGCCATGGATGATGAATATGATGCTCTTATTAAAAATAAGACGTGGGAGTTAGTGCCCCGTCCACCTAATGTGAATGTGATTCGGTCTATGTGGATTTTTACTCATAAAGTCAAATCTAATGGTGTTTTTGAGAGGCATAAAGCACGTTTTGTAGGTGACGGCAAAACACAACAGGTTGGAATTGATTGTGGTGAGACATTTAGTCCGGTGGTCAAACCGGCTACAATCCGGACTGTTCTTAGTCTATCTCTGTCCAAGGCATGGCCAATTCATCAATTGGATGTCAAAAATGCTTTCCTTCACGGTGAGCTTCAGGAAACTGTTTATATGCATCAACCCTTGGGGTACAGGGATCGTACTCATCCTGATTATGTTTGTCTGTTACGTAAGTCTTTGTATGGCCTTAAACAAGCTCCCCGGGCTTGGTATAAACGTTTTGCTGATTATGTTTTGTCCATTGGTTTCACTAATAGCCGGTGTGACAATTCTTTATTCATCTACAGCAAGGGTTCGGACATGGCTTACATTTTATTATATGTTGATGATATTATTCTTACTGCTTCTTTTGATACTCTCCGGTGTTCTATCATGGCTCTTCTCAGTTCTGAATTTGCTATGAAGGATTTGGGTTTCTTAAATTATTTTCTTGGTATTGCTGTCACTCGACATAAGGGTGGTATGTTTCTTTCACAGCGGAAATATGCTAAGGAAATAATTGAATGAGCCGGCATGTGCTCATGTAAACCGACTCTTACTCCGGTTGACTCCAAACCGAAAGTTAGTGCTAATTCTAGTGCTCCTTATGCTGATCCCACTTTTTACAGAAGTCTTGCAGGGGCCCTTCAATATCTCACTTTTACCCGTCCGGATATATCTTATGCTGTTCAACAAATTTGTCTCCATATGCATAATCCGCGTATTGATCATTTTAATGCTCTCAAACGGATAATCCGGTATGTTAAGGATACTCTGGATCATGGTCTTCACCTTTATCCATCTTCTTTCTCCACTCTTGTCTCTTACACTGATGCAGATTGGGGAGGGTGCCCGGACACCCGACGGTCTACATCCGGGTATTGTGTGTTTTTTGGAGACAACTTGGTCTCATGGTCCTCAAAACGACAACCCACATTGTCTCGTTCTAGTGCCGAGGCCGAATATCGTGGGGTGGCCAATGTCGTCTCTGAATCATGTTGGATCCGTAATCTTCTCTTAGAGTTGCATTGTCCTATTAAGAAAGCCACACTTGTATACTGTGACAATGTAAGTGCTATTTATTTATCGGGTAATCCAGTACAACATCAGCGTACAAAACATGTTGAAATGGATATCCACTTTGTTCGAGAGAAGGTTGCTCGTGGACAGGTTCGGGTTTTACATGTTCCATCCCGTTATCAAATAGCGGACATTTTCACAAAAGGTCTTCCACGTGTCTTGTTTGAAGAATTTCGAGACAATATTAGCGTCCGCAGACCTCCCGCATCGATTGTGGGGGTGTGTTAAATATATTGTAAATTTTTTAGGAGTATATTTTCATTCCTAAATTAGTTAGAAGTATATTTTCATTCCTAAATTACCTTGTAGTATTGTAAATTAGTTAGGAGTATATTTACATTCCTAAATTAGTTAGGAGTATATTTTCATTCTTAAATTAGTTAGGAGTATATTTTGTAGCCTTATTTATTGCTATCTTGGTGTATATAAATATCAGTGAAATAAAGATATTGACTTGAGGAAAATATTCTTTCAGAATGGGATCATCGAAAGATTTCAATTGATAAAATTCATAATGACAATGACGGTCGTTCTTGTAAGAATGATCAGGAGAAAAAGAAAGATTATGTTAATGATGATGATAAAAGAATGATCACACAAGAAAATGATATAAAGGTAAAAATTTGTTACAGAACTTGAATAATGATAAGGAGGTCATAGAGGAAGAAATAGGTGAAACTTATTTATAGAACTCAAATGACGAGGATGAGGTCAGAAAGGAAGAACATGTTCTTTTGCTGTTGGATCAGTTGATGAGCCATTGGTGGAACAGAACTCGAATGATGAGGAAAAGGTCAGAAAGGAAGAACATGTTCTTTTGCTGTTGGATCAGTTGATGAGCCATTGGTGGAACAGAACTCGAATGATGAGGAAAAGGTCAGAAAAGGAAGAAATAAAGGCTTTTGCCGTTGGACTGTTGATGAGCCATTGGTGAAACATAGCTCGAATGATGAGGAGGAGGTCAGAAAGGAAGAAACAATAGCTTTTGCAGTCGGATCTGTCGATGAGCCATTAGTGGAACAGAGCTCGAATGGTGAGGAGGAGGTTAGAAAGGAAGAAATATAGTAGCTTTTGTTGTTGGATCTATTGATGAGTCATTTATGGAAAGAAAAATCAACCTTAGGAGATCTCAAATAATAGCTTACAATCATCCGCAAGAGCCAGCCAAGGGAAAATCAGAAGAAAAATGGTGCAAACGTAAGAGAATTGATACTAAGAGAATTTTATCTTACCTGATGGCCGGACAACTGAAGTTTGTGTTAGAGAGACTGGAAGCTCTTCTGGTAAAAAGATACGATAAATTAATAATTAATTTTTTTAAATTTCATTTTTTAATAAAATATTTAATTAATTTGTCAATTTTGCAAATATGTTCTTAATTTTGTATACACCAATTTTTATATGATTTTATTAGCAAAAAATAATAATCTTATTTTAGAGCTAAATCAAAGTCTTCGTAACTTTACATTACTATTAGATTACTAGTTTAGTCTACGTCCATTGCATATATGTGTTGTGTCAATCTAAAAACTATATATAAATAGTACTTGCTATTAAAATAAATACAATATTCATATAAATAAATTTAAATAAATACAATATTCATATAAACAAAATTAATAAATACTATTAACAAGGAATGATCATAACTACTTTGTGAATACCCTGCACTGATTAGTGCATCTATAAGCTTAACGTTCCACTACCTTGAGGCTTGCTTCAATCCATATAAAGACTTGACAAGTTTACAAACTTTCTTTTCTCCTTTTTTACAGAATCCTTATGGAATATGCATGTACACATCCTCATATAAATCTCCTTGTAAAAAGGCGTTGCTTACATCCATTTGTGAGATTGACCAGTGATTTGATGCAGCCAAACTTATCACGGTCCTAACAGACACCATTTTTGCCACTGGAGAAAAGGTGTCATAAAAATCTTACCCTTCCTTTTGACTATATCCTTTTGCAACTAGTCTGTCCAAAAAATTTGTCCACCTCACCATTAGACTTGTATTTGATCTTATATACCCATTTAGATCCTATAGAATGTTTGTCAGCTGGAAGGTCCACTATGTCCCATGTGTGATTTTTCTCCAATGCTTGTATCTCTTCTTGCATTGCTTTAATCCACCTTTGATCTTTAGATGCTTCTCGGAAGGATTGAGGTTCAAGTAATGCTGAAAAAGCACTTAAGTATGATTTATAGTTGGATGATAAAGAGGAATAACAAATGTAATCAGAGATAGAACATAAAGATACTTGGCTTGCTGTCTTATTAAGCCCTACATAGTCCTTCATCCACATGGGAGGCTTTGTTGTTCTACTACTACTTCTCTTTTCTACAGATTCCACTGGAACGACTTCATTAATTTCTTCCTCTATATGTCTCATCCCTTCTATATCAATAGTTTAACTGTTTGCCTCTTCTAATGATACTCTCGTTACTTCCTCTGGTGATTCTGATAACATAGAATTTTCCTGCAAGTTATTAACATTCTCCTCTTGTGCAGCCAATTCTCTGGTTGTTATGATTGACAAGACATTCTCATGTACAATTTCTGATGATGGAGTAATAAATATCTCATCAAGATTCCTTCTTGTTCCCTTAAAAGGGAATATGTTCTCCCTAGAACTTACATCTCTACTTACAAGAATAGTACCAACTTCCAGATCAAACAACCTGTAACCTTTTTGCGTTTCTTCTTAGCCAATCAATACAGTCTTTCTTACCCTAGGATCAAACTTACTTCCTCTAGGTAGCATGCTAGAAAAATACAAACAACCAAACACTTTTAGGTGATCAAAGACTGGAGGTTTTCCATGCAAAAGTTCAAATGGAGATTTACCTTTCAAGATACTAGATGGTAACTTATTGATCAGGTAGACAATAATTCTTACACAATCACCCCAAAACTTATGTGGAACTCCATTTTGGAACTTCAATGCTCTTGCAACCTCTAATATATGTCTGTGTTTCCTTTCAACAATTCCATTTCTCTAAGGTGTGTATGGGCAACTACTTTGATGTATAATCCCTAAAGAGGAATAATAATTCATGACAACTTGAATTGAAAAATTTCTTGCCATTGTTTGATCTCAAAATTTTCACATTTGCCTTGTATTGATTCTTCACTTTATGTAGAAAGTGTTTTAGCACAACAATGACTTCACACTTAGATTGAACAAGACAAACCCACATATATTTGCTATAATAATCTACAAGTGTAATAAAGTAGGACTTCTTATCATAGGTAATAACCTTGTAAGGTCCCCATGCATCAATATGTAACAAATGAAAACTACTAACTATTGAAGAGTTACTGATTGGGAATCTGAGCTTTCTTTATTTTGCCATAGGGTATACTCTGCAAAGTTCTTTTTGTGTTTTGGACATCTTTGTCATTAGTTCATCAATGTTATTGAGTACCTCTATGGAAGGGTGACCAAGCCTATTATGCCATCTTAACTGATGCTCCTACCCTATCTGTTTCATTCTCTTGTAACCAATAGAATCCCTCATGTTCTCTACCAATCCCCATCACCTTGCCATTGTAGAGTCCCTGAAATATGCAAAATTCTGAATAGAAATTGACTGAACAACAAATCTTTTGTTATCTTTGATACTGATAGTAAGCTGAATTTGAAATCAGGCACATACAAGACATTCTTAAGAGTATAATTCTGTAAAATGATTGTCTTCCTACGTGTGTTATATTGCATTTATCTCCTATGGGAATGTTTCTCAATAGCTTTAATATCATTCAACACTTTCCTAGGAGGTGTCATATGATGAGATGCTCCTGAATCTATAATTTAATCACATTGTTCTACTTTGGATAATAAAGATGATATACCTGCAAAATTACACTGATATTCACCTGAATGATGCTATGACTCCAAGTCCTATCCCTTTCCTTTCAACTTCATGTAGCTCTGGCATTCTTCATCAGAAATTTAGTGACCTTTTGATGATCCGACATTAGTTTCAGCCTTTTCTAAAGTTACATGATGAGCTTGTGGATTATTCTTCTCTCCATTATGCCCTTACATCCTGGTGTTCCAAATTGCCTTTTACTTTTGAAATCAGGATGGTTTCCAACTAATCTATAACAATTTTTTTTTCAGATGACCTTTGAATCCACAATGATCACATACAACACCAGGAATTGTTCCTGTGGTTCTACCATTCACTAGTTTCTTAGATCTAAAACCACCATCTCTACTAGTAGCTAGTAGACTCAATGAATCACAATCAAGATCAACTACTCCCAATTTTCTTTGACTCTCTTCCTGCACTACTATAGAATAGGCTTGATTCACACTTAAAATTGGATCTGTAAGGAGAATATCACTCCAAACATGATTGTAAGTCTCATTCAACCCCATAAGGAACTGTACCAACCTTTGATTGTTTGATGTGATACATATGTAGATGATTCTGCACACTCACACATAGGCGGATGAGATGCTAAGAGGTCTAGTTCATCCCAACAATCCTTCAACTTAGAATAATAAGCTGTGATTGAATCCATACTTTGTGCTTGTAGCTATTTCTCTCCATAATTGGTAGATTCTAGTAAGGATTGACTTGTGAAATCTTTCCTTATACTCATCCCACACCTTCTTTGCTGTCGAAACCATAACTATTCTTGAGATTAATTTTAGTGCCACAAATCCACTTATCTATGAAAGTACAGTGCATTGCACCTGTCCCACTGTTTTGCCAACTCTCCCTGGTACATATTTCAATTGCAACTCCTATCTATGATGTCTAATTTGTTCTTTCCTAGCAAGTCTAATGCCATTGATCTACTCCATAGTGTGTAATTTTCTGGCCCTGCCAACTTCAAGTCAGTTAATGTTGCTCCAGGTGTATTCAAAAGTTGCAAAAAACAATGGATGTGTATAATCCAGTTGTGAGACTTGAGTGACTTCTCCTTGCAATGCTTCTAAACTTGCCAAGACATTCAAGCTTCAATGATAATGCTTGTGCTATGATAAAAAATGCAACTACTTTTACAGTGAATCACTGCTCGGGTACTATATCAAAAAGCTAATAATTCAATCGGAAGAAGAGAGAATGCAAAATAAGAAGATGCAATTTGAACTTTTATTTTTTTTCATCTGATACATTCTACAATGAGCTCTTTATATAGATAAACTCCAACTTGTCTCACAAGAAAACCAATTAACTAATTCTGTTACAACTTCTAACTAACTTCAACTAACTTCCCAATCATCTATTAGTGACTCAACATTATTTAACAATCTAGCCTAGCATACATGTATCATAATTAATACTTCACATCCTCCAAGTTCATGAATACACCTTACTAGACTTAATCTAGACTTTCTACCAATTCATGCATCTCCTAATATATTAATCAACTAGTTTATGAACTAAAATAAATATGATATGAACACACTAAATAATGTGAACAAATTTTTTTTTTTGATGTCTCCCCTTAAACTTGATTCACTACTCCAAGAGTCATCTGCAGCTTCTGAAAAATATCAGTCTTCAACGGCTTGGTGAGAATGTCTGTAACTTGGTCTTAAGATTCACAAACTCAGGCTCTACCTCTTTCTTCGATATAGAATCTTTAATGAAATAAAATCTAGTATCAATATGTTTGCTCCTTTCATGAAACACCGGGATCTTAGCCAACTCTATGGCTGATTTGTTATCAATACAAATCTTAGTTGCATCTTCTTGTGGTTGGTAGAGGTCTTTCAACAAGCTCCTTAGCCAAATTGCATGACAAACACAAGAAGAAGCTGCTAATATTCTGCTTCACATGTTGACAAGGTCACAATTGGTTGTTTCTTGGAATTCCATGTAGAAGCGAAATTCCCAAAGAAGAAAACAAACCCGGTAGTACTTTTTTTATCATCAACATCACCAACCATATCACTATCACAATATCCAACAAGCTTGAAGTCCTTGGAAGATGAATAAAAAATTTCATAATCAAGTGTACCTCTGATATACCGAAGTACTCTTTCGACTGCTTTTAGATGGAAAGTTGTTGGGTTTTCCATAAAACGACTAACAAGTCTAACACCAAAAAGAATATAAGGTATCGTACAAGTTAAATACCTTAGACTTCCAGCAAGACTCTTGGAATATGTGGAATTAATGTTTTCTCCATCTTCATGCTTGGACAGTTTAATTTCACAATCCACAGGGGTGCTAATAGGCTTACAATTCTCCATCTCAAATTTCTTGAGAATCTCCTTTGCATATTCTTCTTGAGAAATAAATATGCCATCATTCTTCTACTCTACTTTAATGCCAAGATAGTATGACAGGCCAATATCTGTCATCTTAAATTCTCTTGCCATTGACTTCTTAAAATCTTCAAACATTATTGGATTCTTTCCTATCAAGATCAAATCATCCACATACAAACAAACATGTAATGTGTCACCACTTTCATTAACGTTTACATAAAGTGCATGCTCATGTGGACACTTTACAAAACTATTGATTTGAAATTATTTGTCAATTCTACAATTCCGAGCTCATGGAGCTTATTACAAGCAATAAATGACCTTCTCCAATTTCAATCTTTATCCTCACCTCCTTCAACCTTGTAGTCCAAAGGTTGATCAATGTAGACTTCTTCTTCCAAAATCCCATTGAAGAAATCCGACTTCACATCCATTTTATGGATTTTCCATTGTTTCTGAGTTGCCAAAGAAATAATCAAATGAATTGTCTCAAAACAAGCAACTAGTGCAAACACATCATCATAATCAATAGCAGCGTTTTGATTGTAGCCTGTTGCTATCAATCTTGCTTTATACCTCTCTATTTCACCTTTGGAATTTTTCTTTAACTTGTAAATCCATTTTACTCCAATGATGCTTTTTTCTTTTAGAAGTTTTGCCAACTCCCAAGTATCATTCTTCTTGATTTCCTTGATTTCTTCATCCATCACAACTCTCTATTTTGGATTACCAACAACATCATCATAACTTACAGGCTCGCTACCCATAAGTAAATAAAAGTGAGTTAAATCACATAAATTTTCTGTCACTTCTTCAGTTGTGTCACACAAGCTTCGAAGACTTCTAAACTTTGAGCTACACTGCTTGAACATGATTCTCCGACTTCTTGAACTTGTGATGGAGGTTTTATAGGTGGTGTAGTAGGCTGCTTCACTACTTCTTCATCAATTTCATCAACAACGAATGGACTAAAAGAGTAATCTTGCTCTTTAGATTTCCATTACCAAGCACTATCTTCATTAACTTCTACATCTCTGCTTACAGTGACCTTGTCATTTATTGGGTTATATAATTTATAACCTTTAGATCTTTGTACCATGACCTCTTCCACGCCCACGACCTCTTTGTTGTTAGCCACACCTTTTATCTTTCTCCTTCAAACAAAGTTTTGCTTGCAAATCTTGTTCAACCAACTCTTGCTTCGGTTTCTTCAACTTTACCGCCGTGAGTTCTTGTATGTCATGGTATCCAAGTGCTTCGACTCTTCAATAGAAACAAAAATATAATGAAATTTTGAATCTAGGAATCATAATATTTTTGCAACGACCCTATCATCCTTCAACACTTCACCATATCTGCTTATTTGATTGACAACTACCAATACCCTTGAGATATAATCCAAAACTGATTCGGATTCCTTCATTAGCAGTGATCAAATTCTCCTCTTGAGGATGGAGACGAACTTTTTCA
Source organism: Solanum rostratum (assembly GCA_029948455.1). Lineage (NCBI taxonomy): Eukaryota > Viridiplantae > Streptophyta > Magnoliopsida > Solanales > Solanaceae > Solanum > Solanum rostratum. The sequence goes on along the minus strand of CM057047.1, from coordinate 52,622,122 downwards.
CATTATCCAAACCTTTAAAGGAGGTTTGGAGAATATCCTATGCTTGCTTGGAGTTGGTTGCATTTGCAACTTTCTCGAACATCTTTTCATCGAAATTTTGATGGATAAGTATGAGTGCCTTTTGATCTTTCTTCATTGTACCAGTGACATCATCTTCTTCATCGAAATCACTCTCTACAATTTCCCATACATCATAGGCTCCTACCAAAGCCTTTATTTGGATGCACCAACTTCCATAATTTTCTTTGGTGAGCATCGGAAGTTGGAAAGGAATTCCATTGGAGTTGCTTATTTTCTCTCTACGTTTTGTTGTCTGTCAAACACACCTGCTTTGATACCAAATATTGGAAGTTCGGGAGAGAAAGACAACAAAAGTATTGCTCAAAACTTATAAATAGAAGAGAAGTGAAGGAAAGATAATTTTCTATTCAACTTTTGCTTTAAATGACTAGATTACATGACTGTTTATAGGTGAATTCATCCATGTATCTAGCCTAGCATACATGTATCATAATTAATACTTCACATCCTCCAAGTACACAAATAAACCTTACTAGACTAAATCTAGACTTTTCCACCAATTCATGTATCTCCTAATACATTTATCTACTAATTCATGAACTAAAATAAATATGATGTGAACATACTAAATAATGTGAACAGATTTATTTTTTCAACACTATATGCATGGAAACATTTTTCTAAAGAAGCAATAAGAAATTCCTCCACATGTGATTACATAGTGAATTTACTTCCAAAAAGAGCTTTTGGCAGCAAAATCAGTTTTAGGAGGGCATCAACACATTCAAAACAAAACGAAGGCCAATCAGAAGTAGCTCTCATAGCCAATTCCAGTAAACAACTGGCAAAAAATGGAGGGAAAGGGCAGGTGATGGACCTGAAAAGAAGGTACTGTAAGTATGACCATGGGACCTATTTGTCTAAGCATCAAGGTAATTCCATAACCCCCAGTTGACAGATGACTAACACCAAACTGTAGAGTAGAAAGCCCTCTTTCACTTTTTTGCCATTTCTGGGCCTAAAGCTGAACCCTTTAGAATAAGGACAAATAATAGAATTTCATTTCAGGGCTTACTAATATAGAGTGCAATAATAGCCAAACATTTCCCCTTCCAAGTTCAACTTAGGGACAAATACTTTTAACAGTACATGACGGGAATTGCCGAAAATGCTCTTATAACTTCTAAAATTTCTCACGAGAACGTAATTATAACTTCTAAAAATTCATTTAGAGAGATTAAACATGCATGAAACACATTTGTTACGGAAAAAAACTCTAAAGGGGAACTAAATCCTGTAAGAATTCTACTTAAAAAGAGATCATTTGTAGATTATGGTGAAAAAATTATAAATATAAACTTGCCACAAAAGCTAAAGTACTTAAACCAAATAACTGAACTGAATCCCAACTTTGATGTAACATTTTAAACATAAGTTGATTAGAAGACAAAAGAGCACCTCTTAGATTTTCTGGCATGGCAACAAATTTGAGATCGACATATTTTAGCTGGAAACAATGGTGCTGCTCAGCCAGGGGTAAAGTGATTGCGACAGTATTAATAGCAACTTCCTCACACAGTTTAGCCTCACAAACCAACCTGACCCTATCTAACCCATTACAGTCCGTTGCCGCAAGCAGAAATTTAAACATCAAGGTTAACGCCCATTTTGTGTTCAACCCTATAAGTTCTTCCATATCCAGTAGCACATCCTAGCAAATGAAATGAAGAAGAGCCTATCATCAACATACACAAGAATCAAGCAAATAACACAAAATTGAATCACAATGTTAATGAAAAGAGAGAATGTCACGTCAATTGCAAATAAAAAAAAGTTTCAACGTAAAAACGAATTTCAAGTATGGTTTTCCTATCAGCGTCCTTTCAGCAACTTAGCTTGTTGATATCATGACGCAATTAAAGAGCTTCAATTAGTATGCTAGATATGTAATATTTTTTTCTATAACATGGGAACTCGCGGCTGAAGATTGTTCTCTTCTTTTCTCATCATCTTTGTAGCTATTATTTACTTCATATTTCGAAGACTTCTAGTTACGATTATCTTGTTTTTGGTTTATTTATTTGCCAATTTAGTTTCAGTAATAAGTTCTAGGTAATCTTTCATTTCATTTTCTTGTTTGGTTTTGCCAGAACCAATGTTAGGGGAAAAGAGATACATGAAGAGGAAGAAAAAGAGGATTCTTTCTGAAAAACTAATCTAAATGCAAAATGATTTTTGGTTGTTTTCTTTTTTAATTTGTGACTGGTCTGATCAGACACATTCAATTTTTATTTTCTAATGGTTCTCTAAATATTTATACTTCCATTTTAGCCTTAATTTCAATTCTACTCAGATTTGCACTCATCAACCTATATATAAAAGTTGGAAGGCACAGGCAGACAAACAATCTAAAAGTAAATGTAGAAATCAAATAGTAAAGTTGAAACTAAAATATGAAGGAGGAGAAAGCATGTGAAGATGGAAAGTTAAGAAATCAAATCCAAAATTAGAGAGAAATGACGAATTAACTCAACATTGCAGTAGTAGTTGAAGGGAAATAGTTGAATCCAAAACCTTTTGTCTTTCTCTTCAATCTTCAATAGAGGTTCCTCTTCAATCTTCAATAAAGGGAAAATGAATTAGAGAAGAGAAAAACAAAGAGATACCTTAAATTTACAATACATCCCTGGGAAGAACACAAAATTTGTGACACCCCATAACTCTACCATCACATGTACCTATGTTTCAAACCTCATTCTTATATGTGGGAAGTGTATTAGGGTCATAAGAGACCTCTAGCACTTAGTCATGGAGAAGAAGAGAAAATAACAGCAAAGAGATACCTTAAATTTACAATACATCCCTAGGAAGAACACAAAATTTGTGACACCCCATAACTCTATCATCACATGTACCTATGTTTCAAACCTCATTCTTATATGTGGGAAATGTATTAGGGTCATAAGAGACCTCTACCACTTAGTCAAGTTCAAAACTTTCCTATAAATTGAATTTCTAGTATTAGATTGTGCGAAGGTCAACTTTAAATGATCATAACTCTTAGCACACAGAGAATTAGATGTCTCATGACCTACCAAATGAATGCCTTTGAATTATCTTTCCAACCCAACTAGTTTCACCTCACTTGGAGTTCAAAGTCAAACGTTATGGTCATTTTACTAGGGCCATAAAATGAAGTACGACCCGTCTGCTAATTCATGGGAAAAAGTCCTGAAACTTTAATCTTTGGTTCCAGACTTTACGAACCCATCTATGGGTCGTGGAAACTTTTATGGGCCGTAGAATGGGCTCATGAAAGTGATCCAGAGACCCCAAAATTGGGCCAAAATTTTACGGAAGGGTCCCTACGGACTGTGGAACATTCTACGAGCCATAGATGGGCCCGTATATGGCTTTTGAAAGCTTTTTAAGAAAGGTTTTTTAGTCTTTTTCCACCCTTTCAAAGCCTAAAATTGACATTTTTACGACTAAATAAAGTCCTAAACATGTTAGTTTAACACTTTTACGTTAAATCATTTTCTCCAACAATGAGGCAAGGTTTCAAGAGAGAAAAAGGGCTAAGGTTTGAAGACAAACTTGAGAATTCTCCAAATCTTTTTCAAGGTTCAAAACTTCCAGGTATGTAAGGCTAACCAAAACATGGATTCTGTTCTTTCATGTTCCCCATAACTCGGATTGATGGTGATGTGTGTAAAGTCTCCCATGAATGTTTCTTGAAGGTTTTTCTTAAATTCTAATGTATTTCTACATAATCTTGCACGAATTACTATTTTTATGAATTAAATGATATTTCCATACTACATGAATCCTAACATGATTTTCTTATTATTTTCACATACTTTACTTACATGAGCATGCATGAGCATAATTTGAGCCTAAAGAGTCTATGAATTCCCTGATTGCTTTAATTCTACATTTGTTTTCCTAAATGCTATGTGTTAGAACGATGCGTGATTGAGTCCTTATGAGTCAAAAACTGAACCTTAAAATGATGTAACCAAAGAGTTGATGGTTGATGTGATGAGTTGATCTGATAAATGTCCAATGAGATTAGATGAATGAGTTAACCATAGGGTTGATGTCTTATGAGCATATTGAGTCTTGAGAGGAGTATTGATCACCGAACTGAGTAAGAGTAAATCCAACTCGAAAGTCTTCTCCAATTACTCCTATAATGACATCCACACATCCAAGCCTATCACTCTAACCACTTCAACTATATCTAAAAATTACCAAACCTACTTAGCACTTTCACATTCGTCATTGAATGAGCTCTCACTCAAACGCAACCAAAAAACTTCTTGCCTAAAGACACTCTAACCTACTCTTACCTATCTGATGCATATCATAAGGTCTCATCTCTCTCTTCCTTCCCGTCCATAACCTTAATAAAGAAAGGGCATCATAATTATCATATCAAATAATATCCATCATTACATCATTAGCAATAACTCAACTACTATCATCAACATCGCTATCAAGATTGGAAAAAAATCATTGGAAAGAGTTAGGGCGAAAGGTACTAAGCACGATACATTCGAGGAATTTGATCTGAGAGCATTCGTAATGTGATACAATCTCATTAGCCTTTTAGGATTTATCATGCATTTATAGAATCAAACATGCTGTGAAACTCAAGTCGCATCTCGTATGATATAAAGTTGGGAACATCAAGATTTTTTTGTGAGATAAAAGTACAACTGTCACTCCTCATCCTCAGAATTCAACATGAATGTGCATCGACATCGAGTGCGTAGGTCTAGGCCATAGGCATGGTGCTCATACATAAGAAATGCGTAAAGCATCACCTTACTTGAGATATAAGGAATACAAGAGATAGAAAAGTGTCAATGTCTCATCCTGATCAACTCATCACTATCGAAATTCAAGACTCACTTTAGTTTAGTAACTCCTTATCTCCCCTTAAGCTCAAAGGTCCACTCTCTAAGTCTGCGAACCAATCCTCTTTACTAAGCTACAAGTATAGCTCTCCACACAATTGGGGCATTATTATCCACTAGAACATCTTACACTCTCCTGTTATACTATACTCAGAGATATAAAACCGCTATAAGAACTTTCCTCTGAGGTACTACTCTTAGCTTCCTTCTAGCCCTATGGGTATCTTTCTATACTTACTGCTCTTATTAACAACAACATACACAGTGGAATCCCACAAGTGGGGTCTGGGGAGGGTAGAATGTATGTGGACCTTACCACTACCTCATAGAAGCATAGAGGTTGTTTCTTGGGAACCCTCGTCATAAAAACCCATAAGCAGAATAAGCTAGATATGAAAAATAGGAAAGGAAAAGAGAGAAAGTGAACATAATACTTACTGCTTTTATTAGCATATATAATAGCTTTCTACATATCTTGTCATCTAACCTCTTTGTTTAGTCTGCTAACATTCAACTTCTAAGCTCCCATATAATGGACTACCGAAGTCTTGGATTACAAGGTAAAACTCATCATCATTTATATATAATCCCCATCGACGTAATTACTAAGGGTGACGAAGAATGCTTAAACCCACCCATTCCGTATCAACAACTCAAATATACTATCTACGTTCTCACAACAAGTCATGGCTTAGAGCTTCACACAACTTTACACTATCACGAATACATATCTTAAGCCTCTTCTTATCTAGTGTTTCCTCTTTAATTTACTATCTCCATCTAAGGAATACCTCTGCTATACCTGTATCACCACACTCCTTGTCAATCAACATCATAACATCGAACACACACTACAACAAGACTCTTAGGGAAAATCTCCAATGAGACTATCACTATCATCATGCTATCTCCCTCTTCACATCACTCCCCAAAATTCAAGTTTAGGGATTAGTGCTAACAAGCGCAACACACACTTTCCTCATATCATACAAACCTATGACTACTAGGTAATAATTTAGGAGCACAGACCCACTAAAGTCTCATAGCGAATACTTGATCAACACATCCCCTCTTCACAACTCAAGTACCATTTGCACATTCACTATACCTCCTTATCTGGCTAAGCTCATAGCTTTATGAATCTCATGGGACTCTCACCTTGGAATCATAAGCCTAGTTTAGATCTATCACATTGAAAGAACTCTGTTTCCCTTTTCAACCTCTACGTTTTGCCCTCTTTCATAACCTCTTCCTAGTTTGAGCATACTCCAACTCATCCAAACAATATCTCTTTCTCTATACCTTATCATGAACATCAATCGGTACTTACTATTCTTTCGTCAAGACTTATGGGTATCAAATCATCACTACATTACTTACCTAAAGGACACATGACTCTAGTTACAAGCCTCAGTTAATCGCCATTCTTACTGTCAGGTCTCCTCTTCTGCCTCATCGTCCTTCTAGCTTATGGATAACAAACTCTACTTATGGTTTATAAGAATCTCAAATCGCACTCTTAGGTGCTAACATTACACTTTTAGAGACATAAGTTTCTCTCTCATGGATAATATCAAAAGCAAGTAAAGACTCGAATCATACCTGTTACAACTTCTAAAGCATTTTTCTGGTTTGGGAAACTACCCTCGACATACAGCTGATCTGTGGCCCTGCTCGTGCTAGAAATAGCATCTCTCTAATTTCCTCTAACTGATGGTGTAGATATAGTGGGTTAAGCTTTGTTGGCCCATATTGGACAATCCCTCCAAAAGTGACCCGCTTCGCCATATTTATAGAAGCCATTAGTACCCATTTGACACTTTCCCAAGTTTGCCACACACTCCACATGGTAGATTTCCTTTATGGTCTCGAGCCACACTTCCTCGGGATGGAGGATTTCGGACCCTGAAAGGCTAGTTTCTCCTCGGCCTCAGTTATATCTACTATTAAATATGGGTGCACTCACTGGTGGTGGCGCATAACTCTAGGACCTCTGCAGAAAGGGGGGTCCATCTCCATTCCTTTGCTTATGCTTAATACGCTAATGTCCTATCGATTCAGCCTTTTTTCTCCAAGGTTCTCCCATCTCATTCTCCTTTCCCTCTATTACCCATCAAGCATGTGCAACAAGTTGAGTACTAGGCTTAAGCCCCTCAATCCTGACGACATTCCTCGGGTTCACGAAGCATTTGGAAGGCATAGTCTACAAACATGTAACACACGATTCAGAAAAGAGATTTTCTAGAGTTTAACTCTGTAACACGAATCAGAATAAGAAAGAAGGATAACAATTCCTGATGTCCTATAGTCTCTCTATTATGGATGTGGCGCGCTTCACACCAATAATAAAGACTCTACTAGGCACGGCTTCATAGGCTCCCCATGACTCTTAAACTCTATGCTTTGATACCAAGTTTGTCACGCCTCGGGAGGGTACCCTTGGCGTGGCCGACACTCAGAGACTATTGCTAGTCCCCGAACGTACCACTTGGCCTCATCGTCACCTCATACTCAATAGCGGAAGAAAATACCCAAAGAAAAGACTGTAAAGTAAGAAAACTAGGCTTTAATAAAAATGGAATTTCCAATAAACAAGAGTTGTTAAAGAAACAAATGCTCAACATCCTCTACTCAATGTCTATAAAGCCTTTACATCTAACATCTAGATGGTACCATGACAGACCATGGCTACCCAACTCAAAGGAAAAAAATACTCAAAGATAAAGGAATATCAGTGGTATCCTTCGAATGCAGGGGAGGACTCACCAATCAACAAAAGGAAGATAACGTCCTCAATGAAGCACCTGTTGATGACCCCTAATACCTATCTCTGCATCATAAAATGATGCAATCCAAATGGACATCAGTTATGGAATATATTGGTATATAAAATGGCTAAAAAGGAATAGATATAATAAAAAATACTCAAATTAAGGAACTCAACTCAGCAATCAACTCAACTCAATAAAACATGCAAGTTTAAGAATAAAGTCATGCTTTGAAAATAAACTCAATAATATGAAACTCAAGCCAAATCGTTTAAAATTTTATAATAAATAATTCTCCTCAAAAGATACTCTACATGCAACTGAACGAAATCAGTTATGCAAAACTTTTTGGAGTTTCTCTAACCGAACGACATCCCACCACTATCTTTGATGGTGCACAACAATAAAGAAACATCATTGCTCGTCCGTCCATTACTTTCCAAGGTAAGGACGTCAACACCAAAATCATGGATTATGATCCATCATCCCTGTCTATCTTTTTGGGATAGGAGTTGCCAAAACATGTTGCACAACTATCCGACTACGTAGTTATGGGGATTTGAGTCACTTGTACTCTACCTAACTGAGTGCTCAATACTACTCCCAAAACATCCTCTTTAAAACTCATCTCAAACATTATCATCATCATCATCATCTTCCATCAATAAATATATTTTGAAAATTTATTTACATCATGATCAAATATTTACTTGAAACATTATTTAAACTCAATGCTCAATTTCATCAAAACGTCAAGTGCTTACTTTTAAAAACATACGCTTCAATAATATTGACATATCATCAAGAATCTTTTTCAAATCAGTATTTATGCTCAAAACTCATATCCATGCAGACTTAGTAAAATAGGCTAAAAAATCATCTTTGCTCAATGTACAAAAATCTAATTCAAAAAATGTAAAAGAAAAGGAATAAAGTATAGTCATCAATTAGGGTTCATGTGAATGAAAACATGAACATGCATCCAAATCATATACTCAACTCAACATCATCATCAATACATTTTTGATGTACAAGGAACTCAATACAAGAATAGATAACTCCAGGATTCAATTCAGGAAACTCAAGAAACTCCACCGAACTCAATTTCAAAGATTCAACATGTGGGGCACGTGGATGAAATCATTCCAATGCTATGAGTAGTCTTACATAACTGGAAGATTTGAAATTCGGACTAGCTTGGAAGAACTCGCACGATTCTCTTGAAAATCTAGCTTTTCTCCTCTTCTTCGCTAAAAGACTTCTCTTAGTTCTAGCGTAAAAGCTTTAGAATGGGCCTAGAAACACTTTTTAGATAAAAAATGACCTATTTTGATTGTGTTTCAAGTTTGGAGGAGTTGGAAAAAGTTGGGAATGCCCCTTACGAAAAACTGAAAAATTTCTCCTTTGGCGTACCAAGTCCGAACGCGGACTTGGTCCTTTTTAGGTGTTTTTCGCTAAAAATTGTTTGATCGAGTTTTCTAATCCCGTAAAAAATATTGGGACCAAGTTTAAATATAAGTCCGTGGTAGGTTCGCGTCGCACACCTGTCGTACACTTACTTTGGAAATGGATTTCGCATAAAAAACGTATCTTTGGATCTGGTTGCTCTATAAATCAACCAAGATCATTTTCCCACACAATTTTTCATGTTGATCGCATTTTCGACCTCGAATTTGCCATAGGAGTTTAGGAAGATGTGTTATGCACACGTCTCTCATCTAGGGGTCTTGGAAAAATGGTCTTGGTTGAAAAATTATATGGGAAAATAATTTTTTGATGCAAAAATGCTTTGCAATAAGAGTGCGTGACATGTACGCATTGCAAACTTATCGCGGATTCACACTTAGATGTGATCCCAATATTTTCTACGGGATTAGAAAACTCGATTGAAAAATTTTTAGCGAAAAAATCGTAAAATAGGAAAAGTCCGTGACGCAGACTTGATATGCCGAAGTGTATTTTTTTTAATTTTTTGTGAGGGGCATTCCAGAGATTTCTCCACCCGTTTTAAACATAACCAATGAACAATATAGGCCGCTTTTGGTCTAAAAAGGATTTCTAAACTCATTCTAAAGTCTCTTATGCTAAAATTGAGTTAGAGTTCCTGAGAGAAGTAGAGAGGAAAAGCTAGGGTTCAAGAGGTTGAGGTCAATTTCTTGTGAAGATTAGTGTTGTCCTTCATTCCAGGTATGTAAGGCGGACCTAAAGCATGAGATTGTTCTCCCATGTTGATGAGTCATGAAAATACGACTTTTACGATGCTTACGACATAGAATTATTGTGCGTTCTTGAGCGTTGTTGTTGGTTTAATAGGTATCTTTTGATATTGTGCAGAAAAATAGCAAAGGCATGGGAAATTGAGGAAAGCACAAGAAACGAGTGAAAAACGAGGCCAAGTGTTGGACCACGGAAGGCCCTCACGGGCCGTCTCACGCTAGACGGTCCGTGTGACCGACCGTGGCACGACACTTGGTGCCATTCGCGCTAAGTCGTGTCACACGGTCAGTCCACACGGCCCGTCTGACGCCAGACGGACCGTTTCACGGGCCGTGTAACTGACGTAGCTCGGAAGGCAACTCGTCGAAAATTAAGGAAATCGTGCAAGGAGATTCACACGGACCATCACACGGACCCTCTGACACCAAACGGACCGTGTCACGGGCAGTGTAACTGACGTAGCTTGGAGGGCCTTCGTCAAAAATATCAGAATTCGTACAAGTGGAGCTACACGGAGGAGCACACGGCCCATCTCACGCCACACGGGCCATGCCACGGGCCGTGCCGATGCAAACGCTGTCCAGACGGTCCGTTCACACGGACCATCTCACTTCAGACGGTCCGTGTAACGGACCGTGTCCCGTGCCGAAGTTATTTTTCCTAAATTATATCGACTTAGTTTTACTTAGTATAAATAGTATGTTATTTTATTTTATTAGGTTACTTCGGTTTTGACGGCAGAAACAAGAGAGAACAAGGAGAAAAACATTAGTTTGGCTTTGTAATTTGTGAGAATCGCGTTTGTGATTATTGTTCGAAGCTTGTAACACGGATTCTTGTTCTTCAATTGTAAGTCAATCTTTATGTCTTCTTCTAATTGTTGTGGGCAAGTTATCAATACTGTGCTAGGCTAAACCCACAACTAGGGTTGTGGGAACCATGACGACTCAATTAAGATAAGACAAACTGGGGGTAATTCGTTCAAATAAACATCGCATGTATTGTTAAATTCTTCGTTTCAACTTCTCCTTAATGAGTCGACGCGTTAGGGTAAGCTTGTATTCGTTACATGCCCGAGAAGGATGTAGTGATTAGGAAAAGAGTTTAACAACAGAGATTCGGGGTCATGAACCTAGTCTAAGTGCCTGAGACTGAGAGGTGAAGGTATTCTGAGATCAAGAACAACGATTAGAGCTGCATATACTCTGAGACCGAAAGGAGATGAGTGAAATATGACTAGGAAGGACCGAAAGGTGACCTAGATATGAGTTAAGTTGTTAGATCTGGCATGCGACATTAAGAACGAGGTTACGAATCCAGTTTAGTTGTCGTAATTGTAAGTCATGGGGAACACAACCCTAGCTTCTTTCTATCTATCTAAAAATTGGAACAACGTTTTCATTAATTACTTTGCGCAATCAGTTAAATTAAATAACGCAACCCCCCATTTACTTTATGTACGTTTATCTTGGGAATAACATTTACAACTGAAAGCCGATACTGATAGAATAATTCTTACGTGTTCCCTGTGGGATCGACCTCAACTCCGGTTGAGTTCTATATTTGACCAACGACCGGTTTACTCTTCTACTTGGAGTGTAATTTGGGCGTATCAAATTTTGGCGCTGTTGCCGGGGAACGCGGCAAAGAACTAGTCTATTAGTTGCTACTTTCAGCTTGTAAGTCTAGTCCCTGATTTTACTTTGTTTCTTGTTTTTGTCCTCGCAGGGGTTCAGCATTGTATGCCAAGTACCCGAAGCAAGGGTGCAACACTTATTCCCTACGATCCAGAGCTTACTAAGTCAATTCGCAGAATGAACGCCCAGGACCGTGAAGCAGCAAGGCAGAGGGAGTTGGCAGTGAATCCTACGGATAGAGGTCAGGATGGGTTGGAATGGATGATCTCGCTGGTAATGTGGTACCACCAGCGACACCACTTCGCTAGGTACCACTCGTACCACCACAGCAACACCAACCCCCGGTGAGACCTCAAGGCCCTCAGTACCCACCAGCAGTGCAAGATGATGATGATGGTGCTGGGACTACTGGGGCAATAGTACTACCACCTCTGCCTGCTGGGATCAAATTCACGATCACCAGCACCATGCTGCAAATGTTGCAGTTGAAGGGGTTGTTCACTGGAGCGGCCACAGAGGATACAAATCAACACTTGCTGAATTTCTTAGCTACATGCCAGTCGTCCGAAATTCCAGGAGTTAGCCAGCAAGCGTTAAGGTTGAGGTTATTTCCATTGTCTCTGTCTGGGGAGGCAATATGGTGGCTGAACGAGCTCCCCCATGATTCCATACGCACATGGGGAGAACTAAAGGAGTCCTTTCTGGAACGATTCTTCCCTGCTTCACGGCAACTGAAACTCAAAGATGAGATCGGATCTCATAAACAAATGCCGAATGAAGCGCTGTATCAGTCTTGGGAGAGATTCAGGCAAAAGCTCAAACAGTGCCCAAACCATCATCTTACCGATGAACACTTGAAGGCAGTCTTCTACAGGTCCTGCAACTTCGTTACCAAGCCCATCATTGATGCAGCTTGTGGAAGGTCATATATGTCCAGGATTTTCCCGGACATAGTGGTCATCTTAGATCAAGTGGCAAAGAACAACAGGGCATGGTATACTAGAGAGGCAGACTGCTCAGGGATGGTATTTGAGATGAGTGAGGAGCAGCGCAAAAAGGAGGAAGAACGGGACCAGGACATGGCCCATATGCGGACACAAATTGATTTGCTGTCGAAGAGGTTCCTTGGTGGGGGCACTGAGAAAGTAAAAGCAATGGAAGCACTACCCAGGTATGACGATCAAGGCAGCGACTACGATGAGGAAGCTCAGTTTCTTGGTAGTCAGGGGGGTTACCAAGGTTTCAACTCTGGTAACCAAGGTCGAAACTTCAATCGGGATAATTACCAAGGGAACTGGCAGAATAAGGATGGCTACAGAAACCGTGATCGCCAAAACGAAGGTGGCGGCAACTCTAAGCTAGAGGATATGATGACAAAAGTCCTAAGCAAAGTGGAGGCCACTGAGGCAGCGGTGCGAGATGTAAAGAGCGAAATCTCTAATGTCAGGCAGCTGGTAGATTCGCACTCTACCTCAATCAAGCAGTTAGAGCAGCAGATGGGGCAGCTTTCGGCGGCATTTAACCAAAGGAAAGCTGGGTCACTCCCGAGTGACACAGTGCAAAACCCGAAAAACGATGGCCACTGCATGGCGATCACCACGAGAAGTGGTAAGGTACTTGCTAACCCAGTTGTTGCTAATGATGCAGGTCAGGTGAAAGCAGATGACAAGATGCATAGTCAGGTTGACATTGAGAGTGATGGACCTGAGGCGGCGACAGCAGAGCCAGAGTCGACCAAGCAGGCAGTAGTGACTGACACCTCCAATTGCCCAAACCTGCCAGCCATCCCGAAACCGAGGCCGCCATTCCCCCAAAGGTTACAAAAGAAGGCGGAGGATGGCAAATTCCAGAAGTTCCTGTCCATGTAAAGGAGCTGTCTGTGAACATACCTCTCTGGTGGAAGCACTTGAACAAATGCCTGGCTACGCTAAGTTCATGAAGGACTTAGTTACTAAGAAGAGGACAGCCACGATTGAGCCAGTCGATAATTTACATCACTGTAGCGCCATCGCTACGAGGTCTTTGGTAGAAAAGAAGGGAGATCCAGGGGCTTTCACCATCCCGTGCACCATTGGTGCATATGATTTTGCACGGGCTCTTTGTGACCTTGGTGCCAACATTAACTTGATGCCGTTGGCAGTATACCAGCAGTTGGGCTTGGGAGCCCCCACACCCACGACCATGCGGCTATTGATGGCAGATAGATCAGTAAAGAGGCCCGTGGGAATCCTGTATGATGTCCTTGTGCGGGTTGGCCGGTTCATCTTCCCTACCGATTTTGTCATCCTTGATTGTAAAGTGGACTTTGAGGTATCAATCATCCTCGGATGGCCATTTTTGGCAACCGGCAGGGCACTGGTGGACGTAGAGCGAGGTGAACTCACATTCCGGTTAAACACCGAAGAGGCGAAATTCAGTGTGTGCGCTGCCATGAAAAGGCCTAAGGAGTTAGCTATGATGTCCGTCATGGATATTGATGACAACACCTTTTCTGAGGCCTCGTTGGAGGAAAAGATGACTGTCGACTCACTGGCGGCAGTTTTGATGAACTTCCCAAAAGATGGTGTTGAGGGGTACAACGACGCCATCTATGCCTTGCAGGGCATGGGGACCAGACCATTCGTACCGAGGAAGTTGGACTTGGATTTGCAAAATAGGCCAACACCACCGGCGAAACCCTCTATCGAGGAACCGCCCGTTCTGGAGCTCAAGGAGTTGCCACAACACCTCAGGTATGCATTTTTAGGTACTAACAACACTCTTCCTGTGATTGTGGCTGCAGATCTTCAGGAACACCAGGTGGAGGCATTATTGGGGGTCCTCCAAAAGTTCAAGTGAGCTATTGGATGGACCATCGCTGACATAATTGGCATTCCCCCAGGCATCTGCACTCATAAAATCAAACTGGAGGATGACTGTGTGCCCAGCATTGAGCATCAGAGAAGGCTTAACCCACCCATGCAGGAGGTGGTGAAGAAGGAGATCATTAAGTGGCTGGATGCTGGGGTGGTGTATCCAATCTCGGACAGCAAGTGGGTGAGCCCAGTGCAGTGCGTCCCAAAAAAGGGGGGCATGACGGTGGTAGCCAATGAGAAGAACGAGCTTGTCCCGCTGAGACCTGTCACTGGATGGCGAGTGTGCATGGACTACCGGAAGTTGAATAAATGGACTCTAAAGGACCACTTCCCCATGCCATTCATGGATCAGATGCTAGACAGGCTAGCAGGGCGAGGATGGTATTGCTTCCTCGATGGATACTCGGGTTACAACCAGATCTCAATAGCCCCAGAAGATCAGGAGAAGACCACCTTCACGTGCCCCTATGGGACATTTGCTTTCAGAAGGATGCCTTTTGGACTTTGCAATGCCCCAGCCACTTTTCAGCGCTGCATGATGTCTATCTTTTCAGACATGGTCGAAGACACCCTTGAGGTATTTATGAATGATTTTTCAGTAGTGGGTGATTCTTTTGATGACTGTCTGCAGAATCTAAGCAAGGCATTGCAGCGTTGTGAAGAGGCCCAGTTGGTCCTAAATTGGGAGAAGTGTCATTTCATGGTTAAGGAGGGCATATTCCTTGGCCATAAGGTGTCAGGAAAGGGGATAGAGGTGGACAAGGCAAAGATCGAGGTCATTGAGAGATTGCCGCCTCCTATCTCGGTAAAAGGGATCCGGAGTTTCCTTGGGCATGCTGGATTCTATCGCAGATTCATCAAAGACTTCTCTAAGATCGCACACCCATTGTGCAAACTGTTGGAGAAGGATGTCAAGTTTCACTTTGATGATGCGTGCCGGCAAGCTTTTGAGACCTTAAAGCAGAAGCTAATCTCAGCGCCTGTCGTGGTTGCACCAGATTGGGACACTCCCTTTGAGGTTATGTGTGATGCAAGTGGAGTTGCCATGGGTGTTGTGCTGGGGCAGAAGCGAAACAAGATCTTCCATCCTATCTACTACGCCAGCAAGACGCTAAATGAGGCTCAAAGGAATTACACTGTCACAGAGCAGGAGTTGCTAGCCGTGGTGTATGCCTTCGACAAGTTTCGAGCATATCTACTGGGCATGAGGGTGATCGTACACACTGACCACGCCGCACTCCAGTACCTCATGTCCAAGAAGGACGCTAAGCCTCGCTTGATCAGATGGGTGCTCTTGCTACAAGAGTTCGATTTCGAGGTCCAGGATCGTAAAGGCACGGAGAACCAAGTGGCTGACCATCTATCCAAGTTAGAGGACGCAGCCCGGGCTAATGAGTGGTTGAACATCGATGACTCATTTCCCGATGAGCAGGTATTAGCCGCTTCTGCGGACTTGGTCCCTTGGTATGCTGATTTCGCTAACTTCCTGGTGAGCGATATTATGCCGGAAGGCCTTAACCATCACCAGAGAAAGAAGTTTTTTATGATGTGCGCAGGTACTTTTGGGAGGACCCATACTTATTCAGAACATGCGCAGATGGGGTCATCCGAAGATGTGTCCCAGAGGCAGAGATGTTGAGCATCCTGGAAGCCTGCCACTCCTCTCCAGTGGGGGGACATCATGGTGGTGCCAGAACTGCCAAAAAGATTCTGCAGTGTGGGTACTACTGGCCCACCATCTATAAAGATGCCCATGACTTGGTGCAGGGGTGCGACCAGTGCCAGCGCCAAGGGAACATTTCAAGGTGTCAAGAGTTACCTATGACCCCCATTTTGGAGATTGAGTTGTTTGATGTATGGGGCATTGACTTCATGGGCCCGTTCGTGAGCTCTTATGGGATGAAGTATATCCTGGTGGCGGTAGACTATGTCTCTAAATGGGTGGAGGCAACAGCACTACCTAACAACGAGAGCAAGAGTGTGGTACAGTTCCTGAGGCGGAACATCTTTGCTAGATTTGGGACACCCCGAACTATCATTAGTAATGGGGGCTCCCACTTCTGCAACAAGTCCTTTCGGGCTGTACTGGCTAAGTACGGGGTACGCCAACACAAGGTTGCCACGCCCTATCATCCGCAGACAAATGGGCAGGTTGAGGTATCCAACAGGGAAATCAAGAAGATCCTCACCAAGTCTGTGAATGCCACAAGAACGGACTGGGCGAGGAAATTAGATGACGCACTGTGGGCCTATAGGACAGCTTACAAGACACCCATCGGTATGTCCCCATATCAGTTAGTGTTTGGTAAGGCCTGCCATCTGCCAATTGAGTTGGAGCACAAGGCACTATGGGCTCTCAAGGCCCTGAATATGAATTGGAAGGAGGCAGCCAACATGAGGATGGACCAGTTGAATGAGCTGGATGAGTTTCGTCTACAGGCCTACGAGAGTGCTGCTCTGTACAAGGACAAGATGAAGGCTTATCATGACAAGCTGATTGCCCCGAGGAGCTTTGAGGTTGGTGACATAGTGCTTCTCTACAACTCCAGATTACAGTTGTTCCCAGGGAAGTTGAAGTCAAGATGGTCTGGCCCATACAAGATCACACAAGTATTGACTAATGGAGCAGTTGAGTTAGAGATGGATGACGGACACCGGTTCAAGGTTAATGGGCAGCGCGTAAAAAAGTACTTGGGAGCTGCAGAGGAAACCTCGGTGATAGAGGTTCTCCCTCTTGACGAAGTCTGAGTAGTCAGGACCACCACGTCGAGCCGTGACGTTAAACCAAGCGCTGAATGGGAGGCAACCCATCAATCAACAAAAAAAAAGAGAAAAACACTGACTTATGCTTTCTATTGGTTTATATTTTGTCTCAGGAAAGGATGCACATGGTGACAGGAAGGCCAATCAGGCGTGCGGGCAAAAGAAGGGACAAAATGCCACAAAGGGGCCTCCCACGGACCGTTCACACGGCCCGTCTGAAGCTAGATGGACCGTGTAACGGTCCGTTGAAGTGCGCCCCAATACGCGCGCAAAGGTAACCCAAGGCAACCCACACGGTCCGTCCACACGGGCCGTGTGACATCGAACGGGCCGTTCGGCGGACCGTTTGGTGGGCGAGCCCCAGGTAAGTATTTTCTCGTCGCTAAGGCAAGGTACACGGTCCGTTCACACGGTCCGTGTGAGTTTGAACGGTCTGTGTAACGGACCGTTTGAGCTCGCCTTGGCACGTCGCACGGTACGCCACACGGGTCGTTCCACGTGTAACACGGACCGTTTGAGCGTGCGCCTCGGGAACACGCTACTGCCGCACATGGCACGCGACACGGAACGTGCCACGTGGCACGGCCCGTTTCCCCTCACGTCTTGGGCCACAGATTTTTGGGTATTTATACCCTCTTTCCAACTTTTATTTTTCCTCACGTTCATTCTCTCTCTCTAAACCACCCCACACGCCAATACTCTCTTCCCCACACCACTAAATCTTCATCTCTTCTCACACGGTTTGTGCACTCCACTCACGATCCGTTACACTTTTCTTAGGCAAATTTTCGAGTTTCAAGTCTACTTCTCTCTTTCAAGTAAGTTTTTTTTTATTTTATTTATTTTTCTTTTGGGTTAGTTGTTCTTTAGGATGTTTCTTCAAATTTTGCTTTTAGTTTTGTTCTTTTGTATGATTTTATGCATATCTTTGTTGTTCTTGAAGTCTATAACTCTCTATGGCACGATTCCTTTAAGATTTGCTAATGGGTAGTCCTAACCACCATTGTTGCTTCCTTGAACTCTTGAAAAATGGGGTATTTGTGCTTTTAGGATGGTTAAACTAAGATTTGTGTTGTAGAAAGTGGGTGCGCGTAGTTTAAATGCCCGATCTGGAGTTTTTGATGACTTGTTGTGCGTGTGAGCTTCGATTTTATGTTAATGGGCTGATTGGGGACGAAGACCGTGTAACGGTCCGTTACACGGTCCGTGTGGCATCACACGGGCCGTGTCTTGGACCGTCCCGCTCGCGTTCCCAATATTCACGCCAAGGCACGCCACACGGTTTGTTCGCACGGACCGTCTGACCCTACACGGGCCGTGTGGCGGCCCGTCCCACACCACTTGGCGGCTGCCCACCTCCCAGGCCCTCCCACGAGCCTCTACACGACCCGTGTACCCTTACACGGTCCATGTAGGGCCACCGTACTATGGCACTTTATTTTTTCTAGACTTCATTGTATTTACTCTCATTGATTCTCATATGCATTTTTAGTGCGAAATTCCCTATGATAGACCAGGTGACGCCACTCTTAAGGGTTTTTGTCACTACATTTCCACAGGGGAAGTCTGAGTACCCGTTAGTGTGTCGTCCCAAGCATCCTGGCATAACTAATATTTTCTTTATTTTTTGTGATGTTTGAAGGATTACTATGGCCCCATGTTTAAGACCTCGCCAACACCGTGACGAGCATGAGTCACGTCTCCGGGATTCGATCACCGATTCCTCCAATCAAAATCCGGGGGGTGACTCAGGCAATGACTCCGACAGCGGGTCAGTTGTGCCCTCCCACCCACCTCGTACTGCCCGTTCCCGGCCAGTGAGACGCTACATAGCTTCAAATTCTGAGGAGGAAGCTCCAGAGGCGGGGGTGGAGGGGGAAGCTACAGCCCCGGAGCAGGAGGATGAGGCTGGCACTCCAGTCACTGCAGAGCACGATGTTAGAGGTGAGGAGGATATTCTGCTTCTCCGCGACAGTGATGATGAGGCCATTCAGCAGGCGGTTGCCCGAACTTCTGACCCGGAAACTGCCAAGTGGCTTCTGGTTTTCTTACGCAGGAGGTGGTCAGTCCCCGGGGCAAAGGAGATTTATGTGAATGGCATCACCAAAGGTACCGGGGGCTATCAGGGGAGGCCAATTGTCCCGGAGGTGCGAGTCCTCGTGGACAAATTGGACTCCATCCCGGAGATACGAAACGCCTTTGCAGCGTACCAGTTTGGATGGATGGCCAACCCTCCTGGATATTATGGCCCGGACATGATCGCAGAGTTCTATTCTAGCTATGCCGCCAGTCTACTTGCCTCCATAGATGGCAACCTGCCCCGGATATTATTCACATGATTGCATAATCTTTTGAAAACCTCTGTACTGTTTAACTTGTTTTTGCTTGCACTGTATAATTGATAAAATTTTTATAAACTTGCTTCTTGAATAAATGGTTTTGAATTCCTGCATTGATCTTAATCCCTAGGTGTCATTTACTAAAACTTGCAAGAATGAGCTTAGGAGATGAGTCTAGAGCCTTGACGGTATGAATGTGCATGTGACTGTGATTGGGATCCTAATATGAGAGCATTGATGACGATGTTGATGAAACATGATGTCTTGGAGTCTCAAAGATCATGAAATGAATCCTAAGATAATGATCCTAATCCAATGAGTTGATGGTTGATGTAATGAATTGAGTTAACAATGTCCAATGAGACTAGTTAGAAGAGTAATCTAGATGATTGAGGTCTTATGAGCATGTTGAGTCTTGGAAGGTGTACTGAGCACCAAATTGAGTAAGAGTAGATAACGACTCAAACTCAATAACTACGTGGCCAGTGTAGGAGAAGATTGAACTGTGAAACCAGATGTTTACTTTGTCCCAAAAGAGGAGTTGATGTTATTTATTGTGGATCCACTGATGTGATGTCCGTTATCCCTGGCAAGGTACTGGATGGATGTGGCAATGATATCGCTTCATTGTATTATCACCAACTCATAGGTGATGGTTGTCGGTTAGAGAAATTCCCAGATAGGTCATGATGGTATATTATTGTGATGATTGAGTTCCTTCCTTTTTGAGTTGAGTCTATGACTGAGATATGAGTTGAGTGTCTTTTATGATGTTCTTTCCTTTCCAGCTATTTTACATACTTGTACATTCCATGTATTGACATTCATTTGGGCCTGCATCTTTTTATGATGTAGAGATAGGTACTAGAGATCATCAACAGGCGCTCTATTAAAGGTCTATTCTTCCTACAGCTGATTGGTTAGGCCTCCCCTGCATTTAGAGGATATCATTTTATATTTCTTATGCTTTGAGTTAGTTTCATTTTAATTTGTGGTAGCCATGGCCTATCATGGTACCATTATAAATTGTAGAGGTAAAGGCTTTATAGACTAGGAGATGTTGACTTGATCTTGAGGTCCTTCTTTCCTTGAATTAAGTTTGCTTTTAAAATATATTATTATTATTTCACAGATGTTGAGTCAGACTTTGTTAGCCTACGACCCTTATTTATTGAGTTAGAAGTAAGTTGAGTTGCCCATCATCATATATCCTTTATTCTAATGTCTTCTGCTGATTTAAATGATTGAATAACTGTCATGAGGCCAAGAGGTTCTCTTGAGGACTAGCAATAGTCTCTGAGTGTCGACCATTCCTAGGGTCCCTCATGAGGTGTGACAAACTTGGTATCATAGCACAGAGTTCAAGTGTCCTAGGGAATCTATGAAGTCATTTCTACTAGAGTCTTGTTTATGGTTGTGTTGTGCACCACACTTTATAATAAGAAGGCTTTAGGACATTAGGAATCGTTACACTGCTTTGGTATTTTGAGTTCGTGCGATAGAGTTTTAACTCTATTAAAATATCCATCTGAATTCGTGTGTTACGTGGTTACAGATCATGCCTCCTAAGCGTACTACCACCTAATAAGATACCTCAATCTCTAACACTTAGAATCCCCTACCAAAGGACCCTGCTCAGACAGGGACAAGAGGACTGGGACGACCTGCCAGAGCTAATGGGGTTCCATAGGCGCCTACTGCTCAGCCAACCTCCGCATCAGAGGCAAAATTTAGGGGAGCCATTACCATGCTCACCCATCCAGTGGCCTCCCAGAATAGTAGCTAAGGTCCATAAGCTCCTAGTTCTAGCTCCCAAGAGCCCACTGCCGCGACCATGCTAAGAGATTTTATGAGGCTAAACGCGCCAGTCTACACAGGGTCAAAGGTTGAGGAAGACTCAAATAATTTCATTGATGAGATGTGGAAGGTCCTAAAAGCTATACATGCCACTAAGGTTGAAGGAGTTGAACTTGTCTTCTATCAGCTTAAGGATGTGGCAAACGTCTAGTATAACCAATGGGAAGATGGTCGACATGAGGATGCTAAACCTGCTGAATGGAGTGAGTTTGAAAGTGCTTTCTTCGACCACTTCTTTCCCCAAGAGTTGAAGGAGGCAAAGATTGAAGAGTTCGTGAACCTAAAGCAAGAGGGGTTGATTGTCAAAGAGTACAGTCTCAAGTTCATTCAGCTATCCAAGTATGCTCATGAGATGGTCCAGGATATGAAGGCCAGGTTGAGAAAGTTCGTATCAGGCTTATTTAAACACGTGAAATAGGAGTGCAAAGAGACAGTATTAATTCCAGGCATGGACATCTCCAAGCTTATGGTTTATGCACAACAACTGGAGGAGGATAAGAAGTGGGACAGGGAAGAGCATTTGAGTAAGAAAGCTAAATCAGCAGGGCCTAAGCCTAGCCAGTATAAGCAAACTAAGGGAGATAAGTCCTACTTTTAGAAAATTATAGTTATGCACCATCCTCGACGAGTGCACCCGTCCAACATAGCAGGTTTGATCATGGTCATTAAAATTTCAGGGCTCAAGGTTCTCAATCCCAAGATAGTATGACTCAAGGCTCGAGGGGGTAGCCACCCTATGGCAAACTCCACCTAAGTGTGAGGGCACAAATGCTTTCTATAAATTTGGACAGGTTGGCCACTTCTAGAATGAGTGTCCTATGAGAAGGCGGGTGATGGAAGTAACAAAGCACAATCCTCTGCAGCACCCTCGGTTGGCAGTTATCAGAGGGGTACACTGCGGGTATAGGAGGCGGAACAAACCATCTATATGTGATGGGTAATCGACAGGATCAAGATGTTGCATTAGATCTTGTCACTGGTATGCTTTGAGTCAAAGACTTTTGATTGTTATCTATTACTTGATCCAAGTTCCACTCTATCTTTTGTGACTCCCTATGTGGCTAATAGATTTAGAATTCTTCTAGAGTGTTTGCTTGAACCATTTGTTGTTTTCACTCCTACTGGTGAGTCTATCCTAGCTAATAGGATCTCTAGAGATTATGTAGTATCCATCTATCATAGGGATACCTTGGCTGACTTGATAGAGTTGGAGATGGTTGACTTTGATGTGATTCTTGGCATGGATTGACTTCATGCCTATTATGCCTTCATAGATAGTAGGACCCAAATTGTTAAATTTGAATTTCCAAATGAACCGGTCCTAGAGTGGAAGGAAAATTCTGTTGCACCTAAGGGCAAAATTATTTCCTATCTTAGAGCCAGAAAGCTAATTTCTAAAGGAAGTATCTACCACCTCGTGCGAGCTAAGAGTGATGATGTAGAGCTTCCACCCTTTGAGTCAGTTCTGATTGTGAATGAGTTTCTTGAAATGTTCCCTAAGGATCTGCTCGAAGTCCCTCCTGATTGAGATATTGACTTTGGAATTGATGTTCTCCCCGATACCCAACCTATCTTAATTACACCTTATAGGATGACCCCTCACTGAGCTGAAAGAATTGAAAGATCAATTGAGAGATTTGTTAGAGAAGGGCTTTATAAGACCGAGTGTTTCTCTTTGGGATGCTCATGTCCTATTCGTGCGAAAGAAAGATAGGTCTCTCAAAATGTGTGTTGACTATAGGCAGCTAAACAAGGTCATGATAAAGAAAAAATATCCTCTCCCCAAGATAGATGACCTGTTTGACCAACTTCAGGGTGCTCTTGCTTCTCAAAGATAGACCTCAGATCTAGTTACCATCAGTTAAAGGTAAGGGAATTTGATATCCCAAAGACAGCCTTTAGGACTAGATATGACCATTTTGAGTTCTTGGTCATGTCCTTTGGGTCGGCTAATTTACCTGCAGACTTCATGGACTTGATGAACAGAGTATTCAGACGGTATCTTGATATGTTCGTGATTGTATTTATCGATGATATTCTAGTGTATTCTAGAAATGAAGAGGAGCATGTCAATAACCTCAGAATAGTTTTACGGACTTTCAAAGACCATATGTTATATGCAACATTTTTGAGGTGTGAATTTTTGCTCAAGTCAGTGGCTTTTCTAGGCCATATTGTCTTGAGCGATGGTATTAGGGTCGATACACAAAAGATTGAAGTGGAAAGATTGGCCTAGACTAACCACTCCGACTGTTATAAGGAGTTTCTTGGAGTTGGCAGGCTATTACCGCAGATTTGTTGAAGGATTTTCTTCCCTATCCTCGCCACTGACTAGACTGACTCAGGAGAAGGTCAAGTTTCTATAGTATGATAAATGCGAGAGAAGCTTTCATGAATTAAAAAACAAGGTTGACTATTGCACCAATGTTGACCCTGCCTGATGGAACAAAGGATTTTGTGATATATTGTGATGTGTCTAGAGTTAGACTGGGTTGTGTGCTGATGCAGAGGGAAACGTGATAGCCTATGCTTTAAACAACTTAAGGTTCATGAGAGGAACTATCTAATTCATAATCTTAAGTTGGCAGCGGTAGTATTTGCACTTATGATTTGGTGCCACTATTTGTATGGAGTGAATGTGGATGTGTTCAATGACCATAAAAGTCTGCAGTATGTTTTCAGCCAGAAGGACCTCAACCTGTGGCAGAGAAGATGGTTGGATTTTCTCAAGGACTATGACATGAGCATTCTCTACCACCCAGGTAAAAGCTAACATTGTTGCTGACGCTCTTAGCAGGTTATCTATGGGTAGCACTGCCCATAATGGAGGGAGGGAAGAAAGAGTTGGCTAATGGCCCAATTGGGAGTAAAACTTGAAGAGAATGATGAAGGGGGAATTAATGTTCAGAATGGGTCTGCATCATCTCTAGTGGAAGAGGTAAAAAAGAAGAAAAATCAAGATCCTGTCCTACTTCAGTTGAAAGAAACTGTCCATAAACAGAAGGTGATGGTTTTCTTCAAAGGGGGAGATGATGTGTTCAGGTACCAGAGTAGATTATGTGTTCCGAATGTTGACGTGTTCAAGATAGAATCTTGGTCGAAGCTCACAGTATTCCATTCATCCTGGTGCTACCAAAATGTACCATGACTTGAGAGAAGTCTATTGGTAGAGTGGAATAAAGATAGATATTGTTGATTTGTTTCTAAGTGTCCAAATTGTCAATAGGTCAAAGTTGAGCATCAAAAGCCATGTGGATTAGCTTAGAACTTTGAGATTCCCGAATGGAAGTGGGAGATGATCAATATGGACTTGTCACTGGATTGCCAAGGTCCCGAAAATGATATGATTCGATATGGGTGATTGTGGATAGGATGACTAAATCAGCTTACTTCCTAGCAGTTAAAACTATTGACACTGCAGAAGAGTATGCCATATTATACATTCTAGAGAGTGTGAGGTTGCATGGAGTTCCCTTGTCCATCATGTCAAACAGAGGGCTCAATTCACCTCCTAATTTTGGAGATCATTTTAAAGGGGATTGGGTACTAGAGTGAATCTAAGCACTGCCTTTCATCCTCTGATAGATGGCCAGACAGAGTATACCATTCAGACCTTGGTGGACATGTTGAGGACTTGTGTCCTTGACTTTAAGGGTAATTGGGATGATCACCTACCATTGATTGAGTTTGCATATAACAATAGTTATCATGCAAGTATTTAGATGGCTCACTACAAAGCTTTTTATGGGAGGAGATGTAGATCACCTATTGGGTGGTTCAAAGTTGGCGAAGCTGAATTGATTGGACCTGACCTTGTTCAGTCCACGGAGAAGGTGAAGGTTATTAGAGAGAGGTTGAAGATGGCACAAAGCGGCCAGAAGTCCTACACTAACGTGAGAAGAAGAGATTTAGAGTTTGAGAAGAATGATTGGGTGTACTTGAAGGTGTCACTAATAAAGGGTGTTATGCGGTTTGGGAAGAAGGGAACGCTCACTCCTCGCTATATTGCTCCATATTAGATTGTGAAGAGGGTTGGAAATGTTGCGTATGAGTTAGAGTTGCCCTCTGAGTTAGCTGCAATTCACCTGGTCTTCCATGTTTCAATGCTGAAGAGATTCTTGAGGAATCCTTCATTCGTAGTTCCCATTGAGAGCATCAGAGTGAAGGATAGCTTTTCATATGATGCGGTTCTAATTCAGATTCTGGATCATCAGATTTGCGAATTGAGGACCAAAGAGATAGCCTCAGTCAAAGTCCTACAGAGGAATCAATTTGTTGAGGAAGCCATGTGGGAAGCTGAGGAAGATATGAAAGACAAATATCCACATCTATTCATGCCCCATGATGAGAATGTCTAAGGTAATGTCCTCATCCTTGATGTGCATTAAGTTGTCTATCCTAGAGTTGATATTTGATTCTCTAGGAGTCTAACTGATTGATTGATTGATGAAATGAGTCTCGACTATTATTCATCTATCGAGTCTATCTTTATTCACTTTTCATTCGAGGATGAATGATTCCAAGAGAGAGATAATGTTACACCTGATAAAATTACCAAATTACCCCTAGATGAGAGATGTGCGCATAACGTGTCTTTCCAAACTCCAATGGAAAATCCAAGGCCAAAAATGCTATCAGCATGAAAAATTGTGTGGGAAAATAGTCTTGGTTGATTTTTAGAGAAATCAGATCAACAGATAATTTTTCGATGCGAAAATGCTTTCCAGTAAGAGTGCGCGACATGTCCGCGTCAGGGACTTGTCATGGACTCACACTTAGATGTGATCTCAATATTTTTCATGGGATTAGAAAACTCAACCAGATATTTTCAGCGAAAAACCTCTAAAATAGACCAAGTCTACGACGTGGACTTGGTACGTCGAAGCGTATATTTTTCAGTTCTTCGTGAGGGGTATTCCAGATATTTTTTCACCCCTTTTAAACTTAATTCACAACCAATATAGATCTTTTCTGGTCTAAAAAGAGTTTCTAAACCCATTCTAAAGTCTCTTACGCTAAAATTGAGTTAGAGTTTTTGAGAGAAGAAGAGAAGAAAAGTTAGGATTCCGGAGGTTGAGGTCAATTTCTTGTAAAGATTAGTGTCATCTTTCATTCCAGGTATGTAAGGCTGACCTAAAGCATGAGATTGTTCTCCCATTATCCCATGATTGGGATGGAGTGAATTATTATAATATTGTTCACATGATTGCATAATCTTTTGAAAACCTCTATAATGTTTAACTTATTTTTGCTTGCACTGTATAATTGATAAATTCTATAAACATGCTTCTTGAATAAATGGTTTTGAATTCCTGCATTGATCATAAACCCTAGGTGTCATTTACTAAAACTTGCAAAAATGAACTTAGGAGATAAGTCTAGAGTCTTGATGGTATGAATGTGCATGTGACTATGATTGTGATCCTAATATGAGAGTACTGATGATGACGTTGATAAAACTTGATGTCCTAAAGTCTTAAAGATCGTGAAATTAATCCTAAGATAATGATCCTAATCCAATGAGTTGATGGTTGATGTAATGAATTGAGTTAACAATGTCTAATGAAACTAGTTAGAAGAAATAATCTAGATGACTGAGGTCTTATGAGCATGTTGAGTCCTGGGAGGAGTATTGAGCATCAAATTGAGTAAGAGTAGATAACAACTCAAACTCATAACTACCGGCCAGCGTAAGAGAGGATTGAACAGTAAACTAGATGTTTCCTTTGTCCCAAAAGAGTACTTGATGTTATTTATTGTGGATCCACCGATGTGATGTCTTTTACCCCTGGCAAGGTACTAGATGGATGTGGCAATGACATCACTTCATTGTATCATCACCGGCTCATAGGTGATGGTTACTGGTTAGAGAAACTCCCAAATAGGTCAGAATGGTATCTCAATATGACGATTGAGTTCCTTACTTTTCGAGTTAAGTCTGTTGAGTTGAGTCTATGATTGAGATAAGTTGATATATGAGTTGAGTCTATGACTGGGATGAGTTGATGTATGAGTTGAGTGTCTTATGATGTCCTTTCCTTTACATCTATTTTACATACTCATACATTCCACGTCAGAGACATGTACTAAAGATCATCAACAGATGCTCCATTGAAGCTCTATTCTTCTTGCCTTTGGAGGATATCATTTTATATTTCTTATGCTTTGAGTTAGTTTCATTTTGCGTTATGGCAGTGGTACCATTCTATACTGTAGAGGTAGAGGCTTCATACACTAGAAGATGATGACTTGATGTTGAGGTCCTTCTTTTCTTAAATTGAATTTGCTTTAAAATCTACTATTATGCCACAGATGTTGATTCTGACTTTGTTGGCTTATTACCCTTATTTATTGGTTAGAAGTAAGTTGAGTTTCCCATCATTATGTATCCTTTATTCCAATGTTTTCTAGCTGATTTAAATTATTGAATGACTGTCATGAAGCCAAGTGGTTCGCTTGGGGACTAGCAATAGTCTCTGAGTGTCGGTCACGCCTAGGATACCCTCCCGGGGCGTGATACCTTTGCAACCAAATAAGGGATTAAAGAGTACTCAAAAACTATTCTGGGATTAACACCTCCTATCCATTGCACCAAATGACCCCTAAAGGTTATGTTATTTATGATACCTCTTTACCTATAGATTGTTTTACATTCCTTTTTAGTAAGAACACGTCTTTCATTTCTTTGAAAACTCTTTAATTCTAATTTTCCAAATGACATATTTTTTTTATTTAAAAAAAAAAGATGAAACGACATTTTGATACATTTACATATCTTTAGCTTAAGATCACATGGTTTAAAATCTTTTTTACTTCCTTAAATTGTTTATCAAGTCAAAATCAGATAAACAAATTGAAACAGAAAGAAGGAGTAATATTTATTTATCTTCATTTTTTGTATTCTCTTATCTCATTTGTTCATTTACTTTGGGGGTATTTTATGGAAAAAAAGAAGCACTCTAATATTATACTCGTTGTTATCCAACTCTCTAGACGGACGGAATGTTTGTACATCATTTTTTCAATTAAAATTGATCAAATATTATTTAGTTAGATTATGTAAATTGTATATTATGTAAAGTGGAATTGGTGCAGCTATAAGTCGAACATTTAGTCAGAGAATTTTCTTGACAATAATAGGGACACACATGAATTTTCTTGTAGTTCTTGAAGTTTTTATTGTTCCAACATTTAATAATTTGATAGGAATGAAAAAAGTTGCTACAAAATTTCTATAATTGTTTCTAATCAACCCACCAATAGTCCCATACCCACTCTTCCATTATCCCTTAGGAAACTTTCATCAGTAGTAATTTTTAACCATCCAACATTATATTGGGGTCTAAAGCCATATATTATATATAGAATTTTTTTTCCCTTCTAGTTCACATATATAAATTAAATGACAATACATAACGTAATTCTACAAGTGAGGTCTAGATAAAGTAGGATGTATATAGATCTTATGAATTAAGAATGTAAACAATATAATTTTTCAATGAAAAAAATATAACATAAAATTTGTAAAATTGGTTGTTTACTTTATGTAAATTTGTATTACGTCCAAATGCACATAAAAGTGTACGCGATCATACAAATAATATAAAATTTTGAGTTCAGATATTGTACACACAGAGACTTATTGAATAACCATTTAGTAAATTAAACTAATGCTAATTATTTATTCAAGCAATAAAAACAAAAGGCTATCTTATATGATTAATTAATACTAAAATAAAAAGAAGCTAAGTAATGAACAATTAACAAATGAAGAACATCTTTATACGTTATCAATGAGATGAAATCAATCAAGGGTTATGAATATTGACTAGCGATCATATTGAATAATCACTTGAACCGACTCTAGTTTGCTATTATATTACTAGTTATAGGTCACTACTAGAAATTTAATATACGACAACGGTTATTTGGCAACGGTTTTACAATCGTTGCAATATATGGCTTATAGCTATGCTTGGAACCCTGGCAATATATGACTAATATAAACCGTGCTATTAGAGTTAAAACCGTAGCTATAAATTTCGTACGGCAACGGTTCATTCTATTCGTTGCAATAGAGGACCTATGGCAACGGTTACTAGCCCCAAAAAGAAAATAAATTCGAAAAATATATTATATTTCCCTCCACTCACAAAATAGTCGGCGCCTCATTATTTCCTCTCCATCATCAATTCCTTCCAGAGAGAGCAGAGTACATCTCTAGTTCCTTCCGAAATTTCTGTCAAACGAAGAAGATGAAGATGAAGAAGATGAAGCTTCATTAGGGCATTCCTCATCTCTCGTGCATATTCGTCTCCAATTCAGAAGACACGAGAAAAGGTAAGTTATTTCACTCCTCGTCTCCGGTAAGCTTCGTTAGGGCATTTCATCTTCGTCTCCCGTTCATCATCGTTGTCTCAAACACCCAAAACTCAAAATCTGCGTCTCTCAGGTGAACCAGGTGAAAGGTCGAGCTCCGGTGGGTTTACTGGAGGTACATCCTCGTTGAGCTGCAAATCTCTCAAAGATCTACGAAACACATCTCAAGTTCTCAAGGGTTTGTGTTCACAGAGAACTTTGAACTTGCAGAGAGGTACGATTTTTGATTTCTCTGCGTATTTCTTGATTTCTAAGTCCCCACAATGTGTAATTTGTAGTGCATGTACTTTATTTTTCAAAATTTGAAATTTCATTATAGGGTTTTGAAAAATCATAAAGAATAACAAATGGGTTTCTGAAATCTATGTAATTTGTTGTTGTTAGTGTCAAATTTTTCAAAGTTCTCTGTTGATTCTTTGAAAGGAAGTCTATTCTTAGCTAGTTCTGTCAGATTCTTCAATATATGTTATCATATGTTCACTATATTGAGCTAATTTTACCTTATTGTTGACATACATTATAATTTGTGAACAGTATATGTGCTGCATTACTTTGGTTTTTTTGGTTGAAAGTCTTTGTGTTTGTTGATTTAGTGGGTCGTGCTGAAATCTGCTAAGTCTATAAGGAGTTAAGAGGGAATTACTCTGAAATTGGCTGTGTTTGTTGATTTTGTTGATGATGTGGATATAGTTCATTTAAATTTAGGTATCCTTAAGAAGGAGTTAATCAAGTTGTAGGTCCCCACATGCTGGAAGGTGTAAAAAGTGCCTAAGAGGTGGATTTGTTTCCCTGCATCTCTGTGGTTGTGATTTGGGACCAAAAAGAAAAAATAAAAGGGTAATAAGAACTGATAGCAGGAACTCCCTGGAAAGATTTTTGAACATCCAATAGTAATGTGAAGGTTATGTTGTGGAGTTTTTGTTTTCCTCTGTACTTGTGATGAAAGGGACTTGGATTTTGCAAGTTGGGTTGTGCTGAGGTTTTAATAAAACTAGGTGAAGTAATTTTGCACAAATGTTACCTATACTGTTCATAGCAGCGTTTGAAAAATAATTGGTTTAAGTTAATATCCATATACTAATCTATGATTAACATTACAACAAAGCCATCTGTAGGTTGTAGTTTCAATCCTTCCATTCACAAAATTGCACATAAATTAAATAAAGTTTTGAGCATTGGACTATAAACTTACAGGTCAAATACAGAAGGAAGATAATGGATACATATGGATATGGAAGCCATAAAAGCCATACAGTTGCAAACTACGTAATATCGCATCAAACAAGACCAGTTGAGTCGTATATAGATATAAAATCTATAACTCAAGTGAGACTAGAAATGAGATCCATTGGAGTCTTAGTATTTAAAAGACATTCTGAATTTTCATCATCAGAATACTGTCTTTCAAGTCATTTTAGTATTTAATCAATTAGGCTAAAGGAAAATCAGCTTTTTCATTTAGTTAGGCTTTAATAACACAATTGAGTCCAGAAAATATACTAAAATGCTATTACGGAAAACAAATAAAGCAACAGTAATTTCATAAATAAATACTATTGAACGTAAAAGAGTGTGTTGTACCGTCCTCCCATAGATTGTGAAAAATTGTTTCTCTTCTTTTTTGAAATTGACAACCACCATATCCATTAAATCTAGATTGTGTAATTAAAATTTGCTCACACAATGTGTAAGTTAGTAGATTTACAATCACGATTTTGTTAGAATAAAAAAGGTAAAAGAATATCTTGAAACATTGAGATTAAGTTCTCTTTATACTGCCAGTACTCATGAAATATAATTCTCATCTTTAATATTTTGTGTAATGTCACGTTAGAGTGTTCAATGGATATCGGAGATAAAAGTTGGATGGATCTCTGAAGATCCACCACTGAATATATTCGTGGAGTTAATGATTTTTTTGGTAAGGCATTTGAACGAGCCTCTCAAGGAAATGAAATATTATGCCCTTGTAAAAAGTGCTTTACTCGTTATTGGCATTGTCGAAATGTGGTTGAGGATCACTTGATTTGTAACGGATTCATTCATGGATACACCAAATGGATTTTTCATGGAGAAGGATTTTCCTCAAGAGAAGAGCCATCTCCAACAAATGATGATGAAAGTTCTGACATGCATGACGATATTGATAAACTACTTCATGATACTTTTATAAATGTAGAAGATGACTTGGGGCATGAAGGAGTGAGGGAGGGACCATCTGAAGATGCAAAAAAGTTTTATAAATTGGTTGAGGAAGGAAAACAAGAGTTGTATCCAGGGTGTAAGAACTTTTCTAAGTTGAGTTTCACCGTCCGATTATACTTGCTTAAATGTCTTCACAAGTTGACTGATGTTGCCTTTTCAGACTTGTTAGACTTGATAATAGAGGCATTTCCATTTGCTCAGATACCTGAGTCTTTTTACAAGGCAAAAAATGTGATAAAAGATTTAGGTCTTCATTATGAGAAAATTCATGCATGCACTAATGATTGCATGTTATTTTGGAAAGACAATGCAAAGTTAGATAATTGCTCCGTGTGTGGATCTTCAAGATGGAAGAATGTTAATGATGGCTTAACTAATAAGGGCACTAAAATTCCAGCAAAGGTTTATAGGTACTTTCCTTTAAAGCCTAGGCTTCAGAGGATATTCATGTGTGCCGAAACATCTGTAGCTATAAGATGGCATGCTACTGAACGCCCCAAAGATGGAAATTTAAGACATCCTGCTGATGGAGAAGCTTGGAAGGATTTTGATTCCTTGCACCCTGACTTTGCTTGTGATGCTCGTAATGTTAGATTGGGTCTTTCAACTGATGGTTTTAACCCATTCCGAACTATGAGCATTTCCCATAGCACATGGCCGGTTATGTTAATGAACTATAATTTGTCACCATGGATTTGTATGAAGTCGGAGTATATAATTTTATCGATGATTATTTCAGGTCCATCATCTCCTGAAAATGATATAGATGTGTACTTACAACCATTGATTGAAGAGTTGAAGGAACTATGGGAAGTGGGAGTCAAAACGTATGATGCCAAAACTAACAAATCATTTACTATGCGTGCAGGTTTATTGTGGACAATAAGTGATTTTCCAGCCTTAGCAATGCTTTCCGAATGGAGCACCAAGGGGAGATGGGCATGCCCCACTTGTAATTATAATACTTCTTCTCAATATCTCAAACATAGTCATAAGATGTGTTACATGGGCCATCGGGCATTTTTACCTCTTGATCATTCATATAGAAGAGATGAAAAATCATTTGATGGTAAAGAGGAGCATAAAGTTGCACCTACTCCCTTATCAGGCATGCAAGTGCTTGAAGAACTACATGAATTCAATAATATTTTTGGAAAGGGGCAAAAGAAAAGAAAACGGAAGAATGATGGTCCATGAAAAAAGAGGTCTATATTTTTTGAATTGCCATATTGGGGAACCAACAAACTGAGGCACAATCTTGATGTGATGCACATAGAGAAGAATATTTGTGATAGTTTGCTTGGAACTTTATTGGATATACTTGGAAAGTGCAAAGATCACATAAATTCTCGCTATGACTTGCAAGTGATGGGGATACGCAAAGAGCTTCAACCGGTAGTGGATGATGATACTGGAAAGATTCATCTTGATAAAGCTTGCTTTTCCATGAAACCAGAGGAGAAAAAGATATTTTTTACCGTTTTAAAAGATGCCAAATTACCAAAAGGGTATGCCTCTAATATATCAAATCATGTGCAAATTGAAGAGATGAAAGTATCGGGATACAAAAGCAATGATGCTCATTTTATACTGCATTACTTGCTCCAAGTTGCTGTCAGGAAAGTGTTACCCAAACATGTGTCTTTGATTCTAATTAGGTTGGGAATTTTGTTTAGAGCTATATGTAGTAAGGTTATAAGAAGATGTGATCTTGATAAGTTGAAGGCTGAAATCATAAATATAGAATGTGAGCTTGAAAAGATTTTTCCTCCCTACTTTTTTGATATAATGACACATTTGCCTATCCATTTAGTAGATGAAATTAAACTTGGGGGCCCGACTCATTTGCGTTGGATGTATTCTAGTGAAAGAAATATGTGTGAATTCAAGGGGCTTGTTTGTAATCGAAAAAATCCAGAAGGATCAATAGTAGAGGATTTTCAGCTGTGGAGTGTTTGACCTTTTGTTCAAGATACCTACCTGATCGGGTAAAGACAAGATTCAATAGGTATCAAACTGAGGATGATGAGGACACTCAAGCAGAAGGAGATGATTTTCACCTTTATTTCCTAAGATAGGTCATCCAATCGGAAGTGATAATAAAAGAAAAGGCAAGACTTTCAACATGGAACATCATGAGTGGTTTGAAGCATATTGATATGATTTGTTCAATACTGGAGATGAGCAAGTCGAGTCATTCATCAAGTAAGATAAAATAGTTGTTTGATTTGAATTTTATTTATACGTTGTGATAATGTGTTTTAGATTTTATTTATAAATTCATATTAATTAAATTGCAACATATACTTGTAGGGAACATAAGAATTTACTTGATAATCGTACTCGAGAAAATGCATGGGTAAAAGCAAAGATCCATAGCAGAGAATTTGGTGATTGGTTTAGGGAAAAAGTTCAAAATATTGAAGTGTCCAATCACTTAAGATGGCTATCCAAAGGGCCTAACTTTGTGGCTAAAAGATATACTGGATATTTCATTAATGGATATCGATTTCATACAAAAACATGGGATGTCCCATGTAAGAGTCAAAATAGTGAAGTGACTTTGTTAGCAACAACAGATAGTTTTGCTAGTACAACGGACCAAAACCCTGTCGATGGAATGGTTGTCTATCATGGAATTATTCAGGATATCATTGAGATCGATTATTGGGGTTGTTTTAGTATAGTACTATTCAAATGTGATGAGTTTCATAATGAAATCGATGAATATGGTTTGACTCACGTATACTTTAACAAAAAATATAGTACAAATGATCGTTTTGTATTAGCATCTCAAGTGTATCAAGTATTTTATGTTGAAGATCCAATTGAGAAAAATATTTACTATGTGATAAATAAAGTTCCTATTGATTTGTATGATTTGGAGGAAGTGAATTGTCCTAATATTGAAGAAACATTTTGGAGGGAGACTAATGATGATATTGGTTCATTAGAAAGATTACTTGATATTGATGATGTGAGATGGTCGAGAGAAGATCTCCCTGTAGATATCATTGATATGCCTTTCGTTGCACAACATTTACAAGATGTACCTACAGAAACATCGGAAGTGGAGGATGACTTTGATGATACTGATTGGGATTGGATGGAGGCAGATGATTGACAAAGGATTTTATGAACTTATTCAAATATGTAGTCTTCTTCATTTTTGGGTAGTAAGTACTAATAAATTCCTTTCTGAGTTGCATCATAGCAATGTGAGCTGCTGATTGGCTTCTAATTTTATCTCTTTTTGTTAATTTCTATATGAATGTGCTTGTTTTTCATTTTAGCTAAAAGAGGTACTTTTGCTTTTCATGTCCTTCTAAATTATCAGTTGTGGCATCCTGGCGTAGCATCGTGGTTCTAAAACTTCTCACTGTAGACATGCTATTCATATATTGCCTCAATTATATCTAGGGCTACTGGATGAAACTTCCTGAGGTCTATTTTCATCCTTTCTAAGCAGTAGTAGTAGGGATGGGGGTAGCTGAATAGTTGATCTTGTTTAAGAGCTGATTGGTGGTTGTTAATATGTGTATATATCTTATGTATCACATATATTAGTTTTATTAGCAGCTATATATAAATCTTGTCAAAGAGTGTATTTTGAACAAATTGATTTTTAGCTATATAATAAATTCCTTTCTGAGTTGCATCATAGCAATGTGAACTGCTAATTAGTGGTTGTAATTTTATCTCTTTTTGTTAATGTCTATATGAATGTGCTTGTTTTTCATTTTAGCTAAAAGAGGTACTTTTCCTTTTCATGTCCTTCTAAATTATCAGTTGTGGCATCCTGGCGTAGCATCATGGTTCTAAAACTTCTCACTGTAGACATGTTATTCATATATTGCCTCAATTATATCTAGGGCTACTGGATGAAACTTCCTGAGGTATATTTTCATCCTTTCTAAGTAGTAGTAGTAGGGTTGGGGGTAGCTGAATAGTTGATCTTGTTTAAGAGCTAATTGGTGGCTGTTAATATGTGTATATATCTTATATAACACATCTATTAGTGTATTAGCAACTATATATAAATCTTATCAAAGAGTGTATTTTGAACAAACTGATTTAGCTATATAATAAATTCCTTTCTGAGTTGCATCATAGCAATGTGAACTGTTGATTGGCTTCTAATTTTATCTCTTTTGGTTAATTTCTATATGAATGTGCTTGTTTTTCATTTTAGCTAAAAGAGGTACTTTTGCTTTTCATGTCCTTCTAAATTATCAGTTGTGGCATCCTGGCGTAGCATCGTGGTTCTAAAACTTCTCACTGTAGACATGCTATTCATATATTGTCTCAATTATATCTAGGGCTACTGGATGAAACTTCCTGAGGTCTATTTTCATCCTTTCTAAGTAGTAGTAGTAGGGGTGGGGGTAGCTGAATAGTTGTTCTTGTTTAAGAGCTAATTGGTGGTTGTTAATATGTGTATATATCTTATGTATCACATCTATTAGTTTATTAGCAACTATATATAAATCTTATCAAAGAGTGTATTTTGAACAAACTGATTTAGCTATATAATAAATTCCTTTATGAGTTGCATCATAGCAATGTGAACTGTTGATTGGCTTCTAATTTTATCTCTTTTGGTTAATTTCTATATGAATGTGCTTGTTTTTCATTTTAGCTAAAAGAGGTACTTTTGCTTTTCATGTCCTTCTAAATTATCAGTTGTGGCATCTTGGCGTAGCATCGTGGTTCTAAAACTTCTCACTGTAGACATGCTATTCATATATTGCCTCAATTATATCTAGGGCTACTGGATGAAACTTCCTGAGGTCTATTTTCATCCTTTCTAAGTAGTAGTAGTAGGGGTGGGGGTAGCTGAATAGTTGTTCTTGTTTAAGAGCTAATTGGTGGTTGTTAATATGTGTATATATCTTATGTATCGCATCTATTAGTTTATTAGCAGCTATAAATCTTGTCAAAGAGTGTATTCTGAAATTTTCATGTCGACTGACTGTCATGTTGATACTTTTTAAATTTTCATTCTATATGAAGTCAATGTTCCTGTGAAATGGAAAGTACTGAACTACTCCTCTTCCTACTTGGAGGCTGCTCATAACTCCTTTTTTCATTTTGACATTTTTTGTTGCATAAAGTTTAGATCTTAAACAGTGAATATCCATTAAATAAAGTTGGAACCTTTAGGCTGACATTTATTCCGTACGATGCTTTTCTTTTTGACATTTCTTTCGTACGCGCTTTTTGACATGATTGGTTGAATAAACTATATCTTCCATTCCATTCTCAGTTATGTTTTTTGGATTTCCTGAACGTGTTTGACTTATTTTGTCTCATTTTTATACAGATTGAGACAGTCATGAGTCAACAAGAGCCTTCAAAAGGAAATAAAAAAGCCAAAAATAAGATATATGCTAAACCTGGGTCATTATCATTCTCGACGAATAAAAAACGACGGGTTTTGACAACAAATGATATTGTTGAAGCTATACAATCAGAGAAAGGGCATCTGCTAAAATTAATTGAGGAGCAACAAACAGTAGTACCACAATTTGAAGCAGATGGACAATCTATAGAGGAGCAGACGCTGGAGGAGCAAGCTGTAGAGGCGCAACATCAAATGAATTATATCGCTCCTCCAGTAAATGAACAATCAGCAGAACAAGGTAATATATAAGCTTAGACACATATATGGGATTCATCTCCGATTTCTTATTCACTGTATTTTATTTATAGCTGAAGGCATTTCCATTAAGAAGACAAGAAGTACAACGCAAATGCCTAAGGTACATGCCCGAAAAGAGCGTAAACTGATCCTACTCAATGCCCAAAATCAGCCCGTTGGTCTTACTTATGAAGTTGTAACAGAGTTAAGTAGCTTCCTAGGTACATTGTCAAGAACTGCGATTCTTTGCCCATTTGATGTATTTAACTGGAGGAACATGAAGACGAAAAAAGATTTATGGGATTATATGAAGGTCTGGAATTTCCAATTTTTAATTATTTGTTAAAGTATTTTACACTTAATTAGTAGCTAACTGAATGATACTGAATTGTAGGAAAAATACATTATTCCTGAAGTTGCAAAACCATGGACTTTGGCAACAATTCGAGAGGCTTGGAGAAGGCATAGAAGACAACTGAAGTTAAATCATTATGACCCATATGACAATGATGAAGTTATCATGTCAAAGAAACCTACTCATATTCCAGAATGTCAGTTTAGAGAGCTTCTCAAATATTGGAAGTCTGACAAATTCAAGGTAAAATGCATTTCAAATATCATATTTGCAACTTATTTTTTCCTTATACACATTCTGCTTTACTATTCTCTTCTTTATTGCAATATTATTATAGTCATATACTTTCAGTTATGAAGACTGTACTGTAGTTACTATAACACCCATATAATTTCAGTTAACATTGTTGATTTATATTTGTTTGCAGAAAATGTCCGAAACTAATACTAAGAATCAAAAGAAGCTGATGAATCCACATACTGCCGGCAAAAAGAGTTTTGCTTTAGTTCGTAATAAATTTGTGTGTTCTTTTATTTATTGTGAAGTCGTTGACTGTCATTTAAGTAATTCTTACTATATATTTTTATGTGAATAGGAAAAAGAGAAGGAAATTGTGTCACAAAAGGAGGTCTTTGTTGCTACAAGAACAAGAAAATCTGGACGTTTGTACAAGGCCTCGAATGAAAATATAATAAGTAAAATTGTATGAATGCTGATGACTTCAATCTTTAATTGAGATCATTATTTATTGTAAATTTTATTTACATAGTTGTGTTTGTTGATGTACTTTAATTTTTTAGGCTGAAATGGAGGAAATTGAAAAAGAAATGAGCGTGAATGGTCAATCCGGTGATGCATTTTCAGTCGTCATGGGCCCTGAACATCCGGGTCGTCTCAGGATATATGGATTGGAGGTTACAAAGAGTAGTTTGAAAAAAAATGGCAATTCTACACCAACTTTAGATGCAACAAATGATGTGGTATAATAAATGCAAGAAAGGATGCAAAAAATGGAGAAACAAATTGAGGAACTAAGGAGAACTATGCGACAAGAAGTTATAACAGATGTAGTTGCACAACTTTAGTGTGCAGGATTAATTGATCCAAGGATACTAGCAGCATTATTTGTTCCTTCACCAGCAGAAGGAACATCTGGACAAGCGGCTGATCAAGGTTATTCTTTGTCTATTTCAACTTTTTCTTCTTCTTTTGTTGTTGTTGCTTCTTCTTCCTCTTCTTCTGCTGCTACTGTTGCTGCTGCTTCTTCTTCATCATCATCTTATTCTTATAACTCTATTTTGGTTCTCTGTTAAACTCTATTATTTTCTCTTTGTTTCTTTCTCTGTTGAGACAGTTCTGCAAGTGTCTTTAACCCCATCATTGTCCAGCAATATCCGTGGAGATTATATGTTATTCTCTGTCTATTTAAAAAATGTTTTTTATAACTCTATTTATGTCTCTTATATCTAGTTTAGGCACTGTAAATTTGGCTGTGTATGAGTCAGCTAGCTATTAATATAGACAACTCATTTTTACACCTTCAAATTATTGCAACATTAAACGTGGCTTTCTTAACATAGTCTTAGGTTCTGTCTGTAGATGGTGCACGTAGCCTGTACTGAAGATGTTAGCAAGCTTGTGACAGATGTTTGAGTTGTCAATTCTGCATATCTTTTCTCACATGGCCAGTTTGTCCATCTGAGTTTGCCTGCCAATGATCCTTTCGCTTTTTACAGCACCTATATATGCTGCATTTGTGAGTTTGCCAACCCCTGATCATTGTTGGGTTTTTGCACGGGCTGATCAGTGTGGTATATATAGTATCAGATCAGTAACTTGAGTTTGAATTTTGATAGCCTTGACTTTTTGGTTTGTCATGTTCTTACTGAAATTATTAGAAGCCTTAGGATATGTAGACTTACATGGCATCCAAACTATATAGCACAGCTCATCTAGCCTTGATGCTTTTCTTAATGCCTGAATCAACACATAGACTATGTTCCATGCATGGTATTAAATGACCGGACATTAGTATGGTTTGCCGGGCTAGTCAGAAAACCCAGAAGTTGCTTGACAACAACCAATTCCAGAACAAGTCCCACTATTACTCACGTAATTCCCTCTTGAACAGGCTGTTATACAACTAGTGCCATCTTGTTTCTAATCCATATGTATTTGACTAGCTGATATGTCGATGACCTACTCTATGGGTCTAGCTGTTATGTTGAGCACATTCGTGGCTCCCGTGTTGAGATAGGCAATAGGCTGCTACTTTAAGGCAACCAGCATATAGACAACCAGCATATACATTCGTGGCTCCCGTATGTATTTGACTAGCTGATATATAGGGTGCATAGTAGAGCAACCAGCATCTACTTTAAGGCTGCTGCAGGTTCCCATATTTCGTTCGGCAGCCAGGTTTGGCCATATTAATTATAATGTTACTCATGTTCGTGATCTCTAATGACATAGCTAAATTAAAGTAGGTAGAAAGAGAAGAATAAAAGCAAGAAGCAACCATCATGCTAATACTTTAATGCTGCTGCAGGTTGTACAAGAAACAGCTAGCTATCATGCTAAATTTAATGTTGCTGCAGGTTGTGTGTAATACTTTAAAGCATCCATCTTCAAGAAGATCGAATTCGTTTCCTTTATCATTGTTATTGTTTCTGACATCACAATGTGATTAATTGCATTTTTATTATTTTTAGGTGATGAAACTGAAGAGGATGAAAACAACACGGAAGCTTTGACCTAGGAGATGGATTAGGTTTTTGGTGATCACAACCTACATTCTAAAAATATTGTATATATTTTTGAGAATTTAAAGCTATGGCGTGTTCACCCTTTTTGGAATATGTATATTTAACTTTATCAATACTATTAGCTAATTAATTACCAAATGATAAGTAAGTGAATCTTCATGAATTGTAATTTTGATAATGATGAATAGGTATTATTTAATTTTGTGATCAATTTTCATGTTAAATTACTGTTACATTAAATTATTATTAGCAGTACTTTATCTGGGCATGAAGTAGTACCATAAAATTATGACATGCAATATAGCCTAATTATTTGTTGCAATAGATTAGGAATAATTGTTATAATAGGTAAAGAACCGTGGCATTATTAGATAATAACCGTAGCAATAGCAATGAATTACCAACCATAATGCTATAAAACTGTTGCATTACTAACAAAAAACCGTTGCAATAGACTGAAGGATTATTTGAATAGACACGCAAAACCATTGCATTAGTGTACAAATAACTGTAGCATTATAGTACTATTGCTATGGTTAGGAGTCGTCGCAAATAAAAATCGAACCGCCGGATATTCTTAAAGGACAGAACCGTCGTAACAGGTCACCTCAATTGCTACGGTTAAACAAACCGTAGGTGTAATTGTAGCAACAGATCAATTGCTACACGACCTAATGTAGCGATTAGGCAAACCGTGGCAATATTCCTACAACGACGAATAGAGAGCCTATAGCAACGGTTTCTGAACCGTTGCAATATATCAAGTTTCTAGTAGTGGGTTAATAATACTTTATTGAGCATTTTGCCAATAACTATAAGACTACTAGATTATTTCTAACACTACCTATATTCCTATGTCGTCGGTCAATGGTGAAATGCATGTGATATGTCATCTATTGAGCAAGCTTATATATAGTATATGTGTAAATGTATATATATGTGTGTATGTATTTATTTATTAATGTATCAATATTGGTGAATCGTTCCTCTTTCCCTATGAGGTTCACAACCATGCGCTACTTTTTTTTTCTCATTATACATGCAAATTTTCTTTCCCGAGTTCAATATATGTGCCACAAATAATATTTGAAAGGTGTCAAGAAATCAAAGAATTAAGCTCAGAAAAAATTAATTAAGTAACCACACAAGCTACAGCGCCACAAAAACTATTTTAACAAGTCAATTCAAGTTGATACTATAGCAATGCATGAAGCTACCATAATCCTAAAATGAGAAGTTTATTAGCTCCATAGATATGAATAAAAAATTACAATAAGTATCAAAAAAATATAAAATATATCAATATCTTAGAAGCCACTTCACAGCTTCCCAAAGCTCTTTTCCCGGGTTCGCCACATACCTGCTAACAACTCCCAGT
Organism: Solanum rostratum; assembly: GCA_029948455.1. Classification (NCBI taxonomy): domain Eukaryota; kingdom Viridiplantae; phylum Streptophyta; class Magnoliopsida; order Solanales; family Solanaceae; genus Solanum; species Solanum rostratum. Next base: position 52,580,020 of record CM057047.1, on the reverse strand, counting down.
GCATGTGTTATATCAGGTCTGGTGCAAACCATAGCATACATCAAACTCCCAACTGCTGAAGCATATGGAACAAGTGCCATATGTTCTCGCTCCTCAGCTGTCTTGGGTGACTGCTCCTTTGACAACCTTTTGTGATTTGCCAAAGGAGTAGTTCTGGGCTTAGCATCAGCCATCCTGAATCTGGCCAACACTTTCTTAATATATTGCTCCTGGGATAGATTTAAAGTGCGAACATATTTATCCCAAAAAATCTTCATCCCCAGAATCTGCTTCGCTGCACCCAAATCCTTCATATCAAACGATGAAGATAGATTTGCCTTCAGACTATTTATTTCCCACATGCTGGATACTGCAATCAAGATATCATCCACATACAAGAGTAAGAAAACAAGGACTCAGTGTATTTCTTGAAGTAACAACACTAATCCGTTTCAGTCCTGCTAAATCCACTCTTGGTCATGAAAGAGTCAAACTTTTATATCACTGTCTCAGTGCTTGCTTCAGTCCATACAAGCTCCTGTTGAGCTTGCATACCATGCGTTCCTTGCCCGGAACAACAAATCCTTCTGGTTGCTGCATATAGATCTCCTTGTCTATATCTCCGTGTAAGAAGGCAGTTTTACATCCATTTGCTCAAGATGCAAATTCTCAGATGCAACAATACTTAAGAATCCGGATAGTAGTTAACTTCACAACAGGAGAGAATATTTCAGCATAATCAATACCTTTCCTTTGTGAGTATCCCTTAACTACTAACCTCGCCTTGAACCTTCTTTTGCCATCTGGTTCAACCTTGATTCTGAACACCCACCTGTTTGACAAAGCTTTCTTCCCCATAGGTAACTCTGTCAGTACCCACGTATTGTTCTTCTCAAGTGAACTCATCTCATCATCCATGGCTTGCTCCCACTTAGTTGAATTCTCCACTTGTATAGCCTCATCATAGGATTCAGGTTCTCCTTCATCAGTCAGCAACAAATAGTGTAATGAAGGTGAATACCTGCCAGGTGCTCTGATAATTCTGGATGATCTCCTCAACACCTGCTCAGGTGTCAATTGCTCACCCTCAGGTTCTTCAGCAGCAGTGTCTGGAGTTGGTTGAGTTTCTGCAGCAACATCTTTGGTTAACTCAATGTCAACTCCCAGTCGCTTTTTAGTTTCTGAATCTTTCTGCTCTCTGTGTTTGTATAGGACAGACTCATCAAATGTGACATCACAATGTCTTAGGATTTTTTGATTTTCATCATCCCAAAACCTGTAGCCAAACATTTCAATACCATATCCTATGAAGTAACACTTCACAGCCTTAGCATCAAGCTTGTCCCTCTTCTCTGGATCAACATGAACATAAGCTGTGTAGCCAAAGGTTCTCAAGTGTGAATACTTGACTTCTTTCCCGGTCCACACCTCCTCTGGAATCTTGAACTCCAGGGCAACTGATGGTCCCCTGTTAATCAAGTAAGCAGTTGTATTGACAGCATCTGCCAAAACATCTTAGGTAGCCCACAGTGTATCCTCATGCTTCTTGCACGTTCGTTCAATATTCTGTTCATCCTCTCAACAACTCCATTTTGTCTTGCCTTCCCCGGAACTGTCCTCATCAATATAATTCCCTCAGCACCACAAAATGTTTTGAACTCTAACTTGTCGTACTCTCCACCATTGTCAGATCTCAGTCATTTGATCTTCAAACCAGTCTGATTCTCAATTTCAGCCTTCCAATTTTTGAAAGTCGCAAACACATCTGACTTATGCTTCAAGAAGTAGATCCAAACTTTTCTGCTGAAGTCATTAATGAAGGTGACATAGAACCTGGATCCTCCTAGTGATGAAACTGGAGATGTCCACCGAAAATCTGTATGAACCATCTCTAACCGCACCTTCTTTAGTTGTCTCGAAGTCTTTGTAAAGGTAACTCGTTTTTGTTTGCCCATAATACAGCTCTCACAAAGACACATATGAACTGATTTCAGACCTTCTAATACTCCTTTTGCAACCAACATCTTCATCCCCTTGGCACTCATGTGTCCAAGTCTATTGTGCCACAGACATGAACCAGAACCATCCTCAGCAACAGCTACCATATTCATACACCTAGCAGTAGTGTACAAGGTTCCAATTTTCGTGCCACAAGCAACAATCATAGCCCCCTTCACAATCTTCCATGAACCATTTTCAAACTATATTGTATAGCTCGTGCTATCCAACTGAACAATAGAGAGTAGATTTTTCTTAAGCTCGGGAACATACCTGACATCTTCCAATGTCCATTGGTTTCCGAATGGGGTCTTAATGCAAATATCCCCTTTTCCTTTAACCTTCAAGGGTTTGTTGTCTGCAAGGTATACTTTTCCAAAATATGCAGATTTAAAATTTTGGAACAATTCCTTGCTCGGACAAGAATGAAAAGATGTACCAGAATACAGAATCCAGGATTCAACCGGGCTGTCCACGCTCAGAATCAGAGCATCCCCAATGTCTTCCGTGAATTTACAAAATCATTATCATCTGTAGATTTTTTACTCTGCTTCTTCTTTGGTTCCGTACAGCTTGATCTGTAGTGCCCTTTCTCTCCACGATTCTAACAAACCACGTTGGGTCTGTTCGGAGACTTTTCACGATTCTTTGATTTTGATCGGCCATGTTGATGTTGGCCTTTCGATTTGTTTCTCCCCCTTCTGTCAATGCTGAGAGCACTGCCCGATGAATCTCCAACTTCTTGTTTGCAAATACTTTCACTGAGAACAACATCACGGATTTCATCAAACTTCAGCTTCTCAGATCCACGAGAACTGCTAATCGCAGCAACAACAGTATCCCAAGACTCGGGCAGAGATGAATCAAAATCAATGCCTTAATCTCATCCTCAAAGTTAATATCCATATAACACAGTTGACTCACAATCATATTGAACTCGTTTATATGATTCGCTACAGATGCAGTCTCAGACAATCTGTAAATTGAATAACCTACGCATCAAATATACCTTGTTCATTGTCGATGGCTTTTCATACATATTTGATAGCGCCTTCAACAGATTTGATGTGGTCTTCCCTTTTGTGATGTTGAACGCCACATTCCTAGATAAAGTCAACCGGATCAGCCCCAACGCCTGGCGATCCTTGAGTTTCCACACATCCTCTGCTATGGCTTCAGGCTTCTCCCCAGTCAAAGGTACATGAAGATCTTTCTGGTAAAGATAATCTTCGATCTGCATCTTCCATAAACTGAAATTAGATCCATCAAACTTCTCAATTCCAAGCTTCGAACTATCCATCTTCAGTGATCATGTTGAATCGCATGTGCTCTGATACCAGTTGTTAGGATCGATTACAACAACACCTAGTGATTTCGAAGAACAATTCAAGAATCAAAAAAATTTAATAAACTTAGAGAGAGAGAAAATAGTACGTGGTAATACCTTGTGGGGTAACCTCCACGGTGATGCAGTATTTATATTAATAAATAACACTGTTATAGAATACACGGAGAATTATTTTTTAGTACAACCTAAAATTTGGGTTGGGGCTCTGCCCCAAACCCCGAACCCCGCGTTCGGGTGGGGGGCTACCGCCCCCCCCACCCCCCAGCAACCTCACCACCAAGGTTGAACGACCAAATCGTTAATATATCATTTACATATTAATCAAGCTCCACATCCCAACAAGCTGGTCTGATGTCTACTTAGGATTGTTCGATTTTGATTGGGGGTAATTCTTCTTAAAGTTTTTCCACCATTATAAACATACACCAAAGAACGTTTTTGAGATGGTAGGACATTATTATAAGGTTTTTGCACTAGAAGCACATTGAAAACCATGGAATCTTTTGATTTTTACTTGTTTTGGTCTTTCTCAGAGGTCTGTAGGCAATATAAATACCTTTTGAAGGTTGCTATGAACATGATAGGATAAAGACCCTTGTTCATGGGTTATGGTTAGTCGAGATAAGGAGTCTAAGCTATGCAATAGGGTTAAATAAAGTATGATCCTTATATGCCCCGAATAGGTAATTGATTTGTTGATGGAGTAGAAATGAACCTACAAATACCTTATGTTGATAGATAGTATAAATTATAGTATCTAATCAGTTAGTTTATATTGTTGCAATACTGTATAAAACAAAAACAAGACTTGTGTTGAAGACACCTGCGTGATTATTTATTGATCAATAATAGTTGAATTTAATAATCATAAAATTAAATCCATGTGGAATTGCTATTTTTCTTCAAGTCACTGTTACATGACGATTATGTACACTTGCATGTACGTTTGGAAGCAAATAACTATATACTTGGTTGTATATTACCAATAACAAAAAATAAATTACACAAGGACACTTTCACGAGATATTGATCGGGACACCTTTTGAATGTTCACTTTGTTGGGACGACAGTACCTCGAATTTTCATAGTTTCCTGTCCACCTGTTATATATAGATCAATTGCCAGATTAAAGACTAGTTAACAAACTTATATTGCAAAATCTGTTTTTGTATAAAGACTCATTTAAACCTGCATTCATCTTCTTTTGGAATTTGAAGTTCCAAGTCATGTTCAAATGGCTTAAATATCAACTCGAGTTGTTCATCGTGTACTTTGTCAAGAGTTGAAGGGTTCCACTAGAAATTTAAAAAAAATAATTATCAGTAGTATTTTAATAAACAAATAATCATTATTCAACATTGGAGAAATATTATTAATTTAATCCAAAGAAAGAAATTGAAAGTGAATACCTTTGGAGACTTATCCTTGTCAATTATGCGAGCCCTTATGCCCTTTATAAATAAATCAATACACTCTCTTTAGACTTATAAAATGAGAAATAGTAAATTAAGTGTACTTCACATAAGAATGTATTTAGCTTAAATTAATTTGAAAATTCTACCTCATAAAAATCACCAGATATTATGGCTCGTTGTATGTTCATTGAAATCCTGAATTCTCTCCTCAAACATTCAGATATGGTTTGTGTCCTTCCTTCTCGTATCTAAAAATAATTTAGGAAAAAAAGATGAGATTCTTTTTCTTTTTGTCTGTAAAATATTTTCGTTGTTGTTCTTGTTCTTATTTAATACACATAATAAAGGACTTATTACCGATCTCAATGTTATTTTTAGTGCCGTTGGAGACGCTTTCTTTAGGCTTTTAAGCACTGGCATAATCCAATCATTTCCTTTTTTACTTGCCTCAGCTTCCTGAAAAGTTAAGTAGACAAAAAGTTATGCTAATCTTTCATTTTATTTGTCAGTATTGAATTAGAAACACAGTTACAAGTGTCATGCAATTTACACTATATTTTTTCAACGTAGTATAAAATAACATTAGTATTTCCTTATGCATCCTACATTTTGAGATTTAATGCATTTTCCTAAATTTTAATTATATAAATTTGATAGTAATTATTTAATTTACCTAATGATATAAAATATTTTATAAATTGACAATGCATAAAATTTAAATTCATAAATAGATTAGAACAAAGGAGAAACATATTAATTCTTACAAATGACTCAATAATTTCCTCCACAGAATCCTTGGAGAAACACTCGTTAATTATGGACAACCTACACGAATTCAAAAAAAAAAAAACGTTACTTTTAATATCTTATCTTAAAGCAAAAGTTAAAAATATTGATAATTTAGATACATTACTTGTTCAAGATACTTCTTTCATCCGTATGGACTTTGGAGGAAAACTCATTGATGACAGACCTAATAGTGTCCTCATCACCACTTTTTATGCTCAGCAAACGCTTCTCTAACTGAAATAATTTCTGTCATTTGAAAAAAGAAAAAATATAAGCAGAAAATTAAATTCAATCCTCAAACATTGCAAAATTTAATAGCTAATAATCATATTGCATATTCTATCAATACATAGTAGTGCTCATGAAAAATTTGTCGGCTCTACCACTTGTGCCTTTCGAGTGAGCATTTTGTTCACATTGGGTTAACCGTGCTAGGCAAGCCCTGTGCGACAGGCTCAAGCTCAAAAGGTATCGAGGAAGGTTATCGCCCTCCAATTGATTCATTGCATGATTGCATCTAGAGTTGTTAAAGCCGTCGTGTTGCTTATAAAAATCCTTTATTGGTGGTAGTGTATGACAAATTTCTGATGAAAAGGAAGTAGGGAGTGACCTGTGAAGGAACAAAATGAGTGGCTAGTCCAGCAGCAACCACTTCTTTACCCCTTAGTTTTTCCCCTGTTAATCCCAAGTATTCCCCTACACATATACATAATGTACTTAAACATCATATAATTGATTCAGTCTCCTTTACATTGTCCTTGTTAAGGGCTTACCAAGTCGAGCTGGAAGACGCGAAAGCATGTATGAGAAGCCGCAGTCTGGGTGGAACCCTATATTTGTTTCAGGAGTGGAAAAAAACTGCAAAGTTGGATCACGCAAGAAGTAGTTTATACAATCACGTCATCTGTAATTATATGTATAGTAAATCTAAGCATACCGCTTTCTCCGTGACGACAGAGAACTTCATTGGAACCATCAAGGATGCACCTCCTCCCACTGACATTCCATGGACTAAAGCGACGTGTGGTTTCTTGTAAGTATGAATATGGTAGCAAAGCCAATACATTCTATAAGTAGTTTCAAGGCAAGAATCCCCTGAAGAGAAGATACATATATATATATACTCGTGAGTTTGACTGGACACGGTGTAGGTGTTTAAGAAAAAAAGAAATCTTTTGAACTAGTTACTTGTGTTTCGTCCATCATAGAACATATGCAAGTCCCCACCAGCAGAAAAAGTACGACCAGCTCCCTATATATATGTGCAAAACAAATAATAAGAATTAAGGAAAAAGCAAAATTAGATACTTGTTAACTAGTACTTACCTTGATGATTACAAATTCAGCATTATCATCATTCTCATATTTCTCAAATTTCTCCCCAAGCGCTAATGCCTAAATATAAAGGAAATTTTATAATCAAGTGAACTTTTAAATATACGTATATATATTCTTGATATTATATAGATCGATATATACCACTTGGCGCGATATATAATTTAAATGGTTAGGCCGATTCAAGGTGAGCATTCTAGCGCAGCCCATTTCCTCAGCCATAACAACCTGATCACAACCAAAAATATGTTAAATCGAAGAATATTTCTTCATATTAATTACTTTGAAGTTTTATATTATACGTGAAATTACCTCTCTATTTTGTCTCACTACTTGTTGAGGCATTGGAAACATTGTGGTGCTACTGGGAATAGATATTATTGCCATAGGAACTTGGAGTAGTGCTGGAGAAAACGAACATTAATTAGTTTGATCAAGTAGAGTAACTAACAAATTTGCTTTCTCCATTCACTTTTACTTGTCATCGAGATCAAACTATATGAACTTTAATCAACATTTTAAAATGTATTTTTTTTTTCATCATATTAATATGAAAGGATTGCAACTTATATATTTTTCATATAGTTTTCAACCATCTAAATATTAGAATTCAAATACTAAATTTAGCTATTTAAATTTAAATTTGAAATTTAGTCAAGTTGATATTGAATAGTGAAATAGTCACGAGTAAAAATGAACATTAAAAGCGTAGTTACAATTCGCAGGTAACAAATAATTGGGTGATTAATTTCACTTACCAGACTAGATTGAAATTCTCAAGATTGTTAAATAGTCACGAGTAAAAATGAACATTAAAAGCGTAGTTACAATTCGCAGGTAACAAATAATTGGGTGATTAATTTCACTTACCAGACTAGATTGAAATTCTCAAGATTGTTTTTTGAGAAAAACGAAATGAAAAAGGCACTGATAATGTGGAAGATATGAAATAAGTTCTTGGTTTCTATAACTTTGTGTATGAGAAAGGACTTTATATATTGTTATGCACTCAAACCATCATTAATTAAAATATTTCTCTCCATCGATCGATAGCCTGAAACAATCACATGTAATAATATTAAACTTAGTGAATCTATTAATTTAACTCCAGCTTAATTTTAATAATTGAAAAAAACAGCTATAAAATCTTGATATCAAATGAACTGGACGTCAATGGAACGCATGATTGAATCCTATTAAAAAATAATGAGCAAAAAGTTGGCGCTAGGCTGGCTAAAAGTCATTGAGAATGAAAAAATGTGCTTTAGCTTGGGGTGTGTGTTTGGTATTATTTTTTTAAACAATAAGTGATTTTTGTTATTTGATACGTAAGTGAAAAAAATATCCCAAGAATATTAAAATATGATTTAGCCAAACCCTTTGGGGGAGGAATGGGGGCGAAGTGGGAGTTCGAGGGTGGGAAGGAGTGAAATAGCCAAGAGATGGGAGTTCGGCCGGTTGATAGGTGTGAAGGAGATAAGAAGGTCACTTATGTAATTTATTTTTACTATTTTTAATAGAAAAATAATTTTCCTCATTTTTAAATAGTTCAAGCCACCTGACATATAATGTGGGGTGTTAAATGATATCGTGAGCAGATTCGCCTTAAACAATGGGTAGTTTGGTGCATATTCTTCATTGAAAAATCATGTGATGTATAAAAGTTAAATATTTAATTTTCTTGAGCTAAGGGTCCATCAGAAACCAAAATTCTACCTCTAAGATATGGATAATTAGGTTTGCATACATTCTATCCTCCCAATATCCTAATTTATGGGATTACACTATGTAAGTTGTACAAAATTTAAATGCTAGTTTGATGAGTTGAAAATAACTATATTAGGAGATTCCTAAATAGAGCAACCTTTTAAACTATTGTATTATGAATTGTATATTTAAGTTTTGTACATCCTTTGTCAAATTTCTAACCCTACCCGTAAATGACATATTTTAATGTGGCATATCACATCAGATTTGGTGTGCAAAATGTACAAATCATAATTTGTTTTAGTTTTGAGTTATTCAATGAGTAGTTGGATGGTTTTAAGTGTAACATCTTGAAATCAGTATCACCAAGATATTGCTGGTAACCAAAATAATCATCCATCAAACTATTAAATTTCTCAACGTGCGTTGCTGTACTAATTATAAAAAATACCAAATTAACAATTTCCAGGGCACAGGCCAGCTTGGCGTTGGCTTGACAAAATCTCCTCAAGTTTGAAGAAATCTCAGCTACTTTCCAATGAAGTGGCCATCCACCATAACATGAATGAAAAGAATTTAATCACTAAATACCAATTCAATACTTTTCCTTCATTTAGGATGATGTGGCACAATTTTTTTTTTTCCTGAAAAAACGAATTTGAGTATTTAAATAGATTGTCCAATAAAGTACAACCATATTGTGCAACTTAAAAAAACAAATAAACAAGGAGTTGAGGGATCCCTACAATCCGGTATCCCCTTAGAATGATGCACGTTGCAAAGCTAGCTTTCTTATTTTTTACTTAATGCAACAACAAAAATTGACCAATAGGCAATAAAAATATATATTTAATGAAATTATGATCGGACAAAGTCACGGATCTTAAGTTGGCGAGAGGGATCGCAACGGATGGAGTAGGTTAGGCGTGAGGTAGGGTAGGCATAAATGTCAAAAAATCGAACAGAACCAAATTAATTCGGTTTTTCGATTTAGTGTCGGTGTTGTTCTTTCAAAAGTTTGATTCTTCGATGTAGGGGTCTCAAAACTTCGGTGCACCGAAGAACCGGACTTTTATTAATTGTTTTCAAAAAAATTATATATTTATTAGAACAAAAAAATAAAATTATATAAATATATATATATATATATATATATATATATATAATATATATATATATATATATATGTTTAGCAATTAAATCATTCACGAAATAAGTCAAAGTAGCAACAAATTTATGATTTATATAGTTAACTTGAAATATTATTTTTCAAGAGAAATTCAAACATATTTTTGCCGATTTATGTCATGTAAAGGATGTCTTCGTGCTTGTTTTCCTCATGCAATAGTTAGAGGCACAAATTTTTGACAAAGATAAATATAATTTTTTAAACACAATAAGTGTTTCATGGAAGCACCTTATCACTTAACATGATTTTAAGTTTTTAAGTGTCTTATACTTTGATTTTGTCCTTATTTTATTTTTTATTAGTTTGCACCAAAAAAACCATTTTAAAAACATCAAGTAAAATCAAACCAAACTTGAAAAAAGGGAACTGGTGCACACTTTTTCAAAACTGAAATCCAAAAGAACCAAACCAAAATTTGAAAAAATCGAACCGAAGAATCGAATGCTCATCCCTAGTGCGAAGCGGATGAAGCTTAATTCATAAGTTTTAGACGTCCCTTTCAGTTTCACATGGCAATATTTTACATTGTTAACCCCCCGCCTCGCTCCGTATAGATCCGTCTTGTGTGATTTCTTAAGTTCTTTTCATTATTAATTAAGTTTAATATGAAAAAAATAATTCATATATATATATATATATATATATATATTTTTTTTTTTTTTGCTAATCAACATCTCAACTAACTAGTTAACCGTTTCTAGTTAATATTTCAACAATTGTTTCTTAATTGCTAACTAACTCTTTCTAATTAGTATTTTAATGATTAACAATTTACTGGACATATCTAGTTTAAATTTTACTAAAAAAAAAACAGAAGATTAAAATTAGGTCAAAGTTTAATATAAAAAATTTATATTTTTGATTTTTACTAATTACAAAGATTTAATTTTCTTTGAATTTCTATTTGGTACCTTAAACCTGCATAAACCTACAACCCAACCCATCTCGCCTTAATTTTAAAAATAATTACTTCTACCTACCCCACCCCCACCCCAACCTGCATAATTTTAAACTATCTCCGCCCTAACCCACCCTATATAGCTCTAAATTCACCATGTACCTGTCTGGTTCCATCTGATTATTATCCCTAGTTGGCAAGGATTGTGATGGATTGATACTCCACTTGCAAATTAAAGGTGGGTTTTGGCACACCTCACATGTTGGCACTCAACGAAAGTATTAATCTTAATCATTCAGATTTCAATCATTAAATATGTTTGTTTTATAGGTCTAAATATTAATTATTAAGATCTTAATCATTAATGTAATTTTTTATATTCCAGCCACTTAATGAGTTTGAATACATGCAAATGATAAAGATCTGCAACGAAATATTAATAGCTTTAAAATGTTTATTTGAAGATTTCAATAAAGAGGGAAGTTCACTCATTCTATTCATTCACCATTATAATCATGACACATTATTATCAACTATCATTGTTGTCATTCATCACCCTAAACTATCATCTTCGACTATGTTTATTCTTAATCATCATTTATAATCATCACCATCAATCACAATTATTATCCCTAATTGGCAAAGATTGTGATGCATTGATACTCCACTTGCAAAGGTATGGCTTGGCGCACCTCACATGTTAGCACTCTATGAAACTGGAAGTATTAATCTCAAACATTAGTTATGCTTGTGTTGTAGGTCTAAATATTAATTATTAAGATCTTAATCATTAAATATTTTTTTTATATTTTCGCAACTTAATGAGTTTCAATACATGTGAATGATAAAGATTTAGAACAAGTAAAATGTTTATTTGAAGATTTCAACAAAAAGGACAATTCACTCATATTTTATTCATTCACTACTTTAACCATGGCACATTATTATCAACTATTGTTGTCGTCGTTCATCACCTAGAACCATCATCTTCGACTGCAATCATTCTTAGTCATCACTTATAATCATCACTATCAATCACTATTGCTATATCAATCATCAACTACTATTGACAATCATTATCGTGAGAATTGATTTACCAAAATCGTCTAATGACACTTCAGTTTTTTTTTCTTTTTTTTTAAGAGGATGATGGGTGGGGTGGGCTGAAACAGGCTATATTTTGTGTAAAATCTCAATATGAATGTGCGTGTTAGTTTATTTAAACGTATACTTCGTAATGTTGTTGAGGTTGAATAGTAAAAACAATATAGATTTTATTTTGCTAATTTTGAGTCTTTTTTTAAAATTTATTTTTGAATGAAATTGTTCTTTCTAAATTATTAAAGTCAGAAACGTTATAGAGGATTTAAATTAGAAATTTAGTAAAACTCAACTATATATATATATATATATATATATATACATATATATGATGTACTCTCTTTATCCCATATTAACTTAATTTGTGAGATAATGTATATATATTAAATTTGGTCGGAAAAAAAAATTATCCCTGGATAATTAATCATGAGATAAAATATCCTATGATAAATTATTCCACCATATATATGGGATAAAATATCCTATCGATCACTAAGGCAAAAATGATAGGATAAATAATCCAATGACTATCTAAAACCCCCAACTAAATATGAGACGAAATAAGACCAAATATAGTAGGATTGATCTACAACCCCTTTTCCCCTTACAAGTACGTGAACTCTCTTCAACCAAGTTGTAGCACTGCAACCAATTCCCAGCTAACCCCAACTAAGAACCCAAGCAAGACACAACAAAAAGACTTTAAAGAAAAGCCCCAGAATCCTTTACAAAGGAGGATCTGGTTCATACTCCGAATAGGGAAATAAGACTAAAGAACGCATAAGATAAAAGCTTTGAACCCATAGCCATTTCTTCAAATTATTTCCAGATTGATGAAGATGATATTTTAATTGTGAATATGTTGGGAGTGTTGGCCTTTTCTCTTGTTGATTTATAATATATATCCAAGTCATTAATTGTGGAATAACAATCTTTTGGGATCACACACTAGACTGCACCATTTGGTGCAATATCATTGGCCAGCAAACCTGCCACATAGACTATACTCGAGCACCACTATAATTAGTTATTTCCAAATACATGTTTTATCAACTATATACAATGCTCACTCTAAGATGGGATCAGGTCCCATCCGAGAGTTTGTCACTATATCAAACCATTTATTCTAACAATATATACATACAACACATACATAGTTTGAACAATGATTTCTTTCCTGTACATCCAATTAAAAGCTTTTGAATATATTATGTATTGACAAAAAAACCTAATGAATATATTCTGTCACGACCCGGACCTAGGGGCCTAGAAGTGACACGGCGAATGAGAATCAGAGAGTCCCCAAATAAGCCTTAAAGTATCCAAATCCATATCATCAGTTCAGAAGTACATTGAAATAGTAAACACATATTTCTAAGGGATGGGAAAGTAGGACTCACGCTATAGGGATATCGACAGGAAAGGGATTTACATGGATTCACATAGCACATAACACATAAGAACTAAGAGGCGGGTAAGTATGACTCACTCTATGGGGGCAATACACAGTTCCATATCAAACATACATACATATCATAATTCCCATTATCAATCCGCGATAACCATATCCAATAGATAACCGAAATCATAAGCTTCAAATACAACACATACCATATAGAATCTACGACAGTCTACAAGATGTCCAACAATGCCTCTATTTATAAGATGGGACGGGGGCCAAGACATGTACCGACTCACCCTCAATTAGGAAGATAAATAGGAAACAACATAGGTAGAAGGAAGGTGGTTTGTCCTTGGAAGATAGGACTCACCACAATATCAACTCTCCGAATTTGAGCTACCCGTCAAGCGGTGGATGATCGTAACACACGGTCCCTACATTGTAAAATCATATAGGCATAGAGTATGCATTAGTATGTTTGAATGTACTACGTATGCGGGCATGCAATGCATATGACTTATCAACCTGCATTTCAATGTTAGATGATAAGGGCACATAATATAGAAAAGATCATATATCTAAGGAAGAGTGGTATACAATATACCACGAAATTCATGATGCATGAAATGCAATAATGCTCGTATATAGTGGGGATGTGACCTTAAACGACAAGAGTAAGACCAAGAGAACTATTACTTGGAATTCTGATGAAATCCCCTCACTGGTATCGAGGTGGTCTACTTGCCAAAGGTAAACCATACTTCACCTTATGGGAACATCACCCATTTCATATGAAGTAACCCCCTTTACGGGAACATCACCCATTTCAGATAGGATTTTCACATCATACAGCATAATACTTCAACTTACGGGAACATCACCCATTTCAGATAGGATTCTCATAACCTGTGTTAGGCACATAGTTCAAGGAAAGTGAGAGGGCCCTCAATCCATCAGTGCTAAGTCGACATCCCAAAAGAATACAATAATGTAGGTATATACATGCTTTCAAAGAGGCAATAGTCATTTCAAATCCGTTCGATGCACATTTAGGCTCAAATGCCAAACCATAATGCATAATCATGATACTCATGCATAGGAATAGCTCATTCAAATATATAAGATGGTGCAAGCACCCGAAATGCTCAAAGAGCCATAACCATAGACATATATGTGATCACATTCTTGTCATAACCATAATCTTATCCAAATCATTTCATAAAACATAATTGGGCTTAACCAATTCATAATTTCCATAAATTCCAATGTTCATGAATGCATATGCCATGAATGATATTGGAATATCATGAGTAATTGAGATGCAATCTAAGATCAACAATATAATATGAAATTGAAGTAAATTCATAATTAAATTCACATTTAAATCGTAATATAAATTACCCATGTATAAATCAAGCTTTAAAGGGGATATGCATGTTCATAACTTCATAACTTCAATGTAAATCATCATAATAGGGATTAAAATAACTTAAAATCATAGATAAAGTACAACCCATACATCAATTGAATTTAATAAATCATATAATGAAAAATCCACATTTAAAGCATGCTTAATTTCATGAAAATCAATTGAAAAGAGTTTGGGTCTTTTTGGTTGAAAGGGACCAAGAATCAAGCCCACATACCTTGATTAGGAGGGTGAATTTGAGAAGAATTTAGTGTGAAGTTGAAACCCCAATTGAATTCTAGCTTGAGTCTTGAGAGAAGAACTTAGAGAGTAGTTTTAGGAATTGATTTTAGAGTATGAGTGTTTCTAATGAGAATGAGTTAAAATAAAGGGATATCAGCTGATTTAGGGGTCGAGGATAGGTAAAAAGGTCATAAAACATATTTAAAATAAACCATAATTATGTAAAAGCCATTAATGACAGATAAAAATTGAGTCATCATGACCTCACTGGAGGGCCACATAGCCCGTGTGGTGCCACACGGTCCATGACATTGGCCGTGTCCCAACATTTGGAAAATTTATTGCGATCAAGTTACGAGACGGTGATTCCATACTTAGAAAAATTTTGCGTTGCAAGCTATACAGTGGGCTGTTGACACCCAATTTTGACCCACCTTAACCCTATTTTTCATGTTATTCGACTATTTAAGTATTTAAAAAAAAATAGTTTTCGTATAAGTTTATATTTTAATTTGCACTCAAAAATTTGTATATTTTTGCATTTATAATTTACAAAATTATTATCATTATTGTTAGTAATATTTACTCACTTTTGGCATTTATCCTCTATGTTATTTTATAAATGTTTGCATGATAAAATTTTATAACTTATTAATTCATTGTAAATAATATTGATTTATTCTATTTTATAATAAGTATAATTAGTGATTTAATAAAATTTATTACGTAGTAATTTAGTAGCTATTTTATTATGCTAGAATTTTTTTTAGCCCCAATTATTGTCGAATTTTCAAATTTCTAAGTTTGGTAAAATCTTTTCATATTAGGACAAATTCTCCATAATCGTTTTCCTTTCTCGTGAAATTATTTTTACCCAAAATCACTCCCATGAGATTTTTTTTTCCTTTTTCCTTTTCTTCTCCAATGTTCTTTTTTCTTTCTTTCTTCATCTCTAGAATTCTAGAGGATCTGGCAAAAAGGAGAGAAAAAACTTATTTTTTTGGAGATAAAAAACTTCTGAAGAATTTTTTTTCAGAGAGCTTCGCTGTGGTCGAATTGGGAACTATGGGATGAAGTCCAAAAAAGGGTCTTCACGATTTTTTTCCCTCTGGTTGAAGCAAAGAAGCAAACATTTTCTTCCTTTGAAGATATGTTGGAGAACCCCGACAAACCAATATTGGTTGACTTCTATGCTACCTGGTGCGGTCCTTGCCAGTTCATGGTTCTTATTCTAAATGAAGTTGGTGAATCGATGAAAGATAAAATTAAGATGGTGAAAAATTGATACAGAGAAGTACCCAGCCATCGCAGATAAGTACAAAATACAGGCATTGCCAGCCTTTATATTGTTCAAGGATGGAAGCGTCTGTGATCGCTTTGAGGGCGCACTCAATGCTCCTCAGTTGATGCAACGCATAGAATCTGCGTTGGAAGTTAAGTAATAGTTTGGCCTTCTGCCTTTCTAGTGCTCGGATCCTCCTTTTGAAGTCATTCATGTTTAAATTTGGAAGATCGTGGAACATCTATGGAAGCCTTCAGTTTGTCACTCCAATGTATTTGCAAAGAAAATTGTTTAGATACAGGTGTAGAATGGTTAATCCATTTGGCCTAACTCTGCATTTTATCTCCCTTCTCGATCGGACGAAGGAACAAAATATTCATGTGAGAAATGGTTTCAACGGCGAGTTTAGAGCTCTATTGCAAGATTTTCCAGGCTATTAAAGTATTGGTCGATGCCGCAATTTTTTCTGTTTATGCACCGGAAGATTAACGCGTAAAGCGGAGATTCAAATGGGATCTTCATCCCAAAGGTGGCTACACACCTAGTTCGGCCTCCTGGCGTTTTGTTTGGTCACTCTGAAAACGAGCAAGAGTCACTTTGAAGGTTCACTCTATCCTTTAATTTTGTTAGACTTTTTATCTATAACATTGTGTTTTCTTTTATATATATTTAAAAGCATGCTAGGATTTGTCTTCTTGAAATTGTGCAATATGCCATGAATTAAAATTGGCGGAAGTTGTTTAATGTTTTCTCTTTGAGTGTGTGTGGAAAAAAGTTGCATTGTAACAAGAGTTTGGGGATCTTTGACTCCTAGCTATCTGACCGAGTAGAAGGATAAACTAATTAGAATTAGATGATTTAATTTTGTAGTATAATGAATGAAAGTTTGTTTATATCCCATTAGAATAGATAATAGTTATTTATCTTCTTTGATAAAGAATGTTTCTAACTTGACACTATACTAGCGACTATTTCATATATTCTACAATCCTGTTGCTCTGGTTTAAATATTAAAATGGTCAGATAAGCTTTTAACTCAATTGGACGATCCTAATTTTTTTTTTATTTTTTTTTATTTCACATCTTTATTACTTGATCTTTTTTTCTTCTCTTGATTAGTTGAACTTTTGGACCAAACATATTTTCCCCAACTTTTCATGTTTTTACATGTACCTCACCATGGAGTGAAATCACTTGGAGTCCAATCACAATGAGTGAAGGATCAATGCGAGAAGTCGGGCTCAAGTGAATTCGTCGTCCCACCCAGGGTTAGTTCATCATGAGAACGAGCAGTTTTGAACCACTATGAAATCAATTTTTTGTTAAAATTTTGTTAGAAGTCGCTTGTTCGGTCTCCAATCCACTAAAAACCCCAGGTTTGGTTTCGATCGATATTCATCTTGGTCAAATAATCGTTGTGTGAAGGTTCGCCCAATATTCTAATGTTATTAAAACTTTTCAAGTTTGATCATGTTTCGGCATTCGTTGTCCTCCATATCCTTAAATGCTCTTTTATATTATGTGATAATCTATTTTAACTACTTCAATTTATTTATTATATGTGTTTATTGTAATTGGTGAAAATTCATAATCAAGTTGGTGCTATTGTGAGTGATTTACGAGACAAAAACCCATACATGAATTTGAAAATAAGAAAGTAAACAATAAGCAGTGTCATGATTTAATTTTACTGGAGTTGATACCTATATATATATTTGTCTTTCCTTTAGAATATTAAGTTTAAATTGGCTTGGGTTTCTGTTATGATAGTTCACGTGATGGCATGGATTTCTGTTGGAATTGTTAATTACTAAATGCTTGTTGATTTCTTATGTGGCATTGATTTGTGAAAATATGTACCCTATTCTTTAATATAAGGAGAACAAAGAGATGTTACATGGATCATTTTTACACCAAATATTAATTTACTTTTATCACAAGATAAGGTTTCTAGTGAAAAGAGTATGTGGAAAGTCATTAAGTATGAAGTAGTAATTTAAACTTTGTGACTTTGCTCTAAGAAGTGAGTTTCAATTTTCTCATGGAAATCATCATCCTTCTTCTTATTCCATTTCGTGTTGTCTCAATTGTTCCATAAATTAAAACGTACTCAATTGAATCTAGAATCTATTTTACTGTTTATTTTTTTTGGGGAGATTAATTAAACATTAAGAATAGACATACTCTCATTCCTCTTTAAATATTATTCACATGTACATTACAATGGAATGCGGTCATTTGGAGTTTAACCATGGCTAGTGGAGGAGTCACTACAATGAAGTACAACACGAATGTAATTGTTCTCCCGAATGGGCCAGGTACGTTTTGGGACATGATGAAAAGGTAAGCTAGCCGACTTCTTGTATGAAGCGCACATATAGCTTTATATATAAAAAAAATTAAAGCAACTTGTTACTCCCTTATTTTCTAAGTTTTATGTGTCACCCGTTTAAAAAATCTTAAAGATTAGATAACTTTTCATTGAACTTCTTCTTCTTACAATCTAAACACTAGAAGTTTTATATGATTTTTTTTTATGTTTAACTATTTTATAATTATTTTCGTCTTGTCTTAAAGAATTTAGAAAGATTGATAATAAAAATTGAAATAAAGGGAGTGACATCGCATTGGGCCCTCTTTAGCTTCGCCATACACTGATCCCAGTCTCTCTCTCAATTTTAACTTTGTGTGTTGTCGAGTTATTTAAATTCCTATGTTGCACGATATATTTCAAGTATTTGATTTGGAAAGGATCAGGTTAGTTCTTCTCTATTCTTCTTGTCCTTATTTTATTTTATTTATTTTATTTTTGGATTAGCTTTTTTTTGTTTTTTTGTTGTTGTTCATATTATTCAAATATTTTTAGTATTACTATGGAGAGCAATCAGGTTAGTCTCTTCTTCTTTTGTCGCTAATATTATTATTATTATTATTATTTTATTAGACAAGTTGAAAATATGCTTTGCATGGTCGAATTAATAAATTATTGTTACTTGAGTATTTGTATCTTACTTATTGTAATATATGCTAGAAATCTCATATCTTACTTAATAAATATTATTTGTTTGAAACATAGATTTGATGATTAATAAATTTTTAAGTTTAAAATGATATATATTTTTAACTGTCGTAATATATGAGATGTGTGTGATTATTTTTTAAGGATATAGAATAAAATATTTTCTTTCATTTTTGCTTTATATTGATTTGGGGTAGATTAAGTAATTGTTTCATTTATTTTTATCTATTTAATTATCTTGCGATATTTTTACCACTTGGGCATTTTATTAGATTAATTAAAAGTAGAGACCTTATTTGTTATCCCCCACATAAATGCGAGATACGGTCGGGACCCGCATTTGCGGACCTTGAAGAGTGCTTAACACCTTCCCTTCGAGGTAACTTGAACCCTTACCCTCTCTCTCTAGTTAGTTTGGTCCTTTAGGTTAGAATGTTATCATAATGCACCTCAAATCATTAGGTGGCGACTCTTCCTTAATTAAAAATCCCAAAAGAGTCTTTGGCACGACGTCGTCCAGGTTCCCGTTTCTCCGCGAGGAAAAATGGGGCGCGACAGAATGGCGACTCTGCTGGGGATTCTAGGTTCTAACTATTACGTGTTTTGTGTTTTATGTGGGATTATTGTCTTTAAGTGCCTCTATTTGCGTATTTAATATTTATTTATTTTTTCATGTATAATCTCTTTCCTTCCATCGGCAAAGTTTCTTTTTATTTAATTTCTCTAGTGTTTATGAACTACGTCAGACCTGATTCCCGTTTAAGAGGGATACGTAGGCGCTCCTATGGAGTTCGGTCTTACCCTAAATAAAATCTTATTTCTCCTTTTAATCATGGACTGGGGCAGAATTTTTGAGAGGATCTCAAAAATTCTTCTAGAAAAACATATCTCTTATAGGTCAGTAGCTGGGGCAGAATCTCAAAAATTCTCTTAAAGCATTCTCTACATAAAATACTTATCTAGAAAGGATAAGTATGCACGTTAGAAGTGGCCTCTTCGCGTCATGCAAGAATCAACATTTTTTCTTACAATAGGTGAAAGTTAAACTATCTTATTCCCTTTTATATCGGCCTACTTTTCATTACTTACTGAAATTGCACTTAGCCTACAAAAATTGTAAAAAAAAAATTGCATGAAATTTCATTTTTGCATTGGCCTACTGAAATTACATTTTTGTTGCATCGGTCTACTAAAGTTGCACAAAATTTGCATAAAATTGAATTTGCATTTGCATTTGGCCTACCAAAATTACAAATTGCGTGAAAATTGCATTGCATTGGCCCGAAAGTTATATTGCATGTGCTCAATATTTACATTATAAATGCTCGAGATCTGCATTTGCATGTGCTCGATATTTGCATTGCATGTGCCCGAGAAAATTGCATTGGCCCGAGAATTTGCATGTTCCCGAGAAACTTACATGTGCTCGATATTTGCATTGAATGTGCCCGAGAAAATTGCATTGGCCCGAGAATTTGCATGTGCCCGAGAAATTGCATTGGCTTTAGAATTTGCATGTGCCCGAGAAACTTACATGCGCTCGATGTTTGCATTGCATGTGCCCGAGAAAATTGCACTTTTTGGCCCAAAAGTTAGACTGCATATGCTCGAAATCATATTTTGATATTGGCCCGAGAAATTGCATTTGCATTACATTATGCTCGAAAACTACATTTTTGCATAATATTGGCCTGAGAACTCACATATGATCAAAGCTCCATCTGCATTGGCCCGAAGATACATGAAATATTATACCCCTAAGGCGTCATGGTCCAAAGGCGTCATTTTCATGGCCTACGGACATCATTTCATGGCCTAGGGATTTACTTTCTGCTTATCATGCCTTTAAGGCGTCATGGTCCAAAGGCGTCATTTTCATAGCCTAAGGACGTCATTTCATGGACTAGGGATTTAATTATGTTTATCATGATCCGAAGGTATCATCATCCAAAGGCATCATCTTTCATGGCCTACGGACATCATTTCATGACCTGAGGATATAATTTATTATAAGCATGGCCCAAGACATCATAGCCTAAGACATCATCCTTATTGTCTTATGGCAAATTTCATGGTCTAAAAGGGAATTGCATCATGTTTATGAATTATTTTTTCATTTAATACGCGTGCTCTAACCATTTTATCTAGTTTTTTAGTTACAGGTTGCAGAATCCCGCACATTGGTGCATTCCTCCATTCGCTTCTAAGATATACTTTTCATTTTGTATTTCGATTACGATGAGCCCGTTTACTTTTCTTATTATCCCCTATCCTTCTCTTCTATCGATATCTTAATCATTCCCCATACCTTCACACTTTTGTACCATCTTATCCTTCCAATTCAAGCTGCTATAGTTCCTATTTCAAGCCCCGCACTCGTAATGTTATTTTTTAGGAATTTCAGTCATTCCTAAATTCAGAACTACACACGGCCTGATTCTCGTATAACCAGAGATATGTAGGCGACTTGAAACCGAAGTCTCGGTCGTACTATTCTCGCAACCTCTTTTGTTCTCTTTGGTCCTTCCGATAATATTTCATTGGTCGGACAAAATTGGCTACTCCGTCAACTTTCTTTGCTCAACAATTCATCCTTCATTCCCGAGCAAAGAAGGGGCAGCTGTTGACACCCAATTTTGACCCACCTTAACCCTATTTTTCATGTTATTCGACTATTTAAGTATTTAAAAAAAATAGTTTTCGTATAAGTTTATATTTTAATTTGCACTCAAAAATTTGTATATTTTTGCATTCATAATTTACAAAATTATTATCATTATTGTTAGTATTATTTACTCACTTTTGGCATTTATCCTCTATATTATTTTATAAATGTTTGCATGATAAAGTTTTATAACTTATTAATTCATTGTAAATAACATTGATTTATTCTATTTTATAATAAGTATAATTAGTGATTTAATAAAATTTATTACGTAGTAGCTATTTTATTATGCTAGAATTTTTTTTTTGCCCCAATTATTGTCGAATTTTCAAATTTCTAAGTTTGGTAAAATCTTTTCATATTAGGACAAATTCTCCACAATCGTTTTCCTTTCTCGTGAAATTATTTTTATCCAAAATCACTCCCATGAGATTTTTTTTCCTTTTTCCTTTTCTTCTCCAACGTTCTTTTTTCTTTCTTTCTTCATCTCTAGAATTCTAGAGGATCTGGCAAAAAGGAGAGAAAAAACTTATTTTTTTGGAGATAAAAAACTTCTGAAGAATTTTTTTTCAGAGAGCTTCGTTGTGGTCGAATTGGGAACTATGGGATGAAATCCAAAAAAGGGTCTTCACGATTTTTTTTCCTCTGGTTGAAGCAAAGAAGCAAACATTTTCTTCCTTTGAAGAAATGTTGGAGAACTCCGACAAACCAATATTGGTTGACTTCTATGCTACCTGGTGCGGTCTTTGCCAGTTCATGGTTCTTATTCTAAATGAAGTTGGTGAATCGATGAAAGATAAAATTAAGGTGGTGAAAAATTGATACAGAGAAGTACCCAGCCATCCCAGATAAGTACAAAATACAGGCATTGCCAACCTTTATATTGTTCAAGGATGGAAGCGTCTGTGATCGTTTTGAGGGCGCACTCAATGCTCCTCAGTTGATGCAACGCATAGAATCTGCGTTGGAAGTTAAGTAATAGTTTGACCTTCTGCCTTTCTAGTGCTCGGATCCTCCTTTTGAAGTCATTCATGTTTAAATTTGGAAGATCGTGGAACATCTATGGAAGCCTTCAGTTTGTCACTCCAATGTATTTGCAAAGAAAATTGTTTAGATACAGGTGTAGAATGGTTAATCCATTTGGCCTAACTGCTGCATTTTATCTCCCTTCTCGATCGGACGAAGGAACAAAATATTCATGTGAGAAATGGTTTCAACGGCGAGTTTAGAGCTCTATTGCAAGATTTTTCCAGGCTATTAAAGTATTGGTCGATGCCGCAATTTTTTCTGTTTATGCACCGGAAGATTAATGCGTAAAGCGGAGATTCAAATGGGATCTTCATCCCAAAGGTGGCTACACACCTAGTTCGGCCTCCTGGCGTTTTGTTTGGTCACTCTGAAAACGAGCAAGAGTCACTTTGAAGGTTCACTCTATCCTTTAATTTTGTTAGACTTTTTATCTATAACATTGTGTTTTCTTTTATATATATTTAAAAGCATGCTAGGATTTGTCTTCTTGAAATTGTGCAATATGCCATGAATTAAAATTGGCGGAAGTTGTTTAATGTTTTCTCTTTGAGTGTGTGTGGAAAAAAGTTGCATTGTAACAAGAGTTTGGGGATCTTTGTCTCCTAGCTATCTGACCGAGTAGAAGGATAAACTAATTAGAATTAGATGATTTAATTTTGTAGTATAATGAATGAAAGTTTGTTTATATCCCATTAGAATAGATAATAGTTATTTATCTTCTAAGTTTGTTTATATCCCATTAGAATAGATAATAGTTATTTATCTTCTTTGATAAAGAATGTTTCTAACTTGACACTATACTAGCGACTATTTCATATATTCTACAATCCTGTTGCTCTGGTTTAAATATTAAAATGGTCAGATAAGCTTTCAACTC
Organism: Solanum rostratum; assembly: GCA_029948455.1. NCBI lineage: Eukaryota > Viridiplantae > Streptophyta > Magnoliopsida > Solanales > Solanaceae > Solanum > Solanum rostratum. The sequence continues at coordinate 52,556,336 of CM057047.1, read as the reverse complement.
TATTGGATGATCCTAATTTTTTTTTTTAATTTCATATCTTTATTACTTGATCTTTTTTTCTTCTCTTGATTAGTTGAACTTTTGGACCAAACATATTTTTCCCTACTTTTCATGTTTTTACATGCACCTCACCATGAAGTGAAATCACTTGGAGTCCAATCACAACGAGTGAAGGATCAATGCGAGAAGTCGGGCTCAAGTGAAATCGTCGTCCCACCCGGGGTTAGTTTATCATGAGAACGAGCAGTTTTGAACCACTATGAAATCAATTTTTTGTTAAAATTTTGTTATAAGTCGCTTGTTCGGTCTCCAATCCACTAAAAACCCCAGGTTTGGTTTCGATCGATATTCATCTTTGTCAAATAATCGTTGTGTGAAGGTTCGCCCAATATTCTAATGTTATTAAAATTTTTCAAGTTTGATCATGTTTCGGCATTCGTTGTCCTCCATATCCTTAAATGCTCTTTTATATTATGTGAGAATCTATTTTAGCTACTTCAATTTATTTATTATATGTGTTTATTGTAATTGGTGAAAATTCATAATCAAGTTGGTGCTATTGTGAGTGATTTACGAGACAAAAACCCATACATGAATTTGAAAATAAGAAAGTAAACAGTAAGCAGTGTCATGATTTAATTTTACTGGAGTTGATACGTATATATATACTTGTCTTTCCTTTAGAATATTAAGTTTAAATTGGCTTGGGTTTCTATTATGATAGTTCACGTGATGGCATGGATTTCTGTTGGAATTGTTAATTACTAAATGCTTGTTGATTTCTTATGTGGCATTGATTTGTGAAAATATGTACCCTATTCTTTAATATAAGGAGAACAAAGAGATGTTACATGGATCATTTTTACACCAAATATTAGTTTACTTTTATCACAAGATAAGATTTCTAGTGAAAAGAGTATGTGGAAAGTCATTAAGTATGAAGTAGTAATTTAAACTTTGTGACTTTGCTCTAAGAAGTGAGTTTCAATTTTCTCATGGAAATCATCATCCTTCTTCTTATTCCATTTCGTGTTGTCTCAATTGTTCCATAAATTAAAACGTACTCAATTGAATCTAGAATCTATTTTACTGTTTATTTTTTTGGGGAGATTAATTAAACATTAAGAATAGACATACTCTCACTCCTCTTTAAATATTATTCACATGTACATTACAATGGAATGCGGTCATTTGGAGTTTAACCATGGCTAGTGGAGGAGTCACTACAATGAAGCACAACACGAATGGAATTGTTCTCCCGAATGGGCCAGGTACGTTTTGGGACATGATGAAAAGGCAAGCTAGCCGACTTCTTGTATGAAGCGCACATATAGCTTTATATATAAAAAAATTAAAGTAACTTGTTACTCCCTTATTTTCTAAGTTTTATGTGTCACCCGTTTAAAAAATCTTAAAGATTAGATAACTTTTCATTGAACTTCTTCTTCTTACAATCTAAACACTAGAAGTTTTATATGATTTTTTTTATGTTTAACTATTTTATAATTATTTTCATCTTGTCTTAAAGAATTTAGAAAGATTGATCATAAAAAATTGAAATAAAGGGAGTGACATCGCATTGGGCCCTCTTTAGCTTCGCCATACACTGATCCCAGTCTCTCTCTCAATTTTAACTTTGTGTGTTGTCGAGTTATTTAAATGGAATTATTACCTAATTAAGCAAACTTAAGACTAATAATATCATTTATTATCTACATTTCAATTTTATTACATTAATAGCATACCCGTTATTTTTTTTTGCTATAAAAGATGTGGTCCCCACCAGCCCAATGTATAAAATCTAATTCCTTTTCCCTCCTTCATTAGACTCCATTATACACATGATTCCATTCCACCTTCCATAACCGCCTCCCCAATTTACGCCATTTTCACACCCTTAATCTCTCAAAATCTTAACAAATCAAGTCAAGATCAGTTTAACTAAGGTAATATTTCAGTTTATTTTCAAAATGCATACTTGAAATTTCAAGTTTTATTTTTTTTGGCGCTTTTTTATTTTTGCTCACCCTGTTCAAATTTTCCCCAAATTTTTTACTTTTTAGCGGGAATTTTCAACTCATCTTCCATACAATATGGTGAAGGAGTCTTCATCAAAAAGGATTACGAGAGGTATGCATTGTGCATGTTAAAAAAATGGAAGCATACAGTTTCTATATTTCCAAACATTTTCATTTTTGTTATATATGCATGTAATGTTCATTTTTCCCAAGTTGTAGATTTCACAATATCTATGTCTTGTTTTCATTTTTTATACAAAAAAAATATATATTGACAGATCTGATAATGTATTTATATAAACACGAGTGTATAAGGGTAGATTTATACAAAAATAAAGATTTTTTAGCATTTATACAGTTATGGAATGTATGCCAATTGCAACTGTGTATATATAAATACAGTACATTGAAAATTTTGGGTAATATTTATACAACCATGAAATCCCCCATCTCAATATAATGTACATTTCCATGGAATCCATCATTTAGCCCTCCTTATACATTATATAAATTATTACGGAGGAAAACTTATACAAACCTGGTCCATGCAACTTTAAAAAAAACATAAATGTTCAAGTGTATAAATTTATTACAAGTAAGCACACATGTATAAGTTCATGAAAATTTTTATACACTTAATGACATACATGCATAAATTGATCTGTATAACTTTAAAAAAAAACACAAATGTTCAAGTGTATAAATTTATTACAAGTAAGCACACATGTATAAGTTCATGAAAATTTTATACACTTAATGACATACATGTATAAATTGATCTGTATATTTATGTGTAATTATACAGTGAGCAACATTGTATAAATTATACTAGTTTTTATATAAATTGAAAACTCACCAGTAACTTCCTTCCAAAAAATCCAGGAAAAAAAAATTACGTTGGCAATTTTTTCTGATAGAAAGGAAATCTTTTTTTTTTATTTAGAGTAGAAATATCATCTTATTTTAAGAAGAAGTGTTCAATTAGGAAAAGGATTTTAATTTGTTATTATACTTCCTTAATTAAGTTGGCAATTTTTTCTGATAGAAAGGAATTTTTTTTTTTATTTAGAGTAGAAATATCATCTTATTTTAAGAAGAAGTGTTCAATTAGGAAAAGGATTTTAATTTGTTATTATACTTCCTTTATATATGCAACCGTTTCCTATAATAAGTACCTAAAAAAACGCCTAATTAATTAACAAAAATTTGACACTTCCGATTTATACATTACCCTGAAATCCGATTTATACATTAAATTTGCTATAGCCATAGTTATAAAAAGTAATTTCATAAACATGGCTATTTTAAGATTTTTAAGATTTTTAAATTTGCCATTTATGAAAAATCCCCTATTTAAATTCCTATGTTGCACGATATATTTCAAGTATTTGATTTGGAAAGGATCAAGTTAGTTCTTCTATTCTTCTTGTCCTTATTTTATTTTTGGATTAGCTTTTTTTTGTTTTTTTTGTTGTTGTTCATATTATTCAAATATTTTTAGTATTACTATGGAGAGCAATCGGGTTAGTCTCTTCTTCTTTTGTCGCTAATATTATTATTATTATTATTATTATTTTATTAGACAAGTTGAAAATATGCTTTGTATGGTCGAATTAATAAATTATTGTTACTTGAGTATTTGTATCTTATTGTAATATATGCTAGAAATCTCATATCTTACTTAATAAATATTATTTGTTTGAAATATAGATTTGATGATTAATAAATTTTTAAGTTTAAAATGATATATATTTTTAACTGTCGTAATATATGAGATGTGTGCGATTATTTTTTAAGGATATAGAATAAAATATTTTCTTTCATTTTTGCTTTATATTGATTTGGGGTAGATTAAGTAATTGTTTCATTTATTTTTATCTATTTAATTATCTTGCGATATTTTTACCACTTGGGCATTTTATTAGATTAATTAAAAGTAGAGACCTTATTTGTTATCCCCCACATAAATGCGAGATACGGTCGGGACCCGCATTTGCGGACCTTGAAGGGTGCTTAACACCTTCCCTTCGAGGTAACTTGAACCCTTACCCTCTTTCTGTGGTTAGTTTGGTCCTTTAGGTTAGAATGGTATCCTAATTCACCTCAAATCATTAGGTGGCGACTCTTCCTTAATTAAAAATCCCAAAAGAGTCTTTGCCACGACGTCGTCCAGGTTCCCGTTTCTCCGCGAGGAAAAATGGGGCGCGACATGGGCCACACGGCTCGTGACACACCACACTGACCGTGTGGGTGACCGTGTGACCACACTTGGCCTTATTTCTTGGTTTTCCAGGTGCAAGCCCATCACATGGCTCACCACATGGTCCGTGAAGCACACACGGCCCGTGTGGGGTTCCGATGTGACGTGCCTTAGCCCGAAACTCCCTGTCGACTCCTCGTAATCGAAATTATGGCCAAGTAACCCTTCACTTCACACGAGCCGTATGGGCCTCCTATGAAGTGACACTTGGTCAATTTTTTTCACGGGGCAACATTATAAAGTCCGATAAAATCGTTTGAAAATCCGGGTCCTTACATATCCAGATTGAAATGAACAAACCCCTGGGACTGGAAACAAAAAGATTGTTGCCTAATAGAACCCTCAGTCCCTGTTTCTCATCTCACTAGTTGCTTAAAAAAAGTTTTGTTTACACTATCGTAAGCAATATTTACACTGTCTGAAGTAGTATTTAAGTAGTTAGGTTAGGAATTAGGTACAAGGAGAAAGATACCAATTGTAGACAAGACTTTACCATTTTCTATCTTCACCACACTCTAGAGCACTGTTTCCATTTTCTGTTTCATATCTGAACTATAATCTATCTCCCGGGTAATAATAGTAAGGTTCCTATAAATTTCACACACAAAACTGCACATCTTCTCTGCAAAAGGAAGTTCCCCTTTTGAAATTCGACTAATTGCTAACCTCATTAGTTCTCCAGTCAAAGTCCACAAACTAAAGTGGAATATTTAGCATATGGCAATGTTTCTTACTTGGGAAAAAGCAGACAACTTAGCATTATTAACTTGAAAAAATACAAACAGATGATATGCTTACACCTAAGATACAGTCTAAGATGTAAATTAACCTGCAAGGGTTCAACAGAAGGATCACTTAATGGGAGCAAGGTCGCATTCATCTCATCATTTGTTAATAGAGTCCCTGTCTTGCAGAAATTGCAGCTTCAACATACTTGAACCTATAAGTTGGAATAGCATACGAGCTAAGTCAAACTAAAATATTTACGAGCCTTTAGAAGAAAAATAAGACCAACTGACCCATGCCAGGAGAAGATGCTCATCTTAGCTTCCAAAAATTAGTTCCTTTACTAGCCAGGACAAATACTGATCAGTCACAGTTGCCAAACCTTTTACTGCTTAATCCAGAACTTCCTCTTTGGTCATTCTGCTAGTGAAGAAGGTAAGATAAAAAACTAAGATAATCTTTCACCTTAAGTTGAGCAGACAAAGATAAATAGTTATCCAATATTGACACTTATTGACTGCATAGGTCTAATTAGAAACTGTTTGGGTACTGGCATAGCACATACACATTGAGAAAAAGCATCAGCTTCAAACATGTTGTTCAAGTGGATAATTTCCTTGAAGAAAATAAGATAAGATTACAACCCAAACATTAGCAAGAATGTGTGGGAAAAATGATTAATAGCAGCAACGCATAGATCCAGGTATACTGAAGACCACATACAATCATCTGCATAGTGCATGTCATATACGATAATGCATAGAAGAGAAACATAGTGCATCGCCAGCTCCACAAGAAAATTCATGGAGTGCACTTGAAAACAACCTTGTTGCTTTTCATAGTGATATCACAACTAGCTTTCACCACCTTTTCTCATTTATCGTTCTGCATCATACATAAAATAAAATTCATATATCACAATTCCATGTGAATGTTGATTCTTCTATACCCAAGAGTGACCTTTCTCCATCATCAATTTATTTAAACTTGAATTTGAAACTGAGATCTAGCTCTTCAAGCATGGATTCAGACATGCATTCTCTATTTTTGACAAGAGAGAATCATCTGGATATGTGTAACTGCAAAATCAGCAGTAGGTACATAGAATATAGATTCACGTTTTCACAAATAAACTTCCTTTTCTCTAAAATTATCAAAAAGTAAATAATTTTCCTTTTGATGGTTGAGCAGAACCATCCGCAGGTAATTGCATCGTTATATTGTATTTAGATTTGGAAAAGAAAAAGACCGACTCTCAAAATAAAGCAGAAAACATGATAGTTAAGTTCAAATGTCCACCATCCAAACCATATGATCTTAATTTCACTAGAGAATTTCCAATCACTTCCTTCCTGCTTAGCTGAATACCAATACCATTTGGTTGTAATAAACAAAAGAAGTGCTACAAAAATACTTTTGCAGTTTCCTGCATTAATTCATTACGACAGTTATAATGTAATAAAAACATGAAGCCAGATTATGAACTAATCCGGTCTATGTTGAGCATGGGTTAATGCCAGAAGCCGGGGTGACTGTTGAGGATGGTAGTTTCCTACAATTTAATCAACTTTTAAATGGAGGATATCAGTTGAAACAGAGGACAGCAGGTTCTGTTCAAGGGCTAGGCAGTATGATTAGACGAACAAATAAATACAATTTGAGATAGTTATATAACCATGTGCTACAAAAGAGATTATTTTAATTTCTTCTCTAAAAAGAAACATTAGTCAGTATTTAAGAAGTAAAAGTATCTGCCAGTATACCTATATCGTCACATTAGTTTCTCATAACTCACAAGCATAACAATTTTCCACACCTATATTTACAAATGAAAACTCACAAAGAACAACATTTCATGAGGCTTAAATAGCATTGCAAAGAATTAAATACCAATTCCATTCTTCAGTACCCAAGTACAATAGACCCTTCCCCGGACCTTGCACATAGCGGGAGCTTTAGTGCACCGGGCTTGCCTTTTTTAGTACCCAAGTACATAAGTATTTATAAATGATTCAAACTTATCAAACAATACTTAATTAATCAAAAGAAGTTGTAATCTTCGAGAAATAGGTGCTTTGAGTTTCGCTACCAGCAAATTGGCTTCAGGAGTTTTAGTAGGGACCAACACAGATTGCTCTCTTCCTTGCCATTGTCAGGAACACATTTATGATATTTATAATCCCTTGCTCAGAGATGACGGATGAACTTGAAGTCAAACCTTATATTGTTAATGCACCACTGCTTCAAACCTAATTAACCTAGCAATCTTGTAATAAAAGTGCGAAAAAAATTACTTGGGCGAATATCTCACCAACGGTCAGGAATATACTTGAGAGTCGCGTTCCCCAAGGGGGCGGTAAAGAAAAAGATGTCTGCTAGATTCAAGACACATATAATATCTGTTGGCCAGTTGAAACTTTCTTTTATTTATGGTATTGTGTTAGGCATGCTTCATTCAAGGCTAACCAATTGAAACATGGCATCTTTAGAGGCAGTTTAGTCTTCCATATAACTTTCCATGGTGGTCAATGATTTCTTTTGATAAGCATAGATGAGTTTAAGCTGCCTAATCACAAATACTTACTACTAAGTTACTTTTTGTTCTTTGACTATCATTTATCATAAATACAACACCTCAAATAAGTTTGATTTTGATAAGGTATCGGCAGGAGGCGTCTTTCAACCTTTGATCAGCGTTTGCTGAGCTTACCAGATTGTTGTTGTTAGGACTATGGTTACTTAAATTTCTGCCAGTTTGTTACAAAAACTTACCGGTTTCAAAAATAAGAATGAAATTACACTTGATTTAGTATAGTATTATAGTAATTTTCAAGGCTCATTATGACTTTATGGTTTCGCAATTTTGTGCTAATCCTAACAACTTAAATGCGGAGATAACTGTTTTCCTGGTCAGGTAGTTTCCCATTTGTTATGGCTCATTCGTTTTGGGTGTATATATGTGCACATAAATATTCTTCTATATCTTTTGAAAAACAGAGTTCATATATGTGCTCGTTTAAGCTGCACTAGTTGTTAAAGCATACTCGTCTCGGAGAATTCACAATTTACATCTATACATTCTCTCTTCTAACTTATATCAAGTGCTTACTTTTACGGGCTGTTTGGATTCTTGTTATCTATAGATTTGAGACTTGAGCAAAATTTTATAAACCTCGCAACATCTCTTCCTCTAAGTTTGACTTAAATATAATCTGGTACTCACTTTAAATGACAGAAGAGAACAAATCCAATGAGAAGGAAAAATGATCGCCTATTAGATTTTAAAAATTCTATAATTTTTAAAGAGCTTATCAAGATTTGAGGTTTTTTTCACTTTCTATAATCTGCACAACCAATATGGAACAAGAGTTATCAACATAAAGACATATCGTTAGAAACAAAATTCAATTCAATATCACACAAAGTCCCCCGCCATTCTGTCTCCTCTACAAATTACTAATGCACTACCGTCATCTTTTTCTTTTGATGATATATTTGCACAAATAGTCAATTTTTTGAGAAGCCATGCATGCACATGTCGAGAACCTTTATGCAATTTCTATGCCTCTTAAGGCTGCAGTGCTGATAATTTTTTCCTTCATTTCTCCAATTACATGATCTGAAATCTGAACGACGAAGAGATCATCATACTCGTCTTGAGCTACTTGTAGTTCATTCAAATCTGAAACAATCACTTTAGTGTGTTCAGAATGAGGCTCCTGCCTTGGGTTGAGATGAAATTCGCTCTTCCTCAGAAGAGATTTTCCGATATAATTTTGTTCTAAAATTCCGTATATTCTGGTGCAGAAATCGTGTTGGAAATAACAAAGGCTATTTAGGGAAAATCTTCTTACATTTATTCCCCAAGAGTCATAAGAATATGTGTTTTTGTCTTGAGAGATATCTTCAAATAATTATGTTGATCAACAGCCATTACAGAGAAGAAGAGATCAAGAAATGTTTGAAAAATGATGATTTGGGCGACTTATTTCAGTACCTTTAGAGTATTTAAATAATGGTTAGTTTAAGAGCGTAACTGGATGCATTTGAATAACGGTTATTTAGTTTAATAACGTTTAATTAGTTTACATGATCTTACCAAATAAGCAAAAGTATAATCCAAAATTATGCTTAAAAAAAAGGAAAAAATACATATTTATACACTTGAAGACTCTTAATAACAGAAAATTTTTTATTTACCAAAATAACGCTAAAATTACAAAAAGTATACCATTATTAAACATGCTGATTACATGTGTGAATCTGTGTCTTACCTTTTATTAATTGTGTTGCATTTAATTTTAACCATTCATTTATAGTAAAAAGTACTTTCTTTTTATTTATTTATTTATTTTTATATATCAAATCTGGATTTTCCTTCCCAATGACAAGTAAATCAAATTCTTTCCAAGCTGTGTAAGCATTTTTTGTTTCATCAACATTTTTGTTTCTTCAACAACATCTCTAGACGTCGTCCTCTGTCGTTCCGATTCTGAAGCAACCTCTTCATCTTCCAAGCAAATCGACTCCATCAACATCTCTTTCCAATTTTTTGCTGATCTTCAAACAAAAATTTTTTAAATGATATTATTGTTGTTTTAGATGTTTCTCTTTAACGTTCAAAGTGTTTAATTTTATTTTTCCCATTTTATTGTAGTGTAAATTCCACAATGGAAGGAACACTTGTTAGGAAGAGCCCCAGGTTCAAAAGCAATGTTAATTTTGTTGAAAGCACACTGCGTTCCTGCTCTAGACCCAACTTTGATATGTCAAAAAATGGTGTTTTCTTATTAGAGCTGAGTTAGAGTTGTTTTTATTTAAAACAATGCATTTATACTTTCGTATTGTATTTTTTATTTGATGATTTAATGTATACAGTTTGGTTTTATTGTGATAACTATATTGGATGCTTTATATTTGTATAAATGTTGAATCAAGTTTATGATATTTATTTGGATACCAAATTGGTGTTTAGATAGAGTATGGGTTGGTGTATTGATTGATAATTTAGTAGTACTATGGTAACACACATATATATTTGTGACAGTTCAAAGTATCATAATTTTACTACTTTTTGCTATTTTTATGCGGTGTATGCATAAATATGGATTGTTAATTTTGATACATGTTATAGTGTCATAATGGAATCAACCATGTATGCATGAATCTTCAACGAACTATCATCTTTTTGATATATCTTTTGGTTAAGTATTGCGTATTTGTAAACAATAGTTTCAGTTTGATAACTATGATGGTGTTAGATGGTATAAGCCATGCATATTTGATTTTCTAAATTAGTAAATTCTATGGTATAGTTTTTGGTATTAAATATGATGTATTTTGTATGCATTGATTCAACTATGGTGCTTTAGTTGGTTTTTATAATGGTATAACGCATAAATGATTTCTACTGTTATGTGTCTGATGGTATTGTGATGGTATCAGCCATGCATTTTTGAGTATTGAATAAATAATTTGTTTGGTATATTTTTTGGATTACTATAGTATATATATATATGCATTAACCTTGAAAGTGAGGTGGCCGAAAAGGTGTTCAGCAAGTTTAGTGGAGCTAGGAGTACCAGTCGTGAGCATGTCGCTATCAGTGAAAGAGTATCGCCGTCTAAGTATATTCCTAGGATGAAGTCATGGCACCCCTGTTATGGTGTTTTAAATTGGTTACACTTGTGGGGTTTTTGGTTGTTGTGAGTTTTGATATATATATATTTTTTTTATTTTGGATGCTTTGTCTCTATGTTTATGATGTGAATTATTTGGTTTTTAAGTTGCTTTTGCGTATACATTACCATGGGCAGCCAACATATAATATTTTTATAATATTTTAGTAATGTTTTCATGCTCATGTTTATTTCAATTCTATTGGTTTAATTTATAATTTAAGACAAAGTTTGTTTAAATTTTACATTTCGCTTAATATGTACACCAACTAGATTGCTTATTATTAAAAAACTTCTTAACCATGAATAACCAACATGTTAAGAGATTTTATGGTAGTTTAATTCCAATTACCATACCAAAGAAATTATTAACTATGCCTGACTTTTTAACACATTTATGCAAACAGTTATAATATACCAACAAAAAACCATACAATCACCAAGCTTATACCAATCAATCAAATTTGTACATGATTACTTATTCTTGCAATTATTTATTCTTATAAACATTCAACATAATTCCATTTCACAACATATATACCTTTCATAGGCCAAAAATCATTCATCATTTTTTAACTAACATTAAATAATCACAGAAATCGCCAAAGTCAGGCTAAGCATCAAAACCTTACATTAACTCTTTGATAACATCATCATATACACCAATATTTATACCGGATCACTGCTTTGTCCAAGCACACTTAATTTATTATGCATAAACCAAAATAAACATATCTCATAACAAAAATCAGTTTTGGTCACCAAGAGAAGAAAAATTGGCAAGTACTCGAACATATCAACAAGTCTCTAGAGATGGTAATCACATCACTAATTAGTTAGTTATCTTGACTTAATCAAGAAACCATAAAATTTATTTTTGGTATTGAAAATCAACAACACACAATGATGACTTATTTATGAATTGTCCCCTAATCAATTTGGTAGAATGTATTTTTATTGGAATTTACTTTCATTAATTGTTCAGATGCCTTATTAACTAACCACATGATAATCAAGTTTGCCTATTTTGTAAAAAAAAGGTCAGTAGACTAGTATAATTATGAAAAAGTTGGTAGCGTCATATAGTTTAAGTTATAAAATGTATAGTCATATTTTTTGCCCCCCCAAAAAGTACAATATTTATGGATTAAGTTTTAGTTCAATAAGGGGTGTTGAACTAAAATGGGTTTGGACGAACATAATTTTTTTTTAAAAAAATAAAATTTTAGTTCAATAAGAAAATAAAATTGAACATGAGTCATAGTGTACTATTTTTAGTACTTCCTCCGTCTCATTTTTGGTGACATCATTTTAATTTGGCATGATGTTTATAAAAGTAACCTCCATGGTGAAAAATATATAGCTATAAGATGATCCATATATATGATCAAAACTGTAAATTAAAAGGAGTGGACTTGGTCATGGTAACAAAAAAAAAAAATAATACCTTTTATAAGAAATAAACTTTCAAAAGGGCAAAATTAAACATATTTTGACTAAATCCAGAAAGAAGAAAAGGTATACATCCAAAAGATTAGAACTTACAACACAAACCCGAAAATTTTCCTTTGATTCACGAAGAAATTAGGGTTCGTGATGCCTTTCAACTTTGACCAGAAAATGAAATTCAAATCGATCTCTTTACCTATCCTTTTATATTGATTTTTTTAAGAAAAAAATTGCTAAACCGACATGTAAAATTTTAAATTAATTGGCAGTCACTGATGAGTGGTTCAATAATCCTACGTAGGAACGTATGTTAATCATGCAATTTGGTTGTAGGACGCAAGTGTTTTTTCTTTTTAAATTTTTGAATAGTTAAGTTTCTATTTGTGCACTATTAATGTTAAATATCAAAGTTAAATTTTGAAGCCAAATTTAAAGTCATACTTATGAATTATGTCTTTGAATAACTTGTAAAACAACGAAAACTCCTGCATTGTTTTCTTGATAGACTAATTAGCCTTTTTCATTATCTAATTACTCTTTTCCTGATGGATGCCTATATGTAATGATCCTCTAGGTCATTTCTGCTTTTCTGAGTATTTTACCTCGATTAGAGCTTATCTATAGCGACCTCAAGTCATATGTAACTTGCTGGCACTGACAGTTCGTTCGTCTGGTCGCTCGTACGAAAGATGTGCAATTTTTCATAATATAAACTAGTTTAAAGTTGGAAAATGAGTTAGCAGTAAGTCGGAGTATATGGCCTCAGAGCGAAATTCTAATAGTTCCATCAGTTTCGGAATGACAAAATTAGGTTGGGAGCATGTTCGGTTAAAGTGCCGAGGTTTTTAGAGTTAGTTTATATCGAGATTTGCAATTTAGAGTACCAAAGTTTTCGAGAGGGGTCAATATGAGTCCGACTAGGTTCCAATTCGAGTTCGAGATGGGGAATGAGGTACACAAAGCACATTGTTAGAGTGGGATTGAGTTCTAGGTTGAGGTTTTATTAGAGATGTGGGTGGCTGTACATTGTTGGTTCTCGAGCTCCATCAAGACTTGGCATCCAAATCTTACACCAGTTCACCCTTTTATTGTGCGTAGGTGCACCACTGGGCTTATAGGGGCTCAGCTGGCATATTAAGTTCACCCTTTTATTGTGCGTAGGTGCACCACTGGGCTTATAGGGGCTCAGCTGGCATACAGACATAGACAGTAGGGCCTTACACCCATGTGCAACACTACTCAATCATCCGGTATTTAGTCACTAACCATGTTCATTGGCAAATGTATCGGGTTCTTGTGATTAGATCCTTATGGAGTTATATTTTTTATATCCTTGCTTTATTTGATGTTCTTACTCGGTTGGTCTATGATGCCTACTGGGTACCATATCCCTGATACTCAGTCGACCTATGATGCCTACTGTAAATTGACTCATACTATCTTACTCTTACAGACCAAAGTTTTACTAATTGAAAAGAAAACAATATTTTGAAGAAGAAAGAACATCACTTATTGTATGATAGTAAATATGGCTAAACTGAATATTACATAATGTATGACAGTAAATTTGAAATCACTTTTGAAGTTGTGCATGCATGTAAAGTGGTGCTTTTTGTTGGTATAACTTTCGGACACAATGAGATCAAGTGGTACAAACATAGGCATAATTACTATGAAAAAAAAATGCTATATTTCAACCAAAAATGCTTTAAACCAATAAAAACAAGAAACCTCAACATATAGTCATAAAAAAATATTTTTTTGGCTTGGGTATCCTAGATATGAGTTCAGAGGAAAGAGCATAAGCCCCAATACAATGAAGATGGAAGTTGTCAAACATTCACTTGATAATTGCATCACTCTCGCTCATTAGTCTGGGTTCCTTCGTAGAGTTACCATATGATACATGTAGCGGCCCTGCAACAAAAGGTGCAAAAGGAACTGGTCCACTGCACAAACTTGTATTCCCAGTCGAAGGAGCCCATGAGATAGGATCAACTATCACAACAAAAAATATTCTTTTCTTAGTGATGAGAACAAATTTTGAGGCTAAATGCAAGAAGCTCAAGCAACTGGATAACAAATTTAGTAATCAGACCAGTGCTATTGGCTGATAGGGATGAAACATATTATAGCATAGATTATGAATCATAATTTTTGATGTACAAAACTTATCACAAATTTTCCTTCAGATACTTAGACATGCCACTAGATATGTCCAACTGAATCAAAGTTGATTAAAAAAAGTATTGTTTTCAGCCCAAGAAATGATAGCCAGATAGGATGCAACATACACTAAAATAGAGTAAAACAGTGGAATCAACTTACATCGATAGGTGTAAAGGCTAAATGCAGGAAGGAGTGAACCAATAGTGAGGTATCATTCTAAGATGTTAGGCATATTTTTACCCATAAGACAAGTCTCCCATGATAACATTCTGACATAAGAGATCACTTATTCTTTTTTCTGATAATTGTGGTGTCGGCACAAGCTTAGCATACATCGATTAATTCTACGGGAAGAGTTCACATATTGTATTATTTAGGATGTCCAGGTATATTAAATACCTTCTAACATACTCACAATCACACAATTCCAGCAAAAATTTGGTATCTTATAAGCATTCACTTATGAATGTCAATTCATTATAGACAGACAAATGATCCACATAACAAATTTAAGAGGGAGAGTTAAAAACAGTATCCCAAATGAAGAATTCTTCATCTTTTACCTTTATTTCAGGAAGATTTTAGCTATTAACTTTGTGGGTTTCCCAAGTATAAAATCTTATTAGCATTCAATTGATCCAAACGCAGATAATAAGTAAGACCTCAAATGCTACAATAATTCCTTATTTTCAAGCATGTAGAATGTAATATAATCACAATGTAAGATCTTACTTCTAATTTAAGCATGTCTAACGCAAATCCATACCATCATAAACACGATTTATATCTTCTGAAGGTGGTGGTCGACGCTTTTTAACATATTCTTTCTATAGTGGTTCTGGAATCTTAAATGAGAACATGTCCAACTTTGAACCTTGTGCCACATACTCTGGATGTTGCTCCAAGTACCTGGGAAGAAAGTTCATTAACCAAAACCAAAACATAAATGCAAATAAAATTCATATTCCCTACTTTATGTTCACACAATTTAGACCAGTCCAAGAAAGCATTACAAAAGGAAAAATGTTCTACAATACTTTTCAACTTCAATTTTTGAACGAAGTTTCATCCCATTTGGTGAATCATAATTCCTGTAAATCATGAAAAGAAAGTATTTAAAGAACCTAAGACATTTATTTTGTACATTAGCGGCATGGATGCTAGCAAAAAGGAAAACATCAACAATCGCCAGTAAAATTAGTCGCGAAAAAATGCAAGACCTACACATCAGCAAACCTGGTGCCTCCTTCTTTTCTAAGTCTTAAAAGTCGTTCCCATCCCGGAGGAGGCCGAGGAATATTAAACTTATTGCCCACAGCATGCTTCCATCTTGAATGAGGTCCGATGGTTTTTCACATGATTTATACTCAAGAGTTGTTTCACCATAGAAGGATTTTTCCAATATGTGTTCCCTTATTTCTTCATATTTCTCCTTTGTGTGTATGTATCTCCATTTGTAGCATTTATCACATTGCACAGCAAATGCCCCTCAAGATGGGAAAGCCCTAGATGCATAATTTGGTAAGGACTTTTTGTGAGTTCGGAGTGGTTTAACCTCAGCAGCAACAGGAGTAGCAGAAATAGTGACAGCAGGATCATAAATCACCGTTTGTGAGCACTTTCCCCATGATTCACCTTACCATCTTTCATCGGTTTCTGAATCGGATTCTCCATGATGTCAGGGGAAGTAGAAACTCTCAAAGTATTTAGCTCTCTATTCACATTATGTGAGTCAGCTAGTTCAAAACCATGAATAACTCTTTGATGATTTTTGTCCATTCAGCAAGCTCTTAATGGGATGGAACTATATACGGAAAACAAATACAATTTGTCTCATTATGGAATTCCAATAACAGTTAAAAAAAGTACAATAATAAAAGAAACACATCTATCCTATTAACCATTGATCTGTGCTTATCATTAAAGCAGGACCTATTGGTTGAATCTACATATTGCAGATCTGTTCCACTATAAGATTTACCTCTTATAGAAGTTAGGAAATATATTGCATTTAATGTAAAGTGAACGATAAAAAAATTCAAATCCAAAAATGATAGTCAGTTAGAGAAGTTTCTTTTTGGCTAGTACAAGGAAGAGGTAAATCTAACTCAGTTGATGTATATGCGCATGATAAGTTATTTTTAGGAGTAGTATTAAGTACCGATTTGGGCAAGAGTTAATTGAAACCACATAAACTATGTAGCCAGCATAAATTAAATAGTAGTGTTGTCGTTTGGCTGACTCCTCAGTTGTCCCAAAAGAGGATCTTTTGTATGGATCCAGTGATGTTATGTCCCTTATTCTGATAAGGTATTGGAAGGATACGACAATGATAACAGATTTGTTGTATTATCACTAAAACATATATGATGATTGTCGTTTAGAGAAACATCCGAAAAAGTAAATATTATTATTTTACTGGAAAGATCTAGGAATTATCTATAGCAGATTGCCAACAAGGAAATACCTCTACTCAATATGAATCGAGATGAATAGAAAACAATTGAGCATATCTTCCTAAAGTGCCCAAATGTTTGAAACCTCTGGAAAGAGCTAGGAATTATCTATAAAATCCATCAAATTTGCAATACTCAAGGAGCTAGCTAGTTGATTATCTTCCTTATGAAATCCAAAATTTACAATTAAAAATAAACTCAACTGGAGAGTAGCCTTTCCATTAATTTTTTATGTCGCATATCTAGCTGGTCCGAAATGACAATCTACATAAAAAGCAAAAATCCAAAATATGTTTTCAAACCCACTTTAATCACCGCCATGGAATTCATGGCCATAGCTGGCCAAAAAGAAAAAGCCCCAAATACCAAAACTATGTTCGTTAAATGGACTCCATCCTTGAAGGGATATAAACTAAACACGGATGGTTCCTCAATAGCCAACCAAAGAAGAGGGGGGACTGGAGGAGTTATTAGAGATAAGACATATAGATGGATCATCGATTACATGGGTCACCTCTCCGAGACAAATAATGTTAGAGCTGAACTCCTATCCTTCCTACAAGGACTAAAAGAAGCTATACGGAAGAACTTAGTAACACTAGAAATTAATGTGTATTGCAAGGAGACTAACCTTTTTGTAGGCCCCTAGTTCAGCTGTGGATCCCCCATACTCCATACATTCAGAGAAACAAATCTCATGGCAGATAGGCTCATAAAGGAGGGTAGTCATTCATAGGCTGACAAAATTTACTCACTTCTTGCTAGTAAGAATAACATATTCAGCGGAGGATTACGCTAGGCTTTACATTTGAGAGATTGCTCGCTTTCATGGATTTCTATTATCTGTTGTCCTAGATCAAAGGGCTCAATTTATAAAATATTCTCAGATTGAGGGGCTAATTTTACAACACATTTTTTGGAAGTCTTTTTAGAAGGTTCTGGGTACTCAAGTAAATCTTAGCATAGTTTTTCATCCACAAACGGATTGACAAGCAAAGCGTACCATTCAGACCGATAAGGATATGTTATGCGCCTGCGTGATGGACTTTAAAGGAAGCTGGAATGATCATCTACTCCTCATCATGTTCGCTTATAATAACAACTTCCAAGCTAGTATTCAAATGGCTCCTTATGAAGCACTATATGGGTGAAAGTGTAGGTCGCTGATCAGTTGGTTTGAGGTCAGGGAGCCAAAGTTGTTAGGCCCTAATCTAGTACAACAAGCGATGAAAAAAGTGAAACTTCTTAGAGACCAATTGCAAATAGCTCAGATTTGGTAGAAGTTTTATATAGATGTTCGACTATGAGACTTAGAGTTTGATGTAGAAGATTGAGTTTTCTTAAAAGTATCACCTATGAAAGGTATCATGCAATTTGGAATGAAAGGGAATGTCAGTGCTATGTATGTTGGACCGTATAAGATTATTCAAAAAATTAACAAGGCGTGGCATACGATCTTGATTTGCCTTTAGAATTGGGAGCAACCCATCTAGTGTTTCATGTATATATTTATGTCACGGAAATGCATTAGGGATCCTTCGCAATGTACTCATATTGAATATATCTACATTGGTTAAGTCTTGTCTTATGATGAGGTAGTAGTGGCTATTTTTTTTATCAACAAGTAAGAAAGCTTCGAAATAAAGAAGTGGCCTCTGTGAAAGTGTTGTACCGGAACAACAATATTGAGGAAATAGATTGGGAAGCCAAAGAAGAAATGATGAAGAATCACTCCCATCTATTTACAACTTAAGGTGAGTCGCATTCCAAAACTGCTAGTTATCCTTTTTAGTAACCTAAATTTTAAAGGATTAGGAAGTCTAACTTGTATGTTTTGTGGCGGGATAGCTATACGAAGCTTAGTAATTGAAGTTTTTGGGAGTTGATTTATGATTTGCAAGAGGGATAGATACATCCACCTAAATAACATTTTAGGTAGATGGTAATGCAACTAAGGGGTTGTCTTGACACTTTCGTGAACAAATGTTCTTAAGGGGGAGGGGAACTGTGAGACCCCGTGTTTCTCATTTTCGATATTACAAATAATGTGGCATGTTATATAAGGTATATATGATTTCAGAAAGAACTTAAGGATAATAAGTCTGCAAATATGTGGTAATATCAAGGACTTAAAATTTTAAGTCAAAGGAATTCCCTAAATACATAATCGGGATTAAAGAAATAGCCCGAGTGGCACCTCACCCTTTTTGAAAGGTTTAAATTAAGTTTCACTTCTTGAATGAAACTAAGAGCATATAATTTTTTAATAATGGATTGTTAAGGGGTATTGTAATAGCTCAAAGGTTATATTTTATGTTTTGGATTCAAGAAAGTTGCAAAATAAAGGTTAGAGAAAGTTACTGTAAGCTTCTTTAAGAAATCCTTCTTTAATTTGGATCACATGTATCAGACCATATCTCCCAAAATATAAGGATCTAGAGGGTCCATGACCTATCAAATTGAAGATATATGAGTCTAGTTTGAAACACACAAAATTGCGTATCAATCTGACTTCAGAATAAAAAGTTATGATAGTTCTACCGTAACTGCTCGAGAAGAAAATCAGGTCTTGGGCCGGGTTAGGTCAATCCCAACTTTATGTTGGCTAATTTGACCTTTTAAAGCTGAAAATGTTCCATTTTAGTTCCAAAATAATAGAAAAACGGAAGATAGAGCTCCAACAAGTTCCCTAAGTGATTTAGGTATGTTTTTTCGCATTTTTACCGTAAAACTTCGTCCCCAAGCCTAGAAATGCATAAGTCCCTCTTATTAGCTATGTTTGGAGCTGTTTTTGTAAGGTATAAATTCGGTTTTCTTGTCGGTTATTCTAATTTTAAAGCTGTCTTGTTCAGGATATAGTCTTGAGACCCTTTTACGATCATTTTACGAAGTTTTACGGATGTTTCCTTGCCTAAATGCTATATGGAAAATCTTCCGGTTAATGTTCAATTATGGACTATTTATAGGTGAGTCTAAGTTATGTATATATAGTGATTGCGAAGCTTAGGACATAAGGAACAACTTTCATGAAGGAACTTTGGCCATTTAGACGTCTGTTGGAAAGGTATGTTAAGGCTAAGCTCCGTGCCTTCTTTTAGCACGAAATCTAGGAAATTCCCAAAACGTCAAATGCGGTATTTTTTCATGCTGTTGCTAGAAAGGCCTTTTATAAAAGGAATTGGAATTGAAATTGAATTATTTCAAAATGATATTAGGTTGTCATTCCATTCGTTCTCTTAAATGGGACATTCAGTATCTATATACCAATTTATCAGTTTCCTTGACTACCTGTCTATATGTTTGAGGTGTTGCTCTTCTTGGTGCAGTATCACTAAAATAAAGATAGATTATGAGAGGAACGTAGTGTTTATAATCAATGCTTCTTCCTTACTAAGACCATATTTGAAGAACTTAGAAAGTAATATGTTGATTTCCAATAATCTCTAGTATAATGCTCCTATTCAAACTACTAAGACACTTCATTATTTTTTTTTTAATTATTTTCCTTTTACTAATTGGCATGGAAACAAGTATAAGTATTGTGAGAAGCACCTTTATGAACCTTTTCAGAGTTAAGGCTTCATTCTAAATGTAGGATTAAGTTCCCAAACTTGTTCAAAAGGTATATAAGATCTCATGAGTAATGTGTATATGCTACGACAATTATTATGATGTTATGAAAATAAGTGTACCAATGAGCCAAGATTAGCTAAATTTATGCTATGTCCTGCTCTATGCATTCAATATTTATATCATACATGGCACGTTATGCATGGACTTCGAGCTATATCGGAGGTATGGGGCCTAGTTGTCCAAATGATTATATATATGTATATGGTACAAATGACCATAGGTTGGCAAAAATGGTCCTAGTTAGCTACCGAAAAGGATCACCATTGCTAGTATTTGATTGGGTATGTCATGCATTTGCATCTATATATATGTATTCACGACATGTGATTACCCGAGCATACCATACATATTTGAATCACTAGGAGGTTGAGTGTTAGCGATGAAGGTTACCTGAGTTTTGATTACAGGTGGTATATTTATACCCTTTTTTACTACGATTATCTATGATTATACTTTCTTTATCTTACATAACAATACATCTTCATTTGTACTGACACCCTATTGCCTGGAAACGCTGCATTTTATTTTGTGCCTACAGGTTCAGGTAGGGATTCTGATCGACCCCTTCACTAGGAGCTCAGGTCAGATGTGAGTTAGTAAGCTCCACCTTTTCCTGGATCTTTTGAAGAATGCTTACGTTTGTTGGACAACTTTGTATAACTGAGGCCCTATCCCAACAGTGTTAGTGATACACTTAGAGGCTATTGTGTACATGTTACTTTGGATTAGTTCTTTTGCACCTTTCAGTCTCCAGTCAAAGGATTGGCCTGTATATATAGTGTGTGCTTGTACCTCTATTGTGCAGCCTCATTGTCTAGCTAGAACTTTATCATTTTGCTTTACCTATCATGATGTCCAGGATTTACTATTGACTTGGTCATGACCTAAAGAATCTAGGCTTAGTTTTTTAGACGTTATGATGCTTGATCTTTTGGTGCCTACTTTAGTTAACTAGCATGTCAGTGGCTTACGCAGCCAATAACTGTATCAAGTGCTAGTCGCGACTCCTCTCGTTTTGGGATGTGACATGACTAGACTAACTCAGAAGAAGGTCAAGTATCTATGATTTGATGAGTATAGGAGGAGCTTCCAAGAGTTGAAAACATGGTTGACTACTGCCCCAGTGTTGACCTTGCCTAAAGGGACTGGCAGATTTGTAAGTTATTGTGACGTCTCAAGCGCGGGATTGAGGTGTGAATTGATGCAGAAGGGAAGGATTGTCGCTTATGCTTCTTGACAGCTAAATGTCCATGAGAATAATTATCCCATGCATGACTTAGAATTGGCAGTGGTGGTGTTTATGCTCAAGATATGGCACCACTACCTGTATAGAGCATATGTGGACGTGTTCACAGACCATAAGAGCTTGCAGTATGTTTTTACCCAGAAGGAGCTTAATTTAAGATAGAGGATGTGGCTTGAGTTGCTCAAAGACTATGACATGAGCTTCCTCTACTGTCAAGGTAAAGCTGATGTGGTTGTTTATGCTCTTAGAAGGTTATCCTTGGGGAGTACCTTCCATGTCAAAGAGGAGAAGAAGGAGCTAGCTAAAGAGGTTCACAGACTGGCATGATTGGGAGTTCGATTGGATGAATCTGATGAAGGTGAAGTTCTTGTGTATAAAATGGGTCTGAATCATCTCTAGTAGTAGAGGTGAAAGGAAAAGCAAAACTAAGATCCTATCTTATTGCAATTAAAGGTAGATGTGCATAAGTAGAAGGTGATGGATTTCGCCAAAGGAAGAGATGGAGTATTGAGATATGAAGGAGGATTGTGTGTTCTAAATGTTGATGACATAAGCAAGAAAACCATGGCAGAAGCACACAACTCTAAATATTCATTCTATTTGGGCTCAACTAAGATGTACCGTGACTTGAGAGAAGTCTACTGGAGGAGTAGGATGAAAAAAGACATTGCATACTTCGTTTTCAAGTGCCCGAATCGCCAACAAGTTAAAGGCCATGCAGAGTAGCACAAAACCTTGATGGTTAGGCAGAGCACACAGTTCGTTTCCTTTAATTTTTTATGTGGCATATCTAGATGGTCCAAAATGAGAATCTACATAAAAAACAAAAATCCAAAGTATGTTTTCATACCTACTTTAATCACACCATGGAATTCATGGAAATAACTGGCCAAAAGTAAATGGCCCCAAATACGAAAACTATGTTAGTTAAATGGATTCCACCCTTGAAGGGATATAAACTACACACTGATGGTTCCTCAATTGCCAACAAAGGAAGTGCAGGGACTGGAAGAGTTATTAGAGATAAGACAGGGTAGATGGATCATCGGTTACATGGGTCATCTCTCTTAGACAAATAATGTTGGAGCTAAACTCCTATCCCTCCTAGACGGACTAAAATCAGCTATATGGAAGAACTTAGAAATGTTAGAAATTAATGTGGATTGCAAGGAGATCATAAACCTTTTTGCAAATGATCATCCATCTTATACTAATATGTTATCTGGTTGCAGGTCTCTACTTCAGCTGGGGATCCCCCATACTCCATATTTTCAGATAGACAAATCTCATGGCAGATAGGCTCACAAAAGAGGGTACAAATATGTGGATAGTTTACTCCTTCGCCTTTTGGGAAGTTCTTCCCTTGCTTGTTCTGAAAGAACTAGAAGCAAATAAAGCCGAAACTCTTTTGTTAGAATTAAGTGGAAAGTACCAACCATAGAAAATTATTGTAGTACTAGTAACCTCCCCCTCCCCCGAATATTAATAGTGGACAAGTGGATCTATCCCTACTATGTAATGATGCATATTAGTTATTAATATAATATTTTTCATTTTACTAAAGAAAGAAAAATTCATCATAAAAGATGGAAGCCAAATTAGATAGATTCAGTTCAAGTGTCATAGGGAAAATAACCTATTTTACCCTGTTTACTTGACATTTTGATTTTTTCTAGTAATTTTGAATCTCATCACATTGCTGCAAACACAAATAGTCTTCGCATCAAGAAATTTCAACTATTCCTATACCTAATATATTAAAAAAAATGCTCTCTTTCTTTCGTTGAGCCCTATACCAAAAACACAACCTGAAATTTCTAGTGAACATTTCCCAACATATAAGGAATTAAAGTTCCAATCTTTTCCAGGAAAATAAAAAGATTATTTAAGCAACACGATTATTCAATGACAAGGAACAAATCCTTATTATTCTAAGAACAAATAAACCTCGAGAACAAAACAAATATAAAGGGAAGGCAAGAAAAAATTTGAACCAAAAATTATATTTTTGTATCATCAAATTCCAAATTCCGAACATCTTTTTTACAGATGTTTATAACACATTCCACCCATAAATACCAAAGAAAATAGATAAAAAATGAAAAAACAAATGTAGATGTCGAAAATCAAATCTTTTTATTGCTTGTAAAGAGGAGTGAGTGCTAAAAATAAAATGTTAATCTTTTCAAATTAACCCTATTATACAGAGAATTCAATCTAACAAAAGAATAGTTTGTAGACAACAAATCTTGTCTAACAAGCTCTTCAACAAATATCCACAAACACCAAATAAAAATGAAAAGAACATGTGTATGTATAAACAGAGATAAAAAAAGAAGAGACCTAACTCAGGAAATGAGTCAGAGATCACCCAAGAAACGATTTTCACCAATTCCAAGATATATTCCGCAAAAGAATATCTATTAGTATAAAATATATATGTCTTAATTCTCTTTTTGAAGTGAGAAACTAACTCATAAGGAGAAGCTATGGCTAAATCAATAACATTGGATATTTTTTCTTGTTCTAAGGTTATTTATATTGATGCTCTAATTAGATTTTTGTAATCTTGAAAAAGTGAAATAAAGATCAATTTATACTTTCGCCCCTGATGTTTTTAACTTTTAGGTCTGTTTATATTTATTTGAAATCACATTTATTTGAAGTTAAAATTTAAGTTGATGTGGAATTTGAATTTGGAATATCCCAAGGCGCCGTATTAATAAATCACAAATGTACATATTCCTTTATAAACAAGTGTGTTGCACATATATTTCATATCATTTATAATTAAACTAGTGTTTGGACACGTGCAATGCACGTGTACCAAAAGTCATATCCGGATGTTAGAAAGAGGGATATTAAATTCCATATCAGTGATTGGGTGTATGTGAAGAGTTCTACGATGAAAGATGTAATGAATTTCGGTAAGAAGGGCAAGTAAAGTCCTGGTATGTGGGTCCCTATGAGATAGTTGAGAGGATTGGCAAAGTGGCCTATAGATTGGACTTTCCTTTGGAGATGAGTTCTATTAACCCAGTTATCCATGTGTCTATATTGAGGAAATTGATTGGTGATCCTAATGCAATTGTGCCTTTCGAAGGTGTTGAAGTTGAGGAGAACTTGTCCTATGAGGAAGTTCCGATTGAGATCTTGAATAAGCAAATAAAGCGGCTTCACAACAAGGATGTGACTTCAATTAAAGTACTTTAGAGGAATCAACAAGTGGAGAGTATTACATGGGAGGTGGAGGCAGACATGATGAAGCGATATCCCCATCTATTCCAATTTACTGAAGCTTAAGGTATTAGGTTCCTTCTATTCTAAATGGTCCTTATTCTTTCACTATTGTGTTTCATGACATGACATGCATACATGTGCACAAAATAATTTAAAGGATGTTTTGACATGAGTTTTAATGATTTTATGATTTTTAAGAAATGAGTTATGCATTTTGTTCCCATGTTAAATACTTCATGTTCAAGTCAAGCCCTTCTAGGTAATCTGATTCTCATTAGAGGATGAATGTTCCCAAGGGGAGACAATGTAAGGATCCAGATTTTGTGAGAATATATTGATGCTTAAATTAAGTTTTCGAAGGTGTGTTACCCATAGGGAATGCTTGTGAAAAGTTTTCTGTTGCTAAAAAAGGAATTTGAGGCTTGGTGGCCCTTCAGGGAAACTCCCACAAGCCGTGGTCCTCACCACTGGCCGTAGAAGGGGCCATATCCTTCCAACCAAGAAATTGGCTAGGGAAGCAACCATATGGCCCTTGCACGGGCCGTGTAAGCCACCACAATCATTGTGGGGTCATGGAACTCACCACGAGCCGTGGTGAGGTGTTTCGTGAAGACCATGTCCAAAAATATGGTTCTAAGTATAAAACTACTATCTCAGAATTTGCATCACTTGCACGAACACTTGCACGGACTGTCTGACTTTGCACGGACCGTATGCCTTCAATGTAAATAACCTTGTCTAAAAATTATCTAAGACCCTTACCACGGACCCCTGCACGATCCTTGTTCCTCTTCACGAGCCGTGGAGGTCTTCCACGAGACCCCTGGACACTTTTTGAAGCTCATTTCATTAATGAATTTTTCATAATTTTGGTGATTTCTAAGGGTCATTTGTGACTTTCTAAACTATTCTAAACCCCTAAAAGACCTATACTCCTCTCTTTTTTATTCAAATTCATTCAATATACTTAGAATATTCAAAATCTCTCTTCTAAAGAACTCGTCTCAAGTGTGTCATTGGAGATTTAGCTTGGAGCTCAAGGAAGGGTCTTCATCTCCAATCATTTTTTTCTTGATTCTTCTTAATTATCTAAGTTATCTGAGATTAATTCATTGTCCCTTTCAACCATGAAGACCGCAAATACTTTTACTCTTTGATTTATGAATTTCAAGCTTACTTTGAATATGAGTATTTTAAATTAGTGTTGATTTGATTAAATTGTGATATGAATTGTATTTAATTGATGTTTTTAAAGTGATTTAAGCTCTATTATGTTCAATTGGATTGATATTATGAAGGTTTAAATATGCATGTCTCTTTAAATTGAATCTAAGAATGGGTAACTTCATGAATGCTTTAATTAATGATTTTTTCATGAATTTACTATGATTTCATTATATTATGATGATTTATTATGTACTCTTAGTACCTATGCTATTCTCTAATCATTCATGGTCTATGCATACATGACATTGTTTTTCATAAAGGTTATAATGTGGATTAAAATCCAATTATGTTGATGAATATGATTTTAATGAAAGTATGGTTATGATATGTCAAGTGATCACATAATATTTATGATATAGCTCTTTGAGCAAATTTGGGTGTTCATACCAATATGTATAAGTGTGAATGAGCTATTCCTATGCATGAAAGTATGATATCAAGTATGATTTGTCTCTTTAGCCCAAGTATGCATGATTATGGAGAATGTTGTTTTTTAAGCTTAAGTGTGTATTGAAATGACTTGAAATGGCTTGTGCCTCTTTTAATAGCAGGTATATGCATATTTATTCTCGTGGGATGATGACTTAGTATCAAGCTAACTTGTGGGAGGAGGGCTATCGCTAAGGGTCTAGTACCCAAGTCACATAACTCTGTGCCAGCATAGGTATATGTTTATGCCCCTTTATGGGATGGTTATGATATGATTGTGAAATCCTTCTGAAATGATCGAGTTGTAAGGAAGGTGGTCATCATACTGAAATGACCTGGTCGTAAGGTGTGGTATAGATTACCTTTGGCAAGTAGTCCACTCTCATCCTATGGAAGGCTTTCATCGAGCGAATTCATGTAATAGCTCGCATGTTTTAGAGATGTTGGTTAAGATCATAATCCCGCTATATTGAAATATAATGACATTTCATGCATCATGAATTTCATGGCATATTGATATACTATTCTTCCTTGTGTACACATTTTTTTCTATATATGTGCCCTTGTCATTTAACATTGAATGCAGATTTAATAAGTTCATATGCATCATATACCCACGTACTTAGTACATTCAAACGTACTAATGCATACTCTTTGCCTACACGATCTAACCATGTAGGGATCAGAGACTATTTTCATCCATCTCTTGATGGTTAGCTTGGATTATGAGTTTCTTGCGGTGAGTCCTATCATCTAAGGACAAGCCACTTTCCATCTACCTATTATGTTGCTTCCGCTAATGTTTTTGCTTTGAGGGTGAGCCTTGGACATGTCTTGGGCCCCATCATATTCTATGTTTTAGAGGCATTATTGGACAACATGTAAACTCTATGTACGGGCATGGTTATGTGTTATGTTATTTTCTATGGAGACTTTGGTTATGGCTATCTCTTAATGTTGTTCATATGATAATTTGCTTTTGACAAGATGTGGAAATATGGAAAGTCCTAAATCCCTTCTATCCCCATATCGTGAGTCATATATATCTGCCCCATAGATCCTATGTATTATGTGCTACGTGAATCCATGCAAATCCCTATCCCTATGACATCCCCATAGCTTGAGTCATACGTTCATGTCCCTTAGAACTATGTGTTTATTACTTTATTATGCGCTTCTAAACTAATAATATGTATGTGGATGCTATTAGACTTGTTTGGGACTCTCAGGTTCCTATTTGCCATATCACTCCTAGGCCCTAGGTCCGGATCGTGACACGCGAAAATTGTCGGCCAGGTTGGCTAGGCTTTCTCTTAGCCTTTAACGGAGTTAAATGCATGTATATTTGACCTAAAATATGTAGAAATGTACTATTTATATATTGAGCTGTGGACTATACATCGTATATGGCTGGATGTGATTTGTGTGTTATATATATATATGATATTATGGGATGATAGTTATTGTATTGAGGTTTTTGTTGGTTGTAGCTTCTATACTAGCTGAGTTCTTATACTGTTTGGCTCTAAGAAGGGCTTGAAAGGGGCTGGATGGGCTGAGAATATGTGACAAGTACGTACACTGAGATTGAATCTTGCTTGTATGTGTATGTAGCTAGCGATTACTGAAATATACTCGTTTATGAGGCTGACAAGTGATTACATGATACCTTATGCATTGACTCTAGAATCTATATAAATTTTGTATACTTTTTGTTGCCTAAATTACGGTAGATTTGCTTAATTAAACACGATTCTATGCTACCTTATGACTTATATGATCCTATATACTGTTGTTATTTGTTATGTACTTGTATTTCTGGTTAGTGACTGAAGAAGCACACCTTGTCCTCGAAATAGTTATAGTTGCACTCCTATCGGAGCCTCATGTTCTGTGACATGAAAGGTATTGTTATTTAGCTGCTGGCTGGATAGAGATAGAGGTGTGATCCTAGTAGCGACGTGCAGGTTATATCCTATAGGCTTCCCGGGGCTATTTGTATTGAGAAGCTGGCTATGTGGGTTGGTCCTAGGAATTAGCACCCTATTTAGAGAAGGTTACTTTATTAGTGGGCTAGCACATAGTTTCCGTAGGAAGGATCCTCTGTAGCATCTAGGCTGGGATGTGATTCTAGGTAGGTGGCATCCTTTTGATTGTCTAGCCTCTTGGGCCTTAGCTTAGGTTATACCAAAACTGCCCTATGAGTAGCTTTATATAGAGAAGGGGCCTGGCAAAGGCTGAATATAGGCTAATGCCATCGGACAAACATGTGTCCTGACTTGTCTCGTGTCTGCAATGAGGGAGTGTAGCCTGATGCTACTGAGATATGTTGGCTTTGAGACTGGTTGTTGATTATATTCCATAGTGTGCCGAGTTCTAGTATAGACATGACTTGTCTCAGTTGGGTTGTGTAGGCTTCCTACGTTATGATTGTCATCACCTATGTTGATTCTAGGCATGTATGGTTGACGAGGTTATGGTGTACTTGGCCTTAGTTGGGCATGACTCCACAATGATATGTGACATGTACACTCTGATGGACTACTCATAGATTGGTCCTTCTTATCTGATGGTAGGGTACCTGTTGTCATTTGAGGATTGGTGATAGTTACAATTATGTAGGTTGGATTGAGATTGTAGGATACCTATGTTGTGGGTGTTTTGCCTATGTTCACTCTAGGCATGATATGACTTTAGAGTTTTAAATCTAAATAGACTAGTTGAGTGAGTGACTATTTTGATACCTTAAGTCCTAGATGAAGCTCTCCACTATTGTCGAGCTCTGGTGGCCATGTCCGAGTGTATGAGACCCGGGTGATGTGCCCCATAGTCAGAGTCTCCAGTGACCACGACTGTGATGCCTGGTGGCGAATGTCGATTCGGAGGATGGAGGACCTATTGATAGTTAGATTGAGGCCGCCCATTGGTTATATTTTAGGTTTGAGACACTGCTATTTGTTCAAAGAGAGATATGACATATCGATTGTTTCGGGTTTGAGAGTCAGTTGATTATAGGTCGTGGACCCCATTGGTTACATTTTGGGTCAAGGACCTCGCTTTTCCACCTTGGGGGTTAGGCCTCGTGATTGATATTTTAAGCTGAGGCACTATTGTTTATTCTAGGGGGATTTTTTCTCCCGCGGAGGATACGTCCCACAGTTATGCATGTATATTTTGGATCAGGTACCACGTGCTGGCATAGGGTCAGAGACCCGGTTGACATGTAATTGTTGAGGGCGATGGCCTAGTTGATTTCCCATTAATCCACATACCTATTCACCCCGATTGTGTATAGGTGTACCCTCTGGGCTCATGGGGGCTCAAGGGGAGTTCAGGCTTAGATACTAGTGCCTTATACCTACATACAACTGAGTTGTGATTATGTGATATAGAGAGTTGGGTTCTGTGGTGATTGTGATAGTTCGATTGTGCGTGAGTGTACCTATTAGGCTTATAGGGCCCCAGTTGGTATACACGCATAGATATTAGGGTCTTGCTCCTGCATAAAATATTATTCTCATTTAGGGACGGTTGTTCTATGGGCCTACTCAGTCTTCGTCGGTCAGTATCATTATTTATCATTCGAGCTGGTTCAGTTAACATTGTTCATCATTTAGGTTGGTTTAGTTATCATTGTTCATCATTTAGGTTGGTTTAGTTAGCATGGTTCATCACCTTGGTTGGTTCAATTGTGGTTTGAGGGTTCCCAGATGCTTATGCTTGATCTGAGTTCGTTTTGCTACGTTGTTGTAGTTCTCTATAGACTTGAGCCTTTTAAATATTTGCTATTTCACTCGATCGGCCGATGATGCCCGCTAGGTGCCTTTTACTAGTACTTGCCCCCTACTTTCTGCATCTTCCCATGGTGCAGGTCCAGGTTCTAGCCATGGGCTTTCACCTTTGGGGGATTTCAGGAGCGCTCAGGAGACTATTGGTGAGCACCGGCAGCTTCAGATGTTTCACAGTCTCCTTCCCTTTTATAGACATCTTTTGTTTCCATACATTGGCCTTGTACCGTAGTGACTTTTCTTTGTAGGAGCACTCCTAGGTTATATAGTATTATTATGTTATTGTTATATATGTATTGGTATGTTCTTGTGTCTTTTGTAGCTTTGTACAGTTGACTTCTAGGTTCTGGGTAGGTTGCGGTGATTTATATTGCCATATTGGTTATGATCGTGACTAGAGATCTAGGACATGTACACTGAGTTAGGTAATTGGCTTGCTTGTAAGTGGAATATAATAGGTGTCATCATGATCGGGATCAAAGTTGTGACATAGTCACAACCCTTCAAGAGAAAATATGTTGTTCAAATAGATATAGATGAGTGTTCTTAGTTAGGGGTATTTTAATAATTTAATATTTAAGTTAGAGAATACTTTTAATTGGAGGTATTATAGTAATTTAACATTCAAGTTAAAATGTTCATGCTTTAAAGATAAAGATTCTTCACTCATACATTGCACATGTATGAGAAGTATTATAGTTCATGTTTTTACTATATAATATGAATATGAATATTTACTTTAAAATTGAGTAAATAATTATATATGAAAATGAACTACAATGTGGATCAACAAATGGTGATGTCTTTACTGATGTCAAAATGATTGAATATCATCGAAACCAATGAAGATGAATAGCTAAAGTATAATTAATAAGTTATTTTATTTTTTTCATTTTATAAGGTAAAAATAAGGGTGTCTCACCTAATACTTCAAAAACAATATGCTAATTATCTAGTTTATATTTGTTTTGCACATTTACATCAGTTTTTTTCAATTAAAATTTCAACTTTTATTGTCAATATTTATATCTCTTTTGAAAGCGTATGTAGAGTTGACCATGTCAAAAAATATATATATAATTATAGATAAAATTTAATTTTGAAAATTATTTGACTGTGTCCAATCCTTCAAATGGAAATCATCCAACTATGAGCGATTTTTCAACTTTCATCCATGATTGGTGTCTTGATAAGTGCTTTAGTGCTCTCTCTGATGTCTAACCAAACTATTTATCCTATCTTAAAAGATTAATTTATAAAGTGCTTTGAGAAAGCTTCCTTCAGTTCATTAAGTAGATTAAGCTTTTTAATTAATCGCGAAAAATTCAGCTTCATGACAAATAAACTAATGTATAACCAGTTCAAGAAAATGTAGTGCATGCTGAATAGAAACATAAAAGAATTCATACCTTGTCCATAAATACTTCTATTGAGGTAGAAAATCAATAGTAGTCATGTTCCTTTTTTGCTCTGCAACATTAATAATCCTCCTTTCTTGCACAAGTCATTCAGTAAAACATTTATGTTCTCATTTATTAGGGCTTCTTGTTTAACCACCTCTTTACACAATGTAATGAAAAATTAACATCATCACGTCATGAATGCCCATCAAAAAGTGTATGATAATTAAACTCACCAGATATAAATTCATAATCCTTTATTTCCTCCATTATACAATTTGTCTTCTCAATCTTCTCAAACTTACAAAGTTCACTTCATAATGTGTTCAAGGTTACAATATTAGGCTTTACATACTCTCATTACTTATTGTTCCTCTCAATTTAAAATCCTCTTTCAAGTTCATCATTTACATGTAAGGACCTTGCCGATCATTTTTGAGCTTTTCTATGAAAATAGTATAAGTTGCTTTGAACCTATATTGAACTATTTGTGTTGTTGGAACTAAGATCTTGTGTTTTAAATGTAGAAAAAATATGAGTTTTGGTATTTTTGGAAGTTTAAATTATTGAAAAAGTGAGTGAAAACTTTGTGCTTTGATATCTCGGCTAATTCTTTACGGAATTAAGTAAATGTGAGTCTAAGTTGTTGCACATTTCGAGAGGAACACTATGGTACGTATGGATTCTGATGAATTTTAGCAGGTTTCATAAATTTTACCAAAAAAGTTTTGAAAGAAATGTTTGCACGATAAAGAATTTGACTTCGTTTCTAAGCCATTTCATGACCTTCAGAGATTCATTTGGGCCACATTATGGTTGTAGACTCGGTTGTCGTGAGGATCATTTTTGGGGATTTGTTTGGAATTTCAAGAGTGGACCCTATTTTTCTTTATTTTAGGCGTTGTGCCCTTATTTCTACCATTTTTCAAGATATTACTGCAAATATGATCGTGTTAACCTTGTGAATTACATTTGAATAGCTGAGAAGTGTTGGAAAGCGATCAGGAGGGAAAAAGCTTGACTGGATTAATTCGGGACATGAGACATCAGCTGTCAGGTAGGCTAGGCTTTCTCCAAACCTTAGACTGAGTTGAAAAACATGCATTGTTAAGCCGGAATGTATAGAAATTATACTATTTATGGGATTGCATTGTGGAATATGCATTGCATATGCATGGTTTTGCTCCGTGTGTATGTATATATGGTGATATGGGATAGTGATTGTTGTATTGAGGATTGTGTTAGCAGTAGCTGCTATAATTGTGAAGTTCTGGCATTGTCAGACCACAAAAGGGCCTAATAAGGGCTAGTTTGGCAAGGGAATATATAACAGGTATGTACACTGAGCTTAACGTTTGCTTGTATGTGTGTGTGGCTTGAGGCTATTGAAATATCTTAGCTTATGAGACTGACAAGTGATTGCATGCTACCTTGTGCACCGGGTTCTAGTATCTATATCTGTTCTGAGTACTTGTGGTAGCCTTAATTGTAATATAATCACCAGCTATATGTGATTCAATACGGCTCGTGATTTATATGCTCTATATACAATGATTTCCCCCTGTATACTTGCTACTCCTACTGATAATTGGGGGAAATCATGATATATTCTAGAAATAATGTGGTTATGATTCAGGAAAAGTGTTAGTGGTAGTTGAGCCGTGATATATGGGCGACATGTGACTAGTTGTACTCTGTGTGCTTAGTATATGATTTTGTGGAATTATACCCCTATGTTGGAGTTGTATTAGCTGGGGTTTCAATATTGGTGGGTGTTGTTTACTATAGGGAGGCCTGGTGGGGTCCGTATATGGGTTCTCCCGTAGCGCAGGTATGTATTCTACCTAAATCGTGTTTGGGTGAGTGTGTAGCCTAATACTACAATGATATGTTGTCTATGAGGTTGTCCCCTGGTTAAGTATCATACTGTGATTCTGGTGTGGATATTATACTGTGATATGGTTCGAGTATGGATGTGACCTCGTCGGACTTGGTGGTTGTAAATGCATGTGATATCACTATGGTTTCCATGCTTTGCTCTCATTCCCTGGGGTTGACTTGATAGTGGCACATTTGGCCCTTTTAGGCCTGGTCCCATACTGATTGGTAACACATACACTCTTGTGTATTTTTGTTAGTTGTTGGGTACTACTTCTTCTTTCCTGAAGCTGGGGTATCTATTGTTATCCAAGGGAGATGATAGTTATGGTTATGTGGGGGTTGGATGACCTCCGTTTTGAGGCATGATATGACTTTGGAGTTTCAGATTTGGAGACAGGTTAAATGAGTGACTGTTTCGATATCTCAACCCCTAGATGATGCTCCTCGTGCTCTGATCTTCAGTGGTCATGTTCAAGTATCCAAGACCTGAGGTGAAGTGCCCCGTGGTTTGAGTTTTGGCGGCCACTACTGGGATAATGAGTCACGAATGTTAATTCTGAGGACTGAGCACCTTTTGATGTTCAGGTTGGGGGGCCATGTTGGCTATATTTTGCTTTTGGTATACTATTACTTGTTCATAGAGATATGACACACTAATTGCTTTGGGTCTGAGACCCGATTGATTATGATTAGCGGGATTCTTTCTTCCATAATTGCTTCGGGTCTGAGACTCGGTTGATTATGATTAGGGGGATTCTTTCTTCCATGGGGGATTTGTCCCACCGTTATGATATTTTTTATTGAGGACCCGGTCGTCATGTGATACTTTTGGTCAAGTATCCAGTTGTTATGTGATACTTTAGGTCGAGGACCCAACTGATTACTTGTGGATCTACACACCTATTCCACTCTGATTGTGTATGGTTGTACCCTTTTAGCTTATGGGGGCTTAGGGGGCATCCATGCTTAGATACTAGGGCCTCATACCCACGTATAACTTGACCTTGATCATGTAATGCTGGCAGTAGGGATTTTGTGGTGACTCTCTTGGGTTTCGTTGTGATTTTATCAGCTAGTTTGTGCACGGGTTACCTTCTAGGCTTTTAGGGGTCCGAGTAGCGCACAAGCATAGCTTTTAGGGCCTTACACCCACGTACAGTGTTATGATTCAGTTCAATGATGGTTACGATATGAGTCGGTATGGTTGCACTTTGCTTTGGTTGGTTCAGTTCGGGTTTTGAGGATTTTCCAGATACGTTCATACGTTGATATAGGGTTGATTTATTGGAGTTGCTACAATTGCCTACACTTGAGCTTTTCTTATGTATACTATTTCACTCGGTCGATCAATGATGTCTACCGGGTGCCTCTTTCTGGTACTCACCCTACTTTCTACATCTTCCCATGGTGCAGGTCCAAGTTCTAGCCGCGAGCACTAAGTTTTGACGGATTTTGGGAGTGCTTAGGAGACTTTTGGTGAGCACCATAAGCTCTTACTACTTCATAATTTCATTCCTTTTGATGGTAGTCTTTTGTTTCTAGACGTTGGTCTTGTACATTAGTAGCTTATACTTGTAAAAGCACTCATGGTTTTGTATATTATTATGATCATGGTCATATATGCATTGGTATGTACTTATGTCTATTATAGCTTTATACAGTTGACTTTTGAGTTCTGGTTAGGTCTGTGGTTTGTATCATTACGTTTGTAACTAGAGACCTAGGACAAGTACGTCAGGAGTGGGTAATTGTCTTGCCTATAAGCAGGATCTAACATGCGCTATCATGATTGGGACTGGGTTGTGATAAGTCGGTATCAGAGCTTAAAGTTCACTAGTCTTAGCTGTACAGAGTTATCGTCTAATAGAGTCTTGTGGATAGGTGTAGAGATGTCTGTGGATTATCTCCAGAATGTTATGGGATGTCTAAGAAACTTCTTGTATTCTTATCCTTATTGTGCGGTATTGTCAATGGCCCTTTGATTTCTAAGAATTGATAATTTCGTGCCTCACAGATTTGCCATGTAGAGCACGGACTCGGGCCAGGGGTATGGTTGCACTGTTAGTCCCAGATAGGACGTAGCCCCAAAACATGCCAAGCTGAGAAGCCATGCCTCAGCTCCTCCTCAGCTAGAGGCACTAGTTTCCCGGGCCACCCTTGTGATTATGCCAGAGGTACGAGCTGCTCTAGGGAAATTAATGGTTGCACTTAGGGGTAACCAGTCTGGCTCCATTTCTCCAACACAGGTTCCAATCAAATATGACCGATCCAAGAAGCAGTTTGGTCGAGAAGCCCAAGGGGGCAACGACAGACAAGCATAGTATGTGAGTTGTGTTCGGGGATATCGGTTTGGATTCGGTGGACCGAGAGGTAGATTACCATTGAGGGTTTAGATAGGTCTGTCTTATATGGCTGGTTAGGGTTTCAAAGCCTTGGGGTGATTCCAATCACTCACAGGCCACTAGATCAGCTTCTTCGCCAGGTGGTGTAGGCAGGGGCTAAGGCCGGCACCCCAGGGACGACCGGAGAGGGGACAACCAGAGCTTTCAATGGGATTCTAGTGGTTCTTCCAAAGAAAGCGAGGCCAGAGACAGAGGTGATATCAGAGATGGGAGCTGTCATGACTAGGGTTTTGTAGCCTCAACACGTGTAGAGGCCGAGGGTTCTAATGAGGCTACTACAGGTATGATCTCGTGTACTAGCCACCCATTTTAATATTATTTGATTCAGATTCCATTTTCACATATGTATCCACATGTTTTGTTGCTTACTTGAGTATGATTCCTGGCCCCTTCTACCCTAGGTCAGTCGTGGACGTGGTAGGTCTCTTTTATTAGTGGGGGATCAGGTGAGGTGATTCTTCAGGGTTTCGATACTTGGGCTAGTTTAATACTAGTCGATATTACTCTGGGTATGGATTGGTTGGCCCCACATTATGTTGTATTAGATTGCTATGCCAAGCCTGTTACCTTGGCGATACTAGAGATGTCTCCAGTGAGTTGGCAAGGTTTGGAGACTTAGGTGTTGTCCGATACTATATCGCATATTCAGGCTCAGAGATTAATACTTTCGGATGGGCTCTATTTTGATATTGTTGGGGGTAGATTGACTTGCTCCGATTATGTTAGGGAAAATGAATGAGTCCGGATTATTACCTTGGCTATATTTGATATGTGGCCGGAGCGTGGTAAGAGGTTTCCTTAGTTAGGAATTAGCTGGCAGTCTTTCATATACAGGTTCAGAGATCAGAACGATCGTGTGTTGGGTATGTGTGTTCATGCTTATGATACAACAGTTGAGGCACTATGTGGTCGCTGATATCATACTCCAATAGGGTGGTTTGAGTCTATGGAGCCGAGCCCGTACAGTATAGGCTTATTACATAACACTTTATCTAGGGTCCAGGGTGTTCAAGGTGACGTGAGGACAGCTTAAAGCTGGCACCCAGGGTTATGCCAACCATAGATGTTGGTTCGTATAGCCTAAGATTGGAGCCAGAGTGGTTCTTACGATATCACCCCTAAGAGAAGTCATGTGGGTTGGGCCGGTTACATATGAGTTGGCCATAGCTCCAACCTATTAACTCATACATCCTGTTATCCATGTATGTATTTATGGAACAAGGGGGAAAATATACAGGATGGGTAAAAAGAGTTGTAATACTTGGCTTGATTCAGAGAAACTATAAACTACAGGATAGAAAAGAATATACCAATCCTAAGGATCCATAGGATTAATTGGGGATCCAAGACAACAACAGAAAGATCTGAGTCTTAGATTTTTATTTAGTTTTCTAGATTTTGTATTTCAAATCTTGATCAAAATATATGCAATAGAATCTTAGTTGTATTCGGCTCAATCTTTTTAGTAAAAGATTGGGCCGAGTTTAATTGTAATTCAATTAAGAGAACGAAGGATAATTACTTGAGTTCTTTCTCCTTATCCTTATTTATTTCCTGCTAATTTATCTGCTAATGTCTACTGTTTTTACTTATCCAAAACGTCCACTGCTGCAAAATTAAATACGATCTCTTTCCATACCTCACAAGCAGCAGCTAGTTCCGGGCTCCTAATGTAGGCGGATTTGGTCAGGGAGATGCAGAAATAGTACTTCAAGATCCATTACGTGTCCAAGGACTTTTGTTCTTCTTGGCATCTGTTATTTTGGCTATGTTGCATCGATATATTCCAGATGTGTTATATACACTCTAGTATGATTCCATCGAGTTAGATGGGTGTCTAACATTTTCTAAGGGAGATTTTCGGTGAAGGAAATTCTGGGGGTTGTACCCAGATCCATTGTGTCCATTGCAAGTGGCTAATTGGTTGTTGGGCTAATTACTATGTTGGGTAGCATATACTTGATGACTTACAGACACCAGTTGCAACCGTTGTAGTACTAGCTAGGGGTTGAAGTGTTGAATGCTATAGAATGATAGTCAAACGATAATAACTACTAAGGACCATGTCTGAGAAGTGATATATGAATGTCTAGGCATGAAGGAACGTACAGGGAGTCTATCATTGGGTGGCATGCTGGGTACAGGGAGTCTATCATTGGGTATAATGAGTGTACGATTGTGGTCTGATGGTTACTGGAAATACTAACGAGTGACATGGTAGTCATCTAGTCTAATTTTTAGTATCTTCTGTCATGTTGAGACTACTTATAGCAGTGGCATCGGTAATTTGTTATATTAGGATGGTGTCTTAACTATTTGTTACACTGATAAATGTTGTAGTTGTTGTGCCTTGTTGAGTGTGCCCATATTAGCTATTCTTGCAGTTATTTAACTAGCCTATGAGCCATTTGTGGATGATTGATAGAAATTACTTGTATAGAGAGATCTGGTATGGAGTAAAACCATAAACGTAAGACCTAGGTACAATTATGAATAACACTGAATATCCAAGCATCCGGTGATATAGTAAGGTAGCTGATTAATTCCTCATAACTTGTCAACTGATTGAACGGATGGGTTAAATAGCGGATTCTTGGGGATTCCTTGTTGAACTGTTGCATTGACTAGTTATTACATACAGGCGGGTGGTTAGATTTCTAGATAGTGAAAAGGGTACTTGAACAATTGTAGGTAAGAAATATGCTTATGATCAATATACTCATGATGCGTACTAAAGCCGATAAGTACGCCCATATTCATACTTTCGTGAACGAAAGTCTTATTAGTAGGGGATGTTTAATGACGGTCCGAGTCATTGTAACCTCAGACCATTTGTGACTTGTTAGGACTATCGGGTTGGTGATTGGTTGAATTGGTTAGAAGTTATGCAGTTTTTCAAGATAATGAGAAGTTACAACTCTCAAAATGAGATTTTTAATAAAAGCCTAGCAAACGATGTGGGAATGGGATTCTAAAAGTTCCATCAGTTCCAAAATCACCATTTAGGCTAAGAGGGTGGTTGGTCCGAGGATGGAGGGTCACGATATGAATTTGAGTCAAAAGCTGCAAAATTAGCTCAATCGAACGCTAAAAAGTTTCTTTTTGTAAAAACATAGATAAATGTGTTTAGAATGGGTATCTCATGGTATGGTCAACTTTGGAACGTTAAAAATAGCCTAAAATGACCTTTCATCGAATGGCTGGGGTTTCCGATTGTGTTTTGACCCCCTCAGTTCTTTTAGCTAAATTTAGTCGGAAAGAAGAGGACCGTCATTTTTTCGTAGGATGCTCTGTTGGGAATTCTGACTGCATCGTTGGATCCAGACCATTGAAATCCATGTGTTGCACCATTTTGATGTGTTAAAACGGACACCGAACGGCCCGGGAATGCCCCAGGGATGTTTACAAAAGGGTTGGTGTAGCACCAGATGAATAACCCTCCGTACTTGCGGAGGGTTATGGCGCATTGAGAATGGTGGCTGGGCAGAGCTCTACATTTGCGAAGTCATGCCCGCATTTGTAGAGTAGGGGCAACCCTCAAAGCTTCCGTTCGCGGGGGCTTAGGCGGCCTCTATATAGGTGCATCAACACTTCATAAACAGCCCCCATTCCGAACTTATCTCAAGCATAAAAAATGATCCAGAGCTCTGTTTTATATGATTGAAAAGCTTATGTGAATTAGATTTATGCAAGGAACGTTACGGTAAAGTCGGATTCTTGATTCGGCATGTATATCTAGGTAAAATCACTGATTTAGCTGATTATGTTAACAGAATTGTGTGAAAATTTTGCACTTTGATAACTCAACCGATTCTTGATGAAATTAAGTAAAATTTGAGCGTAAGATGTTCTACTTTCTGAGAGGAATGCTTTGCTAATCTAGATTCTGATGAACTTAGCTGGTTTCCATAAATTTTGACTAGGAAAATTTTGAAAGAAACTTTTTCTTAGTAAAGAATTTAACTTTGTTTTTAAGCCATTTTCTCACACTTCTGGGATCCGTTTGGGGTCAAACTTCTAACTATAGACTCGAGTTGTCGTGGGGATTGTTTTTCAGGGATTTATGGCATGAGTCCTATTTTTCTCCATTTTAGGTGCTATTGGCCTAATTTCAACCGTTTTACAAGATATTACAGCCAATATGATCGTGTTAACCTTGTGAATTATATTTTAACAGCTTTCTGCATTGAGAAGTGATCAAGAGGAGAAAAGCTTGGCCGGATTAATTCAGAACATAAGACATCAACTGCCAGGTAGGCTAGGCTTTCCCTAAACCTTAGTCTGAGTTGAAAAGCATGCACAATTGAGCCGCAATGTATAGAATTATACTATTTATGGGATTTCATTGTGGAGTAGGTATTGTATATGGCCGGTTGTACTCCATGTATGTGTGTGTGCGCATATATATATATGATGACATGGGATGGTGGCTGTTGTATTGAGGGTTGTGATAGCGGTAGCTGTTATAATTGTAGAATTATGGCACTGTCGGACCATGAGAGGGCCTATAAGGGCTGGTTTGGCATGGGAATATATGTATGTACACTGAGCTTAAGTCTTTCTTGTATGTGTGCGCACCCTGAGGCTACTAAAATATACTAGCTTATGAGACTGACAAGTGATTGCATGCTCCCTTGTGCACAGGTTCTAGTATCCATATCTGTTTTGAGTACTTGTGGTAGCCTCA
The DNA here is from genome assembly GCA_029948455.1 of Solanum rostratum. Taxonomy (NCBI): domain Eukaryota; kingdom Viridiplantae; phylum Streptophyta; class Magnoliopsida; order Solanales; family Solanaceae; genus Solanum; species Solanum rostratum. The sequence continues at coordinate 52,515,647 of CM057047.1, read as the reverse complement.
ATTGTAATATAATCTCCGACTAGACGTGTTTCTGTTCAGCTCATTATTTATATGCTCTATATACAACCATTTCCCCCTGTATACTAGCTACTCCTACTAATAATTGGGGGAAATCATGTTATATTATGGAAATATTGTTGTTGTGCTTCGGGAAAGGTGCTGGTGGTGGGTTGAGTCGTGATATATGGGTGACATGTGACTAATTGTACTTTATCTACATAGTATATGATGTTGTGAGGTTGTACCCCTACGTTGGAGCTATATTAGCTAGGGTTTCGATATTGGTGGGTATTGTTTACTATAGGGAGGCCTGATAGGGACTGTATATAGGCTTCCTCCCATGAGGAAAGGCATTTATTCTACCTAACTCATGTTTGGATGAGTGTATTTCCTGATGCTACAATGATAATCTAGTAGTGAGGATGTCTCGAGTTCTTGTTTAGAATTCTCGTAGATAAAGTTCGAAGGGGAGCTTTGATACAATTCAAATTGACAAGCAGTAGTGACAACATAATAAATATCTGTGTATACTGCGATTTGGTTTTGGTGTGGATAGTATACTGTGACGTGGTTCGGGTATGGGTGTGACTCTATTGGGCTTGGTTGCTATAAATGCACTTGATATCACTATAGTTCCATGCTTTTGCTCTTATTCCCTGGGGTTGACCGGATAGCGGCATATTTGGCCATATAAGGCTTGGTTCCACACTAATTAGTGACACATACGCTCTTGTGTACAGCTATTAGTCGCTTGGTACTACTTCTTCTTTCCTGAGGCTGGGGTATGTTGTTATCCGAGGGAGATGATAGTTATAGTTGTCTGGGGTCAGATGACCTGTTTCTTGAGGCACGATATGACTTTGGATTTTTAAATCTAGATAGACTAGTTAAGTGAACGACTGTTTTGATATCTCAACCGCAGGATGACGCTCCTCATGCTTCGAGCTCTGGTGGCCACGTTTGAGTATCGGAGGCCCTGAATGACATGCCTCGTGGTCCTAATTCCAATGGTCACGACTGGGATGCCGAGTCATGGATGCCAATTCTAAGGACTGATCACCTGTTGATGTTAAGGTCGCCCCCTTCCCCAGTTGGCTACATTTTGGTTCTTGGACACTATTGCTTGTTCAAAGGGATATGGCATGTCAATTGCTTTGGTTCCGAGACCCGACAGATTATGATTAGGGGGATTCTTCATCCCATAGGGGATACGTCCCACCATTACAATATTTTGGGCCGAGGATCTAGTTATGTGATTCTTTGGGTTGAGGACCCAATAGTTTTTTGATACTTTGGGTCGAGGACCCGGCTGATTACCCATGGATCCACACACCTATTCACACACTGATTGTGCATGGTTGTACCCTCTGGGCTTGTGGGGGCTCAAGGGGAGTCCAGGCTTAGATACTAGGGACTTACACTCACGTACAACTTAACCTTAATCATGTGATGCTGAGAGTTGGGATTCTGTGGTTACTTTGTTGGGTTCCATTTTGATTTTGTCAGCTAGATTGTGCGCGGTTGTACCTTCATGGCTTATAGGGGCCTAGGTGGTGTACATGCTACATATCTCTAAGGACCTTATACCCATGTATAGTGCTATGATTAAGTTCGGTGATGGTTATGATGTGAGCCTACTCAGTCTTCATCTGTTGGTATGGGTGCGCTTCACTTTGGTTGGTTCAGTTGGGGTTTTGAGGATTTTAAGGATATGTTCATTCCTTGATCTGGAGTTACCTACACTTGAGCTTTCTTTATGTATACTATCTCACTCGGTCAGCCGATAATGCCTATAGGTTCCTCTTTCTGGTACTCACCCCTACTTTTTGCATCTCCCCATGGTACACGTCCAGGTTTTAGCTACAGGTAGTGAGCTTTGAGGGATTTTTGGAGCGCTCGGGAGACTTTTGGTGAGCATCGACAGACTCTAGCTACTACATAGTCTCCTTCCTTTTGATGGCCGTCTTTTGTTTCCAAACATTAGTCTTGTACAGTATTGGCTTATATTTGTAGGAGCACCCCTGATTTTGTATATTATTATGATTATGGTTATATATGTATTGGTACGTACTTGTGTCTATTGTAGCTCTGTACAGTTAACTTTTGGGTTTTGGGTAGGTCTATGGTTATTTAAGTTGTTGTATGGGTTACGTTTATGACTAGAGAGCTAGGACAGGTACCATGAGGTTGGGTAATTGGCTTGCCTATAGGCGGGATCTAACAGCACCTTCATGACCGAGACCCGGTCGTGACAATCACACGGTTGTCACATTAAGTAAAATATATACAAGTAATTACAACATAGTAAAACCACACATATACAGACAATATTAACAAGTTACAATTTATTATCATTGAACAGTTCATGCTCAATATATGACTTCCATAATGAAAATCTAAAACGATGGTCCTCTTATGGAACCCACATCTAAACAATTAGTGTCTTTGAACATGACTACTAATCATAAAATGTGCCAAAACATGACACTCGATCCAATGTCAAAACGTGACATCCAATCTAATAATCTGTCAGAATGTGACATCCAATTCAATAATGTGTCAGAATGTGACACTCGTTCTACAATCACAATCACTGCCCTGGTTAATGTTTTACAACTTCCCCAACTCATCTAATAGGTTATTGCTTGCAATTTGATTGCATACAGTCATTTATTAGTTTCATTACATGCATGTAACACTAACAACGTAGTTATCAAGCACATATAAAACAAATTGAACTTCAAACCAGCACCTACCTCGAAAAATGCCTTGAATTTTTTTTTATAATATTGGAACTGTCCCTTTTCCTAATGCCTTGTCTAGTTCTTGATATTAAAAAAATAAGAAATATAGAGAATCAATGAATAGTTTCTTAAAATACTCAAACTATATCAAAATTCTAAGATTTGGCTACTTTCATGATCATCCTCCCCAGCTAGGGCTTTTACCACCAATAATCTCAGGATAACACCTTCCTCTGAATGAATTCTCCAATATTCTAACGTTTAGGATCAAATTACGAATTAAAGGAATGATTAACATATGATTGACAAAGAAGTAGGTGAAAAACTAAAAAGAACAAGCCCTAGTTCGCTTCTGGTTTCTCAAGATCAAAGGGAGAGAAATAAAAATAATTTTGGGACTTTTTTTACTTAAACTCGCGACTGCCTCACCATGGAGCCACTTATCCCGCCATGGCCCCCCACCCACCCCCCCATACCAGGAATAATCCCACCTAGGAAGGGTGCACGGAGAGAAAAACTCAAGATTTTTGTCCCAAACCTCCATTTTGCAACACACCCTGAACCCATGACGTTCTAAAATCAATCCTATCGACCAAGACCAATACGAACTTCTACTCATCCGAATACAATTTTGTAAAGTCGTACTGGTTCTTTATTGTCATGGTTGTCAATTCAAAAGATCAAATGTTGCATGCATTTGCTTAATTGTAATTCTAATCAAATATATGGTGTATGGTTTAGATTATTAGCTTATTGGTTTATTTAGTTCCTGAAGCATGTTTTGGACAAAATAAATGATAATGTCGAAGAAATAGATAGTTTTAATGAAGAAGATTCTACAAATAACCAATATAGTTATCAATATTTATTTCGTTGGAACATAAGAAAACATAGCCTATTTAAGCTAAGCACATAGGTGACTTACCTACTAGTTTCCTAAGTCCCCCAAGCACCTCACTTCTTCCACTTCATTTGAGGTCGCGGTCTCCTCAATTTGACTTAAAACGTATATACACTCGGCCCTCTTAAGCGTTAGACATACATATAACCCTCTAATCTGATATTCAAGAACTCTTAAAAATGTGTGTTGATTTGTCCCTGCCATATCATGTTTCATATGCATAGGACTAGTACATGTAAGATTTGGGGTGTTACAAAACAAATACTACATTTCAACCAAAAAACATTCTTTTTATCTTTGAATAACACTTTCAACTAAATTTAATGTTTTTAGATTATCTATATTCTAGTCATAACTCTTACTTTAAACCAATAAAAACAAGAAACCTCAACATATAGTCTTCAGAAAAATATTTTTTTGGCTTTGGTATCCTAGATATGAGTTCAGAGAAAAGAGCATAAGCCCCAATACAACGAAGGTGGAAGTTGTCAAACATTCACTTGATAACTGCATCACTCTCGTTCATTAGTCTGGGTTTCTTCATAGAGTTACCATCTGATATATGTGACGGGGCTGCAACAGAAGGTGCAAATGGTACTGGTCCGCCACACAAACTTGCATTCACATTTGGAGGAGCCCATGAGATAGGATGAACTATCACAACAAAAGATATTCTTTTCTTAGTGATGAGAACAAATTTTGAGACTGGATAGCAAATTTGGTAATCAGAGCAGTGCTATTGGTTGATAGGGATGAAATATATTATAACATAGATTATGAATCATAATTTATGATGTACAAAACTTATCACAAATTTTTCTTCCAGATACTTAGACATGCCAGTAGATATGTCCAACTGAATCAAAGTTGATAAAAGAAGTATTGTTTTTAGCCCAAGAAATGATAGCTAGATAGGATGCAACATACACTAAAATAGAGTAAAACGATGGAATCAACTTACATCGATAGGTGTAAAGGCTAAATCCAGGAAGGAGTGAACCAATAGTGATGTGTCATTCTAAGATGTTAGGCATATTTTTACCCATAAGACAAGTTTTCCATGATAACATTCTGACATAAGAGATCACTTATTCTTTTTCTGATAACTGTGGTGTCGGCACAAGCTTGTGCACACATCGATTGATTCTACAGGAAGATTTCACATATTGTATTATTTAGGATATTTAATATACCTTCTAACATATTTACGGTCACACAATTCCAACAAACATTTGGTATCTTTTAAGCATTCACTTATGAATGTTGATTCATTATAGACAGACAAATGATCCACATAAAACATTTAAGAGAGTAGAAAACAGTGTCCTTCATGAAGAATTCTTCATCTTTTACCTTTATTTCAGGAAGATTTTAGCTATTAACTTTGTGGTTTTCCTGAGTATAAAATCTTATTAGCATTCAATTGATCCAAACGCAGATAATAAGTAAGACCTCAAATGCTACAATAATTTCCTTATTTTCAAGCATGAAGAATGTAATATAATCACAATGTAAGATCTTACTTCTAATTTAAGCATGTCTAACGCAAATCCTTACCATCATAAACACGATTTATATCTTCTGACGGTGGTGGTCGACGCTTTTTAACATAATCTTTCTGTAGTGGTTCTGGAATCTTAAATGAAAACATGTCCAGCTTTGCACCTTATGCCACATACTCTGGATGTTGCTCCAAGTACCTAGGAAGAAAGTCCATTAAGCAAAACCAAAACATAAATATAAATAAAATTAATATTCCCTATGTTATGTTCACAAAATTTAGACCAGTCCAAGAAAGCATTACGAAAAGAAAAATGTCCAACAAGTACTGCTCAACTTGATAAACAGAACATACTTTTCAACTTCAATTTTTGAACGAAGTTTCATCCCACTTGGTGAATCATAATACCTGTAAATCATGAAAAGAAGGCATTTAAAGAACCAAGACATTTATTTTGTACATTAACTTCGTGGATGCTAGAAAAAAGGAAAACATCAACAATTGCCAGTAAATTTAGTAGCAAAAAATGCAAAACTTACACATCAGCAAACCTTGTGCCTCCCTCTTTTCTAAGCCTTAAAAGTCGTTCCCATCCTGGAGGAGACCGAGGAATATTATAGTTATCAATTGCCCACAGCATGCTTCCATCTTGAGTGAGGTCCGATGGTTTTTCACATGATTTATATTCAAGAGTTGTTTTACAATAGAAGGGCTTTTCCAATATGTGTTCCCTTATTTCTTCATATTTCTCCTTTGTATGTACGTATCGCCATTTGTAGCATTTGTCACACTGCACGGCAAATGCCCCTCCAGATGGAAAAGTCCTAGATGCATAATTTGGTAAGGACTTTTTGTGAGCTCGGAGAGGTTTAACCTCAGCAACAACAGGAATAGCAGAAATAGTGACAGCAGGATCATAAATCACCAACTGTTTCTGAGCACTTTCCCCATGATTCACCTTATCATCTTCCGTCAATTTCTGAGTCAGATTCTCCATGATGTCAGGGGAAGTAGGAACTCTCAAAGTATTTGGCTCTCTATTCACTTTATGTGAGTCAGCTAGTTCAAAACCATGAATAACTTTTTGATGATTTTTCTCCATTCAGCAAACTCTTAATGGGATGGAACTATATACGGAAAGCAAATACAGTTTGTCTCATTATGGAACTCCAATAACAGTTAAAAAAGTACAATAAAAGAAACACGTCTATCCTATTTCACCAATTCCAAGATATGTTTTGAACACAAAATATCTAGTAGTATTATATATATATATATATATATATATATAGTTATCACTAAATTAATAACATTGGATTTTGTTCTTATGTTAAGGTTATTTATAGTGGTGCTCGAGTAAGATTATTGTAATCTTCAAAAAGTGAAACAAAGATCAATTTATACTTTTCCCCTGATGTTTTTAACTTTTAGGTCTGTTTATATTTATTTCAAATCACATTTATTTGAAGTTGAAATTTATGTTGACATGGAATTTGAATTTGAGATATCCCTAGGTACCGTATTAATAAATATCAAATCTACATGTTCTTTTACAAATAAATATTTTGAAATTATGTGCTCTTCCAAATTTTTACATACATATAATTTTACAATGATTCAATAGTCGAATAAATCAACAATAGTAGTAACTAGCTATGAAAACATATGATAAACTTTAACAAAATCCTCCCACAATGTATGGTCAATCTCTACACGTAGAGCATGAGTCTATTTTGTTAAATTTGAAACTGTAGGTCCTTTTTTCAAAACTTAAAATATAATTATATATCAAGTGTTATATTGTAACACTCCCTAATTCATCCCACCTAGTCAGATATAAATCCCCAGGAGAAGCTGAGAAAAATGACTTAGAAAAAGTCACTAGAAGAAACCATGAAAGGTGATCTACGGCCTGTAGAGTGATCTACAGCTCGTAGATGGAACCCCGTAGTTACCCATGTGACTTAGAAAATTTTTCTAAGTCTAAGGCCCATGTACGAGTCCTTTTATGGACCGTACTTCAATCCACGAGTTGTAGAATGGGTTTCATGGGTTGATGGTTCGAAAATCATATTTTTTGGATCTTGAACCACGATTAACAGGATGGCCCATCATTCATTTCACGGCCCGTAGAAAGCGGGATGTAGAACACAATCCAGTATCCCAAAATTCGGGCACTCCCATCTAAGAGGGGTCTTTTACGGCTCGTGAATGGAATGTGGCCCATGGACGGGGTTTCTATTCGATAGTTTTAAGAGGAGAATTTTCACCTTTTTCTATCCTTTTTAATTAAAACTTCTGATGTTTTGGACTTATTTTGGATCGCTTATTAGTACTCTAAGGGTATTACTCCTCATTAAACACTTAGAAATCATGAGAGCATTGAGAAGAGGAGAAAGCTAGGGTTCCAAGCACGCGAGTAGAGATTGTATGAGAGTTGGCTATTATTCAAAATTTCAGGTATGCAAGGCTACTTAAATTCTGAATGACCTTGTTGTAGAATTGAAGGGTAGTTCTGCATTGCCTGCGGATAAGTTTATTTCCTACCTTAGGGCTAGAAAGGTAATCTCTAAAGGATGTATTTATTACTTCGTGCGAGTTATGGCTGATGATGTAGAGTCTCCACGAGTCAGTTCCGGTTGTCAATTACTTTCCTGATTCTAGCTACTTCATAGCCTCCTTCCTTTTGATGGCTGTCTTTTGTTTCCAAACATTGGTCTTGTACAGTAGTGGCTTATATTTGTAGGAGCACCCCTGATTTTGTATATTATTATGATTATGGTTATATATGTATTGGTACGTACTTGTGTCTATTGTAGCTCTTTACAGTTAACTTTAGGGTTTTGGGTAGGTCTGTGGTTATTTAAGTTGTTGTATGGGTTATGTTTATGACTAGAGAGCTAGGACAGGTACCGTGAGGTTGGGTAATTGGCTTGCCTATAGGCGGGATCTAACAAACACCTTCATGACCGAGATCGGATCATGACAATCACACTGTTGTCACATTAAATAAAATATATACAAGTAATTACAACATAGTAAAACCACACATATACAAATAATATTAACAAGTTACAATTTATTATCATTGTACAGTTCATGCTCAATATATGAATTCCATAATGAAAATCTAAAGGAAACGGTCAACAATGGTCCATTTATGGAACCCACATCTAAACAATTAGTGTCTTTGAACATGACTACTAATCATGACGTGTGTTTAAACATGACACTCGATCCAATGTCAGAACATGACACCCAATCTAATAATCTGTCAGAATGTGACATCCAATCCAATAATGTGTCAGAATGTGACACTCGTTCTACAATCATAATCACTGCCCCGGTGAATGTCTTACAACTTCCCAAACTCAACTAATAGGTTATTTCTTGCAATGTGATCCCATACAGTCATTTATTAATTTCATTACATGCATGTAACACTAACAACATAGTTATCAAGCACATATAATACAAATTGAAATTCAAACCATCACCTACCTCGAAACAAGACTTGAATTTTTTTTTTATAATATTGGAACTGTCCCTTTTCCTAATGCCTTGTCTAGTTCTTGATATTAAAAAAATAAGAAATACAGAGAATCAATGAATAGTTTCTTAAAATACTCAAACTATATCAAAATTCTAAGATTTGGCTACTTTCATGATCATCCTCCCCAGCTACGGTTTTTACCACCAATAATCTCAGGATAACACCTTCCTCTAAATGAATTATCCAATATTCGAAGGTCTAGAAATCAAATTACGAGTTAAAGGAATGATTAATATATTTTTGACAAAGAAGTAGGTGAAAAACTAAAAAGAACAAGCCCTGGTTTACTTTTGGTTTCTCAAGATCAAAGGGAGAGAAATAAAAATAATTTTGGGAATTTTTTTACTTAAACTCGCGACTGCCTCACCATGGAGCCACTTATCCCGCCATGGTCCCCCCCCCCCCCCCCCAGCAGGAATAATCCCAACTAGGAAGGGTGCACGGAGAGAAAAACTCAAGATTTTTGTCCCAAACCTCCATTTTGCAACACACCCTGAACCCATGACATTCTAAAATCAATCCTATCGACCAAGACCAATACGAAGTTCTACTCACCTGAATACAATTTTGTAAAGTCGTACTGGTTCTTTATTGTCATGGTTGTCAACTCAAAAGATCAAATGTTGCACGCATTTGCTTAATTGTAATTCTAATCAAATATATGGTGTATGGTTAGATTATTAGCTTATTGGTTTATTTAGTTCCTAAAGCATATTTTGCACAAAATAAATGATAATGTCGAAGAAATAGATAGTTTTAATGAAGAAGATTCTACAAATAACCAATATAGTTATCAATATTTATTTCGTTGGAACATAAGAAAACATAGCCTATTTAAGCTAAGCACATAGGTGACTCACCTGCTAGATTCCTAAGTCCCATAAGCACCTCACTTCTTCCACTTCATTTGAGGTCGCGGTCTCCTCAATTTGACTTAAAACGTATATACAATCGGTCCTCTTAAGCGTTAGACATACATATAACCCTCTAATCTGATATTCAAGAACTCTTAAAAATGTGTGTTGATTTGTCCCTGCCATATCATGTTTCATATGCATAGGACTAGTACATGTAAGATTTGGGGTGTTACAAAACAAATACTACATTTCAACCAAAAAACATTCTTTTTATCTTTGAATAACACTTTCAACTAAATTTAATGTTTTTAGATTATCTATATTCTAGTCATAACTCTTACTTTAAACCAATAAAAACAAGAAACCTCAACATATAGTCTTCAGAAAAATATTTTTTTGGCTTTGGTATCCTAGATATGAGTTCAGAGAAAAGAGCATAAGCCCCAATACAACGAAGGTGGAAGTTGTCAAACATTCACTTGATAACTGCATCACTCTCGCTCATTAGTCTGGGTTTCTTCGTAGAGTTACCATCTGATATATGTGACGGGGCTGCAACAGAAGGTGCAAATGGTACTGGTCCGCCACACAAACTTGCATTCCCATTTGGAGGAGCCCATGAAATAGGATCAACTATCACAACAAAAGATATTCTTTTTTTTAGTGATGAGAACAAATTTTGGGGCTAAACGCACAAAGCTCAAGCAACTTGATAGCAAATTTGGTAATCAGAGCAGTGCTATTGGTTGATAGGGATGAAACATATTATAACATAAATTATGAATCATAATTTATGATGTACAAAACTTATCACAAATTTTTCTCCCAGATACTTAGACATGCCAGTAGATACGTCCAACTGAATCAAAGTTGATAAAAAAAAGTATTGTTTTCAGCCCATGAAATGATAGCCAGATAGGATGCAACATACACTAAAATAGAGTAAAACGGTGGAATCAACTTACATCGATAGGTGTAAAGGCTAAATCCAGGAAGGAGTGAACCAATAGTGATGTGTCATTCTAAGATGTTAGGCATATTTTTACCCATAAGACAAGTTTCCCATGATAACATTCTGACATAAGAGATCACTTATTCTTTTTCTGATAACTGTGGTGTCGGCACAAGCTTGTGCATATATCGATTGATTCTACAGGAAGAGTTCGCATATTGTATTATTTAGGATATCCAGGTATTTAATATACCTTCTAACATATTCACGATCACACAATTCCAACAAACATTTGGTATCTTATAAGCATTCACTTATGAATGTTGATTCATTATAGACAGACAAATGATCCACATAAAACATTTAAGAGAGTAGAAAACAGTATCCTTAATGAAGAATTCTTCATCTTTTACCTTTATTTCAGGAAGATTTTACCTATTAACTTTGTGGTTTTCCCGAGTATAAAATCTTATTAGCATTCAATTGATCCAAACGCAGATAATAAGTAAGACCTCAAATGCTACAATAATTTCCTTATTTTCAAGCATGAAGAATGTAATGTAATCACAATGTAAGATCTTACTTCTAATTTAAGCATGTCTAACGCAAATCCTTACCATCATAAACATGATTTATATCTTCTGAAGGTGGTGGTCGACGCTTTTTAACATAATCTTTCTGTAGTGGTTCTGGAATCTTAAATGAAAACATGTCCAGCTTTGCACCTTGTGCCACATACTCTGGATGTTGCTCCAAGTACCTAGGAAGAAAGTCCATTAACCAAAACCAAAACATAAAATGCAAATAAAATTAATATTCCCTACATTATGTTCACACAATTTAGACCAGTCCAAGAAAGCATTACGAAAAGAAAAATGTCCTACAAATACTGCTCAACTTGATAAACAGAACATACTTTTCAACTTCAATTTTTGAACGAAGTTTCATCCCACTTGGTGAATCATAATACCTATAAATCATGAAAAGAAGCCATTTAAAGAACCAAGACATTTATTTTGTACATTAACTTCATGGATGCTAGAAAAAAGGAAAACATCAACAATTGCCAGTAAAATTAGTAGCAAAAAATGCAAAACTTACACATCAGCAAACCTTGTGCCTCCTTCTTTTCTAAGTCTTAAAAGTCGTTCCCATCCTGGAGGAGACCGAGGAATATTAAACTTATCAATTGCCCACAGCATGCTTCCATCTTGAGTGAGGTCCGATGGTTTTTCACATGATTTATACTCAAGAGTTGTTTCACAATAGAAGGGCTTTTCCAATATGTGTTCCCTTGTTTCTTCATATTTCTCCTTTGTATGTACGTATCGCCATTTGTAGCATTTGTCACACTGCACGGCAAATGCCCCTCCAGATGGAAAAGCCCTAGATGCATAATTTGGTAAGGACTTTTTGTGAGCTCGGAGAGGTTTAACCTCAGCAACAACAGGAATAGCAGAAATAGTGACAGCAGGATCATAAATCACCAACTGTTTCTGAGCACTTTCCCCATGATTCACCTTATCATCTTCCGTCAGTTTCTGAGTCGGATTCTCCATGATGTCAGGGGAAGTAGGAACTCTCAAAGTATTTGGCTCTCTATTCACTTTATGTGAGTCCGCTAGTTCAAAACCATGAATAACTTTTTGATGATTTTTCTCCATTCAGCAAGCTCTTAATGGGATGGAACTATATACGAAAAGCAAATACAATTTGTCTCATTATGGAACCCCATAATAATAGTTAAAAAAAAGTACAATAAAAGAAACACGTCTATCCTATTTCACCATAGATTCCAAAAGCATTGATCTGTGCCTATCATTAAAGCAGGACCTATTGGTTGAATCTACATATTGCAGGTCTGTTCTACTGTAAGATTTACCTCTTATAGTAAGGAAATATATTGCATTTAATGTAAAGTGAATGATAAAAAAATTTAAATCCAGAAATGATAGTCAGGTAGAGAAGTTTCTTTTTGGCTAGTACAAGGAAGAAGAAGTAAGTCTAACTCACTTGATGTATATGAGCATAATAGGTTATTTTTGTAAGTAGTATTAAGTACCAATTTGAGTAAGAGTTCAAACAATTGAAACCCCATACACTATGTAGCCAACATAAAATAGTATTATGTTGTCGGTTTGGCTGACTCCTTAGTCGTCCCAAAAGAGGACCTCTTGTATGGATGCAATAATGTTGCATCCCTTATTCTGATAAGGTATTGGAAAGATACGGCAATGATAGCAGATTGTTGTATTATCACTTAAGAATATCTGATGATTGTCGTTTAGAGAAACATCTAAAAGAGTAAATATTATTATTTTACTGGAAAGAGCTAGGAATCATCTACAGCGGATTGTCAACAAGGATAGAAAACAATTGATCATATCTTCCTAAAGTCCCCAAATGTTTGAAACCTCTAGAAAGAGCTAGGAATTATCTATAAAATTCATCAGATTTGTAGTACTCAAGGAGCTGGTTGGTTATCTTCCTTATGAAATCTAAGCCTTACCATTAAAAATAAACTCAATTGGAGAGTAGCCTTTTCATTAATTTTTTATGTCGCATATCTAGCTGGTCCAAAATAACAATCTACATAAAAAGCAAAAAGCAAAAATATGTTTTTAAACCCACTTTAATCACCGCCATGGAATTCATGGCCATAGCTGGCCAAAAGGAAAAAGCCCCAAATACCAAAACTATGTTCGTTAAATGGACTCCACCCTTGAAGGGATATACACTAAACACGGATGGTTCCTCAATTACCAAACAAGGAAGAGGGGGGACTGGAGGAGTTACTAGAGATAAGATAGGTAGATGGATAATCGGTTACATAGGTCACCTCTCTGAGACAAATAATGTTAGAGCTGAACTCTTATCCCTCCTACAAGGACTAAAATGAGCTATATGGAAGAACATAGAATTGCTAGAAATTAATGTGGATTGCAAGGAGATCATTAACCTTTTTGCAAATGATCACTCATCTTATACTAATATGTTATCTGATTGCAAGCCCCTGCTTCAGCTGCGGATCCACCATATACTCCATGCATTCAGAGAAACAAATCTCGTGGAAGATATGCTCACAAAGGAGGGTAAAATAATGTGCATAGTTAACTCCTTCACCTTTTGGGAAGTTCTTCCCTTGCTTGTTTTGAAAGAACTAGAAGCAAATAAAGTCAGAACACTTTTGATAAAATTAAATGGATAGTACCAACCATGGAAAATTGTTATAGTACTAGTAACTCCCCCCCCCCCCCCCCCCCTCCTTCGAATATTACCAGTGGACAAGTGGATCTACTACTACTATGTAATAATGCATATTAGCTATTATTAAAATATTTTTCCTTTTATGAAAAAAAGAAAAATTCATCATAAAAAAGGAAAGCCAAACTAGATAGATTTAGTTAAAGTAGCAAAGGGAAAATAACCTTTTCTACCTTGTTTACTTGCCATTTTGAATCTTTCTAGTAATTTTGAATCTCATCACATTTCGACAAACACAAATAGTCTTTGCATCAAGAACAAAAAATTCCAACTACTCCTATACTTGATATTTAATTAAAAAAACACTCTCTTTCTTTCGTTGAACCATAAACCAAAAACACAATCGGAAATTCCTAGTGAACATTTGCCAACATATAAGGAATTAAAGTTCCAATCTTTTGCAGCAAAATAAGAAAACTATTTAAGCAGCACGATTATACGATGACAAGGAATAAATCTTGATTCTATGAAAAAATAAAACTCGTGACAAAACATATAGAAAGGGAAGGCAAGAAAAAAATTAAACCAAAAATTCATATTTCTCTATCATCAATTCCAAACTCCGAGCATCGTTTTTGTTGATGGTTATAACAAATTCCATCCACAAATGGCAGAGAAAATAGAAAAAGTGAAAAAACAAACATAGATGCAGAAAATGGAATCTTTTTATTGCTTGCAAAGACGAGGGAGTGTTGAAAATAAAATGTCAGTCATTTCCAAATTAACCCTATTACCAAGAACTGAATCTCACAACAGAACAATTTTAGACAACAAATCTTGTCGCCAGCACTTCAACATATATCCACAATCACATATAAAAAAGAAAAGAACATTTGCATATATAAACTGAGGCTAAAGAGAAGATACCTAATTAGGAACTGAGTCAACGATCAGCCAAGAAACGATTTTCACCAATTCCAAGATATGTTTTGAACACAAAATATCTAGTAAATTATATATATATATATAGTTATCACTAAATTAATAACATCAAATTTTGTTCTTGTTCTAAGGTTATTTATAGTGGTTCTCCAATAAGATTATTGTATTCTCCAAAAAGTGAAACAAAGATCAATTTATACTTTTTCCCCTGATGTTTTTAACTTTTAGGTCTGTTTATATTTATTTCAAATCACATTTATTTGAAGTTGAAATTTATGTTGACATGGAATTTGAATTTGAGATATCCCTAGGTACCATATTAATAAATATCAAATCTACATGTTCTTTTATAAATAAACATTTTAAAATTATGTGCTCTTCTAAATTTTTATATACATATAATTTTACAATGATTCAATAGTCGAATAAATCAACAATAGTAGTAACTAGCTATGAAAACATATCATAAACTTTAACAAAATCCTTCCACAATGTATGGTCAATCTCTACACGTAGAGCATGAGTCTATTTTGTTAAATTTGAAACTGTAGGTCTTCTTTTCAAAAATTAAAATATAATTATATATCAAGTGTTATATTGTAATACTCCCTAATTCATCCCACCTAGTTAGATATAAATACCCAGGAGAAACTGAGAAAAATGACTTAGAAAAAGTCAATGGAAAAAACCACGAAGGGTGATCTACGGCGTGTAGAGTAATCTATAGCTCGTAGATGGACCCCGTAGTTACCCATGTGACTTAGAAAATTTTCCTAAGTCTAAGGACCATGTACGAGTCCTTTTTCTGGACCGTACTTTAATCCACGAGTTGTAGAATTGGTTTCATGGGTTGATGGTTCGAACATCATATTTTTTGGATCTTGAACCACGATTAACAGGATGGTCCATCATTCATTTCACGGCCCATAGAAAGCGAGATGTAGAACACAATCCAGCAGCCCAAAATTCGGGCACTCCTATCTAAGAGGGGTCTTTTACGGCTCGTGAGTGGAACGTGGCCCATGGACGGGGTTTCTATTCGTTACTTTTAAGAGGAGAATTTTCACCTTTTTGTATCCTTTTTAATTAAAACTTCTGATGTTTTGGACTTATTTTGGATCGCTTATTAGTACTCTAAGGGTATTACTCCTCATTAAACACTTAGAAATCATGAGAGCATCGAGAAGAGGAGAAAGTTAGGGCTCCAAGCACGCAAGTGGAGATTGTATGAGAGTTGGCTATCATTCAACATTTCAGGTATGCAAGGCTACTTAAATTCTGAATGACCTTGTTATAGAGTTGAAGGGTAGTTCTGCAGTGCCTACGGATAAGTTTATTTCCTACCTTAGGGCTAGAAAGGTAATCTCTAAAGGATGTATTTATTACTTCATGCAAGTTATGGCTGATGATGTAGAGTCTCCACTTTTTGAGTCAGTTCTGATTGTCAATCAGTTTCCTGATGTCTTCCCTGACGATTTGCTCGGAGCCCCTCCTAACAGGGAGATCAATTTCGAGATAGATGTCCTTCTTAATATGCAACCTATCTCTATTCTGCCATGTAGAATGGCTCCCGCCGAGTTAAAAGGACTAAAAGAGCAGCTGAAAGATCTCTTGGATAAGGGATTTATTAGGCTGAGTGTCACTCCATGAGGCACTTCTGTCCTATTTATGCGAAAAAAGATGGTTCCCTCGGAAAATGTATAGATTATCAAAGTTGAATAAGGTGACCATTAAGAACAAACATCCTCTCCCAAGGCCTAGGATCGACAGCTTGTTCGACAAACTTTAGGGTGCCACTATTTTCTCCATGATAGACATCCGATTAGGCTATCACCAATTGAAGTGAGAAAATGTGACATCCCAAAGATGACTTTTCGAACCCAATTTGGTCACTTCAAGTTTCTAGTAGGGTCCTTTGGATTGACCAAAGCCCCTACCACTTTCATGGACTTGATGAATAGAGAAATCAGGAAGTACCATGACATGTTCATAATTGTATTTATTGATGATATATTGGTGTACTCCAGAGATGAGAAAGAGCATGTCGATCATCTTCGTATTATTCTTCAGACTCTTAAGGATAGGGAGTTGCATGCAAAAATTTCAAAATGTGAGCTTTGGCTGAAATTTGTGTTATTTTTAGGACATGTCATCTCGAGTGCTGGTATTCAGGTGGGTATTTAGAAGATTGAGGCAGTTAAGAACGGGCCTAGACCCACTTCTCCAATTGTCATAAGAAGTTTTCTAGGTTTGGCTGGTACTACCATAGATTTATTGAGGAATTCTCTTCTATATCCTCGCCATTAACTAAACTAACTCAGAAGCAAGCTAAGTTTCAGTAGCTAAATGAGTGTGAGAAGAGTTTTTAGGAGTTAAAAACCTAATTGACGACTGTGCTGATGTTGACTCTACCTGAGAAATTGATGACTTTGTGATCTACTGTGATGCTTCTAGAGTGGGATTGGGATGTGTTCTGATGCAGAGAGGTAAATTCATAGTCTATGCTTCCACATAACTGAAAAACTATGAGAGGAACTATTCAACCAACAACTTAGAATTGCCTACGGTAGTGTTTGCACTCAAGATTTGGTGCCACTGCATATATGGAGCACATGTCGATTTATTCACAGATCATAAAAACCTATAATATGTCTTCACCCAGAAAGAGCTTGACTTGAGGCAGAGGAGATGGCTTGAGTTTCTTAAGGACTATGAAATGAGCACCATCTACTATCTAGGTAAAGCTAATGTGGTTATTGATGCTCTTAGCAGGTTGTCTATGGGAAGCACTGTTCATATGGAAGAAGAGAAGAAGGAGTTGTCTAAAGAAGTTCACAGACTGGTGTGATTGGGATTTTAACTAGATGAATCTGGTGAAAGTGGAATACTTGTGCATAATGGGTCTATATCATCTCTTATAGTAGAGATAAAGGAGAAGCAAGACCAAGATCCCATCTTGCTCCAACTGAAAGAAAATGTTCATAAGCAGAAAGTGATGACTTTCATCAAAGGGGGAGAAGAGGTATTAGATACCAAAATAGATTGTGTGTTCCAGATATTGATGGTATTCGAGAAAAGATTATAAAAAAAGCCCATAGCTCTAGATATTCTATCTATCTAGGGTCTACCAAAATGTACCATGACTTGAGAAAGGTTTATTGGTGGAGTGGGATGAAAAGAGACATAGCAGACTTTGTTTCTAAGTGTCTAAACTGCCAACAAGTAAAGTTGAGCACCAAAGACCATGTGGAGTAGCCTAGAATTTTGAAATTCCATATTGGAAGTGGGAGATGATCAATATGGATTTTATCACAGGCTTACCAAGGTCTTGCAGACAGTAAGATTCAATCTAGGTGATTGTTGATAGGATGAATAAATCATCCCACTTCTTGGCGGTAAACACTACTATTACGGCTGAGGATTATGTCCGCTTATATATCTGAGAGATTGTAAGATTGCATGGAGTTCCTTTGTCCATCATATCGGATCGGGGAGCTCAATTCACTGCCCAATTATAGAAATCCTTTCAGAATGGCCTAGGTTCAAAGATGAACCTTAGTACTGCTTTCCACCCTCAGACTGATGGTCAGGAAGAGTAGACGATACAGACTTTGGAGGATATGTTGAGGACCCATGTCATTAACTTTAAAGGTAATTGGGATGACCACTAGCCTATGATTAAGTCTTCCTACAACAACAGCTTGCATTTGAGCATCCAAATAGCTCCTTATTAGGCTCTCTATGGGAGGAGATGTTGATCACCGATTAGATGGTTCGAAGTAGCTGAAGCATGGTTGATTGGGCCAGACTTGGTACATTAAGCTATGGAGAAGGTAAAGGACATTATAGAAAGATTTAGAACTACATAGAATCGACAAAAATCCTACACCAATGTTATGATAAGAGACTTAGACTTTGAGGTTAATGATTGGGTGTACTTAAAAGTTTTACCCATAAAGGGTCTAATGAGATTCGGGAAGAAGGGAAAGTTGATTCATCAATACATTAGTCCCTACCAAATTGTGAAGAGAGTGGGAAATGTAGCCTATGAATTAGAGCTAGCAGCTACCCATTCGGTCATTCATGTTTCTATGTTTAAGAAGTGTTTGGGAGACCTGTCCTTTTTTAAGCCTGTTGGAAGCATTGGAGTGAAGGATAGTTTGAGTTACGAAGAAATCCCAGTCCAAATTCTTAATCACCAAGTTCACAAGTTGAGAACCAAAGAGGTAACATCTGTAAAAGTGTTGTGGAGAAGTCAATATGTTTAAGAGGCCACATCGGAAGCTGAATAGGATATGAAGGCTAGATACCCTCACCTATTCATGCCTCGTAATGATGAAATTGATGGTAATGATTCATTTCTATTCTCTGAATTACTTCCCTATAAGTGAGTTGAGTACTTATCTCTAAGTTGATACTCCTCTTGAGTCTATGAGTATTTGAGTATGCAAGTCTGATTGTATTAGTGCCTAATAATGATGTTAGAGATAATCATCCAAATCTAAATCCCAAGTTGAAGTTGATTTATGGAGTATGAGTATTCGAGTGTCAGAGTATTTAAGTTCTTGATGGTATTCGTGCTTGATAAGTCTCCTAGTTACAAATCATTCGAGGATGAATGATCCTAAAGGGGTGATATTATAACACCCCATAACTCTATTCCTAGGATCTGAGTTTTTCATCATAAATAAATAAGCTTGAACTTAGTGATATCTAACCTGCACCTATGTCTTAAGCCTTATTCTTATATATGGGAAGCCAATTAGGGTCATACGAGACCTCTAGTACCTAGTCGAGTTCAAAACTTTCCTATTGATTGAGTTTCTCATGTTAGATTATACAAGGTTCGACTTTAAATGACCATAACATTTAGAACACAAGGAATTAGGAAGCCTATGACTACCAAATCAAAGTTCTTTGAATTAGCTTTCCCACGCCACCAATTTAATCTCATTTGGAGTTCGCGGAAAAAGTTATGATCATTTTACCACGGACTACCATTGCAGAGTAAAACAACAAACCGACTTATGGGTCATGTTTTGAATAAATACCCATCTTTTTATCTCGTGAAAAAACTTCTGCAAGCCCATTTTTGAGTCTCAGACTTGACGGACCCAACTATGGGTCGTAGATGCTTCTAAAGGTCGTGGTTTGGGCTAGTAAAATGGATCCAGAGACCCCAAAATTTGCCAAAAAGTTTACAGATGTGTTTTAACTTCTACGGTCCATAGATTAACCTGTAGATGACTTTGCAACATTTTAAGAAGGGTTATTTTTAATCTTTTCCCACCCTTTCAAAGCTTTAATTTGATGGTTTTTACCTAATTAAGTCCCAAAACATATCTATTTAACCTTTTTATGCGATAACACATTCTCAAACTAAGTAAAAGGTTTCGAGGGGAGAAAAAGCTAGGGTTCTAAGGAAATCTTGTGAGTTTTCCCAAGCTATTCCAAGACTCAAAACTTCTAGGCATGTTAGGCTAACTAGAACATAGATTATGTTCTTCTGTGTCTCCCATAACCCGATTTGATTGAGTTGTGAACAAATTGAGTCTTCCATGAATGTTTCTTGAATGCTTTTCTTAAATCCTAATGCATTCCTACATAATCTTGCATGAATGATAGTTTTTATGAACTAAACACTTGAAATAGATGATTTTATTTTTCTACATGAACCCTAGAATGAATTCTTGTTATTTCTATATATTGCAATTACATGAGTATGCATGAGTATTATTTGAGCCTAAAGAGTCTACAAAATTCATAAATGCTTTAACTCTACTTTTGTACCTAAATATTATGAGTTAGAATGATGGATGATAAAGAGTATTTATGAGTCATGAGCTAGTCTTAAAAGAATGTTTCTAAATAAAGAGTTGATAATTGATGTGATGAATTGAGTTGACAAATATCCAATGACAGTAATTGAATAAGTTAACCATAGGGTTGATGCCTTATGAGCATGTTGAGTCTCGAGAGGAGTATTGAACACCGAATTGAGTAAGAGTAAGTCCAACTCGAACTCAATGACTATGTAGCTAACGCAGGAGAGGATTGAACCATAAAATCAGATTTTTCCCTATAGTCCCAAAAGGAGGACTTGATGTTATTAATTGTGGATCCACTGAAGGGATGTCCTTTATTTGGGCAAGGTATTAGATGGATGTGGCAATGACATGGCTTTTTCGTTTCTATCACTGGCTCATAGGTGATGGTTGTCGATTAGAGAAACTAGCATATAGGTCTTGATAATGCTCTTAGTGAATTGGATTAGATGGTATATGAGTGGTCATTGTCTATATTGTATTCTGACTTTAGACTCTTGACATGCTGATTGAGTTTCCTACTTCTTGAGTTAAGTTATTTGAGTTGTTGTTATTCTACCTTTACATGTTTCGTTCTTCCATTTTACATACTCGTACATTCCACGTACTGGTGTCCATGTTGACCTCATAATGCAGAGACATGTACTAGCGGTTATCAATAGGTGCCCCATTGAGGACCCATTTGTATTTAGCTAATTGGTGGGTCCTTCCCAACTTTCGGAGGATATCATACATGTTTCTCTTCTAACTTTGAGTTTAGTTTTTTTTATTTTGTTTTGAGGTAGCCATGAACCTGTCATTGGCACCATTTGGTTAGATGATCTAGAGGCTTTATAGACTAGGCCATCGAGTTGTGATTGCATGTTATTTTTGGCTACTTCCTTTAATACTAGTCTTGCTCAATTGATTGATAGATTGTTTAGCCTTTGGCTACTGATTATCGAGTTGTTATTGCTTTCCATTAAGTATTTCTTGAATCATTGATGTCTTTTTGTTGTTAGTTTGTGATTGAATGAATGTCATGAAGCCAAATGGTTCACTTGGCGGCTAGCAATAGTCTCTGAGTGCCACCAATGACAAGGGTACCCTACTGGGGCATGACATCATGGGCCATCATTATGAATATACTAGCGGCCACATCAATTAATGCCCCTCCAGTAGCAAAGAAAGGTCATTCTAGAATAAAAGGAACTTCTGCGTCAGGCTCAAAATCCACGATGACAAAGTCCGGAGGGAAGATGAGTGATCCCACTTGAATGAAGACATCCCCAATATACAATTAGGACTAACTACAGAATGGTCTGCCAATTGCAATATTATGGTAGTAGACATTGGATTTCCCATACCTAGTTTTTGAAACATAGATGTAGGGATAAAGTTAATAATTATGCCCATATCCACAACCCTCGTGCATTGATGCATTTTCTAATTGTAATTTGTGCAATGAAACTCCCAGATGTTTCAACCTGGTGGGTAACTTTTTTGAATTTCGGAGCCACACTCTTCGGTTAATGACGCCATTTCACATTAGGCTAACTTGCTTTTGTTATCCACAATATCTTTCAAGTACTTGGTATGCTTTAGAATACCGTATAAAACATCAATCAAAGGCAAGTTAACATGTACCTATTTAAGGAGTTCAATAAACTTACTAAAACATTCCTCCTCCTAATTTTTCAATTCTCGAGAAAACGAAGGAGGTACTTTAGCCTTTGGTTCCTTATTACCTCTTGGATCTCTCTGCTGCCTTCCTCAATAATTCTTGCTTTAGCTTTATCTTCCTGACTAAAGTGATTCAGGGTCAATTCCTCTCACTGGCAGCCACTGTGAGTGCTCACAGTGTTTACCTGTTTTGGGTTCAAGTCTGTGGTACCTGACAAACCTTCTTGTGGGTGAGAGTTCTGAGCACTTGCAAACTACCCAAACTGCTTTCCAAATTCTGTGTGGCCAATTGATTTTGACGAACATCCCCAACCAACTTTACTTGATTATCCATTCCACCCAGGATTCCCTTGTGATATGCAATTCAACATGGTGTACAACTCCGCATAAGTTCTCTCTGAGGCCTTTCCACCTATAGAGAAATCAAGAATAATACTCATATTGAATTCTAAACCTTTATTAAAGGTATGACTAACAATTCATTAGCCTGGTGATAATTAAGACAACTAATTAATAATGATTTAAACTTATTCCAAGCTTGATATAGATGTTCTCCAGCTTTCTATTTGAAACTTAGTATCTTGGTTCTTAGCTTTGTTATTATTCCTGCAAGAAAGAATCTTATTAAAAACTTGCAAGGAATATCATCCCTTGAACTGATAGAGTTTGGTAGCTCTGACTTCAGCCACCACTTCACCTCCCTTAATAGATTAAAGGGAAACAAAGTCAGCCTCATATAATCAGGAGATATCTCAATTGACATGTAAGTATCATTGATTTTTAAAAAGTTTTGGATATGCACTTGGGGATCTTTGTGATATAAACTAGTGAACTACGTGCAAAAATTGCACTATATTCTGCTTCTGTTCAAATCTACTCCCAGCTGACAGTCTTTGAATGCTAGAAGTAACATTGGTGGTGAGTGAGATTACCACATCACACACTGTCCTAGTCGCATTTCAATAGGTGCTTCTGTTTACATTCAATTGAGGCATAGAGCATTATAGGGACACTTTTCACCTTTGTTGATGTAAGAATCTCTCAGGCTCAACCAACCGCTCTACAGCGCCATTGCTTCTTTCCAATTCAAGTCACTCTGTAGTTAAGCATCGCTAAGATCAAGTTATCAATACTAGCACAAATAATTTACAACTTGAAAAGAAACAGTTGCCAAATTTGAATTCCTGGGGAATGACGCCAAAACTTTATTGCTACCAATATTGTCACACCCAAAAAAATTTACAAAATACTCTTAGATGAGAGAATGATTGGATCACGCAACTTTCAAAACTTTTTTGGCAAATTCGAGGCCGGAATCGCGATCAGTACAAAATATAAAGTGGGAAAATCATCTTAGTTGAATTTTAGAGCAATCGGATCAAAAAGTTATTTTTCGGGGCAAAGATGCAAGTGCATGACACGTCCACGTCGCGGACTTGCCATGGACTTGTACTTAATTTTGGTTCTATTATTTTCTACGGGAATAGAAAATCGATCAAAACATTTTTGAAAAAAATGAACTTGGAGGGAACAGGTCCGTGAGTTCACTAACCTGTTCCATCGAAGTTCAAAAATTTTAATTTTTTGAGTGGCATTGCAGGCTTTTTTCCACCGCTCCCAAACTTAAACCACGGCCAAAATAGGTCATTTTTTGCCTAAAAAAGTTCTTAAACCCATTCCTAAGTCATTATGTTCTAACTAAGAGAAGACCTTGAGCGCAGAAAGGGGAGAACAGACTAGGGTTCAAGTGATTGGAGAAAAAACTCTTGTGAATTGATTGTCTATCTTCATCCCAAGTGTGTTAGGCTAAACTAAAGCATTGAATTTTTTTCCATGTTCCCCTATTGATGGTAATAGAAAGATTGTGAAAATATTGAGTCTCCATGCAAGATTCTTTGAAGGTTTTCTTGTAAACTATAATTAATATATATATATATATATATATATATATATATATATATATATATATATTTTTATACAAGTTATTTTATAAACCCTAGATATTTTAATAAAAGAATTGCATGAAAGAACCTAGGGGTTGAGTCTAGAGCCTTGACAGTATGATTGTGAATATGATTGAGCCTGATGATGATGCTGATAGAATCTTGATTGTCCCGAGAGTCTTCATAATTGAACTCAAATAATTATCTAAATTTATAGTCTTCTTAATGATTGGTCTAAGCTCCTCTTAAAATATGTGATTGGGAACTGATTGGATGGTTGATGGGCTAGAAGGCTTAATTGTGATTGAACTGATGAATTAATAAGAGTCCTTCTGAGACTCATGATTGATTTGATTGAGGTTGATTGTCTTATGAGCATTGAGTCTTGGGAGGAGTATCGAGCATCGGATTGAGTGAGAGTAAGTCCAACGTGAACTCAATAACTACGTTGCCAAATGTAGGAGTGGATTGAATCTATTAAAGTCGGAATATTTCCCTATTTTATTGTCCTAAAACAATAGTACTTGATCTGATTGATGGATCCATGATTGTTTAATTCATTCTCCACCCTAGCAAGGATTGATTGGTTATGACAACATCAATGGGATTGTTGTACGATCATTTGCTAATAAGTGATTGTTGCCAGATAAGAGAAACTTTTAAATAGGTCTTGGTAGTACTCTGATTGGATTGGATTAATTGAAATGATGGGATTGTCCTTGATTAGTCACTATCTAGTCTTTATTCTTTCTTTAGACTTACGACATTATGATTGAATATTTTGAGATGATTGTATTCTACCTTTATCTGTTTTATTCTGCCATTTTACATACTCGTATATTCTAATGTACTGATATTCATTTAGGCGTGTATCATTTTATGATGCAGAGACGGATACTAGAGATCATCAACGGGTGCTTCCTTGATGATCTTCTCCACTTCTCAGTTGATTGGTGAGTCCTCCTTGACTTTGGAGGATACATATCATTTATATCATCTAGCTTTTAGAGTCAGACTTTAGACTTGCTTTTCTTTTGATCTGAGATAGCCATGGACCTGTTATTTGCACCATTAAATAGTTTGATAGAGGTTTCATATATAGACTAGCATTGATTAGTTTGATTTGAATATTGTTTTGGGCTAGTTTCTTTCACGATAGTCTTATTGATTTGATTTGACCATCTATAATTGAGATTGTCAATCTTTT
This sequence comes from Solanum rostratum, assembly GCA_029948455.1. Lineage (NCBI taxonomy): Eukaryota > Viridiplantae > Streptophyta > Magnoliopsida > Solanales > Solanaceae > Solanum > Solanum rostratum. The sequence goes on along the minus strand of CM057047.1, from coordinate 52,490,356 downwards.
ATTATCTTTAGTCTTCCAGTGATATGTTAAACTATGATTGAATGAATGTAATGAGGCCAAGTGGTTCACTTGGGGACTGGCAATAGTTTCTGAGTGCCAGCAACATCTAAGGTACCCTTCCGGGATGTGACAAATAGCACACACAAGTGTAAGTGGTCAACCAAGTTGTATGATGACTCTTACAAGCTGGATTATCAAACCTAAAGGACTTAATTTAACAAATAATTACTTTTTGATGTAACTACATTAGTATATGTTGAAAAGAATTGTGATAGTTGATTAAGACTAAACAATTTAAAGAAAATTACAATTAGCTAATTAACTAGAAAACAATTCAATTTCAAAAGGACAATATTAAGATCGAGAAAAATTCTAGGGATGCAGCATAAACTGAGTTTAGTCATATTATTTCTTACTTTAGTAGTCAAGATGTTATTGAGTTATTGAGTTACAAGATTAAAGTTACAATCATAATCTCTCGACCTCTAATTGCCAACCATCTTTGGCAATCTAACTACATCGTTGAGCAGGGATAGGCATGAACCAATCATGGAGTATTAAGCTATCATCTTGTCTCATAACCAAACGAGTCATAGAGGTATATTTCTATCCTATATACGAATCACTCTAAATTTTTACCCTAGAATGAACATGTTCCTTATATTTCTTGTTCTATCCCTCTATTCGTCTCTCGAGTTCAAGAGTGGACAATAATTGTATCTTATTTTAATTACGCATTAAAATAGTAAAGATAGACTGCAAGAATAACTTTAAATAATAACCCATCTTCAACCAACAAAAATCAATGTTGTACCATCGCTTATAGACACAATCCTAGAATATGAGAAATTAGTCACTCATAGTTTGATTCATCACAAATTAATATTCAGGAATCATTCAAAGATTGAGAAAAGAAAAGAGTAAAAAAAAAAAACCCCTTGGGTTCGTCGCTTGAGTTTCCTGAGTTGTCTTCTCCTCTTTAGAATACTGAATAATTAGCAAAATAAAATAAGTGTTCTATTTATAGAACAAAAAGAATCACAAAATCAAAAATCTTCAGTTGCGGACCTGGCATAGACTCAACTGGTTAAGCATTTTTTCTTCAAATTTCAATTCTTTTGTCCTGAAGCAACTTGGCTATGCAGAGTAGTTTCATGTCATTGGATTTTTGACACTTTTTCCTTCCAACATCACTTACAATCAATTGACTTTGAAATGCAAATAAAGTAACAGAATGTGCCCTCAAACTTAGCTAAACATTTGGATTTAAGTTGGCTATTAGGTATATAAGTATGATTAAGATGGGCATGCTCCACTGCAAATTCTCCAAACCTAATTTACAAACATTTGGGATATCCAAGTTCGTCCAAATTGAGAAAAATGGTGCCTACTTTATCTATATCTGCCCACATTAAATTGTGAGTCATGTCAACTTGAAAAACACAATTGTGCATATTTTCACTTAGTTTGAGGTTCATTTAGAATTTATTTTTCTAGTTTATTCTAATATTTGGAGTCCTAGTGGAGTTAGTTCAACCTTAGAATTTCGTTATTTTGACAGTATTGTTGTTGATTATTCAAGATGCACTTGGGTTTTCTTAATGAAAAGATCATTCTGAGTTATTTTCTACATTAAAAAAATTTCTTTGCTAAAATACAAAATCAGTTTGGTATTTCTATTCATACTTTTCATAGTAATAATGCCCTATAATATTTGTCCTAATTTCAAGAGTTTATGATTCACCATGAAATTATTCACCAAATATCTTATTCGTAAATTCCTCAATAAAATGGTGTAGCAGCGCAAATGAATAGGCATCTTATTAAGACCTCTCACACTATTTTAATTGAATCTCATGTTGTGTTATGTTTTCTAGGCGATGCATTCTTTGCATCCTGATATTTAATTAATAGAATGCTCTCATCTTCTATTCAGGATCAGGTTCTAGATTCCATACTATTTCCTCTGTCACATGTCTACTATATACCCTCTTGTATCTTTGAGAGCAGTTGTTTTGTTCATAACTTAGTTGTAGGAAAAGATGCATTAGCTCGTCATTCTCTCAAATGTATCTTTTTTGGTTACTCTTGAGTTTAAAAAGGGTATTATTATTATTCACATGATCTTCATCAATATATTATATCCGCCGATGTTATATTATTTGAATCTCAACCTAATTATACATCATCTGATCATTGTGATACCTCTGAGGTCTTGTCCATACCTCAAGTCCTAACCCTACTAGCCTTTGAGAAATTTACAGTTACTTCTACATCTCTAATTGCAGTTCCACCTCGCTTGACCTATCATCATCGTAAGCATCCAACACTAGTTTCAGATGATTCATGTCACACACTAGACCCAGCTCCTACTACGAACTTGCCTCCTCCTAGCCAGCCTATTACACATTAAAAAAGGTATATGATCCACTCAAAATACTAATTCACATTATCATCATCTCTCATCACCTTATTATGCTGTTGTATCATCTTTGTCATCTATTTTCATTTCTAAGAGTAATGTTGCAACATATTCTCATTCTAAATAGAGGTAAGCTATGATTGATGAGATGTCTACTTTACATACAATTGATATGTAGGAGCTTATTTCCCTTTCTTTTCATGCCCCAAGTTTACACCGTGGACATGGCCGGCACCAAGAAACACTTCTGGTCCCAAGAGAATCACTTGGTTTGGCTACTTTACTCAGCAGAAGACTCAAATAATAAATGATAGGCTTAGGTATAATGTACTAAAGAGACTGCAATAGTCTGAACAACTAAACAGAGGAAATATCCCAACAACAACTGAAAATAAGGACTGAAACTCCTATCACACAGTCTATGGAACCTCTAACTAAAATAATTTAAAACAACTATCGTGACAGGCCCACGATAACCATAATTGAAAAGAAATGCTAAAACATAAATAAAGACTCCAAAACCTCTGAATGGTAAGAGGCCTGACCAATGGCTGAATGAAATGTTGGTCCTCAATGGAGCGTCTGCTGAGGATCTCTGTCACCTGCGTCTGCATCATAAAATGATGCAGGTCTGGAAGATGTTAGCACATGGAATCTACAAGCATGTAAAATAGCCAAAATGGGGGACTTAGGATAGGGCAATATACTCAAAAGTAACTAAAACATGTCTCAAAATAAGATAGCACTGATAATACATAAGAGTGTATGCAGAAAGTAAATACATATGCTGAAATGTTGCATGCAAAAATTAGTTTACTTTAGCTTGGGGAGTTTCTCTAACCGACAACAATCATTATGAGCTTCGTGATGATATAATGTCTTGTCCACGCTGCCAGAGTTATCCCATACTTTGCCAGGGTAAGGGACAAAATATACGGGAGTGGTTCCATCCCAAAACTGGGCCATCTCAATGGCAATGAGGAGTTGTACTCTTGGTACAATTCATTCCTACGTTATCTACATAGTCTATGAGTTCAAGTTATTATACTTTTACCCATATCGGTGCTCAATACTACTCCCGAAAGTATAAATTATATGCTGATACTTACAATTATATAATCTGCTCTAGGTATTACTTTTCTTCTTTTTGGGACTTAGCCCAACTTAGCTTTCACTTAACTTTTCTCAAAATTGTCTTATATCATTTGTTTCATGCTTCACTATTCATAAACTTATACTGATACTTTTCTTAAGTTAGAAGCAAGAATTAGAAATCCATAGATTTTCATAGTAACTTCAGAGTTTAGCTAGTTTAACAATTAAATGTAGCATTTCAACCTGAGAAATCAATATAGCAGGATAATTCAGTAAATTTCATGCTTTTGTTCAAAAATAGCATAAACAAGAACAATTACTCAAAATAAATAAATCTTGTTTCGAAGTAAGAACTTGATACTTGGAGAAACTGGTAGTTACATGATGATGAAATAATGTAAAGGATTTTTGTTGGCCTTACATACCTGCGAGAATTAGGTTCTTGAAGAAGTTTGAAAACGATGTGTGAAAGCCCTAGCTTTTGCCCTTTTGGAACTACGTTCTAAGTTTGGAGAGTGTTAGAGTGTTAATGAGTTGAAGAATCACGTTTTAGGGGTTTAATTAGGTGAAAACTAACAAGTGTAGGCTTAAAAGGTGAGAAAATATGAAAATATCCCTCTTTAAAATCACTGATTAAGTCAGTTACAAATCCATCTACGGCCCATAGTAACCTATCCACAATTTTTTTGACAAATTTTGAGGTTACTAGATCGATTCTATGAGCCCAATGTACGGCGAATAGAAGTATTTACAACCCATAGTTGGATCCATCAATTCTGGGACTCAAAAATGGACCTGTAGAAGTTTTTCTATGAGTTGATAGTACGGGCTGTAACTAAAACCATGGCTCATCAGTCAGGTCATAATTCCTACCCTGCACTGGCAGTCTGTAGTAAAACAATTATAACTTTTTACTCCAAACTCTGATTGAGGCGAAATTGGATGCATTGGAAAGTTAGTTCAAAGAGTTTCATTTGGTAGGTCATAGAGCACCTAATCCCTTGTGTGATAATATTTATGATCATTTAAAATTGATCCTTCCATAATCCAAAATGAAAAACTTAATCGGTAAGAAAGTTTTGAACTCAACTAAGCACTAGGGGTCTCTCATGACCCGAATTCACTTTCAACAGGCTTCTGACCTATATTAATGATCCTTAAAATGTAAGTATAAGTAAGGCATTAGTAGTTTCAATCTTATGTATTTTCGAAGACGAATTTCCAGATCTTAAGAGTAGAATTATGAGGTGTTACAATATCTCCCTCTTGGGGTCATTTATCCTCGAATGAAGATGAAACTAGGGAATATTTGCATGTTTGCTACTCATGGACTAGTTTATCAATAGGAAGCTTTCCATATATATTACTCATTATTAAGAATGTATCTCAACTCAATGACAAGAATAAGGAATATTACCTTCATGCTCATCATTGGAAAGTGCGAATAGGTGAGGATATATAGTTTTCATATCTACCTCAGCTCCCCAAGTAGTTTTCTAAATGAACTGGTTCCTCCAAAATACTTTCAACGGAAGCAATTTTCTTGGTCCTCAATTGCGAACTTGACGATCTAGTATCTGAATTGGGTGAATACCAGTGCGGGGTCCCCCAAACACTTCTTAAGCATAGAAATGTGAAATACTGGATGAATAGCAGCTAACTCTTGTGGTAATTCCAATTCGTATGCCATATTTCTTCCTAAATAATCTAGCACGGGCGAATATACCGAGGTCTGAGCTTCCCCTTTTTCCCAAATCTCATAGCTCCCTTCATTAATGAAACCTTTAGGTACACCCAATCACCTACCTCAAATTCCAAATCTCTCCTTCTAACATCGGTATAAGATTTCTATCGGCGTTGGGCTGTCTTTAGTCTCTGTAAAATAAATTTCACCTTCCCCATAGCTTGATGGACTAAATCTGGTCCTATCAATCCCGCCTTAGCAACTTCAAACCACCCAATAGGCAACCTATACCTCCTCCCATAAAGGGCCAAATATGGTGACATTTGTATGCTTGCTTGGAAACTGTTGTTATAGGAAAATTCAATCAAGGGTAAGTGATCATACCAATTAACTTTAAAGTCTATAACACATGCCCTCAACATATCCTAAAGATTTTGTATGGTCCGTTCCGCTTGCCCGTCTATCTGGGGATGAAAGGTTATACTAAGATTCACCTTCGTACCAAGTCCTTTTTGAAAGGTCTTCCAAAATTGTATTGTGAACTAGGCTCCTCTATCTGACATAATGGATATGGGAACCCCATGCAATCTAAAAATATCCTTAATGTAAAGTGTTGCATAGTCCTCCGTTGTATCAGTCATCTGGATAGGTAAAATGTGAGTTGACTTGGTCATTTTGTCTACTATTACTCATATCGAATGATGTTGTCTATGAGATCAAGGTAAGCCTATTATGAAGTCCATGTTAATCATCTCCCAACTCCACTCTGGAATTTCAATATTCTGGGTCACACCACAAGGCCTTTGGTGCTCCACTTTAACTTGCTGGCAATTCGGGCTTCTAGACATGAACTCAACAATGTCCTTATTCATGCCCCCCTCCAATAAACCTCTCATAAATCTTGATACATTTTTGTTGCACCTGGGTGAATAGAGTATCTTGCGTTATGACCCTCAGCTAGAATCCGGTCTCTAAGGCCATCAACACTTGGTACATATAGTCTGCCTCGGTATCTCAGGACTCTATCTCCCCCTTTTGCAAACACTAATACCTTTTGTTTCTAAACATCCTATATCAATTGAAGGAGAATATCATCCTAGTCTTGCTTTTCTTTCACCTCCACCACTAAGGACAACTTTGCCCCATATTTGATAATTGTGCACCGCCTTCATCAGAATCTTCAATTTGTACTCCCAAGCATGTCAGTCTGTGCACTTCCTTAGCTAGTTCTTTCTTTCCATCCTAAATGTAGGCAGTGCTCCCAATGGTCAACCTGGCTAAGAGAATCGGCAACTACATTAGCTTTCACCTAGGTGATAGAGAATGTTCATGTCATAGTCCTTCAACAGCTCCAACCATCTCCTCAGCCTCAAGTTCAGCTCCTTTGGACTGAATACATACTATAACCTCTTGTGGTCAGTAAACAAATCCACATGCCCACCATAAATATAGTGTTTCTAGATTTTGAGAGTAAACACCACGACAACAAGCTCAAGCTCATGAGTTGGGTAGTTCTTTTGGTGAGTCTTAAGTTGTCTGGAGGCATATGCTATCACCTTGCCTTTTTGCATCAATACACATCCCAAGCCAACTCTAAAAGCATCATTGTATACAACAAAGCCACCAGCTCCCTCGGGTAGGGATACGACCCAAGTTGTAGTCAGCCTGGTTTTCAACTCTTAGAAGCTCTTCTCACAAGCTTCAGACCATACAAACTTAACCTTCTTTTACGTTAGCTTAGTCAACGGATCTGAGATAGAAGAAAACCCCTCTAAAGAATGCTTGTAGTAACCTACCAAACCCAAGAAACTTCTTATCTCTGTTGGAGTTGTGGGCCTTGACCAGTTCTTTACTGCCTTAATCTTTTGAGAATTAACTTGAATGCCCTCACCAGAAACAATATGACCCAGAAATGCCACATATGCTAACCAAAACTCACATTTGGAAAATTTGGCATACAACTGTTAGTCCTTAAGGGCCTGAAGGATAATTCTAAGATGGTTGACATGCTCCTCCTCATTATGAGAGTAGATCAAGATGTCATCTATGAACACAATGACAAACATATCTAAGTATGGCCTCAACTAAGATTTATGAAAGTTATTGGGGAATTATTCAGTCCAAATGACATGACTAAGAACTCATAGTGACCATAGCAGGTTCATTTTCTCAAAAATTGATCTGATGGTACCCAGATCTAAGGTATATTTTGGAGAAACAAGTAGCACCTTGGAGTTGGTCAAACAAATCATCAATTCTAGGAAATGGATACTTATTCTTTCTGGGGACCTTGTTTAACTGGCGGTAATCTATGCACATTTCTAAGGGAACCATCCTTTTTACGCACGAAGAGAATTGGAGCACCCAAGGTGAGACGCTTGGTCTAATAAAACCCTTATCTAGGAGGTCTTTCAGTTGCGTTTTTAACTCTTTTAACTCTGAAGGAGCCATACAGTATGGAGGAATAGATATGGGCTAAGTATTTGGGAGGATGTTTATCCTAAAGTCTATCTCCGTGTTAGGAGGGACTCCAGGTAGATCATCTGGAAAGTCTTCTGGGAATTCATTTATGACTAGAACAGACTAGAGAGATAGTGTCTTAATGCTAGAATCTTTGACTCTGACTAGATGGTCTATACACCCATTGGAAATTAACTTTCTGGCTTTGATATATGAGACAAATTGACCCTTAGGAAAACTGAGCTAGAGATATGAGATAAATCGACCCTTAGGAAAAACTGAGCTACCCCTCCATTCTAAGACTGGCTCATTAGGAAACTGAAACTTGACCACCCTAGTTTTGCAATCTATGGAGGCATAACAAGCATAAAGTCTATCCATGCCTAGAATGACATCAAAATCTACCATGTCTAACTCAACCAAATAAGCTAAGGGATCTTTATGGTAAATTGACACTGGACAACCACTATAGACTCTTTGGGATATAATAGATTCTCCAACAGGAGTGGAAACACTAAAAGGCTCAAAAAGATATTCTGGACTGATCTCAAACTTCGTGGCTACATAGGGAGTCATAAATGATAATGTGGTTCCAAGGTTTAGCAATGCATAAAAATCAAAAGTAAATACTTTGATCATATCGGTAACAATATCTAGTGAGTTCTCCTGCTCCTACCTGGTGGCCTTGGCATATAGACTATTTGTGCCCCCGTCTATCCCTGATATAGTACACCTCTGAACTGGCTTACCCTGTGATGCTGAAGACGCTCACTGAGATTTGTTATCCCTAATGTTCTACCTTCCCATAGGACAATCCTTTCAAAAAGTGCCCCACCTGACCACTTCTAAAAAACCATTTTGCCTTCAAGGCACTCTCCTGGATGAGACCTGCCACACTTACCACAAACTGGATAACTAGTCAATCCATGAGTTACACTCCATTGTGACTGGCTGCCCTAAACTTTGTGGCTTTATGATCCTTGCTCATTCCTGACCCTCACTACAGGCGCATTAGCAGATGAAGGTGTTAGTCCAGATGTCTTGGACTGAAAGAATGCATGACTAGCACTTCTAACCCCCTTTTTACATGTCTCCTGGCCTGATGTCTTGGCCCTCTTATTCCTTAGATCCTCCCTATCTTGCATCTTCTCCTCCTCCACCTTCTGCACATAAGTCATTAAGCGAGTTATGTCCATATCTCCATTAGCATAGCATTTATGCCCTCTCTCTTAGTCATCTGAGAGAGCCCTCATACAAAAAGATCCATCCTAGTACGCATGTCTGCCACCATAGTTAGAGCATATTGAGAGTGAATTTGAGGTTGTACTCCCACACACTCATAACTTCCTACTTCAAATTCAAACATTCCCTTACCTTAGCCTTCCTCAACTCTCTAGGAAAGTACTATCCTAGAAAGGCCTCCTCAAACACTACCAAACTCAAAGCTGGCACCCTTTTTGCTCTACCTCCCTTCCACAGATCAAACCAGAGTCTAGCTACTCCCATGAGCTGGTAGGCAACCAACTCAACTCACTCTACATCACCTGTCTACATAACTTGAATTACTTTCTGAAGCTCCTCAATGAGGTTCCCAGGATCCTTTTTCACATCAAACACCGTGAACTCAAGTGGATTCATCCTCAAAAATTCACGAACCCTGGTGGTATCTAAACCATCATGGCTGCACACTCCCTGTCGACCTCCCTGTGTGGTAACTGTCCATGCCAAAGTCTAGATGGCCTGGCAGAACTCCGCATTAGAGATATCCACTTGTGGTAGCTGTGCAACAGGTACAACTAGGGCTCTAGGTTCCTCAGGAATTAGTTGATTAGGCTGGTTTGCATTTTGCTCGGTTGGGTGTCCTCTACCCCTGGCTGGTGTAGCTGCTCTACATGGAGGTATGATCTGAAAAACAATGCATGAACACATGAAATAGAATAGACTAAACAGAGGTAAACTCTGAAGCACGAAATGGAATAACAATTGATAGTTGCACTTTCTAATAACCGATAGTGTCCCTATTATGGATGTGGCACACTACACACCAATCATACGGACTTTACTAGACACGGTTCCATAGACATCCTATGACACTTGAACTCTGGACTCTTATACCAAGTTTGTCATGCCCTGAGTTTACACCTTAGACGTGGCTGGCACCCAACACCATTTCTGGTCCAAAGCGAATCACTTGGCCTGGCTACTTTACTCAGCAGAAGATTCAAATAATAAATGATAGGCTTAGATATAATGTACTAATGAGACTACAATAGTCTGAACAACTACACAGAGGAAATATCCGAACAATAACTAAAAATAAGACTGAAACTCCTGTCATACAGTCTATGGAACCTCTAACTAAAATAATCTAAAACAACAATCATGATAGGCCAACGGTAACCACAACTGAAAATAAATACTAAAACATAAATAAAGACTCCAAAGTCTCTGACTGGTAAAAGGCCTCACCAATGGCTGAACAAAATGTTAGTCCTCAACGAAGCGTCTATTGAGGAACTCTATCGCCATCGTTTACATTATAAAACAATGCAATCCAAAGGACGTCAGTACGTGGAATGTACGAGCATGTAAAATAGCCAAAATGGGGGACTTAAGATAGGGCACTACACTCAAAAGTAACTAAAATATATCTCAAAATAGGATAACAATGATAATAGATAGTGTATGCAGAAAGTAAATACATATACTAAAATCTTGTATGCAAAAATTAGTTTATTTTAGCTTGGGAAGTTTCTCTAACCGGCAGCCATCACTATGAGCTTTATGACGATACAACATCTTACTCATGCTGCTAGAGCCATCCCATACTTTGCTAGGGTGAAGGAGGAAAACCAGGGGAGTGGATCCATTCTAAAACTGGACCATCTCAATGGCAATGAGGAGTTGTACTCTTGATATAATCCTATCCTACGTTGGTTACGTAGTTTATGAGTTCAAGTATTTATACTCTTACCCATATCGGTACTCAATACTACTCTCAAAAGGATAGATTATATGCTCATACCTAAAAGAATATAATCTGGTCTAGGTATTATTTTCGTCTTTTTGGGACTTAGCCCAACTTAGCAGTCTCTTAACTTTTCTCAAAACTTTCTAAAATCATAGATTTCATGCTTCATTGTTCAAAAAATACTTATGCTAATACTTTTCTTAAGTTTGAAGCGAGAATTGGAAATTCATAGATTTTCATAGTAACTTCAGGGTTTAGCTAGTTTAACAATTAAAAATAGCATCTTACCCTAAGACCTCAATATAGTAGGAAAATTTCGTAAATTTCATGCTTATGTTCATAAATAGCAAAAACAAGAACAATTACTCAAAATAAAGAAATCTTTTTTTCCAACTAATAATATGATACTTGTTGAAACTGGTAGTTACATAATGGTGAAATAATATAAAAGATTTTTTAGGCCTTACATACTTGCGAGAATCAGGTTCTTGAAGAAGATGTGTGAAAGCCCTAGCTTTTGCCCTTTTGGAACTAAGTTCTGAGTTTGGAGAGTGTTAGAGCATTAATGAGTTTAAGAATCACATTTATCGGTTTATTTAGGTGAAAATTGACAAGTTTAGGCTTAAAGGGTGAGAAATGATGAAATCTCACCTCATTAGAATTTCTGATTAAGTCAACTACAGGTTCATCTATGGCCCATAGGACCCTATTCGTAAGTTTTTAGACAAATTTTGGGGCCATTGGATGGATTCTACGAGCCCAATCTATGGCCCATAGAAGTATTTACGACCCGTTGTTGGGTTCATCAATTTTAGGACTCAAAAGTGGACTTGCATAAGTTTTCCTACGATTTGTCAGTACAGGCCATAACTAAAACTATGGCACGTAAGTTAGGTCTTAATTCCCACTTTGCACTGGCAGTCTATAGTAAAACATTCATGACGTTTACTCCAAACTTTGATTGAGGCAAAATTGGATGCACTGAAAATATAATTCAAAGAGCTTCCATTTGGTAGGTCTGTGTGCCAAGAGTTATGGTCATTTAAAGTTGATCCTTGCATAATTCAAAATGAAAACTTAATCGCTAGGAAGGTTTTGAACTCAACGACGCACTAGAGGTCTCTTATGACCTGAATTCACCTCCAACACACTTTATACCTATATTAATGATCCCTAAAATGTAAGTACAAGTAAGGCATTGCTAGGTTCAATCTAATGTATTTGCGACGACAAATTTCCAAATCTTAAGAGTAGAACTGTGAGGTGTTACATTTTTGCAGGTAAATCTATTATTGGTTTTCATTGGTTTTATGTAGTAAAACTTGGTCCAAATGATCGAGTTGATTAGCTTAAGGCTTGTCTTGTTACCAAAAGGATATACTTAGATATTTAGTGTAATACCCCGCAAATTGTGCGCTCAGAATAGAACCTTCAAGCTCAAGCTAAGTTCACTTTTAAGTCTTCAATTCAAACTTATTTATGTGTTTTAGGGTCATCATGAGTCTCCTACATCAAGCCAAGTTCAAATTTGTTCCATTTCTAAGGTTTTTTTTCATATGATTCGGTGGAAGGGTCAAATTTAAATGGTCATATCTCTTATCACAAAACTAACTAAGTGGTCTACAACCTACCAAATTGAAGCTCTTTGAATTAGCTTTCCAACGCACCTGGTTTAACCTAATTCCGAGTTCGAATCAAGAAGTTATGATCATTTTTATAAAGCCCTCTCGTGTTGTGTTCCTTCCTTTTTTCTAAAGCAAGCCACACGGGAACCTATAAAGGCCGTGTGGCTTCTCATGAACCGTGTGAGTGGTATTTCATTAAATATCTTTGGAAAATTATATTCTAAGTGTGAAATCACGTCTAGTAGCTTGGTACCTTCATACGAACTCTTGTATGACTCGTGAATCTTCACACGGTCCGTACGACCTTCATTGGAAGCACCCTTGCCTTAAAGAAAACTTGTTGAAATTTGTCTAAATATGGCTTCATGGGCACTTACATGGCCATTGAAGTGCTTCATGGGTCGTGTAAGGGCCAGTGAAGTCGTGATGAGTTATTTTTTCACTTGTTTTATTAATGACATTTTCGTAATTATAATTTATTCTAAGGGTCTTTTGTGATTTTCTATGCTACCTAAAGACCTCCTAATGACCTAAAATTCATCCCTCTCATTCAAAATTCATTCCTACATTTAAAAATTCACTGAAGTCTCTCTCAAAGAACTCTAGTGTAAGCTTGGGGATCAAGGAAGAACTCTTTCTTCACCAAATTATTCTTGAATCTTCTCTATTAGCTAAGGTAGGTGCGATTGATTCTTGGTCACTTTCATCCAAGAAGACTCAAACTCTTTTCACTTGAATTTCATGAATTTTAGCTTACTTTAAATATGATTTTTCATTATTTTGATTTAATTAATTCAATTAAAGTATGGGCTATGCTTATTTGATGATTTTAAGTTGATTTAAGCCCTTATATTATTGTTGCATCGAGATCATGAAATTATGCGTGTGCATGTCCCCTTTAAAGCTTGTTTTGTGCATGGGTGATCTATATTATAATGTAAATGTGGATTTAATTATGCATTTACTTCATTTCATATTACATTGATGATTTTAGATTGAATCTATATTACCCATACTATTCTCAAATCACTCATGGCATATGCATTCATGGAGGTTGATTTTTATGAAAATTATGAAGTGGGTTAAAACCCAAACATGTCTATGTATATGATTTGTATGAAATTATGGTTGTGAACAAGAATTGAGTAAGAATCTATGAACATGAGTACGATATAAGTTGAACACCATTATGATATGAATTGATAGTAATATATACTTAACTTTTACATGAATATGAATTATATGGGTGTGTATATGATATGGCATCTTGCATGAGTATGTAATCACATGGGTGTATTGATGAGGATGGGCACAACCCTCCCTTTACACAATGCATAGATGAGGATAGGTACAATCTTCCCTATGCACATGTATGTATGAGCTAAGTGTGTATTGATGAGGATGGGCACAACCCTCCCTTTACACAATGCATAGATGAGGATACTTACAAGCTTCCCTATGCACATGTATGTATGAGCTAAGTGTGTGCTGATGAGGACTAGCACAACCCTCCCTATACACAATGCATAGATGAGGATTGGTACAACCTTCCCTATGCGCATGTATGTATTTGCTAAGTGTGTATTGATGAGGATGGGCACAACCCTCCCTTTACACAAGGCATAGATGAGGATACGTACAACCTTCCCTATGCATATGGTTATATGAGCTAAGCGTATATTGATGAGGATAGGTACAATCTTCCCTATGCGCATGTATGTATTTGCTAAGTGTATATTGATGAGGATGGGCACAATCCTCCCTTAACACAAGGGTTGTACTAGCACTCAAAGAGTCACTCCTCATCAAAGTCATATCATGAGCTACATGTGTATTGATGAGGAAGGGTACAACCCTTCCTTTACACAATTCAAGCAAGGAGTGACTCTTTGAATGCTAGTATATGTGGGTTATGGCTACTCTATGGTTTTCATATCGCATATTATGCAGGTTAACATCATATTTCTATCATGTTGCATGTTCGCATACTAGTACATTCAAACGTACTAACAGGTACACTATGCCTACATGATTTTACCATGTAAGGATCGTGTGTTACGATCATCCACTGTTTGATGGGTAACTCGAATTCAGAGAGTTGATATTGTGGTGGGTCCTATCTCCAAGGACAAACCACCTTCCTTCTACCTACGTTGTTTTCTAGTCTATCTTCTTGATTGAGGGTAAGCCCGGGACATGTCTTGGCCCCTGTCCCATCTTATGACTAGAAGCATTGTTGGACATCTTGTAGACTCTTGTCGGATCTATATGTTATGTGTTGTATTTGGAGATTATGATTATGGTTATGTTTATCTATTTGATATGGCTATCATGGATTGATTATGAGAATTATGGTATGTATGTATGTTTGATGTGGAATTGTGGAAGATCCTACATCCCAAATCACCCCCATAGAGTGAGTCATACTTACCCGCCCCTTAGCTCTTATGTGCTATGTGCTATGTCAATCCATGTAAATCCCTTTCCCTTCGATATCCCATAGCATGAGTCCTACTTTCTCATCCCTTAGAACTATGTGTTTACTATTTGAATGTGCTTCCGAAACGATGATGTGGATTTGGATACTTTGAGGCTTGTTTGGGGACCCTCGGGTTCCCATTTGTTGTGTCATTTCTAGGCCCTATGCCCAGGTCGTGACAGAGACGGTATCAAAGCACTAGGTTTATTATTGGTCCTCGGAGTCCAACATGCCACGTCAACTAGAGTCTTATTCATGGGTGTGAAGCGCACCATATCTATGAGTAGGGAGCTACAAGGCGTTTTAGAAAATGTTTCACTTTCCATGATTCTTATTGTGCCATGGTGCGTATCTTAAGATTTCTTATCTCTATCTCACCCTATCAAATCGGGATGAGTTACTTTGAGCTCCTAATGCAATCTAGGGAAGGAAGATATTGTAGCGATCTTATAGATGAGGTCAAAAGGGGAGTTGGTGAAGGATGTGCATTGTTTGACATGCTTTCTCCTTTGAATATTCGAAGTTTTCTTGGGTTGGCTGGCTATGATGGAAGGTTTGTTGAAGGTTTCTCATCTATTGCATCTCTGTATATCAAGTTGACTAGAAATAAGGCCAAGTTGTATAGTCGGATGAGTGTAAGGTGAGTTCTCAGACCTTAAAGGTCGGCTTTTATCAGCTTCGGTTTTGGCATTATTGAATGGCTTAGATAGATTGGTGGTGTATTGTGATGCTTCTCGGTTTAGGTTGGGGTTTTGTACTTATGAAACATATTAGGGTGATAGCTTATACATCAAGGCAATTAGAGGTGCATGAGTGTAACTACTCGACGGTCGATTCCATCGATTATAATCGATAAGAAGACTCACAAAAGGTTTTTGAAACCCTAAGAGGTCAAATTCTTTATTTTCATTTTCAAGCAGTTGCAATTTAAAATTTTTTAGATTCCCCGTGTTATTATTATTCAGATAAGAATCTTGATAATCATAAATTGGACTATTATTAGTATTAATATTGTTATAGCCTATACTTTCCACCCCTTCTTCTGTTTTTGAGGATTCTTTCAGTTTCTTAGTAAGAGTGGGTGAGGGTATTCTGCCTAAATAGTAGACACAGGTAATAACTCATGATCTTGAGTTAGTGGTGGTGGTGTTTGCCTTAAGGATTTGGAGACATTATTTGTATAAGGTGCATGTTGATGTTTTCACCAACTACAAGAGTTTCAATATGTGTTCACTCAAAGGATCTTAGCCTGAGACTAAGAAGAGAAGTGGAACTCCTTAAGGGCTATGACATAAGTGTACAATATAATTTTGTCAAGGCAAGTGTTATAGCTGATGCTCTTAGTACGCTACCAATGGGAAGTGTGGCTCATGTTGATGAAGGGGAGAAAGAGTCGACAACAAATGTTCAACGTATGGCTAGATTGGTTGTTAGTTTGACCGACTCTAATAATGTTGGCATTCATGTTCACAATGGGGCTGAATCTTTTTGTGGTTGTTGATGTTAAGGCTAAGCAAGACCTAGACCCATCATTGGTTGTGTATCCATCATTGGTTGTGTTGAAGGGGTTGGTTGCCAATAAGATAGAGGTTTTCTCCCAAGGTGGAGATGGTGCGCTTCGATATCAAGGTCAGTCATGTGTTCCGGATGTAGTTGGTGAGGTTGCATGGTGTGTCTAGGTCTATCACATCAGATTGCGGTAACCAATTTACTCCTCGCTTTTGGAGGTCATTTCGAGGAGGACTTGGTATTAAGGTAAAGTGGAGTATTGTTGTTTATCCTCAAACCGATTGATAAACTGAGAGGATAATTCAAACTTTGGAGGACATGTTGAGGGCTTGTGTGTTGGAATTCAAAGATAACTTGGGTGATCATCTACCACTTCTTGAGTTTGCTTACTACAATTTCCTTCATGCTAGCATTGGTATAACTCTGTTTGGGGCTTTATAGAGCAAAATGTGTATATCTCCAGTGGGGTGGTTTGAGTTGGGGGAAATGGCATTGATTGGCCCGGATTTAGTGTTAGGAGATATGGAGAAGGTGAAGTTGATTAAAGAAAGGTTGAAGGTGATTCGAAGTCATCAAAAGCCCTATTTGGATATTTTAGAGAGGGATCTTAAGTTTTCTATTTGTAATCGGGTGTATGTGAAGGTCTTACTTATGAAGGGTATGGTACATTTCGGGAAGGAGGGAAAGCTAAGTCCCCGGGTATGTAGGTCCTTGTGATATTATTGAAGCGGAATGAGAATGTAGCCTATAAGTTGGATTTGCCTCCAGAATTGAGCTCTAGTCACTCAGTTTTGCATATATCTATGTTGAGGAAGTTGTTGGTGATACTAGTATTATTTTGTCTTTGGAAGGTGTTGAGGTTGAGGAGAACTTATCTTATGGAGGAATCTCCAGTTAAGATTTTTTGTAAGACAAGTGAAGAGGCTTCGTAACAAGGATATGGCTTCGGTTAACGTACTTTAAAGGAGTCAATATGTGGAAGGTGGTGTGTAGGGAGTGGAATCAAGTATTATGTGACGATACTTCTATTCTTTCCAATCTACTCAAGCCTATGGTATTAGGTCCTTCCTATTCTTGATAGTCCTAATTCTTTCACTCTTGAGTTTCATGATATGGCATGTATACATGTGCATGAAAATTATTTTTATGGTGATTTGAATACGTTTTAATATGGGTTTTAAAGGCCTTATGATTTTCAAATGATGAACTATGCATTGTATGGGGTGTTTAGACGTTTTATGTTCTAAGTCAAGCCTTTCAAGCTAACCCATTTCTCATTTGAGGAAGAATGATCTTAAGGGGGGAGAATGTAATACCCCGCAAGTTGTGCGCTCAGGATAGAACCTTCAATCAAGCTAAGTTGACTTTCAAGCCTTCACTTCAAACTTATTTATGTGTTTTAGGGTAATCATGAGTCTCCTACATCAAGCCAAGTTCAAATTTGTTCTATTTCTAAGTTTTTTTTTATATGATTTGGTGGAAGGGTCAACTTTAAATGGTCATATCTCTTAGTACAAAACTAACTAAGTGGTTTAACACCTACCAAATTGAAGCTGAATTAGCTTTCCACGCACCTAGTTTCACCTAATTCCGAGTTCGAATCAAGAAGTTATGCCCATTTTTATAAAGCTCTCCCGTGTTGTGTTCGTTCCGTTTTTCTAAGGCAAGCCACACAGCCACCTATATGGGCCGTGTGGCTTCTCACGAACCGTGTGGGTGGTATATCACAGAAGTTTTTTGGAAATTATATTCTAAGTGTGAAATCACGTCTGGTAGCTTGGTACCTTCATAAGGACTCTTGTACGGCCCATGAATCTTTATACGGTACGTACAACCTTCATTGCAAGCACCCTTGCATTACAGAAAACTTGCTGAAATTTGTCTAAGTATGGCTTCATGGGCACTTACACGGCCAATGAAGTGCTTCACGGGCCATGTAAGGGCCAGTGAAGTCGTGACGAGTCAATTTTCACTCGTTTCATTAATGACATTTTAGTAATTATGGTTTATTCTAAGAGTCTTT
Source organism: Solanum rostratum (assembly GCA_029948455.1). NCBI lineage: Eukaryota > Viridiplantae > Streptophyta > Magnoliopsida > Solanales > Solanaceae > Solanum > Solanum rostratum. Next base: position 52,472,088 of record CM057047.1, on the reverse strand, counting down.
TGTAATTTTCTATGCTACCTAAAGACCTTCTAATGACCTAAACTTCATCCCTCTCATTCAAAGTTCATTCCTCACATTTAAAAATTCACTGAAGTCTTTCTCAAAGAACTCTAGTGGCAATTAAGCTTGGGGATCAAGGAAGAACTCTTTCTTCACCAATTTTCTTCTTGAATCTTCTCTATCAGCTAAGGTATGTGGGATTGATTCTTGGTCCCGTATGTATGGTTGGCGTATGCCTGGAAACTAGTCCAGAATGATATCATCAACTGCACGATAGACCATGATTAAGCACTTTTGACAGCAAGAGAAGAGTCCTCCTCCTCACAAGGACCGACTCCTTTAGGTGCGAGGTGCGATCAACCGCGAAAAGTCAGTAATAAAGAATCCGCTCTCCGGTAAGCGAAGGAAAGCAGGTCAAAGCCTGCCAAGGCGTCAAGGCAGTTCGACAAAGGCAGAAAGAGTCTCCGTCCTGAACACAGAAGGAAGGCGGGTTTGTCAATGCTTGAACTGATTGATCTAAGTGAGCTATGAGGTTAGTCTTCTAGGATCAACTTGCTTTGGAATTTCCTACTCTAAGTTCAGTGACCTGGCACAATCGAATTACTAATTAATAGATCGTGTAGGTGGCGTGTTTAAATTAGGACCATACATTGGGATTCTTTTCCCCTCATCGCTAGCCAGTTGGGATGCTATCTCTCTTCTCCTTCGTCACTCAACCATCAAAATAAGGTATATAATTAACAAACTCTTTTTTTTTTTTACTTAAAACTATACTGAACCACCTATCTATTCCTTTTTTGGCGCTGTCCCGACACTGATGAGCATCACTTAGGCCTTCTTTCAACCAAGAAGACCCAAACTCTTTTCACTTAAATTTTAGCTTACTTTAAATATGAGTTTTCATTATATTGGTTTAATAAATTCAATTAAAGTATGGGCTATGCTTATTTGATAATTTTAAGTTGATTTAAGCCCTCATATTATTGTTGAATTGAGATCATGAAATTATGTATGCGCATGTCCCCTTTAAAGCTTGTTTTGTGCATGGTGATCTATATTATGATTTAAATATGGATTTAATTATGGATTTACTTCAATTCATATTGCATTGATGATTTTAGATTAAATCTATATTACATATGCTATTCTCAAATCACTCATGGCATATGCATTCATGGACATTGGTTTTTACTGAAATTATGAAGTGGGTTAAAGCCCAAACATGTCTTTGTATACGATTTGAATGAAATTATGGTTATGAACAAGAATTGAGTAAGAATCTATGAACATGAGCATGATATAAGTTGAACACCATTATGATATGAATTGATAGTAATATGAACTTGTGTTCTACATGAATACGAATTATATGGTTGTGCATATGATATGACATCTTGCATGAGTATGTAATCACATGGGTGTATTAATGAGGACGGGCACAACCCTCCCTTTACAGAATGCATAAATTAAGATAAGTACAACCTTCCCTATGCACTTGTATGTATGAGCTAAGTGTGTATTGATGAGGATGGGCACAACCCTCCCTTTACACAATGCATAGATGAGGATAGATACAACCTTCCCTATGCACATGTATGTATGAGCTAAGTATGTGCTGATGAGGACTAGCACAACCCTCCCTTTACACAATGCATAGATGAGGATAGATACAATCTTCCTTATGTATATGTATGTATTTGCTAAGTGTATAATGATGAGGATGGGCACAACCCTCCCTTCACACAAGGCATAAATGAGGATAGGTATAACCTTCCATATGCACATGGTTACATGAGCTAAGCATGTATTGATGAGGATGGGTACAACCCTCCCTTTACACAATGTATAGATGAGGATAGGTACAACCTTCCCTATACAAAGTCATGTCATTAGCTACATGTGTATTGATGAGGATGGGTACAACCCTCCTTTTACACAATTCAAGCAAGGAGTGACTCTTTGAGTGCTAGTATATGTGGGTTATGGCTACTCTATGGTTTTCATATGGCATATTATGCAGGTTAACATCATCTTTCTTTCATGTTGCATGCCCGCATACTAGTACATTTGAATGTACTAACGCATACTTTATGCTTACATGATTTTACCATATAGGGACCGTGTATTATGATCATCCACCACTTGACGGGTAGCTCGAGTTCGGAGAGTTGATATTGTGGTGAGTCCTATCTTCCAAGGATAAACCACCTTCCTTCTACCTACATTGTTTTCTAGTCTATCTTCTTGATTGAGGGTAAGCTCGGGACATGTCTTGGCCCCCGTCCCATCTTATGACTAGAGGCATTGTTGGACATCTTGTAGACTCTTGTCGGATCTATATGTTATGTGTTGTATTTGGAGCTTATGATTATGGTTATCTATTTGATATGGCTATCATGAATTGATTATGAGAATTATAATATGTATGTATATTTGATGAAGAAATATGGAAGATCCTAAGTCCCGAATTTTCCCCATAGAGTGAGTCATACTTACCCGCCCCTTAGCTCTTATGTGCTATGTGCTATGTGAATTTATGTAAATCCATTTCCCTTCGATATCCCCATAGCGTGAGTCCTATTTTTTCATCCCTTAGAACTATGTGTTTACTATTTGAATGCGCTTCCGAACCGATGATGTGGATTTTGATACTTTGAGGCTTATTTGGGGACCCTCGGGTTCCCGTTCGCCGTATCACTTCTAGACCCTAGGTCCGGTGACATTTAGGCTATATTATACTGATACTTTCGCTTTTGTGGCTAAAATAACATCCATCCGTCTTTTAGTAAAAATGTTTTTTTATTTGATGATCTTGTGAAAGAAGTCTATATGGAGCAGCCACATGATTTTGTTACTCAAGGCAAGTTTAGTAGCCTTGCATGCAATTGCACAAGTTACTCTACTGTCTGAAATGGTCTTGACGAATCTGGTCTGAACAGTTCCGCACAATAATTCAAGAGTTTGCATGATTAATTGTGGACCTATTCACTTTGTATTTTATTGACATTCTACATCAAATTTATGTATTTATTTGATTGTTTATGTTGATTATATTGTTATCACAAGTGATTATCAAGATGGTATCACTAATTTGAAGCAGCATTTTTTTAAGATTGTCTTGGCTAAAGACCTCAATAGACTAAAGTATTTTTCAAGTATTGAGGTTGCTCAATCTGGATCAAGTATTGTTATTTCTCACAGAAGTATGCCTTAGTCATTCTCAAGGAGACAAGAATGATGGGGTGTAGAACCATTAACACTTATATGGATCTGAATGTTAAACTCCTTCCGAAAGAGGGTGAGCTACTTAGTAATTCTAAAAGGTATAGATGACTGGTGGTAAAGTTAAATTATCTCACAGTGACTAGATTGTTACAGTGTAAAACAAATACACACAGCAAAAGCACAATACCAGAATAATAAACACATATAATCATCTGATAATACAAACAAAACTAAAATCAAAAAGTATTATTGACCTCTTAAATATCTCAACAACCTCGTCTATGGTGGATGAATCCAGGACTATGGTCTTTCACTATTTCCTGACTAACTTTCTAACTAGTGACTTGTGGGGGCAAGAATATGAGAAAACTTGATTAATTTTCTTTTTACAAGAAGATTCCTATTTACCCCTAACTTCAGAAGAAGAGGAGTAGCCACGGAGAAATAATTCTCAATGGTATTTAAGAGTAATAAAACCTATTAAAATCTCTTTATGCCAAAACATCTTTTTTTTTAAAAATAAATAATTTGTATTAAATAATTATAAAAATCACATTAAGGAGCAATTAAAATCCCTTAGTATCAAAAAATGGTTTTATTCTCTTTAATTAAAAAAAATTAAATTAGTATTTTAATCAATAATTAAAATCACTGGTTTTATTTCTTCCAAAAGATCAACATAATAATTTCTTTCGAATCACCTTTTTCTCAAAACTGGTTAATTAGTCAGTCATAGTAGGGACTGAAGATATATTAAAGAGCTACTAATTATGATACTAATCCGCAAATGAATGAATTATCGTATCATAATAAATTATAAACTATTCTACTAAAAGTCTATAACTAAACTCCTCGATTCAAAATCAATCATTACATCTTATTTAACTCCTCGTGTTAGAATTACCAACACTAATCAATTAAAATTAATTTTAAAAAAAAAATTAATTTATTCACTAAATTAATCATTTATTAATTTTCACTTAACTTATTTCATATAATGGATATAAAATCCACCTGTAGGGTTTTCACGTGAAAACTAATAAGTAATCATAAAGGTTTTCAACTCGGGATAGTTCTATCAACTAATTATTATTTCATTTATGTAATTTATCATCATCAAATCTATTAGAATTTTATTGACTCGTTAAGAAGTCTCACATTTTAATAAATTAAAATAATTACCAAATTGCATAGATCATAAAAACTATATCAAGATTAAGAGCATAAGTACATGTAATGCACCAGAGAATTTATTTATAAATATTCAAAACATAAATAAATATCTCTAATTGGTCTATTCAATACAGGCAAAATGTACAAGCACAAGAAGTTGGAATTTAGCCATTCCCACAATTAAGATCAAATTATATTTAATCTTGTGCTACAATCACCAATATGTTTGTCCTACCTCATCGTTAATTGAGAACATAAATTTATAACTTATATGCACCGATAATTTTAATCTTCCTTTATGAGTTAAAATAGTCCATACACAAAATTGTCTACTATATAGATAATGGGCACACATGTATATACAATGATCTATTTAAATCAATGCTTTGTTATAACAATATAAATAGTCTTTACAATGGATTAAATCAAACAACTATAACATAATCATATGGTTATAGTATATCCCAACAATCTCCCACTTAGACTCACAATCATGCATTCATAATTTTAACACCATTTCTTCTATGTTCTTATAAAAAATCTTCTGAGGCATACCTTTTGTAAATGAATCCGCCAAATTGTTCTTCGACTCGATCTTTAAAACTCTCACATCACCCCTCTGAATTATATCTGGAATTAAGTGATATTTTCTCTCAAGGTGTTTACTTCTTTTTTGCTACGTGATTCTTTTAAATTTGCAACTGGACTACCGTTATCGCAATAAAGTGTGATTGGTTCCTCAACTGAAGAAACCACTTAGAGCTCCTTTAGGAAGTTTCTAAGAAAAACGATGTCCTTAGCTGCCTCAGATTCCATGGTGAAATCTATAACACAAGATTACTTGATACTTCTACATATCATAGCTTCATCTCCCAGGGTAAATATATATCCTGAGGTAAATTTTTTGAAATCTCTATCTGACTGAAATTTGAATCTGTATACCCCATGGGTACGAATTTTCCTTATTGGAAAATAAGTATATAATCTCTAATCCTTTTCACGTACTTAATTATATTGCTTGACTACTGTCCAATATTCTTGCCCAAGATTTGATTGAAATTTTCTAATCATGCCAATAGTAAAGTAGATATCTGTTCTAGTACATAAAGTAGCATACATGAGACTCCCTACAACATAAGCATATGGATCTGCCCTCATTCTCTCTATCTCATCAGTCACTTTGCGTGACTGACCCTTCGACATGTCTAAAAGGAAGAAATTCCTTTTTTTTGAATTTTGTATATTAAACCTTGCAAGAATAGTATCAATATAACGTTCTTCGGATAGACCTAATACCCTTTATATGCGATCTCGCTTAAGCTTGATGCCAAGGATATGAGTCGCTTCTCCTAAGTATTTCATATCAAAATGTGACAAAAATCACTCCTTAACTGAATTTAACATTCCTATGAGCAAAATGTCATCTCCATACAAAATTAAACAAAAAAACTAATCTGCCTCCCTCCAACTTCTTATTCATGCATGATTCATTTTCAAACTGATCAAAATCAAAAGTTTTAATTGACTTGTCAAAATAATTATTCCATGCTCTAGATGCTTGTTATAATCCATAATTGGATCTCCTAAGTTTATAAAACATGTGTTCATTCCCAGTCTCTACAAACCCTTCTGGTTGTGCTAAATAAATTCATTCATCAAGACTTCCGTTTACAAAAATCATCTTGACATTCATTTGCTAGATCTCATAATTATAATGAGCAGTTATGAATAAAAGAATTTTAATGGATTTAAGCATGGCTACTGGCGAAAAAGTTTTTTCATTATTTCTTTTTGAGTAAACCCTTTCACAACAAGCATAGCCTTAATAGTTTTCACTTTTCTATCTGTACCTCTATTTTTCTTGAAGATCCACTTACAACCAATAGGTTTAACAAGGGTAGTTCCACAAGATCCCAAACTTGATTAGCATGCATGAATTCCATTTCAGATTTCATAGCAACAATCCATATTTAATATCTTTATCATGTAGTGCTTCGGCATAATTCAATAGATCTGTATTAGGCTCTTCAGGAATTTTATCATATGATTCTCCCAAAATCGTGAAACTTTCAGACTTTCTAATAACTCTCCTACAACGACAACTACCGACTAATAGATCTGCTATAGCTTGAAAAAAATGTGGAACATCTTGAATATCCAGAACATGTTCCTTTACATTTGTAGGCAGCTGAACATTACATTAATCCCACTACTCTGTGTTAGTCTAATGTCTTGACTGCACTCTAGAGCAACCTCTTGCACAACCTCAAGAGTAACTTCTTGCCTACTAACAATTCTCCCACTACGAGGACGTAATGAAATGTTAACTACTGTTTGGGAACTTGGTCTGTTGCTTATGTACTAGTTGTGCTTTTGTTAAGTTCCTCTAATACAAGTTTACTTCGAGGAACATGGTTTATTAAATAGCCCAATAATATGCATACTTCTGTCCTTGATTCCTACATATATGTGCTATACAACCCCAGACTCAAATATATCGTAGATTAGGCTTGCGCCCATTCCATAATTCAAATGGAGTTAAGGAGATAGATTTGGAAGGAACTAATTGAGAATGTAATTCCTAGTTCCTAAATCATCTCCGCAAAAACTAAAGGACAACTCAGAATAACTCAACACTGATCTTATCATTTTCAAAAGAGTTCTATTTCTGTGTTCTGCCTCACCATTTTGTTGTGGTGGTCTTAGGGTAGAATATTGAGTTGTAATTCCTTATTTTGATAAGTATCTACTGAATTCTGTTGACAGGTATTCATTACCATGATCATATTACAATGTTTGAATAAGTTTACTATGTCGCATCTCCGTTTCAATCTTAAATTCTTTGAATTTTTCAAAGTAGTTAGATTTATGATGCAACAGATAAATATATTTATATTTTGAATAATCATCTATGAAAGTCACAAAATACTCAAAATCACCTCTAGCTTGTATGTTCATAGAGCCATACAAATTAGAATGAATTAACTCTAACTTACTACTAGCTTTATGTCCTTTAGAAAGGAAATGTCTCTTTGGTATTTTTCCTTCTAAACAGGATTCGCAAGTTGGTAGCACCTCAACTTTCAATGATCCATCAGAAACAAACCTTGAAATCCTATTTATGTTGATATGACGTAGACGTAGGTTCCATAAATAAGTTGGACTCAAGTTAAAAATACACTTTCTTTTATTAGAAACAACAACGACATTTAGTTCAGTATGTTGTTGCATGTGTTGAGAAACTTCAAACACAAATAAATCATGTATTTTGGGGGCACTATGAATGAAAAGGTTATCATACTTAATAGCAGTACAATTATTTGCAAAGCTAATTGTATAACCAACATCTATTATTATTAAAATTGAAACTAAATTCCTTCTTATCGAAGGTACAAAGAGGATATTATTCAAAAATAGAGTGCGAGAAGGACAAAAAGAAAGGGAAACATTCTCTATAGCTAGGGTAGGTTCCGGTTCCCGATTTGCTTGAAAAACTGAAATTTCATTATCACTTTGCAGCCACATATCCTGAAACCCATGCAAAAAGTGCAGACATAATCAGTGGCTCCCAAATCTAATGTCCATAACTGAGCTAAAACAATCGGTAAACAGGTTTCAACGACATTTAAAAAAGAATTACCTTTGTTCTTTATTTTAACTAGGTAGTCGGGACATTGCTTCTTGTGGTGACTAGGTTGCTTGCAATGAAAGCACTTGCCTTTTGGCTTTGTCACACCACCTTTAGCACCACCTAATGTCATAGGCTTATAGGTCGTCTTCTTCTTCCTATAGGTTTTCGCCAGTTTAGAAAAGGATGGCCCAGGCTTGTCAACCATGAAAGCAACTTCATGAGGTTGCTGCTTTAGGATAGTCTCAGTCACTTGCAGCTCATTCAACAATTTTGCTAAGGATAAGTCCATCTTGTTCATGCTATAGTTTAAGTGAAACTGTTGAAAATTGTCCGGTAAAATCTAAAGGATCAAGTCAACTTGAGATTCCTTATCAATCTCAGCACCAAGTATCTCTAATTCAGTCAAGTAACTCATCAGCCTCAACACATCTTCGCTGATAAAAGATCCTTCAACCATTTTTGTGGTCAAAAAGACTTATATTGTAGTCTACTTTGCAACATGATTTTGCTCCCCAAACATCTCTTTGACGGATTCGAGCATATCGTAAGCAAATGTCATAGACTGGTGTTGATGCTGCAAGACATTTGCCATTGAGGCAAGAATATAACATCTAACTTGTCATCTCATCATCCTCACTTGTCATAAGCCTAGATTTCCTCATCAATAGGATCTACTGGTTTAATGGGGCACTCCTCAACCAACACAAACTTGTAACCCTCAAAAGATAGGACAATATCTAGATTTCATATTCAGTCTACATAATTACAACCTTCCAACTTATATTAACTCAAGATTGATGTTAAAGGATTTACGGAAGACATGCTTAATATGAAAGATGTAAGTTAAAACAAAACATTAGATATATATTGTACATAAACCAGTCACATATAATCATGCATATGAACAGTTAGATTCATTAGTGAAACTTAACCACTCCAGCAAATATTGGAGCATGTTCAAGTATATGCTCACATAAAACAAAATATGTCCAACTCAGTTAGAGAGTAATATGTTTAAGTTTAGCCAGACATATACAGAATTATTTGATCAGTGATTCAACAAATAACTTAGTTGGTAAGTTAGAAGTAATCATCAAATCAAAAGAAACTTTATGAACAATATACCAATGCACAAGTTTATCCGATAGAGAAGTGAACCAATGTACATATCAATGGTAAAATACATTTACAATTACAAGGAAACAACTCTTACACCACAGTTTATTCAAAATTAATATTTTTCAAATTTTTTAAATTTTTAGAAAACAATAATATTGGCCAAAAACCCATTAAAATGACCCCAAATCGCCAAAAAAAAGGCTTTGTTCATGGCAAAGTAGTGAGTATTGATTAGTGGGATGTTTCCAGTGAACCAGTCAAAGATCAGGTCAATCAAAGCTTGTTAAAATTAGAAAATCTCCAATATCAATCAATTTGACCAACATCAAAAAGACTTCTGGTGAGGGTCATTCAGAATTCATTGCCTAACCACTATGATACTTGTTTTAATATAATAAAAATAGTAATGATTGGGCAAATACTAAAAACCACCTAGATTTTCCCTCAATCGAGAAAAACTACTATAACATAGTAATGGTGAACCTTAATTTTAGGATAAAACCATATGCCCAGAACGAAATTTTCATGCTATTGCAATTTTAGGTAAAACACCGAGTGTAACAATTGTGATTGAGTAGAACTAAAATTCTTTACAGAAAATCCCTCAATCCATAAAACCATACCTACTAATCAAGAAATCTATTTGTAAGGCAAAACATGATTTACACGGTTTTCACTCAAAACATAAAAATGATTTCTCTTGAACAAGTTTATGAACGATAGAGACTGTTCAAAATATATAGATATCATTTAATCTCGTATTAAACACTAAATTGAACAAAAATAAGTTTTAATTCACAACATGCTTTATACAGATTTGAATATAATTTGTCAAAAGAATGAATTCTTATTATATAATCAGTGATATGAAAGAAGACTCCTGATACCAATTGTTATATTGTAAAACTAATACATGCAGCAGATTACAATACCAGAATCGTAAACTCACATGATCATCTAATAATATAAACAAAACTAAAATCAGAAAGCATTACTGATCTCTTGAATCTCTCAACAACCTCGTCTATGGTGGAGAACCCAGGACTCCAATTTTCCACTATTTCCTGACTAACTTTTTTAGCCAGTGACTTATGTGGACAAGATTATGAGAAAACTTGGGTAATTTTCTTTTTTCAGGAAGACTCCTATTTATCCCCAACTTCAAAAGAAGAGGAGTAGCTTTTTCGAGAAATAACGCTTAATGGTATTTAGGAGTAATAAAATCTATTAAAATTCGTTAATGCCAAAATGGTTTTTTAAAAATAAAGAATCTATTTTCAAATAATTGTAAAACCGCATTAAGGAGCAATTAAAACCCTTTAATATCAAAATGATTATTACTCTCTTTAATTAAAAAAATCTCAAATCAGTATTTTAATCAATAATTAAGACCACTGATTTTATTTCTTCCAAAAGATCAACAAAATAATTTCTTCTCAAACATCTTTTTCTCAAAACTAGTTAATTAGTTAGGCATAGTAGTGATCCGGGATATATTAATAGAGGCTACCAATTACTATACTAATTCGCAAATGAGTGATTATAGTGTCATAATAAATTATAAACTATTCCACTAAACGTCTATAATTGAACTCCTCGATTCAAAATCTACCATAGCATCTTATTTAATTCCCCGTGTTAGAAGTACCATCACCCAATCAATTAAATCAAACTTTTTGAAATTTTAATTTATTGACTAAGTTAATCCTTTATTATTTTTCACTTAACTTATTTCACTTGACTGATACAAAATTCACCTACAGGATTTCACGTGAAAACTTATTAGTAACCATAAAGAGGCATCTTCAACTCGGAACCGAGACACGATTCTATCAACTTATTATTATTTCACTAATGTAATTTATCATTATCCAATCTATGAGGATTTAATTGACTCATTAAGGAGTCTTACATTTTAATAGATTACAATAATAAACCAAATGCATAGAACATAACAACTATATCAAGACTAAGAGTATAAGTACATGTAATGGACTAGAGAATTTATTTATAAATATTCAGAACATAAACAAATATCTCTAATTGGTCCGCTCAATATATACAAAATGTATTAGCACAAGAAGTTGAAATTTAACGATTCCCACAACTAAGATCAAATTATATATTTGACCTTCTGATACGATTACCAAGATGTTTGTCCTACTCCATCTCTGATCGTGAACATAAATTTATAACTTATATGCACCGACAAGTTTAATCATTCCGTATGAGTTAAAATACTCCATACACAAAATTGTCTATGATATAAGTAATGGGCACACATATATATACAATGATCTATTTAAATCAAGACTACATAATAACAACATAAATAGTCTTTACAATGGATTAAATCAAAATAATATAACACAATCACATGGTTAATCGAATATCCCAACATAGACATGACATCTCTTTTCCTATGAGTGTCATAAGTCACTTTGAGGTTGTGTGGTAGTGCACATTAGTAAAAATAATTCATACAATAACTTGGTGTATTAGTAATAACTTGCTTCGTACACTCTTTCATGTTTTGTATAACTAATGGTGGCATTAATTGTACACTCTATTATTTATTAAGGTGTGTATTACTAATATCATGAATTTTTAGGTATTAGTAATGCAATGTTTTCAAGGCATGTATAAGCATGATTAAAGAGTCAATTGCCCCTGAAAAATCTTTTCACATCTTTTCCACCATAATTGTGGAGGGTGTATTTGTAAATAATTTTTTTTGTGAAATGCATGTTATTTTTAATGAATCAAACCAAACGATCCTTAAACATATTCTATGTATAATTAATGCAAATATAGCCAATACGTACATTACAAATGCAAGTATTATTAATACACTCTATTCAACATTATTTTTGTACACTCTACCAAACGATCCGTTTATAATTTCCCCTTGCAAGTCTTTGAGATGCACTTGTTTGTATTTTGTGATATATAAAGTGAACTCCCAGTAAATTAAATGACCGCTTTTCCAAGATCAAGGCCATGAGTATATCATGGGATATACTCAAACCTAGTTTGTATACCAAATAATAGAAAATAACCGCAGCAATGGAAAAACATGACTCTGCAAGTGTGGGTGTTTTCACTTATTCTCCTAGAAAATCTGAATCTAATTAAACACTGACTTCACTATTTTTATAGTCTAAGTCATTTGGTTGGCAACATGTTATCTAAGGATAATTAATTCTAAGATAAGTTAGTTGGGATAAGTTATCCCACCATATAAATGGGATAACATATCTCATCACTAAGGCAAAAATGATGGGATAATTAGTGTAAGGATTACTTCATACCTCCAACCAAACATTTGATAAAATAATCTTATATTTTATCTGGGAATTATTGTAACTTATACCTCACCCCAGACAACTAGGAAACAACTTATCTAACTCCTAAACGAATGCAACAGTAAAACAACTACTCCACACAACACTTTTTATGTCTCGATATACTAAAGAGAATACATAGAAATGCTCTCAGTTGATAAATTGAACTGACTAGCAGTAATAAAGTCGTCTAACATAACTTTAACTCAACAAAGATCACAGGGAGTAAAACTACATAACAAGTCATCAATCTCTGAATTTTGATCGAAGATTCTAAAATCAGAATTTCAACAATTTAGTTAGAACTTCAGAGGAATCACACTCAACTGAAATTTTGTATTCCAAAGAAGACAACACAAATTTGGAAATAGGATAAGAGTTCAGATCATTGTTCCTCCACAAATACAATAACCTAAGTGCTTTCAACATATTCAAAAATTTCTCCAGGAACACTTTCAATAAGAATGATTCAGAACTAATATATGTAATATGTTAGCTTTCAAAATGACAATCATCTGTCTACCTCCAACAACCAATTCACAAAAACGTTTTGAGTCAGCTTCAACTTAATTGGAGATATGTAAATTGTGGAAGATCATCTTCTTCATCTTCAACTGTGCTACAAAAATTTTGATCCACACCGCTCAAATCTTCACCAAGTTTAATTCGGTGATAAACTACTGAATTTCAGGTATACATAAAAGGAGGAATTCATTTTTTTAGCCTCTGTTTGGGTACTCGAAAACTGAAGAACGAGGCAACCATTAACGAAGCTATTTCAAAGTTGCAACTGAAAATTTTGAGCTCACATTCAACTGAAGATATATGAATGAAATTGTTTCTGGAGAAGAACTATACACGATTTAAATTAAAACTTGAAGATGGACATCAGAAGAGAAAAAGAAGGCAAGGGTTCATAGAATTCGGGATTTGAGCATCAGAGGGGAAGACCGAGGAACTGCATTTGTCAATTTTGCGAATGAGGAGAAATAGGAGGAACACGTTAAAGCAGATATGTAATTTATATTGGGCGAGCAAACTCAAGGAGTTGTTTGTCTCCTTGGAAAAAAGTCATATCACTTTCTTCTAACGTCACAAGCGCTTCCACCCCTCCATCCCCTTTTTGGTTATCCATTAGAGCAAAGAAGTTACACGGAGGAATTAACATGCTCACTCTTTGTGGTCTACCCCATCCAAAGTCTATATTATAGAAAGGAAAATTGCATAAACTGCTACACCTATAGATATCAAAACCTTCTCTGTTAAATACTTGTTGCACTTCTTTCATCATTTCAAATGATTCAGATACCAATTTTTTACGGTCGATAGTATTGAACCTGTTGCGGAGCTTTTCTTTCCCTTTCCTCAGTTCCGCAACCAATCTGGGTAGCTGCATATCTACTTCCTCTTCTATTGATGTGGAAATATAACCAGGAGCATTTCCGATAGTGTTGAGGGGCAATGGTGGACGCATATTTGCAAATAGCGTGAATGTTGATGGTCGGAAGGATGAATTGCCAGATATACGATTCCCTGCAGCACATTTGTATAGGAGTGCACATACACTTTCAACCCGACTAGGAGTCTGTAATACTCCTAGATCAATTTTGGCCTTGAGAGAGTTCAATGTTGCAGCAGGGAAAAGGTACCTGTTGGTTTTGTGAGAAGAAATTAGACAAGTAACTTTGATACAAATATGTACTATTCCCTGTGTCTCAATTTAGGTGAAAGTATTTGATTGGATACCAAATTTAAATTTGATTTACTAATTAAATTATAACCTGTACCTTCTAGTTACATAATGTTGTTGTCCTTTGTGTGGTAAGTTGTTCACCTCTGCTGTGGTTGAACAAGCATTATGAATGGGTGGGAAGAGGGATGCTCCATCGAACCGAGGAGATGGTTTTGCACCACTGGGGTCTTTTGCTATGCTAGCCCAATCAGTAAAGAAGTTGCCAGCACTATAACCATCGATAATCTTGTGACATAAGCTTGTGCTGACTGCTACTCCACCACAATCGAAATGAGTCAGTTGAGCTATAACTAACCTACCATCAAAAGAATTACTATTGCCCCAAGATCCTTGTGGATATACACAATTTTGAGCACTCATGTCACTATCACATGAATTGACAACATCAGACATCCGATAGTTTGCACGGACATTCAAGAACTCAGCTCCCCTGTCATTGCAATCAACATAAGCATTGTCTCTTAAGATCCCAGCAAAGGGATAATAATATGTCAATGCTTTTGACAGGGATTCATGAAGAAGTTGGGATATCTTATTAGCCATGAGTGTTGGCTTAGGGTAGAAAAAGACTATTGAAACATAATCACCATGAGCATAACAATCTAGCAATGATAAATTGTGGCGTCTATGTGAAGAAGGGGTAGGAGAAGAGGGCTTGATTATCCTTTTGGCGATCGATAGAATCCGTGAAGAAGCCATCTCTGCACTTTCAATAATTTGGTTTCATTTTGAAAAATCATGTTGCAACTTATATTGACAACAACTAGGGGTATCGGACAATTGGCTAGAGTTATACAGGTAATGCAAGAATTAGCTAGTTATGATTGAATCTATAATATCAGTTACACATATATTAGTTATACATAAATAACTTTATCTCCTAAGGAATTATGAAACATGATATTACTTATATTAACTTTAATACCAACATAACTCATTCCCGAAAAACTACCAAATGACATCGTATAGCTAACGGTTGATTAGTTACTCCCTCAATTCTCTTGGCATAATTTTATTATTCCCCATCAAGTTTAAGAGAGATTTGTAATATTTACAGTGTTAAACGTATCGTAATATTTGTATAGCTACAAAACATTTTAATATTTACAGTGTTAACCGTTAGCTATAAGATGTCATTTGGTGGAGACAAAAATATTAATATTATAAATATTAATAACATTAAAAAGGAAAACGTAATACTATAACCTTATTCAATAATGAATTCTACTATAGTTTAAAATTAGAATGCTCACAAAATTATGCTAATAAAAAAAATAAACTAGGATGAATAAATAAAATAAATAATATTAAAAATTGCATGGAATTGCATGAAGAAGTAAAAGTTGAGAATGAGAAGGAAATAAAATATAAATAAAAAAAATTAGAAAATATTAGAATAATAAAAATATTTTTTTTCTTTTAAAATAATAGAAATAAAAAATAAACTAATTACATAGTGTAATTACACCAATCGCTTATCCTTCGTTGGAATTGAAAAGTGTAATTACACCCAATTCTTATCTTGCCAAGTAATTACTTGACCTACTAAACTGATCAAAATATAATTACACCAAATTTCAATTACATGATGATTTCCAAACAAACTTTTGTTATCTCTTAAATAAATACATTAGTGTTGGTTTATTTGGATGAATAGAGCAAAAATGAAGGGGTTTAGTGAACAACAAAAATACAGTAGGATTTCGAATTCTCTTATTATATAAGTGCAAGTTGGGGTAGCCAAGTAGATAACTTTTCGTCGATGTGTTTGCTTGAGCTGTTTGCTTTCTCTTCGTGAATTTTTTAATTTAATCTTTTTAAAGCAGTTGCTTACTTCAACTATGATTTTACAATATTACTCCTAATAAATAATTTCCCCAGTGAATTCAACGATGATTTCGCTATATCTCCCCTGTCAATTATTTTAAGTTAGGTAAATACTGAAATTAGGATAAAACAAATTTATCTTTAAATTGGACAAATAAAATTAAATAATTATTTTAATATTTTTACGTGATTATATTTGTGTCAAAAAGAAAGTACTACAAATATACATATAAAAATTTAAAATCACTTAATCATTAATATTTATTGGATATTAACTTTACACTTAATGAGAAAATTTAATAACGTTTAATTAAGTTTAAAAAATAATTTTATGAATAACTATTGGATCTATGAATTGCACGGGATCTTCGTAACTAGTTTTGAATAGAAGCCATAATTACCAATCAAGTTAAGTCCAAGTGCAAAACTAAGAGTAAAAAAAATCAAGACATAGTCCTAAGGCGCCGCGATATGATCTCAATAGAAAAAAAAATAGTTTCGTACTTCATCGTTAGTCCATCCGTATTTTGCTAATAGCTAACAAAAATTCGTTGCTAATTCATTGCTTAGAATTAGCGATAAATTTTATGATTTAGCTATAAAATTTGTATGAGGCTAATCTGGTATGAACATTAAGGTCGATTTGAGAATATTTATATGGACTTTCCAATATTGATTTACTTTTTTCTTGAGTTCAATTATTCAATTCTTTGACGCATAAATTGGATTCCGAAGAGGGAATTTGCATGCGTGATTAAAAAAGTAGAGCTTGGTTGTGAATTTTAGGTTTAGAGGAAAAGGAGAACGATTTGCTAACATGGATAGCAATATACCCGTTAGCCTTGCTCAGTTGGTATACATGACATATCACATGCACTTGAAGATTATAGGAATATAGACATTAGGAATAAATTAGTAGTTTTAAGTTGTTGGTAAAATGCTCAATAAAGTATTATCAACCTGTAATTAGTAAATTAGAAAAACATTTAAGCATATGCTTTGATAATAACTAAACCAGATTGTTACATTAATTACCAAATGGATCTTTCTTTCATTTGAATTACCTAAAAATATGTCTTCTTTTACCCCTCTTTAGGAGCTTTACCTTTTTACTTTCTTAGTGATTCGAACTCACAATCTTAGGATTAAAAGTAGGAAGTGTTTAACATACAAGTCTTCAGCTTGCTATTAAATATCTTAATAATTCCAGTAAAGTAGTATAACAAAAACAAAAGTTCCAAAGTTGTTTGTTACTCGTCGAATAGTTAAAGTAGCTATTCAAAGTAGACAATCAATTGGGCAAATCTATAACTGGACTTAACCCCCTATGTTACTTGTACATAGAGCGGGTCAAGTCGAATATGAGTCGATCAAATATGAGTTAAATAAAAATAGATAAAATATCTAATTCGACTAATATTTTAAATGAGTAAATACAAGTTACCCAATAGATTAAATATGGATATGCATATTATAGTAGGGATTATGTTAAAAATTTCAAAAATAAATCCTTTCAGCCATTGTTCACCCCCTACCACTCCACCCCGAGCCCCCACCCCCACCCCCGGACCCTTTTCCCAAAATAAAATGTAAAAGAAAATTTAAATATGAAAATAAGGTTATTCTTTTGTAAGTTGGTACCTTAATTAAACAAAGAGAGGTGGATACTTAGTGGGCAAGTTGAGCCACGCATGCAATAATCATTAACATCAAACAAGGATATATGTATATTTTCTTCCTTAAACAACAACAGCTACATTTGTTCTGAAATATACTAATTATATTAATAGAGGTAGGCAATTATTTAGTCACGAACAACACGTAGTTATTAAAAGTATTCGTGAAATATTGCTGGCATCTGATTATTGAACTAGTTTCTTCCAAGGCTAAAATCATTGAATTATAAGGTGGGGGAAACGTGCCAGGGAATACATAATTAAGATATATTATCGTTGAACAGAATGCCTAATGCACGATTTGTGCATATCCTACAAAGTTTTCTAACAAAAACCCACAAAAAATATTCCTTAGAAATATTGATTGAATTTATATATTAAACAGATCATGTATGCATACATGCTTCTCGTATCAACAAATGTAAGAGAAGGATATAATGGTTAATTAGAAATGTTTTTACTAGTATGTTCGTTGTTATCCAGTGACAAGGTGCTTGACCATTGTTTCAACGTGATAGTATTTCATAAAGTATATAAGTTGAATAACAAAAAGGAAGAATACATGAGATTATTTATATTTTTCTACCCGTGATTTTACTATTTTTGTCTCTAATATTTTCCAACCAGAGTATAGGAAAAAAATATTTTGTTTAATTTCGTACACGTACAGTTTAAGAAAAATGGACTAATTGTGATGTAGTTGCTTCAAATTGTTTGTTAACAAATAAAACTCAATTTAATTTCAACCCAGGTTATTTGGCGACATATCTGCGTGCATAACACATCCAGTATCTTTATATTATTCTAAATTGATAACATACATCCAATAAAGAAAACAAAATTCAATTTTTGACTTTTTCCTTAAATTTTTTGTTGCTTAATCACATGAAAATAATTTTCCAAGGAATAAATATTATTCCCTCCATTTTACTTTATTTGTCCCATATTGAATTGATATTTTTTTTCCAGTAAAAAAAATATTTATTAAAGATGTGTTTTATTATATTACCCTTATTTATTATTTTTTAGAAATTTGATTTGACTCTTAATATCTTATGTCGCTATTTAGTGATATGGATACTAATCATACTATTATGAGCCAATAAAAGAAAAAATTTATTTTCATTACAAGGGTTAAGTAAAATGAAATAAAGAGAAGAAAATGTTAATTATTGTCAGTACGTAATCAGGAATGGCAATGGGTGCGGGGCGGGTTGAGAAATTTTCAAACTGTCCTGCCCCGCCCGCCCTGCATGATAATTTTTTTTTATTTTTAACCCGCGCCGTTTAAATTTTAAATTTTTTTATTTTTAATTGAATTTAGTTTTTATTTTTTGCTAATTAACGTCTCAACAACTAATTAACTATTTTTAGTTGACATTTTAATCATTGTTTCATAACCGTTACTTAAAAGTTTCCAATAAATATTTTAACAACTAACAATTTACCGGATATGTCTTGTTTAAATTTTAGAAAAAAATAAAATCAAAATCAACGTTTAATATAACAGGTTTATATCTTTGATTTTTACTAATTACGAAAATTTAATTTCTTCGAATTCCTATTTGATTTTTTAAACCCGCAACCCGCCCTGCCCCCACATTAATTTTAAAAATAACTACTTCAACCCGTCCCTCACCCGCATAGCTCTAAATCCGCCCCGTTGCCATCCATATCAATTGAAAGATTCTCACAGTAATGGAGGTAAAGTGCAACCCAACACTAGTTGTAATAAACTTCAAGTTTAATAATGATTTCTTAATTTAATCAGCACCAACAACAACAACAATATACCAGTGGAATCCCACAAGTAGGGTCTGGGGATGTACGCAGATTTTACCACTACTTCATAAAAATAGAAAGGTTGTTTCCTGGGAACCGTCGTCTCAACAACCCATAAGCAGAATATTAGATATGACGAAATGGAAAGAAAAAGAAATATATAAGGAGAGCAACTACTAATGAAAAAACACATGATAATTTAATCAGCACCAAGAAAGGGAAATCTCAAGGGAAGGTGGATCATTGGATTTCTTCAACCCTGTAACAGCAATTAGTTGGCATGCACTCACAAATGTCAATTCTCATTTTCGTCATTTTTTGTTGTATATAAATTCATACTCAACCTTTCTCTACGTATTGAGTTGCGATTATACAATCCGAAGTTTGTAAGTACATTAATAACTTAAGAATTTCAGTTGTAGTTCACCCGTCCTGCTCTGTCCCATTTATTCTTCGGCTTATCCTATTCCATCCTTTTTTGCCCTGATCCATTATCATTCCTAGCATTTGCTCCAACAGAAACACAAGATGATTAGTGAAAAGTCATGCGTTGTGTCCATGTCCAAGAAGATCATTAAGCCCTCTTCTCCCACCCCATCTTCTCTTAGGCGTCACAATCTCTCTTTCTTGGATCAATTGGCTAGTCCTGCACATAATCCACTCGCTTTCTTCTATCCCAAACACGAAAAATCATCATATGACCTAAACCACATATCCACGCTTCTTGAAAATTCCCTCGCAAAAGTATTGACCTCCTATTATCCATTTGCTGGAACAATCAAGGAAAACATCTATGTCGATTGTAATGATGTGGGAGCCGAGTTTTTTAATGTTCGAGTCAACTTTCCCATGTCTGACATTCTCAACCATCCTTACAATGATGCTACAAATTTAGTTTATCCACAAGGGTGTCCTTGGAACACTTCATATGAGGGGACTTTAGTAGTCACTCAGCTAACACATTTTGATTGCGGTGGAATAGCAGTCAGTGCATGCATCTCACACAAGGTTGCCGATGCATATAGTGTAATCAAATTCATCACTGATTGGGCTTCCTTAACTCGTGATTCGGGACTCGCAAAACCTTCTACTCTGTTTGATGGAACTTCCTTTTTTCCACCAACTAATGATCTTTCCATTTTACCAAATTTCGAGCCTGAAAAAGATGAAACTTGTGTGACAAGATTGTACCATTTCTCCTCCTCTGCCTTAGATAGGCTCAAAATCATAGCAGCTTCAGAATCAGGAGTGGATAATCCGACTCGGGTTGAAGTTGCGACAGCATTTGTTCACAAACATGCCATGGCTGCTTCAGCCAAGACTAACCATAACAATTCGGATTCCTTCAAACCGAAACCGTCTTTACTGTGCCATATCATGGGTCTGCGCCCACCATTGCCTTTGGGCCACATTGGAAATGCTTGTACCTTCTTTCTCTCGATGACATCCACAGACGAATTTCCCGTTTTGGTAGCTGAACTAAGAAAAGCCAAGCAACAACTTCGTGAAAAATTAAAAAATGTGCCTCCGAGTGAAGTATTCTTTCAAGTAGTCGAAATAATCAAAGGGGGTGCAGAGTTATTGGAACAAGTAAGCAAGCCTGATGTGTATAAGTGTAACAGTTTGTGCAATTTCGAACTATACAGTACAGATTTTGGATGGGGGAAGCCTACTAGAGTCACCTCGGCGAGTCCTGGAGTGAAGAATCAGATGTTTTTCATGGATAGCCCAAGTGGAAATGGGATGGATGTAGTAGTCACTTTGGAAGAAAAAGACATGGAAATATTTCAAACGGACAAAGCCCTCCTTCAATTTGCTTCTCCAATTGGGAAAAGGGAGTAGTTTCTGTGATCTTTTCACTTCACAATAATTCGAGTTTCTGTATTTGTTAATGTGACCTCTTTCCCTAATTCAATGATGATCTCCCCATCTTTATTTCCTGTATTTAATTTGGTACATTACTAGTTCTTTGGTACATTACTAGTTCACGTGCGTTCAAAATTTTAGCTCCTAGTTATATAATAAACTTATTTATCTTACAACGTGTCATGTGTA
Organism: Solanum rostratum; assembly: GCA_029948455.1. Lineage (NCBI taxonomy): Eukaryota > Viridiplantae > Streptophyta > Magnoliopsida > Solanales > Solanaceae > Solanum > Solanum rostratum. Next base: position 52,450,503 of record CM057047.1, on the reverse strand, counting down.
AGCTAGCAAAACAAATTTTAAAAGATCATGAGTAAGAAGACAAATGAAAAATATATCAAAAAAGACATAAATATCCACGATAGGAGATGAATGATCCACTATATAAAATACAGTACACAATATCAAGAGAAATAATCTCACACAATTCATTAAGAATAAAAAGAGATCGATTTACACAAGTTTCTCCCCTATACAAAACTTTCAAAGTCTCTAGGACTACATTATGCATGTTACCACACGAAACGAGACTCTATTTATAGAGTCATAACTCTTTTCCTACGAGAGAGAGAACCACCATATATGAAGAATTTGTGTTTTCTTTTTATAAAAAAATATTATTTTTTTTAATTTTAGAGTCCTATATTAAAGGTATATCAAAGATATCAATATGTCTTTTAATCTTGTGGTGTTAAACATGACACATGAATAGCTAAATTAAGGTGTTGCAAAAAAGGAAAAGAGATCATTCTTCTTAAAAAAGTCTAAAAAAAAATAGATCATTCTTTTTTAAACGAAAGGAGTATGAGGCAGAGCTTTGATTGTGTACACCATTGGGGAATGCCCCTGGTATAATGCAATGTATAGATTTGTCTCACATTCGAAAGTAGCTGAACCTGACATATTTTTGCTGGAGGACCGTTACTTCATTCTCCAATATGTTGACGATATGCAGGAAAGTTTGATTCAAGGGCCATGCTATTTATTAGGGCAAATTGAAGAAGATGTTGGGAAAATACATCAGTATCCCCAAACTATGATAAAAATTTTAGATACACATTTTAACTTCACTCAAGTTCTATCATCCCCTTGTAATAATTTATTTCGTATTTTCTTGCACCTTATTTGCCTACGCGGCATAATTCGTGAGTCCACTTAATTGAGACACGTGAGAGATTTTTTGGGGCAACAGTGACCAATATAAATTGACCATTTATAATTAGAATGTTGAAAAAGAAAAACCATTAAAAATGCCTAATTAAACATTAGATCTAATACTATCCTCTTTCCATTGTTTATGCTCAGCAAACGCTTCTCTAACTGGAATTTTTTGTGAAGGAGTGGCTAGTCCAGCAGCAACCACCTCTTCACCCCGCAGTGTTGCTCCTGTTAAGCCCAAGTATTCCCCTACATACGTTTAATTTGAATAATCACATACATATATCACCATTTTGAAAATTACATGCTCTATCTTGCTTACCAAGTCTACCTGGAACAAAACTGCTAGTTCCATCAATCACCAAATACACGTTAAGATTTATCAAAGTAGTCATGATAAGCATTAATTGGTACTCACCGCTGAACCTCATTGGAGCCATCAAGCCTACACCTCCACCCATCGACATTCCGAGCAATTTGTGGTTTTTTCAAAGTTTGAATGTGGTAACAAAGCCAATAAAGTCCATAAACACTTTCAACACAAATATCTCCTTCAAAGATATGCATGTTCTCATAAGTTAAACGTGAACATGTAGTAATTATCCAATAGTCTAAAATAGAAATCATAGTTTATTGCTTGTGTTTCCTCCATTATATATAAAATTCAAGTAGAAAACGTACGACCAGCTCCCTGTGTGCAAATGGATGAGAATTTCTAGAAATGAATTTAACTTGTCAATTAAGCAAATAATAAAAATAAATACGAGTACTTACCTCGAGGATTATAAAATCAGCATTATCATCTTCTCATATTTCTCCAATTTCTGACCCAGCATTAATATCTGATGTGAAGAAAATTTTATAATTAAGTGAACATGGGATAGTCGTTTCCTCTGGTACCCTTTTTTCTTTAGTTTGTCCCAAAAATAATGTCATCTTACAATAATTAGAAACAAAACTTTAAAATTTTTTTTTACCCTTAATAAATTATTTACAGCCATATAAATATTTAAGGATTATTTTGGATCACAAATAGTCTTCTTTTTCTTTTTTAAACACCATGTCATGTCAAAAAGTAGCACACAAATTAGGACAGAGAGAGTATATGTTTGTAGACAATGTCGCATACCACTTTATCTGATATAAAATTTAAATGTTTAGGCTGATTTAAGGTGAGCAATCTGGCGCGGCCAGTTTCCTCATCAGTAACAACCTAATGAACACACAAAATAATAATAATAGTAATAATAATGATAACAATAATAATTCAGCAAATAAAAGTGTATTTTTTGTAATAGCATTTTTTTTTAATGAGAGTCGCCTCCCATTATTAAAAATAGTTTTAAGTTATGTTTTTCACGTACTTGATCTATAAAAAAGAATTTAGACTCCATGTGAGGGAATGCATTGAACATATATGTTAGAACTGCGCACCTTAGAATTTGCCTACTCGTTGGAACAGGTTAGATGACCTGTTTCAATCGTACAGAATTCAAGCCTTGAACACAGTGATTTTACGTGGAAACACCTAGCCCACATTAGGTGTAAAAACCACGACCTGTACTACTACAGAAATTTCTCCAAATTTATTAAAATCAACGTGAGCCTTCAAAAAGTTAATTACAACTTGTAATAACCTTTACTTCTACAACCTCACCTACACTCTACTCACAATCCTCCCAAGGATTGTATCCCAACTTATCTCCTCGTTAACCCTAAGTTGAAGATAAAAACTATTCTCAGTTATAGAATCTGAGAATTACAACGTTCCTACGAAACAAAAGAAATACCCTAGACTCGATTTATAGCTTTTTCTTACTCTTTCTTATGCTTCGTTTTTCTCTCTATTTGCACACCCTCTTTGTGAATCTTGAATCTGGTTTTATAGCTGTAAGCGAGCTCTTTCTCCAACTTCTTTTCGAATTCCTTTTCTTAATCCGCTTCTCACGCTTCTTGACAAATCTTTCCTTCTTTCTCCAACTTCTTTTCGAATTCCTTTTCTTAATCCGCTTCTCACGCTTCTTGACAAATCTTTCCTTCTTTGTAACCTTCTTCTTTTAGGAGTTTTAGTTGAGATAATATTCCTTGCTTTCCTCCTTAATTCCAGTGCCAAGTATTGTATGTTTGTGATATATAGTAAGTTGCACTTTTCGTGGCTGTGCCGTCTTTCCTCCTGTGGAATGAACCTGATAAATCTTTCTGTTTCATCTACCTGTTTCATTTACTTTGTTTAATCATCAAAAGTCCTTGTCCGAACAAATTCCCCCTTTTTGATGATGACAAACTTCCTGAGTTGACACCATCCTTTTCACAGCAATGAAACAGGTTAAACAGTAAGTATAATAACTACATTCATTTCAACTCATCTTCCCCCTTTGGATATCATCGAAAAGAAAACTGATAAGTATAAGCAAGGAGAAACAACATGTATAACCAAGCAGTAGAAAATAACAGAGAGTAGTATTTATATGCAAGAGTACAAAACATTAAGTAATAACAAAAGAACCAAGATCTACCACCAGGCATACAACCTGCCATGCAAAAAAGGAAGAAAGAGACAAACAATTTAAACAAGGCACAAAAGACACAAAGGCTGGAAAGAGAGGACGGAATTAAGGGATAAGCTTGGTGAGGGCATGAACAATATCGGTGTGTTTAGCGCGTTCCCTCATGAGAGTCTCCTCAAGTTCCGCAATCTTGAGGGTAAGAGCCTGCTTCTCTTGCTCAAAACGTTCTCGTTCCTGAGCCATCTCTATGTCCTTAGCGTTAAGAGCCATCTGAAGATGATACAGGGGAGTGCGTGGTCGCTGCATTGAACCAGGTAAAGCCTGATGGTCCACCTGTCCTAACACATCTTTAGTGGTCTGCATGGTCCAGACCTGGACTGGTACTGAAGAGGCCTCAAAGATGGTAGCCAGCCAAAACCCGTACGGAAGAGCATGTCCCTTTTTATCCTGGACAAGAACCCTCTGAATGTGCTGCAGCATAAGAGCAGGAAGGTTGATTGGAACACCTTCATCGAGAAGTTCCATCAAAGTAAGGTCCAAATAACTTGCTTCAGAGCGACGCTCCTGACGTGGAATTATGATCTTATGGACCACATCAAAATATAGCCTGTGAAGAGGCGACATCTCCTTGCGTTGAACCCGTCTATGGTGGGTGAGAGAGGGCTTCCCAGCAAACTTCCGGGTCACTTCCAGGGCAGATGGCAATTGGTCTAGAGGAGGCCACTCATGACGGACATAGTGTGCCCAGCCAACAACAGGAACTTGGAGAAGACGGCCAAGATCAGAGGAGGAGAGGCGGATAGAAACCCCTCGAACAGTCGTGGAAAAAACAGAGTCACGCACACTTCCTTGTGCGTAAAATTCTACCATTTCATGTTTGGCCATCTTTCTTTGGCCAGTGGTTTGGAGGAGTAGTGCAGACCACCCTTGGATCGCAATTTTGGAGAGTAAAGTGGACATTTCAGGGCCACCCACCCCAGTGATGACACGGCCTCGAAGAAGAGAGCGCCGTTGAAAGTGAGAGAGACTAGAAGAACCGGGATCGAAGGGTGTGACGGGTGTGGGGGTGTACTCACTGTCAGAGGAAGACGAGACGGGGGATGGAGCAGGTGGAGGAACCCGTTTCTTTCTTGTGGTAGTACGGGGTTTGGTGGTGGGTTTAGGAACAGGTGGGGGTGTATTCTGTGGAGGAGGAGGAGATGGAGGCGAGGATGGAGAGGTGGGAGAGTCCGGAGGAGTGGCTGAGGGAGAAGGGGGTAATGGCTTCCTAGGAGCCTTAGGGAAAATATGTTTACGCATGTTCCTTCGAACCTGACGCAGAAGAAGATCCCTAGGTGCGGAGATGGAGGAAGTACCCTTTGGCTTTTTGCTCTTGCGAAGAGCTTCTTGAAGAGCCTCTTCGGCTTGACGCTTTTGGTTGCGTGTATGAGGAGGCCGAAGGGGTGCAGACGAAGTGCCCTTTTCGGGGGATGGGTCATCTTCAGAAACGGTAATAGGTGCAGAAGTGGTTTTGCAAAGGGACCGATTAGGGCTTTGTGTAGGTGCCTGAGGGGAAGGTGGAGTAGGAGTAGGAGTGGGTTGATCAGAGTCTGGGGGTGGTGTGACGGGAGAGGTTGGGGGGTCCTGGTCTGAAGATGAAGAGGAAGTGAAGAAATGGGCGAGGTCTTCTGTAGAGCCCGACCGACGGAAAAAGTGAGAAAAATCGAGTCGGAGAGGAGTAGGGGTGTTGGCAGTTGGATGCACAATGAGAGCCATACATTTAGAGTCTTGAGGTTCTTGTATGGGAGTGAGGGGTGATTTCCGAGGAGATGCCATTGTTGGGTATGAGAAGATGATGAAGATCAGAGAAGGTGTTTCAATGAAAAAGGATGAGGTGTGGGATGATGAGGGTGGAAAGAGGCGGTTTAAATATAGGAGGAGAGAGAGATGTGAAAAGGTGGGATAGTTATGGTATTGGGAGGAAAATGTGTGGTGGAGGGGAAGGAGCCCGTCGTTTCGTCAGGGAAGGAGGCGAAGAGACGGTTTGGGCGGCAAAGATGGGACTGTGCTGACAGGGTAATGATGAAGGGAACAGGTTTAATGTGCCTGGTTTAAATATTTGACTCAATAATAAGTAAAAATTTGCACAGCATGTGTTGCCTGGTAAATTGACCTGTTCCAATTGTTGATGCATGTTGTGACAATACTCCGGCATATAAGACCACCTCCTCATGTTAACTTCTACAAGATGAAAGGATATACATGAGATAAAGAATTATCTAAAGCACTCCGAACTTATCATATCATGATATTTTGAGTTGGGCAAGAGAGGGTTTATGTAATTTTGACCATCCCCAAGTCTAGCCTGATTTGTTCAAAGCGTTCTCTACTTAGTGCCTTGGTAAAAATGTCAGCAATTTGATTTTCAGTGGGACAAAACATGATTGATACCAGCCCTTTGTCTACACAATCACGAAGAAAGTGATCCTTATGTCTATATGTTTAGTCCGTTTGTGTTGGACTGGATTTTTTGCAATGTTGATGGCGCTCGTATTGTCACACAAGATTGGAACACTTCCAACATCTATTCCAAAATCCAGCAACTGTTGTTTAATCCAGAGCAGTTGAGCACAACACGAACCAGCAGCTACATATTCAGCTTCAGCAGTGGACAATGCTACAGAGTTCTGCTTCTTGGTGGACCATGATATTAAACATGTTCCAATGAAGTGAGCCATACCAGATGTGCTTTTGCGATCAAAAAGGTGCCCAGCATAATCATCATCAGTGTATCCTATGAGGTTGAAATTACTACCTTTAGAGTACCATAGCCCCAGGTCAGAGGTCCCTTTGAGATACCGAAAAATTCTCTTCACAGCCTTGAGATGTGATTCCTTTGGGTTGGCTTGAAAACGAGCACAAAGTCCTACGCTAAAAACAATGTCAGGTCTACTAGCAGTAAGATATAACAAGGAGCCGATCATACCTCGATAGAGCTTTTGCTCAACAGTTGAACCTTTGTCATCCACCTCCAATTTTGTGGCAGTGGCAATAGGTGTATCAGTTTCCTTGGCATCTTCCGTTTTGAACCGTTTGAGAAGTTCCTTCACATATTTGCCTTGGTGAATCAGGGTTCCAGAGGGAGTTTGCTTGAATTGAAGCCCCAAGAAGAAGTTTAGTTCTTCCATCATGCTCATTTCAAATTCTCCATTCACCAATTTGACAAACTCTTGAGTCATGACATCATTTGTAGAGCCAAAAATGATGTCATCCACATAGACTTGTACAATGAGAAGATCAGGGCCTTGAGTCTTTAGGAATAGGGTGTTATCAATTCTTCCTCTAGTGTGACCATGGTATAGGAGAAATTTTGATAGCCTTTCATACCATGCTCGTGGAGCCTGCTTTAGTCCATACAAGGCCTTATCGAGTTTAAAGACGTAGTCAGGATGCTCTACACTTTCAAACCCCGGAGGTTGTTTCACATAGACTTCCTCCTTTAAATATCCGTTTAAAAATGCACTTTTTACATCCATTTGATATAGGGTGATTTCCTTGAAGACAGCGAAGGCTACAAGGAGTCTAATGACTTCAAGCCTTGCCACAGGTGCAAAGGTCTCATCGTAGTCTATTCCTTCTTCCTGATTGTATCCTTGGACCACTAGTCTCGCCTTGTTCCTTGTAACTGTTCCATGTTCATCTAGTTTATTGCGAAAGACCCACTTAGTGCCAATGATAGTCCTTCCTACTGGTTTAGGTACCAAGTGCCATACTTTGCATCTTTCAAACTGACTGAGTTCTTCTTGCATGGCCAGAATCCATTTCTCATCTTGTAGTGCTTCCCCTATCCGTTTTGGTTCCATTAGTGAGACAAAAGCTTGAAAGGCACATAGGTTTCTCATGCCAGATCTTGTAGTAATTCCAGAAGTCAAATCTATGAGAAGGTTATCAAGAGGATGTGAGTCTTGATATTTGTAGTTTCTTATCACCAACCCCTGGGTCTGTTCGTTTTGTGATTGGGCTGATAGATTGGAGTTTGAATCTGCCTGTTGACTTTCAGATTCTGCTGTTGTTCCCCCTGTCTGTATGCTCTCATCTTTTTCAGTGTGTGAAACAGGTAAATCAACCTGTTCTTTTAATCGGAGTTCACGTTCATCAACATCCTGCAAATTATTCTCAGGGACACAGATGGTTTCATCAAATATAACATGAATACTTTCCTCAACACAATTAGTGCGTTTATTTAGGATTCTATAGGCTTTACTGTGTAGAGAGTATCCCAAGAAAATTCCTTCATCACTTCTAGCATCAAATTTTTCTAAATTATCTTTACCATTGTTATGAACATAGCATTTGCATCCAAATGTTCTAAAGTGGGAGATATTAGGTTTTCTTCCTTTGAGTAATTCATAGGGTGTTTTATTTAACAAAGGTCTAAGCATACATCTATTGAGTATATAGACAGCATTGTTTACTGCTTCAGCCCAGAGATTTCTAGCTACGTTACTAGCTATCATCATTGTCCTAGCCATATCTTCTATGGTTCTATTTTTCCTTTCTACCACTCCATTTTGTTGAGGGGTTCTTGGGGCAGAGAAGTTGTGATCAATACCATTTTTCGAACAAAATTCTAGGAATTTTATATTTTCAAATTCGCTTCCATGGTCTGATCTTATGGATATTAAGGAAGTTTCCGACTTCTTCTCCATTTTCTTGATGAAAATTGAGAAGACATCAAAGGATTCGTCTTTAGAAGCTAAGAAAAAGGTCCAGGTATATCTAGACTAATCATCAACAATAACAAACATGTACCTTTTACCTCCTCTGCTTTTTACCCTCATAGGTCCACATAAGTCCATATGAACCAGTTCCAAACACTTGGTTGTACTTACCTGGTTCTTTGATTTGAAGGATGTTCTGACCTGCTTCCCTTTAGCGCAAGCACTGCATACCTTTTCTCCTTTGAATCTGGCTTTGGGTAACCCTTCGACCATGTTCTTGGATGAGAGTGTATTTAGTTGTTTCAAACTAGCGTGTCCAAGTCGTTTGTGCCATAGTAATGGATCTTCCGTTATTGCACTGAGGCATTTCAACTATACTCCAGCCATACCCATGATGTCGGCTTTATATACATTCTTGTATCTATTAGCTGTTAGAACCACTTCTTTTGTCTTTAGATTCTTGACCTTGCAACTCTCAGAAGTGAAGGTGACTTTGTTACCTTTGTCGCACAGTTGAGAGATGCTCAAGAGATTGTGTTTTAGTCCGTCTACATGATAGACTTCTTCTACAGCTTTAGATTCTTCTCATCCAATTTTTCCAACGCCCACGACAGTCCCCTTCTTGCCATCCCCGAAGGAGACTTTTCCACCATTAAGTGGTGTTAGTGAAAGGAATTTGTGTCTGTCTCCCATCATGTGTCTTGAGCAAGCACTATCCATATACCAATGCTTGCTTCCTTTCACTGTAGCCTGTAAAACAAATTAAGGGTTAGTTTTAGGAACCCAGACTAGCTTGGGTCCTTTCTTGTTATAAAAGGGATGAATAAGATCTCTTTTTGCCCATTGAGGCAACACATTTTGTGATCTGTTTCTTCTATTTACCCTAGCCTTATTCTTATGCATATGGGCGATGTTTCTGTTCCTGGCTTTACTAGCGATGGGACATTCAGTGGTTGGGTGCCCAGTTTTGCCACATAGATAGCACAAATCAGTGGAGGTGGTTCTTTCCTGAAAGAATCATATTCCAGCTTTCTCATTATAATTTTTGTTGCCTAGATGATTAACTATCCTAGAAGACTTGGTCCAACGGTTTGCCTTTTCTAGGTCTAGTTTTATGGTTGATATTTCGAGGTTTAGTCTTTTTACTTTCTCCTTTTCTTGTATCAACTCAACATTGCTGTTTTTAAGCTCAGTTTGTAATTTCTTAAGATTAAGATTAGTCTCACTTGTTTTTCTGTCAGCAATGGTAAGCTTTAAGACATCTGATTTCAGACTTAGTATAAGTGAATCAAGTTGTTTGACCTGTTTCTTTAGGTGGTCATTTATTTTATTTGCTTCATCCAGACAATTCTTTATTTCAAGGTTTTCAAATTTTTGGTCTGAAAAATCTTTCATTAAGTGATCTTTTTCGTTTTCAATTTCTTGAAAATTGTCTATTAGTCCTTTCATGAGAACAATTAGCTTATCTTTTGAGAAAAAATGTAGTTTTTCTTTTAGCTCAGAGAAACTTACCTCAGATTGAGTTTCTTCTTCTAGGTCTGAGTCTTCTGCAGCCATGAGAGCAGTCTCATCAGCGTCCTCTGTATCAGATTCTTCCATTTCTGATCCCCATACAGCCATCATTGCATAGTTTTCCTTTTCGTTTTGCTTAGTAGCTTTTTCTTTAGTTTCTCTTTCAGCCCTTTATTTTCTCCACTCAATTTCCCATAGAGGACATTGTTTGATGTGATGATCAGTTTTACCACATTTATAACATCCGGAATTGCCTTTGTCATCGGACCACTTCCTGTTACCTGTGTCATCGGACCACTTCCTGTTACCTGTTTCTGTCTTATCCTTCCCTTTCCTGTTCCTTAGGATTTTTTTGAAGTTTTTTGCGAGGAAGGCAATTTGATCTTCCTCCAAGTCTGATCCTTCGTCATCAGAAGTAACCTTAAGAGCCAGTGTCCTTTCATCCACCTTCGTTTGTTTCTTTGAATCTTCCATATTCATCTCGTAAGTTCTGAGATTTCCAACCAGTTCATTTAGGGTCATGGTTTCAATATCCTTTGCTTCCCTGATTGCAGTGACCTTGACATCCCACTTGGCTTTTAGAAGAATCCTTAGAACCTTGTCTACCTGTTCTTCAGAAGTGAGAGTCTTTCCCAGAGATGCTAACTCATTTATGAGCAAGGTTAGTCTAGCCATCATCTCGTGCAGTGTTTCATTCTCTTTCATCTTAAAGGTTTCATATTCAGTAAATAGCATGGCGACTCTGAATTTTCTAACCTGAGCAGTTCCCTCATGAGCGATTGTGAGTGCATCCCAAATCTCTTTAGCAGATGAACAGTTCGATATTCTGTTGTATTCTTCAGGTCCTAGGCCACAGACCAATAGGTTTTTGGCTTTGGCATTCTTTCTCAAGGCTGTCAGATCGTCGGCATTGAATTCACTCCTTTCTTTTGGTACTTGTCTGCCTTCCACAGTTCGCATGGGGATAGTTGGTCCCATGATGATTCTATCCCAGAGTTCATAATCTTCTCCTTGGATAAAGTCTTCCATTCTGGCCTTCCACCATGCAAAGTGTGTTCCGTTAAAGAGAGGGGGTCTAATGGCAGACTGTCCTTCTCCGTGTCCAAGCGGTGATGCGGTGTTCATGATGATCGTTTCTTAGGTATTAACCTTTAACAAGAAAACCTGCTCTGATACCACTTGTTAGAACTGCGCACCTTAGAATTTGCCTACTCGTTGGAACAGGTTAGATGACCTGTTTCAATCGTACAGAATTCAAGCCTTGAACACAGTGATTTTACGTGGAAACACCTAGCCCACAATAGGTGTAAAAACCACGACCTGTAATACTACAGGAATTTCTCCAAATTTATTAAAATCAACGTGAGCCTTCAAAAAGTTAATTACAACTTGTAATAACCTTTACTTCTACAACCTCACCTACACTCTACTCACAATCCTCCCAACGATTGTATCCCAACTTATCTCCTCGTTAACCCTAACTTGAAGATAAAAACTATTCTCAGTTATAGAATCTGAGTTACAACGTTCCTACGAAACAAAAGAAATACCCTAGACTCGATTTATAGCTTTTTCTTACTCTTTCTTATGCTTCGTTTTTCTATCTATTTGCACACCCTCTTTGTGAATCTTGAATCTGGTTTTATAGCTGTAAGCGAGCTCTTTCTCCAACTTCTTTTCGAATTCCTTTTCTTAATCCGCTTCTCACGCTTCTTGACAAATCTTTCCTTCTTTGTAACCTTCTTCTTTTAGGAGTTTTAGTTGAGATAATATTCCTTGCTTTCCTCCTTAATTCCAGTGCCAAGTATTGTATGTTTGTGATATATAGTAAGTTGCACTTTTCGTGGCTGTGCCGTCTTTCCTCCTGTGGAATGAACCTGATAAATCTTTCTGTTTCATCTACCTGTTTCATTTACTTTGTTTAATCATCAAAAGTCCTTGTCCCAACAATATAATTAAGTAAAAAAAAATGCTCAAATATATCATCCATCTTATGTTTAACCCATGTATGCCATTTTAGATGACAAAGTATTCTCTAACAGTATAAGCTTAAATTTACCTCACTATTTTGCTTCATCACTTGTGGAGATATTGTGATAGAAGTTAGAAGAGATGTTTTTCCCATAGCAGCTAGTCAACTCAAACAAAAAAACACTTTTAAGTAATAATTTCTTACTAGGAAGTTTGTCCACCTTTTACACTATATAAATTTAGATTAATGGGTCGATCAGTGGTTTTCAGATACAAATTTGCTAAAAATTTGGTAAGTTCACATACAAGATATGCAATGTGGAGTATTTGAATTTATCTTTGGTCTTTATATAACTTTGTGCATGGCAAAGGACTTAATTTATACTAGCGTTATAATTAATGGTAGAATTTTCTGTCTCTTCCCTGAAAGAAAGTATTATGATAGTATTCTCTCTCCTATTTTGGTTGTCATATGAGCTTTTTAAAGTTAATTTAATTAATTTTTAAATTAAATTAGATTATATTAATTTGATATTTAAAAACAATAAAATTTAGATATTCAAAATTATAAGAAAAGTGTTATCATTTGCATCCTTTTTCATATCAATATAAAAAAAATGTATCTTAGAATGTTTGTCACAGTATACATAGTATGACTCTAAAAATGGAAGCTATGACAACTAAAATGAGACGAACGGAATATTAGATTAGATGGATTTTGTTTTGTGAACACTGAATTTTTTTTACTGTATTTGAGTTTTACACTATCCTACGATTTTTTTTGTAAGTTTTATTTTAATTTCGTTTATTTTTTTTATCAAGTTCTTATTGTTAGGATCAAAATAACCAAGTTTCATATAGAAGTTAGTAAAGCAAACCTCGAAAGACCATGAGTAAAAGATAAATGAGAAATATATCAAAAGAGATATAATGATTTAACATGGTTTGGTCAATCAATCTACATCAACAAGAAGAGATGAACAATCCACTAATACGAGAGTACAAAGTATCGACAGAAATAACCTCATCCATTTCAAATGGAATACAAAGAGGTTCACGCAAGTGTTACCATAACACTTGTTCTCACTGTTCTCCCCCTACACACAACTCTTAAAGCGCCGTGGACTACATTGTGAATTCTACCAAGTTAGAAGGAATAAATCTATATTTTATAGAGTTATAAACATTTTTTCTACAATTAAAAAAAAATCAAGTGGAGACCTTTGTGTTTTCCTTTTAGGAAAAAGAAAAACTCAATTATAATTTTTTTTTAAAAAAGACTCTAGTCAAATACCCAATACTTGTTTGAGAAAATTAAAAATAAAATAAAAATAGAATAAAGTGTTGAAAACACTCTCGAACTTGGTGTTATTCATTAGTTTTGTCTCAAAACTGTTGACAGTCTTAAAAATATTTCTCTATTTGATTAATTCTATTTTAAAGCTCCTCTCTTATGTCATACAACATATTTATTTGTATATGCCAAATCAGTAGAAAATTTCAAGTGTACACACATGAACAACACATTTATGTGTATGGTGTAGGAGAATGGTGTACTTAATTTCACTTACTCAAGTGAAGAAGAATGGTTAATAATTCAAGAATAAACCTAATTAATAATTGGCGCAAAATTGAGAAAAGCCTTTTTAAACACTTCTCTCTATTGTCATTCCATTTTTAGAATTCTTTGATGAATGGTCCAAAATTCATAAATGTGTCCTAACACTTCTCTGTGTTGTTATTCAATATTTAGAGAATTGTGGATAAAAAGGATACACAATTTAATATAGACGGAAGTATAGAGGGAAAGAAACCTAGAGCTGGTCTAGAGTTTGGATTCTAGACTACGCGGCCGTACCTGGCACATTCTTTTTAGTCGCATTGATTTTCACCTTATCATAAATGTATCTCTTTCTCTCTTCATATTTGTTTGGCACATTTTATTTTACTTCAATTTTTGAAATTAACTAATTTAATATCTCTCTTAATATATGCTTATGAGTATCATGTTTATCTTGGATTAAGCTATGAATTTTTAATTTTTGCATAAAAGGATTGTTCTTCTAAGTGATTTATTCACTCGATGTTGCTATGAGCATCTAAATTTGTAAGAGTAATTTTATATGTTTAAAGCATTAGTTAAACACGTTGTGAAATCAATATTTTTTTCTAGATTTTAAGTGAGACCTAAAAGTTTGGCATGGATAACAAACTTGTTAATTATTATTTATTAATTATGTCTTCAATTATTGGTATAGAAAACCCTTGTCCAAATAGATTTGAAAAAAGGAATATATTATCCTTCTAGGATTAGTAAAACCTTTTTCTTATGGGTTTGGGATTAATTGGGATCTATATATAGGGTATGTAGTTGAGGATTCTTGTAATGACCTCAAAGGTCATTTTGGCATTTTCGACAAAATTACCATTTTGCCCTTCCTGAAAGTTGTCTTGGGTTATTTTTGGTTAAGTCTAAAAGTTGAATTTTGAAAACCTTGTAAAAAGTTGATATAACCCTCCGATTATATGGTTCTCCCTGGCTACGAGGCCTCACACGGGTAGGGAGTTTTGCCAAGTAAGAGTTTTAAAAGGCTTAAAGTTGAAAATTTTGAAATTTGTGGTCATTTTGAGTTTCGGGTGTCGGAATGCTATTCCGTCGATTCTATCAGCTCTGAAATGCTGAATTTGGTCTAAGAGAACTTGCAGGTTGAATTTGGAGTTAAAACTGAGATTTGAGGCGTAAAGTTGTATTTTCAGTTCATTTTGGATCATAGTTTGACTTTGGTCAACATCGGAGTTCGGTGACTCGAATAAAATTTTTGATAATTTCAGTGGTTTCGGATGGGGAACTAATACTAGAAATGACTTAGTTGCAATTTTTAGAGCTTTTGAGATTATTTTGAGTATTTGATTCCTAAATTAGTTTAAACTATCTATCTCGGGTTCCCGGCCAAGGAGGCCACGAATTTGAATTCTGATGGTTCCATTGAGTCCGGAACGTCTTTTTTGGTAGGGTTCCAAACAAACTTGAGGGTCCATTCCGTCAATTCCCTAAGGTGTATTTTGCTGGTTTTTAGCTGTTTCTAGTGCCATATAATTTGTTCTCCGCGTACGCACCATTCTTTTCGCGTTCGCGGAGGTTAAGCATTTAGGCCTCCGCGTTTGCAGAGTAGTGGAGACCCTGACCTCCGCGTTCGCAGATATGGTCCCGACGTTCGCGGAGGGTAACTTTCATATGGCCTCTATATTCGCGGGTATTTATCCGCATTCAAGAGACTAAATTATGCTTGAACAATATTCTTTTTTAAAGTGACGGGTTTTGTTATATTCCACCATTTTCAAACTTCCAAGCTTCGTGTTTGGGTGGTTCTTCAAGGTTTTCTAGGCAAATTTCTAACATATTTATTCGATTTTCATTGATTAAATTGTGTTTTTAACTTGTAATTTGGGTTTTTAATTGCAGAAATCGGAGATTTTTCGATTAATGATCCCTAATGCTAATTTGATGATTTCTACCTTATTTTATTTCCGTTTTCGAAATGGTTTTCACCTTGAATTTCTTATTACTTGGAGAACGTTTTCATGTATTAAATTTGAGTCTTTGGTTACTTTTTCCGGCATGGAATTTTTTTTACCATTTTGCCCTTTTCATCCAAATTGATTGATTTTAGTATCATTAGATTCGTTATGTGATTGTGATACCATATTGGAATAGATTTTGGTGATTCAGGGTATCGTAGAAAGCGGAAAGCTTTAGATTTGACTTGATTCGAGACTTTTTCTAAGGCAAGTGGACTTCTAACCTTTTGTTAAGTATGATTGAACTTTGTATGCTCCTATGTGTATGGAATTGAGTACTTTGGGGTAGAGTTGTAACATCATAGACTTTGATCATGAGATTTCAATTTGAGTAATTGTTCATATGGTGATATCTTGACTTGTGAATTAATTGTGATTCATAATATATGTGAACTTGTGAATCATTTGATATTAATATCAAGATGACACTTATTTTGGGATGTGATTGTTATTAAGGCATTGATGATATTAAGACATTAATGGTAATGGGACATTGATGATATTGATACTATGATAATATTGAATCATTATGATATGACAAAGTGACATAATTAAGATCGTGGACATTGCATCTACTGTTATCTGTGCAATGATACTTGGGATGCCTACGACCGAGAGGTGAGTAAGGTAACATGTGGATTGGTGGTCGACGTCTCTATCGGTGGATGATTAACCGCGGTTTCTGGCGGCGAGCCGAAGCAATATGCTGGCTGATATTGTGTTCGAGGTTATTTCTGGAGGGGTGAAGATTGGCCGAGGTTATTGCCAGCAATGTTCACGGATACATGGTCTATGTGAGACCCCCATGGTTTTCCATCTGACGCAGATATTTATCAGTAGATTTGTATAGTAGGACAGACATGCATCACAATTATTTGACATTGTATTGCATTATTTACATTACATGACATCCACTCCATCTCATATCATTCTCCCTTGATATTATATATATATATATATATATATATATATATATATATATATATATATATATATATATATATATATATATATATATATATTGTGATAAAATTGGACATCTATTGTACTATTTGGCCTGCGTATCAATCGAATATTCTAATATATGATTCTATGTGATGGGTTATACTTTTATTCTGTGATTGTGTGTGTGTGTGTGTGTGTGTATATATATATATATATATATATATATATATTATATTGTGCTGAGACTTTTCTGAGTATAGGTTTATAGTCCGGCGGTATGTGGTTGGATTGATAGGAGTACTTATGTTTTTCATTGCTTTACTTTAGGTTAGTTCCATTTGCTGAGTACCATGTTGTTTAGTGCTCACCTTGCTACATTTTTGTAGGTTGTGAGCCCGATCCTTTTTGTTAGACTATTTCGATTAAGGATCGAGCTTTTGGATCACTTGAGAGGTAGCTGCTTGTATCTTCAACAAGCCTTTCAGGACTCTACTTTATATTATGTTCTATTTGAGAACTAAACATTGAGACTTGTATTTTATTTGAGCATTTTCATTATTAGAGGTTTGTACATATGACACCTAGTTTAGGAGGATTGTAGCTTTTAATTTCCCATACTTATTTATCTTATTAGACTATTTTATCTTTCGCTTTTATTATTATGTTGAGTTATTTAGGTTTGGACCGACTCGCCTTGGTGGGTTAGGTGAGTTCCATTACATCCGAATTTGGATCATGACAATTTGGTGTCAGAATTCCAGATTCATAGGTCCCACATTTGTACAAGTCCAGTTTAGTAGTCTTAAGGATCGATCTTGAGGATCTGTGTGGAGACATCCATTACTTATCCTTGAGAGGTTATGAAGACTGTTAGGAAATTATCTTTTTCTTCATTCTAATCGATTCGTGCACGGGTTTTGTTTAAGTGTTGAGTGGGCATGTGTCCTTTTGATAGATAGCAAGGACTAGAGCTACAACGACTATTGGACGAGGGGAGGCAACCCCTGATGTTGCTATTGAGACCCCAGCGAGGGGTAGGGGCTGTGCCAGAGGACGAGCTAGAGGCCAAAGCCGAGGAGCAACAACGACGAGAGATTATGAGCAAGATATCTCCCCTGAGCCAGCCATGGAGCCTAGAGGGAAGTAGGTTCCTCATGAGTTTGCTGCAACACCGCTACTATAGGATACACTTTGGGGGGTGTTAGAGACTTTGGGGTAGGCAGGTAGCAAAGCTAATACATCTGGTACTTCACATACTCGGGTTAGGGTTCATACTCAGGATCTGTAGCACGCCCCCGAGGCTTAAGTTCAGGTGGAGCAGCTAGTAGCAACGACGATTATTGAGATTCCACTAGTAGCTGTCTTCACTGATGAGGAGTAATGCAAATATGAGAGGTTTAGGAAGATGGAGCCACCTCAGTTCCAGGGTGGCAAGATCGAGGATGCACATGAGGTTTTTGTTACTTTCCGGGAGTTACTTGATTTCGTGGGGTACAGAGACTCATGGTGTATGATATGTTATGCTCTAGCTTCGTGGGCAAGCTAGGGAGTAGTGGAGGAACTATTTGGGATCATTTCGAGTTAGGTTTTCTCCAATGACTTCGGAGATATTTTCCAGTACCTTCTATGACACATTTGTTCCTTGGAGTGTTCGCGAGGAGAGCCGTATGAGGTTTGAGAGTTAGAGATAGGGAACTATGACCATTTCAAAGTATGAGTTCGCTTTTATCCATTATCCCATCATGCTTCAGCTATTATTCCTACGAGGCAGAGAGATTGCGTCGGTTTGTGAGAGGTTGGCCTACTCTATCAGACACTCACTGATTTGGGTATCGAAGATGGAGCATCATTTCAGTCAGTTGTTAGTGCCACCAAGGAGGCGGAGTTGATGTAGAGAGAAGAGTTTAGTGACCCCAAAAGGGTTCGTACATTGGGATAATGCTCGGGTACCTCATCAGGAGGTAGAGGTATGACCATAATAGGTGGTTCATTTCAGCACCATGGGGTTCATACACCCTTCTAGCTTTAGAGGGAGGACTAGGTCCTCATGATTCTACTAGCTTAGGTCAAAGTTCATCTGGTTCCTAGCAGAGGCCTACAAACTGGGGTGGCTACAGTATCCCTTTTGCTCTATCGTAGCAGTTGTCCACCCCTAGATCTTGTTTCAGGTATGGATCCCCTGATAATATGATTCTATAGTGCCCCGTCCAGACTCATTCTGGGCCTCATTATTCTTACTTCGCAACACCGGTCAGAGATTCGGCACCACCAGCACATTCCCGAGGGAAGTCTGTGATGGATCCTCAAGAGCAATATGGGGCCTCAACTACAACGATGCGATTGTTGATGGTTGACCACATGGTGAAGAAGCCTATGGGGGTCCTCTATGATGTCCTCGTCAAAGTAAAGAAGCTTATATTTTCTGCGGATTTTGTGATCCTAGATTGCAAAGTCGACTTTGAAGTCTCAATCATTTTGGGAAGGACCTTCCTATCCACTAGTCGAGTACTACTGGATATGGAAGCTCGCTAAATCAAGTTTTGGTTGAACGATGAAGAAGTTGTATATCTGTTAGTCGATGAAGAGGCCAAACAACCTGAAGATGGATGTTTGGGCACTTGGTGAAGTACGAGTAACCAAGTTGTCCAAGTCATGCCGCGACAACAAATCAGGTGTTACTTGGGAGACAACCCAAAATATTTGATGTAATAGTTGTAGTTTATTTTATTTTTAGATTTTGGACTTGTAGGTAGTTTAATTTTTAGTGTTTTGTTTGTAATTTGTAGACATTAGACTGGTTGAATATAGGGTAAAACTATGTTATGTGAAGAATTGCAGTTGCATGACTATGTCAGCCATTTTTGGCTGAAAAGGCATCCAAAAGTGTTTCTACAAATGGTCCTACGGGGGGCCGTATGTAAATCTACGACCTGTGCACTGTTTAGTAGAACATTTCCAGTGAGCAAATATTTGTTGCCTCCCTCTTCAAACTGCTGAGAGGCCTCCACAGGCCAAGGCTGATGTAGAGAGAGGGCCCACAACTATTACTCCTGCCCCAGAGGCCGTTCCCTCACTGACAAAACCCGTTGGTATGGTCTATGTGTCAGCGGCATCCATTCAGACCATGGCACAAAGATTGGCCCACACTGAGTCACAACTAACTCATTTATTACAGTAGATCAGGCTGAGGGTCCGCCACACCATTTCAGAGTTTGAGGCTCACATGCAGGCGTCCACGCCAACCACTATCCAAGACAAACTCACACTTGTGGATGCCCACATAAATGCTTTTGAGATGTGGGTCCAGCAGAGCCTCAACACAACATGACTAGTAGATATGAAGACCCTTAAGAAGGAGATCCAGTAGTCCCGGGCCAATATGACAGCAACATTAGCAGCACTGATAGTATTCCCATCGACCGAGCCTTCGGTGCTGGTGGTTGATTTATATGCTCCTGAGGATCCATCACAGACTTTCCTCGGGAAGGGGCCGCACATTGATGATCCAGCTAAAGTGAGACTGCATGCAAGGCTGATAGAGGTGCAAGAGTTAGAGATTGCCGTGATGTGGTCAAGATAGGATGATGAGGTGAGGTAGGCTCGTGAGCTTGAGAGAGTGAGAGGTGCTGGTCCCTCTGGACATGCTTTTACTACTGAGGAGGCCACCAGGTAGATAGAGGGTGGCTAGACTCAACCAGAAATCGGCGCTTAAGCGCCTTGGTATGTTTATTTTTACCCCGGTGCCCTATTATTCTATTTTGTGCATTGAGGATAATGCAAATCTTTTTCTAATAGGGTGTGGGTAGTTATAGGCCTCAGTGACGTCTAAGTAACCTTGGCCTATAACTATCCCAAGTTTTGAATCCTAAGGGTTTTCTTGCCTGTGTTCTTTTCCCCCAAGGATATTTAATTTCTGTTGAACCAGCATATTTAGGATGTGTAGGTAATATTAGTAGCATGTAGTGTTGATATGTAAGGACCCGGACCTTTCGAGTGGCGTTTCCCAAATCTCTTGGAATTGTCCCAAGTGAACTGCCAGGCATCACTCTGCGGAGGGCCCACATGGGCCGTGTGAAACCACATGGACCGTGTGGCCTCCCGTGAGAGGACACTTGGTCCAGTTCACGGTCGGGAAAGCTTTGGGACGGAAGGGAATTTCGGCCAAGTGAGGGCACACGACCACTCACACGGTCCATGTGATGTGTCAGGGACCGTGTGGCTCTCCGTGTAACTCACTACGTAAAATTATTCTAAGTATGGAGGTACCGTCTTTTAACTTTGTCATGCGAAAATTATTTGAAGTACCTTCACATGATTGGTGTCACGGCCCATGTGGAGTCACACGGATCGTGTAGTCGTTCGTGTGTTACCCCTTAGCTCTGTGTGAATTTCCTCTGTGAAATTTTAAGTATTGGATCACAACCACTGTCCACGGTCCATGTGATGTTTCACAGATCGTGTAGTGGACCGTGTGGACCTGACGATTCCAGTTTTGGTCCGTTTCATTAATGGCGTTTATGTATTTTGGTATATTTTAATTATAAATTAGGACCTTTTACCTATTCTAAACCCCTAATTCAGTTGATATCCCCTCCCCTCTTAATTCATTCTCCTAAAACCTTCTATCCCTCACAAGATTACCTCCCTATTCCTCTCTATTCTCCCCTCTCAAAGATAAAAGCTAGGGTTCTATTGGAGTCCAATTCAAGCTAAGTTCATCCCTCAAATTTAGCTCCTCAATCAACGTATGTGGGATTGATTCTTGGTCCCTTTCAACCAAGTATACCCAAAGGTCTTTCAATCTATTTCATGAATTTTAGTTACTTTAAATATAAGATTTCATTATTCGATTTTGTTAAATCTAATTAGTGTATGGGCTGTATTGTACCTTTGATTTCAATTCACTTTGATCACTATTATGATAATTTACATTGAGTTTTAAAGTTATGAACACGCATGTCCCCTTTTAAAGTTGATTTATGCATGGGTGATCTATATTGCGATTTACATGTGGATTTAGTTATATATTTACTCAATTTTACATTGTGATATTGATTTTAACTTGAATCTATGTTACGCATGCTATCCTCACATCATGCATTACACTGCATTCATGAACATTGATATATGGAAATTATGAAGTGTATTAAGCCCAACTATGTTTTCAGAAATGATTATGATATGATTATGATAAGATATTGGTTATGACAAAAAGGTGATCACAAACATGTCTATGATTCGAGATCATTGAGCATTCTGGGTGCTTGCACCATTCTGTATATGTGAATGAGCTATTCCCTACATGAGCATTACGATTATGAATTCTGATTTGGCATTTGAGCGTAAATGTGTATTGAATGATTTGAAATGAACATTGCATTTCCTGAATTATGTATAAGTATTCAAGTGGGATATTATTGACTTAGCACTGATAGATTAGGGGTGTTAGGGCTATCCCCAAGGGCCCTCTCCCTTTCCTTAAACTATGTGCTAACATAGGAATGTTAGCCATTACCGAAATGACTGGGTTGTAAGGAATGGTTATATGTATATGATTCTGATATGTTCTGTATGATTCTGAAAATCCTTCCGAAATGGTGAGTTCCGTAAGGAAGGTGACCATCCACTGAAATGGTGAGTTCCATAAGGTGTGATGTAGATTACCTTTGGCAAGTAGTCTTCTCCTACCGATGGGAGGTCTTTATCAGATTAATTCATGTAATAGCTCGCATGGATTTGATTTGTTGGTTATAGTCCATCCCTAATATATATGAGTATTATAGCATTCCATGCATCATAGATTTCATGGCATCTTGTATATACACTTTCATTGAATATATGATTCCTTCTATATTATGTGCCCTTGTCATCTAACATTGAAATACAAGATGATAAGTTAAATGCATTGCATTGCCCGCATACTTAGTACATTCAAACGTACTATCGCATAGTCTGTGCCTATATGATTGTACCATGTAGAGGCCAAGCACTTTGATTATCAACAGGTTGACGAATAGTCCAATCCCAGAGTATATTGTGGTGAGTCCTGTCTCTCGAGGACGAGCGAACTATCTTTTTTTGTGCTATTTCAAAATGTTCTTCCTTATTGAGAGTGAGCCCGGAACTTGTCCTGGCCCTCGTTCCTTTTTGACTAGAGGCATTTGTTAGACACTATGTAAACTCTTCTGAAATCCGTTATTATGACTAGTATCTTGCTTTATACTGTTGGAATGATTTATGAGAAACTCCTATTTGACCATATGTATGTTTGTTGTGGAAATGTGGGAAGTCCCTAACCCCGTATTGCCCCCATAGTGTGAGTCCTATTTCCCTAGTCCTTAGAACTATGTTTTATTAAATGAATGCTATTCTTGAACCGATGATGTGGATACAGATACTTGAGGCTTGTTTAGGGACTCTCGGGTTCCCATTCGCCGTGTCACATCTAGATCTTAACCTCGGGTGGTGACATGATATCTATGGCATATGTTTGTATTTGTGTTTTTGTGTGAAAAATGATACCCATCAAAATTTGTTAGTTAGTCTTGATAGCAATCATGCATGTTTGATTGTTTGACAGTGCTGGTTATGATAAGTGAGGATAAATTATGATGAAAAGCATGATTTGGAAGTCTGTGTTGATAGTGTAATCAGTCCCATGTGTGTGTGAGCTTTCTTTTCTAAATTCATATGTTGTGTTTCAATTCAGAACTAGTCATGTTACTCTGACTTAGACTGTAAGTTAGTTGATTAGGAAAGGATCTTAGGCCGTTGTTCATATCAGTCTACTTACCCTAAAGAACCAACCAAATGTGTAAAGTATCCTTTGATCCCAATGTTGAGCCTTACATGTACCCTTTTGTTTGTAAAAACTTAGTTTACCTAGCCTTATTAGATATAAAATCCTAAAATTGGCCCTGATCCTTCCTTGAACATTGTGCATCTTGACTGAGGCAATAAACTTAAGTTGAGGGTGGCTACCAAAAGTGTGCCCTCAAGGAGTGATTGAAAGACTTTAGGTAGGTTAAGATATGATTAGAAGGGCATTTTAGTTTAGAAACCACCTAAATGAAGTTTAGGAACTAGGGAAAGGACCTAAATGCCCTTATGAATATATATTTGAAATCTCGAAGGAACAATTTCATGGGGAACCACCATGAATCGTAGTGTACACCACAACTTATGGTGGGATTCGTGGTATGTCCCTTGAGTTTTAAAATGGGCAGCCTGTGGAGGGTGCACTGCATGAGACCCTTCATGAATTGTGGTGTGCACCACGAGCACTAGAGGGTTTCACAATGGAAAGCCTCCCCATGGCAGCCCCAAATCCCACCAAGGGTCCCATCCACGAGCCCCTTCATGGATGGTGGTGCAAACCTACTATCTATGAAGGGTGTCTTGGTAGGCACCCTAGGCCCAAATTTCTGAAAAAAACATTTTCAAGTCGTATTTTCAGCTTTCAAAGTATGGGACCTTACAATATCTCCCCCTTGGGATCATTTTCCTCGAATGAGATAAGAGTTAGCTTGAATGGAGCAAAATGAGTATCTACATCCCAGTATGAGTGCAAAAATGCAAGCTAAACATAAAAAATTATAAAATATTCAAACCTTTGCAACAAACATCATTTTAAACCAATTTATGAGTATGTATGCTTGTTATGGCATGAAAATGCAGAAACGAAAGAATTCAGACCATTTGAGCTTGAACAACCTATTATCTTAGGCTTGAGTAGAATGGAAAAGATAAGGGTATTGTCGCATCATATCAGATTCCTCTTCCCATGTGGCACTTTCGACTCGTTTGTTCCTCTAAAGGACTTTAACTAATGCAACTTCCTTGTTACATAGTGTCTTCACTTGCTGGTCCAAGATCAAAATCAGAATTTCTTCATAGGTCAAGTTCTCCTCAACTTCAACACTCTCCAAGGGCACAATGGAGCTTGGATCACCAATGAACTTCCTCAAATGGGAACATGAAACACTAATGAACCATAGTCATCTTCGAAGACAAATCCAACTTATAAGCTACCTTACCAATCCGCTCTAGCACCTTATATGGCCCAGTATATTGGGGACTCAATTTTCCTTTCTTACCAAATCACATCACACCCTCATGGATGAAAGATTTACATACACTTATTCTCCTACATGGAACTCAAGGTCTCTCCTCATATCATTAGAATATCACTTTTGGCAACTCCAAGCTGACTTCAATTTCTCCCTTATGAGATTCACCTTCTCCATGGAATCCAACACCGAATCAGGATCGATCAAAGCCATTTTACCAATTTCAAACCAACCCACCACAGATCTACATCTCCTCCCATACAAAGCCTCAAATGGTGCCATCTCAATGCTAGCATAATAATTATTGTTATAGGAAAATTCAATAAGTGGTAGGTGATCATCCCAATTAGCCTTGAATTCCAACACAAGCCCTTGACATGTATGCTAAGGTCTAAATGGTCATTTCAGCTTTCCCATTCATTTGAGCGTGGAAAGTCGTAATCAACTTCACCTTGGTGCCAAGTCCTTTTTGAAATGACTTCCAAAAATGGGAAGTGATTTGGGTACCATGATCTAATATGTTGGATAAGGGCATACCATGTAACCTCACCTACTCTCAGATGTACAACTCCTCAGTACTAAAAGTAGTCTTGACTGGTAGAAAATGGACTAACTTAGTCATTTTGTACACAATAACCCAAATGGAGTCATATTGCTTTCAAGTATAGGGAAAACCAGTCATAACGTCCATTTTCACTTCTTCCCACATCTAAGTAGGAATTTTTTTGTCTTGGGCCAGGCCACCATGCCTTTGATATTCCACTTTCTCCTGTTATCAATTTAGGCACTTTGCCAGAAATCTAGCTATATCCTTCTTCATGTCATTCCACCACTACTTTTCCTTCTAGTCTCGATACATTTTGGTGGATCTGGGATATATGGAATATGAAGAGTTATGGGCCTCCTTCAAAATCACCCCTCTTAAACCATCATCAGACGAAACACACAACTAGCCCTTGTAACAACACACACCATCTCCCTCTTGGAAGAAAACTTCTATCTTTCTTTTAGCAACCAATGTTATCACACCCCAAAAGGATGGGAGGCACTACTGCACTTGATACCGTAAATGATTGGGTAAGCCACTAAAAATGCTTATTAACTAGACTAAGATCCAAAAGATCAGGTGCAATCAAAGAGGTTACTGCACACATACAAATATATACATGTCAAGCCTATGGCTAGGGACTAAAAGTCGCAAGAGAACCAACCTAAAACACCACGTCCATAATAGCCTCTAAGAGTGTCACTAGCACTGCTGGTACAAGGCCTCGATTATACCTAATTGTACAATAAAAGTAGATATCTTACGAATGATCCAGGAAAAAGTGGAGCTTACAAACTCACAACTGAACTAGAATGCTAGCGGAAGGGTCTATCAGAATCCCTAACTGAACCTGCACGTACGAAACAAAATATAGCGTCCCCGGGAAATAGTATGTTAACACGAATAAAAATGTATTGAAATGTAAGGCAGAAAGTAAAATCATAAATAGTTGTAGTAAAATGGGTAATAGAGATGCCACCTATAACAAAAACTCAAATAACCTTTATGGTCAACACTCGACCTCCTAGTGATCAAATATAGATGGTATGCTACAGTAACCACATATTGTGAATACATATATGTAGATGAAAATGCATGACAACCCCAACCAAATGCTAGCAATGATGTTCTTTTTCAATAGCTAACTGACATCATATTTGCGAACGTGTGTCTATTTGTATGATATACATATATAGTTAATTGGGAAAATAGGCCCCTTACCTCCGATTATAGCTCGAAGTCCATGCATAACATGCCATGTATGATATGAACATTGAACTCACATAGTAGACCATAGCAAGAATATAGCCAATTTTGGGTCATTGGTACTTTCATTCTCATAATGTCCTAGTCACTGCCGTAGCATATACACATGAATCATGGAATCTTATATGTCTTTCGAATAAGTTTGAAGACCTAACTCAACATTTAGAATGATGCCTTAACTCTGAAATTATTCATTAGGAGCTTAAGGTGCTCCACATATTGCTTATACTTGGTTCCTTGCTAATTAGTAAAAAAGAGTATTTAAAATAACCAAGTGCCATAGCAGTTTAAACAGGAGCATTATATCTAAGGTTATTGGAAATCAACATGTTACTTTTAAAGTTCTTCAAATGCAATTTTCGCAAGGAAGGATGACTAACTATGACTACCAAATTCCCCTCATAATCTTCCATTGTTTTAAGTGACACCAATCAAACAAGAGTAACACCTCAAATACATGGATAGGTAGTCATGAAAGTCGATAAATTGATATATAGCTACCGAATGTCTAGTTTAATCGAATGAATAGAATATCAACCTAATATCATCATGAAAAGAATTCAATAGTGATCCTAATGCCTTTTACAAAAAGTCTTTCTAGAAATAGAATTGTGAAATATCGCATTTGACGTTTTGAGAATTTTCTAAATTTTGTACTATATGGAAGGACAGAGCTTAGCCTTAACATACCTCTCCAACGAACTTCCAAATGCCCAAAGCTTTTTCGCGAAAATTCTTTCTTACGTCCTAAGCTTCACAAACATTATTTATATGCATGTTATACACACCTATAAACAATTCATAATTGATCATAAATTTATAGATCTCCATATAGCCTTAACGTGATAAAACATTCGTAGAACTTCGTAAAAATATCATAAAAGAGCCCCAAGATAATTAACTTGGAAAATCAGTTGTAAATCTAGAATAAATAGCAAGAAAAAAATTTTTGTATTTCAAAAATAGCTCCAAACACAGCTAATAGGAGGGAAAAATTATTGCAATGTGTAAGGAACACATTTCTAAGCACGAGGGTGATCTTTAATGGTAGACATCGCAAGAAATGCACCTAAATAACTCACGAATTCCATGAGAACCCTTTATATAGTTTCCTCAATGTTTTGGAATAGAAAAAATGTTTTGGGGTCTTAAAATGTTGAATTTGCCGACTTATAAGTTTTCTTGACCTGATCTGGTTTTCTGCTTGGGCAGTCCACCATAAAATAGTCATAACGTTTTACTCTGAAGTCAATGTGATGTGTGGTTTTATGAGTTCAAAACCAGCTCGTAGACCTTCAATTTGATAGTTCATGACCCTTCTAAATCCTTGTATTTTGGGGGATATGGTCTGAGACATTTGACCCAAAGATAAGAAAGATTGCTTAGAGAAGCTTACGGTAAGTTTGGTCAACCTTTTTCTCGCAACCTTTTGGACTCCCAAATTTAACATATAACCATTTTGTTATTAAAGTACCTCTTAAAACTCCATTATTACCAAATTATATACATAGTCTCATCCAAAAGGTGAAACATAATTTAAACCTTCCAAAAGGTTGGGGTGCTACTTGAGCTATTTCTTTAACCCTAAATATGTCTTTAAGGGATCTCTTTGACCTAAAACTTTAAATCCTTGATATTACCACTAATTTTTAGTCTTATTATTCTTATGTACTACACAAAATCATATACGCCTTATATAACATGCCAGACTATGTATATTATGCTAGACAAGAATCATGGTGTCTCACAGTCTCCCCCTTAAGAACATTCATCAGTGAATAGTCAAGACAGTCCCTTGGTTACATTCCTATCTACCAAAATGTTATTTTTTAGGATATAATTATTACTCTTGCAAACCATAAATCATCTTTGAAAATTTCAACTACCAAGTTTCGTATAGCTATCACGTGACAAAACATAAAAAGTACACTTTCAAATCATTTTAAATTTGATTTAGTTACTATAAAAAGATAACTACCAATTTTTCAAAATATGACTCACCTTAAGTTGTAAATATCGGGGGGGGGGGGGGGGTACTTCTTCATCCTT